>JAUPFV010000005.1:287842836-292795336 GCA_036936605.1 Limnanthes douglasii subsp. nivea
ACGTTATCAATACAACTCTCACGTTCTCAATGTGATATACATAATTTGCATTGTGAATAATATACATAGAACACACAATAATGTACACAACTCTCAAGTTACAATTTATACATAAAAAACTCGTGTTAACAACAAAACACAACTCACGTTCGTAAAGTGCACTAGCCTCTCATGTTCATAACCATAATATAAATTAAAAAACTCACATACTCTACACATTAACAAACCAAACAATTTGCATCCTCATCCAAACAATTCGCACCCTCTATCACGTATGTCTGGACAACTATAATATCGAGTCTATATTTTCAAGCCTCAAAATACATCCAATATACTAAAAACAGTATATAACTATATTAAACAACGACCTGAGTCTTGAATTTCCCTAATGAACATTCGTTCGATAAAAACACACACAAAAAACAGAGATCACAATCACGTATTACACGAAGATCGATCCTATAACGAAACGCATGGTTTAACCCAAAAATAAAGAAATAGCCTAAAAACCATTAGTTAGAAACCAGTTGTTATGAAAACTAGTAAGATGAAAGAACTAGAGGCATAAAAAACTGATGAAGTTCCGATCGGCTAGTACAACCTAAAAAACAGTAGTTGGATGCATTTTATATAGATATTACATAAATATACTGACCTTGAACTCTTCGATCACCTGGAAATTATGGTTTTTTGGAGGTTTTTTTTCTATAGGGTTAAGGTTGTTAGAAGACGGCTAGATAGTTTCAAATGTTGAAAAGCTAGAAAGGGGGAAGAAAAACGAAATTTATTTTATATAGTTGGTAGATGGTATTTATGGTATTATAAAAAAATAAAGTATTAAGTGTGAGTTAGATAGTTATGATTGATATTTAGTAATAATAAAATGGAAGTCAGATAATAAATGAAAGTATAATAGTTGAATAGGTACTTCATGTACAATTACTCTAGGTTTTATGGGTGAAATAGCTTCACCCTAATTTGTTTTTGATTTTTTAGTTACTTTAGTTTTGTTGGGGATGAACCATCTCCGTTCTGCGGTGGCGGCTCCAGTACGTAAAGAAGATCTTGAACTAGAGCTCAATAGTCAGAGACCCTACCTAGTGGTGATGCTAATAGTGATGATAACGAGCCATTGGTGTAACATATAACTATGTTTTTAAAGTGAGATATGTAACTCAAGGTGTGTGTTTACAAAACATAGAGCTATGTTTTTATAAGAAGAAATCGGTAGGGAAGACCTAAAGTGTATAAACTTTAAAGACACGCCATCGAGCAAACTTTAATGTGGCTATTTATTTTTTAAATTAAAATATGAAAAAATTATATAATTATTTTGTTTTGAAATTTATAAAAAATTGGTTGTGTTTTCTTTGTTAAAAATTTGTTTTTTGTTATTTTTTAGGTGGGATGTTTAACTAATACGTAGTAGTTTCGTACCTTCGATTTCAATAAAAATAAAATTGTTATAGTTTAAAAAATTATATTAACAAACATGCGATTTGTCGCGTTAATATCAATTTTTTTAATTTATTTTTAACTACCGATCAAAATATAACAAAGTAATGATATTAACGTTTCAAAACTTTTGAAAAACTTAATAAATATTATACTTAAAAAATATATAAAAATATACAGTATTAACAAACACGTGATTTGTTGATCAATCAAGTTAGTATGACAGTTTTTAATTTACTTCTAACTACCGATCAAAATACTACACTATAATGCTATTAGCGTTTTAAAACATTTTAAAAGGTAATAATAAATTTTATAAAAGAAGATTTTGAAAAAATATTATATTAACAAACACGTTCTGTCGATCGGTCACGTTAATATTATAATTTTTTTTATTTTTAACTACCATCCAAAATGTAAGATATAATGGTCTCGATCTCTTAAAACTTTTCAAAAATACAATAATTTATATATAAAAAATATATAAAAAGTATTACATTAACAAACACATGATAACTTTATGGGTATTACGATATTTTATTTACTAGCGGCTATCGCTATGATATTACAAAACTTTTCAAAAATATAATAAATTTTATAAAATAATTATCGTTTTTTATGCATTGTAAATTTTATATGACAACTATATATTAGTATATAGCTACAAATGATAGTAATTTCTTTTGTGCATTATTAACCAACTTTGATGTTATTGAACAAAATTGTAATCTCATAAGTAGTTGGTTTGTAAATAATGTCATAACAAAAAAATTTAATGTATTTTTCAATTTTTTAACAATACGGACTAGCCGAGTTCGAGCTTTTTTCAACATTTTTCTTTAGTTTTTTTTATACTCGGGATATAAATTAGTACTCCAGCTTAACCCTTCTTGATGTCGTCGTGAAACTTGAGTCATACGCAAAACTATAATCTTTTTAACCAATTCAACAATGGGTAGTCCGCACAGTTTTTTTATATGTGCGTTAAAAGATTCGGCCGCAATAGATGTCATAGCCCTGTATCGTTTCCCTTTAACAAATGCCTGAGTACTTATCTGGAGTTAGATTTTCAATTTTTTTTAATTCTATCACCATTTTTATAGATAAATTCTGAAAGTATATCATTAAAAAAATCCATAGTGGGAGCATAAGCACATCGATGGAACAAACATAACATTCTAGCCTTATAGTCTATGTTATTGTGATCCAGAGCAGTCTTCAAATTCTGAACAAGATGGAAATAAAAGTACACATAATAACAATTTAGATACAAGATGAAAAAAACATTAATGATACATAAATGACTATCCAAAATAAATGTGATTTGGTGCTCCAACAAATAAGGTTTCAAACACTCAAAAAACCACAACCAATTATCATAATCCTCAGTACCCACGATACCAAATGCGACATGGAATAGACCTGAAATACAAAACAAACATTATCAAATGTATACACAACTCGCAATGTCAATTGTGATACAACTCGTAATGTATGTTGTAAAACAACTCACAATAATGTTATGTTACAATGAACACAACTCATATCTAGTCAACATAGAATTGTCATCTTCGTATACAAAATATAAATCAAACAACTCACATATTTATATTATAATGAACAACTCGTGTTTGGTTAGTAAAGAACTTTCATCCTCGTATACAAAATATAAATCAAACAACTCACATGGTTATATTGAAATGAACAACTCACATGCGGTTAACAAACAACTCTCATATTCATATGCAGAATATAAATCAAACAACTCGCATAATTATATTCTAGTGAAGAACTCGCACTTTGTTAACAAAGAACTCACACAACTCTCGCAATCCATCAAATTATAAGAAAAGCATGAAACTAACCGTTGTTGTCATCTTTTCGTACGACAGACAACAATACACCCATATACTTTCCGGTTAAGAAGGTTCCATCGACATACAACATCGGGCGAAATAAATGAAACCTTGACGACATGAACCGAATGCTATAAAACAATGCTCAAAGACGTTTCCAACTAATAATTACAACGGACAGTCGATAATAATATCATAGTTCTTCAATCGTTTGAAGTATCCCCTTATTAAACTAAAAGAACTTGAACTATCTCTGAACACCCCCTCCTTGCCTTCTAAAGCATTTTATGACAAACGGTAGGAGATGTCTAAATTGTAGTCTTGTTTGACACACAATTACATGGTTTTGGCTATCAACGAATGACATGTCTGGATGGAATCATGAATTTCCTCCATAATCAAATCTGATGTCAAATGTTTATGTCTCTTACGTTTTTGAAAGAAAACTGGACTGCAAGTATGGTGCACAACATACCTTTTAATCATCATTAAGCCGGTGCCGAAATTAATTAATGCATAAAGTCTCAATTTGCATCCGTTTGAGACTTTATTTTTATATTAAACAGTGATCTTGTTTGTTGTATTGTGCATATATTTGAAAGAAAAACCATGCTCTGAAGCATATTTGCATAAAGATAAACTTGGGGTGCAACACATTCTTCAAAAGCTTGACCAACCCATGTGATAACATCAGCCCAACCAGTAGTAACAAGTTGTTTTTTACTCTGATAAAAATTAACTAAACCATTACTACTCTTCACATTAGATAGTTGATTAGAGGGTTCTCTTAAATTGTGCTAGGATGTTTACGCTTTTGACCGTAATCCTTATCACCAGAACCTTTATAAAGAACTTGTTGATCCATGATAAAACTAACGTGTTTCAAAAGCTCCAAATAAAGATATAAATCTAAACCAACTAAATCTTTCTCATTATTAAAAAAACAGTTCTTGTGATCACCGCATGAGTAGGTAATAATGTAGTTACCTCTGACCAGTTCATACTATATGCTCTCTTACGTACTCTTGGATACGTTGAAAGTTTTAAAACTTCATTAAAGGCACAATTACAGTTTGGTGACCATGTTTTAAAAAAGAACTTGTGTTTTAGACATACCTTATCCTGCATTAAACAATTATAAAGTAGTCACGTGATATAAAAACACCAATAGGTTAGTTAGTAATGAACACGACTCGCAATAAATGTAAGCAAACAACTCGCTAATTCATACACGGTAACAAGAAGAACTCGCATTATCAACTTCATCAATACAACTATCATTTCCTCAGTATAATATACACAACTCTCATTGTCAAATATTATACAAAGAATACGCAATAATACACACAACTCTTAAGTTCTAATTTAATCAGCAAATAACTCACATTATCAACGTTATCAATACAACTCTCACGTTCTCAATGTGATATACATAATTTGCATTGTGAATAATATACATAGAACACACAATAATGTACACAACTCTCAAGTTACAATTTATACATAAAAAAACTCGTGTTAACAACAAAACACAACTCACGTTCGTAAAGTACACTAGCCTCTCATGTTCATAACCATAATATAAATTAAAAAACTCACATACTCTACACATTAACAAACCAAACAATTTGCATCCTCATCCAAACAATTCGCACCCTCTATCACGTATGTCTGGACAACTATAATATCGAGTCTATATTTTCAAGCCTCAAAATACATCTAATATACTAAAAACAGTATATAACTATATTAAACAACGACCTGAGTCTTGAATTTCCCTAATGAACATTCGTTCGATAAAAACACACACAAAAAACAGAGATCACAATCACGTATTACACGAAGATCGATCCTATAACGAAACGCATGGTTTAACCCAAAAATAAAGAAATAGCCTAAAAACCATTAGTTAGAAACCAATTGTTATGAAAACTAGTAAGATGAAAGAACCATAGGCATAAAAAACTGATGAAGTTCCGATCGGCTAGTACAACCTAAAAAACAGTAGTTGGATGCATTTTATATAGATATTACATAAATATACTGACCTTGAACTCTTCGATCACCTGGAAATTATGGTTTTTGGAGGTTTTTTTCTCTAGGGTTAAGGTTGTTAGAAGACGGCTAGATAGTTTCAAATGTTGAAAAGCTAGAAAGGGGGAAGAAAAACGAAATTTATTTTATATAGTTGGTAGATGGTATTTATGGTATTATAAAAAAATAAAGTATTAAGTGTGAGTTAGATAGTTAAGATTGATATTTAGTAATAATAAAATGGAAGTCAGATATTAAATGAAAGTATAATAGTTGAATAGGTACTTTATGTACAATTACTCTAGGTTTTATGGGTGAAATAACTTCACCCTAATTTGTTTTTGATTTTTTAGTTACTTTAGTTTTGTTGTTTTTTTTATTTACGGATATAATCAAGTTTAGGCAACAATTGGGACCCCTTTTGGCTATAATGAGACCCCAAAATCAATATTTTTTTTCCAGTTTATGTGAAATGACCAATTTACCCGTCTTATATAAAACCAAATTTTGAACGAAAAAATAACTTTTTTTCCTTCTTCTCCAACTAACTTTCTATCTCTAACTAACCTAACAACCAAAAAAAACACAAATCCATGCATTTGAGTGACTTGAATGATGAATTTAGCTGCAATATTGATGATTGTGCGTCGGAGGAGGATGAGCCTTTGACGGACCATCTCGAAACCCAAGCTGAGGTATATTTCAAAAGTTTCTACTATCAGTGCGATTCTCGAACTCATTACGCATACAAATGATGAACTACTAACCCGGAATTCGCAAATTTGCATCTTTTTAATGTCGAAATCGCGAGGACGAGCCTCATAATTTGACGAGATCGCGAAGGCATTATTCACGGATTTGTCAAAATTCCGAGACGCGTCCTCGCGATTTTGAAAAATTAGTGTTAGTTTTTTTTTATTTGGTTCAATTACATGAACAATTATACGCGATTGTGTTGGTTACCATGCACAATTATGTTAAATTAAAATTAGGGATGTTTTGATATAATTAGCACATACCGTTTGTAGGGCCGGACCAACTGCCATGTTCGATGGCCGATTACACGAAAATGTTTACTATGGATACCTTATACACCAAACCCAATTTGGTCTTATGGGTCGAATCCGAAAGCAAAAAACTAGGATTCATTGTGTTACATAGTAAAAACAACGACGGTAGCAAAAGTGGGAAAAATCCTAGGATGTATTTTAGGTGTGAGAGGCACGGGGTTTACAAACCTAGCCCCAAACCGGGGTATGTTAAGAAGTTCCGAGAATGTTCATCGAAAAAATGCGGGTGTCCATTCTATTTAAAGAGAAAACCGGTCTTAGAGCTCCCCGGTTATTAGAAAATGATAGAGGTAAAGGGGAAACACAATTACGAACTGTTTTTGCACTTGGATAGTCACTCACAAGCCGTTAGACTAAGAAAGACATACCACACTTGTTTGTAGTCAAACGGAAGTCGGTTCTTGACCAATAGAAATATACCGCAGTTTGAAGCTTAAAGACTCAAAAAATCCATCTAGCATGCGCACGATCTACAACATGCATAAAAAACACAACTTGGTTGATAAAACGGGCAAAATCCTAATGCAATACTTGTTTTGTAAGTTCAAACAACACGAGTACTATGTTTGGGAGCGAACTTGCAAAACAACGAACGAGATCCTCGAGTTGTTTTTTGCACACTCCAAAAGTATCAACTTAATGTGCATTTTTCCTCAAGTTCTTATAATTGATAGCACGTATAAGACTACACGGTATAAGATGCCTTTGCTAGAAATAGTTGACCAAACTTCGACGGGACATTTTGTGTCGCTTTTGTTTTTTTTTAGCTCCGAGAAACAAGAGAACTACACTTTGTGATTGAACGTTCTAAGGAATGTGTTGACGAACAACATGTGCGCAATATCTAATATTATCGTCACCAGTATAGAGTTAGCTTTAATGAATGCCATGGATATATTTTTGGATGGAACTTATATACTATGCATTTGGAATATTAGTAGGAACATTTGCTCTTACGCTAGGAAAGTTTTGCCAAATTCGGACGTGGCCGATAAGTTCGTTGAATTTTATCAAATGGTTGCCTATTCGGACACCCTTGAAGATTATAACAAAAACCTTGCCGAGTTACACCACACGTATACATTTTATCCAATGGTTGTCGATTACGTGATGAAGCAATCAATAGACAATAATGGACACAAATTTCTCAATATCCATACGAACAAATTTAAACATTTGGACAACCAAACTAGCAATCAGTAAGTTATTAAACCATCTCCGTACATTAGTTATACTATTAAGTGTTAGACTTCTAATTTATTTTATTTTGCGTTATAGGGCGGAGAGTGCTCACTCGAGCCTCAAAATGGAAACCGACACTAATCTATGCATATTTGAGCAATTTCAGAAAAAATTTCATACATTTCTTACCGCTCAACACTCTAACATTTTCGAATTGTTCGAGCGTAGTACGTTTCGTCCAAGAAACTTAACTGGGGGGGGGGGGGAGGGTAATGCAGCTATCTATAAGAGAATCAAAGGTAAACTTTCATGTACGACTATAGAAGTAACAGAAAAAAATCTTAAAAGAGCCTTGGAAATATGGTTTACTCCCGAAACGTATGGTTGTGTTATTAAGAAAATGCATAATTTACCGTGTGCATGTGAGTTAGCTTTGATTTATAAAGAAGTTAAGGTGATTTAAAAGGATGATTGTGATGTTTATTGGAGTACCTTAAAGATCAAAGCTAAGGATGAGGTTGGTACCGAAGATGAGCTTACGAGAAAACCATCCTTAATAGATAACACCATCCGTGGTTACGGTGCACACGTCCAAGATCACATCATAAATAAGATGCTGCAAATCCTAGATCCCGCTAGAAAGCATTGAAGGAAAAATATTTTAGCGGCTACGAGAATTGGTTTCCCAATTATTTGCACGAGTACATTTCTATCGTCGAAGAGGTGTCTCCTGACGGTAATTGCGGATTTCGGGCTGTTGCTTTAACCGTTTACGGTAACTCTGATTCATGGGATAAAGTTATGATGGATTTGATCACCGAATCGCAAAATCAACGCAATCTATGGGAGAGAGTGTTTGATGGTTCACAACGTGTAGATAACCTAGTAAAAATGTTGGACGTTTTTTAAGTGTATGACAACGGTAATCGGCATTGGATGAAGTTACCCGACTACAACCTAGTTATAGCCACTAGATATCAGTGTATCGTATACCACGTATCGCTCCACCAATCCTACACGTATTTACATGTACGCGGTGTTCCTCATCGATCGTTTCCTAGCATGGAAGTTGGTATAGGTTTCGTAGATGGTAACCATTTCTTGAAAGTAAGTATACCAATAAAGCCTTCAATATTATATCTTATGTGATGACCGAATATATATCTTAATTTTCTTTGTATAGGTTGTGTTGAATGGACCACTTCCAGAAATCTATCCTACTTGGTTTCTGTTTTGCACTGACGAATCCGTAACCGGTTGGGCAATACCGGCCGACCAACGATTCAACAAACATAACCAAATTAAGCCCGCCCAACCATAAACCGCACACAAAGAGCCACCACATGTCTATGATTTGAGCGGAGACCAATGATTTTGTAGACACATTATAAGTTTTTATTCTATTGCATTTCTGGATACTTTATTTAAATTTCGTGCTAAAACGGTTTATTTGTTTGAAAATTTCCATATTTTTCGTTATTAAAAATATTAGTTTTGTTTTTAATTCTTTTAGAGCATTTGTGACAATTTCATCCAAATTGCATTAAAAATTGGCAAAAAAGCAGTGCAGTGACACATTAGCGAACACAAGATTTGCAATTTTGACTAAATTACGAACACGAAGTGCCATAATTTGTCCAAATCACGAAATCCCTCTTCGTGATTTCGATAAGGCTGGGCACTCTATGTTCGCGGACTTGGAAAAACCACAAACTCTGTGATCGCGAAGACTACTGGAAATATTTCCATTTTTTTATTTTTGGATTTTCCCGAGTTCCAAACTCAAGGTTTTTGGACCAATAGTATACTACAACCATTTAACTTTATTGCTGAAAAATTGAACAAAAAAAATCTTCTGAAATCAGGACTAAAAACAACTTAATAGTAGCTTAAAACTGCATAATAACTACAAAATTATTTTCAATAACTCATAGTAAACAAAGTTTATCTATTAGGCCAGTTCCATTTCATCAACTTCCTTTCTTCTTTCGCAATCTCGTACTCCACCATATTAAGACACATTTCCTTTTCCTTGATGGTAACAATATCGGAATGGACATGATCTAGTTGATCCTCTGTTATAGTATCAGTGAGTTGGCAGTTGAACAGGTTAAACACCACATCACGTTCCAAATCGTTGAGGTCGGAAACCTCATGTACAAGAAATTTCTTTATAACATACCATCGAGCTTTAAACTCATCCAAACGCCTTGAAATCTTAGACGACTGCACGCCATCCCTACCGTATAGGAAATACATATGGCATAACATTGCCTCCCAGATGCTTTCATCAAATATTCATCTTCCAACTAAGTCCAAAGAGACATATTCATCGTATTTATTTTTAGGTTATGTGCTAATGGTTGGAGAATGTCTATTTATTGACAATTTTTTCTTTAGATAACGTAATCCAAGTAGACCAATCAATACATGACGCTTGTAAGATAAGGATAACGTAATCCAAGTAGATCAATCAATACACGACACTTGTAAGATAAGGATAACGTAATCCAAGTAGACCGATAATTTTGTGACACCTAATACTTACAAAAGTACACACATCTCGTTACGCATTATTATGGGACTCATTATAGCGTAATTTCCATGTACCTTTAAAAGGATACCTCACCTCGCTATAGTAAGACCCAATATTAACTCCCGCAAAAAATCAACTCTCGATTAAAAAACAACTACCGCCAAATGCGACTCCCGCCAAAATAAAAACTCATGCCTAAATTGGCTCCCGCCTATAAAAAGACATGAAATATAGTCTAAGAAGACATCCACCAAACATTTACAAACAAAAAAAAACACAAACACTTTTATAGATGAAATTCACTGTCGATGAAGACTACGAGTTGCTTCAAGCGGTGAAGGTTGCCTTCCGAGAGATGTCCAAAGATACGAGTGATGTATTATTCGAAAGGTTCCTATGTATGGGGTATTTCAACTACGGTTATTCGGGAACAATAGGTCTTGTTGTGCGCAGTCGTGCTGAAATCAAACACAGGTCCTTTTTGTCAAACCGCTCGAGCGTTTGTTGTTTTTGCCATTTAAAATTAAGCAAGAAGTGGCTTCCGTCTGGAACATGATGGTAGTAGACTACATCACTAGTGATATGGTAGCGTATCTTGAGGATAAGATTACAGAAAGGGAGGTGAAGATAACATATGATACGACTTCGATGATTGGGCATTCTGATTTCTTCGTTTCTGTTTTAAGTTTTTATGTTTTGATAAGTTGTTGTTTGATTTTGTGATTTTTTACATGTTTTTTTAGTTTTTATGTTTTTCTAAGTTATTGTCTGGTTCTTATGTTGTTTACGTTCAACTATCTTACTTTGTACACACCTATTTGAAGTCAAAATTTAGTTTTCGTTTTTTGTGCTCTAATAACATAAGATACGTTAAAACATAAAATGCTATAATAACATAAGATGTGCATATAAAATTTAATCCAGATAGTCATAAAGCAGGAGCATAAAATAGTCACGAGAAATCCACAAAATAGTCATATAATACAAGTCATGCAATACAAGTCATGCAATACAAGTCACTCAATCACTCTCGCGGTACTGGCGCGCCAATCGAACTCTCCTGCATCGACCGCCGCATCTCCTTCATACTCATCGCGTCCGCTCTCGAATATCTATCAATAACACGATCAACCAAGTCATACAACCGTGTGCGGTAAGTCCTCGCTCTTAGAGTCTCTGCAACATATGCACCCGATGACTCGCACTGAGGATCAATCAGGGTGTACCAGAGGTGATCTTGGACCCATACACCGTATAAAGACCATACTCGGACGACCTATAACATATGTGTCACCACGAATCTTCGGATCAACAACGTGTGACTGACATGATCTCCATGTAGCCTCATCCCACAAATAGCGCGTGTTAACACGCCTCATCCTGCATGGTGGTAAAACAGATCGCAGTGCAGGTGGTATATTCTGAATATTCCCAAACGATCGAGCGACCCGTAGTGGATAATACGCCTCAACTATGTATGCTGCCTTCAGCGTATGGTCTATCCAAGCCACGTCGCAAAAAGGGAAATGCTTGCGTATATGCTCGTACGACATGAACCAGACCTACAACATAATGAAAGAATGACAGATCAAAACTAAGTAATAATAAAAGAATGACTGATCAACAAATAAAAAAAACCTCGTAACTTACATTATGCTTTCTCAATGAAGACAGTGTATGGCACGTATTGATACGAGTTTTATCATCCACGCGAAAATGTGGAGATGCGTATTTGCACATAGTAGGCATAAAAGGCTCGTATAGACTGTTAACTGTAGTAAAAAAATGAGGGGTGGAAGTGATCATAGATTCACGTCATCAACAGAGCAACAAAACCAGTAAACCCTGACGTGGTGTGTATGGATGTTTTGCCTAGATGGTGATACAACTGAGCTAATAAATGTTGGCCCCAGTTATATCTAACAGATGTCTTATAGTGCTTTACAAACTGCAAGTAATTTAACGATATATTGTTCCCCATCTTGTTCGTCACAACACAACAATGTAACATGTGGAGCAAATAACCCCTCGTGACACATACTACCATAACATCAGAAATAGGCTCATCCATCAAAAAATCCTTGATGTACACCTCACGTAAAAATTGTAGCCTAACCAATTTAGCACTACCAGCTTTGTTTTTCTCTAACTCCCTCTTAAGAAGATCGACGGGTATACCTAATACTAGCATACCAAGCTACACGGTGACCATCACTAGGAAAAATCTGAATGTCGAAACCATCACCTGTAACCGGAAGATCAGTGATAGTATGGACGTCGTCTAATGTGACCGCCATCTCACTCAATGAGAAGTGGAAGTTGTTGGTCTCCATATGCCACCTCTCGATGAACGCGTCAACTAGGTGCACGTTGGTAAACAAAAACTCGAAGCAGCCGATGAAGGGAACAAAACAAGTCATCATAACCAGCTCTCTAACCGACAAGATAACATATACGATGAGTACAATACATAACGTAGCACCGCATGGATCGACGTACCTACACAATATTTAAGTAAATTAAACCATACATAAAATAAAGTTTCCTACCCGTTAAACAAATTCAAACTTACCTCACCTTTAAATACATTATAATAAAAACGGATTTCATTATAGAGAAAAGTACCCCTAAATACCCACTCAAGTATCAAATACCAAAATGGTACCCGTTTTTGGACTAGTTTCATAAATTACCTAGAGCCAAATTATGGACAATTATACCCTTTAGGGTATAAAAGGGGTTGTTTTCTTGAAACCCACTTTTTTCACACCTTCTAATCAGACTTTTAGGTTCCAATTCCCCCCACTTTCACATTTCTAAATTTGAGGAGAGAGAAACACGTGAAACGAGAGGGAACCCAAAAGTTTTTTTTGAAACCAAAGCTTCGACAACATTCCGGCGAAGCCAAACCAAACTCTGTTCCGATATCTCAACCAACCGCTTCCACCGTCTTTACTCCGATATCTCGAGCAACCACCGGTGACCGTCAAACTGGAACGAAGTTTCCTCCGGTACGAACGAAACCGTCGACCAACGACTCTGTTCTTCCTTATTTCTTCGAACCGAACCAGGTACTGTCTCTGTTCTTGCTTAATTCCGTCGAACCGGTCCGTCTACATACTGTCTCTGTTCGATGTTAGGTGTTAGAAGCAACCAATGTCGCCGGAATATTTGAACTGATCAGTAGCTTGTTTGTATTGATAGTCATGCTGTCTCACGTTTAACCCTCTGGTAGGCATTAAGGGTATTTCGTACTGATGATCAACCGGACGACGTTAGGTTATAGTTGTGTTGGTTAGAATGGTGTTGTGTCGATTAGAATGTTGTAACGTCGTGTATCGTAGGTATGTGGCTGCTGTTGTAAGCATTGTGAGTTTACGTAGGGTTGGTCCATATCTAGCAATATGGGTTGCATTATCTATCAGTGTTTTTGTATAGTTTACAGTTCGACGCCATGGATTTGAACCTGGCCTGGTTGAATCGTGAACGTGTTACGTCGGCTATCACAGTTATAGGGCTGCTGTTCCAACTGTTGTGAGTGTGCTTTGGTATGTTAGACATCTAGCAATGTAGCTTGGGTTAGATATCGGGGTCTGATAATAGTTTACCTGTCAGACAGCACGTCTAGGGGAGAAGTATAAGATTCTGGTCACTTCTACCAATCTTCATAATGCAGTGGCTGCTTAGGGTTATTGTTTTAGTTACCATGTAATTACTAACTAGCTTACCATGTGAACGTTAACAGGTAAAAATGACGAAAACATGAGTATTCTACCGCTCGGGGTTGGTTGGCATAATCAACGTACTGAGACGGGATATAATCAAAGCTGAACATATCGAGGCTGCTCGTGGAACCCCTTTCTACACCTTCCTCAAAACCTCGTACGACTTGAGGAACGAGGTTCTAAAGCTTAAAAAGTTCCACCACTTGATCAAGGAGATATGTGGTTTATACGACGTCAGATGGAAGGGTTTCAAGATTGGACAAAAGCATGTAAGGCTGACGAAAAAAGATGTTAAGGCGATCTTTGGCCTCAGACACGGTAACGAAGAGATGCCGATGAGCAAATCAGGTGGATTTATCGCTCGGTACGCCGAATGAGCCGAGTTAGATTCGATTTTGATGAAGAAATATTTTTTGAGTCCAAGGACGAGGAGAAGCGGGCCAACGAACGACAAATCAGTTTCGAACGCGTTGATAAAGGTAAATAGAGTCTGTTAGAATGTAGTTGTTTTGTAGTTTATGCTGCAGGTTTAGGTTGATGATACAAAAACCTGAATGTGTATATACATATCTAGCGTAGTACTACATTATATATATCAGTGAGTTGGCAGTGTAGTATTACGTTGTTGTTTGGTTTTATGCATATAGCAATGTATGGAATCATATCTATCAATTGTCTTATTAGGTGTGGATGCCTTTAATTGTTATTTCCGTATTGTTGGTATGATTTTGGATATTTTTGTAGGAAGCAATCGAGAAAGCAGTCAGCGAAGGAGGGGAGGATGAAGCGAAGGATGTGGCTCGGCTCCTGATACTTTTCATATGCTCGACACTGTTCTTTTCAGTGTCGGGCGACGTTGTCGGGTGGACAACAATCTACTACGTGGAGAATCTCGACAAGATAAACGACTATGACTGGTCTGGAGCCATCTTGGATAAGCTTCACAAATCGCTGGACAAATGTATTAAGGCCGGCCATCCTTCAAGAGTTATCGGATGCGTTGCTCTGCTTTTTGTAAGTGTAGTGTGTTATGATCAGCATGCCTGTTACGAAAATGGTTTTTTTAATGGTTAGTTATGTTCTGTGCAGCCGTTTCTTATGGAGCATATTTCGATAAACGTCGACATACCAAGGCCAAACATAATCCCTAGATGTTACAAGTGGTGGGGGCTAGAGGGCAAAGAGTCGACATTCGAAATGATCCAGATGGTCAGTGAGCTCAGGGACGACGAGGTATGCAACCCACTTATCAATGTCAATGTTGTGGTATGAAACAAAGCGCATATGTTGATGATACAAAAACCTGCATGTTTATGTACACATCTACCGTAGTAGTATATTATATCTATCAGTGATTTGGCAGTATAATACTACGTTGGTGTTTGGTTTATGCATATAGCAATGTCTGATATCATATCTATCAATGTATTACGTACAAATCGAAGCCGTGAATATTATAAGTAATGATTATAATATTGGGCTGCTCAATGTATATTATACTGTATTTCCTAGGTTGTCTGCGGGGAGTTGGTGTTTACAGCATCGAAATGTTTTGTTTATGGAGTAAATGATTCGCGGAGACAGTGTGAAGGGGCTGGTGAAACAAGCGAACAGAGGAGTAGGAAAAGAAAGAAATCTGTTGCGAACAGAAGTACAAGACTGAAGGTAGATGATGGAGCTGGTAGTAAGAAGAACAGACGTTCGATGATTGAGGTTGAAGATGATGTTACGTTGGGGGAGTTCATTGTGGAGAGGAAGACAACAGTTTGTAAAAACAAAGGGGAGAGGTTGAAAAACAAAAAAAAACGTAGGTCTAGTATGATTCCTAGTTTTGGAGTGCTGTCGCAGTCGGTTTTGCGTGATAGCAAAAAACGGAAAAAAAGAAGCCGGTTGCGCCGGTTGAAAGTTGAAAACAAGAGGCTTAAAACATGCCTTGAGGAAAGAAACGAAGAGGTTAGTGCTAGCATGTTTTCTAAGTACTAATAACATCTGTATGTTTGTTAAAATGAAGTTGTCTATCAACGTAGTATGTTGTATCTATCATTGTTAAAAATAATATAACAATTTCGTATGCTCGTTTGATTCAGGTGGAAAAGTTGAAGAAAGATATGGAGGACCTGAAACAAAAGCTAGAGATGAGAGGTGAAAGAGTGGATGGTGAGGATCAATAACTGCTGTTGACCTTATCCATGCCATTTTGCCGCGTTGATGAGGATGCTACTGAAAACGTAGATGCAAACGTTGCTGAGAAGGTGGTTAAGGAAACACTGGTTTACAAAAGATCTCGGAGGCATGTAGTAACTGACACAGAAAAAGCAACAGAAGAAGAGGGCGTTGATGGGGAGAAACAAACAGAAGAACAACAGGAGCTTGACAAAGCTGAGCAAAAAGAAAGGGACGTATCGGAGGAGGAGAAGGAAGAAGTTGATGGAGGGGGTGTTCAATCCGGAACACGTGTTGAACCAATGGAAGAGAGTACTACACAGGAAGCTGTTGTTGTTGATGTGTCTAGGAAGCCGAAAGGGACTACAACAACTGGTTGTGACGCTGGTAATGGGAAACGGGATGTGGAAGAAGAATTATCACCCCTAACTCATGCTGCCGGTGTGCAAAATGTAGTTTTGGTACATGCACAGGGACCCGGAGTTGGAAACAACGAGGTTGAACAACAGCAGCTGACGGTGGACAGAATTGATTTGTTGGACGAAGGACAGAATGCAGAGAAAGGTGAGGACAAAGGACAAGATGACATAGTAGTAGCAACTACATTGTTGGAGATAGCAGCAACACAACTACAGGTTCCAGAACCCGTCTCTCACAATGTGGTAGAGAATGTTGCTGAAGATGTAAGTGGATGTTAAATAGCTTAGTTGTATTTGAATATCATCTATCATTGATAGTTAATCTCGCAATTTATGGTTTCCAATGTTATGTTTTTAGGAAGTAGAAACAGCGGAGCCTGAAGACACACGACACTCTAGCTTAGTTGTATTCACTGGGATTGGAACAACAGCAAAGTGCGAACAACTATCGCAAGCTGTGTCTCTATTAAAGGTGATACAAATTTTCAACGGAGGAGATCAATCCGCAGAGAAGATTGAAAAAGTGTCACAGGTTGAGCCATCTTCGTACGCAACACCACAACAACAGAAAGCAGCATCGAAGGATCTGATTGTCCAATCGGTTACACCGTTGGCTGACGATAGCTTTGTAGACTGCACCCAATCATTTTACGCAGAAGTTGACAAGGCTGTTGAAACTTCAAACGAGAAGAGACGTACACTGGACTCCATCGAGGAAGACCAAACAGACGTTGACGTAAGTAGATATTTGGTATTATCAATAAACATTTAAAAAATAATGTTAACAGTTTACTATGCTGCTTTTTTTTAGGTGCCCGTTGATGAAATTCCTGGGTTCAACTTACTTACTCCGACGCAGGTTCAACAACAGCAAACTGAAGTTGTAGTTTGGTCGTTCCCGACAGAGACAACAGAACTGATCGATGTAAGTGAGTACGAGAAGGTGCTGAAACTCAAACAGGTAGAACAACAGCCTGATCCAGAAGTATGGTACTTGCCAACGTCAGAGTTCGCGTACAGGCTTTCCATTAGTGTGACAGAGATAATGGAACTGCCTAACGAAACTCAAGTTGACTTCAAGGTAAAAAGCTAGTAGGATGTATCTATCGTAGTTTACTTGTTAGTCTAGCAACTTGTCTATATACGTCTATCAATATTAAATGCAGCATCTATCAATGTGTCAACCGATAAACCGTTTGTTATTATTTTCAGTAATCCCTGTCACTCAACTGATTTGAGATTGTAATTTTGTTTTGATAGATAATAGATGCTTGGATATACAAGCTGTTAAAGGATTCAGATTGGAAAGTCCCTCTTAAAGGGTTTGATAATAAGTATTCATTTCCTGTCAACGCCATTCAAATAACTGGCATCGCAACTGTAAGTTCCCAGTGGATTATTGGTTTTATATTAGGTACATCTACTTCCTGTATTAATGACTTAAATTTACAGGGGACACTGACTAAAAAGGGAGATATGTCTGTCATTGTGGACAAGGTTTTTGAGACAATGAAACCCTACACATATGTTGCATTTGTCCCCCTATGCACTGTAAACACGGACGGCGTGAACCACTGGACGCTCCTGGTTATAGACATGGAGAATGGGGCTGCCAGAAGCTACAACCCAATGTTGCCTTGGAGCAAATACATTCCCGATAAGACGAAAAGCACAGCCGATGCTCTGGTAAGTAATTTAAATTCCAAGTAAACTATTTTGGTTGCCTGTCTAGCAACTTCGATTAATATATCTATCAAAGTGTATAGTAATGCATACCAATGACTGCTACTGTATCTATCAATGCAGCTCACCTATTGCATGAAGAAGAAATATATACCGCATGTAAAAGGTGGGTACAAAATTAAGACCATGTTCAATATCCCACAACAAAAGAAAGACAGCTATGACTGCGGTGTATTTGTTTGTAAATACGTAGAAGACATCATCACAAGAGGGGTTGTTGCACGGGAATATGGTGAGGAAATGCCGGCAGAAACAATAGCTAAAATATTTAAACATTTCTTGAATGATCGTAACACAAACAAACGTTGGTAGTATGTAATTTATTTTTTGGCACCCATTTGTATTTTTCGGATAGATTAACAATGGGTGAATTAGACAACTAATATGTTTTCTGTTGGTAGTAGAAAACTCAACTGTAAACGTACATTTTCACATCAATGTTACATCAATCAGTGTTGAATCTACTAATTTAGATATGTTGTATCCTTCATAGCAGTTTTCAAGTCGTTGGACACAGTTTTTATTATTACCTATCAGGCTTGAACCAAACATCTATCAATGTATAATTGGTTAACTATCAGAATAATAATCAGGTCGTGTATGTAGATCTATAAGAAATTCTTTTTTAAGCAGGTGTATACTCGAGTAAATATGTAGGCCAAATATATTTATAAACTACCTTGGCATATACACCATTATTTGCATGAATCAATTTCATCTATGGGCAGTATATCTCTACTATTTCTACATATCAGAGATGTAATAAAAAACTACCAATAATGCCTATATAAAAAGAAATAACAATGTCTACCAGTTTATCTATCTGGGTTTAAGAAAGCATCTATCTGGGTTTAAGCAAGCAAATATCGTAGTGCGAAACATATCGTACTACATATCTGTAAGCATAATTATCTACTAGAAATGCATGACCACATGTTAAATTTTTTGGTTACGAACCATATACTATAGTTTTACATATCGTTCAGACAAAATAGCTAGACCAAATAGGTTTTAAATTTTAAATATAATTTATCTACCATTGATAATTACTCGTAAATATCATATAACAGGTTACTGATGCACGAAATATATATATATATATATGGACTGCACAATATGGTTATTGGTAGATAAATGCAATTAATTTTTTGAAAGGACTTTTAACCACACCAATTACTCTTTAGAAGTTAATGTGTTAAAACCATTGGTTTGATTGAACTTGAAAAGACAATGGGTAGATGAACTTGAATGATTACATTCATTTAATATACGTGTGCCATTAAATTGGTGAAAGAAAGTATTGTTGCTTAATGGGACTCAGCATTGGGTGCTGTGTTTTTGCTATAAATAGAGGGTCATTTGTGAACCTATTCCTCACACACTTCCCTCTAAAGCAAAAAAAACCAGAACCTCTACCCTAAGTTCAAACCACTGCTTCTTCTAAAATGGCACCTTCCTCACCTATCTCACCATATAACTCCGGCGACGACGGGTGGTCCTCTGACGACTACGCATGTAACAAGGCCTACAAGCGTACAACAACGTCGGAGTACTCCGATGACGAAGAAGATGACTGGTCGGTCTGGTCTGAGGACCAAGAAGACCCTTATGGATCATGGGATTCTTGGTCCATGGACGACAGTTATCTTTCTGAGGATGAAAAACTGCCAAAAAAGAAGAGACACATGAGCAGCAGCAAGTGGGCAGAAGAAGACGACGATGATTCTGAAGAGGCAGACGACGAGGCCTCTGACGACGAAGAAGATGAGGAAGATGAAGAAGAAGAAGAAGAAGAGGAGGGATTTGATGGAGAATCCTCTGACTAGGTTAGAACATGGAGATGTAGTTTCATGGCACTTTAGGTTTATGTTTTGTTGTTTTCGTCTGTTTGTTTATGGTTTTTTTGGACTGTTAGTGTGACCAACCCTGTGCAGTAGACTCTTTTTTTGACAGGGTTGGATAATTTATGGTTTATGGCACTTTCCGAATCTCTGTAGCAGTGCATGATTTTAATGTTAACGTTTCATTGCATTTTCCCTTCTCTAGCTTAAACTGGTATGATATGGTATGATATGGTGCAGTTGAAGGTACCAGTTTTATTTGCAGTTATTTCACAAAATCGCAATCTATGAACACTAAGATATCAGAGTTATGGTAACATTAAAAGAACAGTTCCAGTAGACCTATAAGATGTAAACATAGATAGCAAGGTTGAATAGAGTGGATATCAGAGTATAACAGCGTAGATATCAATGTATACACGAATACACAACAGAGTGTTAACAAATGTAAGTAAAGTATCAGATGTTAAAGACGAAACATAAAACATATTTTGATGTATCTGTTAGATGCAAAATCCATAAACTATCAATGTTGAATAGAGTGGATATCAGAGGGTAGCAGCACAGATAGCAATGTAGACAGGAATAGATATCAGAGTCTGTAACAAACAGATATGGTAAGTGTCAATTTTATAAGGGGACAAAACATAAGTCGAGATACAATGAGTGCTTATCTTAGAGATGAATCAGGCATGAAAGATTTTAAGTACATCTATAACAAATGTAAGTAAAGTATCAGATGGATGTAAACCAAAACAGAAAACATACTTTGATGTATCTGTTAGATGCAAAATCCATAAACTATCAATGTTGAATAGAGTGGCTATCAGAGGGTAGCAGCATAGATAGCAATGTAGACAGAAATCGATATCAGAGTATGTAACAAACAGATATGGTACGTGTCAATTTTATAAGGATACAAAACATAAGTCGAGATACAAGGAGTGCTTATCTTTGAGATGAATCATGCATGAAAGATTTGAAGTACATCTTTAACAAATGTAAGTAAAGTATCAGATGGATGTAAACAAAAACAAAAAACATACTTTGATGTATCTGTTAGATGCAAAATCCAGAAACTATCAAAGTTGAATATAATAGCTATCAGAATATAAGAGCATAGATAACAATGTATACGTGAATAGATATCAGAGTCAGAAAGAAACAGACATGGGACATGTCAATGTTAAAAGTGTACAAAACATAAGTCGAAAGATAAGGAGTGCTTATCCTTCAGATGTAAAATGTTACAAAAAAATCGGTAAATAATGTTTAGAACGGAGCATCACATGACCTCCTATTATGCCCCGATTTGAAACATCGACCACAACGGGACTGGCTGCTGGAAACTTCGCCTCTTGATGGAATACGCTTCTTCCTCAGACGCCCGTGTCGTCTTTTAACGTTAGGGGGCAGCACCAAGGGCTCTCCATCACAATCTTCACTACTGGATTCACCAAACTCTGTTATAGCCGGTATGTTAAATGAATAGCTGGACAGGTAATTTTGGGTAGTGAAAAACGGCTCAACCAACGTCATAGGATCCTCGTTTATAGATGCAATTGCAGCCAACGCATGAGCGCATGGGAAACATTCTTGCTGCCAAGAGCCGCATGTGCATTTGAAATCCAGTATGTTGACCACCATGACTGGGTCCGATAAAACCTCAAAATAAGCGGCAGAAGACTTGCGAACTAACCATGTCCGACTGGATTGTACATTCTCTTTGAACATCTTGTCAAACTCGAGGCACAAATGTGTGTTCCAACTTTGGGCTTCTGCTAAACGTCGAGACATTTGAGTCATCAAAAGAGCTCTAATCCGGTCGATTAATTCAACTATAGGCAGATGGCACAACTTCTTAATTTGGCCATTGAACGATTCAACAGCGGTTGATGCCATCGCCCCATACCGTTTGCCTTTCACATATGCATGAGCCCACTTTTCTGGTGCCAGATTTCTTACGAAGTTGCCAATACGCTTACCGCCATCGAGCAAAAACTGACCATAACGTTCATTAAAAAGTTCCACCGTAGGGGCATAAGCACAGCTCTTAAACATCACTAGCATATTTTGTTTGTAGACTCTGTTAGTGTGTTCAAGAGCTTTAGTCAAGTTCTGGATAAGATGGAAGATGCAATAAGCGTGGTAGTCAGTAGGATAAAGAGTTGCGACAACGCTAATAATACCAGCATGGCGGTCTGAAATGAAAGTTATTTGGCGCCCTAACAGATGAGGTTTTAAACTTTCCAAAAACCAAAACCAGTTGTCCGAGTCCTCACTACCAAATATACCAAAAGCTACGGGGAAGAGACCTGAAATGGAAA
Organism: Limnanthes douglasii subsp. nivea; assembly: GCA_036936605.1. NCBI lineage: Eukaryota > Viridiplantae > Streptophyta > Magnoliopsida > Brassicales > Limnanthaceae > Limnanthes > Limnanthes douglasii. Next base: position 287,865,188 of record JAUPFV010000005.1, read on the forward strand.
AGATATAGCTTGAAAATAGAACTACATTAACATAACGATGTTGAGGTCGACTGTGTAATAGTAAACATAGAACAGTCTATGTAACCTAATCTATCAGACAGAGCCTCCCAATATAGCAATCAGTAATAACTAAACTACCAGAGTATGTAATCTAAAATATCAGACAGACTTATTAAATCGCAAATTATGTAAACATATTTATCAGACTAAATGTATATTGAAACATGTACTGACCGTTGTTTCCATCTTTTGCCACTGCTGAAAGCAACACGCCACCATGCTTCCCTGTTAGGTGGGTTCCGTCAACGTGCAGTAGAGGGCGGCACGAATGGAAACCCTGAAGACACGCCCCAAACGCTATAAAACAGCGACGGAAAATATTGCCGGGAGCCAAATCCAGATGACAGTCCGTAGTGATGTCACGACTCTTTAGCCTCTTGAAGTATGGTTTTAGCAATCCAAACGAGGTATTGCTATCTCCAAATACAACGCGACGGGCCTTCTCCAACGCATTCAAAGATAGACGATATGAAACGTCTAAACCGTAGTCTTGCTTGATGGTGGACTGTATAGTCTTAGCTGTTACGGAATGGCTGTTCCGTAGAGAATCGTGAATTTCATCAGCAATCAAATCGGACGACAGATGCCTGCTTTTCTTCTTTTTGAATACGGGACTGCATGTGTGGGTACTGAAAAATCTTTTAATTGTCATCATACCGGTCTTAGAATCAACAGAAGCGTAAAGCCTCCATTTGCAGCCATCTGAATCTTTGTTTACACAATAAACGGTGATCTTGTTAAAGGTATTGTGCATGTACCTAAACGCAAAACCGTTCTCTAATGCATAACGAGATAAGGATAACCTTAGACCTTGAGCACCGTCTGGAAATGACTGTCCAACCCCGATGATAGCTTCTGCCCATCCCGCTGTAGCTAGATGTCTTTTTTTAGGGGTTGTAATGGCCAAACAGGTACTGCTTTCACCGCTAGTCCGTTGCATGTGAGAGGATTCTTCGAACGGTTGAGGGGGTTGTTTACGTTTAACGGCGGAGCCTTTATCAGTAACATGTTCTTCGATAAGAAAACTAACACTCTTCAGACGCTCAACATCGAGGTAACATTCCAACCCAATGAAATCGGTCTCCTTATTAAAAATACAATTATTCTGAGCACCGCAAGAGTACGTAATGCTGTAGTTGCCTCTAACAATCCCTTGCCATGTTTGCTCAACGTACTGTTGAAATGACTCAAAGTTTTCGAATTCGAACAGCGGAACAATACCTGTTTCCGTACCAAATTTGAAAATGCAAACTTTTGGTTTCGACATTGTGTACCCTGAATTATAGGAGTTTTGGTTAGTTTTTTAACGTTGGTTGGTGTAGAACAACTGAATGTGTTACTGATATTATAACATATATAGCAATATCATGTAACTAACATATCAGGGTATATGCATCCAGGTTTGTTTCAACACACATAGCAAACTGTCATACCTAAACTATCAGGGTATATGGACTATTGGTCTGTTTTCCAACACATATATCAACCTATTATAGCTAACATATCAGGGTGTCTGCAGCAAGAGGAAATGGTTGGAAACATATAGCAATATCACGTACCTAAACTATAAGGGTATATGGAGTCATGGTCTATTTATCAACACATATAGCAACTTGTCATAACTAAGATATCAGGGTGTATGCAGTCAGGTTTAATCTACAAACACATCTAACATATCAGGGTGTATGCAGTGATCTAGCAACCTCAAACATACAATTGCAGGCGACAAATCGCAAAGTGTAACCACATAAATATCAGGGTTCAAAACAAGGGTGGAAAAATGAAAATTCTCACCGGAATGTGATCGGAGCTGGTTTGGATGCTTTGAATTGAGCAGAAGCAGATGGTAATAAGTTTCCTGCAATTAACGTACATTATATGAGAGTCTAGAATCGATTTCGAAAATGAAAAACGATTTTGAAACTTAAAACTCAGCTCTGTTACTGACCTGAAAGATGTAACGTCGGGCTACGATTTCGAAACTTAAAACAGTTGTTAGAAGGCTGATTTACGGTGGTCTAGGAGGCTGAGATACGGTGGAAAATCGGAGCTAGGAGGCTGAGACGGTGCAAAATCGGAGCTAGGAGACTTTGGATGAAACCGACGACGTCAAACCGGAATTCTGAAATTCGCCGGTGATCAGAACACTCTGATAACGAGATTATATGGATCGCCGGTGGTTACGTAGGGTAACTGGTGGTTCAATAGTGTCGCCGGAGGTGGTCTGATCAGCCATGGTTTTTTTAAATGAAGAGACGTTCTTGAAAAATGGGTTGTTTGTTAGGTTAGGAGAGAGGAGAGAGAAAGGAAGCTAATAAATTCAAAATTCAAAATTCGAAAGTAATTAAGAAGGTGCTGAAGCCAAAATGAACATTTTTTTCACAAAATCAACCTTATATACTTATATACTAGGTTTAAGGTAATTTTGGTATTAAAAAAAAAAATGTATTAGAAGTGAATATGTTTAATGAGATGAGTATTAAGTGAGCATTAACCCATTTTTGGATACTAAGTTGTAATAGGTTTGGTTAAAAGGTAGTGTCTCATTTCCTTTCATTACAGCTAATACCCTTCCAGTATGGCCCAGGAAAAATTTCTCTTTCGGATTTCCCTGGCAATCGTTTTCAATCGCCATCTTCATCCAAGCTCGTCGCCAGATATCACTGTAAGTCTGTAATCGAAGAACACAATGCAATCTTCTTGAACATTTCGCCGTTCCTTGGTTTGATTACAATGAAAACTTCTTATTGTAACATATTCTCTACGTCCTCTTTCAAAAACCTCGTAATCGATAGCAACAACAATCAATCCAACCACTCGTTCCGTATAAACTCGTGGTTTCAAAAACTTGCTAGGGTTTCGAATCGTAGGTTAAGATTTCAAGCTTCTTTAGCTGTTACGAATTCGGAAGAGGAGACGCCAGAAGTAGTAGCAGTAGTAGAAGAAAAGCCGAGGTTTAAGTGGCTTGAAGTCAGCCGTAATGCGACCGAGGAACAGAAACAGGCGATTTCTCAGATTCCGGTTAAGATGATGAAACGATGCAAGGCATTGATGAGACAGATGATTTGCTTCTCCCCCGAGAAAGGCAGTTTGTGTGATTTGTTAGCTGCTTGGGTGAGGCTCATGAAGCCTATACGAGCCGATTGGCTTTCTGTTCTTCGAGAATTGAAGAAACTCGATCACTCCTTCTATATCAAGGTAATTTGATAATTGTCTTTGATCATTACTTGCATGGATAGCTAAGTTCGATTTGATTGCTCTAAGACTTGAGAGTAGTTGATTATTGTTGCCTTATAGTACTTATAGGAAATGGTTTAAGCTCGATAAATATACATGGTTTCTTGTTTAGAGCTTGTTATGTATGAGCTCTTGCCTTGGTACAAATCCTATGGAGTAGAAGGATCTTGAAAGAGAAGCATACGAAACCTGCCTTGTATCTAATTGACGGCGCTTTGTACTCCATGACCTCTTTGGAGATTTAGTTTCGTGCTGCTATTTTGAGCTATTCTCTGTTGTTCGTGTACTTGAATTGAACTTTGTAGGTCTTCCGTTGGGTGCATTTCATTATCCTTCACGTTTAAGACTATCCATGTGTGATTTTAGTAACTTGGGGTACTAGTGAAAAAGACTATCCATGTATAATTTCAATATTTCAGGGGACTAGTAATGGTATGTTAATTATTTGAGAGATTTGTATCTCGGAGTCCCGAGGGTCGGGTGATTTATGTACATGCAAAAACCTATAGTTAACGATATGTTCCCTTCTGGTGCTTCTAGGCAAATTTCATTGAGTACTTTATAGGAGTATATTGCTTCTGAGTATCTAAAGACTAAAACCTTACACCCTTTGATGAAACTATTTATGTGGATATTCAATGAAGCAATGCCTTAAAGTTGTTGCTTTCCTTAGAACCTGAATTGTAACATTGCTTTCTCACGCTAAAGGTGGCGAAAATCGCACTGCTCGAAGACTCTTTTTGAATGTTCGGGACTATACTAAGGTAATCCAGTTTTACGGAGAACAAAACCAACTCCAAGAAGCTGAAACTATTCTCTCATCTATGAAGAAACGAGATTTCATTTGCGATCAAGTAATTCTAACCGCCATGGTTAACTTATACAGCAAGGCTGACAACCTTTCACTTGCCGAAGCAACTTTTGAAGAAATCTTGCTCCTGGGTGAGCAACTAGATAAAAGATCCTACGGTTCAATGATTATGGCCTATATCAGAGCCAACTCACCGGAAAAAGGAGAGGAATTACTCAGAGAAATGGACGCCCAAGAAATCTACGCGGGAAGTGAAGTTTACAAAGCGCTATTAAGATCATATTCAATGGCGGGTAATACAAAAGGAGCGCAAAGAATATTCGATGCAATTCAGCTCGCTGGTATTTCTCCTGATCATAAACACTGCGCCCTTCTTATAAACGCCTATAATGTAGCGGATCAAACCCAAAATACTCGAATTGCATTTGAAAACATGAAAAGAGCTGGTCTTGAATCAACAGATAAATGTGTAGCTCTAGTGTTGGCTGCTTACGAAAAAGAAAGCAAGCTTAACGAGGCTTTGGAGTTTTTAGTGGAATTGGAGAGAGATGGAACTGTTGTAGGGATTGAATCGTCGAGAGTATTGGCTGGCTGGTTTAGGAGGTTAGGAATCGTAGATGAGATTGAACTTATCTTGCGAGAGTATGCTACAGCGAACTGCAGCTAAACTCTTGGACCAATTGCTTTGAAGATGAACTTTCTGCAATCCGGAAACTGATAGATTTTAACAGTTACACTCAATTGAAGTATAAATTCAAGGTACACTCTATGTCCTAAACTAGTAATTGTTGATAAAAACTTAATATATCCCACTTCGTTTGAAATTATGGGTTCGGCCCCATTAGGCTATTTGGTTTCTACACAAAATCTTTGCAAATTGATTGGGTTAGAGGTTGGTGGTTTGAATTCGATTAGAGAAATAAGTCAAGAAAATTGGATAAAATGAATCTGAATCCATCTCTAAATTTCATTCACATAGAAATATAAATCGAAAACTTAATTCACAAAATAATTGTAAATAAGAATCCTAAAACACAGACCCCCACAATCCATAAATTAAATAAAAACAACATGCAATTCTGTAACATACTAGAATTGATAAAATCAGCCTAGTTTTGACATAGAAGACGATGGGGATGCACCATCTCCGTTCTGCGGTGGCGACTCCGGTATGTTAAGAAGATCTTGAACTAGAGCTAGATAGTCAGAGGCCGTACTCGGTGGTGATGCTAATAGTGATGATAACGAGCCACTGGTACCTCCAAACTGACATGGATCAATCTGGTGCGGCTGCATGGACCATGATGGAGGTTGTTGAGCTATTGGCTGGAAAATGGAGGAAAAATCATTGGCACCAGCCACCATGGAAGTCATTGAGAGATGCTGTGGCGGTTGTGGCTGTGGTGGAAACGGTGCTGGCTGTGGCGGTTGTGGCTGTGGTGGAAACGGTGCTGGCTGTGGCTGCTGTGGCTGTGGTGGAAACGGTGCTGGCTGTGGCTGTTGTGGCTGTGGTGGAAACGGTGCTGGCTGTGGCTGTTGTGGCTGTGGTAGAAACGGTGCTGGCTGTGGCGGTTGTGGCTGTGGCTGTTGTGGCTGTGGTAGAAACGGTGCTGGCTGTGGCGGTTGTGGCTGTGGCTGTTGTGGCTGTGGTAGAAACGGTTGTGGCTGTGGCGGTTGTGGCTGTGGCTGTGGCTGTTGTGGCTGTGGTAGAAACGGTGCTGGCTGTGGCGGTTGTGGCTGTGGCTGTTGTGGCTGTGGTAGAAACGGTGCTGGCTGTGGCGGTTGTGGCTGTGGTGGAAATGGTGCTGGCTGTGCGGCTAAATTGGCTTCGGCATATGCAAGTCGGGCCTCTAAACTTGCAACCTGTACGAATGATACATTGATTTTGTAAAATAATTATATAAAGTTTTTTAGAAATCATTAATTGATATATAAAATCACCTTTCTTTCAAGAGTATATATCTGACCAACACAACCATAAACAGGATCTCCGACCCTAGCCTGAGCTTCATAACAAATAGTAAACACCGCGTCGAGTCGCTGATCCACCGGGATTTGAGTAAGCAATTTGGATACATTACTAGCTCCAAATACTTGATGGACCGATGCAAAAAGAAGAGCTCCATCCGAAGCAAAATAAGGTGCAAAAACACAAGTAGCAGCACATTTCTTTTTTAAAAGTTTACATGCACCGCATGGACCATTTCCGCTGCCGCCGCCATTACCATCTCTTCCATTTCGGCTGCTGCCATCGCCATTGTCATTGGGGTTTACGGTATTCATAGGGAGAGTTTTAGAGTGAGATATGCAACTCAAGGTGAGTGTTCACAAAAGAATAGAGATATGTTTATATAAGAAGAAATCGGTAGGGAAGATATGAAGTGTATAAACTTTTAACACACGCCATAGAGCAAACCTTAATGTGGCTATTTATTTTTTTAATTAAAATTTCAAAAAATTACATTATTATCCTTTTTTTGAAATTTATAAAAAATGGATCATGTTTTCTTTTTTTTTAAAGTTCGTTTTTTGATATCTTTTTATATTATATTTTGTTTAGTTGTGATTTCAATAAAAAAAATCGTTGTAGCTCAAAAAGTTATATTAACAAACACGTTATCTGTCGACCAGTCACGTTAATATTGTATCTTTTAATTTATTAACTACCAACCAAGATATAACAAAGTAACGCAATCAACTTTTTAAAACTTTTCAAAAATAAAATAAATATAAAAGATTGTATAAAAAAGTTTTATATTAACAAACACGTGATTTGTTAATCGATCACGTTAATACGACAATTTTTAATTTATTTTTTAACTACCGATCAAAATAGCAGTATCATACTATTCGCGTTTCAAAACTTTTTAAAAGGTATACTAAATTTTATGAAAATAGATTTTGAAAAAATATTATATCAAGAAACACGCGATCTGTCAATAGGTCACTTTTAACTATAAACCAAAATACAAGATATAATGATATCGAGGTCTTAATTTTTTCAAAAATATAATAATATATATAAAATATAAAAAAAACATTACATTAATAAACACACGATATCTTTATGGGTATTACAATCTTTTATTTACTATCGGTTACCGATCAAAATATAACGTTATCATATTTCAAAACTTTTAAAAAATATAATAAATTTTATATAATAATTATTGTCTTTTTATGCATTTCAAATTTTATGTGACAACTATATATTAGTACATAGCTAAAAATAATGGTAATTCTTTTTGGTGCATCATTAACCAACTTTTATGTTATAGAACATTTTTTTTAAAATACAAATTAAGGGACATTTATTTAATGGAGAAATTTAGATGGCCCAACATGCCTTACACTTAAAGTCTGAAATTGGCTAAAGGACACACTTCTAAATTAAAGAACTACAGTGTACTCTCTTAATATGTGTTGTACGACCATTTTTGGGAAAATTAAGCTTCTTTATTTTTTTCAAAATTGATTATAAACTTTTAGGGTAGAGACCAGATGAAATGAGATTGACTAGAGTTTATGAGTCAGTATCAATATCAATTTCCTTTAACCCTAGAATTTTACATATTTGCAGGCCATCTTGGAGGCGCGAGCCTAAGTTTTTATGGGAGAAAGTCTTCCATAATTGTTTCCATAGGCACGAGTGATGGAGCCACAACTATTTCCGATGATGATAGCACCACTAGCTTCTCCGGAGATCAGGCAACATGCGTCTAAATTTAGTTTGTATCTTCCTGGAATTAAAGGAGACCAAGACATATAAGCTATTTCCTTCTTTATCTTTAATTGATTGTAGCATCGTAGGATTGTAGTTGCTTCCTCATTATTCTTCCAGTGTGTGTGTTTGAGTAGAGTAGATTGGTCCAGGCCATTTTATGTATATGAGTGATGTATTTAATAGTAGGCATGACAGAATAGGCATCTCTCAACATTTTAGTTTTGTTCCTTTGTTGTCATATTGTCCAGCAAGCTATGATTGGTAGATAGTCTCAATGTGGACTTTATTAGGTGATGACCAGAATCAGGTATGCAACATATGCTTAGATGCCATAAATATCATGATGTCAACCTTTAGAATTCCTCCAAATTAGGGCCATATTTTCCATGAAAATGGGTAATACACAAATAGATGGTCTTTAGTTTCTAGGTGTAGGCAGATTTGACACTTAAACTATAGTTAGATGTTTCTTTTGTAAGATTGAGTCAACATGCAGTTTATCCTCAATAAGTCTCCAAACTAGGATAAGCATTTAGTAGGAGTTATATTGTTCCAAATCTTCTCATATAGAGAAGGTTTGTTAGGAAAATGGTTAATAACTTTTAATGTTTCCTTAATATTAAATCTGTCATTCTTTGCTGGAATCCACTAGATAGAGTCCTCAAGATGTTCATGTATACTTAGCTTAGAGATAGTGTTAATATTAGTTTCATTGAAGATAACATGGAGCTTATTTAGATTCCATGCTTCATTTTCCCAAAGAGTTTAAACCTTCATTCTTTTAAACCAACAATTATAAGAGTTAAAGTTAAGAGAGATTATAGGATACTTATCAAACCAATTTTGTAGCCATATGTCCAAGTTGCCTTTGCCTCGGTTTGACCTCAGTCTTTTGTCTTTAGTTGTTCTTTATATTCACATCTAGCCCAGTGATCTTAATGTTGATATTAGCAACCTCATCAGGGCTCCCTCTAGTCCATTGCGTAACTTTAAGATCAAATAGGTTCGCTCATCACATGATGCAGTCCAAAAAACGTAGTAACTGTAGAAAACAAGAAGACGTTAGTGGTGTAAAATATAAAGTGGTTTACGTTGACCATACGATATGGTACCAATGAATCTATACCAGAGTAAGTAAGCATACTCACAATGAGAAATCGTAAAGGTATGGATGGTAGGGTAACAAACAAAATTTGAGCTCCTCTTCCTATAAACGTGGTATATAATATCTCCCAAACACGTATGTCAAATTTGGAAAAGACGTAAAAGATACCACTTTGTAGCTTCTCAGAACCAGCTAGGCCGATCATAACATAAAAGAGAGAAATTGAGCTTCATATAGGTAGCGTCCCAGATACTCTACGACAAGACACAATCATAGAGGATATGTGTAATAAATTTGACTTTATAGTAGTAAATGACATAGTCAAAATGGGTGTTTAAGTCTCAACTAATGAGCTTATCTCGGATAGATAACTTATCATATAAGACGAGTCATATGATATGAATAGCGATGAATATTATATTTACGTCATACCAATCCAGTTCACTCGATACATGGATTTGACGTACATATGACATAATAGGTTTTTTTAATAGTAGAATTAGTTTTTCTTCTTCTACCAGTCCAATAATGAAATAGAAAGTGAGGTAATTAAGTTATTAATTTTCGTAACATTGTTGTGTTTTCTGGCACTAATAGACTTAATACGAGTCGACAAGTATCAATAGACATCAAAATATCTGAAACCTTAAGAATGAATCAAAGTTTAAAATCATGAATAATATATATCATATTTAACTAGAGAAATGTAAGCAACCACGGGTCAACTAAACAAGATGGATTTTTCAATACTAATCGTTGGTATTTCTCCATATCTTAAACACTAAGTCCTTCGTATAAACGCTTATAAAGAGATGAATTTTTCAATATAAATCGCTGGTATTTCTCCATATCCTAAACATTGCGTCCTTTTTATAAACGCTTATAAAGTGACGGATCAAACACAAAACACTCGAATTGCATTTGAAAACATGAAAAGAACTGGTCTTGAACCAATATATTAATGTGTAGCTCTAGTGTTGGCTGATTACGAAAAATAAAGAAAGCTTAACAAGGCTTTGGAATTTTTAGTGGAGTTGGAGAGATGGAATTGTTGTAGAGATTGAATCTTCGAGATTATTGGCTGGCTGGTTTAGGAGGTTAGGAGTCGTAGATGAGATTGAACTTATCTTACGAGACTATGCTACAACAAACTACAACTAAAGTCCTAGACCAATTACTTTAAAGATTAACTTTCGCAATCAGAAACTGATAGATTTTAATAGCTACACTGAGCTGAAGTATAAATTTAAGGTACACTCTATGTCCTGGACTAGTAATTGGTCATAAAAACTTAATATATCCTACTTCGTCTGTAATTATGGGTTCGGCCCCAGTAGGCTATTTGGTTTTTACGCAAAATGTTTGCAAATTGATTAAGTTAGGTTGGTGGTTTGTGTTAACAAATCATTATTAATACTATTAAAAATTATACAAAATTATTATGTCATTATTGATATATTTAATACATGTCTAGTTATGTGAATGTCATGTCCACAAATACATTAAAACGAATATCTATATCATATGACATCGGAATATTAAAAAAGAAAAAAAAATTAACAGATTCAAAGACAAGTTTCACTACAAACTATCATATATATTTTTTCTCTGTCTTAGATCTTTCACCATCGTCATTATCTCTGTAGCCGAGGAGCCATCTTCTTAGCCGGGCCGAAGTGCCATCTTCTAAGCCGAGCCAAGGTGCTATCTGCTTCCTGGCCGAGCCGAGGTGACATCTGTCTCCTAGTCGAGACGGGTGACATCTTCTTAGCCGGGCCGAGGTGCCATCTTCTTAGCCGGGACAAGATATGTTTATATAAGAAGAAATCGGCAGGGAAGATATGAAGTGTATAACGTCATTGAGCAAACCTTAATGTGGCTATTTATTTTTTTAATTAAAATCTCAAAAAATTACATTATTATCCTTTTTTTGAAATTTATAAAAAAATGGATCATGTTTTTTTAAAACTCGTTTTTTGTTATCTTTTTATATTTTATTTTGTTTAGTTTTAATTTCAATAAAAAATCGTTGTAGCTCAAAGAGTTACATTAACAAACACGCTATCTGTCGACCAGTCACGTTAATATTGTATCTTTTAATTTATTAACTACCGATCAAGGTATAACTATCAACGTTTTAAAACTTTTCAAAAATATAATTAATATAAAAGATTGTATAAAAAAGTATTATATTAGCAAACACGTGATCGGTTAATCGATCACGTTAATACGACAATTTTTAATTTATTTTTAACTATCGATCAAAATACAGCAGTATAATACTATTTGCGTTTCAAAACTTTTTAAAATGTATAATAAATTTTATGAAAATAGATTTTGAAAAAATATTATATCAAGAAACACACGAACTGTCAATAGTTCACGTTTAACTATAAACCAAAATACAAGTTATAATAATATCGACGTTTTAATTTTTTTTTAAATATAATAATTTATATATAAAATATAAAAAAAAACATTACATCAATAAACACACGATATCTTTATGAGTATTACAATCTTTTATTTACAATCGGTTACAGATCAAAATATAACGTTATCATATTTCAAATCTTTTCAAAAATATAATAAATTTTATATAATAATTATTGTCTTTTTATGCCTTTTAAATTTTATGTGACAACTATATATAGTTAAAAATAATGGGAATTCTTTTTGGTGCATCATTAACCAGCTTTTATGTTATAGAACAATTTTTTAAAAAACAAATTAAGGGATTTTTATTTAATAAAGAAATTGAGATTGCCCAACAAGCCTTACACTTAAAGTCTGAAATTGGCTAAAGCCCCCACTTCTAAATTAAAGAATTACAGTGTTCTCTTGACAATACAAACCAAATGGGTGAAACCCTAATTTCTATCTCAACCCTCTTTCACCTCATTTGCTCCATTTTCTTCTTGTCCCGTCTGATAAAATTTAACTCTTAAGGCTTTAGAAGACATCTATCACAGTAAAGCTTGGCAACCTTTTTAGTGAAGAACATCAACATGTATTTAGAGATTCACAGTACATGTAACTGCATTTCAGATTCTATGAACTAGATCTTAAGAAATCTAGGAAGGAAATGTAACTCATGATGTTTTGTTGTAGGTTCAATGTAGCTTACTAAAGCTAAGGCTACCAGTGAGCTTCTCATCCATTTCAATAGATGAGGATCCAGATGGGAGTAAAATCTGAGAAGTATAACTACCTATTGATTAAGAGAATGTCACCCTCAGTGAAATCTGTATGAGACATATGAAGGACTAGGTACGGTTGCCTCATAGTTGACAAGGTATGGAACTATTTGTACTGATTTCACTCCGGATTTTGCATTTTCTGAGATGGCATATCTCTAAGGATCGACTTGGCTTCAGTGTTCAATTTGCAATGTAAGAATTTCTTTCTGAATTTGTCAATTTATTCTTGAGGAGTTATAATAATTATGATTTTTTAAACTGATTATGTTCATATGTCACAGACACTTTATCTTCAAGGTTGAATCAACTTGCTTCCTTTCCATCAGCTTCCATATTCCAGCAACATTCAATGTCTCACAAACTTCAGGTATTTTCTTTAGGCCACCTCTTTAATCTGCACTACACAAACACCATAAGTCATTATGTTCTGATATAGCCTACCTGTATGCTTTCTAAGAATGTAATGGCTTCTAAATATAGAGGTATTTTAAAAGTTTTAAAATTAATTTTCATCTTACAACGGAGAGTCCATCGATCAAGCCAGTATGGTTCTCTATTGTACTCTCTTAATATATGTTGTACGACCATTTTTGGGAAAATTAAGCTTCTTTATTTTTTTCAAAATTGATTCTAAACTTTTAGTGTAGAGACCAGATGAAATGAGATTGACTAGAGTTTATGAGTCAGTATCAATATCAATTTCCTTTAACCCTAGAATTATACATATTTGCAGGCCATCTTGGAGGCGCGAGCCTAAGTTTTTATGGGAGAAAGTCTTCCATAATTGTTGCCATAGGCACGAGTGATGGAGCCACAACTATTTCTGATGATGATAGCACCACTAGCTTCTCCGGAGATCAGGCAACATGCGTCTAAATTTAGTTTGTATCTTCCTGCAATTAAAGGAGACCAAGACATATAAGCTATTTCCTTCTTTATCTTTAATTGATTGTAGCATCCTAGGATTGTAGTTGCTTCCTCATTATTCTTCCAGTGTACGTGTTTGAGTAGAGTAGATTGGTCCAGGCCATTTAGAATATGAGTGATGTATTTAATAGTAGGCATGACAGATTAGGCATCTCTTAACATTTTAGTTTTGTTCCTTTGTTGTCATATTGCCCAACAAGCTATGATTGGTAGAATAGTCTCAATGTGGACTTTATTAGGTGATGAACAGAATCAGGTACGCAACATATGCTTAGATTCCATAAATATCATGATATCAACCTTTAGAATTCCTCCAAATTAGGGCCATATTTTCCATGAAAATGGGTAATACACAAATAGATGGTCTTTAGTTTCTAGGTTTAGGCAGATTTGACACTTAAACTATAGTTAGATGTTTCTTTTGTAAGATTGAGTCAACATGCAGTTTATCCTCAATAAGTCTCCAAACTAGGATAAGCATTTAGTAGGAGTTATATGGTTCCAAATCTTCTCATATAGAGAAGAATTGTTAGGAAAATGGTTAATATCTTTTAATGTTTCCTTAATATTAATTTTGTCATTCTTTGCGGGAATCCACTAGATAGAGTCCTCAAGATGTTCATGGATACTTAGCTTAGAGATAGTGATAATATTAGTTTCATTGAAGATAACATGGAGCTTATTTAGATTCCATGCTTCATTTTCCCAAAGAGTTTTAACCTTCATTCTTTTAAACCAAGAATTATAAGAGTCAGAGTTAAGAGAGATTATAGGATACTTATCAAACCAATTTTGTAGCCATATGTCCAAGTTGCCTTTGCATAGGATCCAATTAGCGTTTCCTTATGTAAAATTCATTTATTGCCATCCCTTTTTACGTTTGGGATCCTGTTTTTAGGTAATTTAACTGAAGAGGGTGGTCATCCTTACAATAGATATTGTGTAATAGTTTTTCCCAAAGAGAGGTGTTCTCCTGAACCTTACCCATAACTTACATGAAAATGCCATTTTTATATCTTGTAGTTTATGTAGGTTTAGGCCACCATTACCAAAAGGCTTGCATATAGCAGCTCATGATGACCAGTGAAGTCCGTTAGTGTCACTATTAAACCCCACACAAATCTGTTAAATATTTTTTGTATTTCAGACATGATAGGGCTACGTATCCAACAGCTTTGGAGCCAATACATAAGGATAGACATTATGACTAACTTAATTAGAATAAGTCGACCACCTTGAGAGAGTTGTTTTGTCTTCCCAGTCAGAGATATTTTCTTTCATTTTTTCCAAGATAGGATATAAATTAGCAGACTTTTTATGATGGCTTAGGGTCATTCCAAGCTATGTTGTAGGTATATTATTAGTTTTGAAATTAGATTGAATAGAGAGAACTTTAAGTCTGTCTTAAGGGAAATTTTGAGAGGTGATGAACTCTGTTTTGTCCTTATTGAGAGATTGACCATATATAGCTTGATAAACCTGTAAAAAGTTTCCAATTGTCTTCATAGAAGAAGTTAGGCCATTAGTGAATATTAATAGGTCATCAGCAAACGATAAGCATAAAATAATTAGTTTACTTCTATTAGAATACCTAAGAGTTTTATCAGAAACAAATAGGTTATGTAAAAATCTTAGAAGCACTTCTTCATCAAGTATAAAAAAACTAGGGGATAAAATGTCCCCATGAAAGACTTCAAAGCAAAACATAGGTCATCCTTTATAATACTCCAACATGTAGTGAAGAAACACCTATTAAATCCATACATGCCTGTTGCAATAGATGATTTTAGGCTTTGAATAATTTCCCATACCTCTTGTTCAGTAGGTATAGCAAGTAAAGCTTCATTATCTGCATCATTGATTATCTTAATGATAGCATTAGACATAGTATGATTCATATACTGCGCCTCGTGATCCAATTTAGTGTAAGAAAATGAGGATAAATTATTCTGAAAATAAGAAATTGTTGAGTTATTAATAGTGTCATCATTTGTAACCTAGTTGTTGTTTATTTTTATACTGGTAATCCTGCTTTTCCTTATATTTTTCTTTACGTAATTGTGATAGAGTTTTGTGTTTTTGTCTCCATCAAGTAACCAGGATGCATAACACTTTTGCTTCCAGTATTCCTCCTCCATAGTGAGGGCTATGAGATGTTCATCGTTAGCTTTCGAGAGATTTTTTTTATCCTTGATGCTACTAGATTGAAGGTAAAGAGCTTCACTTGCCTTTACCTTTTCTTATTTATCTAATACATTGTCAAATATATTCCCAAAGTACTCTATGTTCTATTTTTTCAGAGCAATTTTTAACCTTTTGATTTTGTTTCAGAAAGCAAACAAAGGAGGGCCTTCCATTGATTCTTTCCAGTTAGCTTCCACCGGAATTTAAGTAAGCAATTTGGAATCATTACTAGCTCCAAATACTTGATGGACCGATGCAAAGAGAAGAGCTCCATCTGAAGCAAAATAAGGTGAGTATCAGCACATTTCCTTTTTAAAAGTTTACATGCACCACATGGACCATTTCCGCTGCCGCTGCCATTACCATCTCTTCCATATCGGCTGCTGCCATCGCCATTGTCATTAGGGTTTAAGGTATTCATAGGGAGAGTTTTAGAGTGAGATACTCAACTCAAGGTGAGTGTTCACAAATGAATAGAGATATGTTTATATAAGAAGAATTCGGTAGGGAAGATATGAAGTGTATAAACTTTAAACACACGCCATAGAGCAAACCTTAATGTGGCTATTTATTTTTTTTAATTAAAATTTGAAAAAATTACATTATTATCCTTTTTTGAAATTTATAAAAAAATGGATCATGTTTTTTTTAAAGCTTCTTTTTTGTTATCTTTTTATATTTTATTTTGTTTAGTTGTGATTTCAATAAAAAAAATCGTTGTAGCTCAAAAAGTTATATTAACAAACACGTTATCTGTCGACCAGTCACGTTAATATTGTATCTTTTAATTTATTAACTACCGACCAAGGTATAACAATTAACGTTTTAAAACCTTTCAAAAATATAATAAATATAAAAGATTGTATAAAAAAGTATTATATTAGCAAACACGTGATCGGTTAATCGATCACGTTAATACGACAATTTTTAATTTATTTTTTACTACCCAGCAGTATAATACTATTTGCGTTTCAAAACTTTTTAAAAGGTATAATAAATTTTATGAAAATAGATTTTGAAAAAAATATTATATCAAGAAACGTGCGATCTGTCCGTAGGTCACGTTAATATCACAATTTTTAATTCATTTTTTACCATAAACCAAAATACAAGATATAATGATATCTCAGGTCTTAATTTTTTCAAAAATATAATAATTTATATAAAAAAACATTACATTAATAAACACGCGATTTCTCTATGGGTATTACAATCTTTTATTTACTATCGTTTACCGATCAAAATATACGCTATGATATTTCAAAACTTTTCAAAAATATAATAAATTTTATATAATAATTATTATCTTTTTATGCCTTGTGAATTTTATGTGACAACTATATATTAGTATATAGCTAAAAATAATGATAATTCTTTTGGTACATCATTAACCAACTTTTATGTTATAGAATAATTTTTAAAAACAAATTAAAGGATTTTTATTTAATGGAGAAATTGAGATGGCGTAATAGGCCTTACACTTAAAGTCTGAAATTGGTTAAATGTCGAGCTTTTAAATTAAAGACTACAGTGTTCTCTTGACCATACAAACAAAATGGGTGAAACCCTAATTTATATCGTATCATTTTTTTAAAATTTTACTCTTAAGGCTTTAAAAGATATCTATATAGTGAAGCTTGGCAACCTTTTCAAGCTTTAATCGATCCATTTTGGGTCCCTCAGAGAAGTAAATCAACATATAGTATTTAGAGCTTCACAATACATGTAACTACATTTCTAATCTATGAACTAGATCTTTAGAAAGCCAGAAAGGTGACTCGTGATGTTTTTTTTAGGTTCAAAGTAGCTTACTAAAGCTAAGGTTACCAGTAAGATTCTCAACCAGTTCAATAGATGAGGATCCATATGGGAGTGAAATCTAAGAGGTGTAACTACCTATTTATTAAGAGAATGTCACCCTTAGTAAAATCATTATGATACAGATGAAGGACTGGGTACGGTTGCCTCCTAATTTCTGAGGTAGGACAACTCTATGTACTGAATTCACTCAGGATTTTACATTTTCTGAGATACCATTTCTCTAAGGATCGACTTGGCTTCAGTGTTCAATTTGCAGCGTAAGAATTTCTTTCTGAATCTGTCAATTGATTCTTGAGGAGTTATAATAATTGTAACTTTTCAAAATGATTCTACTCATATGTCAGGGATAATTTATCTTCAAGGTTGAATCAACTTGCTTCCTTTCCATCAGCTTCCATATTCCAGCAGCATTCGATGTCTCACAAACTTCAGGTATTTTCTTTAGTCCACCTTTTTAATCTGCACTACACAAATACCAGAACTCATTCCGTTCTGATATAGCCTACCTGTAGGCTTTCTAAGAATGTAATGACTTCTAAATATAAAGGTATTTTAAAAGTTTTAAAATTAATTTGCATCTTACAACGGAGAGTCCACCGATCAAACCATTCGGGTGCTCAATTGTGCTCTCTTAATATGTGTTGTAAGACTATTTTTGGGAAAATTAAGCTTCTTTATTTTTTTTTCAAAATTGATTCTAAACTTTTAGGGTATAGACCAGATGAAATGAGATTGACTAGATTTTATGAGTCAGTATCAATATCAATTTCCTTTAACCCTAGAATTTTACATATTTGCAGGCCATCTTGGAGGCGCGAGCCTAACTTTTTCTGGGAGAGAGTCTTCCATAATTTTTGCCATAGGCATGAGTGATGGAGCCACAACTATTTCCGATGATGATAACACCACTAGCTTCCCCGGAGATCAGGCAACATGCGTCTAAATTTAGTTTGTATCTTCCTGGAATTAGAGGAGACCAAGACAAATACGTTATTTTCTTCTTCATCTTTAAGTGATTGTAGCATCCTAGGATTGTAGTTGCTTCCTTATTATTCTTCCAGTGTGTGTGTTTGAGTAGAGTAGATTGGTTCAGGCCATTTAGAATGTGAGTGATGTATTTGATAGTAGACATTACAGAATAGGCATCTCTCAACATTTTAGTTTTGTTCCTTTGTTGCCATTTTTCCCAGCAAGCTATGATTGGTAGAATAGTCTTAATTTGAACTTTATTAGGTGATGACCAGAATCAGGTACGCAACATATGCTTAGATGTCATAAAATATCATGTTGTCAACCTTTAGAATTCCTCCAAATTAGGGTCATATTTTCCATGAAAATGGGCAATACACAAATAAATGGTCTTTAGTTTCTAGGTTTAGGCAAATTTGACACTTAAAACTATAGTTAGATGTTTCTTTTATAAGATTGAGCCAGCATGCAGTTTATCATCAATAAGTCTCTAAACTAGGATTAGCATTTAGTAGGAGTTGGTTCCAAATCTTCTCATATAGAGAAGATTTGTTAGGAAAATGGTTAATAACTTTTAATGTTTCCTTAATATTAAATCAGTCATTCTTTGTTGGAATCCACTAGATAGAGTCCTCAAGATGTTCATGTATACTTAGCTTAGAGATAGTGTTAATATTAGTTTCATTAAACATAACATGAATCTCATCTAGATTCCATGCTTCATTTTCCCAAAGAGTTTTAACCTTCATTCCTTTAAACCAAGAATTATAAGAATCAGAGTTAGAGATTATATGAGACTTATCAAACC
Organism: Limnanthes douglasii subsp. nivea; assembly: GCA_036936605.1. Taxonomy (NCBI): domain Eukaryota; kingdom Viridiplantae; phylum Streptophyta; class Magnoliopsida; order Brassicales; family Limnanthaceae; genus Limnanthes; species Limnanthes douglasii. The sequence continues at coordinate 287,884,034 of JAUPFV010000005.1, forward strand.
AATTGTCTAGCCATATGTCAAAGTTGCCTATGCCTATGATCCACCTGGCGCTTCCTTATGCAAAATTCATTTATCTTTGCCACTATTTTTTACGTTTGGGATCCTATTTTTAAGTAATTTAACTGAAGAGGGTGGTCATCCTTACAATAGATATTGTGTAATAGTTTTTCCTAAAGAGAGGTGTTCTCCTGAACCTTACCCATAACTTACATGAAAATGTTATTTGTATATAGCACCTCATGATGACCAGTGATGTCTGTTAGTGTCACTATTAAACCCCACACAAATCTGATAAATAGCTTTTGTATTTCAGACATGATAGGGCTACGTATCCAACAACTTTGGAGCCAATACATAAGGATATATATTATGACTAACTTAATTAGAATAAGTCGACCACCTTGAGAGAGTTGTTTTGTCTTCCCAGTCAGAGATATTTTCTTTCATTTTGTCCAAGATAGGATATAAATTAGCAGACTTGTTATGATGGCTTAGGGTCATTCCAAGGTATGTTGTAGGTAGATTACTAGTTTTGAAACTAGATTGAATGGAGAGAACTTTGAGTCTGTCTTGAGGGAAATTTTGAGAGGTGATGATCTATGTTTTGTCCTTATTGAGAGATTGACCAGATATAACTTGATAAACTTGTAAAAAGTCTCCAATTGTCTTCATAGAAGAATTTAGGCCATTAGTGAGTATTAATAGGTCATCAGCAAATGATAAGCATAGAATAATTAGTTTACTTCTATTAGAATACCTAAGAGTTTTGTCAGAAACAAATAGGTTATGTAAACCTCTTAGAAGCACTTCTTCATCAAGTATAAAAAGACTAGGGGATAAAAGTTCCGTTTATCTAATTCATTTTTTAGCTTTAAATTAACCTATAGTTGTTCTATTGATGATAATAAATACAAAGACTGACTTTATCAAGTTTTAAATTAGTTTAATAAAATTGTAGTTAAAACCATATGCTTTAAGTGCTCTCAAAATGAAATTGTGTGAGAGATTGTCAAAAGCCTTTGACATGTCTACTTTTATAACTATATTACCTGCTTTTGTTTTTCAATTTAAGTCATGTATTAGTTCTTTTGCTATAAGTATATTATCCTGAATTAGTCTCTCTTTAACATAAGCACCTTGTACCTTAGAATTGAGCTAGGTAGGATTAAAGTATAGCCTATTATTGATCAGTTTAGAAGTAATCTTATTCATTAAGGTACATAGACTAATTGACCTAAACTCATTCCAACAGGATGGATTATTCACTTTAGGTATTAGACAAATATATGTAGCCAATACATATTTAAGGATTGCTTGACCTTCCATGAAATACTTAAAAGCAAAACATAGGTCATCATTTATAATACTCCAACATGTAGTGAATAAACACGTATTAAATCCATGTATGACTGTTGCACTAGATGATTTTAGGCTTTGTATAATTTCACAGACCTCCTGTTCAGTAGGTATAGCAAGTAAAGCTTCATTATCTGCATCATTGATTACCTTAATGATAACATTAAACATAGTATGATTCATATATTGTGCCTCGTGATCCAATTTAATATAAGAAAATGAGGATAAATTATTCTGAAAATAAGAAACTGCCGAGTTATTAATAGTGTCATTATCTGTAACCCAGTTGTTGTTTATTTTTATACTGGTAATCCTGTTTTTCCTTATCTTTTTCTTTACGTAATTGTGATAGAGTTTTGTGTTTTTGTCTCCATCAAGTAACCAGGATGCATAACACTTTTGCGTCCAGTATCCCCCCTCTATAGTGAGGGCCATGAGATGCTCATCGTTATCTTTCGAGAGATTATTTTTGTCCTCGCTGCTACTAGATTGAAGGTAAAGAGCTTCACTTTCCTTTACCTTTTCTTCTGTATCTAATGTCTTGTCAAATATATCCCAAAGTACTCTATGTTCTATTTTTTTAAAGCAAATTTTAACCTTTTGATTTTGTTTGAGAAAGCAAACAAATGAGGGCCTTCCATTGATTCTTTCTAGTTGGCTTCCACAAAGGTAAGAAATTCCTTGTTCATTGTCCATATGTTTAGGAATTTTAAAATTTTGACAGGGTGAGTTCTGTCTTTAGTAGTTGATGTACACATAATAGTTTGTCCAGCCTTGATTGCATTGTGCACGATCAAGACGCTTCGATTTTATTTTATTAGTCCACGTGAATTTTAAACCTAGAGAATCCCGTATCTTGAAAAAAACAATCTTTAATTATTTCATTAAAATCAAAGGAACTCTGATTACAATAATTAACACATAATGTTTGTTCTATTGGAGTACTTATTGTGTTGAAGTCTCCTGCTATTGACCAATTCTTTATTGTGGCATATATGGAACGAAGAGCATCCCACAAATCTAGTCTCTGGAGTCTCTGGCACTTAGCATAAACACAAGTAATGAAAAGATCATGATCAAGGTTAGTATGCTTAACATACATATGAATAAAATGTACATTATCTGTAATAACATTAATTTTTAAGATCTCATCCCACAGTAGCCATATCTTATTAGATATGTTTGTAAAATGATTTGAGAAATTCAATTTAGAAGAAATATTAGTTATACAAGAGCTCTTGACCATTGGCTCCTGAATAAGTAAAAGTTTGATGTTCTATTTCCTTACTATAGATTTTAGTCTTCTCAAAGAAAATTGATTACCAATACCCCGAATATTACAGCATAGAGCCTTGATCATTGAGGGCTTCTAAAGTATTTTCTTTTTGCCTCTCAATATTGTAAAGATTTAAAAAACAAGATGTTTAGATTTGTTATTGCTCATCGTCATCTTTAGCTTCTTATTTAATATCATTTGAAAGTCACTGTCTATTTCTTTCTTTTTGAGAATTGAGGTTAACGACAGAAGTACCATATTATTTTTGTGAGGTGTTTGGAAACCAGAGGAAGGTTCTGAGCACAATGGTGAAGAGAGGTTGAAATCAGAATCAAGATATTTGATTGCTTCAATGATCCCCCCTTCACAAATATCTATTCTAACTAAGTTACTTCCTTTTTTAGTTATTTGTCCTTTGTTGACTTGTGTGCCTTTATCACAATCTTTGTTGTATATTTTACTTGATATTTTGTTTTCAGGGATATTTATTTCAAGACCATCTGCGTCAAACTCTTTTGTGTAGTACTCTTCACAATCGTGTATTACTTCGGGGATTTCTTCAACATTAGATTTTATTATAAAAGACTTCATTCTATTTGTCTGATCCAGAGTAGCTTGAGGAATTTTTGTGGCTGACTGGAATTATATTAATTTCCTTTGATGTAGAGTCATTTTCAGCACCTTGATCTACATTAATGTTGCTAATTTTAGGTTATTTTCGATTTTTCTTGCATTCACTATTAGCATTACCCACATGAGAACATTGGCTACAATATTTAGGAACATCTTTATAACTAATGTCAATCCAAGCCCCATCATTGCTTCCAAATCCAATCCAAACATGATGTTGTAAGGCTTTAGAGATATCAAGTTCTATCCAAGCATAGCAGGCGTTGTAAAGTACACGATTCTTTGGAGGAATCCAGACTTTTATAAGAGAGCTAACTGATAAAGCCAAAGAGTAGATGAAGTCCTCATTATATAAATGTTCAGGCAAGTTATCTAATCTAATCCATATTGGAACTATATGACTTTCTATTTTTGGATTGAAATTCGGAAGTCACTTCAATATTCTCATAGAATTCTTGTCCACTGTCCAAACAGACCTCGACTAGATCTTGCAAAGATGAGACTTCATGGAAAATTCAAGGAAAAGATGTTTTGAGTCTCATTTGGCGTAACAGAAGTCTCTCTCAAATTTTATGGCCTCAAAGAAACGATCCAATACTTGCTTCTTGGGTAAGCCTTTGCTGAACTTACATATTAATGTGAATGTTAATGTAGATTTCAAAGATTCGTTTACTCTTTCTTCAAACTGCAAAGAGATATAATCTTTCTTTTGTTGCATACTTATAGGTTTAAAGGATGAAGATTGATTATTCCATACCATATCAGAGTATAATTTCACATTCGTCTTGAGTTTTTGAGGTTCAAAGCCTTTGTGACTGACTTTAAAATTTTGATGGAGAGCGAATTGGAGAGACGGTAGAGTTTTTCCAGCAAGAGTTCCTTAAGGAGAAGCCGTAATCTTAACACGATATGTAATTAATAAGAAATCAATCAATGGAGTGTTAATCAAGAGAAAAGAAGATTTTGTAATCAAATCCAAATTTTCAGAGGAGAATTTTTTGTAATCAATGAATTCTTATCACACGTTTCATGTTATAGAACAAAATTATAATCTCATATCTCGCTAGTATGCTAAATAATGTCATCGTAAAAAATTATGGGTATTTTTCAATCGTTAGACATAATATGAATTCAACCAATATTTTTCGGTTCGGTGTTCATAGCACCAAAATGAATGTTTGTTTACCACGTGTCAAAGCTGACTAACCGGACCCGGACTCAGTATATTTCATTGTTCACATAGTTCCCACGCGTCGTTTCCTTGAAAGTAAAGGCAATGTGCGTGCTCCCTCAATGTTATCGAATTAAATACTTTGTCTGTTCCATACTATTTGTTTTTTTTTTAATATTAACAAAAATAATAATAATTTCGAAAGAATAATAAAATAAAATTAATTGATAGATTCAATAATTTATATAAAATATTAATTATTTGTTGGTTAAAAATGATATATATATATATATATTATTGCATTGGAAAATAAAAATAATTTTTATTATAAAACAAAAAAATTATTCTTAAAAACATATTTTATAAAATAGAAATATATTTAAAGGGCCGCCAATGCAATTTATTTATTCACGCTCAAAGTTCAAAATCAGTGAGCCGAATATCATGATTTAGATTTAGCATTATTGAAAGTTTAAATAAGTATAAAATTGAGACGAGAACCTAATATAAAAAGTTACGTAAAACGAGACTAAAATAAACGTAAAAACAATAGCTATGAATATATCTTATTATGCTATATTATTATAAAATAGTAAAACTTGCACGCTGACTTTTTTAAGGAAGAAATGATCAAGGCAAGTTTTTGGATCATATCAAAAGAGTCTTAACAATAATTTTATCAATTTATTTCAAGTCTAAAATATTTTAGTTGCTGCTCAATTTAACCGTAGAGTTGTTTTCATGTTAATGAGCATAAAATCATGGCCATTACTCTAGTCCTATTGTGCTATGATTGTGCTATGTGAGTTGATGAGTTAATAATTATTAACTTCATTGTAACTTTTTCGTTAGACGTGTATCTTTAAAACTGAGGTCGACTGGTTTCGTTGTTATGCGTCTTCATGTGGCTATCTCTGCTCGATAATTATTTTAGTTCGGTTTCGTCCTTGTCCGATAAAGTCCTAATTACATACAGTTTGATGACAACTCTTGCTCGGTTTCCTTTTCAGGTATGCTCGATAACGCCCTGTTCGATCTCGTGCTAAACAATGCCTTGCACTCGGTTTATTTATTGATGGAGCAAGCCTCGATCACATTTTCTTCGTCGTTTCTTCAGCTCCTACTAAGCTACTCTTCGTAAGATAACCGTGAATGTTGTCATAGGGGCCTCAGCCTGGTTGTCAGTAATGGTCTTGTTGAGCCACCAACACGCCGTCTTGTAACGAAGTCGATTCCCCTCGGTTTGACCTCAGTATTTTGTATTTAGTTGTTCTTTATATTCACATCTAGCCCAGCGATCTTAATGTTGATATTAACAACCTCATCAGGGCTCCCTCTAGTCTATTGCGTAACTTTAAGATCAAACCGGTTCGCTCATCACATGATGTAGTCCAAAAAAGTAGTAACTGTAGAAAATAAGAAGACGTTAGTGGTGTAAAATATAAAGTGGTTTACGTCGACCATACGATATGGTACCAATGAATCTATACCAGAGTGAGTAAGCATACTCACAATGAGAAATAGTAAAGGTATGGATGGTAGGGTAACAAACAAAATTTGAGCTCCTCTTCCTATAAACGTGGTATATAATATCTCCCAAACACGTATGTCAAATATGGCGAAGACGTAAAAGATACCACTTTGTAGCTTCTCGGAACCAGCTAGGCCGATCATAGCATAAAAGAGAGAAATTAAGCTTCATATAGGTAGCGTCCCAGATACTCTACGACAAGACACAATCATAGAGGATATGTGTAATAAATTTAACTTTATAGTAGTAAATGACATAGTCGAAATGGGTGTTTAAGTCTCAACTAATGAGCTTATCTCGGATAGATAACTTATCATATAAGACGAGTCATATGATATGAATAACGATGAATATTATATTTACGTCATACCAATCCAGTCCACTCGATACATGGATTTGACGTGCATATGACATAATAGGTTTTTTTAATAGTAGAATTAGTTTTTATTCTTCTACCGGTCTAATAATGGAATAGAAAGTCAGGTAATTAAGTTATTAATTTGCGTAACATTGTTGTGGTTTCTGGAACTAATAGACTTAATACGAGCCGACAAGTATAAATAGACATCAAAATATCTGAAACCTTAATAATGAATCAAAGTTTAAAATCATGAATAATATTTATCGTATATAACTAGAGAAATGTAAGCAACCACGGGTCAACTAAACAAGATGGATTTTTCAATACTAATCGATGGTATTTCTCCATATCTTAAACACTACGTCCTTCTTATAAACGCTTATAAAGAGATGAATTATTCAATATAAATCGCTGGTATTTCTCCATATCCTAAACACTGCGTCCTTTTTATAAACGCCGGAGTGAAAGCACGGTCCAGGTCAGCCTTCAATCTTTCGTCGAGAAAGTTTATAAAGTGACGGATCAAACACGAAACACTCGAATTGAATTTGAAAACATGAAAAGAGTTGGTCTTGAACCAACATATAAATGTGTAGCTCTAGTGTTGGCTGATTACGAAAAAGAAAGCAAGCTTAACGAGGCTATAGAATTTTTAGTGGAGTTGGAGAGAGATGGAACTGTTGTAGAGATTGAATCTTCGAGAGTATTGGCTGGCTGGTTTAGGAGGTTAGGAGTCGTACATGAGATTGAACTTATCTTACGAGACTATGCTACAACAAACTGCAACTAAAGTCCTGGACCAATTACTTTGAAGATTAACTTTATGCAATCAGGAAATTGATAGATTTTAATATCTACACTCAGTTGAAGTATAAATTTAAGGTACACTCTATGTCCTGGACTAGTAATTGGTCATAAAAACTTAATATATCATACTTCGTCTGAAATTATGGGTTTGGCCTCAGTAGGCTATTTGGTTTTTACGCAAAATGTTTGCAAATTGATTAAGTTAGGTTGGTGGTTTGTATTAACAAATCATTATTAATACTATTAAAAATTATACAAAATTATTATGTCATTATTGACATATTTAATACATGTCTAGTTATGTGAATGTCATGTCCACAAATACATTAAAACGAATATCTATATCATATGACATCGGAATATTAAAAAAGAAAAAAAATTAACAGACTCAAAGACAAGTTTCACTACAAACTATAGACAAGTTTCACTACAAACTATCTTATATATTTTTTCTCTGTCTTAGATCTTTCACCATCGTCATTATCTCTGTAGCTGAGGAGCCATCTTCTTAGCCGGGCCGAGGTGCCATATTCTAAGCCGAGCCAAGGTGCTATCGGCTTCCTGGCCGAGCCGAGGTGACATCTGTCTCCTAGTCGAGATGGGTGACATCTTCTTAGTCGGGCCGAGGTGTCATCTTCTTAGCCGAGACGAAGTTCCATCTGCCTCATTGCCGAGCCGAGGTGCCATCTTCTTAGCCGGGCCGAGGTGTCATATTCTTAGCCGAGTCGAGGTGTCATCTTCTTCCTGGCCAAGGTACTATATGCATGCTTGCCGAGTCGAGGTGCCAAGCCGATACGTCTGCTATCTACCCTCTGTTGTTGTATGCTTCTTACCCTTTGCTGTTGTCTGCTTCCTAACCGAGCTGAAGTGTCAACCGCCTCTTTTGTTAGAGATAAAAGCACTCTCATGTGCAGTTTTTTCCATCCAACGAGCTCCAAGAATACCAGCTACGGGAGAACCGGCTCTAAGAAAACCAAATCCAGGAAAACCAAATTGATCTCCCTCTCTATAATAACAAATTAGAACGCCAAATAAATATCCATCTCTATTATAATAATAAAAAAGTCTATAAGGCAACTGACCTTTATCTTTACGATAGAAAGAGCTACCAACCAAGTAATCTCCATCTCCGTGATAGAAAAATGTTGTATGCCAAATGATCTCCATCTCCATGTGTTTGTTTATACTTATTTTCTGTAACTCTGCGATAGGCTCACTGACCACGGCTAAAGGTCTACACAATAGGGGCCATACTATGCCATACTTAGACAAGATCTAAAACATATGACAAACGGGCCGATTGGCCACACTGCATGTCGAAGAAGCAGGTAACATCCTAGCAGCCTACTAATTGTTAGTTGTACTCTTTTCCTTTGGCAAAATAGAGCCTTTTATCCTCAAGGGAGGTTTCGGTCGGCAAAGGTTTTTAACGAGGTAGAAACAATTTAGTACGAAGCAAGTTGGAGTCGTCCCCAACAACAGTTCGGCTAGGAAAATTAATATAACCAAGCCTTATGACTTTTCGGAGTCTAGCAGACATGGTTGGCATAGTTTCTTCGACATGATCAGCGGCGCCTTAGCGAAAAAGATAATTGAAGACAGAGCTACGAAAACTTGACAATGCAAAGAAGAGCAAGAAGATTATATTATTCAAACATTACGATCAACTATTACATAGTCCATAAGTTTCACTACCCTCCAACTCAAGGATTAGGAGGGACTCCTAATAAAGATATAATATTCAGGATTAATTATAATAAATAGAAAATTAAAAAGGCACGTTATTTGTATTTTAAATTAAAACGTTGTATTTAACGGATTTAAATATTAAATGTAACATTAAAACGTCTTTGTACAACTACTATAAATAAGAGCTCATAAGTAATATATCTCAAAATATATCTCACGAATACAACGAGTGATTTTTCTTTTCGTGTCGGAATAATTTAGATAATTTATTAGAGATTTTATCGGTTTGAATTTGATTAGAGAAATAAGTCAAGAAAATTGGATAAAATGAATCTAAATCCATCTCTAAATTCCCTCCACATAGATATATAAATCAAATTGAATGTTTCAAACACTTAATTCACAAAATAATTGTAAACAAGAATCCTCACAATCCATAAAATAAATAAAAACAACATCCAATACTGTAACCATATAAGACTATGGGGATGCACCATCTCCGTTCTGCGGTGGCGGCTCCGGTATGTAAACAAGATCTTGAAGTTGAGCTAGATAGTCAGAGGCCGTACCCGGTGGTGATGCTAATAGTGATGATAACGACCCACTGGTGCCTCCAAACTGACATGGATCAATCTGGTGCTGCTGCATGGACCATGATGGAGGTTGTCCAGCTATTGGCTGGAAAATGGAGGAAAAATCATTGGCACCAGCCAACATGGAAGTCATTGACAAATGCTGTGGCTGTTGTGGCTGTGGTGGAAACGGTGCTGGCTGTGCGGCTAAATTGGCTTCGGCATATGCAACTCGGGCCTCTAAATATGCAACCTGTACGAATGATACATTGATTTTGTAAAATAATTATATAAAGTTGTTTAGAAACCATTAATTGATATATAAAATCACCTTTCTTTCAAGAGTATATATCTGACCAACACAACCATAGACAGGATCTCCGACCCTAGCCTGAGCTTCATAACAAATAGTAAACACCGCGTCGGGTCGCTTATCGACCGGAACTTGAGTAAGCAATTTGGATACATTACTAGCACCAAACACTTTATGGACCGATGCAAACAGAAGAGCTCCTTCATCCGAAGCAAAATAAGGTGCAAAAACACAAGTATCAGCACATTTCCTTCTTAAAAACTTACATGCACCACATGGACCATTTGCGCTGCCGCTGCCACTGCCGCTGCCATTCTTACCATTTCCGCTGCTGCCATTGCCATTGTCATTGTCATTAGGGTCTACGGTATTCATAGAGAGAGTTTTAGAGTGAGATATGTAACTCAAGGTGAGTGTTCACAAAAACATAGAGCTATGTTTTTATAAGAAGAAATTAGTAGGGAAGACATAAAGTGTAAAACTTTAAAGACACGCCATAGAGCAAACCTTAATGTGACTATTTATTTTTTTAAATTAAAATCTCAAAAATTATATAATTATTCTTTTCAAATTAAGAAAAAAAAGGAAATTGATTATGTTTTCTCTTTTAAAAGGTTTTTTTTGTAATATTGTTGAAATTGAGAGGTTTAAATGATTGTTATAACTATAGTAGATGGTTATCGTTTTTAATTTACTTTTAACTAGCGACAAAAGTGCATCGATATAACGTTATTGGCGTTTCAAAACTTTTCAAAAATACAATAAACTTTATATAGAAGAATATCTAAAAAAATAATAACAAAAAGGTTGTTTGTCGATCAGTCACGTTGATATCACAATTTTTAATTTACTTTCACTACCAACCAAAACACAACGATGCAACGAGATTGGCGTTTCAAAACTTTCTAAAAATATAATAAATTTTATATAAAAAAAATATATGAAAAAGTAATGACAAACTTTGAGTTTGTCGATTAGTCACGTTAATAGCACAAATTTTAATTTACTTTTAACTACAAACCAAAACAGGTGTAACGAGATTGGCGTTTCAAAACTTTTTAAAATTATAAAAAAAATTATATAAAATAATATCTGAAAAAGTAATTAACAAATATCGTTTGTCAATAAGTCACGTTGATATTATAATTTTTAATTTACTTTTAACTAACAACCAAAATACAACGGTATAATGATATTAGCGTTTCAAAACTTTTTAAAAATATAATAAATTTGATATGAAAAAAATACAAAAATAACAATAACAACACCGGTTTGTCGATTAGTCACGCTGATATCACAAATTTTAATTTACTTTTAACTGCAAACAAAAACAGATATAACGAGATTAGCGTTTCAAAACTTTTCAAAATTATACTAAATTTTATATAAAACAGTATCTGAAAAAGTTATTAACAAATGTCGTTTGTCATATTAATATTTTAATTTTTAATTTATTTTTAACTAGCAACCAAAATACAATTACACCGATATTAGCGTTTCAAAACTTTTTAAAAATACAATAAATATTATATACAAATGTATAAATAACATTATGTTAACAATTTTTTATTTACTACCTACTATTGGCCAAAATGTAAAGCTATATACTTCAAAACTTCTAAAAATATCGTAAATTTTATATATTGTATGAAAAAATTTATGTCACACAACTATATACAATATAGTATTTAGTGCATTATTAACGAACTTAAATGTTATAGAATAAAATTGTAATTTAATAACTTGTTGGTGTGGTAAGTAATAAAATTCAAGAAAATTATCCATAAGAGTATTGTATAGGTTTTATTTTCTAGGATTGGTTTCTAGACTATTGCGTCAGACTGAAAATTTATTGTGCTCACAGATTTTTTTTCAAAAGATAAAACCGGAATTTCTTTTTAATATTTTAAAAAATATCATTATAAAAATTTATGGTTTCCAAATACTTATAATTAATTATAAGATTATAAAATTTATTAAACCAATAATTAAAAATATGATTTGTTAAGTAGAGCGAATGTTTGCTGGCCACGTGTCAAAGTTGATACGACTTCAAGTTCACGTAGGTCCAACGGGCCCTTTTTTTGAAAAGTGAAGGTAACGTTCTTGCTCTCTCAATGTTACCGAGAGTGTCTTTTTCAAATTAAATAAGATCAAGGCTCGTCATTTATCTATTCGTCAAAATAAAAAATCAGCCAGCCGATTAATATTTGTCGATAGAATAGGTCGAATATTAATGATCTAAATTTAATCAGGTGGTGTATCGGAAAGGTAATTGAAAATAAAATTAAGACGTGCGATAATTAAAAAGTGTAAATCACAATTAGTATTTGACGTCGAATACGTACTACAAACGCGAGTTATCATGATTGATAATAGAATTCAATTTTAAAATGAACAAATACGAAAGTATAAGACAAAAAAAATTCAATTATTTTCATCCACATAAAAATGTGTAAATGGAGGAAATAATAATACCCGAAACAAGCAAGATTTCATGTGGTACGATCATATAAAACCAGTCTGAATTTCTACAAAAAAAACTAAGATACATCTTGCTTTCTTGTATGGAACGAAGGAAATAATACCAGCTGAAACTGCTATACATTTATAATGAATGTCAACATATGAAGAATAAAGCAAATTCGAAGTAACAAAGGCATAACTTGATGCGATAGAAGAAAAAAAAAAGGGTAAAAACTCACTTAAGATTATAATATTATAAAAGTCTCACTAGAAATATATACAAATTCAAATTTCATTTTAGTATATTTGAGGTGTGAGATAAAGTCCTTATAAGATTAGTCATTCACAAAAGACAAAAATCTCGACAACTGTTGTGAATGAGTCGAATAGTGCCTTGATAGTGTACTGTGTCCGGCAGTAAATGTAAAGCTATATACTTCAAAACTTCTAAAAATATCGTAAATTTTATATATTGTATGAAAATTTTTATGTCACACAACTATATACAATATAGTTTTTAGTGCATTATTAACGAACTTAAATGTTATTATAGAATAAAATTGTAACTTAATAACTTGTTGGTGTGGTAAGTAATAAAATTCAAGAAAATTATCCATAAGAGTATTGTATAGGTTTTATTTTCTAGGATTGGTTTCTAGACTATTGTGTGAGACTGAAAATTTATTGTGCACATTTGTTGAATAACGATCGCAGATTTTTTTCAAAAGATAAAACCAGAATTTTTTTTATATTTAAAAAAATATCATTATAAAAATTTATGGTTTCCAAATACTTATAATTAATTATAAGATTATAAAATTTATCCAACCAATAATTAAAAATATGATTTGTTAAGTAGAGCGAATGTTAGTTGGCCACGTGTCAAAGCTGATACGACTTCATAGTTCACGTAGGTCCAACGGGCCGTTTTTTTGAAAAGTAAAGGTAACGTTCTTGCTCTCTCAATATTACCGAGAGTGTCTTTTTCAAATTAAATAAGTTTAAGGCTCGTCATTTATCTATTCGTCAAAATAAAAAATCAGCCAGCCGATTAATATTTGTCGATAGAATAGGTCGAATATTAATGATTTAAATTTAATCAGGTGGTGTATCGGAAAGGTAATTGAAAATAAAATTAAGACGTGCGATAATTAAAAAGTGTAAATCACAACAATTAGTATTTGACGTCGAATATGTGTTACAAACGCGAGTTATCATGATAAATAATAGAATTCAATTTTAAAATGAACAAATACGAAAGTATAAGACAAAAAAAAAATTCAATTATTTGCATCCACATAAAAATGTGTAAATGGAGGAAATAATAATACCTGAAACTAGCAAGATTTCATGTGTTACGATCATATAAAACCAGTCCGAATTTTTACAAAAACTAAGATACATTTTGCTTTCTTGTATGGAACGAAGGAAATAATACCAGCTGAAACTGCTATACATTTATAATGAATGTCAACATATGAAGAATAAAGCAAATTCGAAGTAACAAAGGCATAACTTGATGCGATAGAAGAAAAAAAAGGGTAAAAACTCACTTAAGATTATAATATTATAAAAGTCTCACTAGAAATATATACAAATTCAAATTTCATTTTAGTATATTTGAGGTGTGGGATAAATTCCTTATAAGAGTAGTCATTCACAAAAGACAAAAATCTCGACAACTGTTGTGAATGAGTCGAATAGTGCCTTGACAGTGTACTGTGTCCGGCAGTACAGTTTTGTGTCTGTGATAGTGATAATGTGCAATCTGTTCGGTTGTGACCTGAGTTAGTCTTGTGGTATGAGCCCATTAGGCCCATTGTCTAGTAAGTCTATTAATTCCTTATAAATAGATTACTAGGGCGACACAAAACACAATCTGAAATCTGTAACCTTTTCTATCATATTGAAACTCTTTTCCCTGGCGGCGCCCGTGGACGTAGACAATTGTCGAACCACGTTAAATCGTGTGTTTCATTTAAATATTTCCTTCGTATATGTTCTGTGCTTGAGCCATTTTGATAATTGCATAGTAATTTAATAACAAAATTGGTATCAGAGCCACGTGGTGAAATTAGAGCTTTTGCAATTAGGGTTTCATAATGGTGTCTACAGCAACAAAATACATTATTGAAGAATTTGATGGCGGATCCAGCTTTTCGTTGTGGAAGATTAAACTGAAATCTTCATTGGTACTGCAAGGGCTGTGGAAGGCTGTGGAGAATAAGTTACCAGAAGAGATGAAAGAATAGGAGAAACAAAATCTTCAAGAAAGGGCTTTGTGCTGGATTTTAATGAGTGTGAAAGACAATTTGCTTCGCGAGATTAGTGGTGAGAAGACTGCTTCCTGCGCATGGAAAAAGCTAGGAGATCTTTACTCAGAGAAATCAGTAGTAAACCGATTATACTTGAAGAACCGTTTGTATGATTTCAGATTAAAAGAAGGTATGTCCATAACAGAGCACTTAGATAATTTCAAATCAATTATAATGGACTTGGAGAACATAGATATTAATATTGAGGATGAGGATCAAGCTTTGTTTGTATTGAGATCGTTACCAGCTCCTTTTGAAAACTTTGTAGATACCATTATGTATTGTAAGGATAAGTTATCGCTAGCAGATGTCAAAGGGGAACTGAAATCAAAGGAGATGAGACGGTTGCAGCCAGACAATCAAGCTGAAGGGGAAGGTCTTATGACTAGGGGAAGATCTAGAAGCAAAGCAAGTTCTTTAAGAAGGAAGAACTGGAGGTCCAAGTCAAGGGTGAAGCACTCAAACTGTTATGAATGCGATGAGCAGGGTCATTATAGGAGAGATTGTCCGAAACTGAATGGTAAAAAGGGAAATCAAAAGGAAAATACAGCAAACATTGTTGAACGTGTGAACGATTCCGACAATAGCGAAACCAGTGGTAAAGGAGATGTATTGTCCGTGAGTTCAGACTTTGGGCAAAACTCTTGGGCACTCGATACTGGCGCTACATATCACAAGTGTCAGTTCAAGCAGTGGTTTGATACGTACAAGCCAATGCATGGAACTGTCTATTTAGGGAACAATCATTCGTTGACTGTTGGTGGTATTGGTAACGTCAGAATCAGAATGTTTGACGGGGTTGTTAGAATCTTGACATGCTGGCATGTTCCTGGGTTAAAAAGAAACATGATTTATCTTGGGAATCTAGACTCTCGGGGTTACAAGTACCGTGTAGAAAATGGTGTAATCAAAGTGACAAAAGGCTCAATGGTATGCATGAAAGGCAGTTTGCAGAAGGGTCTTTACATTCCCCAGGGGAGTGTTGTTATGGGCGATGCTGCAGTAGCATCATCAAGGAGTAATACCCAAAGTAGGCAGGATCAAAATAAGTTGTGGCATTGGCGTCTTGGTCACATGAGTGACAGAGGATTAGCTTTTTTGGGAAAGAGAGATTTGTTGAAAGGGTATAAAGCAGAATCATATGGATTTTGTGACCACTGAGTGTTTGGTAAACAAACTAGAGTCAAATTCAGCAAATCGTCTGTAAGAAAGACTAAAGGAACAGTGGACTACATTCACTCAGATCTTTGGGGTCCAAACAGAATTCCATCCAAGAGCGGAGCCATATACTACATGAGTTTGATTGATGATTATTCAAGGATGGTGTGGGTTTACTTTCTGAAAACGAAAGATGAGGCATATTCAACCTTTGTCAAATGGAAGACGATGATTGAGAAGCAAATAGGAAGAAAAATCAAACGTCTTAGGACAGATAATGGGTTAGAATATTGCATTCGTGAGTTCAACGAGTTCTGCGAAGCTGAGGGAATAGTGCGCCATCACACTTGTTCTAGAACACCACAATAGAATGGAGTCGCAGAAAGAATGAACAGAACTCTTTGTGACAAGGCACGAAGTATGCTCTCGCATTCCGGTGCAGGAAAGGATTTTTGGGCTGAAGCTATCAATACAGCGTGTTACTTGGTGAATCGATCTCCATCAACGGCTATTGATTGTAAAACTCCTTTTGAGATTTGGTCTGGATCGTCGGCTGATTATAAACATTTGAGGGTGTTCGGTTGTCCTGCGTATGCTCATGTGACAGATGGTAAGCTTGAGCCGAGGGCAAAGAGGTGCATATTTCTAAGATATGCTACTGGAGTGAAGGGATATAGGTTATTGTGTACCTCTCCAAAGTCTCCAGGTTTTCTCATCAGTATGGACGTTATTTTTAATGAGTTTGCTTCTATAGACAGTCAGAATGAAGTAGGAGAAATGGTCGAATCAGGATCGGTTTTGAGTAAACAGGTGGAGCTTGAAGTAGAATCAGTTCCTAGCAGGTCCAATAATTCAAGTGGTTCTGAGGTGGATCCAGAATCAGGAGGTGAAGCGTCAGCATCGGATGATAGTGACGATGATGCGCCTGAACCAGAACAACAACCTTATAGCATAGCATTGGGCAGATAAAGAATAGATATTAGACTTCCAAAAAGGTATCGAATCTAGTTGCATATGCTCCGTCAGTTGCAGAAGAAGTTGAGATGCCGGAACCTAGTAGCTACAGAGAAGCTATAACAATTTCAGAGGCAGATCGATGGATTGGTGCTATGGGGAAAGAGATTGAATCTCTTCATAAGAATCAAACATGGAAGCTTGTTGACTTGCCTAAATGACAGAAGATAGTAGGCAGTAAATGGGTGTTCAAGAAAAAAGAAGGTAATCGAGGGGTTGAGGCATCTCGATTCAAAGCAAGACTGGTCGCTAAGGGTTTTACTCAAAGGGAAGTAGTCGACTTCAATTGAAATGTTTTCTCCAGTGGTGAAGCATAGTTCGATTCAAGTTTTGTTAGCCATAGTAGTTTTGCAAGATTTAGAGCTTGAGCAGTTGGATGTGAAGACTGCGTTTTTACATGGTGAATTGGAGGAGCAAATCTAAATGAGACAACCAGAGGGATTTATCGAACCTAATATGGAGGACAAAGTTTGTCTGCTGAAAAATTCACTGTATGGTTTGAAACATTCACCTAGGCAATGGTACAAATGTTTTGATACATTCATGGTGTCAAAAGGGTTCATGAGGAGTCCATATGATAGTTGTGTGTATCGTCAAAAGATGTCAGATGATTCTTATGTTTACTTGTTGTTGTATGCGGATGATATGCTTATTGCTGCTTGTAGTATGTCGCACATTGTGCAGTTAAAGAAGCGACTTAGTGCCGAGTTTGAGATGAAAGATCTTGGTAGAACAAAGAAAATTCTTGGTATGGAGACTATTAGGAACATAAATTTAGGATCATTACACTTGTCTCAACGAAGCTATATTAAGAAAGTGTTACAACGATTCAACATGTTTGATGCTAAAGCAGTTAGCATTCTATTTGCTACTCACTTCAAGTTGTCTGCAGTAGGAGCGGCCAAGGACGGTGTTGAGTTGGAACAAATGTCAAAGATTCCATATGCAAGTGCAGTTGGTACTATCATGTATGCTATGGTATGCACACATCCTGATATTTCACATGCGGTTAGTGTAGTTAGCAGGTACATGGGATGTCCTGGGAAAGAACACTGGCAGGCAGTGAAATGGATACTTTGGTATCTTAAGAATACTGTGAACGTTGGCTTAACTTTTAACAAGACCGATATTGGTGAATCGATGAATGATGTTGCAGGATCATTGGTTGGTTTTGTTGATTTTGATTTTGTAGGTGATATGAATAAAAGAAGATCTCTGACAGGATATGTATTTACTCTAGTTGGGAGTGCGATCAGTTGGAAAGCACAATTGCAAGCTACTGTAGATTTGTCTACAATAGAGGCAGGGTACATGGCGGTAACAGAAGCAGTTAAAGAGGAAATATGGTTGCAAGGTTTGGTGGCAGATTTGGGCTTGGATAGGACTACTACAAAAGTGTTTTGTGACAGTCAAAGTGCCATACACCTTACAGGGAACCAGATGTACCATGAGCGTACAAAGCATATAGATGTCAGGTATCATTTTATTCGTGATATAATATCAAAGGGAATTGATGATGTGAAGAAAGTGTCTACACACGATAATCCAGCAGATATAATGACCAAGGCAGTATCAGTTCGAAAGTTTAGGGATTGCCTAACTGGATCGGTGTTCGCAGTATAGAGTGAATTCCTTAAGGGAATTTGGTGAGTCATAATAAGAGAAGGTTCTTTGTTAATAATGAAGAAAGGATATTTTCCTCAAGGGGAAGATTTTTTGTGAATGAGTCGAATAGTGCCTTGATAGTGTACTGTGTCCGGCAGTACAATTTTGTGTCTGTGATAGTGATATTGTGCAATTTGTTCGGTTGTGACCTGAGTTAGTCTTGTGGTATGAGCTCATTATGCCCATTGTCTAGTAAGTCTATTAATTCCTTATAAATATATTACTAGGACGACACAAAACACAATCTGAAATCTGTAACCTATTTTATCATAGTGAAACTCTTTTCCCTGACGGCGCCCGTGGACGTAGACAATTATCGAACCACGTTAAATCATGTGTTTCATTTAAATCTTTCCTTCGTATATGTTTTGTGCTTGAGCTATTTTAATAATTGCATAGTAATTTAATAACAACAACATAGGTCCAACATGGGACATTCCATACACAACGCAATGAAAGGTAAAACCAGAAACCTACAAATAACTAGATGAGGAAAAGAAACCAACTTTGACATCATTGAAATATAGAGCATCAGAATCTCTATAATCAGCTTAAGCTTTGACTATTAATTTTATTATTTATGCAACATTTTATTAAACTCTTATTCGAAGTGTAGTCTTTCCTACCTAGATGATACAAAAAGGTTTTACGAAGGCATCCGACATTAATAAAACATTTATTTCCATTTACACGGTATCATATGAGTTTTCATCAAACAATTCCAAGAAGTTTACGACTCTATCAAGCAAAGATAATGCAAATTAGGGAGATGATTCCAAAATTAATCAACAATACTCCAAGTAGTCTATACAATTATCAAACAAAAAAGACAATTATGTGATGATTATAAAAGTAATCCTTAGCAATTCGGGGAGTCTCGACACCTTTAAAGAAAACAAAATAGATTATTTTAAGATGATTCCAAAATCAATCATTAGCGCTGCAAGTCCAAGTACACCTTGAACAAAAAAACTTATATGTGAGATGATTAAAAAAATTAGTCGTAATCAGAGAGTCACGAACCCTTCAATAAAAAAAATAAACATGGATAATTCTAGACTCAATCCAAAGAAGGAGCCCACGTGTTCATCTACAAAATAACTTCCTTAAAAATGATCATTACTTTTTGTACCACTAACCCTTTAACTCTCAAATTTTAGAATAATAACAATAATTGTACGACCATTTTTCGTCAAAAAATACATATATTATTTCTTCTTGATAAACTCTATGACCATTTCTCAACATCATTTCTTTGGGAGAGCTTCTCCAACTAATATCATATAACCTTTCTTCGCGAGGAACATAATTTTACAAGTAATGTAAGTTAATTCCAAGATATTCTCCATGAAGGGAAAACACCAAATAATTTTCAGCTACTTCCACTACTTCATCAACAATCTTTCTCGTGGGAGTCTCTATCTCTTTTTCAAATTCAGTATGCTTCAAACACTTACCTTGAAGGGTCTCTACTAAAATAATTTTCTCAACTAATTCATCATTCAGACTCTCCTACAAATTCTCATTTTCGACTTCAATATTTTTAGTAAAGGCATAATGGTTAACCTTATCAACGGCCCAAAGTTGTTGTTCTCCTTTCACTTTAACAGAATAATTCTCTAGTATATATTGTATCTATTTCTCTAATATTTCCTTAGTTTAAAGTTTCTCCTTCAAGAGATCTATGTTTTAGCTTTGGCATGCAACTCATTTTTAACTTCTCTTCAGCCTCAGTTTCAGCTTCAAGTTTAGCCTTCGGCTTTGAAATAAATATGTTACAACTTCTAGTATTGGGAGAAGATCAAGGATAGTAGGGATCAGACTATCACAAGCTCGATTCAACATTATGAAGGAATTACTCAAATCTTAACAAAAAACAAAATCAAAGTAAAAATAATTCAAATAAATAAAATAAATAAGTAAAAAATCCATAGAATTATCTCAACTCCAGTTGTATATGCCTCATGGCCAGCACCATTGGGCTAAGATGAGTTGTAAGCGTCCTCATACGGGCTGAAGTAACAAAGTGAAAATAACCTCAGAAAATTTCTCCAAAAGGAATGACCTAAATGCAGAGGCTGATGACGTTTCAGTAAAATTATATTCGCATCCAAATTGACTAACAAAATTATCAATCAGACTCCTTTCAACAACATCAAAAGGGTTACCTAAACTATTAGCTTTACTGGTAACAACAACAAGTGAATAATGTTTTTTTTAGTCAAAGTGGTAACTACAATATTAAGCGTTGGCCTCTTATCTATATATTTTTGAACCTTATCATTTTTTCCTCAGATCCTCGAGGATAAACTTCATTCTTGTGTTTCTGCTTTAGTTTCTCTTTTAATTGATTCAGAAACTTGGTAGAAACTTTAAGAGATTTTTTAAAAGCATCAAGTTCAAACTTAATGAAAACATTATAAAAAAAAAATTCCCTTTCCCAATATAAAATAAGAGACTTGTTCTTGTTATGAGAACTAACCTCATAAAAAACTTATATAATTGATATTATTTTAAGTTGGTTTTTTTTATTTAATTTATAAAATAATTGATATCACATGTATGAGTCTGATAAAGACCACTAAGATTTTTTGCCATAGCATTTTACCGATGAGGATTATGAAAAAACTTCTTTAAATGACTGAGGTTCATATGAATCATGTATATTTTCTAGGAAAGAAGCAAACAAAGCTAGTGAGACGAATTAGCAAAATTTAGTAGTTTGATAGACTTAAGTGTACGAGTAGATTGAGAGATGGAGAATCTATTGTCTCACCAGAGAAATAAGCAAACTCGGCATTGTTGAAGCATAAGTAGTATCAACTATTGTAGATGTCTCATGAACTGGTACATCAATGTCAATGAATGTATCAATATTAGTTCAAAATGATCAATAACTAGAAGCTTTGTCTTTGTTACATTATGTGATTCTGTTAAAATCAAAATATGCTAAAGAAATATGACATGTTGAGATACATATACCTTCTGACTTATGGGAATAAAGCAATAATAATCTTTATGTATAACACCATAACCCAAAAAACACGTATAATTGTTTTATGACCCAATTTGTTGCATTTAACATGAAGGCGAATGATAAAATGCATACATTCAAACACTCATACGGAAGAATAATATGAAGATTTTCCGTATAAATTATAAAAGTGATACACCCCTGAATTATGTGCAATGAGTATTTGATTAATCACATGTGCATCAGTCAGAATTACTTATCCCCAAAAAGCAATACTAATTTAAACTTGTATAAAATCAAAGAATGAGTAGTATCAACAAGGTGAGAATGTTTTTTTTCTATAATTTCATTCTAATTAAGGGTGTTAGTATAAGAAAATTAATGTATGTTACCCTCAGATGCGAGTAAATGAGTGAAAGTTTTGGAGGTATATACACCTCTTAAGTCATACATAAAGAATTTTATCGCACTAAAATGTTGAGTCTTCACAAGTGTTCTAAGTTCTCCATAAATTTAAAGGAACTCTAACATTTATTTCATAAAATAAACCCATGCGTATTGAGTATAATCATCAATGAAATATACATAATAGGATGAACCACACTTTATGGAGACAAAAGATGGACACTAAATATCAGAATGGATAATATCAACAAGAGCAATAAAAGAAGAGGTATTTTGATGCAAAAGACATTACTGAAAAGGTCAGTGTCGAAGCAGTTGCTGCTGAAGCGATTGGTGTTGAAGCGATTTTTGTTGTTTTTCATTTAGCAATGAGCATTGACACTTCCAATGATTATTCTCTCTATAGATATCACACTTATTAAAGGTTACATTTGCTCTACCGAGTGTTAATCTAGACTGATTTGAAACAGGTGGTCGTTGTGGGACAATAAACACAGTATGGATAATAATCACTTTGCGCTTTGTCAACCTGAGATTTTATTTGAGTCACCTTTGCAATAATTCATGAAATACCAAACCAATAGTGGGAAGAGGAAATCTATGAAGAATTGTTCCATGCAATCTTTCAAACTCAGAACGTAAAGCCAAAAAAAACTTGCACCACTCTTTTCTATTCCCTACTAACAATATAAGGTTTGAAGGCATTCAAATTTGTAGATTTTGTAAGAGCTGATTAATCCCACAAATCTGGCGTGGCCACATACAAATCAGAAATACTCATATCATATTATTGTAGAGCATGCATATCATACTTTAACCGGTATTGCCTATCAAAGTTGGACTGAGTATATAATCTTTCCTAATGATCTCAACCCTCTTTTTTTTTCATACTTAGCCACTTGGCTACCAATCGACTGATCTATAGAGTTATTAATCCAAGTGATAACCTTAGAGTTATAGTTTTCTCACGTATCAAGCAACATAACATATTTGTTAACATGTTTTTATGAGAAGGTGGAAGTTTTGTACCAAAATCATATTCCAACATATGCTTACCATGAAGAAAAGTTCTTCATTACATAACTCCAATAGGTAAAAATTTTCTCATTAAGTTGGGTACTAATAGACTATAGAGAGTTAAATTTGTCATAATAATCCACAGACGTTAAACGAATAGAATCAAACAATCGAAAATATCAAATCGAGATTAAAATCAAAACCAAATCATAATTGAAAGTTAAGTTCCGAATCAAAAGTCCAATCCGAAATAATTTTCTTAACCCAATTGAAATCAAATTTAAAATAAAACTGAAATCCAATGTTTAAATAATTGTTAAATTTTAAAATTGTTTAATTTTTTTTTATCTAAATACAAAATACAAAATAATGGTATGAAAAAATTTAAATATGTCACTAGTATATATTTAATTTTGCTCATCTTATTTTCAGCTACGTTTTAAAAAGATACATTAATATTATTTATAAGAAATAATAATTAAAGGATCTATTAGTATAATAAAAAAACTAGGTAGTAATTGAATATGTAGTAATTGAATTTATTTAGTTGGATGCTTAGATGGTACCACCACCCCAACACATACTATATTTGGTTTTAAATAGTTAAATATACTTATTATATGTAAAAAGAATACTTTACAATTAGATAATGGAAAATGATAGGTATATTTAAAAATTACGTTTTGAATAGGTTGGCAGTTATAGAATGTGTGTAAGTTTTTCTTTTTTTCTTTTTTTTTTTTATTTTTCTCTTTCACTTAAAAAACAAAAGTGTCTCTTGTATTATTTCATAATCTAATTACCAAATTTTTATGTCAATTTATCAAATTTATACATTAGCTTTTGGGGTACTCTAATACCCCAAAATTGTAAACTAACAATAATAACTCGACTAAGGTAAAAACTATAAGTAACTTTTTTCTCCATCTTTGAACTAAATTTCTATTTTTTATACTTTTTTATTTTTATTTTGAAAAGTCTATGTTTTTCAAATTGTAGTTCGAAAAAAAATACAAAAGTATCATCGGGTTTTTTTAAAAAAAACAAAACTAGATACATTAATGATATTTAAAAAAAAATCGCCAGCAAACATGTGAGATCTGGTATAGACAAACATGTGAGACCAAACATAAATAAAAATGGCAGACCATGCATAATAAATCACGATAAAATTGAGAGACCAGACAATATTAAATTATGTGAGGTCATACATGATGAGATTGTATAGATGCGAAATCAAACATAATAAAACGAAAAGATCCGAGACATAGACATGTACTACCTGATGATAAAGATGTGAGACTAGGGTTACTCGATTTGACGATAAAAAAACAAAAAATATTATCGATGGATCTAGTTTTGTTCGTCTTTAAAAATAATGTGTGGTCTCGCATAATTTATTATGCCTCATCTAGCATGATTTATAATGTCTCATCTCGCATGATTTAAGAATCACTGGTCTCTCAACTTTATTATGTTTAATCTCGTATGATGTATTATGTTTGATCTCGCATGATTTTTACGTCTAGTCTCGCATGTTTTTATGTATGGTCTCGCGTGTTTGGTTATGTCTGGTTTAGCATGTTTTTTATACCTCGTGTCGCATGCTTTTTACGCCTTATCTCGCATATTTTATGGCAAAAAAAATAAAATGAATGGATCTAGTTTTGTTCGTCTTAAAAAAAATAAAGTCGATAGTACTTTTAGATTTTTTTAAAACTTTGATTTGAGAGATACGAATCTTCTAAAATAAAATAGAAAAAAAAAATAATGAAAAAAAAATTGAAAAAAAAGCTACATGGCCAATCACGAAGCCTGTAAAAGTAAAGAATTAGGCATTCAGTTAGAGGTGAGTACATTGATAAAACTTGAAAGATGGATGAAAATAAAACTTGGCCTCTCACACTTTTTTAACAAAATTAGACTTTTTAAAATATTTTGGCACTCTTATTTTGAACTAAATGGAATATGGACAAGACTATATTGAGACCATATTTGGCTATATAAGACCTCCAAATCAATTTTATTTTTCATTTTTTATGAAATAACCATTTTAGCCCTCTCATATAAAACCATTTTTTCAGTCAAAAATCAAACTCTTTTCTTCTTCTCCAACCAAACTTATCTCCTAAACTAACCTAAAACCAAAAAAACACCAAAATCCATCATAGATTATGACTTTGACTGATTTGAATGACGATTTTAGTTGTAATGTGGATGATTTTGCGTCGGAGGGGGAGGAGCCTTTGACGGACCATCTGAAACCCAAGTTGAGGTATATTTCAAACTTTTTATGCTTTCAGTGCAAATATCACACTTATCGTGCGCTGAAATGGACAAACTACAAACCCGGAATTTTCAAAAATACATGAATATGGGGTTGGTGTTCGTGTCAAAATCGCGAACGATCCCTTCGCAATTTTGCACAAATCATGAGTGTCTTGTTCGCGATTTTGACAAACAAGTGGTAGTATAAATTCTTGATTTTGCCCAAATTGGTTGCCTGGCATGCGTGATTTGATTCGATTACATGCACAATTATGCACGATTCGGTTCAATTACATGCACAATTATGTTCAATTAAAATTAAGTATGTTTTGATATAATTATTACATACCTTTTGTAGGAACCGGATCAACCACCATGCTTGATGGTCGATTACGCGAAAATGTTTACTACAGAAACCTTATATACCAAATCCGATTTGGTCTTATAGGTTGATTCAGAAAGCAAAAAGTTAGGATTCATTTTGGTATTGAGTAAAGACGACGACAGTAGAAAAACTAGGAAAACTCCAATGATGTATTTCAAATGCGAGAGGCAAGATGTTTACAAACCTATCCCCAAACCGAGGTATGTTAAGAAGCGCCAAGAATGTTCATCAAAAAAATGCGGGTGTTCATTCTTGTTAAGGGGAAAACCGGTCTTAGAGCTACCCAGTTATTGGAAATTGATAGTGGTGAAGAGTTCTAAGAAAGTCCAGGGGTGTTTTTGCGATACGAGGATTTCTTAGTGGTGATTGTGCGATACGAGAATATCTTAGTGTCGATACATGTAAATTTACTTTGTTTAGGTGTTGTTTTTAGAGAGAGAAAGTGAGAGCTTTTTGGTTAAGTAGAGAGAGAAAGTATTACCTTATTCATCCGGGATCTGTAAAGCGTGTGTGGTCCTTTTATAGTACAATTGCGGGTCCCACACGCTTTAATTCCCGATTATTATATTTTTTGTCCCTATATCTTTTCTTCTTATCATTTTAACTATTTCTTAAATAGTCTATACACTTTTCCCCTAACATAATTTCCTCTTTACAATTTTCTCCTACCATATTTCTTCTTTACAATTTTCTCCTGTCAGACTTCTTCTTTACAATTTTCTCCATGTCTTTTATTCTCCCTCATCAGTAGCCCCCCAGTCCTAGTAAAAATAGTTTTACTGGGACTGTAAGGAAGACTCCGCTGCTCCCTCGAACATTTTTCCTCGGAGAACGCTTCCTCAATTGCCAAATTTCCTCCTCGAAAATGTCTTTGACCAATACTTCAAATGCTATACATTTCTTCGGAAAAACGTCTCCTCAACTGCTACATACCTCTTTGAAAAAAGCGTCTCTTCGAAACAGTGTTTTCTTAACAAGTACATCCCTTGGATTATGGACTTCTTTTATCGTATAATTACCAGTAGCCCCCCAATCCTTGCAATGTCTTAGCAAGGATTGGCTCAAGCCTTAGTAATTTCTCATCGGAATTTACTGTGCCAACGTATCACATCTGTGGAAATGCTATGATAAGACATTGCAAGGATTGAATATACTCATTTCTCTGGTGTGTCATGCAAAACAGAAAATCTAAACACACGCCTACTTCAGAGAGGCCGAGAATCACACGCCTACTTCAGAGAGGCCAAGGATCACGATCTCCCATCTTCATCTTTACTTACCAAGCCGACTAAACTGTTTAACACCAGAAAACTTAATCCAACGAAACAGAATTCCACAGTTCCGATTCCTAAGGGTCCCGCTTTACGAGTTTTATTATTATCCCTTCCTTTTCTCTCTTAACACGCATCCAACGGCTCAGATTCACAACCACATCATTATCTAACCCTCCTCTTTTTTTTTGCCAATTAGACTCTGTAAACTGCATACAAATCGGCGAAAACTAACACCCGCCGACGGAATACATCAGATCTCGATCCGCATAAACTCTATTTCTCAATTGATTTATCGCTCCACCGAAGCAGCCATGTTTTAGGGCTATTTTGACTATCGGGTTGAGAAGTCCTATTTTAGTTTTCTTCTCTGGGAATATTATTTGCATCTTTTGCTGAAAAGAAGAGAAAGCAGTGATAGTGTGACATACATTTGTCTGAATACAAAGTTTATTGTATAAGAATTTGTGAATGAGATGGGTACGCAAAGAATATTATTTGATCTTAACGAGGATCCTGCAGAAGATGATGGGCAAGATGATCATGTTAACCCTCTGTACCAGGAAAAGGGACCTCCATCTGTAATTCCAATCACTGATGGCTTGGTTAACTCACTGATAAGGCCAAAAGAAACTAATAATCATAAGGGTATCTTCGGGCATACATCACTGGTATCTTCTAATCACAAACTATTGTGTATATGGTATCAGTTGGAATAACCCTCACAGCTCCCTTTTTTAGTAGCTCAATAACAGGTTCCAATTTCCAACTATCGGCACCGGATGGATCAACTTCAACATAAAGTAATGCATCCTCCTTCGAGATTCGAGGAGTACCCCTAACAATGACTTCAATTGTAGTAATGCATCCTCCTTGTTGAATCGAGGAGTAGAGTACTTTAAGCGCTTTGGACTTCGCTTGATTGCAAATGCTACAACGGAAAAGCGAGATTGCTTGTGCGAGTTAACGAGGGAGACACGGTAAGGTACCGGAGCCAAACGGCTTCCCATTGGTGACGTGTAAGCGAACGGAGTCGGAAGAATCGCGTCACAACCACACAGTATCGATTCTTCCATTTTTGTTGGTTTGTTTCGAGCTGTGCCGAAGAAGGCAGTTCGAGGAGGCGTTGTTTTTGGGGAGAGAAGCAGAGCGAGAGTCCCTGTGATCAGAGGGTTGTTCTCCCGTCGAAACCGACTGACTCGACTTTTCTTTCCGGTTGATCGAACGGGACGTAGACGCTGTGGATAGCTCGAGGTGCTTATCGAGAGCTTCGTTAATCCGTTTCCGATCCACCGATCCCAGCTCCGACTTCGATGCACCACCGCCTCTCTCTCTATACATCTTTCCTCTTATTTATTCTTCTCCTCCGAACCCACAAAATGCTATCTCGGATATCAATGGCGGATGAAATTTACACAAATGACCTTAACAGATTGAGGAAAATATAGGTTTTTTATTAGAGAAGCCATCCTTTTAATGCAATTTTTGTGGTCCCTCGAATTCTATGCGAGGATATGTCTCCTCGAATTTCCTTGTATGTCCATTTCTGAAATATCAAATATTTAATTTTAACAATTTATCATATTAGCCTAAGTGTTTTCCATTTTACATCATAACATTGTGACATAAACAATAATTTAAGGCATCAAGAAATTCGAGGCACGAAATATTGTGACTGAAATAATAGTGTAAGGAAGGAAAAAATTCGAGGCACAAAATATTGTGACCCAAATAATATTGTAAGTGGTGAAACAATTTGAGGCACAAAATATTGTGACCCAAATAATAGTGTAAGTAAAAATTTCGAGGCACAAAATATTGTGACCCAAATAATGGTGTAAAGAAACAATTCAAGACACAAAATATTGTGACCCAAATAATAGTGTAAGGCAAATAAAAATTTGAGGCACAAAAGATTGTGATCCAAACAATAGTGTAAGGCAAAGAAAAATTCGAGGCACAAAAGATTGTGACCCAAATAATAGTGTAAGGAAAAAATTCGAGGGACAAAATATTGTGACCCAAATAATAGTGTAAGGAAAACATTCGAGGCATAAAATATTGTGACCCAAACAATAGTGTAAGGCAAAGAAAAATTCGAGGCACAAAAGATTGTGACCCAAACAATAGTGTAAGGAAAAAATTCGAGGCACAAAATATTGTGACCCAAATAATAGTGTAAGGAAAAAATTCGAGGCACAAAATATTGTGACCCAAATAATGGTGGAAGGAAAAAATTCGAGGCACAAAATATTGTGACCCAAATAATAATGTAAGGAAAAAATTTGAGGCACAAAATATTGTGACCCAAATAATAGTGTAAGGAAAATAAAAATTCGAGGCACAAAATATTATGACCCAAACAATAGTGTAAGGCAAAGAAAAATTCGAGGCACAAAATATTGTGACCCAAATAATAGTGTGAGGCAAAAGTACGTTCTATTAAGCAGCTCATTGGGACACCTCGTTAAAACCTTCATGTGCCTATCAGGGTAGGAAAGAGTATGCCTTCACTATGTTTTCGAAATTTGAGATACAAAAAAGGACAACTATTACACTTGAACTAGTTCCTCATTCAAGATACAATTTTAAGTGTTCAATTGGTCGATGGACCCTTTCTCAGATGCCTGAGTTTCCTCCACCAGGATTCTCTTCTCAACTTGATCCAACAAGGCCCCGAAAGTCATAGCCTGACTCTCCGCCACCGTGTCCTTTAATAGTCTGGGGAGTAGGCCCATCCTGAAAGCTGCAAGTGCCACTGAGTCTTTACAATACTCCATATCAGTTTTTGTTTTGAGGAATCGATAAGTATAGTTCTTCAAGCTCTCCCCCACTTTTTGCCTACAATAGATTATCGTATCTCCATTGGCTCTGAACGTTTTGCTCCCCATAAAGTGTTATCTGAAAATATTCCAGAACATATCGAAATTCTTTATAGAGCCCTGAGGAAGCCTATTGTACCATTTAGAAGCTACCCCCTTGAAAGTCTGAGAAAATGCTTTGCACAACAACTTATCATCATCGTCAAAATTAATCATAAAATTTTTGAATTGTTCGATGTGATTATCCGGGTCTTGTGTCCCATCGAATTTTTCTAGATTTGAAATATCAAAATGCTTTGGAAGGTTTCCCACTAAAATTTCTGGGGACAGAGGAGAAGCTCTCCAATTGTGACCCGTGCGATAAATGTTGGATCGTAAGTTGTCATTGTTCGAAAAGTACAACCCCTCCTCAGATGGTAGAGTGTATTGGTGCTGTCACTCCGAATTTCGCGGGCCCATGTCCTCTTTCCTATTAGGATACTTTGCCTGTCCATGAGACCGATCGCCACCTCGAGCATGGTGACTCTTTTCCCTCGAAGATTTCCTCTCCGAGCTTCTTCCTCTTCGGAAATCGGTGTGACTGCGATCACGTTTTTTCTTTCTGTGGTATTTCCGAGGGGACGACTCCGAGGAGCTGTACTGAGAGTAATCACTTGAGTCAGCCGAATTCGAACGGCGCCTCTCTCTTCTCCTCGGCGATCGTCGCTCGCGTCCCCGGTATCTTTCGTCTCTATTTTTGGGACGAAACTCAATTTCACGATCCTCTTTTTCAATAACCGCCTCCCTCCTTATCTCAGATCGAAGATTCTCCTGTACGGTTTCCTTTTCTGCTTTCAATCTTTCGATCTCTAGCAGCAATTCATTCTTTCGAGCCAACAGATCTGAGTCGTCGAAAGCGTTTCCAACTCGCTGGCCCCCTAGTCCCTCGTATTCCATATCGTTCCGATAGTCATCGCCTACTAGGTTCTCCTCGCAATTGTTAACCAAATCGTCCCCTTGTTCTTCCATAGTTCTCCTCGGAACAGGAATTATTTCCAGGAAGCGATTGCCGTCAGAGCGATCTTCGCTTCCCACAGACGGCGCCACTGAAGAGTTCTAAAAAAGTCCAGGGGTATTTTTGCGATACAAGGATTTCTTAGTGGTGATTGTGCGATACGAGAATCTCTTAGTTTCGATACATGTAAATTTACTTTGTTTAGGTACTGTTTTTAGAGAGAGAAAGTGGGAGCTTTTTGGTTAAGTAGAGAGAGAAAGTATTACCTTATTCATTCGGGATCTGTAAAGCGTGTGTGGTCCTTTTATAGTACAATTGCGGGTCCCACACGCTTTAATTCCCGATTATTACACTTTTGGTCCCTATATCTTTTCTTCTTCTCATTTTAACTATTTCTTAAATAGTCTATACACTTTTCCCCTAACATAATTTCGTCTTTACAATTTTCTCCTACCATATTTCTTCTTTACAATTTTCTCCTGTCAGACTTCTTCTTTACAATTTTCTCCATGTCTTTTATTCTCCCTCATCAAGTGGTAAACGGGAAACACAACCACCAACTATTTTTACACTTGGATGGTCACTCACGAGCCGCTAGACTAAAAATGGAAGAAGAGGCGTTTGTTCATAGTCAAACAGAATTCGGTTCTCTACCAAGAGAGATATACCGCCGTGTGAAGCTTAAAGAATCGTAAAATGTATATAGCATGCATACGATCTACAACATGCGTCAAAAACACAATTTGGTCTATAAAGCGGGCAAGACCCAAATGCAATACTTGTTCGGTAAGTTAAAACAACACAAGTACTATGTTTGGGAGTGAACTAGCGAGGCAACTGACGAGATCCTCGAGTTATTTTTCGTACACCCGAAAAGCATCGATTTATAGTGCACTTTTCCTCAAGTTCTTATAAGAGAACGACACGTGGGGATTGAGCGTTCTAAGGAACGTGTTAACGAACAAAGTGTGCATATTACCTAATATCACCGATAAGGAGTTGGCTTTAATGAATGCTATCGAGGATATATTTCCAGATGTCACTCATATGTTATGCGCTTGGCATATTAATAAGAACATTACACTAGGAAATTTTTGCCGAAAGCGGACATGGCCGAGAGTTCGTCGAATTTTATCAAAGGGTTGCCTATTCGGAGACGCTCGAAGATTATAACAAAAACATTGTCGAGTTACACCACGTATATGCATTTTTTCCAATGGTTGTCAATTATATCATGAATCAATGGATAAACACTTATGGACCCGAATTTCTCGATATTTAAACGAACAAATTTAAACATTTGGGAAATCAGATTAGCAATCAGTGAGTTATATTATCATCTTCATATATTAGCTTCTAATATTAAGTGTTAGACTTCTAATTTATTTTATCTTATGTTATATGGTGAAAAGTGCTCACTCGAGCCTCAAACGAGAAATCGGCACAAGTCTATGCACATTAGAGAAATTTTGGAAAAATATTCATGCATTGTTTAACGCTCAACAAATAAATGAGGGGAAGTGATCATAAATCTACGTCTCCAACAAAGGAACAAAACCAGTAAACTGCGACGTTGCATGTAAGGGCGATTGGCCTAGCTGGTGATACAACTGAGCTAATACATATTGGCCTTAGTTATGTCTAACCGATGACCTATAGTGCTCTACAAACTCTAAGTAATCGAGAGATATACTGTTCCCCGTCTTGTTCTTCAAAACACAACAACCAAGCATGTGGAGCAAATAACCTCTCGTCACTTTTAAAACCATATCATCCGAAATAGAATCATCCATAAAAAAATCATAGATTTAAATATCACGCAAAAACTGTAGCCTTACCAATCTACCACTACTAGCCTTATTACCCTTAAGCTCTTCCATTAGAAGACCGGTGGGTATACCTAGTATACTAGAATACCAAGCTAGACGCTGACCATCACTAAGAAAAGTTTAAAGGTCAAAACCCTTGCCTGTAACGTGGAAGCCTAGTGATTGCGTGGACGTCGTCTAAGGTGACCACCATCTCACCAAATGAGAAGTGGAATTTGTTGGTCTCCATATGCAACCTCTCAATAAACACCTCAATTAGGTGCACGTTGGTAGCCCAATACGTGAAGCAGTTGATAAGGGGAGAAAAATAAGACGCCATAACATGGTCTCTCACCCTACTCTGACTAGTAAGATCCCATGTGCGATGGGTATCGTACATCACGTAGCACTGCAGGGGTCGACGAACCTATACAATATTATAGTAAATTAAACAATAGATAAGATATAATTTACTACACATTAAATATATCCTAAGTTACCTCGCCCTTGAAGACGCAATATGCCTCATGAAGTTTGTAGTCATTCATGGCCAAATAAATCCCATACACATGGGGATTGATTTTCTGGAATTGTTGATCCAGAGATCCACGACTACGGGGAACTATAGGCGCAAGAAGTTTGGTGCGTCGTCGATGCCTAACTGACCGTGAACTATGACCACGATGCTCGGTGTTTGTAGCATCATAGTCTGATCCACCAATAGGAGTACACTGTCTACGAGACATACTAAAAATATAAAGAGCATATTATTATATACCAAATCAAATTTAAAACAAGTTTACAACACCCCAATATATATTTAGATGGAAGACATAAACTATACGAATGAACAAAATCAAGCCAATTTTGGGTAAAATTCATTAATTTAGGCATACATGCCAAATCGCGAACGCTATGTGCCCAAATCACGCCAGATCGAGTACATAATATTTGCAATTTTGGAACAAAATACATGGCATGTTTTCAAATTTTGGACACCCAAAATTCGCAAATTTACTCGAGACAGCAAGTATACCCACGAATCCAAAGCCTTTCAAATTTGTACAAGACCTAGCAAATAGCATATCAAAACTTACATAAACACCTAACTAAACATATACATATAACAATATTTCTAAACAACAACAACAATCATAGAAAAATTCGATTTGTTAAGCTGAAACTAAATCTCTAAATATTACTAAAAATACGTGGTTAAATTCTAAAATAATTACATCAATTAGTATAGAATACATACCTTAACGTGTTTACAACTTTGGATTTGAGAAATCTTGTGTTTTTGGAATGGCGAATTTGAGAGGTTTTAGGTTTGAGAAGAGAGAAAATAAGGAGATTTGGTTGAAAATGAGTTTCCATATCAATGAAATTTCTGTAAATATTGGAGTCTCATCATAGCCAAAATATTTTAGCGAGGTCTTATTATAATAAAAATGGATCTCAGTTTAACCTTGCACATGTAATATATATTTTCAAATTTGTTACTCTAAGCGAATGTGATCTCCATTTCTTCTCTTTCACATACATATTACGGCCAACCTCACGTACATAATTATGTCCAATCTGATGTTTTTTTCTCTTAAGAACTCTTCATCTCCGAAATTACGATTCTTCGGTACAAATCAAACACAACTGCTGCTTGATTCTTTAAAATTTTCATGCCTTGTTCCCCTAAACAATTTAGGGAAGAGAATCATATTCATTTTTAAAAAATCGATTCTATTTATTTAACTAAATATTAATCAATTCTTATAGGATGACCAAATCCCCGCTTAGCTTAATTTTACTCAATTTCAATCATGATACGAATCCAACCAAATGCAACTAGATCTGGAACCCCCAAGTAAGGATGATAATGGGTCGGATTCAGACCGGGATTGGGCTGACCTGTTTAAACCCATTTTTCACTTATATTCAAACTCGGTCTGATCCGCTACGAGTTTCATATTTTTTTAGCTCGAACGCGATCCGCATGTGTTGTGGGTCGGTCCGACCTGGTTCGCAGACAATATTTTTACTATTTGGATTTTTTGGTTTGGTTCAGCTCGGTCAGAATACATCTCAAACTTGATTTTTTTTTAATTTATACAAAAATTAACATGTAAACTTATAGACCAAAATAAATATGTTTAAATAAACCATTAAATGTTACTCAAATAAAAGAAAATTATAAAACAAGCCATAAAACATGTCTTAAATAATGTAAATAAAATATTAAAATAAACATAAATATTTTTTAAAGTTTTTTCTAGTTTCAAATAGTATCATCAATCATCGCTACCATTTATCACAATGTTCACATCTTCATATTTATGGTCAAAATCATCAAGAAAATTTTGAAATGTCGATATTAAATGTGGCATTGCTTTTAGTGACAAACTTAACAAATAGCACCATGCTTAGGGATAGCAATTCGGGACTTGTCCGACTCGATCGATTTTGTCCGACCCGACGAATTGTATCTGAGCCGATCATAGCACGGGTAGTGTACGGATTTCGGACCGGACCCGATTCGGGTTTCAAATTTGATCCGCCCGTTTTGGCCCGAAAATTATAAATTATACAAAATAATAATACATTATATATAGAATAAAAATAATATATTTTAAAAATAATATATTATATTTAAAATAAAATAAATATATTAAAATTGTTGTCCACTGATCGGGTCGCGTTCGAGCTCAAGTGTCAAAAAATAGGTCCGGATGATTAGGCCCGAACCCAATCTACGAACAGTCCATTAACCTCCATAATAGGCTAGATTAAATAATAAAAACTTTAAATTTATATTATAATAGATTAATAACTATAAAAATTTAAATAATATATTTATTAAATATAATATAGAGGTTTCGACTAATCATGGTACAAAACTTATACGATTTACCAATAAATTTAATTTGAAATACGTTTTATCTATATTTATTGAGAAATATGATTTCATTTACCCAATAATTTAAATTTAAACTTCTAATACAATTATTTTTAATTAATTTTGACGAGAAATTTTACTAAGGGACCGGATCGATACGTAAGTTGGATCTTTGCTTTGTATGAATATATAAAAATACAGACTTTTTTAACCCTTATACGTAAATATCCCTTAAATATATGATTGATAATAATATTTAGTGAAACAATTAATAATTATCGGCATTACAAATTTACAATATATATATATATATTATTGGAAACAAATATTTCTAATAATTAATAATTTTTCATATATAATTATTATTATTATTTCTATTTTTTATTTTTATATAGTTTATATCTTCTCATCAGATTGGACTATCCAAAAATTTATTATATATATTAATTATTGAAAACAAGTTTTTTAATAATTAATAATTTTTTATATATAATTATTATTATTATTATTATTATTTCTATTTTTTATTTTTATATAGCTTATATCTTTTCATATCCTACCTAGCTGACCCGCCTAGGTGTCATACTTTTATGAGGTTTATATCAATTGGGTACAAAAACGAATTCAATTTAGTAATAAGTCCAGTGTCAAATAGATTTTACCAATATCTACCAAAATATGATTTTATTTACCTATTAGTCCAAATTTAAATTTTAAATACAATTTTACTTTTAATGAATTTGATAATACGATAAAGAAATATTATCCA
This sequence comes from Limnanthes douglasii subsp. nivea, assembly GCA_036936605.1. Taxonomy (NCBI): domain Eukaryota; kingdom Viridiplantae; phylum Streptophyta; class Magnoliopsida; order Brassicales; family Limnanthaceae; genus Limnanthes; species Limnanthes douglasii. The sequence continues at coordinate 287,919,961 of JAUPFV010000005.1, forward strand.
AGAAAGTTTGAGGGGAAAGAAAAAGAAATATTATCAAAGAAAATTTGAGGGGAAAGAATTGATTTTGAAATTGAGATTAAATATTTTGATTTGGGGATGTAATTGTTTTGTTTTTTTTTATAGATAATTTGATATGCTTGGATAAATAGAGATAACTTTTAAACCTATTAAGTAAATCTTCCATACTTTTATTTCCACACCCGAATCATTATAATGCAGACCAGATAAAATCTCTCCGGATTCATCCCTATCCCCTAATTAGAGGGCTAAATCCCTCCAACATATTAAGAAAAACAAGGACAGATTTCAAGTACTGCAGCAAAGGACAACTAGCTTTTGTTATAGTTCGCATCTCATATGGGTTTTACGCTTAGCAAAGTATAAAAACACAATTTTCACTTTGTATGTCACAAGCAGATTGTAAGCCGACACAACACCTGGGAAATGCTAATGACGACAGGAAGAAACTTCTTGCTATGAATATGCCAAACATCTTGCTCAACAAGATGACAAAAAGAAGTAAGGGATGCAAACGTATTAGTATTACTGATATGTGTCACTCACTGGAGTCTAAACAAGCGACCGACCGGCTATAACTATAAGTTTGCAATCCAAAAGTATACACATGACCGACCCGCTATAACTATAAGTTTGCAATCCAAAAGTATACACATGCACGCGACTACACAAAATCTGTATGGAACGTGGTACAAAGCAGAAAATGTAAAATTACTGAATTTATATATAATGATAAAAAATAATACATTACATTCAAAATAATATGAATGTCATCGAGAACTCAATTACAACCTGGTTATCAAATTTAACTCTGAAGTTGCAGATTTACCATGCAAAACAGCACAGAACAGCATGCATCAAAGATGCGTAAGAGTAAGACATGTAAAAGGTTATAATCTTTAGTTTGTACATATACAACAAAGTACCTGCTGTGACATGGATAACAGTCGCAGTGTAGACTCATGATTAAGTTAATGAAGGAGAGTTAACATCTATCTTCGATACTTTACAGAATATCATCGGGTTTGATTCCACCTTCCCCGCAATTGGTGCTCGTGTCCAAACCACAGGGAGAATCGTACCATTTCGGGTTTTCTAGGTAAAAACTATCAACTTGTATACCAACAAGACCTACATCTGTCACTATAGACTCATCATGCCTCATGGGCTTAGTTAGTTTGGTATCTTCACAATCAAGAATGCTTTTCTCATCAAAATCACTGCATTTCAACCACTTACCATCAGGCTTACATGGCTCACCCATTAGATCCTTCTGACTTCTAAACTCAGTTCTCACATGATCCCACGAAATGACGTCCCCTAGTGTCCTTCCGAACGTGTGTTCAGGGTCCTCTAAAAGCTCCGACTCCTTTCCATCCCCGTATAACTGATCATTATGGGCGTGACTGGCCCAATTCTCTAGGTCGTTATCTTCTACCAGTATTCTATCAAAATTCTGTGTCTCAGGTTGCGACCCTGTGGACTTCGAACCCTCTTCCCCTAGACTCCTAACTTTATTTAATATATTAGACAGCTCGTCAGACACTGAACCCAGCATTTCGGGTGGTATTTTCCTAACCCTGCCTTCAAGCAACCCAATTTCAGTTTTCAGTACCTGAACATGCTGTAAAACCGAGAAATACAAGTCCCCTTCATCCTTTAGCATTGATTCCAACCTCTCATTCTCAATATCATCTCGAACACCATAGGCTAGATCTTGATCTGTCATAAGTGCTCCGTTATACCCAACAACCCTATGCATGATCCGCGCGTTTCCATCCAGCGGCCCAGGTTGGTGCCCTGTATGCACGGCATACAGCTTAAAAACAGCCATCCCGTCTTCCTCGTAGACAAAAGTCCTATCCTTCTCGTTGTAGTTTGCAATCGGCACAATAGCCCGAATTCGGAACCCACAGCCACATCTCTTAGATGCATAGGGTTCCCTCTTCACGATCCTAGACTTTTTGGACGCTGGTTCTCCTGCTCTATGGCAGGCATAATCCTTAACCTCTGCCATGAAAGGTTTGTACCTAATATACTTTTGCCTAATACAAAGCACAACTTTATGTTTAGCAGCTAACTGCTGCAACCTACAAGGCACATCCTTAGCAGGAACATCAAACGACTCCGTGTACTCAAACCTACGCCTTTTACTCCTTGAAGCAGAACCAGAAGGGACATTACATACAGGACAAGCAGCTACACAAACTTTGATGTAACTCTCTGGTATTCCATAAAACTTAGCCCCTACAGTCCAGACTTGCTTGATTCTATCTAACGTCTCTTTAAGCCCTAAGTGTCTCAAATCTCCATCGCCATGAAAGCTCATGACGATGTCTTGCCACTGGTTAATATGCGAAACAAACTGCTGTGAGTTATTCTTAAAGCAAAGCAATTCATTACCGGAAACAGTATCCACGCGCGCGTCGAGCTTGTCCTGGATTCGTTTCCAAGCCGTCAGGTAGGCCGTATCCTCGCACCTGTCCTTCCACACGGACCGCCAAGACTTGAGAACTGCCTCCGGCGTGGCGACGCGTATCTCGGCTGGCGTCGCGAGGCGGCGCTCGAGGATACAGTGAATCATAAGCGAGTGAGACTCAGAGTTGAAAGTGTAGAACTGCGAAGAAACATGCGAGTCGGGGCTGATGTAAGGCAGCGAATAATTAGGGCTTTTTAAATCGATCGACGATCTGTTAGGGTTTGAAGTGGAGTCTTCGTTCTCAGAGGAAGAATGACTCCGTCCGTCGGCTGCGGAGGCGGAGGAGGACGAGGAGGAGGATCGGTAGAGTAGGATTTCAGGGAGAGAGAAAGGGGAATCATCGGGATCGTGGTTTTGGGAAATCGAGAGCTGTGATTGTAAATCGTAGTGGTGAAATAGATCGACCTCAGTTTTCTGGGGATTCATGATAGGGATATATCTATCTCAATCGGAATCGGAATCGGAGACGAAGGACGATGAGAGAGTTGGATGGTGAGAGGGAAGGAAAAAGTTGGGGCTTCTATAATGAGTTGGTTTCGTGTACACAGTTTCTCTGACATTTTTATTTTTCACATCACTGGGTTTTTTTTTTTGGTTTAAACTCACTTTTGTTCCTCTACTTTTCCAGCTTTTTATGTTTTAATCCAAATGATTTAGCAGTTATTGAGTTGCTCATCAATGTACCTTCTATTTTAAGGAAATGTCAAATACACGTATCCAAAATCACCTCAATTTTCAGTATTTCTTTTTAATATCGATCTAGAATTTAATTTTTTAAAATAATATTTCAAACACATATGTTTTATCACTAGATATACATTTTTCTAGTTTTGAACCGGAATTTTAAAAAAAAATTGCAGTTTTAAAATCAAAGCTCGGAAAATAAATTTAAAAATAAAATAATTTAAACGAATAAAATTTGTAGTTTTAAAAATTTTATTCATTAGTAACATGCGCGACCAGATTTATCTAAACATGCGAGATCATGTATAAATAAAACATGTGAGATTAGGCATAAATAAACATACGAGATCATGTGATAACATGTATAAAAAAACATACGATATCATCATACGAGATAAAAATAATAAAAGGAAACATGAAAGACTATTCATAATAGATTATACAAGACAAGCATAATACAATTGAAAGACGTAATAAATTACGCCAAACTAGACATTATTTTTTTTATGAAGACAAACGAAACTATATTGATTTATTCATGCACTCTCGTACCTTTATTTTTATATGAAGACAAACGAAACTATATTCATTTATTTATGCACACTCTCGTACCTTTATTTTTATATAGGCTCACGTGTCTTTTATGTATGGTCTCGCATGTTCGATAATGTTTGGTCTCGCATGTTATTATAGAAAAAAAAATCAAAAATATCATCAATAGAAACAGTATTGTTCATCTTAAAAGAACAAAGCTAATGGTGCTTTCGAAAAAAATTCCGGAGCTATTATTTGAAATAATATTAATTTTTTATGATAAAAAAAGAAATTTGGTTTTAAAAAAAAATATTAGTTATTAATTTTTACCACGATCAATGAGTTTACCATTTTTGGTTATTAGGTGGCAATAAATTAGTTGAATGAATAATTATTGATAATTCAACCTTCATTCTATTTAACTCTGGCCCGCAAGAGTATAAAAAAAAAAAAACTTCATTCTATTTGTTTTATAATATATATATATATAAAGAATTATGTTGATATAATTATAAATAAATAATATATTTTTATTTATAGGTATATTGTCTCATAATAATAAAAATGATTTTATATAATTGATTATATAAATATTTTTATCTTTTTTATCATTATACAGCTATTTTTTTGGTACAACGATTTTTTTTAGTTTTTAGTAAAAGTACTTAATTAAACTTACGGAATTGAAGCTTGGAATGTTGATTTAATTCTAAACCACCAAATTGAATTCTATATTGTTATCTTAATGTGGTGAAAGTCATTATTTCGAACCCGATTATCCTCAAACCCAATAAATATGAGTTTTTATATTTTGATTTTCTCCGGTTGTGATTACAAAAAATTGACATACTCAATAATGGGTATTCGGACTCACAAATAGAAGAGTATTGATATTATCGATACATATCTTCCAATTAATTTTTCGAGTTAAAAATCAAGTTTAGGGTGCGTAATCCAAGATCTTTTGAATCAAGCATTCTAGTGATTTAAAATGTCCACACAAATATCAAGGATGCATGTTATAATTCAATATATATTTTTACTTAATTTTAAATATTAAAACAATACTTTATTTATTTATTTTGATAAAAATATATATAAAAACAGTTAGATAAAATAGATTCAAGTTTTTCACTTGATAGCGGGAGAAATAAATACGGATCAATACCAAAACTTATTACGAGTATAAGAATAAAGATCGAAACAAATAACTCTAGTGGTTTAGAATAAAATAAATAAATATTGGTTGAAAGCGTAATCTGATACCGGTAGAAGGTTTTAACTAATTCTCTAGATGATATTTCGAAAACTATTAGCAGTGTCTAAACTATTTTATTCACCGTTCTTCATTCTTTCATGGATCCTTCCTTTTATATGATATATGAACATTTGCAGTGGACTAGAGCTTTTCCACCTTGTTTAGTGCAGCTATTCTAAGATGGGAATTTTAGCTTAAAAACAAATGAAATATGAAAATGGACATAAAAACAACAATGAACATTTATTATAGATAAAAAATAAGTTGAAAGAACACAAACTTACTAAGACATCCAAGACAATAGACAAAAAATCCAACATAAGAACGAGTTTTACAATCTTTAGTGGTTTCGAGAAGGCACGTCGAAAGCCTATTAAATATATATATATATATATATATATATAATATTTGAATTTTTCACTTGATGGGGGGAGAAAAAAATAATGATAAATACCAAAAATTATTACGGGTATAAGAATAAAGATCGAAACAAATAATTCTAGTGGTTCAAAATAAAAATAAAAAGTAAATCATGGTTGAAAGCGTAATCTGATTCCGGTAGAGGGTTTGGCTTCTTCTCTCGATATTATTTCAAAAACTATTATCAGTGTCCAAACTATTTTATTCACCACTCTCTATTCTCTCGCGGGCCTTTCTTTTTATATGATATATGAAACTTTGCATTAGATTATATCCTTTTTATTTGTTTAGTGCAGTTATTGTAAAACGATAATTATGGCTTAAAAACAAATGGAATATGACAATGGACATAAAAAAAACATTTTTTGTAAAGAATAAATAGGTATAAATAACATAGACTTACTAAGACATCCAAGACAATAGACAAAAAATCCAACATAGGCACGAGTTTCATAATCTTTAGTGGCTTCGAGAAGACACGCCAAAAGCCTCGTGTGCGGAGTAGTAGTATGTCTTCTCAAAGAAAACTTTGTTCTTGTAACCAAAATCATAATCGCCGGTAATAATTGATATTACCCTATTAGCCCAAGAACTAGGCAAACATGAATCAAACTGAATTAGACTCGAGCTAGGCATTGGAAATCTCTTTCAGAGCTCCAGATAGTCAAGTTGTCGAGTTTATTGAAGTTGTTTACAAATAACATTTATAAAGCATCTTGAAGTCATTTGTCTTATAACCTTTTCGTTCTTTATAACCGTCGTGTAAAATATATTTTCAGTTGTTTCTTAACGTCGTTTGGAATACATAACTGAACATCGTTTATAAATATCGTTTGAAGAACCTATGAAGACCCTTAATAAACATCGTTTGGAGAATATATGAAAATAATCGTTTAGAGAATATATTTTTATATCATTTATAAACTTCGTGTGAAGAACATATGATTATTGCTAATGAACATTATATGGAGAACATATGGAGATCATTGTTTAGAAAACATATGGACATCATCTTTTATATAGCATTTGAAGATCAACGTCTTGAGAATGTATAAAGATCATCGTTTAGAGAACATATGAACTACCTTAAAAACATATATGAGTATTTTTTATGAATTTTGTTTGAAAATAAATCTAGATGTCGTTTATAAATGTCGTTTGGATAACATATAGATATAATCGTTTGGAGAAAATATCTATATGTCGTTTGTGATATCTTCATTTATCCTTTCTTTTTATATTCTTAAAAAAATAACTTCATCAATAACTTTATTAGGGGAATGTCGTTGTTAAAGAAAATAATTTTTAAGTTTTAAACAAATCTTATTGTTTATTCCTTCCATCATAAAACTCATATTTCTACCATTTTAGGATCTTGGCTTAAGTTAAAGGTTTTACAACTTGACCTTTACAGCCTCAGGTGTATGGTTTCTTAATCTTTATAGATTATGGACTTGACTCATAATTATGTTCGTTTTTTTAAACTTTTACAACATGGAATTTACATTATTTATTGCATGGTCTCTTGATCATTTTAAGATGGGTTTAGTTTATAACCATGTTACTTTGATCGGATGTGTGACCTCTTAATTTTTTAAAGATGAGATTGACTTATAACCATGTTCACTTTTAAAACCCGTACAATAGATTTATATGGAGATCATTTGGCTTACGATGTTTTTGTCATTTAAAAACATTGTCTAGAGTTCTATATGGATCATTTAGCTTACAATTTTTCTTTTCATTTATAAACGTCATTTAAATTTATATGGAGATCATTTTGACTCTTCTGTTATTTCTAAATATCGCTTAGAGTTATATGTAGAGCATTTGGCTTACAACTTTTCCGAAAATTAGTTTGTGGTCTTAAGCGGGTATAGCTTGTAGTCCATATAGCCCACTAGTCTTTAAGTCAAATTCAAAGTATTTATTCAAATACTAAATGATTAAAATGACATAAAGTTGATATTTTTTCTCGTTTTGCAAGCTTATTTTTTCAATTAATATTTTATTGCATCAATTATTTAACCATTGTTATTTTAAAGAGCTTATTGCATGGCTTTTTTTAGTCGAATTACAACTTATTATCTTATATTAAATCCATAAAATATTTATGTTAAAACATACATGAAATGTAATCTAAAATTCTTAAATATTTATTCTTCTTAAACACTTGCATGTTCACTAAAATATGTATATATCAACTAAAATCTATCTTATGTTTGAAGTATTATTGATGAACTCATATTTTAAAATATCCAAATGTTAACATCGACCACATACTTTATTATTATATACTTCAACATTAAATATCATTTTTAAACTATACAATATATTTTCGTCGCCGTTAATATACTTGTTCCTGATAAATTTAGGTTTGATTAGTAAATCAAAGCAAGATGGGAGCTTGTGATAATTGTAAAACTAACTCATCAACATAATATATAGTATATAAGTTAATATATAGTATATAAGTTAAGAAAAATAAAAAACTACAAAAAATATTAAATATTATTAAATAGTCGAAAATGAATATTCTCTAGCATAAATTATGAGATTAAATTAAAATATATCCATATATTATTAACAAAATAATTAAAAACATATACACACAACATATATTTTATCCATCTAAAAAATATTAATTTTCTTGACAATTTTTTATTCAAATTTTGGTGAGTAACAACTTTTTATATACAACCATACGAAAACAAAACTTTTATTTGAATTTGAATTACATTTTTATAATAATTACTTAGAGATTCTTTATTGTCCTTTCAAAGTTGAATTCTTTCACAAAATTAAGTGCAAACTTTAAAGCCAAAAATTTGAATTCAAAACCGTTTGGTGGTTCATTCAGACAAAAATCCCCACCATCCAAAAAGAATCACATAAAAACAATCCAACGTTCTCTACACTGCCACGTTAGCATCTCCCCAATATATAACTAGTAGCGTATCATCACGAGTCTCAAAATAACGGCTCCTTTTCGCTCTCTCTCAAATTTCTCTGACGAGACAATACTTCTTCTCCGATCATCGGCCGCCCAATTCCAATTCAAAACCCTAAATCCAATTAGGGGTTTAAAAAAGATCGTCAATCACTCTCTCTCAGCTTCACTCAGGTTCGTGTTCTTCAACCTAGCTCTCGAAATCGGATTCTACATTCTTGGATTTAGTTTCAACACTTCCTCGTAGATTTAGCTGTCGAAATTGGATTTACTTTATGTACGTAGTACTCGGTTTAAGCCGCCGAGAATTCAGTAGAGAATTGAAGTTAGATGAATAGGTTTTAGATTCAAACGATTGTTGATTATACTGTTTATTGATTCTTGGATTTAGTTTCAATGCTTTCGATAGATTTTGTCAGTTCATGAATCATTTGATTTAGTTACAACCTTTTCTAGAGTTCATGAATCATTTATGATCTGTAGGTTTGGAAAATTTTCACTACTGTTTTACCATGTCGAACAACAATGAGGTTGCTAGTATGGAGACGACATGTGGATTGTTGCTATGTAGATTACAGGTATTAGATATGTTCTAAGATAATGAATTTATGTTATTTCATTTAAATGCATGTTGATGAGTTATTTTGTAAAAATTAGCAAATATGGAACGAAATAGGAGAGCCTGATGGTGAAAGAGATAAAATGCTGCTCGAAATCGAACAAGAGTGTCTTCGAGTTTATAGTAGAAAAGTGGATGAGGCCAGTAAGTACAAAGCTCAACTGCAGAAAGCAATTGCTGATCGTCGAGTGGAAATTGCGGATATCAATTTTTCAATGGGAGGACAAGAGATTCTTGTAAGTACTAAAACTGCTTAGCTTTTTTGAATTTGGATCTCGGTTTTCTAAGTTTAAAAGTTATTTTATTTTTTCCACAGTGCAATGTCAAACCTGGAGCTAACTTGAGTGAAGAGCTTAAGGCAGTAACTTCACACTTAGAGGAAATGCGTAAGAGGAAATCTGAGCGGAAGAACCAATTCATTGAACTTATCGATAAAGTAGGGAAGATATCTTTACAGCTTGGAGAGCCGGTTCAAGCTGATTTGCTACAGACTATTGAAGACGAGACTGACTTGTCGTTTAAGAAACTGGAAGAACTTGGCAACGAGTTAGTTAAACTTCAAAGAGAAAAGGTTCTATACATTTTTTTTCCCTTAAGGTGGCTTTGATTTAGTTTTTATACAAGGGTTTTGGTTTGTGATTCCCATACATGGAGTCACTCGTTTAACTCTGGCTCTGATTCTTCTAATTTAGGAGTACTGTTAGATATTCTCTTGTAGCTTTAATTTTCTTATGGATTATTCTTTGAACGGCAGAGGAACCGTTTGGAGAAAATAGAGGATAACCTGTGTGCTCTACGATCGTTGTGTCTTGTGATTGGAATGGACTTCAAAGAGTTGATCTACGAGATACATCCAACTTTAGCTCATTCTGAAACAAATGATGTAAGCATTGGCACAATTGAAAGGTTGGCTGCTAAGGTAAAGAGTTTGCGAATAATCAAGACTCAGAGAATGCAAAAGGTTAGTACATGTTTATAGAATTATCTTTCAAAATTCTCGTTCCATCTGTTTTTGCAGCATTTTAATTCTGTTATCTTCAGCTTCTGAATTTAGCAGTCGCCCTCTTGGAGTTGTGGAATTTGTTGGGCACACCAATCGAGGAGCAAATGATGTTTCAGAATGTCACATCGTACGTTGCCGCTTCTGAAGATGACATTATCGAACCAAATATGCTATCCATTAACTCCATTAAACGTGTGAGTATGCTTTCTGTTGATAATATTTTCTAAAGTTGCGAGTTGCAAGAATCAGAACGTACTAAGAGGTTTTTTCTTGCAGGTTGAGGATGAAGTTTGGAGGCTGAATCAGCTAAAGTCGGCCAAAATCAAGGAAATCATTATGAAAAAGAAGATAGAACTAGAAGAGATATGCAGGACTACGCACATGGTCACGGAAGTGCTTAGTGCTACTGAGTATTCTACTGAAGCTATAAATTCTGGTAAAATTTCATGATAATGTATTTACTTTATTTTTTTAGTATAATAAGCTGTCCATTCTGATTAGATTGAAATTGTTTGACTCATGTAAATATATTCAGTAAGATAGTAGATTCTACACAGAACAAATAGATTCTACATACATGGTCTCGGAAGTATTTAGTGCTACCTAATATCCTACTGAAGCTAATTCTGGTAAAATTTCATGAAAATCTATCTACTTGAACTTAGCAGAATTAGTTGTCCATTTTGAATAGATTTTCATACAGGAATTGTTTAACTGATTAAAGCTGACTTAGTTGGTTGTTGGCGGCCCTTGTCCACTTTTGTCTTTGTAGAATCTTATAAACTCGGGTAATTTTTAAAATAGAATTGACCTTGTCTCTTGTTGACAAACTGGGAACCACTTACAGGTGTTAAGGATCCCGAGGGATTACTGGAGCAGATTGATCTCGAGATTGCAAAGGTCAAAGAGGAGGCTTCTAGCAGGAAAGAAATTCTTGAGAAAATGGAGAAATGGTTGGTGGCTTGTCAAGAAGAGTGCTGGCTGGAGGAGTACAATAGGGTTGGCCTAATCCTTAAATAATGTTTTGTTTTGGTTTATCTCTTCCGGTTGGTGTATGCTCATGTTTTTTCAAATTTCAGGATGATAATCGTTATAATGCTGGAAGAGGTGCACATCTTACCTTAAAGCGTGCCGAGAAAGCTCGTTCCCTTGTCAATAAAATTCCTGGTAATTTACTTTTTAAGAAAATTGCCTCAGTTAACTCTTTTTAAAAAAGAGATGCTAAGCTGTAGTCATGGATTCAAACTGATAACGCTTACTTATCAACAGTAGATAGCTTTTGCTAATGAATTTGCGTAAGTAATTTCCTTCAAATCTTTCTTTTGGCCTATGTTATAAGAAGAAGCTCTGTCTCTGTGCAGGAATGGTGGAAGCTTTGACTTCAAAAACCATTGCATGGGAGAATGAAAAAGGGATTGAATTTTTGTACGACGGTGTAAGTAATTTTGTTTTCAGCTAGTTATTTTTGAGAAAGAAAAGTTCCCTATGCTCCTTTGATATGCTTGAAAACTTAATACTTGTGTATTACTTCTTTTAGGTCTCACTTCTATCTATGCTGGAAGAGTACAAAGTACTGCAAGATGAGAAAGAGCTTCAAAAGCAAAGGCAAAAAGTATGTATTAGTTCAAATAATTAGATTAGGAATTTGTTCGGATAATCTTTTACAATCAATTCTTTATGTTTCCCGTCTTTCAGGATCAGAGAAAAATTCAGGTACAGTTCATAGCAGAGCAAGAAACACTATACGGGTCAAAAAGTAGTCCGGCAAAAAGTGGAATGAAGGCAACTAGACCATCAGATAGATTTTTAGGTGATAGGAAACTTTCGGTTGGTGGAGCAATGCTCCAAAATATGAGACTCGAAAGAGCTTCGCCTCGTGTACTTCAGAACAGTCATCAGAAGCTTGGTGCTTTATCCGCTACCAGTAGTCACGGTATGTTTTTTCTTCTTTGCAGTATTCATACTACGTTGCATTTCTATCTTGGTTTGCAGTATTCATACTACGTTGCATTTCTATCTTGGTTTGCAGTATTCATACTACTTTGCATTTCTATCTTAGGCACCTCCGAGAGGTTAATAATCGGAGATTCTTTTTGTTTTCCAGTGTGTATATGTGTGGTTTCTGAAAAGAAAACATATTTTTAGGGCTGTGTCTGGTTAGTTTTTGTTTTTTTAAATGAAAAGTACTGAAAAAGAAAGCTGGAAAGGTTTTACTATCTAATTTGCCAATATTTATAATCTTTTACGTCGTGTATGCAGGTAGGAGGATATCGGAGATTCCTAATCGTGTAGGAAAGAAGAATACACTTACTGGTACAAAATCTCGTGAAGCCATTATTTCTCGCAAACCTCTGTCACCCGTCCCTCTTAAAATGTCCTCTAAAGCCAATATTGCCAATTCCCAAGAACCTAAGAACGAAACATATGATATGTTTTTAAAGAAAACACCAATTACTAAAACCCCTACGAAGTTGAGTTTCGGTAGTAGTGACGAAGAAAACATCCAACCAAAATCAGTTATACCTACTACTCCTGCGGTACTGACTGTTCCTATGATGATGGCGAATACACCGGCTACTCCTTATGTTTCATCTTCAGTCGCTAAACCGACCGAACTATCTTTCGAAGAGGAGAGAGCAGCGTATGCATGCAACAATTATGTTCTTCAATCTTGAATGCGCAAAGCTGCGTTTGGTTCACTAAAACATTTTATTGAAAATTTTCCGTAAAACCATTACAATTTCAGATACCAAACACAATATAGTGCTCATGTTTTGTGTTTCTTTTCTTTACTTTTTGGGTTTGTTGCCAATCTTGATTGGCTTTTCATCCGGTATTTTAGTTGTGGCTCAAGTTAGGGAGTAAAACCATGATGTGGATTCTATCATAAAATGTGTGATCTCTGAATTAGCATTAGAAATTCAATAGAAACTATGCACAGATCTCTATATGTTTTGTAATTTGTTTGTCTGATGATGTATCTGGTTCATTTACAATGTCATTTTTGGAGTCAAACGCTGTGTGATTAGCCTCAATATTGATTTGAGTTTGACAAATCTACTTGCGGTTCATGTTAATGACAGAATGTTTGATCCATTATATGGATATGGCTATTCTTTTATTGATTATGATCTTCTATTGTTTAAAAATGTTAAATGGTTTTTTCGTTCTTCGTGGAAAAATTAACAATCATTGATCAGTCTTTCATAAGGGTAATAGTTTTTCAATTTTACTGAAAATCAGAATAGAAATTTAGTTGGTTTTTTAAAATAAGAGAATTACTAAATGGGTTGTTTTTTAAAATGAGTATTTTCTATAGGTTCTCTAAGACGTTACAACATTATAGTTGTTATATTTTGGAACATGAATTTTTACCGATCAGATCTGTCCACATTTTTAATTTCGTTATTCGTGGTGGACCGAAAGAAATTCCTCAGATGACTGCTCGAGTAAAAATTTCAATGAGGTATGTGAGATCTTCTCTGAAAAGGTTTAAAATCTTAAAATTTTGTGTCGGAAAATAAAAAAATTGAAAGTAAAAGCATGGTTTGTTTAGACGTGTCAACTAGATGGAATTATACGCAAATGATGTTGGAAAGAACTGAAGAAACGGAAAAAAATGGTTACAGAGCCTACGATGTTTGAAGATTGGCAACAAATAAGATTGTTTAAAAAAAAATGAAATTATTTAATGAGGTTACATCATGTTTTTCGTGTTTTGTATGTAACTTAAAATTGTTTATTTTTATGGAACTAACCACTATCCAATACGTGATTGAATTGAATGTGCAAAATGTTAATCCCAGAGTGAAATCAATGGCTCAAAATATAAAAAATAAGTTTAAGACATATTGGGGAAATTTTGATTTTATGAACCCTTTATTGTATATTTCTTCTTTACCCTTGATGCAAAATGTGTTATGTCAAGTTTTGTTTCAAATATATTTTTATGTATGAAGCGGAGAGAATTGATTATTTGTTTAAAAAATAAAAAATAAGTTGACTATGTTGTGCGATTCGTACGTTGTAAGTGAAGTTATGGTAAATTTAGAAAGTCAAACAAAGACTGAAACAATGGAGAATGAAATTGAATAAGTTACTGATCTCGGAATAGTGAGAATGACACAATTCAAACGACATTTGAAAGAAGTTGATTGTTTTCAACCAATGGAAGTAGAATAATATGTGTCAGTGAGTTGTGAGAATGTTGAAGATTTTGATATATTAGCATGTTGAAAGGTCAATTCTCTGAGATTTCGAGTACTTTACGTAATTTTTCGACATGTTCTTATAGTTTTGGTGTCTACGATAACTTCCATATCCATATTTACACGGTTTGCCATGTTCTTGATCCATTTTGTAGTGCGTTATAACCAAATACGATAGAAGCTCTTATTTCTTTTACGTACAATTGGTTGTGGTCTTCATCGCCTCTAATAAGTCTTCGAGATGCAATGGATGATGTTGAAGAATTTGAAATAATATATATAAGTGATATCAAAGGAAAGTTATCCAACACGAATGAAACTAGAGATGAAGTTAAATTGATCGAATAAATTATTGATCGGGGAATAGTGAGAATGACACAATTCAAAGGACATTTGAAAGAAGTTGATTGATTTAACTAATCGGAAGTAGAATAATATGTATCAGAAAGTTGTGAGAATTTTGAGGATTTTATATATTAGCATGTTGAAAGTTCAATTCTCTGAGATCCCCTAATGGGGTAGCCGAGTTGGTGGAGTAAGACATGCTCGTGACCAAAGGTCATGAGTTCGAGTCCCTATAAAAATACTTTCTTTCTTGGCCGAGCCTATCACCTTGTGTTGTTTTTCTTTTGGCGTTGGTTTGCAGGTTATTGTGTCAGACTGAGGGTTTACCATGTGCGCACTCGTTGAGTAGCGGCTGTGGGTTCCCTCCGGAAAAAAAAAAGATGAAGGTAAATTTATTATATTTTTATTGTATTTGGACGGAGTACATGTTATGTTAAAAAAATATTTATTTTATTTTCGAAAGAGTTTAGATATATTATATGGGTATTGTTACTTAATAGTATTTACTATCATATTTTTTATGTTTTAAAAAATAGATAGTTATAGTATATTGCATGAGTATGGTAATTTTTACCATATTTATTTCATTTAGAGTTACACGATTGCATGTTGTTAGGTAAAAAAATGCTTTTATTTTCGTTTATTACTAGTATTTATTATCATGTCTATTTGTCGATTGTTTTTTCTTTTATAAAATAAAATAAATACGAATTTGATCCACCATGGATTAAAGTCGAGACTTTACTTGTTTAATTTTGGTTATGAATGGGTGTGATATTATTTTTGTTGAATTATTTTATTTTATGAGATATATTAGTTTTGAGATTATGTTAGTTTAATTTTTTTATGTAATGAATCTAATTATTTATAATGATGCTTAGATTGATGTTGAGATTTTTATTTTTTATTTTTTAGAGTAATATACCAATAGCCACCAAATATCAAACTTATTTACCAAAAATACATAATGTTTGATAAAATATGGATAAACACATTTTGTCAAATTAGTATTTACAGATAACCACTTTGTATCCATGATACCCCTAACCGTTTTTCTTTCTTCTCTTTTTTGTGTTTTAAAAAATGTCATATCTTTGAACCATAATTTCAAACAGATATACAAAAACAGCATTGGTTTTTATTTTTTTAAGACGAACAAAACTGGATACATGAAATTTATCTTTTGAATTTTTTAGTTGCAAAATTACGTGTAACTTGGTTAAGAGGTAAGTTGAAAAAAAAAACAATTGTGTTCTAGTTGTGGAATTACGTGTAATTTGGTTGCTAAAATATCGGTTGTGTTTCAATTACGGAATTACGTGTAATTTGGTTGCAGAAACACAATTGTGCTCGATATACAAAAATAGTGCAAATGTGTTGCGAAAAAAAAATAGTTGCACAAATAAGATTTTTGTTGCTAAATAAGTCTGAATGTGTGAAAAACAAAATATAAAGTTGTTTTTGAAAATAATTGTTAATTAGTGTGCAACAAATAACTTTATTGTAATTGCAAAAATATGTGCATTTTATTGTTGAAAAAACAAATTCCAAAAAAAAAAAATTGGATTTTATTCCAGTTGTAAAAATACGTGCAATTTGGGTGTAAAATAAGTACGTAAAAAATTATACTCCAGTTACAGAATTACGTATAATTTGGTTGTTAAAAAATAAATATGTTCCAGATACGTAATTACGTGTAATTTGGTTGCAAAAATAAGAAAAATATTCTTCAAAAATATTACTCATGAATTTTATTTTATTCGTCTTTAAAAATTGAAATATATGTGTTTTGGAACAAAAAATTAAGTTAAAGTATTGCTGAAAGAATTTATATTGTAAGTGATTTTTGGTGAAACCTTAAAATTCAAGTGGTTATCAGTAATTTAATTTATACTCGGATTGTTATCGATAACTTACCTTTTTATGTATTGATTTATGGTAATTTCAAGACTAATGTTAAGATACAACAAATTAATTTTTTATGTATTGGTTTATGTTGATCGATTAGTATTGAATTGTGTTTGTTAAATTGTTTTTAATAGATTCGTAATTTAATCATCTTTCATCAACTCTCACATTGTATTCACAATTCAGTTGCGCTTGCATATAGACGATGAATCTGGATGTCATTGTTAGCTTCTAACCTGAAGATACTATGATTGAATCTTAAAAAAAACAAATAATAAGTTGATAGCTTTTCAACAAGGATTGAACACACATGAAACTAGCTCATGATAAATTAGGAAAAAAAATCGACAACTCTGTTGTTACCCTCGAAACCGAAAGAGATGTTGCTATTGTCGAGAAAAAAGAATTACTCACTAGAAATACATCACTAATAAAACAAATATCTCTTTGACAACTCTAAACACATAGCTAATCGCTCAAAATACTACTATCTCTAATCAAAACAAATATTTGAATGCTAAAAACCGAAACTCTAATTACTTAAGTCTCTGCTTTAAATCTTGAAATTAAAGTACTTCAATACAAATTAATTAAGTTAAAAAAATACAGAGATATAGAGATTCAAAATATTATTGAAGATGCCTACATTAACAGTTTTAAAACTATAACCAAAAGAGAAAAAGTTGTGTTTGCCGCAACAGAGGTTTCGATTAAAAAAAGTCAAAAAGAAATTATATTTTTTATCTGGAGTGAAAATTCTAACATTCACTAGGGGGAAATAGAAGAATTATTACCTGATGACGAACATCCAACCAAATTCTTGAACTTCTCACAAAAAAGACAAGGATGGGAACACAAACATGAATGGATAACTAACCAAAGAAGTCTCTTCCATAACCCACCACTAAAATAACGATGCCAAAGTAGAGACTGCAAACAAGAAAAAACGTAAGACTAAGGATGACAAGGCCCCTCCCATAAAACCCAATCCCAGAGATGAAGAAGCCTCTATCATGAAACTCGAGACCAAATATGATAAATCTCTCCCTGCCGCAAACTCTCCACCTACCAAGTTATTGACCAACAAAAATGACAAGGTGGATACAAAACTCTACATCTCATATGTTCAAATGTTATTTCCATATACTTCAAAAATATTTACTCTACATTCAATTTTATATCTTTGTTATATTTTATGTCGAACCATAAATATTTTATTTGTATTCTCATTTTAATCATTTTTATTTATCCTTGTCTTTATTCTAGCCTATGTTCCACATACTTGACGAAACATTTTTACATATAAACAATTTTATGTTTTTTGACAAAAAAATTATGAAATTAAATTTTTACTCATACTTACTAATAAACAAGTTAACAAAAAAATTACTTGTACTTAACTTAAAATTTGAAATGCCTTCATACATTCTTTTATTTATTGTGAGGTCGGTATATATCATTGATACTTTATATCAATGCTCAGTATGACCACTTGCATAACCTTAAGGTCTTTCAACTTTAGGCATAGTTTTTCAACCATAATCTCTAATTTGATTATTACGTCAAGCAACAATATGGTCACGTGCGTAACCTTTTAATCTTTCAACTTTAGTCCTTTTTTCCAATTATAATTGTTAATTTTCCTATTACATCAAGACTAGCCACTTGCATAACCTTTCGGATTTTCAACTTTAGGCTTGGTTTATTAACCATAATAATTGATTTGACTATTATGCTAGAGCACAGTATTGACACTTGCGCAATATTTCGTTTTTTCAATATTAGGCTTTGTTTATAATCACTTATTCATTATAAGGAAAAAGAACACACGTTATAATTATAGATTTTCCTTATAAATCTTCAAGTGTTGAATATTCTAAAGATGACTACGCCAAATTTATTAAAGGAAAATATCTATAAGGACTTATCCCAAATGAAGAACTAAGATCAAGAAATAAAATATGAAATGTATATAAAAAAATTTATTAGAAAAATATTTTATCAATATCCAAATGAAGACTTATTCATTAGTTTTATAGTTTACATAAAATATTATACGAGTAATTAAAATACATGTGTATTAAATCACTAAATTACATATGTTATTCTCTAATAACCTTCTAATAAACTTTCTTAATAACCTATTATAGAATGACACATGTTAATATGTGTGCACCTGCTTGTTAACCTCTTATAAAATTACACATGTAAATATGCATGCATGTCTTGATTATGAATTCAACCCTCGTTATAATCCTGAATACGATTCTCGTAATAAATCTGAATTTCACGCTCGTCATAACTCTGCAAACAACCATCTTCATTATATTGAATTACATCATTGTCATAACTTTTGAAGCAATTTTCATCATCATCTCAAATGTGAACCTCATCATAACTAAAAACAACCATCGTCACTATTTGAAAGACAACCCTTGTTATAATTATAATCTTTACCCTCGTCATGATTATGATATTCACATTCATCATAATCTCTTAGCATACTATTTCGTCGTAATTATGATTATAATCGTTGCAGGCTCAGTTGACCTCATCGTACTGAAGAGTATATTCCATTTGTGTATTATAACCTTATTAGGTAGTAAGCATTGTTATAAAGATTGCAAGGATTAAGATGAAGGTACAAAGTAGAACAACACAAAATTCATAAAGTGGATTACAAAACGAGGATCATAAAAAGACGAGGACATGAATTTGTTTTTAAAGTTAAAATAAATGTCGTACTTTAGAAGGTTATATTAATAATTAATATGCGGGTCATATAAAGAGTTATGATGAGGTTCGCATAAAAAGTTATGATGAGGGTTACATGAAGAGTTATGATGAGGGTCATATAAAGAATTAAGCCGAGCATGTAGAAAATTTAGTAAGTGGTTATAATCATATTTACACATGTCATTATATAAAAGGTCACAAAAAAGTGTATTGTACGGTTCCAACTGAATGACACATGTAAATTAATGATTGAAGACACGTGTAACATAATGATTGATATAATATCTTGTATAAACTCTAAAAGTAGATATCAAAGTCTTCATTTGAAGATTGATCATACACTTAATAAGAAAAAATATTAAATAAATTTATCTTTATTTCTCAATTTCAATTCATTATCTTGGATAATAATTTGAAGAAAAACTATCTTATCATATTTGGCATTATTTATAGGAATTTGTTTCTTTCAAAGTTTTGTAGGTACTCTGGTTGTTGTTTTTGGAACCGTGAAAACTCTACCAATTGGTGAAAATATTTTAGTGCTTGTAGATTAATTCTTATGTATGGCATCTGGTGAATGTAATACTATGAGTTTAGAACAAATGACTCTAGAAGTTATGCTAATAGATCGTAACCTGACAGTCGATGTGACATCTTGTGCACATGACAGATTTGATCATATTAAGGATAGTTGAAGTGGTGTTCATGTTTGTGCACAATGTTTTGTTTCTCTTGTTTAGGTAGAAAATATTATTATGCAAGTAGACCTATAATTTCATCTAATATTCAACTTTTAGAAGGTCATTTTGAAGAATCAAAGTAAGACTAAGTTAAAATTAATCGACTATAATTTGAAAGAGATCAATAAGCTAAAGAGAGAGTGGAGAAATTAACATAAGTGTTGTAATATTTTACCGAAATGATTACTTCAAAATATAAAGGAAAATAGAGATTGAATAAAGGAAGTAATAAAGTGAGTCCTACTGAAAAATCCAAAGAAGTATAAGTAATATTTAAACGCGAGGTTGATGAAAAAATAAATATATGTGGGTGAAAGTGAAAACAATAAGTAAAGTAAAAAAGAAATTGAGAATTATTTATTGTGAAGGCCGGTAGAGTATTGTTGAGTCGAATAAGAATAAAGGAAAAACATAGGATAATATAATGAAGAAAGAACAAAATGGATGCCTACATGCTTTATGAATCTCTTTTGGCCGTAAAATTATCAAGGGTAAGTTTAATCAGAAGTTTAAATTATATCGCAATGATACTTATCATGGTTCAGGTGATCCTGAACATCATTTTAAACAAATAAAAAATATGGTGATGTGATTTAATGCGGATAATATTTTAGTGTGTAATTTTTTTTGATGATGTTTAAAGGAAGTGCGTTATATTTGCTTAGTTCTCTACCTAAAATAATAATTCGAAACTTTGATGACCTTTGGTATTCTTTTATGAGTCGTTTCATTCGTAATAAATCATACAAGAAGGAAGATGACTCAATAATAAATCTATATAAGAAAAAAGGTGAATCATTGAAAATTTATGTTTAAAGGTTTGTCCGTGAGATGAATGTTTTGGCAACGTGTAAATAATATGTAGTTGTGGCCGGATTAACAGATTTAATATTATACGAGATGTTTTAGTAAAATTAGATCCATTTATTAAGGTTGAAAAATGGAAAAAATAGACGTATGGTTATCCAAAATTTCAGGAATCAAAAGCTTTGGTATCGATAAGAAAACATCTGATGATGTTAGGCATGATAACATTGAGAAAGTTCCCTTAAAATAGGCCATGATTTATATATTATAATAATCTAACTCAAAAGTTTATTTTTTTTAACTTACAATATTGCTACTATTTTTAATAAAAGAAAATATAAAACAAATTTAAATCTACCTCGTCAAATGTTAAATCGAGATAATTAGAGCCTTAAGAAGCAAGTGTGCCTATCATAACGATCATGGTCATTTACTAATGATTGTTTTCAATTACGGAAAGAAGTGCAAAAGCTGATATATATATATATATATATATCAGGGTGAATTTATTGAGTTTATTAAAATAAGAAATGAGGAAAATAATAATAAAATAAGTAATGAGTGACAGAAAGAATAAGAATTATAAGAAAAAAAGAATAAAATGGGAAACAACTGTGGTTGCATACTATTTCGGATGGTGATACATTATCCAGAACGAGTTTAAGTTTTCAAATATGCATAATAAGGATTTAGAGATTCATTTATTGATGAGTCCTCATACCATCGTTATGAAAATCGGTTGTCGATATGTCTTTTGTTGATGATAATTTGAGAGGGGTTGTCTCCCCTCATGAGGATGCGCTGATCATTAGCTTGGATATTTTTGGGGTAATGGTTACTCAAATTTTGATAGATAATGTTAGTTAGGTTAAAAACAAAATTTAGTAACATTTATGATAATATTATTGGAGTATTTTCATACAAATAGACCAACAATTAGTTAGTTATTGTGTTATGAATGAAAATATTCTAATCATGTTATGGAGATTGAGCTTTTGGTGAACATTTGGTATGGTAATACATAATAGACTATGACTTTATTTATTATAATTGTTTCCTCAAGTCCTTACAATGTGATTATAGACATACTACGATTGCGTAGAATAGAAGTTGTTACTTCATCTTTTCAGTAATGTCTTAAGTATCCGGTTGGAAATTCTGTTGGAGTTATCAGTGGAAGTTAAATAACAGCCAATGACTGTTATGCAATCACTTTGGATCCTCCAAAATTTACCCTATAAAAATTAGTGGATCGTCAATCAAGTGAAGGTAATGGATTTGAGCAAAAAGTTGACGATACTATAGAAGACGTGCAGTATGACAAACCTTTAGATAAAATAGTTGAAGAAGATTTATCAAGTGGGTAGTTAAGATCAAAATTCAGTTATATCAAACTTTTAAAAATAAGCTTTGGAATTTTTAAAATATAATTCATATGTTTTTACTTGAAATGTTGATGGTGTTTTTGGGGCGAGTTCGCCGATTATTTATTATGAGTTAACAATTTATAAAGGATTAAGACTGACTCATCAAGAGATGGGGGTTGTCTCAATAAAAGTCAGAAGTCATTGGTAAGGAAGTAAAAAAATTATTGACATTCGGGCGCATAAGAGAATTAAATTATCTAACATGAGTTGTTAATCCAAAAACCCTACAGCTTCTCACCGTTCGCACCTTCGACACTATCGCACCGGTCAACGTCTTTTACTCACTCAGACTACATACCTTATGTTCGACAAAGTTGTCGTGGAGTCGTCTCTGAAAGTTCAATCTCGTTCTCCGACCGGTGAAATTTAACAGGTATGCATCATCGTGGAAAGTGTATTTTTTTTTTGCGTTTTTGACGAATTTGAACCACTTTTTTCTGTTAATTCACGATAGGCGTTGCTTTTTATACTAGAATGAAGTATCTACTGACGATAGTTGCTCAGTTTATAGGTTTATCGGCGAAGGCAGGGTAGAATTTTAGTTGCATGTAATACTAATACTTTCCTGAGAAATATTATGTATGTTAGATCTGCATTAGGTAGTTCATTGTTGATTTTGGTGTTTGTTGAATAATTCCCAGATTCCTGCAACGTGCATGTAAAAAGTGTAACAGTTCGCATCCTGATCACCCATTATGCAAGCAATTCGCAACTCGATTGTATGTTTATGTTTATTTACAGACAATTCGCAGCTTGAGCTGCGAATTGTGTGTTAAAACAATACTTATATGTATGTAATTCGCAGCTTGTGATGCGAATTATTTGTGACACTCCAACTGATTTGTATTTGTGCAGAAAGTATGACAACAAAACCTAGCTATTACAGATCAGGGTTGGTGAGCCTTCTGAAGCTACTCAAAGACATGCGTATTACAAGGGCCCACATTGAAGCTGCAAGAAACACACCCTTCTACACACTGCTGAAAACGGCGTTCGAGATCCGTAATGAGGCAGAGCTGTCAAGGAAAAAATTCTACCAAATCATTCAGTATATCATCGAGCGATTCTCTGTGGATAGAGACACTTTTAGGATTGGAAACAAGTATATAAAGCTAACTGAAAACGATGTCAAGATCATATTCGGGTTGAGGCATGGCACCGAGAAAATGCCGTTAACAAAAACCGACGCTTTTCACAACAAGTATACACCCGGCGAGGAGGACGAATCAAGGATGATGAAGAAATACTTCATGGGTAAAACTGGCAGGAAAGTAGCAGCTAGTAATACCAAAACAATAACAAATGCCATTATAAAGGTACGTCTAAAATGGACTTCATCTTTATAAAGCAAGATTCTGTACATTTCTAACATAGCATGTTGTCATTGGTTTTACAGGAGGGTATAGAGAAGGCCATAAACGAAGGAGGGGAGCATGGGTTGGAAGATGTTGCGAGGCTGTTGATACTGTTTTTGTGCTCCACACTATTCTACTCCGTATCTGGAGATATCCTGGGCTGGAGCACGGTTTATTACGTTGAAGACCTCAACAGAATAAACAATTATGATTGGGCTGGATCAATACTGTACAAGCTTCGAAAGTCTATCAGGAGTTGTTTAGCAATAGAAAGAGCTGATAAAGTCGTCGGCTGTGTCGCCCTTGTAGTTGTAAGATTAATCTATTCAATATAAAAATTAGTTATGTACATAGCATCGTGTTGATAAAACTTGTCCCCATGCAGCCCTTCATCATGGAGCACACAACAATCGGCCACGAGGTAGCGAAGCCAACCTCGATACCAAGGTTATTCAAATGGTTGGGGTTAGAGTGCCAAGCATCAACCATGTCATATCTTCTTAGAACACCCTACCTGGATAATGACCAGGTATAAGCTTTATATATGTATTGGACTGGGGGTGCATACAGTTCGCAGCATATCATGCGTTTTGCTTAGAAAAATGTATCAATCATTTCGTAGCCTGATATGAATATTACTTCACAGCTTCTCTTTCCACATAGTTTGCATCCTATGGTTTACACTTAGTTCGCATCATATCTTTTACACATAATTCGCAGCATATTGTCCTATACACATTTCGCAGCTCAGCATGCGAATTTTTTGCAACTCTAACATGATTAAAATCACACATTTCGCATCATATGATGCGTACTGTTTCTAAAAAACAATTTGCTTGTCTACACCCTCATACTTTCGAAAAGCAATTAATTTACTTACATGTGCCTCTGTTGGTAGGTTTTAGAAGGTCCATTACAGCTTACCGAGGCTGAAAGTGAAGCTTTCGGAGAACGAGAAGATAATGAAGATGCATAAACCTTTTTTACTTCACCGGAAGAAAGAGCAAGGAAGAGGAAGAAAAAAACAGCATCAAAACCAAAACAAAGGAGACGAGCATCACAGAATGCAATGAATAAGGTGATGTCTCCCAGACCCGAACAACCAACACACCCGAGCCAACGATTCCACCACCAAGACTCCCCAAGCAAACGATTCCACCACAACCGAAAGGCAAATCCAGGCAGGAGCCCTCCGGCGACGACACAACCAGTATGAGTGAAACAATCAGTGATTATGTACTCAAACGCAGAGGTCCTAATCACGAGATTTCTGCAATTGTTGCTCAATCAAAGCGTTTGAAGACATACGCCGACAAGAACAAGTACGAGAGAAAGATAGAAAAACAGGCCAGAGAAGTAAGTATGACTTGAACCTTAAATAATCACCACAATCAGCACTTAATATGTTTATAAAAAGTTTGCTAACATTTTTGCAGCTGAAAAAATTGAAACGCAAGATTGCGGAACTTGAAGCACAACAACTCCACAATGCTATCTCTCAGCTAATTTGCCGGATTGAAAGCCCAATAGAGCAGGTACCAGCAGCACTTCCAGAGAGAGAAGAATCCACTGATCAGCAAGCATCCGTGTCTAATGCTGATCAGCACCATGCTGATGGAGTACTGCCAGAAGAAAGGGACGATGATGCCAACCATTCACCCATACCGGTGCAATCTGCAGAGATGGACATCATGGAGACACAGACAGAGGAGGTAGATAATGTAAGTGGATGATATGATGTTATCAAACAAATATCAGGACTCTTGTGTAGTCTTGTCCAAACGTTTCGCAGCTTAAGCTGTAAATTGTGTAATAAACCATTGGGTTGGTTATTACATAATTCGCATGTTGAGCTGCGAATTGTTAAGAATGTACAAAACAGATATCAGGTCAGCATGCGAACCGTGCTCAACAATGATTAACTTATGCTTAACCCTTCCACCCTTTTGTTTTTTTGGATTTTTGTATGAAACAGGAGACCGAAAGACAACAACAACAACAGCAGAAATAGCAAGACCAGCAGCAACAACAAGAACAACAACAACAACAACAACAACAAGAACAACATCAACAAGAAGAACAACAACAATAACACCAACAGCAACAAGAAGAAGAAGAACAACAACAACACCAACATCAAGAACAAGAAGAAGAACAACAACAACATCAACAGCAAGACCAAGAAGAACACCACCAGCAACAACAACACCAACAGCAACAACATCAACAACAAGAAAAACACCACCAGCAACAACAACAAGAAGAACACCACCAGCAACAACACCAGCAGCCACAAGTTCAACACGAAGACCGGCAACAAGAACAACAAAAAGAACAACAACAGCAGCAACAGATAACCTTGGCAAAGAGAGAAAGGCTAACTCAAGAGATAGCACCTCAAGAGTCAAAACCTGTCCATCCCGCTGAGAAGACGGAACTACTCAGCCAGGAAGGACCATCCTTGGAAGACAACACCACTTCTTCGGTGGAACCTCAAAGACCAACGGTGCTGTCAGCAAAGTCAGAATTTCTAAGCCAACGTGAAACTGTAGGCCCGATAACAAATCAACTGCAAGCTCCAGAGTCCCACGATAACATAGTAGGTTTACCCGATGCTTTTGTTGATGGTATTTACACTCAAGTTTCACAGACATTTTTAAATGAAATTGATAATGTATATTACGATTCTATAATACAATGGTCTTTGGAGAACATGTCGGAGGATGGCTTTAATGATTTCTGCCGACACGATCCAGATCCTATGCCGAACAAGTCAACAGAATTGGTTGTCGCTGACCGTGCGGTAAGGCCTACTTATAATGATTTCGCATCATAACATGAGATTTGTGTTAGAAAACTGATTGGGGTATTACAAATGAATATCAGGGTAGGATGCGAACTGTTCAGTGGAACCTCGAACAGTTCGCATCCTACCCTGATAGATACTAATAAATTTATTAGACTGGAACCAAACAGTTCGCAACCTAAGATGCGAACTGTTTGGAGTCGTTGCAATTATAATTACTGACGCCCTTCTACTTTTGATTTTTGTTATTTACTAAGCTCGAGCCCAGTAAAGAGATAGAGGAGCCAAGTTTTACTCTACTGACACAAACGCAGCCTCAAGTGGCAGAGGAAGAAGAAGAGTTCGTAATAACAATACGGGAACCGCCAGCAGTAGAATACAGCGACTGGCCAAAGAAAACAAAAGTAACTGAACGTATCGATTTGCAAGAATACCACAAAATACAGGTAGTTAAAGCCTACGAGAGCGACACACCTGATCCAGTGGTATGGCAGCTACCAGAGTCCAAGTTTACATACGGAATCAGGGTGCAAGCGAGTGATGTCATGACACTACCTTTAGAACTGGAGCTGGACGTAAAGGTATCCAATTGTCAACCAATTCTATTTTCAATGTTTCAAATATGTATTGTATATTTAACATAAATCTACAACTCCTTTGTTAGGTTATCGATGCTTGGATTCGAAAGATGCTTGAAGATGCAGACTTCAAAGTTCCATGCATTAAAGCTAAAGGAGAGCATTATGACGCCATACTGATTTCGGGCATGACTGCGGTAAGTTTAGCTCAGGTAAATTGAACAAAGTTCTCAGAAAATGTTCTCATTTTAATATACTTTTGCTTGGATGCAGCATCAAATGAAAGCATGCTGGCAAGTAGAAAATTTGGTGGACATGGCTTTTAGAATGGGGCGCAAAGATGCCAACATCATCATGGTTCCAGTATGCACCGAGATGAAGGACATTGTAAACCACTGGACGTTGCTCGTCATTGACAATTTCAAACTACAATCCGATTCTGCCTAAGCTGAAAGCCATATACCACACCACAAGGACACCTGCACTACTGGTAAATATTCCAAACTATACACTTAAATTTAAACACATTTTAAGTATGCAGGCTGTGAACTGTTATCGGGATATGCTGCGAATTATGAGTAAATCAATTGCTTTTCGCAGCCTATCCATAACTCAATTCGCAGCATATGATGCGAACAATGGGGTGCATATCAAATAATTCGCAGCTTAAGCTGCAAATCATGCGACATGCCCATGTTGGATTTGTTGTCATACAATTCACAGCCTAAGGTGCGAATTATGTTGGATTTGTTGTCATATAATTCGCAGCCTAAGGTGCGAATTGTATGTCACCAACTGTTTTTGTTTTTGTGCTTATTCTTAACACTAATTATTATACACAGATCAAATATTTGTTGGATAGAGAATTCCTACCTAAATATACTACATGGTGGAAGGTGAAAGTAGAAAGAGGCATCCCACAACAAAAGCGAGGCACCCTGGACTATGGTATCTTTGTCTGCAAATATACAAGAGATATTATCGAGCATGGATCAGTGCAGAAAAAATACGATGCAGATATGGTAACTGCCTTCAGAGCAGAAATGTTTTATTACTTTTTAAATGATAAAGACCGCATCGCATATGGCTGATTCGTGTATTGCTTGTAAATATATCTGTTGCTTGTAAATACATATGTTGTAATTTTTAATTTTGTTGTGCATACATAAAAAAATTACATTTTCAGAAATTTGAATATTCCTTAGCTGATATGTATGAACAGTTCGCAGCCTAACCTGATAGATGCTTATTTATCATTAAATAATTCGCAGCCTAATTTATCATCCAATAGTTTGCAGCCTGACCTGATAGATGCTTATATATCATTAAATAATTCACAGCCTAATTTATCATCAAATAGTTCACAGCCTAACCTGATAGATGCTTATCACTACACAAAACAGTTCGCAGCCTGGTATACCACCTTACAATCAGTTCGCAGCCTGGTGCAGAAATAAAAAATTCAAAATATAAAGTACAAGGATACGAACACGCTGTGGCTTATGCCTTAGTAAACATTTTCTCCATTGAGCACACAAAAAACAATCTAATCAAGTACATAATTCATTAAATGCTGATTGGACATGGAGGTTATGTAATGATTACCTCCTTTCCCTACAAATACCTCTAGTAACCAGAGGCTAATTTTACACCAAACTCCATATTTTTTTAAAAACACCTCTTCTTCTCTTCGAATTCAAACAGTCATGTCTTTTTCCACCATCACAACCATCACCTCATACTCAAACTCTGGTTCACTCGGTCCTCTGGGTGACTCCTGGTCATCCATAACCGTTAACTGGAGTGATGAGTTGATCATGCCAGCGGTACCACCCCCCAGCCCAGTCTCTGTCTTCGAACTAGACATGTATGATGACTACTACTCTGCTGACTCTCAACCAGTGGAAGTTGTTCCACTGGTTGCGGCTGAACCTCAGCCAGAACAGGTTCCAATGCTTCCTGCTGCACCTCAGCCAGAAAAGGTGCAACCTCAAACGGCAGAGGTTCGAAACAACAAAAGGAAGAGGGAAGACGAAGCTGGTCCATCAAGGACAAAAATTTTAAGCATGATGGACGCAGATATTGAAGCTGAAGAGAAAGTGGAAGAGAAAGAGAAAGTTGAATAGAAAGAGGAGAAAGACAAAGATGATCAGCACAAAGAGGAGAAACAGGAAACAAATGGTGATGAATCCTCTACCAACTCCAAGAGTTGGTTTTTGTTTTTTGTTTTTTTGGAATGCAACTAACTAGCACCATTAGCTTGTAGTGATATGTGTAAACAGTTGTTAGTGCATGAAAATATTGTAATCCTCTTTTTTGTAATCCAATTTGTTTACAGAGTTTCAATGGTATAAACGATTCGCATCAAATTCATTTTGCACATCATTCGCATGTTAACCTGCTATATTACTTATTTTCAACCTTATTGAATATCCTGGTATTTTTATTAAAGCACAATTCGCAGCTTATCATATGACCAATATCAGGACTTCTAATTGTTCTCCATTTGCATCATAATCCTGGCCCTAATTCGCAGCCTATCATGCGAAACGTTTGATATGATAAATGTTTGATATGATTTTACTAGCGATTCGCATACTGGTGAAATTTCACATAAAAATGCATGTAATCCTGATAGATGTTTGTAACAATATACCAACATATTGTACATAATTCGCAACACATGATGCGAAATGCTTACAACTCTAATAATAGCAATACAAAAACACAGGAATGTATGAATGTTTAGTTTGCTGTACAGAACAATAATTGTACTACAAAAATAAATGTGATATGGCCAACCAGAATTTTCCTTAAACTAGAACATCACAAGTCCTCTGGTTATGGCCTGATTTCAAACATCGGCCACACCTCAACTTCTTGGTTGAGATTTCTCCTCTAGAAGAGATTCGCTTTTTCTTAGGCCTTCCGGAGCGTCTCTTAACGTTCGGAGGCAGAACTTCAACAAAAGAAGGATCGTTAGAGCTGGACCCTTCGCCGAAATCAGTTATAGCTGGTATGCTGAAAGAGTAACTTTCCCTTTAATTCTTAACCGTAAAGAAGGGTTCTATTACAGTAAATGGATCTTGGTCGGTGTATTGTAATGCCGCTAGAGCATGAGAACATGGAAAACACTCTTGTTGCCATGATCCGCATGAACATTTGAAATCCAACAGATTAACAACAACCACAGGATTCGAAAAGACTTCGAACATGGCGGAAGAGGACTTACGTACTACCCAAGTTTGGCACATGTCAACATTCTGCTTTAGCTTCTTCTCGTACTCGGGAACCAAATTAGTACTCCAGCTGAGACCTTCTTCGTATCTCCGTGAAACTTGAGTCATAAGCAAGACTCTAATACAATCAATAAACTCAACAATTGGTAAGCTGCAATATTTTTTAATCTGACTGTTAAACGATTCAGCTGCGGTAGAAGCCATAGAGCCGTATCGCTTCCCTTTTACGTAAGCCTGTGCATACTTTTCAGGGGGTAAATTTGCAAGAAAATCACTCATTCTCTCACCACCTTCATATAGAAAACCTATTAGTATATCTTTAAAAAGCTCTTGACTGGAAGCATAAGCAAGACGATGGAAGAAACTCAACATCCTTTTTTTATACTCCCTGTTAGTATGTTCCAGTTTGGCTTTCAAATTCTGCATGAGATGAAAATAACAGTAGCATGATAGCAGTTTGGATACAAGATAAAAACAACATTAACAATACCAGAATGACGGTCTGAAATAAATGTGATCTGGTGATCCAGCAAATGTGGTTTCAAACACCCCAAAAACCACATCCAATTGTCCCAATCTTCAATGCTAACTACACCAACAACAACATGGAGTAGTCCTCGAAAAAGGCAGATCAAATGAACACTACAACAGTATGCAAACGTTTCAAAATTGTAAGAAATTTGCATGCTGTCCTGGCATAATTCGCAGCTTGTCATGCGAATTGTTTGTAACTCAAGATGCGATGTAAGTACAGTTTACTCAGATAATACCTAATTCGCAGCCTCAAATGCGAAATGTGAGGATCACAACACTGCTTAATTCGCATCACCTGATGCGAATTGCATCAGTATTTTCACACAAAAACATTGTTCAGATTAACTAGATAAATGTAACTAACCGTTGTTTCCGTCTTTTGCTACATCAGTGAGCAATGTACCCTTGTACTTGCCATATAAGTGGGTTCCATCGACAAACAACATTGGACGGCATGAATGAAAACCTCGAAGGGACGAACCGAATGCTACAAAACAGCGCTTGAATCGGTTTCCAGCTGACAACTCCAACTGGCAGTCTGAAGTAATATCCCGGCTCTTCAAGCGTTTGAAGTATCCGCTTAGTAAACTAAAAGAACTTGAACTATCTCCAAAAACTCCCATCCTAGCCTTCTCTAAATCATTCAATGACAAACGATAAGAGATGTCAAGACCGTAATCTTGTTTGACAGTAGATTGTATGGTTTTGGCTGTCAACGAATGGCAGGTCCGGAGAGAATCCTGAATTTCCTCTGCAATCAAATCTGATGTCAAATGCTTGTGTCGCTTATGCTTATGCTTTAGGGAGAAAACAAGACTGCAAATATGGTACGGGACATACTTCTTGATCGCCATAAGGCCGGTGCTTGAGTCAATAGATGCATAAACCCTCCATTTGTACCCGCTTGTGAGCTTATTTTCACAATAAGCAGTGATCTTATTTGTTGTGTTGTGCAGGTATTTGAAAGAAAAACCATGCTCTAACGCAAACTTGCACAAAGATACCCTCAGACCGGCAGCACCTTCTTCAAAAGCTTGACCCACTCCTATAATAGCATCAGCCCAACCAGTAGTAGCAAGTTGTTTTTTCCTCTGATCAGAATTAACTAAACCATTACTACTCTCCCCGCTAACTAGTTGATCAAGAGATGGTTCTCCCAAAATCAAGCTACGTTCTTTACGCTTTACACCACAATCCTTACCACCATAGCTCTTATCAACAGAACTTTTATTACCAGAACCCTTATCGAAGACGTGTTGTTCTATGAGAAAACTAACCCGTTTTAAACGCTCCAAATCAAGATATAACACCAACCCAACAAAATCATTCTGGTTATTAAAGAAACAATTATTGTGATCCCCGCAGGAGTAAGTAATTAGGTAGTCACCTGTGGCAAGCTCCTCCCATGTGTTCTCTACATAAGCTTGGATACTTTCGAAGCTTTCAAACTCCGTGAAAGGCACAATTGCAGTTTGGTGACCATATTTAAAAATAAAAACTCGTGATTTAGACATCTCTTACCCTGGACAATACAAGTTATTTGTTATTAGTCACAAAAACTATGTGCAAATTATTTACTACTGCATCAAACAATTCGTATCCTATATTGCGAATTGTGTATACCTACAACGAGCTATTCGCATCTTGTCCTGATATTTGTAGGTAAAAAAGTCCTGATATTTGTTATTAGTCACAAAAACTATGTTGTTAAATTATTTACTACTGCATCAAATAATTCGCATCCTATCTTGCGAATTGTGTATACCTACAACGAGCTATTCGCATCTTGTCCTGATATTTGTAGGTAAAAAAAGTCCTGATATTTGTTATTAGTCACAAAACTATATGCAAATTATTTACTACTGCATCAAACAATTCGCATCCTATCTTGCGAATTGTTTATACCTACATAAAGCTATTCGCGTCTTGTCCTGGTATTTCTATGTAAAACAAATCCTGATATTTGTTTCGAAATACAATAATCTATTTGACCTAAAAACTCGTAATCTACACATTCAAGACAAAGCTAAAGCACTACCAAATTAGAATATAACATCAGACAACAAGGACATAACTATATAACGAACAATATTAACTAAAAAATAACAGATCACTATAACAAAAAAAAACAGAGAAAAGCTCGAAATCAGGCAATGGCATCTAAAAACAGTAGAATAGAACCTATTCCATCAGAGAAAACCAATAAAAAACTTCGAAATCGGTAGGTAATTACCTAAAAAGCTCGCAACACGATTACTTGTAAGCTATAAGATTCCAAAAAGCGACGATCAACTCCTGTACGTATAAAACAGAGGTTAGACAGGTCTAACACAGCAACCTACATAAAGAAACAAACCTTTAGCAGCTTCCGATCACCGGAAAATGTGATTTCAACCGGTCTCGTGGTGGTTGGTAGGGTTAGGTGGTTAGAGCGGCTAACAAATTCAAATATTCAAAAAGCTATAAAAAATAGAAAGAAAACAGAAAATTATGTTTATATAGTGGGTTAAGAGTAGTTATGGTATTAAAATAATATTAGGTTATAAGTGACAATAAGGTAGTTGAGTTGGATATTAAGTAACAATTGATCAAACCTTGGGTGGTAAGTGACAATTGAATAGTTGAGTGAGTACTTTAAGTACAATTTCCCTTATATTAATGGTCTTTTAAGAAATTACTTTAAAATTTTACTTTAAGTACTATATGGAGTCCTAATAAGGCTATATCTTATGTATAGTATATATTCTTTATGAAGATGGTGTAAATAAGACTAACAAACAAATAAGACGCATGTAATATAAATGGTCATAAAGATTACAAAGATTGAGACAATGGTATAGGGTGGAACAAGATAAAGGTCATAAAGAGAGAATGACCATGAAAATTGTAAGAAGTTGATGAAAGTCGTATGAAGAGGAACATATAAAAATTAAGACAAAAGGCATATGACGAATTAAGACGAGAATCAAATGAAGAGTTATAATGAGGGTCATATCAAGAATTAAGACAGACATGTAGAAAGTTTGTTAGATGATTATAACTGTATTTACACGTGTTATCATATAAAAGGTTATCAAGAAAGTTTGTTAAACAATTATAACTGAATAACATGTGTAAGCTAGTGGTTTGGGACCCATGTAATTTAATGATTGGTAGAATATCTTATGTAAATCTATATTGTATAATCATTTGAAGAGAAATTCCTCTATCACATACGGAATGTTATAAAATATGTACCTTAATAAAAAGAGATATCAAAAACAATTTTTTTTATCTATTTCAATTCATTATATTGTCTAATCATTAAAGTGTTTCTATGTATAAAAAGATAAATAAATATACTATAAATAATACTCTTATATATAGAGGGGAATGCTGATGCGATTTTTTAATATATTTTTATAAAATATATCTTTTTTGTTTTTTTTTTAAATTTCCCATTTTATGTTCTAATATACTTTAAAAAAAATTTAAAAGGTTAAAAAAAAGTTGTAAACTAATGGTTACTTAACACATGTTCGTAAAACCCATTAGCATTTTTGGTATATATAATAACTCTTCCGAAAATGGTTTTTTCTTTCCTACAATTTTCATTCCAAAATAAAAGTAAAAGGAAAAGAAAAGTGTAGTGTAAATAATGATGGTAGAAATTACATGCGCATGTGCTAAAATCTTGAACCAGATCTGCCAAAGCCATTAGCTTAGCTGTTTCACAAATTGTCCTCCTCGTAATTAACAAGCACGCGGATTCCAATTCCTTTGGTCAAGTCTAGTCAAACTCTAATTAATGTTTCATTAACTATACTTTTTTATTTAAAGTATAGTAAAAGTTAATTTCATTAACTATATCTATATGAATTCAAATATATTTTGTTTAGTTTTTTCTAATTTGAAAGTCTATATTGATTTTATTACTGAAAAATGTACCGACCATGACAATAAGAGGTAAAATAATCGTGACTTTTTTTAAAGCGAGCTATGACCGCTATTCAACGAAAATCTAGATTATGCAATAGTCTGCAAATCAACGTTAAAAATTAAATCACATAAAATAACAAGCTCAATAAAAAAATATTTGTAAAAAATCTCGAATTCATGTCATATTTTCCGGTTTAATTCCTTTAAAATATTTATAATTTTTTTTTACTCATAATGCAATGAGTTCGCATAGGGTAAACCCTCAGTCTAACCCAATAGCCTATCCAATAGCCTGCAAACCAGTCAGACGGTAAACCACACAAGGTGATATGTTCGGGCGAGAAAGTATATATATATATATATATATATATATATATATATATATATATATTATAATTTTTGGACCGTAACGGATCGGACAAACTAGAAATTCGAACCCGACCCTATCCGACTTACTTGCGGGTTATCATTTCTTAATCCGGATCTGGTCTGTTTTATATTCGGACTGGATAAAACCAGACCGGGACAGATCGGGTCAGATCGGACAACACCCGAATTGTCATCTCTAGTCACAAACATGTCTTACCCAACCGACTCGACTACCCATTGAGGCTAGAATATTCGGGGTTTTTTTTTGTCCCAAATGGATATCCGAATTGGTTGAATAAGACATGTTTGTGACTAAAGATCATGAATTTGAATCTCTCTACATACATTTTCTCGATTAAACCTATCACCTTGTGTGGTTTACCTTCTAGCGTCGATTTGTATACTATTGCGTCAGACCGAAGGTTTATCCTATACACATTCATCACCTATGAGTAGGTGCTACGGTTTCTTAAAAAAAATTAAAGGAAAAATATTTGTGTGGTGTGATTAGTAGGAGGGGGTTTAAATGTAGAAGACAAGCAAGCGACGCAACGGTGGACAAGTGTAACGAACGACTCAGCAACTTTTACGTACCTACTTGTTGCGTCAGTATGTTGTTGACCGACTGTCTCTGATTTGTTAAATCTTCTGCCAATCGGATTTGTACAGGTAAGTAATGTTTCACATTATTCATTGCTTTTTGATTGGATCACTCGAAGGTTGTTCAACGCTCACCGCTCACTAGTACTAATATTCCAATCTTCAAAATTATCTGCAAATTTAAATGCTTCGGTTGGGTTATTCTTGTCTCTTTTACTTTTACTTTGTAGTAGAACTAATTATTTGGTAAAATAAAAGTACATTTTTTTATATATTTTAACATGGGTATTTTTGTTGGTTTTTATGATGCATGCAGAGATAATTGTAGCGTAAAGAGGATTATAATATGTACCATGTATCGGGTGTCGAATGTAAAAATTTCAACTACTAGAATGGTGTAAGTTAGTTTATGGTCAACCGAAATACATGTAAAAACTTCTAAATTAATTAGTAGTGGATCGAACAGAAAGAGTGAGTTGACTCGATTGAGTCCTATAATTCATTTGTACGTTTCGAAGGTAGGGATAAAAAAATGTAAAAAGGAAAGTAATTACATACTAGTTAGATAAATGGAAAGCTGCTCATAAACAAAACATGGCTACAAAGATAGAGGGGGAGAGAGGAGATTCTAACATTGCAACGCCAAAATGTGGTAATCAATACGCGGTAGCATTGCGACGCAAAAATGAAGTTGAGAATATGAAGTTGTTTATGGAGTTGAAGAATCAAGTTAGTGATGCTTATATCGAGCATATCTTTCGGAAATTAATGAAAGAATTATTTACGGAGTAACATGTTTATTATATGTAATGTTTTGGGTTGCTTTCGTGTGTGCTTATTTCATTTATTATGTTTTTTTTTCAATTATTATATGTTTGTTGTTTTCATTTATCTCGGTTGAATGAAAGTGTTGTTTGAGTTATTTTGTTTGAAATTTTTCACCCTATTTTTTACTAATTTCAGACAAGATAAGACTATAATATGATTTTATTTAATCAATTACATTGGAATCCAGAGACAATAAAAGAAGAAAATGTTTGTTTCAATTATAATGCTTGTTTAAATATTTACATTTCTTTTTCATATCTTTTTTCATATCTTATTCTCTATGTCTTCATCTCATTTAACGGCACCAAAATTAAACTTCTGCAGAAAAAACGATTGAGGATGTGCAAAAAGAATGAGAGATGGACAAATCCAAGTTTAACAAGCAAAAGGAACTTGTAAAAAAGCTTGAGACGTTATAAAATACTCCACATACAAGAATAACTATTATGTGAAACAATCTGTCTACCCATCGAAGGATAATGTCCGACTATTTCGACGAACCATGCGTATATACTAAAAACAATTTAGAAGAATATTATATCTAAATAGGCCCTTATTTCTTCAAATTTTAAGAAGCTTATCGAATCACAACATCTATTTTACTCAAAGTACTAATGGTGCATGTAAACTTGGTTTGACGAGTATCATGAAGTGCACATATGTCATGCGCACGCTTATGTATGGAAATACAACATATTCTTGCAATGAGTATACCAACATTGGAGTTACAACTACAATGGGTTTTGTTAAGAGTTTTTATGATGGTATAATTGCCTTGTTTATAAGTGAATATTTAAGACGTCATGATGTGGTTGATTTGGAGAAGTAACCACAAGTTCATAACAATTAGGGTTTTCTCGGAATGCTTGGAAGTATCGATTGCATGCATTGTGAATTAAATAATTGTCCCAAGGCGTGGTATAAACAATTTACTAATGTACAGAAATACACAACAATGGTTATCTTCGAGGAAGTGGCTTCACAAAACTTGTGGATATTGCATGCTTTTTTTGAAATATCATGTGTTTTGAACGATATAAATGTACTAGATACATATCTGGTGTTTGACGGTAATGAGAATGGTGTCGTCCCAAAAGTGAACTACAATGTGAATGGCAATTAATACAATATATGTTACTATTTTGTTGACTAAATCTATCTAAATGGCGTACCTTTTTCAGTCATTTCAAATGCCCCAAAGCAACAAGGCCAAGTTGTAGGGCAAAAAACCATAGTCATGCAGAAAGAATATGGTACGTGCATTTGGATTTATGTAGGTATGATTTGCAATTCTTCACAATCCAACAAGATGTGAGATCTCAAAGATTTATGCAAAAAAATTAAGGAATGCATTATTTTGCATAACATGATAGTCGATGATCGACGACATTATATTCATGAAGTTAGGAAAATGTTGACTTCGAATCGAAGTGTTAGACTTAGCTTATCGTTCAATTCCAAATTGAAATGCATCCTCAGTTGCGAATGTATATCTGAGGTTGAACTTTTGAAATGGATTTGGAACAACTCTCAATTGAATTTCTCTACTTCACTCAAGTTTAATGTTTTTTTGTGCTTGTAATGGTTTATGTAACTTATTTTTCTTGCTTGTTTGTAATTACCTATGTACGTTTTTTCAAGTGATCAATAATAGCGCCCATTCTTTTGGTAAAATATAAATTATTTATTTCAACTAAAAATTTGAGTTTTTTTAATCAAACCAAATTTAATTTCATTATTTAAATTCAAGAAGATTATATTTTATGTATTATTTTATTAAAATTACTTATTTTAATAGTTATAAATTCAATATAAACATACATAAAGTAAGAAAGAGCAATAAAAAAAATTATGGTATGGTATATGGTACAGTAAAAGGGAGAGAAGTACGGTGGAGTATATTGAATAACTGAAAAACCCTACATTGTGTGCAGTGTGGATTTTTCAATTTTTTGTTGGGGACAATGCTCATGTGGTGGTGCTATGACAAACTTGTTGGGAATTTTTCAATTTATCAATGTACATGGTCTAATGACTTATTTTTATGTATGCATGATTTGAGTTATCTAGGTCCACCAATAACATTTTTATATTTATTTTATATTAAATGTAATTTTTATGATGTATTTTATTAATGTGTATAATATTATTTTTAATTAGTTTATTATTTTATTTTAAAAAAACTATATCTCTAGCATTATTGTTATATTTATGTAATAAAATTTGAATTTATTTTATATTATACAATATTTATGATTAATAATCTATTCAAGTCATAAAAAACATTATCATAGTTTACAAATTAAATGTTAAATAAATAATCTATTATTCATATAAGTATACATATCATATCCTAAACCTAAAATAACGATACAAAAGTTACAACTACATCATAATAGTTTGGGTCAATATATAAAAAATACAGAAGATAGTATGAATGTCATGATTAGGTCCATAAACAATAAAATAATCGTCACAAACACTTAACAACTCATATATCCTTGAGTAATGTGAGTCCAGATTCATCATATCTAGTAGTTAATCAGTGCTACAATACAAAGAGAAGATGATAAATCTTGTAAATGTTGGAACGTGAACAATACATAATAAATATGTGAGTAGGTCCAACGAGGCTAGCAATCAACCACGACTAACCCCAACATGAGGGGAAGGTGACCGCAATATAATATTAGTAAGTTAGAAGACATGTAGAGATTATATTGTTCATATAACTTTGGTACCAAAGAATTTGAATCGAAGGTATAAAAAATAAATATACAATGATATAGCGTATAGCAATGGCAGGTAGGGGAACCCAAAATTCTTGCATCGGATCTTGCCATATATGGTATATTATCGCACCAAAGCAGAACGCGAAAGATGAATATTCCAAAATAAAGTCAAGCTCAACGCTTCTATAATCTATGAAGGCAATTTATAGTCGTTTAGTGTGAAGCACCACATGAGCATTGTCCCCAAAATGAAGGCAAACTCAACGCCTCTCTAATTTAGTGTTTCTACTCTTGACGGTCTAATAGTGGATGTCGTCATAATTAATGCTTGGGAAAGAAGCAAAAGAATGGAGTTGTTAATTTCCCGAAGGTTGCGTTGATTTCTGGTGTTTGCATACCTTAACTGGGATAGCCAGTTTCATACCACATCATAAATGATGTCTGATATCTTGAGATTATTGTCAAACCTTGAGTCATGAGTAATATCTTACCAATATTATGTTACCATAAAGGTTTGGAGAACCTGTGGGTCGTATAAGAAAGTGGTAAACTTTTGGTTATCGTTTGTGACCCTATATATTTTGATAGCCAAAGACCTATGACGATTTTTTTTTCATACAAGTCCATGAAAGAAATAAGCAATGATTTAATGACCAAACGTTATTACTTTTAATCTTTATGATATTAATCCAACAACACCATATAAAGTTTTTATTTTTACTAACTAAGGACCACATGTGTTTAGGGACAACCGTTTGGTTCTATATTTTTAAATACATAATCCCAAAGTATTCTTCCAACATGAGTAGTGTTGCATTGGTTCAAGAAACATTTACCCCCAAAATATTGATCGTATGGCCTCTTCATAAGAATGATCATAGGGATTGATGTAGCTACTTGAGAACCCTAAACGGGAGATTGAATGTTGAGGACCAATATACATCGTTAGCAAAGAGAACCGACTTGATGAAATTGAGTCTTCTGACATAATAAAGGTGTTTAAAGATCTAAAAAACTATATGATTATTGATATTTTGTAGGAGAAAATGACATTTGTTATAGAAAATTCGGTTTGTGAATAGAGGAAACTGACATATACTTTATATAAATAAAGCCGACATTGTACCCTAAAATATTGATCATGTCATTTTGAAGGATGTTGTTACCCCTAAAAGGAAACTATGAATTTTAATGAGACTGATTTGGAGACTCAAAAGAGAAAATAATTCATCTAATTTTTTTTTAACTAGGTTAAAATATTTTAGATCACCATGGCATAAAATTATTAAGTCATCAACAAATGTTAACTATATTGAGCTAATGACATTTCCAGTAGAATTTGAATTTCTTATCATGGTTTTCTCATGAAAGATGTTGGGAAATACTTGCATTACTAGGATGAGAATAAAAATGAGAGAGGTCATTTTCCCTAATCCCATTCCCGCCTTAGAAATTTCCATTATGATCACTATTGATGTTTACATTATATAAAAGTAATAGATATACATTGGATTATCAAAGAATCATCATCTCCGATAATTTCACGGTGGCAAGGGTGTCTATGATAAAATGAATATAAAAATTATCAAAAGCTTTCATCATGTCGGTTTTAGGATATTTGTATCTGTAATATTACACAAATACATGAAGAAATTTGTATTGTAACCACCAAACCCACGTGATTTATTACTATCAATTTTGAATACGGCCTTTTTAATGTTCTTGCACGTTATAGTGTGAGTCGTTGATGCATTTTCTAGCGATTTAACATTTACAAAAATGATACCTGAAACCTTAGCCGAACCCAGATAAATTAGAGGATACCTATTGTCAATGAGATCTAGTAGTTCACCAGAACATTAACAGCTCCAGATGTTATCAAGTCTTTATATTATTTTAGATATAGACTTTGTTACTTATAATATGGGATTTAATATTATTATAGAATTTTTTTGTCTCAGAGTGAGATTGAGACAAAACTCTCTCGATTCTTGCTTGAGTAAATATTCTTCAACTATGCTAAGGAAGATTAAGGAATAAGAAACCTTACATTTTTTTGAGGTAGTGATGGGCCTGGAGGAAGTTTCTTTTTAAGATAGTGAGGTTAATATAAATGCCCAAACTTACAAAGCATGTGGTTGGACATGTATGATTTTAATTTATTTTCGTATTCAATGGAGTAATTAGAGTATGCCAGTCTGAGCATGTGTAACCTGTAATAATTATTGGAACTTTTAGAATATAACATGTAATACAATAAAAATAATCTATTATCATATATGATATAATTAAACCGTTAATATAGTGAATATATACCGACTCAACCCATAAATGGTCAAGCATAAGCTTATAAGATTGAAAAGTCAAATGATGCTCATTCGTTACAATTTTCTTATATGGTGTGTAGTATATGTAAATCTAACCCTCAGAGTAAAAAAACATAGACGGTTGAAATGCTCGTATATCTAACTCCATGATGACAATAAATACGTTTATCATTCTTATTGAATAGTAAAATGTTTAATGTAAGGTGTTTTACAAATTTACTAAAATATGCATAATTCATACGTAGTTATCCAATTTGTCAGAGTCCTACGTCACATACAACCAAACAAATTTTATGGAGGTCTTGTTTTTATCAATTAAAATGCAATAACCAAATAAAAACATAACATAGACTCACGCATAACATCGTATCTCATACAATATAAAATCATCATATTTTTGTCATGGTAATAAACTTCATATAAATTTATTTAATTCAAGTAATCATAATCTTGTTATATTTGTATGTTTCAAGATTTTAAGTGGCTATGCTAAGTGATACACCAAGAATTTTGTGCATTAATTCAACAATGATAACCCTATACATGTTGATCGATTGACTCATAATCATTACCATATCGTCCTTAGTTACATTCATCTTCTCAAATGACCATAAAGCATATCTCAACGTGTCATCTTTATATGTTATCGATATATGCTCAAACCACCCACTCGTTAGTTAAGTCTCAACTACACATCACCTAACGTGAGATAACAAATTTAGAAAAACATCGATTCTAATTACGACAAACCAACAAAATAATATGTTATATAATATAAAATATTATAATTACTCATAAATAAGTTATACAAGTTATATAATTATTTGTTTTCGATATATATAGTATGTCGTGTGTTTACAATCTCGAAACGTATAAAAAACAAATTATCAATTCAACGACTACCTTATTTAAGTTGTAAGTATATTCTTTAAAACAAGATTGATCCATAGAATCACAATAAAAAAATTGCATAAACATCGCGTCTACGCTCTAATCGATTCAGATAAAAGATCAATGCGTTCAAACAGCACGACTCGTAACAATATGCGTTGACAAGGATTTTGTTTATTTGTTTATATTTTTATGTCATGCTTTTAAAATAACATAAAATAGTAAATAATCATCATATTAATCACCATATTTTTCAAATGATATTTATTTGTTCAAAAAATATGAAATAATGTAGCTTTTTATTTGTAAAAATTGAATTGATTTCGACCATATGAGATAAAAATTGCTCTAATGGAAAGTTTTAAGGTTACATATACCAAGTTAAACCATAAATATATATATAAAAATATATAGTACCCACAACTATAAATATGCTAAAATGCTTTAAACAATATTATCATACAATAAATTAATATTTTTGTTATTTTTAACTTATTTTTTGAAAATATATTATTGGTCATAACAATATTAATCTAAACTATAATACAAGACCCTAATCATATGTCCTTAATCTAAAACAATATCAATAGTTACGAAAGTACATAATCATCTCTTACAACATGTCCTCCAAAAAACCATGACCTTCATCGCGTGTGATGCTTGGTCTTTTATCTTTGAAACATGTGAGTTAGAATAAGTCCTTGAAATTACAAATTCTTCTCGAAAAAATAATGTCTCTGGCCATAGTGGTTTCTTTTCGCCGTTAAAGCTATCTTATGCTTTTGTTTCGGTCTTTGTCCATTTTTC
This sequence comes from Limnanthes douglasii subsp. nivea, assembly GCA_036936605.1. Taxonomy (NCBI): domain Eukaryota; kingdom Viridiplantae; phylum Streptophyta; class Magnoliopsida; order Brassicales; family Limnanthaceae; genus Limnanthes; species Limnanthes douglasii. The sequence goes on from JAUPFV010000005.1 coordinate 287,963,081, forward strand.
TTCTTCCAGAGGACGGGCTGACGGCTTCTCAGCGTCCATATCTTACAAATAAGATTCTTTTTATGGAGTGTCGTTATCTTACGTTAGCCAAACAAGGTGACATACTTCTATTTGCCCCGTTTTTCTTTATCTCAACTTAGAAATCTCATATCAAGTAGATCATTGCCTCTACTCGTTTTCACATAGTATCGGCTCACGTCGATGTTATAGTAGAGCCCCACCTTTTATTTTCTCATCATGTTGGTACTTTCCTTCGTAAACTTCTTATTATCAAGACCACTTTTTGCCTCTCTTTGAAAGGGATCCCCGTCGTATGAGCTTGTCAGATGTTGTCGCTTCCTCTATCTTGTCGGATCCTAATATGGTGGTTAAGATTGTTATTGATTTGTCCATTTTTATATAAGTATCGCTCGTACCTTATCTTTCTCTTTTGGACCTTAGTTTTCTTTTCATTATGTTTCTAATATAAACTAGGTTTTGTTTGCCTAAAATAAATACCATAATAATATTTTGGCTCATTTATAACATTATGCCACTAACCATGCCTCCACCCCTCTCGGTAGGATATGGATTATTTGGAATCAAAGTGTTACATTTATCTTTGTCATACTTTTCTCCCCGCAATACATTCACTGTAAAGCTAGAAATTGTAACTTCTATTTTTTCCTTTCGAACCATGGTATTGATTTTAATGATGCTTTTGATCGTATCCTCATTTGGTCGGATGTAAAAGTCATTGCAGCACTAGATCATGAAACTCATTGGATCTCTTTTGGGGATTTCAGTGTTATCCGTAAAATGAAAAAACTCTTTGGCTCCATAGATCAGTGAAATATGGTAATTAAAGAATTCAAGTTTTACTGCTATCAAAATGAACTTAGGGACATTTGTTCTTTTAATTTCCAATTCTCTTGGACTAAAAAACAACCTCTTATTCTTATCTCGTCCAAAATATATCATGTCTTAGTCAACAATGATTGTGACGAGTCTTTTCTAATGTTTTTTTCCTATAATGCTTTTCCTTATACTTTACACCGCACCATAATCACGCTAAATATAAGTACCACTCGCTCACATATAAAAGAATGATTCAAATTCTTCAGTATGTGGAAATCTACCCAAAATTCAAAGAAATTATCGTTAATAGCAAACACCTTCCGAATTTTGTTCAATGTATTCATCCTCCACGAGCTCAACCATGAGGAATATAACAATATCAACTCGGGTATCTAATTCCAAAAATGACCTTTTTCAAGATTACTCTCACCTTGGTCAAAACCCTTCAAACCTCCTCTTAGTTTCAAAAGAAATCAAGGCTTAATTTATCAAATAAAAAAAAGACATGGCTCGAACTAGGTTACATAAACACAAAATTATTCCATAATAATATCAAAACTCATGATTAAGTAATAAAATAGTCTTAATCTCTAATAATATGAGAGATATGATAACCCATACTTCAGGGGGTGCAAATGTCTTTATGAACTATTTCTCTAATCTCATTAACACTAATCATCATCTTGGTTATTCGGGTCTCTGATATCATTTCCATAAATGTCAAACTTCAAGGATAATGTATACATGATTCATATTGTATCGTGTTAGGAGATAAAAAAATGTCGTATTCAATATCGATAGGAACAAATGCTCAGGTTCTGATGGCTACACCGTGAAATTTTTCAAACACTTTTGAATATTATGGATAAAGACACATGTTGAGGTGCTCACATTTTTCAATTAGGTACGTATGGAACCTTGTTGGAATTTCACTTATATTTCCCTCAATTGCATGTTGTAATATAATTTAAGAGATTGTCTCAAATATTTTGGCTGACAAAATCAAAAAGTCCTTTATCTGGTTAATAAATCTTAATCGAATTTCATCTCATGATGTAACATTTCAGACAATATCTTTCTCCCCTAATAAATCCTCATAGGTTACCAAATTAACAACAAATGGTAAACAATCATACTAAAAATAAACCTTATTAAATATTTTGATCATGTTCGTTGACGCATAATTCTAGACATCTTTCTCGCTATAAACTTTTCAAAAGTGATGATATATTGGATAATCCAATGTACTTCAACCCCCTTCTACAATACTAATATTAATGGTGATCCTGATGGTAATTCCCAAGGTAGAAAAGGGCTTAATCAATGTGGCCATCTTTTAATTATCTTGTTTATCATTGCAATACAAGTCTATCTAGTATATCTAAGAATAAAGACAACAATATGGACTTCAAATTCCACTTGAAATATTAAGAACTCAAAATATTCAACCTCTATTTTGCTGATGATCTAATGATTTTATGTAATGATGATTTTAACTCCATCAATTTCACTAAATATGGTATAAATTGGTGTGGATAAAAGTAGCCTGAGGGTAGGCTGGTAATTTCAAGTGGAGTTTTAGGGCGGTGTAAGGGTGTTTCACGGTGGTGTGGTGGTGTTTAACGGTGTTTCAAAGTGTTTCAGGGTATTTTAAGAGTGGAGAGAGAATTAAGCAGCCTGGCAACAGTTAATTTTTCTTACCCATAGTTAATGCTGGTGGTTGGGTATTTATAGTGTGAAATTTGGGCCCTTATGGGCTTTCGGGTCAAGTTTAATGGACCCGGGTCATGTTAAAAGACCCACAAGTTTTAAGCAGATGTGCAGGTAGCTTAGTCAGATAGTGTTTAGGTTTTTTAGTACTTTAGTCATAGGTCGAACTGCCTTAGGTTTATAGTGTTCGAATTTATCTGTCCGGTGAATAAGTCCTGTTCGAATTAATATGCTTGGAGTCTGTCCGAATTTTACGGGGAGATTTACCTTGGACTACCTCTCCGGGGAGCGCTTCGAATTCGGACTCATCAGGAGCCCCTTTTTTAGGTTTTTGAACAAGTATCTTTGTCAAAGAACTGAAAAACAGTCCGATTGAGGAGGTGGTCTTCTAATTCGGAGAGTTGAGGACAGGCCCGGACAGCCCAATCGTTACGAATTCTAAACGGTTCTTGTCAGAGTTAGTGGGACACGTGTCACTCTCTGGTTGGTTACTTCAGCCGTTTTTTCACCTTGAAAGTTGTACCGCTATCTCGAACACGTTACCACTTTAAATGCTTTTGATGACGTCAGCGCCGTTTTTTAATCATTGCCCAACTTTTCGGATTCTCCTAGGAATCAAACCCTCTTTTTTACATTTACTATAAATTCCATTTGTCTTTCACAGTCTCATTTTCACTTTGCCATTTCACTCAAAACTTCATCTCTCTAAAACTTCAAACTTTCCTTAGTTGTTTTATGTTCACAGCAAGAACAGCTCTAATCAAGGGTGGCTGGCTTAATCTCTCAGAATTAGAGAAAGCTCAAAGGGTTGAAAAAGAGAAAAGGCTTGCAGCAGGACTTCCAGCGTCGCCTGTCGAGAAACCAGCCCTTCAATCGAAGAGTCTGATAGAGGTTCGTCTTCCTCGAAAGGTACGAAACCTAGAAAATTCTTTCAATCAACACTATCCCCCATAGTATCTGGCTCATCAGTCCAAGAGTCAATCCCCATTGCCGAACCGGGGGTCACTGTCACAAGCGTTAGGAAGAAATCCACTTTCCTTGCTATGGGGTCCGATTCCGATCATTCTCCAGACAAACTAATCATGAAAAGACCAAGCAGATTGGTTAAGGGACTCTCTTCAAAAAATACCAGCGAGTCAGGGTCCGGGGCAGCTGTTAGGACTCTTCGGGAAAGGCCGGTTGGTCCAGAGGCTAGCAGCCCACTACCTCCCAAGGAAACCTCGACCTCAGAAGCTCAAACTGAGGTAAGAACTCAAAAACATACACCGAGCCAACAGTCCGGAGGATCAGCTGTGCCAAGCTTCATCCCTCCCTGGGCTGTTTCTGCAGAAGCTCCCCCAACAGTAATGGAGGAGAGGATGGAAGACTCCACTGAGGAGGTTAGGTTTGAGTCCGAGTCTTCCGGACAAGCTGAAACTGCTGTTGTTGTTGCCAAGAAGGGCAAAGAGGATTTGTATCTAAGGCGTCCGGATCTGCCGGAGAGCCTTGAAGGGAGAGTAGGGCCCTGCTTTCATAAGGTAGAGTTCAAGTACCTTTTATCTCTGTTAAAGACCAAGTATGCGTTTATCCATACTAGAGATTTGGGACGATTTCGCACTAAGTGGGGGATCCCTGAAAACGTTAAAATTCGAATTCCCATCGATCCGGAGACCCCAATGGATTGTAAAAGGAACGAGATAGTCTTCTTTACGGAGCTATTCAACTGGGGACTTAGGTTCCCACTGGATCCAGAGATAGTGCGCTATTTTCACCTAGTCAAGCTATGTCCATCACAGCTAAGCCCTAACGGATGGTACACTTTGATGTCATGTATTATGGCATCTAGGTTGTCCGGAATTCCTCTTCCAATGGAAGAGTTCGCCGCTGTTGCTAGTTTGTGCAAACACCATCAGTTCCCTTTCTATCACTTTAATATGGGAAATGACTTGAAAGCCGTCGATGATCTCCTGGAGTCGGAGAGTAAATGGAGGAGCCAGTTTTTGTTTGTAAGTGGCTCATGGGAGAATGGCAATAAAATCAAGGTCGGGGAGAATCCTAGCCTTCTTCGAAGCAGATGGAGGAGCGATCGTAAGTTTTCCTTTAAGTTTCTGTTCGAACTTCTCTTTTCACTTAGTTTATGCTAATCAGTTGCTCTCTTATTTTATCAGAGCTGCCAAAGGAGTTCGGAGACTATCTAAAAGCCGGACAGGTCACCTGTGGCAAAATAAATGCATGGGCCGCAGAGAACTGGGAGAACCGGTTTCATAAGGCTTTTACCCCCGCGAATTTAGCGAGATCCCATCTGTGGAACACCACAGGTCGAAGGGATCTATCCTGGGAGGAGTTCTCTACCCCACCTGATGAGGATGTAGTTCTGAGAAGGTCTCATGAGTTAGATGGGACCCTCTTCCTTCCTGTCCGGGCCAAAGCCCCAAGTAAAATGAAGGGCAAGAAGAAGAAAGGCAGGAGAGCAGTAGAGGATACGGAGAAAGAGGTTCCCACAGGCTCAGAGGTGCCAGCCCGGGATCAAGTTGATGCAAACCTTCTACAAGTAGTAGAATTGGAGAGTGAGAAGCAAGGGGCGAACTCCCCAAAACCCAAAAGGGCTTCTAAACGGACTCGCAAACAAGCGAGCGACAGTGCTGACAGGGAAGTCAAAAAGAAAAAGACTTCTCAAAGTGAAGAGCTTACTCTCCGGGATCCGGAGCCCATCTTCCCAACCGATCCAACCTTAGCTGAAGAGATCCCCGGGAATCTTAATGAAGGGATTCCAAGGGAATTCCACACTGATGAGATTGAACGGGGAGAGATCAACATGGATGAAGTGGATGTCACCGGTCTGGGTCCTCTAGGTGACTACTTCCTTGGCCTGTCTAGAGATGAGTTCGCAGGGCCATATGTCCCCCCCAGTAGCTCTAACACGGTAAACTTCAATGGTAAAACATTCTTGGTCTCCAGCGAGAGGGATGTTATAGCTCATTCCCTCCTTAGCAACGTACAGCCAGTACTCACCCTGGAAAGGCAAGTCCGGAGTCAGGCAGAAACCATCAAAGAACTTAAGTCTGAGAAGGAGAAACTGTCCGATGACCTCAGGACTGCCATTACTAAGGTTGACTTGCTTAAGGAGTCGAACGAACAGCTGAAGGAGAATCAAGAGAAGAGCAACGCAAAAGTCGTTTCTTTAGAAGAGACCGTAAAAGACCTTCGGGCTAAGCTGTCCGGTCTGGAGAAGGATTTGACAGCCTCAAGAAAAGAAACTACAGCCCAGGAGAAGCTTGTCACCAACCTGACCACAGACAAACTTGCTTTAGAGAATGCAGTGACTCAGGCTGTTGAGGAGAAAGCTGCTCTGGTGAAGGACCAAGAGGCCATGATCAAGGCCAAAATCAACGCTTATGCTAGGGAGATGATACGGAGTGAAGAATTAATGGTTGAGAAAGTGAAATCCGACATGGTCATCTTATTTCACGAGAAGTTCCCGAAGAGGAGACTAGGGGACTTATGGCGTTATGTGGATGACGATGATCTCCCCTACTGGACCATGGTTGATGAAGGGTACACTGATATATCCTCGTCTGGTGATGAAGAGGAAACCGGAGAGAGTCCGGGTGAGGAAGAGGTTGACCCCAAAGGCAAGAAGGTCATTGAGGAAAAAAGCGACATCAAGGGCAAGAAAAAAGATGAGGGTGAGCCATCTTCAAAGGCTCCTCCTTAATTTATAATCTGTTTTGTTCATCTTTTATTTGAACCAAAGTCCTTGGAAGGCCAAGGCACCTTTTTTTTTTCTTTTGATGTTGTCCGAATTATTCGGACAGATTTTTGTTCTGCACCCAAACTTGTTTAAAAAGTCCTTGGAAGGCCAAGGCAATTTTAAGTTTGTTGAATGAACGTTTTATCTTGCTCAACCACTCTCTTATTTCATAGTTTGTTTAAATATCTTAGAGTTTAAGTAATTTCAAGTTATCGTGTTGTGAGAGTGTTTAATTTCTCTGGCTAGAATTTAAGTAGCCCTAGATCTTTTAGTCCGGGTAGTATGACAATCACCAGAATTTTTACAAAAACTTAGAAAATTGTTTAAAAAGGCTCCAAGTTTTATTGAAAGCTCTCCGTGGCGTCGAAGAGAGGAAGTGGTATGCCCCCAAATATTTACATGGATGTTTAAACAAGTAAATATTTACATAAATTTTATTCCAAGTACATTCGAAGGTGTTCAATATTCCAAGGGTGAGTTAAAACCCTGCCATCTTTGTCTTCCAACCAGTATGTGCCAGGCTTGATCCTTTCAACCACAGTATAGGGACCCTCCCAAGTTGGGGCCAGCTTTCCGAAGAGCTTTTCCTTGGTATGCAAGAAAACCTTCCTCAACACCTTATCTCCTGGTTGAAAATCCCTTCTTTTAACTTTAGAAGCAAACCTGCTTCTCATCAAACCTTGATAGTGTGCCACTCTAAGATGAGCTTTTACTCGCCTTTCTTCAATTAAATCAAGTTGATTCCTAACTGCCATTTCATTAGCCTGTCCGGAGAAGTTGTGCACTCGAAAGGAGGGAAGTGTCTTTTCTATGGGGGCTACTGCATCCATCCCATAGACCAAGGCAAAAGGTGACTCTTGTGTTGCAGCCCCAGGTGTTGTCCGGTAGGCCCACAAGACTTCTTGTAAATAACTAGGCCACTTCCCAGCAGCCCCTTCCAAATTTTTCTTTAAACCGGACAGTATTGTTCTGTTAGCCACTTCAACTTGCCCATTGGCTTGTGGGTGGAATGGTGAAGAAAAGCAGTGCTGAATACCCCTTGAGGCACAGAAGCTCTCCATTTCTCTGTTGTCAAACTGTGGCCCATTGTCTGTTGTTATTCTCTGGGGGATACCAAATCTGCAACATATGTTGGATAGAATGAATTTTATAACAACCTTTGATGTTGTCCCTGCCAAGGGGGCTGCTTCTATCCACTTCGAAAAGTAGTCAATGGCTACAATTATGGTTTTACGCCCTCCGGACGCCATAGGGAGAGGCCCAACTAAGTCCAATCCCCATCGAGCAAAAGGGATGGGCTCAGAAATTGATTCCAAAGGAATGGTTGGTACATGAATTCCATTGCTGTACCTTTGGCATGGGTCACACCTTCTTACCAGCTCCTTGGCATATTTCATTATTGATGGCCAATAATATCCGGAGAGAAGCACTCTTCTTGTCAATGCTCTAAACCCACAATGGGCTGATCCCTCTCCATCATGCAATTCGGAGAGAACCATTTGTGACTCATGATCTCCCAAACATCGTAGGAGAGGTTTGCTGTAGGATTTCTTGTACAAGACCTCTCTAATCACGATGAAACCACAAGCCTTGTGTTTTAACGTTCTGGCTTGTGATTTATCCAAAGGTACGATGCCATCGGACAGATACTGCATAAGAGGAGACCTCCAATCCTGAGGCTGATCTACTTGTATTTCAAAGACTTCCTCTTTCTCTCCTTCATCAAGTTGAATAGAAGGACTTTCAAGCACATGGATCCATGGATAGGACTCCGTGTATGCTATTGTTGCCAACGAGTCTGCTAGCTCATTCTCTGCCCGGGGGATATGCTCATAGACAACAACTTTAAACTTCATTGCCTCATTTTTCAAGAGAAGTAAATATTTGATCAATTGTTCCTTTCTAGCTTCTGATAGGCCCAAGGCATGGTGGACAAGCAATTGGGAGTCACTTAGCAGCTTGACCCTTTTCGCTCCACAGATGTAAGCCAACTTCAACCCAGCTATAGCTGCCTCGTATTCGGACTCGTTATTGGATGCCCTGAAAGCAAAACAAATGGCTTGGAACATGTTATCCCCATAAGGGGAAGTGAGACATATCCCTGCCCCAGATCCTATGGCACTGGATCCTCCGTCTGTTCGGACAATCCACACTTTTTTGTCTTTTGAATCAGCAAGTCGTTCTGAGTCCCTATCAGAATGGAATTCGACCAGAAAATCAGCCACAGCTTGAGCTTTTACTGCTGTTCGAGGAGCAAAGTCTATGTCGAAGTCCCCCAACTCTACTGACCACTTTGTCATTCTGCTTGAAATGTATGCTTTTTGAAGGACATTCTTTAAAGGGAAAGATGTCCGGACAACGATAGGATGAGCCTGAAAATAAGGCCTCATCTTTCTTGCAGCTATCACCAAGGCCAATGCTAGTTTTTCAAGTTTCAAGTAACGGCGTTCAGCATCAATCAGGCTTTTGCTGATGTAGTATACTGGGTGAGGATACCCATCAACCTCCCTTACTAGCACAGCACTGATGGCACAACTTGAAACAGCCAGATACACAAAAAGAATCTCCCCATCGACTGGTTTGAACAAGGTCTTGGGGGAGGACAGATGCTTTTTGATTTCATTGAATGCCTCATCACACTGTGGTGTCCACTCAAACCCCTTTGCACCCTTCAAAGTTTGAAAGAAAGGAGCACATCTGTCCGAAGACCTTGAGATGAATCTGTTCAAAGCTGCTAACCTCCCCGTTAACCGCTGTACTTCTTTAATATTTCGTGGAGGCTCCATTTGGAACAAGGCATTGAGTTGGTCCGGGTCGGGCTGTATTCCATGCTCACTTATAATATACCCCAAGAACTTCCCGGACTGTACTCCGAACACACATTTTTCAGGATTTAACTTTAAATTCACCTTAGCCAGGTTGGCAAAAGTCTCCTGGAGGTCGGACAAGTGCAGCTGCTCATCCATACTTTTCACCATCATATCATCAATATAGACCTCCATATTTCTTCCAATCTGATCAGCAAACGCTTTATTGACTAACCTTTGATAAGTAGCCCCAGCATTTTTCAAGCCAAAGGGCATCACCTTATAGCAGTGTAGACCTCTATCAGTAACAAAAGTGGTATGCTCTTGATCTTTTGGATCCACCTGGATTTGATTGTACCCGGAGAAGGCATCCATGAAGGAGAGTAATTTGTTTCCAGAAGTAGAATCTACTAACTGGTCTATCCGGGGAACCGGATACAGGTCTTTTGGGCAAGCTCGGTTGAGATCTGTGAAGTCAATGCACATTCGCCATTTACCGTTTTTCTTTTTTACCAAGACTGGATTGGCAGTCCACAAAGGGTACTGAGACTCTTTAATGTGCCCCATCTTTGTGAGTCTGTCAACCTCTTGTACAATGACATCAGCCTTTTCTTTTGAGAAAGCTCTCCTCTTTTGCACCACAGGTGCCACATCTCTCCGGACAGATAGGTGATGGGAAATCACCTCTGATGGAACTCCAGTAACATCAGCGTTGCACCAAGCAAAAACATGCTGATGGTCTTTTAAGAATTTTAACATCTCTTCCTTCAATACTTGTGGCATTTTGGACCCTATCTTGACAACTTTTCCTTCTTCCAAGCAATGTGTTTCAACCTCCTCAACTAGGATCAACACTCCGGGGGTCTCTCTGGGGTCATCAATTTCACCCTCACCCCCAGAAAGGCCCTCAAATTGCTATTGGTTATTTATACGGACTGCCCCCAGCGTTCCTGGAGCCAAGGCAGTGGCATAACATTCTCTTGAAACTTTTTGACTGCTCCGGACAACCCCAACCTGCCCCTGAACAGCATATTTTAAACACTGATGGACTGTCGAAGCCACTGCATGCATCCTAGAGAGCCAAGATCTCTCTAGAATAGCATTGTAGCAAGTGGGACAATCCACCACAATGAAAAGTATTCTGACTGTTTTCTTGAAAGGGCCTCTGCCCAACAATACTTCTTCTTCGAACTCACCGATTACATCAGCTGAGCTGCCCGTGAAGCCTACGATCGATCTGTCTGATTTCTGAATCACAACTGGATTCTTCATTTTCTTGTAAGTATCTAGGAAAAGGATATTGGCAGAGCTCCCGGTATCTACCAAGATTCGCCTTATCTCATTGCCCCCTATTGATGCTCCTATAACAACAACATCTTCATGAGGGCCAGCAATGTCTCTCAAATCATCCCCATCAAAGACAATGAATGGGAATAAACTTGACGATTGATATGAGGTCATGCCCCCTTCTAGCTGGGTAGCCAAATTATGAACATGCCTTTTTCTTGACGAAGTGGTAGGAGCCGTTACAGTGTCCCCTCCGAAAATTGTCAAGGACTCAAAGAACTTAATGAGCCCGGAGACCGACCTGGAATGCTCCTCTATTGCACCCACTCTGTTCCTTGTTGGATCAGGATCCAAGTATTCGGATTCCACATCAAACCTTTCAATGATTACCATAGCCCCCTCTGGGGCAGCATTAACCGGATCAGCCCGGTGAGTGTTTTCAGGCCTGTTGCCTCCTCTTTTTTTAACGTATGCACCCAATTTCCCTCTTTCGATCAGGTTTTGAACCTCTTGTTTCAGTGCTATGCAATCATCAGTAGTATGGCCAATATCATTGTGATATTGACAAAAAGAACTGTTTCGATGTTCTCTGGGAGACTGCAAGGTTGCCGGTCTCCGGTAGTGTACTTCATCTTTTGTTTTATCGAAAATGGTTGCCACACTTTCTTTGAGTTCTGCAAACCACTCCGGTTGGACCCATGGTCCCCTTTTGTTTCTAGACTGTTGGCTTTGTGCAGGAGCAGCTGGTTGAGACTGAGCTTTTCCTCTTCCATGCCCTTGTCCGGTTTCTCTAGCTTTGTTTCCGGACTGGTTTTGATTTGGAGTTGGTGCCACCGGGGTGGATCTCACCTGCCTGTGCACCCTGGTCTTCTTTGTTTCATCAACATTTATTTGTTTGCCAACTTGATTTAGCAATCCCCCCCAGGTCATGGCCTTCTTCCTGGTTACTGAATCGGCCAGGTTGCCCGGGTTCAAACCTTGTCTTAGGGAGGCTATCGCCACTTGTTCAAAGCAATCAGCCAGCCCGTTTTTTGTGTTCACAAAACGACTTATGTACTCCTTTAACGATTCGTTTGGTTCTTGGGCACAATGGATTATAGTATCTCCATTACCCTTTAACTCCTTACTCCCCACAAATTGCCTTCGAAAGGCTACCCAAAAAGTATCAAAGTCTCTGATACAACCCTGAGGAAGGCTGTTGTACCACTTCAGAGCACTCCCCGTGAAGGACTGGGAGAATGCCCTGCAGAGTAGTTTATCATCATCATCAAAGTTCATCATGAAGTTCTTGAATTGCTCCAGATGATTGTCTGGATCAGTACTGCCATCATACTTCTCCATCTTGGTGCTATCAAACCTCTTGGGGAGGTTTCCGGACAGTATTTTGGAAGACAATGGCGATTGCCTCCAGTTCCTCCCACGACTGAACGCAGTATCCTCATTAGGTGTTGCAAAGATACCTGGCTCATCATGGAAGGCAAAAGGATCCACCAGCATCCGGTCTATATACCTCCGGTTGTGAGATGATCCTTTCCCAATGTGCCTTTTCATTCTTCCATGGTGATCTCTTTTTCTGGAATACTTTTTAACTTGCTTCTGTTTTTTCCTGGTTCGCCCCTCATCACTACTGGAGGACAAGGATTTTTCATTTCCCTCACTGTCCGAAGAGCTGTCCGAAGATTCTGAGCTTGAGTCAGAACTCTCCACAGGCTTGGACCGGTGAGACTTTTTAGAACTGGCATGTGTCTTTTTAGTGCTCACATGAGTTTTTGAAGCCTCATGCTCTCGAGGGTTATCAGAGCGATGAGCAACTGATGCTTTGGACTTTTCCTCCATGCCCATCTTGGCCTTCTCAGCCCTCAGAGCTTCTATTTCAACCCTCAACCTGTCACGCTCTTGGACAGTATATTCATCGTTCTCTTCCACCACTTCGAGCAAAGCTGGTGGAAGCTCTGGATTATCCGGATTCATTCGGACAGAATTTCCTTACTTGGTTTTGAATGCTTGATTCAGGCACCGTCGCCTCCCACTGTGGTCGCCAATTTGGTGTGGATAAAAGTAGCCTGAGGGTAGGCTGGTAATTTCAAGTGGAGTTTTAGGGCGGTGTAAGGGTGTTTCACGGTGGTGTGGTGGTGTTTAACGGTGTTTCAAAGTGTTTCAGGGTATTTTAAGAGTGGAGAGAGAATTAAGCAGCCTGGCAGCAGTTAATTTTTCTTACCCATAGTTAATGCTGGTGGTTGGGTATTTATAGTGTGAAATTTGGGCCCTTATGGGCTTTCGGGTCAAGTTTAATGGACCCGGGTCATGTTAAAAGACCCACAAGTTTTAAGCGGATGTGCAGGTAGCTTAGTCAGATAGTGTTTAGGTTTTTTAGTACTTTAGTCATAGGTCGAACTGCCTTAGGTTTATAGTGTTCGAATTTATCTGTCCGGTGAATAAGTCCTGTTCGAATTAATATGCTTGGAGTCTGTCCAAATTTTACGGGGAGATTTACCTTGGACTACCCCTCCGGGGAGCGCTTCGAATTCGGACTCATCATAAATAAATTATTTTATCTTTCATAATTTCATAGAAAGACTACCTCATTATGATAAAACTGGTGACTTCTCCATATCTATCTGGTAACATATTATGGAGAAAGTTTTATGCGATTCAAGGTTTGATAATAATCTTAAGGTATCAAAATTCATTCTCGATGACCTTTGGAACTAGCCGACCCAAATAATGTATACAATTATTAGAATTCATTGAAATCTTCAAAAGATAAACTATATTATTATCTTCCCTCTTCCTCTTATAGATAACTATAAAAATGTCCAATGTTGTACCACCAATAATGAAATCGCAAACTTAACTATCAAAGACACCTACAATGTCATACGCACGTCCACTCATCGTATCGGGTGGGTGAGCTTAATATGATATAAGTACAAAATATATATGCAATATTGTGTTGATTCTCACATGCAAGATTTTTTGTATTTTTCAATGAGATGCGAGACTATGTTAATTCTCAAATACAAGAGTTTGTTCTTTTCTTTGATGGATGCGAGACTTTGTTAATTCTCACATGCGAGACTTTCTTATTTTTTTTATAATAGATGCAAGACACATATTATTTTACTTTCTAAATTTTCAAGTACATGTACACGATGTCCAGAAGTCGACTAGGTATTTTTAAACTAAATGGTGAACTTGTAATCCGTGATCCTAGTCTAGTTGAAGACTTTGAATATATATTTTAATTTATTTTAAATAAATATGATGTGTTGGTTTGTGGTAAATTCAGACTAATATATTGTTACAATGCTCTTAAGAATATTGTATTATTTGTTATTAATTGGTGATACTTTGGGAGGTTTAAGTGGAATATTAATATAGAAATTGACGTTGTTGTTGTTGAATAAAATGTTAGAAAAAATACTCAAAGTTTATTTGAAGCTTCAAAGCAAGATTTTGTACATGGGTAAATTAGTTATGATATAAAATTTATTGGTCATAAGAACAAACAACTTGCTAATACTGGTTATGTTAATGAAATTAGTGGTGTTGGGCATGTTTTTTCGAATAAGGCGCAATAGGTTTAAGATTAGCTACTAGTAAGCTTGCTTTACAATATAGTTTTACTTTTAAATATTTGCATAGTACTAAAATACAAATAATTGTTCATTGCAGGAAAACAATTCAAATGGTTGTCATTGGAAATTTTTGTGAAAATTGACAAGTCTACTAATTTTATGGTTGTTAAGAAGTATGTCCAACCTCACACTTATGAACCATTTTCTACAAATAAAGTATAAAGTATTTATCATTGAATTTAATTGTTAATGAGATACACAAGTGTATTATGATCAACATTGATGTTTCAGCCACAAACGTAAAATCATTTTTTAACGATTATGGTTTATATATCTCGTATCATCTTTCATGGATTGTTTTAGAGAAATCTAAGATTATTGTTTATGAAGATAGGTCTATTTGTATAAACTACGTAAGAATTACTTTAAAATATTAAATATTCTTGATAGTAGCAATGACTACTTACTGAATTATACTTTGGAAACCAGTGTCATTAAGCAGTGTTTCATATCATTTAGCTATTGTCTTATAGTTTCCATTCGTATCATCTAGTTTTATTTATTGATGAAGACAATTTGACCGAGAATATAAAGGGTTATTACTACATGTAATAACTAAATATGGTAACAATGATAAGTTTTATTCTCTACCATTTTTAATTCTAGAACATGTCATTTTCTAAGTTTAAATGTAAAAATGTAAGATAAAACATATGATAGATGCAAGACCATGTATATTCAGTATGATATATGTGAGACGAGGCATAATCAATATGATAGATGCGAGACTCGACATAACGAATATGATAGATGCAAGACTTGTCATAACCTATCTGATAGATGTGAGTTTGGTCATAACCGAGAAGATAGTTATGCGACCATGTATAACCAATATATAACTAATATAATATATGTGAGACCATGTATAACTAATACGATAGATGCAAGAGTTTACATACACATGTGATAGATGCGAAACTAGCCAAAACAAATACGATTAGTGAGAGTGTTGTTTTGATTTTTAGTATAATTTTAATTTTAATTCATAATTCAATTCAAATCAGTTTTCAGTATTTCATATTGTATTATTTTATATTCATATACTTAAGTTAACAATAATACAATGATACATTTTTAGTTTTTCTCTCATTTTAAGCGATCTCAACTGAGTAAAGTATGACTAGTTGAAAGTTATCATGTGTTGATTATGAAATCATGTTACACTTCATGAGAAGTCAGGGTGCATTAAGGTGGTGGTTAACATTGCATTAATTGTGTAACCGTTACGCATACCATAAGTCGTGGTGAAATCTCTTTGGTCAATTGTTGACTATCATGTGAAATGAATAGAAATTCATATATTATTTGTGAACAAAAATGTTATATAGTGCACATTTTGGATGTAGACACTTTGGTATACATGAATGATCCAAGTGAAATATTGTAAGACAATCCTAAATTGGAGTGTCTTAATATGTGTAAATTCAAAGTATTCAAGCATGTTGTTACAAGTCTAATTAATTAACTAAATTAATATATTGAGAATATTGGACATCCAAATAATAATAATAATAATAATTTTATTATTTGGTCTCATACTTGATATAAAATAAATAAAATGCGGCTACCAATTAGAGTAATGTGTATTTGAAAGAAGGTTTTTACCTAAAAGTTCAGTATTGGGCTATAAAAATCCCACAAGGATTATGGTCACCGGAAGCGGTAACTCTAATGGATTGTTGTAAGAATAAATAACTAGAATAATGATTTAGAGAATAAATAAATAAATAACACATGATTAATTGACCGATTATCTTGCAATTAAGGGAATTAGATTATCTTAATCTAAATAGTCCAAATTAAACCATAACTTGATTACGCAAATGATTCGCCTTTTTCTAAATTATTTCATTTTGTCGTTCACCTGTATGTTGGAAGAACCATTACATATCTTTAATAATATATTAAATCAGATTGCTTCAAAACCTTCGTTGTAGACCCTCCGAAAGTGAAAGAGAATATGTTTAATAGTATGTACTGTATTATCTCTCTCTTTACTGTAATTTTGGTACTTTTAAATTTTGATATTTAATAGTGAAAAATAGTTATAATTAGATTATTTTGATTTTTTATTATATTACAAAATACTAAAATACTAAAGAATAATTTACATATCATGGAAAATGGTTAAATCTAATAAGAGTTTTTAATTACAAAATTATCATGTTATCTTTTAAGTAAGTATATTAAAATATAAAACATTTGAAATTTGATAAAATATTTAAAATGGCTAGACTGTGTAAAGTTAAACTCACTTTTGAATTATTTATTATTTTTTTAAAAATATTTTAGTGAATTAATTTTACCAAAAAATTGAAATATAGTACTCGTACCTTTAGCGAATTATTTCAGTCATCAAATCAAACAATATTGTAGTTTACATATATTCAAGTTAGTTGGTAGGATTTAAGTATTACTTATAAGTCAAATTTCGAGACGTTATGTTGAGGCTGACCGTTGGACTAGCGATTTAAGTATTCAATTTTAAAAATAAGTTTATTCGTCTACACCTGTTTTACACGAATTTTTTTGTGATCTTGTTATGGTTGTTGATCTTAGTGTATCTAAATGTTCTTGTGCTGCATGGTATGCTCTCATGATGCATCTTCCATAATGCACGTCCGCATTTAATACTTTGAAAAAGCATCTAATTTAACAAATTCTCATAATACTTATTATAATTTAAAAAATAAAAGCTAGAAGACATAAAAGAGAAATGTATTCCATATAGAGGAAAATGAAGTATCCAAAATATAATGTGTAGTCATTTCTAAATTTGGTCATAATAGACCATCATGTGTTAGAGATATTGTAAGATCAATGTTATTTTAATACTTTTAGTTATTAAGGCTAATGAAATTAATATTTCTTATTTGCATTATTTTTGTAGTATTTTGCATACTTTTCTTCTGGAAATGCAAAACCTATAGAAGTTGCAAGAATATACATAACAACATATATATTATAGATGAAGAAATGTATACGGGTGATGATAGATGCAAAATATGTTCATAACATGATCATATGAGGTGATAGATGCTAGAACAGTACATAACGCACTTTAGCATACTAAGTATCAGAGGAGTGATAGATGCAAGACCAATATATAATAATTCATTGTAGCACCCCAATTCATAACCAAGTACATGAGTGGTGATAGATGCAAGATCAATATATATTATAGGGATGCAAGACACTATATAACTAATCATATATATAATTCATACACGAGACCAATACATTCGAGAATTCTAAATATAACACTATTCAAAGATATAAAGTAAATAAAAAATCAGAAATAAATACAATTCGAAAGAGAAATAACAAAAATAATAAAAGAACTTGATCAACGAAATTGGTTTGAGAGGTCGAGTCTTTACATTTTCACGTTCTTCTCTGTATCTTCTTAAAGCAAAGCTCACTTCTTACACACTTTCATCATTACTGGTTCCAGATATTTGTTTGTTGCAAGACTTCTTCGCGGTTCACTGGGATGTAAGCGACGTTGGAGCTTTATGGTAAGATCAAGTTTTGCTTTTACAACATGTTTTTTTAATGAATTTTTGTTAATTTTATACTGAGCCTAACTAATTTCAGACGAAGCATGTGTAATTTTAGGCTGAGCATAATTATGATAAATCCTTCATATAATTTCAACAATATTTGGGTATTCGTCGATATCAATTAGCCAAAATACATCTAGAAGTGGCTTGTAATCAAGGTAAGTTTTAAGGGAGAATTTTATATAGTGGGTTAGTCTTTTAGTCATTAGGGATCTTGTGAAGTTAGATAGAGATAAAGTAGACAAATAAAATGGTTATTGAAGTTATATGGTAAAAATAATCCTTATATAGCTAGTAAATGATATTTTAAAGATTTTTTTTTTGTGTTTTTTCGTCCCGAATGTTGCAACTATCATCTTGAAAATTGACATTTATCATAACTAACTGTATGTTTGGAGAGAGATGTTTAACAAGTGATAAATGTGAGATTATTATATACTTAATTATAAAAGACCATTTCATAAAGGGACAATTCATAATAAACTCAATTGAGGTTATATATGCGAGACCAATACATGAGTGGTGTTGTATTCGAGACGAGTTCATGGGTGATGATAGATGCGTGACATGTTCATGGGTTGTGATAAATGCGAGACCATTATATAATTGTAGCAGACTAGTTCATAATGAGGTACATAATTAAAGAACAATACTACATACATAAAACTCTTATTATGTTAAAATTATTAAGGAAACTTCCAACAAATCATACAATTCTAATTGTGTTTACAACATTAACCAATTGTACATGAGTATTTACACAATTAACAAACGTTATATAAGGAACTTCACAAAACTTGTTAGTGTTATTATCATTAAAAATAAGTAAAATATTTATACTCTCTTTAATGTTTTAATATAATATTGCATGCCCGTATAATCCATTTTATCCGCCCATTTTAATATAATATTTAGCATAGTCGCAAACCATCACGCCACAATCAAATGTTATTTTTTTTCTAAAGGAATTCGTTGGACATACTAACTTTATTTTTGGTTTTTTAGGCAAATGTTATTGACATTGAGGTATTTAATCTATAATTTATAAGTATAATCAATACACTAACTAACAAAGATATGCGATACATTACATAATATGCGGGACAATTATATTACATGAGATGTGTTGGACATAACATAACACGTGGGACAACACAAGACAAGATAGATGTAAGATAATACATTATATGTGAGACATTATATAACCAATTTTATTAGATACTATGTAAAACCAACTTTAAGATGGATGCAAGACATATAGATGTGAGACCATGTATAAGAAGATTCATGCGAGACATATACATTAGAGAATCTAATATGAAATTTTAAGCATGTAACACTTATAAAATTTTAGACAGAAAGATGTAAGACCATGTATAAAAAACTCTTATAGTTCTTAATGAATATGAGTTTATTTTTACAGAATTTGGTGTACAGTTGTAGTTTCATGTAAAAAACTTTATATATTAGTAATTCAAGACCAACCGATAATTATTTTGTTAAACAAATTAAAATAATAAAAATGCGAGATAATGATAGGTGTAAAGAATGTAGCAAATGTAGGACAACATCATGCGAGACTACGTAATGCAAGACCCGACATTAAAAAATTCATGCGATACTATATCACGAGAGACAATATTATACGAAACTAAACATTATAAATTTTATGCGAAAGCATTATAAGATACATATGTCTAAAAAATATAAATAAATACACATTTCCAAAATATTACACAAATACATAGGTTTTTAAAACATTTTATCAATATTCAATATTCTAAGTCACCTATTTGTCTAAATTAACATTTTTCACAACAACGTTTTCCACATGAACATTAACAGGCTTCTCCTAGTTGAGAACCATATCGTGGATCACTTTTTTCTCTTGGATCACCTCTATAGTAGGAGGATCACAGTTTTCTACAACATTAATAGGCTTCTCATCGTTAAGAACCATTTATTGTATTACTTATTTATGCTGGATCACCTCTATAACATAAGGGTCACAGTTTCTATTTGATTATAAGAAGGGCCATGTATTTGTTAATCATGAGGATGCTTCATATTAGTAGGATCATGTACCAATTTACTAGGAGAGCTCTCAATACATGTATTTTTATTGCGAGGTTCTTTCATATTTTCATTTGTTCGTTTTTCCTTGCAGGTTGTTTAGATTTGTTTTGAGGTGTTTTTCTACCTCTGTGTTTACTGTTAATATAGGCAGTCAAAGTGTTTTTTTGGGTTCCACATTTCTCTAATTTTTCTTTTTTGATACCTTTTATATATTTTTCTTTAGTTATGATGACCTTTTACTTTTTGAGCGAGTGCTCATTTTACTTATGCAATCTAATCTTCAATTTTTTTTATATAAAAAAGTATAATTCTTTATATAACCCATTGTTGTTAATTCAATACTTTGGCTAGACACAACCTCCGTTGTTGTTGGAGTTTTCATGTTAATCATCAGCAAAATAAATGAACCTGAATATTAAAACTATATAAGGGGAATACAAAAAATGATAGATGTGGTAAAAGATAATGATGATAGATTCAAGACACGATAATGCATGCAAAACCAGGCAAAACTGATTCATGCGAGGTCAAGAAAATATAATAGATGCAAAACCAGACAATGACGAGAGGCCACATGTGATGATAAAAACGGGCATGCAATGTCATGTAATGATGATAGATGTGAAACCATATAAATGATGATAGATGCGAAAATATACAAATGATGATAGATGCGCAAAAATACAAATGATGACATATGCGATACCAAATAATCATGATACACAAGGGACCATGTAAATATGATAAATTAGAGGTTTTTTCAAAAGTAGTTGATATTTTTACTACCGGTAGTCTTACGGTTATGGTCACACTGTCTAATAGTAGACTTAAATATACAGGATTGCTCACACTTATAATATACTATTTGTATTCTTCATGGTTCCCTTGATGCTATGTCAATTAAGAATCGTAGCGACTTGCCCACACTTTTGACCCACTCGGTCATCGACTCTAGGCTATACTCCTCGTGAGTCATAAATAGCGAGCGTAGTCCAAAACATGTGAAAATTCGCATTGGATAACCTCCTGCAATACATACAAAGTAAACAAATCAATACAACCAGGATTCTAGATTAGTTTATGACGTTTCGCGAGTCATAAGGCGGAATAGGCCTTTATTTCGCCATGCTAATGCGGAATGATGAATACAAACGCCAAGGGGTGGCGTAATGGTTCAATGATCCGCCATACATGCGGCGTGATGAAGACCCATTACGCCATCCCATTTACGGATGGATACACCATTCCCTAATTGGAGTTACGAAGAACACTATAATGACGCCATTCAATGACGGAATCGAGCAAAATCTAGGTTTTTCCGAAAACTTTGTATTTTCGAAAAAACAGCAAAATAGAAAGTAATGTACCTCTTCGGCGTTCATGTTAGTCTGCAGAGAAACCAGTTCGCCTCCATTTCGGTCATATCTTTTAGATTTTGAAAGATCGGAAGAATTAGAGTTTATTACTTTTGGGATTTGAATTTTAGGTTTTGATTAGTTTTGTGAGGTGCAAGATTATATTCGAAAAAAATTTCGTTTTGCAATTTCATGGAATTAGATAATTACATGAAGCGTAAGTAAATAGATTTTCAATTTTTTTTTGGTTTTTTACCAAAGGTTAATTTTAATTTTGTAATATTAAAAACAAAAACATATGAATTCAAATAGTAGTTTCGACTATTTTCTTTTAAATTTTTTGTTAAATTATTTTCAATTTTTTTTAAATAATTAAATAATTCAAAATACACCATTAATCAATCCCTTTCCGAAATATATTCGGATTCAAAAACCATCAAATCCAATAAAAATCTTTCAAATCCAAGATCCACCCGAACTTACTACCACTTTCCTATTTCAATCCGAAAAATAAAATCTAAATCACAAACCAACCTTTTTCCTGACCGATACAGTACAGTGGCAGAGTCGTTAATAAAATTAAAGTCCTTATCATATTACTCTAAAAGACAAACGGGTCAACAACAACACAAAGATCCATCTGCAAAATCCAAATCGAGTATCTTCAATTTTGAATCCAAAAAATATTAAATATTTAAAAAAAACGCATTCAATTCACCTAAAAAATCATAACTTTTTTTTTTCTTTTTAACAAATTTCGATTTCCAATACGGACGTCAAATCCTTATTAACCCAATTTTATTTATCGGACTTAGCGACAAATTAATTGTTATTATTATTTTTACTCTTTAATTTAAATTTTTTATACTCCATCTCTCTTAAATTTCTCTACTTTACCTTTTTACACCATTTTTTTGGTTTTCATTTTCATTTTCAGTCTCTCACTATTTTCCAAAGAAAGTAAAACTACCCACTTTATTTTAGTAGTATTTTCCCGAGAAAATTTGTTTTTTTTTCTCAGGAAACAAACAGAAATTTATTACCTTTGTTCGTTTACAGTGAAGAATTACAGTTCTGTAAGAGACAAGTCTCAGTTGCAACTACAGGTCTTGATCTATACCTTTTCAAGCTGGTTTCTTGTTTATGTTCTGTTTTTTGTGTTTTGTAAGAAGCTAGATGAGCCATACTTTGTGTTTGAGTTAGGTTTTGTTGTTGTAAGAGAGAAAAAACAGACAACTTTTTATTTTTGTTGTTGTTGGTTTAAATTTACTCTAGTAATTTTTTTGATAAACTTAAAGTTTGCTTTTTTTGATATACTATTGCTAAAAATATAGTCTTTTTTGAATTTTGATATTGTGGGTTGAAATAGAATTGTAGAATCTTGAAGTTTATTTCATAAAAATTTAATCTTGAACTTTGAAATATGTTTTGTGGGTTGAAATTAGGTTTAATGTTGTTTTTAATCTTATATTTACAGGTTTGAAGTTGGTAAAAAGGAAAGATCTTGTAGAAAGATAGTATTTTTCTTTAACTTTGTGGATTAATAACACTAGATGGAACCTAATGAAGGGATGAGTTCTGGTGTAAGAACAATTGGAGTTGAAGATCCATCTTCTTACCATTTTGCACCAAGGTCTGAAAACCCTAACCAATTAGCGGTATTACCCCAGCATGTTGAATCTTTACCGGTTAATTTGAATTCCGGTGATATTTCCGGGAAGAAAAAACGAGGTAGACCGAGGAAATATGGACCGGATGGTACTCCGGTGGCATTGTCCCCTATGCCGATTTCGTCTTCGGTTCCTTCTTCGATTGATTTCTCGAGCGGGAAACGCGGGAAAGCAAGACTCAATGGCTCGGAAAGTAAGCTGTATAAGAAATCGAAATTGGAGAGTTCGACCGGTAATGAGCTTTTTCGAGTTTATAAGTTAATTTTAGAATGTGGATGACACTATATTATGTTTAGATTAGTTAATAAAAGGTCCGGTAAGTAAGTAAGTATATAATGGATAGTAGATAAATTAAGCTTGTTTAGATTGCGGATGACACTAGTGTTGTTTCTTCAACTACCGTGAGTGTAGGACGTTAAAGCACGGTAAGTATGATATGCTTTGTCCGTAGTTTTGGGTTGAAATCACGCTAGTGGTCTTCTATACTAGGGTAAGGGGTTAGTTGGTGTCGTTTGTAGGGTTGTAAGGAAAAAGATTCGTGGCTTAGTTTGGTTTTATAGGCATTTGCTTATCAAGACTAGGGTTTTGGCTTATAAGCTAGGCAGTAAACAACTCCTAAATTTGTTTAGTTCAATTGAAAAATACTTCGGATTGTTAGATGTTTGTTATTTTGTTATTCGGCAGGTGAGTGGGGTCCTGGTAATGCAGCCGGTACACATTTTACACCCCATATTATCACTGTGAATGCTGGAGAGGTATGTTCTACGAGCCAAAGAAAAATGGTCGCGAAAAAAAGATTTAGTTAGGTCGATGTTTTTTGTTCTTATATGTCTTTTATGTTTCAGGATGTTACTATGAAGATCATATCTTTTTCTCAACAAGGTCCTAGAGCTCTTTGTATTCTATCAGCCAATGGAATCATTTCGAACGTTACACTGCGTCAGCCTGATTCTTCCGGTGGCACGCTTACGTACGAGGTATCACCATTATTATGTACAAATATAGATTTTTTTCAAGTCTTTATAAATTTTGATTTCTCTTAGTTATTTAATTTTATTCATACCCGAACTGGATTTTCCCATCCGAATTATGAGCATGGATTGATCACCTTCCAATGATTGAATCTTACATTATATGTATTTTGATTTAAAGGGTCGGTTTGAATTACTATCTTTATCCGGTTCATTTATGCCTGCTACTGAAAGCCAAGGAACGAGGGACCGATCAGGTGGTATGAGTGTATCTTTGGCTAGCCCGAATGGCCGAGTTGTTGGGGGAGGAGTTGCTGGTCTTTTAATTGCTGCTGGTCCGGTCCAAGTAAGCTCTTTTATCATATGACCTTGTATATCGTGTTATCCAAGCTATCGTCCGAATATAAACTGAAATTTATGACAATGTTCTATTCTCTTATTGCATTACCAGGTTGTAGTAGGCAGTTTTCTACCAGGCGGCGATGACCAACAAGAAAACAAACCGAAAAAGCGAAAACCCGACTTCATCCCATCCCCTATCGTATCACCAATATCACCAATATCTACACCAATAGTCGAAAAAGAGGAGCCCATGAGCAGTAATAACAACATTCGACCCGACCCGACTCCCCTTCAACAGAACCTCCCGTCAATTTTCCAACGAGAAAACTGGACTAACATGCAAGAACCGCGAGGCTCGGCGACCGACATCAACATGCCTGCGATTTAATTATATCTGAATAACTGTTGTTTCATATCATCAACTAATGTTGCACTATTTCTCTCTAGGTTTAGTTGTTTTATTTTTTCTCTTCTGAACGTTGGCTCGTCGCTAGGATTTAACTATTATGTAGTATTGATGTTGTTGAAATTGTCCGTTTATTTTCGGAACTTCGAATTAGATGAGTTTGTTAACTATGTAAGGCCAAACAAGCGGGGTTGCTTACTATGCTGTGTTGTCCAATAGCTGTATGAGGTGTTAGGCTGTGTAATTTGAGCTGGATTGGTTATGTTGTTATTCGCACCCAGAAATACAAAGTTGGTTTGAACCACAACCTTTTCTCTAATTTAAATTACATTATAGGATGTATAGTTATTGGGCTATTAGATTTGGAATCTACTGTTTTATGCCTACTTATTTCATTATGATATGTCTCAAATGTTTTGGAAATCGAGGAAAATGCTTTGCAAGTAACAACATACTTGGTTGTGGAGAAATTTTGTGAACTCCGTACAAGTTAAAGTGAAAAAAAATCTCTAAATGTCAAAAATCCGATAAGATAGATTCTCAAATGATTTATTTCTTTTTTGTAAAAAAAAGTAGTGAAAGAATCACATAAAATATTCTGATGGTGTTTTTTTTTAGAAGACGACAATTTTTGATGTATAAGTATAAATAAACCTCTTCATTTCAATAATCATTTTCATGTTATTACTCGATATAAGTAAATAATCTATGTAATGCAATGGATACTATGTCACTGTGAACCTTAATGTACAAAAACATGTCCGTCATATTGTGTTGGAGACCATATGATAAAATGATATAATAGAACTTTTCATTCTATAGTGTAGGTTCATGCTTTAAACAATACAATGACTTAACAAGCTGACACACCTTTGATTTACTTTAGTAAGTATTAAATCTTTCATGTTGTTCCATGTAGACTTCCTTGTTAAGATCTTTATTTACAATATCTATTATTATATATATTTGATGATTGGGGCATTGATGAAGTCCGATGAGTTTGGAAAGAAAAGGTTGTCGTAGTCAGAGGGGTTGAGTGCTTCACAATCGGTTTGGTAAAAACAATAAAGGTTTTTTATGTCGTTTTCCTGTTTCGTGTAAGTATAAAATTATTTTCTTGGTCCCCACCTATCATGTTTATTTTGTTTGTCTCTCCTTGCTACCAGTCATAAATTATTCGTTCGATCTCTCATTTCGTCATACAAAACTAGAGAGTGTCAATAAATTTTATGCTAAATAGCGACAATGGTTTATATTTTATGTTAAGCCCTTTTATAGTTGGTGGTATGATGGCGGAAGAGCATCCTTCTCATCATGTTGGCCATGCAACATATAATAACTTCCATGATTAACTCCTCAAATTCGTATTAAATTTTATCCATCTAACTTTCCGATGATTTTTGTCGAGAAATTTCTGATACATCATGACCCTAATGTTTCCTCTAGCGAGTGTTCAGGTGATGCCGCTTTGAGTAATCAAGTTCAACTTTCTCTGTTATTTTCTTCGAGTTAAATTATGTTATGGGTTTCTCAAACCTATTTCATTACCATTCCAACCAATTTGTGCCAGTTCCCCAATGCCCAAATGGAAAATCTTCCAACCTTATGGGGTTTCCTAACCTATTGGCCCATGTGATAGCTCTCCCAAACCTTCTAAAAAAACTCCAACTCACGACCCATTCTCTACTACGTTTACCTCATTTTAAAAGCTTCCAAACAATCTAGACTTCACATTTCTAAAGCCCCACCATTATTTGGTGACCCAATTTTTCGTGTTTATGGGCATGGTTTGAAAAACAAGAAATTTGGTGTTGGTCCAAGGCTTAGGTCAAGAAACCCATAACATACTACTTTATATTTAATCTTAGAATCCATTACTCAACCATCCTTAATCCATGCATCCCTCATGTACAAAATATCTTTCCTTGTATTCTTCTTCTCTTCATTCGTACCTCATAGGCTAAGATTGTTAGCGGATTTCGGGATAGTTGTTCGATGATGACAGTTAAAGAAATAAAAAGTATTAACTTTGATGATCATGAGCTCTTGATACCATTCGATACTATCAACGACACAACAAAAACCTATTGTAAATTTATAACAGGTTACTTCTTGGGTAAAAATCCCAAGGTTGTCCAAGCTAAAGCAAACACATACAATATGTGAGGTGTGTTTGCTCTTGAAGAATACATAGCTAACCTCAAAATTAAAATTTCTTTAAACTTTGTATAGAGAGAAGACTACCACGATGATTGAAGGTTCCCATATGCACTTCACCGATTTCTTCATCGTAATGAATAAATAAGAGCTTATGGCTGCCCTGGCTAAAGATCCTTTTACAATTCTAGTCTAGGTAACTATCTTGAACACCCTTTCAAAATATTTGGATTTCTAAAGGTCTCAATTATATTGTTAGTATTCACGGAATCCTTAAATATGTTCATATACATATTGAGAATAAAGTTAAACCCGAGTGCATGTGTCTGCATTTTTATTAGGGTTGGCGCCAAAATCTACAACAAGATTTCTAATATATGCTTAAAGAGATCGACCATCCCAAAGTTGGAATATCATAGCCTCATAGTTTCTTGCAACAATTATTAAATGTTGAACTATGATACTCTACTTTGTTTAACCATCCCCCCTCTCAGAGTACCTTAACGTACATGACAACCGTATTCGGTGATGGTAAAATCAAATCTAAATGTAGTTTTGGAAGTTATTAAGTTTGTATGGTATTAAATTCTTAGTAAGAGATATATAAAGAAATGAGCTGCTTGTATTTAATAGAGAGGGAAAAAGTACAACTCATTTAATGTTGTTTATTGAACTATTTATACTCTTTTTGGATCCATGGACCATTCGGGTTGGGTCATCTGTTTGGGTCAATCTCACAAGCCCCCAGCCCATAAGCAAATGTACTAGGCACCTAGCTGAGTCATTAAACATACTGCTTTTTCATTGAATTTAGCTATTAGGTCCGAACTGCCCATTTGAGCAAAATCCGACTTACTTTACTACTTGGGTCCTCCAACATAAATCAACTCTATCATCTAGCCCCTTTAGATATAGATTCGAAGAGCATATTTTTCCTAATGGGAAGACTTTACGAATATGAACATTGTTGTCCTCAACTTTGCGTTATCAGTTGCTATAATTTTTGTTTGATAATTTGGATGTTTTTGCTTGGAAAATAGAGGATGTGATAGGAGTTCCATATAATATAATATGTCACAACTTAGCTATAGATTCGAGGATAAAGCCTGTTATTAAGAAGATGCGAGCTATTTTTGTGGAAAAGTCATAGGATATTGTTCAAGAGGTGGATTGCCTCTCTAGGGTCATACATATTATATAGGCACAATACTCTTTGTTGACTACAAATCCGGTGTTAGTAAAAGAAGAACAGAAAGTGGTGAATGTGAGTTAATTTCACAGATTTAAATCGATTATGTCTTAAAGATCTATTCCATGTCCCTCGAATAGATTAACTAATTGATTCTACTTTAGGGAATAAAATTATTTCTTTTATGAATGTTTTTGTACGGTATAATAAGATTCAAATGGATCCAAAAGATTAGAAAAGTATTACATTCATCATTGATCGAGGACTACATTGTTATAGGGTCATGCCATTTAGGTTGAAGAATGCTGTAGCAGCATATCAAAGGTTGGTGAATAAGGCTTTTACTCCTCAGATTGAAAAAAATATGAAGGTATACACTGATGATATGTTGGTTAAGAGTTCCACAAATGGTGAGCACCTCAAATATTTATAGGTGACTTTTCTAAATTTTAGAGCCATTCGTTTGAAGCTGAATCCTGAGAAATGTAATTTTGGTGTCCGATCAGTGAAATTTTTGAGGTATATAATTAGTGAAAAAATGATAGAAGCAGATCCTGAATAGTTGAAGGCGTTGGTTTCAATAAGATCTCCTTGAACTATAAAGGAAGTGCAAGTATTGACAGGAAGGTTAGCTGCCCTTAATCGATTTATTTTAAGGTTAATTGACTAATGTTTGCTTTTTCCCCAAGTATTACGAAGACTTAAAGAGTTTGAGTGGATGCCAGATTGTGAAGTAGTTTTTTTACAAAGATTAAAGAACGTTTGTTATCACCATAGATTTTGTCCAAGCCTCGAATTAGAGAGCAGTTGTTCTTATATATAATAGTGTATGATTTTGTTGTAAGCGCTGTTTAATATGTAAACATAATGGAGTTTCAAACCAGTCTATTATGTTAATAAAATTTTGTTGTCATCAGAGAAAAGGTATTTGAAACTTGAAAAATTGGCTTTGGCTTTGATAGTGACTGCTAGGAAAATGTACCATTATTTTCAAGCTCAAACCATTGTAGTTCAAACTTCTTTCCCCCTTAATAATATGTTATAATGACAAGATATTTATGGTAGAATGATTAAATCATCAGTAGAATTAGGATATTTTAACATTATTTTTTCTCCTCGAACAACTATTAAGGCTCAAGCTTTAGATGATTTTTTGGTCGAATTTCATTTGAGCCAATATGACGAGGAGACAAATAAATAGACCTTGCCAGAAACTTCAATGTGGGTGGTTCGAATAAATGGTGAGTCTAGCATATCTGGGTGCAGTGCATGGGTATAATTAGTTGCTCCCTTTGGAGATGCAATGTATCATACTATTCGATTTGCTTTTCACGCATCGAATAATGAGGTTTTGTTGATTGGGTTAAGGCTTGAAAATGTCTATGAAGAAACAACAGTTTATTTGGAAATAGATTCTTAGCTAGTAGCAAATCATATGGAGGGTGTATCCGAGACTACGAAAGATCAGTTAATTTTGTATCTACGTGAGCTTCAAAATTTGACTATTTTGTTTGATAAAGTAACTATAGAGTATATTAACCGATGAGATCATACAGTTTCTCATTCTTTAGCAACAATTGCATATACAAAAGAATATCCATGAATACTGTTACAGGAGATTCCTTCGATTATGACACGATCAGATTAATGTAAATATGTTGAGAAAGTATTTATCACTCCTGATATAATTCAAAGTGATTGAAGGTGTGATATTCTTAATTTTTTACTAACAGGTATGTTATCTCAAGATCCAAAACTAGCTGAAAAGTTAAGATATAAAGCCCATGGTTATGTTGTATTGGATGAAGTGTTATACAAAAAATATTTAAGTACACCATTGATACGTTGTTTGGGAAATCAAGAATCTTAAGAGATTTTATCTGAGCTGCACGATGGTGAAGGTTTAACTCATTGTGGTTTCAAGTCTTTGACGCGTCGAGTTATGTTGGCATGTTATTATTGGCCTTCAATTATGAATGATTCTAAGGTTTTAGTTTGAGGTTGTGATATTTGTCAACGGTTTTCCAATTCTATTCATAAACTAGCAGTACCACTTATTTTCATATCCAAATCTATCCCTTCTGAATGATGTGGAATAGATTTGGTGGGGCTATTGCTTATGGTTTTTGGAGGACGTGAGATGATTATAGTAACGATAGATTAATTTTTAAAGTGGGCTGAAGTTGAACCATTATCTGGTACAAAATATAAGGATATTATTAAGTTCATTTAGAATAATATCTGTTTTTCTTTGGAGTGCCTCTGAGGTGCTGCATAATTTAAACACACTCATTGTGTTCGAGGTACTACATTCTCTAAACGCACTTATCATATTCAAAGTGCTACGTTCTCTAAACGCACTCATTGTATTCGAGGTGCTACGTTCTCTAAACGGGTTCATATTATAGGTCATTATGACAAATTACAAATATATATGTGACGTATATTGAAATTCGAGGTCATTATGACCATTTCATCAATTTAAAAGTAATGTATATATATATATATATATATTTTATATAACATTTTTTTAGTATATTTATAGATTTTACCGAGCAAACTTATTTTATTACCATTAGTTGGTAAAAGTCAAATAAATTCAAGTATAAAAAACTTTGCAAGCTATTGCAAAAGATATTATAACGATTCACGTATCTACACTAGCATTAAAGTCGACTTTTAGCACTAGTGGTCGTTTGGTGAATCTGCATCGCAGTAGAATTTATGAAAAAATATTGGAAATGAAATATTGATATGTGCATAAAGTTGATTATGAGAAACAAAAATGAAAGCAGAAGCTAACATAATTTCTCCATTTAATTATATTGATATATTCTAATATAATATATTCGATCAATGATATTTTATTTTGTATTATATTAGATTGTTCGATCTTGGATTCAGATGAGTATTCAACTATCTTTGATGATTTTAATGAAGACAGTTTGGACCGGTCGGTAATGTACTTATTATGACATTGCATTGTATAAACTTGTGGATTTTACGATGTATTCATTAATCTTATATTTAATTGATTTTATTGTAAAACAATAATAATTGATTTTTTTTGCAATAATGTTCGATTGTTGGAGCTTAAAAGGTGAAAGCTAACGAAGATATTTGTTTTTACTTTTAAATATTTGACGATTTTTTTGTTTTTTAATTTTATACGTTTGTTTTATTTGGTGGATGTGTAACTTTAAGATATTATGGTACTATTTTGTTGAAGTCATTGTTAATATTTTAATTTTACTTTTTTGCTTCGGTTTATGTTAGGTTCGGGTATTTACATCGAATTTCATACACAGATAGTTCTCGGGTACCCGTGTGGGTAACCCGAACCCATGTATTAATTTTTAGTATGGATAAAAAAATATCCATCGGCTTTCAAGGTGGGTTCGGGTATCGGTTTTTTAGTACGTGTCGGGTTGTGGATATATAGATACCCGTGTCCTATATGCCCCGTTGTCATCCCTAAGTACTACTTGAGGAGTTTCGTGAAGGCGAAAGATAGAGAATACGATGATGGCTGGATTAAAAGTAAATTTTATGGTGAATATATAGTTGCTAGAGACAACTTCAAAAGAAAGAAATCTGAATATATGAATAAGTCTTTTCCTCACGTTCCTGAATCGACAACACCTATCAAGGCGAAAAACATAGAAAGGTTTGGTTTTCTTAGTCACAAAAACCCGAAATTGATGTTGTCCTTGTTCTTAAACCTAGACATTCCTTGAGAAGCACTACAAAGGTCGATATGAATAGATTTGGTATAAAAGCAACATGAGAGCCAAGTGGAAGAAGCGACGAAAGATGATGTATTTTGTGTACTTGTTCTTCTCTAGGTATATCTAATGAATTGTAAGGAATTATTTTCTTTAATGTTTCTTGTATATCCATAGTTTGTGGAATGTGCTTAATTTTTTAAAATACAAAGATATTATTATGGATGAATTGTAGTCGTTTACCTTTATATAAGTTTATGAATCTTGATGAGCAAAACACTAACAATTGTTAGATATATAGTTCTAAGCTAAGTGAAATAATTTAATTGTATAAATATAGCTTTTGTTAGTCTTTGACGCTTAACTATTACATAAGTAATTGATTAGGAAGATAAAGTAATGTTTACAACAAAAATAACTAGAATCTCAATAAAAATGTTTACATTAATTTGATTTACTTGATTTTACCAAAATGATGAAAATGTGGATCCAAACCATTTATGCAAAAACTCGGTCATTTCTTATTTTTATGCCGCAACATTTTAAAAAGAACACACAGAAGCATCCATACGTTTTAACAAATTCTCAATTATGATATATATATATATATATATATACTTATTTTTTTGTAATTAAAACCAAAACTTTAAGTTCAAATACACTAAAATTCTAGTCATGCTCATCAAACCAACAACATTAGTCAATTCATTAGTCATAAGGATGTAAATTTAAACCAAAATCGTGGGTACCCGAACCAAACCAACCCGACAAGGTGGGTTACCCGAAAATAAAACAAATCAGGTTCAAGTATCGATTTTTCAGTACGTAACGGGTTAGGATATATAGGTACCCATCCCATATCCGCCTATTTCCATCACTAGGTACTACTTGGGGAGTTCTGTGAAGGGGGAAGATAGAGAAGACAATCATGGTTGGATTAAAAGTAAGTTTTATGGTGAATATGTTGCTGCTAGAGACGACTTCAAAATAAAGAAATTTTAATATATGAAGAAGTCTGTTCCTCATGTTCCTGAATCGACAGCACCTATCAAGGCAAAATACAGAGAGATTTTTGGTTTTCTTGCTCATAAAAAACCTGAAATTGACCATATTCTTTTTCCTGAATCAGCACAGAAACCTAGGTATTCGATAAAAGCAGACGATATAGAGAGCTTCAGTTTTCTTAGTGACAAAAAACCCAAAATCGACATTCTCCATGTTCCTAAACCTAGGTATTCCTTGAGGTGCACTACAAAGGTCAATAATGATAGATTTGGTTTTAAAGCAACATGTGGGCGAAGCGGAAGAAGAAGCGACGAAAGATCATGTTTTTTTGTGCATTTGTTCTTCTCTACGTATATCCAATAAATTGTAAAGAAATATTTTCTTTAATGTTTCTTGTATATCCATAGTTTGTGCAATGTGCTTAATTTTTTAATATACAAATTTTTTATTGTGCATGAAATTATAGCCGTTTACCTTTATATTAGTTTATGAATCTAGATGAGCAAAACACTAACAATTGTTATACTAAGTTGATATATAGGTTCACGTCCTCTAAGACTAAGTGAAATGATTTAAGTATATAAATATAGTTTTTGTTAGTTTTTTACATTTAACGGTTACAAAAGTAATGATTAGGAAGATGAAGTAATGTTTACAACGAAAATAACTAGAATCCGAATGAAAATGTTTATATGGATTTGATTGGCTTGATTTTACTAAAATGATGCATTTATGCACAAGGTATCAATATGTTTTAGTGAATACTCAATTATGGCATATATATATATATACTTATTTTTTGTGATTTAAAAACATTAACTTCGAAAATAATAAAAATATAATCATGGTCATCAAACCAACAACATTACTCAATTTCTTAGTCATAGGGATTTTAATTTAAAATAAAATTGTGGGTACCTGAACCAACCCGACGGGGTGGGTTACCAGAAAAAAACGGGACGAGTTATAGTTTTTACTTTTACTATCCGTCCGGGTTCAGGTATTTAAAACGGGTTTCATCTGCGGGTAGTTCTCGAGCATCCGTGTGGGTAACCCGAGCCCACATATTTGGATTTGGTATGGATAAAAAAAAATACCCGTCGAATTTCGGAGCATGCTCGGGAATCAGATTTTTAGTACATAAGGGTTATGGATGATGAGGGGGTATTCTTCATCTGATACATAATAAGGAAAATCGAGCAGAAGACAACAATCAAAGAGTATAAAGCAAACCCTAAACGCAGCATGAATCTGAGCAGCAAGCATGGATAATAAAGATCTCGAGCATAACCGAAGTCTATAGAAGAAAGTATAGTTGGTCCAATCGCAGAGCATGTTATGTGACCGAGCATAGCAGGATTTGCGACCGAGCAGGATTTGTGACCGAGTAGAGCAGGATTTGTGACCGAGCAAGATTTGGGACCGACCAGAGCAGGATTTGTGACCGAGCATGATTTGTAACCGAGCAAGATTTGTGACCGAATAGAAGATGATAAGAGGGTCAAAGTAACAGTGCAATGTTATATCAGTAAACTTAGTCAAACCACTAACCTTTAAATCATAAATTCAGGCTCCATGATGTAAATGCACTCGCACATGTAGTTAATGGGAGTAAGTATTCTAGTAACTACCATTTATTTATATGAGCATATAAATAGGAGTTGAGTATGAGATGTAAGAAGATGATTCATTTGAATACAAAAATACTGAATTTTATACTTTTCTCTCTCTTTTCTTTCTCAAACGATTATGGTGTTTGACTAGGGTTTCGACCCTATCAAACTGGCGTCGTCTATGGGAAACGATATTTTATTTTCTTACTTTTTATTAAAAAAAACATAAATTGGTTTTAATCAGATCCGCCGCCTCTTTATGGTTCCTTTGCATCTGCTTAAAAAAAAGCCTATCTTTTTTACCGACGAATAATCTTCTTCGCTGATGGACAAAATGATAAGACTCCTCACCACCGTCATCACGACGTGCCGTCGCCGCCATCGAATCTCGACTTATTAGCTCCTGCTCCAGCGTTGATTCAGTTTTCCGTTTCCCATAACCACCACCATCTGCCTACTACACGACTTCTTTAACCAAAACACGAAGCGGAAACGACGAATCGCTTGCGAGTATTGTTCTCATGCTGAATTTCTCTCCTATCCACGACATGGTTAATTGCGCAGGCTCACTTTTTATGATATCACGGTCGCCGTCTTTCAACCTATCACAGACTCGATCATTTCTTATTTTTTGGTTAGAGCTTTTCAAAAGGCACAAACGGAAGCATCAATAGGTTTTAAGGAATCCTCAATTATGGCATATATATCTAAGTTTGAAAATAAAAATCTAATCATGCTCATCAAACCAACAACATTAGTCAATTTCTTAGTCATTAGAATGTCAATTTAAAATGAAACTATGGGTACCCGAACCGAACTGACCCGACGGGGGGACGGGTTATGGTTTTTATTTTTAATATCTGTTCAGGTTCGAGTATTTACAACGGGTTTCATCTGAGGGTAGTTCTCGGGCAGTGTTATAAAAATCGTTAGAGGCGTGCCTTGAATCGGTTCGGTCATAAATCGAACCGAGGCGTACGCATTTAGTGATGCAGATGGTGCGTACACCTTTTTAGTTAATGCGTATGCCTTCAGACGAACGCCTCGAGGCAGTAAACGGCGTACGCCTAAAAAATAACTGTAATATTTAGAGATAACCGACTTTTAACTGTTCTTTAATCCTTTAATCTGTATCTACATGTCTTTCGTTTCTTCTTCTATCTCCTAACTTCACCATTTCATAAAAGTATTGGTTGGTTTCTCTCATTTCGATTTATAAGCATGTTCTTTCTTTGCTTATACTTCTACAATTATATAGTTAAGTTAACATGTAACTTTAATATAACTATAACTTAACTATATAACTGTAATATAAGTAAATAATCATATAGTATGAGTAAATTTTACCTATCTATAAATGGGTCCAATTAGTTTTACATATTATATAGTATGAGTAGATTTTACTAGTTCTCATTTTATATTAATGAGTACAATTTGATTCTGGATGTTATATATTATATATAGTATGAGTATCTATAGTTTATGTTTAGTTCTGCATATAGATATAGAAGGCCTTTTACATACAGTGAAAGTTTAATTAATTATAGTAATGTTTTATTTAATTTACGTTGTATACCCCTCGAGGCACCGTTCCGCCTTTTAAGAGCCTACCGCCTCGAGGCACCGTTCTGAATTTTCGAACATTATTCTCGGGTATTCGTGTGGGTAACCTGAACCCACATATTTGGATTTGGTATGGATAAAAAAATACACGTCAAATTTCTAGGCATGTTCGAGAATCAGATTTTTATTACTATAAAGGTTATGGATATATAAATACCATTCCTCTATTTGTCTTGTTGCAATCCCTAAGTAATAATTGAGGAGTTTCGTGAATCTGAAAGATACAGACGATGACGGTGGTTGGATTAAAAGTAAGTTTCATAGTGAATATTTTGTTGTGAGAGATGACTTCAAAACAAAGAAAATTGAATCTATGAAGAAGTCTGTTCCTCTTGTTCTTGAATCGGTAGCCCTTATCAAGGCGAAAGGTATAGAGAGGATTGGTTTTCCTAGTCACAAGAAATCCAAAATCAATCATTTTTATTTTCCTGAATCAACACGGAACCCTAGGTATTATATAAAGGCAAACGATAGAGAGAGGTTCGATTTTCTTAGTCACAAAAAACCCAAAACCGATAATAATCCCGTTTTTAAACCTAGGTATTCCATGAAGAGCACTACAAAGGCCCATAAGGAGAGATTTTGTTTTAAAACAACATGAAGGGCAAGTGGAAGAAGCGGAAAATAAGCGACGAAAGATGATGTGTTTTGTGCAAGTGTTCTTCTATAAGTATATCCAATGAATTGTAAGAAAGTATTTTCTTTAATGTTTCTTGTATTTTCTTTAATGTTTCTTGTATATCCATAGTTTGTGGAATGTGCTTAATTTTCTAATATGCAAAGATATTATTGTGGATATAACTGTAGTTGTTTACCTTTATATAATTTTATGAATGTAGATGAAAAAAATACTAAAAACTGATAGATATAGAGTTCTAAGATTAAGTGAAATGATTTAAGTGTATAAGATAACGTTTGTTAGTCTTTTACGCTAAACTGTTACAAAAGTAATTAATTATGAAGATGAAGTAATGTTTATAACAAAAATAACTTTTATCCAAATGAAAATGTTTAAATAGATTTGATTAACTTGTTTTTACCAAAATGATGAAAATATGTATTCCGAACCATTTATGCAAAGAGTCGAGCATTTCTTATTTTTGTGCTGAAACATTTTAAAAAACACACATAAAAGCATTAATTGGTTTTAATAAATTCTTAAATATGACATATGTATACATACAGTTCTTTTTTGTGATTAAGACAAAAAAATTAAGTTCATAGACACTAAAATTCTAGTCATACTCATCAAATCAACAACGTTAGTCAAATTCTTAGTCATAAGAATGTCAATTTAGACTAAAACCGTGGGTACCTGAACCGACTTGACAGGATGGGTTACTCGAAAATAAAAACGGGGCGGGTTATGGTTTTTATTTTTATTATTCGTTCAGGTTCGGGTATTTACAACGGGTTCATATACGGGTAGTTCTCTAGTACCCGTGTTGGTAAACCGAACCCTTGGATTCAGACTTGATATCATTAAAAAAATACTCGTCGATTCTTGGACGGGTTTGGCTATTGAATTTTTAATACTGGGCGGGTTGTTGATATATAGGTTCACGTCCTCTATCCGTCTCGTTACCATAGAGAGGTTCAGTTTTCTTAGTCACAATAAACCCAAAATGGATCAGACGATAGAGAGAGATTTGCTTTTCTCAGTCACAAACAACCCAAATCGATGTTGTTCTTGTTCCTAAGCCTAGGTATTCCGTGATGAGCACTACAAAGGCGGATGTTAAGATATTTAGTTTTAAAGCAACATGAGGGCCAATTGGAAGAAGCGGAAAATAAGCGACGAAAAGTGATGTATTTATGTAATTGTTCTTTTCTAGGTATATCTAGTGAATTGCAAGGAATTATTTTCTTTAATGTTTCCTATCTATCAATAGTTTGTGGAATGTGCTTAATTTTCTAATTTGCAGAGATATTATTATGTATGAAATTATAGTCGTTTACCTTAATATAAGTTTATGAATCTAGATGAGCAAAACACTAAAAGTTGGTAAATATACAGTTCTAAGACTAAGTGAAATAATTTAAGTGTATAAAGATACTATTTGTTAGTCTTTTATGTTTAACTGTTATGAAAGTAATTGAGAATGAAAATGTTAAATGGATTTGATTAACTTGATTTTAAAAAAAATAATGAAAATGTGGATTCTGAACCATTTATACAAAGCGTCGGTGAATTCATAAGTTTGTGTTGAAGTATTTTAAAAAACACACATGAAAGCATCAAAAGGTTTTTTTGAATTCTCCATTATGAGATATATATACACACTTTTTTTATTAAAACCAAAAATTTAAGTTCAAAAACACTAAAAATCTAGCCATGCTCATCAAACCAACAACATTAGTCATTTCATGACTCATAAGGATATTAATTTAAACTCAAATTGTGGATATTGATTTAAACTCAAATTGTGGATACTTGAACCGAACAGACATGACGGGGCGGGTTACCCAAAAATGAATGGGACGAGTTATGGTATTTACTTTTACTATCCGCTCGGGTCATGTATTTAAAACGGGTTATCTGTGGGTAGTTCTCGAGTATCCGTGTGGGTAATCTGAACCCAAAGATTTGGATTTCGTATGGATAAAAAAATACCCGTCGGATTTCGAGGTGGGTTCAGGTATCGAATTTTTAGTACGAGAACAGTTATGGATATATAGGTACCCGTTATATATTTATCTTGTTGCCATCCTTAGGTACTATTTGAGGACTTTTGTGAAGGCGGAAGATAAAGACGACGATGAGGTTTGGATTAAAAGTAAGTTTTATGGGGAATATGTTGGTATAAAAAACAACCTCAAAGGAAGAAATCTGAATCTACGAAGAAGTTTGTTCCTCATATTCTTGAATTGGAAGCTCCTATCAAGGAAAAATGCACATACAGGTTTGGTTTTCTTAGTCACAAGAAATCCAAAATCAATCATGTTTATTTTCTTGAATCAGCATAGACACTTACGTATTCTATAAAGGCAAACGATAGAGAGAGGTTCGGTTTTCTTAGTCACAAAAAAATTTAAATCGATTATTCTCCTGTTCGTGAAACTATGTATTTCTTGAGAAACACTATAAAGGCCGAAACTCAAATATTTAGTTTTAAAATAACATGAGGGCCATGTAGAAGAAGCAAAAGCAGAAGCAACGAAAGATGATGTATTTTGTGCAGTTCTTCTTCTTTAGGTATATCCAATAAATTGTAAGGAAGTAATTTATTTAATGTTTCTTGTATATCCACAGTTTATGGAATGTGCTTAATTTTCTAATATGCAAATATATTATTGTTTATGAAATTGTAGTCGTTTACCTTTATATAAGTTTATGCATCTAAATTAGAAAAACAATATATATTGGTAGATATATAGTTTGAAGACTATGTGAAATGATTTAAGTTATAAAGA
Source organism: Limnanthes douglasii subsp. nivea (assembly GCA_036936605.1). Taxonomy (NCBI): domain Eukaryota; kingdom Viridiplantae; phylum Streptophyta; class Magnoliopsida; order Brassicales; family Limnanthaceae; genus Limnanthes; species Limnanthes douglasii. The sequence goes on from JAUPFV010000005.1 coordinate 288,002,199, forward strand.
TAATGTTTGTTTTTACTTTTACGCTTAACTGTTACGAAAGTAATTGATTATGAAGATGAAGTAATGTTTACAACAAAAATAACTAATTTCACCAAAACCATAAAAATATGGATTCCGAACCATTTATGTAACGAGTCAAACATTTCTTATTTTTCTGCTAAAATATTTTAGAAAACACAAGAAAGCATCAATAGGTTTCAATGAATCCTCAATTATGGCATGTATATATATACACTTATTTTTTGTGATTAAAACCAAAATATGAAGTTCAAAGATACTAAAAATCTAGACATGCTCATCAAAACAACAACATTAGTCAAATATTTAGTCACGGGAAACCGTGGTTACCCGAACAGAACCGATGGATGGGTTACCCGAAAAAAAAAATTGGACTGGTTATGGTTTTTATTTTTACTATCTCTTCGGATTCGGAAATTTAGAACGGGTTTTGGTAGTTCTTGGATACTTGTGTGGATAACCCAAACCCACAGATTTAGATTTGGTATGGATAAAAAACTACGCGTGGGATTTTGGGACGGGCTCGGGTATCTGTTTTTAGTATGAGAAATGTTGTGGATATAGAAGTACCCGTCCCTGATCTGCCTCGTTGCCATCCATATGTACTATTTTAGGAGTTATGTAAAAGCGGGAGATAGATACAACGATGGTGAAGTAAGTTTTATGGTTAATATGTTGCTGATATATACGAATTTAAAAGGAATAAATCTGAAGCTATGAAGAAGTCTGTTCCTCCTGATCTTGAATCGGCAACACCTATCAAGACGGAAGACATAAAGAGCTTCGGGTTTTTTTGTCACAATAAACCAAAAATCGATCATTTTCATTTTCCTGAATCAGCACGGACACCTAAGTATTCTATGAAGGCAAACAGTAGAGAGATAATATTGGTTTTCTTAGTCACAAAAAAACGCAAAATCGATCATGCTCATGTTCGTGAAGCTAAGTATTCCTTGAGGAGCACTACAAAGGCCAATTTTGATATATTTGGTTTTAAAATAACACGAGGGCAAGTGAAAGAAGCGGCGAAAGATGATGTATTTTGTGCAATTATTCTTCTCTAGGTACATCCAATGAATTGTAAGGAATTATTTCCTTTAATGTTTCTTGTATATCCATAGTTTCTCGGAATGTGCTTAATTTTATAATATGCAAAGATATTATCGTCGACGAAATGTAGTCGTTTATCTTTATATAACTTTATGAATCTAGATGAAAAAACACTAACAATTGGTAAATATACAAAGCTGAGACTAAGTGAAATGATTTAAGTGTATAAAAATAGTTTTTGTTGGTCTTGTACGCTTAACTGTTACTAGGGATGGCAATTGGTCAATATGGGTGCGCTTAATTGTTACTAGTGATGGCAATGGGTCAAGATGGGTGCGCGTATAGCTAAACCCGTAACTCATCTCATCTATGTTTTTTCATACCATACCATTGAAACAAATATGTGGTATCTTAAAAAATATTTTGTTATTTATTGATAATTAATATATGGTTTGGGTATATTTAGTAAAAAATATTTTTATTTAATTAATAATAATATTATTAGAACCAAAAAGAAAACTATTTAAAAATAATAACTCGGAAAATAAAATTTAATATTTAAATATAGAATGATATTTTTTATTATGTTATTAATAATTAATATATGGTATATATTAATAAATTTTTAAAATTCAATTAAAAATATCAGTAAAAAAAAATATAAAAGCAAAAAATTGAAAAGTCAAATTTAATACTTGAATGTAAAATAATATTTTGTATATATATTAGCGAATAATATATGATATTGTTATTATAGAATATAGATACTAATATTAATAACTTTATTTTAAAATTTGATACATAATATATTATTTTATATAATATCAATTTAAGGGGTATCCATCGGATAGTATCCGGTGGGTCGGGTTCGGGTTGAGTGTCCAAGAGAAATTTTTTAAACCCATAACCCATCCCAGATCCAGCGGGTAGTAAATTTTCAAACTCACCCCAACCAGAGAAATTTTTAAAACTCATAACACATCCCATCGGATCGGGTACCCACAGGTTCTGAAAAAATTGTCATAACTATTACAAAAGTAATTAAATAAGAAGATGAAGTAATGTTTACATAAAAAATAACTAGAATCCGAATGAAAATATTTACATGAATTTGATTGACTTAATTTTACTAAAATGATGAAAATATGGATTTCAATCCATTTATGCAAAAAGTTGGTGTTTTCTTATTTTTGTGCTAAAACATTCTAAAAAGCGCACACAAAAGCATGAATATGTTTCAATGAATTCTTAATTATGGCGTATATATATATTTTGATTAAGACCAAAATTTTAAATTAAAAAACACTAAGAAACCAATCATGCTCATCAACCCAACAACATTAGAAAATTTCTTAGTCTATGACAATTTAACCGAAATCGTAGGTATCTAAACTGAACCAACTTGACGGGGTGGGTTGCCAAAAAAAACGTGACAGATTATGATTTTTATTCTTTAATATCCGTTCGGATTTTGTTCGGGTTTCGGTTTTGAATATTAAACCATGGGTATCCTCCCTGTACCAGCCCCGTAAAAATATATTTAATTTATATAAATATAAATATTATTTATTTATTGTAGCCCGTTATAAAGACTATAATCCAGCGGAATAATATTCCTAACCCTAAAAGAAACCCTAAAATAAACCATAGGGTAAAGAACACCACTCATCCTTCACATTTCTCACTTGTAACAAGTTAGTCCTTTTCCTTTGGGGATGTAATAATGTGGTCCCCGTGTTTCAAAAAGCGGAACAAAACGGTCTTTATTGGCCTCACCCAAATTTTCTACCATTAATGCCCTTTGACCAGCCATATCAGCAATCCACGTGGGACGTTGATGTGGCAGCAGTAAAAAAAAGTTCAAACCAATTTTACTTTTACCCAACCCTTTTAACCCTAAATCTACCCATAACCCGGCTTAACCAACCAAAAAAATATGATAAACCCATCTACCTTATTTTAATCCAGCCTAGTAATCCATCTACGACATTCATCAATGGAAGTTCCACTGTAAAAACAATCCACTGTAAACATTCCACAGTTTTATTTTTCTGTACAAACGAATTAACAAATATCTGACAATTTCAAGAAAAACTATATACATTGTAACATATTATTAACTATTAAAAGCTAACACATCATCACCGCGAACTCGTCAAAACTTAATACACCATCACCATTAAGATCAAAAGCTCGAATCAGAGCTTCGCATTCACCTACAGACTTCAATTCACCCAATCGATCAAACATCATCTTCAAACTCGAAGCAGTAATGTACTCATTACATTTCACAACATACATCCCAAACGCTTCCTTCAACTCAGACTTCTTATCCTCATGGCTACATCATTTACCTTCCATCAATTCAACGAACTCGTCGAAATCAAGAAGTTTGTCTCTGTTCAAATCGATCAAATCAACTACAGTTTTCGCCTCGTCGAGTGATAAAACACCTCCTTACATACTCACACAGGTTTGTAACTCCGACGTCGAGATTTTCCCATCGCCGTTCTCGTCCATGTAATCAAACACGGCTCGAAGCTCGCTGTTATCATTATGGTGGGACAAATTGGCTATTCAAAGGCAAAGACAGAGGAAGGGTCCAGTTAGAACATGACACCGAATGAAACAGCTAATGACTGAGCGGTTCTTACCGGAGGACTACGAGCAGATTCTTTACAAGATGTACATTGATTGTGTACAAGGAAACAGGACCGTGACTGATTATACAGCAGAGTTCTTTCGTTTATCTGAACGTAGTGACTTAAACGAAACAGAGAATCAGAAGGTGGCTAGATACATCCGTGGTTTAAAGGGCTCTCTTCAAGGGAAAATAGGGTTACAGATTGTGTGGACAGTTCAAGAAGTATCCAGTCTAGCCTTGAAAGCGGAATTGATGGAGAAATCATCTCGGGGTTTCACAAATTTCAGGAGACCCTCGATCCAGATCAACGTCGAACCAGCCGGAGAAACGGACAAAGGCGTGGTTAACAGAGATTCCAACTCTAACAACAAAGGAGCAAGTAGCTCCATTAGTGGATTAAGAAGGACAAAGCACCCACTCCGAAACAGAACAATCCTTATGCTAGACCAACCGCCGACAAGTGTTTCCGTTGTCAAGGAACAGGTCACAGGTCGCATGTTTGTCCCAGTAGGAAGACAGTTGCATTGCTAGAAGAAAAGGAAAACACTAAAAAAAGAAATATCTAAAAATAACTTGCAAGCTAGAATAGATTATGTATTGTAACCGTCTCCTGCATCACTTATATATGCAACATATTTTTTTATCATACATAACATTTAATTATGAATATATACATATAAAGATATACCTATTTATTTTTGAATATATTTATGTATTAAATATAAATTTTATCATTTCATTTTTAATATATTATATAGATTTGATACATATTTTGATCATATATTATTTATTTTTAATATATATATATATATACACGATACAAACTTTTATCATATATATTTGTTATTTCTTTATATCTGCATAAATTTGGTATAACATTTATTTTTAGTATATATATAGATTTTACCAAACAAACTCTGTGTGGATATCTTTGGTTGGTGGAAGTCAAATGGATCAAAGTATCCAACTTTACAAGCAATTGCAAAAGATATTTTAGAAATTCCCGTAGCTAAAGTAGCATCCGAGTAAGCTTTTAGTAATAGTGGTTGTTTTGTGAGTCCGCATCGCATTAGACTTCATGAAAAGACAAAAGATATTGGAAGCATTGATGTGTGCACAAAGTTGGTTATTGGCAGTAAAAATGAAAGTAAACACTAATATATTTTATTCCTTTAATTATATTGATATATTCTAATTTAATATTTTATTTTATTTTTTATTAGATGGTTCGATTATGCATTCAGATGGGTATTCAACTATTTTTGATGATGATGATGATGACGGTTTGGACCGTTTGGTTGTGGGTTTTACGGGGCATTCATTAATTTTGTGCTTAATTGAATTTATTGTTAAACATGAATAATTGAAGTTTTTTCAATATGTGATCGATTAATGAAGCTTTAAATGTGGAAGCCAATGAAGACATTTGCTTTATTTTTAAATATTTGACGAATATTTGTTTTTAATTTTATATATTTGATGAATGTTTGTTTTATATTTTATGTTGTTTTGGTATAGAATGGAAAATGTGTAACTTTAAGATATTATGGTACTATTTTGTTCAATTTATTGTAAAAAAAAATTATTTTATTTTTTTGCTTTGGTTTATGTTTGGTTTGGGTATTTATATCAGGTTTCATCCGCGGGTAGTTCGCGAGTACCCGTGTGGGTAGCCAAACCCACATATTCGGATTTGTTATGGATAAATACCTTACATGATATAACTGGCCAAAACCATTTGACCCTAGTTGTACTTACCCATCATACAATAATAGTAGTGAATGAACTGTAAGTAATCAAGATAAACTATATTGCCAGTCTTGTTGACCAATATTGTATTACCTAACACATATAATATATAAGCACATGTATTATGACTAACACACTGATTGGTCATAGTATTATCCTGATAAAGTTTGATAAAGTATCCCTTAACAACGATACAAGAATATATTTAATATCCTTATTAAGTGGGGACGTTAGTTATAGAGGTGTAACACCAAGTATATTCGCACAAACCCGAGCTCGCTCATCCTCACTACAATAAACATGACAAGGGATATTCATATCTTATACAGGAAGACCCGTAATAATATGAATATCATCAAACATTATAGTTAGCTTTTCGTACAAAAAAATCTAAAGATTATGTCTCTTCGTGTCAACGCTCGAGAAATACCTCGATCATGTGGATGTTGGTATGCCAACAAGAAATCTGATTTGAGTAGGCATAACATGCTCGCGTACTCTACTCTGACAATTTAAATACCATTTCCAAACACTCTTGTACATAGAGAAACATCATAGTGATAATCAAGGATGCAACATACATAAATATAATTTAATAAACAAAAATAAGAAATATTAATAGTTAAGCGAAAAATATGAAAGACTAGGTTAATACTAAAGTTTTAAATAAACTTACATCATCTTAGAAGATGTTGTAGGCCTCGTGATTTTTATATTCCCGATACATGTAAAGAATATGGGGATTAGTGCTTGCGAACACCTCCTTCGGGGTCTGCAGTGTAGGTAATAATCCAACGCTACTCTCGCCTGATATATGATGAGTATCCTCACTAGCAGATAACTATACATATGTCTCACGACGAGTATGTCACACAAAACGTGATGTAGGATCAACGTGAATAAGTTATCGTGATGGAAAAGAAAAGTAAATTTACGAATGAATAAGAGAAACAAAACACAAATTTAGAAAATGTTACGTAAACTATATATTTTAAATTATATACATAGTCACGCGACATATGAAACGTGTCAATATTATTAAAAACAACAGTTTGCGACTACATGCAGCGTGTTCTCGCGATATACGCGACTAAAACTACATATTTCACACGATGTGTTCGACGAACAACAGAACCCAGTTGATCGCTTAAGGCTTAGACGAAGCAACTTGGTTAGTTGGTCTTAAATGTAAATCTAATTCAGGTCAATTTATCATTTTTCAGAAAAAAGGTATAAATAGTTTTTGTTAAATCATATACTATTATTTCCTCTTATTCTATTTTACTCTTAAAATCTCTCAAAAAATTCATCTACCAAACATTTAATTTTTTGAATTCGAATTCGTCGTAGGATTAAGATATGTAATATAAGTCTAATGGTATAGTTTGTTTTATATTTCGTTATTTAATTTAATTGTATAGTTATTATTTGGATTACAAAATTTTAATTTTGAATATCTAGGGTTTTAGTTGTCTGTTTATTAATTTATTCATTTGCTAATTGTTATTGTGAGTAAAGATAGTGTGAAATATCATGCAATGAGATCCAACAAATATAAGTCTAAATTTAACTGATCCCATTTTCGGTAGCTTTCGAAGTTGTCAAACATTATAAAGTCTATGTTGTTGTTTTTTTCTTCTAAAAGTACTGGTAGATTGATTGGGTTTTAGATCTTTGATATCTTCTTCATTTTTGCGTGTAAGGCTTCCATCGATCTTATCAAAAGGCTATTTTTTATTAGGGCACGACTAAAATGAGACCCAGTTTTATTTATAGTGAGACCTCCAAACCAAAGTTTTTCTTATGAAATGTGAAATGACCGAACTACCCCAATGATATAAAAGCCTCATTTTCAGCCTTAAACTCATATCTACCCACCCTCTTTCATCTACCCACCCCTCTAACACTAACACTAAACACCAAAATTCACTAAAAACACTCCAAATTTCTTCTCCATTATGGATTTGAGTGACATTAATGATGATTTTAGTTGCAATATCGATGATTTTCATTGGGATGAGGATGAGCCACTAATTGACCATCTAGAAACAGGAGTTGAGGTAATTTTTAATGTTTTTTAATTTCTAGCATATAACTCTCATGGTTTTGCACGCTACGCTGTACATAGACACACAAGAACATTCGTGGAAATGGTAAAATCGCGCAATAACAAGCGTGAATTTACGAAAATTGTGCGGACTGTTCAACGCGATTACACAAAATCAAGGTACCATTTCGTGCCCGATTTTACCAATTCTATGCACTATTTCATGCGCAATTTTTCTCAATTCAGTATAATGTTGTGCATGGATTTGCGTTTTTGTTGTTATTTGAATGTTTAAATATATGTAGGAACTTGTTATTAATTAAATGAGTTACTTTGTTGTTATTTTGCATAAAAAACTTGTTCTTATTTGAATGAGTTATTTTGTTGTTATTTTACGTAAAATAACTTGTTGTTAATTGAATTCTATTGTATTGGAACTTGTAGTTAATTGAATGAATTATGATATTGTAGTAATTTGTTTTCATGCATTTTGTAAGAACCAAAACAACCACCATGTTTGATGGTTGATTACACTAGAACTTTTACTATGAAAAATGTTTACACCAAATCGTAATTAGTTGCATGGGTTAATACAAAAATCCTTATAATAGGATTCATTGTTTTGATCGATAAAGATGACGATGGTAGTAAAAATGGTAAAACTCTAAGGCTATATTTTAAGTGCGAGAGGCACGGTGTCTACAAATCGAGGCCCAAACCAGGGATTGTGAAAAACCATCAAGAGTGTTCATCGAAAAAATGCGGTTGTCTGTTCATGTTAAGGACAAATCTGATCTTAAAACTACTAGATTATTAGAAATTGGTAGTGGTAAAATTGGACGAGCAAGAGTATGTTCGTAACCTACCCGGTTAGTAGAAATTGATGGACATTCACGAGCCGCTAGGCTAAAATCGGACGAGCAGGAGTATGTTTGTAAACTCACAACAATCAGTTCTTGGCCAAGATATATACTGTGGTTTGAAGATAAGAAATAAGAAATCCAGAAAATGTATCTAGTATGCATACGACCCATAACATGCGTCAAAAATACCAATTGGTTAATAAAACGGGCAAAACCCAAATGCAGTACTTGTTTTGTAAGTTAAAACAACACGAGTACTACGTTTGGGAGCGAACAAGCGAAACAACAGACGAGATCCTTGATTTTTTTTGCTCATCCTACAAGCATCGACTTATTGTACACATTTCCTCAAGTTTTTATATTGGATAGCACGTACAAAACCACAAAGTATAAGATGCCCTTACTAGAAATAGTTGGTCAAACATTGACAAAGAAGACCTTTTGTATCTTTTTAGCTTGGAGAAGTAAGTGAACTACACGTAGGCATTGAGTGTTCTAAGGAACGTGATGACGAATAACATGTGCACATTTCTAAATATTATCATCACCAATAGAGAGTTGGTAATAATACATGCTATCGAGAAATATTTCTCGGATGCCACTCATATGCTACACATTTTGCATACAAACAAGAACATTTACTCGTACTCGGAGACGGTTGAAGAGTGCACTAAAACGCTGTGGAATTACACCACGTCTATGCCTTTTTCTGAAGGTTATCGATTATGTGATGAAACAATGGATAGACATGCATGGTGAATTTTTTCTTAATATCTGCACGAACAATTTTAAACATTTGGATAATTGTACTAGCAATCAGTGAGTTATATTATCATTTTTATACTTTAGTTTTTAAGATTAAATATTTGATTTATAATTAATTCAATCTTATGTTATAGGGTGGATAATGCTCACTCGAGCCTAAAATGGGTAATCCACACAAGTCTATGCACATTTAAACAATTTTGGGATAATGTTTCTGCGTTGAATCACGTATGGTGTGGTTTATTTCTGCATGAGGGTAATCTGGTAGAATGTTTAAATAGTGTTTTGGTAATTTTGTGGTGTTTTGTGTTTAGTGTGAAGAGTAGAGAGATAATTAAGCTGCCTACTAGTAATAAATTCTGATCACCCTCATTAATGAAAGTAGTTAGAGTATTTATACTTAATTACTGACCCATGGGCTTATTAGGTCGGGTTATGAAACCGAGTCGATTTTAAGGACCCATTATTAATATAGTTTTAAATTGATTAGCAACTAGCTTAGTCAATTATTAGTACATTTGTCCTATTTGGATTTTTAGTGTGGTGGTTTAGTCTGAATTGTCCTTCGGATTTAATTACGGAACAGTGACTGAAATCTCCGAATTCATCAGTAGCCCCTTTAGGTCTTGCAAATGATCTTTGGAATAGCTAAAACTCGAAGAATCAATATCAACATTTTATGATCTTTTCTTGTTGTTCAAACTGCAAGAGTCTTTCTTCAATAGTGACCATGTTCGTAGTTTGTTAGAATTGATTTCTCATGTCAGAATTCTAAGAGTTTCTCTTGAATCGTGGGACACGTGTCAAGCTTTAGTTTGACCTCCCACCCGTTTTTTCTCCTAGATTTTTGCAGCTACCAGGCTAGAAAGTTACCTAGGCTTTAATTTTTATATTTTGAAACTTTTAATCATTGCTAGAAATCGATCTAACTTCTCCTAGGTAACTACTCATTTTCACTGTTATATATAAACTTTTCTACTATTTCATTGTCTTCAGAAATCACAAACATTCTTAGAGAGAGAGAGAGAGAGAGAAAGTTTAATTCATCTTCAACCTTGTTCTTGATTCATATATGTTCACAGCTAGAAATGCCTTAGTAAAAGGAGGTTGGTTGAACTTGTCTGAACTAGAGAGAGCATAGAAAGTAGCGAGGGACAATCATATTGCTGCTGGTCTTCCTGCTTCTTCAAGCGAAAAAAGTAATTAGTCACAACTAAACATTGATCAGGGATTATCTTCTTTAAACCAAACCCTAAAGTTAAAAAATTTCCATTTATAACAGATCTTTCACCCCTCCTATCTGGGTCCTCAGTCCAGGAGTCCCAAAATCCATTTCCCAATAAGAAATCAGTTTCCAGTGTTAGAAAACCCTCTTCTTTCATTGTGATGGGATCAGACACTGAAAAGTCTCCAGAAAAATTAACTCATCACAGGGTTATGCGTCAGTCTAAACCAAAATCTACACCCACATCTTCAAAGCCCTCCAGTTCAGAGGTAACAAAAGTTGTACCACAAGCTAAACCATCCGGGAAGCAGCCCCTAACAGACACCAGATTATCAGAAGCGTTATCTGCATTACCTTCTGAACAACTGTTTACAAAACCACCCGAACATCCACCCTCAAAGGTGTCAGAACAAATTTCTTTAAAACCATCTGAACAACCTTCCACGGTGATGGAAGAAAATATGAAAGATAGCATAGAAGAAGCCCCTTTCGAGGTTGAGGCGTCCGATTAAACAGGGGACACAAGTTCAAACCAGAAAGGCAAAACTAAAGTGGGTATGACTCATCTAGATGCTCTTCCGGAGAGTTTAGAGAGCAAAGTGGGTCCCTGCTTCAAGAAGGTAAGTGTAAAATACTTGTTGGCCCTTCAAAATATTAACTACGTGTATACCCACACAACAGAGTTAGGTCGCATCTGCACTAAGTGTGGGATCCCAGAGTCTGTAAAAGTGAGGATCCCAATCATTATGGAGACCCCCATAGATTGCAAGTTGAGCGAATTTATGGTCTATACTGAAGTATTTAACTGGGGACTTGGGTTCCCTTTGGATCCGAAGATAGTTAGATATTTCTATCTGATCAATCTGTGTCCCAGCCAACTGAGCCCCAATGCTTGGTACACCCTTCTGGCATGCATTATGACTTTTAGGCTGTCCAAAATTCGACTATCGATGAAACAGTTTGCTGTTGTGGCAAGCTTGTGCAAGAACCATCAAATCCCTTTTTACCAGTTCAACATGGGAAATGATTATAAGGTAGTTGATGATCTCTTGGAGTCCGAAAAACCCTGGAGAACGCATTTCCTCTTTATCACTGGTACTTGGAAGAATGGCAGGAAAATCAAGGCTGACTCAAACCCAAGCCTTTTGACCAGTCTCTGGAAGAGCACTGGTGAGTTTATCTTGCTTTTTCTGTTCATCTTTTAAGTACTAAGTTTTTAATTTATACTAACTTATATTTCTTTCCAGTACTTCTGAAGGAGGTCTTGGGCCATTTGGAGGCAGGGCATGACACTTGTGCCGAGCTAAATGTTTGGGCATCCAAGAATCGGGGAAATGTCTTCCACAATTGCTTCAAGTCAGGAAACTTTGTGAGGTCTTACTTGTAGAACACCACATGTAGAAGAGATCTCACATAGGAAGAGTTGACCACTCCTCCCCCTGCAGATGTGATCCTAAAGAGGACATAAGCTAAGGATATCAAGTTGTATCTGTCTTCCAGGTCCAAAGCCCCCAGCAAAATGAAGAACAAGAAAAAAAAGGCCACAACAGACCCAACTCAAACAACTACCGAGGGGACCACTTTGGAGAACCAGGGAGGTATCAGTGTTGCTTTGCTGAAAGTAGTAGAGGTAACTGTAAAGGAGGCTGGTGGGTCAAAGAACCCACCGAAGCCTCCGAAGAAGAATAAAAACCGTAAGGCCAACAACGATGAAAAAATTTCTAAGAAAAAGAAGGTCACTCTGGGAGCATAGATAATTCTTCAGCCACCTGAAGCCCTCCCCCCCAGCTCCTACCGATCCCACCTTACAGGAGGAAAATCCAACTGACCTTCACTCCGGATATGTTGCTGATGATAACAACGATGAGGTGGACCTCGATGCCTTTCAAGACGTTAATATTTACTTTAATGATCTAGAGAAAGATGACTTCGCGAGTCCTTACCGCCCTCCCAGTTCTTCTTATGTGGTTACTCATAACGAGAAGTCCTACTCTATATCCGGGGAGCAAGACACCTTGAGCCATCCCCTCCTAGGCTATATCCGACCAGTTCTTGATCTGGAGAGACAGGTAAGGACTCAAATAAGTACCATTAATTCTCTGACCATTGACAAGAAAAAATTGTCAACTGGTCTCCTTAGTGCTCAACAAAGCATAAAGGTATCGAAGAAGGATAAAAAAGAGTTAGCTGCCAAACTGCTCGCATCAAAAGCGGCCAACAAGGAGCTTCATACCAAATATTCCAACCTGGAGAACTCTTCTTCACAAAACCTCACAACTTTGAAGGAGTAATTAAAAACCAAGGATGGTACTATCCAAACTTTATCCGATGAGAATGCCAAGTTGGAGAGCACTATTAAAGAGAAGATTAAAGAGAATAAGGCCTTGGAACGCCAATAAAAACAAGTCTTCGCTGCAGGTATAAAGAAGTATGTTGATGAGGTAGTGGATTCCTTAGAGAAAAGGGATGATAAGATCATATCTGATATGGTCATGTTGTTTCATGAGACCTTTCCCAAGAGGACCCTTGGTCCCTTGTGGAAATATGTGGACTACGATGACATCCTATTCCACACCTTAACATATGGTGATAAACATAAATACTCCAGTGAAGTTGACTCCACTGATGATGATGAAGGAACGGGTGAGAGTTCAAGTGATGAACTCAAAAGTTCCAAAAAAGATGGCGGTGAAGAAAAATCTGAAGGGCCAAACATCCTGACATCCTATTCCTAAGGTTTTATTATGTAATTTTTGTTTTTTGAAATACTAAAGTTCTTGGATGGACAAGGTATTTTTTGTACTATTGATCGATTTGAGTTTGATCAGTTTTAATTATCAAATTTCCTTTTTGTTTAATACTTTGTTTAAATCTTTCATGGCCAGTGTTTAAGTAGCCCCTAATATTTCAAAAGTGTTGAACAAAAGTATCCAATATCTCCGATCATATTTGTTTAATAATTGTGATCATGTGCTAAACATATCTGACCAACCCAAGAAAACTTGAGAGCCGGGGTGTTGAATAAGAAATTTATATCAGAGTCGAAACAAAATCACATCAAACTTTTGAAGAAGGCATCATATATTATTGAAAAATCTGGACACCTCATTAAAACCTCCCCGCGCCACCAGGGTAGGAAAGAGTATTCCCCATAATATTTACATTGATAGTTAACAAGTAAATATTTACAAAAGTGTTTTATTCAAAATATAACTTGAGATGCTCAACATTTCATGGATGCTTTAGAGCTCTCCCTTATTTGTCTTGGAGCATGTATGTCCCTGGATGACTTTTTCACATACCATATAAGGGCCTTCCCAGTTTGGAGCCAGCTTACCGAACTGCTTCTCCTTAGTATGTAAAATACTTTTCTTAAAACTTTTTCCCTTAACTGAAAATATATTCTTTTAACTTTGGAAGCAAATCTGCTCCTCATCAAGCCTTGGTAGTGTGATATTCTCAGTGTGCTTTAACCTTTTTTCTTCTATTAAGTCCAGCTAGTTCCTAACTGCTACATTATTAGCCTGTTCAGAATAATGTTGGAATCTATGTGATGGTAAAGTAGCCTCTATGGGAGTAATTGCATTCATCCCATATACCAAAGCAAAAGAAAACTCTTGTGTGGCAGCTCGATGGTTAGTTCGGTAGGACCATAATACTTCTTGTAAATAGCTTGACAAATTTCCTGCAGCTCCCTCCAAATTCTTCTTTAGTCCGGACAAGATGGTTCCATTTGCAAACTCAAGTTGGCCATTTGCTTGAGGGTGGAAATGAGAGGAAAAACAATGTTGAATGCCTCTAGAGGTACAAAAGGCTTCCATGTATTTGTTATCAAATTGTGGCCCATTGTCTGTGGTAATCTTTTGGGGAACTCCAAACCTACAACATATATTGGATATGATGAACTTAATAACAACTTTTGATTTGGTCCCAGCCAAAAGAGCTGCCTCTATCCATTTAGAGAAATAATCAATGGCGACTATGATAATTCTGCATCCCCCAGATGCCATGGGAAGAGGTCCAACTAAATCCATCCCCCATCTAGCAAAACGTATTGGCTCAGAAATAGACTCCATAGGTACTGCTGGTACATGAATTTCATTCCCATGCCTTTGACATATATCACATTTCTTCACCATTTCTTTAGCATTTGCCATTATGGTTGGCCAATAGTATCCGGCTAACACAACTCTTCGGGTCAAGATGTTATAGCCACAGTGTGTTGAGCCTTCCCCATCATGTAATTCAGATAATACAACCTGGGATTCTTCAAACCCTAAATAACACAGGAGAGGTCTGTTGAAAGAATTTTTGTAAAGAACTTCTCTTATTATCAAGAAACAACGAGCCTTGTATTTAATCTTTCTTGCCACAATTTTATCCGAAGGTAAAATACCATCGGAAATGTATTAGAGGAGAGCGTATCTCCAATCTTTAGGTTGAATAACAAGTATGCTCATATTTTTTCATCCTCTTTCTTCTGATCTATCTGTGTAGATGGACATTCTTGTATAAGAATCCAGGGGTAGGATTCAGAATAGGCTATAGTTGCCAATAATTCTGTAGCTTTATTGATATACAAAAATATAGATTTGTGGTAAAAAGTTATACGAGATTTGATGCATGAATTGTCCGATCAACATGATCTATGAAAAAAGAGTTTTTGATGGTGCACTACGTGTTAACACTTGAAAACCTATTACGAAGATTTAATTGTTTCAAAATGTATGAGAGCGGTAATATGTATTGGATGATGTTATCCAACTTTAACTTAGTGATAGCCACTCAGTATTAGTGTATAATCTACCACGTATCTCTCCAGCTTTCATACACATATTTTATTTTACGTGGTATGCCTCCTCGATCATGTCCTACACTAAAAGTTGGTTTGGATTCGTGCATGGTAACCATTTCGTGAAAGTAAGTAAATTAATTTTTTTGTTATTTTGTTATTTTATGTTATCAAAATTCACATGCTGTCTTAGATGGACCGTCTCTCTCTCTCTCTCTCTCTCTATATATATATATATCCTAGTTAGTTTACATTCCGCACTAACGATGACGTTAGTAGTTGGGCAATTCTGTTAGACAAACACCTTAACAAATATCACCAAATAAAACCAGTCCAAACACTTACACTACAAGATGGAGGAGAACAAGTATACGGTTTGAGATACATAATTTGATTGACGTATTTATATTCTTGTATTTACTAATTTTAATAACTTTTGCTACTTATGGGTTTGATATTTGAATATAATTTAAGACTTAAACCAACTTATTTTTAAAATTTTAGTTTATAGTTAACTTTATTTTTTTCTAAAATAAAATAACCAACCTAAAACAGATTTTTTTAAAATTTCCAGAACACTATAGCGCACTCTTGAACGTGTTTGTGTACAAATCCACGCACGATTATGCGTGAATACGTATACATCGGCACACAACTGTGCACGTGGATTTGCACAAATGCACATTTGTTCGTGCGTTAGAAATTTTTTTTAAAATATTTTGAACCAAATTACTACATGTAAAATGGTACTACAAGATAGGTAATTATTAAGTAATGTCATTACATAGACTTCACGCGAAAAAATAACAATTAAAACTTGACTTCAAATAGGTATGAATGAACTAAGATAATTAAACGTAGCACTCAAACATGTGCGAAAACAAAATGAAGCATATGACTCAATAAAATGTAATGACGAGAACTTAACGAAACTTAGTTTGACTAATGATAAAGTGCATCCATCTCGGCTTCCTTGCACTTTCTTATTATCTAAGAACGCACATCAGCAAGCTCTTCATCCATTAAACTATTGGTGACCAAACATTTATGCAGTTCAAATGTAGCATGGCGTTCTTCTCCGTTGAGTTTGAAAACAAAATTGACCCGTCGTTTGATTAGATCTGCCCACATTTCTTTCACCACTTTAATGCTTCTTGAAATGTATAAGTAGTACAATTAGCATACCATTTCCTCCCAATATTCTTCACCATAATTATCGTTATATGTTTTTGCGACTAGTGCGAATGATTTCTTCAAATATTCGTCTTCTTTGCGAGTCCATCGAGTTTTTTTTTCCAGTTTTTTTTCTTGATGCGTCTATTGTGTACTTACGATAGCTAACGCTCTTTATCTATTGCGTTTCTAGGTAAGATAACGTAATTATACCAGATAAATCATAATTTGACGAGTGTCGAAAGATGTTAACGTAATCTAAATAACCAATTCGATTCAACAGATAGCAAATAAGGCTAGCACAATACCTATTTACATCAAGTTAAGCCCGCATTATGAAATGAAGATATAAGTTAATTTAGTGAACATGTAAATATACTTGTTGTAACCTACATTTAACATCAAATAAATATAAAACATGAAAAATAAAATAAAATAATCGTAAAATACTAATTTAGCATCGAACATACTACTTTAACATCAAACGTTATAAAGTAAAAATATAAAGTCACACATAAAATAAAAATATCGTAAAATACATAAATCACACGTTAAAAAACCAAATAAAATAAAATAATCAATCTCTATATAGGAGCGCAAGCCGATAACACTCATGTAAGGGTCTGTAAAGCTCCTCAATAGACAAGTCAGTGTTCATCTCCTCCAAGGCATGCATCTTAAGTAGGTGACCCGTCAAATCGTATAAACTGGTTGAATGAGTGGAGCCGAAGGGGTTCACTCCTACATGTAGATCATTGTGGCGCGGCTCAAGGTCCACAAGTACGTACCATAGGTTTTTGGCACCCATGTAATGTAGGTCAATGCGGTACCATCCTCGTGACCTACAATATACTAATTACCTTGCTAACTAGGGTCAATAGTGTGGGACTCCCAATGATTCCAAGTGAATACGTCCCAATTGCAAAGAGTGTTCGCATGGTAAAACCTACTAGAACCAGTCAAAATAATACGTAGCGGACCAGGTTATACTTATAACAACCAATGCGTTGAATCTAGTAGCACATATTCTAAACTAAACCAACTATTAGTCATGCATGTTTTATCTCCTGAATGTGCCTCGTCTGTCCAACTACTCACAATAGATAATATTCTTCGATAATGTCAAAAGACTTCAATGTAGCATCTATCCAAGCTACCTTAAAAAATGCATGAAGATCGCGTAAATACGAATACAACATGAACCATACTTGCAAAAAGCAACAAAGGTTTAAAATGTATCAACCAAGTGTAAATTTCAACATTATAAAATAGATATAAACATTAATATAACTTACATCGTGGTCGGTGAAAGTAACAAGGTAATCACGAAAACCGTTTCGAGTCCGTTGGCTTTGTTGAAACGGGGTAGGCGCATATTTTAACATGGTAGGTTGTGCGATACTAAATCTGGTGTATTGTGCATGAGAAAAGTTGGGAAAATGATCATAAGTCCAAGCTTCTAAAACGGACAAGAAATCCAGACACATCAGAAGTGGTGTGTAAGCAATCATTACCTAGCTAGAAATACAACTGAGCAAGTATCATATGTCCCAAAATTGTACCTGGCCGAACTACTGTAGACATTGATGAACTGTAAGTAGTCGAGGTTTATATTGTTGTCCGACTTGTTGGCTAGTATAGTACAACAAAAAAAATGCAACAGATAACCCCTCGTAGCTTGGAAAACAACATTATTAGTGATGACATCATCATAATACTCTGCTCTACTAAATGTCCCCTTCAGCCATGCGAGGTGAATGTGCATATTCTCACTTTGTTCTCTTTTATTTTGGCATCCAACTCATCAACAGTGACTCTAATCAGGCGCGCGTATGCCGCATTACTCGCATCCCCATTAGCAAACTCAACGATATCGTAGTTTACCCCCAACCTCATCTCTCTAAAAACGCCTCTAATAAATGGATGTTAGTCGTCCAACGTGTGCGACAATAAACGATGAGTCCAAAACAAGTACCTATCACCTCATCACGAATGCGAGTTTGTTTCTCCGTAAGATCTCAATCCCGATGAGTTTGGTACACAGCGTAACACCGCATATGTACCATCGCATGCAAATAAATAACCAATATAAACCAATAACCAATATACACATAAACCAATGCATTCAACCTAAATCAATGCCTTCAACCCTAAACCAATAAATTCAATAACTAATAACCAATATAAACCAATAACCAATAAATTTAACCCCCACCTACAAATAAATAAACAATATAAACAAATAACTAATATAAACCTAAAACAATAACTATAACTATAACCTAAACCAATATCTTCAAACCTAAACCAATCCATTCAACCTAAACCAATAAATTCAATAAATAATAACCAATATAACCAATAACCACTAAATTCAACCCTCGCATGCAAATAAATAAACAATATAAACTAATAACCAATAAATTTTAACCCTCGTCTGCAATTAAATATACAACATAAACTAATAACCAATATAAACGTAAACCAATACATTCAACTTAAACCAATAACTATAACTATAACCTAAACCAATGCATTCGACCTAAACCAATAACTATAACACTAACCTTTATAGCACATCATTATAACCTTAACCACTAAAACACTTAAAAACTTGCGTCATTTTTGAAGGCATTGTAGGCCTCGTGGTCCGTGTGTGAGTGAAACGTAGAGTACATGTCAGGCACCGCCAGTTGAAACTACGAAATTGTTGGTCCGTAGTTCGTCGGCGAATAACGGGAACGACGGGCAAGTTTTATCGCCGGTGGCTCGTGCGCTGCGTGACGATTGTCCATGCATCATCTCATCGCCTGTGTCGGCGTCCGACCTACTAGGTGAGTATCGTCGACTAAATTGAGATCCATTTTTTTATAACGAAACCTCAAAATCTAAATTTCCAATAATTTAAAAACACCATTTGTCCCTCACCTATGATAAAATGGTATTTTCAAATTGTCGGCCAAAAAAATAAAAAAATAAAATCTCATTATTAAAAAATAAGTTTCATTATAAGAACTTTTATTTAGTCTAACCAACTATTTTTAGCGATTTTAATTTTGGATTACAACTATACTATTTGGTTAAATAATTGGGCTTCAATCTAAAAATTCAAAGCAGGAACCTACAGTATCTCGGCCTTGACTTGATGGGCCTTAAATCAAAGGCTCATATTCAACAAATCAAAGCTAATAGAAACGACGTCGTTGTCATCTGTTTCTTCGTCTCCGTCCCAGTTTGTTTCTTCTCGACAAAGCCAGAGGAAGATCTGTCTAATAAACCCATCGATTACAATCCCTAACTCGATCCTTCTACACTCTCTCTCCCGCAATCACCATGACCAAAGAACATGGATGGTCTCCGTACGACAACAATGGCGGGTAAGAGACAATTCAAAATTTTCACCTTCGTACTGTCTATCTTGCTAATTTTTGTTTGATTTCGTGTTACTATTGTGTTTTGCAGAACTGTTGTTGCTGTTGCTGGAGCTGATTACTGTGTCATCGCTGCCGATACTCGATTGTCGACGGGATATAGTATCCTCACACGTGACTACTCTAAAATCTATAAGCTGTAAAGTTCTTTGCTATTTTGTACTTATTTTTTGTTTTTGATTTTCATATTTTGATTTTGGGAACTAGTTGCTGAGGTTTGCTGTGATTTTGAGCCTGGTTACTAAGGTTTGAGTATTGGGTTGCTCAAGTTTTGTAGTGATTTGGAGCTAAGTGTTTAGGGTTTGATTATTGGGTTGCTTAAGTATGTTGTGATTTGGAGCTAGGTGTTTAGGTTCTGAGTAGGGCTGTCAATGGTTCCCCTGAACCGAAAACCGGACCGAGAACTGGACTGAACCTTAACGGTCTGGTTCGCGATACCATCTTAAAAACCGAAACTGATAAAGAACCGAAACAACAAAACCGGTTCGAAACCGAACCGATAAACTGGTAGAACCGATTAGGAACCGAACGGATAGAACTGATACGGAACCGAACCGATAAAATTGATAAACCAGTAGAACCGATAAGGAACCGAACCAATAAAACCGTTAGATCCGATTAATTTATTATTATTAATTTTTATACATTATATTTTCAAAATTAATAGTTAATTACCCATTTGTAATAAAAAAAATCAAAGATTAACTCCTAAACTTTGATGTTTATGTTATTTTTTTATTTTAAAATTTTTTTAATTAAATTTTAATTAAATTTAATCTTTTTTAAATAGACCGGACCGATAACGAACCGAACAGAAAAGGACCCAAACGATCGGACCCGACCGAACCGAACCGAAAACTTAACGGCCAGGCCGGGATTCAAATATAAATCCGAAAGCTTAGTGGTCCGGTCCGGTTCCGGCGAAACCCAGACCGAACCGGACCGATAAACACCCCTAGTTTTGAGTATTGATTTCTAGGGTTTGAAATTCAGATCAAGCACAATATCACAATTTTTTTTATGAATGCTAATTCAAGCACTACTTTCATTAGCATCCATTAAAGAAAGCCTTGAATTTGTCTCTTAAGTGACTTCTCAATGGCTGCTGTCTTCACCAAGAATTTATATCTAAATCAATCCCTTCATAAATCTTTTAATACCAAATTCACTTCTATATTACCTCAATCTCTATCTCTCACTACATGCTTGATTCGGTGGCGGAGCCACCAAGTTCCATCCGCGCTGATTGAATCAGACGGCAGCGAACCATTTATGTGTCGTTTTGGTGTGGTGATATTGCAAAAGTTGTCGAGCGGGTCCAAAGTCTAAATTAAGCTGATTTTTGTTAACAATGCTTAGGATTATAGTTGGGATATGCGGTGTTATGTTTTGTTTTGTTGGCATGTGTAAGCTGATTATGGAGTGTTTTAACTTTTTAAAGTTTTGCAGTGGCGACGAAGCCGTACTTGCCTCTTCTGGCTTTCAAGCTGATGTTAAAGCATTACAGAAGCATTTGAAATCAAGGCACTTGGTGAGCTTTCTTTTTAATATATCAAAAGAAATAGTCCCATTTATGATGAAAATAATATGTTTAACGACCTCGTTAGTACGCACCGACTATTCAGGTCTCAAGATAATAGTCCCCTTAATATCAAACGTAACGTTGCTGGTGATTCAAATTCGTGAAATAGTGTCAAATTTGCGGCAGTTTAGTCGACTGAACTATTATCATGGTTATTTCTGTTAAATGTTCAGGTTTATCAGCACCAGATGAACAAACAAGTTACGTGCCCCGAAATGGCTCAGCTACTGTCAAACACCCTTTACTTCAAGCGTTTCTTTCCTTACTACGCATTCAATGTTCTCGCTGGCCTCGACAGTGAAGGTATAGATTGATTCTATCTAGCCGTTATCTAAAGAGCCCTATTAGTTTTCTATTACATCTCATTAGACGATCGCTTTGATCTTTGTACATCTGCGTTTTGTGTCCTTACGTAAGAAATAAAAGAGTAATTATTTTTTTATTTTTTTCGATTTAACTTCCAGGAAAGGGATGTGTTTTCACGTACGATGCAGTTGGGTCGTACGAAAAGGTCGGGTATAGCGCCCAAGGTTCTGGTTCTACTCTCATAATGCCTTTCCTAGATAACCAACTCAAGTCTCCTAGCCCTCTCTTACTTCCGGCCCAGGTTTGCTCATAAGCTTTTTTTTATGTCCGACCTGTATAGGTTCTGTTACGTTCGGAATGCATATTATCCGTAACTTATTATCTTTCAGGATTCTGTGACTCCACTCTCCGAATCTGAAGCAATCGATTTGGTTAAAACTGTTTTTGCTTCTGCAACTGAGAGAGACATTTACACTGTAAGTTACACAATACCGATCTTCCCTCTGATTTCGTTACGTGCATTGCTGCTGAATGCCCATAAAGTTCTCTATTTGCCTGCTGTATGAACTCTATATATGATTGCATGCGTTCTTATCAAACTATTCAATTCGGTATCGTGGAAGTCAGTCCTTTTCGTGTGATAAGCACTCTTCAAACTTTTGTTATTGGAATAACTTGACATGCCGTTGATTTTGTGTAGGGAGACAAGCTTGAAATCCTAGTTATGAAAGCTGATGGCATTCGAAGTGAATTCATGGAACTCCGGAAAGATTGAGCCTCCGGGACCAACGTTGTTATAGTTTCGGATTCCTGCCTATAAATATCTATATTTGCTCTTTTGAGCTTCTTGTGTTATTTAACCATGCGCCCTGTTTTCAATAACTAATTGGCATCTCGGATTTCGGATTTTCTCTAGTTAGATAAGTTGATTTCGGTTACTAATTGTTATATAAAATAGTATTAATTGTTATTTCATTTTAAATCTATATAGAAATACAAAACAGTTTTATTCTAGTCCGGACAAATGTTTGTAGAGAGACTCGAACTCATAATTAGTTCAATTGGGTTGGGTATATAATGTATTATTAATTTGGCTATTCCAATTGGGTTTGGTATATTAGGATTTAAATGAGATAAAAATTTAAAAAAATTTATTATATTAATAAGTTTATATTGTGTAAAAAATAAATAAAATATGTCAAAAATTTAAATAAAATAACAATTATAAATGATAAATTTGTTACTAAATGTTTAAATATTATTCTTATTATTTTAATATATTAATTTCATTTTTTAAATTTTTTTATTTAATTAATTAGAAAAAATATTTTATAAATAAATAATTAATAAATCAAAACAGATTTAAAAAAAAATCATCGTAGCTCAAAAAACAATACTATCAATGATACCATCATCAAAATTCCCGCTCTACAAAATGTTCTATTCAGCCATGCTGCGGTGGACATGCCTCTTGTTTCTTCTTTTGTTCTATTTTATCTCGACTTCCAACTCTTCAACAATGATTCCAAAAAAACACGGGTACGCATGCTGCATTCCTCGCATTCCAATTAGCAAACTCAACGATGTCGTAATTTAATCCAACCACTAAAAGATCCTTGATGACGTGCCCATCATCCAGTATCCCTGTCATCTCACCGAAAAAAAAATGAAATCTGTTTGGTTTCAGGATGCCATATTTTTGAAACATCTTTAATAAATGGAGTTAGGCTAATGGAAGTTAGTAGTCCAGTTAACGATTATACCAAAACAAGCACCCATCACCTCATCACGAACGCGGGTTTGTTGTTCCCAAGATTCCAACCATGATAAAGCTATCATGGTTTTAACTATTATAAAACACATTATCATATGTCAAATTATTATCGATACTAAATATATGTTTTATTTTCCGATTCATTTCCTATAAAAAGCTGAATTTGTTATGTCGTTTATTCACATGAGTAAGATAAAAAAAAATTGTTTACACCACAATCTTCTCCCTAATTTAAATTCCAATTCAACTCAACAGAATTTCCTTCAAACTATATAAATTAAATCTATCATGATCTTTAAAATGAAGTTTCTCTACCGAGATCGAAACTTCGTCGTGACATCCCTAATCTTCATCATCCTTTCCTAACGTTGTTCTTGCGCATTCGAGCTCAACCTATCAACTTACCCTATCAATAACGTTGTTCTTGCGCATTCCAAATCAACCTATCAATGTCATAAACAAAAAATCAAACCCAAGTTCATATAAACAAAACACTACCAAAACACAGCTTTAGTAACGTGCGTACCAAGTTAAAGAGAGGCTCAAGACGATTATCAGATAGAAAAACTTATAAAGTGTTTGCTTCTTTCCTTGAGGCATCTGGTTATAAATCTCGGTTACATCCACCAAATGTCGTGACCGTCTATATCTGAGAATCAACGTAAACATATCAAAATCATTCAGTCATCGCGACGTTTAAGAGCAATGATGTTATTGAACGAAGAAACTTACAGTCTGATATTGTAGTATGCGTAAGGTAAAGACAAGAGACAGAAAAACCAATGTCCTATGATTAGGTAAATCGCGCATAACATTCCTTGTAATACAAATTCGGGTAATACGATAAAGTTTATCCGTTTAGCTGAATCGTACGGGTTCATGTGATCAAACTCCAGGTCGGCATAACACATTAGCTGCGACATTACAAAACATATATGTTATTCGTCGAATCATGTAAGAAAAACGTAACACATTAGCTGCGACAATACAAAACATATATGTTTTTGGTCAAAACATGTAAGAAAAACCTAACACATTAGCTGCCACAATACAAAACATATACGTTATTCGTCAAAACATGTAAGAAAAACGGAACACATTAGCTGCGACGATACAATACATATATGTTACTCGTCAAAACAGGTAAGAAAAACGTAACGCATTAGCTGCGACAATCCAAAACATGTATGTTGTTCGTCAAAACATGTAAGAAAACATGAAATCGTCGCAAACAAGTACGGAAATTGTATGGTTGATCGAGAAAATGACCTTATAGGCGATGACGCCGAGAAGAGAAATAAGGAAGAAGAAGGACAGTAGCCATCCGTAGAGGTCGGTCATTGTCCCTCTCTTTCCCTTTTCTCTCGCTAATATTTTTCTTTAGATTCTCTCTAAATCTGCTTTGTTTTGTAAATTTATATTTCTCTGTCTAAATTTATTTTTGTCTATTTATAAATCTGATGGCTTTTAGATTATTTTTGTCTATTTATAGTCCAAAGTCGATTTCTATTAATAATCTAGTTGATTCATGAAAATGGTCGATTTTCATATTGGTGCTAATTTGTCACGATAAATATAAATTTTTCTAAATTAAATTTATTTTGTTCCACATTATTTAAAAAAGTTCAAAACTTGAATTCGAGACCCTCCAAGTTCAATCGAGTATAATTCTTTTTCAAATTTCGTATCTTTCCTCCAATCTTGTAGGAACACAAATTCAAATTTAAATTTTTTGATATTTTTGTCAAATTTTTTATATCTTCTCAAAAACTAGGCACCCATCTTCTATTTTTTTTAATGGTTTAATTTCGTTGTGTTAGATTTTTGCTAAATTTTTATTTAGATTGGGAAATCAGTTAGATGCAAGGTTTAAATCGAATTTGAAATTTTATATTAGTTTTCGGGTGTCTGGTTTGTGGTGTGTTTGGTTTCGCACTTGTTTAAATTGAATTTGAAATGTTATATTTGTGTTTATGTGTTTGATTTGCGTTAAAGTTTTGGTTTCTGTTGTGATTTAAATTTTTTTGGAAGATTTTATCGTTACAAACTATTTGGTTTGGCACTTGTTTAAATCGAATTTGAAATATTATATTAGTGTTCATGTGTTTGATTTGCGTTGAAATTTTAGTTCCGTTTATGATTTGAAAGTTTTTGAAAGATTTTGTTGTTACAAACTGTTCGGTTTCACACTTGTTTAAATCGAATTTGAAATATTATATGAGTGTTCATAAGTTTCATTTGCGTTGAAACTTTGGTTTGGTAATGATTTGAAAGTTTTTTTTTTAAGATTTTGCCGTTACAAACTGTCCGGTTTCGCACTTGTTTAAATCAAATTTGAAATATTATATTAGTGTTCATGTGTTTGATTTGCGTTGAAATTTTGGTTTCGGTTATGATTAAAAAGGTTTTGAAAGATTTTATCGTTATAAACTTCTGGTTTCACACTTGTTTAAATCGAAATTGAAATACTATATCAGTGTTCATGTGTTTGATTTGGGTTGAAATTTTGGTTTCGGTTATGATTTGAAAGCTTTTGGAAGATTTTGTCCTTACAAACTATCCGGTTTCACACTTGTTTAAATCGAATTTGAAATATCATATTAGTGTTTTTGATTTGCGTTGAAATTTTGATTTCAGTTATGATTTGAAAGCTTTTGGAAGATTTTGTCGTTACAAACTGTTCGGTTTCGCACCTGTTCTTCGACACTAGCGGTGATTTTGGCAAAAAAAAAAAGCTGCTGAGTTTCACACATGTTCTACGATGCTATCGGTGTGGACGAATTACACCGGCAGCATAACT
This sequence comes from Limnanthes douglasii subsp. nivea, assembly GCA_036936605.1. Classification (NCBI taxonomy): domain Eukaryota; kingdom Viridiplantae; phylum Streptophyta; class Magnoliopsida; order Brassicales; family Limnanthaceae; genus Limnanthes; species Limnanthes douglasii. The sequence continues at coordinate 288,028,418 of JAUPFV010000005.1, forward strand.
ACCTTACACGTGCAACGACATGTGACGTTCTTAGTGTTGTGTACGTCTGCCACGACAAAAGAGCATAAAACTTCCACGTCGACATCGGACAATAATTGTTCAAAGGGCTAAAAAAGAGTAAAAGGCTAAAAAAATAAAATTCCCTTTTATTGAAACCAAAACACAGACAATAGTTGAGCCGAACCCTTTGTTATATTTTTAGTCTCTTTTTTATATTATGAACATTCTTTTGTAAATTTTTTGCTGTGCCATCTATATAGAAACTGATTGCTTTTAAAAAACTTCATTGCCATATCACTGCTCTACATAACCATCTCTTCACTTCAGCATTCAATCTCCACAAAATTGACTCTAAAAGCTGTCTTGTGATGTCCATCCTTTCTTTTCCAGTTCTTGCCGAAGTATCTGCCATAGAATCCCGATACCAAAGAATTTAGTTTAATAGAAAAAGAGATCTCCTTTAGAACTAGAGGGATCAAAGTTTATAGCTTTTGTAGACCCGATCAGACAATAAACATGAAAAATGTACCAGTTTATGAGCAATTAAAAACAAGGTTTATAAAGAGTTGGTACGGAGATGAACCTTTATTCTCTTCCTATTGATATCAAAATCAAAATTTCCAATCCTGGAAGCAGATCGGTATTCCACAGTTGAGTTTTTGCCAGGTGGAAACCAGAACTCGACGTCATCGACCAACTACATCAGCACAAACAATACGACGTGTACCAATCAATATGTAATTACCAGTAATAGAGTGCTAAATAATGAGTTAGGGATCGTTTCCTGCACCCAGTCTTTTTGGCTTAAAAAAAAAAAAAAAGTCCTAAAAACTCAATAGTAATTATAATAGTAACTAGTTTATTGCATTTTCTTTAATGTCTGATTTCTTCTTTGTCAATAGACTTCTTTTTACCAGCTTATCTATACATTTCGTAGATAAGTCATATTTTATTCGACTCTTGTTATTCCCTTTTAATCTTTTATTAAGTTAGTTTTGTTAGTGTACGCCGCACAACCCCTCAGCTTTTTCTAAATAGTAACTTTCTTATTTGCTTATATTAAGCTAACCTTTAGCCTTTTTAGCTTACAAGCTGGTCACCAAACAAGCTCTTAGTAAAGTCGATGGCTTACCACAAAATATGACTCTGAGTATACTTATATTAAGCTAACCTTTAGCCTTTTAATTTGAAAGCTTGTCACAAAACAAGCTCTTAAAGTCGATGGCTTACCCCAAAATAGGACTTCGAGCATGCTTATATTAAGATAACCTTTAGCCTTTTAGCTTAAAAGCTGGTCACCGAACAAGCTCTTAGTAAAGTCGACGGGCTTACCCCAAAATAGGTCTTTGAGTATGCTTATCTTAAGCTAACCTTTAGCCTTTTAGCTTATAAGCTGGTCACTAAACAAGCTCTTAGTAAAGTCGATGGCTTACCCCAAAATAGGACTTTAAGTATGCTTATATTAAGATAACCCTTAGCCTTTTAGCATAAAAACTGGTCACCAAACAAGCTCTAAAAGTCGATGGCTTACCCCAATATAGGTCTTTGAGTATGCTTACATTAAGCTAACCTTTAGCCTTTTAGTTTAAAAGCTGGTCAGAAAACAAGCTCTTAAATTCGATGGCTTACCCCAAAATAGGTCTTTCAGTATGCTTATATTAAGCTAACCTTTAGCCTTTTAGCTTAAAAGCTGGTCACCAAACAAGCTCTTAGTAAAGTCGATGGCTTACCCCAAAATAGGACTTTAAGTATGCTTATATTAAGCTAACCTTCAGCCTTTTAGCCTAAAAGCTGGTCGCCAAACAAGCTCTTAGTAAAGTCGATGGCTTACCCAAAAATAGGATTTTGAGTATGCTTATATTAAGCTAACCTTTACCCTTTTAGCTTAAAAGCTAGTCACCAAAAAAATAGTTCTTGAAGTCAATGGTTTACCTTAAAATAGGACTTTGACTATGCTTATATATTAAGCTAACCTTTAGCCTTTTAGCTTAAATAGCTCTTATAGTCGATGGCCTACCCCAAAATAGGACTTTGAGTATGCTTATATTAAGCTAAACTTCAGCCTTTTAGCTTATAAGCTGGTCAAGAAACATACTCTTAGTAAAATCGATGGCTTACCCCCAAAAGAGGACTTTGATACTCGACGAGAACATAATCATCTTTCTTCTCCGCAACGCGAGAATTATACTTGTCTGGTTTAGTGGACTTTATCTACAAACATGAAAACAAATTGCTGCTTCTTAGACCAACCAGTAAACTTAGAAAACACCCAAAAAACAAAGTAGCTTGTTCGATGATTCTCTTACGACTTGAAGAAGCTCCTCCATTGCAACTTCTCTACTCACAGGCCGTTCTCTTTTACCATTGTAGTTCCTAGAATTGAGTTTAAACAATTAAAGGAAACATAAACTTGTATGAAAGTGAAATCAGCTAAAGCAATATCTAGGGTTGAAGAACAAAGCCAAGCATAGATTACCAAGGTGGAGCGTAATGATCAAGATCAGCGATGTTCTCAGAAGTAGAAATGCAGTTTCTGGTAGCAGGACAAAGTGCTAGAGCTGGTGGATTTTTCTGGACACCTAAGTACTCAGGTCTCCGTCCACTGCATAAATATCTCATCAAACAACTGAAACGTAGATCGAAAGCCGCATTCCGCATTCGATTAGATCAATTTCGTACCTTAATTGCAATATAGCCCCAATTACTGCTAGTTCGCTGCTCCTTAGTATGATTTCCCTTTAAGATAGTTCGAATGTTAGACTTAGAGCTTTACATATGCATATTCATGAGTTTTTAGATAAGTACCTTCGAGCGATTTGTTTGGGAGGTTTGTGCTCTGGTGGCTTGGATTGAGAGAGGGTGACATGAGAAACAGAGCGTCTAGTTGTGTGGTGATTCTTGTGATTCATGAGGCGGCAACAACTGTATGTGCTCGATGACGCCATTGGAGCCATTTTAGGAGCTTTCTCTTGCTCTTTCTACTTTTTACTGCAGATTTTGATGTTTTGTGGGCTGATTTCAGCTCCCAGGGGCCTAATATTGAGTCGAGTGCTACCGGTACGATTATCAGCTACCGGATCGAAGAAAAAATGTTCCAGTTTTTTTTTTAAAACCAGTAGTGATCGGGGTCTTATCCGTTGGTGTTTTGGTCGGAATAGGATCGGATCGTTAAATTTTTAGTTTTTGTTTTCGAAATAAGACCGAACCGAACTGTTAAGTTTTCGGTTAGATTCTTGTATAGTCCTGTTCGAGTTTTGTTCGATTCGATTATGATTTGATTATTGGATATTTTTTATTTAATTAAATAATATAAAAAGTAAAATTTAGGAATTTATTTTTGATTTTTTAAAAAAAATAATTAACTATTAATTTTGGTTATATAATTTTTAAAAATTAAATATTTCGATTTTATCGATTCGGTTCTGTATCGGTTTCCCAATCGATTCTGTCGGTTTATCAGTTTGGTTTTCAACATGTTCTATTATTTCAGTTCCTTATCAATTTTGGTTTTCATAATAAAGAATGATTTATTGTTTGAGTTTCTTATAATTTCGGTTTTCATAATGAAATCGTGAACCGAACCATTAAAATATATCTGGTTTTTGGTCTGATTCTTGGTTCTCCGTAACTGTTGACATCTTTAAGTAGAGATAGCAAACGTCACGACGGGTAACAAAGAGGCTTTATGATATGTAAGATGACAAAATACGACGTCAACCGTTATCACGATCATGACATGATTACGATTACGCCGACCACAACCATTAATTTTATATATTATCTTATTTTTATAAGACATATAATACAATTATTGTTATTGTTAGATACACAAATTGTTATATATATATATATATATATATATTATATTATAATTTCAAAATAATATAAAATAATTATAATTTTACAATATAATTGTTATAGTTTTTTTTATAAAGGAACCCGCAGCCGCTACTCAGGTAAACCACACAAGGTGGCAGACTCAGTACTTAGGTAAACCACACAAGGTGGCAGGCTCAGCCGAGAAAACGTATGTAGAGGGACTCAAACTCATGACCTTTGGTCACAAACATGTCAGGGCATAATTGTTATAGTTTTTTTTCGGAGGGAACCCGCAGCCGCTACTCAGAGTGCAATGAGTGCGCACAGGGTAAACCCTCAGTCTGACGCGATAGCCTGCAAACCAACGCGAAAAGGTAAACCATACAAGATGACAGGCTCAGCCGAGAAAGCGTATGTAGAGGGACTCAAACTCATGACCTTTGGTCACAAGCATGCCTTACTCAACCAACTCGGCTACCCCTTGGTAGCATAATTGTTATAGTTTGATTATAATATAACTTGTTATAATTTGTTTATTTTTATAAGTAGTAACAAAGGTTGCAATAAGCTGTTAGATTATGAGATTAAAAGATAAAAAAGAATAAAAGATTATTGATTTAAGTCTTTCACAGTTTATACTCTTACGAGCCTGGAGTTGTACAAATATTCTCAAATTGAACTACCTCATTACAAACTCTATTACATTCATCTAAAAAAGTCATCTTCTTATTCAAGATATTCATCATTCTGAGAAAATAAATGACAAGAATGAGGAATCTTTTATCTTGTGCTTGATATGACTAGAGCTAAAAAAGTAGAGAGAGAAAGTAGAAAGAGAATGTATTAAAGAATGTCTCCTTACCCAAGAATGTATTTTATAAAATCTCATCTTCATTAGTTTGAGCTTTTATAGGTCGGATTATTTTAATCTTTTTAAATTTTTAAAAATAAAAATTTAATTCAGACCTCTCATTTCAATAATGTGTGATTTTATTTTAGCCTAACCGTTTAAAGTTTTTGGTTTGTTCGCGTACTGGTATGGTCTTACCGGATAAAAAAAGGGTTTTGCTAAATTGGGGTCCAAATTTTGTTAACCATTCCCAAATTGTAGATAATTAATTTAATAAATAGTCAAAGACGGTTTTAACTTTTAATCAAGAATCTTTAATTTTGTTTTGTAGTGAATTGTGGGTATAGTTAACCAAATATAGAGGAACACAAAATTACTCCTCCCATTAGCCCTCTTATACTCAACACTTAACCAAAAAGTCAAAAACTCAAAAAAAATTAAAAACTCCAAAAAATCACAAATAAACCCCATAAACTCCCAAACCTCCATAAATCAACAATTTTTTTTAAAATCCAAATCATTAAAGAATGGATTCAGAGCATGAGAAGTTTGTTGAGGAGCGTGGAACTGCAAACATGGTAGTTGTTCTAACCAATCTTTTGAAAAATGTTTCATTTTTGGTAGTTGTTATAAGTTTATAAAGTTGGACCCGAACTACCCCACAGGTGGAAGTCCCATCAACTGACGGGGAAAAAAACCTTCATATTGTTTGATGAAGGTCCACCGCCGGGGTGGTCATGTCCAACCGACGGTATAATCGACTCCCACCCGCCGGTTCAACTAGAAGTTAACCGTCGGGGTTGAACTGCTACACCGACGGTTGATACCTTTTGGTTTTATTCACACATGTAGAAGGATTTTGTGCTCCACCCCGCCGGCAATTGAAAATATCCCCAACAGTTTTAGTATTTTCAACCGTTGGTGTAATTATCTTCAACCGCCGGGTCGGTAGGGCATAACCGTCGGTTATACTATTATCAACCGGCGGTTGACAACTTCCCCGACGATTGAGAAGATCCCCGGTGGTTTGAGTATTTTCAACCGGTGGGGTGAGTCGACAATTTTTTTTTTGTGTCAAGCTAATCTAATTTACGATTTTTTATGTAGGATAAAGAGTTAAAGGGTGAAGAATTTAAGGATGAACAGTTAAAGGGTGATTTGCATAGTTCGTGCATGGTAAAGGAGGAGGAAATGCCGGTGCCTTGCTCGGTCGATTATAGCCACTTGTTCGACACCAAATCTCAATACTCTCAAGTGGAGTTGATTGAATAGGTTAAGTAAACCGCAACATATAACGGGTTTGTGGTAATATTACGACGATGCAATAGACTTGATCGAAAAACTCCAAGAATTGAGTGTGCGTGTGTGTGTGTGATATATCTGGAGTTTACACAAAATTGGTAGATCCTAAGCATCTGAAGAGGAAGTCTACCGGCACAAAAAAATGCGGATGCCCTTTCACCCTTAAAGAAAAGAAGTTGGGTGATGATTTGTGGGGTTTAGAGGTCGAATGCGACGTTCACAATCACGATACTACATCGTACAAAGAAGGTCATTCGTACTTGGGACGATTGAACAAAGAAGAGGTGGATTTCGTAGTTAATTCTATGAAAATGAGATCACGTCCTCGGGACATTCTCGGTGGGTGAAGAAATTGAACCCTAAGAATTCTTCTTCAATGCGCACCTACAATACTCAACTAAAACACCGCAAGCTCGAGAAAGGCGGTCGTTCGCAATTCCAATACTTGTTGGGTGAACTAAAGTGGCTAAACTACTACAAATTTCATAGAATGTCCAAAGACGGAAGAGATGTCATAGGCGAGCTTTTCTTCGCGCGCCCGGTTAGTTTGGATTTGTTACGCACATTTCTGAACGTCATTGAAAATGATAACACGTATAAGGTGATCAAATACGGGATGCCATTGTACGAGGTGGTCGGAGCCACTTGTACGGGGAAGACTTTCTACATCGGATTTGCGTTTATGTCGGGAGAAAAATTCGAGAGTTACAAATGGCTGTTAGAGTGCTTACCATCCATCGTTTTGACGCTTGTGAAGGTGGTGAATGAAGTGTTCCCTAATGCAATACACATGTTGTGTCGATGGCACATCAACATGAACGTCCTAGGAAAAACGAAAAAAATCATAAATGAGAAGAAAGTGTCAAACGCCTTATTGAAAGTGTGGAATCAAATGATGTTGGCGGAAACGGAAGTAGCCTTCAACGACTATCGAGCCGAATTGCACCGTGAGTTCAAAAAGTATCCGCAAGCAATTGAGTATACCGAAAGTTGGTTAGGGTCGTACGGTGACAAGTTTCTGATGTGGAGTACCAACAAGTGGATGCATTTTGGTAACCAAACTACAAACCGCATGGAGAGCGCTCATTCGAGCCTCAAACATTTCATTGGTACGAGCAAAAGTAACTTTGAATCTTTTTGGTTGAAGTTGCATAGTTTGATAGAATTGCAACACGGGGACATAAATGGTTCATTCGAAAAGAGCCGGTTGTTACCCCTACACAAATTCGCAAACATTGTGTACAGTAAACTAAAAAGCAACATCTCCCACTATGCTTTAGAAATTTTGTCCAGAGAAGTAGATTATGCTCGCAACATGACAATCGCGGCCTGCATGCCCTACGGTTGTGCAATATAAACTACGCACGGTATCCCTTGCGCGCACAAAATCTACGATTTCGTTACCAAAGGCTTAGAGGTGCCTCTAGAGTTTTTTAACAAACATTGGAAGAGGTTGGACATTCTAGTCCGTACCAACCTCACGACGGATCGAGCAATTAAAAGCCAAACTTGAAAAACTAGTATGCGATGTCATAAAATCCAATGATGAAGCACGAATAGAGCACGTTTATAAAAAGTGGTTTTCCGTCGTCCATCCCGAAACAACTACCATTTTGGAGCCATTGGTGAAGCAATAAACGTGCGGTCGTCCACCTAACAAACGAAAGTTTTTTATTATCGCTGATGATATATCCAATAAACGCGACAAAAGTGCGCACGAGTATGTGCTCAGAAAATACAAGTTCTCCATCACTAGCTGCAGAGTTCAAAGCTCCTCCCGCAATGTCAAGTAAAAGGGAAAAAATGCCGGGGCCGAAGCTTGGTTCCAAAAGCTCCACTGCTCGTAAGAAAGGGAGCGTTATTCCAACGCAAGCAAGTGGGACAATGCTTTTTAGTGGAACGGTGGGTTCTAGGTCAAGCTCTAAGATGCCGACAAAGACAAGTTTTGTAGACCTCAAAGGATACTTAAAACAATTCCCCATCTACTTCAGACCTTTTGTAGAGTCCATTAACGACGTTAAATCTGATGGCCATTGCTGGTACCGCTTGATAGCGTTTGCCTTGAACGGGAAACAAGATGGGTAAGGGTTGATAAAGGATGATCTTTTCAATGAGGTGATGGATTATGCATCCGTGTATGTTAAGATATTGACAAGCATGAAGGGTTTGATGGATGTTGTGGAGCGTGTGAAATGCTCTAGTGATGTGGGTACTAAAGACCATTGGATGTCCATGCCCAAGATGGGAGTGACAATTGCATCCGCGTTTAACTGCATACTCCATTTTGTTGGACAATACCAAAATATGGATGTCGGTTTCACTTTTCTTCAGCTAAGAGGTGCACCGCCTCAGATGCCAATCCGGTTGGGTCAACTCCAACCCTTTCGTGAACGTAAGTTTTTTAAACCTTAAGGATTAGTTTAAATATTAAGACATTCATTTTATCGACGTTTCATTTTGTAGCTCGGGATTAGGGTGGAGGCCCATGCGCGAGGATACATCCTCGTTGCTTAAAGTTGCGTTCACCGAAAGTAGAAGGTTGGACATTGTCGATTGTCTCTCGTTGCAAGAGATACGAAGAACTTAAAAATGGTTGCCCCAATGTAATCGATTTATCCGCTTTTGCTTGATAAGTAGGTGATTGTAAGAAATGTAAACTTTGGATTCTTTTTTGTGGATGTTTATCTTCAAAACATTAACACTTTAACTTCTTAATTTGTCGATTGCATTAAAACATTACACTTTAATCAAAAGAATTGCACAATTAGAAATACATAAGCAAATAACTTAAATTGAAAGATAGATAAGCTAACACTGAGTTAACATAGCATACTCGGGTTCATGAGGACGGATAGTTCCATCCATGCTCATAGCATTTCTCAAAAGGATATTCCTCTTCCTCGCTACTTCCTTCAGGATTTGGGTTGGTATCAATGGTGTTGGCTATTGCGTCCGCTCTCTCTTGCATTTATTGCATCGCATGTAACACCATCTCTTGCGTAATCGTACTTTGAAATTCCATGCTGAATACATTGAGGGTTTCGCTTCACACTTCGTAAGGAAGTGACTCAATTTTAAAGTCACTGTTTTAAAATAAGCTAACCTATCGACCACTTCTTCACATCCCCGACGGTACTGAATTCTTCCGGGGGGACAACCAGCATTTCCCAAGAATATTGTATTGACATTTAATCTAGGTTCCCATCGGGTAACATATTGTCACCCTGCGGTTGACAATTTTCCCGACGGTTGGGTAATTTCTAACCACCAGTGTGTTTAATATAAATTCATACAATTTTCAACTCGCCTTCGCCCAGCGGGTGAATAATTGTCAACCGTCGGGAAAGTTATCAAACGACGCTTAAAAATTCATCAACCGGCGTGGGGAGAGGGTGTTCCCTTTGAAATTTTATGAAGATGTTAACGTCAAGTATAGATTTTGCATACTTCATGATATTGGATTGAATGATAAAACTAATAATCAATCAAACATATAAGGTAGAAAAACAACAAACACGGGGAAATAAAACACACTTATATTAAACAATTCAGTGATCAATCCATAATCCAAAATATCATCCAAAACACATAGTTCGCAAACTGAAAAAACATCCATTGGAGAAAAACGACTAGCATAATCAAAATCCAAAGACTAGTGATCTCCATCACCTTTCTTGCAAACGACACGAGCTCGTCACTTGAATCGTCTAACAGCCGAACACGATTAATCGTGTTCACCACATCAACCGCGGAGCTCTCGGTAAGAATACGAGGCGTGATTTTAAATCAACCGTACCTCTTCACGTATTCCTTGTACTGGGGGGATGATGTGTGACTAATCCCTTCCAAGGGCCTCGAGTACCTATCAATCACGTACATGTGCTCCCTCCAGTTCGTCCAATGCCTACCATGCAACGATTAACGAACATAGTCTCCTTTTGAGAGACCGGTTCTAGGCACAAGGGGGTCCATCGACTTCTCTTGTATCCAACCAAACTGGCACATCACTCGGTCCGGGTGATATGCCTCGCTTACCATCATAAGGCGAATATGGTTCCGATACAACCCTATTTCCTGCTCCGGCCACACTTCATGAACATCCTCGTAAGGTGGGAAAATCACCTACAAACAAGCAATTACTCATAAACTCATAAAATTAATAGAAAAATATTAATAAACGTAAACAAGCTAACTAACATCCGTCTCTCCTTGCGCCGCGATGATGTCACGGTAGTACGGCTTCCCGCGAGCTAGTGATCCCGGGACCCTTTTGGGCAACCACACCAGTATTTTTGGATCGGTCGGGCTGTAACCGCTATTCAACACCGTCTGGAAGATAGGAAAATGGTCATAGACCCAACTCTTCATCAAGGTCGAAAACCCAACCAAGCTCTTCAAAGAGTGCTTTAAAATATCTCACAAAATCTTGTACAATCACATGAGTGCACAAGTACCCCATGCGTACTCACCAAGCTTTGACAAATCCTCAAGGTGATGGATAAAATCGCACTGGATGTTTTTCTGGCTCGTGTTGGTGAAGATGGTACACCCAAGGAAGAAAATGATGTATGCCCTAGCAGTTTCCTTCTTCATATCGACATTGGAATCCAAATACTCATCCGCGGAAAACGTCGTCCTTAGCTATCTGAGGCCGAATTCACTCCCGTCATGCGCCTCCATACTTCCCGCACAACATCCACCGAAACTCCCAAAAATTATGTATATCGTTCATATGTCGCATCTATCGACTCCGGCCTAAAGACGTCTATATTTATCCCCTCGACTGGGAGGTCATTAATCACGTACACGTCATCAAACGTCATGGTCATCTCCCTGAACCAAAACTGGAAGGTATTCATCTCTTGGTGCCACCTCTCAATGAACACCTTGGCCAACTGTACGTGGTTGTTGAACTTCGGTAGATGGCACATTAGTGGCCAGAACGGTGTCTTTTCCAACAAAGCCTTCAACTCCAATTGTTTGCTAAGGTCTCACTGACCGAGCAGACCGTACTTCGACTGGACCGTGATACCAGATCGGGACTGGAAAAAAATCAAACATAAATATAATGTTAACAAAACAGTTTAAGTAATAAAAATGTTTAAGTAATAAAAAATTTAAATTAAGTCCGAAATTTGAAAACTTACGCCTTATGCTGCGTATAGTCCGGGAACAGAAGGATATTGTTTTGGATAAAAATAGGTTTCTCCATCCTTCCGGATCAGTTGGACGTCCTTCTGCACAAACCTCTGTTCGAGGTGGTGGCATGAGGACCTCCGTTTCCTCCTCCGTCTCCTCCTCGCCGATAAGCGCACGTCATTGACTAGGGACCTCTCGTGGAGGAGAGGGTTGTACTCTGCGCTCCCTTGTGGCATCATATTTCTTATGTCGTAAGGAGCGTTCCATTTGGACCGTACACATCCCACGTTCGGGCCGATCATCCTTTGACCAATCACTACCTTCAACTTTTCTTGGCGGAGGGACTTCTTCCCGTTCACGCCTAGCAATTTTCTTCGCCTTCTCTTTATGCGGTCTAGGTGCTTTGTGCCTGCGGGAAGAAATAAAATAAAAAAAAGTTAGTAGTATAGTGAAAAAGTATTAGGTCCCCGCCAGGTGAACAATTTTCAACCAATGAGGATTTAATATTAATTTTGAAAATAATTTCCACCCCGTCGGTTGAACAATTTTCACCCGACGGGGATTTAATTTTATATTATAAAATCAATTTCGACCCCGCTGGGTCAATCCAACCAAACCCGGCGGGGACGACGAACACTAGTATTTCTAGGTTGGCTACCCCGCCGGGTCACCCCATTTTCATCCGGCGGGGATGAAGAAAAATCTGGAAAAAAACTATCCCCGTCGGTATGACTAGTTCTCACCCGGCGGGGGGAACATGAACAGACCGAAAAAAATTCATTGAAGGACCTCAAACCAAAACTTAAAATCTACCCTAAAACACCAAATCAGTCACAATTGAACACTCCTAGATCAATATACAACTACAAACACCTAAATACACATGGTTTGCCTATTCTAACAACCAATGTAATTCAAAATCTTGAAAAATAAAGAAAAACTAAATATAACAAAAACAATATTTAAAAGTATAAACTTACTCTTTTCCTTTTCCCATTGTTGTTCTTGAGTGAATATTAATCTTCTGGAGTTGTTGAAGTTTGATTTTGAGGCTGATGTTGGAGGTTTGTAGAAAGAGAGAAAGGAGAGAGAAACTTGGGGCTGATTTTGTTTTGTTTTTGTTTTGGAGATGATTAATGTTTAGGGTTAGGAGTTAGTAAAAGTGAAGGGGCATTTTGGATATAAAGATGGGCTACTTAAAATATGTGTGGGTATGGTTAAAATTGGAGCTGCTTATCCAAAAGGGCCATAATTTAGCCCGAGCCTAAAAAAAATTAAACTTTCATTTTTGTTTTCATTATCGGTAAAGAAAGATGGTAAATGTCATATGTTTTCCAAGTCGAGATGCAGAACTGTTACGACGTGCATACCAAAACACGACAAAAACTCTTGATACGATTAACATTACTGTTATTAGACCATCAGTCAGTTCTATCTATTTTTTATGCACATATAATATAGTATGGTTATTGTTTTATAAATAAATTTTTATATAATTTGTATATTATAAATTAATTAAAAAAACTAGTATTATTAGTAATTGAGTATCTTACATATTCAAAGAGAAAACAATAAAATTGAAATAAAAATGATAATGGTAAAAATGTAAAAGTCACCATGCCTTCAATTATTTTCTCAAATGTAGTTTATTTGCTGGTCTTCCTAACTTTTCATTAGCTCTTCATTTTCTATCTTCATCGAGTGAATTGACGACCATGAAAACCAACTCCTACTTCATTTTTTTATCCATTGGGTAACCATTTTGATATTGATTGATTTCCATAACTGAATTAAGTTTCAATCTTTTTATGAATTAATTTATAATTTGTAAAGTCTTTTAGTATGTCTACTTGAGTTGTTTGAAAAGAATAAATATTAACCTTGCTCATTTTTTCCACATTTTATTAAGAGTTTCAAGGTATACGGAAACATAATCAACTTTCGCTTTTTCCATCTTAGGTAAATTTTTAAGCTGAGTATTTAGCTTCTCTTATTATATCCAATATTTCAGTGTGAATTGATATCAAAAGTAGTTGAGTTTCCAGATATCTTTAAATGTATTTTTATTCCCATACTATACGATAATAGTTTTCTACAACAATCAATTAAAGAAGACAAGAACCATGAAGTTTTTGCTCTGTTAAACATATTAATTAGCTTGGTTGAATCAAGTTTGATATCTAGTTGAGTTAGATTTATTTTCTTTTAGATTAGAAGACCATCAATCAGCGCCTTACAGTCAACAAGGATATAAGATTATTTTTTATAATTTCGGCCAAAAGAAAGAATAATGTTTCCCATGTTGTCTAAGATCCAACTGATGAGGGAGAATAAAAGACGTATAGAAAAATTGTAAGGAAATGTTTTTATTGGGGGAGTATTGTAAAAAGTACAAATAAGAGTAGTTATGTGTATAAGTGGAAAAATATAGGGACTAAATGTGTAATAAGTAGGAATTAAAGTGTATGAGGCCCGTTATTATACTATAAAAAGACCTCACACGAGCTGATAACTTGGTTGATTATTATAATATTACTTTCTCTTTCTACTTAGCCTAGCTCTCACTTTCTCTCTCTCTAAAAAGGCACTTTCGCGAAGGATTCGGTTTTCGTTGTTTAGTCCCCCAAATATTCGCCTAACACAAAATCACTCTTTAGCTATTTCTTAATTCATCACCAACCACCACTTTATTCTCCTGAAATGATACAAGCCACATCTGTATTTAGCTTTATTATATTTCTAACAGAAGAATACCATTTGGTTGAAATGCGTATACTAGTCCTAACAGTGAACTGGTAACATCCCAATTCAAAGGAGCTAAATTTAAATCCCATTTCCAATATGATCTTTTAAAAAGATCAGCTTTATCCAATCCTGAGATTATGTTATAAATATGGTAAAAAAAGACTATATACTTATGTTTTGCTTTTGATATTTTGTTTTGTTTCTAGCAAACTAGATTGTCCAACAGATGATTAGGGGGAAGATGGTTCTAATGTAAATATCCTTATCAGCTGACCAGCACTAGGTTATAATAAGTTGAATACATGTCATATGTCTTTATATATATAAGTCAAAAATCCCGGCAAAGTTCTTCCAAACATCGAAAGCCAAATTATTATATACAAATAGGTGTTTAATAGTTTCGATTTCGTTGTATGATTGACATTTCAAAGCCAACTAAAATTGTATATTCTGAAAAATGGAGTCTACTGAGATTTAAAATTTCAAGAGTCTCCAGAGATGAAAAGATAATTTTTGAGGTATTGTATTGGTCCATAATATCTTAAATGGATTATATTTATTGACATGCTCTCTTATAATATTTTATGTTTTTTAGTATTAACATATCTATTAAACAAGAGAGTCCACTTGATCTTATCTTATACTTCTAGATTAATATTTACTCCTTTTTATCAATTTCTAAATACAAGAAGGAAGAACAACAATTCTAAGCTTGTCAATATTCCAATCTCATGTAGTCTAGTAGTTCTTAATTGTTTTCTCAGTGATTAACTTGAGAAATGAATATAAGCCTCTTTATCACTCCATTTTCAAACAAAAAATTATCTTATTTTCCTACTTTCCAGAAGGTAAAAATACTCTATAGTTTCCATAATTCTCAAGAGTCTTTTATAAGTTTTATTGCTTTTGTTTGATAGTTGAAATTGCAAAGGGTGATACTTTTTACAATATATAGAGAACATATATTTCGACCATAAAGTAGAATTTTCCCTAAACTTAAACCACGTTTTACAAAAGAATGTGTTTTACATATCTTCGAGTCTTCTCACATTTAAATTACCCTCATCATAAGGTTTGCATAAGCTATTCCAACTAGTCCAATTCACAGCCTATTTAGCTTCAGTAAAAAAACATGTTACACATCTTCTTAATCCAAGAGATCACTATTTTAGGTAATTGACAAATTTGTAAATGGTAAATATGGATAGCTGTCAAGACATATTGAATAAGAGTGAGTCTTCCTCCAAAAGATAAGAGCTTCATATCCCATTTTGAACCCTAAATTTGATTTTAATCACAAGATTATCAAAATTTACAACTCTCTTACTTGTATGTATTTGAATGGTAGTCTACCATGGTTAAACTATTTAGGTTCCTTATAAGATTGATCATTTCTTGAGTCATTTTTAAAGGGACATTAAAAATAATGTCATCTTTTTTTATCATCTAACTTGACCTATCTTCATAAGTAGTTCAGGAACTCATTAGTTTTCTTAAGATTTGAAGATAAAAAAAAATTCATAATAATAATAAAGTTATTAGTAAAGGCAAGGGAATGTATGATAATTAGATTACTTGTTTTAAATCGTATTTTATTGTAGACTTCAAATAGTTATGCTAAAATAAGTAGACTTGGAGATAGTGGATCTTTTTTCTAACACCTTTGGTAGATTTAAAATATGATTTAACTCACCATTAATAAATTATTGAAAACCAAGTAGCATTGATACAATTTCTGATAATGTCTAATTATTTTTATTAAAACTACAAGCCTTCATTATGTTTAAGACAAAGTTGAAAGATAGTCTGTCAAATGCCTCAGACATATCTATCTTAAGCATCACGTTTCCTCCTCTAACCTTTATATTGAGGTCATTAGTTAATTCTTAAGTTATTATATGTTCTCATGAATATTTTACCATTCACAAAGCCACATTGTTCAGCAAATATAATCTTATGAAGTAATGTTGACATTCTCTCATTCAAATTTTTTAGATAAAATAATGTTAAAAATAGTGCATAGACTAATTGATCTATATTCACTCTATATTTTAAGAAAATCTACCTTTAGCACTAAACATATAATAGTAGAAAATATCCCATGAAGATCATGATGACCTTGAAAGAAAGCTCTGATTATTATAATTTAAAAGTAGTATAAGGTTATTATAGTTTTTTATTATAGTTTAATTATTATTGTAGTTTAATTATTATAGTTTGATTATATTGTAATTTTTATATTTTGTTTATTTTTATAGATGGTAAAAAAATTGTGATAAGTTGTTACATTATGAGATTGAAGGATAAATAATTTTTTTTATTGATTTAAGGCTTTCATAGTTTATATTTTGCGGGGCCAAGAGTTGTATAATATTATCAAATTGAACTATCATATTAGAAACTCTATTACAAATGTTATTTATCTAAAAAAATCATATTCTGATTCAACATATTCATCATCACGTACCGCAACAACATGTTCAGCTTCATCCATAAGATCTTGTTCAAGATATTTTTCAACATCTTCTAGAAATTCATCCAAGATGTCCTTTGGATTCTCTTCAATTTTAGGCTCTTCGTATTGCATCATGTGATTCACTGTAATCTAATTATTGATTGTAACAAGCACTCCAAGTGCCCCGCCTATCAATCTTGTTCGCTTAGTCGTGTATTCTAATATGGTCTGACTAAATACACATTCACTTTCCACTGTAGACACGGGTATTGAAAAGATCTTCATGGCTAACCTCCAAAGAATATGAAACTCGTCTTCTTTGTAATTCCACCATCTTAAGATATCAAGTGGGTTGTTCTTGTGATAATGATGTAACTCAAATTGAGTGTTCATATATATGGCCACTTCATTATCAGCTTGAGGATTTTTTTGTCATCATACTATTAAATATTGTCATTTCCACATAGTTAGCGTGACTTATGTCTCTTCCCCTATCACCATTACTATTACCCTCTACGTTTGAAGATCTATAATTTCTATTTCTCTTGTATTTTCAACATAATCATTATACATTATATAAAGGTAAGCATCATTATCCATAATATATACATCAGGTTCATAGGTTACATCACGAAGTTATATGTCTTTATAAAAACAAGCAACTAAAAAGGAAAAGTAAGACCGTTTTTTAAATAGGATAAAAATGCACCCAATATCATGAGTGTATGAGATTTGATGAAAATACTTAATAAATATTTCTTCCATATCGAGCACCATTTTGCGACATACATTCTTAACCCTATATTTATCCATATGCATAACAAGATTAATAATTTTGTAAAATGTCAAATGAATGTTAGGAGTACATCGTGTAGTAATAGTTTAGTTGCATCTTTAAAAAACCTCACATGTAGAAAAAAAATGAGAGATCTTCAATATTATTTATTGCTTGCGATAAGTCTGGTAAATATAAAAAATAACTTACTAAAGATAATTTTTAGAGAAGATCCACAATCGCAAAAATGTGATTGTCATTTTAAATTCGAGGCTCATCATGTTAACTTGGTTTATGTTAATTAAAAGTTTTATGAGAAAAGTATAATCACACTTCTGAGACCTTTTTTGAAGATTGTTTCGGAGCGACAAAGTTAAAAAAAAATACAACGAATGTATCGTTAAATAATTGTATTTGGTCGGTGATTGCCTTTAAAAAATTGTAGTCAGTTTGAGAAAAGCAAAACTTGGTAACATATCCAACATACGTAATATTTTTCATATGAGGATTAAAAATAATACATTAGAGATATGCAATAAATTTTATATGCAGTTTATATATTTATAATACAAGCTATAAATATCATAGGTTGGAGATATGTAGTAAAATTGTACATGTAGTTTTTATTGGAAATATGAAGGAAAATAACTACGTGAAATAGTATAGATTAAAATCTGACGGGTCTCAAGTTATCATGGATTTATCTTTCACAAACCCCTATATCCATGAACATGCTAAGGATATTTCTAACGATTCTAATAATGGATAGTATCTACAAGACTACTCAGTATAAAATGCAATTGTTTGAAATTATTGGGGTTACATAAAAAACAATAACATTTTATAATGTATTCATTTTTATGGATGCAGAAAAATTGGTCGAAATTAAGCTAAACATCTCGAATATCCAGCAAAACATTTATTCTTTCTCAAATTAATCAATTTAAGCTAACTCATCTCGATGAACCCTTTTGGACTTGCATGTGCACCTTCCGCCCCGACATTAATCAAAATAAATGTTCATTCAAAATAAAAAAATATTATAATAAATGCCTTAGAATATGAAAGTTTTGGCTTACCAATTTGTTATATTGTTTCCAAAATATTCAAATTGGTTAACGTAAGCACTAATAAACTTTTCACCGTAAGGTTTTAGGAAATATGTTTAAGTGTAATTCATGAACCCATAATATATTATATATTATTCTTTCATATGAGTTGTGTTTGAGTTTAACTTATTTATGATATTCGTATAAATAACTCAAGACTTAAAAAATATTTCGAATACATAACTTTCCTCAAACACGGGTTATAGTACCTGCTAGAATTTTAATGATGTGCCATTTACATATCAAGTGTGTCGCCTTTCATAAATATATTTTAAATTACTTCCATTAATACCAGTTCTCTATTTGGCACCAAAATATGAGGTAACGTGCAATTTGTTTCCTCTATGAACAACCACAACCGATGTAGAGCCCACATACAATTGTCCATCCTTTTGTGACTCATAAAAAAGAATTTGATGTAAAAAGTAATATTTGTTGACGTAACACCAATAATTTCAAATAATGACATATTATAAATTATCATCTTGTATGTGCTACCCATAATAAATAAATGAGGAAATATTCTTAGATTATTGATAAATTTCGACTATGGAATAAATAAATTAATGATTGCTTAAGACCTATCACTTCCTATTTTATGGCAGTTAATTATAAGTTTTCCCTTCATCTTACCCAACAAAAATTTAAATTATCTGATAGCATTGATCCAATGTATAGTGCTCACATTATAAATGTTACAAGCATTGGATATTTTATCATGATTAAAGTCTTCAACACGAGTAAAATATCCCCAGACACATAGAGACAATTAATTCACTACATATTTCTAGGCTTTAGTAAATTTTCTTGTTGTAGGACACCCTTTTAAAAATTCAGTCCGTTCGTGATTATGTCTTCCGCATTCAACTGTCAACGACTATAGCTTATCGTTAACATGACGAGCTCTAAAGAAATAATACCATATTTTTTTCCTACCAATCTTCTATTGACATTAGGTGTATTTATTTTTTTCTTTCAACAATTTCCGAATCTCTAGCAAACATAAAACAATCATAGACTATTCCAATGTTATCCGTCATCGTACAAACTAATGAATAACACGTAACACAAATCTTAATCAACATGTTATCTATTTAGTAAGTTTGGGTTTCGTGTGGCGCAGATGTGTGGTAAATAAGCAAATGTGATCCTCTAAAATAACACCCTCTAAAACACTTTCGGACTTCTAAATATTTAAGCACAAAATGTGAATAAATCGCTAAAAGAACTATGTAAGTGGTATAATTTAAATTAGTTCACAAACAACCATTCATTTCAAAACTAGTAACTGATTCTGAGACACTATCTTAGAATCAATTGCTATATTTTTAAAATAAATTAAACATGTTTCCGAGACATGATCTCGAAATCAGTTGCTATGTTTCAAAAATAAATTGAGCATGATTCCGTTACACCGTTTCAGAATCAATTTTTTTTAAACATAACAATCATTTCCAAAATGGTGTCTACGAATCATGTTGTAATGTTTTTTTTTAACAAGCAAGCAACCGACTCTGACATTATATTTCAGAATCCTGGTTGTATTTTTAAAAAGGAAATATATCAATTGATTTTGAAATAGTGTTTCAAGAATCAGCTGTTTAAAAAATTACAATAACATTATGATACAGTATATCGAAATCATTTTTTTTAAATATTTGACAACGGATTTTGAGAGAGAAAAACATTGGTTACAAACTTCAATGAGTTCAAGCGACTTAGACAAGAAGAAAATAAAAAGAGATAAAAAACTTCTATATGATTTCAGCTTGTGTGTTAAAAAAAATATAGGTGAGATATATTGAGAAAAAAAAAACATAATATCATAATTTGTGATATTTTGTTTTTGAAAGAATAAAGAATAAAAAATAAAATATAATATAAATTTTGAAGAGTAAAAATAAAATTAAAATAAAAAACTATTTATACAACGTTTTTCGAATTAAATTTTGTGAGGCATGACTGCATCGATACCTACTATACCAACGCGTGTCGAGTTCACCTCTTCACTCTTAACGGTTCTTTGTCAAGTCTGTCTTTCTCACTGATCGACTATGGCCACCGCCACTGATACCACCGCCACCCAGGTACTCTGTTTTTCTCGATGGTCAACTGTCTATACCGAAACGGAGAAACCGCTTCGTTTTACACCGTTTGATCTCAAATTTTGCGTATCAATATGAGTTGGCCTTCGAATTCGATGCAGGTAGTCAATTCGAAGCTAATTTTGTACTCGTTCTGGCAAAGTTCTTGCTCATGGCGAGTTCGTTTCGGTCTGGAACTTAAAGGTTCTAACTTCTAATCACGTTTTTTGTTTTGATTATTAGCTTATTGTAGATCTCCGATTAATTGTGTTTTGATTTAGGGCTTGCTTATGAGTACAGAGCTGTAAACCTCACAAAAGGAGAACAGTTTAGTCCTGGTATGGAGATTGAATATATATATATATATATATTACTGATAAGAAATCTGTTAATGGTATAGGATGAACATGAAATAGCTGTAGAGTTTATGAAAAAGTGTATTGGAATTGCAGAGTTTAAGAAGTTGAATCCGCTTGGATTTGTGCCGGTGTTAGTAGATGGCGATGCGGTGGTTGCTGATTCTTCCGCCATCTTGCTGGTAGGTCAATGAATCTTCGGTTTGGTCCGATTTTGATCAGTTTGTTTGTTTCGATTCTGTTCGGTTCGGTTTCGTATTGGATTTATCGGTTCGATTTCGATTCGTTTGTTTCTAGTTTTGAGAATGGGTCCGGTTGTTTCCGGGTTTGACCGAACCGGACTATAAAGTTTAAGTGGATCGGAAGGCTCTGACTTTTGGAACCAAAATAGAATCTTCCGTTTGGTCCAATTTCGATTTGGTTCGGTCCGGTTTCGTTTCGGTCCGATCCACTTTCGATACACTGAGCATGGGTCCGATCCACTTTCGATACACTGATTTTAATTTTCAAAATTTTTACTTAAATAAATGATATAAAAATGAAGGTTTAGAAGTTAAACTTAAATTTTTCTTAATTGATCATTACCTAATAACTATTCGAATTCTGTATAAGGTGTTTTATCGGTTCGGTTCGGTTCCGTATCGGTTTTAACGATTCGGTTTTAAATCAGTTCTACTGGTGATCAGTTTGATTCCAAACTGGTCTCGAATGGAACCACAAACCGTTAAGATTGGGTCCA
The DNA here is from genome assembly GCA_036936605.1 of Limnanthes douglasii subsp. nivea. Taxonomy (NCBI): domain Eukaryota; kingdom Viridiplantae; phylum Streptophyta; class Magnoliopsida; order Brassicales; family Limnanthaceae; genus Limnanthes; species Limnanthes douglasii. The sequence goes on from JAUPFV010000005.1 coordinate 288,049,791, forward strand.
GTTTTTTGTCCGGTTTTGATCCGATTCCTAGTTTGTAGAACCATTAACAGCCCAGTTTTGAACAAAGGTGGCTATATATAAACCGAATGTTGTCTGACCTGTACAAAAATGGTGGTAAAGATGAAATTTCATGCCGAAATTCTGAGTAGGAGAAACAAAATATTATCCGAATTGAATTTCAGGCTGCGAATCGGTCTGGATTCTTATATTCAGACCAACCGGTCAGCTTTGGGTATTGAAAAGTAATCCATGTAGGTCATAATTGTGTTAATCGGTTAGGTTTTAGGCTGTTCGAATCAAAACTGCTTTTAGATTCGGGTCATGTCTAACGAATATTCATCCGACCTGTAACCAGTTTTTTTTGCCACCCATGCATATTATGTCTTACTCTAATTTTGATTCAAAATTTTCTATTATTCAGAATGTATGATTTTTTTTTATATCAGTACTTGGAGGAAAAATACCCGGTAAAAGCTCTTTTACCTGCTGATTGTCAAAGAAGAGCCTTGAATTTTCAGGTCAGCTACCTCGGCCGAGCTTTGTTACTATTTGCAGTTCAATTCTGATATATTCTTGAGTTAGCAAACTATTAAAATAAAAAAATATTTTATCTAACAATTCGGAAATGTGTATAGGTTGTCGAGCGTACCAATCTAGTTTGGTTACCTCTTTATCCTGTTTCGGTATCATTTTGCAGGTTTTCAGCATTATCAACTCAAGCATACAGCCTCTACACATGAAGTCACTCCTGGTATTTTCCATATTTATCATTTGCTGACAGTAGTTTTATTTATATACCAAGGCTTTGTCCTTTTTGCCGGATTTTGTTTCCCGGGAAGATAGATGTGCCTAGACATAATCTGGTAAATGAAAGTTATGTTCTTTTGAAGAAATCGATCGAATACCATGTGACCAAATTTTCCATTCTCCGATTGCGGCAAAAGAAGGGGCCACAAATTTTTGACTTGTATTGTATTCAATAGAAACAAATTGAGGACAAATTTGGCACCGGAGCGAGTCAGTTATGGGCTGAATCTAGCATTACAAAAGGTTTCGCCGGTTAGTATTGTTTTCTCTCAAACATTGCCGAAACTTAATTTGTTTGACTAACTGGTGGCAACAATTCTAGTTACAGTCCAATACAGCTTTGTAGTAATTAGTAGTCTGTCAGGCCTAGACCGGACCGTTAAGACATGGTTTGATCCTAGTTTTTTCAATTCTGTATATGCAGTCTTAAAGTACTTTTAAATTATTTGTTCCCAATCCGGATTAACCGACTTGAATCAATTACCTTTCAATGTCTAAATCCGGAATTTACCCAGATTTCAACTCAGACGATCCATACACGGTCCATATCTTGGTCTTGCCAACTTGTAGAAAATCGATTGATCAAGATTTTGCCACCTTTATTGTCTCTTATAATTCAATTTATGAGTGCCTGTCTCTCTTTGGATAGCGCTGGAAAGGTTGCTAGCACCTGTGTCAAGTAAGTACTCCACTGGAGAAGAACTATACCTGGTCAGTTAGCTAGCCCCTTCAACACTTACCCGCAATAGTTTTGTTTATATCTTGCAAACATTGGACAAAACAAGTTGATGTTTTTCGTCGTAATTTACTCGCTATATAAATAATCGCTCAATTGTTTCATGTGCAGGCTGATGTGTTTTTGGCTCCACAGATAGCTGTGGCTACGACGAGGTTTCATATAGATATCGTAAGAGTACTAAACTCTACTCTTTGTTCATCAAGTTCAGCTACTTAGTAATGAATACAATTTTAATAAATGGATGTTTCAATGCAGTCCAATTACCCTACTTTGAGTCGGTTGTATGAGTCGTACAAGGCATTGCCAGAGTTCATAGCCTCAACACCAGAAAAACAACCTGACGCCGTGCCTGAAGTTGGAGCCTGATTCTATGTTTTAGTCTCATGCTCCTATACTTGTTAAAAAATGTCCAGAAATAAATAATCCTTCAACAGTCTTTTGTTTTGTATATGTAAAAAGAAAGTGATGGCTGTTTAATTTGTTTTCAATAATTATATGCAATTTAAAGAAAAAAGTAAAGTATTATTCTGTATTTAGATCTAGATTTAAGTACCATCTAAGAATCTATGATATGATTTTATTTAAAAAAAATATATAAGTGTGAAATAGTTAGGGGTGATTTTGGTATTACAAAGCTGTATATAATTTTGTATATTTAAAACTCTTGGGTGAATTTGGTAACCTATATAATATTATAGGAAAGTTAATACTAAAAATAAAAATTTCAATAACCCAATCGGCGAGCTTTTGTCGCCGGAAGGAACATACGATAATATTTTGTTGTCCCATGAGCTTAGAGGTATCATAATAATGGTAAGGAAAAAATGTTGTCCCAAGAGCTTAGAGGTATTATAATAATGATAGGGAAAAAAGGTGGGCCTTAAAATTAATATTATGAAAGCTCTTGCTAATGTTCGTTGGCACCTCATTCTTGACATTCTAGTAGCGATGCATTTTTCTGAGAAGATGATTATTTAGATAGTCAAGTGCATCTTATTTTTTCTCATACTATATTAATATTAATGGAGATCCTCATGGAAACTTTAAAGGTAAAGAAGGTCTTAGATAAGGTGATCCCCTCTCCACTTTTTTTGTGCTTGTCATGCAAGTGTTATCATGTATCCTCAAGAAGAAAAACCAAGAGAGGAATTTTCGTTTTCACTGGAAGTGTCATAAGCAGAACATCATCAATCTTTGCTTTGCAGATGATCTGATGATTTTCTGTCATGGTGATACTCAATCTCTTACTCTCATTAAAGAGGCTCTTGATGACTTCTACCTGCTATCTGGTCTAAAGGTCAATCCCTCTAAAAGTCATTGTTTTTTCTCCGGAATTGACCATCACCTTAGATCAGATCTATTGCCAATCCTGAGCTTCCCGGAAGACTCTTTCCCAGTGAAATATCTGGGAGTCCCTCTTCTCACAGGTAGACTTACTAATTCGGATTGTCGCCCCCTCCTGCATAAAATAACCTTCCGAATTGATTCTTGGACCGCCAAACACCTCTCATATGCGGGCAGGCTCCAACTAATCAAATCTGTCTTATTTGCTGGCCAGGTATATTGGTCCTCGATCTTTATCCTTCCGTCTAGAATAATAAAAGAATTAACCCAATATCTTCGACGCTTTCTTTGGTCTGGATCGTCCATGAAAATCCACGGAGACAAAGTCGCCTGGTCCAATATCACCACTCCATATAAAGAGGCGACCTTGGGATCCTAGATATAAAAACCTGGAATCAGGCGGTTGTCCTTAAGCACCTTTGGTCTATTGTCAGTAATAAGAACCAATCCATCTGGTGTGATTGGATTAAATCTGAAAAAGATTAAAAACAAAAGTTTTTGGGACGTTTCTATTGGCTCCTCTCCCTCGTGGATTTGGAGGAAAATTCTTCGTTTTCGCCCTTTGGCTCGTAATTTGTACAGGGTGGCTATTGGAAATGTATTGGACACTTCCTTCTGGCACGACCCGTGACTCCTTCCCTCTTATTTTTTCCGTCCACTACGGCTCCAACATTATTACTGATTCACGGTTGGGAAATAACCTAAAGGTTTCTGACATCATCCGCAATGGTGAATGGAATGGGCCTGCAAACTTGAGACCGACACGAGCTCGAAGTCGCGCTCATCTTGAAGAGGTCCACAATCTTATCCTCACTCCCCCAACCCAATATCCTCTCGATGGATGTTCCTTTCTGGGTCGTGAGGATGGATGCAACACTTTCACAATAAAAGACACATACAACGCTATTCGTTCGCCTGGCCCGGAAATGGGGTGGGCTAGTATGGAATAAATTCAATATTTCACGTCATTCCTTTATCTCTTGGCTGGCTATTAAGAGCAAGCTTGCTACCAGAGACAAGCTTCTCAGTTGGGGTCTAACCACCCCAACTGTCTGCGCCCTTTGTAACTCTACTCCTGAATCTACATCTTATCTCCACTTCGACTGTAGTTTCACCCAGAGTATCTGGACTTTTACAAGTATTAAACTTGGATTTCCTTTCCATCCCTTGTGCTGACAATCTTGGATTCATGAGGCGTCAAGATGGTTTAATTCTCGAGACCATTGTACTTGACGAATTTGTTTCAACGCGGTCATTTACCACGTCTGGAAAGAGCGGAATTCAAGAATATTTGGTTCCGCTCCAGTCATGGCATCTACGATAACATTCTAAATTTTATTGGATCTCCGATTCAGATTCGATGACACCAAGATTGGTTGCCCCACGTAGTTTCCATTAAAACTTACTCATATCCTACTTTATTGTTGCAGGTGACCCTCAGTCTGGACTGGAGCATGGTTATTTCAGATTCGATGCACTCAGAGTCTTCTCCCAGCTACCTAGTCATGACCGCATGATATTTGCTTTTGTATTCGTCTTATCTAGTGTACCATACCCTTATTCTATGGCGTTTTGACTTTGATTACTCTATTAGATTTGTAATACCTCAGGGTATACACCAGGCTTTTGTATGAACAATTTATTTAATTTAAACTCTTTTTACACCAAAAATTATATTTCAATAACCGTTCACATTTTTAAGTTTTTCAATAGTTTACAATATAAAAAAAATTTATAATATTTTTTATTATGAAAAAAGAAATCCTATGAGTTCTACCTTTCTTTTTCACGATTGCAAAGACTTTTTTAAAAATGAAATTCTTAAATATTTTGAATTATGAAATCATGCAACATATTTCACTGAATTTTGGAACATTTCAACTTTAACGTAAACCAATTGCTGAATTAGATTTTTACAAAAAAGTTATTCTATTTTGTTTTTAATTTTTTTTGTGTTCATAAATAATATACACGTAAATAATATACACGATCTAAGAACCATTCGTGTTTGGTTTTGCTGATTAGTATGTCTATTGAGTAACAAAAAATTCAGTTGGTAATTCAGGAAGTATTTATGTACATGTTTAAAGATTATGGATGATTTTTGTTTCTTCTGTTTTCGCAATTTAATTGAACGTATTTACGCACCCAACTTAAAATAGTTTCTAGACCTTGATGAGTCCGAATTCAGCATGCTCCCCGGACACGGGCAGGTCAGTCCAAGGCCTCCGGACCGGACAGATCGGAGAGATCACATGGACCGGACAGATCACTTTGAACACTATGACCATAGGACTGTTCGAACTATGACAAAAGTACTAAAAAACCTAAACACTTCTTGACTAAGCTGCTTGCTCTCATGCTTAGAGCTCATGGGTCTTTGAACATGACCCGGGTCCATTAAACATGACCCGAAAGCCCATAAGGGCCCAAACGTTAGGGTATAAATACCCAACCACCTGCATTAACTAGGGGTAATGAAAATTAACTGCTACCAAGCTGCTTAATTATCTCTCTACTCTCTAAACACTTAAAACACCCACACACCACCATAAAACTGCAACTGAAATTACCAGCTTACCCTCAGGCAATTATTATCCACACCAGACCTAGTTTCTATTCTATTTTTAAAAACTATTTTTAAAACAAACTTGACGTATTTACGCATCTAACTTATAGTAAGTTTCCGGATATACTTTCTATTTTATTTATCAAACATAAAAGATCGTTTTCCCAACCAAATTCCATATATTTACGCAATTAACTTACATGAAGTTTTCAAACCAACTTTATATTTTATTTTTTAAACATATAAGACCTTTTTTCGTAACCAAATTGCACCTATTTATGCTTCCAAATAACATTCAGTTTTCAGACTCACTTTATATTTCTTTATCAAACATAAAAAAACGTTTTTCGCAATCTAGCTGCATGTATTTACGCACGTAACCAGCAATTAGTTAAATAGTAATCTACATGATTTGTGAATGATTGATCAACAAAAAAAAACCTCGTAACTTACATTATGCTCCCTCAATAAATACAGTGTATGGCGGGTATTGATACAAGTATCATCATCTATCCGAAAAGTTGGAGGTGCGTATCTGCACATAGTAGGCATATAAGGCTTGTAGAGACTATTGACTGTAGTAAAAAGGGAGGGAAGTGATCATAGATCCATGTCTTCAACAAAGAAACAAAACCAGTAAACCCTAACATGGTGTGTATGGACGTTTTTACTATATGGTGATACGACTGAGCTAATAAATGCTGGCCCCAGTTATATCTAACCGATGTCCTATAGTGCTTTACAAACTGCATGTAATCTAACGATATACTATTCCCCGTCTTGTTTGTCACAACACGAAAACCTAGCATGTGGAGCAAATAACCCCTCGTGACGCATACTACAATAACATCAGAATAGACTCATTCTTGAATAAATCTTGGATGTACACCTCATGCAAAAACTGTAGCCTAACCGATCTAGCACTACCAGTCTTGTGTTTCTCTAACTCCCTCTTAAGAAGATTAACGGGCATACCTAGTGTACTAGCATACCAAGCTACACGCTGATCATCACTAGGAAACGTCTGAAGGTCGAAACCATCACCTGTAACCGGAAGACCATTGATAGCGTGGACGTCATCTAATGTGACCGTCATCTCACCGAATGAGAAGTGGAAGTTGTTGGTCTCTACATGCCACCTCTCGAAAAACGCATCAACTAGATGCACGTTAGTAGACCAACGCTCCAAGCAGTAGATGAAGGGAGCAAAACAAGACATCATAACCTGCTCTCTCACCTTGCTCTGACCGGTCAGATCCCATGCACGATGGGCACCGTACATAGCGTAGCACCACAAGTTTCGACGTACCTACTCAAGATTTAAGTAAACTAAACAATACATAAAATAGAATTTTCTACACGTTAAACAAATCCTTACCTCGCCCTTAAATACGCTATATGCCTCGTGAAGTCTGTAGTCTGGATAAATATCCGGCATATGGGGATTCACTCTCTAGAATTGCTGATCCAGAGTCCCACACGTAAGGAAAACCACAAGCGTAGGAATTTCGGTGCGGCGCCAACGCCTAACAGACCGTGAAGTAGGGTCACACTGCTCGATGTCCGTGCCACCGGAGTCTGACCCTGATTCATGAACAAGAGTACGCTCTCTACGAGGCATGGTGAAAATGAAAACAACACATTTTTATATACCAAAACAAACCCAAAACAATTACCAAACACCATTTTATATATTTAAATGGAAGACATAAACTTAAGAAATTAATATGCAAGTCAATTTGGGGTCTAACATGCATAATTTAATAAACAGGCTAAATCGCGAATATAATGTGCCCAGTATTAGCAATATTGCGAACAGTCACAATTACGAATACACAATGCCCGATTAAATGTATTTTCAAGAAAGTTAGCATTTTGACTATTCATTTTGGATAGTTAGTTGGTTGAATAAACATGCACAAGGGATGGACTTTATCCAGAATAGATAGTTAATAGATTAAAATCGAATAAATTTTTTATTATTATGTATGCCATAGTTTACATGCTTGCAGCAGATCATCTTATGATGTAATGACATATGTCAACCATCGTATAGGGAACGATCCATAATTTTTTATCCTCGACCATTAAGTCATCAAGATTGTACAAAATTATCAAATGATTTTTGATTGTGGTTGTTTTGTTACTATTGTTCGCGCTAGCGACATATTTCAAAGGATAGCATTCTGGTTCTCCATTAATGGGGTCGGCCAAAATGGTGGTGGAGATTTTGTACGTACGATGGATGGAGATCATGGATCACTCATAGAAAACTTCAAGCCCTTGTTGAATTCGATTATGGTTTAGATATTTTTTTATCACATAACATGGATTGCTTTGGAGAAAGCTAGAATAAAAGTTTACAGAGATAGTACTACTTATTTCGACTTGTTAAAATGTTATTTTAAGCCCCAAAAGAATCTATGCATCACAATTGATTTTGTAATGGAATATGATGGAGGAACCGTTTTTTAAACGATGTTTTATAGGTTATGAAGCTTATCTTCAAGGCTTTCACTCTTGCTGTCTCATACTCTTTATCGCTGGCATATTTTTTATCGATACACATCGAAGGGTTTTACTCTCTGCATTAGCTAAAGATGGTAATATTGGTAATTTTTTTAAACAAAAATTATTTATAATTACATAATTCTAGTTTGGTTGCAGATAATGTATTAATCGGTTGTAAAATTATTTGCAAGTTGGTTGTGTAATTATGCTTTTGTTGCGTAATTAGTATGATATTGTGAAAATACATGATTTTAATTTGGTTGCATAATTAAGTGCAAATGGATTAGATAATTACATTTTAGATTGCGAAATTACAATTTATATAATTGGTTTTTAAATTACTTTATCCAGTTGATACTTATTACTCTTATATCTCATGTAAGTATTTTTCCAATAGTATTTGTTGTTCTTGGGCCTGAAAATAGGGATAATTAGCAATGGTTTTTAGAGACATTAAAGCCTTATTTACTTGATTATCAAATCATTTATATATCTGATTGTCACCTATGTATTATTAATGTTGTCTCAACTATTTTCCATGATTGCTACCATTCAAAATGTTTTTATCGTCTTATTAGAAATCTGAAGCATGTGTTGAGACGTTCACCAAAATATTTAAGGAAGAATTTGGTTAAGATTTTGAAACATGCTGCTTAATCACCCACTGAGAGTTTATTTGATTCAAATTTTCATGAATTTCTTAAATAATATGGTAAAAACGTACATACCTTCATTGAAAACTTTCCTCTTGAAAAGTACGCTTGCACATTTGTTTTTAAAATAAACGTTATGTTCTATGCTTCTAGTCCAGATGAGTATTTTAACAATCAAATTAAATAATTCTGTAGCCTGCCTATTTCAGAATTATTGGATAAAATTACGATTATGCTTATGACCCAGATATCAAAGTGTCATTCTCACTGTTTACGTTGGAATAAATATATTTGTCATGATATTGAGAGAAATATTTAAAACAACATTGAAGAAGGTTGTTTGGTCGTCTACCAAATTAGTGTTTGAATTTCAGTCGGAACCGTTAATGGTTAGATCTTTCAAACAACTAATGTTATTGTACTAGTTGACAAATAGATGTCCGTGCTTCTATATTTAGTATTCATGGGAATCCTTCGACATATATCGATTCATGTTACAACTTAAGTTCTTATAAGAAAACTTATTCTCATAACATACCAACTTTAACTACTTTCGGTGAAATTTCTAGTTCAAAACCATATCATATCGTTCTTTCACCTAGCTTGAAAATGAGAACTAGAAGACCTAAGAATAAACGTACTATATCCCAAGGTGAAGAATTACTTCATAAATTAAAGTAAGGATGTTGTAAAAACGTGGTCATAATAGAAGAACTTGTGAAGAAAATATATAAAACAACATACTTTTGTTTTTTTAATTAGATATGTCTTTTTTGTTATTTTTATAATTTTTTATTAAACAATTTGAAATTTGGAAACTTTTTAGATATGAAAGTAACCATTTTTAGTTGGGTGCGTACTTACGTTATAATGGGTTACGAAAAAAATTTGTTGTGAAAAAATATTAGTGTAATTGGATGCATAATTACCTTATGATGGGTTGCGTAATTACATTTTAATTTGCAGCAAAATAAAAAATTTGGTTGCGTAAATAGATATTTGTTATGAAATATTACAATTGTAATTAGGTGTGAAATTATGGTTTAATTGGTTCCAAAATTACGTTATAAATTGTTACACTTTTAAAATAACAATATATAAATAAATGATAAAAAAAACAATACTCCAAATAAAAATTGAGTATAGCTTAGAGACATACAAATTTAACAAAAAAACATAGATTGATTTTTTTTTTAGTTTTTCAACACGATCTTCAAAAATAGCATTTGATTCTTCCATTTTTAATTTGTTCATTAGTTTTTGTTTCCATTTCTTCAATTTGTTTAATGATATTTTCGTCTAGCTCCATATCTTATGACTGCAAAATAAAAAGAAATAAAAGTTTGTCATACTGTGGTTGCGTAAATTATGTGCAATCATGTTATGAATATATATATATATATATAGTTAGATGGGTTCAACATGGTTGCGTAATCGTGAGTAAGTAGGTTGGGTAATTATGATTGAATTGGTTATGAAATTAGTTTTTTCATTGCGAAAAAAGATTAAAGTTACCTGCTGAAATTCATTCTCAATTGTTTAATTATTTATAACCATTCTTTATTTCTTTTGTGAGCTGAAATGTATATGAAATTCATGATGTGGAAAATACTGATTTTTTCTACATTTTTTTATCTACATTACAAAGTTAAATATATATTTAGATTAGTATTTAAAGTAACAGTTAGTTGGGTGCGTAAATATGAACATTTGGGTTGTGATAAGTGTTTTTTATTTTTGAAAAACAAAATAGAAAGTTAGTCCGAATCTGACTCTAAGTTAAGTGCATAAATACATCAAGTTTTATTGCGAAAAAGGTCTTATAGTTTGCAAAACAAAAAATAAACTAGATCTAAAGATTTACTGCATTTAGTTGTATAAATACGTATAACTTAGTTGTGAAAAATAAAAAAGAATTCATCCAAAACCTTTAAAGAGGTACATAAGTAATTTCTAGGTTACTAATTGTATATTTTTTGCGTAAAAAGATATACAAAACATCAAAACAAATCACGAACAAAATCGAAGTCATGCATATAATTAAGAACATAGGAACAAAAAAATTAAAGACGAAAGATAGTAATTTTCTTACGGAAAAATTTGATTTAGTAGTTGATTTATGTTGAACTGCTTGAGGTTTCATTGAAATATGTTGCAAGAATATTTAATTTGAGAGATTTTTTAGTTTCAATTTTAGAGAGGGAGGAATTTTTCGCGAGCTAGAAGAAAGTGAAGATTTTTTATTTTCTTTTTTTATACTCGAGGGGTATTGTTAATATATTCTATTTTATAAATTGTTATTGGTGATGAGTCCGAATTCGAAGAGCTCCCCGGAAGGGTAGTCCAAAGTAAATCACCCCGTAAATTCGGACAGACTCCATGACTTCAATTCGGACAGCACTGATTGAACCGGACAGGTGATCTCGAACACTGCAAACATAAGGCAGTTCGAACTATGACTAAAGTACTAAAAAACCTAATCACTATCTGACTAAGCTACCTGTACATCTGCTTAAAACTCATGGGTCTTTAAACATGACCCGGGTCCATTAAACTTGAAACCGAAAGCCCATAAGGGCCCAAATTTCACACTATAAATGCCCAACCACCAGCATTAACTATGGGTAAGAAAAATTAACTGCTGCCAGGCTGCTTAATTCTCTCTCCACCCTTGAAACACTTTGAAACACCCTGAAATATCTTAAAACACCCTTAAACACCACCACACCACCGTGAAACACCCTTACGCCGCCTTAAAACTCCACTTAAAATTACCAGCCTACCCTCAGGCTACTTTTATCCATACCAAATTGGCGACCACAGTGGGAGGCGACGGTGCCTGAATCAAACATTCAAAACCAAGTAAAGGAATTCTGTTCGAATGAATCCGGATAATCCAGAGCTTCCACCAGCTTTGCTCGAAGTGGTGGAAGAGAACGATGAATATACTGTCCAGGAGCGTGACAGGTTGAGGGTTGAAATAGAAGCTCTGAGGGCTGAGAAGGCCAAGATGGGCATGAAGGAAAAGTCCAAAGCATCAGTTGCTCATCGCTCTGATAACCCTCGTGAGCATGAGGCTTCAAAGACTCATGTGAGCACTAAAAAGACACATGCCAGTTCTAAAAAGTCTCACCGGTCCAAGCCTGTGGAGAGTTCTGACTCAAGCTCAGAGTCTTCGGACAGCTCTTCGGACAGTGAGGGAAATGAAAAGTCCTTGTCCTCCAGCAGTGACGAGGGGCGAACCAGGAAAAAACAGAAGCAAGTTAAAAAGTATTCTAGAAAAAGAGATCGCTATGGAAGAATGAAAAGGCATATTGGAAAAGGGTCATCTCACCGGAGGCATGTAGACCGGATGCTGATGGATCCTTTTGCCTTCCATGATGAGCCAGGTATCTTTGCAACTCCTAATGATGATACCGTGTTCAGTCGTGGAAGGAATTGGAGGCAGTCTCCACTGTCTTCTAAAATCCTATCTGGAAACCTCCCCAAGAGGTTTGATAGCACAAAGATGGAGAAGTATGATGGTAGTACTGATCCGGACAATCATCTGGAGCAATTCAAGAACTTCATGATGAACTTTGATGATGATGATAAACTACTCTGCAGGGCATTCTCCCAGTCCTTTACGGGGAGTGCTCTGAAGTGGTACAACAGCCTTCCTCAGGGTTGTATCAGAGACTTTGATACCTTTTGGGTGGCCTTTCGAAGGCAATTTGTGGGGAGTAAGGAGCTCAAGGGTAATGGAGATACCATAATCCATTGTGCCCAAGAGCCAAATGAATCGTTGAAAGAATACATAAGTCGTTTTGTGAACACAAAGAACGGGCTGGCTGATTGCTTTGAACAAGTGGCAATAGCATCCCTGAGACAAGGTTTGAACCCGGGCAACCTGGCCGATTCAGTAACAAGGAAGAAAGCCATGACCTGGGGTGGATTGCTGAATCAAGTCGGCAAGCAAATAAATGTTGATGAAACAAAAAAGACCAGGGTGCACAGGCAGGTGAGATCCACCCCGGTGACACCAACTCCCAATCAAAACCAGTCTGGCAACAAAGCTAGAGAAACCGGACAGGGGCATGGAAGAGGAAAAGCTCAGTCTCAACCAGCTGCCCCTGCACAAAGCCAACAGTCTAGAAACAAAAGAGGGCCATGGGTCCAACCGGAGTGGTTTGCAGAACTCAAAGAAAGTGTGGCAACCATTTTTGATAAAACTAAAGATGAAGTACACTACCGGAGACCAGCAGCCTTGCAGTCTCCCAGAGAACATCGAAACAGTTCTTTTTGTCAATATCACAATGATATTGGCCATACTACTGATGATTGCATAGCATTGAAACAAGAGGTTCAGAACCTGATTGAAAGAGGGAAGTTGGGTGCATACGTTAAAAGAAGAGGAGGCAACAGGCCTGACAATACTCACCGGGCTGGTCCGGTTAATGCTGCCCCAGAAGGGGCTATGGTAATCGTTGAAAGGTTTGATGTGGAATCTGAATACTTGGATCCTGATCCAACAAGGAACAGAGTGGGTACAATAGAGGAGCGTTCCAGGTCGGTCTCCGGGCTCATTAAATTCTTTGAGTCCTTGACAATTTTCGGAGGGGACACTGTAACGGCTCCTACCACTTCATCAAGAAAAAGGCATGTTCATAATTTGGCAACCCAACTAGAAGGGGGAATGACCTCTTATCAATCGTCAAGTTTATTCCCATTCATTGTCTTTGATGGGGATGATTTGAGAGACATTGCTGGCCCTCATGAAGATGCTGTTGTCATAGGAGCATCGATAGGGGGCAATGAGATAAGGCGAATCCTGGTAGATACTGGGAGCTCTGCCAATATCCTTTTCCTAGATACTTACAAGAAAATGAAAAATCCAGCTGTGATTCAAAAGTCAGACAGATCAATTGTAGGCTTCACGGGCAGCTCAGCTGATGTAATCGGTGAGTTCGAAGAAGAAGTATTGTTGGGCAGAGGCCCTTTCAAGAAAACGGTCAGAATACTTTTCATTGTGGTGGACTGTCCCACTTGTTACAATGCTATTCTAGGGAGATCTTGGCTCTCTAGGATGCACGCAGTGGCTTCGACAGTCCATCAGTGTTTAAAATATGCTGTTCAGGGGCAGGTTGGGGTTGTCCGGAGCAGTCAAAAAGTTGCAAGAGAATGCTATGCCACTGCCTTGGCTCCGCGAACGCTGGGGGCAGTCCGTATAAATGACCAATAGCAGGTTGAGGGCCTTTTTGGGGGTGAGGGTGAAATTGATGACCCCAGAGAGACCCCCGGAGTATTGATCCCAGTGGAGGAGGTTGAGACGCACTGCTTGGAAGAAGGGAAATTTGTCAAGATAGGGTCCAAAATGCCATAAGTATTGAAAGAAGAGATGTTAAAATTCTTAAAAGACCATCAGCACGTTTTTGCCTGGTGCAACGCTGATGTTACTGGAGTTCCGTCAGAGGTGATTTCCCATCACCTATCTGTCCGGAGAGATGTGGCACCTGTGGTGCAAAAGAGGAGAGCTTTCTCAAAAGAAAAGGCTGATGTCATTGTACAAGAGGTTGACAGACTCACAAAGATGGGGCACATTAAAGAATCTCAATATCCTTTGTGGACTGCCAATCCAGTCTTGGTAAAAAAGAAAAACGGTAAATGGCGAATGTGCATTGACTTCACAGATCTCAATCGAGCTTGCCCAAAAGACTTGTATCCGGTTCCCCGGATAGATCAGCTGGTAGATTCTACTTCTGGGAACAAGCTACTCTCCTTCATGGATGCTTTCTCCGGATACAATCAGATCCAGGTGGATCCAAGAGATCAAGAGCATACCACTTTCGTTACTGATAGAGGTTTACACTGCTACACGGTGATGCCTTTTGGTTTGAAAAATGCTGGGGCTACTTATCAAAGGTTAGTCAATAAGGCATTTGCTGATCAAATTGGAAGAAATATGGAGGTTTACATTGACGATATGATGGTGAAAAGTGTGGATGAGCAGCTGCACTTGTCCGACCTCCAGGAGACTTTTGCCAATCTGGCCAAGGTAAATTTAAAGTTAAATCCTGAAAAATGTGTGTTCGGAGTGCAGTCCGGGAAGTTCTTAGGGTATATTATAAGTGAGCATGGAATACAGCCCGACCCGGACCAACTCAATGCTTTATTTCAAATGGAGCCTCCTCGAAACATTAAAGAAGTACAGCGGTTAACGGGGAGGTTAGCATCTTTGAACAGATTCATCTCAAGGTCTTCGGACAGATGTGCTCCTTTCTTTCAAACTTTGAAGGGTGCAAAGGGGTTTGAGTGGACGCCACAGTGTGATGAGGCATTCAACGAGATTAAGAAGCATCTGTCCTCTCCCAAGACTTTGTTTAAACCAATCGAGGGGGAGACTCTTTTTGTGTATCTGGCTGTTTCAAGCTGTGCCATCAGTGCTGTGCTAGTAAGGGAGGTTGATGGGTATCCTCATCCGGTATACTACATCAGCAAAAGCCTGATTGATGCTGAACGCCGTTACTTGAAACTCGAGAAACTAGCATTGGCCTTGGTGATAGCTGCAAGAAAGATGAGGCCTTATTTTCAGGCTCATCCTATCGTTGTCCGGACATCCTTCCCTTTAAAGAATGTCCTTCAAAAAGCAGACATTTCAAGCAGAATGACAAAGTGGTCAGTAGAGTTGGGGGACTTCGACATAGACTTTGCTCCTCGAACAGCAGTAAAAGCTCAAGCTGTGGCTGATTTTCTGGTCGAATTCCATTCTGATAGGGACTCAGAGCAACCTGCTGATTCAAAAGACAAAAAAGTATGGATTGTCCGAACAGACGGGGGATCCAGTGCCATAGGATCTGGGGCAGGGATATGTCTCACTTCCCCTTATGGTGATAACATGTTCCAATCTATTTGTTTTGCTTTCAGGGCATCCAATAACGAGTCCGAATACGAAGCAGCTATAGCTGGGTTGAAGTTGGCTTACATCTGTGGAGAAAAAAGGGTCAAGCTACTAAGTGACTCCCAATTGCTCGTCCACCATGCTTTGGGCTTATCAGAAGCTAGAAAGGAACAATTGATCAAATATTTAATTCTCTTGAAAAATGAGGCAATGAAGTTTAAAGCTGTTGTCTATGAGCATATCCCCCGGGCAGAGAATGAGCTAGCAGACTCGTTGGCAACAATAGCATACACGGAGTCCTATCCATGGATCCATGTGCTTGAAAGTCCTTCTATTCAACTTGATGAAGGGGAGAAAGAGGAAATCTTTGAAATACAAGTAAATCAGCTTCAGGATTGGAGGTCTCCTCTTATGCAGTATCTGTCCGATGGTGTCGTACCCTTGGATAAATCACAAGCCAGAACGTTAAAACACAAGGCTCGTGGTTTCATCATGATTAGAGAGGTCTTGTACAAGAAATCCTACAGCAAACCTCTCCTACGCTGTTTGGGAGATCATGAGTCACAAATGGTTCTCTCCGAATTACATGATGGAGAGGGATCAGCCCATTGTGGATTTAGAGCATTAACAAGAAGAGTGCTTCTCTCCGGATATTATTGGCCTTCAATAATGAAAGATGTCAAGGAACTGGTAAGAAGGTGTGACCCATGCCAGAGGTACAGCAATGAAATTCATGTACCAGCCATTCCTATGGAATCAATTTCTGAGCCTATTCCTTTTGCTCGATGGGGATTGGACTTAGTTGGGCCTCTCCCTATGGCGTCCGGAGGGCGTAAAACCATAATCGTAGCCATTGACTACTTTTCGAAGTGGATAGAAGCAGCCCCCTTGGCAGGAACAACATCAAAGGCTGTTATAAAATTCATTCTATCCAACATATGTTGCAGATTTGGTGTTCCCCAGAGAATAACAACAGACAATGGGCCACAGTTTGACAACAGAGAAATGGAGAGCTTATGTGCCTCAAGGGGTATTCAGCACTGCTTTTCTTCACCATTCCACCCACAAGCCAATGGGCAAGTTGAAGTGGCTAACAGAACAATACTGTCCGGTTTAAAGAAAAATTTGGAAGGGGCTGCTGGGAAGTGGCCTAGTTATTTACAAGAAGTCTTGTGGGCCTACCGGACAATGCCTGGGGCTGCCACACAAGAATCACCTTTTGCCTTGGTCTATGGGATGGATGCAGTAGCTCCCATAGAAAAGACACTCCCCTCTTTTCGTGTTCATAACTTCTCCGGACGGGCTAATGAAATAGCAGTTAGAAATCAACTTGATTTAATTGAAGAAAGGCGAGTAAAAGCTCATCTTAGAATGGCACACTATCAAGGCTTGATGAGAAGAAGGTTTGCTTCTAAGGTTAAAAGAAGAGACTTTAAACCAGGAGATAAAGTGTTGAGGAAAGTTTTCTTGCATACCAAGGAAAAGCTCTTCGGAAAGCTGGCCCCAACTTGGGAGGGTCCGTATACTGTGGTTGAAAGAATCAAGCCTGGCACATACTGGCTGGAAGACAAGGATGGCAGGGTTTTAACTCACCCTTGGAATATTGAACACCTTCGAATGTACTTAGAATAAAGTTTATGTAAATATTTACTTGTTTAAACATCCATGTAAATATTTGGGGGCATACCACTTCCTCTCTTCGGCGCCACGAAGAGCTTTCAATAAAACTTGTAGCCTTCTTAAACAATTTTCTAAGTTTTTACAAAATTCTGTTGATTGCCATACTACCCGGACTGAAAGATCTAAGGGCTACTTAAATTCTAGCCAGAGAAATTAAATACTCTCACAATACGAAATATTTAAACAGACTATGGAATAAGAGAAAGGTTGTGCAAGATAAAACGTTCATTCAATAAACTTAAAGTTGCCTTGGCCTTCCAAGGACTTTTTAAACAAGTTTGAGCATAATACAAAAATCTGTCCGGTTAAAACGGACAGCATCACAAAAAAGGGGCCTTGGCCTTCCAAGGACTTTGGTTCGAACAAAAAGTAAACAAAGCAAATTACCAACTAAGGTGGAGCCTTTGAAGATGGCTCACCCTCATCTGTTCCCTTGATCATGATATCGCTTTTTTCCTCAATGACCTTCTTGCCTTTGGGGTCAGCCTCTTCTTCACCCGGACTCTCTCCGGTTTCCTCCTCGTCACCAGATGAGGATATATCAGTGTACCCTTCATCAACCATGGTCCAATATGGGAGATCATCGTCATCTACGTAACGCCATAAGTCCCCAAGCCTCCTCTTCGGGAACTTCTCGTGAAATAGGAGGACCATGTCGGACTTCACCTTTTCAATCAATAATTCCTCACTCTGTATCATCTCCCTGGCATAAGCGTTGATTTTGGCCTTGATCATGGCCTCTTGATCCTTCACCAAAGCAGCTTTCTCCTCAACGGCTTGAGTCACTGCATTCTCTAAAGCAAGTTTGTCAGTAGTCAGATTGGTGACAATCTTCTCCTTTGCTGCAGTTTCTCCCCTTGAGGTTGTCAAGTCCTTCTCCAATCCGGACAGCTTAGCCCGGAGGTCTTTTACGGTCTCTTCTAAAGAAGCAACTTTTGTGTTGCTCTTCTCTTGATTCTCCTTCAGCTGTTCGTTCGATTCCTTAAGCAAGTCAACCTTAGTAGTGGCAGTCCTGAGGTCATCGGACAGTTTCTCCTTCTCAGACTTAAGTTCTCTGATGGTTTCTGCCTGACTCCGGACTTGCCTTTCTAGGGTAAGTACTGGTTGTACGTTGCTCAGGAGGGAATGAGCTATAACATCTCTCTCGCTGGAGACCAAGAAAGTCTTACCGTTGAAGTTTACTGTGTTGGAGCTGCTTGGGGGAACATATGGCCCAGCAAACTCATCTCTTGACAGACCAAGAAAGTAATCACCCAGAGGACCCAGGCCGGTGACATCCACTTCGTCCATATTGATCTCTCCCCTTTCAATCTCATCAGTATGGAGTTCCCTTGGAATCCCTTCGTTAAGATTCTCCGGGATCTCTTCAGCCAACGTTGGATCAATAGGGAAAGTGGGCTCCGGATCCCGGGGAGCAAACTCTTCTTCTTGAGAAATCTTCTTCTTTTTGGCCTCCTTATCAGCACTGTCACTCGTTTGCTTGCGAGTTCGTTTGGAGGCCCTTGAAGGTTTTGAGGGAGTCTCTCCGTGTTTCTTAGTTTCCACTTCTACCACCTGAAGAAGGTTTGCATCAACTTGAGCTGGGACTGGCACCTCTGTGTCAGTTGGAGCCTTTTTCTCCGTATCCGCTGCTGTTTTCCTCCCTTTCTTCTTCTGGCCCTTCATTTTACTTGGGGCTTTGGCCCGGAGAGGGAGGAAAAGGGTCCCATCTAGCTCATGAGACCTTCTCAGCACTATGTCATCATCAGGAGGGGTGGAGAACTCCTCCCATGTTAAATCCCTTCGACCTGTGGTGTTCCACATGTGAGATCTCGCCAAGTTCCCCGAAGTGAAAGCCTTGTGAAACCGGTTCTCCCAGTTCTATGCGGCCCATGCATTTATCTTGCCACAGGTGACCTGTCCGGCTTTCAGATAGTCTCCGAACTCTTTTGGCAGTTCTAATAAAACAAAAGAATAACTAGTTAGTGACAGCTTAAAGAAGGGAAGATTCGAACAGAAACTTAAGGAAAGAACTTACGATCGCTTCTCCATCTACTTCGAAGAAGGCTAGGATTCTCCCCAACCTTAATCTTCTTCCCATTCTCCCATGAGCCACTTATAAACAAGAACTGGCTCCTCCATTTATTCTCCGATTCCAGGAGATCATCGACGACTTTCAGATTGTTCCCCATATTAAAGTGATAAAAGGGGAACTGGTGATGTTTGCATAGACTAGCCACAGCAGCGAACTCTTTCATGGGAAGAGGGATTCCGGACAGCCTGGACGCCATAATGCATGACATCAAGGTGTACCATCCGTTGGGGCTCAGCTGTGATGGGCATAGCTTGACTAAATGGAAATAGCGCACTATCTCTGGATCCAATGGGAACCTAAGTCCCCAGTTGAATAGCTCCGTAAAGAAGACTATTTCATTCCTTTTACAATCCATCGGGGTCTCCGGATCGATAGGAATTTGGATTTTAACGTTTTCAGGGATCCCCCACTTAGTGCGAAGCCGTCCCAAGTCTCTAGTATGAATAAACATGTATTTGGTTTTTAACAAAGACAAAAGATACTTAAATTCTACCTTGTGAAAGCAGGGCCCAACTTTCCCTTCAAGGCTCTCCGGCAGATCCGGACGGCTCAGGTACAAGTCTTCTTTGCCTTTCTTGGCAACAACTATAGCAGTTTCAGCTTGTCCGGAAGACTCGGACTCAAACCTGACCTCCTCAGTGGAGTCTTCCATCCTCTCCTCCATTACTGTTGGGGGAGCTTCTGCAGAAACAGCCCGGGGAGGGATGAAGCTTGGCACAGCTGATCCTCCGGACTGGCGGCTCGTTGTATGTTTCTGAGTTCTCACCTCAGTTTGAGCTTCTGAGGTCGAAGTTTCCTTAGGAGGTAGTGGACTGCTAGCCTCCGGACCAACCGGCCTCTCCCGGAGGGTCCTAACAGTTGTCCCGGACCCTAACTCACTGGTATTTTTTGAGGAGAGTCCCTTAACCAGTCTACTTGGTCTTTTCATGATCAGCTTGTCTGGAGAATGATCGGAGTCGGACCCCATAGCAATGAAAGTGGTTTTCTTCCTAACACTTGTAACAGCGACCCCCGGTTCGACAGTGGGGATTGACTCTTGGACTGATGAGCCAGAAACTATTGGGGAGAGTGTTGATTGAAAGAGTTTTCTAGGTTTCGTACCTTTCGAAGACGACGAACCTCTATCAGATTCTTCGATTGAAGGGGCTGGTTTTTCAACAGGCGACGCTGGAAGCCCTGCTGCAAGTCTCTTCTCTTTTTCAACCCTTTGAGCTTTTTCTAGTTCTGAAAGATTGAGCCAGCCACCCTTGATTAGAGCTGTTCTTGCTGTGAACATAAAACAACTAAGGAAAGTTTGAAGTTTTAGAGAGATGAAGTTTTGAGTGAAATGACAAAGTAAAAGTGAAAATGAAACTGTGAAAGACAAATGGAATTTATAGTAAATGTAAAAAAGAGTTTGATTCCTAGGAGAATCCGAAAAGTTGGGAAAATGATTAAAAACAGCGCTGACGTCATCAATAGCATTTAAAGAAGTAACTTGTTCGAGAAAGTGGTGCAACTTTCAAGGTGAGAAAACGGCTAAAAGTAACCAACCAGGGTGTGACACGTGTCCCACTACCTCTGACAAAGAACCTTTTGGAATTCGTAACGGTTGGACTGTCCGGGCCTATCTCAATTCTCTTCGAATTTGAAAACCACTTCTTCAATCGGACTGTTTTTCAGTTCTTTAACAAGGACACTTGTTTAAAAACCTAAAAAAGGGGCTCCTGATGAGTCCGAATTCGAAGAGCTCCCCGGAAGGGTAGTCCAAAGTAAATCACCCCGTAAATTCGGACAGACTCCATGACTTCAATTCGGACAGCACTGATTGAACCGGACAGGTGATCTCGAACACTGCAAACATAAGGCAGTTCGAACTATGACTAAAGTACTAAAAAACCTAATCACTATCTGACTAAGCTACCTGTACATCTGCTTAAAACTCATGGGTCTTTAAACATGACCCGGGTCCATTAAACTTGACCCGAAAGCCCATAAGGGCCCAAATTTCACACTATAAATGCCCAACCACCAGCATTAACTATGGGTAAGAAAAATTAACTGCTGCCAGGCTGCTTAATTCTCTCTCCACCCTTGAAACACTTTGAAACACCCTGAAATATCTTAAAACACCCTTAAACACCACCACACCACCGTGAAACACCCTTACGCAGCCTTAAAACTCCACTTAAAATTACCAGCCTACCCTCAGGCTACTTTTATCCATACCAATTGGTAAACTTGAAAATCTAAATTATTATTGGTAATTTTACTTTTAACTGGATTATGATGGATAATTCTACCAAATATTTATATTTAAATTGCAATATCATTTACCATTAAAATATCATAAGAAAAGTCTGATTAGAGAAAAAAAGAGCTAAAAGCTCCAAGAAAGGATACCTCACCCTTCTGAGGATCCTTTTCTTCTGTGGCTCAAAACTATTTTTCTGAAGTCTAAAGATTGAAGTTTTTATTCCACATTTAATTGAACCCCTCGTTCTTCAAGGTGAAATAATCCTAATCGAATATTCAAGTGAATGAATTAGGGATTTAGGGTTTGAGGAAAATTATGTGTCAAGATCTTCAAATTGAAGTTTTTGTGATAAAGAAATCAATATTATAAGAAGTAGTTTAAGGAAAATATCTTTGATAAATTGTATACCCACGAAAGAAATGGTTGTGCAATTGGAGGTCGGCAAAGTTAGGTTTTCTCAAAGATTCGCTAGGCAGAGTTCTTAAATAGATTGAAATTGAAGAAGCTGAATAAAGACTATCAGAAAATAGAATTCTTGATTATAAGAATCAAACCTAAAGAAATTTTTGAAATCCAGGGTTTCAGAAATTGAGATTTCTTCACCAGATTGATAATAAAGGGAATGACGCAAAACCCTCTTTATAAATTCTGATGAAACATGAGATAACATCAAAAGAAATTGAAGAATCGAGGTTCGAGCCAGACAACCAATCAAAGATGGGATAGAATCTTCAAGAAAAGACGATATCCAGGATGAAGATAAATTGAGAAAAACATTAAGTCAGTGAAAATATCAAGGAGGGGAACTTTCATCACAAGGATATGAAGCACAATTTCCACCTCTCAACAAGAATACTTGATTGGTCAGCTTCAGAACAACATAAAGAAGACATACAGAGAAGCAGTTAGGACTTTTAACATAAAAAAGAAGATTCTTCATGAGGAAGTGCACATCACCAACACAGGAGGCTTTAAGCCAAGTTACTCCTCTTTAATTCTTCTAAGTTCATTTTAGTTGGTAAGTTTGCTTTAGGAAGACCATAATTAAATATTATACAATCCTTCCTAGAAAACAATTAAACTAACTGGTGAATATAATATGTCAATTTTGGATAAATGGCATGTCTTTATTGAACTCACACGAATAGAGGATTTAAAAATTCTTTCGAAACAAATGTTTGGTCATTTGGCCAACATTCCATGAGATTAAATAAATGGGAACCTAATTTTAGTACAAAGAAGGAATCTCCAGTACCCTTGTGTGGGTTACTTTCACAAAAAATCCTATCTTTTTATATAATAGTGACACAATCAAGAACATAGCATAAGCTTTAGGTAACTCGTTAGATATATGGATCCCTAACAAAAATTTGGCCAGACATAACTAATGTCAGACTCTGATAGAGTTAGATTTATCTAAGCCTCTTGGTATGAAAATATGGATCAAATTTGGGGAAGAAGATGGATATTGGATAGAAATTATATATGGGGATACCCTATTATACTATTTAGATTGTTTCCACATTGGTCACAATAGAAATCAATGTAAAAAAACATTAAAAAATTTGTTGTTTCCTAAGATCAGAACTTAGACTAAAAAATAAGGCAAGAAATGAACAATAAGAACATGTTATCTTCCAATGTAACTAAAATATGGGCCCGCAAAACGAAATCTATGATAGTTAAGGAAAATAACAAAGACAAGCTAATTCATAAAACAAAAAGTTATCTAAGAAAAATACTAGTTGATAAGGAAGAATAAAAGACAAGGAGAAAAGTGTAAAGAATAAATATGACAGGAGAAAAAGTGTGAAGAATAAATATGACAGGAGAAAAGTGCAAAGGAGAAATATGATAGGAAGAAAGTGCAGAGAGGAAATAGTGTGAGGGTTAAATTGTAAAAGCTGTCTCAGAAATAGCCACTTAAGAAGAAAGTAAAGTGTAGGGACTAAAGATGTAATTAATGGGAATTAAGGCGCGTGGGGTCCGCAGTTGTACTATAAAAGGACCACACACGCTTCACAAATCCCGAGATGAATAACATAATATACTTTCTCTCTCTACTTAACCTAAAAACTCTTACTTTCTCTCTCTAAAAACTATAACCAAACAAATTAGATCTATTCACATTGACACTAATAAATTTTCATATCACAAAATCATAGCTAAAAGATCCTCGTATCGCAAAAACACCCCTCGACTTTCTTAGAACTCTTCAGTGGCGCCGTCTGTGGGAAGCGAAGATCGCTCTGACGACAATCGCTTCCTGGAAATAATTCCTGTTCCGAGGGGAACTATGGAAGAACAAGTGGACGATTTGGTGAACAATTGCAAGGAGAACCTGTCATGCGATGACTACCGGAACGATATGGAATACGAGGGACTAGGGGGGCAGCGAGTTGAAAACGCTTTCGACGACTCAGATTTGTTGGCTCGAAGGAATGAATTGCTGCTAGAGATCGAAAGGTTGAAAGCAGAAAAGGAAACCGCACAAGAGAATCTTCGATCCGAGATAAGGAGGGAGGCTGTTGTTGAAAAGGAGGAGCGCAAAACGGAATTTCGTCCCAAAAATAGGGACGACAGATATCGGGGACGCGAGCGGCGATCGCCAAGGAGAAGAGAGAGGCGACGTTTGAATTCGGCTGACTCAAGTGATTGCTTTCAATACAGCTCTTCGGAGTCGTCCCCTCGGAAATACCACAGAAAGAAAAAATATGATCGCAGGCACACCGATTTCCGAAGAGGAAGAAGCTCGGAGAGGAAATCTTCGAGGGAAAAGAGTCACCATGCCCGAGGTGGCGATCGGTCTCATGGACATGCAAAGTATCCTGATAGGAAAGAGGACATGGGCCCGCGGAATTCGGAGTGGCAGCATCAGTACACTCTACCTTCCGAGGATGGGTTGTACTTTTCGAACAATGACAATTTACGATCCAACATTTATCGCACGGGTCACAATTGGAGAGCCTCTCCTCTGTCCTCGGAAATTTTAGTGGGGAACCTTCCCAAGCACTTTGATATTTCAAAGCTAGAAAAATTCGATGGGACGCAGGACCCGGACAATCACATCGAACAATTCAAAAACTTTATGATCAATTTCGATGATGATGATAAGTTGTTGTGCAGAGCTTTTTCTGAGACTTTCAAGGGGGTAGCTTCTAAATGGTACAATAGGCTTCCGCAGGGCTCTATAAAGAATTTTGATATGTTTTGGAATATCTTCATACAACACTTCGTGGGGAGCAAGAAGTTCAGAGCTAACGGAGACACGATCATCTATTGTCGACAGCAAGTTGGGGAGAGCCTGAAGGATTACACTAATCGTTTTGTAAAACGAAAACAAACATGGAATATTGTAAAGATTCGGTGGCGCTTACAGCTTTTAGGATGGGCCTACTCCCCGGATTGTTGAAGGATACAGTGGCGGAGAGCCAAGCAATGACCTTCGGAGCATTATTGGATCAGGTCGAGAAGAGGATCTTGGTGGAAGAGACTCAGGCATCGGAAAAGGGATCTGGGGGCCAGTTGGATAAGAATCAATTTCAAAGATCTGAGTTGAATAACCAGGGCCCCCGTTCTAATGTTCAGGCCAAAACCACGGGTCAATATCCACCGAGGCAGAAATCAAACCCACAATACTATGGCAACCAGCAAAATTACAATCAAGGAACGAGACCTATGTCGAATAAATGGGTTCGACCCGACTATTTTGCAGAGTTAACAGAGAATGTGGCTGCAATATTCGACAAAGCAAAATATACGGTACCGTTCAGGAAGCCTTTTCCCATACAGACTCCGAGGGAAAGCAGAAGCGTTAATAAGTACTGCAAGTATCACGAGGACATTGGGCACGATACCAAGGATTGCATAGCGTTGAAAAAGGAAGTACAAGCCTTGGTCGAGAATGGAATGCTACTAGAGTTTGTAAAAAAACACTCCCAGAAAAACGCTTTGGTGAAAGCTGTCCCGAAGAACGCTGACACAGCCATGGTAATTTCCAAAGGGATTAACAACTTTGACATTGAACAGGAATATCTAGACCCCAAGGAGGGGCGGAATAACGTCAATATGGTGGAAGAGATTATTCTGAAGGGGAGGGTGGATAGCCTCTGCGCTTTCTTCGACTCCTTGGCAATCTTCGGAGGAGACACTATTGCGGGAAATTCTAACAGCTCCCGCAAGAGGCACATGGTCAACCTGACTACCCAGATCGAAGCAGGAGTGGCAGCGCAAATGCACCGGTCGCCTTCCCCCATCAGCGAATATATTGTTTATGAGCACTTACCGGAGAATTTCTGACCCACCAGTTATCCGAAGATCTGACAGGACTATAGTAGGCTTCACTGGCGCTACAGCAATGGTGGTAGGAGAATTTCAGTGTGTGGTCGAATTGGGACGAGGGCCATTTAAGAAGGAGGTGGAAGTACTGTTTATTGTCGTTGACGCGCCGACGTCGTATAACGCCATCTTGGGTTGCTCTTGGTTGTCCCGTATGCATGGTGTAATCTCCATAGTACATCAATGCTTAAAGTATGTGGTTGAGAATAATGTTGGGATAATCCGAAGCAGTTAGAAAATGGCTCGTGAATGCTATCAGATAGCCTTGTCCTCGAAGGGAGTTCGGGGAGAATCGTCCGAACAAGCATAGAAATTAAAGGGGCCTCCCTATGAAATCATCCCATGTGATGATCCGAGGGAGACCCCCGGATTTTTAGTCCCAGAAGAGGACTCTGCGACTCATGAATTTGCGGGTGGAAAATCTCTGAGGATTGGGGTCAACCTTTCTTTGGAGTTTAAACAGAGGTTAATTTCTTTTTTATCTGACAGACTTGATATGTTTGCGTGGTGTGCACAGGACGTCACTGGAGTACCGTCGGAAATCATGTGTCATAAGCTTGCAATACGACTAGATGTTCGACCTATTGTTCAGAAAAGGAGACCAATCTCTCCGGAAAAGGCTACAGCAATACTTTTGGAGGTCGAGCGGCTTCTGAGCATAGGCCATATTCGCGAGTCGCATTATCCTGTGTGGGCATCGAATCCAGTGTTGGTGCGTAAGAATAATGGTAAGTGGAGGATGTGCGTTGATTTTACGGATTTAAACAGAGCCTGTCCTAAAGATCCATTCCCAGTACCTCGCATCGACCAGTTAGTAGATTCGACCTCGGGTAACCGACTATTGTCGTTCATGGACGCCTATTCCGGATACAACCAAATCCTCTTAGATGCCAATGATGAAGAAAGCACTTCTTTTATTACCGGGAGAGGGTTATACTACTATAAGGTTATGCCGTTCGGTTTAAAAAATGCAGGGGCTACTTATCAGCGCCTAGTCAATAAAACCATTGAGGGGTAGATTGGGCGGAACATGGAGGCTTATATCGATGATATGTTAGTCAAAAGTACGAGGGACGAAGACCATTTCGCTGACCTAGAGGAGACGTTCCACAATTTACGCAAAGTCAACTTGAAACTCAATCCGGAGAAGTGCATTTTTGGGGTGAGGTCGGGAAAGTTTCTTGGTTACATGATCAGCGAAAGAGGCATCGAGGCCGACCCAGAACAAATAAAAGCCCTGATTTCTATGACCCCCCCCCCCCCCCCCCCCGGAATGTGAAAGAAGTCCAAGTTCTGACAGGCAGATTGGCCGCTCTGAACAGATTTATCTCTAGGTCTTCAGATAAGTGTGCACCTTTCTTCAAAGTGCTGCGAAACGCGAAGCAGTTTTGTTGGACCGAGGAATGTTCGGCCGCGTTTCACCAAATCCAAAAGTATCTGACGTCCCCTGAGGTCTTGTCTAAACCATTGGTAGGAGATACGTTAATTGTTTACTTGGCAGTATCAGGGTGTGCGGTCAGTGCTGTTTTACTCCACGAAGATGAGTCTCTCTTGAAGCCCATCTATTATGTCAGTAAGAGTTTGTTGGATGCGGAGAAGAGATATCTCAGGTTAGAGAAGGTAGCTTTGGCGTTGGTGACGGCGGCTCGAAAGATGAGACCTTACTTCCAGGCACACCCAATAATCGTTCGGACGACTTTTCCCCTGAAGGGTTTGTTACAGAGGCCTGATGTCTCCGGTCGGATGACCAAATGGTCAGTGGAACTAGGAGATTTCGACATAGCATTTGAACCTCGAACAGCGATAAAAGCCCAAGTTTTAGCTGATTTTTTGGTCGAATTCCATTCAGATAGAGAGGAAGGTGAAATTCATGACCATGTTGATAAAGCGGCATGGTTGGTAAAGACAGATGGGGGGTCGAACACTTCTGGAAGTGGGGCAGGTGTCCAATTGATTTCTCCGGAAGGAATAGCAATGTTCCAAGCCATTCGATTTGGTTTTAAGGCTACTAACAACGAAGCTGAGTATGAAGCCGCCTTAGCGGGTCTGCGTTTGGCCCAGATATGTGGGGCTACAAAGATTAAACTAGTCAGTGATTCGCAATTGGTGATAAACCAAGCCTTGGGAGAGTCCGAAGCCAAAAAAGATAAGCTGATACAGTATTTGAAAGTATTGAAAGATTTGGCATCCGAGTTTGAAGAAGTCAAATATGAGCATATTCGAAGGGAGTTAAATGTTGTCCCAGACTCTCTTGCCTCTGTTTCACGGACAGAAGGTTACCCGTGGGTCTTGACTCAGGAGCGCCCTTCGATTTTGGTTGGTGAGGGGCATACAACAAACGTTTGTGAGTAAGTGAATGTGATAACGGATGATTGGAGGTCGGCCATCATTGACTTTTTGGTCAATGATACTTTACCAGATGAAAAGTACGAGGCCATGAAGATCAGGTTTAAGTCTCATGGCTACATTTTGCTGGGAGGAGTGTTGTATAAGAAATCTCTGAGTCGACCGTTATTGAGGTGTTTGAACAAGCCTGAGTCGCAAATTATCTTATCTGAGTTACATGATGGTGAAGGTTCTGCCCATTGCGGGTATAAGGCATTAATTCGAAGATTATTTCTGGCTGGTTATTATTGGCCCACTATTGCTGCGGATGCAAGAGAGTTAGTGAAACGATGCAAAACGTGTCAATGCTATGCTAATGTGGTCCATAAGCCCGGGGTATTATTAGAAAGTACTTCTGAAGCAGTATCGTTTGACAGGTGGGGCATTGATCTCGTTGGGCCTCTACCAATGGCATTAGGTGGCAGGCAAACCATCACTGTAGCGGTAGATTATTTTTCAAAGTGGATAGAAGCTGAACCACTAGCCGGGACGAAGGCCAAGGATGTGATCAAGTTTGTTGTGTCCAATATTTGTTGTCGTTTTGGTGTGCCATTGCAGATCACAACAGACAACGGACCTCAATTTGATAATAATGAGTTCAAAAGTTTCTGTGTCTCGAGAGGCATACGACAATGTTTTTCTGCCCCGTTTCACCCTCAACCTAATGGGAAAGTGGAGGAGACTAATCGCACAATTCTTGATGGTTTGAAGAAAAACTTAGAAGGAAAGGCGGGAAAATGGCCCGACTATTTGCAGGAAGTACTATGGGCATACAGGACAACTCCGCGAACGGCCACTGCTGTATCTCCGTTTGCCTTAGTCTATGGAATGGACGCCATTGTCCCTCCGAAGATTTTTTTCCCATCGCATCGTGTAGCAACATATACAGTAGACACGAATGACCAAAACCGAGCACTGACTTTAGACTTGGTCGAAGAAAAAAGACAGCAAGCGCAGTTGACGTCCCTCCATTATCAAACTCTTATGAGGAGTCGATATGCGTCTAAGGTAAAGAACAGAGCTTTTAATGTGGGGGACAAAGTCCTCCGTAAAGTTTTCCTGCACACGAAAGACAAGAGCTTGGGAAAGTTGGGACCAAATTGGGAAGGCCCTTATGAGGATACCAAGAAGTTAAAACCAGATACGTATCGACTAAAAGACAAGGAGGGGCGATATCTCCGTCTCCCGTGGAACATTAAACACTTAAAATTGTATCTTGATTGAAGAGTTAGCTAGCAAATAGAGTTCGTATTCTTTTGTATGTTACAGAACGAAATTTAGCGAGGGCACACTCTTTCCTACCCTGTTAGGCACAGGAAGGTTTTAATGAGGTGTTCGATGAGCTGCTTAATACAAAGAATTTTTTACCTCAACTATTATTTGGGTCACAGTAATATGTGTCTCGAATTTTTGACCCTTCGAATTATCATTTGGGTCGCAGTAATATGTGCCTCGAATTTGTGACCCTTCGAATTATTATTTGGGTCGCAGTAATATGTGCCTCGAATTTTTGACCCTTCAAATTATTATTTGGGTCACAGTAACATGTGCCTCGAATTTTCGATCCTTCAAATTATTATTTGGGTCACAGTAACAAGTGCCTCGAATTTTTGTCTCTCCAAATTATTATCTGGGTCAAAGCTACGTGTGCTTCGAATTATTGTTTGGGTCACATAAGTGTGTGTGCCCCGAATTTTATTTACCTTTGTTATTATTGAGGACACATAAATGTGTGCTTCGAATTATTATTTGGGTCACTTAAGTGTGTGCCCCGAATTTTATTTACCTTTGTTATTATTGAGGACACATAAATGTGTGCTTCGAATTATTATTTGGGTCACTTAAGTGTGTGCCCTGAATTTTATTTACCTTTTTTATTATTCAGGACGCATAAATGTGCGCTTCGAATTATTGTTTGGGTCACATAATTGTGTGCCCCGAATTCCATTTTACCTTTGTTATTATTTAGGACACATAGATGTGTGCTTCGAATTTTATTTGCCTTCACTATTCTTTGGGTCCTCTTAATGTGTCTTAAAATATTGTTTTTTCGAATTAATCAGATGGGTCACACTAATGTGTTCCGCGCATTCTATTTTCCTTAGTCGTTATTCAGGTCACAGAAATTATCTTTTGGACCACGTTAACTTCAGATTAGCTATTATTAATTTGAGCTTTTGATCTCACAATAATTTACTTTTAGTTCGAAGGGTTCGTCTCTTCGACATTTCAGGGAGAAACACAGTATGGGGTGCCTTGAATTGAAATTATACACAAACATACCAATTGACTACATAAAATTCGTCACCTTACAAAAAGAAGCCCTATAGGGCCATAAATGTGTGCTTCGAATTATTATTTGGGTCACTTAAGTGTGTGCCCCGAATTTTCTTTACCTTTGTTATTATTCAGGACGCATAAATGTGCGCTTCGAATTATTGTTTGGGTCACATAACTGTGTGCCCCGAATTCCATTTTACCTTTGTTATTATTTAGGACACATAGATGTGTGCTTCGAATTTTATTTGCCTTCACTATTCTTTGGGTCCTCTTAATGTGTCTTAAAATATTGTTTTTTCGAATTAATCAGATGGGTCACACTAATGTGTTCCTCGCATTCTATTTTCCTTAGTCGTTATTCAGGTCACATAAATTATCTTTTGGACCACGTTAACTTCGGATTAGCTATTATTAATTTGAGCTTTTGATCTCACAATAATTTACTTTTAGTTCGAAGGGTTCGTCTCTTCGACATTTCAGGGAGAAACACAGTATGGGGTGCCTTGAATTGAAATTACACACAAACATACCAATTGACTACATAAAATTCGTCACCTTACAAAAAGAAGCCCTATATGGCCATACACAAAACATCGAAATATTCCACATCTTCTCTTAGTCTGAATTTTTCGAAGAGACACTCCATTCTGCTTCTGAGTCTTCACTGTCGCTAACTACTATATGGGGAGGGCGAAGTTCTGAGGGGACAAGTTTCCAAAAACTCCCCAAGTTGTATTCGGGATGCTCAGCCTGAATTTGGGTAAGTAATTTAGCTCGAGTAGTGGCATCCCGGGCCTTCAGCTTACTTGTGCACGTAGCTGCATAGGCATCCACAACCTTATCTTTCTCCTCCTCGACCTGCCTGTGGAAGCTCTCAACCCGTCTTAGTAACTGATCCCGATCCTCTTTCACCTTCTTGAAGCTCTCAGTACATTCTGTGAAACCATCGCAGGCCAGACGATGCCCTCTCTTGTACTCAGCTATCAATAGCTCTTGGGCGTCAGTCTTTTTCTTGTACAAATCCCTCTCTTCTTGACAGCACCTCTCCAGCATTATCACATAATTTTCGGAGGCAGATAAGCGCTCGTACAAAGCATATGTCTGACTCTCTATCACTGCGTGTTGCTTTTTGGCCTCCTCGAGCTGAGAAGCAACTAGCAAAGACTTGAACTTGTAGTGATTTTTGCGCTTCTCAAGATGCTGCATCTTTTTCCCTCTATTAACTGAGGTATGCAGCAGTCGTCGAAGATTCAGGGAGAATTCTTCGTCTAAAGGAACTTCGAAGGAGCTCGTTGGAGATCCTAGTGCTACAGAATCAAAATCGGAAAACCCACCACCAAGAGTATCTGGATCAATGTGCTGAGGAGGGTTACTCTGAGGGATGGGGAGAGGTGCTAACTTTGGACTATTTTCGAAGGGGACAGGGTGTGAAGATTCGGTAAGAGGTGAGTTTGGTCTTTCATGAGAATTTCCCTTGGGTGAGTTGCCACCTTTGTCCACGGGCTCGCTTGAGAGTTCTTGAGTCTCTTCGGCTGGAGCGGCTTCCTGATTATCATCAGGCGTCTCACCATCCTCGGATAGTTCTTGAATAGGCTCGAGGACAGCTTTGCCTTTCCTATCCTTTTTCTTGGCTTCCTTTTTGGATGGAAGGATAGGAGCAGGAGGAGGGGGATTGGAGTTCGATGACACAACATTGCTTGGGTGAATGAGCTCTTGGGTATTGACTGGTCCTTCAGGGTTTAGCTGTTGCTCCTTCATCGGAACCTCTTCTTCTGGGGGATCCCCGAGATGACTCTTCGAACGAGAGCGCTTGGGAAGATATATCACTATATCTTTTTGACTCACTCGCTCCATCACTTCTCGCTCCGAGGGAGGAGCCATCAATCCTCTCATACTAATTCGGTCGAGGGGATTGAGCCTCCACAACCGAATCCGGGCAAGGTTGTTGTCTGTTAAACAGAGATGAAATCGGTTGTCCCAGTGTTCTTTTGCCCATAAGTGAAGTTTGGTGAACACATTCGTGGCACCCTCAACATAGTCCGAATAGGGCTTTGATATCCCAGTCATAGCTGCAACAAGTAGCCAACATAAAGTCCAGTAACAAACCAACATTCGGTGGAGAATAGATAATTTAGAAAACTCGAAACTTACATTTATTGGTCCACATCAGAGATAGCTTATGAGGATTCGAAGGAGTGGCCTCTGACCCGGTCTCCCAGCAGCCGGAGAAGAATACGAACTGTTGCCTCCATTTCTTGTCAGCCTCTAAGAGATCTCTTAGAACTTTTTATCCTCGGTTGAAAGTCAGTGAGTAAAAGGGAAAGAAAGGGTTCCTGGCCAGACCAGCAAGGCCGATGAGTTGCTCTAACGAAAATTCGTGACTTGAGAGCCTCGAGGCCATAATGCAAGCCATCAAAGTAAACCACATGTTGGGGCCAACCTGTGAAGGACAAAGGTCTATCTTCACCAAATATTCGATGAAGAAGGGGTCTAACGGATACCTTAACCCCCAGTTCATGATCTCCGTATACACCACTAACTCGTTGTCTCTCACTGACAAAGGCGTCTCACCCTCCGAGGGAAATCTGATAGTAATATAGGAGGGGATGCACCACCGAGTCCTTAGCATTTCCTCTTCATCTGGTGAAAAGTACTTGTATCTGATATTATAGAGAGCCACCATATGCTTATTTTTTATGCCCCGAATATTGCGACCGGCAATGCTATCCAATTCTAAGGGAAGTTCAATATCCCCTTTCGATTTTGGGGCAATCCGACAAGCTTGCTCTTATGATATTGTGCGAGAAGAGGAGGTCGCGTTGTTCGAAGGACCTAGAGTAGGGATCACAGGTACTTTTGGTTCAAGGAATGTTGTTGCATGTGCTTTTCCTCTGGAATTTAGACTCTCGTTCCGCCTGTTTTGCATATCCTCTTCGGTGATGATCGTCCTCGAAGGCGAAAATTGAGTCCCATGAATGGTCATAGACGGAGTCGAGGGCAGACTTGACTCATCTACTTCCCTTTTTCGTGGAGGACTGACAGATGTATGATGCGGGCTAGTGGATCTACGCGGAGGACTAATCGATGCTTGGTGAGGTATGATAGATGTCCGAAGAGGGCTGGCGGATGCCTAGGGGATACCATTGATTGCTGTTGGGGAAGAAGGCTCTCGAATAACCACGGGTGCCTCTTTGGCACGCTTTTGCTCCTGCGAACTCTTTTTATCCTTATGCGATCTTTTTCTCTTCCCCGAAGAGTGTTTGTGTTGTCTGTCTTTTCCCATGTTTTCGAGGAGGTTAGACTCACTATGAAGACTTCGTCGGGCAACTTCGAGGGGAATAATTGCAGTTGAATATGCTGGGGGAGGCCAGGCACCAAAGAACGTAGTAACATATGGTGGGGGTTGGGGCCTCACGTCTTCTCCAGCAGCAACTCTCTCCTCGAACCTCTTGCTGATCAACAACCAATCCGGAATCCGACGGGGTTTGCTTGCCAGTTTTCTCTCTCTAGAAACGTTTGAATAAAAGTTGCATTAATGAAGAGAGAAGATTGCTATTTATAGATGAGGTTGGGCCTTCCAACCAGACCAGGATCGGGGATTTTTTCTGATGTTTGCATAGGGGCATTATGGGATATATAGGTGCGAAATGTCCTGACACAAGCCACAGGGGAAGATGCAGAGTTTTCCTAGTCAGAAGATGTCTTGGGAATAGGAAACGTTTCTAACAAAGATATGCTGACAGGCATTGTTATTTAATGACGTCACGTCAAAGAATAATCCTAGCACCCTATTTAGCCTTGGATTGAATAAATACGGGGCATTGATGTAATCGAAGTTAAGGGACTTATATGACTAAAAGGGTGCAAGGATTGGGGGCTACCCAGTTATCAGGATAAATTCGAAGAAAGAGATCTTCGAGGGGCAGTTTATGACTTTAGCATATTCGAGGAAAGTTGTCGAGATTCGAAGAAAGAGATCTTCGAGGGGCAGTTTATGACTTCAGCATATTCGAGGAAAGTTGTCGAGAATCGAAGAAAGAGATCTTCGAGGGGCGGTTTATGACTTCAACAGTTCGAGGGAAGTTGTTGAGATTCGAAGAAAGAGATCTTCGAGGGGCGGTTTATGACTTCAACAGTTCGAGGGAAGTTGTTGAGATTCGAAGAAAGAAAATATTCGAGGAAAACATTCTTTGCCTTTCGAAGCTAGTTATTCGAGGGTATGTGAAGTGAACAATCAGAGGATTATTCAGTCCTAGTAAAAGTCCTTTCACTAGGACTGGGGGGCTACTGATAAGGAAGAATAAAAGACAAGGAGAAAAGTGTGAAGAATAAATATGACAGGAGAAAAAGTGTGAAGAATAAATATGACAGGAGAAAAGTGCAAAGGAGAAATATGATAGGAAGAAAGTGCAGAGAGGAAATAAGGTGAGGGTTAAATTGTAAAAGCTGTCTCAGAAATAGCCACTTAAGAAGAAAGTAAAGTATAGGGACTAAAGATGTAATTAATGGGAATTAAGGCGTGTGGGGTCCGCAGTTGTACTATAAAAGGACCACACACGCTTCACAAATCCCGAGATGAATAACATAATATACTTTCTCTCTCTACTTAACCTAAAAACTCTTACTTTCTCTCTCTAAAAACTATAACCAAACAAATTAGATCTGTTCACATTGACACTAAGAGATTTTCATATCACAAAATCATAGCTAAGAGATCCTCGTATCGCAAAAACACCCCTGGACTTTCTTAGAACTCTTCACTAGTAACAAAGATAATAAGACTTAAACAAATATTCAAGAGAATTCACCACCAATAGAATACAATGAAAACCCAATAGAAGAAAACAATTCTGAAATAATAGAAGCTCTGCATTCCATAGAGCTTGGTAACAAATTTAACTACATAAATGATTCATCTGATGATGAACAACCTATGAACTCGCCAAATTATACTTTAACTGGGAGCCTCCCAGTTTCTCCTAAGCAAAAAAACTTTAATAAATAAATAAACAGAGCAGAAGAAACTAAAAAAGCTAGTAAAATAAATCATAAAAAACAGTATAGCAATAACAAAACAATGTCTCATAAGGAGTCACAAGATCCTACCTCTAATATATTAAATTACAATTGAAATCTTGAATTGAAACATTAGAGAAATTGGTAATAAAAACATAATTAGGAGGTTAAAACACATAAAAATAAGAGATGATATTATTCATGGTACTTCAGGAACCTATGATTTTATATATTAGAATTGAATCAACCTTAAAAACTTTTGGTATTCATTATGGTATTGCAAATACAAACAATAAAGTATGGATAATGTTGAAAAGTCCCTTTATAATGGATGTAATCTGTGACAAAGAGTAGCTGATGCACCTTAAAGTCTCTCACTTAAACACCAACAAGGAATTTAATGTAACTATTATATATGTCAAATGTTCCAGGATCAACAAGCTCCCACTATGGGATAATCTGAGGAAGTTATCTATAAATCCTCTTGAGTGGATTCTTATGGGTGACTTCAATTGTATAAAAAATGCAACAGAACAATTGTCATGTTCAACATTGTGTTTAGGAAATCTTGATGACTTTAACAACACAATATTAGACCGCTCATTAATAGATGTGGGATTCATTGGATCCACATTTACCTGGACCAACAATAAAAATTTGGGAAAATTAGATAGAGTTCTTACTAATTCTCAAATTAGAAATTATTTTGATTACATTCAAGTCAAACACTTATCAAAAACTTGTTCTGACCATGCCCCAATGGTTATCACTCTTTCCAACAATAATTTCAAACCTTAAACATCCTTTAAATTCCTAAACATCTGGAACCAGAACCCATATTTTTACGAAACAATTGAGGAATCATGGAATGTCCATATCCCTCGTTCTCCCTTATATGTCTTAAATTAAAAAGACTTAAGGTAAAGCTTAAGTCTTGGAATCATGAGGTTTTTGGCAACATCTTTAAGGTTGTTTCCAAAGCTAATCAAGAACATTCTTTGCCTTTCGAAGCTATTTATTCGAGGGTATGTGAAGTGAACAATCAGAGGATTATTCAGTCCTAGTAAAAGTCCTTTCACTAGGACTGGGGGGCTACTGATAAGGAAGAATAAAAGACAAGGAGAAAAGTGTGAAGAATAAATATGACAGGAGAAAAAGTGTGAAGAATAAATATGACAGGAGAAAAGTGCAAAGGAGAAATATGATAGGAAGAAAGTGCAGAGAGGAAATAAGGTGAGGGTTAAATTGTAAAAGCTGTCTCAGAAATAGCCACTTAAGAAGAAAGTAAAGTATAGGGACTAAAGATGTAATTAATGGGAATTAAGGCGTGTGGGGTCCGCAGTTGTACTATAAAAGGACCACACACGCTTCACAAATCCCGAGATGAATAACATAATATACTTTCTCTCTCTACTTAACCTAAAAACTCTTACTTTCTCTCTCTAAAAACTATAACCAAACAAATTAGATCTGTTCACATTGACACTAAGAGATTTTCATATCACAAAATCATAGCTAAGAGATCCTCGTATCGCAAAAACACCCCTGGATTTTCTTAGAACTCTTCACTAGTAACAAAGATAATAAGACTTAAACAAATATTCAAGAGAATTCACCACCAATAGAAAACAATGAAAACCCAATAGAAGAAAACAATTCTGAAATAATAGAAGCTCTGCATTCCATAGAGCTTGGTAACAAATTTAACTACATAAATGATTCATCTGATGATGAACAACCTATGAACTCGCCAAATTATACTTTAACTGGGAGCCTCCCAGTTTCTCCTAAGCAAAAAAACTTTAATAAATAAATAAACAGAGCAGAAGAAACTAAAAAAGCTAGTAAAATAAATCATAAAAAACAGTATAGCAATAACAAAACAATGTCTCATAAGGAGTCACAAGATCCTACCTCTAATATATTAAATTACAATTGAAATCTTGAATTGAAACATTAGAGAAATTGGTAATAAAAACATAATTAGGAGGTTAAAACACATAAAAATAAGAGATGATATTATTCATGGTACTTCAGGAACCTATGATTTTATATATTAGAATTGAATCAACCTTAAAAACTTTTGGTATTCATTATGGTATTGCAAATACAAACAATAAAGTATGGATAATTTTGAAAAGTCCCTTTATAATGGATGTAATCTGTGACAAAGAGTAGCTGATGCACCTTAAAGTCTCTCACTTAAACACCAACAAGGAATTTAATGTAACTATTATATATGTCAAATGTTCCAGGATCAACAAGCTCCCACTATGGGATAATCTGAGGAAGTTATCTATAAATCCTCTTGAGTGGATTCTTATGGGTGACTTCAATTGTATAAAAAATGCAACAGAACAATTTTCATGTTCAACATTGTGTTTAGGAAATCTTGATGACTTTAACAACACAATATTAAACCGCTCATTAATAGATGTGGGATTCATTGGATCCACATTTACCTGGACCAACAATAAAAATTTGGGAAAATTAGATAGAGTTCTTACTAATTCTCAAATTAGAAATTATTTTGATTACATTCAAGTCAAACACTTATAAAAAACTTGTTCTAACCATGCCCCAATGGTTATCACTCTTTCCAACAATAATTTCAAACCTTAAACATCCTTTAAATTCCTAAACATCTGGAACCAGAACCCATATTTTTACGAAACAATTGAGGAATCATGGAATGTCCATATCCCTCGTTCTCCCTTATATGTCTTAAATTAAAAAGACTTAAGGTAAAGCTTAAGTCTTGGAATCATGAGGTTTTTGGCAACATCTTTAAGGTTGTTTCCAAAGCTAATCAAAAAGTCATTTTTTATGAAAATAAATTTCAAAATACTCAAAGCATTGCGGATAAGATTAATTTATCAAAATCTAAGGCTAGTCACCTTCTACTCTTGGCAAGAGAAGAAGCTTATTGGGAGTAGAAGAGTTGTGTTAATTTTTCAATAAAGGTGATAAAAGTACAGCTCTTTTCCATAATTTTGTAAAAAAAAGATAATGAAAAAACATAATTAATAGAATTAGACATGAAGGTATATGGATTACAAACCAAAATAAGATGTGTGAATTGGATTTAAACTATTTTCAAAATCTTCTAGCAAATAACAATCATGTTAATCTTTATATTGATCTATTGGAAATTATTCCCACCTTAATCAC
Organism: Limnanthes douglasii subsp. nivea; assembly: GCA_036936605.1. Classification (NCBI taxonomy): domain Eukaryota; kingdom Viridiplantae; phylum Streptophyta; class Magnoliopsida; order Brassicales; family Limnanthaceae; genus Limnanthes; species Limnanthes douglasii. The sequence goes on from JAUPFV010000005.1 coordinate 288,088,471, forward strand.
TCAATCAGACAACAATCATTTAATGGCTATCTCAACTATTAGATAAAATCCATAAAGTTGTTAAGAATCTAAAAACTAACGGTGTCAGTGGTCCATATGGATTTAATGCAACTTTCGATCAATATTGTTGGAATATAATAATAAATTATCTTTGCTCTACAATAATAGAATATTTTAATGGTAAATCTGGCCCTAATAGTATATATGCTACCACCATATGCCTTATTTCTAAAATAGGAAATCCTAACTAATGGAAAGATTTTAGACCTATAAGTCTTTGCACTGTTTTTAATATGATTATATCCAAAATCACTAATGATAGATTGACTCTAAACCTTCCAAAGATTATTTTCCATGAACAAAGAGGATTTTTTAATCGGAGAAACATCCATGATCATATCATATTTTCTCAAGAAATCATTTATGACATAATTAAGAAAACTATGGGTGGTAACATTGTTTTAACGATTGACATGACAAAAATTTCCGACAAAATATCTCACAGATTTATGCTAGATGTTATGAAAGCCTTTGGTTTTCATAGCAGTTTTATAAATCTCATCAATAATAGTAAATGTTATGTATTCTTTTCTATTTTGATTAATGAAGGCCTTCATGGTTACTTCAAAGGCCTGAACGATATTAGGCAAAATGATCCCATCTCCCTCAGCCTTGAGGAATACTTAATCAGGGGTATTAACAACTTATTCAATAAACATGATGAATTGATATTCATAACCAGAAGCTAAAATAAACATTGATTGTTTAGCTTTTGTTGATGACTTTGTCATCTTTGTCAATGGGTCTAAGAAAAACATCAATAGATTAAACAATTTGATATATCTTTATCAAGGCATCTCTGGTCAAAACATTAATAATGAGAAATCTAGTTTAATAATTTCTTCGAACTTAAGTTCCCAAATGATTAAGTCTCTTGAATAGACAACTGGTTTTAAATACAAAGCATTGCCAATAAATTACTAAGGTCTATATTGACAATAATAATAACAAATATGATGATATAGTCAACAAAATAGGCTAAATATTTATGAATGGGACTCTACCCCTCTCTCTTTTGGAGGCAGATTAGTAATGATACAATCAGTACTAATTATCTTGCTTGCTTACTATATACAATGTAGTATATTACCCAAAAATATGCTTAATAGAAATGGAAATCTCTTTAATAGATTCTTATGGATATCTAAAGAGACAATATAGACTTTAGTGGGACAACCTTTGTAAACCCTGAATATGTGAAGAATCGTTGCCTTACATGATACATATTCTTGTAAGGTTTGGTTTAAATTTAGGGAAAACAAAACTCTGCGGGCCAAATATATGAACTCTGTCTACTATAAAACCACTCATCCCCTTCAACTTAAAACAACTATTAAAGGTTCAATGACCTAGAGAAGATTAATACATATAAATGATGTTTTTTAGCCTTATATAATATGGAACTTAGGTAATGGAAATATAGACTTTTGTTTGGAGAAGTGTATTGGAATTCATCCACTCATCCAATTATCAAATGCTGCAAATAATAAATGGTATACTTTTAACAAAGTGAATAGCTTCTGGACAAATAACACATGAAATCTTGACAAATTAATATCAAATGTTACCCCTTCTGATATTAATAAGATCCAAAATCTTAGAAATTCACATGGATGGAGAAGATAAATAATATGGTCCTTAGGGAAATCTGGTGACTTTAATACTAAATCAACTTGGAATCACATTAGGAAAAAAGGCACAACCTCAATTCTCTTTGCAAAAATCTAGAACAACATCATTCCTACAAAGTTCCTTTTCTTATTATGGAAAACCATGAAAGGTTGGATCTCTGTTGACACCAACCTTTAGAAGAAAAACTTTAACTTAGCATCCAAATGCATCTTCTGTCAAGATATAGAGACAATTAACCACTTATTTGTTAGTTGTCCTATATTTTGGGAAATATGAAACTATTTTTCTATTCTTTTTTGCATCACCATTAATAGATATATGACATTTCATCATATAGTAAGGTATTAGTATTGGTCTACTCCCAAAATGATCCATGATAAGAATAATTCTCCCATCTATAATAAGCTGGTCTATTTGGTATTACATAAATAGGATCAAGTATTATGATATTCATGTTACTACTAAGACTATTTTGGTAAGATTCATCATATTATTTCATGCCTTAATTATACAAATACCCTTAAGAAGAAATTATGGACCGGTGATACTAATGTAGCTAACAAGTTAGGTATTTTCTTCTGAAAACACATATAGATTGAATATTTTTCAGAATTAAGTTAAATTGTGATAGTTCTTGTCTACTAAATGGTGAGTCTCGTGGTGCTGGCATATTTAAAGATAACAATAGAAAAAATATAAGTTCATATGGTAAATATATGTCAAATTAAACAATTTGATTGCAGAAACCATGGCACTATTAGATGGTTTAGTTATCTGTAACCTAAAAGACTATACGAATGTTGATATTGTGACTCTGAATTATTAATTGAAATATTATCCATGGGTAAAGCTCTTTGTTTTAAAACTTGTTATCAATTGCTATAGGAATCTTATCAAATCTACAATGACAATTAAGCATGTCTAGAACACAAAACCTGGCAGCTAATTGACTGGCCAAGTAAACACTTAAATGTAAGATGAGAATCGACCATGATCCCAACCAAATTCCTAACCCTTTTAGAGCTATTGTGCTTATAGAAAGTTTATGTTACTTAAATTTCAAATGAATACCATCATTCATCTTGTTGATACTAACTGGTAGTTTCATTTATAGTTCAGTATAATATGTTCAATTTGATTTTCATATTGTACAAATGTTCTATCTGAAGCTTTCCTCTCAATCAGGCTATTTAATAGCTTTATGGCCAATTGATCAAGAACAATAAAAGAATCCTCAAGACTTTGGGGGGCCAAAATATATTCCCTCGATTACATTTTTTTGAGCTGGTTAACATTTTTTCACCCTAATTTAGCCAAAGCCACGATTAAATTGTAGAAGTCTAAAAGAACGGTCGTTTCAACTAACAAGTCATATTATAAATTAATTTGGGTCGAGCATAATTTGGTGGAATTTTGAAGTACTTTCGGGGTAATCATTACACAGAGACTACAAAAAACCTTATTTAGTTATTCTTACAAAAGTCTAGCTCTAAATCGATTTGCATACTCTTACCTCCGCTCACTACGCTCCTGTGAAGTTGGTTAGGGCACTCAAATTAGAAAGATCCAGAAGATGTGCCTCATTGTTAAGCGCCTCCCTTAAACTCTGCTGTGTTTTGTGAAGTAAATAATTTTTTGTTTATACTGTGTTACCTATAGATGGAGCTTCCCATAGTTTTACTTTCTTGTCTTCACTTGAAGTGCCCAAAATCAATACCTGTCTGTTCCCTGTAGAAGAGCATGTGATATAATTTTAATCGAAAACCAACATATACATGACAAGATGTAATTCAAGTTTTAACAAGGTGACTTACCAACTGGAATAGGTTTAGGTGCCCATGAAATGCATGTAATGTCACCTGCACATGACAGCCATAAATTCATACCTTAACATCCATAGTAATCAGAAGTCTCGAAAAGCTATTGTGTACTAACTCATATATAACGGAGGTAAACTTCTGTTAGACCCACCACCCGATCCTGTCCGATCTAAATAAGAATGGGTATGGACAAGCATTTCATGTCCCGAAATGCCGGGTTCAAACAGATAAATATTTTAAATCCGGGTAAGGTCCTGGGTTGGACATTTGGACAAACTGGTCAGATTTTGGTATATAAAAGTGATTAAACTGAGGTTATTGAACATTCCGGGTCTTAAATTTATTCAAAACAGGTCGGATCAGGTTAATGGCGTCGGATTAAATTTGTATGAACTAAAACCAGGTTTGGATTCAGACACACACATATGTCCAAGATCCAGCACTGGGTCTCAGAGATTGTTCTTTACTAGTACTACAAAGCTTTGGATCCAACAGTCTATTAGTTTTAGCCTCCACTACTCATATACCTAATAATAGTAAAAATGAATATTAAATAAGAATAAATCTGTGATCATAGTTACTTTATAACTCAAATTATCGTCAGGTAATATATAAAAGATTATATGTACATAAAATATTAGCTCACGAACATATAAAAGGCATCATATAATTTGACATGAGTAACTATATGAAATTATAACTAGTAAGAATACCTTCATGGGCTTTCTCAGCCGTATCCAACACATTTCCGGTCTCGAGGCATATCCATTGTAAAGTTGAACCATGGGTGGCTGCCAATATCTTTCCATCAGGGGATATACTGAGACGATCATAAGTCAGAGTAGCACCGGCTGAATCATGAAGTGGAATTGGAAACACCTTCAAGGTTTTAGGATCCTCATCAAGATGATACCGGACTTCAGGAGCACACAGAAAAAAGTATTAGATACTTATCATCTTGGATCAACAACTTATGTAAAACTGTGTTCGTATGAATACATAAAAAATTTCAATGAAAAAAATAAACAATAAGATACAAACCATTGATGTTCCAGATTCTTATTGAACCATCCTTTGATGCTGTGAGGATTTGTTCGGAGTTTGGGAAGAAGCACAACCAAGTTACTGCACTCTGGAATGAAATTAATAAGAGTCATGTGATTTTGTTGATGCACAAGTTAAACTACAATAACACGTCATACGATGTTAAGGAAGGAGAAAGCAAAAGGTAAAGAAACAGGCGAAGTAGTCTACTAACATTTGTTCTTTAGTTATGATAAATTATCAATTAGTATCTCCATTATTTTACAAAAAAAGTAGAGTATGCATTAAATAATAAATCAAAAGCATATAAAAATATATTTATATCAATAAAATAATATAAATGAAGTTTCAAACGGTTGATACTTGACAATTTTTGTGGGGGTCTTAGCTGTGCCGAAAGGGAAAACAAGAGAAAGAAGCCTTCACAAGAGGAGTGCCATGCACTAGTTATCATACCTTATGCCCTTTAAGCTGCATAGCTTTTGAAATCTCCTTTACAGAGCCATCTTTCAGATATACAACTTCCCACACCTAGTACACCACCAAATCCAAAGACATTTGTAATTAATGACTGAAGACTATGAGCTAAGAGATTTATAATCAGAATTGATAGTAGCTGGTTTGTAAAAGGAAAACATCAAAGCTTTGAATACACTCCATAGTGGACCACATATAGCCATTAAGATAATTACTTGATGAATGATACATAATTCATAGAAATATACAAAAATTAGGATCATTGATCCCTGCAATTTTGTTTAGCATAAAGCCTGGGTGTAGTTTGTGAAGTTCACAGGAGATTAAGTGCTGCATAGGCAAATTTGTAGACCGCTATCAACTCGAACAAAAATCAAAAGACTCAAAAGAATAATAATTTTAAATTCGGTCTATATGTCACACTATATTTGGTAGACTTCACAGACTACATCTAATTAACATATCTATGTTCTTCCCTATCGTTCTTTTACGACCAAATCGAAGTAGATAATGGCTGATTAATATTGGTCTTTAGAATTCTCTCATTTACGGATTTAATCTGTGTATAATAAAGTAGGTAGGAAGAACTCACCTTCACATCAGCAGTAAAAGCTGCAGCAGCAACAAAACGCCCATTTGGTGATATCATTGCCATATGGTTTTTCAGTTGATTTGTGTCAACATGGCCCAAATTTTTTCCACTTTTTCCATGCCAAAGCATAATATCAGTCCCTGAGAGACAGCAAGCAAGTTAAATCATGTAGAATAGAAGCCATCAATTCATTATATAATACGACTGATATTAAGATACATAAAATACAAAATGAAAAAAAAAAAAAAAAAAAAAAACTTTGAAGGAAATAATTGATGCAACATAGATTGTTATTTTGACAACGTCTCCAACAAAAAACTTACAGTAGATGGAGTAGACATGTTTACTGTAACAGAAAGCATGAACAATTAACTCAAAATAACATAACCGATAACCTTGAATTCATTACCTTTACTTGAATGCAATCAAGCAATCACTAACTATGCAGTCGCCAAATAATCACTTTGGAACCTCTAATTATTTTAACCCCTGCTTCTCACATTCGAATTCCAATTTACTGAGTCGCGTACACTAACTAATTAATTTCATGTGATCAAGAGATAAAACTGAAAACTGGATTTTCTTTGCAGTTCATGAACATCGTTAGAGAAATGTGCATATTGTAATGTATAAACGAACCACTGGTTTGATGCAGAAGTAAATAACAACTTATACCTTCTGAACAAGAGGCAATGATTGTACTCCCATCCGCAGTGCCATAAGTTGCAGTAGCTCCAAAGAGAGTCACAATTGATCTTTTCTCATGGACTTTGCGATGTTCCCATTTGATTTCTGGAAGAGGAAGTTTTGGCTGTTGTTTAGCTTCACTAGTTGATTTCTCTTCGCCATACATGTACAAAGAAGAGCCGTACAGAGTTTGAAAGGCAACAACAACCGAAGATTCATTATCGGTAAACGCAATGGCTGTTGGATGACCACCCGCTGGCAGATTTATTCTCAAGAGCCTGCAAAAATATATTCGAATCAGAAACTAATAGAAAAAGAAACACTCCAACTCTTGACATCAGGGTAAGGTAAGAATTGAAAAAAGTGTCTCCACTTCGTACTTGAAACTTTTGCTTGACGCGTCATCCAACTTGAACATCCTGATCACTCCATCAGCACAAGCTGTTGCCAAACATACAGAATAGTTAGAAACAATAACAAATAACCTTCCACGAGTAAAACTAAAATATTTAGTTATTGCGATTAAAAATTTTAGGATACAAACTAGGTGATTTCGTTTCTTATAATGTTTGCTGCTTTTCAAAAGTAAAATCATTTATCCTTAACTGTTCGTGCTCAACTACACTAATGCTACAAACAGTGAAAGAACACAAAGCCTTGCTCTAACTTAAAACCATTGATTTCACACCAAATGTTTAGAACTCCATTGATCAATCAGCTTGCACTCGAATACACGCAAACATTAGGAAGTCTAGATCACTCTTCAAATATAAATCTACAGCCAAACTATCATCTCTAGCTAAAATGTCAAGAACTCAACATAGTAATCCAATCTATAAGGCCCCTAGTACCTGTAGCCAAAGTTTTTCCACTAGACGAGAAACACAACGCCGTGACAGCATCACTGTGGCCTTTCAAGGTATTCAAATCCAAAACATGATGACGTTTGTTCTGATCCTGCAAATTCAAGATCAACGAAAACAAAAACCTTATCTAAATTTAGCATCATCAACCAAACAAAGAACAAAACCAAACACTGTAGCAAATAATTCAAACCTGAAAATGAGATCAAGTACTACTACCTTATCAGAGGCGTGAGAGTGAGACTTAGCATGAGGTTTCTTGAGATTAGGCTTTTGATTCTTCTTATGATTCGGTTGAAGGTCTGGTGTGGCTATAGACTGGATTTCCGATCTCCGTTTGTTGAAGTAACTATTGAGGAAAATTAGAGCGATTGATCCTCCGAGAAGAACAGATAGAGCTGCAACGAGAATGATCGGATCCATTTTTGGGGGTTTTGAGGTGGAGATGAGTTAGGGTTGCGGATTTTTGCAAGATTTAGAGGGTTGAGGAAGGAGCTTCGAGGAAATGGAGATGGAGATGGCCGGTGTGAGATTGGGGATCCGAATCTATTCGGGTTACTTGAGCACCGTGAAGACGAGGTTAGTCAAAGAGATTGAAGTCAAAACCTTCTACTTCTGTCTGGTGGAACTGGGTGTCGGGTGGGTCGGGATTTCGACCAAAACTCAGATTAGACCGGTTTCAAAAATTTCAATCGAAAAACATGCTAAACATTAGTGCTAGTCTTTCATATTTATCTTTTATATCAAACTAGTCTTTTATTTTTATTTTTGTCTTATCTGTATTTTTCATTTTAAAAATTTGCACAATCAATCGTTTCGCACATTCTGGAGACCAAAAATGACATAAAACTTGAGATTTGGAACAAAAAATGATAAAAAAATATGAAATTAAGGTGTCACGTGTTAGTTTTTAAATGATTTACATATACAAGGTACCAATCGTGCAAATTTATCAAACGAAATAGATAAATGAAAACAAAAGTGAAATAATAAACTAGTTTGATAAAAAGAATAAACACATAACTTATCATTTATGGGTTCTTATCCAATTGAATTGGTTCCAACGTTTTAAAAATTAATTTGAATTTGTTTATTTATATGAAATAACACACTATAAAAATTTATTAACGAGCCTTTATTATTGTTTATAGATAAATTAATCGTACATATCTCCAAAAAATTATTATAATAATAATTAAATATTTTTTTATACTATTTAAAATAGGGTCAGGCTAGAAATAAACCACATTTTGATAGATCTCTCATCCTACTGCCTTCTTTTTTTCAAACTCAAAGTTGAAATTCCAAAATTGTCCTTTCTCCCTCTAGATTTCTACATTCATGCCATTTACACTCCAAATCAGCCGAAACTCTGAAATCTATCCGTTATTACCCTAAATCTATAAGTTTTGTACTAAAATCTACTACTCTAAACCCATTAAACATAAAAAGTTAGGTTTTTTTACCAAATCTCATCAAATCCACTTCGAAAAATCTTGAATCAGAGTATCTATGGACAATGAAGAGATGGGCGTGTCTCTGGAAGACTTACTAGACGAGGAGGAAGCTTACCGGATGGAGGTAAGAAGTGAAACCCTGTATTTTGGTTTTCGGTCGTGTCGCACGCCGTTCGTGCGACGAACACCTTCGTCATCGCACGATCGTGCGACTTGTTAAACGTTCCCGTCGCATGCGACGAATACAAAAGTGTGTCGCATGCGACTGTACTAGAGGCATGTCTCGTGCGACGGTACTAAAGACATGTCTCATGCGACAAGAGTGTTATATAACCTCATAGTTTTCAATTTTATATTTTGCAGGAGGAACCTGCCCAGCCTCCATGTATGGATGCCGATTACAGTAAAATATTCAACACGGACAGATTATTTACTAAAGACGAATTAGATGCTTTTGTGGACATTGAATCGAAGAAGATCAAGTTTGTCACAATAAGAAAACTCTACGATAGCGGGAAATGGGGAAGGACTCCTAGGTTAGAGTACGTTTGCGAGCGATACGGTGTATTCGTATCAAAGGCAAAACCGGAAACTTTGAAAGAGAGGAAGACATCGACGAAGAAATGTAATTGTCCGTTCGCACTATAAGGTCATCTGATCGACGTACTAGCCATGAAATGGCGTTTGGAGGTGATAAACGGTACTCACAATCATGAACCCTACGTTAGCCTAGACGGTCACTCCCGCGCTTGTAGGCTAAAACTGGATGAAGATGAACTAGTTCGTAGTTTGTCTCACCTCGGTTCGCGCCCTAGGGAGATATATAGTGGTTTGAAGTACCAATATCCAGAGAACATTTCGAAGATGCGTGCAATCTACAATTGCCGCCAAAAACATCGGGATGCTGAGCATGGGGGACAAACGCAAATGCAATATCTTTTGACGAAGTTGAAGGAGAATGGATACTCGACGTGGGAGCGTTTGAAAGATGATTCAAAGGTGATCAATGACTTTTTCTTCGCACATCCTACTAGCGTAGACTTATTACGTACATTCCCGAACGTGTTATTCATGGATTGTACGTACAAGACGACTAGGTATAAGATGCCGTTATTAGAGATTGTCGGTTTAACGTCGAATTTCATTACATTTACCGTTGCGTACATATTTATGAGCGGAGATAAGATTGGAAACTACGTATGGGCTTTGGAAACTCTTTGTGGTTTGATGATGGATAGCGTGTGCGCATTTCCATCCGTTATTGTTACCGATCGAGAGTTAGCTCTTATGCGAGCAATCGATAATATTTTTCCGGGCACGCAACACTTGTTATGCACGTGGCACATTAGTAAGAACATTCTTGGGGCAGTTTGGAAGATATTGCACGATGATGCGGTAGCGAAACAATTTGTTGAAATTTTACGGTTACGCTGCGGAGGCGAACACGTTTGAGAGTTACCAAAAGAATCTAGATACACTGAAGGAGATGTTTGCATCTAAACTGGAGTGTTTTGCGTACGTTATGGACTCGTGGATAACGAAATGTGGTGACAAGTTCCTTGCGTACCGAACTAACACGATTAAGCATTATGGCCAAACAACTACAAATAGGTTAGTCCGTTTATCCTAATTTATGTTGAGTTATTTTATCTAGTTTCAAATAAGTTGATAATTTATTACTTGAACTATGTAGGGCGGAGGGTGCTCACTCGTCCTTAAAAAATATCTTGGGACGAAGCAATGCAACTTTGAGCTTTTTTGGGAAAAAATTCATAACTTATTAACAAAGCAGCATGCGGGTATCGTCGAATCATTTGAGCGAAGTAAGTTTAGAACAATTCCCGGCTTTGATGGTGTTTTGACCAAAAATCTTAAAGGTCATGTGTCACATGCGGGGCTAAAGATACTGATGGTTGCTATTATGTGTGCTCGAAATATAAGAGTAGATCGGGTAGCATGTAGAGGTTGTTTCCTTAGGAAAACCCGCATGATTTATCTTGTGCATGTGAAATTGCATTTATAGCTAGAGATGGTAGGTGCATCCCTTTAGAAAACGTGGATATCTTTTGGAAAAAATTAGATATTATGCATAGAGATCCTAGCTCTCGCGAAAAGGAATTGCAAAAAAAAAATTTCCTTGATTGACAAATCCATTCGTAGTTTCCGACCCGACCAACAAAACCACATTATCAATAGGGTAATACAAATATTGAGGCCCGAGACAAGTCATATTCAAGATCCTAAAGAAGCGGTTAGAGCTAAGGGTAGACCAAAGGGATGCGTTGATAAATCGACTAAACGGAACCCTAGTTCGTGGGAATATCCCATTGAACAAACCGCTAGTGCTAGTACTCCAGCTAACTCGGTAGGTAGTACACCCGTAAACACATTAGGGAGCACGGCCGCATCCAAAGTGGTTCCCATCGTACCACCCAAACCTCCATTAGCAAAAAAGAAAGTTGGAAGGCCTAAGAAAATTGGTAAGGATGGGAAGTTAACGTTATATCCGGATTGCATACGGCCTTTCTATACACTTACATTTTAAAATTAGTTGACGTTCTTCCGGACGGACAATGCAGATATCGTTCCGTAGCGCATTCAATATACAACGACGAAGATAGATGGGAGGATGTTAGACGCGAGTTGTTGAAGGAGTTGCGGGACAACCGTGCATGTTGGTTGGATGTATATGGTTCGCAGAAGGTGTTTGACGATTTGATACAAAGGTTAGATTACTTCAAGCCCAACCCTAGTAGCCACTATTGGATGACATTTCCTGACATTAGACTAGCCATTGCGACAATGTATCAATGCATGGTATACCATGTATCGTAAGCAACCTCGTTAACGTATCTACCAATCCGTGGAAAGCCACCCGTCAACAATTCAACGATCATAGAAGTTGGGATAGGTTTCGTGCATGGATATCACTTTGTTAATGTAAGTATATTTCGTTTCCAATCAAAATTTCTTACGCTATCATTACTAATGCTTTCGTTTATTTTTTTTCTTATAGATTACTACTCCACCCAATGGACCGTTGCCTCCATTATACCCTTGTTGGGCCGCTTATGCAACCGAAGAAGCGAATCAATGGGCGTATCCCTACTACCGGCGGTTGAACAAATTTACACAGATAATACCCGCAAGGAAAATCAACTTGAACGAAAAACCACATGTAACAGATTTGACTAGAGACGACGTTTGAAATGCTTTTGTACAACTTTTTAAGTTATTTTGCCTAACGTTTCATGTAATATAGTTAATATATTTTTGAAAAATTATAGTAGGAAAATTACTTCTAACGTGTTATGTATTTTAGTTGACGTGATTAATTGAAATTTTAGATTTTAAGTAAAAAAAACAACAGTCGCACGCGACGCAATTTAGGTCCTGTCGCATGCGACTAATGACCAAAATTTTGGCCCTGAATTTTTGGCAGAGAGCATATGTCGCATACAAAAAATTCGAACGTCTTTGAAGGTAGTCGCATGCGACGAAAGACAAAAAATTTGGCCCTGAATTTCGGGCAGAGAGAAGATATCGCATACCGAAAATGTGAACGTCTTTGAAATAAGTCGCATGCGACTTAAGGCCAAAAATTTGGCCCTAAATTTTGGGCAGAGAGCATATATTGCATACCAAGCTTGCGACTGTAGTTTGTCCATGTCGCATGCGACCTAAGGTAATGGGACAAGATCTCATACCGCATTATCCTGCATTGATTTATACTCTTCTTTCATAGCGTCAATCCACTTTTGAGATTCAGAGCTTGCCATGGCCTGTTTGTAGGATGCGGGATCATCTACAGTTCCAGCACATAACTCATCATGCTCATGAAGATATATTATAAATTCTGGACCTATAGTACTCTTCCTTTCTCTAGTGGACCTTCTTAATGGCACTATTTCCTCATGTTGCACTTCTTGAGGAGGTAGAGTTTGATCATTGTGAACGATGTCATTTTGATTCCCTTGTGGAAGATTATCTTGAAGTTCCTCTTGTTCTACCTGAATCATATATGTATCATGGTTAGAACCCTCAAGTGGAGCATTAGTGTTAATCTGAGTATTACCTTGTTCTAATGGGATCGAAATGATTGGCATTACCGCCCAATCTTCAGATATCTCAGTATCCCTATTAAAACCTTCATGAATCTTTATGGATTCTTCCTCAAAATCAACATATGTTCTTTTATTCTTCCCCCCAAACTTAACATCCTCTAGAAACTTGGCCGTTCTTGTCTCAAATATTGTACCAGTGAGAGAATCATAAAACTTAAACCCTCTGGAATGTTAAGAATAACCTATAAAGAAGCAACTAATTGTTTTTTGGTCCAGTTTCTTTTCTTGAGGTTTGTAAGGCCTCGCCTCAGCTGGACAACCCCACACATGCAGATGCTTTAAATTGGGTTTATGCTCGTTCCAAAGCTCATATGGAGTCCTAACAGTAACCTTTGTGGGTACTCGATTGAGTATATAAGTGGCACATTTTATGGCTTCCCACCAGAGAGATAATGGTAGAGATTAGTGACTTATCATGCTTCTAACCATATCTTTTAGTGTTTGGTTCCGTCTTTCAGATACACCGTTCATGCGAGATGAATCGGGCATAGTGTATTGAGGGACTATTCCACACTTCTCTAAGTACTGTGCAAAGGGTCCTAGACGTTGTTCACCCGATCCGTCATATCTACCATATTATTCACCACCACGGTCAGATCTAACGGTCTTAATGCTTTTACCAAGTTGTTTCTCAACCTCGGTCTTAAAAGTTATGAACTTGTCCAAGGCCTCAGACTTTTTATGAAGAAGATATAGGTAACCAAAACGAGAGTGGTCGTCGATGAATGATATAAAGTACCGCTGCCCCTTCCATGATTCCTGTGGAAACGGTCCACGGATGTCGGTATGTATCAACTCTAAGACTTCTTTCGCTCTATATGCTCCTATCCTTTTAACTTTGGTTTGTTTCCCTTTGATACACTCGACATATATGCCGAAGTCAGAGTAATCAATGGGGGCTAATAAACCTTCAGCAACAAGCTTGTCCATCCTTGCTTTGGATATATGACCTAACCGCTTGTGCCACAGTTTAGAAGATTTTTCAGATTTAGTAATGTTATTTGGTGTACGTTGTGTATTCATAGAAATATTGTGATAATTAATAGTATTCAACAAATACAAATTATCCTCTTTAATCAAATTTCTATTTCCAACAATCATATTATTTAGAGAGAGTGTAAAACAATTGTTTCCCATCAGACAAGAGTAACCTTGCAATTCTAAAACTGGAAAAATAAATTAAGTTCCTTCGAAAAGTGGAAACATACATTACATCCTCTAAAAATAATACATGTCCAGTGGACAGTTTTAAATAAAAATCACAAAAAATATCACACGTGCTCCCGTTTGCCGTGAAAATAGATCTTTCATCATCTCTTAGCATCCTGCTCTTTGACGTACCCTGCAAAGAAACACAAACATGAGTTGTTGCAGCCGAATCAACCCACCATGTATTCCTTTTCACAGAAACTATATTACTTTCTGAAACAACCAAAGATGTGGGAGTACCTTTGCTTATCATGTAAGCCCGTCGTTTCTCACAATCCTTTTTCAGATGCCCTTTCTTTTTGTAGAAAAAGCATCGACATACAGTCGATTCCTCATGCTTTTTCTTCTTTACCGGACCTTGACCTGGTCCTTTTCCATCTGCTTTCCGCTTAGGTCCTGCCTTATTTGGTGATGTAATCACATTAGCCTCAGGCGCTGTGCCTTTAAGTCTTTCCTCCTCCTGTGCAGCGTGGGAAATCAACTCATTGATGTTCCACTTTTCTCGCATGCAGTTATAGGTGGACTGAAAATACTTAAACCGATCTGGCAGCGAATGAAATGTGAATCCCAGTATGCATTCCTCAGGTAAGTCTAAACCAATTGCCTTTTAACTTTTGGCTAATCATCGACATTCCCAGAATGTGCTCCCGGATTTTACCTTCGCCATTATACTTTTTGGTAGCTAGCTCGATGAGCAAACGTTGCATCTTTACCTTTTCATTTTTGGCAAAGGCTTTCTCAATCTCCGTGAGAAAGACCGAGGCAGTGGTAACACCTTTAGGGACAGCCCCACGCAATGCTACTGGTATCCCCTGTAACAAGAGCGTCATGCATAACTTATTTGACCTTTCCCACTTTTCATCAGCCTTAGTTTCATCCGGTGTACTTTCCGGACTAAGGGGAGATGGTTTGGGAGTTAACAATGCATAGTCGTAATCATGTAAATATAAAAACATCAACATTTCTTCCTTCCACAATTGAAAGTCCGAACAATCCAACGTCGGTGGACGATTCCCCAACAAATTGTAACCCATGGATACTATAATAAGAACAAACAACACAAAACACATTTAGCATATTGACATATATCTGAAAACATATGCATGAATATGACAAATACATGTAAAACATAAAATCCATTGATAATAGATATCGGAGGGCAAATCATACTAACATGCAATTTTATGAGTTTGAGAAAAAAAATAACATGATCATTATTTTAATTTTCTAAGTACCAATGAGACCTTCCGGAGGGCCGATGCCATTTACTTAAAATTAAAATCAACACAACAACTATTTTATGTTATTTTCTCCCGTTCATAATTAATTTAAACCCAAACGTGAACCTTCCGGAAGGCCGGTAATATTTGAATTTAAATTAATCCCCGAACCTTTCGAAGCCTTGAATCCTTAATAAAATTAATTTTAACCTTTCGGAGGGCCGATTAAATTAATTTCTTAGTTTCACCTACCGGTCTACGAAACCTTAGTCATGCATCGTCATTTAATCATTCATACACATACAATTTAATTCACAAAAAAATATTTAAAAAAAAACATGTCAAATGCATCATATTTATGAAATATCTTGCTTTAAATATTTTCAAATTAATAATACTATTAATTAAAAAAAATTAAAAAATATTAAAAATATTAAACTAATTTCGAAAAAAAAAATCAAATTATTTATTTATTTATTATTATTTAACTTAATATTTGCAGCAGCCTGCACGTGCAGCAGACTGCTGTAAATATTAAGCCCCCGGTGCAATTTGCAGCAGACTGCTGTAAATATTAAGCCCCCGGTGCAATTTGCAGCAGCTTACTTGCCTGCTGTAATTTGCAACAGTGCTGCAGGTCCTGGACGGGCCCAGCCTGCAGCGTCCACTACTGCAAATTTATTTGCAGTAGTGTTGCGGGTCTTAGGCGGGTCCAGCCTGTATTCATCATGCTGTTATTACCGTTTGGGTATTTTTGTTGTCCTATTCTTTGGCAGGTTACGGTGTTCATCGTTGGAGAGCCTTCGATCAGCGTTAACATCAGGGATTAAGCTGTCGATGAGCCATTGTCCCAATAGTTTTGATTTTATTCGTTATTTTAGGGTTGACTTGATGCTAATTTTGGGAGAAAAATTCTAGACATCAATAAACCCTAATTTTACCCGAAAAAAAAAATCCCAAACTATCAAAATTACAATTTACTCATTATAAAACATGTGTTTCAATACAAATAAATCACATAACATGATTTTTATACAATCCCTAAATTCATGCCCTACCAATTCAATTCACACATAATCCCAATGACATGGATTCTTTATGATTCAGAAAATCATGCATTTTATCTATCAATACTCAATTTGATTATTCTACTGAATCCAAAAAAGGGTTTATTTGGCTCTGATACCAAATGTTATATATTATCCGAAATCGCATAAAATAATATATAACAAATCGCGGAAAAAAGTTAAACCCTTTGCTAGATTCATCTATAGAAGAAACCGAAAATTAAGAATACTTACGGGTTTGCCTGCTGCTATCCATCTAGTATTCTCTTCAGTTCTTTTGCGTTCTCCAGCGATTCCATGTTCTCCGGCGATTCCGTTTAGGAAACTAAGAGACCTGTAGAATCATATTAGAGAAAAATGAAAAGTTTCCAGACACTCAAGGAAGCGGCCGTATTTCTGATTAGGGTTTAGAGTGATGAAATACATAAACATAGCCCGTTATTTATAGACTTTACAATGTGAAGCCCAACATTGTAAAGCCCAGTCTTTATTACTTCCTTGTGTCCGGGACCATAACCCAATAAATTGATAATTCAATTTATATCCCTGATTTATTAATTAAGGCTTAAGTGTTGAGATTTGGGCCCTCTTCATCAGAGTGCCCAAATTCAACCCGGTTAGCACACTTGAGCCCATAACTCCTTTTTACCCATAGGTCCAATTTAGTTAATTAAATAATTAACTCGACTAATTTTAATTTGGACTTCATTAAGATAATAATCGAATATGTTTATTTAGCATGTCGGCCCAAATAATTGTTAGTCTATAAATATATTAAAAAAAATATTTCAACATCAAAACCATTGACGGACGTGGATCTAACGTACACATAGCTAATCGAGCTTGTATCACGATAACAAGATGAACTCGTCCTCACACTATTACTAAACTTTGCCATAGAACCGCTATTATCACTTTTCTGTTTTGTAATAGATACATTCTTTTCGACCTTGACATTGTCACCGTCTTTCCCATCATCATCTTCCTCATCGTTGAATCCAAGATCCAATGACTCCAAACCTCCGTCTTGAATCCTATTGTCGTTGTCGTTATCGAAATCGAAAACTTCATCTTCGAGAGGAACAATCTGAAGAGTCAATCGGCCATTAAATGTATTCGCCAGAAAGTAGTCGTGATGCTCCAATGGTTCCTCTTTCAATATCAATCGTCCGTTGTTAGTATAATATCGTCGTAGCACCCACGACATGTGTGCGATTCTTCGTATGCGCGAGAAATGTAATCGGTGGTGGAATTTATTTCGGTTTCGACTTTTCTTTCTTCTCCGTCAGCGTCCTCCGCGGTTTGCATTGATTCGAACCAAAGCCGCCGTCGTCGTCGAGGAAATCGCAACAGCTCGTCGTCCCAATGTAACCGCACATAACAGCCAGAGAACAATATAAATAAATTAATAGGAAAAACCAAATTAGGTTTTAATTTTACTCGATTATCACCGACAAAGTTGAAAATACAAAATCTGTACTTGGTTTCTTTGATGTGAGAAGGAGAGAGATAGTGGATGTGGGTAATTCGATTAAGTGGCTCGGTAAATAAAGAAGGTATGGTAAAAAGTAAAAATTAATTTAGGGTAAAATGATTTTAAGTTAAAGTGGTAAAGTAAAAAGTAAAAAGTTAAAGTAAATACGGTAAAATAGTAAAGAAGGGTGTTTTTGGAAGGAAAAAAGGAGTGACCGTATATGGAACAAACCTGGGTACATTGGACTACCACATGTCAGCTTTTTGTTAATTTGCACGCGCTAGTAGCAAGAATGCAACGATTTGAAACACTAGTGACTCGTTTTGGGGACGAATGAAGCTTAGTGGCACGGATGTAACATATGTCAAACACCGGTGACTAACCAGGGTTTTTAGCCTTAATACTTAGCTGGCATTTAGTTTTTTGTTTCTCCATATATCATCTAAAAGTTATAATTTTACACTCGCCCCGTATCTATCTAAAAAATATTTTACAATGTCTTACATCTATCACTTTCCCGCATCTTTCTAAAAATATTTTACATTGGTCTCACACCGCGCAAAACTAGAAGATATATGATATATACGATATATGATATCGTGCAAGATGGGAAAACAGAAGACAAATTACTTGAAAAACACAAAAACACAAAAAATCTCGTAAAATATACGTGCAAACATTGAGTTATTTTCTTTCTTCAAACAATCTCTAATTCTAGATCCAGAAACACATTTCAATTCAAATGTCAATTTCAACCAAAACTTTTTATTGAAGAGGTTAATAAAAATCAGATCGTGAAAAGTAAACATTGAAATCGCAAAACAAAAATGGAAATGGCCAAGAATTTTAGGAGAGAAAAGTGGAAAATGAGAAAAAAAAGGAAAAAAAGAATCACCAAAAAAAACTTTTAAAAAATAGAGTTTTTAATAAAAATATTGAGTTACATATATAATTAGTAAGGGGATTTGAGGTATTATAAAAAAATTAGATAATAAATAAGAAAGCTAAATGGATCTGGAGTCGTGATAGTTTCTACGGGACTAATGAAAAAATATATATACGTTATTTACATAAAATTCGGTCGAATATCATGATTATTAACTATTAAAATTATATAAAATATATATACGTTATTTACATAAAATTTGGTCGAATATCATGATTATTAACTATTAAAATTATATGGGATAATATGTGACACGATCTATAAATGCATAAATGTTTTGTCATTAAAATCCAATACAGTTTCTATAAATTCATATGCATAATTTTTCATCTTGTTCCCTCTAAAAATGTATGCATCTCAAATCTAGTTTCCAAATCGAAAAAAAAGTTCAAAATTAAAGTTTCTTCAAAATAAAAAACTAATTTATTTTTAAACATATTTTCTGTAATAACTAATTTCATTTGGGAATCTAAGTTACCCTCGAATTATCAGTTCATTATCGTGAAAGTGTTCGACGATATGTTTGATACGAGTTTAGGCAAGAAATATATGCTTTATAAACTTTGCAACCCTAATCATTTTGATGGCGGTATAAATGTATTGCTCTCTAACCTCTAGGTACTAGAAATTATGATTTTCATATAAACTTCTTATTTTAGTCGTGGGTATGATTTTTTATGTTATTTTATTAAAAGAGACTTTTTTAAGGAGATGTCCAAAATATCCAAATGTTTTATTTGTTTAAAACGAACAAAAGTAAATCCACAAATTTTATTTTTATTTTTTTTATATGTGTAATTTGATTGCAAAACAATTGTTCTTTAGTTGCGGAATTACATTAAATTTGGTTGCAAAAAAACAATTGTTGTTTAGTTGCAGAATTATGTGTAATTTGGTTACGATTAACAATTGTTGCTTAGTTACGGAAATATATGTAAATGTGTTGCAGACTTTAGTCGTTAAACAAGTTTAATTGTTTGAAAAACAAAATTCAAAATTCTTTTTTGTGAAAACATACTTATTGGGTGTCAAACCACCAACTTTTTGTAGTTGCAAAAATATCCAAATGTTTTGTTTGTTTAAAACGAACAAAAGTAAATCCACAAAAAATATTTTTTTAGTTTTTTTATAAGTGTAATTTGATTGCAAAACAATTGTTCTTTAGTTGCGGAATTACATTAAATTTGGTTGCAAAAAAACAATTGTTGTTTAGTTGCAGAATTACGTGTAATTTGGTTACGATTAACAATTGTTGCTTAGTTACGGAAATATATGCAAATGTGTTGCAGACTTTAGTCGTTAAACAAGTTTGATTGTTTGAAAAACAAAATTCAAAATTCTTTTTTGTGAAAACAAGTACTTATTGGGTGTCAAACCACCAACCTTTTGTAGTTGCAAAAATAAGTGCATTTTGTTTATGAATAAAATTTTAATAAAATTAGTTACAGAATTACATGCAATTTGGTTGTAAAATAAGTCTAAAAATAATTGTTGTTGAGTTGCGACATCATGTGTAATTTGGTTACGAAAAAACAACGATGGTTTAGTTCCAAAATTAGGAATAATTTGGTTACGAATTTGACATTAAAATATCTCCAAACAAATTATTCGTGAATTTTTTTTTCTCGCCTTTAATAAATAGAAATTTATGTTTTTTTAAATAAAAAAAACAAATTAGGATTTGAAAGATATGGAGTTTTGAAGGCTAAAAATAAGTGTTTGCTAAACCATTCCTATGACTTATAAGTGGTTCCAATTTTTGTTTTGAATGTTTACTATTTTACCCTCTGGATCAAAAAATAAATCTTTTGACTTATCAAAAAATAACTGGGTGAACTTAGTGTACTAAGTTTGCTTTTTTCACTTGCACGAAAGTTTTGTTACAAACTTCCTTACTTATATACAAATTCTAAGATTTTTTACAAAACTTAATTTTTGTTCAACAAAAAAGACTTCACACATCTCTCGAGAAAATTCAATCTCTATAAAATCGTAAGAATATAAATTTATAAATGAAAAGCAAGAACTAGAAAATTATTAATGAGCTTGAAACTCCAAATGAGGTAATCTTTCTAATCAATTCGATGAAAAGTTACCATTTTTGTATATCTAATTATGTTTAGAAACGTGTATTTTTATACTTTATCACCGGCGGTGCAAAGCCTTGACACCGTCGGAACTAACTTTTGTATTATTATTATTTTACAAAAACGGTGTGGTGAGAATTAAATCTGGTTATAGATAGAGAGAGAGATAGAGAGCGAGGTTGATGTTAGAGAGAGAAAGTAAAACAGAAAAAGAGTGTTCACAAGTGAAAGTGTCTTCTTTATTTTGATGATGTCTAAATTATTATAATATTTCGATATGCTAAAATAAAGATTTCAGTATTTTATATCTTACTAACGATTTTATCATTTTTTATTTTATTATTTATTTATCGTTTTTGGAAATTGTAAATGGATTTTTTGATAAGTGTGATCCTTTTTAGCTTATTATGGTATCAACTATTTTCATTGTTAATTTTAGTACAAACCAATGTCCAAAATTATAACGTAGATTCCATTATCAGAATTATGACCCCTTTTTGGCATTACATTACTAATCACTCTGCTCACCCTCTCAATAGAATTTGAATCATTTGGAACCATAGCATCATTACTGTCACTCGATTGTCCAAATCTTCCAAATTCATCCACTGTAAGGCCAAGTGCCATAACCGCCCCTCATCTTTCCGTTTCACTGCTAGCTATGCTTTTAATGATGCCTTTGATCGTACCCCCTTCTAGAATGATTTAAAGTCATTAGCCTCCTACGAAAAGGGTGTTCCATAGGTCTCCCTCGGGGACTTTAACTTTATCTGTAAGTCGGATGAGCGCCTGGGTACCCATGAGTCTTGGTCACTGCTATTGATGACTTTAATGATTGTTGCTATCACTGTGAGCTGAGTGACCTTCGCTCCACTGGATTCCCTTTCACCTGGATTAACAAACAACTTTCTCACAATGTCCTTTCCAAAATTGATCGTGTCCTAGTCAACCCTGACTCGGACGACCAATTTCCGATGTCCTTTGCTCATTTTGGTTTCCTCTGCTCTTCTGAGCACACCACTGACCTGAGATCCTCCCGTTAAAACATGAAAAATCCTTTCAAATTCTTTAATATGTCGCGATCCCACCCTCTTTTTAAAATTATCATTTTTAATAGTTGGAATATCCCATCCAATGCTATTGGAATAAATCTTGTCTCCCTAAAACTCAAAAGGATTCAGCATGAGCTCTCGTTTCTCAACCGTAAGTATTATAGTGACATTAGTATTAGGGTTGCTGATGCTCAAGATACCCTATTTCAAGCCCAATCTAGCCTTGTCCTAGATCCCCTTACCCCTGACCTTACTTCCAAGGAGATTGAGGCTTCCGAGTCTTACATTTTTCCTCAGTCGTGTTGAAGAATCCTTTCTCAAACAAAAATCCAGAGAAAACTGGATCAAGTTTGGAGACATGAATACCAAATTCTTCCATAATAGTATCAAGATCCACCTTTTCTACAACAAAAATAATCTCCATCAACGACGATCATGGGGTTTCGGTTTCCACCCCATCCAAGGTTTCCAAGGTAATCATTAACTATTTCATGGATTTTCTTAGAACGAAGCACCCCTCTAGCTACCCTGGTCTGGAAAGACTTTCTCCCCTCCTCTCTTCTAAGGTCTCGGACTCAGATAAAGAGATAATGACCTATGAGGTCACTTGTGACGAAATTAAGTCCTCCTTATTTAGTATTGATAGTAACAAATCTGTTGGCCCAAATGGTTTCAACTCTAGCTTCTTTAAGGTCACTTGGAATATCGTGAGCTCCGATATTTATAATAGGGTCTCCGAGTTTTTAAGCTATGGTACCCTTGACCCCTCTAGAATTCCACTTTAATTGCTCTCATCCCTAAAAAATATTCCCACATGTTGCTGTTGACTTTAGCCTCCATCAAATATCACCATTCTCACTAGAGAGGGCAGCCTTAGGATTTTAGACCTTAGAATCTGGAATCAAGTGGCCGTCCTAAAGAAGCTATGGTATATTATTAGTATTAATAAGCATTTGATCTGGAGTGATTGGATTAAGATGGAAAAAATTAAAAACAATAATTTTTGGGACCTTAGTCTTGGCTCTTCCCCTCTTGGGCTTGGAGAAAAATTCTTCGCATTCGCCCTATTGCTAACAACTTGTATAGAGTTGATATTGGCGATGGTCAGAATAACTCTTTCTGGTATGACCATTGGCTTGTATCTACCTCCCTGGTTTACCACTATGGCTCTAGTATTATCAGTGATTCTAAGCTTGGTAAAAACCTTAAGGTGGCCGACATTATCCTCCACGGGAAATGGAACTTCCCACCAACCTGAGATCGGCTTCTGCAAGGAATCACTTAAATCTCCAAGAGATCAACAACCTCATTATTATTCTTCCTCCGCCCACCATTATTTCGAACGATATTCCTTTCTGGACCGTAAATGGTGGATTTCCAACCTTCACTATCAAGGACATGTACAACATCATTCGTATGCCCGCCCCCATTATTGGGTGGATCGGGTTAGTATGGAATAAATATAAAATTCCTCATCACTCTTTTATCTCTTGGCTCGCCATCAAGGACAAGCTCTCTACTCGGGACAATCTACTTTGTTGGGGTATAAACACCCCACCATGTTGTGTCTTATGCAACTCTGACTCAGAAACTATATCTCATATACTCTATGATTGTAGCTTTTCTAAGATTTTTTGGAACTTTGCAAGTTCTAAGCTGAGCTTTTATATTACCTCCCTTGTTGGCAATCCTGGATCAAAGAGGCGTCAAATTGGTCTCATTCGCAAAACTGTCGTATTTGGCGCACTTGTTTCGGCACAGTTATCTACCACGTTTGGTGTGAGAGGAACTCAATAATCTCTGGTTCCCCTCCTGGCATTGCCTCTCTTGTTTCCAACCAAATCTTATCAGATCTTCGGTTAAGATACCATGGCACCAAGATTCGTTGGTATCTGTAAACCCTTACTAACTTACTGTTTTTGTTTTTTTTACCAGCTTTTGCGTTTCTCACTCGGTTTGTTCTCGGAGCTCATCGTCTCTTATTTCTTCGACCGTTGTTTCTCGTTTATTGGATCCTTTATTTTCTATTATATGTCTCTATCTTGTTTGCTAGATTTCTCCCTCCATCTATTTTCCTCCTTCCTCCTTCATCTATTGTGTTGACTTATTATAAATCTTTATATATCCTCAGTGTATGCCCTAGGTACTTGTATGAACCGTATTACTTTAATTTAATGTATTTACTAAAAAACAAATTAAACGTATTAAACTCAATAAATTTAATTAAACAGTCATTTAATTTATTTAGTTAATAATTTTATGAATAATATTTTTAAAATAGATTTATTACTTATTTTCCGCTTAGTTTATGTACAGTAGTAACGATTATTTTGTATTTCCATATATGAAATTAACTATTTTTTTTCGTTTAATATTAATTTATATCTTCATATTAATAAATTTAATTAAATTCATTAGTATATATTTATTAAATTTAAATTTTATGAGATGAATTTATAATCATAATAATAAAAAATTAAATATCATATTATTATTTATTTTAAGTAATTTTAAACTATTAAATCAATTTATGTTGTTATTTCTTTTAAGTTATTTTTAATCAAACATTCATTTTATTTCTAAAATGAGAGAATTACACATAGTAGGACCAAATTGGAGAAAATATACAAAATAGGGGAGAGGTAAAAAATAAAACTTTACCAACTCTAACCTAACCCTAAATTCACGAATTAAGGTAAATTTGGAAATTAATATCCAACACCGGCAGGTCTTCTTCTACAATGCGACGGTCATTTTCCTAATTTGATTCCTCAAGCCAAGATTTCTACAGGTAAGGCGAAAGCTTCATCTCTCACAAAGAATCCAAAGGGAACTCCTAATCTTTCTTCGATCAGCTTCATCTCTCACATTCTACAGTTTTCGACAACAATCTGGAGGAGACTAAGGTTCTTGCTTGAGATAGACGCGACGAGATTTAATTATCTAGAACTCAACAATGGTGGCGACACCTACTTCAGAGGCAGTGATATCGAAGAAGCAACCAAGCAAACCAGCAAGGCGAAAACCAAGGATAGACCTTCCACAGACGCCGGTGGCACAACTCTGAAAGATGCCCATTTACTAAGTGAGATCGACACTTAGTTTTTTTTCCAGCTAACGATCTTCATCATTATCTGATAAAGTTTGTTATGTATTCTCTCTCTAGTAAGCAGAGAGCTGATTGAAATATTTTTTACACTTTTGCTTCGAGAGTTGATTGGAAGCCTTTTTACACTTTTGCTTCGATTTGTGTTGAAATTGTTAGCAGGGGAAGTAGCATGTGGAGAAACGTTGCAGCTTCCTATATTATCACGATTTGGCTTCAATATGATTCTCAAGACTCATTTGATAATCTTGTTATATCATTTGGAGAGCACCTATAAGCTCAGGCTCACTTTTTGAAGAAGCATCCATGCCTTGAAGATCATTCGTGCCACATGTATTTGATTCATCAGAAGCTTTATCTTTATTTGTTATAATCGATTTCAATTTTCGTCTGTAAACTTTGCCGAATCTCTGTATTTTGGTCGTTTTAGGAACTTGAGTGCTTGTAAAACTTTCTTGATTGGATATTATGGGATCTTGATTATTAATAATATTCTCCTTTGTTTTTCCTTCAATTGTTTCATTTTCCTTGGCTTTCATGTCATTCTTTCTACATTCAATTGAGCTATGACCCAAGTGATAGCAGTTATAGCAATAAGAAGGCACATTTCTGTAACTGACACCAACCCAGCTTCCATCGTTTTCACCGAACCCCACCCACAACTTCCTTTTAAGATTAGTAGAGATATCTAATTCAACATGAGCATAGCAGGCATTCTTGTTGGCCCGAAACTTATCTGGAACAATTATTTTGTAGACAGTACCTAAAGAAGATGCAAGATCCGTGATAACAGAGGAGTTATAGAAGTATTCAGGAAGGTTTTCAAGTCTGACCCAAACCAAAACTCTTGAGCTTTCGATGTTCTTGTTGAAGTCAGGAGTCCATCTATTTAGTCGCATGATTTTATCGCCTACGTTCCAAACGTTTTTTGACCAGAGACTACTAACGTCCTCTTTGAGGCAGAATTCCAGTAATATATGTCGAGAGTCTAAGGTTGAGTACGTATAAGAGCCCTTGAATTTGAATCCTTGAAGGAATAACTCTAATGACGACTTCTTAGGAATTCCATTACTGAACTTACCTATTATGGTAGTTCTTGAATTTTTTGTAAGAAAATCCTTAGTTTCCTTAGAGTATTGTATGATATTATGATCCTTTGTTATTCGAACGAACTCTGGGATGGTTTCTTTTTGCTCTGATTTGGGTTTTACGATATCTACATAGGATTTCTTTGGCAGATCTGGTTTGTTTTTATCAGCGTTGGGAAGCAGAGGAGGGAACTGGTCATTTAGAGTTTCCGTCATCTCCTATCAGTCAGTTTGGTTTACCGTAACTAGAGAACAAAGGGTCAAGAAACAGAGTGAGATTGCAAGTTGCAATCGATAGACTCTTAAGGGTTTGGTACCCACCGGAAGCCAGCAAGGGAACCAAACAGGCGCCTGAAGGGATTAGAACAATCACCGGAATTCGTGGCACTATCACCGGAGAAGGCCATAGGCTGGTTAGATCTTGGAGAAGAACCTCCTCCCTCTCATTCAGTACCAATTCGTGGCCTTTTCAGAGAATCCACATTCACTTTTATAAACTTCTGCTACTACTTCCAAGAAAGTACCTCCATTTCTTGGAGCGTTTTTCTAACTTAATCTTCTTATTTCCTTTAAGTTATTGTTATCGTATTTTATGACTAAGAATAGTATTCAAAATAAATAATTATAATAATATATAACTTAAAATTAAAATTTACAGATATAAATATTTTTTGTTCAATATTAATTTATCTATAATATTTTTTAATCTATCATTAATATACTACTTATTAAATTTAAGTTTTATTAAATGAATTTTTATTAATAAAAAATATAAACATCGTACTACTACTTTATCTTAGATAATTTTCAAACTATTATAATCAATTTGGGATATTTTTTTTATGTAATAGTATTTTTCTAATGATATAGTAAAATCCAAAAAAAATCAAAATGTATTTATAACTTTACCTCATCAATATTTCAAAGAGCGAATATGAACATATGTAAACCAAAGATAAATCTCGAGCTAGGCGAAGAAGAGGTGGCTCTGGTGGCTGCGGAGAACTGCAACTTGATTCGGCAGAAGAATTTGAAAAATCTCGACAAGATATTATTGATGCTAGGTGGAAGGTTACTGCACCTGAAGTTCTATATGATAACCTACATGAGCACAATACGAGTATGCAGAACTACGACAACAAACTTCAGACTGACCTTGAATCAGTTCGTGAGTCGCTCACTCGAGAATCGAAGGAGAAATGTCAGTCAGTGGAGACGCTGACTCGTGTTAGAGTACATAATATGTCTCTGCATGACCAATTAACTGCATCGCGTGTGTTAGGGCGATGACGAAAGTCCCACATTCCAAATCCATTAAACATGGAAAAGATCAATGGTATATAAGTAAGAACATATCTCAACTAGTAAGAGGTCTTTTGGAAGTGGACAATAAGCAAAATCGTGCGGTCTTTCGGACGCCAAAGTGGACAATATCATACTCGATTGTTCTTACAGCGTGCTTCTCAAGTTGAGGCTGTTACTGAGAAAGAATCGTTGATAATTGAAGTCAAATGTCTCCACAGTGAACTCAGTCTAGTTAGAGATGACCGTGATCGCCAACTGGCACAAGTGCAGCCCTTGGCTGGTGAAGTAGTAAAGTACGAAGAAAATGCAGGTAATCAATACAAGATACAAATAGATTGGCAGAGAGAGCAAGATACTTAGAGGGAACTTGTCCTTTACAAAAAGAACAAATACAGATACTGGAGCATCATCTCGCTGTAGCCAATGAGAAACTAAAGATGTCTGGAAAACATAGGAGAACTATACATGAATTACAAGATCGTCTTGCTGAAACTGAGCATAAACTATTAACCCTTTTTGTGTTCAATGTGATAGACCGTGGGTACAAAGAGAAAGTGTATGTTGCCCTACAAATCTATTATCCCTTTTGAGAAAGTGAAACTGTGGTACTTCTTCGATTAGTCAAATGCAGCGTACAAAGGAAATAAATAGGCAATAAACGAGGTGGGAGTTACAAAATAAGATCCACTAATCCCACTTCTCTCTTCACTTAATGCCCGTTATGTAACTCCTACACCCACATAAAACTCTAAGACTCAGTTTAATACTAACGGTTACTATAACTTAAATAAATAAAACATGTTTAGATTAAATACATAAAATGCAACATGTCCCCCCCTAATCTCAACATGTTTTTCAAACCTCGACTTCGTAACCCATTCCTTGACGACTGCCATAAAGTCCATGTGAATCCTGACTTGATGCAGAAGTTCTGCTGCTTCCATATCCTAGACTAGATCTTTCGAATCTATCACCATATGCATCTCCGTAGTGAGAAGTACTTCCCCCAAGCTCATAGTCCAAACGGGACCTTGAATGCCGGACACCAGGATCAGTATAACGTGGGGGAGGAACATCATCCATCTCAGAATATGGCCGTTTGGACCCAGAAACAGAGTCATAATCACGGCTTCGTAATTCACGATAACCTGCACTCCTTTCATATCTTTGACCATAACCGTCATCTATGTAAGCTCTCCTTGGTGCTGAATGAGAAGCAACTCTAGGTAAATCGGGATAATCAGACTCCCGGGATGAATACTCATCTCTATAAGATGGGCGCCTCTCAGAAACAATCCTTGGATCATAATGGACTACAGGTCTACTTCTTGGAGGAGGAAGATCCTCACGGCGGCTATATTCCCTCTTCAAGCTACTCCTCGGATACGAAGGAACAGGTGGTCTTCTGTCATATGACCTAGATGGAGGAGGCAAGGGCCTCCCTCTTGCTGGCACGGACACGATAGGGCGTCTATCTCTAGGTCTAACAGGCCTTCTCACGCTAAGACTCAGTTTAATACTAACGGTTACTATAACTTAAATAAATAAAACATGTTTAGATTAAATACATAAAATGCAAGAATACTCCGATCTCCACAATAGTGTGATATTATCCGCTTTGGGCCCACTGGCCCGCACGGCTTTGCTTTTGGTCCACTTCCAAAAGGCCTCACCCTATTGGAGATGTATTCTTAACTTATATACTGATCTTTCTTCCCATGTTTAACCGATGTGGGATGTGGGACTTTGGTCGCACCTAACAATCCTTCTCTCGAACAAAGTACCACTCTAGCCTCCTCTCAATTGACTTCCATCCGCCTACTCTAGTCAGGTGAAGAGAAACCTGAACTCTAGAGCTTTAGGGCGGATATATCTGCTCTGTGCCACTCCTTGATCAAGCCACCTGCTTGATCTGGCACTCCCTCTTTAGATGAATCTGCGCCACTCCATGATCAAGCCACCTGCTTGATGAGCCGTGGCGCTCCATCTTTAGATGAATCTGCGTCGCTCCTTTATCAAGCCACCTGCTTGATGAGCCGTGGCGCTCCATCTATCCAGCAGATCATTCACTTTGAGTATGGCTCTCGGCTTCTGGTATGATGTTCGCAGAATTTCACCCACATCACAACCCACCACATCGCGTTCCGTTTGGGCCTGGTGCTCTGATACCATTTGTAGGGAATATTGGGTCAGTATATTCCGTTTTTTGTATATAAGTAAGAATACTCCGATCTCCACAATAGTGTGATATTATCCGCTTTGGGCCCACTGGCCCGCACGGCTTTGCTTTTGGTCCACTTCCAAAAGGCCTCACCCTATTGGAGATGTATTCTTAACTTATATACTGATCTTTCTTCCCATGTTTAACCGATGTGGGATGTGGGACTTTGGTCGCACCTAACATAAACTTCTTGAAGGAGAACAACTTAGGAAAAATTTACACAACACCATTCTTGAATTAAAAGGCAACATACGTTTGTGTGTTCTGTCGTGTCCGACCTCTGGGACTGGATGAAGGTGCTGGAACAGATGCCTCTCTCATTGCTTATCCTACAGCTACAGAAGCTCTTGGGCGTGGAATAGACATTATAAATAACGGGCAGAGATCACCATTCACTTTTGATAAGGTGTTTGATCACGTGGCTACTCAGCAAGAGGCTTTTACTGAAATATCGCAGCTTGTGCAGAGTGTACTTGATGGCTATAAGGTTTGCATATTTGCTTACGGTCGAACCAGCTCTGGTAAGACCTACACCATGATGGGTAGGCCTGAAGCTCCAGAGGAGAAAGGGTTAATACCTCGTTCACTAGAGAAGTTATTCCAAGTCAGTCAGGCTTTTTCCGGACAGGGTTGGAAATATAAAATGCAGGCCTCAATGTTTGAAATCTACAACGAGACTATACGAGACTTACTTTCGGAAAATTTTGTTCAAAGGAAATATGCAATCAAGCATGACACAACCGTAAATGCATACGTGAGTGACTGAACTATTGTGGATGTATGCAACATACAAGAGATTGATTTTCTTTTACATCAAGCTTTGCAGTGCAGGTCAGTAGGCAAGAGTTATTCGAACGAGCATTCATCAAGAAGTCATCTTGTATTCACGTTGAGGATCTCTGGCACAAATGAGAACACTGATCAACAAGTTCAAGGAGTTTTGAATCTGATCGATCTTGCTGGAAGTGAGCGGCTATCAAAGAGTGGAGCAACCAGAGATCGGTTAAAGGAAACTTAGGCTATCAATAAAAGTTTATCAAATGGTGACCACGTACCTTACAGAAATTCGAAGTTGACATATTTTCTTGAGCCTTGTTTTGGAGGAGGGGACTCAAAGATATTGATGTTCGTAAATATCTCACGTGAACGTTCTTCGGTCAGCGAGTCGCTTTTCTCTCTAAAGTTTGCGGCAAGAGTAAATTCGTGTGAGATCGGCATCCCTCGTCGCCAGACATCATCAACTCCGTCTCTTGAATCTCGTTTCCGCTAAACTGAAGAAAATAAATTTAAGAAAATTTGTTTTCTTGAAATTTTGAATTCATTCAAGTTGATAAAATTATATATACATAACGGAAACACAGAATTTGCGGAGCTACGAGATTATATTAATTATGCCAACATTTTCCCCTCTTAATCTCGTAACTCAAGCTTCAAGTTGAACAAACCAGTTGCATCTCTTAAGAACTCGAATATGTCACGCGAAAATGGCTTGGTAAACAAATCTGTAATTTGTTCTTCTGTGTTGACATGCGCAATATAAAGGATTCCTTGTTTCATGCAATCACGCAAAAATGAATCTTGATATCTATGTGTTTACTTTTTCCATGGAAGACTGGGTTCTTTGCTAAAGCAATTACAGACTTGTTATCAACTCGCAAACTAATTTTTTCAACTTTAATTTTGCATAACTCTTCCAGCAACCTCTTGAGCCACATTGCTTGGCAAACTCCTGCGGAAGCAGCAACATATTCAGCTTCACATGAAGACAGTGCTACAACCTTCTGTTTTTGTGAAGTCCAACTAATCAGATCACTGCCCAGAAAAAAAAACCCCAGAGGTACTTTTCCGATCATCAATGTCTTCAACAAGATCACTATCAGCATACCCAATCAACTCTGGATGTTGTTGTTTTCTTTTAACATACTTCAAACCAAAATTGAGTGTAACCTTTATATATCGAAGATTTTGTTTGACAACACTCATATGTTTTATAGAGGATTTTTCCATGAAACGGCTAGCCATGCCAATAACAAATGATATATCAGGTCTAGTATGGACTAAGTACCTCAAACTCCCAATGACACTGCGATATATTGTTGCATCTACGGATGGATTTCCATCAGTCTTGCTTAGCTTTAGCCTTGAATCCATTGGTACACGATATGGTTTACAACTCAACATTCCCATTTTCTCCAAAATCCTTTCTGCATAACTTGTTTGGCTCAAATTTATATGTTCAGACCTCTGTTTAACCTCTATTCCCACATAAAAACTTAATACACCCAAATATGTCATGTCAAACATTTCTTTCATATTTGCTTTGAAACTTCTTAGGTTCGCCAGGTTTGAGCCGGTTATTACTAAATCATCCACATAAACACCAACATACTGCATATCACCTCCATTTCTTCTTTTGTAAACTGCATGTTCGAGACTATATTTCTCGTAACCCAAATTCTGTAAACAAAAGTCTAGTTTTTCATTCCAAGCTTTTGGAGCTTGTTTCAAACCATATAATGCTTTCTTCAATCTCAAAACTTCATATTCTCATCCTTTCTCAGCAAAAACTGGTGCTTGCTTAACATAAACCAATTCCTTTAGATCTTCATTCAAGAACTATGATTTCATGTCCATATGGTGTACTTGCCACCCTTCATGGGCTGCTAGTGCCATAAGCAGTCTAATAGTTTCTAATCGAGCAACTGGAGCAAAAACCTCATCATAATCAATTCTATGTTCTTGAATGTAGCCTTTGACCACGCGTCTTATCTTATATTTAATAATTTTACCGTCTGGATTCTTCTTCAACTTATAAACCCATTTCAAACCTATCGCTTTATGTTTAGGTGGTAATTTTCTAAGCTCCTTCAATTTTTCTTAATCGCCTCAAGCTCCTCCACATTTTCCAACCTCCAATTTTCATTATTGAATGCTTTTTCTTGCGTCGTTGGTTCTTCAATAGACAGAAGGCTCATATCTGAATCTAACCCAATTATATTAGTTTCATCATATAAATCTTGTAAAGATCGAAACTTTTTTGGTGGAGTTTCATCGTCCTCGTTGTTAGGTTCCTCATGTGATCTTGTATCATCCCATTTAATACACTTTGAGAAAAATTGATGGTGATTCAAGATTTATAGATTCTACTTCTCCAGTTGAATATTTAATGGAAATGGAGTTACTAGGTTGAAGTTCCATGGATTCTACAGTGTCAAACCAATTCCATTTCTCAGACTCTCGAAATACCACATCTCGACTCACTATTATTTTTATTGTTCTTGGATTCACAAATCTGTAGGCTTTTGAACCAGGTTCATAA
Organism: Limnanthes douglasii subsp. nivea; assembly: GCA_036936605.1. Taxonomy (NCBI): domain Eukaryota; kingdom Viridiplantae; phylum Streptophyta; class Magnoliopsida; order Brassicales; family Limnanthaceae; genus Limnanthes; species Limnanthes douglasii. Next base: position 288,121,321 of record JAUPFV010000005.1, read on the forward strand.
CCAAGAAAAACAACTTTCTTGCTTCGATCATCAAGCTTCTTCACATCATATTTAAGATTTTTAACATAAGCTATACATCCGAAAATTCGAAAATGACTTACACTTGGTATTTTTCCGAAGTAGACTTCATATGGTGTCCTTCCAATTATAGCCCTTGTGGGACAACGATTTAGAAGATAGGTTGCTGTAACTGCAGCTTCTTCCCCAAAATTTATACAATAGTTGTTTATCCTTCATCAAACATCTCATCATCTTGACAATGGTTTAATTTCTTCTTTCCACCACACCATTTTGTTGTGGTGAATATGGTGTTGTCATTTGCCTTTGAATTCCACGAAGCTCACAAAATAATTTAAACTCTCGAGACTGAAATTCTCCGTCTTTATCTGTCCGTAACATTTTTATTTTCTTTCCTAGTTGCGTCTCAACTTCTGTTTTGAACTTCTTAAATCCAGTAAGTGATTTATCTTTTGATTTTAGTGGTTTTATCCACATGTACCTACTAAAATCATCAATAAACAAAATAAAATACTTGTTTCTTCATTTGGTAATTGGTGAAATAGGACCACAAATATCTGCATAGATTAGTATAACAACAAACTTGCTCGATAATGAATTTGTGTTGGAAAGCTTCCTCTGTGTTGTTTTCCAAGAACATATACATCACAATTATGACCATCTTGTTTAAACTCAGGTAATCTATGGGTTAATTTATATTGTCCAAGTTTTTGCAAGGCTTGAAATTGCAGATGCCCATAACGAGCATGCCACAAGCGAGAGTTTTCAGACTCGGTAGATAAGAGACATTGTGAAATTGCTTGACTCATTTTCATTGCATAGAGTCTATTTTCTGCTCGAGGTATTTTTGCCACCAGATTGTAATCTGCATAAAAAACACTTAGAAATCCACCTTCAACAACAACTTTTCCTCCTGACTCATATACATATCCCAAACTAATGATATTAAATTTTAATCCTGGTACATAATAGACGTTCTTCATGCGCAAGTTTTTCTTGGTTTTGCTTCGGAAGTTTGTCGTTCCTCTCACACAAATATTGATCATAGAGCCATCGCCAAACTCTACTGCATAATTCATTGATTTATCTAAGTCTGTCAATAGGTTTCGGTCCCCGGTCATATGATTTGAAGCACCTGTATTGTAGTACCACATTGATCCATCAATACTCCCTTTCATTGCCATTGTTTCAGATTTATCTTTGGCCAGCATCAATATTTTCTCTCTAGAAAAAACAAAATTGGTCTCCATGACTAGCAATGTACCGTATAAGAAATAAAATTATATCGTATGGTGTCTCTGTACAATCCACCGATGGATATAGTTCTGCAAAACAAAAATCCGAAAATCTCAAAGAAAACATATATCACAATTGAGTAAGTAAAAACAAACCCGACAATGTCACAAAGAAACCAAAGAAGTTAATAGAATCAAAACGAAGAATTATCGAAAACGATAAAGAAATACAAAGTACATAAATTTTATTTTATAGTTTTTAAGGTTACGTGACGATATGAGCGGAGAATATAAAGAAAATTATCTAATATAAAGATGTGACAAACGAAGAATTTAGATTTTTTATTAGGTAATCTATTGTTAGGTTGAGTTACCGTTGATTTTATATTTGTTGTTGTTATTGTGAATTTGATGGGAAGTGTTATGGTTTGAAAATTAGTATTCAATTTAGAGATTTTGGGCAGTTTGGGTGGCAAATTTTAGAGTTTAGGAGCCATCTTCCTCTTTGGAATCAAGATGATGATGGCTGGCACCAATGGTGCGGTTCTAATTTTTTCGAATTATTTTAAGGGTAAAGTACGATTTAAGACCCAAAATCCTAACTATTATCCATATAAAACTCATAATTTTTTATTCTCCAAGAAAGACCTGTTATAATTAAATATTTATCATTGAAGACCCACTAATACCCTAAATACTCATACTCATTTATATAAAACGTTTTTAGACCTATACTTCACTTTTTTCTCTCGAAACAATGTTTTATGATTCCTTTTTTTCAACTTCCTAGACTGTACAATGCTCATGTAATATATTTTCTTTTCTCAACTCTAGATTTTATTTTTGTAGCAAACTACATTCTTTATTTAGAATTTTAACTATTTTTTGTAGATTTGGATTCATAGCGTCTATATTTGAATTTTAACTCGAGATCTCTTTTCTTTCTGATTCTTTGTGTTCATATGATATTATGTTGTTAATGTAGTTTATTTCTTGTATTCGAGTTAGGTTTTCGTCGATTTTTAGTCTGGTTTTTGTGTTCATGAAAATTATGTTCGAGTAAAATGGTTCTGGGTTTCAGAGGAAGGAGATGTGAAACGTGTTGTATCCGTACGTACTGGTAGATGCGAAACGTTATTGTTTTTTTGTATAGTACATGCAAAACATAGTAACAGATAAATACGAAACCTATCTTTAGTTTTTCGACTGATTATTTGTTCTTAATTTTTTTTAAATATTCAAAATATATCATGAGTGGTACTAGTTTTGTTCGTCTAAAAAAACCAACGATATTTTCGGATTATTTTTCCGAGTTACGGTTTAAAAGATATATACTTTTAAAGTTTTAAAATTTATAGGGGTTTAACGAAGAAGATGCAAAACCTTCTTTGTTCTGATAGATGTGAAACCTTCGTTGGTTTGCTAGATACGAAACTTTTTTTATTTTGATAGATGTGGAACCTTCTTTATTTTGCTAAATGGAAAACCTTATTTGTTTTGCTAGATGCGAAACCTTCTTCGTTTTGCTAGATGAAAAACCTCTTTATTTTCATAGATGCCAAACCTTTTTTTATTTTAGTAGATGCGAAACCTTTTTAGTTTTGATGGATGCGAAACCTTCTTTGTGTTTGCTAGATGCGAAACTTGTTTAAATTTTCTACAATTAGATGCAAATTCAAAGCTACTATGATAGATGCTAGATGCGAAACCATCCCACCAAATACGAAACCATATAACTGAGAAACGTGTGTAAAATAAATTTTTACAATTAAAAATAAAATAAAACTCAGGCTATCAATAAAATTTTGTCATCTTTGAGTGATGTTGTATCTGCTTTAACAAAAAAGGACAACCATGTACCTTACATAAATTCGAAGTTGACATATTTGCTTCAACCTTGTCTCAGAAGAGAGGACTAAAAGATATTGATGTTCGTAAATATCCCGCCCGAACGTTTTTCGGTTAGCGAGTCGCTTTACTCGCTAAAGTTTGCGGCAAGAGTGAATTCGTATGAGATTGACATCGTTAACATGAACTCGATCTCTTGAATCTCGTAACTGGTGTTACCTTACTTTGAATAATTTTATTAATTTAAAAAACAGTAATATTTATCTATATGCTTATACTAAGTTATGATTTAATTCTAATATATTGTTTTAAACATGTGTTTAATTTCTTTTAAGCAAAAGTTTTGTTTTTGTTATATTAGATTTTTCTTTTGGAATAGAATTACTTTTTTACAAATATATTTGAATTTTTTTTTATTTTCCATTTTTTCGTTAATGTTGTATTAAAAATAAACGTGTGAGAAAATATATATTTTTACTTTTTTAAAAGTAATAAAAAATTATTAATTAATTTTAAAAATTTAAGCAAGTATCATCTGACACTGGTTCATAAAAATCGGGAACCGAAAACAAACCGGTAATAATCAGACTAAAAATCGAAGCAAACTTTAACGGTTCGATTCACAGTTCTATTTTAAAAACCTAAACTAATAAGGAATCGAAACGATAAAACCGATACCAAACTGATAAAAATGATAAACCAATATTACCTATTTGGAACCAAACCGATAAAATTGGTAAATTGATGGAACCGCTACGTAACCAAAACAATAAAACTGATAAACCAGTAGGAACCAAAATCGAAGCACAAAAACGATAGAGGCGATTGATTTTTTTTTAATATATAATATTTTTATACAGTATATTATTTTAAAAAAAAAATTCAAAGATCAACATCTAAACTTTAATTTTCATATCATTTATTTAAGTAAATGTTTTTGAAAATCAAATGATATAAATTGGAATTAAATTTTTTAATAATAGACCCAACTAGACCGAAACCTGACCAATCACGAACCCAACCAAAACCAGATCGAACAAAAATCATAACAAATTAGAATCCGAACCAAAAATGATCGAATAATACCAAACCAAAAAACTTAGCGATCCAATCCAGTTTCCGTCCGGTTTTATTGAAACCCGGACCAAACCAGATCCACAGGACGAATTAGATTAAAAATTTACTTTTATTTAACAATTTTTTGGTGTGAAAAAATATTAAATTGAAGGAATAGAGTTCATACAAAGACCTAGGGCATACCCCGATGAAATACAAAACTCTACAAACAATAAATAAAAAGTCGGCCAAGAAAGACAAAAAATATCGAAAGACAGGGGAAAAGTATGATAATCATCATAAATGAAACACGAATCCCAATGAGGAAGGGGTACAAAAGCCAACACATCTAGAGTAAACCATCCATCTAGAGAAGCGAAAATGAATCAGCACACAGAAGAAGGGGATCTGCAATACAAAGATAAGTAAGTAATAGATATTAAAGCTAAAAATGCCAGCCGATCTTGGAGCCATGGAATCTAAACCGGAGGTCTGAGAAAATTCGGTTAGATACCATAGAGGCAAAGGCCAGGGAGGAACCAGTAATTCTGGAATTCCTCTCCCGCCAGATATGGTAGATAACCGCGACGAAGCAAGTACGCCAAACATGTCGGTCACGGGAGTGAGATCAGTTTGACGCCTCACTAATCCAAGAGGGCCAGCAAGCGGAATTAAGAGGAGGCCTAAGAAATAACTAAAGTAAGTCCAAAGACTCTTAGAAAAACTATAATCAAAGAGGAGATGAGAGATAGTTTCAAAGTCGGAGTTGCAAATAATACAGTCGGGGAGGTGCTGTAACCCCAAACCCGAAGCTTTTCCTTAGTGGAGAGCTTGCTAAGAATGGCTAACCATAAGATAAAAGAGTGACGAGGTATATTAAATTTATTCCAAACTAACACAGCCCAACCCACGGTTGGGGCAAACAACCAAATGATGCTGTATGTATCTTTGATAGTGAAGTTGGGATTGACAGAATTAGTAGACCAGTAGGGGACATCAATGGAGGTGATGTTAGGAGGAGGGAGAGAAAGAATGAGATTATTAATCTCTTCGAGATTCAATCAGTTTCGAGCTCTGGCGGAACGAATATTGGACGACCAGTTCAAGTGACCGTCGAGAATGATATCAGAGACCATGAGATTTAAATCCATGTCTAGAATCATTGATGACATTAATACCATAGTGATCAACTAGAGAGGTGGGCAGAAGCCAAAGGTCAAACTAGAAGAAAGTTTTAGATCCATTTCCAATAACCACCTTGTAAAGATTACTAGCAATAGGACGAATACGTAAAATCTTCCTCCAAATTCAAGAAGGAGAGGAGCCAATCTCAAGATTCCAAAAGATGTTATTTCTAATTTTCTCAGCATGAATCCAGGAACTCCAGATGAAGTTATTATTATTATTATTGATGATAGACCAAAGGTGTTTGAGGAGAACCTCATGATTCCAGATTTTTAAATCGAGAATCCCAAGGCTGCCCTCCTTCGTGGGAGTGGTAACTTTAAACCAAGATACTTTGGCACCATGAATTTTCATAAAAGGGCCAGACCAAAGAAAATGGTGCAAGAGCTAGGAAATCTCTTTGAGGATTCTAGAGGGGAGGATATAGAAGACCAGTAGACTTGTCCGGAAAATAAGACAGACTTAATGAGTTGAAGTCTGCTAGCATATGAAAGATTCTTGGAGGTCCAAAAATCAATTCTAGAATTAATTATGTGAATGAGCGGCCGACACTCAGTATAGGAGAGGAGACCAGTGAGGAGGGGGACTCCTAAGTACTTAACCGGAATGGATCCTTCCATAACACCCAAAATACTAATGAGCTCATTACGAAGAAAGGGATTGTTTCCAGAGAGGAAGATGTGGCTTTTGGAAGGACTGACTTTAAGACCCGAAAGGGTATAAAAGTCATCAAAACCTTCCTTGATGAGACAAAGAGAATGAACATCACCATGACAGAAAATCATAAGATCATTTGCAAAGCAGAGATTCGTGATTTGAGTTTGTGACATTTCCAATGAAACCGAAAGTTCTTATCAGAACTTTTCTCTTTCAGGATGCTAGAGAGGACTTTCATAACAAGGATGAAGAGAAAGGGAGAAAACGAGTCTCCTTGCCGACGTACTTTTCTACCATGGAAGTTGTCATTGAGATCACCATTAATGATAACAGAGTATGATGTAGAGGAAATACGAATGATTATCCAAGTAATCATTTGGTCGGGGAAATTTATGGCGACAAGAATATCAAGAATGAGGTGCCAATATACATTATCAAAGACTTTCATCAAATCTATTTTAAGAGTGACACTTTTACCATTGTTATTGGAATGATAGCCCCGAAGAAGATCTTAGGAAATAAGGATATTATCAGAAATGTTTCCGCCTGCGACGAAGGAAAATTGGGAACTATCAATCAGATATGGAAAAGAATCTTTAATTCTATTGGCCAAAATTTTGGAAATAATTTTATAAACATCATTGCAAAGGGAAATCGGACGAAAATCAGCGACAACCAAAGGAGAGTCATTCTTGGGGATGAGGGCGATGAAAGTGGAATTCCAAGAGGGTTTAAGGGATCCCGAATGAAAGAATTCAAGGACCCCATTGCAAATATCATTACCCATAATATCCCACGAGGATTCAAAAAAACTCGAATTGTAACCGTCATGACTCGAGGATTTATTGTTGTCAATACTAAATAAGGCAGACTTGATCTCTTGACGAGTAACCTCCCGAATCATAGAGGCCTTATCATTAGCATTAAATTTGAAAGAAAAAAGAAAAGAGACACACTGCAGACCAGGATACCGAGAAAGGTGTCTCTTCCCTAGCAAATCCTTGAAATAGTTAACAATGACAGAAGAGACCTCGGAAGGAGATAAGACAACGACACCCTGGTCGTTATTGATGGAGATAATCTTATTGCGTAACAACCTGGTTTTAATAATGTTGTGAAATTTTTTTGAGTTCTTATCGCCAAGCTTGATCCAGTTTTCTCTAGATTTTTACTTTAGAAAATACTCTTTCGCACGACTAAAAAAATAAAAACAGAGGAAGCTTTGATCTTGTTAGAGATCAAGGAAAGGTTAAGAGGGTCAAGAGCCAGTTGAGATTGAGCAAGAAATAGATTGTTCTGAGCAACCGACACCCTAAAATTAATGTCACTGTACTCTTTACGGTTAAGGCAGGCAAGCTTTAGTTGGAGCCGCTTGAGTTTGAGGGAGACAAGATTCATACCAGTAGCCTTGGTTGGAAGTTTCCAGCTATTGGCAACAATGTTTTTGAAAAGGGGATGAGATTGCCACATGTTAAAAAACTTGAAAGGTTTCTTCCTTTTTTGGCGGGGAAAGCCAAGATTAAGAGTGACCGTTGTATGATCAGAGGAGCGGAGGTATCCAAAGTGAGCAAATGACATCAGAATTCGATCATCCTAGTCAAGTTTGATTAAAAATCGATCAATTATAGATTGAAAATGATGAGAATGTTGTTTATTAATCCAGGTGAAAGGGAACCCAATAGATTAGAGATCATTGAGTTCACAATGATAACAACAATTATTGAAATCATCAATAGTAGGAGACCAGACTTCTAGAGAGCCAAGTCGCTCATCTGGTTTACGAATGACGTTATAATCCCCAAGGGATACCCAGAGGATACCCATGTCTTGGGAGGCAAGGGACATCAAGTCCTTCCAGAGAGGGATTCAATCAAAGGCGTCGTTGAAAGCATAAATAGCAGTAAAACGAAAGGTGAATGGACGATTATGACATTTGGCCATACAGTGAATAAAATAAGGGGATTATGACCGACCAGTGACAATAATGACACTAGGATTCCAGATAATCTAGATCATGCCTAGAGGATGGCAGGAGTGGTTAGTGGTATAATGCTAGAAAGGGGTCATAGTTCTGATGATGGAGTCGACATTATGAATTTGGACTTTGGTTTCTACTAAAATTAAAAGAGAAATACTATTACTAATAATAAAATCAGTAACATCTTTTTTCCTAACAGGGTCATTAAGACCCCTCACATTCCAAGAAGAAATAATCATGAAAAAAAACTTATAATGAGTAAAACGATGATCCTGTAAGAGTGACCCTGTCAAAATTTCGATTTTTACCCGTGTTACAAGTACAAATGCTCTTCTTACCCATATTTCGACAGGTACATGTGTAGCTACTGAATCGGCAACGGCAGTTACAAGTGCAACTACTGAATGAAAATGACAAGTGCAACAACTGAATCAGCAAACCACCCAATACGTCGATTCTTTCGAGAAGAAAAAACAAACGCACCGCAAAACCTTCCCCTTCTCTGCTGCTTCCACGGGATTTGGCGTTACCCTGAACTTGGGAGACAACATGAAAGTAAGTTCCACCTTGACGCTCACCAAGCGCCACCATTCAGACAAAGCTCCTCCCACCCGAGTCGCTCCGGAAACTTCGAAACAAAAAGGAGGACACGAGCACTTAAAGAGCTGAGCTAGATTATTACGATTTCAGACCACTCTGACGATGGGATACCGAGGACTTTGTTGACGAACATAACCACGTTAGCCACAATGTTTTTTCCAGATCTGACGGTAACAACCCAAAAGAGACTCGCAAAGCATACATTCGGCAAGAGGAATGAAAAAAAAAAGAAACCGACTGAATATGCTTCTGAAGAGAAATAATGAGGTAAAAATTAGACCATCATAAATCGTTTCCGATAAGAAAGCCAAAGTCATCGAAAATATAGAACAGATGAGAAAAGCTTAGCCGATGATACCAACAAGAAAACAAATCCAAGCTAATAAGAAACTGCTTGTATTTGTAGATCTGAAAAGAATAACACAACCATGGTTTTCAGGCCAAAATACCATTAATGACTCGAAACTGCAAAAGAAAAAAAGAGTCGCTATAAGTTTTAGTTTAAGTTTTAAGAGATAACCTTTTATTTAATACTTTGTTTGACTTTAATGATAATAGTAATATTAACTCTTAGTATTCATGGTCATGGTATTTTAAAATCAATAAATTTAATTAAATAATCATTTCATATATTTTAATCAATAATTATAGAAATAACGTTTAAGAAATGATATGAAGTAGATTATCTTGCCCCTACGGGGTAGCCGAGTTGATTCAATATGGCATGCTTGTGACCAAAAGTCATGAGTTCGAGTCCCTCTACATACGCTTTCTCAGCTGAGCCTGTCACTTTGTGTGGTTTATCTGGCGTTGGTTTGCAGGCTATCACGTCAGATTGAAGGTTTACCCTGTGCGCACTCATTGCACTCTGAGTAGCGGCTGCGGGTTCCCTCCGAAAAAAAGAAAAAAAAAAAAGTAGATTACCTTATCTAAATAATTTTATTGATTAAAAATAATTATATTTATAAATATGTTTGTATTAAGTTATGATTTAGTTTGAATATATTTTAAAATATACCACACATAATTAGTTTTGATTTTTTAAATATATATATATATATATATATATATATATATATATATATATATATATATATATATATAAATTTTACACAAGTTTCTCATTATATAGTTTCGCATCTATCATAGTTGGCTGGTTTCGTATCTAGCATCTATCATAGTGGACCTTCACATCTAGCATCCGTTATAGTGGGCATGAATTCACTCTTAACACAAAATTTAAACAGGTTTCGCATCTAGCAAAGTTTCTCATCTAGCAAAACAAAGAAGGTCCTCATCTAACAAAACAAAGAAGGTTTCGCATCTAGCAAAACAAAGAAGGTTTCACATCCAACAAAACAAAGAAGTTTTCTCATCTAGCAAAACAAAGAAGATTTCACATCTTCTTCGTTTACACTATAAAATTAAAATTTTAAAAATCTGTATCTTTAAAATCGTAACTCGAAAAAAAAAACACCATTGGTTTTATTTTTTTAAGACAAACAAAACTAGTACCACTCATGATATGTTTTGAATTTTTAAATTTTTTTTATATTTTACTGATCTCGAGTTACCTATGAGTAAAAAAGTATACTAACGTTTTGCATCTATCAATACAAAATAATACTAACATTTCGCATCTATCAAAAAACATGTTTTACATCTACCACTCTACAAGAATAAGCACGTTTCGCAACTATCAATACGTAAATTAAAATAGGGTTCACATCTTCTTACTACATCTTCTTTGTTTTATATACTGAACCCTTAGCTCGAACATAAATTTCCAGAAACACACAAATACACTAAAATTGACGGAAACCTTATTGAATTACGACAATTACACTATATTAGCAACGTAATACAAGAATAATACCAAAAGTTACACAAAACAGATCTTGAGTTACCTATTTTTAAATAAAAAATTGAGGTAGTTAAACACACAAATCGACTTATCAAAACATGTATCCAAAATCAAACTTTGAAATCAAATAAAAACACAATCAAAATCGTATGTAAACAAAACGAAAATAAGAAATCGAGTTAAAAATTTAATATCACCTAAGACTAGGGTATTGTAATAGATTAAAGAAAGAGAGAAAGAAAAATTGGGAAAAAAGGGTGAAATAAAAATACATAAGCTTTTATATAGTTAAATGAGTATTTAGGGTATTATTGTGTCTTGGATGGTAAATATTTGAGTGAGTTGGGTCTTTCTCAGATAAACAAGCAAATTTGGATCTTAAGTGGATAATACTATGGTGTTCGAGTCTTAAATGGTACTTAACTCTTTAAATTTTGTTTATACAAAAAAATGTTTTTCTTACCATTTAATTTTTTTTTGGAAATTTAGTTATTTTGTTACAAATATATTTGATATATATATATATATATATTATTTATTTTCATTTTGGCTATAGTGAAAAAAATGAGAGATGAAAATCAATAAAACTTTTATTTAAAATATAGGAGAGATGAAGAACAAAATAAGTATACGAAAGAATCTACAAATAACTACAAATAAAGATCTGATATAGAGATATGACCAGATGACAAATTTGGATTTTTGTACTAGGCTAGTTGTTTTTAGGCCGAGTTATATTTTTAGATACAAATTGTTAATTTTATTCCTTTTCATGGAGCCAAAGTCAAAATTGTTTTATGGATTTGCCTACAACTATCCATTTACTATTTTTTTCATTTTTCAGTGATTTTATAGATTAACTTGAGAAACTTACAGACAATTTAGTAAAGAACGAAACGGTTTTTTTCCACACACTTTTGTTTAGAGTTTAGGATGATGAGATTCCTAAATCTAGTCAATTATTTATAGCCTTACAGTGTGAATCTACATTACTGTAAAACCTATCATAATAATACTTCCTTGTGTCCGAGAACTATAACCCGATAAATGATAATTCAATTTATACATTGAATTATTAGTTCGATAGTAAGTATTGAGATTTGAATCTTATTCTTCACAGTGACAAAATTCAATCCGGTTACCACACTTGGTCTCATAATTCCTTTTCACCCATAGGTCTAGTTCAGTTAATTAAATAATTAATTCGATTACTTTGAATTTGGGATTTCTTAAGACAATGACCGAATATATTTATTTAGCATGTTGGTCCATAAATAAATGTATTCCAACATTTTTTCCTTCCTAAACATTATCCACTCATTTCACTAAGCACCTATCATTCTCTCACTTTCTCTCTCTAAAATATCTGGTTCCTACCTCTCCACGATGGTGAAGAAAGTTGACGTCCATCATCCTCTACCAAGGTGAGTATTCTTGTTTTTTTTAACTCTTACTTAGTTTCTTGATTATTTAATTATTTTGTAGTTGATTTTATGTTTATTGTTGTTGATTTTGGTTGATTTTGTTGTGAATTTGATGGGTAAGTGTTAGTGTTTGAAATTAGGATTCAATCTAGAGTTTTTGGGTAACTTGGGTTGCCAATTTTAGAGTTTAAGGGCCATCTTCCTCCCCGTAAACGGGAGGATGATGGCCAACACTGATGGTGCGGGCCTAATTTTTCCAAATTGTTTAAAAACGTTTTTCAATATTTTACTGAATTCTTATTATTTTTAAATTTTTTAAAAACTTTTTTCAATATTTTATAATTTTTTAAATTAGTTTCCAACCTATTAACCTAGTTTTAATTTGGACTTCTTCACAATGACCTAATAAGTTTATTTAGCATGTCGGTCCAAATTATTGTCGATCCATTCCAACAATCTCATACGTGGACCATCACATGCTACTCAATAGTACATATTCAACTTTAATGGGATCCCTATATTTATTGTCAATGGAAAAACGATACAACCCCGTACATGACTGATAACAATAAAGGACTAAAGACTTCTTTCTCGTAATGTGAACAATATGATGCAACAGTAATCACATTACCATTATCAATCAATTACTTGAGCCAATTATAGAGTGTGGCCTAAGAGTAATATAGATTGTAATCGTACATATGTACTCTTAAATGGTTCCTACCTTTGGATATCCAATACTGTACATATATCAATAAATATTTCCAAGCATATATGTATTGCAATAAACTCTAATATGCACAATACAAAAAAAATATAACATCAGATCTTATTACAAACTCTCCCACTGAAACTAGCAATCCTCTAAATCAACTACACCCATATTAATGGTGTGTCCTTGGAAAACCTTAGGCAAAACCGCCTTTATTAGAGGATCTGCTATCATGGAGTTTGTATCGACGTGTTTCATACTTATTTGACCCATCTGTACTCATTCTTAACAGATATGAACTTTATGTCTATGTATTTGGATTTAGATGAGCTCCTGTTGTTGTTATAGTACTGCATGGCTGAAATTTATGTCTGTGTTTGGACTTAGATGAGCTTATTTTATTCATTGTAGGTATCAGAGTACCTTTTTAACGAATTTCTAGTGATCCATGCTTGAGTTACTAACATATCTCCCCGACATATTTACAACAAATGCAATGCCCCACATAGTACAAACTTGAGCATACATTAAACTCCCAACTGTCGAAGCATAATAGACCATTTTCATTCCCTCAATCTCAAGTTTTGTCTTAGGAATTTAACCCAAACTAAGTTTGTCACCATTTTATTTAAGGGTACTTAAGGGTTTACAAACTGTCAATCCGTAACGTTGTAACAGACTTTTAATGTATGCCTTTTGTGATATTCCAAGAATACCACGGGAGTGATCCCAATACATCTAGATTCTTAAGATAAACGTGACATAAATCCTTCATATCAAACTTGTTTGATAGATATATTTTTGTAGTGTGTAATAATTCCTTACTGTTCAAGGCAAGGAAAATATCATCCACATATAATATAAGAAATATAAAATTAGTCCCACTGAAGTTGTGATACATACAATCCTTAAAGGAGTTGATCTCAGAGTCATAATTGACTATCACCTTAAGGAATTTTTGGTACCATTGATGAAAGGCCTGTTTGAGCTAATAGATTAAGTCTGCAAACCAGATCATTTGAGTTGCAATCTACAAAGTGTTCTGGTTGCACCATATAGATCGTTTATTCAATATCATCATTGAGAAAGTTGTCTTAACATCCATCTAAGGGAGCTTAAGATTAAAATGTGTAATTAATTCTATGATTGTTCTAAAGGAATCCTTCGTCGATACTGGAAAAAAAATGTTTCTTTAAAATAATTCCCTTCATACTGAGTATAACATATCGCTACAAGACGTGTTTTATATCTTTCCACATTACACATGGATTTTTTTTTGGGTTTGTAAACCCACTTACAACCAATTTCCTTTTTCTTTTCAAGTAATAAGATAAGATCTCATACCTCTTTTCTTGCATCGATTTATACTCTTCATTCTTCATAGCGTCAATCCACTACCGAGAGTCAAAAATTTCCATGGCATGTTTGTAAGATGAGGAATCATGTATACTTCTAGCATATGACTCATCATGATCCTGAAGATATACTATAAATTCGGGACCTATAGTACTCTTCCTTAGAGTTTGATTATTATGAACGATATCATTTTGATCGTCTTGTGGAATATTATATTGAGGTTTCTCTTGTTCTACCTGGACCATATCTGCATTCTGGTTATAACCCTCAAATGGAGAATTAATGTTAATTTAAGTATTAACCTATTCTAATGAGGCCAAAATGATTAATATTATTGCCTAATCTTCTGATACCTGAGTATCCTCATTAAAACCTTCATGAATATGTATGAATCTTCCTCAAAATCAACACATGTTCCCTTATTCTTCCTCTAAAACTTAATATCTTCTAGAAATTTTCATGTCTTAAATACTATACCAGTGAGAGAATCATAAAATTTAAACCCCATAGAATGTTTGGAATAACCTATGAAGAAACAACTAACTATGCTTGGGTCTAGTTTCTTTTCTAGAGGTTTGTAAGGCCTTACCTCAGCTGGACAGCCCCACACATGCAGATACATTAATTTGGGTATACGCCTATTCCAAATATGATATGGGTTCCTAACAGTAGCCTTAGTGGGTGCTGGATTGAGTATATAAGCGGTACATTTGATGGCTTCCCCCTCGAAAGAGAATGGTAGAGATAAGCGACTTATCATGCTTCAAAAATGGAAGCTAAAAATTAATTTATTTGTATAATGGGAAGCAAGGATAACAAAATAAATATAAATTAAACTTTTACCTTATAATAGATATCCTTTTCACCTAATATCTCCATCATATTACTAACAAAAACATTAGATCCTGGTATTTCTAGAATTGGCCATAATATTGGATCTTCAGTGTGTTCTGCTTTTTAAACCATTTCGAATTTGTAGTATTGTTGTATATTAAGAATTTTTGTTACTTTGTTTTCAAATGACCAATATTTTTTGTTAATTTCCATGTCAATTTCATTAGGAATTCAAAATTGAGTAGGATCCAAATATAATTCAAATTTTGGGCCTTCTTCCAATTCTTTCTGCAAAAATGTGATACCAACATATTAGGTGATTTAAAACCAAGCAAACCCTGTAACCCAAAACTCGTGCAACTATGATCGATGAGAAAAGATATCATGCGAACCATGATAATTGTGATAGTTGCGGAACGATATATTATGCTAAACCAGGAAACTGTGATAGATGTGAAACTCTGAAAACTATGGAACAATATATTATGCTAAACGAGGAAAACTATGAACGATGTGAAACTAGTGCAACTGTAATAGATGAGACAATATATAATATACTAAACCAGGGCACTATGATAGATGCTAAACCTGAGAAACTATGATAGATGATAAATGATATCATGATAGACTAGTGCAACTATGATATAATGCTAAACCATGACAACTATGATAGATGAGAAACGATATCATAGTAACCTAAGACAACTATGATAAAACCATATTATGCAAAATCGGATGAATAAGAGGCAGTTACATGTGTGAGAAAAGATTAGAGATTAGAAAAAAATTATATATTAGAGATGAGAGAAAATATTAGAGATGAGAGAGATCGTTTTAAAGTTTGTGTATTTGATTAACATGAATATATATATATAATATGTTTCACGTAGTTTATGTGATCGAGAATTATAGATGAAGGGCATATATATTATGTGAAACCATGCCAACTTATAATGTGAGACAGTCGTATGGCTATGCAAAATCTACATTGATCATTGTAGATGAGACCAGATAAATATGATCCGTGCGAGAAAATAGATCATTATAGATAAGAGACCATAGATGATGAGATTTAAGAGATAAGATGAGAGATGAAAGCAAAGTTGACTCACTTACTTATTTTATTTTTTTATATGTTTCTGTCTGGACCATCTTCTTCTTAACAACAAGATTCAGTTCACTTACTTCTTCCAGTTCTTGATTAGTATGAGTCTCTATTTCCAGGACTTTACGAATAACGGCAGGTTTCTTTACAAATAAAATGTATATCAGTAATTCAGGACTAAACAAAAATAATTTTGCAAAACCAAGCAAAAAAAACAATACGAGATAGTGACAGTTGTAAAAAGATATTAATCATGCGAGACTACACTATATCAGACAATATTATACGGGATACTATCATGTGAGACTATATAATGTGGAACAAAATCATGCAGGACTAAACCATACATGACATTACCATGCGAGTCCGTACAATAAAATTTTAATGTAAGACCAAATATTAAAATATATAAGCCAAAAACAAGTTAATACATAAATAGATACATATTCCTTAAAACTTACAATAATATATAGGTTTTTTTTATCAATATCGAATATAGATCACCTCATTCTTCATAATATTATTATACTCGGAAATATTTTCTTTTTTCTCTATATGAACATCATCTTCTTTCTCTTGGATCACCTTTATAGCAAAAGGGTTATTTTTTCCACAGAAGTATTATGAGTAGGTTCCTTGTAATCAACAACAATATTATGAGGAATTTTATGGTTTTCTACAACAAGAATAATAGGGTTCTCTTGTGCTAGAGCCTCAACAACATTAGAAGTAGGGTCCTGATTTTCTACAACATTATTAAAAGCAATGTCATATACATCGATTTGTTGATCCTCGTGGCTTGTAACCATTTAGTGACTTGTATTAGCAAAAGTAGTAGGGTTCTTCTAGCTTGTACCAATATCTTGTATCAGCTTCATAGTAGTAGGTAGCTTCATATTAGTTGGATAACCCTTAATATATGATGTTTTATTAGGTGATTCTTCCATTTTTTAGGTGTCATATCTTTCATTGTAGATGTTTTAGATATTTTTTAGGTGTTTTATCAAGCTCCACCTATGTGTTTACTGTAAATATAGACAATTAAAATGTTTTTTTAGTTCCATATCTCTATCTACTTCATCAGTTTCTTCACCTCTTTTTATCTTTATTTTTGTTCTAAAATGGCCTTATTTTTTTCATTCATTTCCAGTTGTACTTCAGTAATCTTAAGCTGATTTTTTTTATGATCAGTTGTCTTCGGTATTTTTTTTCTGTTCTAAAATGGCCTTTTTTTTATGATCAGTAATCTATGACTTGGCTAGATACATGCTCAGTTATCTTTGGTATTTTCATGTTAATCTTCTATAAAATAAATGAACATGTATACTAGACAAGTGGAACATTGAAAATGACAGATGCGAAGCCCTGTAAGTGATACAAAACCATTTAAATGATGATAAATGTGCAATCATGAAAATGATGCGAAATAGTTAAATAATGGTAGATGCACAACCATGTAAATGATGCAAAGTCATTTAAATGATGATATATGCAAAACAATGTAAATGATATGAAACAATTTTAACTAATGATATATGCAAAATCATGTAAATTGCGTGAAACCATTTAAAATGATGATGTATACGCAACTATGAAAATAACGTGAAACCATTTAAACGATGATAGATGTGCAACCATTTAAATGATAATTGATACACGATCATGTAAATGACACAAACCATTTAAATGGCGATAGATGTACAAACATGTAAATGATACAAAACCATGTATCATAATAGATTCACAACCATGATAGATGAGAGGCCATTAAATGATGATAGATGCACAACCATATAAATAATACAAAACCATGTAAATGATAGTATATATGCAACTATGTAAATGGTGTAAAACCATGTATAATGATAGATGCGTAACAATGACATATAAGAGACTATTATAAGATGATAGATGACAGATTTTTACATTTTGTTGGTACGATAATCTCTTTAGTCTTCTATTTTCTACTATCAAATGGTAGTTTCTGTCAGCTAGTTTGTTTGAAGACTTATTCTTTACAATTTTTTCAAGTCTTTTTAGATTCTCAAGAATATGAGATATTGTATTTTTCTTATGTGAACTAGGAGCACGCTCTCCTCAGTACCAACTTCTGTTGCATATTTTGAAGATTTTATTAGTTGTGCAACATTCTTCGGTGATTTTCTCCTTAGATTTTTAGTCTTTTTAGTATATGTAGATTTTTTACTTATATGTTTTTGTTGAAAAATGAATTAATCTACTATTTTCTCTGCATCAGTTGAATCAATTCTACCCTAATCTTGTTGCATATCCCAATTTACACCTCCATAATCATCGTTAAGATTAACTTCATCATATTTTTCTTCTACTATAACACCATTCTCTTTTTCTTCCTCCACTAAAACATCTTCCTCTGTTTGTTCCTCCATAGGAACATCATCTTTTTTTGTCTGCATCAACATCTTCTTTATTGGAATGTTCCTCTTCATCAACTTCTTCTTGTTGTTGGACCTTCCAACCAAATGTCTATCTTTTTTATTTGTTTGGTTTAATTCTCCTTCCGGGCCCTGAATGTTTTTTTAAATATTTAAGTAAATGATAGATTTAGACTGATATATTTATGAAAATCATGCCAAAAAATAATGTGACACTATATCATACAGAACAAAACCATACGGGATATAGATTTATGTGAAATTAACCCATAAAACAAGGCAGGACTAAATCAAGTGGGACATGGATATTATGTTAAATCACACAAAAAACAATGCAAAATATTAATATGTGTACGAAATCTGAATCATGATAAACTATATCATACTGGACAACCATGCAGGACTATATCATGCGAGACCACATATTATGGATTAAATATACATGTTCATATGTGACCTTTTTTAAAGTATCAATCAAATTCAATTTTGTTTTCCCTTCAAGACCTTATCATTTTATCATATTGGTATCTTGCCTCTAATTACATCTCCTTGACAAATATTTGTGTGTTCCATAGTGAATGACTGTATTTTAACGATTCTTTAGATATATTATTTTTACTATTTTTTAATTTTTTTATAAAATAAGGTAAAAATACTAACCAACAATAGAATAACACATCCAACTATTTTATCAGGTTTTGTTTCGTGACAAAAATTTATTAAATTCATTAACTTTTCATTTATTGCTCTCCTAGTGTTCTTATGGCCTTGGTTGTTACATCATATAAACATACAAAACCTTAAGTTAATATAAGTCCATAATAATAGCGAGACACCGTGATAGATGCGAGATAATGTAATTCATGATAGATGCGTGACAATGTTATGCATGATAGATGTTGGATAATAATGCTTGATATGCTAGGCCATGGTAATGCATGTTAGACACGAGATAATGTTATGCATGATAGATGTTGGACAAGTAATGCTTGGTAGACGCGAGACATGGGTAATACATGATATATGTTGGACACTATATAAAAGATATGTATGGGACATTGTAACAGTATAAAAGTATGTAATAGAGCATGAAATTGCATACCTTTATCATTATATTTGTAATTGGTTTTGCTCGGTTTGTATTAACTTTTTTGTTGTTTCATTGGGAAAAAGTATGTTTTCATTATTCTTGATTCTTCTTCCCATGTTTTTGAATATCTTGGTTTGAAATTTTTGTTGTTTAATGGTATGTGTTCTTTTCCATGCTTCAAAGCAAATATAATCTTGAAATCGTGGGTTGTAAGTGGTACCTACTTTGTCTTTAATCTGAACATTTCTTCGTCAATATCATATGTTTTTTATTATTTCTACAACAAACTCCTAATTTTTTGTATGAGTCTTTTTTTTCCTCATATCGTATGTTGCTTTAAGAAGAAAATAAAATGATATTTTCTTTGTAGCTTCTAGGTGTACCTGTTTTATTCTCTGTCTTCCATCTAATCTATAATTGTAAGAACTCCCGATCTGAAAAACAAGATGTTGACGGTAGTTTTGCCTCTAAGAATTACAAGATTAGACTTACAAAGTATATGAGAGACTTTTTTAGTTGATGTGGGACTGTACAAAATTAATATGTATCGAAAATTTGGCACGGGACCACTTGCAAAGTAGATTTAAGTGTAGTAATTATTTGAGGATGATGATCTGTATTACTAGCTAGGAATCGAAATCAATAGAAAATGATTTACTTTATCATACATTCAAACTGTAGTTCAATCAAAATCAAAATTTTAAACCGCAAATTGAAGAATAATATAATCATAAGTATTATTTCTTATTGTTCTAATGCAGAGGTTAACGAAAACTGATTGGAAAACGGTTGATTTTGGAAGAAAAAGTCTAGAGTTTTCAAATATAAAACAATGGTAGGTGAAAGATAAAGAGAAGTTTTTTTCAATGAATATGAAAAGTTTCTCAATGAATATACGGTTTTAGTTAGTTTTCTGTTTTCAAATATAACTTTATATCAGAGATGACATTTGGTAGTTTGTAAATTAATTTTTTTAACCATAATTAGTTTTTTGAACCGGATAATATAAATAGTTTGCAATTTTTAAAATTTTTAAGTAATCCTTTAATATGATAATAATCTGATCTCAACTAGATTTGTTCAAAGTTAATTGTTATAGATAAAGCATGTACAATAAAGATAAAAAAATCACGAGAGCTTGGGGAAAAAATGATAAGATATACAATTTTTATCCTAATCTCAGTGAGTTAAGTAGTAGTATTTTTCTCGATACAAACACGTAAAAGCCACAAGAACAACCTGAACTAAGCTTTATCAGTCTGATTTATAACATATAAACTGCTTCTGAAGAGAAGCACTTGCTTTGGTAATAAGCATATGATGGCTATCTCGAACCTTAAACCGCCTTCATCGTAAATGTAATAACTAACCTACTAGAAACCAAGAAGAACATATCGTCTCTCGATTTCGTATTACCAAGGTTTAGGTTCCGAGGGCTTCGAGCTATCAGCTTCGGACATCATCTTAAGTTTCTGCGAAAAAGAATTTAAGCCAAAAAGGTTTATGGTACCAAACAACCTCTAAAACTTCACAAACTCTGGATTTGTTTGTGTTTTTCCTTTGTAATGTTGCAGATTTGATACTTAAATAGATGATACTAATGGATGGTAGTGAGTAAAAAAGCTTAGGTTTAAATTTTTGATATTGATCTTTTGAGTACGACGATTCATTTTAGGTGTTGAAGTTTAGTTAGTTTTTTTATTATCTATTTTCGAAACAGATAGTTAATCGACTAAAAAATGTGTGGTTTTAATTTATTGATTATCTATTTTCGTGACATAGTTATTTGACTAAAAAAAACGATCAGTTTTAATCTTGTGACTATCTATTTTGGACGAAGTTAGTCTCCGTGCATGTTTATTTAGGGCTTTGGTCATTTTAATTCGTACATGAATTTTAGTGATAGATAGTTCATCAACTTCAAAAGTCCGGTTGTAGTCCCTGAACTATCGAGTTTGAATAAAGTAAGTTCATTAATATAAAGCTGACACGTGACACCATACTCAACAGAAACTTGTATCACCAATGGACCATCAACTTTCATCTTGACTATGTTTGAAGTTCGATCTAAAGACAAGGGACCATTGGTGATACAAATTTCTGTTAAGTATGATGCCACGTGACAGTTTTATGTTAATCAACAGATGATGTGGACTCGACTAAGTTTATCCAAACTCGATAGTCAACAGACTGTCAGCGGACTTTTGAAAGTCGAGAGACTATCTATCACTAAAATCGATAGTCCATGGATGAACTACTGTTCAAAACCTTTATTTAGTGAATAGCTTTATCAAGAATGGGTATTCGATGGACTATATGTCGCAAAAATGATAGTCAAACACGTGACAGACTAATTTTATCCAAAATAAATAGTCAATGTACTAAAACCGAACGTTTTTTTAGTTGATGGACTATCTACCAAGGAAGTGGATAGTGAATGGACTAATTACCGTTAAAAACCATTTATTTCGTATAGTCTTCTGACTTAAAAACATCAGTGAGGTTCATTAAACTATGACGATTTTCTTACCTGTAGCTTTTTTATATCAAAATATCCGGTGAACGTACGTTTGACGATTTCGATAAATGTAGTCAATAACGCTAGAGGGAACGAAGACTAAACTTACCAAATCGTCATATTCGAAAAACTAAATTTATCAAAATGATCATAATCAAGTGACATTCAACCGGACTTTTTAAAGTCAAAAGATTAAATTTATCGACATCGATATATTAAGGGACCCTCACGTTTTGAAGTAAAAAAATTATGGAAAAAAATCGTTATAGTGAAAAGACCGATCATGGATTTAAACTTGTATGTATATAACATCTCTAGCGTGAAGCACCGGTGTTTAATCAATTAGCTTATGTTAGTCTGACTGTCGTAATAAGGTGAAGTACTAGAAGGGAGTTTATTACCGTGATATACAGCGGAGGATCATCAAAACTCGTAGAACCCAAAACTACCTCTCGCCGCAATTTAGTCGTTAGCTTGTGACAGACGCGTAACTGAAAATACAAACGTGGCACGCAAGGTATCAACGTAATAGATTAACGAGAGATCATAATCACAAACTGAAATAAGTACATCAGCCGTTTCTGTACCTCTGATCTAGTAGCTCCTCCAATGATGAATATAAATATACGTCCTCCCATTTTCCTCTTCATATCATTAGTTGAACTCTTCAAGACAGAATCACTACAAAAGAAAATGAAAACGTTTAAAGTCCGCAGCACCTCGGAGTTAGAAGAAGTTGTCACTCTATTACTCTAATAACTATCTAAGCCGTATATATCGCACGGTTGAGCAACCTATACTTGCTTGGTTCAGTGTTGGCTTCAGCCTATAAGCTAACGTTCTAGTTCCTCGGCATTGGCAGCCACATTCCTAAATTCTTCTACGAACTCAACAATAAAAGCTAAAACTCGTATAAAAGCATTGTAACCTGGAATATCCATCTTCAGATTGATTAGACTTTGCCCAAGTTGCAGTTCGTCTCGATCTCATCGATTGAGCAGGACCTTTTTTATCGGATGTAGCAGCAGGCACTGTATTTGCAGGTACTGCCCCTTTCTTTGATTGAGGTGGTTCAGCAGCTGGACTTGTTGTGTTATTCATACTCACATACTCGGTTTTCGGTAATGCGTTGTTGCTAATATTTTCGATTATTTCCTGCAACAGAAACCACATCGTTTAAGTTTAAACCTAGACCTACCGATACTTAATCTTGCTACTAGTCACTTGTATACCTCTAACATGGGATAAAACCGGAATAGTTGCCAAGTTTCTTCCTCACCAGTTCGATCTTTCCTAGTAGCCTGCTTTGTCTGGCATTGACAAATGTATGTTTCGACGTTTTAAGTCTAGGTAGCTTTATGGAATTGACGAAATAACTCTATATGGTTTTGTTTCTTACTTTACGCGCATCGAACTTGAGAGAGAAACCACCACCGCCACCACCAGCAGGCTTTTTGTTCTCTGATGATCCCGCAAGCAATTGCATGTTACTTACTACTTTCATATCATCCTTCGATAATTTAGCCAACTGATTGAAATTTTGAAAGATTTAATTTACAACGAGGGAGACACAACATCTGATGATCGACTATTGTCTAAAAGCCTTTGAGACGTACCTGCATGAGCTTAACGCCTTTGTCACCCTCGAACTTCTCGGGATAGACAGAAGCATATATCATCAACAAACGCAATTTATTTTCTGGGCTTGAATCCTGCGTTTAACGTTAATATTATTCAATATCTTACGAGTATTGTGGTCACTAACAAATTCATTCCGTCTCTCACCTGGTTTGTCCTCAAAAAGTTAATAACATCCTTGGCTCCTGCATCGCCAAAAACAAGATCCTGCTCAAGTTGTCCTAGTTCTCGGAGCCCTTCATCTCTGATTATTTTGTTTATTTTTCCGGCAATCTGTGACGGAACATTTGATCAGCCACGTTACTAATCTTATAATCTTTGCTTCAAATTTTAGTTTTCAAAATGAATCTACTACGCTCGTTCCACTTTGTTTCGTTCATATCAACTATATCACTACTGAGTCGGTGGTCCTTCAAACATATATTTTCAGTTTGGTTCTTGAATGTCCGATTTTTGAATATAAAGCTATACCATACCTCTACATGAGTAGACAGCTTATCAACTTGTTCACCATATTGCGGCAAAGCTTGAACAATTTTCTGCAAGTCTCGTGTGGATATTTCACTACTATCTCTGCGATAAAATAAAAACTTCAACAAGAAGTAATCTATGTTCGACGCATGCACATATGTTCACAAACATGTGTAGCCGTGTAGGTATCATTCAAAATTAGCTGATATGTTAAGACAAATAACCTTAACTAGCATTGATCCGTTTTTCTGTACAACTTAGCTTAAAATATTACGAAAGATATGTCGAGGCTAACCTTGAGCCCATCTGTGCTGCTTTGTTCTTATTTTTGAAATTCGTCATCTTCTCAGCCAATCTCTCACTAGCCTGATATGCCAATTGCAAAATATAATTACCTACAGATGGCGTAATGTGAAATTTATTTTTAGAGGTACGGACATACATCTGCTATATGTGTATGCCGAAGCTCAAGCCAGACTGCATCATGATCTTCGAGAAGGACTTCTTTTTTCTCAGGCGCACCACCGGTTTTGCTAGGAAACTAATACAAAGAACATAGTTTGAATGCGGCAAAACAGCCCTAAGAGGAGAGATACGACCGCGAATAGATTCATGACAAGAAAACTCACCTCCAGCACGCACTTGTTCTTGTCCATATCTAATAAATCATGGCACATGGCATCGTAAGTCCATTCATGTATGACTGGAGCAATCTAAAACATTCAATGTTCTCTCTTTCAGCAAATTGTGCAACTGATATTGACGTATAGCACTATTAATGAAACAACGGAAAAACCTGATCGACTGATCTGTCCAGTATGAGGAGCTCGCATGTTGGAGTCTGGGGAAAGTTAGGAATAGCTTTGTAGTTCGAAACATAATGCCAAACGCCAGCAGCGAGTTTCGAAGGAATTAAGTCCCGAAATGTTGAAGATTCGTCTTGTTTGGCATCACGATATCGCACACATGGCAGCTCCTGCAGACGTAAATGATAAAATGAATGCGTAGCAGCCGAAGAGTGATTCAATGTAGTTGCTTAACATCCCAACATGAAAGTTCTGAAAATATCTCGCACCTTTAAGGAAGCAAAAACTGTAGCAATTCGAGTAGCCATAGTGGTTAAAGAAGTAGTAAATTTTCGAGTATTCTCTACACCATCAGCGTAGAGTTCTTCTAGTGCTTGATCCTGATCTGTTATAAAAGCCTGCAATGTAGGGACGTCATTAGACTCAGACTCAGGCACTATTTGTAGTTTAGCCTATAAAAAATAGAGCCAAACAAACACCTCTTTCCGAATACGGATAGTTGGCAACACAAAACATCTAGCACTAAATAGATACTCATAACACTAGAAAGAAGAGATTACATGCCTGCGTATCTACCGGAAAGTACTCCATATTCATCTGCATACAGCCAAACAAGCAAACAATTAAGAGCAGTCTCATCCCATGATTATGTATACCGACACAGAAACAAAAAACTTACCTCTCTCAATGCACTTATGCGTGGTAAAACACTTGTATCACATTTTATGTGATTCACCAATTCTTTCGGGATTGATGAACTGAAAAACACGAACGCCCTGTAGAGAATACAAATCATATAACATTACCAGAACTCCAAATGACACTTTCACTAAAACAAGGTAATAGAAATGTGTTGAACATACTTTTTATATAAAGGCTCCCGTCCCGACATGTCTGATAAGAACATGACTATACTGCATGCTAGCAAAAAAAATGGTTAAAAACTGGCCACCTTTTCTCGACATTGCTTGGAGATTCGTTAAAAGAACCGAACATAGATGAAATAGCATACAATGCAAAGTTAAAAGTGAAAAACAAGAAGGTATACTTCTCTTTCGATGGCTGCATAAAGTATATAGCATCCATTGAAGGCATCGGTTCCCTTCTCCTGAAAAGATCTTCTACCACTGCCGAAAACAAAATATATGATCAAACTTGAACTGAAAAGAAAAGCTCCGTGAAGTGAAAGCACAATCGAAACTCGGACACTTACAAGAAATGCCTTGGTCTGTAATGTCTGCCATTTTGCACGAATGAGACATAACTTTTACCGTAACTTTATCCATGATGAGTATCTGCAAGGTATCAGTCAAGACGGTATAACTAAACAGCTCAACATAGCGAACCCAAGGCATGCTACAATATATTTTACAAAAAAAACTAAGATGCCAATTGATAGTCTCAATGCTAGTAACAAGCATATTGTCCATTTTGGACCTGAAAGCCCGCACAAATTTGCTTTTGGTACACTTAAACCATACAAGGTGACAAACAAAAAAGCGCTTGCATGGACTCGAACTCATGAGTTTTGATCATAACCATATCTTACTTCATCAACTCGGCTACCCATTTCGGGGCTAATATCGCATACTTCTAATTATATATCGTTGATCATTCCATGTTTAACCAATATGGAATGTGGGACTTTAGTTGCACCCTAGCAATTCTTTTCTCGAACCAAAAAACAGTTTATCCTCCACTCAATTGATTTTCATCGGCTCATTCTAATCTAGTCACTCTAAAGTTCTCTACTTTCATCGGATCATTCTAATCAAGTCACTCCAAAGTTCTCCACCTAAGACATAGAACTTTACGACGGATTTATCTACTCACTCCTGTCACCATAGTACATTCTTCATTAGCGTCATTCCAATCAAGTATCACCTTCCTGATACACTCGAATCAAGTATCACCTTCCTGATACACTCGAATCAAGTAAAACCGCCTGACGAGCCACGAACACTCCAAACTATCATACTAGTGATATATATAATCCATCATTCACCTTGAACATGACGGCTGGTTCATCCAAAAATCTCACCCACATGGCGTTCCGTCTAGGCCGGAAGCTTGTAAGTGCCTAGAACTGATCAGTGAACTACATAGCAATGACATAAACTATACCTTCCAAGATTTTGAATCCGCTGTCTTTGTGGAACCAAGCATTTCATACAATAGACCTGAAAAACAGAATAAAAAAGCTATGATCACTCTACAAACCAAACGAGCGGGCTTATATGAAATTGAACACGGAGATAAAGGACGGACGATCATGGCTGTGTTGACGGAAGAACTTGTACTCGTCGGCCCTGCTATGAGATGTTTCAGAATCCGAGAGCGACATTGTTTCGGTGAAATCGTTTGGACAGGAGATCAAAAGCAAAATGGAAACGATGGATTGTCGATTCACGACAGCGAGCGAGGTGATTGTTTGTGTGTTTGGTTTTCTATGGTGAGAATGGTCGTTGAGAGTGTTTGTGGGGTTGTTGTTTAATCCTACGCCTATTTCGCTCGCTTTTTGTGGATCAACATTGCTTTGAATTTGATCATACGAATTTTGTAATGAAGGAATTTTATGTACTTTCTTCCGAAGAGTTTCATTTCAGCTTATTTATTTATTTATGGTTTATTTGTTCTACAAAGTCACCCTCTATTCTTATAAATGGCGATATAGTCTTTAATTTTAGGGCTGTCAACGTTTATTCGGAACCGAGAACTGGACCGGAATGGGAACGAGCCTTAACTGGCCAGTTGTTCCATCTTAAAAACTGAAACTGATAAAGAATGGAAACAACAAAACCGGTTCGGAATTGAACCGATAAAACCGATACACCAATAGAACCGATTAAGAACATAAAACCGGTAAACCGATAGAACCGATACGAAACCGAACCGATAGAATTGATAAACCAGTAGAATAATAAAACCGTTACACTTGATTAATTTTTTATACATTATATTTTCAAAAGTAATAGTTAATTACTATTTTTAATATAAAAATAAAAGATTAACTTCTAAACTTTAATTTTTATATTACTTTTTATTTTTAAAAAATTTAAAATTTAATTTTAATTTAATTTAATTTTTTTAAATAGACGAGATCGAGAACCGAAATGGACTAAAACGGGACCGAACCGAACTCAGACCGACTCGGAACCAGAACCGAACCGAATCGGACCGAACCGGACCAGACCAAACCAAAAATTTAAGTCCGGTCCAGTTCCAAAATATAAAACCAAAAACTCAGCAGTTTGGTCCGATCCGAAACGATAAATTTAGTGGTCCGGTCCGGAATAAACCTCCTAGTCTTGATACACTTATCAAGAATAGTTTGTAAGTTCTAAATGTCCAAATTATAAAATACAGTACTCTAAATGTTCCAAATTAATTTTGACTTAAGTGTAAGTTCTAAATTATAAAATAATGTACTCTAAATGTTCCAAATTATTTTTTACTAACGTGTAAGTTCTAAATGTTTCGAATTATAAAATAAAATACTCTAAAAAGTTCCAATTTTTTTTTGAGGGGAACCGCATTCGCTATTTAGAGTGCAATAAAAGTACGCAGGATAATCCCTCAGTTTCTAACGAACCACACTAAGTGGTGACAGATGATGCTTTACTCAACCAACTCGGCTACAACTTCGGGTCAACCAACTCGGCTACAATCTCGGGGACTAGATGTTCAAAATTATTAAATAAAGTTTTAGTTGCAATTGATTTTTTTTTTTATTTTTATTAAAAGATAATAAGTTCTATATGCGACCCAGACTTTATAACATGTCCTGATCCACAATCATAATTCGAGACACTAAAGACGGTCAGAGGAAGAGTGAACGATCTAAAGAATATCTACTCGTTAAGTTTTAACTCTTGATTGTCATTATGCCATCCCTTCCTGCACGTTGGAATGTCTATGAATTCATAAAATTCCTTTCCGTGAACATTGCAACACTTCCACCTTCTCCTTCGGTCATGGAAGACAGCCGGTCCAGGACGGTAACTACGGCGTGATTATTTTTTTCTTTAAAACTTATACCACAACCCTGATTTTTGCAAAGTTGGGCTTGGTTTATATCAACTATCTGTAGGGAATCACTCTTAATACTATCTTCTTAACTAGAGTTGAAAGTGGCTTAGCAACTACATTGATATGATCAGTTGCAACCGTGGTTAAATTTCTGGATTTCGAATCGACTCCTTTAACTTGTGAACCGTGATCAAAGCAGAAGAAACCCTGACGGCACATGGAGCAAGATTCTTTTGTTGATGGATTACTCGAAGGAGCTGTGACAGGAGCAGGGATTGCGGTCTTTAGAGCAGTAGCTGCTTTTGTCAACACTGGTTTCTCCGTAGTGTGTTTACTTGTTTTGCATCCTGGAATTTCTAAAAATAAGCTGAAATCATTACTTTACTTCCATCATGAAAATAGCCTGAATATGCATCATCTTTCGTTTTCAGAAAGTAAACCCACACCATCCTTGAATAATCATCAATCAAACTCATGTAGTATCTGGCTCCGCTCTTCGATGGAATTTTGTTTGGACCCCAAAGATCTGAGTGAATGTAATATACTGTCCCTTTAATCTTTTTTATAGTTGAATTGCTGAATTTGACTCTAGTTTGTTTACCAAACACATTGTTCACAAAATTCCAATGATTCTTCTTTATACCCTTTCAACAAATCTTTTTTTCCCAAAACAACTAATCCTCTGTCCCTCATGTGACCAAGACACCAATACCACAACTTATTTTGATCCTGCGTACTTTGGCTATTACTCTCTGATGATGCTACTGCAGCATCACCCATAACAACACTCCCCTGGAGAATGTAAAGACCCTTCTACAAACTGTCTTTCATGCCACCATTAAGTCTTTTGTCATTTTGATTACACCATCTTCTGCACATTGCTTGTAACCCCGAGAGTCTAGTGTCCCAAGAGAAATTAGGTTTCTCTTTAACCCATGAACATGCCAGCATGTCAAGATTCTAACAACCCCGTTAAACATTCTGATTCTAACGTTACTGATACCACCCACAGTCAACGAATGATTGTTCCCTAAATAGGCAGTTCCCTGCGTTGGCTTGTAAGTATCGAACTACTGCTTGAACGGACACATGTGATATGTAGCGCTAGTATCGAGTACCTAAGAGTTTTGCCCACAGTCTGAACTCACGGACAATACATCTTCTCTACCATTGTTTTCACTATCATCGGAATCGTTCACACCTTCAACAATGTTTGCTGCATTTTCCTTTTGATTTCTCTTCTTACCATTCAGTTTCAGACAATCTCTTCCATAATGACCATGCTCACCACATTTATAACAGCTTGAGTTATTTACCTTTGATTTGGACCTTCAGTTCTTCCTTCTTAAGGAACTCACTTTGCTTTTAGATCTTCCCATAGTCATATGACCTTTCCCTTCAGCCTGATTGTCTGGGTGCAACTATCTTAACTCCTTTGATTTCAACGCTCATTTGACATCTGCTAGGGATAACTTATTTTTACCATACATTATGGTATCTACGAAGTTTTTATAGGGAGCTGGTAAAGATCTCACTACAAACAAAGCTTGATCATCATCCTCAATATTTATATTTATGTTCTTCAAGTCCATTAGAATTGATTTAAAATTATCTAAGTGCTTATGGACATACCTTATTTCAATCTGAAATCATACAAACAATTCTTCAAGTATAATCGGTTTACTACTGAATTCTCTGAGTAAAGACCTCATAGCTTCTTTTATGCGCAGGAAGCAGTCTTCTCACCAGACACTCATTAAAATCCAGCACAAAGCCTTTCCTTCTGGTAACTTATTCTCCACAGCCTTACACAAGCCTTATGGTACCAATAAGCCTTGTGGTACCAATGAAGATTTCAGTTTAACCTTCCACAATGCAAAGCTAGACCCCCCATCAAATTTTTCGATAATGTATTTTGTTGCTGTAGATGCCATTGTGAAACCCTAAATGCAAAAGCCTTAATTTCACAATGTGGCTCTGATACCAATTTTCGTATATAAGGAAGAACAACCAATCTCCACACTAGTTTCATATTACCCGCTTTGGGCCCAAAGACCCGCACGGGTTTGTTTTTGGTCCACTTCCAAAAGGCCTCATACTAGTTGAGATATGTACTTACTTATATACCACTGATCTTTCTCATGTTTAACCGATGTGAGATGTAGGACTTTGGTCGCCACTCTAACACTTCTCTTTCATTTCTCTGTTTTTGTTTCTCCAAACCTCAAACCATAGAATCGAACAAAAAAATATAATAAGTTTTTCCTTCTCAGGAAACCTATTAATATATAGTAACTCCAAATCAAGGCTCGAGTTTAAATTTTTATGTTTCTATGTTTACAAATTTGTGATTAGAATACACAATAATATTTGGTGAGATAAAAGGAAAAGAAAACTAAAAAAAACAGAGTATCGCAAATAAGCGATACTCTGTTTTTAGAAAATAAAAACTAAAGAAAATAAAAAATATTAAATATTAAATTTGAAAGGTAAAACTGGAATTAAAGTCGAAGGACTATTTGTGTAACGCTTTCCAAATTGACTTTGGTGACATATGGCTGCATTTGAGAAAAGATCACGCGACATGGACTAAATTTATAGATTTTGCAAAATCCGGAGACCCTGACCGGTGATTTTAAATTTAATAGACTAAATGAAAGAAAACGGGATAGTCGATCGACTATTCGTGATTTAAATCTTAAAAATATGATATTCTACCTTAGTCATTCTTCATAATTAAAAATGACTAGAGGCCTATTTACCTTCATAGGTAGAGTGAAGCTATTTTCGAAGCAAAAATTTCAAATTTTGCCAAATTTGAACACGAGGATGAATCCTATCTTCGAGATAACATACTATCATAAAATAAAATAAACAACCTAATGATACTCATGTCTGTACTTTTTTTCTCTAGAAAAATAAAAAAAATTCTCTCAGAAAATGTTTTGATCGATGAAGGTTTCTAACTATAATTAGCTCGATATTCTGGATCGGCGCACAACCGGTTTGGTATGAATAATTCTTGGCAAAGAATTAACTCGGACGTTTCGCTACGGAAGATTAATTATGAATCTCAACGGTTTAATCAATAAAAATACACTCAAAATTAATAATCCTTCTTCAATTCTCTCACAAATACCAGAAAAAATGAATCATAATAGTATTGGTGGTAAAACCTTAGCCTATTAGATCGAATACCGTAACGCGTAAGGTAGTCCAATAATTTTTTTTTGTAAGTTATTAGAGTTAAAGGTTTGGACCACTACTTTGTGAAGGTAAAGTTCGTATTTTCGGTTAAGAAAACATTAGGCTTTAGCCCAAAACATATAAAAAAATGGAGTTTACGGTCGACTATAAAAAAAATTCGTTCGGTCCGAATTCAGTAGGATTCTGTTTCGGTCTTTTTCGGTTCGGTCTGTCCGTTATCAATGTGGTCTGGTCCATTAAAAAATTTAAACTTAATAATAATTTAATTTTTTAATTTAAAAAAGAAACATAAAAATTAAAAATTAGAAGTTAATTTTAATTTTTAATTTTTATTAAAAATTGATAATTAACTATTAATTTTGACAATATAATATATAATAAATTAATAATAATAATAAATTAATTGGGTCTAACGATTTTATCCGTTCGATTCCTTATCGGTTCTACCGGTTTATCGGTTACCGGTTCGGTTCCTAATCAATTTTACCGATTTATCGGTTTTATCGATTCGGTTTCGACCGATTTTATTGTTTCGATTTTTTATCGTTTTCGATTTTTAAAATAGAACCACAAACCGAACTATTAAAATTTAATCTGATTTTTATCCATTCAATTCTGGTCCGACTTTTTCCGTTCTCCAAAATCATTGACATTCCTATTCACATTCATCGTTACTTGACCATATTCTACCTCTATCATTTATTTAGTCCACTACTTTTGAGCACGTTTTTTCAAAAGAAATCATCACTTCTGCCTATTATTTAACCAACTTTCACCGTCAATTAATTCTTATCACCTTTGTATTTTATCCAATGCAAATTTGACATTTTAATCTCTTCCGATAATATTTATCATCCCGATAACTATTTTACGATCGGATTTAACCTATTTAATATAGGTCACCAAAATTTTATAATTTCTACGTTATATCAGACAATTTATTTTATCGTACCATACCAAATGTATATAAAAAGAAAAAGGTAAGGCTATATTGGAATCTTTTTTTGCTATAATGAACCCCCGAAATCAAAACAAAATCTGTTTATGTGAATTGACCGGTTTACCTTTCATATATAAAACCAAATGTCTAACCAAAAAATCATTTTTTTTCTTCTTCTTCCTATAGCTTTCTCTCTCTAACTAAACAAAAATTATAAAAACAAGTTTGTAAAGAATATTATCGTATTTAATATACCTAGTCACTCCTACCATTCTTGTTAAATGACATACCCCTTTGACTCAGACGAACTGGGGATATCAATTTCAACATTGATCATGTTAATAATATGATTCACCAAGTTGAATCTATAAACCCTAGCTTCCAAACTCCAAAGAACCCTAATCCCTCAAATCTAACCCAAATTCAACAAACAACATACCAAAACGTTGACAATCACCAGACTAACACATATCTAAAACTTATTTTCCAAAAAAATAATATTTAGATGAAAATTCAACTTTTTCGGCAGAATCTATAACTATAAATATCACTAAAAACACCTAACTAAATTGCATAAAAAGTACATAAATAAGTATAGGATTCATACCTTAACGTGTTTGTGAGTTCGGATTTGAGAAATCTTGAGTTTTGTTCTTAACGATTTTAAGAGCTTTTTGTGTGGAGAAGAGAGAAAAAAAGAAGTTTGGACTAAAACAGAGCTTTTATATTAAGGATATTTTGGTTATTTTTTGGATCTCATTATATCCAAAAAAATATCTCATTATAAAAAGATCTCATTATAACCAAAAACCCCAAGATAGCCTTTCCCAAAATAAAATATTTACTACATAAATATATACAGGCATGTGTCACATGTGTACAGAAAATAATCAATTGAATTTCTAAACTAGTTATACACAAATAATCTGAGATTACATTAAAAAGAAAGTTACACAAATTACTAAAACCTAAAACACGAATGCGAAACCAAAAACATCTTAAAGAACCCCTTTAGCTTTACAACATGAGATCGCACCATCTAACATTTCATCAATACCGTACTTAAATTCAAAACCAGATTTCAAAAGCTTCATTGATGAGAAGCTAACCTTTTTGTCCGACTTAAATTCCTCCAAAATCCTATAAAAAAAATATAGAATGTATAAGTAATTTAATTATGTAAATAAATTAGTTTAAAGAAATTAAAATGGTAAAGAAAACTGACTCTTTAGATGGGAGTTCGAATTCCGGATGTTTTTCGGAAATATATTCGAACAAAGAAGTAATTGTCATCACCATTGATGAACAAATGTACCTCCCTTCTGCATTCGGATCCTCCAGAAGGAATATCAGTGCATTTGTCGCGTCGTCGATGTGCACCATTGTGTATGATTCGAATAAATATTTATAGTCATCTCTTTTACCTGTATATATAGTTATATATCTCATGAATGTTTTATGAAAATAAATATTTTCGTGATGGATAGTTTATTGATTATTCATTTTTGATAAAATTAGTCATTTGATTATATATTTTTTTAAAGTTAATCCATGCATAAAAATATACGCTATATTAATTTTATTCAAAATGGATAGTCAATGAGCTAAAACTGGACGATTTTTAGTAGAATGATTACATGTCATGGAAGTATATAGTCAAACGACTAAAATTAGACATTTTTTTAGTCGAGGATTATTTATCACAGAGGTAGATAGTTAAGAGACTAACCACCGCCCAAAACCCAAAATCTTTGATTAAAAAAAGTTCGATTATATAAATTTAGTCCCACCGTATTGACAATCCATTTTAGACAAAGTTTAGTTCCACGTGTGTTGACTTTCTATATACGTGATATATGGTTTCTCGACTATCTATTTTCAATAAAATTAGTCATTTGACTATCCATATTCGATAAAGTTAGTCTTTTATATAAACATGTGCGAGATAGTAATTTTATCCAAATGGACGTCAATGGACTAAAGTGGGATAATTTTTAATCGTTAGACTATATATGTCACATAAATATATAGTAAAAACAACTAAAATCGGACATTTTTTAATAAAAAATTATTTGTTACGAATGTAAATAGTTAGGAAACTCCGACTTTGAATAGTAACTCGTCTCTGGAGTATCGATTTTGGTGGAGATAGTCTCTGAACTTATAAAATTCCGCTGGTAGTCTTGGACTATCAATAAAGTTAGTCATTTGACTTTCTGTTTTTAACAAAATTAATCGCCTAAATAAACGAGTCCAAAACCAACCAACGGACTTTTGAAAATGTAAAGACTATATCTCACCAAAATAAATAGTCTATGAACTACTAACGAACTTTTAAAAATTTAAAAACTATCGGTTACCAAAATCGATAATCCAAAAACGAATTAGTGATCAAAAGCAGATAAAAATGACATACCTAGAATCAAACCGAGAAAAATATAGACGGAGGAAGGCATAGAAGGGCAGATGAAAGGTCCAACAACCAACGGAAGCACCAAACTCACCACCTCTAACCCATGTCTCCGACCAAATTCAAGAGCCGTCTTTTCCGTTACAACCTTAGACATCACATAACAACTCCTTATGTTCTTCTCACTATCATCACCATCTAGCTCATCAACATCGCACCACGAATTCTCATCGATTAATTTCTCGTCCCTATCGTCGTTGTTCAATAACGTAACTGCACTCGAAGTGTACACAAATCGTTTCACCGTTTTCGAATCCAAACACGACTTTAAAAGGCCGAGCAAACCTTTGACGGAGCGTTTTGTAACGGCGTCGGGTGATTCTTTGGTGTGGCTGTCCATTGGATGCGCGACGTGGAACACTCCGGTGCAGCCGTGGACGGCTGTTTTGAAAGTGTCGGGGTCGTTGAGGTCGGCGTTGAGTATTTCTAGTCTTGTTGATGCGCCGGGTAGGTTTGTGAGATGACTTGTGTCTTTATTGGCTCCTAAATTAACATTCAAAGTTAAGGGGTCATGCATTAATTATAACGGACTTAGAAAAGTATAGACAAATTTTTACTTATATATTACAAGTCATTAATTTATTTAAATAATATAATATATTTCCGTACAATATCATTAATGAAAAAAAAATCAATTATGTACTTTTTTTTATTCCAAAATAATATTTGTTTTTATCTTATCTAATATATTATTATTTATTTCATTAATTAATTTCATAATTAACAAAAAAAAAACTACTAAAGATATTCATACCTACAATTATTTTACTTAAAAATTACCAGATTGAAAACATATTCATACCTACAATTATTATAAATTTTATTTTAAAAACATATTAAACTTTATTTTAAAAAAAACAAAAAAAAAACCTAAATCTAATACAATAAAAAGAATTCGCATTTGTGTAAGGTGGGTCACATCGGGCGTAGGCCAACAGTTTCCAAAATTCATAAAAACTTTTAATTCATTTTATAAAAAATAATTATTTTTCGTAAATCAATGGGAACCATATTTTTAATTTAAATACTCGGACAAGTTTCGAACATTAATTCATCCATAAACTATCGATTTTAGTGATAGACATTTTTTGTATTTTTGAAAGTTCGTTCGTAGCTCTGACTATCCAGTTTGAAAAAAGTTATTCCTCCAAATCTTTTGCTTAATATTAAGCTGAGACATGCCACCATACTCTCAACAGAAATTTGTATCATTATGGTGTTTCG
Source organism: Limnanthes douglasii subsp. nivea (assembly GCA_036936605.1). Taxonomy (NCBI): domain Eukaryota; kingdom Viridiplantae; phylum Streptophyta; class Magnoliopsida; order Brassicales; family Limnanthaceae; genus Limnanthes; species Limnanthes douglasii. The sequence continues at coordinate 288,158,000 of JAUPFV010000005.1, forward strand.
ACTTTAACATTTATAATATTTGAATTTCGACCTAAAGTCGAGAGCATTGGTGATACAACTTTCCGTTAAGTATGTTGTCACGTTGTAGTTTTTTGTTAATCAACAAATTATGAAGACTAACTTTATCCAAACTAGATTGTCAATGGACTGCCAACAACTTAAAAAATGGAAGGACTACGTACCACTAAAATTGATAATACATTAACGAACTACTCTACAAAACCTACTAACACATATATTTTAATCTAATTAAAAAGAAGAAAAAAAAACTAAAAAAAACGAAACAGAAAAGATAATTATGCCTAATGGTCAAAAGGAAATCAAAATCTCGAGACAAGCTAAAAAAAAAAAAATGGATAAACAAATATCTAACCCCATGTGAAAACCATAAAAAAATAAAATTTAACAAAAATAAACTATAATAATAATATAAAAAGTCAGCTTCTTGTTAAAAAAAAGACGATTCTCTCCTAAATATTAAAAAAGAGGATATTGTCTAGTATATCTTTTACATTTTTTATTAAAATTTTGTTCACACACACTCTGTACAGATAAATTATTTAAAAAAATAAACATTTTTAAAACTTTAAAACCAATAATTATATTTTATTAATCAACATTTCAAAACTTTAAAGGCAACAAATTTATAAATCTGTGTTATTTGATTTAGGTTCAAAACTAGAAATTCATATTTTTTTAAGGAACCGCAACCTCTATTTAGGATACAATGATAAACCTTCAATCTAACGCAAAGTGACAGGTTCAACTGAGAAAGCGTCTCATAACCTTTGATCACGAACATACCTTACTTAACCAACTCGATTACCCATTAGATTCTAAAATAAAAATTGTTATAATTATATTTATTTCAGTCTGAATCAAAATACAATCCAATTATCCAAACACTTAATAATTATATAATAAATAATAATTATATAATAAATAAAAGAGACGAGACTTCAGACATACTTCTTAAAGTAAGGGTTTTTATGGATCTGAACTCGAGAACTGGGGATATGTTTTATGTTGGGCTGGAATGAACTGTGCATGTCTTAAAATAAGACACGTATACAACTCCCATCTGTTCATAGTTGACTTAACACATTCCTAAATCTAGCTAAAGCGTTGACTATCCTTCCAGCAAATGCATTCAATTACAGGTGCCATCTTAGTTGGGTGGTAACCGACTACACCTATGTATCCGAAATTAACTTCCAACCGAAACTTTAGAAGTATAAAATTTAATAAAATTATTGTATAAAAAATTTCAAAACTTCAATCTACAAACTTAAGAGTAGTACTTATCAGGGGTGTTATCTGTTCAGGTTTTGCCGCGAATTGGATCAGACCAGATCGTTAAGTTTATCGGTTGAAAACAGACCTCACTGTTTAATTTTCAGTATTATTTTTTGGACAGGATTGGACTTCTAAATTGACCGTTAAAATTTCAGTTCTATTTTCTGAACTTGGACCGCTAAGTTTTCGGTTCAGTTTGGTCCGGTCCGGTTTGGTTTGGTCTGATTCGATTCAGTTCCGATTTTGGTTCGATCCAAGTTTACTTTGGTCGGTTTTGGTTCGGTCCGTTATTTGTCTGGTTCCAGTCCGGTCCGGTCCATTTAATTTTTTTAATTTAATTAAAATTTAATTTTTAATTATTTAACTTAAATAAATAATATAGAATTATTAAAGTTTAGAAATTAATCTTTGATTTTTATCGAATAATCGGTTTTAACGGTTTTATTGGTTCGATTCTTTAGGTTTATCGATTTTATCGATTCGGTCCAATTTATCGGTTTTATCGGTTTGGTTCTGAACCGATTTTATTGTTTTTATTTTTTATCGGTTTCGGCTTTTAAACTGAAACCACAAACCAGACCGTTAAAATTCGATCCGGCTCTTAACGGTTCGGTTTCGAACCAGTTTTATTGTTTCGGTCCCTTATCGATTTCGGTTTGTAAGATGAAACCGCAAACCAGACCGTTAAGTTCGATTCCGATCCGGTTTTCGGTTTCTGAGAATCGTTGACAGCTCTAGTACTCGTAAGCAAAGTTTAGAGAGGGTGTGTACCTGTGGAGTCTGATCTGACTGTTGCTCTGACAAAATAGCCTCGTTGAAGCAGCTTCATCACCAGCCATGAAGCGATGAATCCTGTTCCACCTGTTACGCAGACTGTGTTTTTCTCTCCTTCCATCTCCATCTCTCTGGTCTGTATCTCTCTCTCTCTCTATGTTTATGTTTGTATGGACACCTATGTTATTACAGGGTTTCATGAAGGTAGCTCTTAAATAACGGGGTTTGTCTGAAGTATGTCATTAAAAGCCATGTGCATACGACATTCTGAGGCTGGTTTAGGAATTACGACTTTTTTTTTCTGTTTTTTAATTTTCACGTTTTTGGTTATTTATTTTTCAAGTTTTATATTTGGGTCAATGACCATGTTTATCTTTTATAATTCAGTTTGAATGTCAAGTTTAACCATAAATACAAGAAAGGTACAAGTTTTAGGTTGTTCCATTTTAATATAAAGTTTATAATACGTAGCCGAGCTGGTTGAGTAAATCATGTTTGTGATTAAAGGTGATGTAGGTAAAGGTGATGTAGGTGGAAGGCATCTGCAAAATAATATTTAAATATTTTATAATATTTAAATGTTTTAGTTTTAGTTTTATTATATTTTTTATATTGTAAGGATCTATTTAAGATATCAAATTAAATCTGATTGCATTCATATTTAAAGTGATATTATTTTATTGCGTTTATTTTTGTTTCCATATTTTGTATTAGGGATTTGAGCGATTCTTATTTAAGCTGCCTCAAACCCTATTTTTAAGGGAGTTGTTTTGATTAATAAAATTAGGGTTTATCCCTCTTTCTAGCTTCTTTTGCGTTTCACTCTGAATCATAGTGGTATCAGACACAGACAGTCCTGCGAGATGGTGCGAGGAAGAACCAGCGGTCGCGGTGGCGCTGCAGTGACTAGAGATACAAGTGATTTCGGTGATCGTGAAGTTGCTGACCTACACCGTCAGGTGGCTGACCTACGCCGTCAGGTGGCTGATCTTAACGCCAGGCAAGAAGTTGTTGACCTACGCCGTCAGGTGGCTGATCTTACCCGTCAGATGGCTGATCTTAACGCCAGGCAATAAGGCACGGAGGTTGAAGGTATCGATAACCCTTTTGGGGAGGGGTTCGAACAGAATACTTATCACGGCCGCCGTTGGGAGCTTGGATTTAAGGTAGACATCCCGGACTTTGATGGTGACATAGAAGGTTCGCCGATATTCGTCCATCCACTCTTTGATGAGTATAAGGCTGACAACGAAGGTGAAATTTCTGATGAAACTTGGTCGGAATTAGGAGATCCGATTTATGATGTATACGATGATGAGGACGAAGACGATTGGATAACACCAAAAAACGTCTCATGTTCTTTCGATAAGGTAAACAATAATTCTTTCTCTAATCCTACAAACAAAAAACGTTATGGGATTAAAAATAAAGATTTAAAACCTTACCAAAAATTAAAAAATTTAAAACCAAATTTTTGTCCAAAAGAACGAACAAAAAAATTGAAATCAAATTTTCCATCAATCATGGATCAATTTGGAGATTTTTTACAACTGTCTTTACCACCACCCAAACCACCTGAAATTTCATCAAATAGAAGGTGTATTGTGAGAAGACAGCCTAATACTATTTCAGAGACCAATTTCCTTGATGCAATGGATAGTTTGACGAGAAAGAGTCCCCTCTCTCACCAACTGCGGCATCAGGCTGATATGTCGAAGTTAGAAGACTTCAACGAGTTCATCTGCAAAAAACTTGGTGCTAGTGGCCTTGATAACAACGAGTTCCTCTGTCGAAAACTCGTTCATATTTACACTTGGTGCGACTCCGTCGAAGATGGACGCAATAAGTTCGATGAAATGTCCGAAAGAGCTGGCAAAACATTTCTATATGCGGATGCATTGCAATTTGATATCATTATAATTGAAGGTGCCACGAACAAGTTTTCTGATAGTATTAAGTTAGGGGCTGGTGGATCTGCATCAGTGACATCGTCTATAGATACTGCACACACTATGATTTTCTCACAATTGAGTACTTCTGATCAAGGTGAGTGAAGCCTTCAGATGATATTATTGGGCGTCCATTCTGCTGATCGGATTCTTGAACTTCTATATTTGGGAAACGTGCGAAGGAAAACCGAGAGCACAGAGGTTAATGCAACCTCCTCAAGATCACATGCCGTTCTGGAGATTACTGTAAAAAGAAGACAAAGGAACCAAAATCAAGTACTGCGAGAAAAACTTGCACTTGTAGACCTTGCTGGGAGCGAAAGAGCAGCAGACACAAATAACAGGGAGCAGAAACTGAGAGATGGAGTTAATATTAACCGTTCTCTTCTTGCCTTAACTAACTGCATTAATGCTTTGGGTAAACAACAGAAGAATGGTCTTGCTTATATCCCATACCGTAATAGAAAATTGACTCGTATTTTCTTTATCTCGGATATCAAACAGGATCTTGGTTATGTAGGACCATCAAGGCATAAGTCTTGGAGAAATATATGTCGGAGATTGAAAGAATCTTGCATAGTTGAAGAGTTTGCTGCCATAGTGGATGAAAAGGTTGAGATCTGCCTTTGTTTGTTAAAGAGAATTACTGAAAATGATTTTGAGACCATTGGATCTGGTTGTCACTTTGACAAAGAGAAGCAACTTTCATTTGGTAGGAGGATTAAAAAAACTGATGAGCTCGCGGAGCTTTCATTAGTTCGTCAAATATATGATATGGTTGATGCCGCGAGCGCTGAAGGTTTGGCGCTCATTGAGGTGTGCGATAGACTTGGACTTGATAAGAAACGCAACTATTCCTGGCTTGGTAACATCATCTCCCGATTTGGGATGCATCTACAGGCCGAGAACAATAAAAAAGACGACAATATTTCGGGTGTGGACAGCAGAGAATTTTAGTCTTAAGCCTTCTGACACCTTTCATGATAAACTAGAAAATGCCAATATTGAAAATACAATATCGAATGTTGATGGCACACCAGTTAAGACCTCTGTGGAAGATGGGCTTTCTATGTTTGATGATGATTTTTCTATGCCTAGCAAGTTTAGTGAAACTACTCTTAGTATTTCCCATAAGTCCCCTGACGACTATACTACAAATGATATACATGTCTTCCCTGATCATCTGCAACAAACTTTTCCCATGACAAGTGAGGTGAAGACAAGGCCAGAGGCTCGTTCGCCGACTTTTGACAACTCTCTTGCTTTAGCAAAGAAATCTGACTCCAGAGTGTTTAAGGCATATCCGTTGACTGCTGATAATGCAAAGAGAGAGCAGAGAGTACTCGAACGCTTACAGGATGAGAAATTTATTTTGACAGCTGATCTCTTTAGGGGGCTACTGAGTTTTGAGAAAGATAAAGGTACAACAATGGATAGGAGGACCATGAATAGGATAGTAGCCAAGCTTGAGCAGCGAGAGGGTTGCAAGCGCACCGTTATTAATGTCCCAAATGCAACTAACTGTGGCCGTCGTAGTACTCAGGTCATATTGCATCCATCTGTCCGAAGTATAATACAGTCATTAGTCAGTGATATTCATGATAAACTAAGGTTGTTAGAAATAGAAACTCGTGGTAATTGCTCATCTAGGTGGAAATTTAATGAACCAGTCAAGATACTGAATGACATCCACAGAAGTCGGAACTATATGGATCTAGATTCCAGAGCCTGTAAATCAGAAGCCATGCGTGCAAATGGATTTGTGATGGAAAAGATGGTACGCACAAAGCTGCTGCATGGTTTTCTTTGGGATTCAGTTAGATCGTCTCCTAGCTGGAGTGATGCATTGTGTTTTTCAAACGAGCTCAGAAGTTGTAGTTTGTTTTCTCTAGACGCATCTCTCCAAACCATTCCATTTGACTTATTTTTACAAATTGTGGGGTCCTTCCAGTTGAAAGACAAGCCCGAATCTCTTCAACATTGGTTATCTTACAAACGGCAGAGGACAGTATGTGGGATGATGTATTACATGCATGTTTTGGACCTTCAATGTTTCCCATAAATCGGAAGGGATAATGGTGTTTTCGGCAGCTCAGATGTGGATGTCGCTAGGGCGCGAGCTCTTGCAGATTTGAAGTTTACATATGTTGTTCTTGACGAATTTCGACGTTTTGAATTCGAGGTCGAATTCTGTCCAACCGGGGAAGGATGATGTAGGCGGAAGGCCTCTGCAAAATAATATTTAAATATTTTATAATATTTAAATTTTTTAGTTTTAGTTTTATTTTATTTTTTATATTGTAAGGATCTATTTAAGATATCAAATTAAATCTGATTACATTCATATTTAAAGTGATATTATTTTATTGCGTTTATTTTTGTTTCCATATTTTGTATTAGGGATCTGAGCGATTCTTATTTAAGCTGCCTCAAACCTTATTTTTAAGGGAGTTGTTTTGATTAATAAAAGTAGGGTTTATCCCTCTATCTAGCTTCTTTTGCGTTTCACTCTGAATCAAAAGGTCATGAGTTTGAGCCTTTTTCCATACGTTTTTTGGCGGAATCTGTGAATTTGTGTGGTTTACCTTATGATGTTTGTTTGCAGGCTATCGCTTCAGACTCAAGGTTTACTTGTGCGAACTCGTTGAATATCGGCTGTGAATTCCCGAAAAAAAAAGTTTATAATATAGCTAACTACGAATCTTTTTAATAATTATATTCTTAAGATAGTTATTGTTTATGGCTTGTTTTTATTTGTTGTATTTAATTTTTTTTAAAAAGTCATTTGCAAGCTAAGGTGTTCATGTCTAGTTAGAGATGGTATTGTTATTTAAAATTATAAACATCGAAACCAAAACCAATCGATAAAATGAATGGGAAAGAAAAAAACCGACTTTTGATTTTATTTTATATTATATGTTTGTGTTGGGTTTTGATTTTGAATTTATAAATCATATTATAAAATATTCGTACAAGTTCAATACCATAAGTTAAGTCGATATCTCAATCCTTATATGAATGTCAGTAAATACGTATATTCGTTATTATAAAACTATTCTATAATTATAATCATACATATATTATTAGTAGCAAGTTTAAGGTGGAGTAATGTATGTCATGGACCACCCTAAATTCTAAAAATAAGTTTGTACAGTGGAAGGGGTGTTCAATTTCTATTTTTGAGGTCAAACGTTTAAAATTCGGACCATCTCATACAATTTTTTTCCTTGTCTCAGATTCCCTCTCTCACGATCTCGACACGGCTCCCTTCCCCCTTGAGTTCAGGTACCAATTTGAAACTAAATCAAGTGTGTGATTGTGAAATTTGTTTTAGTTCCAGTATCAATTCGAAATTGATTATTAGTTCGAAATTGATTATTTGTTCAAGTACCAATCCGAAACTAAATCAAGTGTATGATTGTGAAAGTACATTTCTTTGTGAGTTTACTTTTGAATTGACACATTTCATTGGCAGTGTGAATTGGTAATGTTAGATTTGTCAGGACAACATCTAAAAAACGTTTTTTTTATCTTTTAATGTCGTATTGGATGTGGGTCTTGATATTTGACACAGTTAAAAGATATTTGTTAACTTTGGAGAGAAAAATAAATAACTTGATGCCGATATTCACAAAAAAATATTTATAGTGACATATTGCCACATATATGAAGACCCTGATTGAAGATGAGCCCTAAAAGTATCCTTCTCAACTCAGTTTATATATTAAAGTTAGATTTGAAGTATATGGCATGGAAGGGCAGTACGAGAATGTCCATACTGTCATTCTTCCAAATCTCATCCCTAAGAGCTTAGGGAAGCAACCAACAAAACATCGCAAAAAATTAAATTTGAAATAGCTTATATATGATGGAAGTTGATCAAAGTTGATTGATAGATTGAATGTTCTAAATGATACATGAGAGAATAAAATGATGAGTGAAAGTATTAGCCCAATAAGTGAACTTTAGTTAATTATTGGATTTAGAAATGCTACATTTTTGCAGTTTTTTTGGAACTTGTTCATTTAACTATTATTTATATTCTATTTTGGTTAACTTACATAACTTTAAATGATTTATTTTCTAGATGTTCATAAGTTTCTTAAGTGCTTAAGTCTAGTAATAAGCAGAGATTGATACTAGGCGATAATTATTTATAAGTTGTTTTTTAATCTTCGACTTATTTATAAGTTGTTTCCTTAGATAATTTTTGTTTTAATATTTTGAACTCTAGTAGTACGTTTAGATGTATATTTGATAAAAATAATTTAATTTGTATAACTTCAATGATACTTTAAATATAAAGAGATATGACAAAATTGACATATATCTATCTTGTATATCAGATATTAGTTTGTTGTTTTTAATGATTAAATATATATATATATGTTATTGATCAGTTTTGATACTTTAAAGTTAATAAATCGGATGAATGACCATTCATTATATAAAAATTTATTTTAATATAAAATATTAAGAATAGAGCAAACTGATAATATGTTTAAAATATATCTATGATTTTATATCTTAAATTTTATTAACTTAAACTTGACGTAATGTGATTAAAATATTTCTATGTTATAATATATTCGACCAATTTAGTATATTCAATTTTCCACATGATTTGAAAGCAATTAAGTATCAATACGTTGTATTGATAAAAATTTGAGTAATACAAAGTGCGATTAGCAAGATTCAGTTAAATATGGTATGCATTGAAATTTCACTACACATAGTAAATAAACAAAATAGGTTTAAATCATTTTTAATGTTATAACAATTAAAATTTTAATTTATTAATAGTATCAAATAACATGGAGTGTTTAACTTATACATAAAACTTTCCGTTCTATGTCAATGATGCTGGCTATATAAGTTATCCAACCTAACTACATAATAAATTAGTCTAATTAGAAAGTTATGACACGTATTAATTGAGCCTAGGTTGAGAGACAAGATAAGATATCTTATCTAATGATTAAAATAGACTAAATCAAATAATAGAATATCATAGTGTTTAGCTTAGACTATGAGATAAGATTCATATTTTATCTCACATATAAAAGGAGGCCAAGTTGTAACGAAATAATATAAATAAGAACATTAACCAGCGAGTCACCCACATAATTTTTATCTTTATACCGTTTTCAAACTTAGCTTAACCACTCTATCACTCTTTATCAGTTAAGATATCATCATTCAAAGCACTATCTGAGTCTATGACTCAATCAAATCAATATTTAACATAATTGAACCAGAATTACATGTATTATTTAACACATTCTTTTGGCATCAAGGTTCTTTGAATATATCAAATACTCAATATACATATTCTATTAAAACACGCTAAACAATACAATGTTGAACTAACATACTGGTAAATCGTTTGCTCTAATAGTTAAGGATCATGTGGATCCAATTTTCAAAATGTAGCATCAGATGGACAATTTGAACAACTCCAACCTAAATGAATTTCTCATAATCAAACACTGGTGGCCAACATGCGCCCAAAGCGTTAAAAAAGTTACACTTGGAAATTCATCACTTCATTGACATGACTATTTTGGTTGAAGGTGATGATACCTCAACCTCCTCTAAACCTTAGCATTTTCATTTATCTGATCACTCGTCAATTTAAAACCATTAAAACCAACGTTTTCATAAAAATATTATGAGGATAAGAGGCGATATGACAAAGATTCGGTCAACATGACTAATTGTCACCGCCCCTAACAGAATCATCATGATAACTCATCAAACAATTTAAATTATAACAAGATTCTTAATTTAGGCTCATAATGGCATGTACATCACCAGATATCGAATCTGTCGGTCAACCAACATATCATGGGTATTCCAAACTATAAATACCTCAGATATGGGGTTTAATACATGAAATACAAATTATTTGCATCTCTATTAGCTACAAAATAGTATAAATAATTTTTTCTCCTAAATTCAACCAGTATAAGATGGACAAGTACAACGTGATCAACAATCGGGAACACCATATTCAACAATTTTACAATGAGATGTAAGGGTTCAAAGAAGACGGTCTTCTCTTACACAGAGTATTTCAATGATCTTATGAGAAAATGGGAATTATATAATCCATTACAATTAAGGCCTAATTAATATCTTTTGAGAATACACAAAGATGTTTGCTTAGATGAAAAATACCATAGTACCATAAAATCATAATGTGTGCTGTCTGCCCATATGGTGTCCTCCCTTGTATTTTGGCCGAATATACAGTTAAGCATAAGGCATTGTCCTTTGGCTATCTCTTAGCTCAGGTTTAAGAACAAATAAAAAAAAACTACACAAATGAAGCTTCCACTAAGGCCTAACTCTTTCTTACCATGCAACACGCAACCAACTGGAACCGAGCCACTGATCTTTGCTCCAGTCTAAACAACTAAATAATTTATAAAAAAAACACATAAAAATTCCTCACACCAAAATAAAAACCGCAAAGTTAAAAATAAAAAGTATATTAAAGGTTTGAATTTCTAATACACTAATATCATTAAAAGTGTGGCAAACATATATGATACGGAGACATAAGTGCTCCACATTTGAAAACCCAAAAAATGTGAACATGTGAAGAAAAAAGAAACCCTAATAAGTTATGTATGTACCATAAACATAATAAACATAAAAAAAAAATTGTCGTGTTTCGAAAGATGAAATAAAAAATCTCATCAATGATAAAATGTATATTGAGGTTATCAAGAACTGAGCTCATTAAACTTTTAAAAAATGTCCTACCAAACACAAACAAGTGCCCCGTGCTGAGCCTTTTTTTTAGAGACACCACTTGCAAAACCTCATGTATTGGATGAACTAGCAATTTATAATGTCTACAATGAGGACTTGGATCTCAATCCAGATATACAAGTAATTTTTACCATATCCAGAGGATATTCTCTCACAATAATAACTACTTCATCCCGAAAATGTCACAAATATAACCTCACAAGTATATACTATATTTGGGTTGATTTTCTCCACTATTGCTAATATCTACTAGTAATTTATACGTGATTTTCTCCACTATTGTTAATATAGATGAAGTGAATGCCATAATAAAGTGTTTAATAAGTTTTACAAGCATGAGACTCACAGTTATATTATGTGTTTGGCTTGATTGGTAGACTTGGGCATTGTCCATGGTTTGACCTAAATGTACCAGCATAAGACCACTACTTGTTTGCTCAATCGTCGAATAATTTTTCGAGATAACATCATTGATCTCATATTTTATTTCAATGAATCCCTAGTTCTAAGAAACCTTATAGAGAGGAACCACAGTTCATTGTTTGAGGAGGCGAACCACACCATAAGAAAAATCTTAGTTGGTAGAATTTTTTTAAACTTTAAATTCTTCTTGCTTGGTTAGCTCGGTATATTTCATATCATTTTTCATACTTGAGGTTCCAAGATAAACGGAGTTTTAGACTTGTTTGGACTATATGGCCCCATGTTGGCTGATGGTGATCCGTGTATCATGGTTATTCCTTCCTACCTACCCATATAAAATGTAAATAATACAAGAAGACAAATTACGTTTGAATATTAAATTGAGCAAATAAAAGAAAAAAAAGTTCGTTAGAGAAAGAGAACTGAATGATCGAAAATGAAAGAACAATGCATACAATAGTTCAACAAGCATTCAAATGTATACGACAATTGTTGGGAAACGATTGGTTGATGATTTTATTAGAGAAATAATGGCCGACATAATCTGGTTAGAGTTTTTTTTACAAAGAATATCCAAGACATTTTTGGATTGTAAAAGAGGTGTTGCAGTTATTACTAAAGTGATTGTCTTTATATGGAAATGATAAGCCAAAAGTTATATTTTTTTGTTATTTCGATGAATTATAAAATATTTATGTTGTAAATAGCTTTATCTAGAATGTTCAAAATGAGCTTATCGAATGAACAACAACTAACTACATTTCATAAATAGTCTCAGCCAGATACGAAAGATCACAAGACTACACAACATGTTTTATAGTGTGAAATTCAAATATATAATGAAGTGACAATCGATAAAACTTACCATGTGCCGATATTGAGAAGAACACTAGTAGGACAGTGAAAATGCATCAATTGTAAAAGATAAGTCAAACATCTTCCTTAACATAATAATAGCATAAAAAGGCTCGACGCCAATGCCAATCTCTAGTCCCCCAATAAATAATCAAATGTTCAATTCCATTATTAGCGTGCTACAGACAACCTGAAATTAGGGGAAAATGAGATACTAACCGCACTAGCATCAAACATGTTGAATCATTATAACATTTTATCAATGTATCTTTGTCGCGACAAGTGCAAAGATCCTATGTTTATATCTCTCATAATCTCCATCCCTATAAATTTATTTGCCATCCCCAGATTCTTCATATCAACCACATACAACAACAAGTAAACATAAGAATTACATGATATCCATAAATGATACACACAAATATCATATGGACTTCTTATGAACCTATTTGCACCATAAATGTATCAAACCGTTTGTACCTCTTTCTAGGTGACCGCTTCAACCTACACGGTGAACGTTTCAATAGATAAACCTCATTCTCCATTATAGGTTTGATAAATTCCTCTAGTTGTCTCATGAAGATTGTCTCCTCAAATTCACCATGTAAGAACACATTTTTTACATCTAACTACTCAAGTTTTAAGTCTTATAAAACTATTATGTCAAACAAAACTCGAATCAAACTGCATACCATCATTGGAGAAAACACTTTATTGAAGTAGAATATTTCCATTTGAGTAAATCCCCTGGTAACCTCTATTTCCTTGAATCGAAGTACCTCAACTCTCTTGGGTTTGACTACCATATATCTTTTAGGAAAATTAATAAGCTTTCATGTCTGATTCTTATGAATAAATTTAATATATTCTCCCATAGTACCGGTCCACCGACCATCCTTTGAACTTATTATAGATTCTCCTCGAGTGACATAGTGTATGAAACCAGATTCACACACTTGTTTGTTGTCTAATATCTCTTATTTTTCTACCTGATGTTATGTTATACGGTTGTTGTTCTGGTTTGGGCGCATCATCGTCATTACACACCTTAGAACCATGAGAACTGTTAGACCTACTATGAAATGATTATACTTTAAGTTTTACGTGTTTACTCACAACTGATCATGACTTAGCTATTTCCCCAACATTCTTTTGAATATCTACAGAAACAGACTCAAGAGTGAAACATCATCACTTATATCATTTCATTATAATAGTATTTTCTAGGAAATATGCACCTTTTTTCCTTTAACGCAAGTTTATTATCTCTCACGTGAGTGTACGCAAGACAACCGAACATCATCAACTCTTGATAATCAACCAGTTATCCATAAAAAAATCTAAAAAAATAAGTTTTATAATCAGTTTCATTGTTGGAAACCAGTTCACCAAGTAACAAGTTGTATTGATAGTTGCGGCCCAACCTTTATTTCCCACACCATAATGCAAAAGAGTCACAGAGTGTTTTATTTATTTTGTATGCAGTCACACCCTACTGTAGTGTTCTTGAACATGTGTGGTGTTGCATTATACTCTCAACGTCGTATAACTCGTTGAATTTATGATTACAAAATTCTAATATATTATTTGTCCTAAGACTTTTGATCTAATTTGTTATATTCTTCTTGATTATTGTCTTTCATTTCAAAAGGGTTGAATATGTCTCATTTTTCGTTTTTAGAAAATAAACCCACATCATTTTTTAATAAGCATAAATCAAACTCATGTAACACATGACTCCAATCTTTGATGGAGTTCTTCTTGGCCCCCTAATATCTGAGTGGATATGATCCATTATCCTTTGTCTTTCTTACAATCGACTTGTTGAATTTCAATCTAGTTTGTTTGTCAAACACACAATGTTCATAAAAGCCAAATGATTTCACGTTATACCCCTTAAACAAATATTTATTTCCCAAATTATGTGACCCAGACGGCAATGTCACAACTCATTATGATCCTAACGAACTTGGTTGTTACTCTCTGATTATACTACTACATCAAATCTCATAACAACACTCATTTAACGAATGTAAAAACTTTTTTGTAAAATTCTTTACATGAACACCATCGAGCTATTTTTCATCTAGATTACATCATCGTCTGCATGATACTTATAACCCCAATAGTCTAGCATACCAATCATAATAACACCATCAAATATTCTGATCATGACGTTATCGATCCGATCAACATAAAATGAATGATTGATCGTCAAATACACCATCTCTTGCATTGGTTTGTAAGTAGTAACCTATTACTTGAACCAATACATGTGGTATGTAGTTCTAGTATCAAGTATCAAATATTTTTTCCCATGGTATGAACTCATAGATAACACATTTTATACACCTCTGTTGTCATTATCATCAGAATCATTCACACATTCTATTAGGTTCACATCATTTTCATTTTGGTTTTTTCTTACCTTTCAACTTAGGACACTCTCTACTATAGTTATTCAACTCATCGTATTTAAAACAGTTTGATTTATTGGATTTTGACTTGGATCATCCTCAATTTTTATTCTTTGAAAAATCCACAATGTTGCTAGATCGTTGCTTGGCTATAAGACCTTCCCCTTCCCATTCTTCCTGATTATGTAATTGTTGTTGTCTCAACTCCTCTGATTTCAATGCTCTTTTGATATCCACCAAAGATATCATGTTCTTACCATACATGATGGCATATACGAAATTCTCCTTTGGAAGTTTGTAACGATCTCAAAACAAACAATGCTTGTGATATCGATATTCTCGATAACAATGTTAATCGACTCGAAATTATCAAGATGTTACATCATGTATATACGTTCTTTCAACCTGAAATCATGCAAGCGTTTCTTCCAATATAATCAGTTCAAAAGTGATTTTATAAAGTAAAGTTCCCTCAACTACCTCTACAACAACAATCCTCGCTGCTAATCTCGCGAAGATCGTTATCTTTTATACATATTTAATCGCTTATAAAGCCTTTTCCTGAAGATCATCTTTTTTCTCTTCTTACATCTCTACCGACAACTTATTCTTCACAAACTTCCACAAACCGTTCAATATTGGAGAAAATTTCAACTTAATCTTCTACAACACAAAATTAGATCCCTTATAAAATCTTTCACCTTTTTTTTCTGAGGGAACCCGTAACCGCTACTCGACGAGTGCGCACAGAGTAAACCCACGATCGAGTGCGCACAAGGTAAACCCTCGATCTGACGCAGTAGCCTACAAACCAACACCAAAAAGTAAACCACACAAAATGACAAACTCAACCAAGTGTTTGTAGACTCGAGCTCAAGACTTTTGCTCACAAACACGACTTACTCCACCAACTCGGCTACCCCTCTCAAAACTAAATCTTTCAACTTTATATTTGGTTTATATAGATATTATTGTTAACCTTAATAATGAAATCAATTTGTTAGAAATTATGATGAAATATTATAAAAATCTATTTATAAAATTTTTACCAACCATATACGACTGTCTTGATTACAATAGACCTAATGTTTTCAATTATGAAAATCCAAAAAGTAAACTACTCATTTTCAACAAATTTGAAAAGCAATTCACAAAATATTTCAATGTTTAACAAATCACCCTCGTCAAACGGCGTAATGATTGCTTGGATTTCAAAACTAGATTGAGTGAGTAGCCTTTATACATTATGTTCAACTAAATAAAAAAATGTAACCATATACAATTTGAAACCCCTATTACAGCCCCTACCATACCGAAAGGTCCTATGTAACGGCTTTATTAACTTTCGCTCTCTGTTTCTAGCTGTAGTCAATGGTATGGTAGCTCTCAACTACGTTATCACCATTATCATTTTTCAAACATCATTCAAAATTATATATTATTACAGCTATACTTACGTAGCCTGTAATGACGTTACAGCAATTGTTAAAAAACACGGTTGTCTTCTATGTCATATAATAGGATTTGGTTAGATAGGGGCTGGAAAAAAATAAGTAGTTTATCAAAGATAATAAAATCCGTCGGGACGGATTTTCTCAATCGACGGGAGAGCTTCCGGCCGGGATGAATATAGGTGGCTCGGCGGGTGAGAAGATCTCATCCGACGGATGTGAAAGCTCCACCCTGGAGCTTTCACCGGTTGAGACGGTTAAATTAGAAACAAAAAATAAGTAGTCCAAATTTTTTGACCAATTTAAAAGTTTACCAAAAATATCCTTTTATTCCGGCCGGAACGGATCTTCTCAACCGGCGAAAAAACTCCCAACCGGAAAAAAAACAATAAGTTGATAAAAAAAATTGTTGAATCTAGTTCAAATAATTTTCTGATGTCTAGCAAAACATACAAAAATTATTCTGCTTTCTTTGTCCTTGAAAATATTTAATGACATTAAGGCCGTAAAAATTTTTAAATTCTAATTTGTTTCAATTCAACGCAGTTTAAGTGGTTCTTCCGCTTTCAAGATAAATTCTTCCGTTTGTTTGTGACTGATAAAAAGAACTAGCAGGTTGATGGATCATTATCCTCATGATATAATATAAAAAAAAGTTCTTCTATCTCGTATGATGAGACAAAGATAACGAATAATAAGAAACAGAAAAGAGATAAAATTAACAATCGTACATGCATTTTTGTAGATTGTATACGCCGAAATTATAAGCCGTGAAATATAAAAAATTGAAGGGATTTATTCTCATCAAATCTAAAAAAATCTTATTTTTTTTTAACATAAAGATAAAAAAACCATTACTATTGTTGGAAATACGCTTCACTCGGGAGCGGATGAATAAACGGACTCAAAGGACAAAATGATAAAAAAATTTAAAAACCCTCTATTTTTCAAGTTTTTTGTGTGATAAAAATGTAAAAAAAAGTACGAAAAAAAAGTATTTTTAAAACCGTGGACGGCAGGATTCGAACCTGCGCGGGCAAAGCCCACATGATTTCTAGTCATGCCCGATAACCACTCCGGCACGTCCACCTTATTTGTTTCTATTCACCATTTTAAGGTACTTATATTTTAAACATGTTTTTATCCCAAGGGAGAATTTAATATTAGATTTAATAAATTCTAAGGTATATGTTAAAAAACGTTAAAATTTTAAAAATAATAGCATTACTTTTTTTTCATTAAACGTGAACCCAAATTATATGTATATTGAAGTAAAAAAAAATTGTTTATAAACAGTAAATACATCTTTTATCTGGGAGAATTATTTTAACAGTATTTTAATATTAATTAGTCTACCTCTTAGTAATAATAATAATAGTGATAATCTCAAATTTTATTTGACCAAATTATCTTTTTTAAATTTACTAAATAATTATAAAATACACTAAATGGCTTTTAGACAGGATTTCGAATTAAAATCCATTCGATTTTAAAATTTGGATTTATAACATGAATAATTTGTTTTATAATGAATATGAACAAAAAAAATTATTTTAATTATTTTATTTATTTATTTAAAACTTAAAAATAAAACTTACTTAAAGATTTTTTTTCCATTGTTTATTTTTATTTAAATTTTGAAATTAAAATAAATTTAAGCATTGCTATTTTAAATTAGAAAAATATATGTTTTTTTTAACCAAATCTGCTACCTACCATTAAATTAAAAAAGAAAGGAAAATAGGTTACAGTTGGACACAATCTGGTAACTTGATAACTTACCGTTATAAGACGCAAGCTTTCAAACTTGTAGAAAAAAAGATTCGCTGTACCGAGTTTTCTGAATAAATAAATAAAATTATTATTTTTTAATGAAACTTTTAATATTTATTATAAGAAACATCAAAGTATAGGAACATATTACAAGCTAAGAAACAATAGTAGAGAAAGAAAATGAAAACTTTAAATTTTTTCACTCCGGCCTTGAATTCTTCTCCAAGAAGAACTTCAGTAGGAAAATCAGACTCCGGACCACCAAATTGACTCCAACATTGATCATCTCTTCCAACACCCTAAAACATCTATGAGTATGAACCATGAGCTACCAAATTATGGACTAAAAGTCGGTTTTACAAATTATACAACAATTTATTGGACCATGAGTATCAAGTAATGTTAAACATATTTTTATCCACTTACCCCTAACAAGTTCAAGATTAAATTTCATAAATTCTGAGGTGTATGTTAAAAAACGCCAAAATTTTAAAAATAATAGCATTACTTTTTTTTTATTAAACTTGAACCCAAATTATATATATATTGAAGTAAAAAAAACAGTAAATACTCTAAGAGAATTATTTTAACAGTATTTTAATATAAATTAGTTTACCTCTTAGTAATTATAATAATAGTCGGAATCTTAAATTTTATTAACGAAATTATCCTTTATTTAGTTTACTAAATAATTACAAAGTATACTAAACGGTTATAAACATGATTTCAAATTAGAATCCACTTGATTTTAAAATTTGAATTTTTAACATGAATAATTTGTCTTCTAATTAATATGAACAAAAAAATTATTTAAAATATTTTATATATTTATTTAAAACTTAAAAATAAAACTTATTTAAATATTTTCTTTTCCATTATTTATATTTATTTAATGTTTGAAAAATAAAATAAATTTAAACATTACTATTTAAAATTAGAAAAATATATGTTTTTATTTTTATTTTTATTTTTTTACCAAATTTGCTACCTACGATTAAATTAAAAAAAGAAAGTAGGTTACAGTTGGGCACAATCTGGTAACGTTGGTAACTTAACGTTATAAGACGCAAGCTTTCAAACTTGTAGAAGAAAAGATTCGTTGTACCGATTTTTCTGAATAAATAAATAAATAAATTTTTTTAAATGAAACCCTTAATCTTTATTAAAAGAAATATCAAAATATAGGAACTTATTACAAGCTAAAAAACAATAGTAGAGGAGGGAAATGAAAACTTGCAATTTTTTTCACTCCTGCCTTGAATTCTTCTCCAAGAAGAACTTCAGTAGGAAATTCAGACTCTGAACCACAAAATTGACTCCAAGACTGATCATCTTCTCCAACACCCTAAAACACCTATAAAAATATTGTTAAGAATGATCTCACTCTTTACCCAGCTTCACCAGTCTTTATCTCTGTTTCAACTCTTCATCAGATCTTCAACAGACAACTTTACTTAATCAATCATCATAAATGCTGCTGATATACCCTAGACCGATACTTTCAAGGAATACAATAGCTCGCAAAGGGTTTGGAGCCGATGAATGATTGAAATTAGTATTCTTCCTCATCTGCAGATTATTCTTTGCAACCCAATCCGCAGCGTTGTTTTGTTCTTTAAAGACATGCTATATCGACATTGAAGAAGTAATAAGCTTCCGGCAGTAACATACAAAGGGATCCAAGAAACATATCGATCTTCCTCTGCCTATTAACTATACCTAAAGGCTTGAGTCAATTTCAATGTCAAGGTTTGTGATATTTATGGCTTTACAGATAGATAAATCATCCATGAGAACTCTAGTTTTGACGATTATTGTTGAGTTTTTCTCATATATTCTGCCAAAACCGTGAAGAATGGTTCCATCATGGTTTCTTATCACACCATCACCCCTGCTTCTCCAGAGAACAGAGATACCCCATCAGTATTCAATTTGTATCGATTAAGCTTTGAAGCGGTCCATTTCAGGGAGATAGGAATTATCATCTTAGTATGATGAAAATACACCCAGTTGATTTGCGAATCTGATATCCTTAACCCAGTGGAGTCTTTTGAGAATGTTTGCATTGTTCCGAACGATTATAATATGCATCACCTAGTCGATCAGAGAGTTTGTTGTAGTATTTATATCTTGGTACTTCTTGTGATTCCTTACTTTCTAGATTTCCCAAGCAATGATTGCGGGAATTTATGGTGCAAACTTTATTTGAGGACCAATACCATATGCGAATAAGGTGGTATAGAGTCATGTTCCCAGTAACATTTATTCCCAAAATGGCACTGAAATGATTCCACACAGTCCATGCCTGTTAACAATGAACCATGATATGTTTAGAGCTTTCTTTATTGTGACAGTACTGGCATTTTGAGACTAACTGGGAATTTTTTCTCTGCAGATTGACTTCAGAAGGAAACCAATTCAGTAATGCTCTCCACAGAAAGAAAGATCATTTCTTGGGCGTTACAGGATTCTAAGTCTTCCTGTACAGGTTTGATTCATTTCCTTGATTTCTTATTGCATTCAATGTCAATTTTGAGTTGAATTTTCCATCAGGATTTATAGCCCACTTAATTCTATCAGGATTGTTGTTAAGCTTGAGCTTAAGGATATTTGATACAATAGGGCTTGTGAAAGTAGTGTTTAACTTGTTAGTGTCCCAGTTGCCATTAACCCATAACTGACTTATCTTTTTACTCTCATACCAGATTCTCTTATTAGTTGCATTGAAGTAGATAATGGGTCTTTCAGTACACCACATGTCTAACCAAAAGTCAATATTCCCACACCCAGGTATCCAAAAGATAAATTTATCAGCTTTGTCTCTAATTCCAGAGATTTTAGACCAGACTTTAGACCTCATATTTGGAATTGGAGTAGCAATAGGGTGATGACCTTTACAGTAGGTAGAAATCATTAGCTTGGACAATGGAGTTTTATTAGTTCTAAGGATGAACCGTAGCTTGTATGAGTATGTATCATGCATTGTTTCCAACTTATTGACACTGATTCCCTCTCAGCATAAGGTTAAAGATCTTGTTGTATGAAGACCAATTAAATGCTTTAGCTTCAATCTTGTTGCCCCAAAAAAAATTATTGTATAAGTTTTTAATCCTCCTTATTACAGATTTAGGAAGTAGTGTGTTATGAATATGATAAAGAGGTAGCATAGATAAGACTAATTGGATTAATACAAGTCTTCCACCAAAGGATAAAGTGCAACCATCCTATTCGATTATAATGTCTCTGATCTTTGAAACCAAGTCATCAAAGTGACTTAATCTGCAAGTGTTACTTATCATTATTCCCAAGTACTTGAAAGGCATAAAGGTATACTTTATTCCCAGGATCCTTTCAGCAATATTAATCCTGTGAGTTTTCATACTTTAAGCAACTATTAACTTTGTTTTTTCTTTGTTTATGAGTTTCCCCAAGATGCTCTCGTATTGTGAAAGAAACTCTGATACTTTGGAAATAGATGTAGTTGATCGATTGCAAACGATTATGAGGTCATCAGCAAAGGTCAAGCAAGGTATGACTCGATTCCCTCTTGTTTTGTACCTGACATAACTGTTAACTTCATTGATCATCTTAAGGCCCCTTATTAAGAACTCCTCAACAAGTATGAATAGACTAAGGGATAAGGGATCCCCCTGTCTTAGACCCTGATTAGACTTGAAGAAACCTTTAATGATACCATTAATAATCAAAGAGAAATGGTTGTTTCTAATATTATTATTCATCACCTCAATGAAGTGAGAATTGACCCCAAAAGTTTTAAAAATGTTCTGAATAAACCTATGAGACAGCCTATCAAAGGCCTTCTCCATGTCAATTTTTAAAATCAGATTGATTTTCCTTGTTTTGAGATTGAGATCATAGCATAATTCTTTCGCAATAAGAATATTCTCATGGATGCTTGTTTCTTTGACAAAAGCTCTTTGCTCTTCAGAAATCAGATTATGGAGGATATTAGCCATCATGTTGTTGATGATTTTAAAGTAGATCCTATTTAACATTATGGTTAGATTGATTAGCCGAAAATCCTTCCAAGTTTTTTGGTGAGGTGACTTTAGAAATAAGACAAATCACTGATGCATGAATTCCAGAAGGGATTCTAACATCTTCAAAGATATCTTTGATAGCAGCACAAAGATCTGCTGAAAGTATAGCCCAACACTTTGTGTAAAACTTCCCATTAAACCCATCTGGTCCTGCTATTTTGTTAGGATTTATACTGCTGACAACCTTGTGAATTTCATCATCAGAGGGAATAGTTGTTAACATTTTATTATCATAGTCAGATACCAACTTAAGAATAAAATCAAAAGAATCAGTGCATTTAGTAGTGTTAGAATAATCAGTTAAGAGAGTTTGGAAGTATAAAATTGTAAAGTTGGCTAGTACATCTTGATCCTCCAACCATTGATTTCCATCCCATATTCTGTGAATTTTATTCCTTTTAGATCTCTTTTTACCAGATTATGAAAGAAAGTAGTGTTTTTATCACTATCTTTCAGCCACAGAGCATGAGTCTTTTGCTCCCATAAACTCTCTTCTCTTGCCAGCAGATTCAAGTGGTTCTCATCTGCCGTGTCCAGTAGGATCTTGTCAGAGGTAGCCTTTGTATATTGGTATTTTATTTCCTTGAAAGATATTTCCTCTTCAACTTGCTTTATTGCATCAAACACATTGCCAAAATCTCTTTTGTTCTAAGTTTTCAAATCCCCCTTTAGCCTTTTTAACTTTTTCCAGAATGTTTGTATAGAATTACCTGACATGAACCCGAACCAGCTTCTCTCAACTGCTTCTAAGAATCCAGGATGTTGTACCCACATGTTTAAAAACTTAAAGGAATGCTTGAATGTATCTAGATTGGAAGAAATTATAATGCAGATTGTTGAATGGTCATAGTACATATTTCCCAAATGATCCACCTTAGTATTGTCAAAGGATCTAATACAAGGATTATTGTAGAGCACCATGTCTAATCTCTTCCAATTTCTGCAATTAGTACATGTATATTTTGATCCTAAATAGTCCTCATCAATTAGGTTACAGTCTAGAATAGCATTACTGAAATCATCTATGCTTCTCAAACAGGTTTTGGTACAAGAGAGCTGCTCTTCAGTTTGAGTGTAGTGTTGAAATATCCAACCAATATCCATTCAGTAACATTATCAATCACTCTTCTAAGATAGTCCCAAAGGTCCAGCCTTAAAC
Source organism: Limnanthes douglasii subsp. nivea (assembly GCA_036936605.1). Classification (NCBI taxonomy): domain Eukaryota; kingdom Viridiplantae; phylum Streptophyta; class Magnoliopsida; order Brassicales; family Limnanthaceae; genus Limnanthes; species Limnanthes douglasii. Next base: position 288,180,938 of record JAUPFV010000005.1, read on the forward strand.
TTCTGTTGCATTTAGCGTAAACCACAGACAATCTGAATATTTTGTTTAAAGTAGGGCTTTGAACAGTAACTCGTCCCTGGACTATCGACTTTGGTGACAGATAGTCCCTGGACTTTCAAAAGTCCGTTCGTAGTCCCTAGACTATCCAGTTTGGTGACATATAGTCCCTGGACTTTCAAAAGTCCGTTCGTAGTCCCTGGACTATCCAGTTTGGATAAAGTTAGTCCCATGCGCATGTTTATTAAGGGGACTAACTTTATCAAAAATAGAAAGTCAAATGACTAAATTTATTGAAAATGAATAGTTGAAGGACTATCTGTCACAAAAATTGATAGTCAACACATGCAAGGGGATTAACTTTATCCAAACTGGATAGTCGAGGGACTACGAACGGACTTTTGAAAGTCCAGGGACTATCTGTTACCAAGTGCGATAGTCCAGGGACGAGTTACTGTTCAAAGCCTTTAAAGTAGTGTGGTTGACATTGGCATAGATTATCTGCTCTTCATTGATTAAAATAATAACCTTCAATTCATATCTCCACAAACACTAAATCTTGTTATTAACATTCCAAAAGAATTGACTGTAACCCACCTTCATTGCCACAGTTTTAATCTTTGTTGAATTAATCAAGGGCTCATGAATATCCGTAAGAGCAGGATTTTTAGACCTCTTGAGTGATCTTAGTCTCCTCATAGTTTTCTTGTTTTCCAGTCCCTTGACGTTCCAGCTTCCTTGCCACAATTTTAATCTTTGTTGAATTAATCAAAGACTCATGAATAGTCGTAAGAGCAGGACTTTCATACCTCTTTAGTGATATTAGTCTCCTCATAGTTTGCTTGTTCCCCAGTCCCCTGACGTTCCAATTAATAATATTAATAGTCATTTGTTTGATTTAGGTTTAACAACCTTTTTAAATTGTAGGATTTTAGATGGTGAAGGGCCTTTGCTGTTCTAGTTCCTTGTTTTCTTTATTTTCTTGCCTTGAGCTTTTGTGAATTTACTGTATTTATGTTCATGTGTAGGACTACATGGTAGGCTTCCTATTGTGTCTATTGATAAAGAAGTTATCTCAAGAATAGGCTCAACGGGTTCTCTTCCACCTTCAAACAAAAATCTTGTTTCCAGAGTATGCAACACTTCAATCATTTCAAGATCTTTCTCATTTTCACGAGTTTCTGAGGATATTTTGGGATCTCAAGGCTTGCTGTTCGCTCACTTTGCTCTCTAATATTGGTTGTTGTCTTCCTGTTTGTATTGAGTTGTTGATAATTCCGATCAATAATCTCCATTGCATTTTCTGTATCTACAATCACAAATTTCAGATTGGGAGTTGTTGAGGTTTTGTGTTCAGTAAAGGTTTCAATAGGTTGTCGAATGAATTCTTTGTTTCCATACTTTGCTTGTTGATCTGATTGAAGGCTCAAATTTATTTTCTTGCATTCAGTTTGATTGTGGCCAATATGTTTACATACATTACAATAGCTTGGATGTGGCCCATAGATAATTTTCAAATAGTATTTCTCATCATCACCAAACTTGATCTTGATCTTATTGACTAATGGCTTTGATATATATATATCTCCACCCAAAACTTAACACAGTTATATCTGGCTCTGTTAACTGGAAGGATCCAGATTTTCAAGGAAACCCTAAACGACTTTACTATTTCAAGAATAATTTATTCATAATATATAAACTCAAGTAGATTAGATATTGTTATCCTAACCGGTGTCAATGAGCTCTCTTTATTGGGATCAAATAGGGGATTCCAACAAACATATTGTTTTATCTCCAACTTTCCAGACATTACGAGACCATAGCTTTTTCAGATCTTCATGACTTTCATATTCTATAAACACATGCCAATAGCCCCACAATGCCACATCAAAAGAACTGGTGAACTTGAATCTGCCAAAAAATATTTAATAACATGATACTTTGGATTGTCATATGCAAACTTCCCTATAATTGTGTGCTTGGATATCTTTTGTAATCGATCCTTGTCATCCTATTCAAAACAGACTATCATGTGGTCCAAATTGTATGTAACAAAGACATTTTTGTGAAGAATTTCTTTGTTTGGCTTCAATACATCATCAAAAGATTTTTCACCATTTTTGTATTATATTTCATTCATGTGTTCAGTCTTTAAACAATAAGTTTTGAAGGCTGGATTAGAAATTACATGAACTCCATCCATCCCCTGTTTTTTATCTTGAATTTTCTAAGGGAAGCGGAGGAAATTCACTCTCAAATATATATGTATTGACATGCAAAATCTTGTCGTACTTGACAAATTTGAAGATGGATTTGAAGGTAATAACTCTCCTTCTTCCATGGAGGAAGAAACCTAGATCTCAAATCCAATCTAAACAAGATCAAACTTCGAAATCACAGAGTGAGATACTCTGTTCTTGGGAGCAATCACCATTTTTCAGTAGACTAGTATGTTAATTAGAAAAATATATGTATTTTCAAAATTTACGTAAACTTTAAAATATAAAATATATATCATTAATTTATTTATTTCATAATAAAATTGAAAAGTAAGAGTTATAATACTCACAATCAAATAAATGTGTATTTACATAATGTTTATAAGTATACACTTGATTAATTTTAAATTTTATTAATATTTTAAAGGATAAATTGAGTTTTATGAATTTGAGATCCAACCATTGTCATTAATACTAAATCTAAAAATAAAAATATGGTGTTAAAGGATAATATACTTTCAATTTATTTATTCCAAATAACCTTTTAAATAACTGAACTTTGTATTTATGTTCAATTTTGGTTTCTTATAGGTGGAGTTTTAATTCCTATATAATGTTGGATCTAAGTTTTTATAAGTTTTTAATTCCTATTAGCTACGACAGTGACTATTGTATGTCATTCTCTTTTTTCACTTTTTTTCATTAGACCTTTTCACTTCATTTTTTACGGATTTAGTTTTATCATCGTGGTTTAGGATTTAGATCTAAAAAGTATTTACATAAATTTTCAATTTTTTCTCTTACAAATTGATTTTTGTAGGTAATTTCGTTTTTGTTTTGAATTTTTTTCAATAATTTGGTTTTATACTGTTTTTCAATTTGCCATATTTTTGTTGTATTTTTTAAAATCAAATTTGTTTTGTATATTTGTTTCTTTTTATAGATTTTGGGTTTTGATCTCTTTTATTTCCTTCTCTTTCCCTTTTAATGTTTTATTTTATATCGGAAATTGATAGATTTATATTTCTTAAAAAATTATACTGAAAAATTTGTGGGGGAAACTGGATGACAAGACCGTAAATTTAGTCTCCTCATTGGTATACTGATATGTTTGATCTCAATTAAACATATTTTTAGTTTGTAGATCTGTGTGTTGATATTCAATTATGTCGAAAAAATTTAAAATTTGAAAATCATCTTGCAACAAATTTTTATGAAGAGATGAAGACATCAAATTGTATGATGTTTAGGCTAGCTTATATATCTTTTATACTAAAGATATAATATATATTTTCACTATTTATATGTTCATCTGTATTTAGAACATAATTTAAGATGTCTACTCATGACGTTCACGTAATTTAATATTTCTTCTCATAATATAGTATTTGTAATTATGATTATTATTAAAAAAATATTAATATGGGTTTATGAAATCCTCATAATAATTATGGTTATACAATGTAAAAAGATTTATTTTTTACGAAACTTGTGAATTTTTATTTTTTTCTCCTAACTGAAAACATGTTTAGTTTCTGGTTTGAAAATTATTTTTAAAACAATTTTGGAACTCATTTTAAAGCTACAAACAACACTACAAATTCAGCCAGTATTGTACTAAACTCCATTTTAATCAATTTTTTTTATTTAATTTGATTCGAGAGGTGGACTTCCCAAAACCGATTTTGATTTCTTATTTAATTTTGGTTTAATAGAGAACTGTAAATTTGTGTTTTATATATTCTTTTTAACATGAGATATACAAATATTACGTTATTTGAATGACAATCACATTATTTCAACAAAAACATTGATTTAATGCGGAGTTTGGATGTATATAGTTCATATCTTAGTTTTGCGTGGAATTGATTAATCATAATAGATTTCAATCTCTTTTTTTCCTTTAACCTTTGGGCCTTTATTTCATATTGGGTCAAATAAAATACACACTGAAAAGATTTTCAGCTCCATTATTCTTATGACAACGAAATCCCCAATCTTAGAAACCCTAAAGCTTCCTCCTTCATCTTCCTTTCGATTTCCGGTCGTCTTCCTCCTTTCTTCAGTCACCAAAAACCAATCCACGAGCCAAATTAATCAGTCAAAACTTAGAAATAGGTCAACATTTATCGAATCGATCGTCTGAGCTCCAAGTTGTCTCCGGAATTGCAAAGAATAGCTCAAGACCTTCAATAACAACCATGTACGATAATGCATCCTTAATCATTTTGGTTTCTTCTTAAATAACATAAGTCCAGACCTTCAAGGAATGTTATGGCTCTTAATCTGTCAGGAATTTCGCTTTCTTCAAATGTGAAATTCCTGTCAGATTCAAGGGCAGAATTAACAACCCAATCGGCTGCTACATTCTGTTCTCTGAAAACATAGATAATTTTCATGTTTGAAGATATCAGTTTATAGCAGCAATCGATCATAGCCTTAAGATACCATAAAGATCTTCCCGCGAGGATCATATGTGCTAGAATAGGAGAATCAGTCTCAACGTCTAACATACTGATACTTCTATCAAAACAAATTTGTAGACCATCAAACAATGCACTGGTCTCTGCAATGATATGACTTCCCTTGCCGTAAACCTTACCAAACCCAAAGAGTACCTTACCAGTGCTGTCTCTCAGGAGACCCCCACCAAAGTATTCCCCAAACTCGCTACAAGCACCGTCTGTGTTTAGTTTGAACCTGCCAAGTTTAGGACACACCCAACTTAGAGAGACAAGAACACTAGTCATTTTCAGATGGTTTAAGCAACCCAAAGACGATCCAACTCCAATGTCTTTGCCCCAAAACTTTCTCTTCATTAGGTTAGCATTGTCGAGACTGGATAAAATGTAACAAATATGACCAATGAGATCTTCAGTTTTCTGGACCTTACTCTCTATTTTACTCTTATTTCTAGCAGACCACAGAACCCAGACTATAATCGATGGAAGAATAGTACGTAAGTGGATAACCTTTTCAGTAGACAAGTACCACTTCCTAACCACGTGTGATAGAGAAATAGGTTTGGAAATGTAGATGTTGAAATGAGCTGCAAAAAAACCCAGACTTCCCAAGCCTTTTGGCATTCCACAAGGACATGATTGATGTTTTCAGAGTTTCTGCAATTTTGGCATTTTGAAACTAACTGCAGCTTCTTTTTTTGAAATACAGAGTCAAACGGAATCCAGCACTTGAGAGCTCTTCATAAGGTGAAAGAAAATTTTGTGGGAGTTATATTATTCCAGGTTCTAGCATAAAGGTAAGATTTCACTCCTTTTTACTTGAATTCTTCCCAAGTATCCTTAGTGGAGAACAGACCATCTCCACTAAGAGTCCAACTGACTAAGTCCTTAGTAGAATTTTTTATGGAAACTTTAGTAATGTATTGAATTTGTTCTGAATTCAATATAGTTTCCAACTTGTTAATATTCCACGCACTTTCTTCCTAATAATCTTTAGCCAAAGAGCCCATATATAGAATCCTGTCCTCATTATAAAAAAAAAACCATGAATGCCTCAGAAGAACACCACCTATCTAACATGATATCCACCTCCCCAGATTTAGCATGCAACATTAAGTATTTCTCAGCTTCGTCCCTTATTTTGCACGATCTTTTCCAAGTGAGAGAGATCTTAGAATTCACAGGAGCAGTTAAAGGATGCTGGTTTTTGAAATATATAGACTTCATATAGATAGCCCATAGAGAATCCTGATTTCTTATATTAAACCATTGCTTAGCAGCAAAGACCTCCATCATATCTTCCAACTTTCTTAGGTTTAAGCCTCCTTCTTCAAAGCTCATACAAAGTTTTGACCATTTGCACCAGTTTATTGTATTCTTGTTAGCTTTGCTACCCTAAAAAAACTTATTATATAGAACCTCAAACCTCTTGGTGGTAGTTTTGGGAAACTCAGAGTTTTGAAGAATAGAAATCGGGTAGGTAGAAAGAACAGACTTAATCAACATTAATCTACCCCCAAATGACAAGGTTTTTTGGTCCCATTTTGAAATTTTGTTGATAATTTTAGCAATAATCTCATCATGATTGCTAACTCTCTTTTTATTGTTTAAAACAGCTCCCATATACTTAATTGACAATTAGAGTGCTTGATTCCCAGTACCAACTCCAACTTCCTAGTTTGCTGAGCATAAAATTTCTTTGAGGTAATGAACCTTGACTTATCTTTGTTAAATGGTGCCCCGATGTTTCCTCGTATAGTTTAAACATCTTCATATATTTTGTGACAGAATCAATGGAGCCATTGCAAAAGGCAAGGATGTCTTCAACAAAGCACAAACAAGATGAGTTAAACTCTCCTCTGTTTTTGTTTTTGGTAGTAGTAGAATTGCTGAGTAAATGATCGAGACCTCTTACCAAATATTTTTGACCCAAGATAAAGAGACTGGGTGATAGTGGATCATCATGTCTTAGACCTTTGCTAGATCTGGAAAAACCCCTTTAAAGCACCATTGACCAACACTGAAAACTAACAGTTCCTCAAAATCCTTTCAATCATCCTTGTAAACCCAACCTTGAACCCAAAATCATTCAAAATGCTTAAAAGAAATGTGTGATCCATTCTATCAAAAGCTTTGTCCATGTCCACCTTAAGTATGATGTTCCCACCTCTGATTTTGTTATCCAATTCACTGATCAGCTCATGATCAATCAAAACATTATCATGTATGCACATGCCCTTGATGAAAGACCTTGATGAGAAGATATTAGCTTAGAAAGAATGATAGACAGTCTTTTATTAATAATCTTTGATATAATTCTACTCATAAAAGTAGTTAGATTTATTGATCTAAAATCCTTCCAAGTTTTGGGAGCTTCCACCTTAGGGATAAGGCAAAGAGTAGTAGCATACAAACCCGTACGAAAGGATCCCACCCTGAAGAAGTCTTCAATAGCATCACACAAGTCAGTTCTAATGATAGGCCAACAAACTTTTAAAAACTTCCCAATAAATCCATCTGGACCAGCAGCATAGTTAGAGTTTAGCTCATTAATAGATTCATAGATTTTAGAGTCCATAGGCACCATCATCATCATTTCATTATATGTGTCATCAATAATCTTAGGAATGAAATACTCAAGCAAATTAGGGTACCAAGGATTTGAAAGATCAACAATTAAGGATTTGAAATGATTAACTGCAGATTCCTCAATTGTTTTTTCATTCTTCTCCCAATAGGTGCCAGTCCAAATTCGAGAGATTTTAGCTCTCTTATGCTTTCTTTTCACATAGTTGTGAAAGAAAGCAGTGTTTTTGTCGCCCTCAATAACCCAATTAATGTGGGATTTCTGAGCCCAATAGTCCTCCTCTCTTGCAAGCAGCAAAAGATGATAATCTTTTTCCTTTTTTTAAATTTTCAATATCATGAAGAGAGTTAGAAACTAGTACATTAGATTCCAAGTTGTTTATTTCCTCATCCACCTAAGTAATTGCCTCAAAAACATTACCAAAAACCTGCTTATTCCAGACTTTCAACTTTGCCTTAAGATGCTTTAGCTTGAACCATAACTTGAACATAGGAGCCCCTTGTATTCAATAGCCCAGTATTCATCAGAAAACTTGTAAAAATCCTTGTGTTTGCACCACATGTTCAAGAACTTAAAGTTTGAGATTCTTTTTGAAGTAGTAGTAGTTATAGTAATCAAAAGAGGGGAATGATCAGAGCATGACTTAGGTAAATGGGTTACAATAATATTATCAAAGTAATTAACCCAGTTGTTATTTAATAAAGCTCTATCCAGCCTCCTCTATTTCTTCCCTTACTCTTTACATTCAGTAGTCTTACTCTTTTCTTTCACTTCATTTCCAAACTAATCACTCTATTTATTTATAACAACAGATTTCAATTTGGTTCCCTGATCATTGATTTGAATGCAGGAATCAACGAATCAAGAAACTGAGGTTTGGAGGACTTTGACTGATCAACAATCTTCCTTTGAGTAGATTTCTTGCATTCATTATCTGAATGACCCAGGTGAGTACATTGCATACAGTAACTTGGATAATTGTTATACACCAGGTCTTACCAGAAAGTGTAAGATCCAAATACTATCTTTATTTTTGTAGGGAGAACCTTAGAAACATCTAGCACTGCCCATATTCGACAATAATTTTGTTTGGTTCTGTTCTTGGCTGGAACCCATACACTTAGAGGAGAGCCTATAACTTTAGTTACCTCCATAATAGTTGCCTCATAGTACATGAACTCATGCAAATTTGGGAGGTCAATGTAAACAGGGGTTGCTGGATTTTCAACATTATGATTGAAATTTAGGGACCATTTCAGCAATCTCATGACCTTATCCCTGATTTGCCACACATTCATTTTCCACAATTTCAGAAGATCTTCCTTAAGGGAAAGTTCAATAAATATGTGTCTAAAGTCCCAATTTGAAACATTGCATTCACCATGAAACTTAAATTTATCCAAGAAAGCCATTATATATGCATAACTAGGCTTCCCAAGGCAAACTTACCAACCAGAATATGTTTTGCCCTCTGTTTTTAAAAAGCCCAAAATCCCCGGCCTTGAAATGTATCTCAACATTACTATTCTCGACTGATTTGATTACCTTCTTGTGTACGATGTTCCCAGCATTGTGTTTAAATAAGTCTGCATATGAACTTTTTGTTGCTGGCACATTTGTTTTGCTTGTGGTAGGCTCATATATAAGATTAATCTAGATGTTTGGCTGATCAGAGAACGAGATTAGCGCCGCAAAACTCTCCTGATTATCAGCAGCTCGCTGATGAATAGAAGGGCACTCAGCTTCCTCCATAAGAAAGCAAAGAGAATCAAAAGAAGAAAACTTTAGGCTTAGGCTCCAAGTCTTGGAGCATTCTTCAATTCTTGTAACCCTCTTTTCCATATTCATAATAGATTTCAATCTAACTGTGGTTGAGTTGTTTAAAATATATTTCAATTTTGTATGAAATTAATTAAATATAAAAGATTTCAAGTTTTCATTATTGTTATTTCTTTGTTTAGGATATGAATCTGATGTTATTTTGTATTTTGTGGATATGAATGAGCGTTGTACTAAAAGTCTATTTATTTTGTTTTATCCAATTTTATCAGAGAGATTGACATTTCGATTATTCCAATCGATTTTAGTTTTTTGTTTAATTTTTTTAATGTTGGTTTAATAGAGAACTGTTAATTGTGTTTTATAAGTTTTTTTAGTATTGAATATTCTACTATTATTCTAACTAATCATTTGAGTTTTGGTTGATTGAGTGATCACATTATTCATCAGAATTATTGATTTAATGCAGAGTTTTGAGTTGATTAAATATAAAAATATTCAATCTAATTGTGATTATAATTCACATTCATACAAAAAAAAGTTATTGTTTGTATAAATTCCATTGATATTATAATTTTGAAATTGGATTATTAATATTTTATAGTTGTTTGTTACTTACTTAAATATGTTTGATATTATAATTTTTTTTATATGATTCTTAATATTTTGTAGTTGTTCATTAATTTTAATGGTTTGATGAGGATAGAAATGGTATTTTTAAATTTAATAATCCAAAGAATTATTTTTAATTTCTATTTAAATATATTATTTATTTAAAAATGTATATTTTATGTGAAAATAATTTAATGAATTTTGATAATATATTTTAAATTGAATAATTATTTTATGATAAATTAAATTATAAACTACGAAAATTTATAAAAGTTAAAAACTTATCAAAAATATATTAATGAAAATGATACAATGATTAATATAGAATCAATTTAACTATTTGTTTTGAGTGATGATTATATATAGTATTTTTTACTGTGATTTTAAACTATTTTGGTATATTCATTAATATAAATAAAATATGTCAGTTTGATGGTCAAAGTTTTAAGGTTCGTCAGATGTTTAGATGGTATCGTAACTAGGTTGGATTGTTTTAAATTTTGTTTTTCAATTCGTTATTGGATTATGTTTTCTGATATTGGCTTAGTGATAACCACAATATATCTCAAATAATGTCTTTAACTAGTTTACCAATTCAGGACAGTCTATCTTGTGAGTTTGTCAGCTATTATAAAGATCATAAGAACTTTAGTTTATGGCATATACTTCGCAAATGTAAGTATATCACTTTGATTACGTTATGATTTTATCATTTATATAGGTTTTTATTCTCTATAATGCAAAATCTTTTTAATGGACCAATGCCCGTATTATACTCTGCATTAGGTGCCCACATTACACGACGAAGAGAGTTAATGAATGTATCTGTACTGCAATAGATTCAATAAATATATCAAAATTATGCCGGCCAGGGAAGTGAATCTTAAAAAAAAGCCAATGTTTACGTATCCCACCAAAGATCATAATGATCTCGTGGTATTTTATATTTTCAAACTTATTTGTTTTTACTATAACTTATGTTAATACTTGATATGTAGTATCTCAATTCCGACATAATATTTATTATCGTTTTCACTTGTCTTCCCACCTATTTATGTTTACCGTAAACTTTAAATTCTCTCAAAGTTAGATTTCTCGCCAATTTAAGATTCCAGCCTTTTGTCTCTTTTGTCATTTTTACAACAGACTTTTAGAATTTCACTCTAGTTTTCTTTCCAACTAGACATTGTTCAAAAAATTCCAATAATTCTAATGTATATCTCTTCAACAAATATTTCTAAACATAAACAACCAATCCTCTTTCACTTTGTCTCAAACGTCGATGCAGTAATTGATTTTGATTCTGCAAGCCATGGCTATTTATCCACGATGATGCTACTGCAACATCTGTCACAACAACACTCCTCCAAATAATGTAAAACTCATTTTTTAAACTTTTTAAACTTTTTTTCATGAACGCTATTGTACATTTTTTCACCTTGATCATATTATTTTCTGCATGATAGTTGTAACCCCGAGAGTCTAGCGTCCCAAGGGATATTAGGTTCATCTTCAACCTAGAAATATGCTAGCACATTACGATCCTAACAACACCATCAAACATTATGATCCTGATATTACTGACCACACCAACATGCAATAAAAGTTTTTCCCCCAAATAAATTATCATTTGCACTTGTTTGTAAGTGGAAAAGTATTGTTTGAACATGCACATGTGGTATGTAACACCAATATCTAGTCCCATTTTTTTACCTATAGTTTGAACTCACATATAACGTCTATTTTGCACCATTGTTGTCACTATCATCAGAATCATCCAAAACTTCTACCAGCTTCACAATATTTTCTTTTGATTTCCCTTTTTACATTTCTGCTTTAGAAAATCTCTCATGTAGTGACCATGCTCACCGCATTCAAAATGTTTGAATTCTTGGCTTTTGACATGGATCATCTTCAATTCTTCTTCTTTAAAGAATCCATATTATTGGTAGATCTTCCTTGGTCATAAGAACTTAACTTTTTTCCGGATTATTTGGATGTAGCTACTAAACTATTTTAATTCCAGTGTATCTTTTACGTCCATCAAAGATACCACATATTTACCATACATTATGATATTCACAAAAGTTTCATAGAGAGTTGTTAACGATCTCAAAACGAATAAAATCTTATCCTTATCATCGATGTGAAGCCGATATTCTCTAAATCCATGATAAACTACTTAAAATTATCAAGATGTTTTGCATGTACATACCTTCTTTCAATATGAAATCATACAAGCGTTTCTTCAAGTATAAGTGGTTCACAAATTATTTTTATGAGTAAATTTCCTTTAACTTCTTCCATGCATGGGTGTCAAGTCTTCTCACCGCTAATATCTCAAAGAGCGTTGTCCTTTAAACTCAATAAAGTCCAATATATCGTCATTTCCCGAAGATCATCGTTTTTTTTATTTCATTCATACCTATAATTTATTCTTCGTTACCCTTCATTATGAAGGGATATTTCAACAAAACTTTCATAACGCAAAAATTATATCATTCGTCAAATCTTTTAATTATATATTTTCTTGATGTAAATGTCATTTTAATCTTTAATTGCAACAACATACACTATGATACCATTTTGTTAGAAATCAATATGAAATACCTATCACAAATGACTTATACACAAACCATATTAATAATAAAAAAACAAGATTTTAACATGGTTCAAAAATAATATGTACATCCATATTTTAATTTTCAATTTTTTGTATAAACCTACAAGTCTATTTATATGAGACTAAACATATAATATATAAAGAATTTCTAGATAACAGACCTAATGGACCCAGTAGCCCGACTATTAAAAAAAGAATATAGAATCACTATAAACATAAATTGAAAACATTATATGACCAATCCTAAAAGCCTCAGAACTATTCGACTTATTCTCAATAAAAATTAACAAAATAAGTCGATAAACTCAATAGACATGCTTAACTAACAAATATTTAAAAGCTATAAATCATGGCATGTATGTTTATTAAGAATACTCGGATATTTATCAAACTATGATACTTGACCATTCTTTCTTTCACTCTGGAATTTAAGTAGGATACATAAGGAATACATTAAAAATATTAAAATTCAGCCATATACAATGATGATACTGTATATGATATTCTTTAAAAATATAATGAAAGATTTTATAAAGACAACATTAAGTCCCATATAAATTTCATTGTTAAAATTCAGTCCTTTTTTGTGCTTCAGTTTTCAGTTCTTCCCCAATTGGTTGAATCAAGAATTGATGCAAATTAGTATTTCATTACATATAAGAAGAATGGTAAAATTTATTAAATATCAATTTATAAGTCAATTTACAGTGTCTATTTTCAGATTTAATATCTGATCGACTCTTAAAATAAGATCGTCAATATTAACTACAAACTTTATATTTTCCAATCTTAATCCAATTGTTTTGGTATTATTAAGTATTTCTAACACTAAAAGGTCGAACAATAATGAAAAATAGTGATGGTTCATTATCCACCACTAAAGAGACTTGCAAATTAAAATTCTCAATAAGGATAATTTTTATGACATAAACTTTAGATCTTAAGTATGCCTAGTCCATATTTCGATTTACATTGAGTTATTACATGTATTTGATGGATTGGTATAGCTCTAACCATCATATAATCTCTTTATTCAGAAGATCTATTAAATTTTCAAATTTAGTGATGGTAAAATATTTTAAAAGATAATGGTAATTTATTGATAATTACAGCTTTAGAAGCTCTTTGATGGATTTATAGAGTTCTAACCATCATACTTTCTTATTTATTTTAAAGATATGATAAATTTCCAAAATTAAGTGATTGTAAACCATCTTTACAGATATTGGTGATTCATGTATAAAGAAGTGATAAAATAAATTATACAGTGCTCTGACGCAAACCATCTCCACTAAGAAATACAGTTAATATCGCAACAATACTATACATATTAATATATTTTTCTAGTAAAATAAATTGAAATGCTCGGACAATAGGCATATCGTTATCATAAGTATTAAGACCATATCTTTCAAAGTAAGATGGGAAGCTAGTTGATAAGATGCTTCAGAATTCCTTAAGTATTATGATTATATATATAATCCATATATATGTTTTAGTCCTATTTTCCATATATTTCAACAAATATGGGGATCATTGGTAAGTTAAAATATTTTACCATACATGTCCATAGTAGTAGCCAGTAAAGGAAGGTATGACTATTCTGAGAATGATATCTTTCCAATTTTGGGTTTACATAGTTAAATTGTGCAATAATTTTTTATTCACCAGATTCACACGGAAGAAATTGGTAAAATTCGTACATTATACCTTACACGTAGAGAAAGCACTCTTTAAGAAAATTATAAATTTGAGGACGTCTAGTACAAGTGAATCCCTACAGACCTAGTATCGTAAACTGGAGTCTGATATAATAATATATATTCCATTATATAACAGTTTTTTAAATTAACCACTACACAAATTTAAATTTTAGAATATAAAAAAATTAAAATAATATTTTTGATGATATATATTTTGGGGGGAAATACTTAGTGAACAACCTTGACTTTTAGAAAATAGTCATAAATTATCTGGTTAGATTCAAACGACAAGGATTTGATCATTGATTATCGATCATCTCCGTATTCTCATCTAGGAATCAATATCCAAATTCCAACTTAAGATTAATCAATTGTAGTTGTTCAGAAGGAAAAACTCAACATTCTTAACATATTGTGCAAAGTTAAGTTAGTATAGTAGCTTCCAGTTTAAGCTTTTGTACTGTCATAAAGAGTTCTACATGAACATTAATATTATTTATAATCAACATAATAATCCATATCCATATTTTGTAATATCATAAAGAATTATATAAGAACATTAATATATTTTATGGCCAACAAATGAATCTAGGTTTAGCTCAAGTGGCACCATAAAGTGTTCGACAAGAACAGTAAGATTTGTTATGGTAAAACAAAAAAATCATTTTTTTGCTTTTGTAACACTGTAAAGAATTAAATAGAATTGGAGAATTAAGAAGCTTTTATATGATCACATTCAGATTTTCAATGTTTAATGTGGGACTATCGTAACAAAAATGAAAATTAATGTAAGATAATTCAATTAAGATATTTAGAAGGTCTTACACTAAAATTGGTTTCATTTGATGTGAAAAGATTGAAATTTTAAGATAAACTTTATTTTATAATTTTCAAATGACTCTTTTAAGATAATCATTGCACATCTTGCACACTTCAGAAACTAAGCTTTATTAAATTAATATCAAGATCAAGTCTGTTGCAATGGTAACAATAGTTCTATAATTAAGTAGAAGGATCTTATCTAAGTCCAAACATATAGTTAGCATGTTCATGTTTATTAAAGAGAGTTCAGAGTTGTCTAATTAATACATAGTATATCGATACATACTCTCTAAAAACATATCCTCTTACTAAATTAGTATTACTTACAGTTTTGAGGAACATATTACTAGGCTTGGTGTTATTTATTTTATGGATCATTTATTTTAGTGGGAGTCTTGTAATAGGTGCTTGATTGTATACATTTTGTTTTATTATAATATATGGCTTAGTTAAAGTTTATTGACTTTTCTAATTTATTAAGTAGATCTCCACTTAAGTGGACCAATTAAGAATAAACATATGAGACTATATTTTATATTATATTTATGTTGTACATCATAAATGACCTATGTAGTTGATTAATAACGATAATATGATTATTGTTGCGTTCGGTTTCTCACATTACGATGAAGTGGTTTTTAGTCATTTCTCAATGATCGTTATGTACAAGATTATTTAGTTTATCTATTGATAATTGAATCATGATATTCATTAAGTAAATACATATTTAAATAGCATAAGAATATTCAATTTGAAGATTTATGAATATTTATGAATTAATAAGATTGATGAATAAGACGGTCCAATTAATAAGTAAACATGTTATTTATATAATGGGAATTGAACCAATAAGTGAAAATCCATTATGAAGGTATAAGTGTAGATACTAAATTAAATTTGGGCCCAGTGAGAGAGTGAGCTCAAATATTAACAATTAAAACTCAATTGATAAGTTTAGGGACTAAACTAATTTTGATATAAATCAATTTAGTGGGTTATGGTCCCCGATCACAAAGCATAATAAATATATATAATACAATTAAGTTAAAGATTGTTGTGAATGAGTCGAATAGTGCCTTGACAGTGTACTGTGTCCGGCAGGACAGTTTTGTGTTGGATAGTGATATTGTCCAATTACTTGAGTTAGTCTTGTGGTATGAGCCTATTAGGCCCATAATCTAGTAAGTCTATTAATTCCCTATAAATAGATTACTAGGGCGACACAAAACACAATCTGAAATCTGTAACCTTTTCTATCATAGTGAAACTCTTTTCTCTGGCGGTGCCCGTGGACGTAGACAATTGTCAAACCACGTTAAATCCTGTGTTTCATTTAAATCTTTCATTCGCATATATTCTGTGCTTGAGCAATTTTGTGATAATTGCATAGTATTTTCTAACAAAATTGGTATCAGAGCCACGTGGTGAAATTAGGGCTTTTGCAATTAGGGTTTCACAATGGCGTCTACAGCAACAAAATACATGATTGAAAAATTTGATGGGGGATCCAGCTTTGCGTTATGGAAGATTAAACTGAAATCTTCATTGGTACTGCAAGGGCTGTGGAAGGCTGTGGAGAATAAGTTACCAGAAGAGATGAAAGAAGAGGAGAAACAAGATCTTCAAGAAAGGGCTTTGTGCTGGATTTTAATGAGTGTGAAAGACAATGTGCTTCGCGAGATTAGTGGTGAGAAGACTGTTTCCTGCGCATGGAGAAAGTTAGGAGATCTTTACTCAGAGAAATCAGTAGTAAACCGATTATATTTGAAGAAACGTTTGTATGATTTCAGATTGAAAGAAGGTATGTCCATAACAGAGCACCTAGATAATTTTAAATCAATTATAATGGACTTGGAGAACATAGATATCAATATTGAGGATGAGGATCAAGCTTTGTTTGTATTGAGATCGTTACCAGCTCCCTATGAAAACTTTGTAGATGCCATTATGTATGGTAAGGATAAGTTATCGCTAGCAGATGTCAAAGGGGCACTGAAATCAAAAGAGATGAGACAGTTGCAGCCAGACAATCAAGCTGAAGGGGAAGGTCTTATGACTAGGGGAACATTTAAAAGCAAAGCGAGTTCTTTAAGAAGGAAGAACTTGAGGTCCAAGTCAAGGGTGAAGCACTCAAACTGTTATGAATGCGGTGAGCAGGGTCATTATAGGAGAGATTGTCCGAAACTGAATGGTAAGAAGGGAAATCAAAAGGAAAATGCAGCAAACATTGTTGAAGGTGTGAACGATTCCGATGATAGTGAAAACAGTGGTAAAGGAGATGTATTGTCCGTGAGTTCAGACTTTGGGAAAAACTCTTAGGTACTTGATACTGGCGCTACATATCACATGTGTCAGTTCAAGCAGTGGTTTGATACGTACAAGCCAATGCAGGGAACTGTCTATTTAGGGAACAATCATTCGTTGACTGTTGGTGGTATTGGTAACGTCAGAATCAGAATGTTTGACGGGGTTGTTAGAATCTTGACGTGCTGGCATGTTCCTGGGTTAAAAAGAAACCTGATTTCTCTTGGGACTCTAGACTCTCGGGGTTACAAGTACCATGCAGAAAATGGTGTAATCAAAGTGACAAAAGGCTCAATGGTATGCATGAAAGGTAGTTTGCAGAAGGGTCTTTACATTCTCCAGGGGAGTGTTGTTATGGGCGATGCTGCAGTAGCATCATCAGGGAGTAATAGCCAAAGTAGGTAGGATCAAAATAAGTTGTAGCATTGGCGTCTTGGTCACATGAGTGACAGAGGATTAGCTGTTTTGGGAAAGAGAGATTTGTTGAAAGGGTATAAAGCAGAATCGTTGGGATTTTGTGAGCATTGTGTGTTTGGTAAACAAACTAGAGTCAAATTCAGCAAATCGGCTGTAAGAAAGACTAAAGGCACAGTGGACTACATTCACTCAGATCTTTGGGGTCTAAACAGAATTCCATCCAAGAGCGGAGCCAGATACTACATGAGTTTGATTGATGATTATTCAAGGATGGTGTGGGTTTACTTTCTGAAAACGAAAGATGAGGCATATTCAACCTTTGTCAAATGGAAGACGATGATTGAGAAGCAAACAGGAAGAAAAATCAAACGTCTTAGGACAGATAATGGGTTAGAATATTGCAGTCGTGAGTTCAACGAGTTCTGCGAAGCTAAGGGAATAGTGCGCCATCGCACTTGTTCTAGAACACCACAACAGAATGGAGTCGCAGAAAGAATGAACATAACGCTTTGTGACAAGGCACAAAGTATGCTCTCACATTCCGGTGTGGGAAAGGATTTTTGGGCTGAAGCTATCAATACAGCGTGTTACTTGGTGAATCGGTCTCCATCAACGGCTATTGATTGTAAAACTCCTTTTGAGATTTGGTCTGGATCGTCGGTTGATTATGAACATTTGAGGGTGTTCGGTTATCCTGCGTATGCTCATGTGAGAGATGGTAAGCTTGAGCCGAGGGCAAAGAGATGCATATTTCTAGGATATGCTACTGGAGTGAAGGGATATAGGTTATGGTGTACCTCTCCAAAGTCTCCAGGTTTTCTCATCAGTAGGGACGTTACTTTTAATGAGTTTGCTTCGATAGACAGTCAGAAGAAAGTAGGAGAAATGGTCGAATCAGGATCGTTTGTGAGTAAACAGGTGGAGCTTGAAGTAGAATCAGTTCCTAGCAAGTCCAATAATTCAAGTGGTTCTGAGGTGGATCCAGAATCAGGAGGTGAAGCGTCAGCATCGGATGATAGTGACGATGATGTGCCCGAACCAAAACAACAACCTTATAGCATAGCATTGGGCAGAGAAAGAAGAGATATTAGACTTCCAAAAAGGTATGCGAATCTAGCTGCATATGCTCTGTCAGTTGCAAAAGAAGTTGAGATGCACGAACCTAGTAGCTACAGAGAAGCTATAGCAAGTTCAGAGGCAGATCGATGGATTGGTGCTATAGGGGAAGAGATTGAATCTCTTCAAAAGAATACTGTGAACGTTGGCTTAACTTTTAACAAAACCGATATTGGTGAATCGCTGAATGATGTTGCAGGATCATTGGTTGGTTTTGTTGATTTTGATTTTGCAGGTGATATGGATAAAAGAAGATCTCTGACAGGATATGTATTTACTCTAGCTGGGAGTGCGATCAGTTGGAAAGCACAGTTGCAAGCTACTGTAGCTTTGTCTACAACAGAGGCAGAGTACATGGCGGTAACAGAAGCAGTTAAAGAGGCAATATGGTTGCAAGGTTTGGTGGCAGATTTGGGCTTGGACAGGACTACTACAAAAGTGTTTTGTGACAGTCAAAGCGCCATACACCTTACAGGGAACCAGATGTACCATGAGCGTACAAAGCACATAGATGTCAGGTATCATTTTATTCGTGATATAATATCAAAGGGAATTGTTGATGTGAAGAAAGTGTCTACACGCGATAATCCAGCATATATAATGACCAAGGCAGTATCATTTCGAAAGTTTAGGGAATGCCTAAACTGGATCGGTGTTCGCAGTATAAAGTGAATGCCTTAAGGGCATTTGGTGAGTCAGAAGAAGAGAAGATTCTTTGTTGATAGTGAAGAAAGGATATTCGCCTCAAGGGGAAGATTTGTTGTGAATGAGTCGAATAGTGCCTTGACAGTGTACTGTGTCCGGCAGGACAGTTTTGTGTTGGATAGTGATATTGTCCAATTACTTGAGTTAGTCTTGTGGTATGAGCCCATTGGGCCCATAGTCTAGTAAGTCTATTAATTCCCTATAAATAGATTACTAGGACGACACAAAACATAATCTGAAATCTGTAACCTTTTCTATCATAGTGAAACTCTTTTCTCTGGCGGCGCCCGTGGACGTAGACAATTGTCGAACCACGTTAAATCCTGTGTTTCATTTAAATCTTTCATTCGCATATATTCTGTGCTTGAGCCATTTTGTGATAATTGCATAGTATTTTATAACAAAGATTAAACCTAATTGCATTATCTATATAAGTAAGATGTGTGCTTGGATTATTTCGCCATTAATATATAAAATTCTACCACTTTTTTTGTTGGACTGAACACAAAAACCTTGGTTCCTCATATATTTTCCTAATTGTGTTTGTGTTCAGTTGATCTCGTACTCTTCTTTGTGTTTGTGTAATGTTCATCTTGTGTTCTTGCAACTACAATGTTATTTACAAGATTGATTACATTTTTTTTGAAATTGAAGAAATACAAGAACAGCCCATATCAAGAGAATTCAAACGAATATGATCAAAAGAAACAACATCATCACTACAATTACCCACTATTAAGACGAGGAACTTACCAAGTAAGTAATTATATCTTCTTAATAGTATTGATCATTAAAATGAATAATTGTTTACAATATAGTGGATATATTAAGCAATTTAATATGTTCCATTAATATTTAGTTAAAACAACACCAAATGTATCAAATACGGGTAGTGTAAAGTCTTAAATACCTTATAAATTACACATATTATCTTACATGCATACTTATTCCATTAAGATGAACTACATTAAGATGGATGAGCATTAAAAATATATATGTACGTGTTTTTACAAGTTAAAATGGATGATATTTTTTTGTAGAAATGCTCACCTACAAACTTGAAAATAATCAAGAGTTCTATTTAGGAATTTATGGTTGTGTCGGAGTTTAATTTACTAAATGTTTGAGAATTATATCGAGCTTCATAAGGACAAAATTACATCATATCTCATCCATTATGGGTAGTTTTAGTTCTAATTTTTGAAGAGATAGGTCCATAAACTTTGACCCTAATAGTTTTCAAAGGAGAATGTCCAGTATTATTATTCCTCATTTGTGGATCTCCTCCCTTAGACTGTGAAGAATTTGGTTGGTGAAGTTCACACCTCATCCAAAGTTTTGGCTGATATGACTGAAACATTTGCAACCAAAAATCAAGTAGGATTTAGCCAAAATCCAAAATCTCAAAATGTTTCATGCTCAAAATTGACTGGTGTAGATTTTGTCATTCTCGTTGGCAGAATCCACGAGATTAGTATATTTAACCTTAACTTAACATAAGCACTCACGATAAATTCTTTTGTATTTTTCATAATCAACCTGATTTACATTTTCGAGGATAGTAGATCAAAATTAAGCCATATAAATCACGAGATCAAAAAATAAAAAAAAACAAGACACAATGAAGATACTTACTTAATGTCTTCCAATGTCAGGAAAACACTGTTTTCAACTTGTCACTAATTGTTTCCCAATTTTGGAATATATAAACAAATTCTATTTTATATTTTTTATGGTAATAAAATATATTGGAGATGAATTTGGCATTACTATTAACTGTCAGGTAAGACTTGTGTTCATTGAGTTGATAGTTATTAGCGAGATGAAGTTTTTAACTTTAAAATCTCCTACAGGTTATATAAAATATCACAAAATAAAACATGAGATCTTTGTGCAATGGAAAACAACCTTTATATAAAATAAAGTGGCTAATACTGACAAATAATTAACAAAAATATTAGTAGAAGTTCCTCTACTTTCGATAAGTTACACCAGATGGAATTCTCGTTCCACAAATTTATATGCCATTAAACAAAGTAAATTCACCCTTTAAGATTTTAAATTCGCTTTAAGTTGGTCAATGCTAAATTGAGACCTATATTTATTAAAATGAGACCCCGTTATAATGAGACCTATTTTCTTTATAATGAGACTTCAATATTTATAATAATTTCATGGATATAAATATCTCATATTTACATATTTCACTTTTTTCTCTCTTTCAAACCCTAAACTCTCTCAAATTTTAATTTTCAAAAACCTCAGATTTCTCAAATTCAATTTTACATTCACGTTAAGGTATGTTTTCTTTACATGTTGGTGTAATTTGTTTTTAAATTTACATCGAAATTTTTAGTGATATATAAAGTTTAAGACTTAGTTAAGATAATTTTTATTATTTTTGTAGTTGTTGTTTTGAATTGTAGTTAGTTGTATATGTTAAGTTAGGTTTATATATTTGTTTTTGTATGTTATTTGCATAATTTGGGTTAGATTTGGTTGAATTCAAAACTTGGAAGATACTTATTGGTCCGTGCAATTTCGCAAACTCTGGGTGCTATGATTAGTCGGATTCGCACGCTTTGGGTTTTCAAATCCGGCTAACCATGGTGCCCGAAGTTCACGACTTTACACAATTTAAGTGTCAAATTGGGCGCACAGTGGGCGCGATTGCTACTAGTTCAACTCGGGCTAACCATGGTGCCTGGAGTTCACGACTTCACATAATTTTATGTGTCAAATTGGGCGCAATTGCTACTAGTTTATTAAATTATGCTAATTAAACCTATAATTGACTTATGTTTTGGTATATAGTAATATGTTTTTTGTATTTTCAGCATGTCTCCTTGTCGGAGGGAGCCGAATCCTTCCGGATCGGACAGTGATTCTACACATGATGATCATTGTGAACCTAGTTCACATTCTGTTATGGTTCAACAACACATCTTTCTTACTTTGCCATTCGTTATAGATGATTTTATCTGTAAGACTAATCTAGTCAAACTAGTTATTGATTCGTGACATTGGTAGTAGCTATAATTATTTCTAATATCAAGAACATCATTTTGTCTTTCCATCTTGTATGGTCTGCTTTGTAACACTGATACAATTGAAATATGTCTTCATTCGTAACTTTAGTAATAACCATAATTGTTTCCACTTTCACCGATATTAATTCTTTTTTTATTGTAAAAACATAAAGTATCGGATAAAAAAACATACAAATATAACAAAATAACTCTAATGGGAAGGTTGTTAAAAGTCACATGAAAGTATATACAAGCTTGAGACACATATTAGTTAAATTTTAAAAAAATCGATCATTCTTGAGACACAAAAGAATGTTCAGTTAATGTGAATAGACAATCTCATTTTCTCGATGAGTATCTCGATGCTTCTTCACATACCCCTGTTTGGGGTTAGGTTTATAAATACCTTGTCTCTCGCACTTGAAATACATCCTTGGACTTTTCTCATTTTTGAGACCATTTGCGTCTTTATTCATAACCATAATGAATCCTAACTTGGTGTCATTTGTAGGGAGGGTTCTGCATATTCTGCCTTTGTATATAAGTAAGAATACTCCGATCTCCAACACTAGTGTGATATTGTCCGCTTTGGGCCCACTGGCAAGCACAACTTTGTTTTTGGTCCACTTCCAAAAGGCCTCATACTAGTTGAGGTATGTTCTTACTTATATACCACTGATCCTTCATATGTTTAACCGATGTGGGATGTGGGACTTAGGTCGCACCTAACAATCCTCCTCTCGAACAAAGTACCACTTTAGCCTCCTCTCAATTGACTTCCATCCACCTACTCTAGTTAGGTGGAGAGAAACTTGAACTCTAGAGCTTTAAGGCGAGATCTATCTGCTCACTATCAGATGACATTGTGCCGCTCTTTGATCAAGTCACCTACTTGATGAGCTATCAAGCACTCCATCTTTAGATGAATCTGCGCCGCTCCTTGATCAAGCCACCTGCTTGATGAGCCATCTGCCGCTCCATCTATAGATGAATCTACGCCGCTCTTTGATCAAGCTACCTGCTTGATGAGCCATCTGGCGCTACATCTATATATGAATCTATACCGCTCCTTGATCAAGCAACCTGCTTGATGAGCCATATGGCGCTCCATCTATAGATGAATTTTCGCCGCTCCTTGATCAAGCCACTTGTTTGATGAGCCCTCTGGCGCTCCATCTATAGATGAATCTGCGCCGCTCTTTGATCAAGCCACTTGTTTGATGAGCCATCTGGCGCTCCATCTATCCAGAAGATCATTCATCTTGAGTATGGCTCCTGGCTTCCGGTAAGATGTTCGGCATCTGAGAATTTCACCAACATCACAACCCACCACATCGGGTTCCGTTTCATCGGGTTCCGTTATTCCGCTTTTTTATATAAGTGTGATATTGTCCGCTTTGAGCCTACTGGCCCGCACGGCTTTGGTTTAGTCCACTTCCAAATGGCCTCACATTAATGGAGATGTATTCTTAACTTATATACTGATCTTTTCCATATTTAACCGATGTGGGATGTGGGACTTTGGTCGCCACCCTAACATCTCGCACTTGAAATACATCCTTGGACTTTTCTCATTTTTGCTACCATTTGTGTCTTTATTCATAACCATAACAAATCCTAACTTGGTGCTTTCGGAATCAACCCATGAGACCTAATCGGATTTCATATAATATCTTTTGGTAGACAAATATTGTATGTAATCGACCACCAAACATGGTGGTTGCTCTGGTTCCTACAAAACACATTAAATTCTATCAACATCTACTTAATTCTAAATAATTATATCAAAATTTACTTAAATCGCGCAAATTAGTGCACATAATTAGTCGAAATTGTACGTACAACAAAACCAATTTGAACAGAATTGTGTAATTACACCACCTAAATTAAGTACCAAATCGCGCAAAATTATGCACATAATTAACCAAAATCGCGTGTTCCAGATGTGTGATTTGGAACAACTACTCTCAATTTACAGTACATCCATTCTAGTGCGTAATACGTGCATTTTTGTTATTGACAATAAAAAAAAGTTCTAAATTTACTTCTAATTGCATTTCGAGATGGTCTGACAAATGTTCATCCTCCTCTAATACAAAATCATAAATATTACAAAAAAATTATCATTCGAATCGCTTCGATCCATAATTTTGAATAGTTTTATGCTATTTTTAGGTTTAAATGAGTGCTTATAAGTAGTTGTGTTGGAGAAGAAAAGAAAACTTTTACGTTTTTAAACTGAAAATCAAGTTTTTATATGCGGGGACAAAATAATCTTTTCACGTTTGAAAAGATAAATTTAACTTTAAAATCTTATTATAAAAAAGGGTCTCAAAATAACAATACTCTTGTGAATTTGCTGAGACACATAACCCAAATAACTCACCAAAATGGAAATTGTTTGAAGTTTGTTCAGACGTATAACCGGAATAACTCACATAAAAACGATTTTACATTGTTCTATCGCGCACTAACGTAAAGCCACTTTGCATTATCTCGTAAAATGTCTTATTATCATATAGAAAGTTTGAATTGCTCCGTAAAATCATAGGAGAAATAAATTGAATTAATGCAATTTGGCTAGCTGAAACTAGGGGGGTTTATAGGTCCGGTTTGTTTGGGTTTTGTCGGGAATCAGACTGGACTGCTAAACTTATCTGGACCGGACCGGATAATTAATCTTTTAATTTTATATTTTAGAATCGGACCGGACCGCGAAGTTTTTGGTTCGATTTGGTCCGATTCGCTTCGGTTCCGGTTCCAGTTCGGTTCAGTTCCGTTTCGGTCTTTTTCGGGTTTGGTCCGTTATCAGTCCGGTCCGGTCTATTTAAAAAATAAAAATAAAATTAAATT
Organism: Limnanthes douglasii subsp. nivea; assembly: GCA_036936605.1. Classification (NCBI taxonomy): domain Eukaryota; kingdom Viridiplantae; phylum Streptophyta; class Magnoliopsida; order Brassicales; family Limnanthaceae; genus Limnanthes; species Limnanthes douglasii. Next base: position 288,206,169 of record JAUPFV010000005.1, read on the forward strand.
TTTAATTTTTTTAAATAAAAAAATAATATAAAAATAATAAGTTTAGAAGTTAATTTTTGATTTTTTTTATTAAAAATGGATAATTAACTATTAAATTTTAAAATATTGGGATCTAATAGTTTTACTGGTTCGGTTCTTTATCGGTTCTACCGGTTTATCAATTTTATCGGTTTGGTTCTGTATCTTCTATCGGTTTGGTTCATAATCGGTTCTACGGTTTCTCGGTTTTATCGATTTGGTTCCGAACCAGTTTTGTTATTTCGGTTCCTTATCGGTTTCAGTTTTTAAGAACCGAACCGCGAACCGGACCGTTAAAATTCGGTCAGATTTCGATCCGGTTCTTATCGGTTCCGGTCTGGTCTTCGGTTCCGGAAAATGTTAACAGTCCTAGCTGAATCACCTGTTTGGCCGTTCTTTATTTTTTGGACTAAAAATACTAAACTGAGCATCTTTTATTTTATTTTTTTCTTTAGAAAGTCCATAAATTGGTTGGTTGTAGGTCGGTCATACGTAGTTAAACTCCGACGACCAGATAATATTTAGTTATTGCCCGGGATTTGCTATTGCTAATCCCCAAAATGTCTTTGGTAGAATGTCCACATCTACTATCTGAACTTCCATACTATTATAGATGAAACATGATTTTAAGAAATCAGTTTGAAAATTAATTAGACTTTAATTTCATAATTTTATACCAATTAAAATCTATATTTATGAACTTGAATGAGAATTGAATGAGAAGTAAAATATAATAGTGTAACAACAAATTTAGAGAAAAGTTTATATTTTCAAATTTAGAGTGTTAGAATATTTTTAGTTTTTTCGGACTAAGAGTATCCGAGTGGATTCTGTATATCAGTTTTTTTTTAAATTCAAAATTGGGTCTTTTATTGATAACTGATATTTGGAGAATGTTTAAATTGAAGCAAAGCCGAGATAGAGAACAAAATCCTCTGAAAATAAAGAGAGACAATTCCTTCAGCCTTAAACCAACGTGATTCACAAATCTGCACTAGACAAAGAGCTATTGAAACCCAGAGATCCTCCATGCAACTCGATTCCACCAATTCAAACCACAAATCAGCCAAAAGCCCTAAACTTTATCAACACTCCGATCGACTTGTAGATAAGCAAAGCCACAATCTTTTGATCCTTTGAAACTTTCACAGGACCAAAGAAATTTTTATAATCTTCCTTCCACAGAACCCAGCGAACCCAAACACAAAAACCACCTATTTTACAGCTTACCAGAATATCACTAGTCATGAGATATTGCAATAAACCCAGACCACAACCAGAATCCATGATTGAGAGGCCATCTCCTCTGTCGAGACAACCAGGGATTCACCGGTCCAGTATGTAGAACGTTGCATGTAAATGTAAGAACTCGTAATCTTCATCTTGGTAACAAAGTTTTCGAGATGCCAGAGAGTCATTCTTAAGGGTTGGGGTCTCACCTCAGATAATTAGTTCCCAACCCTTCAAGAAATGCAATGGCTCTCTGGTATGAATGGGCACTATCCTGAATAAAATTCAAAGGCTGATTGGATTTTAAGACAGCTTTGACAATCCAATCAGCGGATTCGTTTTGTTCTCGAAAAATCTGAATTATTCTCATATAAGAGGATAATAGATTTTGACAGCAAGCGAGAATAGGTGAAAGATACCAAAGGATTTTACCATGTAGAAGAAGCTCAGTAAGGACAATAAAATTTGTCTCATTATCGAGATGGGTAATCTCTTTCTCATCACATATCAAGAGACCATCCAACAGAGCCCAACATTTTGCAATGATTGGAGAACCCGTGCCATAGATGTGACCATACCCAAAGATGACAGACCCATCATTGTTTCTTACAAGACCCCCACCACTAGAATTTCTAAGTTGGCCACAAGCTTGTCATAATTTAGCTTGAAATGGTTAAGTTTAGGACTATTCTAAGCCATAGAAATCAAAACTCTAGGCTGATTGAGAAAGTTAATATCGAGATGGGTAATCCCTTTCTTAGCACATATCAAGAGACCATCCAACATAGCCCAACATTCTGCAATGATTGGAGAACCCTTGACATAGATGTGACCATACACAAAGATGACAGACCCATCATTGTTCCTTACAAGACCCCACCACTAGAATTTCCAAGATGACCACAAGCCTGTCATAATTTAGGTTGAAACGGTTAAGTTTAGGGCTATTCCAAGCCAGAAAACTAGGCTCATTGAGAAAGTTAATGCACCCCAGTTCAGGATCAGACCTTTTATCATCACCCCAATGTTTTATTTTGAATAGAAAATCCCTATCTAAACCAGCAAACATTCGGTTGATTTGAGCAATCATAGAATTGGTGTTAATTAAGATACCTTATGCCTTCAGTTTATTCATGGAGTGCCAAATAAACCAGGCAGCAACTGGAGGCAGAATAGAACGAATGTGAACCCTCTTATTAGTGTACCAATACCAAGTCCTAACAAGACGCTGCAAAGTCGTGTTCCTATGAATTTGAATATTAAAGATATTTTCATAATTCTGCCAAACATCCCAAGCATTTTGGCAGTTCACAAAAGCATGATTTAAGTGTTTCACAATTATTGCAGGCTTGACATTTTGTAGCTAACTGGATTTTTCTCTTTTGCAAGGCATAATCCACTGGAATTCAATTGAGAAGAGCTCTCCACAAGAGAAAAGAACATTTACGAGGAGTAACATTATTCTAGGTTTTGAGATAAATGTTAGATATATTCCCCTTTCTTCTCATAGCATTTCAAGTCAATTTAGAATTAAAAAAACCCATCCTTAGACACAGACCAGTAGATTACATCTTGCTGATTATCCTTAAGAGAAACTTTCTGGATATTGTGAACTTCATAAAGTATATTTGTATTAGCGAGTTTAGCTAAATCCCATCCTCCTTTAACCCAGTAGTTTCTGATCTCATCTTTATCAAAACCAGACCTATTATCATCTTGACTAAAGGAGACAAATAGATTGTTAATGCACCATTTGTCCAACCAAAAGTCAATGTGACCACCCCCAGATTCTAACGAATGTACCTTTCTGCCATAACATTGTTATTGAGCAACCTGACCCAAGTATGAGAACACTTGATAGGCTTAGAAACAATCATATGGTGACCACCTTTGTAGTAAGTACTGAACATAACCTTAGCCCATAAGGACTTTTGCGACCTAAAGTTGAGCCAAAGTTTGTGGGAAAATATATCATGATTATCCAACAAAATTCTGACATTAAGCCCATCATCCTCAAAATATTTACATATCTTTCGCCAACTAGACCACAACATAGCCTGCTTGTCTTCCTTAGTACCCCATAAAAACCTGTTGAGTAACACTTCAATTCTTTGAACAATAGTTTTAGGCAAATTTGAACTTTGAATAGTATACATAGGAATAGCATAAATGATAGATTGGATAAGCATCCATCTTCCCCCAAAAGATAAGGTGGATTTTTCGCAATCACAAATCTTATCTTTGCTTTTAAACAAGACTTCATCAAAATTATTAATGGTATTTTTTGTACTTACAGTGGATCCCAAGTATTTGAAACGAAGAAAGCATTGCTTAAAGCCCAAGTTGTCTTCAAGATTATTTATCCTTTAAGGTGAGAGATTTATCCTAGTGATAACTTTAGATTTTATCTTGTTTATTAGCTGACCAGAGCATTCTTTGTAGTTGTTGAGCAGGTTCAATATTTTAGCAGTAGATGAAGCAGTGTCATTACAAAAGACCAACAAGTCATCAACAAATGCTAATAAGGGTATGTTGATTTTACTTCTAGTTCTGTAGTTAGTAGAAGGGAAATCCTCGGCAATTTTCACCAAACCCCTGAGCAGATACTCCTCTGCCAAAATAAAGAGGCTTGGTGACAAATGGTCACCATGCCTCAGCCTTTTATTTAATTTGAAAAAATCCCTAGCATCCCCATTGACAATAACATAGAAGTGGTAGTTTTCAATACCTTTCTCACTGAGTCTGACGAATTCCTGACTGAACCCAAACCTTTTAAGAATAAATAGTAGAAAAGTATGGTCAAGCCTATCAAAGGCTTTGGTTATGTCTCACCTTAAAGGTTTGATGTGGAATCTGAATATTTGAAAGGTTGATCCAACAAGAAACAGAGTGGGTGCTATGGTAATAGTTGAAAGGTTTGATGTGGAATCTGAATATTTGGATCATGATCCAACAAGAAACAGAGTGGGTGCTATAGAGGAACGTTCTATATCGGTCTCCGGGCTCATTAAATTCTTCGAGTCATTGACAATTTTCGGAGGAGACACTGTGACAGCTCCTACGACTTCATCAAGAAAAAGGCATGTTCATAATTTGGCTTCCCAGCTAGAAGGGGGCATGACCTCTTATCAATCATCAAATTCATTCCCATTCATTGTCTTTGATGGGGATGATTTAAGAGACATTGCTGGCCCTCATGAGGATGCTGTTGTTATAGGAGCTTCAGTAGGGGGCAATGAGATAAGGCGAATTCTGGTAGATACTGGAAGCTCTGCCAATATCCTTTTCCTAGACACTTACAAGAAAATGAAAAATCCAGCTGTGATTTAAAAGTCATACAGGTCAATCGTGGGCTTCACGGGCAGCTCAGCCGATGTGATCGGGGAGTTTGAAGAAGAAGTGTTGTTGGGCAGGGGCCCTTTCAAGAAAACGGTCAGAATACTCTTCATTGTGGTGGATTGTCCCACCTGCTACAATGCTATTCTAGGGAGATCTTGGCTCTCTAGGATGCATGCAGTGGCTTCGACAGTCCATCAGTGTCTAAAGTATGCTGTTCAGGGGCAGGTTGGGGTTGTCCGGAGCAGCCAAAAGGTTGCAAGAGAATGCTATGCCATTGCCTTGGCTCCACGAACGCTGGGGGCAGTCCGTATAGATGATCAATAGCAGTTTGAGGGCCTTTCTGGGGGTGAGGGTGAAATTGATGACCCCAGAGAGACCCCTGGAGTACTGATTCCGATTGAAGAGGTTGAAACACACTGCTTGGAAGAAGAAAAAAGCGTCAAGATAGGGTCCAAAATGCCACCAATGCTGAAAGAAGGAATGTTGAAATTCTTGAAAGACCATCAGCATGTTTTTGCTTGGTGCAACGCTGATGTTACTGGAGTTCCATCAGAGGTGATTTCCCATCGCTTGTCTGTCCGGAGAGATGTGGCACCAGTAGTACAAAAGAGGAGAGCTTTCTCAAAAGAAAAAGCTGATGTCATTGTACAAGAGGTTGATAGACTCACAAAGATGGGGCACATTAAAGAATCTCAATACCCTTTGTGGACTGCCAATCCTGTCTTAGTAAAAAAGAAGAATGGAAAATGGCGTATGTGCATTGACTTCACAGACCTCAATCGAGCTTGTCCAAAAGATTTGTATCCGGTCCCCCGGATAGATCAGTTAGTAGACTCTACTTCTGGGAACAAGCTACTCTCTTGAATATAGATCATAGGCCAATAATTTACCAAGAAGGATATTCTCTTGAATATCTATGCCCTTAACAAATGCTCTTTGAGTCTCAGAAATGAGATTAGGTCGAAAGACTGCCAATCTTTTGTTAATGATCTTATAAACAATTCTGCTAAACATGTTAGTGCGACTAATAGGACGAAAGTACTTCCAAGCCTTAGGATTAGAAGCTTTAGGGATAAGGAAATTTGTTGTAGCATAAACACCCTTATGATCAGTAGTGTCCTTGAAGATTTCACAAATAGCTTCTAGTAAATCATCTGAAATAATATCCAAACTAACTTGAAAAAACCTTCCATTAAAACCATATGGCCCTGGAGAAGAATTAGGATTAAGAGATTTAATAACAGAATGAATCTCATCTTTTGTAGGAGTAGCCATAAGCATAGCATTATCGAAATATTTAACGAGATTAGGAATGAAGTCTTGAAGTAGATTAGGGTACCAAGGATTAGGAAGATCCAATAAGAGATCCTTAAAGTAGTTAACATCAGAATCTCCTAAAAGATTAGGGTCCCCGATCACAAAGCATAATAAAAGGATATAATAGAATTAAGTTAAAGATTAAACCTAATTTCATTATCTATATAAGTAAGATGTGTGCTTGGATTATTTTGCCACTCATATATAAAATTCTACCACTTTAATGGTTGGACTGAACACACAAAACCTTGGTTCCTCATATATTTTCCTAATTGTGTTTGTTTTCAGTTGATCTCGTATTCTTCTATGTGTTTGTGAAATGTCCATCTTGTGTTCTTGCAACTACAATGTTATTTACAAGATTGATTACATTTTCTTCAAAATAGAAAAAATACAACAACAAACCATATCAAGAGAATTCAAACAAATATGATCAAATATACAACATCGTCACTACAATTACCCACTATTAAAACTACCAACTTACCAAGTAAGTAATTATATCTTCTTAATAGTAATATAGTGGATATATTGAGCAATTTAATATGTTCCATTAATATCTAGTTAGAACAACACCAAATGTAGCAAATACGGGTAGTGAAAAGTCTTAAATACCTTATAAATCACACATATTATCTTACATGCATACTTATTCCATTAAGATGACCTACATTAAGACGGATGAGCATTAAAATTTATATGTAAGTGTTTTTACAGGTTATTATGGATGACTATTTTATGTAGAAAGACTCACTTACAAACTTGAAAATAATCGAGAGTTCTATTTAGGAATTTATGGTTGTGTAGAGTTTAATTTACTAAGGTTTGAGAATTATATTGAGCTTTCATAAAGACAAAATTACATCATATCTCATTTATTATGGGTAGTTTTAGTTCTGATTTTTGAAGAGGTAGGTCCATAAACTTTGGGTTTTGCATCATAAACTTTGACCCCAATAGTTTTCAAAGGAGAATGTCCAGTATTAATATTCCTCACTTGTGGATCTCCTCCCTTGGATTGTGAAGAATTTGGTTGGTGAAGTTCACGTCTCATCCACAGTTTTGGATGATATGACTGAAACATCCGCGGCCACAAATCAAGTAGGATATAGTCAAAACCTAGAATCTCAAAATGTTTCATGCTCAAAATTGACTGGTGTAGATTTTGTCATTCTCGTTGGCAGAATCCACGAGATTAGTATATTTAACCTTAACTTAACATAAGCGTTCACGATAAATTCTTTTGTATTTTTCATAATCAACCTGATTTATATTTTTGAGGATATAGATCAAAATTAAGCCATATAAATCACGAGATCAAAAAATAAAAGGAAAGAAAACACAATGAAGATACTTACTTAATATCTTCCAGTGCCAAGAAAACAATGATTTCTACTTTTCATTAATTGTTTCCCAATTTTGGAAAATATAAACAAATTCTATATTCTATTTTTTTATCGTAATAAAGTATATTAGATATGAATTTGGCATTACTACTAACTGTCAGATAAGACTTGTGTTCATTGAGCTGGTAGTTATTAGCGAGATGAAGTCTTTAACTTTAAAATCTCCTACAGGTTATATAAAATATCACAAAAGAAAACATGAGATCTTTGTGCAATGGAAAACAAACCCTTATATAAAATAAAGTGGCAAACACCAACTACTAATTAACAAAAATATTAGTAGAAGTTCCTCTACTTTCGACAAACTACACCGGAGGAAATTCTCGTTCCATAAATTTATATGCCATTAAACAAAATAGATTCACTTTAAGATTACAAATTCGCTTTAAGTTGGTCTATGCTAAATTGAGACCCATATTTTTAAAACGAGACCCCGTTATAATGAGACCTATTTTCTTTATAATGAGACTTTAATATTTACGATAATGTCATTGATATAAATACCTCACATTCACATATTTAACCTTTTTTCTCTCTTCCAAACCTTAACTCTCTCAAATTTTAATTTTCAAAAACCTCAGATAAATTCAATTTTACATTCACACTAAGGTATGTTTTCTTTACATGTTGGTTTAATTTGTTTTTTGAATTTACATAGACAGTTTTAGTGATATATAAAGTTTAAGACTTAGTTAAGATAATTGAATTTTATTATTTTTGTAGCTGTTGTTTCGAATTATAGTTACTTGTATATGTAAAGTTAGGTTTATTTCTTCGTTTTGGTATGCTATTTGCATGATTTGGGTTAGATTTGGCTGAATTCAAAACTTGGAAGATAATTTTTGGTCCGTGTAATTTTACAAACTCCGGGTGCCATGATTAGTCGGGTTCGCACGCTTTGGGTTTTCAAATCCGGCTAACCATGGTGCCCGAAGTTCACGACTTTACACAATTTAAGTGTCAAATTGGGCGCACAGTGGGCGCGATTGCTACTAGTTTATTAAATTATGCTAATTAAACCTTTAATTTACTTATGTTTTAGTATATAGTAATATGTTTTTTGTGTTTTCAGCATGTCTCCTCATCGGAGAGAGCCTACTCCTTCCGGATCGAACAGTAATTCTACACATGATGATCATTATGAACCTAGTTCACAGTCTGTTATGGTTCAACAACGCGTCTTTCTTACTTTGTCATTCGTTACAGATGATTTGATATGTAAGACTAATCTAGTCAAACTAGTTATTGATTTATGACCTTGGTAGTAGCTATAATTATTTTTAATATCAAGAACATCACTTTGTCTTTCCATCTTGTATGGTCTGCTTTGTAACATTGATACAATTGAAACATGTCTTCATTCATAACTTTGGTAATAACCATAATTGTTTCCACTTCCACTGATACTAATTATTTTTTATTGTAAAAACATAAAGTATCGGAAATAAAAACATACAAATATTACAAAATAACTCTCATGGGAAGGTCGTGAAAAGTCATTGGAAAGCATTACAAGCTTGAGACAACACAAAAGAATGTGCAGTTAACGTGAATGGACAACCACATTTTTTCGATGAACATCTCGATGCTTCTTCAATTACCCTAGTTTGGGGTTAGGTTTATAAATACCTTGCCTGTCACACTTGAAATACATCCTTGGACTTTTCTCATTTTTGCTAGCATCTTCACCTTTATTCATAACCATAATGAATCCTAACTTGGTGCTTTTTGTATCAACCCATGAGACCTAACCGAATTTTGTATAATAGATTTTGGTAGAAAAATATTATGTGTAATCGACCACCGAACATGGTCGTTTCTCCGATTCTTACAAAAAACATTAAATTATATCAACATCTACTTTATTCGAAATAATTATATCGAAATTTACTTAAATCGCGTAAATTAGTGCACATAATTAGTCAAAATTGTGCATACAACGCAACCAATTTGAACAAAATTGTATAATTACACTACCCTAATTAAGTACCAAATCACGTAAAATTGTGCACATAATTAACCAAAATTGTGTGCTCCGGATGTGTGATTTGGAACAACTACTCTTATTTTATGCACGGTCGTGCGCTCTGGATTCACAGTTCGTCCATTCTAGTGCACGATACGTGTGTTTTTTTCTATTGACCATAAAAAAGTTCTAAATTTACCTCTAATTGCATTTCGAGATGGTCTGTCAAATGTTCATCATCCTCAAATGCAAAATCATAAATATTACAAGAAAATTCGTCATTCGAAGCGCTTCAATCCGTAATTTGGGGTAGTTTTATGTTTTTTTAGGTTAAAGTTGGTACTTATAAGTAGTTGGGTTGGAGATGGAAGGACAACTCTGCATTTTTAAACTGAAAATTAAGTTTTTATATGTGGTGGACAAAATCATATTTTCACGTTCTAAAAAAACCTTAACTTTAAAATCTTATTATAAAAAACGGGTCTCAAAATAACCCAAATAACTCACCAGGAATGGAAATTGTTTGAAGTTTGTTCAGACGTATAACTAGAATAACTCACATAAAAACGATTTTACATCATTCTATCACACACTAACATAAATAGGTGGGTTGTACGCCGGTCATACGTAGTTAAACTGCGACCACATAATATTTAGTTATTACCGATCTCTTATTGCTAATCCCCAAAACATCTTTGGTAGAATGTTCACATATATTGTCTAAACTTCTGTACTATTATAGATGAAACATGATTTTAGAAAATCAGTTTGAAAATTAATTAGACTCTAATTTCATAATTTTATAACAATTAAAATCTATATTTATGAACTTGAATGAGAAGTAAAATATAAGAGTATAACAACAAATTTGGAGAAAATATAGTTTATATTTTCAAATTTAAAATGCTAGAACATTTTTAGTTTTTTCGGACTAAGAGTATCCCAGCGGATTCTGTATATCACCTTTTTTTTAAAATTCAAAGTTGGGCCTTTTATTGATAACTAATATTTGGACAATGTTTAAACTGAGACAATGCCGAGATAGAGAACAAAACCCTTTAAAAACAAAAAGAGACAATTACATCTGCCTTAAACCAACGTGATTCACAAATCTGCCTTAGACAAAGAGCCATTGAAACCCATAGATCCTCCATGCAACTCGATCCCACCAATTCAAACCACAAATCAGCCAAAAGCCCTAAACTTTATCAACACTCTGATCGACTTGAAGATGAGCAAATCCACAATCCTTTGATTTTTTGAAACTTTCACATCACCAAAGAAAATTTTCAAATCTTCCATCAACGTAACCCAGTGAACCCAAACGCAAAAACCACCTCTTTTAAAGCTTACCAGAACATCACTAGTCATGAGATATAACAATAAACCCATACCAGAACCATAAATCCATGATCGAGAGACCATCTCCCTTGTCGAGATAACTAGGGATTCATCGGTCCAACATATTTGGAACGTTACATCCAAAGGTAAAAACGCGTAATCTTTATCTTGGTAATAAAGTTTTTGAGATTCCAGAGATCCATTCTTAAGGGTTTGGGTCTCTCCTCAGATAATTAGTTCCCAACCCTTCAAAAAATGTAATGGCTCTCAAGTATGAAGGGGCACTACCCTGATTAAAATCCAAAAGGCTGATTTGATTTTAAGACAACTTTGGCAATCCAATCAGCGGATCCCTTTTGCTCTCGAAAAATCTGAATTATTCTCATATAAGAGGATAATAGATTTCGACAGCAAGCGAGGATAGGTGAAAGATACCAAGGGCTTTTACCATATAGAAAAAGCTCAGTCAGGACAGAAGAATCTGTCTCAATATCGAGATGGGTAATCCCTTTCTCAGCACATATCAAGAGACCATCCAACTGAGCCCGGCATTCTGCAATGATTGGAGAACCCTTGCCATAGATGCGTCCATACCCAAATAAGGTACCTTCTACCTTCAATTTATTCCTAGAGTGCCAAATAAACCAGGAAACAATTGGAGGCAGAATAGAACGAATGTGAACCCTCTTATCAGTTGACCAATACCAAGGCCTAACAAGATACTCCAAAGTCATGTTCCTATGAATTTGAATATTAAAGATATTTTCATAATTCTGCCAAACATCCCAAGCATTTTGGCAGTTCACAAAAACATGATTAACTGTTTCACAATTATTGCAGGCTTGACATTTTGAAGCTAACTGGATTTTTCTATTTTACAGGGCAGAATCCACTGAAATCCAATTGAGAAGAGCTTTCCACAAGACCAAAAAACATTTATAAGGAGTAACATTATTCTAGTGTTTGAGAAAAAGGTTAGATATATTCCCTTTCTTCTCATAGCATTTCAAGTCAATTTAGAATCTTAAAAAAACCCATCCTTAGACACAGACCAGTAAATTACATCTTGCTGATTATCCTTAAGAGAAACTTTCTGGATGTTGTGAACTTCAGAAAGTATATTTGCATTAGAGAGTTTAGCTAAATCCCATCCTCCATTGACCCAGTAGTTTTTTACCTCATCTTTATCAAAACCAGACCTATTATCATCTTGACTAAAAGAGACAAATGGATGGTTAGTGCACCATTTGTCCAACAAAAAGTCAATATGACCGGCCCTCAGATTCCAACGAATGTACCTTTCTGACATATCCTTGATATTGAGCAACCTAACCTAAGTATGAGAACACATGATAAGCTTAGAAACAGTCATAGGGTGACCACCTTTGTAGTAAGTACTGAACATAACCTTAGCCCACAAGGACTTTTGCAACCTAAAGTTGAGCCAAATTTGTGGGAAAATATATCATGATTATCCAACAAAATTCTGACATTAAGCCCACCCTTCTCAAAATATTTGCATATCTTTCGCCAATTAGACCACAACATAACCTGCTTGTCTTCTTTAGTACCCCATAAAAACTTGTTGAGTAACACTTCAATTCTTTGAACAATAGTTTTAGGCAAAGTTGAACTTTGAATAGTATACATAGGAATAGCATAAATGATAGATTGGATAAGCATCAATCTTCCTCCAAAAGATAAGGTGGATTTGTCGCTATCACAAATCCTATCTTTGCTTTTAAACAAGACTTCATCAAAGTTATTAATGGTATTTTTTGTACTTACAGTGGATCCCAAGTATTTGAAAGGAAGAAAACAGTGCTTAAAACCCAAGTTGTCTTCAAGATTAGTTATCATTTGAGATGAGAGATTTTTCCTAGTGATAACTTTAGATTTTATGTTGTTTATTAACTGACCAGAGCATTCTTCGTAGTGGTTGAGCAGGTTCAAGATTTTAGCAGTAGATGAAGCAGTACCATTACAGAAGCCCAACAAGTCATCAGCAAATGCTAACACATGTATGTTGGTTTTACTTCTAGTTTTGTAGTTAGTAGAAGGGAAATCCTCGGCAATTTTCACCAAACCCCTGAGCAGATACTCATCTGCCAGAATAAAGAGGCTTGGTGACAGATGGTCACCCTGCCTCAGCCTTTTATTTGATTTGAAAAAACCCCTAGCCTCCCCATTGAAAATAATAGAGAAGTGGCAGTTATCAATACCCTTCTCAATGAGTCTGACGAAATCCTGACTGAACCTAAACCTTTTAAGAATAGAGAGTAGAAAAGTGTGGTCAAGCTTGTCAAAGGCTTTGACTATATCTAATTTCAAGATAGTATTACTTCCTCTAGACTTGAGATTTAAATCATAAGCTAATTCCTTAGCAAGAAGGATATTCTCTTGAATATCTATGCCCTTAACAAATGCTCATTGAGTCTTAGAAATGAGATTAGGTAGAATGACTGCCAATATTTTGTTAATGATCTTAGAAACAATTCTGCTAAACATGTTAGTGAGACTAATAGGACGAAAATCCTTCCAAGCCTTAGGATTAGAAGCTTTAGGGATAAGGGAAATCGTTGTAGCATAAACACCCTTAGGAACAACAGTGTCCGTGAAGATTTCACAAATAACCTCTAATAAATCATCTGAAATAATATCCCAACTAACTTGAAAAAACCTTCCATTAAAACCATCTAGCCCCGGAGAAATTTTAGGATTAAGAGATTCAATAACAGAATGAATCTCATCTTTTGTAGGAGTAGCCATAATCATAGCATTATTAAAATCTTTAGCAAGATTAGGAATGAAGTTTTGAAGTAGATTATGGTGCCAAGGATTAGGAAGATCCAATAAGAGATCCTTAAAGTAGTTAACATCAAAATCTCCTAAAAGATTAGGGTCCTCAATCCACTATAGGATTAAGTGCATTAGAAGATATAGTAACACTCAGTGGATCATGATCCGAATATGTTTTAAGATGTAGAACTTTAGTAAATTCAAAAAAGTTAAGCCAAGTATTGTTGTAGACAACACGATCAAATCGTTTCCACTGCGTCCCATTAGTCTAGGTGAACTTATCTCCGAAAACCCTGCATCAAGTAAGTTGCAATCCAACATAAAACTGTTAAAATCTTTAGGACTATATAAACAATTTGAGGAGCAATTTAGTTTCTTTGATAGCCTTTATTTTTACAGGAAAGCGAGAGAGACTTCTAGTAATATGTTTGGTATTAGAATTCTAGTTATTAGTACCTAATTCTAATATATGAAGTACTTCAATCCCTTTATGTTTACCATGCTCGTCTTCTTTATATCACCTTAAATAAGTAAAATGTATATTTCTCTTTTATATAAAAAAAAACGCTTTTTAACCGTTCTAATTATTTTTAAATTTTATTTATTTAATTCTTAGTATGGATCTAAATTATAAATATTGATTCTTATATTTCTTATTATAATCTAAAATTAAATATATTTATTATCCCGATTCTTTTAAAAAATATTGTCAAAATAGTTTTAAAAAAACGAGAACTTCCAAATTTTACGTTTTTATAAAGTATAAAATTTAAAAACTAAATTATAATTGAATTTACAATAGACTAACTTCCAAACTTTAGGTTTTTATACAGTAAAAAGTAACCAAACTTAATTGAAATCCGAAATTATTTTTCATAAAAAAAAAAAAAACCAGTTACACTTTTTTTATCCCCATATACCCAACACACCAAAATGGGCCCGAACAGGCCCATTAATAGTATCCAGAAACCCAGTCGAGTCATCACCAAACAAAAACTGTACATTATTCTGAACTTATCACATGTCTCAACTCTTTCTAAAAACGTGCTCTTCTCCAGATCGATCTACATGCTTGATCCAACGGCTAGGATGTTTTTTAACCGCGACCGTACCTTTACTCCCTATATGCGCCACATCCAATCCACTCCCAACCGGCAAAAACACAGATCTCACTACACGTGTCCCTTTCCCAAGCACCCCATGCCACCTAAACCCCGAAACGACTCTCTGGTTTGCGTTTTTGCAAGCCAAAACCGCTCCTTTATGACTCAAGTTACTCAAATTCAAAACCCTAGCAAAATCTCGCCGTCTCGAATCCACCACCAGGAAATCCACCGCCGTCAGGCGCGGCATCACCTCCTCCGGTTCTCCAACGATCACATCGCTCACTGCAATGCCGGAGTTCGTCATTAGTTTGAGATACTCGGTTTTGGATCGTTCGTCCGGTACGATGCACACGTGTCGACCGCCGGTGTGATTAGCTGCGACGACGAGGCCAATACTGGTGGCGATCGGGTTTCCATATGACCAGCACTCCACGATCATCTTTGTGTTCCAGCCGGCTGCTGTGGCGGAGAGAAGCTCCGATACGGCGGAGTCCTTGAATTTCTTGCACTGAAATGGAAATCAAATCAAAACAACTTATGGTTAGTAGTTAGTAACTACTATAAGGCCTTGTTTGGTTGTTACAAAATCAGTGAAAGTATACAAGCTTACTGAAGTGGTTAGATAGCTTACTGATTTGACGGTGTCGACGTAGGCCTCGCAAGCGGTTTCCGGCGACCAAACGAGCTTCATTCTAGCTTTCTCTCTCTAGGTTTCTCGCTCTAGATTCTGAAATGGTGTGAGATATGAAGATGGTAATGGAGGTAGTTGGGGGGTTATTATAAAGAGAGAGAGTCGTGTGAGAGTGAATATGAGCTTGTTTTGGTGTATAGGCGTTGACATTAGAGCATGACAAATGTACGCGTCAGCGTTTCATGCAAAATATTTATTTATTTATTTATTTCCTTAGATTTTTGTAAGGTTTGTTTATATTTTTTAATTATTTGTACTTTTTTTTGTCCTTTTGTTTTGTTTTTTAAATTATTGTACACTAATTATTAATTAAGTACCGGCCAACAGAATTTAGTAACGCTTAAAATATCATTACTTTTTATTATTTTAAATATTGATGTCATTTTCGGTATCATTTTTAATTATAGTTATTAAAAATATCTAACCACTATATTATAGAAAACATTTGTTTTTTAAAAACTTTAAGCCTTTATTTATTATTTACAATTTTTATTTTTATTTAAGTTTTTTTTTTAAATAATTATATTTTTAATACTTATAAACGTTAAAAAGTAATGTTCTTAATTTGTATTTTTCATTAAAAAAATATCAATTTAAAATAATAATAAAGGTATGTCAAATATTAAAATATTATATTATATAATATATTTTAACATATTTTTAATCTTCTAACTAGATATCATTTTAAAATTCTAAAATACGAAGACATTAAAATTTCAAAAACTAGTTAAAAAGCATAAACTGAGTTAGTATTTTAAAGTTTTCAAATTTACTTTAATAACCGACTAATTTTTTTTAAATTGTATAAAAATTAAAAGACTAGTTGAGAATTATGAACTTTTGAGGATCTTGAAATTCTAAACTAGAATTTATTATGGCCAAACGAGAATTTTTGAAAAACAGATACGTTGAGAATTTCAAAACCCAATTGAGAACTATAAACCAAGTGAGAATTTTAGAGTTATCAACTGGATTTTATTATGACCAGTTAATAAATTTTAAAAGCGAACCATCTAATAACTTTGGAAACCAGATGAGAACTATGAATTGTGTGATAACTTTTAAGTTTTGATTAGACTTTATTATGACCACTCGAGAACTTTTGAGAGAAAATTGAAAATATTATAAGCATAGGCGGAGCTGGGTGGGTGTCTGTGGGGTCCTAGGAACCCACCCAATTCCTAAAACTAGAGTTTTTAGTACGGATAGAAAATCAAAAATGCACCTGTCCCTGTGGTAAAATTGAATTAGGAACCCAATTGGGTGTGACAAATGAATTGTCTTTGACGTTGCAAATGGCTGATCAAGATATTTTGAACGCTTTGAACCTTGTTTCAATAAGTAAAGATCGATTACTGGACATGAGAAATAACGGTTGGGAAATGTTTTTGGATAAAGTTGTGTCATCTTGTAACAACTTGAGTGTTGACATTCGTGACATGGAGGCACAATATGTAAAAGGTATGAAATCTAGGCGTTTAGCTCATGGTGTTTCTAACTTGCATCACTACAAGTTCGATTGCTTCATGAATATTTTAGATATGCAATTAAAAGAGTTGAATGAGAGGTTTAATATGGAAAAGACTGAGTTGTTGAAATACGTTGCATGCTTGAGTCCTTGCTCTTCATTTGAAGCTTTTGATGGTAAATTATTATTGAGAATGACGATAATGTACCCAATTGAGTTTTCTGATGTTGATGATGAAGTTTTGACAAACCAATTTGAGTGTTATATTAGGAGTGTCAGGAAATATGCTAGATTTTCCAATTTAAAAGGACTTGCAGAACTTTCGGGGATTATTGTGAATACAAAAAGCATAGAATCTTCAATTGGGTTTATGAGCTTTTGAAGTTGGCTTTGCTTTTACCCGTAGCAACGGCGAGTGTTGAGCGAGTTTTCTCAGGAATGAATTATGTGAAGAATGAGTTGAGAAATAGAATGAGTGATCCATGGCTTAATGATTGTCTGGTAACATTTGTGGAAAATGAGGTATTTACCACGATTAGTAACACAACTATCCTTTAACATTTTCAAACTATGAGTAAGAGGAAAGTAGAAGTAGAATTAACTTAGATTTATGTTTTTATTTTAGTTTTGCCTAATCACATTTTAGTTACTTATGTAACATATATTATGTCATGACACCGACAATTCAATATTTAAAATTTGAATATAAACCATTTGTTATTATAATTTATATATATATATATATATATATATATATATACTTCTTCGATAATAAAGTCCAGGACACCACGATGTTCCGATCCTGGCTACGCCACTGATTATAAGCTAGCTAAAAATATGAAGCATGTGAATATTTTGAAGCTCTTAACTATACATTTTTATGAGTAGTTGCAATTTGGAAACAAACCAATTGAGAACTTTAAAAACCAATTGAGAACTTTAAAGTTCTCAACTAGATCATATTAAAACAAGTTGAGAACTTTATAGATTAGTTGGGAACTATAAACCAGATGTGAACTTTAAAGCTATCAACTGAACCTTACTATAGCCATTTGAGAACTATTTTCGAAACGAACGAGTTGAGAACTATAAATTAAGTGATAATTTGAAAAACAAATCATTTTCAAAGGTCAAACACCAGTTAGAGACTACGAACTATGTGATGAAGGAAAGTCCGTCAAAGTGATACTAATGATAAAAATAACTAAACTACTCAGATTTAGAGAATGAAAACAATGTTATCACATTTATCTCACTAAAAATCAATTAGTTCTCAAATGAAGGATTACATCCCTATTTGTATGGTTTATAAGGCCTAAGATTGATATGACATGTAATTATAAGGACACGTGGTATTCATATGATATAATGATTGTTAAAAAGACGACTAAATTATCCTCTAACTACCTAAGGTATTTGAGTATTATTAAGTAATAAACTATAAGCTTTTCGAATGGTCTATAAATCACGCAAAATCATTATCTCCCTCCGTCAGATGACACTTTTATTCCTTCATGCCCATAATTTGCATTGATTTATTCCTATCTCCCGATTAGCTTATTCAACATTACTTATCTTGGTTCGTCATACTCTATAATTTTACCGCTTCATTATTGTTTGCATGGTCTCTATCTGTGTTTCTTTTATGCATGATCTGCTTCACATGTACATTAGTTTTAACCCATCATACTTACTTTAATTCATTTGTATATTTATCTTTCACTTAAAATATGTCATCCATATTTTTATATCGTCGTGTATAACTTCTTATCTTATTGAGAATTACTTGTAGCTCGTCATAATGCATATCATTATAATACTAGAAACACTTATTTCAAAATTCACCTTATACCAGCTCGTACTCATACTTCTAATTGTACCCCATATATAAAGGTATAGACGGCTAGCGAGATATATCCTTATCAAGACTCCTACATAGTCCTTGAATAAAGTTGCACTTATTTTAAATATTATTTGAATCTTATACGAGGTAATACTTGCTTTCATATTCACATATCGAATAACTGCTCAGTTATCGATAAGTCAATAAGTGATGAATTTAATGTGAATTGGAAGCGATTAAAATGCATACACAGCTCTTAAACCAATTTCACTTACGAACTATTGATTCTTCATTTAGTCCAACAACTCTAATCATTTTCAATTCTGTATATAAGTCGATTCTTACTTTATTAACCTTTTTCCGCGTTCTCTAACATATTAGGACCCTCTCTCTAAATCATTATCTCCCTAATAATTATAAAAGTTAAAAAAGTCATTTTCAAGCTATTCCATTCCTCGTATTTTATATCTTCAAACTTCACAAAAGGTACTCTCTTTTTTTCAAACGTTAAATTTTATTTAGTTACTATTTTATGATGAAGGTAAAATTTATCAATTCTTATAGATTATTCATTCTTCACATAGCATGTATGTCAATCAATAAGACTGTTAAAATAACAAAGTGAGTGGCTCGTATGAGGATTTAGATAACAAACGTGACAACTAATCTAATGGTAATTATGGCTCGTCTTCCTCTTCGCAAAAAACTCCTCTTATGGAATATCATATACTTTTTAAATTAGCCATTTTTAATAAAAACTGTCTTGCCTTTAATTAAATGAAAATTAGAAAAGATATAGTGGAAGTTTCCATCTTTAAACTATAAAACCGAGCATCGTTTCATCGTCTATAAAAAAAGAAATCATTTACTCGTCAAGTGTTCTTTTGGAAGATGTAGTACATATCCTAACTCTCTTGAAAAATTTCTTTAGAACAAAACCTAAAGCATATTTTCACGTTGATGAATCTAAACTAGATAATATAATATATAAATGAGGATACCCTGATGATGTAGTCATTCGTTGATAAAATTTTCATTTTTGATAATTTACTTAATTTTAGATTTCCTCATCACCCCTTAATAACTATTTTTTTTTTCAATTATTCGTATTTGGCCATCATAATTGACTCCTAATAAATGAAGAACTCTAATTAGTATATTGTTGCTGCTGGAATCCTCAAACTTCTTATAATTGTTCCATATATCATTAACCATATAAATTTACTAATACCACTTTTAGAAAATGAGCTTCTTTTATATTAGTGGTCATTGGGAGTCTGTTACACATAAATAATTTAGGAAATTGAAAGACAGTGGATGCAGACATGTAAGATATGATCGATTTTCTTTTATCTAGTCTTATTATAGTTTATTTATAAGTATTCTTCTTTATTTTCAAAAATATTTTTTTATGTAGTTTATGCGTTATTACTAAAAATATCTGTGAATGCGAGCATGAGGACCTTGCTCTAAATTTTATACCTCTCTGACTTTAACATTTGTAAAGACAAATATTATCTTTTGTTTACCGTATAAAACTTTCTTATTTTAGGATATTGGACTACATATTGGTGTTTCTGAAGAAGACGTGTAAACGTTTCTCCTCGGTCGTATTGATATTGGTAATGTATATGGACTAAACATAACTGGAAAAAATGCAACATCGTTACCAATAATATATCTCAAAACCTTTCTAGCCCGTGCACCAAAGTAACACTTCAAAAGATTCAATTTTAGAATATATTTTTGAAGATTATTAAGTGTTTCAAACAATGCAATTATATGTCGTAATTATTCTGTATAATCATATCATGGATGTAAGCCTTCATATTTTTAGCTAACTGTTTTGTAAAAATATAGTTGATGAGCCTCTGATACATTGACCTAACATTTTTTTAAACCTAAATGACATTGCATATAAAAATATAACCCCATTTTAGTAATGAGCTTCGTATTTTATTCGTCATTAAAATAAATATTGATATGATTATATCCTTAATAAATATTCATAAATGTCATATAAACTTTAATATAGTGTCACCTAATTCATCGAAATGAGGTAAAAGTAAAACATCATTATGATAAACTCTCTTTAATTCTATAAAATTCACACGCATTTGGTAGATCCCAAATCAACAACAGTAAAATAATCAGCGGAAAACAAACACAACATGCAAAATTTATACGTGGAAAAAACCCTTCAATATGAAAGACGGATTAAGAGTCCACCTTAAATACTTATATTATTATAGTTGATGGTAAATGTAATCTAAATCAATCTCACACATATCTACAAACCCATCAACGATTATACAAAATAATAGATAACAAAAAAGAAGCACAAAAGGGAAAAATAACACCAAAATTGCAGGTCTGTTCCAACAGTGATTTCTCCCGATATGTAGCATCAATTCACAATCCCATTGGTCAGATTGAAACCCCTGATGTCCCAAACATTCTGTCAAAATTTCAGCACAAACAGACGTCGTTTGCCCTCGATCCAACCTTTTTACAGTAATTGCGACTACTAGAATCGAAAACCGAAAATCAAAAAATATTTTTCTGTTTTGTATTCTCGAAAAATATCTCTCTGTTTGTTATTGTATATATTTTGGGTGTATCCGTCTCTTATCTCTAGCCCTCATATATATAACACTAAGGAGATGAAAACCCTAGGTTATAAATTGGGTCTAATTGGGTTAGACCCTAACAATCTCTCCCTCCAACCCATCATGGAGAAGATACAAGCATAAGGTAATCATTTGAACCTTATCCCGGTGAGCTTACTACAAAGCTTAACCTTGCTTCCATTAATAACCTTAGTCAACATATCTGCACTACTCTTGTATGTGTGGACTTTTTTCAATTTTATTTCTTTTGTTTCGATCGTATCTTGCAACCAATGATATCTCACATCAATATGCTTGGTGCGTGAGTGATACATTGGATACTTACTTAAATCCATAACAATATGATTATCACAACATACCACATACTTTTTTTGCTTCAACCCCAACTCTTGAAGGAACCTCTTAATCTAAAGCATCTCTTTGCTTGCTTCGACTGGTGTAATATATTCTGCCTCAGTTGTTGACAACACTACACATTTTTGTAGCTTGGATTTCCATGAAATGGCTCCCCCTGAAAATGTAAATACATAACTTGAGGTAGACTTCCGGTTATCAAGATCACGGCCATGTCAGCATCTGTATGATCTTCAAGTATAGGTTTTCCACCTTCATAAAATAAACTCAAAGTAGATGTACCCCACAAGTATATGAAAATCCACTTCAATGCTTCCCAATGAATTTTAACCGGATTGATTTACTCACTGAACTGACAACATATGCAATATCTGGTCTTGTACACAACATAACATACATCAAAGAACCAACAACAGAAGAATAAGGAATAAATTACATACATTCTTTCTCTTCTCTGTTGTAGGACGCACGTCCTTGCTTAACTTGAAGTGCATAGCTAATGGTGTATTAACCAACTTGTTATTATTCATATTAAACCGTTCAAGTACACTTTTAATATATTTCTCTTGTGATAACCATAACTTTCCTGCTTTCCTATCGCGAGTAATCTCCATGCCTAAGATTTGCTTTGCTGGACCCAAATCTTTCATGTCAAATGATTTGGCTAAGCCTTTCTTCAAACTGATAATCATATCAGTATATTTTCCAACTATTAACATATCATCTACATATAAAATAAGTATGATGAACTTACCTTCAGGGAACTCTCTTAAATGGATACAAGGATTAGCCCATAATCGAGTCAAATTTCCGATACGACTGCCTTGACGCTTGTTTAAGGCCATAAAGACTCTTTTTCAACTTACAAACAAACTTCTCTTTCTCTTTCTCTTCAAAACCTTGAGGTTGCTCCATGTAGATTTCTTTATGCAAGTCACCATGTAAAAATTCCATTTTTACATCAAGTTGCTCCAACTCAAGATTTAGACTCGCAGTTAAACCCAAAACAGTTCTGATAGAAGTAATCTTGACAACAACATAAAATATCTCATCAAAATCAATGCCTTTTTATGGTTATATCCTTTTACTACAAGTCTAGCTTTCTGCTTGACAATTTTCTCACCATCTCTTTTGTTCTTGAAAACCCATCTATTCTTCAAGACTTTCTTTCTATTAGGAGGTTTCACTAGCTCATATATTTCATTCTTTTTCAATGAATTCATTTATTCCTTCGTAGCCTCAAGCCAAAGATGTTTCTCTTCATGAGATAACACTTCTTGATAATGTTTTGGCTCGCCGTCTTCAGTGACTAGAATAAACTCTGAGCTTGGATACTTTGTTGAAGGTTTTCTCTCTCTAGTTGTCCTTTGAAGCTGTGTATCATCCACATGAGGGATAAGTTTCTCCCTCTGCTCTAACTTCTTCATCAAGTATGGTCTTATCAGAATCATTGATAACAACATGATCTTGTAAATCACCACCAGATGTAACATCCTCAATATCATTGAGAACCACCTCAGCATTAGCATTTGCTGTCTGATTTACATAAGGAAAAATAGAAGAAGAATTATCATTAGTATTATTAAAAGATAAACCAATAGTATAAGTTAACCTTGTAGTCAAAAAAATCTGCACAATTCTTGTGCTCAAAGAAGGCCACATCTCTACTTCTCACTACTTTCATCTTTTCGGGATCATAAAGTCTGAAGTAATACTCTTCATCACCATATCCAACAAAAATACAAGGATTAGTTTTTGAATCAAGTTTGGATCTCTTTTCTTTTTGAACATACATATATGTCTTGCATCCAAAAACTCTGAAATGTGAATATATAGGATCCTTTCATTTTCATACTCTCTCAGTAATATTAAAATCAAGATATGTCGATGGAGCTCTGTTAATCAAGTATACAACACAATTAACTGCTTTAACCCAAAATATCTTAGGAAGTGTAGACATTTCTTGCATACATCTCACATTGTGCTATAATGGTTCAGTTCATTATCTTTCCAACTCAATTGTGTTGTGGTGTACCTGGTGTTGTCCTTTCATGTCTAATACCATAACGTGAGATATAATTTTTAAAATCATTCAAAATATACTCACCACCATTATCAGATCGAAGATATTTCAACTTTAGTCTTGTCTCCCATTCTACCATGACATGAAATTTTTGAAAAATCTCGAATACTTGGCTTTTTCTTTGGAACATGTCTACTCAAGTTTTTCGAGTAGCATCATCAATAAATGTAACAAAATACTTATTACATCCAATAGAATCCACTTCCATTAGATAAAAAAACATCAGAGTATACTAACTCTAGTTTTTCTTGTATTCTAGTGGACTTTTTGGAAAATGAAGCTCTATGTTACTTTCCTGCCAAAAAATAGTCACATGGATCAATAATAATAGATTTATCAATAGGAGTGAGTAACTTAGTTGCCAAGGTTTTCATCTTTTTGTCACTCATGCATCCTAGTATTTGATACCACAAATTAGGGGAATTATTTTCCTCAACTGCATTCAGCTCACTAAAACATATACCCAAATATGTCTTATACAAAGAACAACACAAATTACCTCGAGCAATTATCACTGAACCTTTGGACAATTTCCACTTACCATTACCAAAAATGTGTCGAAAACCTTCTTGATCAAGTATATTTGCAGACAATAAATTCATACGTAGATCGGGAATATGGCGCACATCCTTTAGTGTAAGTATGTACCTAACACAAGTCTTCACACAAATATCATCCAACCCAACAATACTAGCTGAGCTCTGATTCCCATCTTGACACTACCAAAATCGCCACTTTTGTAGTTTCCAAAACTATTCAATATTCAGAACGCAATAATATGAAGCACATGTATCTACAAGCCATTCTGAATCTGAATCACCAACATGATAACACTTTCCAATAGCACAAATTAATGATGCATCATCATTATTAGTAGAAGCACAAGCTACAGTATTTTTATTATCATATTCATTTTGTGAATCTAAATTGTTACCTTGTTCTTTCTTCCATTTGTAACAAAACCACTGTATATGACAACCACGCTTTCCGGAGTAGTGGCATGTCCTATTATCTTTCCCATATCTAGACTTGGATCTTCCCTTTGAGTTACCACAAAATTTGGAATCTCTATTCTTGTTTCTTCCTATATTCTCAGTAACAAGAGCTTGTGAATTGTCAATTCCCATCTCTTTTCTTCTAATCTCTTCGTTGAACATACTTTCTTTGATAAAGTTTAGAGATAGAACACCATCTGGAGCAGAGTTGCTAATAGTCACAACCATAGTCTCCCAACTATCTGGTAACAAACTCAATAAAAATAAAGCTTGTAGGTCGTCATCAAGAGCAATCTTCATAGTCAAAAGGTTGCATGAAACGATACATTTCTGCACATGAAATCCAACCCCAACAAAATGTCCCGACCATATTCTGAGGAATGGACTGGCCCCAAAAAATTTCCGAGATGCATTTCCACACCATGTGCAACACCTTTTATGGTTTCACATATGAGTTTACCACTTTCACGGTAGCCCCTAATTTGGAAATCTCCATGCGTAGCCTTACAGTTTTCTTCTTTGACACAAATTAATATGTGGCTTTTGTATCCACTAAAGTGCCGATGTATTCCTATTCAAGTTGACATCTACAAACATTATAGTCTTGTCCTTTCTTCTTGGCTTATGCACTTTAGCTTGGATACTGGTTATTTCTTGGAGTGAACTCAGCATGGATTCATGTTCATCTTCATATTCAATTTTCTCCACTAACTCATTAAGTTTTCCCTTCTTTAGGAAATCGTGGATTTTATGATTTTATTTACATAAGAGACAAGATTAAACGGACTTACTTTCATCTTTATGCTCTAGAGCTTTGTCTTTCTATAAAAAAAATATTTTCTCAAAGAATGCTTGTCTTTATCTCTTCTAACTCCCTCACATTTTCCATGGTAACGTCTTAGACGTATTATGTTTTTGTCAAATATCGTACTTCTTGAAGTATTTTATTTTTCTTCAAAGTTTGGCTTTGTTTTGTTTATCAAGGTTTCAGATTTAGTTATTGTTTGGTGAGCATTTTCGAAACGACGTCGGTCTAGATCTTGTTTTACCTATGATTATTTTTACACAAAGAGTTGAAGAGTTTATCTTCTTCAAAACAAATTGGGTGTTTTTAACAATAAATGTATACATCAATATATACTCTTTGATCATACACATTTGACGAAGGTATTTTAACTTAGCAATTTGTTTGTAGGCCATAATAGCCGCGTAAAAGTATTTCTTAAAATAATCTATAAAATTTGGCCAATTAGAGATAGTAACCATACGTTGCTAAATTTCTTGGCTCTTGAATTTTCACCATGCTAATGCATTTTTCATGACAAACAGCGTTTCTCTCTTTATCTTCTTCAAATTCTACATGATCTCAAAATGTTCAAAATACATCTTACGACTCCATAAAAAGGTATCGATCTCTTTCACATCTATTTTATATCGCAAACTTTTGATTTAAGGAATAATTTCTTGTTTTTTTGCTCAGCTCATAATGCAAGGCTGGGTTTACTGTAGTTTTCTTGTGAAAAACTAGCTCGCATTTAACTATTTCTAGTTCTTGCTCGACCAATAACAACTTGGCATTCATAGAATCCTCTACTGCTTATTGGATTCGGGCTTCTACATCAATCTTGATATAATTTAATGTCTTGTCTATGGATTATTTTATGGTATCTTTCCACCACTCTAGGGTTTCATTTCTCAACAACTCTTCCTTGGCGCGCATAAAGAACTCATCAACCCTTTTTTATGCGTATCATTCTCTCATTTATGCTTAATTGTGTATCTTTGTATTTCCATCTTCCTACTTTGTCCATCAATACCTTTTTATATGGTGATGATATTATTATCATCATTCATTCTTCAATCTCGAAGTTTCTTTAATACCAACTATCACGAGCTTAGATTTTAAGTAAGATTGTGCGCCACTTGAACTGTCAAGTAACCCTAAAGAAACAAAAGGGAAGTGGATATTTAGAGATTTTAGAGAGATAAAATATATTAGATTTCTAAAAGAGAGAATATTACAAGGCGTAGATAATTATTTTATGGATGAATGAACAAATGAAGCTCTCCTTATTATATAGAGTTCCCTATATGATTTTAGAATATATTCTAAAATCATCTCTTTTGTAATGCTTTGAACAAGCTCTATTCGATCAATTAAGGTCTCAAATTGATCATTCAAAGAAATACATCACTTAATATGTAGAATTTCTATTAAAAATAAAACGAAGCAATAACAGAATAAGAGAAAGTAGAACATAAAGATTTATAGTAGTTCAAAACGTCCACTCTGAGCCATAAAAAATACCATTCTCATGCTTGTTCAATAGTAACAGCTATATACAAGATCAAGAAAACAAAGAAAACAATGTTATTAGAAACTCCAAATTCCAAGGCGACTCGATACTTTTCCAAGATAACTCTCCGATCTACTAAGTATTTTCTCTTTCGATCTCTATCGCACACTCTAAAAAAATATTATCATCATCTTCGAAGTCCAAAGATAATTATTTATAATGTTTGGTGCTAATCTCTCTCCAAAACATAATGTAACAAACTCCCTAACATAAATAATTATTTTTTTGTAACAATGAGTTACTGATTCTGGTGTAATATAACATCAATCTAACCACTGTAACTAACACCTTATACCAACAATCACACTTGACAACTCAAGTCCAGGTTGTCAACCTCTTGCCTAGTAAAAAATTTACGTCATATTTATTCCTTCAGTCTGGAACAACCTTCGTCTCGTCCGAAGGCCCCCATTCCTTTGACCTCGCTCAGCTTTACCAATGTTTTCCCAACCTAAGTAGCCAATATCATTTTCAAAGACTTCTTGACATATAGACATGCTCGGTTTGATAAATGTGTTCCTAGTTGAAGCATTTAATTCCTCGGATGATGATATTTTGGTATAAGTAGTTGCTCGACTTTAACAAAGGCTTCCAGGCTGAAGCAACCAATACCTTAACCAAAATAACTGCTTCATCAACACTTCCTAATCTTATATAGTCGATCCTTCGATGATTCTAGGATGATACAACCAATGCATTCAATCAGTTATGTTTTCTCACCAACTCAGAACCATACTTTCACAATTATCCACCTTCGTTTTGATTTATCAAAAGAGAATATAGTTGTGGCTCTTCCTGCCCCCTTGCAAGGCCGTTAAATGCTTCTGATATGGACAAAGTCAACCAATGTTTGAAATTGTTTGTTATCACTAGTTTAGAAAACATATCTGATGGGTTGTCATCCGTATGAACCTTTTTAGATAAATCTCTATATTATAAGATATACTTCTTATGAACTGAAGTTTAATATCAATGTGCTTAGTCTGTTCATGAATCACCTAATTCTTTGACAAGTTTACAATACACTATCAAAATTTCATATTGAATCCCAAGCTCTCTCAACATTCCTTTAAACCACATAGCTTCTTTTATTGTTTTGGTAACAAAAATATATTCACCTTGAATGGAAGACAATGACGGTACGAGTTGAATATTAGCTTTCCAACTTAAAATATTCCCAATAACACAAACATATATCCAATAAAAAAATCTTTTTTTTCTAGACTACCAGCATAATCAGAATCAACAAAACCCTCAGAATATTCCAGTCTCAAACTTAGAACCCACTTAACACTATGCCAATGTTTGTTGGAGGGCTTTGTCACAAATCTGCTCACCAAGCTTAAAACATAAGCCAAATCAATTTTACTACAGACCATGGGATACATTTTACTTCCCAATGAACGTATGCATCTCCACGCTTTTGATATCAACCTTTAAAGATGTTAGTTTAAAGTGTTGAGCAATGGGACATGTGATTCATGGTAAGCATAAACTTCTTGTACAACATCATAATTCATCTTTAGTTGGGACAATTGTTGCTCAAGTGCGCCTGTATTTTCTTGAAGGATAATCTCACTGTTCATTGCATACATCTCAATTTGTTTCTAGACGCATAATTGTATAATGGGAGTAATTCAATTAGTCGGTATGTTTCATCTGGCATTTTCTCAGTTAAAGATCCTTCACTTGCAATGTCTATTATCAGCTTGCTGTTCCTCATCAAACCATTGGAGAAGGTTTTGAAAATTAGCTAGATTGGGATACCATGATGAGGGAATATTCACAAAAATTCTTTGTAATATTACCATGAGTCACACATGGACTCACCACTTCTTTGTGAGAAGGTTGTGATATTATTGCAAAACTTGGTTGACATTACTAGTGGGAAGTATTTTCCAGAAAAAATTAAGCTAGTTACTCCCATGTTGTTATGTAGTATGAATGTAATGATTGTAGCCACGCTTTTGCTTTTACCTTGAGATTGAAAAGACCGAGTATTACAATATTTGAAATATGTTATTCTACACGTAGATGTCACACATCCCTGGATATCATGTGAACATGTGGTTGTTTTGGATCATGGTTTTGTTTTTTAAAACGAATAAAACTAGATCAAAAAAAATATTTTTAAATTTTAAATTTTATAATTACGTGTAATTGGGTTGCAAAATAAGTTTGAAAAATTAAAATATGTTCAAGTTATATAATTACGTGTAATTTTATATTCGAATTACAAAATTATGTAAAATTTAGTTGATAAAAAAATTGTATTCCAATTGTAAAATTATTGTGGTTATCGGTAACTCTGTCAAATTATTAAAGTGAGGTTGATCCATTCTTTAGTGTTTAATGTGGTAACAAACCCTCTGAGTTTAGATTTGGTTTTATTCCTCACATCACCCGCAATTTTAATTAATCGTAATAGTCTCATACTTTTTCATCTAATAGTAATTGTTATCTTTTATATCTTATTTTTGTGCGTCTGATTTTAATTATTGATGCGATCCACCTTTCATCTCTTATGGATATGGTTTTATTAGTTTTACTTAATTATTTTGAGTTATCTATAAAATTATATTATTTATTTATTTTCTAGAAGGACTCGTTTTAATTCTAACCATTACAAGCTCTTTTTGGGTTGCTAGCAAAAATTTAAAATTTTATTCTTTTATTAGTTGTTGTCCCTAAGGCGAGTCTTAGAATAATAAAAATATAGATGAATTATATTTAAGGACCAAACTTATTATAAGTTTTTAATGTTGATTTCTTCTTGGAATGTTTGTGAGTTGAACATTCCAGTACGACAAAAAGATGTCACTGATTTTATAATAATGAATAGTATTATGATCGAGACTAAAGTCTTATTGACTAATGTTAACTTAATTATTGAGAATATTTCTTATTTTTAGAAGTATGCCACTATTATTCCTTTCATTGTGTGAGTAGGATCTGAATTATTTAGAACCCAAATGTTTTTTCCATTTACATTCTTTCTTCATTCTCTCAGTTAATTCACTGCAAAGTTTGTAGTATCAATTATCATGTCCCCTTTTTCCTTACGACTATATATGATTTCAATGATGGACCTAATCTCCATAATCTTTGGGTTAACCTGAAGTCTCTATCGGCTTTGTGTTGAGACCACCTATGGGTGGCCCTCGGGGGTTTCAAAGTTATTCGTAAACCCGAGGAACGTTCCACCTCATTTAATTAGGATGAGATAAATAAATTAAATCATTCTTGCTATCAGTATGGGTTCATGATCTTTACTTGTTTGGTTTCCAATTCACTTGGATTAATAAACGTTATTTAAAACCCATAATATCAAAGATTGATCGAGTCATTGTTAATAATGAATGAAATGATTCGTTACTCATTTTGCCCCCGTTCTTCAGACCCTTCTATTGTTACTCTCAGTTTGGGTATCCCAAGGTCTCGTAACAAAAAAATATTCAAGTTATTAACATACAACAGTCCCACCCGCCGTACAACAAGTTGATGCATTATTCGTAGAACCTTTCGGTCTCTACTCATAGTATAAGAGTGGTATCCCATAAGCTCTCTCAGCTAAAATTTTCCGTCCAAGACATTAATCATAAGGAATATAGTGATATTATTTATACGGTGTCTAATTTTTAAAATATCCTTCTCCCGGCCTAATCTATTTTAGTTATTGATCCATTGAATCCCTCTATGCTTTCTATTGAGATTGTTGCCTCTTTCACCAATATCTCCCTCAATCGTGCCTAGGAACCTTTCTATAAACAAAATTTTAACAGAAAATTGGCTCAAGATTGGGGACCATAACAAAAAAAAATTATTTCATAATAGCATCAAAATCATATCTTGAGAAATTAAATTGTTTCAATCTCTAATGGTAACAGGGACATCTTCAGTTCCACAAAATGGATGGTGAATGTCTTAGTCAACTATTTTTCTAACTTTCCAGGCTATTGGTCTCATTCGGGTTACCCTGATTATCTAGAATCTCTTCGATTATTTATTCAAAAGTTAATATCATAGATAATTCTTCGATGTTTCGTCTTATAACTTGTGCATAAATTAAAGTGCACTATTAATGATCCGTATCGAAAAATTCTTGGGGCTTTATGACTTTAATGAATGATTATTCAAACACTTCTGGAACCTCATCAACAAATATATTTGCGATGAGATCTTAATATTATTTAATTTTGGCTGTCTTGAGCCATCATGGAATTCCATCGTCATTTCTCTTATCCTTAAGAAGTATTCTAACTCTTTCAACGTGGATTTCATGCTAACTGAATGTTGCAATATAGTTTATAAGATTATTTCGAATATCATGGACAACATGATTAAAGACTCCTCTTTTTATCTAATTGAAAATCTCAATTTTCTTTTATGGTTGGCCATAAGATCACAGACAACATCCTCATGCCTCAAGAGATTTTAAAGGGTTATCACACTAATTTTGAGGGCCCAAGGGTTGCATTATAAATAGATATGATAAAAGCTTTTGATAATATTTGGTGGTACCTTATTCTCGACATCGTGGTGATGCTGAATTTCCCTGACCCGATGATCAATTGGCTAATTTAATGTATCGCCCCCCTTCCTACACTGTTAATATAATGATAATCCTTATGGTAATTTCAATAGCAGAAAGGATCTAAGACAGGGTGATCATTTTTCATCTTTCTTAATTGTCTTTATCATGCAAATTCTCTTTGGTATCCTCAAGAATAACGATGCAAACTTCTACTTCCACTAGAAGTGTCATAAGCTTAAGATTGCCAACCTCTGCTTTGCAAATGATTTGATGATTTTTTTGTTGAGGTGACATTAAATCTCTCAACCTCATCAAGGACGGTCTTAATGATTTCTTTCATCTCTCTCACATTAAAGTAAACCCTTTGAAGAGCCGTATATTTCTCTCGTGGCCTAACCCCATTCTAAGAACAGATTTGATCAATACCCTTGGTTTCAATATTGGTTCTCTCCTAATTAAATATCTTGGAGTTATTATTCTCACGAGTTAACTTTCCCATAACTTATGTTGACCCATTTTGGACATAATTTTTACCCCTATTACCTCTTGGACTACCAAACATCTGTCTTATACAGAGAGGCTTCATAATCAAGTCTATGCTTTTTGCGGGCATGTTTATTAGTCTTAAATATTTATTCTTCCTACTAGAGTTCTTAAAGAACTCTCCTAGTCTTTTTATCATTTCCTCAGGTCTGGTCATGAAATGAAAACTTTACGGGTGTGAAAGTGGCTTGGTCTACTGTTACATTTCCCTTTTTTGAGAGCGACCTTAGGATTCTAGACCTAAAAACCTAGAATCAAGCGGCCGTCCTGAAACACTTGTGGTCTATAGTTAGTAAAATTGACAAATATATCTAGTGTTACTGGATTTTCCTTCAAAAGATTAAAGATAAAAACTTATGTTCTTTAAAGCTTGATTTTCTCCCTCCTACACTTGGAGGAAAATTTTATGTCTTGGGCATGTGGCTTGGAATTTGTACAGGGCAGCGATCAATAATGGTGAGAACACCTTCATTTGGTTTGATCCTTGGTGCATCTAATTCCAAAGTAACCAATTACAAGAAAAATATCATCCATGACCCAAGGCTTAGCAAAAATCCCAAATTTTATGAATTGGCCACGATAGGCTCTAGAACTGGCCATCTCATATTAGATATGCAAGTTCGATAAATCGTAGCAATATTCATGAAATAACCAAACTCATCTTCAACTTTATCCCCCTAACATTTTCCATAATTATGTTAATTATTGGATTGCTAAGAGAGGATTCACGAAGTTCACTATCAAGGACACCTACAATATCCTTCATACACCCGTCCTCTATATCGAATTGGTCGGGTTAGTATGTTATATATTAAAAATTACCCACCACTCTTCTATTTTTTGGCTTACTATCTGAGGAAAATTATTCACCCGTGACAAGCTTCTAAGTTGGGTTTTAAATTCCCCTCCAAATTGTGTCTTATGCAACTCTGACCCTGCAACTTCACTCAAAATATTTGAGCATTTACTAGCTTCAAGCTTGGGTTCACTATTTATTCAAACAACTGACCTTCATATTTTAACAAGGAATTAAACATGAGTTTCTCTCGAAGTTTCCACCTTTGACGTTCTTGTTTTGGTACGGTTATTTACTACGTTTAGCGAGAGCATAATGATAGGATGTTTAGCTCCTCCTCTTTTACCTTAGCCTCTGTAGTTTAGCACTGTATGCTCTCTGACATTAAATTTAGGTTCTTTGGTGACTATAACCCTTATCATTTTGTAACTTATTGGTGTTGTCTTTGTTGTTTGTAGTCACCATTCTTTTCTAGCTTGGCTGCATTCATCATCTGATGGTCTTTGTTGACAAATTTCATTTATTTTTCTCTTATACTCTTAATTCCACAGTCCTTTTTGCTATGGGCTCTCTTTGTTTAATCTTTGTTTTTTGACTTTGCCTAATTTTTGGTTAATCACCTACCGTAAACTTATTTTTATGTTTAGGCTCAATGTTGCTCCTCTTTGTATGCCTATGTCATTATAAGAACCATTTTTTTTCTATATTTAATATATTTTTCAACCAAATGGCTTTTACTAATAAACAAAAAAAATGAGAATATTTCATTTATTATTAATTTAAACTAACAATCAAATTAGTATAAAAATAATATAAAATCAAGGATAATTGATCACTTGTCTACAAATCCTTTAGGCTGCTTCATGTAGTTGACTCAATGGTCCCGCTTAGGAAAGTTGTCTTGACATCCATCTGGTCCAACTCTATGTCAAACTTGGCATCCATTACAAATGGGATTCTGAGTAAAATATGTTTCACTACAGGATATACGATCTCATTTTAATCTACACCATTTTGTTGAGTGAACCCTTAAAAAACCAACTGTCTTTGTACCGAGACACTTCAACCCCAAAAATTTCTTTATTCTTTTTGAAAATCCACTTGCAATCAACCTTTTGACCTTCAGGTTTATCTACCAGATCTCATGTGTTATTCTTCTGAAGCGAAGTCATTTCCTCATTTATAGAAACAACCAATTGGTTGTATTTTAATTTTTTATTGTCTGCCTGAAGTTCTTATGTTTATAGTGAATAAATTCAGATGCACCAACCAATGTGAAAGTTGTCAGTTTGGTATACATGTACCTTTGAGGAGCTCGGATGACTCTTATGGTCCCGTCCCTTGCTATCTGATGGCTCAAATCCCTTTAAGGCGCTAGCAGGTTTTGATCTAGGTGACTCTACATCAATCTCAATTGTGTCATTTCCATCAAGTTGAGCTTCAAGAATTTCACCACTTAAACCAGGATAATCATTATTATTGAATATTATATCCCTACTAATCAGACACTTTTTATAACCCTTTTTGAGGTACCATAACTTGTAACCATTGGCACTTTTTAAATACCCAAGGAATAAGAACTTAAGGGATATTTATTTCAGCTTATCGTGTCTCATATGTGCATAAAAAACACAACCAAACACTCTCAGATTTCAATAATCTAAAGGTTCTCGTACCATGTCTCTTGTGAAGTCTTTAATTTAATCGCAGTAAATGGACATATGTTTATGAGGTAACATGCAGTCATTACCGATTCTGCCTAAATCTTCATTGGATTCTCTGCATCAACCAATATGCACCTCACCCTCTCAATGGTTTTGTTCATTCTCTTTGAAAAAATATTTTATCGTGCAATTTTTTGTACAGTTTTATGTCGACCTATCATGTTGTTTTTCAGTAATCAGTAAATTTATTTGCACAAATTTCAGACCATTGTTCATCCTAAACGTCTTTACTTCTCTGCCAACTTATTACTCGACCATGGTCCTCTATTTCTTAAACCTATCAAAGGCCTCTGGATTAGACTTCAATAGATAAAACCACAGCTTCCTTGATTAGTCATCAATAACTGGCAGAAACTATCTATTACCTCTATGAGGTTGAATCCTTGTATCCCTCAGTGAGATCAATATGCATGTCTTTAAAGGTTCCAATTATTATGTTCAGATCTTACAAACTCGAATCTACCACTTTTGGCGTACATACATGATTGACAAAATTCCAATCCAGTCAATTTGTTTTTTCCGAACAAACATTTCTTCTGCAATTTCAAATTTCTCACTCACATACCCCAACCTTATATGCCATAAATTTGTACCATCTACCAGTCTTCACAGATAATGTAACCTATAATAGCATCACCAATCAAGGAATAAAGACAACAAGGTAGTTTTTCTTTCATTAAAGTCATGACACCTCTAACAGTTTTCATATAACCATTTTCAACTTTAACAAAACAACTTAAGATTTCCAATTTGGCAAGGGAAATTAGATATCTTTTCAGATCTAGAACATACCTCACATTCGTTAGAACCGATCGCAACCATAAAATATTTTAATGTTCACAAATCTAATTCCAGTTATATAACAAGCCTTGTTTTTGCCAAATAACACAATGCCTCAATTATCTCTTCAAATGAGTGGAAACTTACCCTATGTAAACTCATATGGACTGACCATCCATAATTAAGAACCCCTACCCTATGGCCTTCATCTAAAGAGTCCACCATAACCTCTGCAGAGTCATATTCTTCAGAAATAACAAAAATATTCCTCTACTATAATCTGCACTTACGTTCATTTCTGAAATGACCAAGGTTATTGCAATGGTGACATCTTATCTTGAACTTATAAAACTTATTTGTTGACTTCTATTTAAAGTTTCATATGACCTTACTATGATCCTTTCTTTATGACCTCCCTCTAATGTTTAAAGCTTCATAGTCACTTCTTGATATCTTAGCCCTTCGACACTACATGAGTTCCAAGTCCTCAGATCTAATTGCATGTTCCAACTCATCTATAAAAAATGTTTCATTGTTGTATCGGATATTATCATTCAAATGTACATATTGAAAATGTGATGAGTTCAACAAGATCACTACATAATCTTCATTAGTGATTTCTTCACCAATGTTCGTCAAATAGATCATTGTTTTGGAGAAGTCATCAAGGTTCTCATAAAAAGACTTGTCCTTCCACATATTGAAACCAAAGAGCATATCCTTTAAATAGATTTGAGTTGTCGGGGAATTTATCATGTACATGCTCTCCAATTTGTTCCAGACTCTAGTTGTTGAATTTTATTTTGAGATATTAGGGCTGGAGCAACCTTATGTTGAACCAGGATTTCTCGCATTCGTTTTCATCATATTCTAAAATAGTATTTCCTGTTAAACCTATCCATCTCGAAAGTCGTCAGACACATTTCAACTTTAAGTATCACTTTATAACCATGATCTAATACCAATTGTAATGCTATGAACAAGTTTTAATTGATCGATCTAGGTCTCAAACTTATTGTTTAAAGAACTATGTTACTAAACACGTAACAATTCTACTGGAAAATAAAAAGAAAAAAGAAAATAGAGTAAGAGAAAGTTGAACAATATATTTTATAATGCTTTGGAAACTTATCTATAACCAATTTCAATCTTATAGTTTTGAGTAACAACAGTATATAAGATTAAAATAATGGAAAAACAATATTTATGGAAACTCTGAATTCTATAGCTCACACTCGATACTCTTCAAATATCACTCTCTAATCTACTAAGTATTTTCTTTCTTAATCTCAATTTTAAAATTTACAAAGTTACATCATCTTCTTCGAAGTCTAAAAATAATTACTTATAATCCTTGGTGCCAATATCTCTCCAAAATATAATGTAACAAACTCCTCAACCTAGATAACCATTTTTTATTATAACAAATAGTAACTAATTCTGGTGTGATAGAATATCGATCTAACTATTGTAGTTGATACTTTATACCAACAATCACATTTAACAACCAGGTTCATACTGCCAACCTCTTTGATAATACAGACTTGACCTCATCCGTAGTCCTTCAGTCTGAACTCTGAAGCAACGTTTGGCTTTTCTGAAGGCCCCTAGGCCTATGAACATGCTCTGCTTTACCAATGTCTTCACAGTTGTAGCAGTAAATACCTTTACCAAAGACTTTATAGCAGATGAACTTACTCGGTTTGACCAATGGCTTCCTAGTCAAAATAGTCAATGTCTCGGATGATAACATTATTCTATAGAAAGTTTCTCAACTTTATGAAAGGCTTCCAGGCTGAAAAAACTAATACCTTAACTGAATCGATGATGCCTCGACAATTTGTAGGCATATATAGTCGATGTTTCAATGATGCCTAGTCTGATATAGCTGATGCATTCAATAAATTATGCTTAGCTCACCAAGTAAGAACCATACATTCACATCTTTCTAGAGACTTATACTAGTTACAAGAACATACTAGAATATTCTGTTATAAATGAATATTCTATAATATCATAGAATGTTTCAGAAGCTTATGATATTTTTGATAATTTCCACAATACTCTAAAATATTTTGGATCCCTCCAAAGAACCTCAAGGGTCAGACCATCATGTAGAGAAAAAGAAGCGGGTCTTGACACACGACTCAACATGACCAATGTAATTTCTCAGTTCATACCATCCAAGAATCAACCTTAACATAACTCAATGAAGTAATGGCTCAAATCGGCTCATCCCAAAAAATATCGACTCAATGTTAGCAAAGCAATGAATATGTTCATCTCAGTCTCAACTCAGCCTCAACAAGCCCCAGTAAAGCAAGAGATCAGTTTTTTCCATCCACGACTCAACGCCATCAAGAATCAATCAGTTCAACAAGACCACAACTTAGTTCTTCCTAGTCATGACTCAGTTCAACAAGGCCATGAACCAGTTCAATAAAGCCACAAATCACTATGTAATACTAATATAAACAAAAAAATTAATCTCACAAATATAAAACCTTTATCACTATGTTGAATATTTGGTCTTCTCCTACCAAATTTGTAAATTTTGAGCTCTAATCTAACCTTTTTTTTTTCTAAAAATAGTACCTTTACAAATTTTTATTCATTTTTTACTTTAATTACATAAAACAAAAGATAAAACATAAAATACATTATTTTATTTAAACATTTTTTATATAATCAGTTAAACCAATTTATATTTGAAAACTTCATTCGAATTTTTATTATTATTTTTATTATTATTTTTATTGTTATTATTATTATTATTAGCAAATGTCTAATTTCAATATCAAATGCAAATTGGTAATTGATTATCACATTTTTAATTTATATCAGTTTGATTATTTATTAATATACATATAGCTTATGTAGTTATAATTTATTTTGTAAATTTAAGTTTTACATCTTAATATTTAACTTCGAGTATCCTTGTTAGAATATAACTCATCCTCTCTACAGTTGCATACAATTTCATATACAACAAATCCATAATATCACTATAAAACTAAAGAAAGATTTGGTATAAAATCTGTTTTTTATTTGTAAAGTTATTTTTGTAAAATTATTTTTACATCTTAATACATGCAAAACCAAAAGATAAAATTAAAAATTATATATATATATATATATATATATATATATATATAAAAAAATAAAGGTTATCATTATTTATTGTATTTCGGAGTAAAACATGGTAAAACAAACTATATTTGAGTTATTTCTGTATATACTAATTTTCCATTCTCAAACATATAATTTTCAAAAACAATCATGTTTTCCAAACAAATCTTATAATACAATAATTTTATTTGGAGTATTGGTATCCATATAATCTCTAAAACAAATCCAACCCATATTATATATAAATATACAAATAAATTAAAAGGTTATAAATAAAAATAATTCCTTTTAAATAAAATAAGACGGCTTTTGTAAAGACCGAGTCAATTATTATAAAAAGCAATATGTATTAACTAAAAACTCGGTAAAAGACAAAATATAAAGTTGACTATCATAGTTTTATCTTAGTGGCTCACTTGTCACCTTTTTGTTATTCACTGCTATAGGTGTATTTGTTTATATTTTTAGATATCATCAGTTTTTTTAAAAATTTCTTAGAAAAAAAGTCTATGCGAAAATAGCTATATTTGAGTTGAAAAAATTAAGAGGACATATATATAGAACTTTTCAATTCATGTACTTTGGTTTATTAAAATAAATTAGATTATAAATAATTAATTTTGTATAAAAAGTATAATATATTATAATATTTTTTATTACTGAAAATGACACGTTCATATTTATTATCTCTGAGTTGCTTTCACTAAAATGCAAAATAAGAAGGGTACGAAATGACAATACGTTAGGTATTAACTTATTATCACCATGAGGTGATAAGTACTTGTTTTTATCAACATGTACTTATTTTATTATATTTTATTTGTAAAGATACCGTACTTATCTAATGTTACGAAAAGGATGTGAGGAATTGACTCGGTTATATTTTATTATTTTATTAGTTGTTTAATAGAGACTATCGTGTATGTGTAAACAATGTTCGACAGTTGTCTAACTTTATAACGGTATGCGTGTATTTTTTTGATTTTTTGATTTTAATAATTATAGTTTATAAATAAATTTGTGTGAAATTAGTTTTTATTATTATTATTATGATTTGATAAAAATGTTTAGTTTAAAATGTATTAAATTAAATATAATTTTTTTAATAAATATATGGAGTATATTTTCAAAGAGTGGTATTAAGAGTCGTGAAAGAAATCAATCGAACAAATTGACCAAAACTTAGCCGAACAAGTACAACAAAGCGAAAATGTCAAGACTAATATGATCAAACTAAACTTGACCAAACAAGTAAAACAGAGCAAATCCAATATGTTAAGGCCGATATGATCGAATAGACTATGCAACAATGGCGTAAACGAACAAAGACAATAAAACAGAATGGAAAGATGGTTGCCTCAAGCAAAGTACAAAATAAATCAACTTCGAATTTTACAGGTATTGGATTGGCCAAACAATTTTGGTACAAAAAAAATCTGAAGCACAGGTCAGAAATCATGCGATAAGATACCACAAAGGCGAGAGTGTGAGAAGATCTTAACATTCTAGAATTCCTCTCTCACCAGACATGGTAGACAACAATGCCAAAAGTATCGTCAACTGGATGAAGGCTAGTTGGACACCTCATTAATCCAAGAGACCTAATTGTTATTGTATCTTAAGGAAATTCCAAGCTTAGAGCTTGCGAAACCCTAGATGCTCTGAGTGAAGAATCATAGAGGATATGATTAATGGTTTCTGAGGTGGAATTGCGTAAGACACAATTCAGGAGGGAGGGTGTTTAGCAACCCAATTCTAAAGCTTATCACGGGTGGACACTTTGCCTTGCATAGGAAGCCAAATGATGCAGGAATGGCTGAGAAGATTAAATTTATGCCATACTAACCATGTCCACCATACACAAAGGATGAGTGCACGAATGACACTTTATATCCTTGATATTGAACTTGATGATACCTCTCTTAAGAATCCAATAATGGACGTCGTTGTAAAGGATGCTGGAGGAGGGAGGGAGATGATGAGATGGTTTATCCCCTAGAAGTTACGATGGTTTTTAGCACTGGCAGACTTAAATAGGCCAGCCAGTTCTAAATAACGTTTTGAATGATATCGTAAAACTCTAGGCTTCTCCCTATACGAGAATCTTGAATAATACTATGCATGTAGTGGTTAAACAAAGAGGTTGAGAGCAACCACTGGCCAAACTAGAAGGAGGTCTAACGCCGTACAAATTGCTAACGAGAGGCCTAAGATTTAAAATTTTTCTCTAAATCCAGGAGAGAGAAAAGTTAATCTTTAAAGATCATTAATCTTCTAAGAGTAAATCCAATCACACCAGATTGAGTTGATGTGTTTACTAATGATGGACCACAAATGTTTGAGGACGACCATCTGATTCCAAGTTTTTATGTCTATAATACCAAGGTAACCCTCTAAAAGAGAAATGTTATAATAGATCATGCCACTTTAGCACCCCTAAACTTCATCTCATGGTCAATCCAAAAGAAATGATGGAGAAGTAAAAAAATTTCTTTAATAACTCTAATGAGGATAATGAAGATTGATGACCAGTAAACCTACCCCGCAAAAATACATATTTAATAAGATGAAACCTACCCGCATAAGACAGGTGTTTGGAATTCCAAGAGGCAGTACGAGTAGTGATTTTATCAAGAATGAGTCAAAAATCGTTATGAAAAAATCAACCGGAGAGAAGAGAGACACCAATATATTTAACCGAGAGGGAACCTACGTTGAAACCAATTATATTGAGCATATCGGTTCTAAAAGTGAGGTTAACCCAAAGAGGAAGATGTGGCTTTTTAAAGGGTAATTTTAAGGTCGAGAGGTCAAAAAATTCATTAAGACCGTCATTGATAAGATTGAGTGAATTAATATCACCACGACAAAAAATAATTTGATTTTATGTAAAACAGAGATTGACG
Source organism: Limnanthes douglasii subsp. nivea (assembly GCA_036936605.1). Classification (NCBI taxonomy): domain Eukaryota; kingdom Viridiplantae; phylum Streptophyta; class Magnoliopsida; order Brassicales; family Limnanthaceae; genus Limnanthes; species Limnanthes douglasii. The sequence continues at coordinate 288,247,524 of JAUPFV010000005.1, forward strand.
ATCTTAAGCCTATGGCATTTTCAGTGGAAATGGAAGTTCGCATCTTTACTTTTCTCTTAGAGAATATTGGAGAGAACATGCATGACCAAGATAAATAAAAAGAGGGATAATGGATCACCTTGTCAGAGACATTTTCTACCATTGAAAATCCCATGAGGGTCACCATTAATATTAACATAATAGGAAGAGGTGGAAATACATTGAAATATCCAGCTGATCATATGTTCTGTGAAATTCATAGTCACCAAGATGTCAAGGATAAGATACCAATTAACATTATCAAAAAAATTCATCAGGCCAATTTTAAGAGCGATCATTGGTCCATTGCAGTTAGTTTGGCAACCTTCGAGGAGTTCTTGAAAAAAATATAATCTATAATATTATGACCAACCACAAAAGTTGGTTGAGATTTCTCAATCATATATGTGAATGAGTCATACATCCTATCGGACATGATATTATAAATAATCTTATAGACCATATTGTAACATGCAATTGGCCTGAAGTCGTCAATAATAAAGGGGAAATCCTTCTTAAGGACAAGGGAAATGGCGGGACAATTCCAAAAATGCTCAAGACAGCCCATATTAAATTAATTAAGATATTATCACAGATTTATTTGCCGATAAGAATCCACGAATTCTTGAAAAACCCCGCATTGAAACCATCAGGCCCTGAGGATTTATTGTTATCAATACTTAAAATAAAACTCTTAATTTATACTCAAGTAACATGACAAACTATATAGGTTCAGTCATTGTTATTTACTTTATCATAAATAAGAGATTATATACAAGTGAGACCAGGGTTGCACGGGAAAGACCTAGTACCAAGAAGGTTTGAAAAATAGTTGACTAATATGTTTGCCATCTTGTTTGGTGAAGTGGAGATGTCATCGTTACTATTATTGATATAGACAATTTTATTCTTTAAAATACGGGTTTTGTGCTAATATCAAAATATTTGATGTTACGACCCCATGATCTAAGTCTCTATAGACTTGTGTTTGTAGAAAGATTCATCGGCATGACTAAATAAAATATAGACGGAAGAAACAACAATCTCGGTAATTATCAAAGAGAGATTAAAAAAATCCTTAGATAAAATTGATTTGGTCGTGAAAAGTTAGTTTTGGGAAATTGACACCATAGAGAAAATATCACTATATTTCTTATGATTGAGGTCATAGATGGGAAATTGAAGCCGAGTAAGGTTTTGGGAAACTAATCTCAAACTATAAGCAAAGATCGGGAGGTTCCCGAATTACACACCTGATCGTATATGATGGGTGGGCCGACCACATATTAAAAAATTGAAAGATTTTTTATTACATGGTTTAGACGAACCCAAAATAAGTTTAACAGTGAAGTGGTCAGAATAACATGCTAAACTAAAATGGGAAATGAACATGAGGAAAGAATAATCATATACACTATTAACAAGAACACGATTAATATTTTGAAGCAATATGGATGGTTTAATGAGTTTTTATTGATCCAGGTGAAATGGAGCCCATATGACCGGAGGTCACTCAACTCATATTGATAACAACAGTGATTAAACTCATCAATCTCATTGTGAGAGAACGAGCTAGTATGTTCGTTAGGATTATGAATAACGTTAAAGTCTTTGAGAGCAACCCATAGGTAATTGCAACAAGAAGCCGAAACTCCCTCCATGTCAGTCCACAAGGGACGAAACTCGAGCCCATTATTGAAAGCATTGATAACTGTAAGGAAACAAAAGACATGAGAGTTAAGGCCACAAGCTTTAAAATGAATTAATTGAGACAAAGAATAAATAATATAGATGGAAAAGACACGAGGGTTTGAAATAATTTCATATCCTATCCAACATATGAAAGGAATGATTAGTGGCATAACGCAAAAAAAGAGCAATATTTTTAATAACTGAGCTAACATTCGTTGAACGAATCTTACTTTCCACAAGGATCATGCTAGTGATACTATTCATAATACTAAAATCAGTGACATTTTTTTATCGAATTTGGTCATTTAACACTCGAACATTTCAAAAAGCAATAAATATTAAAAACTTACATTAAAAAAGAGAAGATCCAATAGTAGATAGCGACAAAATTTTTATTATAAAAAACTCACCATTCGGGATACCAAAATAATAAAATTCAATTTTTCACAAGCATTATGGGCAACAACCTTAAAAAATAAATGAGTAATGAAAAATAAAATGCAAAAATTTAATTTTTACATACTCAAAATAAAATATTACTAAAATAAAATGATTATATAACCTTAAAATAAAACAATATTAAAAAAAGGGTGTCCAAACGCAAAAGAAAAAAAAATGAAAAGGGAACACACTCATGAATGTTCTGTCCAAAATTTTACAAAACCGATCCGAACCGTTAATCTTGTCGGTTCGGACCAAACCGACAAGTTTTGTTTTTATAAATTAGAGCCGAATCTAAATTGATAAAAGTCGGTTCCGTTCGATTCGGTTCACCGAAACGACAACCACCCAAAAATATTCATCTAATTTTTTTAACTAATAGTAAAGTGGTTGGGCCACAACATTTTTGTGAGTTGTTGCCCAATTCATAGTAAGTGATACGGTAGGTTTGTGGTTTTTTATATAATTATAATGCTTTATCTTCTATTTTAACTAACCACGTGGAATTCAATAACAGGCAAAAAAAATCTATTTTTTTCGAAGGGAGATAAAATGTATACAGAGGGATTCAAACTTATGACTTTTAGTTACAAGCATGTCTTATTCAACCAACTCGACTACCTCCACAGAACTCGAACTCATGACTTTTAGTTATAAGCATGCTTTATTCAACCAACTCTACTACCTCCACGAATTTTCTAACTTTGCCATATATTATCTATTTATGGACTATAATTACTTATCGATTAAAGGTTATATTATCAAAGGCATATTAAAAATTTACTTATTAACTTTTATAGGCCAAAAGGCTAAAAGTATATCTCTCTTACAGTTTGTAAGAGATTTTGTTGGGGTGGGATAGGTAATTTATTAATCGTAGATTTATTGTGGGATAATGTTCGAAATATATTATTTCGTAGAAAGCTTTTTATCGATTTTTTTTCGTTCGGTTTCGAATCAGTTATACCGGTTTATCGGTTTGGTTCTTTATCGATTTTATTATTTCGGTTCCTTATCGGTTTCGATTTTAAAAATGAAACCGCGAACCGGACCGTTAAGATTCGGTCCGGTTTTCGATCTGGTCCTTACCGATTTGGTTCCGGTCGGGTTTTCGGTTATGACCATTAACAACTCTAGGCACACTCCTATAAAGACCTTTTTACCGATTTGGTTCCGGTCCGGTTTTCGGTCCGGGCTTTACCGATTTTTTTGTTCGGTTTCAAATTAGTTCTACCGATTTATCGGTTTGATTCTTTACCGGTTTTATTATTTCGGTTCCTTATCGGTTTTGGTTTTAAAAATAAATTCGCGAAGCAAACCATTAAGATTCGTTCCGGTTTTCGGTATAATCTTTACCGATTTGGTTTCGGTCCAGTTTTCGCTTATGAGGAACCATCAACAACCCTAGCCCACTCCTATAACAACCTCTTTACCTAAGTGGTACATTGGAGGGACTCGCATAAACCAAATAATGAGAAGTAGAATGGGTCATTAAAATAGATGGCCCAATACCTACTAAAGAAGAGATCAATGTAAGCCCGGAATCCTTAAATTAGAAGTAAAGACAGGGACAAGTCATGACACTAGAGGGTTTGAGGATTTTTTTGTGTTGCACGACACGAAAAAATGAGGTTCTGATAAGGTCTGATACATAAATATACGTTGGAAGAGCTAGCCGGCGAGTGAAAAAAAAACGGAACTCTATCGAAGCAAGCACTTAAGAGCATGTACAACGATACATGTTAAAATTATATGTTAACTATGGACACGTAGGATAAAAAGATATGATTTACCTATTTTTTAGTTAACTAATTTGAATGGGCTTTAGTCGTATATATCAAAAGATATTAATTAACTAATAAAATAACAAAAAAAAGTGGAGGAGAAAAAAAAGGAAAAATAACCGCTAAAATACAATGGATATATCTGCTAACTCGCTCTGGGAATTTAACAAACAAGTTAACAAAAATTACTTCCACGTCATCTAACTACAATCTTAACACGTTCATTGGAGTAAATGTTGTCTTAACACGTTCATTGGAGTAAATGTTTTTAGTGTTTTAACTAAAAATCAAATTAACGCATGATTTAACGCTTCCGCTGTACATGCTCTAAGTAACGACCATGTAATACTGAAACTGCCACAAACTCGACCTACAACCACAACTGACATTGCTTCCAGCCCAAGCAACTTCCACGAGAAAGGATTACAACGCCTAGCCAGTTGACTATTTTATCTGTCCTCTGTTTTGTGAAAGCATGGTTACTCAACAATAACTTTCCTTAATTATTTTAGTTAAAACCGTGGTCGATTAAAATCTCTCTAGAAAAACAAATTCTATTTTTTCGGGAGAAAAAAGTGCAAGTAAATAATTCTTGGGCCTGGTATAACAACTATTGTGGCTGCTGGGTGCAGATCGAGATGCTCATTTGTGTATATATATGATTTTGTTTCGGACCAAACAATTTTATTTTGGGTCCATGTATGTTGGGAATATGGATACCGTATATTATGAATCTGTATATAAGTGAGCACTCCATACTAGTATGATATTATTATCCACTTTAGACTCAAAAGCCTTTTGTTGTATTTTTGGTTCACTTCCAAAATGTCTCGTACTGATTGAGATATGTTCTTATTTATATATTATTGATCCTTACATGTTTAATCGATGTGGAGTGTGAGATTTTGATCGCAACCTAACAAATCCTCGTATCGACAAAGTACCACTTTAGTCTCGTCTTAGTTGATTTACACCCGCTCACTCAACTCAGGTTGCGGCAGGGATTCGCTACCTGAGCCATAGAGCTTTATAGCGAATCTATCTCATTGCTCATATCAGACCATATTTCTTTACTCCTTAGCATCACTACAATCAAGTCACGTCGCTTGATGAGCCACAAGCACTCCAAATTAGGTCACACTAGTAATCTTTAAAGCAGATCATTCACCTTGAGCATGAGTACTGGTTCATCATTTGAGAATTTCACCTACCCGGTTCTCTGTCTAGACCTGAAGCTCTGATACCGCTTGTTGGGAATATGAGTACCACATATTCCGCCTCCGTATATAAATAATAACAATCTGATCTCTACACTAGTATGATATTGTCCACTTTAGAGTCGAAAGCTAGCACGACTTTATTTTTAGTCCACTTCCAAAAGGTATCATCCTAGTTGAGATATGTTATTACTTATATACTTTCGATCATTTTCATGTTTAACCGATAGGGATGTGGGACTTTGGTCACACACTAAATATGTGTTTTTCTCCTAATGAATAGTGCTTTAAACCAACACTTGTTGATATAAAAGATTACAAGTGCACGACTTTTGTTCAAGTAAAAATAAATATAGAAAAATAGAATGTTAAATCCAAATGAAATATATTTTTATTGTTATAATACTAAGTGGGATGTTAATTTACTATCTAATTTGATATAATTTTGACCCAAAGTTCTAAATTGGTTGTTTGATTTGGATAAGAATAAAAATAGAACAACAAATAGTTTGATCAATCAAGAACACAAAAGTTATAAGCTTATTGAATTATAGACAATATTCAGTTTCTTAATTCCATGTTTAATAAATTATATTTAGATATTTCTTATAAGCTAGATTGTTCTTACACGTATTTCTAAAGCTCATTATATATAGTCTCTTACTTTTTGGGTCTCATATTCTAAGAACCTAATATTAATTCATAGATCAAGTCAGGTGTCTATACAGTATGTTCAATATATGTTATTAGTTTTATCTCGATCTATATTAAAGATCACACAACATATAATAATTGGGCTAAGATGATAATAAAAAGGGAATTGTTAAAAAAAAGATCAAAACTACTCCGTAAAGTCGTTTGTTTCTATTTTTCAATATTTACAAATTTGCCACTAGGCAAAAAATCCAAAAAAGCTTTGAAAGTCAACTTAATTACAACCGATGTCATTGAGCATTTCTAACTACTCCATGAAGTTGCAAACACAATTTCAAACATCCACCATAATCATCTTCTCCAAACTACTTAAAACCTCCAAAATCAACAACCCATTAACCCATTTTTTTTAAAACCTCCAAACCTTCAAAACACGGTCGGAGGAGAGTCGGAACCACTTCCCATCCGGAGCACTATGGACGCCGAGGAGTTACATTGCTTAATCCCCTCTTATTTTTGTGAAAATCAGATATTTTGAAAAAACCCGTTTTTTGTGTTCGTCGCCACCCATTGGCGTGGTTGGTGGGTCGTACGCCATGACTGTGGCGCCTGTTATCCTCCCCACGCCATCCGTTGGCGTGGGCACCCTGTATTTCGCCACACATGTGGCGAAATTAAGATGTCCGGCGCCACACTCATGGCGAAATCTCGTTAACTAATCCGGAATGCTGGTTCAATTGGTTTAACTACTTCTTATGTATTGCAGGATGTTACATAATGTGAAATTTCACTTGTTTTGGACTACGCTCATCATTTCACCACTCACGACGAGTATAGCTTAGACTTGATGACCGAGTGGGTAAAAACCACGGGAAAGTCGTTAGGTTTTTCGATTAACATAGCATCTAAGGAGATGGGGAGATGAGGGAGAACACCGAGAATAGATTAACTAGACGATTGTAATGAATGTAAACTTTGGATGTTTTTTGTTTGGATGTTTATCTTAAAAAAAATAACACTTAAACTTCTTAATATGTCGATTGCATTAAAACATTACACTCTAATAAAAAGAATTACATAATTAGAAATACATAAGAAAATAACTTAAAACAAATGATAGATAAGCTAACCCTGAGTTAGCATTGCACACTTAGTTTTATGGAGTCGGATAGTTCATTCCATACTCAAAGCGTTTCTCGAATGAATATTCATCTTCGTCACTATTTCCTTCGGGAGTTGAGTACGTTTCAACGGCGCTGGCTATTGCGTCGGCTATTTCTTGCTCCGTTTGCTGTATCGCATATGACACCATCTCCTGCGTAATTGTACTTTGCAATCCCATGTTGAATACATTTCGGACTTTGCTTCGGACTTCCCAAGGAAGTGACTCGATATGTATAGTCACTGTTTTAAGACAAGCTAACCTATCGGCGACTTCTTTGCGTCCGCGTGGTCGGGGCATTATACATCCTGGACACGATGCCTGCCTATCGTGGTTGAGGAACATTCTGCACAAAACCGCATCGACAAAACCAGGAATCTCCTCTTGCATCGTACCTCTGACGAAGTCAAATGCGCTTAGGAGGCTTGCATCTTTGTGCACGTTCCAGCCTGAATCACCCATTGTTATAACTTAAATGTTTAGTTTCATAGTCTAATTCTAGTATTTATAGACTCGAAGTCTGTGGTTCAATTCTAAAATAATTAGCAGGTAATGGTGTTTTTGTTCCCGCCTAAAACTTTTTGAGGCGGGAAACCTTCACTCCGTTTATTTTTTCCCGCCGGGGTACCTACTCTAATTTGTTATAACAAGATACAAAAATACTTTTTTATAATATCAAACAAAAAGGAAAAAGTATCATACATGGACTGAAACATCAAAATACAGAAAATAGTATCGTACATCAACCATCAATGAGAACACCAAAATATAGAAAACAGTATCATACAATCCGAAACCCAAAATGATACGTTTGATACATAATATAAATAAAACGATCTCACAGCAAGGTGAGATTAACAACATTACATAGTGAAAATATAATTTCTTAGTTGAAACCGTATATTCTATTCTCTGGAATATGTCCAAAGTTCGCAATGTCATCTTCTATCTCAGCAACATTTCTTTCGAGATATTCCAACATATATCCAGTAACGTAATCTGTCCTAAACAGGTTCCAATCAACAAGTGCTACTTGTTGAACTTTGTAAGGCAAGTTGGACAAAAGCTGAAGTGGTTCAGCTTTCGCATGATTGTACATGCTTTTGACTTCTTCACGACTGCGTGGCGGCGGATTTGGATACTCCAAGCGTCCATAATCATAAAACATCCTACAAAGCACTCGATCGAAAAAAGCATCGGTCGTATCATCGGACATTGTTTGCTTAACAAACTTCACGGTCTGAAGCAACCGATGGTCTTCGTTCACACAAAAGTCCATACCTAACTCCATAACCTGTAAATAGAAACAAAAATGTGAAGGCGTACTTGCAAATACTAAAACTCACTTGGAAATCTGTTTTTGTAACAAAAATAGCATAAACACATATAATAGACACCAACAAACAATATTAAATCGGTCCCAGGCCATTCCGGTGACCGGAGCATCCCAGCGCCATCACTATAGCACACAACCTCATACCTACGCCACACTGGTGGCGTGTGTCAGGGCACAACCTGATACCTACGCCACACTGGTGGCGTGTGGCAGGGTACCCACGCCATCGCGAGTGGCGTAGGGTTGGTTGACTACGCCACATGGATGGCGTGGGATCCTGGGTGTACGCCAACAAGGTGCGTACACCCAGAACCCCACGCCATTCATGTGGCGTAGGCAACCAACCCTACGCCACTCGATGGCGTAGGGACGCTGTTCTTCGCCCCCGTATGGCGAAGAACAGTTTCGCCATGGCAGAAGCTTGAAGCTTCTATCATGGCGTACGAACAAACCAAAAACCCACATTTTCTACAGATCTAGCCTAACTAAACCTAACTAAACCTAACTAACCTATCTAACAACAACGAAATGAACTTACAATAATTTTTTGATTCCGAATCGGAGATTTTGCTCGCCGGTGTCGATCCGGTTCCTTCCTGTTACTCCGACTAGACTTTCCGGTGACGATTTCGGTTTAGATGGGTGCCGGTGGGTGTGGAAGAGTGGCCGAGAGAGGGATGGGTTTCGGTCTAGGGGTGGGTTTCAGTTTTGGGGTGGGTAGTGAGAGAATCAGCTAGGTTAATTTTGGTTACTTTAGTTTTATTTTACTTCGAGTTTTGTTTTAGTTTTTAGGTTAGGTTAATTTAATTTAATTTAAGTTAGAATAGACTTAAATTTTAGATTTAGGTCTCTTTTAATTTATTTTAGTTTAGGTTAGTTTTAATTTTTAGTTATAATTATAGTTTTAATTTTTAGTTATAATTATAGTTATAATTTTTATAATTTTTTTAGAGAGAAGGTAGAGCAAAGTTAGAGAATTTGAGTTTTTTTTTATATTATGATAACTTCGCGGAGTAAATTTGACTATTTATACGATTTCGTAAGGGTAAAATTGTCAAACAAAATAACTTCACGGAGTAGTTTTAAAAAAAAATTATAAACAACTTCGCGGAGTAATTTCGACCGTTTTTAGCCATTCCCTAATAAAAATAAAAATGAATGACATAAAATATCAATTATAAATTTTATTAAAACAAAATATCTAAAATTATTACATAACTAGAGGAAATTAGTTCCTCTAAATCCTTGTGGATAATAACTATATTTACTTTATTCTTTGAAGAATCAAATTTTTTATAAAGTTTTTTTTTTATTTAAATGGACTTTTGTTTTAACTACTAATGTTCACTATTTTTAGTCAAAGTAATCTCTTTTGTTTGGAAGAAGAGATATCCAAACAAAGGTAAGGATACGGCTGTCAACGGTTTTGGAGAATCGAAAATCGGATAGGAATCGAACCGATCGAGAATTGAATCGAGAATCGGACCAAACATTAACAGTTTGGTTCATAGTTCTATTTTAAAAATTGAAATCGATAAGAAACCGAAACAACAAAACCTGTACAGAACCAAACTGATAAACCGGTGGAACTGATTAAAAACCGAACTTATAATACCAATAGAACGATACATAATCGGACGGATAAAATGATAAAAGCGATAAACCAGTAGAACCGATAAGGAATCGAACCAATAGTTATTATTATTATTAACTTTTATACATTACAATTGTAATGTAAAAGTTAATAGTTAATTACCTATTTTTAATAAAAGAAATTAAAAAAAACTTTTAAACTTTAATTTTTATATTACTTTTTTATAAAAAAATTAAAAATTAAAAGTTAAATTATAATTTAATTTTTCTTTTTTAATTAGACGAACCAAACTGAAACTGGACTGATACCGGACCGGACCAATCCAAAATCAGACCAAACCGGAAGCGGACCGGACCGAACCGGAATGGACCGAAACCGAAAACTTAACGGTCCGGTCTAGTCCGAACCGATAAGCATAGCGGTCCAGTCCGGTTCCGACGAAACCCGAACCAAATCGGACCGATAAACACCCTAGACAAAGTATAATGGTCCCTAGTCCATGTCTTTAAAATTAAAAATATTATTTAATTTTTATGTTATTTTTCTTTATTTTTAAAACATTATATACTCGTAGTTTCTTTTGTTATCTTATAAAATAAAACCAAAAATATATTTAATTAAAATCATATATCCTTTTCTCTTTCTTTATTTTGTTATTAATTTTTATTTATTTATTCTTCTATTTCATTTCTTGGGATTAATCCCGTTAAAATTAAAACTAATAATTATACATATTTTATTTTTATTAATACATATAATTAATAAAGGGAAATTGTACCTATTCAATTGTCACTTACCTCCCAAGGTTTGATCAATTGTTACTTAATACCCAACTCAATTACCTTATTGTCACTTACAACCTAACTTTATTTTAATATCCTAACTACCCTCACCATTCATGAATAGCCACGTAACCAAAATTTCTATTTCCTTCTCTTTCCTTCTCTTTCCTACTTTTCCTTTAATTTTATTTTTAAAAGATCCGTATCTTTTGAACCAGAGCTCGAAAAAAATAAATGAAAGTACCATTACTTTTGTTTTTTAAAAATGAACAAAACTAGATCCATTTATGATATCTTTTTATTTTTTTTAAAAATAAGATTTCACCGGTTGCAAGCAATTCGCATCTTGAGAATTGTACCAGTTTTTTTTTTTTTTTTTCATACCAGTTTTTTTTTATCGTTCAGAAATCCTGAGAGTTGTAAGCAATTCGCATCTTATCATGATTTTATCGTTCAGAAATCTTGAGAGTTGCAAGCAATTCGCATCTTATCACGAGAATCGTTCAGAATTTTGCAAGCAATTCGCATCTTATCATGAGAATCGTTCAGAAATTGCAAGCAATTCGCATCTTATCATGAGAATCGTTCAGAAATTGCAAGCAATTCGCATCTTATCATGAGAATCGTTCAGAAATTGCAAGCAATTCGCATCCTGAGAATTTGCAAGCAATTCGCATCTTGAGAATTGTACCAGTTTTTTTTTTTTTTTTTTTACCAGCGCGCGCCTTTTTTTAGTCGGGGGTATTTTTGTCCAAATTTCAATTCGAGATACCAAGTTACACTATCCAAAAAGCGGGTACCGCCAGATAATATCATAGTTGAGAAGGTATTTACCGGTACTTTTCTCATTAATAAATATATATATATATATATATATATATATATATATTATAAGATATCCAATGATCAATCATCATTTTGCACTGGGAAGTTGGGTCCACAACATCCCCTGATTGTCCAAACGCAGGGTTCAGGTTATTGTTTTTGGTTGTCCATCCTCAGGTTCTAGTTGAGGACAAAATTCAAGCTATGATCAAAGGGTCTCGTCTTCGAGCTTCAAATTGTGATGAAAAATCTTTGACTGAGCTAGCTGTTGTTGGATAAACATTAAATATTATGTTAGTTATTTGGATATGTTTATTTCTTCTATATAAGAAACAGAACGGTGTATTTTGATCTTTGAAATGACAGTTATCATTTTCATATTGATCTTAGAAATAACAGTTATCATTTCCATACTTGCTGTCTGTGTAACTGTTATCTGCATTGTTTGTTAATTTTAGGGATCTAGTCCCTACACCTGTCAATCATTGTCGAACAAAATTGAGCACTCAACTGATCATCATCGAGTACCACCAAGCTCTACAAAATATTGTTAAGCATTGTTGAGCCTCAATTTCTTTATTAGAGATTCCATATGAGCCATTCAACTGAGACATTTTGAATAAATAGACCGTTGAGGAGGCATAAAAAAAATGAGAAAGACTCCATAACTTCTCCTCCACCCAAGGGATAAAGAGGAGGAAGAACCATATTTAGTAGGTGTTACCAAGTTTGACATGATTTCTAATGCTCATAAATCCAAGAAAAAACACACCTTAATAAGGATTTGAGGCCAAAGTTTGACATCTATTGGGATACTCTATGGAATCTTAAACCTATCGTCGAATCACCAAAATCTATGGCAAGCCTTGAGAAAATTTATCCATCCTTAAAACATAACTTCTATTTCAAGACGAGTCCTCAACCCTCATTCTTCAAGAGAAAGAAACATCGGCTCGTCCGACCAAAAACCAATACTAAAACATCTGAGGAAGAGGGTGAGGCACGAAAACTGTCGAGTCCAACACGATTACCATGATCCTTGAGCCTTCATTACTTGCCTCTTTAAAGAACATTAAATATATATATTATTAAATTGTCGAGTTTAAGAACCTTGACACTTGTCACATAAGTGGTTTTCTACACTATTATTTTTTACTTGGAGGTTCATTTCTTCCTTCACCCTAAAATGTTTGAGCTTTTTCCAAATATATAGATCTGCCTAAGCTAGGTGATACCCAACATTTAGAGGACCATGGTGGGGATCATAGTCGCCTCTGGTTTATCAAAGATCCCCGTTACACCGCGATAACTAGTATATGTATGTAACTTCTTAATGAATTCTAATTTCTCTTCTACTATCTTGCCTTATAGAACCCATACAAAATGGTGGATGACCTTTTAAAACGAGACCTTAATTGGAATTGAATATTTTTTTTATTAGCGGGGCTTAGGAGGCAGAGGTATCACAAGATAGCTAAAATCTCGCCAAACTCGTCGTAGTTGGAAAAACTATACTGTAGGACTTAAACTATAAGTCGGATGCATGCCTTGATACTTATCTAACCGAATTTGATTATTGTGTTACTCACATTGTTTTGTATGTTTTATTCGAGTCTTATATTTTATTTCATTGTCGTTGCAGAGCTCAGATGTCTACTTCCAAATAAGAGATATTTTATTTTCATTGCTGTTTAAAATGTTTCATAGTTTGTTCATCATTGAACTCCGGATTTTGGAAATATAAAACATCTTAGCTAATGTTGAAAGTCTCTTTAATTCTGAATCTACTAAAGCTGAAACTAGCTGAGGATTTTTGATGTGGCTAGAGGGGATGCTCGACAAACCTATTATTGCTGAGTCGATGTTGAACCCCTAAAAATTTTCCGAAAGTCAAGATGCCAACCCTTGAGATGCTAAGATGGGAGCCATACGATGAGCTTGTGATGCTTGCTTGATTTTACATCTGAAGAATATTATTCATTCATATATTTTCTAGTTTAAACTGTTCATCTTTTTTCTCTAAATTTCATATCTTATATACTATCTCTTCTACATAAACACGGCTTTGCTTTTGGTCCACTTCCAAAAGGTCTCACACTAATGGAGATGTATTCTTAAATTATATACTGATCTTTCTTCTCATGTTTAACCGATGTGGGATGTGGGACTTTTGGTCGCACCTAACAACATCATCTTGTGTCGATTGGTCTCCAAGTATTCACTTACAAAGACCAATGATTATTTCTAGTTTTGGCCAATTTTGGAAAATCATATGTTACTTTGTGCTAAGTATGGAGCAATAAATAAGAATAAAGGTCTTAAACATTTTAGCAACGTCAAGACTAAAAGAAATTCCGCCATCGACAAAGAAATCTGGACTAAATATAAACCTACAATCATGATATTCATTCTCCACGTAATTGGAGAAATTGATTTGAACATGTGTGTGCCAGTTGGAAAACTACAGACGCCGAGAGTGCAATGGGAACCGAAGCCATAGTCAAAATATTATTTAAAGAATTTTTTTTATTACTATCAAAGCATTGACAAGCGTAATATAACATCATTTAAAGTTCCCATTGGCATCGCAACTCCCAAAATGTGGCAGGTGAGTGGTACACATACTTATTTTATATTAAACTTTTCACCAATAAGTCATTTAGATTCATTTCAATATTCTTGATAGGGCCTCGGGCAATAGGTTTGAGGACTCTAACAGAGTTCAGTTGTTGGATAAGTTTGCCAGGATTTTGGGGACATCTGTTAGGTTTGGTTATAGGTTTTTTTACTTATTTTCTTGATCTAAATAATTAGAGGTTGAAGCACCCGATGTGCTTTGGTTTCTTCTATTTTTTTATTTTCATATTTTAACTTTCTTGCATGGAGTGACGTACCTGTGTCCTGATTGGAAAGAAGCATAAACTTTTGTTTGAAATTATTTGCAAAGTTTGGTTCAACTGAGTATTGTTTAAAGGTCTCGATTTAGACAGCCTGATAGGCATATGATAGGGCCAAAGTCTGTTTTCTTGGCAGGATTTTTACTATGACTATTTTCAGAGAACCCGTGTGAATGTCCTAACTATCCGATCGAGACATCGGTTAGAGCATCGGTAAACTAATGGACCTTTATAGAAATTCTCGTAAGTTAAAAGTCAGGTTATAGTCACATGAATCATATTGGAGATCCAGGAGTTGAACAATAACCAACAATGCGACTTTTATAGATTGTGCAAGTTCAACCTTTATCTCATTAGATCAACTTGGACATTTTTTCCGCTATTTCTCATCTCAGTGTAAGATCCAGATATAGGATCATTCTGCTTATTTGAGTTACGTATGTGAGCGGGGTTGGTTGATCCTCAAAATTAAATTATTTCTCGAAGTCTGATTAAGGATGGTTGGTTGTGCCTTGAAGTCAGTGATAAGAAGAGTCGTACTTTCTTGTCCGGGAACTAATAACTCCTTCAAATATGATCTTGTAGCTATTTTAGGTTACCACATCGACTCTTCAGGACTGGAATTAGGTGGTTGTACTTAAACATATGTGATCAAGTAAGTGAAAAAGACTCATCCATTTGGTGTGACTAGATCAAATCTAAAAAAAATAACTTTTAAAATATTAATATAGACTCTTCATCCTCATGGATTTGAAAAAATACTTTATCTAAGACATGTGACGATGAAAATGTTTAAGATGTCAGTAAAAATGGTGAATCAAAACCTTTTTGCTTTACACGATAGTTTTCTCCCACATGTATAGTAACCCATTATGGATCTTGAATAGTTCTTGATTGAATACTAACCTGAAAGTATATGACCTTATTATCAATGAACGTTGGTACTGGCCCTTACAGGGCAGAACTAGTCGTATTTAAATCAAGGGAGTCGTACGCAACTAATAGAGCTTAAACATGTTCTCTATTCTCATAGTGTGAGCAATCAAGATATTCCTTGTTGGACCGGTAGTAGAGGAAATGCAACATTTTATACTAATGACACCTACAATATCAGTCGATGCTCTTCTCCATGTAGAGTGGGCGAAGTTTATATGAAATAAATATGATATTTTTGTTATGTGTTACACTTTTATTCTTTGGCTTGCGATTCTAGAAGAACTTTAAAATCGAGCCAAACTGATTAGTTATGGTTTAAACCTTCCTTCATCTTCTCGATTGCGTGTTATATAGTAATAATATAGAATCAATTAACCATATATTTCTTGATTAAGAGTTCACCAGCATCGTCTAATATGATGTTTGCTAAAAAATCGGTCATATTTTGATCAACATGGACAAACCTAGTTGGGTTAATGTCCTTGCCTAATGGATGTCCATGGACAACTGCCACTTTTAGTAGGCTTGTTTTAGTGCGATGGTTTACCATCTTTTGTGGGAATAATTTTTTTTTATTCCCCTCCGTCTTTAACTTTGGAGGTGTCATCTATAGCTTATTTTTATTCCATTATATTATATTTTATTATTTTCTTTAGGAGCATATTATTTTTTCACGGTTTGCTTAAACTATTATTACTTGAGAACTACCTTTTTATAACCTGTTATTTAATCAGTTGTAATAAATTTACAACGAGGCTTGTATTGATCCGCGAAATCAATTCTATTGGAATTACAACGAATTTACAACCGATCTAATATTTTATTGTAAAATATTGTTAATCGACTAAATTTTATTTTCTTTCTTCCTGTTTTTCATCCTCACTCTTTTCTAATATATTTCATCTCCGTATTTATTTCACTCAAAACTACAAGGGCCAAACATCAATATTAAATGTTCTAACATTCTGAATACATTCTATTTTTCCTTTTGTTTAAATAATTTTTCGATTTTGCTTTTATGTTTTGATCGAACTGATCTTGTTTTTGTTTCATGTCTATATCTAAAATTGGTTCTTGCTCTGATTGTATTTTGCAAAACAAAACTACAAATAAGACTTCTCAGCCGGGATTTTAGATCGGAATAAATTGTTGAATTGTGTCATTGTCGATGAGGCAGTCAACTATGATAACTTGGCTGTCTTGTTACAACCCGAAATATAGAAAAATCACGAAACCATTCTCAATAAGGTAGATGTGAAAATGACTTGATGTTATAGTGTTTTAATATGAATGTGAGTGGTGAATATATGTAGTAATTGACTAGCATTTTTTATACTGTTTATTGAATATGTAATTATTTGAACTTTTATATAATGATTTCATATTTGGGTTTGTATTAGATTCGTGCATTTTTCTTTCGAGTTGATGATTTTTTTACTGTAATATTGTTTTGATTTTTCTTTTATCTTATCTTGAGTTTCAAAATTTGAAAGGTAATTCCTTAATATTACAATTACGTGTTGAATGTCATGTTTGTTTTCCCTCAAGATCTTTGTTAGATATTATATACTCTTGAAGAATGTACAATTTTGGTACTCGTTGAATATACTAATATTGAGTTTATTAAATTAAGTATAAATTTATTAGACATATTATACAATAACTCGTGATGTGGTAGTATAAAGAGGATAAAAACATGGCAGTCTTCCATATTTGTCAATTATCTCACATCAGTCTATTTTCTTTATTTTTTATAAACAAATCCTTTATATTTTAAAAACGTAACAGACAGATTTTTTTTTAATAAATAGGTCTTCACGTTTGTAATAAATAGGTCCATCACATTTTTAATTTTTAATAAATAGGTCCCTCATATTTTTAGAAAAATATCTGGTTGTTACGTTTATAAAACGTAAGAGAACTGTTTATACAAAATTAAAAAAAAAACAGACGTGATACAATTAACAAACATAGTAGACCTGTTATTATATTATTAGCCGTATAAAGATGACGAAGAGGGTTTAGAACTTATCTTGAGAACCTATAGGTGGATCTTATTATGCTTGCCTTGTAATTTATTTTTTCCTTTTTGAAAAAAATGTAAACTTGCATAAATTATTTAGATATAAATATATTTTTATTTATACCGGAAATTATTTATCTTGATTTGGAATGAGCTAAATAATTTTTTTTTTGGTTTCAACTAAATATAATTAGTTAGATATAAATCAAATAATAAGACGAATGACTGTTCACTTTTCTCATTTATTACAGGATATCAGTTTGATCATGTTTCTCAAGAAAAGAACTGAGCCTCACAAGTTTAATGGTATATTTAAGATTCCCTATTGCATAGCCTATTTTTAACAATTACTTCTTAAACCATGAAGCCATATTATATATATATATATATAGTTTTTCTTGTTAAGATATTGATTATACTTGTTGGGGACATTCCGTCCGGGTAGCAGTAATCATACCTAGGGTGTTTATCGGTCCGATTCGGTCCGGATTTTGCCAGAACCGAATCGGATTGCTAAGCTTTTGGTTTTATATTTTAGAACCGGATCGGACCGTTAAATTTTCGGTTCGGTTCGATCTGGTCCGGTTCGGTCCGATTTAATTCGGTTCAGGTTCGGTTCGGTCCGATTTCGGTTTGGTTCGTTATCGGTCCGGTTCGATTCGTTTAAAAAAATAAAATAAATTAAAATTAAATTTTTAACTTTTTTTTATAAATTAATAACAAATTTTAAGTTAATCTTTGAATTTTTATTAAAAATAGATAATTAACTATTAATATTAACGATGTATAAAAAAATATTAATAATAATAAATTAATCGGGTTTGACCGTCTTATTGGTTCGATTCTTTATCGGTTCTACTGGTCTATCAATTTTATCGGTTATGTTCCATATCGGTTCTATCGGGTTACTGATTTTATCGGTTGGGTTCCTAATCGGTTGTACCGGTTTGTCTATTTTATCGATTTGATTTTGAACCGGTTTTGTTGTTTCAGTTCCTTATCGGTCTTGGTTTTTAAGTTGGAACCGTAAACCAGACGATTGGAGAGCCCTAATCATACCACACTTATGGATTGTACGATTATTAAGGCGAGTACACATAAACCATTTTGAATTAACCAACTCAAAGAGTATGATGCAAGATATTAATTACTATTATGGGTTTGGTTAAATTAGGGTCCAATTGGTTAACCAGCCACAATTTTAACCATACCCAAACAAATTTTAAGTAGTCCCAACATTATATCCAAAACACCCTTTCATTTTTTACTAACTCAAAACCCTAAACACTAACCATTCACAAATATAAACCAGCCCCAACCCAACTTTCCCTCTCATTTCCAAACTTCTACAACTTTTCAAAATCAGTCCCAAAATTAGATTCGAAGAACTCTACTACATCAATACCAAGCCAAGAACTACTATGGGAAAGGAAAAGAGTAAGTTTTTACTCTTAAATGTAGTTTTTTGTATATTTGGTTTTTCTTAGGTTTTTTTTTTATTTTGATATGCATTGGGTGTTAGAATTGGCGAAGTTTCATTATGAAGTTGTTTTTAGTTGTCTAGTGATGGTAGGGTAGATTTGGTTTTGGCTGATTTTGTTATTTAGAAAGATTTTAGGAGTTTTTTTTTCAGGTCGTTAATGGCGGTTTTGGGTATTTTCGCGCCGGTTGGGGGTTTAGATACCCGGCGGGGGAAGTTTTTTTTTCCAGAACTTCATCTTTCCCCGCCGGGTATAACTGGTTTCGGCCGACGGGGAACATTTAATTTCCCAGAAATTCATCCTTACCCCGCCGGGTGTGGGCCGATTGAACCAGCGGGGTGAAAACTATAATTTTGAAATTGTATTTTCTACCCGCCGGGTGAAAAATTGTCACCCAGCGGGTAGAAAATATAAACTTAAAATTATAGTTTTCACCCGGCGGGGACCTGTTATTTTTTGCACCATTCTCATTTTTTTTCTTCATTCTAACTTATTTTCTTCTGATTGTTCCCGCAGATACGAAACACCTCGCGCAAAGGAGAAGAAGGCCAAAGCGGCGAAGAAAGGGGACGGTAGCCGACGGCCGGTGGTCGATCGCCCCAAACATGGTGATCGGACCGAGCGTGATTGGTCCGAACATGAGGTGCGCCAGGGCCACACCGAACGATCGTTGCGTCATAGAAAATATGACGCCACAAGGGATCGCGGCGGTGCCAGAAGGGAGGCCGTAGAACAATCTTCTCCTCCACGAGAGGTGGTCCCCATTCGATGCCGACGTGCGCTAGTAGACGAGAAGGACATGAAGGAGGAAACGGAGGTCCTCATGCCACCACCTCAAAGAGAGGTCCGTACGGAACAGCGTCCAACCGATGCAGAAGGATGTAAAAATCTATTTCTATCCCAAAACAGCGACCTTCTTTTCCCGGACTATGCCCAACATGAGGCGTACTACACGTTCAAAAATGACGTAAGTTATCGAATTAATTATATGTTTTATTAGTTAAATTGTTCTGTTATTATTATATATATATTTTTGATTTTTTTACAGTCGCGCTCGGGTATCATGGTCCAGTCCAAGTACGGTTTGCTTGGTCAGTGGGACCTTAGCAAACAAATGGGGGTTAGGGCTTATTTGGAAGAGACTCCGTTCTGGCCGTTGATGCGGCATCTACCAAAGTTCAACAACCACGTGCAGTTGGCCGAGGTGTTCAGTGAGAGGTGGCAGCAAGAGACGAACACGTTCCAGTTTAGATTTGGGGAGATGACCTTGACACTAGATGACGTGTACGTGATTACTGGCCTCCCGGTTGAGGGGAGAATTATCGATGTTTATAGGCCGGATCCGTTTGAGGCGACATATGCACGCTATGCGGACTTGTTGGGAGTTTCGGCTGATGATGTGCGGCAGGAAATGGAGGCGCACGACGAGAGTGGATTCAGCCTCCGATGACTTAGGACGACAATTTCGGCGGACGAGTATTTAGATTCCAATGCCGCCCTGACTACGGATATGAAGAAGGCAGCAACTAGGGCATACATCTTGTTCTTCCTCGGGTGTACTATCTTCACAAACACGAGCCAGAAGAACATCCAGTGTGATTTTCTCCATCACCTTCAGGACTTGACGAAGCTAGGTGAGTACGCATGGGGTACTTGTACACTCGTGTGGTTGTACAAGAGCTTGTGAGGCATTTCAAAGCACTCCTTGAAGAGCTTGGTCGGGTTCTCGGCCTTGTTTGAGTGTTGGGTCTATGACCAGTTCCCTATTTTCTGCGCGCCAGTGAATAGTGGTTATAGCCCAACGGATCCGAAAATGCTGGCGTGGTTGCCCAAAAAGTTCCCGGTATCATTAGCTCGCGGGAAGTTGTACTACCATGACATCCTCGCGGCTCAAGGAGAGAGGGATGTAAGTTAGCTTCTTTACGTTTATTAATATACATCTATTATATATAAAATGTAGTATGAGTAATTGATTTTTTTGTAGGTTATATTCCGACCTTACGAGGATGTCCGTGAGGTGTGGCCGGAGCAGGCAATAGGGTTGTACCGAAATCCTATTCGCCTTATGTTGGTGAGCGAGGTATATCACCCGGACCGAGTGATGCGCCAGTTTGGTTGGATCCAAGAGAAGCCGCTGGACCCCCTTGTTGCTAGAACCGGTCTTGGTAGAGGAGACCATCTTCGCTATGCGCTTCAGGGTAGGCATTGGACTAACTGGAGGGAGCACGTATACGTGATTGATAGGTATTCGAGGCCATTGGAAGGGAGTACTCACACGACATCCCCCCAGTACAAGGCATACGTGAAGATGTACGGTTGGTTTAACATCACGCCTCAGATTCTTACGGAGGCGTCCGCGATTGATGTGGTGAACACGATTAATCGTGTTCGGCCGTTAGATGATTTGACTGACGAGATGGTGTCGTTTGCGAGGAAGGTGATGGAGATCACCGGTCTGTGGCTTTTGATTATCATGGTTGGCTTTTTGATATGTATGTTATTCTAGTTGTTGACATTTGGGTTGTTTCTGTTTTGTTGACTGACGAGATGGTGTCGTTTGCGAGGAAGGTGATGGAGATCACCGGTCTGTGGCTTTTGATTATCATGGTTGGCTTTTTGATATGTATGTTATTCTAGTTGTTGACATTTGGGTTGTTTCTGTTTTGTTGCTTCTGTTTTGTTATTCTAAACCTTAAGTTTGTTGATGTATTTCAGTTTTAATATGCATTTGTTGTTCGTTTAATTTAAGTTTGTTGTTGTGGTTTCCGTTTTCGAATTCGATATTTCACTCACACTCTAGTTATAAAAACGTAATAGCTGAGATAGTTTCCCCAAAGTAAGTTCCAAATTAAGTTCCTAGAAACACGTTATTCCTCACGTTTTTTTTAACATTACTCTTTCCCTGCCGGTCTAACAATTTTCAACCGCCGGTTGACAACTTCCCCGACGGTTGAAAATACCTCCCCCGCCAGGGTTAATAAACTCCCCGCCGGGGTAGGTTACTTGTACAACCGGTTGATGTCGAGTGGAAAATTTGATTTTTCCACTTGATATCCCCGCCGGTTGGAAATTATTAAACCGTTGGGTATATTGTCACCCGACGGTTGATAATTGTGTGGCCGGCGGGAACCTATCAACAACCCATCCTACCTCCATACTAGAGGATGGCTCATTCTCCCCGCCGGTATGAAAATTATAAACCGCCGGGGTAGTTTCCTCCCCGCCGGGGTTATATTTCACCTGACGGCTGACAATATCTGACCCGGCGGGCCAGATATATAGTGAGTAGTATGCACCTACTACTAAAGAGTGGCAACATCCCCGACGGTCCGAAAATTTTTACCCGCGGGGGAAGTTTCCACCCGGCCGGGGTAGTATCTAAACCGGCGGGTGAAAATTACCCAACCGGCGGTCCAAGCCCCAATTATTCTCCCGCAAAAAATCAACTCCCGACATTTGAGTCTCCCGCCAAATTAAACTCCCGCCAACATAAGAATACCATTATAAATATACAAGTATTAACGACCAACATGGCATTCACCAAACACTCTTAAACAAATGGAGTTTACCACTAATGAAGACTACTATATGCTTGTAGCAGTGAAGGATTCCTGCGCCGAGTTGGGTGAAGATAGGAGTGATGCATTTTTTGAAATGGTTTTATGTCATATGTATTACAACTACGGTTATTTAGAAACTGGAAGTGTCGTTGTGCGCAGCCGTGACGTAATCAAGAGACGATACCTTTTGCGTCCAACCGCTCACAAAGTTGTTGTTCATGCCGCGAAGAATAAAAGAGGAGGGGGTAAAGGTCTGAGACATGACCGTCTGCGACTATATCACTAGGGATATGGTAGCATATGTAGAGGATGGCGACGATGTTTTACACAGCTTGCGATACGACTACTAATAGTGCAATGTGTCGTATTCGAACGTGTTTTTATTTTTTATGTTGTGTAATGTTGTTATAAGTTGTTATGTTTTTATTATTAATGTTGTGTATTGTCCTCATTTCTTATGTAATGCTAAGTTGTTATGTTTGGGTTTTTAGTTGTTGTTCAATATTAATGTATTTTACATATCACCACATTCTAAGAAGATACATTCATTAAATCTCAACCTCATAAAATAGAACATACATTCATCTAAAGAAAATTTAACCGAAAGACAAGCTGATACAAAAACTCCCACCAAAATAAGTCTCGCCAAATTCAAACTCCCGCCAAATTCGAACTCCCGCCAAATTCGAACTCCAACCAAATGATACTCCCGCTTCGAAACAAATAATAAGCGTGAAAAGAACACCCTTTCCCGCTCATTATTTGAGAATTGAACCACATACATCTAGTCTATAAATATTGTAATCCGACTATGAAACTAAACACATAAGTTATAGCAATGGGTGATTTTGGCTGGAATGTGCACGAAGATGCAAGCCTCCTAAGCGCATTTGACTTTGTCAGAGGTACGATGCAAGAGGAGATTCCCGGTTTTGTCGATGCGGTTTTGTGCAGAATGTTCTTCAACCACGGTAGGGAGGAATCGTGTCCATGATGTTTAATGCCCCGACCACGTGGACGCGAAGAAGTCGTCGATAGTTTAGCTTATTAAAACAGTGACTATACATATCGAGTCACTTCCTTGGGAAGTCCGAACCAAATTCCAAAAGGTATTCGACATGGGATTGCAAAGTAAAATTACGCATGAGATGGTGTCACATGCGATACAGCGAATGGAGCAAGAAATAGCCGACGCAATAGCCAGCGCCGTTGAAACGTACTCAACTCCCGAAGGAAGTAGTGATGAAGAAGAATATTCATTCGAGAAAAGCTTTAAGTATGGAATGAACTATCCGACTCCGTAAAACTAAGTGTGCAATGCTAACTCAGGGTTAGCTTATCTATCATTTGGTTTATGTTATGTGCTTATGTATTTCTAATTATGCAATGCTTTTGATTAAAGTGTAATGTTTTAATGCAATCGGCATATTAAGAAGTTTAAGTGTTGTTGTTTTTAACATAAAAACCATCCAAACATAAAAACCATCCAAAGTTTACATTCATTACAATCGTCTAGTCATCAAGAAAAAGCGGATAAATCGGTTACTTCGGGGTAATTATTTTTAAGCTCTTCGTATTTCTTGCAACGAGATGCAATCGGCAATGCCCAACCTTCTGCTTTTGGTGAACGGAACTTTAAGCAATAAGGATGTATCCTAGCACATGGGGCCTCCGCCTTAATCCCAAGCTACAAAACGAAAACACGATAAAATGAATTTCTTGATATTTAAATTACCATTAACATACCTCTTGTATGAATACTTACGTTCACGAAATGGTTGGATTTAACCCAACCCAATCCGATTTCCAACCGGTTTGACATCTGAGGAGGAGCAACTCTTAGCGGAAGAAAAGTGAAGCCGACATCTATATTTCGGAATAGCCCAACAAAATGGAGTATGCAGTTAAACACAAATGCAATTGCCACTCCCATCTCGGGCATGGACATCCAATGGTCCTTAGTTCCCACATCACTAGAACATTTCACACGCTCCGCAATATCAATCAAATCCTCCATGCTTGGAAATATCTTAACGTAGACGGATGTGTAATCCATCATCTCGTTGTAAAGGGCATCCCTTATCAACCTCCACCCATCTTGTTGCCCGTTCAAGGCGTACGCTATCGAGCGGTACCCGCAATGGCCATCGGATTTAACATCGCTAATGGACTCTATGAAAGGCCTAATATAGATGGGGAATTGGTTCATGTATCCTTTGGGGTCTACAAAACTTGTCTTAGCCGGCATCGTAGAGCTTGACCTACAACCCACCGTTCCACTATAAAGCATTGTCCCACTTGCTTGCGTTGGAATAACACTACCTTTCGTACGAGCGGGGGCGCTTTCTGAACCACATTTAGGCCCCGACTTTTTTTCCCTTTACTTGAGGTTGCGGTTGGAAGTTTGAAGTCTCCAAGTAAGGATGGCGTACTAGCATTTTCTGATTGAAGCACATACTCGTGTGTACTTTTGTCGCGTTTAGTGGATGTATCATCATCAACAATAGATAACTTACGTTTGTTAGGTGGACGACCGTGCGCTTTTTGCTTAACCAATGGATCCAAAATGTTAGTTGTTTCGGGATGGACGACGTCAAACCATTGTTTATAAACGTGCTCTATGCGTGCTTCGTCATTGGACGCCATGACATCGCATACTAGTTTTTCAAGTTTGGCTTTAAATTTCTCGATCATCGAGAGGTTGGTACAAACTAGGATGTCTAACCTCTTCCAATGTTCATGAAATAACTCTAGCGGCACCTATAAGCCTTTCGCAACAAACTCATAGATTTCGTGGGCGCAAGGCATACCGTGCGTAGTTCGTATGACACAACCGCAAGGCATATCCGGTGCGATTGTCATGTTGCTAGCACATTCGACTTCGTCGGCCAAAAGTTCCATAGCATAGTGAGAGATGTTGCTTTTTAGTTTACCGTATACAATGTTTGTGAATTTATGTAGGGCCAACAATCGGTTCTTTTCAAAAGAATCCTTGATGTCTCCGTGTTGCAATTCGATCAAAGTATGCAACTTCAACCAAAAAGATTCAAAGTTACCTTTTCTCGTACCGATAAAACGCTTGAGGCTCGAATGAGCGCTCTCCACGCAGTTTGTGATTTGGTTACCAAAATGCATCCACTTGTTAGTTCTCCACGTTACAAACTTGTCACCGTACGGCTCTACCCAACTTTCGGTATACTCAATTTCTTCTGGATACTCTTTGAATTCGCGGTGCAATTCCGACCGGTAGTTCTCGTAGGCTAATTCCGTTTCCGCCAACATCATTTGATTCCACACTTTCAAAAAGGCGTTGGACACTTTCTT
Organism: Limnanthes douglasii subsp. nivea; assembly: GCA_036936605.1. Taxonomy (NCBI): domain Eukaryota; kingdom Viridiplantae; phylum Streptophyta; class Magnoliopsida; order Brassicales; family Limnanthaceae; genus Limnanthes; species Limnanthes douglasii. The sequence goes on from JAUPFV010000005.1 coordinate 288,273,250, forward strand.
CTCCTTTATGATCTTTTTTGTTTTTCCTAGGACGTTCATGTTGATGTGCCATCGACACAACATGTGCGTTGCATTGGGGAACACTTCCTCCACCGCCTTCACAAGCGCCAAGTCTCTATCCGTCAAAACAATGGATGGTAATTCGATGGAGTGAGTTACCATCAACGAATGTAAGCACCCTAACACCCATTTGCATGTCTCGATTTTTTCGTTCGACATAAACGCAAATCCAATGTAGAATGTTTTCCCCGTACAAGTCGCACCCACGACCTCGTACAACGGCATCCCGTATTTGATCACCATGTACGTGTTGTCCATTAAAATGACGTTTGGAAATGTCCGTAACAAATCCAAACTAACCGGGTGCGCAAAAAAAAGCTCGCCTATGATATCGCTTCCGTCTTTGGACTTTCTATGGAATTCGTAGTAGTTTAGTCGCTTTAGTTCACCCAACAAGTATTGGAATTGCAACCGACCGCCTTTCCCGAGCTTGCGGTGTTTTAGTAATGCGTTGTACACGGTGCGCATTGTAGAATAATTCTTAGGGTTCAATTTCTTCACTCCACCAAGAATATCACGAGGACAGGATGCCATTTTCGTAGAACTAAGCACGAAATCCATCTCTATTTTTTGAAAGCATCCCACGTAGGAATGACCTTCTTTGTAGGATGTAGTATCGTGATTGTGAAGGCCGCACTCAACCTCTATTCCCCACAAATCATCACCCATCTCCTTTCCTTTAAGGGCGAACGGGCATCCGCATTTTTTCGTTCTGGTAGACTTCCTCTTTAGATCCTTGGGATCTACCAGTTTTGTCAGATCTTTCACACACAAACTCTACTCTCGGAGTTTTACAATTATGTCTATCGCATCGACGTAAAATAATCACAAACCCGTTATCTAATGTGGTTTCCTTAACCCAATCAATCAGGTCTGCTTGGGAGTAGTAGTGAGATTTGGTGTTGAACAACTCGCCATAATCGACGGAGCAAGGCACCGATATTTCCTCCTCCTCCACCTTCGACATACACGAACTAGACAAATCATCCTTTGACTCATCCTTTAACTCTCCATCTCCAGTCTTTAACTCTTCACCCTGTGTAAAAAAATCATAAATTATGAGCATGGATAAAATAAGCCAACCCCAACGGTTAGAAAATTCGAACATTGAAGGAGGTTGCCCCGCCGGTTCTAGATGGTTACAACCGGCGGGGACATTGTTACACCGCCGGGCGAAAATTCACGGACCGACGGAGAGATTGTCACCCAACGATTGACAATACCTTAACCGGCGGGTTCTACCACAAAATCAAACCCAATTTGTGCATAAAACACAGGAGTTTTTCCCGGCAGGTAAAGAATCGAAAACCGGCGGGGAACAACCCTTCCCCGCCGGGTGACAATACTATACCCGGCGGGGACCAAACACAAAATGAAACTCAAAATGTGCACAAAACAAAGGAGTTTGCCCCACCGGGTATAATATAACAATCCCGCCGGGAAAGGGTAAACCAACCGCCGGGTGGGACTCGATGAACCCGCCGGACGGACATGGTGTGCCCCGGCTGGGAACCTTCTCAGAACATATTATGAATGTTCATGGTCCCCGCTAGAGGTGGCAAACGGTTTGAACCGCGAACCATCGGAACCGTTTAAATCAGAACCACGGGTTGCGGTCCTGCCGGTTTGCGGTCCTGGCGGGTTGCGGTCTTGCCGGTTTGCGGTCCTGCTGGTTTGCTCCTTATGCGGTCCTGCCGGTTTGCAGTCCTAATGGGCCAGTTTCGCAGTTAAACCGCCAGTTCAAACCACCACACAAACCATTTAAGAACCGTTTATCAGAATATTTTATAATGTTATTTAAAATTAATTTGTAAGTGTTAATTGAATCTAATTTCAATAATTGAGATATGTATCATATACACGAGTTAATTATACTATTTCATGTATTTTAATTTAAATATGTTATCATTTTAATCGAAATTTTATAATCAAGCAATTACATTCTAAAAAATAATTGTAATTTGATTTTGATACGTTTGATTAATTTATATATTTAAGATATTTTATTTAATATTATGTAGATATTAAATAAAATATACATCTAATTGTATTTTGATTACAACTTCAATATTTGTAAAAATATAAAAATAAAAATTTGATTGTCTTAAACAATATATCATAAACAATATAATTGTAAAATGATTTGTGTATTGTTTGTATTTAAGATGTTTTATTTAATTTTAGGTACATATTAAATAATATATACTTATTAGACATATAATTGTATTCTGATTTTAAATTATTAGGCGATTCTTTAGATCTTTTAAGCTTGAAGTGTTTATGTTTAGATGTTAAAATTTTAAATAGTTTATTGTATTTTCGAACTATTCAATATTTGAAGTTTAAAGTTTAAAAATTTAGAATTGTATAAGTATATGCATAAACATAAATTACTTATAAATAACAAAATAAAAATTGAAATTGAGATAAATTTAAATGACATTTAATAATAATAAAAAAAACAAAACAAATAATCCATTAATAATAAAAAAGTTTACGTTACTTATTAAAATTTCTAAAAAAAAAAGAAAAATAAAAATCTGATACCTAACAGTTGGAAGGTAAATCAGTAATCTACAATTTAAGCAATTTAAGCTGTCAAAATTGGTGGGCCAAGAAGACATAAATTTGCTTTTATTTTATAGTTTCTGATAATGTTTTTCTAGTATCGCACTAATCTCCTATATTCACCGTCGATCTTGTCATCTCAAACTTAATCTTAGCCGTCGAGTACTCCAAACAAAATCAGCCACACAATCTTGAAAGTTTAGACGGCTAAGATCAAAGACACTTCACAAAAAGCTTGTGGTCTACTCGTGCCATTTTGAAAGTCCGGGGCATCCGGAGAAATCTCCGGATGGCCCGAATTTTCAGTCCGGGCGTCCGGAGATTACGTCCGGATGCCCCGGACCAAACGTCCGGACCATCCAGAGATTTGTCCGGATGGTCTGGAATTTTTTTTTTTCGTTTTTTTAATTTTTTTTAGGTCTCCTCTATAAATAGAAGAGACTCCAAATCCAAACTCATAAATTCATATACTCCTTTCTATGTTTCTCTAAATCACTCTATTTGTTTTAAATATTCTAGAAAACTCAAATTTCTTATTTTACATATTGTAGTCCTACTTTCGGAATTGTTTGATTTTTTTTTCACAAATTGTTTCTATTTGATAAAAACACTTAAATAACGTTGGGATAACATTATAATAGCTCAATTAAGAGCTTCGTATAATTTATCAAGTTATTTAATTGTTATAATAATTTAAATTAGTTCTTTTAATTCTAATTTTATTAGTTGTTGTTAGTTGTTATTGCTTATTATTAGTTGATATTAGTCTAAATTTAGTTTTTATTATTTGCGATATTAATTAGTTTCGATTAGTATTTTATTGCATATTTAAAAAAAACGCTGTTTTAAGTTTTAAAATGCCTCACCAATCCGCTAATTTTCACTTGTTATGAATGATGTTTGTGATAACCAAAACAAATTAATACTAACCAAAATGTAACACTAATTTTATAATCATTATTAAAATTACAATAATAAAATTCAAAATTTAATATTAAAATTATAACAATATAACTTGTAATCTTTTACCATGATAAAATATGATTTTGGTTTAAAAAATAATAAATAACATTTGTAATATTTAAAACCAAATCACAATAATAATATTCAAAATGTAATATTAAAATTATAACAATATAACTTAAAAATAATAAATAACACTTGTAATATTTAAAACCAAATTACAATAGTAAAATTCAAAATGTAATATTAAAATTATAACAATATAACTTAAAAATAATAAATAACACTTGTAATATTTAAAACCAAATCACAATAATAAAATTCAAAATGTAATATTAAAATTATAACAATATAACTTAAAAATAATAAATAACACTTGTAATATTTAAAACCTAATCACAATAATAAAATTCAAAATGTCATATTAAAATTATAACAATATAACTTAAAAATAGTAAATAACACTTGTAATATTTAAAACCAAATCACAATAATAAAATTCAAAATATAATATTAAAATTATAACAATATAACTTGTAATATTTTTGCATGATAAAATATGATTTTGGTTTAAAAAATAATAAATAACACTTGTAATATTTATAACCAAATCACAATAATAAAATCCAAAATGTAATATTAAAATTATAACCATAGAATTTGTAATATTTTAACATGATAAGATATAGTTTTGGTTTGTAATATTAAAATCAACACTACTAATATTAGATCTAAAAACATAATAATAATATTCAAAATGTGATAATAACATAAGTAATAGTTAAAATTTTGGACTGTATAATAATTACAGCACTTAAAATATTAATAACCAAAACAAATTAATACTAACCAAAATGTAATAATAATTTTATAATAATATGCAATATCTCAATATTTTTTAAATATAACATTTTGGTTATAAAATAAATAAAACATTTATAATATTTAATAAACCGCAGTTTTTTACAAATAAACCGTGGTTTCGCAGTCCTGGCGGTTTGCGGTTCTGGCGATTTACGGTCTTGCCGGTTTACTCCTTATGCAGTCCTGCCGGTTTGCGGTCCTAATGGTTTGCGGTCGTGCCGGTTTGCGGTCCTGCCGGTTTGCAGTCCTAATGGACCAGTTTTGCAGTTAAACCGCCAGTTCATAAACAGATTGTCAGCTTCGAACCGCGGTTCTTGAACCATTTGCCACCCCTAGTCCCCGCCGGTTGAGAATGGTGAAACCGGCGGGGAAGTTCGGGTTCTACCTTTCTAAATCTAGAAGGTCTACCAAAATCGAAACTTTTCTAAATAGATTGGTTAGAACAACTTCCATATTTGGAGTCTCATACTCCTCAGCAAGCTTCTGACATTCCGAGTCCATCCTTCGATTATTTCGAATTTACAAAAAAAATTATTAATTTTTGGAGGTTCAAGAGTTTATTTGTGAGTTTGAGAGTTTTTGAATTTTTTGGAGTTTTTGAATTTTTGGGTGTTTTTTAATTTTTTGTTCAGTGTTGAGTATAAGAGGGTTGTTTGGAGGAGTAATTTTGTGTTCTTATACATTTGGTTAACCGTACCCACATTCCACTACAAAACAAAAATAAAGATTCTTAGTCAAAGGGTAAAACAGTCTTTGACTATTGAATTAAAAAGATTCTCTATATTTTGGGAATGGTTATCAAAAATTGGACCCTAATTTAGCCAAACCCTATTATATAAAACTCAATATGTGCATACGTGTTAATATTTTTGTTTGACGTGCCACTGGTTTAAGTGTTTAAAGCGTATAATGATATTATATAGGTTTTGGCTAAATTAGGGTTAAAAATGTTAATCATTCCCAAATTCTAGAGAATCTTTTTTAATAAATAATCAAAGACGGTTTTGCCCTTTAACCAAAAATCTGTAATTTTGTCTTCTAGTGTATTGTGGATATAGTTAACCAAATATAGAAGAACACAAAATTACTCATCCCAACAACCCTCTTATATTCAAAATTTAACCAAAAATTCAAAAATTCAAAAACTCAAAATAATTCTAAAAGTCCAAAAAATTCAAAACCTCAAAAAACTCCATACACTCTCAAACCTCCAAAAATCAACTAATTTCTCGAAAAAAATTCAAATAATTGAAGAATGGATTCAACACGTGAGAAGGTTGATGAAGATCGTTGAACTCCAAACATGGTACTTGTTCTAACCAATCTTTCGAAAAAAGTTTCTGTTTTGGTAGATTATCCATTTTTAGAAAGTTGAACCCGAACTACCCCGCCGGGGGTAGCATCCTCAACCGGCGGGGTCGAAGAACATTCAACTTTGAGGATGAATGTCCCTCGCCGGTCGAGGTCATGCCCAACCGGCTGTAGAATCGAGTACCACCCCCGGTGTTAGTATTACTGTCCCGGCGGGGATATAGTGGCATCAGCGGCGGGGCCGAATACTTAGAAATATTTACGAATTGGTTAAAAATAGTTAGGGTTAACCCCGCCGGTTGAGGAATTTTCAACCGGTCGTTGACAACTCCCCTGGCGGTTCGAGTATTTTCAACCGTCGGGGTGTTTATTACACCGCCAGGGAATAGGTCTCCAACCTCCGGTTGGTTTGTATAACCCCATCGGTGTGGTATTTGTAAACTGGCGGGGGAAGACGTTAATTAATATTATTTTTGTAACCCTAAAATAATCTCCTGTTTTTTTTACGTAGGCCGAAGATTTAAAGAATGAAAATTATAAAGAGGAAGATTTTAAGGAGGAAGATTTAAAGAAAGAAGATTTAAAGGAGGAAGATTTTAAGGCCGATGATTTTAGTTCGTGCATGGTGAAGGAGAAGGAAACGCTGGTGCCTTGCTCGGTCGATTATAGCCATTTGTTCGACACCAAATGCCACTACTCTCAAGTGGAGTTGATCGAATGGGTGAAGTAGACCGCAATGGATAACGGGTTTGTGGTAACATTACGACGATGCGATAGACTTGATTGAAAAACTCCGAGAATTGAGTTTGTGTGCGAAAGATTTGGAGTTTACAAAAAAATGGTAGATATGAAGCATCTAAAGAGGAAGTCAACCGACACGAAAAAATGCGGATGCCCTTTCACTCTAAAAGGAAAGAAGTTGGGTGATGATTTGTGGGGTTTAGAGGTCGAATGCGGCGTTCACAATTACGATACTACATCGTACAAAGAAGGTCATTCTTACTTTGGACGATTTAACAAATAAGAGATGGATTTTGTAGTTACTTCTATGAAAATGTGATCCCGTCCTCGGGACATTCTCGATGGGGTTAAGAAGTTGAACCCCAAGAATTCTTCCTCAATGCGCACCGTCTACAACGCTCAACTAAAACATCGGAAGCTCGAGAAAGGTGGTCGGTCGCAATTCCAATACTTGTTGGGCGAACTTAAGTGGCTAAACTACTACGAATTTCATAGAAAGTCCGGAGACGGAAGCGATGTCATAGGCGATCTTTTCTTCGCGTAACCGGTTAGTTTGGATTTGTTACGCACATTTCCAAACGTGATTGAAATGGATAACACGTACAAGGTGATCAAATACGGGATGCCATTGTACGAGGTCGTCGGAGCCACTTGTAGGGGGAAGACTTTCTACATCGGATTCGCGTTCATGTCGGGGGAAAAAATCGAGAGCTACAAATAGGTGTTAGAGTGATTATATTCTTTGATGGTAACTCACTCCATCGAATTACCATCCATCGTTTTGACGGATAGAGACTTGGCGCTTGTGAAGGCGGTGGAGGATGTGTTTCCTAATGCAACACACATGTTGTGTCGATGGCACATCAACATGAACGTCTTAGGGAAAATAAAAAAAAATCATAAAGGATAAGAAAGTATCCAACGCATTCTTGAAAGTGTGGAATGAAATGATGTTGGCTGAAATGGAAATAGAGTTCAACGACTACCGAGCCGAATTGCACCGTGACTTCAAAGAGTATCCGCAAGAAATTGAGTATACGAAAAGTTAGTTAGGGCCTTACGGTGACAAATTTTTGATGCGGAGAACCAACCAGTGGATGCATTTTGGTCACCAAACCACAAACCGCGTGGAGAGCGCTCATTCGACCCTCAAATGTTTCATCGGTACGAGCAAGGGTAACTTTGAATATTTTTGGTTGAAGTTGCATACCTTCATAGAATAGCAGCACGGGGACATAAAGGGTTCAGTCGAAAAGAGCCGCTTGTTAGCCCTACACAAGTTCGCAAACAAGGTGTACGACAAACTAAAAACCAACGTCTCACACTATGCCTTGGATATTTTGTCCGACGAAGTAGATTGTGCTCGCAACATGACAATCATGGGTTGTATGCCTTGCGGTTTCTCAATACGAAGCACGCACGGTGTCCCTTGCACGCACGATATCTACGAGTTTGTTGCCAAAAGGTTAGAGGTGCCTCTAGAGTTGTTTAACTAACATTGGAAGAGGTTGGAAATTTTAGTCCGTACAAACCTCACGACTATGGAACAACTAAAAACGAAGCTTGACAAACTACTATGTGATGTCATGGAATCCAAAGATGAAGCGCGAATAGAGCACGTCTACAAAAAATGGTTTGACGTCGTCCATCCAGAAACAACTACCATTTTGGAGCCATTGGTGAAGCCAAAAGCGTGCGGTCGTCCACCTAACAAGGGAAAGCTTTATATTGTCGTTGATGATACATCCACTAAATGTGACAAAAGTGGGCATGAGTATGTGCTTGAATCAGAAAATGCTAGTTCTCCTTCATTTGCGGATGAATTCAAATCTCCTCCGACAACATCAAGTAAAGGGAAAAAAATTCCTGGGAAAAAATCTGGTGAATAAAATTAGTTCTGATAGTGCAGCCGCTCATAAGAAAGGTAGTCCAATTCCAACTCAAGCAAGTGGAACGATGCTTTCTAGTGGAACGGTTGGTTGTAGGTCAAGCTCAACGTTGCCGGCGAAGGAAAGTTTTGTAGACCCTAAAGGATACCTAAGACAATTCCCCATCTACCTTAGACCATTTGTGGAGTCAATTAATGACGTAAAATCTGATGGCCATTGCGGGTACCGCTCCATAGCGTATGCGTTAAGCGGGCAACAAGATGGGTGGAGGTTGATAAGAGATTCCCTTTACAACGAGTTGATGGATTATTCATCCGTGTATGTTAAAATATTTACAAGCATGGAGGAACTGCTTGATGTTGTGGAGTGTGTGAAGTGCTCTGGTAACGTGGGTACTAATGCCCATTAGATGTCCATGCCCGAGATGGGGGTGGCAATTGCATCTACATTTAACTGCGTACTCCATTTTGTTGGAGTATACCGAAATATGGGCGTCTGCTTCACTTTTCTCCCCCTAAGAGGTGCACCGCCTCCAATGTCAAACCGGGTGGAAATCGGATTGGGTTGGGTCAACTTCAACCATTTCGTTAACGTAAGTATTTTTTGACCTTCGCGATTAGTTCTAACATATTATAGGCATGATAGTCGGAGTCGAAAATATCAGAAGGAGCATAAATCTAAAAAGCCAACTAAATCTAGATTTGTGATTGAGAATCCACTCTTCAAATATAATGCGGCAAATCAGTATACCCATTCTGCAAATCAAGGCTTGTATGTATTCATGGGAAGTGGTGTATGAGGTAACTAATACATGCAATGAGTAGATTGGGGGACTTCTCATTTATCAGCTGAGATAAGATCATTATCACTTCTTAAGCACTTTAACATCACTAAAATTGAAAAATTTGATGGGACACAAGATTGTGACGACCTACTAAGTTAAACAATTTTTTTGATGAATTTTGATGATGACGACAAGTTGGTGTGTAGGTAATTTTCAAAAAAATTCAAAGGCATAGCCTTGAAGTGGTACAATAGGATGCTGATAAGATTGATAACTAATTTTAGGATATTCTATACTATTTTCCGAAGGCAATTCGTGGGGATCAAAGAAATGTGGGCTAATGAAGATACTATAATTCAATGCAAGCATACAGTTGGAGAAAAGTTAAAAATTTATACTAAACGCTTTGTGTTGACCAAGACTGAATTTGATGATTATGATAAAAATGCGGTATGTGGTGATTTTAGACAAGGATTTCTCCTTGAATATTTAGCAAATATAACTACAAGGAGAAAAACACTTACTTTTGGGGCTCTAATGGCTCAAGTAGAAGAGAAGATTAAGGTGGATGAATCAATAAGTGTCTAGATAAGGCCTAGTTTATCTCAGAGGCACTCAAAGCAAGACAATACTCCCACCAGTCAAGGTTATCATGGTAGTACTTCGAATTTTCAAGGAACTTCTTGATCAATGGTATCAACTAATTTACCTTCTCGGGTTGAACCGTCGATTAGTTGTGAATGAACCAGTGGTACAAGGGAGAGTTCGAAGCTTATGTGAGTATTTGGAGCCTTTAACAATTTATGAAGGAGACACTATGGCTGGAAAAACTAATAGTTCTAGGAAAAAACATATGGTAAGTTTAACTACGAAGTTGGAAGGATAAAGTTTTACTTATCTTTATGAAAATAATATTATACCTTTCATCTTGTTTGATGAAGATGATTTAATTGGTGTAGTTGGCCCTGATAGAGATGCAATAGTGAGTTTTTTTCAAAAGATTCATAATCCACCTGTAATTATCCGATCCGAGCGAACAATAGTGGAGTTATCAGGGTGACAACACAAGTTATTAAAGAATTTAAAAGTGAGGTTTTATTGGGACGTGGTCCATTTAAGAAAAAAGTCCAAGTATTGATTATGTTCATTGATTGTCTGACGAGCTACAATGCTATTTTGGGGAGATATTAGTTATACATTGTAGCTTTTATAATTCATCAATGCTTGATATATGTGATTGAGGATCGTGTAGGAGTCGTTCGAAGTAGTTAACAAGTGTCTAGTAAGTGTTATGCAATAGATTTGCACACTATGAAGGGTGTGGGTATTGATAGAATAGTAGAATAACAGTTAAATGGGTCTTTCTCAAATATGGACAAGATGGATGATCCGAGGGAGACTCCGGGTTCATTAATCATCAATGAGAATATAGAGGTTTATATTTTTCTAATGGAAAAAGTTTGAATATATGAACGTTGTTGTCGCCGTCAGTACGATATCAAATATTAAGACACTTGTCCAAAAAACTAGTGTTGTTTGCTTAGAGAACTAAAGATTTTATATGGGTTCCTTCCGAGGTGATTTTTTATTGCTTGGTAGTTAACCTAAAACTTAGAAGATTTTTCCAAGAGAATGACAAAGTAGCATGTGAAATTAGAAGATTATGAGATTGACTTTACTCATCGTGAGCTATCAAGGCCCAAGCCTTAGCATATTGTTTCTTCAAATTTTGTTCGGAGCACACTGATAAGGAGGGTAATGATATAATTCTATTAATAACAACAAGCAAATGGGTAGTTAGAACTGAGGAAGGTTCCATTATTTTGAGGTCAGGACCATGATTTCAGCTAATAGCTCCATTAGGGAAGGCTATGTATCAAGCAATAGTATTCAGATTTAGAGCATCGAATAACAAGGCAGAATACAAGGCGACGCTAGCCAAATTAAGATTTGGGAATATTTATGGATGTCAAGAAAGTTCTTTTGCAAACGGACTCGCGGCTTGTGGCGAACCATATATTAGGAATATTTGAGGCTAAAAAAGATCAACTTATCAAGTATTTGCGAGAACTTATGGGATAAACAGTCTTGTTTGATAATATTACGATTGAACATATTAACCGAGTAGAAAACACTACTGCATATTCTTTGGCGACCATTTCTTACTCCGAGGGGTAGCCTTGAATTTTTATTTCACGAGAATTCATTTATAATGATTAAATCCGAGCAGTGTTTATATTTGGAGGAGGTGTTTGTGGCTACCAAGGAATAACAAAGAGATTTGGGGTTTGATTTGAAAGAATTTTTTCTCAAAGGTATGTTACCACTTGATAAAACGTTTGCTCAACAATTGAGATTTATGGTGCATGGGTATACAGTTCTTGGGGTAATCTTGTATAAGAAAGCTTGGAGTCGATTATTGCTGAGATGTTTGACAAAAAATGAATCTCAATTTTTTTTTCTGAACTGCATGGCGGAGAATGCTCAGCTTATTGTATTTTCAAAACTTTAACAATAAGATTATTTTTGGTAGGGTATTATTGGCCTACCATAATGGATAATGCTAAAATTTTCGTTCGTATTTGTGATATTTGTCAAATATTTTTAAATACTATTCACATGCCAGTTGTGCCGCTATATTTAATTTCCGACGCTCTACCCTTTGATAGATGTGGGTTGGATTTAGTTGGACCACTATCCATGGCTTCTGGAGGACGAAAAATAATTATTGTTGCGGTAGATTACTTTTCGAAATGGCATAGTAGAGGCCCTATTAGGAACAAGAGCTAGTCATCAAACTTATTTTTTCATATATTTGTTGTAGATTTGGGGTTCATCGGATCATTACTACATATAATCGATCTCAATTCAATAACAAAGAGATGACATCCTTTTGTACTTCGAGAGGAATCAAATAGTGTTTTTCAACACTTTTTCAACCACAAGCAAATGGCCAAGTGGAAGTTACTAATAGAACGATTTTGGATGGCCTTAATAGAACTTTAGAAGGCACATGTGGAAAATGACCTAGCTATCTTCAAGAGGTGTTATGGGCCTATAGAAAGAACACCTCGAACTGAAACTCAAGAAACTCATTTTTCTCTGGTATATAGAATAGATGCGGTGAGCCGAATGTAATCCACACTTCGTTCTTATAAAGTATTTTACTAATTCGAGGATATTAACGAAGAGGCTAGACGAGTAGACCTCGATTTGGTATAATAAAATAGGACAAAAGCACATTTAAACTCGCTTCATTATCAAGATTTAATGTGAAACTGTTACAAATCAAAGGTGAGACAAAGAGATTTCAAAGTAGGTGGTAAAGTTTTGAGAAATGTCTTTTTGCATACAAAAGATAAAAGAACTGGTAAAATGGATCCAAATTGAGAAGAACCATATTCAGTGGTCGAAAAGGTTAAACCATTGACATATCGCCTTGAAAAAAAGAAAGGAGACCTTTACATCACCTTTGGAGTATTGAAAATTTACGATTATATTATGAGTAATTTCCTGAACATCTATGAGAATATTATTTCTTTATATGTATATTGACAGGTGACATACTATATTCTATTTTGTTGGCTCATCAAGGTTTTAATGAGGTGTCTATATAGCCAGAATTGCTAATAAAATAATTCTTTTGCCAATAATTCAAGTAGATGTTGCTCTATGATTAAAGATAAAATCATTTTTATAATGGTGAAAGCTTTTCAACTTTAGATTCAAAATTTATTTTTATATGAATATAAACAATTTTTTTCTATAAATTAAAGAAGGACTGATCACCCTTGAGATAATCTACGAAATAATATTATTCAAAGTGTCAACATGTGTGGAAATATTATTCGAAGTGCCAATGTGTGTGACAATATAATATAAAGTGACAGTGTGTGTGGCGATATTATTCGTAATGCCAATGTGTGTGGCACTATTATTCGAAATGCCAATGTGTGTGGCGGTATTATTCAATGATATTGTGAGATTGATAAAGTAACATAATATTTAACACAAACAGTGCCATTTGATGGGCACTTACAAAAATACCAGCAGTGACATTTGATAGTCACTTACAAAAGAACAGACAGTGACATGGGATAAACACTTACAGAAATACCAACAATGACATGTGATGGTCACTTATAGAAATACATACAATTCCATTAATGGGCACTTATAAAAATACAAACGATTACATGTGATGACATTAATAAAAAAACATAAAAAATAGTCAAATACACAATTCGTAAACAAGAAATATGATTTCTTCATATTTTCTTCGTCGCCATTTGAAGGTTCACCTGAGTTGATTTCAGAGAAACTTCCTTAATCTTCTGAATTCTCAATTTCTGATTAAGTAACTCCATTATTCTCGTTGTTTTTTTATTCTAACTCCTCCGAATCACTTATAACAGTAGTGAATGCATCTTTAGGGTGCTGGTTTTGTTGGAACCAAATACCAATAGAAGGCCATGTTTGCCTTCAGAAATATTTGGTGGAAGTCAAGAATCACAAAAAATTGGCTTCTTGTTCACGATTCCTCAAAGTCTTAATAAACTTGCTAGCACATGCGCCCACAACCGAGGTTATACCATCAACGTTTTCTTTCTCAGCTTCAACTTTGTACGATTCTAAGTCTTGTAAGGCTTCATTTTCCCTCTTCACTTTCTCCGTATGAAGTATTGATTGCTTCGAGATTGAAAATGCTTTTGGTGTAATTCTGTTTTATGATTTAAATTTAGTTGGTGCAATTCTTCTTGGTGTTTCTTAGTTAGATGGTCATTCATTTGCATAACCATATTGTGAAATTTCCCTCTATCCATTTGAAATACTTGGAATTGATCAATAAGATTCATTTAAGCCACTTCAGCCTACATTTTATTATCCGCGGCTTCTTTTCATCCTTCAATATTTTGGCAATGCTTTCAAGGGTCGTAAAATGTTAGATTATATTGAGCAACTCCGTTGATGTTTCATTGCTAGCATATGCAGGGAAGGTTTTTTCTAACATTGATACTTAGGGAGGGTTCACCGAAGGACATGGTGGTTGACTTTATGGAAGCACTATTAATTGATATTTGATAGTTTTCTAGATTGTCCGAAGGGTTCTCTACAGTCTCATTCACAATTCCAATGAATTGATTTTCATTCTCTTAAAAGTGTGGTCCAGAGTCGTAGAATCAATGATCTTGATTCTCATCTTTATTGCCATTGAATTTAGGTGTCAGATTCAATGATGAGGTATCAATACCTTATTCAGGTGTAGTTTCAGTAGAAGTCTTCGAGGAACATAGCTTATTTTTTAAAATAACCATTTTATTTCTTTTGGAAGCTTTGGGGATGGAATTTTTGGTGTCAGAAATGATAACTTTTACAATTTTTCTCTTCATTTTATTTTTTGGGCTAACATTGGCTTTCTTCTTTGCCTTGCACGATTCATCTTAAGAATTTTTCTTTGAAAACATATTTTGTTTATGGTTTGGGGCCCTATTCACAGTAGGAACAACAACTTGAGCGTCATGAGAAACTAATATTTTCACAACATTACATGCCAAATAAGGCTTCATTAGTTTATTAACATCTACAACAGAATCAGGCGTTATTTTCCACAAGTGACTTTGGACAAAGTTGAATGGGTCAAAGCACTTGTGAAATTCGTTTGACCATTCTTCTGAAGCCCATTCACTCAATTTATAGAATGTCTCATTCGTGTCAGTCAAGTATATTTGATAGCACTTTGAAATTTTGGCATAGTACAAATAAAGTTAGTAAAATTTGTGAGAAAAGCTAATATGGAGAGAAATGAAACTTACTAGTGCTCTTCCATTTAAGAGACATCATTTGTGGGTTATTTGTAGATATTTCTTTGCCAGTCCCCCAATAACCAGATACGAATAATAATTTTTATTTCCAAGTTTTTTCTGTCTCGAGAAGGTCATCAATTATCTTCGAGGAGTTTATGAGGATAAGATAGTAAAAATGAAGCACTAGATTTTTAGAGACACTTGTATTAGAGATGCACTACTCGATATAAATATGGATTTTGGCCAGTCTCGAACCCATAATGCAAGACAGAAGTGTAAACCAGAGATTAAGACTTGCTTAAATAGGGCAAAGGTCAATAATGTCAAAGTAGTCCACAATTATTGGATCTAGCGGAAACGAAGACCCTAGTTCAAAATTTTGTGTAAACTACCAACTCATTTTCTCCACATGAAAGAAGAGTCCTCCAACAGAAGGTATTCAAAGAGAGACGTTCTCTAGGTTCCCCAATTGTTTACAAATTGCATCTACTTCAGATTGGTCGAAATATTCATATTGTACATTATTAAGTGCAATGAGATATTTAGGGAGAACGTCTTTGAAATTTACACTCACAATATGAAAACTTCATTTACCTTGTTCTTTTTCTTCGACTTAGGTTTTTTTTTCATGAATATTCTCCTCGGAGTTAGGCGTAAGAGTGTTGTCAATTATTTGAATTTCTAAATCATTATCAGAATTTTGAATCAGAGTCACTTACGCCCTCGGATGGTTCATCCCGAAGCTAGGGAAGTGCACATGAGCTAGTGAGTCGACCTTGAATTTGAGAAGATAACTTTGTACCAATAGAAGCATCTTATAGATTAGAAGGTGTCTTCAATACAGTTTTGTTGGTAATTTCCGAAAGAATCACCTGTGACTTTTTGCTTGTCCTAGTTGTTTCCTTCGAAGGAAGAGGTTTTGGGTTACTTTGTTGATTGGTGGCGGTGGTTTTTGTTTTAGGATGTAAGGAAGTTGTTTTTTCTTTGAAATATTACGATCTTTATATTATTCCATAGCGATGAATTGTGCGAGGTGGCTTATTTTGTCTTCTTTAAGGTGGCTTTTGCGAGCAAGCAACGGGTTTAAATTAGATGGATTGTTTGAGAAGTTTTTGAGATCGGTCGAGGGTGATTGTTTCTTGGTAAGAGGTCAGGGACCATACGTTAATTTTTGGACAACTTGAAGGGGTTTATCAAAAATATACCAACAACTTCTCTCTTAACAGCCCTTTTTGTGATGGTAAACCAGTCTCAAGCGTTTTTTAGACCGACATAAACAAAGTGGAAGCAAATCAGATAGAACCTCATGGACATAATATGATGGCGATGGTGGAGGAACTATTTTAATGATAAGCTTTCTCTCTCTGTCTTTAGAATTAAATTGTGTTAGGTGAGATGTGATATGAGAAAGTATTTATTGAAAAGGATGTGAAGATGAGTAATGACCATTTTTATAGAGAAGTTGAAGAGTTAAGAAAATTCTCATTGGTTAGTATTGATTTGATGTTTAACGGGCACCTAGTGATGGCAATTTGGGTAGCTTGACAGGTGTAAGACATGTTAAAACAAAACGATACAAGTGCCCAATAACTTCTATTATCTTCTACATTGTTCTAAAATCAACTTTAATACATCGAATGAATTCTGAGGAGTTGTGAATTTTGAATGGTGTTAATTGTGGGAAAAGGATATGGTCAGTACATGTACGAGGAGAGAAAAAGTTTTTCTCGGAAAAGCATACTTGATGTTGCTTCAGACTTCTCCGCTTAGATAATGGTCTAGAGCACCTCCCAAGAGGAACACTGAAATTGACCTACAAACAACAAATTTTAATGATTTTTACTTTTGGTAAAATAATGAATAAATAATGTATAAGGAAGGTTTGGTATATAATATAAGGATAAATGACTAGATGTATAATTTGTAAGAAATATGTTTGTACAAAATATTAAAGTGTGGTGATACCACCTAATAAACAATAGTCTGTTAGTTGTAACTTAATCACCTATAAATAAGTGTACTTTTATTGGAAAGAGAATGAAACTTGACACTTTTTACGTTTGACAACTTTCTCTCTTTGAAATACTTTATTGTAGCTTTCTCTCCATAAATAACCCTTTAGTCAAAGTATAAATCTGTTTAGACCTCTCTTTCACTTACCAAAATATTTAAAGTTATCAACTAAAAATATGATAAAATTGTATGTACAAACGATCATCTGGAATAACAAAATTACTATTGTCATACTTTGAGTTATTTTATTATCTTAATATTTATATAGAAATTATACCATTCAGATTTATATAGCCGGATTTTACCACACCTAATTGGTGTCGTCAGTGGGAAGCGATTGCGACAATGAAGATACTTCTTCAAATTGTTTTTAAAAAACTAAGATGCCTAAAAGAAACTGATATTGATCCGTTTGTCAATGAAGGCATTAATTTGAGGTATATGGCGTTCGACCACCAACTTCGACAACTCTGGTCACAAACTTCCAACTGTGGGCTTGGGGAAAAGCAGAACTTACTAGTAGTAAGTATAATGCTTCATCTGAATGGTAAGTAGTTTCCACTAATACTGATAAGGAATAATCTCGTCAAAGGAATTCCACTGAAATTAGGTTGAAAAAATTCATAAAATAAGGAAGCTCAAATATATGAATTATTTTAGTAAAAATACCGTAAAATCCACAAATAAAGGGGTAGTTCCATATTTATACTACAAATAGATCTTAGTATCATGGATGAATAATACATGTCTTCATAGCTACATCGAATTAATCTATTACATAATTTGTTACAAATATTATATTAGCCTCTAACTACATAAGGTATTTGAGTAATATCAAATAGTTGAGTAGAAAATTCTTAAATGATCTTTAGCCCATATATGCTTTTATTTCCTTGCTATATATTATAATTTACTCTATTCAACTTGATCTTTATATCTAGGTCGTATTCTTTCTTTTGCAGATTCTCCATTGTTTTTTTTTTCATTTTCAACATCGTATCTACACTGTCTCCTTTAGCTTGGCTGGTTAGGCCGTACTTTGTCATTTAGAATCAATATATTAAATATTCCTCTTTCGGCACAACTTAATTTGTCTTCATTTATGGGTCATCATTATTGCATTTATAAATTATCATTAATAATAATTTTACATGTTATTATTCATCTTAAGCATTTATTATGTTCTTCTTAGTTTTTGTCATGAACCATATTATATTCCTAGTTTTTCATTAGTAGATCTTCATGTGACTTTATTATCATACCTTAACTCTTTTAGTAAATCTTCCTTATGAACCTTTATTACCTAAATAAAGATGTATGATCCTTAGGAGAGCTTTTTTAGGGATCCCCAAGTTTTTGAAATATTTTTTTTGTTTTAAGGACTATTTGATGATTTCAAGGTCATTCTAATGATGATAGGTTGGATGAAGTCTGGGGGAGGTTCAGGTCTACTCCAACAAATAAGAAAACCTACTAGATGTTTAGCTGGAACTCTTGAGATATATGGTGCTACAGATTTTCCTAATATACTACAAGATGTTGCTGGAAATTTGGTTAGAGTTTTACAGGATAATGCTAGAGCTTTGTCTACAATGTCGGAGGAGCCTTTTGTATATTTTGTTGAAACCTCGGTCATAGTTGTAGAAGTTGTTGCCATTAGGCTTAACTTGAGCCTTTGCATATTGTCTGAAACATCTTTCAACAAGCCCATAGTTAGAGGTTCATTGATCTCGTACTTGATTCTCGCTTCCTTCACCAGTGGGTTTGGAAATAATGGGTTTTCTCATTGGCTTGCTTCTCTTCTTACGTCTGCGTCTTCCACTATGGTCGGAAGATCCTCGGCATGATGCATCCTTGTTTTATTCATATTTGGCTTTTAATGAGGGGACTATGCGCATGTTGGTTGATAACTGATGATCCTTCCATATTGATGACGCGGCTAAAATAGAAGAAGAAGCAACGATAGATGAAACCCTAATTCAAGGGTAACATGATGAAACCCTAATCTTAGGGTAACAAAGATTGAAATTTTCAGAGATAAAAAATATATTGTTCCAAAAACTTAAAATAACTTAAGGCATATGAGGCTTTATATAAGAGCTTCTCAAAACCCTAAATTATAATACAAGGAAATAAAATAAATATTTTAAAAAATAAAATAAAATAAAATCTTAATATAATTAGATTTGATTTAAATGCATAAGATATTTGAATAAAATTAAATTAAATTAAAAAGGTTTTTGTTTGGACTTTCTGGGATACATCACGTATCATAAAGCTTGTAGCATCGTTCCTTTCCTCCTTTATGTGGCCTTTTAGATGTTAGACCATCCTTGGAGTGAAATCACCACCTATAAAAGTTTGAAATTGTTAACATTCTCATCACATAGGTATTACGCTAGCTGGTAGAAGTCCATGGTAAGAGTTGTCGGAGTTTCAAAGTTTTCGAAGCCAATGGTCGTACACCTGTATTCGAATCATGCATCTTCATCGACGATCAAATTATCATTTGTATTCGAATCCTGCATCTCTAGGGTAGAAGTTTTCTTCCCATAAACGAAGACGATTTGGTGAGATAGAATCTGATTGACATGATTTAAATGTGTAAGTAAATGAATTAGATAATGAAACGATGGTACAATTGTATGAAGTGTGGTAGAATCTATAGTATTTTTCTAGATCTTATTACATAAAATTATATCTTATTTATAGAAAGAGTATAACTTGAGATACTAAACAGATAAATAAAGATACATGAATGAATTTTCATTTATTATTTAATCGCGTAAGTAGGTAGTTCACTTGTTTTTTTTCTTTTATGATATGCATGCCGGATAATTAGGTTGGATCAGTTTCACCATTGTTACTATTGATGTTTGAAATCAATATTATATCTAATCTGAATAGTAGATCGCATAACAAATATTTAACAAATTAACACTTATGTAAAATTAAAATAATTGATCTTATGTTTGTATAATTATTTACTATTTTATTATTAAGTGATTCTTTATTGGGTTCTCACCATTGAGGTACTAAACTTAGAAAAACTGCCACTAAGTTATCTAAATAATTATTTTAACCAATAAGGTGTTCTTTTATGATAAATATCAAATATACCATTGAATTAAAATGCACCATTGATTTACTCTAATCAATAATATTCGTTGAATAGACTTTTGAGTATTAGTTAACCATTGATTTACTCTAATCAATAATATTCGTTGAATAGACTTTTGAGTATTAGTTACACAAAATAATTAAAACCAGTTACGGCTTAAATAAATTTCTCTGGTTACAAAAATTAATCAAAACTAGTTACGACATTCAAATCGATTTCTCCAATCAAAAAATTTAATCAAAACTAGTTACGACATTCAAATCGATTTAAAAATTAAAAACCATTTATGAAAATTAAAATAAATTTCTCGAATGCACTTTCATAATTTCTTATCTAACACAGAAATAAAATCATCTCTTAAAATTTGTTAAATTATATTTCAGTTCTTCCCAAAGATATAAACGATAACTAGGCATGGCGTTAAGCAAGAAACTATGTTTATATACTTTAGTCAATATTTGATGCGTATACAAATATAAGACAGTAGTATTTATCAAGAAGTATGTGGTGTTCTTCTATAAAAACAATATGACATGTGGTATCTCTACTTCGTTGGAATCATAGAAGTCTTTCGTGTTCTTGTAAGCTCACTTTAATCTGATGTGAATTAACCTCTCTCTCGCTTTCCTGTTTTTGCGGATAAAGTGACAAAACTGTCTTTTATTTTTATTTTTAAATTTGTCATATCATGTTGTTTTTAAAAAATTGGTCATCACAAATTATTTTTAGAAAATCTGTTTTGTGAGTCTTGTTCATCGACTAAAAACTTCTATCGTATTAGGATGTTTAAATTTTTTTGGTCATGCCATGCTGTTTTAAATTTTTTTATCATACCATGTTGTTTTTAAAAAGTCTGTCATGTCAAGTTACTTTTAAAAGATCTGTCATGCCAAGAATAAATCTATCATGTTACGTTATTTTTAAAAATATTTGTCATGTTATTTATTTTTAAAAATTCCGTTATGTCACGTCATTTTTCAAAAATCTGTTATGTCACGTTGTTTTTAAAAATTTGTTCTGTCATGTTATTTTAAAAAAAAATGTATTGCCATCTTTTAGAAAATTTGTCATGCGAGATTTGTTAATCACTAAAAAATATGCACTGCTACATTATTATTAAAAATATGTTATGCCACATTGTTTGATTTGTTTTGTCCTACCACGTTATGTTTAAAAAACTATATTGACATGGTTTTTCTTAAATCTATCATGTGATGTTTTTTTAAATTTTGTCATGTCAGCTTTATTCATCAACTAAAATAATTTATCATGTTATATTATTATAGAAAAATCTGTCATGTCATGTTGTTTTTAAAAAACCTATCATATCATGCTAATTTTAAAAAATCTGTCATGCCACATTCTTTTTTTAAAAATCTGCCATGCCAACCTTGTTCATCTACTAAAAATCTATCATAATACATTGTTATTAAAAAAATATCTTGACATGGTGTTTGTATAACTGCAGCGACATATGCAATACTCTGGAGGAGGAAAAACATAAGTTGTGGGACATTGTTAGTGATGTTAGGTGTAAGAATGATTTTCCATAAATGCTTAAAAACTCCTACCCACTAATATGTGCTTACATAAGTGAGGAGAATTCTATAAGTGTGTTGAAAATGGTGTGGAAGAATTCAGCTCATAATGGACATTAAACATTGTGTTATTAGTACCTAGAAAATTCCCTACCATTGTTGTGTGTGCAAAGATAAATCGTAGTTGTATTAAAAACCAAAGAGTAGATAACAATATGCCCAACACATGCATTAGAAATGGAAGATCCATAGTGCTTACTGAAATTACATAAATATGTTTTTATTAAATCACTATGCAATTATCACAAAATGGCTCAAGCACAGAACTTATGCGAAGGAAAGACTTAAATGAACACAGAATTTAACGTGGTTCGACAATTGTCTACGTCCACGGGTGCCGCCAGAGAAAAGATTTTCACTAGGATAGAAAAGGTTACAGATTTCAGACTATGTTTTGTGTAGTCCTAGTAGTCTGTTTATATGGAATTAATAGACTTACTATATAGTGGGTCTAATGGGTTCATATACACTAATAAGAAAACCATCCATTGTATTACAGCTTGTCAATGACACAAAACTGTACCGCCGAACACGGTACACTGTCAAGGCACTATTCGACTCATTCACAGTAAATCTTCCCCTTGAGGCGAATATCATTTCCTCACTATTAACAAAGAAACTTTTCTTCTTCTGACTTACCAAATGCCCCTAAGGCATTCACTCTATACTGCGAATACCGATCTAGTTTAGGCACTCCCTAAACTTTCGAACTGATACTGCCTTGGTCATATATCTGCTGGATTATTGTGTGTAGACACTTTCTTCACATCAACAATTCCCTTTGATATCATATCACGAATAAAATTATACCTGATATCTATGTGCTTTGTACGCTCATGGTACATCTGGTTCGTTGTACGGTTTATGACGCTTTGACTGTCACAAAACACTTTTGTAGTAATCATATCCAATCCCAAATGTGCCACCAAACCTTGCAACCATAATGCCTCTTTAACTGCTTCTGTTACCACCATGTACTCTTCCTATGTTATAGACAAAGCTATAATAGCTTGCAACTATGCTTTCCAACTGATCGCACTCCCAACTATAGTTTATACATATCATGTCAGAGATCTTCTTTTATCCATATCACCTGCAAAATCAGAATCAACAAAACCAACCAATGATCCTGCAACATCATTCAGTGATTCACCAATATCGGCCTTGTTAAAAGTTAAGCCAACGTTCACAGTATTCTTAAGATACCGAAGTATCCATTTCACTGTCTTTCCCAGGACAACCCATATACCTGCTAACTATACTATACGCATGTGAAATATCAGGATGTGTGCATACCATAGTATATATGATACTACCAACTGCACTTGCATATGGAATCTTCGAAAAAATTTCCAACTCAGCATCGTCTTTGGCCGCTATTACTGTAGACAACTTGAAATGAGTAGCAAATGGAATGCTAACTGCTTTAGCATCAAACATGTTGAATCGTTGTAACATTTTTTCAATATAGCTTCGTTGAGATAAGTGTAATGATCCTACACTTCTGTTCCTGATAATCTCCATACCAAAATATTTATTTGCTCTACCCAAATCCTTCATCTCAAACTCGGCACTAAGCTGCTTCTTTATCAGCATAATGTGTGACATACTACAAGCAGCAATAAGCATATCATCCGCATATAAAAACAAGTAAACATAAGAATCATCTAACATCTTTTGATGATACACACAACTATCATATGGACTCCTTGTGAACCCTTTTGACACCATGAATGTATCAAAACGTTTGTACCATTGCCTAGGTGACTGTTTGAAACCATACAATGACTTTTTCAGCAGACAAACTTTGTCCTCCATATTAGGTTCGATAAATCTCTTTGGTTGTCTCATGTAGATTTGCTCCTCCAATTCACCATGTGGAAATGCAGTCTTCACATCCAACTGCTCAAGCTCTAAATCATGCAAAACTATTATGGCTAACAAAACTCGAATCGAACTATGCTTCACCACTAGAGAAACCACTTCATTGAAGTCAATTCCTTCCCTTTGAGTAAAACCCTTAGCGACGAGTCTTGACTTGAATTGAGATGCCTCAACCCCTGGATTACCTTCCTTTTTCTTGAACACCCATTTACTGTCTACTATCTTCTGTCATTTAGGCAAGTCAACAAGCTTCCATGTTTGATTCTTATGAAGAGATTCAATCTCTTCCCCCATATCACTAATCCATTGATCTGCCTCTGAACTCGCTATAGCTTCTCTGTAGCTACTAGGTTCCTGCATCTCAACTTCTCTTGCAACTGACAGAGCATATGCAACTAGATTCACATACCTTTTTGGAAGTCTAATATCTCTTCTTTCTTTGCCCAATGCTATGCTATAAGGTTGTTGTTCTGGTTCGGGCGCATCATTGTCACTATCATTCGATGCTGACGCTTCACCTCCTGATTCTGGATCCACCTCAGAACCACTTGAACTATTGGACCTGCTAGGAACTTATTTTACTTCAAATTCCACCGGTTTACTCACAACTGATCCTGATTCGACCATGTCTCCTACTTCTTTCTGACTGTCTATCGAAGCAAACTCATTAAAAGTAACGTCCTTACTGATGAGAAAACCTGAAGACTTTGGAGAGATACACCATAACCTATATCCCTTCACTCCAGTAGCATATCCTAAATATATGCACTTTTTTTCCCTCGCCTCAAGCTTACCATCTCTCATATGAGCATACGCAGGACAACCGAACACCTTCAAATGTTCATAATCAGCCGACGATCCAGACCAAATCTCAAAAGGAGAATTACAATCAATAGTCATTGATGAAGACCGATTCACCAAGTAACACGTTGTATTGATAGCTTCAGCCCAAAAATATTTTCCCACACCGGAATACGAGAGCATAATTCGTGCCTTGTTACAAAGTGTTTTCTTCATTCTTTCTGCGACTCCATTCTGTTGTGGTGTTCTAGAACAAGTGCGCTGGCGCACTATTCCCTCAGCTTCGCAGAACTTGTTGAACTCACGATTGCAATATTCTAACCCATTATCTGTCCTAAGACGTTTGATTTTTCTTCTTGTTTGCTTCTCAATCATCTTCTTTCATGTGACAAAGGTTGAATATGCCTCATCTTTCGTTTTCAAAAAGTAAACCCACACCATCCTTGAATAATCATCAATCAAACTCATGTAGTATCTGCTCCGCTCTTGGATGGAATTCTCTTTGGACCCCAAAGATCTGAGTGAATGTAGTCCACTGTCCCTTTAGTCTTTCTTATAGCCGATTTGCTGAATTTGACTCTAATTTGTTTACCAAACACACAGTGCTCACAAGATCCCAATGATTCTGCTTTATATCATTTCAACAAATCTCTATTTCCCAAAATAGCTAATCCTCTGTCACTCATGTGACCAAGACACCAATGCCACAACTTATTTTGATCCTGACTACTTTGGCTATTACTCCCTGATGATGCTACTGCAGCATCGCCCATAACAACACTCCCCTGGAGAATGTAAAGACCTTTCTACAAACTACCTTTCATGCATACCATTGAGCCTTTTGTCACTTTGATTACACCGTCTTCTACACGGTACTTGCAACCCAGAGAGTCTAGAGTCCTAAAAGAAAGCAGGTTTCTATTTAACCCAGGAACGTACCAGCATGTCAAGATTCCAACAACCCCGTCAAACATTATGATTCTAACGTTACCAATACCACCAACAGTCAACGAATGATTGTTCCCGAAATAAACAGTTCCCTGCATTGGCTTGTAAGTATCGAACCACTGCTTGAACTGGAATATGTGATATGTAGCGCCAGTACCGATTACCCAAGATTTTTTCCCAAAGTCTAAACTCACGGGCAATGCATCTTCTCTACCACTATATTCACTATCGTTGGAATCGTTCACACCTTCAACAATGTTTGCTAAATTTTCCTTTTAATTTCCCTTCTTACCATTCATTTTTGGACAATCTCTTCTATAATGACCTTGCTGACCGCATTCATAACAGTTTGAGTGCTTTACCTTTGACTTGGACCTCTAGTTCTTCGTTCTTAAAGAACTCGCTTTGCTTCTAGATCTTCCCCTACTCATAAGACCTTCCCCTTCAGCTTGATTGTCTGGATGCAACTGTCTCATCTCCTTTGATTTCAGTGCCTCTTTGACATCTGCTAGCGATAACTTATCCTTACCATACATAATGGTATCTACGAAGTTTTTATAAGGAGCTGGTAATGATCTCAATACAAACAAATCTAGATCCTCATCCTCAATATTGATATCTATGTTCTACTAGTCCATTATAATTGATTTAAAATTATCTAACTGCTCTGTTATGGACATACCTTCTTGCAGTCTGAAATCATACAAACGCTTCTTAAAGTATAATCGATTTACTACTGATTTCTCTGAGTAAAGATCTCATAGCTTCTTACATGCGCAGGTAGTTGTCTTCTCACCACTAATCTCGCGAAGCACATTGTCTTTCACACTCATTAAAATCCAGCACAAATCCCTTTCTTGAAGATCTTGTTTCTCCTTTTCTTTCATCTCTTCTGCTAACTTATTCTCCACAGCCTTCCACAGCCCTTGCAGTACCAATGAAGATTTCAGTTTAATCTTTCACAACGCAAAGCTAGATCCCCCATCAAATTTTTCAATCATGTATTTTGTTGCTGTAAACATCATTGTGAAACCCTAATTGCAAAATCCCTATTTTCACCGCGTGGCTCTGATACCAATTTTGTTATTAAATCACTATGCAATTATCATAAAATGGCTTAAGCACATAACATATGCGAAGGAAAGACTTAAATGAACACATGATTTAATGTGGTTCGACAATTGTCTACATCCATTGGTGCCGCAAGAGAAAAGAGTTTCACTATGATAGAAAATGTTACAGATTTCATATTGTTGTTTGTGTAGCCCTAGTAGTCTATTTATAGGGAATTAATATACTTACTAGAGAGTGGGCCTACTAGGCTCATATACACTAATAAAAAAAACCATCTATTGTATTACACATTGTCAATGACACAAAAATGTACCGCCAAACACGGTACACTGTCAAGGCACTATTCGACTCATTCACAACATATATTGTACACTAAACCATTATATAATATTAGGAGCTCAATCCCTAAAGGCAAGTGACTAGAACGAAGTTGTTATTGACATAAACACTTTCCTAGCATATTGCAAGTCCAAGATTCATTTTCTCAACACTCAAATTTGATTTATACTTGTACGATTTTCTGCAGGAAAGTTGTCGAGCGAGTCAAACAAACTATTTATTGAAAAGGTAAGTTGCATGAGACTTTGATTTCAAGCCTATGACATCAAAAATGAATTATTTCCATATGTAGGCATTCTATCACAAGTCAAATGTACACTGAACCTAAAAACAGATCACCAACTAGATCTTGTTGTGGGAGTTATATACAAACATTGGGAAGCTTTTGTAAAAACTAGAATGGAAAGTGAAATAAGATTTTTTTTAAAAGACACAAAAACTCCTAGCCATGTGAATAATAAGTGACGATACCGCTACTACAGATGAGATAATAAATGCGATCTTATAAATTTTAGATAACGGTCTTATATGAAACTTACTGGAAATAGACATTTATTTGACATTAAAGGTGTTTTTTTTACAGTTGATTAACTCTATAGGTTGGTTGAAACATATATGTGATGTATGGTTCATAAATAGTCACTACAATTTTTATTCTCGTGTTCAAAGATAAAAACTATAATTACATCGGGTTAAAGTTTTTTAGAACCAACAAAAATATTTTAAAGGGTATGGCTAAATATGGTGAACAAGTACAAAAATAGAGCATTTTTGAATTTTTACTATTTTGTCTCTATATCTCGTTTGTTCACTTATCGAGTGAGACTTTCTCGATTGGCAGATGAGACCCTCTTACCCGTCGGGCCGCTTATACACCCGATAGGAAACTCCCCGCTGGGCCGCTTATATTCATCCGATGGGAAATTATCCCACCGGTTGAGAAGGTCCGCCCCGACGGAGATAAAAAACATTTTTAATAAACTTTTAAATTGGACAAAAACTTCAAAATTGATTACAAAACTTCAAAAATTATTTATCAAATTCATTACAAAACTTCAAAAAAAATTTAAAAAATCAAAAAAATACTCCCTACATGCACTTTATGCTAAGAAATAATTGTTTGCTGATATTTTTCACCTCTAAAGCATGGGTTCTCCATTTCTCTATCGGTTTGTTGTCGATTGTTTTGTTGTGAGGTTTTTCGTTGGCCTATATTTTCTATGATGTTAAATTTTGATTTTTATGTTCTATGGTAATTTGATATGTTCTGATAACTACATATATTTTTGTTATTATCATTATACCAAATTTCTGATTGTAATCGTTATACCGTTGTCCGGCTATAATTTGATAGTAAGATGTTATCCAACTATATTTATTATTTTCGAAATATGTATTTAAATTTTGTAATTTTATTTTATTATATATCTAATAGTTATTTTTTTAAAGGGAAAAAGTCATCTAGTATTCGAATACTATACATATTAAACGAGTATTGATGGCTTTGTTCTCCTCTCTCAAGAACAGAGGCCAATCTTGAAATTCTTTTCCGGTGTGGCTTATCGGAGAGGTGTGATGGAGGACGGAGAATTTTCTCCAACCATTAATCCATTGTTTTCACCAAAGAACCAGATTACAAATCCCTTGGTTGCTAAGAAAATGCAACGTTTATCAAATGAAGAGTTTCCTCTGATTAAGAAACTTGGCTTCTATCCTTCCAATGGTGTTTATTCTTCTGACAATAGAAACCAATCTTGGATAATTGGTGATAATCCGAATGTAATATGCAATCCTATGTTTGAGGAATCCAACAAGCAAAAGATCAATTCTGGCCTTCAATCTGGGCCATACGCTGATACTGTCAAACCCAAGATAACAAAGTTTAAACACACTAATGTCATTGTAACTCACAAATAAGATCACCCATTTATTACATTCGAAGCTAAAGATAAATATTCACTGTTAAATTTATCCAAGCATACGCTTATTGCCAAGTTTGCCACTGGGAAACCAACTATGGAAGTTATTAGAAACTTTCTGGGAAAATTTAACTTTGCTAGAAATTACAGTATCTCTGTTTGGGATTACAGGCACATTTTTATTGAATTTAATGATATTGAAGACTTCAAGAAGCTGTGGTCTAGGAATGTATGGGTTCTTGGAAGAAAAACTATACGTCTTCTGAAGTGGACTCCTCAGTTCAATCCCAATCTTGAAGTGGACTCCGCCAAACTATACTCTTTGCCAAACTTTCCTGAGTTCTTTTTTAAAACATCTACTATATAAGAAATCGCTAAAGTTCTTGGTGCTCCGTTGAGGATTTGGGTTCCGTCAACCAATCGTGCGAGACAGAATTGCTGTAGAATCTAGGTTGAGATAGACATCTCTAAGCTACTGGTCCACAAAGTTTGATAAGATTTGGTGAAGTTGTTAGTTACTGGTTTAACATCATCTATGATAAGATACTTTTCTACTATAAAAAGTGTGCTCATATTGGCATTCAAATGAGAACTGTAAAAAATAAGTTTCTAAAGCTATGAAAATAAGAAGCATTCCTAGCAGCAACCCTACCAATCAAGTTAAGATCAGTAACAAATTAAAATCAATCATTGTTAGTAAGGAGGCTACAAAAAATGTGAAAAATCTCAAGGTTACCTTAAGCTCATCTGAAAATGAAAGCACAAACCAGTCCCATAGTGTTCCAATATAAGAAAATCAAGATGTTAATCCTATCAGATTGGCTTCCACAGACTTTCCCAAAGACTCAGAGATTATTGATGCATTGAAAACTATTGAGAAAAGGAATACGTTTGAACGAATTGCTGAAGAAGATCACTACTCTCTAGGAAATGCTGGCAGACTGGTGAGTTCTCCTATCAAAGATCAGATTTAATCAGTATTTAAGAAAATTGATATAAAGAAGAACAAGAAAACAAAAATCTGGAATATTAAGGGTCCAGTTTCATCAAAACTCATTAAGCTCAAAAGAACCAACAAGACATCATCAAATCAATAAATGTTATTATATTGAAATGGAATGTCATAGGTCTTGGCAACAAACAAACCATTCAAAGACTGAAATCTCATATTAAATCTACAAAGCTAATTTTGTTGCTATTCAGGAACCTCTTATTAAGGCTGATAGGCTTCAATTTGTTGCTAGTAAGCTCAAATTCAGTGGATCTATATGTAACTCAAGCAATAAAATCTGGGTTTTCTAGCAAAAGAATTACAAGGTGGATGCTATATTTGATGCTGATCAGATTCTTCATCTTAATGTTCACCATCCCACCCTTGACAAATACGTTATGGTTTCTGTGATATACGCCAAGTGTAAAAGAGAGCTTAGATTACCTCTATGGGATACTCTCAAACTCTTGGACAATCCTTTAATTGAATGGATTATTTTTGGGGATTTTAACACCACTATTAATCTTCAGGAGCAGTTATCTTGCTATACCAATAATCAACGTGGGATGGATCATTTTAACAATTTAATTATGGATTGCATTCTTCAGGATGATGGCTTCACTGGTTGCAGATCTACCTGGTCTAATGGTCAGAAATAGAAGCGACTTGATCGTGTTTTAATCAACAATCCTTGGAGTCAACTTCTGTTAGTCACCTTGCAAGGAATTGCTCTGATCACTGTCCAATCTCTATCAATATTTCTTCTTGTCTGGAGAAAGTAAAGGCTTCATTTAAGTTCTTAAATATGTGGGTCACTCATTTAGGGTTTATGAAGCTTGTGGAGGACAGCTGGGTTGCTGATGTTGAGGGGACAGATGGTAATCATATTATGAGCTATTGGTTCAAGCAAAAAAAACTAAAGTCCGATTTGAAATAGTGGAACAGGAAAAAAAATTTGGCAATATTTTTTATGCTATCAAGAACTCTGGGGAAGAAATAAAGTTTAGAAAGTCTAATATTCAAGCTACTTATATTGCTGAAAACAAAGTTATACTAGAGGAGGCTAAAAAGAATCACCTTATATTGATGGACAAAGAAGAGCTATATTGGAAGCGCAAATCTCATGTTGCTTGGCTTAAAGATAGTGATAAAAATACTACAACCTATCATAGCTTTGTGAAGAAAAGGGTTAAAAGGAACAAAATTGATAGAATTAAAGATGGCAATGTGTGGCTCACTTCAAGGGAGGAAATCATTTCATCTGCCATTAATTACTTTCAATCACTTCTAGCTCCTACTCTGAATGATGGAGGTGATGCTGAGTTAATGGATGTTATCCCTAATCTGGTCACTGATGAGGACAACAACAGATTGATGATTATTCCTGATATTAATGAAATTGTTTGTACTATTAACTCTCTAAGTTATGTGTCTGTTGTAGGGCCAGATGGCTTTAATCAAGAGTTTTATAAAAAATGCTGGCCTATTATAAGCTCTGATCTTTGCAGTGCTATTCAGAGTTTCTTCAATGGTCAGAGTCTTCCTCCTGGGATTAAAGCTACTACAATTTGCCTTATACCCAAGGTGGATCATCCAAATACCTGGCAAGACTACAGGCCAATAAGCCTAACTACCATGATCAGCAGAATAATTGGAAAGATCATCAACAACACACTGTCAAAGATCTTACCTCAACTTATATCAGAGGAGTATGGTGCTTTCGTAAATGGAAGGAGTATTCATGAAATCATTTTAATTGCTCAGGAAATGTGCTGTGATTTAAACTCTAAATGCAAAAGTGGGAATGTTATCATAAGGACTGACATGACAAAATCTTTTGACAAGCTTAACCACATGTTTATCTTCAGAATTCTAAACTTATTTGGTTTTAATTCTAATGTGATTTCGCTTCTAAGCAATTGTATCAGCAAGGTTCGTTCTTCTATCTTAATAAATAGGGAAATGAAGGGTTTCTTTATCAACACTCAAGGCTTGAGACAGCGATACCCACTGTCTCCAAGTCTCTTCATATTGGTTGAAGAGTACCTTATCAGAAGCATCAAGAAAATTTTGTTCGAAAACACTAACCTCAAATTCAAAAAACAGAGATGATATCATCATCTCATGTCTTGCTTTTGCTGATGACTTCATGGTTTTCAGCAATGGTGATGCTATTCTATTCAAACTATCAAAAGTTTTCTTGATCACTATCAGCAAGTTTCGGGGCAGAAAATCAACTCATCAAAATCAAAGAATATTGTGCCAAGCAACATGAAGAATCAGAGTATTATCATCATAGAAAAAATTCTGAATATCAAGAATAAAATGTTACCTTTCAAATATCTGGGATCCACTATTGCTACCTTTACAAGAATTGCTAATTTTGATAACTTGATTGACAAAACTAGAAGTAAAATCCAGGAATAGGACAAAGTGGAGCTTTCCTTCGCTAGTAGGCCAATGTTGATTCAATCATTATTAGCTGCATATCCTACTTATCTCCTTCAACACACTGTCCTTCCTAGCACTATAATCACAAGATTGGAAGTTCTCTTCAATAAGTTCTTGTGGGGGAACAAAGAAAGTAAAAGTGTTATCACCTGGTCCAGATGGGATAGATTGTGCAAAACAAACGATGAGGGTGGTCTCAATCTAAAAAAGTTGAAGGATGTTCAGCTTACCTACTCCATAAAGCTTTGGTTTAATTTCAGGAATTAGAAATCTCTTTGGGCAAGACTCACTGCTTCAATCTACTGCAGAAACAACAGTGATCTTGTTCTTTTCATCTCTCCTATTAAAATATCAAAATCTTGGGATAGAATCATCAAAGTCAGAAATATTACTAATAAGTACATCTTCTATGATCCGGGTCATGGCAATATGGATTTCTGGCTCAACATGTGGTGCTCTGAAAAGCCATTTATTTAGTTTAATGACAATGATAACAGAAGCTTGCTTTGGGACACTAATAGTGATAGTGCTAAACGTTTTTGGGTAAATGGAAATTGGAATCCAAACAAGCTCAGAACCCTTGTTACTGAAACTAAGATAAAAATAAAAATAAAAAAAATACCTTAACGGACAAACCTGATAAGATGCTCTAGTCCCTTTCTAATGATGGTGTTTTTAACTGCAAAGATACATGTAACTCCATTAGACAGAAAGGTAATAAATCAAATCTCTACTCTAAAACTTGGAATGTTGTCACGCCTAAGAAATGCTATTTCCTTATGTGGAGAGCTTTCTACAATTGGATTCCAACGGATGTAGTCTTACAAAGAAAGAAATTTCATATTGCTTTGAAATGTTCTTTCTGTAATAATAGTGAAACCACTCAACATGCCTTGGTTCAATGTTCTCAAGCTTGGACTGTCTAGGTTTCTTTTGGTTCCATTTTCAAGATTAAAATGCTTCCTCACATGACCCTTGTTCATATTGTTAGAGTGTGGTACTGGTCCACCCAGAAACAATGTGATATTCGAACTATTTTACCTGCCATAATCACCTGGACCATTTGGAATGCTCGTAACAAGAAGAAACATCGTGATTATAATGTGAATTCTATCACCATAATCAATCGTGTCTTGTACATCCTTTATTGTCTTGATTTGGCGAATGTCTTAAATAATTATCATTGGAGAAGAGAGAGTAAGTCTGCTCTAGAGCTGGGTTGTGTCAACCAAATAAGAAACTTCACCAAGCCGCTCTTTCTTAGGTGGAAAAATCCAAAAGGCAATAGATTCAAATTAAACGTTGATGGGTCTTGTAACTTCAACAATGAAACCAGTGGAGGTATCTTAGTTCGTAACAGCAAAGGATCATCATCATAGGTCTGGGAAGGCTATATGGCAAAGGTACCCCTCTGATTTCAAAATGCAGAGCGCTACTCGATGGATTGAAACTTTGCAATCTGCTGAATATCGTCAATGTAGATATTGATATTGATTCAGAATTCTCGTCAATCTTCTCCTATATGGTAAATCGGTTTGGTATCTTGAACCACTTCTCAATTGATGTAGGAAGCTTATTCAACCTTCAATGAACATTAAACATATTTTTCGTGAACAAAATTCTGGACTGATTGGATTGCAAAGGAAGCTATAAATGAAGGTAAAGAGATAGACTTCAATGAAGCTGATGCTCCCTCTACTTTGAAAGCAATCACGTTCTTGAAGAGTCTGAATGTAGGATATCTTCGAGTTTCAAACAATGGAAGAAGTTAGGGTTTAGCCTCTCTATTATTGAAGAAGTTCCAACAGCTATTTTCTATTTTTTCAAATTCTTGTAAAATTGCTTAGTGACTTTCAATAATTTTTTTAATGACAATCCAAAATTTAGGGAAAAAAATAGTATTCAAATAGTATACACTTGTGTATTCAATGTATTAAACGCCCAAGTTATCTTTATATCATTTCATCCCAGCCCTTCTATTTTGCGTGCGAAACACACAAACGGACACTGAACAAAGAAAGTAAGAAACGGTTAAAAGCTATCTCTAACAAGAACATATCTTTAGAACAGAGTATCTACTAGAACGAAAACAGAGGAAGCAAATCAAATGCTAATCTCCACCAATTCAAATCTTCACGAACCATGGAATTCTACAGTACCGACGTTGTCTCTCCTCAAATTATGCAAAACATCGATCGATATCAACCTAATCCACGCACGATTGATAACAACAGGGTTCATAAAAAACACTACCGTCACTGCAAAAATCGTACTCGAATTTTCTTCGTCGAATCATACGCCTCTTGTCGATTTCTCTCGATATGTGTTTTTTAAGTACCACGCTTTTCGTTTTCGCCGCGAGGTTTTCCTATGGAACGCATTAATCAAATCGTATTCTCATGGGAGTGACCCGAAACAGGGTTTTTGTGTGCTCTGTCTCATGCTTCAAAATGGAGTTTGTGTGGATGGATTCTCATTTTCTCTGGTTTTGAAGGCGTGTTCTCGTGTGGGTTTTGGTAGAGAAGGAATGCAGATTCATGGGTTACTGATGAAAATGGAAATTGGGTCGGATTTGTTTCTGCAGAATTGTTTGATAAGATTGTACGTTAAATGTGGGTTTTTACGATTAGCTCGCCAACTGTTTGATATGATGCCTCATAGAGACTCTGTTTCGTATAATTCGATGATTGATGGGTATGTTAAACTTGGGTTGATTGAATCAGCACGAGAAGTATTTGATGCCATGCCGGTAAGAGATAAGAATTTAATATCATGGAACACTATGATCAGTGGTTACACTCAATCAGAAGATGGGATTAAATTTGCTCGAGAACTGTTCGATGAAATGCCTGAGAGAGATTTGATATCGTGGAACTCGATGATTGATGCGTGTGTGAAATGCGGTAGAATGGATCAAGCAAAGGCTTTGTTTGGCGCAATTACGCAAAAAGATGTGGTGAGTTGGACTAATATGATTGCTGGGTACTCGAGAAAAGGAATGGTTGGTCTTGCTAGAGAACTGTTCGACGAAATGCCTGAGAGAGATCTTATTGCCTATAATACTATAATGACTTGCTATCATCAAAATGGTTACTGCTCTAAAGCTTTAGAAATATTCCATGACATGCAAAAAGAGAGTCAATTACTACCGAATGAAACCACTTTCTTGATCGTCCTTTCATCGATTGCACAATTAGGTAATCTAGACAAAGGCATAGCCATCCACCTATATTTGACTCAAAAGAAGTTCCAGTTCGGTGGAAAACTCGGCGTCGCGCTCATCCACATGTACTCAAAATGTGGAAACATAAAAGAAGCTTTAACAATATTCGACTCTACACAAGAAAAAAACGTAGATCATTGGAACGCTATGATTAACGGACTTGCCATTCACGGTTTAGGTGAGTTAGCTTTCAAGTTACTACTAAAAATAAAGAAGCTTAACATCAAACCAGACGATATCACATTCATCGGAGTACTAAACGCTTGTGGGCACGCGGGTTTAGTTAAAGAAGGTCTTATCTGCTTCGAACTCATGAGAAGACATCACAAACTCGAGCCCAAACTCCAACATTACGGATGTATGGTTGACATACTTGCTCGAGCCGGACTAATCGAGGAAGCCAAAAGATTTGTAGAGGAAATGCCGATAGAACCAAACGATATCATATGGCGGAGTTTGTTAAGTGCTTGTAAGAATCACATGAACTTTAACATCGGAGAAGTTGCGGGTAAGAGATTAACTACAGAAATAGCATGTAATTCGAGTTCTTATGTTCTTTTGTCGAATATGTATGCCGAGTTAGGAATGTGGAGTGATGTTATTCAGATTAGAGAAATGATGAAGAGAAGGAATATAAAGAAAATTCCGGGGTGTAGTTGGATCGAACTTGACGGTATCAATCATGAGTTCTTTGTGCAAGATATATCGCATCCGCAATGTGAAGAGATTTATCGTGTGTTGGATGGTTTGTTGAAATCGGATTCGGAAATTGTTGATTGTAGAACGTATATTTGAGTTGACTCGATGGATTTGAGATTGAAGTCGGTTGTAGATATAAAGTGTTAATCGGCTGGTCGCCCTAGCTAATGTGATAGCTTCAAGTATATTTGTATACCTTTGTTTGTAATGTACTCAGCCTATTGTTGGCTCGTTGCTCTCGCTAATGGGGCAGCTTCAAGTATATTTGTATAACCTTTCTTGCTTGTATTATTCTTGATTAGGAAAACAAATATATTTTCATTTTTGGCAATTGTTACAATATAATTTTGTGTAGGGTAATTCAGTAATAACAATATTTGTTAAGATATTGTATGTACGTTCAACTCATCAAATGTAATAAATGTTTAGTTTATAAAACCACGAATAGGAACTTATTGCCCCTATATTTGGACATTTTGCCCATAGGAAAACAACTCTTCATATCCTGGGCTTTTAACACATGTTAAAGCCCATATTTTTTCTATAAATTTTTTGGATGCTTATTCATCTCATACCAAAGTTTTTTAAAGAAATAAACTTCTGTAAAAAATAGTTATAGAGGGAGAAAGGTTGTTTATGCTAAAACAAATCATGATCTTAGATTAGTTAACAGTTAGCCAAAAAGTCGAGGAAATACGAATCGTCGGATTATACGTCGACTTTGAGCTCCAACTACCCGTTGTTACATATTACGGTGTTTGGGATCAAACTGAAAATTCTACTATAATTACCCCCTCGAATATCTCTTCTCAGCCCTCCAGTCACGCTTGTTTAGTACTTGACAGGAGTGACTTCAAGAAAATGGGAAAATACAAGCATTCAATATACTATTCCTTGAAAATGGAACGCCATCATAAAGAGAATAGACATTCCAAAGAAAATAAGCGCTCCAAAGGTTCTTCTTCGGAGATTCATGACACTCCATCTTTCACACCTCTCGGGACTCCTCGACCTACACCAGAAATCCCTCCTCGAAAATTAACAAAAGTTGATGTAGCTTTGATGACAAATTTGTCTCTCGAACCAATTCAAGAGATTGAGTCAAATGTCTCCCCTGCTGATCCTCTTATTGTGAAATCCGATGGTGAAAATGTTGAGGATACTTTGGCCTTAGATTTTAGAGAAGAAGAAGTAGAAAAATCGACTGCTATCAAGGGAGTGTTAATACCAGTTACTGAAGAAGAGAGACTAACTTCCATTTCCCCTCAAATTATTGAAGAGAAGGAATCCACTGCTACTTTACTCCAAACCACTAATGATAAAAAAAACGAACTGCCACTCCTCTTCAAATTGACGATG
The DNA here is from genome assembly GCA_036936605.1 of Limnanthes douglasii subsp. nivea. Taxonomy (NCBI): domain Eukaryota; kingdom Viridiplantae; phylum Streptophyta; class Magnoliopsida; order Brassicales; family Limnanthaceae; genus Limnanthes; species Limnanthes douglasii. The sequence continues at coordinate 288,310,654 of JAUPFV010000005.1, forward strand.
GAACTTCTTCTCCAAAGAAAACGGTGAAGTCAAAGAAGATATATCTTTTCCCCTGAAATCAATGCTTTAGTTGGGAAAAATATTCGAGTAGTTGAAAACAAGCATATTTTAGCCTTGCACAAATTTCAATACAAGTATTACGATGTATCCGAAGAGGCAAAGCTAAGAGTCCGATGAGGGATTCCTTCTACTATTTATATTCGCTTTCTAGCCGTTGGGGAGACACCATTATCGGTCAGAGATAATGAATTAATTATATATACCGAGCTGATGAAGTGGGGATTGCGATACCCTTTAGACCCTTTTTCGTCGAATATTTTTCTATGGTTGACATTTGTCCCGCCCAAGCTACACCCAACATGTGGTTCACCCTTATGGCTTGCATTATCGCTTCTAGAATTTCGGGGACATGTTTTTCTCTGGAGGAGTTGATTGGTCTATCTGGCTTGGCTAAAAACCCATTCTTTCCCTTATACTCGTTGACCTTTAGTCGGAACCAGAAAGTAGTTAAATATTTGCTCAAGTCAGACAAGAGTCGCCTATGGAGATTCAACCCATCAAAGCGGTTACCTTTGGAAGAGCTCATGGTTCCTCCTTCTCAACAAGAAGTTTTTGATCGGTTGGATGTTGAATATGTTATAGTCTTTCTCCCAACACGATCCAGAGCTAAAAGTCATTTAGACAAAGAGTCAGGCGATTCTTTAGAAAAAGAGCAAATTTCGAGCGTGGAAAGTCCTGAAGATGATGCTATAGTTGAGAAGGCCAAAGTTGAAAAACACGAAGGGTCCAAGAAGATTCCCACGCAAGCTCCTCCTAAAAAGAAGTGCCAACGAAATTTGGAAGGAGTTTTTGAAGAGATTCAAAAAAACCTCTGAGGTTGTTGGTCTCTCGGAAGATAAAGTTATTGAGCACACCAAATCTTCACCAAAAGAGACAGTCATTGAATCTCATTCCTCCTAGTTTCCACCAAACGATCAAATTGTTTAAAATCTTGAAGACAATACGTTGATTCTCCCTCTTTGGTTTCTCTTAAGGTTGGCTCTTCATCTAGCTCTTTTGAGATACCTCAAGGAAACAATTTTCTCTTCGTATTCGTAAGCTGCTCCATTCATCGGTTAAAATTAGAAAAAAATGCAGCATTTGCGAGACGTAAAAAATTACTATAAATCCAAAGCTTCACTAGCAATGTCAAGGATCAAGAACCTTGAACAAGAATACTCTACGCTTGAGAAACAAGTCGATGCTATTTACGAAAAACTTCTTGTCGAGGATTATATTATGATTACTGACAAGTGTTGTCAAGAAGAAATGGATCTTTATGCCAAATAAAATGCCACTAAGGATAAGCTCGTCGTAGCTTATAAGAAGGAGAATGACAAGGCATCAGAATACTTTTCAAGTTGCTAAAAGACTATGAACGGGTTGTAAATGAGAAACAACTTATCTTAGCCCAAGCTAAAAAAGATAAAGATGCGTTTGTTAAAGCTTACGCTGCTAAGTGTGTGGATAAGTTGAACGCAAGGGACGCGACGGTTAGATCCGGGTTGATCATGGAAATTCATGAACGCTACCCTGATTTGAACTTGGGTAGTTTCTAGGAGCATGTTCCCAGTGAATATTTTCCTCCTGGGATTTCTTTGAGTGATGGTGATATCACAGAATCTGTTGAAGGCAATTCTTCAAAATCTTTAGAGTAACACCCGTTTTATCAAGTCTTCATCTTTGAGGGAATTTTGTTAAAGTACTCATAATCTTCGAGGCAATTTTGTTAAAGTCCTCATAATATTCGAGGCAATCTTGTTAAAGTCATCATAATTTTCGAGGCAACTTTGTTAAAAACCTCATTATCTTCGAGGCAATTTTGTATTAATCTTCATTATTCTATGAAATGCAATAGGTTTGTTTGATTATGTTTTTAATAATTAAAGACCAATTTTGTTGGAAGACCTTTTAGGTCCAAAATTAATAGTTGAAGACAAACTTTGTTGGAAGATCTTTTAGGTCCAAAATTAATAGTTGAAGACCAAGTTTGTTGGAAGACCTTTTAGGTCCAAAATTAATAGTTGAAGACCAACTTTGTTGGAAGACCTTTTATATCTAATATTAATAGTTGAAGACCAACTTTGTTGGAAGACCTTTTAGGTCCAAAGTATCAGAGAAATTTTATCGCAAAATTATATATATATATATATATATATATGACACCTCATTAAAAGTTTCCTGCGCCACCAGGGTAGGAAAGAGTATGTCACCAATATTGTACATAAAAACATTTACTAATTACAATCATTCTAAATAAAATTTGAGATGTTTCATGTTCCACGGATGCTTGATGTTTCTTCCTTCTTTATCTTTGAGTCGATATGTTTCAGGCTATACCCTCTTTGTTACTTCATATGAGCCTTCCCAATTGGGACTTAATTTTTTGAGGTGTTTTCCTTTGGCGTGTAGAAATTTTTTCCTTAAAACTTGATCTCAAACTTTAAATTCTCTTTGTTTAATTTTGGAAGCACATTTACTTCTCATCGGTGTTTGGTAATGTAACGAATTTATTTGTGCACGTCTCCTTTTCCTTGATCAAACCCAACTCAAGTACCTTATTTTCATCATTAGACTCCTTAGAATATGTCGTGACACGATACGATGAAAAAATTGCTTCAGATGGTACAACTGCGTCCATTCCATACACCAATACGAATGAAGATTCTGAAGTTGTTGTTTGAGGAGTTGTTAGATATTCCCAAATAAAGTTTTGCAAATAATATGGCCACTTTCCAGCCTTCCCTTCCAAATTTTTCTTTAGCCCATCAAGGATCGTTCGACTAGTCACTTCAACTTGCTCGTTAGCTTGTGGGTGAAAATAAGTAAAAAACATTGCTGCATTCCTCAAGAGATACAAAAATATCAAGTCTTTATTATGAAGTTGGGGTCCATTATCTGTAGTGATTTTCATTGGGACCCCAAAACGACAACAAATATTCGAAGTAATAAATCTAATTACATCTTTAGCTTTTGTTCCAGCTAATCCACTGCCACAATTATTGTTTGTCGTCTCCTAGAAGCCATTGGTAAAAGTCCAACAAGATCAATACCCCATCGGTCAAACGGTAATGCTTCAGATATAATTTCAAGAGGAACCCATGGTTTATGAATTATGTTAACAAACCTTTGACAAGTATCACACATTTTGACCAATTGTTTTTGCATCGGAAGATATCGTAGGCCAATAATACCCAGTAAAAAATACTATTCGAATTAAAGCTTTATACCCACAATGCGCAGATCCTTCTCCGCCATGCAATTCCGACAATATCATCAATGACTTATTTTTTCCCAAACATCGAAGTAAAGGTTTGCTAAAAGATTTTTTGTACAAAATTCCACCAAGGACCATGTAGCCGTGAGATTTAAAACGTATATTCTTAGAAAGTGATTTATCAAGTTTTAGTTCAATATTTTCCACAAAATCAATGATACCCAATCTCCAATCCTTCTCTTTGCAAATAGATGTTTGAAGGTCCTTATCAACTATATCAACCACCTGCTCCGAATTGTTTTATAAGTGAAGGGATTTCTTGCGTAATAATCCATGGATACTTCTCCGAATATGAAGCGGTTACCAAAGAGTCTGCCACATAATTTTCTTCTCTTCAAACATGTTCATATCATACATTTTCGAAGGTTAAAGTTAAATCATTTGGCCCCTTCAAATATTTCACTAGATGATCCTTTCGAGCTTTGGATTGTCCAGATGCATGATTAATAAGAAGCTGTGAATCACTTAGTAACTGTACATTTTTAGCCCTACAAATTTGTGCAAGACTCAAACCTACTAAATCCGCTTCATATTCTGCCTCGCTATTTGTTTCTTTAAACCTGAAACGGATGGCCTGGTACATAACAATTCCTTCTGGAGAGATTAACTGTACACCAGCTCCACTTCCTCATATACTCGACCCACTATTTGTTCGAATAACCCATTCTATCTCAAAACTTTCCTCATCAATCTTCATGTCCAGGGCTTGTGCTTTAGTGTCAGTTCTAGGTTCAAACTCAATATCAAAGTATTCTAATTCAATTGATTACTTGGTCATTCTTCCTAAAATATCAGGCATTTGAAGCGAGCTTTTCAATGGGAAACATGTTCGTACAATGATAGAATGAGCTTGAAAATATGAACTCATTTTCCAAGAAGCAATTACTAATACGATAGAGAACTTTTCTAATTTCAAATACCGCTTCTCTGCATCCAACAAACTTTTACCAATGTAATACACTGGTGTTGGGATGTTCTATTCTTTTCGAATTAACACAACACTTACAGTATAATCTGACACAACTATATAAACATACAACTTCTCCCTCGGAAAAGGTTTTGTGAGGGTTTCTGGAGATGAAAGATATTATTTAATTCGATTAAATGCCTCAGAAAATTCCTTTGTATAATTGAAACAATTCGCTTGTCTCAATACTCTGTAAAAAAAAGAGCATATTTTTTTCGAGGAACGAGAAAAAATCTATTCAACATTGCCAGCCGGCCTGTTAATATTTAGACTTCATTATATTCCAAAGGGGTATTGTAGTAGTTAAAGCTTTTAACTAAATTGGATTAGATTCAATTCCTTTTTCACTAACTATATATCTGAGAACGTTTCTTGATCGAACTCCAAATGTACATTTTTTTAATTTAATTTTATGTTTACCCTTTTTAAGTTAGCAAACGTTTCCTCAAGGTCATCAAAATGATTCTCATCTTTAAATTTTTTTACCAACATATCATCAATATATACTTCAACATTTCTTCCAATTTGTGCCTCGAAAGTTTTGTTCACCAAACGCTAATAGGTTGCCCTTGCATTTTTAACCCAAAAGACATTACTTTATAACAGGTGCAATCCCCTTCCAGTAATAAATGAAGTGTTCTTTTCATCCCTTGGATCCATCTTGATCTGGTTATATCCTACACAAGCATCCATAAAGGAAAGTAATCAATTTGGAAGAATCTTTTGGACAAGCCCTATTTAAGTCTGTGAAATCTACAAACATTCGCCATTTTCCATTTTTCTTTCTGACCAACACTAGATTTGACACCCATAATGGATATTGAGATTCTCGAATGTGCCATACTCTGGATAAACGATTTACCTCGACCACTATTGCCTCCGACTTTTCTTGAGAAAAGGCCTTCTTTTTTGTATTATTGGTTATACATTACTCTTGATTGCTAGCTTATGGCAAATTATTTCAACGGGAACCTCGGTCACTCCTTAGAACACCAAGTAAACATATCTAACTTGGTAGATAAAAACTCAATTAATATTTCCCTTAAACTTGGAGATAATTTCTTACCAATTTTCAAAACTTTACCACTTGGATACATATAATCCTCATTACTTTCATCAGGAACCAAAAGACCGTGGGACTCCTTTGGGTCATCAATATGGGTTGGTTCTGATGAATTCCCCACTAACTGTTATGCTTATTTTGATGGACAGTAGAGATTACAACATGCATCTTAGATAACTAAAATTTTCCAAAAATATCATTATAAGATGTATGTGCATCTACCAAAATGAATAATATGCCAACTTCTTTTTTAAACGGCCCTCGACCCAACTCTACCACACTTTCAAATCCTCCAACAACTTCAGTTGTCACCCTTGTAAATCCCACAATAGTTCGATCTGACTGTCGGATCATTGAAGGGTTGATACTCTTCTTATAAGTACTCATGCATAAGATGTTGGCAGAGCTGCCCGTGTCAATCAAAACTCTTTGTATTTGATCACCAGTTATCCCTGTTGCAATTACTACTGCATCTTCATGTGGCCCTGCCACATCTCTCATATCATTATCTTCAAAACAAATTATTGGAGAATAATTTCGATATAAATACGTTGAAGCTCCTGCTTCGATTTGGGTAATGAGACTTGATGAGTCCGGAAATTTTCATCACTAACTATAGAAATCGGACAGGGGCAATTCGGACAAAAGCCACCCACTGAACCATCTGAACTGGACAAGAGTACTAAAATCTAATCACTTTTTGACTAAGCTAATTGCTAATCTGCTTAATAAACTAATAGGTTTTTGAACTCGACCCGGTTTCATAAGTTTGACCCAAAAGCCTATGTGGCCCATAATTAAGGGTATAAATACCCAACCCCTTTCATTAATGAGGGTAATGAACATTTAATACAACCAAGCAGCTTAAATATCTCACTACAAAACACCCAAACACTAAATACCTTTGAAACACCATAAAACACCTGACCAAATTACCCTTAGTAAAAAATAATCCACACCAAATTGGCGACCACAATGGGAGGAGAAGGTGCCTGAATTTAGAATTCGAAACCATCAAGAAAAACCAGTTCGGATGAATCCGGACGAGCATGCAGTGCCACCAACTTTGGCAAAAGTGGTGGGAGAAAATAACGAATATACGATTGAAGAGCGAGATAGATTGAAAGTTGAGATAGAAGCCTTGCAGGCTGCTAAAAGGGTGGAGATGAGCTTAAAAGAAAAATCAAAAGTGTCAGTCGTTCACCACACTGACAATCCAAGGGAGCATGACCCATTAGCAAAGACCCATGTAAGTACTAAAAAGACTTATGCTATCTCAAAGAAGTCTCACCGGTCTAAACCGGTGGAGAGCTCAGATTCAGATTCAGAATCTTCTAGTAGCTCCTCGAACGAAGATGGAGTTGAGGAGTCCCTGTCATCCAGCAGTGATGAAGGCCGTTCTAAAAAGAAGCAGAAGTTGGTCAAAAAGTATTCAAGAAAGAGGGACAGACATGGAAGGTTGAAAATATATCTAGGAAAAGAGTCATCTCATGGTCACAGCCATGGCGGGAGACATGTAGACCGACTACTGATGGATTATTTTGCCTTTCATGATGAACCATGTATCTTTGCAACTCCCAATGAAGATAATGTGTTTAATCGTGGCCGGAATTGGAGACAATGTCCATTGTCTTCCAAGATACTGTCCGGAAACCTTTCTAAGAGGTTTGACAGTACAAAGATGGAAAAATACGATGGGAGTAAAGATCCAGATAATCATCTAGAGCAATTCAAAAACTTTATGATGAATTTTGACGATGATGATAAGTTGCTTTGTAGAGCGTTCTCCCAGTCTTTTACGGGGAGTGCTCTGAAGTGGTATAATAGTCTGCCACAGGGCTGCATCAGAAATTTTGATATTTTTTGGGTGGCCTTCTGGAGGCAGCTTGTTGGAAGTAAGGAAGTGAAGGGAAATGGAGACACTATTATCCATTGTGCCCAAGAACCAAATGAATCCTTGAAATAATATATAAGTCTCTTTGTGAACACTAAGAATGGATTAGCTGATTGCTTTGAAAAATAGCAATAGCTTCTCTAAGGCAGAGTTTGAACCCTGGTAATTTGGCTGATTCAGTAACCAGAAAGAAGGCCATGACGTGAGGTGGTTTACTGAATCAAGTGGGGAAACAAATCAATGTAGATGAAACAAAGAAGAACAAGGTGCATATGCAGGTGAGATCGGCCCCAGCTGCACCAAACCAGAACCAGAATCAGTCCGGGTACAAGGCTAAGGAAGCCGGACAGGGTCCCAGCAGGGCCAAGGCTCAATCCCACCCAGCACCAGCTTAAAGCCAACAATCCAGGAATAAGCGAGGGCCTTGGGTTCAACCGGAGTGGTTTGGCGAGTTGAAAGAGAATGTGGCAACCATCTATGACAAAACAAAAGATGAAGTACATTTCACGAAGCCAACTGCTCTTCAATCTCCCACAGAAAGTCGTAATAATTGTTTTTGCCAATATCATCATGATATTGGTCATAATAAATAAGATTGCATTGCTTTGAAAGAAGAGGTGCAAAACTTGATTGAAAGAGGAAATTTTGGTGCTTATGTTAAAAGAAAAAGTGGAAATAGGCCTGATAATGCTCATCGGACTGGCCCAACAAACAACGCAGGGACATCAGCTCCTGATGGGGCTATGGTGATAATTGAAAGGTTCGATGTGGAGTCAGAGTATTTAGATCCCGATCCAACCCGGAATAAGGTGGGAGTTATCACTGAACACAGCAAGACGGTGTTCGGGCTCATCAGCCTTTTTGAGCACTTACCATATTTGGGGGGACACCATGACTGCACCAACTGCTTCTTCGAGGAAGAGGTCTGTTCATACCCTGGCTACTCAACTGGAAGGAGGCATGACTTCCTATCAATCGCAAATTCCTTTTCCCTTCATTGTTTTTGATGAAGATGATTTGAGGGACATAGTTGGTCCCCATGAAGATGTTGTGGTGATAGGAGCATCCATTGAGGAATTTTGGTGGACACCGGCAGTTCAGACAATATCCTCTTTTTAACTTCCTATAAACAAATGAAGAATCCAGCAGTGATTCAACTTTTGAATAGGTCAATTGTGGGTTTCACTGGAAGCTCATCGGGCGTGATCGAGGAGTTTGAGGAGGAGGTTTTTTTTGGGCAAAGGCCCTTTTAAGAAGATGGTCAGAATACTTTTCATTGTGGTGGATTGTCCGACATGCTACAATGCCATTTTGGGAAGATCTTGGCTCTCCAGGATGCATGTTGTGGCTTCAACATTCCACCAATGTTTAAAATACGTTGTGCAAGGACAAGTGGGAGTTTTCCGAAGTAGTCAAAAGATAGCAAGGGAGTGTTATGCAACAACACTGGCCCCTCGAACTTTGGGGGCAGTTCGGATCAATGAGGATTAGCAGTTGGAGGGGACCTCTAGGGGAGAGGGTAAAATTGATGACCCCAGAGAGACCCCTAGTGTTTTAATACCAATTGAAGAGGTTGAAACTCACTCTCTGGCTGAAGGAAGAAAAGTCAAAATTGGATCTAAGATGACATCACAACTGAAGAGTAAAATGCTATCTTTTTTAACAGACCATCAGCATGTTTTTGTTCGGTGCAATGCTGATGTAACTGGAGTACCAGCAGATATTATATCACACCAACTATCCATCCAAAGAGATGTAGCACCTGTTGTACAAAATATGAGAGATTTTTCTAAGGAGAAAACTGATGTCATAGTTCAAGAGGTTGACCGGCTTACAAAGATGGGGCACATAAAGGAATCTCAGTACCCTCTATGGACAGCCAATCCGGTATTAGTAAAAAAGAAAAATGGGAAATGGCGAATGTGCATCGACTTTATAGACCTTAATAGGGCTTGCTCAAAAGACTTATATCCGGTTCCTCGGATCGATCAGCTAGTGGACTCCACGTCTGGGAACAAGTTGTTGTCCTTTATGGATGCCTTCTCTGGTTATAATCAAATTCAAGTGGATCTGAAGGATCAAGAACACACTACTTTTGTTACCGATATGGGCCTTCATTGTAATAAGGTGATGAATTTTGGGTTAAAGAATGTTGGGGCTACTTATCAGAGGTTGGTAAACAAAGCTTTCGCTAATCAGATTGGAAGAAACATGAAAGTCTACTTTGATGACATGATGGTAAAGAGTGCGGAAGAAGAACTACACTTGGTAGATCTGCAAGAAAATTTGCCAATTTGGTAAAAGTTAATTTAAAATTGAATCCAGAGAAGTGTGTTTTTGGAGTACAGTCCGGAAAGTTTTTAGGGTATGTGATAAGTGAGAAAGGGATACAGCCTGATCCAGACCAACTTAGTGCTTTATTACAGATGGAGCCTCCTCGGAATATTAAAGAAGTATAAAGATTGACAGGGAGGTTAGCTGCTCTAAACCGTTTTATCTCAAGGTCTTCGGATAGGTGTGCCACATTTTTCTAAACTTTAAAGGGTGCAAACAAATTCAAGTGGTCTCCACAGTGCGACCAGGCTTTCGAGGAAGTTAAAAAACACTTATCCTCCCCCAAAACTTTGTTTAAACCTATTGATGAAGAGACGATGTACATACATTTAGCAGTCTCCGATTATGCCATAAGTGTAGTGCTAGTAAGGGAGGTGGATAACTATCCTCGTCCGGTGTACTACATCAACAAAAACCTGATGGATGCTGAAAAAAGGTATTTAAAACTTGAGAAACTAGCAGTGGCTTTAGTAATTGCTGCTAGGAAAATGAGACCCTACTTTCAGTCTCATTCTATCATTGTCCGAACATCTTTTCCCTTGAAAAATGTTCTTCAGAAGGCAGATGTATCAAGCAGAATGACCAAATGGTCAGTGGAGTTGGGGGACTATGATATTGATTTTTCCCCTCGAACTATAGTCAAGGCTCAGTCTATTGCTGATTTTCTAGTTGAATTCCATTCGGACAGAGACACTAAGAAAGCAATAGGGGAAAAGACTAAGAAAGTATGGGTTGTCCGGACTGATGGTGGATCAAATACCATGGGTTGTGGTGTTGGAATATGTTTAACCTCTCCGTACGGAGACAAAATGTACCAGAATATATGTTTTGATTTCGAGGCTTCCAATAATGAGTCCGAATATGAAGCTGCTATAGTTGGTTTAAAGTTGGCCCTAATTTGTGGAGCCAAAAGGGTAAGGTTAATGAGTGATTCTCAGCTTCTTATCCATCATGCACAAGGTCAATCCGAGGCAAAAAAGGAGCAGCTGATTAAATATTTATTCATTCTTAAAGAAGTGGCACTTAACTTCAAAGACGTCACCTATGAGCACATACCCCGAACAGAACTATACCTTTTCACCACTAACTATAGAAACCAGACAGGGGCAATTTGGACAAAAGCCACCCACTGAACCATCTGAAGTGGACAAAAGTACTAAAAACTAATCACCTTTTGACTAAGCTAATTGCTAATCTGCTTAATAAACTAATGGGTTTTTTTTTAACTCGACTCGGTTTCATAAGTTTGATCTGAAAGCCCACGTGGCCCATAATTAAGGGTATAAATACCCAACCACTTTCATTAATGAGGGTAATGAACATTTAATACAACCAGACAGCTTAAATCTCTCACTACAAAACATCCAAACATTAAATACCTTTGAAACACCATAAAACACCTGACCAAATTACCCTCAGTAAAAAATAATCCACACCAAGACTAACTATGAGCCTCTTCCCAGATCTGTTCGAATTTCCTACAATAGTACACCCTTAAAATTGCCAAAGACTCAAAAAATGCACATAACTCACTAACCTTTTTCCTCGGAATAATCTCTTCAACAATACTAATATAATTTATTCCTTCTTTTATATCCAAGTATTATGTTACAATATCAAAAGAATCAATCTCCTCGGGGATAACCAATGCACTTTCTTCCTTTGACACTTCTTTGGCTGTTGAATTTTTCTGAGACTATTTCTTTACAAAGTTGGTTAGCTTCTCATTCTCAATTGATGCTTGTATTTTGTTTTTCAGTGCCACACATTCCTTTGTATTATTCCCAACAATTTCATGATACTTGCAATATCTACTGTTTCTATTATCCTTTGGGATTTGTATAGGGAATGGCTTGCAGAATTGTACTTGACTTTAAGTTGTATCAAATATTATTGCCACTCATTCGGTTAAATCCGCAAAATGAGTTGGATGAATCCACTTATTAGACATTGGCCTAATATTTTGTTATGTGATATATGCCTTTTGATTTAATCTGGTCCTCATAAGAAACTGGCTTGATACTTTAAGCGGCATATTTTCATGAGGAGGTTGAGCTGTAACAAGATATCTTTGTAACTGGTTCGACTCCAACTAATCATAAGAACCTATTTCTAATGCACGAGTCTCTTCCACCAGTATTCTTTTTTCAGCTTGATAAGCAAACCCCCAAACATAATTGCTTGTCTTTCAGCCACCGTGTCCTTCAATATCCCTGGGAGAAGTCCCATTCGAAAAGCTACCAAAGCCACGGGTTTTCGTAATATTTCATATCAGTTTTTACTTTGATAAAACGGTTGGTATAATCTTTCAAACTTTCTCCAACAATAAATTATAGTGTCACCATTAGCTCGAAATGTTTTACTTCTTACAAAATGTTGTCGGAAAACATTCCAAAATATATTAAAGTTTTTAATATAACTCTGCGAAAGCCGGTTATACCACTTCAAAGCAGCACCCTTAAATGTTTGGGAGAAACCTCTGCAAAGTAATTTGTCATCATCATCGAAATTAATCATAAAATTTTAAATTTCTCAATATGTATATCGAGATCTTGTGTTCTATCGAACTTTTCAAGCTTAGAAATATCAAAGTGCTTTGGTAGATTGCCATAAATTATTTCCGGTGACAAAAGAGAGGACCTCCAATTATGGCCAACCCTGTAAACATTGGCTTTAGGACCCTCATTTGCCACTCTATATAGACCCTATTCAGAACTAATTGTGTACTGATTTCTCATTTGATATTCAAAATTTTGGCTACCCAACGGGTTTTGTGTGTAAACATTTGTTTCTTTGCATGGCCTTTAGAACGTTTAATTTCCCCCTCGAATCCCTTGTCCGATGAGCCACTCGATACTATTTTTTATGTTTCCTTGAATATTTCCTTTTGGTACTCTTCTCTCGACGATAAATTCTGTTCGAGGAGGATTTACTTGAATCGTAGAGTGAATAATCACTTAAATCTGACGATTCATATCGATGTCTAGGCTTTACTTTTCTCCTCCGAGAAATGCGACTTTGCCTCACAATTTTATCTTTCTTATTTCCAACTCGACGGTTGTCATCCAACTCATCTTTCTCATTTTCATTTTCCCTTCAAACCTCTGATCAGATTTTCTTGAAAGCCATCGTAACTTCTCTTTCAAAATTTAGCTTTTCAATTTCTTCTAGAAGTTCTTTTCTCTGAGCCACCAAGATTGACTCTTCCAAAATCTCTCTGGCATATTCATCATCATGTTTTTATCAACATACGTGTTATTACTGACGGGGTTCCTTTCAAATTCTTTTTTAGTAATCAAATCATTATTCATATCTAATTCTCCTCTAATTTCCATCACTAATTCTTCAAAATTTTAACAAGGTTTTGGAAGACGATTCTGGGTACCAAATCGTTTCCCACAAACTGTGCCAATGATAGTTCTAGAAATCTTTGGAGGAGGTTTGTGAGTAAAATCATGTTGGAAGGCTAAATTTGTTATATCAGTTCTTATACAAGTATTTTAAAAAGAGAAAGTCCACATTTTAGAGAGAGAAAGTCTTAGGTAATCATTTACCAACCCCATTTCCTCAAAAGAGGTGGAGTGATTTTATAGTACATTTGTAGGGTCCCACATACATAAATAAATTACTAATTATCGTCTATTTCTCAAGTTTATTGTTTGTTATAAATTAATCCTCTAATATTATATGGTTATCAAATGCTCATTATAGTATTTCTTTATATCAAATTACACCCTTAATTTACCAAAGTCTTCTAATAGCTTGATTCTTCCCTCATCAGTATCTACTATTTAATCTAAGTTAATCCTAAAGTACTAGGATATCAAAAGGGATGAAAGAGAAAGATAAAGTCATCATATAATTTTTTCTCACACACCCATTTAAAAATCTTTATGTTTTTATTTTTCTCGCTCTCACATAAAATACTATTTTTATTACTAAATCCGTTCATAGTCATCATTCTTTCAGGTGAGTATTCACGCGTTGCTTGTATATCTTTAGGATCTGATGCTACACCGCTGCTCAATACCTTAGGGGATCTACTCTATTACATAAGTGGATTCCTAACTTTTATCTCATGATAAAAAAAGCAGTTCTTTTTGTATCGGCCCAAAACCCGCCAATCAATCTTTACGGCGCTTCCTCTATCAATTAGATCTTTTATCCATCGAATGAATAAAGTATTTAGGCATATCTATTCTTCATATTTTTACTTATAGGAAGTTTATTTCTTTACTACAGCTGATAAAAATCGCCGTATCTTTCTGGGTGGGACCGAGAGAAAGAAAGGACGGAGGGCAACCTGGTACTTCTCATTTTTTGAACGATGCATATGTAGAAAGCCTATTTTTCAATGTCTATTATTTAATTTACTAAATTTACTAGTTACTCTTTCCTTCCCTTTTTCTATAGTGGAGATAGTCGCACGTAATGACAGATCACAGCCATATTTTTATAAGCTTGTGGTAAGAATGGGTTTCGTTCTAATGCCCGAAAATAATATTCTAAAGCTTTAACGTAGTTGAAAGTCTTGACCAATTTGAAAGATCATTTAATGTAGTTGAAATAACAGAATTTTGGGTTATCCGATCAAGTACGGGAAACTCCGTTGAACTCATAATTATCTCAATGTTTTTTTATTGTCTGAATATTCAAGAACTAAGACCATTCCAATGCACCTTTTTGCCATGCATAAATTGAACCAACAATTAGGATAAGCACGAAAATCAAAGCTTCTATAAAAACGGATACCCCCAATACATCGAAACTCATTGCCCATGGATAAACTGCTAAAAGATTTTTTATTTTTCAACATCAATCATTTCGCTGCCTAAATACATGCAGATATGTTGAACTCACGTATGTTTTTTATTTTTTGTGTGCTTGTTAATATTACAATAAACAAGTTATATATGTATGTATGTTATATTGAGTTATAGTGATTAAACCTTTTAATTGTACATATTTAATTATATATAAATAAGGTAATTATATACACCTTTTGGAACGATTTGGTTATCTGATGGATATAAGAAGTGATCGAATAATTAAGAACTATGATTTAAAAAAATATAAACTAAAGGTCTATTATGATTTTCATACCTTCAGAACATATAAAATTGTTTGTCAACTTTGAAACATAATTTTCCATGAATAATGGTTATAGAGTTAGAAGATTTGGCATTCTCGAATCTTTTTGTAAGTATTAAAGAACTAAAGAAAACTTGTGGAGAGATAAATGGGTAACGAGGTGATACTCTTTTTCGGAATTTAATATGCAAAAGCGATATTTATGTACTTCTGGTTATATGCACGATATTGAATTATTTTTATTACTTATTAAAGACCACAGATGTTTAACGACAATCTCATGATTCCAGTTATTTAGGCTAAGAATCCCAAAGCTGTCCTCCATCGTCGGAGTGGTAACATTAAATCAAGCCACTTTTGCATCCAAGATTTTCATCTCAAGGCTAGGCCAAAGGAAATGACGAAGGCACTTGGACAAATATTTGAGGACCCTAGAAGGAAGGATAAAATGGAAGACCAATATACATGTCTTGTATACAAAAAATATTTGATAAGTTGGATCTAACCCGTATAGGAAAGGTGTTTAGAGGTGTAAGAGCCTATGCGCAAGGTGATATTATGAATACGAGGTTCACAATCGTTATGAGAGAGTCTTCTAGTGAGGAGGGGAACTCCCAAATATTTCATGGGAAGGATGTCATTTTTGTTCTCTAAGATATTGATTAGGTCATTACTGATGATAGGATTGACCCCTAAAAGGAAGATGTGGCTTTTGGCGGGATTGACTAAGAGGCCCGAAAGTGAGAAGAAGTGAGTCATGCCTTCTTTAATGAGATGGATGAAGTTGAGATCTATGTGATAGAAAATCATTAGATCGTCTGCAAAGTAGAGATTGATAATTTTGAGCTTATGACATTTCCAGCGGAATTGAAAATTTCAGTCGTTACTCTTTTCTTTGAGAATACAATAAATGACTTGCATTACAAGAACAAAGAATAAATGGGAGAGGGGGTCACATTACCTGAGCCCCTTCCTACCATGCAAGTTACCATAAGGGTAATAATACTATAGAATTGAATGACAATACATTGGACGATTCAAGTTATCATCTTTTCAGGGAAGTTCATGGCAACAAACATGTCGAGAATGAAGTGTCAGTGAACCTTATCAAAAGCTTTCATAAGGTCGATTTTGACGGTTGGTGTGGTAACCTCTTAGTAATTTTTGAGAAAGAAGACTGTTGTTAGGAATATTCTTCTCGAAAACAAAGGCCGATTGTCAATTATCAATCAAGCAAGGAACGAGTCTTTGATTCTATTAAATGTAATCTTAAAGATGATCTTGTAGACCACATTACAAAAAATAATAGGTGTAAAATCAACTATATAAAAAATCAACTTATTAGTAAATTATCTTTACAACCACCACCATTTAAACGACTGCACTAAAATATCATATTACTAAATAACCAGATTTGAAAAAAAAATCCAGAAATTGTTATTTATTAATTTGAACAACTAAATCATACCTAGTATTATTTAGACTCTACTTAACCAATCCAGTTATTGTTTTTCATAGTTGGATATATCAATTCAACTCGTCTATATCTATTTTTTTCATCCACATAATAAAATTTCAAATATGTAACAAAAACAAATTGCTACCTTTAAAAACAAATTGATGGATTCAACTCTAGATTATACTTATCATGTTGGTTTATAATTAAAGATAACCTACTTAAAGTCATCACAGACTACTTTACAAACACAAATATCCATAAAGGCCTTTTTGCAACCCTTATTTTTTTAAGACTCAAGGTAAAATCATCCAAAACCTGGCTGCAATTTAGACCTATAAGCTTATGCTCAGTTCTAAATATAATCATTTCTAAAATATTGAATAACAAATTAGCTAAGTTACTTCATTTAATCATATCTAAAGAACAAGGTGCTTATATCGAAAAAAGAACCATACAAGAAAACAACTTAATAACTCAAGAAATGGTTAGAGATCCTAATAGAAAAACCAGAGGTGACAACTTTATAATCAGCCTAGATATGTCAAAAGCGTTTGACAAACTAGAATTTAGGTTCATATATGAAGTAATGTTATATTTTGGTTTTAATCAACAAGTAATAAAGCTAATAAAGAAAAGTATTAAAAATATATCATATTCAGTAATAATCAATGGAAAAACCAATGGTTTCTTTAACTCTGGTAATGTATTAAGGCAAGGGGGGCCCTTTATCCCCAGGACTTTTTATTATAGCTGGACAATTTTTAATAAGAGGCATAAATAACTTAATTGGTCAACACAAATTAATGTCTTACAACATGAGAGGTTATTTATATATTAACTGTTTAGCATATGCTGATAATATCATCCTATTTCTAAATGGTTCACTAATAAACATCAAGAAACTTTCAATTTTTTTAGATATATATCAACTGCTCTATGGCCAACAAATAAATAGACAAAAAACAACAATCATAACCTCTACAAACATGAACAGACCTAGGATAAATTCTCTAGAAAAACTCTTAGGCTTTGAACAAGCTAATTTAAGTTTCAAATACTTAGGTATCCCAATACACACCAGTAACTATTCTGCCCACTTTGAGGACTTAATAGAAAAAATAAGGAACAAAATTAATGAATGGAGCTAAAAAAACATTTCATTTGGGGGAAGAATAACCTTAATCAAATATATTCTCTTAGCTTACCCAACTCATTACTTACAATCCATTAAACTACCTTTGAAAATAATATCACGAATTAGCAAACTTTTAAATAAATTCCTATGGGGTTACAATGAAAACAAAAAAAAATGTTATGGTGTAACTCGAATCATATACGTAAACCACATAATAAAAATGGCATTAATATTAGAAATCTAAAGGATATTCAGATTGCTTATTCATTTAAACTATGGTTTACCTTTAGAGACAATAAAACCATGTGGTCCAAGTTGATGCACTCTAAATATTTCCAAAACATTCATCCATTACAATCTTCTTTAAGATCCATAGACTCTAAAACTTGGAAAACAATGTTTGAGATTAAAGAAGAAGCTGAAAACATATAATTTGGAAATTAGGCAAGGGAAACTTGGACTTTTGGTTAGATAGATGGCACCATTCTGAACCCCTAATCACTTTAACAGTAGCTAATTCACATCACTATTCTCTAACAAAGGTAACTGAATACTGGAATAATAATTGGGACTTACCTAAACTACAGTCTTACTTACCACCTGCAAAGATTAATAGAATTATCAAAACACAGATCAACTTAAGTGTTTAAGACTCCATCATCTGGAAGCTTTCCACTGATGGAGCCTTTAATTTAAAAGACACAATTAATGCAATAAGGCAAAAAGACACAATCTCACTAATTAAAGGGAAAATTTGGAACAAAATATCTCCATAGAAGTGCTCCTTCACCCTTCAGAGAGTACGAAATAACTTGATAAGTGTAGATACAATACTACAAAGAAAAGGATTCCAACTTGCTTCCAAATGTCTTAAATGTCAGAACATTAAATCATTAAACCATGTCTTCATTTCTTGGTCTGTTTGGTCTTTCTTTTCTGAAAAAATTTAGGATTAGAATAGGCAGGCACATGAAAATTAATCATATTGTTAACCTATGGCTACTATCAACTCCTAAAACAATCCACATACGTACCATTTTACCTCCATTGATAATTTGGTCTATATAGAATGCCAGAAACAACTATAAACATAAAGACATAGCTATCTCACATAAAAAGATAATTAACCATATATCGTTTATGCTTATTTCTTTAGATTCTTCATCATCACTCGCTCGAAAACATTGGATAGGTGATTCCCATATAGCTAAAGACTTAAGCTGTTTTAATCATATTAAACATTGCAAACCTTTTATATATGTAAAATGGAATTTACCTTTACATAATCGTATTAAGCTGAATTATGACCGTTCAACTTTAATCAACAATGAATCAAGTTATGGCTTTATCTTAAGGGATGAACTAGGTAACTTAATTCTGGATAAAGAAAGTGTAATAGGCAAATGTTCACCACTTACTGCTGAAATTTATGCATTATTAAATGGTTTGCTATGTTGTAAAAATAAAACGTCAACATGATTGACATTGAGATAGATTATTTAGGATTGTTTAACATGTTAGCCTTAGGTGAATATCCATGGCATTTAGAACAAATTATTCTATGCTGTAGAAACCTGATTAAGCCTCAAACGACCCTTAAGCATATTTATAGAGAGCATAATACTGTTGCGGACTGGTTAGCTAAGCATGCACTTAAAGAACACAAAGACTTTGTAATTAATGTTAACCACTCTTTCAATGGTCTATCTGCTATTACATTACTAAACTCTTTGAACTTAGGTCATCTTAGGTTCTTTTGAGTTACACTAACAGCATTGCAGGTTGAAAAACCTGACCACCAGTTCCTTTACTTTTACAGGATAGAGAAACAGGAAGAAAAGTGAAGAAAAAGACTCAATAAAGATGATACAGTTGTTGATGGAGTCAATTACGGATGAATTCAGTGCTGATGAACTCAAGTCGCTGAGACTCAAGCTGCCGATGGGCCGCAAAAACATAACACAATAGCTTTTAAACTACTAAGTTGCAATAAGTTACGAACATAATGTAAAAATCTTTTTCAACATCAATAAAACAAGAATTTCTTAGAAAAAAAACTTTATAAATTGTGTTTTTATGAAAATACTAGTATCTTTTATTGATTTTGATTAGTTATTAAGTTGAAACTTTTATAGAAAACATATATATTATATATAGCAATCAATTTGGCTAAAAACCCTGGTTAGTCACCGGTGTTTGACACTTGTTGCACTCTTGTCACTAAGCTTCATTCGTCCCCAAAACTAGTCACTGGTCTCCAAAAACGTTGCATTTTTTCCACTAGCGCGTGCAAATTAACAAGGAGCTGACACGTGGCAGACCAATATACTCAGCTTTGTTCCATATACGGTCATCCCTTCTTTTCTTCCAAAAACACCCATGTAGCACATTTTATCTTATTTACTTTAATTTTTTACTTTTTACTCTTCCATTTGACCTGACTTAAGATTTATCCACCCACTTAATAATAACCCGACCCATTTGTTCATTTCACCCAAATAAAACTACTCATTCACCATCTAATCCTAATTTTATTCACCTCCTAAACAGTTTCGGCTCAAATTCAAATCCGATATCGTCGAATGTAATAGACTCTCCGGAATACTACCCGATTATTTGTTTCTGTCGAGGTTTAAGACCGATAAAACCGACATTTTCCCTAAACTTACCGGTATGTAACCCGATATTTTGTTCGTCGACAGATCTAGATCCGCTAAACGGTAAATCTGTGTGATCGAGATCGGTATCTGACCCGATATTTGATTTACAGCCAATAAAAACCTGCTTAGCATCCTTAACTTCCCTATATTTTGAGGAATCATGCCATATATATTGTTGTTGCGCAAATCTAAGTGCAACAGACCTGTGATATTCGTTATGGAAAGTGGGATCCGACCCGAGATTTGGTTATTCGCGAGCTTTAAGTGCATTAATCGTGATAGCCGCCCAATATCCGTTGGGATTTGGCCGCGAATTTTATTCCCGACTAAATCGATGATACTGAGGATGGTTAAGTTAGTAATACAAGATGTAATTCTGCCATAAACGCCCTGCCAACTTGCTATTGTTAAGCTGGAGAGTCGGTGTTTACATATCTCCGGCGAGATTGACCCGGTCATGTACCCGGACCGATGCGCCCGTTGGAAAATCGGATCTTCCGATCCAGCTAAAAGTTTGATGTAACTAACCCGACGTGTATAAGGAGTGGAGCATGCTGAGTCGAAGTCTTCTTCAATGAGATGCGGAGTATCGACGGAGTCAAGCGAGTCGCCATTGTTAGGGTTGGGAAGCTGTAGTGGGATAAATTTGAGATGTAAAAGTAAATCGAATTTAAGTTAAAAGTAAAAATAAGAAAGTATAAAGTATAAAGTAAAAGTAAGAAAAAGTAAAAAGTAAAAAGTGAAAAGTAAAAAATAAAAAGTACTCCATCCGTCTCATAATATTAGTCGTTTAAGGTTTCTTCACCGATATTAAGAAAAATAATAATTATTTTGAAAGAATAAAAGAAAATATATTTGATTGGTGGAGTTAATAACTTATGAAGAAAGTTAACTATTTTATTGGTTGAAAGTGGAATACATGTAATAATGCTGCATTGGAAAACGAGAACGACATATATTATGAGACAAAAAATCTCTTCTAGAAAGACACATATTATGAGACAGAGGGAGTACAAAGTAAAAGTAAATACGTTAAATAGTAAAGTGCAGTATTTTTGGAATGAAAAAGAGAGTGACCGTATGTGGGACAAATCTGCGTACATTGGGCTGCCACGTGTCAGCTCCATGTAAATTTGCACGCGCTAATGGCAAGAATGCAACAATTTTAAAAAGCATTGACTCGTTTTGGTGACGACTAAATCTTAATTGCACGAATGTAACAGGTGTCAAACACCGGTGACTAACCAGAGTTTTTAGCCCCATCAATTTTATTGTATGTTACTTTTACTCAAAAAGAATATTGTATTTAATAAAATACAATCAACTTTCACAATTACAAACCACTAGTGTATATATAGCAAATAAATACTATAAGAAACTAGTTTTGTACTTTTTTTCACTAAACTTGAAAACCCGCAATCTAATTACTCTATAATTTCTATTGATTTTAAGTTCCCATTTCTATGGTAAACACATTGGGTTAGAGAAAACAGCAAAAGAGTCCTAGAAAACAGGCCCTCGTTTGGAAAACACCGGCCAAACCAAAGACAATGCCATAAGAAGACAAGAGAAGTTCACAAGACCATATAGACTATATAGCTATGGTGTTAAGAGTTAGGAAGAATACAAGAGACTTTTAGTATCTGTTACTAGTACTATGCTATGGATAGCACTTATGTGGTTATCACACTATAATCTAAACATGGATAATAGACAACACTTTATTTTAACTTGGATCAGCCATTACTACCTTGAGGACAAATCTCTATACAGAGCCTGCAAAAACTGGATACCCACACGTTGATATTGATGTTTCCAATTATGAACTTACTTGGAGATGATCTGTTGTGTTTTTACTTCTGTTTTCCGGAAACAAGTTCTCAAGTTCGTATCACAACTTAGACCCGTATTTGGGCTTTATAAAAAATGTTAAAATAAATTCTATCATAATTTAGCATTATATGTTTAATCGGTGCGTTTCGCTATTGTTATTATTAATCTAATAAAATTAATTATATATAAAGTAACGGATTAACGGATAAAGTCTATACAACAGAGATAACGGTTAGAATAACAAATTTATTCGAAATAACATTCGAAATTGGATTCGAAAATAAATAAGTTAAACAAACAAATTGTTTTATTTATTATTTTAGAAAAACAAAATAATTTAGTAGGCTTTGAACAGTAATTCGTCCATGAACTATCGATTTTAGTGGCAGAGAGTTTTTGGATTTTTAAAAGTCGGTTGGTAGTCTATGGACTATCAAGTTTGGATGAAGTTAGTCCACCGCATCTGTTGATTTATGTAAAGTAGTAAAGTTGTCACGTGACACCATAATGGTCCTTCGACTTTAGGTCGAAGTTCAAATATAGTTAAGGTTAAAGTCGAGGGATCATTGGTGATACAAGTGTATGTTAAATATGGTGTCACGTTACAGCTTTGCATTAATCAACAGATGCAGGGGACTAACTTTATTCAAACTTGATAGTCTATAGACTACCAACGAACTTTTAAAAGTCCAAAGAATTTGTCACTAAAATCAATAGTCCAGGGACGAATTACTAATCAAAACCTAACTTTGTAATTATGGTTTTGGAAATTAGCCCATGATATTTTTCATTTATAATAGTTTGAATTCAAAATTCAAACACAATATATAAAATATTGTATTTAAAGTATTTCACAGTTCATAACTTCAAACATTGTAGTTTTTAAAAAAAAAAAATAAACTATTTTGAAGAATATCAAATTTGTTTCAGTCATTCAAAACAAATCATACAAAAAAAGCAGGTTGCAAACTATTGGAAGATCTTAAACACATAATTAGAATTCTAAAAATTACTTCATTCTGTAAGTTTTTATTCGCGTTATAGGATGACTCTTAATTCGTTTATGTATCTATAAGTTTAATGTGGAAATATAATTATTTCAAACAAAAATATTATTAACACGGATTCTATCAGAATTCGAAAAATATTTGATTTTTGTTAAACCCAAATCCAATATGTTACAGACACATATATTATATATATTTAATAGGTTCGATCTGAAAACAAAATCAAACATTGTAGATAAAAAAACTATTGAATCCAACAATCATCTTCCCGAATAACCAAAACACTTGAATGATTCAACAAAAATCTATAATGTTTTTAATATTTTATGTTTTTTTGCTAGATCTTACATATGAACACATATACAGATTACACCCTAAAGTGTGGTATGGGTGAAATCCTTGAGTGCTGAACATTATAGACCAGCTAGGCTCAAGGTGAAAATATGTTATAAAACTTTATGAATTAGACAATGTGGTCTAATCATAGTGGGTATATAAATATGTTATAAAGATCTATGACTCATGTAATGAACCCTGACACACCCAAATTAAAGTGAGCGGATGAAACTAAATTGAGAGGAGGCTAGCCATACTCAAGGGGAAAAAATTGTTGTAAAGTTATATTATTCAAACAATATGGTCTAATTAAAGTATGCATATATCTTATTTGTAAATCTCTATGTATCATGTGTGAACTCTGGCACAACCTGTTAGAGTGAGCAGATAAAAGTCAATTGAGATGCGGCTAAAATGGTACTTTATTCGAGAATGAGATTTTTTAGTTCTAAACGAAATCCTACATCGGTCAGACATGGAAATAATCATTAGTATATAAGTCATTTTGGGAGTGGACCAAAAGCAAACCCGTACGGGCCTTTGGACCTAAAACGGGTAATATCATACTAGTGCGGGGATCCGATTGTTCATATTTATATACGGAATTGAAATATGCGCCTCCATATTCCCAATAACCTAGCATCGACAAAGGAAATTTTAGTCTTGTGGAAGATTAAGGTTCAAATAGAACTTCATCGAAGAATCGAGCCAGTGTTCCCTAGATTTCTGCTTGAGGAAGGATTCTTTGGCACGACTCAGAAGCATCGATCTCTTTGGAGACAAGGATAAGGTTGAGGGGGTTATTGGCAAGGTTAGATTGGGCACATAATAGGGTCACGGGCTTTAGAAAACCTAGAGCTAATGTCGTTATACTCTTTACGATTTAGACAATTAAGCTCGTGCTAGAGGCAGAGTAGATTCAGGGAGACAAATTTCATTCTCGTAGCGTTGGACAGGAGGTTCCAACTATTGGCAACGATAGATTTAAATTGAGGGTGAAATTGCCACATGTTGAAGAATTTGAAAGGTTTTTTCCTTTTAGGACGAGGATTACCAAGGTTAAGGGTAAATGTAGTGTGGTTAGAGGAGTGGAGTAAACCAAAGTGGGCGAAGGACATCGGGAAGTGGTCATCTTAGTCGAGATTAACAAGCACACAATAAATTTTGGAAAAGACCGCGTGGGAAGGTTGCTTGTTAATCCAAGTGAAAAGGAAACCCGTTGAACGAAGGTCACTAAGATTACAATGGTAACAACAATTGTTGAAATCATCAATAGCGGGGGACCAGAGTTATGAAGAACCCAAACGCTCCTCCGGCTTTCAGATAGTATTAAAATACCTCAAGGCAACCCAAGGGGCCCCTTTTTCTAGGTCAACTAAAGACATTAGGTCATTCCACAAATGGATGCGACCTGCGGTTTCGTTAAAATCGTAGATGGCAGTGAAACTAAAAAAGGAGGGTCAGTTGTGGCATTTAGCCTTACAATGAATGAATTGGGGAGATTGGAATAGACTAGTGATAGAGATAACACTAGGGTTCCAAATAATTCAGATTCTACTAAGGGGATGGGAAAGATGATAAGTGGTGTGGTGCCAAAATGGATCCATAGTTCTAATAATAGAATCTAATTTATGGGATTGGACTTTATTTTTTACAAGAATTAACAGAGAAATACTATTACTAATAATAAAATTAGTCACGTCTTTCTGCCTAATAGGGTCGTTAAGACCCCTCACATTCCACGAAGTAATAATCATAAGAAAACTTACAGTGGATCAGGTGATGGTCCTGTCGGAAGACAAATCCAAAATACCGTAGGTCGAAACTCCAGAAGGGCGAAGCATTTTTGGAGGAGAATCGGAGTAACCAAAGGAAAGAGATGTTTATGGCCTTTTTTACAAAGACGGGTGCTATGCCGAAAGACGACACAAGTCTCACACTGAGGACGAAGACCCTGATACTCAAAAGTCACCGAAATGAGTTTGTTATTTATCTTGAAAAAGTCCCAGAGTGGATTACCAAACCCGTTTTGATCAAGACAGAAATACAAGCAAACCTAAGTTTCTCCTTCTTCTCCGTTTGTTTGTCAACATAAAGAGGGGTACCAATGATCGAGCCGATGCTACTAAATCCTTCAGCCGTCCAAAGCTCAATAGGGAGGTTAAAAACCTTGACCCGAATAGGTACATCCGTATGGCGATCCTTTTTAAGAGTGAAGAATCATCAAATAGCCACCAATATTCCATCGAAGCTAGATCCAAAACCTTTTTGGCCATATCCTCGGAGCCAAATTTAAACAAAAAGTAACCTTCAGGGAGGGGTTTGAAATCCATAAAACTAAAACGACCCCACAAGGATTCCACATTAGCCTTGAGTAAGGAAAGGTTATGCGGTTGCAAAATGAAATAACCCGAGAGACAAGTGAATCATAAGTTCGGGTGACCCATTGCGGAATCATGCATAATAAACGTATTGTCTTCAAGCAACATAGTTCATAGACCAATAACGAAAGGGGATCTATTACCTGGATGACCCGCAATAACACTTGTGAAAGACGAAAAGGAGTTAAGGTTAGGAATGGGATGCGGGGAAGAGGAAGAGAAACCTAAAGGTTTAGACGGAGTGAAGAGGGATTATGGCGACTTAGGAGGAAAGTGGGTTTGGGTTTGGGCTTGGGCTATGAGATTTTGCTTCCTAGTTTTGGTACCTTTACCCGTATTGCCAAAATTCTGAATCTTTGAAAAAGGTTTGGAGGAAGAGATAGGTCCAATCATTCATTTCTCTTTATTAATTGAGGGTTTAGAAATTGACATAACCTCCGCATCCCCAATGAAATACTTGGATCGGCCAAAAAGAGTGGAAGGGTGAATATTAATTTCCACGTCTCTCTCGAGAGAAACCATGGAATTAAAAGTCCCTGAAGGCCCGCTAAGCCCAATGTCAGCACCAAATAATTCAGGGGAGAGACTATCAGTGTTTAACCCAAAAAAAGCACCTTTTGAAGAACCAGAAACCCTTGAAGCCAGAACCCCGTTACTCAGACGATTAGGGATTAAAGAATCATCCACTTGGTTATCATTGATGATGGCTGTAATATACCCAGAAATATCAGGAGATCCTTGATTTAACGATGGAGAGCATCTCAGAGTTGACAGATCGAGAAGAAAGAAACCCAGAGAAAGCATTAGATGAAACCCTAAAAAACGAAGACCCAGAGTCCTAAGTGTGGATCTTGACAGTTGAGCCAGACGCGGAGGAGAAAAGGGTGGTCAGCACAGAGATAGTTTGGTCAGTCTTGGAGGGGGAGGAGATACTCCGATCAAGTGAAGGGGAGTGAGGCAAGGGAAGATTCACTCCGCCGTCTTTAACAGAGGCGACAATATTTCTGTATAGACCAGCAGAAATAAAAATTAGCCCAGGAGAAAAGTTAGGGAGAGGGAAGGTAGACAGAGGAGACGACATATCGGAAACAGCAGAGAAGGCGAGCACGGGGAGGTTAGAAGGAAGGTTGGTAACAGTGGGAGTATAGTTGAAAGGGTCACCTAAGGTGAAGCCTGGGGAGGAACAATACAGATTCTGACCAAGGCGAGATTCCATGTGGTGTCTAGCTAGGGCCAGATCATTCACCACGAACTCCTCATATGAAGAGGGGATGGAGTGAGAAGGCAGCGACTTTGAGAAAGAAGAAGCTAGGTGCGAGCCAATGTGATTGATGATACCGGGGGCAGATGGATTTGCAGGTTCAAGGCAAAAGCTTGGGATCTTAGGGAGATGAGGGTCCAAAGATGAGGGAAGAGGCTTGGGATGGAGAGGAGAAAATAACTCGATTTTTCCGGTCGGCTTAGCAGGACGAAGAGAATCGGTGGGGGAAGACATACTGCGTAGAGGATCAGAGGTAACCAGAAATATTTTAGTGTTTTTCGAATTACTTATGTAGTTAGGAGGGTAATAGAGGGTTATAGGAAGAGTGATGGTTTTGAAAGAGTTTGAGGAAAAACACTTATAAGAAGAGTGTCCTGGAATCATGAAAGCATCTAGAGAATATACCAGCCATCCTAGGAATAGGGCTACAGGGAAGAGGGCAGACATAGTTGGGGAGAAGAGAGGGACCTGAGAGAGGTAGAGGGATAAGTATAGGGCTGATGGATACGGGCTACTCAGATTGACCAAAGTCACAGAAGAGAGAATAGGAGGTTGGTCTGGAAAAAAAGCATGGGTGGAGAGTTTAGACACTGAAAAGGAAAAAACCAGACTTAGGGGAGAGGGCTGGGTGAATGGAGGTTTGACACAAACCCAAAGAAGAAGAGAGAGGGAAGGGAAGGTGTTGGAGGATAAAGACTGGATATAGAAATGTACAGAGTTGGGGTAGAAAGAGAAGTAACTAGAGGCATTACCATAGTTAAAAAAATAAAACTTGATAACTGACCCAACTAAGAAGTAACTAGAAACTAATAGGATTGGTTTGAATAAACTAGCTATAAAATGATGAGTGAGGCTTAGGCGAAGCTGATAATATTGATACCGGAAGATTCTAACCAGGGGGTACTGAAGTCAATAGCTTGGATGAGGAATGAAAAAACTATCCAGGAAAAGAAGAGTAGAAAGAGTAGAACTTGAAATCTTGACAAGGCAGAAGGTGAGGACTTTCTCACATAGGTAGGAGATAGAGAAAAGATTAGGAGAGGCTAGGAGGGTCTCATTTACTTTGAGAAAGTACAGAAGATAGGTGGGGAGCTTCTGGGCGATCAGTTTCAATTGCACGGGGGGGGGGGGGGGGAGGGGGGGGGGGGGAAGATGAGACAGAGAACCGGGAGGCTGAGGGGCAGCCTGGTCGACATGGAGAATTCTTGACGGAAAACAGAGACCTCAGAGACACAGGGGAGTTCTCAAGTATAAATAACACCCCGGAGAGGAGGAGGATCATGGCATGTTACATCCTCTTGCTTTCCGAGCGGAGACTCGCTCCAAGAAGAAAATTTATCGTTAGAGTTTAAAAATGAGGAGAGAGGAGAGAGCTTTTTGGGATGTGAATTTTTTAAAGTGTTACTTATATAAACTCTACTTTACCGATCAGGTTATTGTTTTTCATAGTCGGATATTTCAATTCAAACTTGTTTATATCTAAATTTGTTCATCCATATGATAAAATTTCGAATATGTAACTATAACAAACTGTTATCTTTATTTTTTTTTTGGGAGGGAGTTTGCAGCCGTTACTCAGAGTGCAATGAGTGTACACATGGTAAACTCTCAGTCTAACACAATAGCCTGCAAACCAGCTTATGAACAAACAAGGACCAACTTACTTTTCGAGTGAATCTACGAAATCAAATCTCTGCATACCCTGTTCCCTTTATATCCCCCCGCTAAGCGATACTACATTCGCCAACCAATACAGATAATGGATGGGGGTGAGACCAGAAGATAAACCACACAAGGTGATAGACTCAGCCGAGAAAGCGTATGTAGAGGGACTCGAATTCATGATATTTGGTCACAAGCATGCCTTACTCAACCAACTCGGCTACTCCGATGGGATAGAAAGAAACTGTTATCTTTATAAATTGCATTTTAGCAAAAACAATTTAGTGTCTTATATGTATGTATTTTGATTAGTATTATTATTAAGTTGAAACTTCTTTTATAGAAACATATTCTTCTATAGATACTTCTTTTTTATATATATATATTTATTTGTATGTTACTTCTATTCAAAATACTGCATTCTATAAAGAATATTGTTTTTAATAAAATAAAATCAATTTTCATATTTACAAACCACTAGTGTATATATATAGCAAATAAATACTATAATAAAATAGTTTTGTACTTTTTCTCGCTAAAATTGAAACCCCGCAATCTAATAACCCTATAATTTCTATTGATTTTAAGTTCCAAAGTCTATGGTAAACAGATCGGGTCAGAGAAAACAAGCCCTCGTTCGGAAAACACCGGCCAAACTAAAGACAATGACAGAAGAAGACAAGAGAAGTTCACAAGACCATATAGACTATAGCTATGGTGTTAAGAGTTAGGAAGAAGACAAGAGACTTTTAGTATCTGTTACAAGTACTATGCTATGGATAGCACTTATGTGGATATCACACTATAATCTAAACATGGATAATAGACAATACTTTATTTTAACTTGGATCAGCCATTACTACCTCTAGGACAAATCTTTATACAGAGCCTGCAAAAACTGGATACCCACACGTTGATATTGATGTTTCCAATTATGACCTTACTTGAAGGTGATCTGTTGACTGTTGTGTAGTTTTTACTTCTGTTTTCCGGAGACAAGTTCTCAAGTTTGATGAATAGAACATAGCAGTGTGATCCCAGAGGGATGTAAGGCT
This sequence comes from Limnanthes douglasii subsp. nivea, assembly GCA_036936605.1. Classification (NCBI taxonomy): domain Eukaryota; kingdom Viridiplantae; phylum Streptophyta; class Magnoliopsida; order Brassicales; family Limnanthaceae; genus Limnanthes; species Limnanthes douglasii. The sequence goes on from JAUPFV010000005.1 coordinate 288,340,108, forward strand.
GGCAACTTCGTTTTTTTTTTTGTCGGAAGGAACCTGCAGCCGCTATTCAGAGCGCAATGAGTGGTAAACCTTCATTCTGAAGCGATAGCCTGCAAACCAATGCCAGAAGGTAAACCACACAAGGTGACAGACTCAGCCGAGAAAACGTATATAGAAGGACTCGAACTCGTGATCTTTGATCACAAGCATGTCATACTCAACCAAGTCGGCTACCCCTTAGGGGCTAGCTGGCAACTTCGTATCACAACTTAGACCCGTTTTCGGATGTTATAAATTTTTTTAAAATAAGTTATATTATAATTTACCATTATATATAATGTTTAATCGGTGAATTTCGCTATCATTATTATTAATTTAATAAAATTAATTATATATAAAGTAACGGATTAACGTATAAAGTCTATACAATAGAGAGAACGGTTCGAATAACAAATTTATTCGGTAACATTCGAAATTGGATTCGAAAATAAATAAGTTAAACAAAAAAATTGTTTTATTTATTATTTTAGAAGAACAAAATAATTTAGTAGGCTTTGAACAGTAATTCGTCCATGAACTATCGATTTTAGTGGCAGAGAGTTTTTGGATTTTTAAAAGTCGGTTGGTAGTCTATGGACTATCCAGTTTGGATAAAGTTAGTCCACCGCATCTGTTAATTAATGTAAAGCTGTCACGTGACACCATATTCAATAGGAAGTTGTATCATCAATGGTCCTTCGACTTTAGGTCGAAGTTCAAATATAATCAAGGTTAAAGTCGATGGATCATTGGTGATACAAGTTTATGTTAAATATGGTGTCACGTTGCAGTTTTACAATAATCAGCAGATGCAGTGGACTAACTTTATTCAAACTGGATAGTCCATAGACTACCAACCGACTTTTAAAAATCCAAAGAATTTGTCACTAAAATCGATAGTCACAGACAAATTACTGTTCAAAACCTAATTTGTAATTATGATTTTTGAAATTAGCCCATGATATTTTTCATTTATAATAGTTTGAATTCAACATTCAAACACAATATATAAAATATTGTATTTAAAGTATTTCACAGTTCATAACTTCAAACATTGTAGTTTTCTTTTTCAAAAAATAAACTATTTTGAAGAATATCAAATTTGTTTCAGTCATTCAAAACAAATCATACAAAAAATGCAGGTTGTAAACTATTAGAAGATCTTAAACACATAATTAGAATTCTAAAAATTACTTCATTATGTAAGTTTTTATTCGCGTTATAGGATGACTCTTAATTCGTTTATGTATTTATAAGTCTAACGTGGAAATATAATTATTTCAAACAAAAAAATTATTAACACGGATTCCATCCGAATTCGAAAAATATTTGATTTTTGTTAAACTCAAATCCAATATGTTGCAAACACATATATTATATATATTTAATATGTTCGATCTGAAAACAAAATCAAACATTGTAGATAAAAAAACTATTGAATCCAACAATCATCTTCCCGAATAACCAAAACACTTGCGTGATTCAACAAAAATCTATAATGTTTTTAATATTTTATGTTTTTGTGCTAGATCTTACATATGAACACATATACAGATTACACCCTAAAGTGTGGTATGGGTGAAATCCTTGAGTGCTGAACATTATAGACCAGTTAGGCTCAAGGTGAAAATATGTTATAAAACTTTATGAATTAGACAATGTTGTCTAATTATAGTGGGTATATAAATATGCTATAAAGATCTATGACTCAGGTAGTGAACCCTGACACACCCAAATTAAAGTGAGCGGATGGAACTAAATTGAGAGGAGGCTAGCCATAGCCAAGGGGAAAAATTTGTTGTAAAGTTATATTATTCAAACAATATGGTCTAATTAAAGTATGCATATATCTTATTTGTAAATCTTTATGTCTCATGTCTGAACTCTGGCACAACCTGTTAGAGTGAGCATATAAAAGTCAATTGAGATGCGGCTAAAATGGTACTTTATTCGAGAATGAGATTTTTTAGTTCTAAACAAAATCCTACATCGGTCAGACATAGAAATAATCATTAGTATATAAGTCATTTTGGGAGTGGACCAAAAGAAAACCCGTGCGAGTCTTTGGACCTAAAACGGGTAATATCATACTAGTGCGGGGATCAGATTGTTCATATTTATATACAGAATTGAAATATGTGCCTCCATATTCCCAATAACCTAGCATCAGCAAAGGAAATTTTAGTGTTTTGGAAGATTAAGTTGAAATCTTCCTTGATAATGCAAGGTTAATGGAAAGCTGCGAAAAATAAGTTATCGGTTGAGATAAAAGAAAATGAGAAAAAAGATCTTCGAAAAATGGTTTCATGTTGGATTTTAATGAGTGTAAAAAAATATTTGTGAGATTAGCGGTTAGAAAACCGTTGCATGCGTAAGGAAAATTATTTATATGATTTCAGGTTGAAAGAAGAAACATCCATCTTGGATCCATAGAATATCGATATCACAACCGAAGATAAGGATCAAGCCTTGTTTGTTTTAAGATTCTTACTAATTTTTTATGAGAATTTCATAGGTATCATCATGTATGATAAAGACATTATTCTATGGTGGATGTCAAAGAGTCTTCGAAATTAAAGGAGTTTAGACAGTTGCAGCCAGACAATCAAACATAAATGGAGTATCTTATAAAGGTTTTTAATGTTGTAAAGGTATTTAATGTTTGGATGGATTGTAGTGAGAGAATTGAGCTGCCTGGGTGTATTTAATTATCATTACCCTTATTAAATGAAGGTGGTTGGGTATTTATACCCTTAACCTTGGGCCACATAGGCTTTCGGGTTGTGTTAATGGATTCGGGTCGAGTTTAAAGACCCATTAGTTTTAAGTAGGCAAGTATTTAGCTTAGTCATGAAGTGATTAAGTTTTTAATACTTTAGTTCACTTCGGACGGTTGAGTAGGTGGATGTTGTCCGAATTGCCCCTGTCCGGTTCTCATAAAGAGTGGTGATAAAATCCGAACTCATCATAATCAATTAGAATTTTTCAGTTGTAAAGTTAAAACGTTATATGATGCTAAGAGAGTAGTGCGTCAACACATCTGTTTTAGAACACCACATCATAATAAGATCATAGAAATAATTAGCATAAACATTTGTGAGAATGCGTGAAGCATGTTCTTGTATTACGGAGTGAGAAATTTGTTTTGGGTCGAAACTATCAATACATTTTGTTACTTGATGAATCGGTCTCCATCAATGGCTATTAATTATAAGGCTCCTTCTGATATTTGGTCCGGATTGGCGGTTGATTACAAACAGTTGAGGGTGTTCGGTTATCGTGCATACACTCACGTGATAGATAGTAAACTTAAGTTACGGGACAATTGGTGTATATCATAGGATATGCTACTCGAGTGAATGGATATAAATTTTCGTCTACTTCTCTTAAGTTTTCATGTTTTCTCATCAGCAAAGACGTGCCTTTTAATGAGTATGCTTCGTTAAACAATAAAAAATATGTTGGGGAAATGGTCAAACCATGATCGTTGTGAGTAAATAAGTGTAACTTCAAGCATCATTGATTTTTAGTAGGTCTAACAATTCTAATGATTTTGAAATTGATCCAGTAGCAGGAGGTGAAGCATCAACATCGGATGATAATGATGATGTTTCCCCCGAACCAAAACAACAACATTATAACATAACATTGGATAGAGAGAGAAGAGATATCAACTCTCTAAAAAAATATGTGGACCTGGTTGCATATTCTATGTTAGTTGCAAAACAAATTGAGATGCATGAGCCTAGTAGCTACAAGAAACCTATAGGGAGTTCAGAAGTAAATCGATGGATGAGTGCTATGGGGGGAGGGGGGAAGAAATTGAATATCTTCATAAGAATCAGACATGGAAGCTTGTTGGTTTTCCTAAATGACAAAAGATAGTAGGTTGTAAGTGGGTATTAAAAAAATGAATGTAACCCACGAGTTGAAGCACCTCGATTTATGGCAAAGCTCGCTCATCAACTTCAATGAGGTGTTTTATAAAGGTGAAACACGGTTTGATTCGGGTTTTGTTACTTATAATAGTTTTGCAAGACTTAAAGCGCGAATAGTTGGATGCAAAAACTGTTTTTCTAATTAGATGAACAAATCTACATGAGACAACAAAAGAGATTTATTGAACCTAAAATGGAGGACAAGGATTGTTTGTTTAAAAAGCCATTGTATGGGTTGCAACAATCACCTAGAAAATGGTACAAACAGTTTGATACATTCATGGTGTCAAATAGGTTCACAACGAGTCCATATGACAATTATGTGTACATCAGAAAATGTCAAATTATCCTATGTTTACTTATTGTTATATGTGGGTGATATACTCATAAATTTCATACATTGTGGAGATAAAGAAGCAGTTTAAGCCCGAGTTTGAGATGAAAGATTTGTGTAGGACAAATAAAATCCTAGGATAAAAATTACCATAGACAAAATTGTAGGATCTATACACTTGTCTCAAACAAGATACATTGAGAAAGTATTGCAACAACAATTTAACATGTTTGATGCCAATAAAGTTAGTATCTCAGTTGTCACTCATTTCAAGTTGTATGCAGTATGATCGACCAAGGATGATGCTGAGTTGGAGAAAATGTTGAAGGTTCCATATAAATGTAGTTTGCAGCGTTATGTATGTTATTGTGTGTACACGTCCTAATATTTTATATGTTTTTTCATATTGTTAGCAGGTACATGAGATGATATGTGAAAGAACACTACCAAGCACTGAAATAGATATTTCAGTATTTTAAGAATACTACGAATGTAGTTTGATTTTCAACAAGACCAATATTGGTGGATCGTTGATCCATGCTACAAGATTAATGGTTGATTTTGTTGATTCTGATTTGCAAGGGGGGAAGGATAACATAAGATCTTTCACATGTTATGTGTTCACTTTGGGAGTGCAATAAGTTGGAAAGCACAGTTGCAACATATTTTAGTTTTGACTACAACAGAGACCGAATACATAGTTGTAACAGAGACAGCTAAAGAGGCAATATGGTTGCAACATTTGATGACATATTTGGATTTGGATCGAATTAAAACACCATAGACCTTACATCGAACCAGATATACTACGAGCGTACATGTATCACTTTTTATGATATAATATCAAAGAGAATTGTTGATATGAAGAAAGTGTTTACCTACAAAACTCTAACAGAGATAATGGCCAAACAATCTAACAAATATAATGACCAAGACAGTACCAGTAAAAAAGATAAAAAAAAAACAGCAAACTCTATGAAAAGAACAAAACAACATACTCCATAAAAAGGTTTTTCTTAACAATAAATTGTTGTAAGATTAAGAAAATAGTTTTGGAATTAGAAAAATGGTGTTGAGCCTGATTGGTTTTTACCAGTTTTGATTTGGTTCCGCAAACTAAAACCAATTTTTTTATTGGATTGATTGACATTGTTAACTTTATCGATCCCGTCCGGTCGAAAACCAGGCTAAAGCGGACCAATAACAGCCCTCATCAAGATGTTACATTGCCTTTGTTACAAAAGCATAAAGCATATTAATAACAACCTTGCAATAAGACAGTTAATTCCAATTAATATAAAGCTAACTTCACATATTCGGCTGTTACATTTTTTCTACGCCGAAACAGCATTAGCAAACGAAATATAACTAAAACTCTACGGTCAGTATCCATCAACTAAAATTCAAGAACCCTTCACGATTTTGCTCAATTCTTGAATCACATCTTTCATACACGGCCTACTAGAAGGAGCTTTGTTAGTGCAACATAACGCAATTCTACAAAGTTCGACAGCTTCGGATTTTACAAACCTCCCTTCAAGATTCGGGTCAATAAGATCTTCAACTTTACCCGATTCCGCAACAACTAGAGCTGATTTCGTAATCTGGGTTTTCCCAGTTAGGATTTGGAACACGATTTTACCAAACGCATACACATCGGATTTTTCAGTGAACTGGCCAGTGGTTATGTATTCAGGAGCTAAGTACCCCATGGCAGCACTAGCTTTAAGTTTCGAGAACACGATGTCCTTCGTTAGAAGTTTGTGTAGTCCGGAATCAGAAAGTGATGGGTTGTACCAGTGGTCAATAAGAACTTTTCCGGCACTAATGTTTTGGTGAACTATAGCCGGCTTGTTCTCGTGCAAGTATGATATACCTGATCAAAAGCAACAGAAACATCAACGAAAAATATTGCCGACAAAAGACTGAAACCGAAAATGAAAATGAAAATAGCAAACCTTTTGCGACGCCAATTATGATCGAAACTCTAATCGACCATTCAAGAACTTCTTCGTCGCCATCTTTTTCTACATCAAGATACCTCGACAAATTTCCATTCGGCACAAACTCATGCACCAAAAAACACTCACCCCTGCCTATAGAGCAACAAAACCCTCGTAATCTAACTAAATTTTCGTGTTTCAACATAGACAAAACCTTCAACCCTTTCAAAAACTCAGTTTCGTCGGATTTACAGCTCGTCTTCGCAATCGACTTAATAGCAACAACAGACCCATCTCTCAGAATCCCTTTATACACTACCGAAAACTTACTCTTACCTAAAACATTCACTTCGGAAAAACACTGCGTTGCCCTTTCGATATCTTCTAAATTCAACATAAAGCTCTCGAAAACTTCTTGCGAAAAATTGTTATTGCTGTTCTGCCCTTTAGCTAACGGATCCCATCCGATGGAATATTCCAAGCTCATAAGAGACGATATACATTTTCGGTTACTTTCTTTCACTTGGTCGTCCGTACTGACTCGTTTGTCTGAAGTATCGAGAGAGCTTCCGATTTTTTGTTTCTGGCGACGGTAATATAAGACTGTGATAAAGCCGGTAACGGTGATTGCAACAACGAGTCCTATAACACCAAAAGTAACACCAAAAACAAGGGCTTTCGATTGTCTTGGTTCACCGGGATTATGCTGAAAATCAACAGGTTCTGGTTTACGTTTAGATGGATCAGGCGTATTCGGGATCGTACTATTAAAAGTTGTACAAGCTTTTAAATCCGAATACCCAACTCCACATAAATTCTGATTGTTCTCATATCGGAATCCGTTGTTAAGCTTCATCAAAGCTTCATATTCATCGACAAAAAGACTAATCAGTATCCAACTAGTTTTGAATCACGCAAATAAGGGTTTATAACGAAAACAAGACAAAGATAAAACCAACCTGTTGGTACATTGCCGGATAGAGAATTATTTCGAACATCTAGAGTTTCGAGCGAAGGAGCATTGGCTACTTTCACCGGAATCGGACCAAAAAGGTTATTAAAGCTTAGATCCAACCTCGTTAGCAGTTCTAGATCTCCTAAACTGGCCGGAATTGCGCCTGTTATAAGATTATACTGCAAAGCAAGAACACTAAGCTTCTTTAAAGAGCCTAACTGCGTTGGGATGCTTCCAGTCAACTTGTTGTAACACAACTGCAGAACTGTTAGAGAAACATGTCGGAATGAGTAAAATATGCCCAAAGACTACAACTTTACACTAATTTAAGCTTAAAAACTGAAACTTTTGGTACTAATAGAAAATTAAAAGGTCTAATTATGATAAAACTAAAACATCAAGATAAGCTCTCATAATAAATATTAATCTACTAGATTTAATAAACAAACCCGGTAAATCTAGTTCGCCCATACACTATTGATTTTAATAACAGATAGTCCTTATATTTTCAAAAGTCTGTTGATAGTCTATTTACTATCCGGTTTGGATAAAGTTAGTCCAAATCATAGTCCAAATCAGTTGTTGATTGACATAAAACTGCTATGTGGCATTATACTTAACAGAAACTTGTATCATCAATGGTTCTCGTTTCTAGAACGAATTTTAAATGTAATTCAGGTGAAAGTTATAGTCCATTAACTATCCAGTTTGAATAAAGTCAGTCCAAATCATCTATTGATTAACATAAAACTGTCATGTGGCATCATACTTAATAGAAACTTGTATCACCAATGATCATTTGTCTTTAAATCGAACTTCAAATGTAGTCCAGTTGAAAATCGATGCACTATCGGTGATACTAGTTTCTGTTGAGTATAGTACCGCGTGGTAATTTTATATTCAAACGAATAACTTACCTAAACTTGATAGTATATAGATTACCAACGGTTTTTGAAAATTCAGGACTATCGGTCATGAAAATTCAAGACTATCTGTCACTAAAATCGCGATAGGCGACGGACGGATTACTGATCTAAGCCCGGGAGGCAAATGTAGCTCCTCTAAGGCTATGTTTGGATCTCATTAATTTCATAGAGAAAACTATAGAAACCTTTATACAAAGCCTTAAGCTTCCAAAAACAAAACATAGCCTAAAATAAAATTTCCTTAAATAAAACAACAAACAAATTAATCATTTAAAAAATAAAACACAAGTCAGAACAGACACTGAAGCTGCATTAAATTAACAAAATTTATTACTACATTCCTTCGGCAATTAATACGACCAACCTGAGAAATAAAACAGAGACTTTTAATTTTGACTGAAAATCCGATAAATGAAAAAAAAAACAAAAAAAAACCCACCTTGAAGATTAACCATATCTCCAACCCGAGCCGGAATATCACCGGAAAGATCATTCACATTAAGGTACAAATCGGTGAGTTGAGTCAAACTCGCTATCTCTTCCGGAATCGTTCCTTTTAAAGCGTTAAAGTGAAGATACAACCCCGTCAAGCTTTTAAGACGGCCTATAGCTGCCGGTATCTTACCGGAGAGACCCATCCCTTGAAGAGAGATATTCGCCACGTGTCCTTTCTCATTGCATGCCACGCCACCGAACGACCCGGAACTGCACGGGTCGGAACCGGTCCAAGAGGTTAGAAACCGGGTTTCTGGGTCTAGAGAAGTCTTTATTTGAAGGAGAGTGTCGAGTTCGGAGGAGGAAGAGAGGGTTAGGGTGATGTAGAGAGAGAAAATGAAGAGGTGAGAGAAGTAAGACATGTTTGGTTTGTGAGATATTGAGGGAAAATGGGTTTTTGAGATTAAAAAAAGTATCTTTGTTGTGGAGGAATGGAAATCTTTGTTTTTGGTAGAGGAATGGTTTGTAGAGACAAAGCTAGTCTGAATAGAACTGGCTAAGTGGACATACATGCACTCAGTTTATTAAAAAAATAAAAGTCTATGATAAAAGTCTTTGCTTTCTTTGTGTCATAGTCATGTCCTTTTTTTTTTGTATTTGTGTGTATTTTTTATTGAAAACTTAATATATGTATTTAAAAAAGTAATTTTTATTTTGTTTGATTTTAAGCATCCAGGTTTTAATTATGTGTAGTATTTTTTGGAGATGTATTTTAAAATAAAGTTGTAATAAAGTTATTATAGTAGAAAAAAAAAATGATTAGTTGTGGGTGAGGTTTATTGATTTTTTATTTTTATTTTTTTAGTAGTTAATTTTTTTAAAATGTTTCGTTTTTTGTCTTCTTCTTTTTTCTAGTTATGAGACGAAGGTATCATGTGCGAAAGTGGTTTGGTTGACCGTAACTTTGTTTTTATCGGAGGACAGTTTCAGGGATTGTAGACGTGAAAAATCTGAAATTGTGCGGCTGTTTTCAAAATTTTGTGATCAATATTTAATAAAAGTTTCAGTTTTGATCTAGTGTGGCTGGATTAACTTTGAGAATATTAAAAAAATTTAAAAAATGGTTTTTAAAGCGTGCTTCATCTCTCTCGTGGATTTGGAGAAAACATTTACGTCTTATACCACTTACAATCAAATTGTATTGAGTGGCAATAAGTAATTAGAAGAATAATTTTAATGTTATGACATGTGACTGCTCTCTATCTCTTTGATAAATCATTGGAGGAAAAATATTATTTGTGATTCTAGACTAGGCAACAATCTCAATAGCTCTGACATTATTTTGGATGGATATTAGAACTGGTCAGCACAAATAAGGTCTACTAGTGTTGGAAACCATCAAATTTTCATGAGATAGATCATCTCATTATTTCTCTCTCACCTCCGACCACTAACTATGACGATGTGCATTATTGGTCCGTGAAAAATAAGAATGTAAAATTACATATGCAATGCAATATGTGCATTTTTGGTCCTAGTGCTGGGTGAGTTGGATTAGTATGGCATAACTATAATATTCATCATCATTCATTTATCATTTGACTTACTATCTAGTGTGTTGTGTAATTATGACGTGAAATCAATCAAACATATCATCTATGTGTATGTTTACACTAAGGGTATAATGGTTGATGTCGTCTTCAAGTTCGGGTTCATTTTTTTAAGGCGTTGATTGGCCATCCTAATTCAGGGGGTCTTCAAATTGACATCTCTCTAGCTACCACCATATTTGATGTTCTTTCTTTGGCACGATCATTTACCATGTTTGGTGGAAGAAGAACTCATGAACTTTTTTCTCTTCGTTTGCCCTCACCCTTGCAGTTTTGCATCGTATGTTGTCTGACATAAAGTTTAGATTTTTTGCATTCAATATTGTTTGTCAATCAAGTTTTAACGAATATTTTGTTTTTGGTGCCTTGCTACTATTGTGTTATGTTCTTGATTAATGGATCTCCTATTATATGCTTCAGTTGGAACCCAAAAGTGGTTCACATCAGCCAAGTTTTGTGAAGTTCCTACTCTTGTCGAAATGATACCGATTTATGTTTGGCTTCTTTGTTTAAATCGACTTATTTCCCGGTCCTTAGTCTCGTCTATGTAGGACCAACCATTTCTTTTGTATTATCAATCGTATTTTATGTATAGTTTCCTATGCTATTTTGGTCCAGCGATATTTTATGTATCTTGGTCTTAAGATATTTGGAGTGAGCGGTAATATTCATATTGTTATTTTAGGTTTAATGTCAATTTTTTTAGGGTGTGCTATGAATTTGTGTATGAACAACACATTACTTAATTCAATATTTTACTTTTACCAAAAAATCTTTCGAATTTGTTACAATAAAATAATATATTAAATGATTAGTTATTGTTATTACATTTTTTCTAAATATACAAAAATTCATCTTGTGGCACGAGTTTGGCTTCTCTTTATTTATATAAAACTAAAAATTTAAACTACAGGTCGTAATAAAAGATATTTATACGAGTTTGGATTATATCATATGTTATTAATTTTGTTTATTTTTTGGTATTATTTCAGGTCTGATGCCATCGAGGAGCGACCCCTTCCTCGGTCTAGGGCGTATCCCCCGGGATCACGGGTGACACACCCGGGGAAGAATTTGAAGACGGTACGGGCCGTCGAGGATGAGAGGGTCCGCGATGCTAAGCGCAGACGAGATTCATCAGAGGACCCTGAGACTAGACATCTTAGGGAGGAGGAGAGGATCAGATCAGATCGGTATTTGCGACAACTCAACCACGGCAAGAGGAAAGAGAAGGATGTTGAGAAAGCAGTGGATGACAGTAGAGGTGGAGGCTCCTTACGACGCGAGACACTGAGGAGCAGCGGAAGACGTTTACATTTCTGAAATACAACAAGATACCTCTATTTCCCGACTACAAGGAACATGAGGCGTATCACGTCTTCATCGGACAGGTAAGTATCAAATTATTAAACGTCTAGTCTCGGGTTTTACTTTTATTTATGTTTGACTTAATTTTTTATTTACAGGGTCGTACTTCGTTAGACATATAAGCACATTATAATGTGCTCCGTATGTGGGACCTCAGTGCTCAGCCAGAGGTGTAGCGACACTTGGCGCGGACTCCTTTCGGTCCTCTCATAGCTCACTTACCTCAGTACTTCACGCATTCAGTACTTGATGAGGTATTTGTTGAGCGTTGGCATCAGGAGACCAACACGTTCCATTTCTCGTTCGGGGAAAAGACGACTACTCTAAATGATGTCAGCTGCATTACAGGTCTCCCTGTAGTTGGCCGGACTTTGGATATAGTCATGGCTCCACGTGATGAGGCATACAGCTACTACCCTAGTATGCTAGAGTTGACAGTGGATGAGGTCTGTGCTGAGATACAGTCCACTAGAAGCGTTGGCTTCAAGATTAAGTGGCTGCAGGAGACTTTCACCAAGGTCGCTACATCGAGCAGACTGATGCACACATTATCCGTCAGGTATCACGAGCATACCTGATGTTCTTATTTGGTTGCACTATTTTTGCGGATACTAGTAAGAAAAGCGTTAAGGCTGACTATTTGTACGGGTTGGAGAATATGGATTCCGGTCTGTGGGACATAGCGTGGGGTACGAGTGCATTGGCATTCCTGTTCCATGGTTTGCGTGATGCTTCGAAAATATCGAAGCCTAACCTGTACGGATTTGTAGCCATGCTAGATTGCTGGATTTATGACCAATTCCCCGCGTTTAGAGCCTCCGAGAACGCGGATCACGTAGTGAGACAGGCTAGGATTGTGAAGTGGCTACCAACGTGGATTGTTGGGCAAAACATGAGCCCCGAATTGGTTGTGCGTACTCTTCTTTCATATTAGAAGGAGAAAGATGTAAGTGTTTAAATTTAGTAGTAAGTAACATATTCATACTAAGTTATGGTTGGCATACTATTAGTCCACCACCACGCACCACAGATGACAGATTGCTAGAGGTTGTTCAATCGATTGTTACATTGCCTCTACGCCGAGGGGAAGAGGGTGAGCTTCAGTGGAGAGATCAAGTCTTGCAGCTCTTCTCTCATTGGTTATTTGTTTTTATTATTGGACTTGTTTTAGTTATGTTATGATCTATCTTTTCAAAACTCGTTTATGTTTTTTATCCATTTCGAGGACTTGTTAAACTTTCTTTGTATTATGACTGATAGTTTTTTATTTATTTATGAATGTTAGTATTTTATTTCTATCATCTCCTTAAGTAACTTCATTAAACTATTAATTCACAAATTCGAATAACAATTTATATGTACATCTTCGACAATCAATTTTAACTCGTTTAATCCGCTTGCAAATTTAACTCGTTCCATTGTAAACAACCAACGTTAAAACCAGAACAAAAGCTTTCTTTAAAAAAATTAACAAAAAACGTTCTAATGGCTCACTAAAAACCTAAAACAAGATAAATGAGTCAAAACTTAAAAAGCATTTACAAGTCATTGTGCACCATTGGTACGCAGTCATGAGTACTTATGGTGCACGCTAATGCGTACCAATGGTACATCTGTGTGTGCACAATGGGTACAATGCAAGGCGTACCCATGGTACACTGCACTGGCCGGCATGCCATGTATCAGCCGGTGCATGGCACCATCGGTACGTAGCATGGTGCCTCACGCTGTGTACCTATGGTGCACCCTGAATACACCATAGGTACACAGGGTGGTGTACCGATGGTGCACCCTGAATGCATCATAGGTACACAGGGTGGTGTACCTATGGTGCACCCTGAATGCACCATAGGTACACAGGGTGGTGTACCTATGGTGCACCCTGAATGCACCATAGGTACACAGTAGGCTGTACCTATGGTGCGCATTTTTTTCTTGAAATTTTTTCCCGCTTTGTTTTTCTCGCTTATTTTTTTGCGCTCTCTAATTCCCGCCAAACTAATATTCTACTTTTCTATATAAAGATGTCTAAGTTTGACACACCAAACACAAAAATCTCTTATTCAAACCTAGCTCAATTGTTTCTTTTTGTGGTGGAGTGTGTTTGACGATGCTCATCTACTCAAGGCTGTAAAACATGTTAAGTTTAAAAAGCCGGATGATAATACCGATGAGTTTTTCGATGAAATTTTGTGTATGATGTATTTCATGTACGGCGAAATGTCTACGTCTAGACAAATGCCTCAATCGCGTACTCGTGAGGAGGTAGCCACTAGGTACAATGGTATAACTAGTAGACCAATGTTCTTGGTGTTCAACGAGCTCCCAGAAGTTAGGAATGACGCATTCGACTCGTTTGGTTTAATGATCACGGACTATTTGTCTTTAGAAATGGCAGAATATGTTTATTCTCAAATTTCCATGAAGGAGGAAACAGTACGTATCATCAGCGATAATAGAGGCTACGATTTTGACTAACTATCTCTTTAATCTCAAGTTATGTACCCTTGTTTTGCGATATTATTGTTCCTTATTTGTAATGTTTAATTTTAACTTATGTATTCTTGTTTTTTCAGGTTATTGTTGCTTATTCGTAATGTTTAATATTTAAGTTATGAAATGATGAGTTGCTTATCGTTATAAGTTGGAAAATGCCATGAATTACCGTCAAACAATTGAAGTACAAAACGTTATGATAAAGTAAAAAACGTTCTAAACGATATAAATCCGACCAAAAGACATAAATCGACTAAACAAATTCATCAAGATTAGTTACTTTGAGGAATGAACAAACTGGCCTTCTCCCTTCGAGCTTCGTGTATGTTTTGCAGTGACCAACTATTTGTAGCTCCCAATATGTAGCATCTTCACTCTTCAACTTTTTCCACGTAGGATGTATGCGTGCGCAAGGGCATAGAGGCTTGATTGATAGTTGTTAAATAAGACTAGATTTAGAACTAAACATTGAGTAGTACAATTGTAATTAATAACAAAACCATAAATCGAATGACTTACATTGACGAAGTGATTAGTATCAACGAATCCAAACAAAATTTCACGTCTTTGGGCCATAATGGGTGGTTTACCGCACATAGGTAAAAAAGTTTGACTACAGTTGTGAGACCCCACGAATGAAACAAAATGAACAATTCATTCAAACTTGGTTGCAATTGCAATGCCCATTTCTGGCATTGTCATCCAATATTTGGGGGATGCTGGTGTGTCGTTGTAGTTTATACTTTCTGCAACCTTCAGGTACTCCTCTTTATCGTTATATATCTTGCTGTATGTGTCATAGTTGTCTATTAGTTCATCGTAGATTTCCTTCCGAACACCTTGCCAACCTTTTTCATAATCGTACAACCCAAACAAAACTGCTATATATCCACAGTGACCATCTGCCTTAACATCATTTATGCCCGATATAAAAGGATTGAAGTGAGTCGGAAACCAACGCAAAAAAAATTTCGGGTCGTATATAAGTTCTTTGACTCCACCAATAGATGATTGTACGATATTACTAGCAAGCGAGACACTGGAAGAACTACGATTTTGAGTTGCTTTAGGCACATCCTCCCGAATCGTATTTGCACTAGAAACTGTTTTACCCTTTTTTTACTTTTAGTACTTTTAAAGAGTTCATCATTGAGTCAAGACTAGCCTTATCAGCATCATCCTCATGTTCCCATTGGCATTTGTCCCGTTTGGTGGATGATGTATCGATAACAATTTTTCTTTTAACCTGCGGACAACCTCGATGTTTCGGCTTCTCCAATGGCTCTAGCAATGAGGATGTTTCAGGATAAACAATTTCAAACCATTTCTTGTAAATGTATTTTATACGGATTTCGTATTTTGTCTCCATAACATCGATTACTAGCTTTTCCAGATCATCTTTGAGAATATCCATGGTCGTACGGTATGAACGAGAGATTATTTCTAACCTTGTCCAGTGGCTGTGAAATGCTTCTAACGATGCAGCTTTTCCGTTCTTACGCCAATTGCGGACCTGGTGGTAGCAAGGTATACCATAAGTAGATTTTATCGCGCATATACAGACATCATTGTGTTTAACATCCGACCCATCTTCGATAGCGATCATCTTGCTATCTTCGGCCTTCTCGACTTCGTCAAAAAATGGTTCTAACGCCATGTGGGAAACCTTGCCTCAAATTTTGTCAAATAGTTTGTCGGCGAACTTATGCAGCGCTATGTAACGACTCTTCTCAAACGATGACCTAATGGCAGCATGTTAGATTTCAACTAGTGAATGAACCCTCCCCCAAAATAACTCAAAGTTTAATTTGTTTGTACGTAGGTAACGCTTTAGGTTAGAATGAGCACTCTCGACGCGGTTAGTCGTGCAATATCCCGAATGCATGTTATTGTTCGTCTTCCAAACGACGAATTTGTCTGTGTATTTTTCGAGCCACGATTTTTCAGTGTATTTGATTGCAAGAGGATAGTCTTTGTACTTTAATAGTATTTATCGTCGGGCGTGATCGAATTCAATCTCTGATGCTGCTACGCAATCTTCTTCCAAGCAGAAACAAACTTCACCTGATCACTTTTCTTGGGGAAATATTTTCTTGTTTTCCCCTGAACATTCTGGGCTATGTGTCAGCGGCATAACATATGCCTTGTCTCTAGGAATACCACTTCTATGGCATTCATCAGCGTTAAATCTCTGTCGTTCAGAATGACACGAGGTTCTTCAATTTTGTGAACGGAAATCAACGACTTCAAACACTCTAACACCCATTTGAAGTTGTTTAACTTGTCACCGGACATGAAAGCAAATGTCGCACAGTACGTCAAACCGGTACACGTCACACCCACTCGTATGACTTTATACGTACTATCCATGATCAACACTGTTGGAAATGTCTGCAAAAGGTCAACACTGACTAGATGGACAAAAAATATATATGTAATGACTTGTCCATCGTCTTCACCAGATTTGTGCCATTCATAATAATTATGTGACTTAAGCTCTCCCAACAAGAACTGGAGTTGTGACCTACCCGCCTCCTTCAAAACCCTGCTTTTCTATCGTGCATTGTAGATGGTGCGCATAGAAGAAACATTATATTTGTTTAGCTTCTTAACACCATTCAGTATATCTCTAGGTTAGTTCCAATGTAGGTCGCTCTTTCAACATATTCCATCTCTTCATCATTCAAACGGCCAGCAAAAGAATGACCGTCTAGCTGTTTTGAACTCTTGTGGTCAAGAATACCACATTTTATTTCTAACATCCATTGATTTGGTTCCACCATTAATCTGAGAAGCTCAAATGGGCAGCCAATCTTTTTAGTTCATGTAGACTTCCGTTTACGGTCTTTCTCAGCTACTGTTGGAGTATACTTTCCCGAACTCTCACTGGAAAAACATCCTAGGACGTTTTCTACCATTTACTTTGTCGCGCCGACTTATGTTGATAACCAAACCATGGCATTTTCTTGTCTTCGTTACCCACTTAATCAACGCTTCTTGTGTATAGAAGTCGGTAGTGAAGAACAAATTACTGTAGTCAGTAGTGAAAGCTTCCTCAGTCCCATGGGCGACATCCGTCCCCTGTTATACAACAACAAAACACAATAAGCAATCATGTATAATTAAAAAATGGTTTAAAATCTTGTTTTTTGGAAACTTTGCGCGAACCAACGGTTCAGAGGACTAGAACCATCAGTTCTAGGCCTTAGAATCTACTGTACACGAACCGGTGCACCACCGGTTCGAAGGTCTTGAACCGGTGGTGCTGGGGGCCTCAGTACCGAGCGGATTGACGCCCCAGCACCACCGGTTCAATACCACAGAACCGGTGGTGCTGAGGCCTCAGTACCGAGCGGGCTGAGGCCTCAACACCATCGGTTCCATGGCTCGGAGGCGATGGTGCGTGGTCAAACCAAGATTAATTGGAAAGTTGATGGTAATTTGGTCAAAAAAGTTAAAGTAAAGTCAAATGAGGATTTTTGGTATACTTAAACCGGAATTGGGTATATATAGTTATACCTTAATTTGTTTTTAATCTATATGTAGAAGGAAAAGGTCAAAATTTTCATTTATAAGAGGGGACGAAATTGGAAGTTCGCATTGATGAAATTTGTTTTGATGGAAATAAAGTTCTATTAATAAAGTTTTACTTTGTATCTAGAATTTGGTTAAAGTTATATGAGATTTCCAAAGTTTTTTTTATGAACCGTGATAATGGTAATGTGATAATGGTAATGACGTTGATTCAGATGTGATATATATATATATATATATATATATATATGATATTTGAAAGGGAAAAAATGATATAAATTCGATCAAATTGGATTAAAAAATTATAAAAAATTTAAATATATGTATTTAGATTATCTAAGAATATCGGTATCAACGGGGAGAAACATAGGTGAGAAGTTTGATTTTCATCAACAACATCTCAAGACCGAAAAAACATCCTTCAACATCGAAAGACTAAAAAAAATCATTTCGATTCGACAACCAAATAATCGAACATACAAGAAAAAAAATCGAGAGAAGGGAGCTACAAAGACTAGTTTCCTCTCTTGGTCGAGAAGAACCCAAACAAGAGGGAAATAATTTCTAGAGGTTACAAGAGCAAAAAACAAGAGGTTTCTCCACTCAAAGGTGCAAAATCCGATAAAAGAAGGAAACAAAGCTGTCATTTTCTAGGAGGAAGATAAGTCCAATCTTCTCTTTATTTTTAGGGCTAACCTTGGCTTTCTTCTTTGCCTTGCACGATTCAGCTTGAGAATTTTTCTTTGAAATCATCTTTTGTTTATGGCTTAGGTCCCTATTCAAAGTAGGAACAATAACTTGAGCATTAGGAGCAACTAATATTTTTCACAACATTACATTCCAAATGAGGCTTCATTAGTTTATTAATAGCTACAACAGAATCAGGCGTCATTTTCTACAAGTGACTTTGGACAAAGTTGAATGGGTCAAAGCACTTGTGAAATTTGTTTGACCATTCTTCTAAAGCCCTTTCACTCAATTTATAGAATGTCTCATTTGCGGCAGCCAAGTGTATTTGATAACACTTTGAAATTTTCGCATAGTACAAATAAAGTTAGTAAAATTTGTGAGATGGCTAATATGGAGAGAAATGAAACTTACTAGTGCTCTTCCATTAAAGAGACATCTTTTGTGGGTTCTTTGTAGATATTTCTTTGCCATTCCCCCAGAAACCAGATACGAATAATAACTTTTATTTCCATGTTTTTTCTGTCTCGAGAAGGTCATCAATTATCTTCGACATTTTTGGAGACATTTGTATTAGCGATGCACTGCTCGATATAAATATGGATTTTGGGCAGTCTCGAACCCATAATGCAAGACAGAAGTGTAAACCAGATATTAAGACTTGCTTGAATAGGGCAAAGGTCAATAATGTCGAAGTAGTCCACAGTTATTGGATCTAGCAGAAACGAAGACCCTAGTTCAAAATTTTGTGTAAACTACCAACTCATTTTCCCCACAAGAAAGAAGAGTCCTCCCACAGAGGGTAGTCAAAGAGAGACGTTCTCTGGATTCCCCCATTGTTTATAAAATGCATCTACTTCAGATTGGTCGAAATATTCATATTGTACATTATTAAGTGCAATGAGATATTCAGGGAGAACGTCTTTGAGATTTACGCTCACAATGATAGCTAATTCTGCAGGCAATATGAAAACTTCATTTACCTTCTTCTTTATCTTCGACTTAGGTTTTTTTTCATGATATTCTCCTCAAAGTTAGACGTAAGAGTGTTGTCAATTATTTGAATTTCTAAATCACTATTAGAATTTTGAATCAGAGTCACTTACGCCCTCGGATGGTTCATCTCAAAGCTAGGGAAGTGCACATGAGCTAGTGGGTCGACCTTGAATTTGAGAAGATGACTTTGTACTAATAGAAGAATCTTGGATTAGAAGGTGTCTTCAATACATTTTTGTTGGTAATTTCCGAAAGAATCACCTGTGACGTTTTGCTTGTCCTAGTAGTTTCCTTCGAGGGGAGAGGTTTTGGGTTACCTTGTTGATTGGTGGCAGTGATTTTTGTTTTAGGATGTAAGGAATGTTGTTTTTTCTTTGAAATATTACGATCTTTATATTCTTCCATAACGATGAATTGTGCGAGGTGGCTTATCTTGTCTTATTTAAGGTGGATTTTGCGAGCAAGTAGCGGGGTTAAATTAGATGGATTGTTTAAGAAGTTTCTGAGATCGGTCAAGGGTGATTGTTTCTTGGTAAGAGGTCAGGGACCCTACGTTAATGTTTGGACAACTTGAAGGGTTTCATCAAAAACTATACAAACAACTTCTCTCTTAACAACCCTTTTTGTGATGGTAAGCCAGTCTCAAGCGTTTTTTAGACCGACATAAGCAAGTGGAAGAAAATCATATAGAAACTCAGGGACAGAATATGATAACGATGGTGGAGGAACTATTTGAATGACAAGCTTTCTCTCTCTATCTTTAGAATTAAATTGTGTTAGGTGAGCTGTGATATGAGAAAGTATTTATAGAAAAGGATGTGAAGATGAGTAATGGCCATTTTTGAAAGAGAAGTTGAAGAGTTAAGAAAATTATCATTTGTTAGTATTGATTTGATGTTTAACGGGCACCTAGTGATGGCAATTTGGGTAGCTTGACAGGTGTAAGACATGTTAAAACAAAACGATACAAGTGCCCACTAACTTTTATTATCTTCTACATTGTTCTAAAATCAACCTTAATACATCGAATGAATTCCGAGGAGTTATGAATTTTGAATGGTGTTAATTGTGGGAAAAGGATATGGTCAGTACATGTATGAGGAGAGAAAAAGTTTTTCTCGGAAAAGCATACTTGATGTTGCTTCAGATTTCTCCGCTTAGATAATGGTTTAAAGCATCTCCCAAGAGGAAACAGAAATTGACCTACAAACAACAAATTTTAGTCCTTCCTTAAGTTTCTTCGCAAGGAGTATGGGGACTACTGATGATGATATAAATAAATGAAGAATAGAAATAATGATTTTTACTTTTGGTAAAATAATGAATAAATAATTTATAAGGAAGGTTTGGTATATAATATAAGGATAAATGACTAGATGTATAATTTGTAAGAAATATGTTTGTACAAAATATTAAAGTGGGGTGAGATATTCACCTAATAAATAATAGTCTGTTAGTTGTAACTAAATCACCTATAAATAAGTGTACTTTTATTGGAAAGAGAATTTAGTTGTAACTAAATCACCTATAAATAAGTGTACTTTTATTGGAAAGAGAATGAGACTTGACACTTTTTACGTTTGACAACTTTCTCTCTTTGAAATACTTTATTGTAGCTTTCTCTCCATAAAAAAACCCTTTAGTCAAAGTATAAATCTGTTTAGACCTCTCTTTCACTTACCAAAATATTTAAAGTTATCAACTAAAAATATGATAAAATTATATGTACAAACGATCATCTGGAATAACAAAATTACTATTGTCATACTTTGAGTTATTTTATTATCTTAATATTTATATAGAAATTATACCATTCAGATTTATATAGCCGAATTTTACCACACCTAATTGGTGTCGTCAGTGGGAAGCAATTGCCACAATGAAGATACTTCTTCAAATTATTTTAAAAAACTAAGATACCTAAAAGAAACTGATATGGATCTGTTTGTCAATAAAGGCATTAATTTGAGGTATCCGGTGTTTGGCCACCAACTTTGACAACTCTGGTCACAAACTTCCAACTGTGGGCTTGGGGAAAGGCAGAACTTACTAGTAGTAAGTATAATGCTTCATCTGAATGGTAAGTAGTTTCCACTAATACTGATAAGGAATAATCTCGTCAAAGGAATTCAAATGAAATTAGGATAAAATAATTCATGAAATAAGGAAGCTCAAATATATGAATTATATTTTAGTAAAAAATACCATAAAATCCACAAATAAAGGGGTAGTTCCATATTTATACTACAAATAGATCTTAGTATTATGGATGAATAATACATGTCTTCATAGCTACGTAGAATTAATCTATTACATAATTTGTTACAAACATTATAGTAGCCTCTAACTACCTAAGGTATTTGAGTAATATTAAATAGTTGAGTAGAAAATTCTTAAATGATCTTTAGTCCATATATGCTTCTGTTTCCTTGCTATATATTATACTTTACTCTATTCAACCTGATCTTTATATCTAGGTCGTATTCTTTCTTTTGCAGATTTTTTATTTTTTTTTTCATTTTCAACATCTTATTTACATTGTCTCCTTTAGCTTGACCACTATGGTTACGCCGTACTTTGTCATTTATTATAAATATATTAAATATTCCTTTTTTGGCACAACTTAATTTGTCTTCCTTTATGGGTCGTCATCATTGCATTTATAAATTATCATTAATAATAATTTTACATGTTGTTATTCACCTTAAGCATTTAGTATGTTCTTCTTGGTTTTTGTCATGAACCATATTATATTCCTAGTTTGTCATTAGTAGATCTTCATATAACTTTATTATCATACCTTAACTCTTTTACTAAATATTTCTTATAAACCTTTATTATCTAAATAAAGATGTATGATCCTTAGGAGAACTTTTTTTAGGGCTCCCCAAGTTTTTGAAGTGTTTTGTTTGTGTTTTAAGGACTATTTGATGATTTCAAGGTCATTCTAATGATGATAGGTTGGATGGAGTCTGGGGGAGGTTCAGGTATACTCCAACAAATAAGAAAACCTACTGGATGTTTGGCTGGAACTCTTGAGATGTATGATGCTGTAGATTTTCTTAAAAGACTACAAGATGTTGCTAGAAATTTGGCTAGAGTGTTACAGGATAATGCTAGAGGTTTGTCTACAATATCGGAGAAGCTTATTGTATATTTTGTTGAAACCTTGGTCATAGTTGTATAAGTTATTGCCATTAGGCTTAACTTGGGCCTTTGCATGTAGTCTGAAACATCTTTCACCAAGCCCATGGTTAGAGGTTCCTTGATCTCGTGCTTGATTCTCGCTTCCTTCACCAACGGGTTTGGAAATAATGGGTTTTCTCATTGGCTTACTTCTCTTCTTACGTCTGCGTCTTCCACTATGGTCGGAAGATCCTCGTCATGATGCATCCTTTTTTATTCATATTTAGCTTTTAATGAGGAGACTATGCGCATGTTGGTTGATAACTGATGATCCTTCCATATCATGAAGCTCGTAGCATCATTGTTTTCCTCCTTTATGTGGCCTTTTAGATGTTAGACCATCATTGGAGTGAAATCACCACCTATAAAAGTTTGAAATTGTTAACATTCTCATCACATAGGTTTTACGCTAGCTGGTGGAAGTCCATGGTAAGAGTTGTCGGAGTTTCAAAGTTTTCGAAGCCAATGGTTGAACGCCTGTATTCGAATCATGCATCTTCATCGACGATCAAATTATTATTTGTATTCGAATCATGCATCTCCAGGGTAGAAATTTTCTTCCCATAAACGAAGACGGTTTGGTGAGATAGAATCGGATTAACATGATTTAAATGTGTAAGTAAATAAATTAGAGAATGAAACGATGGTACAATTATATGAGGTGTGGTAGAATCTATAGTATTTTCTAGATCTTATTACATAAAACTATATCTTATTTATGGGAAGAGTATAACTTGAGATACTAAACAGACAAATAAAGATACATGAATGGATTTTCATTTATTATTTAATCACGTAAGTAGGTAGTTCACTTGTTTTTTTTTCTTTTTCGCTTTTATGATATGCATGTCGGATAATTGGGTAGGATCAGTTTCACCATTGTTACTATTGATGTTTGAAATCAATAATATATCTAATCTGTATAGTAAATCGCATAACGAATATTTAACAAATTAACACTAATGTAAAATTAAAATAATTGATCTTATGTTTGTATATTTATTTACTATTTTATTATTAAGTGATTCTTTATTGGGCTCTCACCATTGAGGTACTAAACTAGGAAAACTACCACTAAGTTATCTAAATAAATATTTTAACCAATAACGTGTTTTTTTATGATAAAGATCAAATATACTATTGAGTTAAAATGCACCATTGATTTACTCTAATCAATAATATTCGTTGAATAGACTTTTGAGTATCAGTTGCACAAAATAATCAAAACCAGTTACAGCTTAAATCAATTTCTCCAGTAAAAAAAAACCAAAACTAGTTATGACATTCAAATTGATTTAAAAATTAAAAACCATTTATGAAAATTAAAATAAATGTCTCCAATCCACTTTCATAATTTGGAAGTATCAAATGACAATTTCATAAAATTCTTATATTGGTTCATCATTCAAAGCTAGTATCATTTCTTATCTCACCCAGAAATAAAATCATCTCTTAAATTTTTTAAATTATTTTTCAGTTCTTCCGAAAGATATAAACAATAACTAGGTATGGCGTTAAGAAAGAAACTATGTTTATATACTTTTGTCAATATTTGATGTGTATAGGAATATAAGATAGTAGTATTTATCAAGAAGTATGTGGTGTTCTTCCAAAAACAATCTAACATGTGGTATCTCTACTTCGTTGGAATCTTAGAAGTCTTTCGTGTTCTTGTAAGCTCACTTTAATCTGATATGAATTAACCTCTCTCTCACTTTTCTATTTTTGTGGATAAAGTGACAAAAGTGTCTTTTATTTTTATTTTTATTTTAAATCTGTCATATCATGTTGTTTTTAAAAAATTGGTCATCACAATTGTTTTTAGAAAATCTATTTTGTGAGTCTTGTTCATCGACTAAAAACTTTTATCGTATTAGGATGTTTAAATTTTTTTGGTCATGCCATGTTGTTTTAAAAAACAATTATCATACCATGTTGTTTTTAGAAAATCTGTCATGTCAAGTTACTTTTAAAATATTTGTCATGCCAATTTTCTTCTTGAAAAAATCTATCATGCCAGCCTCGTTCACTACTTAAAAATATCTGTCATGTTATGTTATTCTTAAAAATTCCGTTATGTCACATTATTTTAAAATAAGTCTATCATGTTACGTTATTTTTAATAAATATATTGTGTCAGTCTTGTTCATCGACTAAGAATATATATCAGTCGCATTCATTTTAAAAAATCTGTTCTGCCACGTCGTTTTTCAAAAATCTGTTATGTCACGTTGTTTTTAAAAAATCTGTTGTGTCACGTTGTTTTTTAAAAAATGTATTGCCATCTTTTAGAAAATTTGTCATGCGAGCTTTGTTAATCACTAAAAAATCTGCACTACTACATTATTATTAAAAAATACGTTATGCCATATTGTTTGATTTTTTTTGTCCTACCACGTTATGTTTTAAAAAATTATCTTGACATGGTTTTTTTAAATCTATCATGTGATGTTTTTTTAATTTTGTCATGTCAGCTTTATTCATCGACTAAAATAATCTATCATGTTATATTATTATAAAAAAATCTATTATGTCATGTTGTTTTTAAAAAACCTATCATGTCTTGTTAATTTTAAAAAAAATTGTCATGCCACATTCTTTTTTTAAAAATCTGCCATGCCAACCTTGTTCATCCACTAAAAATCTATCATACTACATTGTTATTAAAAAAATATATCTTGACATAGTGTTTGTATAACTGCAACTAGGGATGGTAATTCGGGTGTTGTCCGGCCCGGTCCGATCCGACCCGGCCCGAACTTAGAACGGGCCGGGTTCGGGTTCAGAAATTGTACCCCGCAACCGGGCCGGGCCGGGTTCCGGTTTCAGATTTTTCCGGTCCGTTCCGGCCCGAAAATCATAATATATATATAAAAATAATATTTCTATATATAATAAAAATAATATATTTAAAAAGTAAATTAATATATTTAAAATAAATTAAAAAATATTTAAAAAATATTAAAATTAATGTCCGCGGGTCGGGCCGGGTTGACCGGCAGACATTAGCGGACGGGCTCGGGCTTGAAAATATGAGCCCGGGAGTGGGTCGGGCCGGGTTCGGGCTCAAATGTAAAAAAATCGGGCTCAAGCGGACCGACCCGAACCCGTCCCACGGACGGCCCATTGCCATCCCTAACTGCAACGGCATATGCAATACTCTGGAGGAGGAAAAACATAAGTTGTGGGACATTGTTAGTGATGTTATGTGTAAGAATGCTTTTCCAGAAATGCTTAAAAACTCCTACCCACTAATATGTGCTTACATGAGTGAGGAGAATTCTATAAGTGTGTTGAAAATGGTGCGGAAGAATTCAACTCATAATAGACATTAAAAATTGTGTTATCAGTATCTAGAAAGTTCCTTACCATTGTTGTGTGTGCAAAGATAAATCGTAGTTGTATTAAAAAACAAAGAGTAGATAACAATATGCTTAACACATGCATTAGAAATGGAAGATCCATAGTGCTTACTAAAATCACATAAATATATTTTTATTAAATCACTATGCAATTATCACAAAATGGCTCAAGCACATAACTTATGCGAATGAAAGACTTAAATGAACACAGGATTTAACGTGGTTCGACAATTGTCTACGTCCACGGGGGCCGCCAGAGAAAAGAGTTTCACTAGGATAGAAAAGGTTACAGATTTCAGCTGTATTTTGTGTAGTCATAGTAGTCTATTTATAGGGAATTAATAGACTTACTAGACACTGGGCCTAATGGGTTCATATACACTAATAAGAAAACCATCCATTGTATTACAGCTTGTCGATGGCACAAAACTGTACCGCCGAACACGGTACACTGTCAAGGCACTATTCGACTCATTCACAATAAATCTTCCCATTGAGGCGAATATCCTTTCTTCACTATCAACAAAGAAACTTCTCTTCTTCTGACTCACCAAATTCCCCTAAGGCATTCACTCTATACTACGAACACCGATCCAGTTTAGGCACTCCCTAAACTTTCGAACTGATACTGCCTTGGTCATTTGCTGGATTATTGTGTGTAGACACTTTCTTCACATAAAAAAATCACTTTAATATCATATCACGAATAAAATTATACCTGATATCTATGTGCTTTGTACGCTTATGGTACATACGGTTCCCTGTAAGGTGTATGGTGCTTTGACTGTCACAAAACACTTTTGTAGTAATCCTATCCAAACCCAAATGTGCCACCAAACCTTGCAACCATATTGCCTCTTTAACTACTTCTGTTACCACCATGTACTCTTCCTATATTGTAGACAAAGCTACAGTAGCTTGCACCTGTGCTTTCCAACTGATCGCACTTCCAACTAGAGTAAATACATATCATGTCAGAGACCTCTTTTATCACCTGCAAAATTAGAATCAACAAAACCAACCAATGATCCTGCAACATCATTCAGTGATTCACCAATATCTATCTTGTTAAAAGTTAAGCCAACGTTCACAGTATTCTTAAGATATCGAAGTATCCATTTCACTATCTGCCAGTGTTCTTTCCCAGGACAACCCATATACCCGCTAACTACACTATACGCATGTGATATATCAGGACGTGTGCATACAATAGCATACATGATACTACCAACTGCACTTGCATATGGAATCTTCGATTTTTTTTCCAACTCAGCATCGTCCTTGGCCGCTCCTACTGCAGAAAACTTGAAATAAGTAGCAAACGGAGTGCTAACTGCTTTAGCATCAAACACGTTGAATCGTTGTAACACTTTCTCAATATAGCTTTGTTGAGACAAGTGTAATGATCCTACACTTATGTTCCTGATAATCTCCATACCAAGAGTTTTCTTTGCTCTACCCAGATCCTTCATCTCAAACTCGGCACGAAGCTGCTTCTTTATCAGCACAATGTGTGACATACTACAAGCAGCAATAAACATATCATCCACATATAACAACAAGTAAACATAAGAGTTATCTAACATCTTTTGATGATAGACACAACTATCATATGGACTCCTCGTGAACCTTTTTGACACCATGAATGTATCAAAACGTTTGTATAATTGCCTAGGTGACTATACCAAACCATACAATGACTTTTTCAGCAGACAAACTTTGTCCTCCATATTAGGTTCGATAAATACCTCTGGTTGTCTCATGTAGATTTGGTCCTCCAATTCACCATGTGGAAACGCAATCTTCATATCCAACTGCTCAAGCTCTAAATCTTACAAAACTATTATGGCTAACAAAACTCGAATCGAACTATGCTTCACCACTGGAGAAACCACTTCATTGAAGTCGATTCTTTCCCTTTGAATAAAACCCTTAGCGACCAGTCTTGCCTTGAATCGAGATGCCTCAACCCCTGGATTACCTTCCTTTTTCTTGAACACTCATTTACTGTCTACCATCTTCTGTCATTTAGGCAAGTAAACAAGCTTCCATGTTTGATTCTTATGAAGAGATTCAATCTCTTCCCCCATAACACTAATCCATTGATCTGCCTCTGAACTCGCTATAACTTCTATGTAGCTACTAGGTTCCTGCATCTTAACTTCTCCTGCAACTGATAGAGCATATGCAACTAGATTCACATACCTTTTTGGAAGTCTAATATATCTTCTTTCTCTGCCCAATGCTATGCTATAAGGTTGTTGTTCTGATTCGGGTGCATCATTGTTACTATCATTTGATGTTGACGCTTCACCTCCTGATTATGGATCCACCTCAGAACCACTTGAACTATTGGACCTGCTAGGAACTAATTCTACTTCAAATTCCACCTGTTTACTCATAACCGATCCTGATTCGACCATTTATTCTACTTCATTCTGACTGTCTATCGAAGCAAACTCATTAAAAGTAACGTCCTTACTGATGAGAAAACCTGGAGAATTTAGAGAGGTAAACCATAAACTATATCCCTTCACTCGAGTAGCATATCCTAAATATACGCACCTCTTTGCCCTCGCCTCAATCTTACCATCTCTCACATGAGCATACGTAGGACAACCGAACACCCTCAAATGTTCATAATCAGCCGAAGATCCAGACCAAATATCAAAAGGAGAATTACAATCAATAGTCGTTGATGGAGACCGATTCACCAAGTAACACGCTGTATTGATAGCTTTAGCCCAAAAATATTTTCTCACACCGGAATGCGAGAGAATACTTTATGCCTTGTTGTAAAGCGTTTTGTTCATTCTTTCTGCGACTCCATTCTGTTGTGGTGCTCTAGAATAAGTGCGATGGCGCACTATTCCCTC
This sequence comes from Limnanthes douglasii subsp. nivea, assembly GCA_036936605.1. Classification (NCBI taxonomy): domain Eukaryota; kingdom Viridiplantae; phylum Streptophyta; class Magnoliopsida; order Brassicales; family Limnanthaceae; genus Limnanthes; species Limnanthes douglasii. The sequence goes on from JAUPFV010000005.1 coordinate 288,368,772, forward strand.
AGTTTCACAGAACTTGTTGAACTCACGATTGCAATATTCTAACCCATTATTTGTCCTAAGACGTTTGATTTTTCTTTTTGTTTGCTTCTCAATCATCGTCTTCCATTTTACAAAGGTTGAATATGCCTCATCTTTCGTTTTCAAAAAGTAAACCCACACCATCCTTGAATAATCATTAATCAAACTCATGTAGTATCTGCTCCACTCTTGAATGGAATTCTGTTTGGACCCCAAAGATCTGAGTGAATGTAGTCCACTGTCCTTTTAGTCTTTCTTTCAGCCGATTTGCTAAATTTGGCTCTAGTTTTTTTACCAAACACATAGTGCTCACAAGATCCCAATGAATCTGCTTTATATCCTTTCAACAAATCTCTATTTCCCAAAACAGATAATCCTCTGTCACTCATGTGACTAAGACGCCAATACCACAACTTATTTTGATCCTGACTACTTTGGCTATTACTCCCTGATGATGCTACTGCAACATCGCCCATAACAACACTCCCCTGGAGAATGTAAAGACCCTTCTGTAAACTGCCTTTCATGCATACCATTGAGCCTTTTGTCACTTTGATTACACCGTCTTCTGCACGGTACTTGTAACCCCGAGAGTATAGAGTCCCAAGAGAAATCAGGTTTCTCTTTAACCCAGGAACATGCCAGCATGTCAAGATTCTAACAACCCCGTCAAGCATTCTGATTCTAACGTTACCAATACCACCAACAGTCAACGAATGATTGTTCCGTAAATAGACAGTTCCCTACATTGGTTTGTAAGTATCGAACCACTTCTTGAACTGACACATGTGATATGTAGCGCCAGTACCGAGTACCCAAGAGTTTTTCCCAAATTCTGAACTCACGAACAATGCATCTTCTCTACCACTATATTCACTATCGTCGGAATCGTTCACACCTTCAACAATGTTTGCTACATTTTCCTTTTGATTTCCCTTCTTACCATTCATTTTCGGACAATCTCTCGTATAATGACCCCGCTGACCGCATTCATAACAGTTTGAGTGCTTTATCTTTGACTTGGACCTCTAGTTATTCCTTCTTAAAGAACTCGCTTTGCTTCTAGATCTTCCCCTAGACATAAGACCTTCCCCTTCAGCTTGATTTTCTGGCTGCAACTGTCTCATATCCTTTGATTTCAGTGCCTCTTTGATATCTGCTCGCGATAACTTAGTCTTACCATACATAATGGTATCTACGAAGTTTTTATAGGGAGCTGGTAATGATCTCAATACAAACAAAGCTTGATTCTCATCCTCAATATTGATATCTATGTTATCCAAGCCCATTATAATTGATTTAAAATTATCTAATTGCTCTGTTATCGACATACCTTCTTTCAATCTGAAATCATACAAACACTTCTTCAAGTATAATCACTTTACTACTGATTTCTCTAAGTAAAGATCTCCTAGCTTCTTCCATGCGCAGGTAGCTGTCTTCTCACCACTAATCTCGCGAAGCACATTGTCTTTCACACTTATTAAAATCTAGCACAAAACCCTTTTTTGAAGATCTCGTTTCTCATTTTCTTTCTTCTCTTCTGGTAACTTATTCTCCACAGCCTTCCACAGCCCTTGCAGTACCAATGAAGATTTCAGTTTAATCTTCCACAACGCAAAGCTGGATCCCCCATCAAATTTTTCAATCATGTATTTTGTTGCTGTAGACGTAATTGTGAAAACCTAATTGCAAAAGCCCTAATTTCACCGTGTGGCTCTGATACCAATTTTGTTATTAAATCACTATGCAATTATCATAAAATGGCTCAAGCACAAAACATATGCGAAGGAAAGACTTAAATGAACACAAGATTTAATGTGGTTTGAAAATTGTCTACGTCCACGGGCACCGCCAGAGAAAAGAGTTTCACTCTGATAGAAAATGTTATAGATTTCAGATTGTGTTTTGTGTAGCCCTAGTAGTCTATGTATAGGGAATTAATAGACTTACTAGATGGTGAGCCTAATGGGCTCATATACACTAATAAGAAAATCATCCATTGTATTACAGCTTGTCAATAACACAAAACTGTACCACCAAACATGGTGCACTGTCAATGCACTATTCGACTCATTCGCAACATATATTGTACACTAAATTATTATATAATATTAAGAGCTCAATCCCTAAAGCCAAGTGTCTAGAACGAAGTTGTAATTGACATAAGACACTTTCCTAGCATATTGCAAGTCCAAGATCCATTTGTTCAACACTCAAATCTGATTTATACTTTTACGATTTTCTACAGGAAAGTTCTCGAGCGAGTCAAACAAACTATTTATTGAAAAGGTAAGTTGCATGAGACTTTGATTTCAAGCCTATGACTAGTTGTGGCAAATGGTTCTGGAACCGCGGTTCAAAGCTGGAGAACTGTTTATAAACTGGTGGGTAAACCGTTTAACTGGCCCATTAGGACTGCAAACCGCAAGGACAACAAACCGTTAGGACCGCAAAAGCGCGGTTTATTTATAAATATCATAAGTGTTAATTATTTTATAAACAAAATCATATGTTAAGTTATATTTAAACAATATTAAGATATTGTATATGATTATAAAATTATTATTACATTTTGGTTAGTATTAATTTTTTTTGGTTATTAATATTTTAAGTGTTGTAATTGTTATATAATCCAAAATTTTAAATATTACTTATGTTATTATTATATTTTGAATATTATTATTATTATGTTTTCGGATCCAATAATAGTAGTGTTGATATTATGTTACAAACCAAAACTATATCTTATCATGTTAACATGTTACAAATTTTATGGTTATAATTTTAATATTACATTTTGATTACTATTGTGAGTTGGTTTTAAATATTACAAGTGTTTGTTATTATTTTTTAAACCAAAATCAGATTTTATCATAGTAAAAGATTACAAGTTATATTTGTTATAATTTTAATATTACATTTTGAATATTATTATTGTGATTTGTTTATAAATATTAAAAGTGTTATTTATTATTTTCTAAACCAAAATCATATTCTATCATGGTAAAAGATTACAAGTTATATTGTTATAATTTTAATATTACATTTTGAATATTATTATTGTGATTTGGTTTTAAATATTACAAGTGTTATTTATTACTTTTTAAACCAAGATCATATTTTATCCTGGTAAAAGATTACAAGTTATATTGTTATAATTTTAATATTATATTTTGAATTTTATTATTGTAATTTTAATAATAATTATAAAATTATTATCATTACATTTTGGTTAGTATTAATTTGTTTTGATTATCACAAACATCATTCATAACAAGTGAAAATTAACAGGTGGGTGAGCATTAGTAAGTCTACGTTTTAGAGGCATTTTAAAACTTAAAACAACGTTTTTTTTAATATTCAATAAAATACTAATCGAAACTAATTAATGTTGCAAATAATAAAAACTAAATTTAGACTTATACCAACTAATAACAAGCAATAACAACGAATAAATTATAATTAAAAGAACTAATTTAAATAACTATAACAAGTAAATAACTTGATAAATTATATGAAGCTCTTAATTGAGCTATTATAATGTTATCCCAACGTTATTTAAGTGTTTTTTTCAAATAGAAACAATTTGCTGAAAAAAAAATTCAAACAATTCCGAAAGTAGAACTACAATATGTAAAATAAGAAATTTGAGTTTTCTAGAATATTTAGAATAAGTAGAGAGATATAGAGAGAAGTATATGAGTTTGGATTTGGGGTCTCCTCTATAATAGGAGAGATGTATCAAAAAGAAATTTAAAAAAATGTAAAAGCAAATTGTCCGGACGCCCGGACCGCAAATTCGGACCATTCGGAGATCGATCCGGATGGCCCAGAGTTTTCCGGGGCATCTCAACTAGCCGTTTTATTCATCCGGGGCATCCGGAGATTCGTCCGAATGCCCCGGATAAATAAACTGCTAGTTGAGATCAACTAGCCGTTTCATCTTGGAAGTACGGACCATCTTGGCCTAGAATTCCTAGGTAAAAATGTTATTTAATATGGAACGAAAGCTTTTAATACCATCTAATGAAGCATTAAATCATCCGCACTTTATTAATTTATTTTTTATCATTAATTATACATTCATCTGTTTTGGAGTATTTCTAAAGCAAAGTAATCAATGTTCAGATATATTTCATCTAGAGTATACAAGTGTACATTTATATTTGATTAATATCTATGTACGTTATCTTCTAATTCCATATTTATATATCTAATTTGGGGTTGAGTTTAAAATATAATAATAAAATTATTTAATTTAGTATTTATCTATAGCACTATAGGTTAGAGAATGGTTTTAAATTATGACTCACATCTAAGTAATAAACAATAAAAATTAGTATTTATATTTATATAATCAGATGTCTAAATTCAAATTTTATTTCTATTTTCTCCTGAAGTAACTTCATTAAACTATTAATTCACAAATTCGAATAGCAATTTATATGTACATCTTCGACAATCAATTTTAATTCGTTTAATCCGCTTACAAATTTAACTCGTTCAATTGTAAACAACCAACGTTAAAACCAGAACAAAAGTTTTCTTTAAAAAAAAATTAACAAAAAACGTTCTAATGGCTCACTAAAAACCTAAAACAAGATAAATGAGTCAAAACCTAAAAAGCATTTACAAGTCATTGTGCACCATTGGTACGCAGTCATGAGTACCTATGGTGCACGCTACTGCGTACCAATGGTACATCTGTGTGTGCACCATGGGTACAATGCAAGACGTACCCATGGTACACTGCATTGGCCGACATGCCATGTACCGGCCGGTGCATGGCACCATCGGTACGTAGCATGGTGCCTCACGTTGTGTACCTATGGTGCACCCTGAATACACCATAGGTACACAGGGTGGTGTACCGATGGTGCACCCTGAATGCACCATAAGTACACAGGGTGGTGTACCTATGGTGCACCCTGAATGCACGATAGGTACACAGGGAGGTGTACCTATGGTGCACCCTGAATGCACCATAGGTACACAGGGAGGTGTACCTATGGTGCACCCTAAATGCACCATAGGTACACAGTAGGTTGTACCTATGGTGCGCATTTGTTTCTTGAAATTTTTTCCCGCTTTGTTTTTCCCGCTTATTTTTTTTGCGCTTTCTAATTCCCGCCAAACTAATATTCTACTTTTCTATATAAAGAGGTCTAAGTTTGACACACCAAATATAAAAATCTCTTCATCAAACCTAGCTCAATTGTTTTTTTATGGGGTGGAATGTGTTTGACGATGCTCATCTACTCAAGGCTGTAAAACACGTTAAGTTTAAAAGGCCGGACGATAATACCGATGAGTTTTTCGATGAAATTTTGTGTATGATGTATTTCATGTACGGGGAAATGTCTACGTCTAGACAAATGCCTCAATCACGTACTCGTGAGGAGGTATCCACTAGGTACAGTTGTATAACTAGTGGACCAATGTTCTTGGTGTTCAATGAGCCCCCAAAAGTTAGGAATGAGGCATTCGACTCGTTTGCTTTAATGATCACGGACTATTTGTCTTTAGAAATGGCAGAATATGTTTATTCTCAAATGTCCATGAAGGAGGAAACAATACGTATTATCAGCGACAATGGAGGCTACGATTTTGACTAACTATCTGTTTAATCTCAAGTTATGTACCCTTGTTTTGAGATATTATTGTTGCTTATTTGTAATGTTTAATTTTAACTTATATACTCTTGTTTTTTCATATTATTGTTGCTTATTCGTAATGTTTAATATTTAAGTTATGAAATGATAAGTTGCTTATCGTTATAAGTTGGAAAATGTCATGAATTACCGTCAAACAATTGAATTACAAAACGTTATGATAAAGTAAAAAACGTTCTGAACGATATAAATCCGACTAAAAGACATAAATCGACTAAACAAATTCATCAAGATTAGTTACTTTGAGGAATAAACAAACTGGCCTTCTCCCTTCGAGCTCCGTGTATGTTTTGCAGTGACCAATTATTGGTAGCTCCCAATATGTAGCCTCTTCACTCTTCAACTTTTTCCACGTAGGATGTATGCGTGCACAAGGGCATAGGGGCTTGATTGATAGCTGTTAAATAAGACTAGAATTAGAACTAAACATTGAGTAGTACAATTTTAATTAATAACAAAACCATAAATCGAATGACTTACATTGACAAAGTGATTAGTATCAACGAATCCAAACCCAATTTCACGTCTTTGGGCCATAATGGGTGGTTTACCGCACAGAGGTAAAAAATTTTGACTACAGTTGTGAGACCCCACGAATGACACAAAATGAACAATGCATTCGAACTTGGTTGCAATTGCAATGCCCATTTCCGGCATTGTCATCTAATATTTGGGGGATGCTGGTGTGTCGTAGTAGTTTATACTTTCTGCAACCTTCAGGTACTCCTCTTTATCGTTATATATCTTGCTGTATGTGTCATAATTTTCTATTAGTTCATCGTAGATTGCCTTCCGAACACCTTGCCAACCTTTTTCATGATCGTACAACCCAAACAAAACTGCTCTATATCCACAGTGACCATCTGCCTTAACATCATTTATGCCCGATATAAAAGGATTAAAGTGAGTCAGAAACCAACGCAAAAAACCTTTAGGGTCGTATAGAAGTTCTTTGACTCCACTAATAGATGATTGTACGATGTTGCTAGCAAGCGAGACACTGGAAGAACTACAATTATGAGTTACTTTAGGCATATCTTCCCGAATCGTATTTGCACTAGAAACCGCTTTACCCTTTTTTTACTTTTGGTACTTTTAAAGAGTTCATCATTGAGTCAAGACTAACCTATCAGCATCATCCACATGTTCCCATTGGCATTTGTCCCGTTTGGTGGATGATGTATCGATAACAATTTTTCTTTTAACCTGCGGACAACCTCGATGTTTCGGCTTCTCCAATGGCTCTAGCAATGAGGATGTTTCAGGATAAACAATTTCAAACCATTTCTTGTAAATGTGTTTTATACGGTTTTCGTCTTTTGTCTCCATAACATCGATTACTAGCTTTTCCAGATCATCTTTGAGAATCTCCATGGTCGTACGGTATGAACGAGACATTATTTCTAACCTTGTCCAGTGGCTATGAAATGCTTCTAACGATGCAGCTTTTCCGTTTTTACGCCACTTGCGGACCTGGTGGTACCAAGGTATATCATGGGTAGATTTTATCGCGCATATACAAACATCATTGTGTTTAACATCCGACCCATCTTTGATAGCGATCATCTTGCTATCTCTGGCCTTCTCGACTTCGTCGAAAAATAGTTCTAACGCCATGTGGGAAACCTTGTCTCGAATTTTGTCAAATAGTTTGTCGACGAACTTATGCAGCGCTATGTAACGACTCTTCTCAAACGATGACCTAATGGCAGCATGTTAGATTTCAACTAGTGAATGAACCCTCTCCCAAAATAACTCAAAGTTTAATTTGCTTGTACGTAGGTAACACTTTAGGTTAGAATGAGAACTCTCGACGCGGTTAGTCGTGCAATGTCCCAAAGGCATGTTATTGTTCGTCTTCCAAACAACGAATTTGTCCGTGTATTTTTCGAGCCACGATTTTTTAGTGTATTTGATTGCAAGAGGATATTTTTTGTACTTTAATAGAATTTCTCGTCGGGCGTGATCGAAATCAATCTCTGATGCTGCTACGCAATCTTCTTCCAAGCAGAAACAAACTTCACATGATCACTTTTCTTGGGGAAATATTTTATTGTTTTCCCCTGAACATTATGGGCTATGTGTCAGCGACATAACATATGCCTTGTCTCTGGGAATACCACTTCTATGGAATTCATCAGCGCTAAATCTCTGTCGGTCAGAATGACACGAGGTTCTTCAATTCTGTGAACGGAAATCAACGACTTCAAACACTCTAACACCCATTTGAAGTTGTTTAAATGAAAGCAAATGCCGCACAGTACGTCAAACCGGTACACGTCACACCCACTCATATGACTTTATACGTACTATCCATGATCAACACTGTTGGAAATGTCCGCAAAAGGTCAACACTGACTGGATGGACAAAAAATATATATGTAATGACTTGTCCATCGTCTTCACCAGATTTATGCCATTCATAATAATTATATGACTTAAGCTCTCCCAACAAGAACTGGAGTTGGGACCTACCCGCCTTCTTCAAAACCCTGCTTTTCTATCGTGCATTGTAGATGGTGCGCATAGAAGAAACATTATATTCGTTTAGCTTCTTAACATCATTCAGTATATCTCTAGGTTAGTCCCAATGTAGGTCTCTCGTTCAACATATTCCATCTCTTCATCATTCAAACGGCCAGCAAAAGAATGACCGTCTAGCTGTTTTGAATTCTCGTGGTTATGAATACCACATTTCATTTCTAACATCCATTAATCTGGTTCCAGCATTAATCTGAGAAGCTCAAATGGGCAGCCAATCTTTTTAGTTCCTGTAGACTTCCGTTTACGGTCTTTCTCAGCTACTCTTGGAGTATACTTTCCCGACCTCTCACTGGAAAAACATCCTAGGACGTTTTCTACCATTTACTTTGTCGCGCCGACTTATGTTGGTAACCAAACCATGGCATTTGCTTGTCTTCGTTACCCACTTAATCAACGCTTCTTGTGTATAGAAGTCGGTAGTGAAGATCAAATGACTGTAGTCAGTAGCGAAAGCTTCCTCAGTCCCATGGGCGACATCCGTCCCCTGTTATACAACAAAAAAACACAATAAGCAATCAGGTATAATTAAAAAGGAGTTTAAAATCTTGTTTTTTTTGGAACTTTGCGCGAACCAACGGTTCATGGGACTAGAACCACCGGTTCTAGGCCTTAGAATCGACTGTACACGAACCGGTGCACCACCGGTTCTAAGGTCTTGAACCGGTGGTGCTGGGGGCCTCAGTACCGAGCGGACTGACGCCCCAACACAACCGGTTCAATACCATCGGTTCCATGGCCCGGGACCATTTATGCGGGATCAAACCAAGATTAATTGGAAAGTTGAGGGTAATTTGGTCAAAAAGTCAAAGTAAAGTCAAATGAGGATTTTGGGTATACTTAAACCGGAATTGGGTATATATAGTCATACCCTAATTTGTTTTTAATCTATATGTAGAAGGAAAAGGTCAAAATTTTCATTTATAACCGGGGACGAAATTGGAAGTTCACATGGATGAAATTTGTTTTGATGGAAATAAAGTTCTATTAATAAAGTTTTGCTTTGTATCTAGAATTTGGTTAAAGTTATATGAGATTTCTAAAGTTTTTTTATGAACCCTGATAATGGTAATTTGATAATGGTAATGACGTTGATTCAGATGTGCTATATATATATATGTGATATTTGAAATGGAAAAAATGATATAAATTCGATCGAATTGGATTAAAAAATTATAACAAATTTAAATATATGTATTTAGATTATCTAAGAATATCGGTATCAATGGAGAGAAACATATGTGAGAATTTTGATTTTCATCAACAACATCTCAAAACTGATAAAACATCCTTCAACATCGGAAGAATAAAAAAAATCATTTCGATTCGACAACCAAATAATCAAACATGCAAGAAAAAAATCGAGAGAAGGGAGCTACAAAGACCAGTTTCCTCTCTTGGTCGAGAAGAACCCAAACAAGAGGGAAATAATTTCTAGAGGTCACAAGAGCAAAAAACAAGAGGTTTCTCCACTCAAAGGTGCAAAATCCGATAAAATAAGGAAACAAAGCTGTCATTTTCCAGGAGGAAGATAAGTCCAATCTTCTCTTTATCTTTTTGTACACTTATTGCTAAATTTTTATTCAATAAACCTAGCTTAGACGAATTCCTCGTATTTTTAGACAATTCCAAATTTTGTAGACAATATAGTGTCTCGCAGTGGGACTATAAGGACTACCTTATCGAAATAGAACTCTTAGAAGATGTTTCAAAATTTTGGAAAATGAATATTTGGTATGTTGGCCAACATTCTTTAAGACTACCCAAATGGTATATGGAATTAAATCTGAATATTGAATCCCCGATCACACCTATCTAGGTTTCCTTTCCGTGTCTCCGAGAGTATATGTACAAACAAGATACGATTTTACATATAGTTAAAACCCTAGGCAGACCATTGTCTACATGGGTTCCATCAAAAAATAAGGCTCGTTATAATTGTAGGGGGTGGTTGGAGCTTGATGTTTCTAAACTAATCCCTCAAAAGATATGGATTGTTTTAGTAAGGAGGTGAGAGACCATTTTTTTGCACAAATTGCAAATATTTAGGACATCAGATAAAATACTGCAAGAATTCAATATATAATAAAGAGAGAACAATAGAAAAACCTTCTACTGATATTCAAAACTGAATAGATAAACAAAGTTTAAATATTACCTCTCAAAAATAAAATTTGGCCTAAAAGCAAAACCACAAAGTCAAATAAATAATATTTAATAAATCATCAATTAGCTCAATGGATGAAACAAACTTAAATCATGACACTCATCATATATCTCGAAAAAACAAGGAAACAATCACTGTAAAACCAAATCAACCTCTAAAAGTTGATAAGAGGATTTTAAAGTCTGAATCCTTAGATAGTAAAACTTTCAATGTTGGAGATACAAATCAAGAAAGAAAAATAATAACAAACAAGAAAGTTAATAAAGAGACAAAAATGGACAATCCAATAAGAGAATAATAAAATAATTGAAGCTCTCCATACTTTAGAAATAAGGGTCATGTTTAACTCAATTAATGATTATGAAAACATTACATCTAGCTCTGAATCTTATATTCCCGAGAATAAAGGATCCATCCAATTGTCCCCAAACGATAAAAATAAAATTGAAGTTAACAACACAAGAAATAGTATAAAAAAGGTTCAAACAACTAAAAATACAAAATACATATAGGTTCTTAAAATGCAAAGATAATTCAATTGAAATGATCTTTATTCCTTTAATATAAAAAATTCATTGGTCTATTTTTAACATAAAGTTACTAACATTGGTAAACATGTTTTAAAATTGACTTACACTATTTTTATTTATTTGTTCCAGGTCTTAGGTGAACAACTTATTAGAGATTAGTTAATACCAAATCAAAGATGGTGTTGGAGAATCAAATTGAATAGTTTGTTAAGGTTCAAGAAAAATAACTAATGAGACTATAGACACAAATAGATTTAGGAAATAAAGCTCATGGCTTAATTTGGATATCTTGAGATCCAAAAACATCACATTACTTTGCACCACATGTTACAAGGCAGTAAAATCAAATTTAGTTTCATATGTAAGTAAAGATTCAATATTACGTATCAATTTGTGATACTTGATTGGTTTTGGGGTAATCAATTTTTGTCCCATTTACCTAAGGCTTTCAACCATTTGTATTTTGCTTCAAGTTATAATTTTGTAACTTTAATATCAATAAAATTTGTTTGTTTTCTTGGAAAAATTTATCCGCGCATATATTTGCGAACAATTTGAAGATAAAAACTTCAAGTTATGGAGCAACCTTTTTTGGTCCTCTATGTGCTTTATCAGAGGAAGTTAATCATTGGGGGCTGTTTTGTCGTACAATGTTTGGTATTTTATCCATATATGGTTAGATACGATTTTTGTACACTTAGAAACATTGGAGAATAGAGGATTCATTGATGGCAAGAACAAACGCTAAGTGTTAATAAGTGATGATCATAAGTGTTACAAATCCACACTATTAGCAAATTTACTGTATTGGCACGAGAGCCAAACCATTATTAGGCGAGCGACATAGCGCGTCGTGCGACTTTGTCTCCAAGTTGCACAAATTCTGGCCACCATAAAACATGTTGCATAGTTGAGTGACCATATTCTTTGTGGTCGTAATGTAGTGCACAACCATATGGGACTTGATCAATTGGTCAAGTTTGTGGCATATGATCGAGTGATTATGTGCGGGCATGCGTGGGCGACCATAGTCGTTCAAGTACGCGAGACTAAGTTCAAAGGCCTCAAGTCTCGTATATATGCATGACCAAGCGAGACCTGGCCTATCGTCCGGGTTGTTGCGCTTGGTCGTGCAAGTATACACGACCAAGCTAGTGTGTCTTGGTCATATAGCTAGGACCATTTTGGTCGCGTATGTATGCACAACCCAACACGTTTGGTCGTGTCATGTCCCAAGACCGAGCATTTTGGGATTCAACCTCTTCGCCAAGTCTATCTAGTCGTGCAATGTTGTAAGAAAGTTTATATTGAATTAAAAGTGCACCAAAGCGTTTAACGACTCAAAAGAATATCTAACTTCGATTGAGATTTTATATACACCAAAAGAAGTAAAGTTATTGTTTTTATACTTATCATTTTCAAACTTTACCTTTAGTGTTGTATCTTTTCATAAAGAGGATAGAGTAGAAACGAATAATTTATTACATAAGAAAAAGTTAGTTTATACTAAAAAATTTATCTCAAAATTGAGAAGTTAGCTATTGATTTGGTCGTAGATTCAATAAAAATGTGACCATACTTTCAAGGTCACGTTATCATACTTCGTAAATCTTTCACTTTAAAATGTGTACTACAAAACTCATATGTTTCAAGTTTTCTGATACGTAGGTCTATTGAGTAAGATGAGTATAAAATTCAGTATAAGCCTTGGATAACAATAAAAGGGCATGTAATTGTGTATTTTATCAATGAATTTCATGAACAACGACCTAGTGTTAAATATGAATATTCAAGTTAAATTTAATCTAAACAAAAATAATAGGTTATCAATGCAAATGAAGCTTTTAGTGTAAATGATAATGGAGTTGAAATCAATATAATTACCCCATGTGGGGAATAAATACGACAAACCATTAGATTTTGATTCATTACTACATCCACGAGGTAATATTAGAAATAATGCATTTAAGTCGTATTCACAATGCTCAAATGATATGATGAACTCAGATTCTGAATTGGTAATTAATCAAAATCAAAGAGATTATGAAACGATACTTAAAAGTGGTAAAACAAATAGTAAAGAAGTTTGATAAAGTCTTATGTGAACAAGTACCCCGTTCAAAAAAATACAAGTCCATATTTTGGAAGATAACTTTTAAAGGAAGTTAAAGTTCCAATCCATTAAACAGATTGAGTATTAGCATCAAGAACATCCATTGCGTTATGAACAACGAAATTATATGAGTATTAGTTGTCCCTAATGAGGTATTCATCATTACTCATCAAATTAAATTTTATTCCTCAAAATAAAATGATGAGGAAAACCAAACAAGTATTGATTTAATTAATGAACGACGTGAATAAGCACAAATACAAGATAAACACTACATAGGATTGATGAGAAATATGTGTCATTCAAAGCTCAAGGTTAAAAGTTTTAAGAGATGATATATTATTTTAAAGAAACTATTTCGAACAACAAATGATATTAATTAAGGGAATTTAGCTCCAAATTGGGAGCGAAGATATAAAGTTGTATCAAAAGGAAATTATGGGGCATATATGTTAGTTGATATGGATATATTGTATAAGTGTTCTTTGTAAAAATAGGCAGGTGTACTATTTTTTATACTTGGTTACACATTATATTTTTTAATGAGACACCATACAGAGTCATATATTAATACAATTTATTTTTTCATTAAAAAATATTAGACATGACCTCAACAATAAACTAAGACGATCGAACGAGACAAAGGATAAAAAACCCTTCAACATTATAGTTTATAAACAACCTCAAAATTACTATAAATATGACTTCAGATCAATAAAATTACCTAAAAAGATCAATGATCGTGCAATAATTACAAGAAAAATTATTTCTAACAACATGATCTGAAAAAATATATAGAAGATAAACACGAGTTAATAATATTTATACATGATTCTGGAATTAATAGCAACTGATTTTTATGTCAACTAAATGTTTTGAAAAAATATCAAAGGTCACGTGATGATAAAAATATAATTTAAGATTTTAAAAAATGATCTAAAGAGGCATACAATAAAATTTATAAAGGCTAGACAGTAAATATTTTAGCAAAATAACTTCAAGTCAAGTCAAATATTCCAATAATCAAAGGCCACGCATCTGGAACCATAAAGATCGACAGTAAAAAACATAATTGTACATCAAGTCAACGATCCAAAAATATTATAGGAAACTAAAATTAGTCCATAAATACTAATAATAAGTTTATGGTTAAATGATATTAATCGTACAAAGTTCGGTAAGATCAATCTATGCGTATATGTAAGAATAGAGGAATTATTACTCAAATTGTTTATCAAATAAAATGTAGCATAATAGATAGACATTAACACCTATATTTTAAGTATTATTGTGAGGTCTACTGTAATAAATACTGTGACGAGATCTAAAAATGATATTAATCATATAAAAATATTGTTATGATAACATAATAAGTTATTGTTATGATAACATAATACTGTGTCTGTCTCTAATTTATATTTTTTATTTCTACAAAATCTAATGAAAATACTTTAGTGTTAAATTTTTATTCTCTAACTTTGTTAGATTTTTTTCAACATAATTATTCATTCGACGAACTCGAGAGATAAAGTGACTTTTTCGGATAACAAGTTGACATCTTTAGTGGAAATGCTTTTTTCAAGATTTGAAGCAACTCTATTTATGTAAAATGAAATAAGTGAACGAGTACCAATAAAAGAAATTAGGTATTAAGGGTAAATAAAAGAATTAACCTCCAAATTAATTTCGACACGCCACTTTAAAAGTTTAGCGACTAACTAAAAAGATGAGTACAATCCATGAAATTGTTTAAGGAAACAAATTATTAAGATTTTTTTATCGAATGGGACCAAAAATTATTCCTCTTAAGTTCATTATCTAAGAAGTACAGATACTTCATGGACACCATGATCTACAAAAATGAATCGTTTACGATGGTCGTAGTGAAGAGTGCCTTGAACTATAAAGATCTTCAAATGAATAATGTACTAAAGTGGTTGAGATGGGTTCTAAACTAATCTGTTAGGCATGCAAGAGAAATGGCACATCAGTGGGAACTTCCCAAATAAGAGAAAATGTAATAATTATCAGAAGAGCGAAACCAACGATTTCTCAATGGTGTCTGATGATTATGAGTACGCTGATGGGTTAATGACTTATTATTTTTACAGGTACAACAATAAATGGGTTCTGGATTCATGTACTTTATTCTATATAACTTCTAATAAGCATTGGTTTGAAGACCTGATAGTGCTTTATGATGGATGAGTCATCTTCAATAATGAATAATCATGTGATGTCAAAGTTATTGGAACGATTCAGTTCAAGTTGTCTATAAAATTTGAGAGAGTGGTTAAAAACGTAAGGTATATACCTAAATTTAAATGTAAATTTATTTTTTAATGGGATGTTAGATGAGGAAAGGTTTATCTATATGGGTGAATATGGAAAACTTAGGGTCTTGCAAGGCTTCATTGTTGTTATAAACGCCAATAGGACTAATAATGCATTAGTTCTAAAGAGTTTTGTAATGCTACGGGGTGTGTCTAGTGTGATGAAAGATTTAACAGATTTTAGCATCATTGGCTAGAGTATTTAAGTAAGAATGAACTTAGTGAACTAAGTAAACATGAACTGTTAGATGATACTACAGTTCCGTATCGAAGCTCTTGTATAGCTGTGTATGGGGTAAAAGCAAGAGGGTGACATTTCTACCAACAATGAGACAACAAGTGGAGTACTTGATTATGTTCATTCAGATCTTTGAGGTCTGACACAAGAACCTACCATCGGTGGTGCAAGGTACTTTATGTCACTAATTGATGATTATTCCAAGAAAGTATGGGTTATACTTTTGAAGATTAAGGATGAAGTGTTAGTTTCTTTTGTGAACTGAAATACTTTGGTAGAAAATCAAACAGATAAAATGCTAAAGAAGCTTCAGACTAATAATGGCTTGGATATGTTAACAAGAGGTTCACTAACTATTGTACAAAGATTATAATTACTAGACACCAAACCATAAGTGGGACTCCTCAATAGAACAAACTTGCTAAGAGAATGAACTAAACCCTACTAGAACTTGTTAAGTGTATGCTTCATACAACTATAATGGATTAGAGGTTTCATGGAGAAGTCATGACAAAAGCTACATATATCATAAGTATGATTCCATCTATGTAAATTAAGTTTATTTGTCCTCAAAAGTTCCAATCTAGATAGAAAATTAAGGTAGAACATTTGAGAGTGTTCAGATATGATGCATACACACATGTAAAGTAAGATAAGCTTAGATCAAGAGTACTGAAATGTTTGTTCATTGGATATCCAAAAACAAGTAAAAAGGTATAGGTTGTATTTCATTGAATATATATGTTAGAAGTATTTGATAATAATAAATATGACTTTCAATGAGAAGGATATACCATTAAATAAGGTAGTGTAGAGTTAACCTAGTAACACCAAAAAGATATGTGAAGTTGATGATGAGTCTGTATAACAAAGTGAAGTTGAATAAAATTTTGGCAAAGATGATGTGAGACCTGGTCCAGCTATGGCGTGTATAGAGGAATTTCAAACATTGTATGAGTCTAAAAATGGTCAAGTGTCTGATGTTCCAAAACCTGCAGATGATCAGATAAGAGAACCAGATTATCTTGATAGTTATCAATTTGCGAGAGATAGAGTATGGAAACCAAGAAAACAATGATAAATATATGATTTTACTAATGTAATTGGTTATAATTTATCCTTAAAATATAAGGTGATGTTCTTGAACCCGAGACCTATAATGATGTATCAAGAACAGTGATAAAAAAAAGGTGAAAATCATGAAATAAGAACAAAAATCTCTCAAGAAGATGAACATCTGGTTTCTTAAAGTAACCGAAAAGTCAAAAGCTGGTTGGAAGTAAATGAATATTCAAAAGAAAGTCATGTATTCTTGGTTTGAGTTACTTATATACAAGGTTAGTCTTATGGCTTAGGTTTTTACTCAAAAAGAGGGTATCAATTCAATAAGATATTGTGGCTGGTTGTGAAACAAACCTACATCTGGTTTTATTGTGAATTATTTCTATATTTGATTTTGAACTATATTAAATATATGTTACTACTATTGTCCTGCATAATAAATTGGAGGAGATAATTCATATATGTCAATAAAAAAGGTTTGAAGAAGGGAATGAATGTGATGTATGTTTGCTGAATATATCTCTTTATGGATTAAAACAGTTCCTAAATAAGTGGAATATAAAATTTTATTCTTTTATAAGATCCGTTTGGTACGCACATAGTAGCTATAATTTTTTATATATATCTGCATGGGAAAACATACAATAAGAGGCAAGTCTTATTGTTGTTGTATGTGGATGACATATTAATAGCTAAAAATATAAAAAAAAAAAATGGATTGAAACGGTGAATACTCAATTGAAATGAGAGTTTAAGATAAAAGATAAGAGAGAGGATATGAGGAGTTTGAGATACTTGGCGTTGATATCATGAGAAACATGTCGAAGGGTTATTTATTTTTATCCTAAAAAAATAAATAAAACATATCATAAAGAATTTGTATACGTCCGAAGCCAAAGCGATTAGAACTCTCGTTGGTGTCCCATTCAAACTTAATACCACTCAAACACCAACCGAATATGTAGATAAACTGTATATGCTTATCTTATGTCAATGTTATTGGTGGAATTATGTATGCTATGATTTACACGAGATCTTATCTTGCATACGTCGTAAATATTTTGAGTGAATTCATGTCTAATTTGAGAAAGTCGCATTAATATACACTCAAGTGACTCTTAAGATACTTGAAGGGCGTGGTTTCAGTATGGTTGTGCTAGAATCAGAATGATATGGGTGATATAGTGTTGGGAGGGTATGTGGAGTCTGATTATAGATACACTAAAGTCTAATTCGGGTTATCTACACAGTGTTCTTGGACGAGTAGTTGGAAAATCCATTGCGTTGTCATTTATGGAGGCCAAATATATGGCTCCTATGAAAGCCATGAAGGAAGTTATTTTTTCGAAGGGACTATTGAGTGAAATCATTGATGTGAAGCACGATGTGATTATGTTTTGTAATGATATTAATGCTCTTTATTTAATCAAGAATATGAAGTTTCATAAGCAAATTAAACACGTATATATAGAGTTTCACTTCATGTGAGAGGTGATAAAGATATGGTAATTAATGTGGCTAAGATTGTTGGAAAGGAAAACCCTATAGATGCTCTAACTAATGTATTTATAATTTCAAAGCTCACGAACTGCATGAGATTTTTCAAGTCTGGGATGTGTGTGAGCTAGTCTCTAAAGAGTAGAACATGAATGCAACACATACTGGAGTTATTATAAGCCTATGTGAAGAATGTTTTGGTGTAGGCTAGAAGTAACTCATCAAAAAAAGTTCTTCAGAAGGAATACATGGTCGTAGTTGGATCTGCCTATTACATGTATAGGCAAGAACTACTAAAATTTTATGGATTGAGTTTGGGGTGTGACTTAGATGTATAGACACTTTCTAGAACTTAAGGTCTGAAATAAGCTGTCAATACTGGTGACTATTGAATCGAATGAGATGTGGGTTAGCCTGAAACAGGTTGGACCGAAACAAACGTGAACGAAACATGAGAGGTTGACAAAAGAAGTCCGTCGAAGCTATCTTAGACATACACTTAAATACTGTTGCGTTTTGTTCTTAATTGAACTAATATTTTTTTACTTGTTGGATTTCCTATTTAATTGGGTCTTATATAATGATATTTTTATATTAATTACATTTTCTTAATTAATAGGTTGTCAATTTTTAATTAGATTTTACTAATAATTTGGATTTATATTTAAGGGGTATTAAGAATTTATTATAACCATTGATTAATGAGATTTAATCTGGAGCGTGTGTTGACGAGTTAGAGTTTTCTTTAAGCCTATAAATAGAAGAAGAAACACAATGGCAGGACTCGTGATGTGACAAAATGATGATATAGATATATTGAGGACATAGTGTAGATTCAATTGTAGATTTGATTATTATATAAGAACATAGGATGCTCTTGTAGATAATAAAGTGAAGCGATACTAAAGAGAGTAGTTTGTGAATCAGTTATCTTTGTAATAGAGAGTGGTTAAGTCCTTTGTGTTTGAATAGTCTATTTGTAGCCTATTTGTTTAATAAAATAGAATATTCTTTGTCCGTGGACGTAATATTATTTACACAATTCAAACCACATTAAATATTGTCTTGTGTACTTGATTTTTGTTATTATTTTTACTTGTTATTTTTTATGAAACATGATAATTATTGTTGTTTTCAACCAGACAAATTTTTCCAACACTACAAAATATTACATATAATAGAGATTTACTATTTAAATCCAAAATTTAACATATTTTATTATTTTAGAATTTAATTTTAAGTGATAAAATTCAATCTTAAACAATAACAACTAAAATCGAAGAGAGAAGGGGTAGGTTGAGAGACAAACTCCTCTTAACTCTAACCCCTTTAGTACGACATTCGTTTAAAAAAAAGTCATGTCTTTTTAGTATGTTTTTTTCAAAAAACTATCGTTAACGGATGTTATGTATTTGTTTCTCTATCTCTATTTAATAACAAACATTTGTATCTTTTGAAGCTTATGTAAAATCCTAAGAATAACGTTGTCCACTGTTTCTCGGTCTATTTCTGAATACTTCTACAAAATCCAAATCTGATGTTTGATTTTTTGTTTTAATGCTTATTATGTTTTTAGGACTTTGTTAGTTTATTGTGTGAAGCTACGTTTCATGTCATGTATTGAAAGCCTCTTTTTCCGACTATTGTATTATAGATGATCAATATTATTTTTTAGCTTCTTATTGGTGATTTTTAGTACTTTTTTAAAGAAGTTTTTTCAGATTTTGTCCGCTATTTCGCCGTCAGATGTTTGTTTTCTATTTCCATTTTCCTTTTTAGTGGTGATATTTTTTTATACTAGAAAACCAAAATACTATTGTGTATTTGATGTAGAAGAAGGCTTACTCTTCGTAATGTAGTTTTGGAGCCATATTTTTTTTTTGTTCATAACTCTGGATTTATATATCTAATTTTATGGTCGTTAAGGTCTGATCTATAATTTATTCCATGTATTTTAATTTATTGTAACCTTATTTAATTATGATGTAATCTATGTATTTATATGTTCTAAATTAGTCAATTTATTATTTGTCGGTTGTATTTCAATGTATGAATATATTGATGTTGTTAAAACATTAAAGAATATATTTTACGTTATTTAATTTTTTTTAATATTTTAAAATTTACAAAAACATCTAAAATCAAATCTTTTTACATATTTAAAATTTTAAAATCACAATAAGTCCATTTTCTTTTTTATTCCTTCTCCATTTAATATTCATATGTTACTAATTAACTTTTATTTTATGCTAAATGAAATATTATTATTATTATTATTATATATAAATATATTATTTTTACAAATACGTTTAGCTAAATAAATACAAAAATGATTGTGTTTTCGCAATCATACTTATTTAATATCACTTCTTATTTTATTTTAGTATTCGTGTGAAAACATGAAACTCATTATTTTAAAACGGACCACATGCTATATTAGTTAAAACCACGTTAAAAAAATATTTTTTTTTGTGATAAATGCTTAAATTAAATAGAAAGGTTCATACATAATGTTGGGGTAGAACCCAAAGGAATACAACTACAAACATTTAGGACATATAGCTAAAAGGAAGACCTCATAGAGAGATCCATATAGAAAGATTCCCAAACGGAAATCTGTAGCTAGTAAGTGCAACTCGACTAGGTGGCTGAGGAAAATGAGAGGAGGCTCCAGAATCATCCCGTCTTGAGCCCACGCTCCAGTCCAGACATAGTATACCTGAGACAAAAAACAAACAATAAATTAGATTACAAGAGCCTTTATAATGGCCAACTAATCTTGGATCCCAGAAATCTAAATCGGAGATCCGATATGATTTGGTAATATATTGATGAGGCTTGAGCTGGAGAGGATCCAAAAATTCTTGAATTCCTCTCTTTCCAAATGTGGTATATAACCGCATTGAAGCTGGTACGCCAGATACAATGGCTTTGAGAGTTTGACCAATTTGAAGCCTCATCAACCCAAGTTTTCCAACACGAAGAGTGATAAGGAAATCCAAATTTGTTACTGGAAAAGGACCAGATGCTCTGAGAGAAACTACATTCAAAGAGAATATGAGGTATAGTTTCGGGTTCAGAGAGGCATAGAGGGCACTCGGCTGGGATATTATAACCCCAACTTCAAAGCTTGTCTTTGGTGCCAAGCTTTCCCTTTATTGCCAACCAAGAGATAAAGGAATGTCGCGGAATATTGTATTTATTCCAAACTAACCCCGCCCATCCCTTTTTAGGGACAAGCTTACAAAGTGCATTGTACATATCCTTAATTGTGAAGTTGTTGCTTCCTGCCTTTGCCGTCCAATAAGGAACATCCCTCACTAGGGTGTTAGGTTGGGGAAGGGCAAGAATAATCTTGTGAATTTTGGTCAGGTGGTGTCGACTTCTGGCTCTCGCAGATCTCAGGTTGGCAGGCCAATTCCATTCCCCGTTGCAGATACTGTCGGAGACTTTTAGGTTATTTTCTAATCTTGAGTCTCTGATTATGCCCTCTCCATAGTGAATTGAGAGCGGTAAGGAGAGAGTCCAAGGGTCATGCCAGAAAGAAGTGTTCGAACCATTCCCGATAGCTACCCTGTATAGATTACGGGCCACAGGCCGTAGCCGGAGAATTTTCCTCCAAATCCATGAAGAAGGGGAGGCAAGAGTAACTTCCCAAAAACTTTTATTTTTTTATCTTTTCAGTTCTAATCCACTCACACCAGATTGAGTGATTCTTATTGCTAACAATGGACCAGAGATGCTTTAGGACGGCCGCCTGATTCCAGATTTTTAAGTCTAGGATCCCAAGGTCGCCCTCTTTATAAGCAGTGGATACGATAGACCAAGCTACTTTTGCCCCATAAATCTTCATTGACGATCCAGACCAAAGGAATCGTCGAAGATATTAAGTTAACTCCTTAATTATCCTAGAAGGAAGGATAAAAATCGAAGACCAATACACCTGTCCCGCGAACAGGACCGATTTGATTAGCTGGAGTCTACCCGCATAGGAGAGGTGCTTTGTAGTCCAAGAATCAATTCGGGAAGTGATTCTGTGCAGGAGGGGACGACAGTCCGAGTGAGAAAGTCTACCCGTTATGAGAGGAACCCCAAGATACTTTACAGGAAGGGTACCTTCAGGGAAATTCATGATAGGAAGAAGGTTTGACCGAAGGGATTGGTCAATTCCAGAGAAAAAGATGTGACTTTTCAAAGGATTAACTTTGAGACCAGAGAGGAAGTAGAACTCTTCCAGAGCATCCTTAATGAGATTGAGGGAAATAGGGTCCCCATGAAAGAAAATCATTAAGTCATCTGCAAAGCAGAGATTCATAATTTCCAGCCTATGCCATTTCCAATAAAAACGGAAATTCCCATCTTTACTTTTCTCTTTGAGGATGCCTGAGAGTACTTGCATAACAAGTACGAAGAGGAAAGGGGAGAGAGGGTCCCCATGCCTGAGACCTTTTTTCCCTTTAAAATTTCCCTCAAGGTCACCATTGATAATTATAGAGTAAGACGGGGAAGAGATACATTTGATAATCCAATTGATCATCTTCTCAGGAAATTGCATTGCCACTAAAATGGCAAGAATGAGAGGCCATCGAACATTGTCAAAGGCTTTCATTATATCAATTTTAAGGGCAACCCTTTTCCCTCTACCATTTTTATTATAGCCTTTAAGAAGCTTCTGAGAGAGAAGGATATTATCGGATATGCTTCTTCCCGGAACGAAAGCCGACTGAGAGGGATCGACCAGGTAGGGAAAATATTCTTTGATTATATTGGCCAGTATTTTAGAGATAATTTTATAGACCACATTGCAAAGAGTGATGGGTCTGTAATCTGATGGAGCATAAGGAGAATCAATTTTAGGTATTAGGGCGATAGAGGTTGCATTCCAAGAGTCGGACAAGGATCCGGAGAGGAAGAACTCTTGGACTCCCTTACATATGTCCGGACCCACAATGTTCCACGTGGATTTGAAGAAACTGGAGTTATAGCCGTCCGGGCCAGAAGACTTATCACTATCAATACTGAAAAGGGCCGATTTAATTTCAGAATGGGTGATTTCTCGAATCATAGTCTCCTTATCCAGGTTGGTAACATGAGAGGAGATCATAGAGGAGACTTTTTTGAGGCCTGGGTAGCTGGCAGTATGCTTAGTACCCAATGAATCCTCAAACAAATTCACAAAAACTTTCGAGACATTAGCCGGCGAAGAAACAATGTCTCCTTGCTTATTGGTGGCCGAGATAATTTTATTTCGGAAGATCCGGGCCTTAATACTTTTGTGGAAGAATTTGGTATTTCTATCCCCCCAGTTTGATCCAATTTTCTTTAGATTTCTGTTTTAGATTCCTCCGCTCGACTAAGAAAAATAAATGTTACAGAAGCCTCATTTTCCTTAGTGATGAGAAGAGGGTTCAGAGGGTCAGAGGCTAGAGTTGATTGAACCTCAAACAAGACTTTTTGGGCATTTCGAGGCTCTCAAGAAGATGTCACTGAACTCCTTACGATTTAGGATAGCTAGGTCAGATTGAAGACGAGCTAGCTTTTCGGAGACCATCCTCATACCAGAGGCTGAAGAGGGGTTATTCCAGCTCGAAGAGACAATGTCCTTAAACTGGGGATGGGATTGCCACATATTGAAGAAACGGAAGGGTTTTCTCCTCCTCTGACGAGGGATCCCAAGGTTGAGAGTGACAGTTGTGTGGTCACACGTTCGGAGGTACCCAAAGTGGACTTTGGACATAGGGAAAAGATCATCCCAATCTGAGCTGACCAGGACATGGTCTATTTTAGAAAGAATTGGGTGGGCAGGTTGTTTGTTAATCCAGATGAAAGGGAACCCAGTAGATCGGAGATCACTGAGTTCGCACTGATAACAACAATTATTGAAATCATCGATTGAAGATGACCAATTTTCCGAGTAGCCCATTCGTTCTTCGGGGTGACAGATCGCATTATAATCTCCAAGGGAAACCCATGGGATGTGGTTGTCTAACTTGGAGATGTTTATGAGATAACTCCATAGAGGGATACAGTCCTTTGCTTCATTGAAAGCATAGATAGCCGTGAGCTTAAAAGAAGCTCTTATGTTGTGGCATTTAGCTATACAATGAATGAACTGAGGGGATTGAGAAATTTTAGTTATTGAAATTACACTTGGGGTGATTAAAGTGGTTAGTTATAACATGCTAGAAGGGGGTCATTTGTCTAAGTATGAAATCTACTTTGTGAATTTGGACTTTAGTTTCTACCAAGACAATCAAAGAGATATGATTACTAAAGATAAAATCGGCAACGTCTTTTTGCCTGACCGAGTCATTTAGACCTCTCACATTCCATGAAGCAGTATTCATAAAAGAAAACTTACAGTGCATTAGTCGCTGATCCCGTCGGGGGATAATACCATTAAGCCCTTGCCTTTACTCTTATTTGGACCCGGCTTAGTAATAGACATAATATGTGTAGACCCGATTACTTTTGAAACCCGGCCCGATGGGATACCCTTTTTGACTTGATTCGGGTCACTGGGCCGACTCTTAAATTCAGAGTTTGAACCCAGCTCGTTGGGAGGATCTGCTCGGATAACAGATCTGTTAAGCCCCAACCGGACTGGGCTTGAGTCCGACCCAACAACTGGAGCAGATCTAGGGCCCAAGGGAATCGAACTGAGTAAGTCGATTCCCTTTGAGAATACCGATGCTGTCTGACCAGATCTGCTCGGCAGAGGGTCATCTTCTCCATCCTCTCTCTAGCCTGGATGAAGAGATGACGACAGCGAAAGACCCGGTGAGAGGCGATCCTTCAACGGTCAAAAACCCAGATTGATGCACGCCGGTCGGGATCCGGTCTTTAGATGAAGCAGAAGGCTGGTTCTCGCCGGTCGGGAGTCGATCTTTAGTTGAAGCAGTCGGTTGGTACACGTCGGTCGGAATCCGTTCTCTAGATGAAGCAGACGGTTTCGAAACAGGTGAAGGCAAGCTAGGGTTCCCCCTGAAAACTCTATCTCATTCTGATTCGAAGAAAGGTGCTCTCCGGCGGTCGAATCAGCCGGCGATAGAAGGGCTCTGACTAGTCTGGTTTGAATCAAGCCCGAGATAACACAACACATCTCCACTTCAAGTTATGCGTCAAGATTCAGACCTATTGGCCTGAATCCACCGAAAAACGCCAAACCGAAACGATAAAATCAAAGGAAAGACGACGATAAAAATCCAGAAAATAGTCGTTATTTAAAAAAAATATATGCGACACCTCAATTCTTACGATTTGTTGTAAAAATGTTGACGGATTTGAATTGTTTTAAAAAAACATCGTTATATTGACAACCTCATTATATAAATTATAGTTACGTCTGTGGACAAAATATTATAATATACTTTTGGTAAAAGTAGTAACTTTTTCAAATTGACGATTTTCAAAAGAGAATTTGGTTAGGCAAAAAGTTAAAAATAAAATAATGTAATATGGTCCAGCAAATTTGATGCCAATCATCACAATTTTGAACGTGAAAAGTGGACCTCACAGTTTTTCTGAAATCATAACCATTAATAATGCCGTATTAATAATGACGTCATCAAATTTCTAGCCTTAGCTTAGACATAGTAGCGAACTAGACGATTCGTTGTAAACTTGGAATTATCAAAATTCCTCCTCATACAAAAACCATCATTTTTTCTAACTATCCATTTTCTTTTTCTCCTCTTCTCTTTCCCTACCATTTCTTCTTCCAAAATTTCAAAAAACACACACAAAATTTAACAATCTCAAACTCCCACCCAAACATTTAATAAACCTTAATTATTAAAAGTTTAAACCCAACTACTCCAAGCATGGATTTAAGTGACTATAACGACAATTGAAGCTGCAACTTTGATGATTTCTCTTTGTCGGAGGAGGAGCCGCTTACTGACCATATGGAGAGTATCATTGAAGTAAATTTTTAGTTTTTTATGCACAAAACAAATATTCGCACGAAATCGTGCTTTGAAATGTACACTTTCACGCATGAACATGCATGGAAGATTACCAATCTTCGCATGAACATGCGTATATTTTGGTAAATCTTCGCGCAATCATGCGAAGATTTACGTAAATGTACGCAAAATCATGCGTGGATTTGGCACAAACTTGGCATGATTTTGTGAAGATTGTGCAAAATCTTCGTATGATTGTGCAAAGTTTTACTAAAATCTACGCATGTTAATGCGAAGATTTGACGTGTCTTGATTTTATATGTCCGTTTTTTGTTGAATATTGCGTTTGTCTTTATTATTTGAAGTGTAAATACATGTTTACAATCGATGGAGTTATTTTTGTTGTGATTTTGTGTTATTGAAATGATTTTTGTTTGTGTAGGAACCGACGGAAGCACCATGTAACATGGCGGATTACAGCCAAATTTTAATGACGGATAATTTCTACACCAAGGCGGAATTGATCGAATGGGTTGATAAAGAGAGCAAGAGTATAGGATTTATTGTTGTGGTTAATAAAGATGACGATGGTAGTAAAAACGGTAAAACCCCGCGGTTATATTTCAAGTGCGAAAGGTACGGTGTTTACAAGCCGAGGCTAAAACCGGGGATTGTGAAGAAGCGAAGATATTGTTCATCCAAAAAATGCGGATGTCCGTTCATGCTTAGGGGCAATCCGGTGTTAGAAGTACCCGGTTATTGGAAATTGGTAGTTATAAATGAAAAACACAACCACCAACCCTTCTTGCATTTGGATGGTCATTCACGGGCCGCGAGGTTAAAAGCGGAAGAGGAGGAGCATGTTCGTAAACTGACAACAATCGGTTCTCGGCCAAGAGATATATACCGTGGATTGAAGTTGAGAGATCCGTAAAATGTATCTAGTATGCGTACCATCTACAACATGCGGCACAAGCACCAATTGGTTGATAAAACGGGCAAATCCCAAATGCAATACTTGTTCGATAAGTTAAAGGAGCACGAGTACTATGTTAGGGAGCGCACAAACAAAGAAACTGACGAGATCCTAGAATTGTTTTTTGCACATCCCACAAGCATCGATTTGTTGCGCACTTTTCCTCAAGTGCTTATAATGGATAGCACGTACAAGACTACAATGTATAAAATGCCTTCGCTAGAAATAGTTGGCCAAACTTCGATGAAAAAGACCTTTTGTATAGCTTTTGTTTTTATGAGCTCTGAGAAAGAAGAGAACTACACGTGGGCAATGAGCGTTCTAAGGAGAGTGATGGTGAACAACATGTGCGCATTACCAAATATTATCGTCACGGATAGGGAGTTGGCTTTAATGAACGCTATCAATGAGGTATTTCCGGATGCAACTCATATGTTATGCACTTGGCATATAAATAGGAACATTAGCTTATACTCTAAGAAAGTTTTGCCCAAAGCGGTCATGGGGGAGGAGTTCTTAGAATTTTATGTCGCGGTTCAACATTCAGCAAACGATCGAAGAGAATAACAAAAGCCTCGCCGAGTTGCACCAAGCCTACGCATATTTTCCTAAGGTTCTCGAGTAGGTGATGAAACATACTGGCACAAATTCCTTAATGTCTACACGAACACAATTAAACATTTGGGCAACCACACTAGCAACTTGTGAGTTATATTATCATATATATACATTACTATATTTAATTAGTTGTTAGACTTGTAACTAATCTAAATTTATGGTTTAGGACGGAGAGTGCTCACTCTAGTCTAAAACGGGCAATCAGCACAAGCCTATGCACGTTTGAGCAATTTTGGGATAAAGTTCATGCGTTGCTTCACATTCAACACTCTACCATCTTCGAAACGTTCGAACGAAGGTTGTTTCGTCCTAGACAAGCATCTAGGAGAGCTATCTTTATCGACATCAAAGGTAAACTTTCATGTACGACCATTCAAATATTAAAGGAAACTATTAAAAAGGCCGGGGATTTGTGTTTCACTCCCGCAAAGTGTGGTTGTGTAATTAGGATAACACACAATTTACCTTGTGCGTGTGAGTGTGCTACGATCGCGAGAGAAGGTAGGTCGATTTAAAAGAGTGAATGTGATGTTTATTGGAGTACTTTAGCGATCAAGCCTAGGGAAAACGTTGGTACCGAAGATGAGCTTACAAGAAAGCTATCCTTAATTGATAGTACCATACGCGGTTACGGTCCACAAGTGCAAGATCACATAATAAATAGGATGATGCAAATCCTAGATCCCGCTAGAAGCCATGTTATGGAACTTAAGGAACCGGTTGTCACAAAAGGTCGGAAAAAAGCCGGTCCTGACA
Source organism: Limnanthes douglasii subsp. nivea (assembly GCA_036936605.1). NCBI lineage: Eukaryota > Viridiplantae > Streptophyta > Magnoliopsida > Brassicales > Limnanthaceae > Limnanthes > Limnanthes douglasii. Next base: position 288,397,203 of record JAUPFV010000005.1, read on the forward strand.
AGTCAACTAAGCAGAACCCATGCGAGTGGGAATACGATAGTTTAGGCGCTAGTACTCCCGGCACGATAGGTAGCACGGCCGTGTCGGTGGTTAAGGAATTTTTAGTACCCAAATCCAAGTCCAAAGCTAAAGCGCCATCGAAAAAGGAGAAAGCGACTCGATCTAGAAAATCGAATAAAGGAAAAGGATTAAGCGCCTACGAGAGTTGTTTTCCCGAGTACTTGCACAACTACATAACTAGCGTTGAATACGTTGATCCGGACGGTAATTGTGGATTTAGGGCAGTAGCTTTGACGATTAAAGACAATGCGGACTCATGAGAAGAAGTGAGAAGGGAGTTGATATTTGAACTTTCAAGTCAACGTGATCTTTGGGAAAGGGTTTTTGATGGTGCACAACGTGTTGATAATCTATTGCGGAGATTTGATTATTTCAAAATGTACGAGAGCAGAAGTAGGCACTAGATGACATTACCCGACTTCGGGTTGGTGATAGCCACCCGGTATCAATGTATAGTATACCATGTCTCTCTCCAACTATCATACACATATCTTCCTTTGCGTGGTGTGCCTCCAAGATGATGTCCTATTGTCGAAGTTGGAATTGGTTTCGTACACGGTAATCATTTTGTGAAAGTAAGTAAACTAGTACATTCTTGATACTTAGTTTTCATTTTATCAAAAATTCCGCTACGTATTTAATGTTTCCATATTATGGAAATTTGCAGATTGTATTAGATGGACCGTTTCCGGATATATACCCAAGCTTGTTTGCGTTCCGCACTACCGATGACGTTACAAATTGGGCCATACCAATAGGAGAACATCTCAACAAGTATCACCAAATTAAATCATCACAACCTCTAACATTACACGATGGGGATGGTCAGTTCTATGATTTGTCCAGGGATGCATAATGCGATGTTATAGTTTTATTATTTTGTGTTTCTTGTTTTATTTTTTAATCCTTTCCAAAAACATTTCGCTACCTCCGAAAAAACAAATTCAAGGCAAATGGGTACCTATTAAGGTCTTTTTTTGGCAAATTTGTTTTTGGACTTCTACACAGAATCAAGGCGTAAGGGCTAACCAATCAAAAACTAAAACAACAAATACGAGCATGAGTTTAAACAAACAAACAACAAGTTCAACATTAACTTAAGCAAACAAACAACAAGTTCAAATGGAAATTAACTCCATCTGTTGATGTTTGGGCGGGTAATTTATAAATGCGGGAGTTTTTCGCGGGAAATGTTTTAGGGGTCTCGTTATAGCTAGATACCTAATAATGGAAGTTCGGCTATAATGAGAACCCTACTATTGCACGCCCACCAAAATTGACTCGTCCCCTATAAAATAGGACATAAAATCAAGAAATCATAAGACACTTGCCAAACATATAGCATTCAACAAAAATATAAAACTCGTTAACGTTTACATATGGAGTTTACGGCGGACAAAGACTACCACATGCTTCAAGCTGTGAAGATTACCCGCCAGATACTGGGGGAAGATACCAACGACCAGTTTTTCGAGCGTGTCCTATGTACAATGTATATAAACTACGACCGTTTAGGTACAAGAGGTATTGTTGTGCGTACTCGTGAGCAGATCAAACGCAGATACATTTTTTGCAAGCCAATACGGCATTTGTGTTTCTTGCCATCGTTAATTAAGCAAGAAGCAGCTTCCGTCTGGAACCTGAGCCTGATAGACTATATCACGAGGGATATGATAGCATTTTTGGAGGATATGATTATTGCAAGGGGGGGAGTGGATGATGTGGAATACAAACTTAGATACGACTAAGCCTTCCACTGATGTTATTTTAAGTTGTTATTTTCGTAGCGGTTGTTTTTTGAACTTGTGATTTTTCTTTCCAGTTGTTGTTTGAAGTTTTTATTTTCTTAGTTGTTGTTATTTGAAGTTGTGATTGAATGAATGTAAACTTTGGATGTTTTTTGTTTAGATGTTTATCTTAAAAACAATAACACTTAAACTTCTTAATATGTCGATTGCATTAAAACATTACACTTTAATCAAAAGCATAGCATAATTAGAAATACATAAGAAATAACTTAAGACAAATGATAGATAAGCTAACCCTGAGTTAGCATTTCACACTTAGTTTTATGGAGACGGATAGTTCCATCCATACTCAAAGCGTTTCTCAAATGAATATTCATCTTCCTCACTACTTCCTTCGGGAGTTGAGTTAGTATCAACGGCGCTGGCTATTGCGTCGGTTATTTCTTGCTCCATTTGCTGCATCGCATGTGACACCATCTCCTGCGTAATTGTACTTTGGAATCCCATGTTGAATACATTTCGGACTTTGCTTCGGACTTCGTAAGCTAGTGACTCAATCTGTATAGTCACTGTTTTAAGATAAGCTAATCTATCGAACACTTCTTCGCGTCCGCGTGGTCGGGGCATTAAACATCCTGGACACGATGCTTCCCTACCGTGGTTGAAGAACATTCTGCACAAAACCGCATCGATGAAACCAAGAATCTCCTCTTGCATCGTACCTCTGACGAAGTTAAATGCGCTTAGGAGGTTTGCATCTTCGTGCACGTTCCAGCCTGAATCACCCATTGTTATAACTTAAATGTTTAGTTTCATAGTCAGATTCTAGTATTTATAGACTCGAAGTCGGTGGTCCAATTCTAAAATAATTAGCGAAAATGGTGTTTTTGTTCCCGCGTAAAACTTTTTGAGGCGGGAAACCTTCACTCCATTTGTTTTTTCCCGCCGGGGTACCTACTATAATTTGTTATTAAAATAAAAAAAATACAATATTATAATATCAAACATAAAGGAAAAAGTATCATACATGAACCGAAACATCAAAATACAGAAAATAGTATCGTACATCAACCATCAACGAGAGCACCAAAATATAGAAAACAGTATCATATAATCCGAAACCCAAAATGATACGTTTGATACATAATATAAATAAAAAGATCTCACATCAAGGTGAGATTAACGACAACATGGTAAATGGGCACAAAAAAATGGGCAGTCAAATAAGAAAAACTACAACATGGTAAATAGAAACTACATCAAGTTCAAACATCAACTTAAACAAATAATACAGAAACTACAAGATGCAAACAATTAAAAACATAACATAATGCTCATTAGTCGAATTCATATCCCAAGTTATCGTCAGAGTCAGTCCCCTCTTCCCTTTCAGTAATCATATTCTGAAGATACACTACCATATCCCTAGTGATGTAGTCTACCACCGTCATGTTCCATACGACGGCTGCTTCTTGCTTAATTTTAAATGGTAGAAACAACAAACGATTCATTGGTTCGCAAAAAAATGTACCTCTGCTTGATTTGTTCACGGTTACGCACAACAAAACCTTCCGTTCCTAAATGGCCGTAGTTGTAGTACATATTACACAAGACTAGCTCGAAAAATGCATCGTTACTATCTTCCCCCAACTCTCGGAGGTCAAGTTTCACTGCCTTGAGCAAATGGTAGTCTTCATGAGGGGTAAACTCCATTATTGCACTGTTTATGTTTGAGGAGTACTAAGCGTCCATTTATAGACTCGTGGTTGTTTGGGCGGGAAAGTTTTAAAAGCGGGTGTTTTTTGCGACAATTTTTGTAGGTGTCTTGTTATAGCGAGACACCTAATAATGAAAGTTACGCTATAATGAGACCCCTATTATTGCACTGCAATATTTGAGTACTTTTGTAAATATTAGGTGTCGCACAATCATTCGTCAACTTGGATTACGTTATCCTTATCTTACAAGTGTCGTTTATTGATAGGTTTACTTGAATTATGTTATCTTAAGCATAAAAGTGGTACAAAAGACGTTTTTGAGGGAGTAAAAATAATAAAAAAATATATCAATTGCAAAAAATGTGTCCATGGACTGAGTTGGAAGATCAATATCTGATGATGGCATCAGCTGAAGTTGGTAACACGAATTGGAACGTTGTGTTGCGTGTAACCGGTTCAACTGTCAAGTCATGGATTCTATAACAGAAGACCAGCTGGATTCGGTCCGCGCTGACGTTATTGACATCTGGCTAGATAAAATGCGTGACTACCAGGATGCGAAAGAAGAAATGAAGTTAATGAAATTGAACTGGCCTGATAGATAAACTCCGATTAGTCCAAGTGGATGCTTATGTTAAGGTTCATGTTGCAGACTATGTTTTAGCATGTGTTTTAGTTATGTTTGAGTTTCTCATTCGGTTTATGTTTGAGCTTATGTCTAACTTTCTGATTCGGTTTATGTTTGAGTTTGTGTTGTTATTTGTGTTTCTAAAAATGTTTGAGTTTTTGTTTGAGTTTATGTTGCATTTTTTGCATTCTGATGCTTATTTTAAATTTAGAGTTTGAACAAATATTTGAAAGTTATATCATTAAAATGTAACAAAATATCATAACACATAATTAAACAACGACGCAATACCATATCACAAAATTGAAACTAGTCAAAAGTAAATAACACATAAAAAGTCTTAAGCTGTCAACACATAAAACATAAATAATAATCAATCTTTGTACTCGTGAGCAAGACGGTAGCACTCGTCCAAAGGCTCCCGAAGGTCCTCCAAACTAATTCCGGGGTGGCTCTGCTCGTACGCCTGTAAATCCAGTAGGTGCGTAGTCAGCTCGTGGAGTCTGGTGGCATGTGTGTGTGGTGAAGGGTTCACCCCTAACTCTGCATTATCTCGGTGAGCCTCTGGATCAGATATGATGTACCACAAGTTCTTCGTAATCCATGAAGAGTAGATCAAAGTTGTACCATCCTCTTGGCCAGGAATAAACTCTACACCTTTCAAACTCTGGTGAATACAGTGTGACTCCCAGTTGTCCCAAGTGAATGCATCCCAGAGGTAGAGGGTGTTCGCATGACGTATGTATTTAAAAAAAAAGCTAAATTCTGTAACACACATGCGCAAAACAAACAATATTAATATTTCGAGTATCCAAAAATATTACCTGCTGGATGCGACCCAACTGTCTAGCCACCCATAGCGGATAGTACGCCTCGGCAATGTCCGACGCCTTCAGCGTCACATCTATCCAAGCTATATCAGAGTGACCTCGAGCATCCCGCATGGTCGTATACGGCATGAATGATACCTGCAAAATATTAACAAACCATTTATCATTAGCAACTTATATTATATATAAATATCATGATAATTGAAATGAAACTGATTATAAGTTATATCGTGCTCGGTAAGGGCAGCTAGGTAATCTCAAACACCGTTTCGAGCCTGCTGGCTTTGTCGAAACTATGGAGGCGCATGCCAGCACAAAGTAGGATGTGCGATACTATACCTCGGGTACTGATGAACTGAAAAAGACTGGAAATGGTCGTAAATCCACGTCTCTAACAAGCCCAAAAATCCAGAAATACCCAAAGTAGCGTGTAGGCATCCTCTGCCTAGCTGGTGGTAGAGTTGCGCGAGTATCATCTATCCCCAGTTATACCTACCCGAGCTACTGTAATCGTCAATGAACTGTAAGTAGTCGAGGCTAATGTTGTTGCCCGACTTGTTGGCCAATATGGTACAGCCAAAGAAGTGCAACAAGTAACCCCTGGTAGCTCGGCGAACATCCGCATCAGTAATATCATCGTCGTAATACTGATGACTACAAAATCTCCTCTTCAGCCATGCAAGGCGAAATGCCTCTTACCACCACCTTTGTTCTCCTTAATCTCTGCTTCAAGCTCCCTAACGCTGCACCCAAGTAAGCGAGCGTATGCCGGATTACGCTCATCAACAATAGGGTGCTCGTATATCTCACAGTTGACACCCACAACTGATAGCCCTGTGATCATATGGACATCATCGAGGGTGACGGTCATCTCCCCGAAAGAGAAATGAAACGTGTTCGTCTTAGGATGCCATCTCTCCAAAAATTCCTCAATCAGATGGACATTTTTAGACCATTTACCCAAGGCGTCAACAATGGGCCCGAAACATGTGGCCATGACGTGCTCATGTACCCGTGTCTGGTGGACTTTCAAGTCCCAACCACGATGAGTGTGATACATAGCATAACAACGCAATTGTACCCGAGGCTGCGTAAAAAAATACAATATATATAAACATATATGCAATCTAACATTTAAGATAAACCAATAACCAACATGTTCAATATATATGCAGTATAACAACTAAGATAAACCAATAACCAATAATTTAAATCACAAGTATAACATATAAGATACACCTATAACGCATAAATCAAATAATAAATAAAACATATAAGATAAACCAATAACGAATAAATTTAATAACATATAAATTCATTTAACCTAAACTAATAAATTTTATAAGAAATAAAAGTTATAACACAAACCAATAACAAATCCAATGCAATAGACAGTGTTAAAACCAAACGAATAACCAATCGAATGCAATAGACAATAAATAAACCTATAACTATAGCACATACCAAATTGCGTCTAACAATAATAAATATAACAAATAAAGTTAACCAAAAAAACTTACATCGCCTTTGAAAAAATTGTAAGCCTCATGCTCTTTGTACGAATGGAATGTCGAGTAAAGTTCGACCACATGACGGTTATATCTACAGAACCGTTGGTCCGTAGATAAGCGACGACGAATAGGGACATGGGCGACCTGTAAGGCCCCTCTAGTGCGGTGACGGACGCTCCGAGACGTCTCGCCACGTACAATCTCCTCCGTCTCATGACCTATATCTAGGTCTGTATCCGTAGCGGGAGAACGTGGGCGTGAAGGCATCCTACACGAGACAAAAAAAATTACTTAGAGGAATTGTAAATTAAAAACAATGGAAAAGGGATATAAAATTGTACTATAACACGCGACAAAATTGCATGGATTTGGACAGATCCACGGACTGCGAATTTGCCAAATCCACGCAGCATGGATCTGTCCAAATCTATACATCGTGGATTTCGAAAATCCACGCTTTGTGCACGCATGAATGTGCGTGGAAATACCCATACCTGCTGACCTTCGGTCTGATCTAAACCCTCCCCAAATCAACCTAAAATCCCAAAAAACACCCCTAAATGATCCTAATCTCTTAACTATACATGCAATTATAATTGAACAAAACAACTGCAAATACATAAAAATTCGATTTTTATACCCGAAACTTAAACTTTAAATATCTCTAAAACAAACCATGGAAATTAAAAATAATAATTACACCAACAAGTAGAGAATGCTTACCTTAACAACTTCTTGGCGTTGGATTTGAAAAAACGTCGCTTAAAAATTTGAGGGTTTGGGGAGGTTAGAGAGATTTAGGGTTTGGAAGAGGATTAAGAGGAACAATTCTTGGGTTTTTGGTATTTATATCGGTGGCAATTTTGTAAATAATGGGGGTCTCGTTATAGCCAAGCCGGGTCTCACTATAACCGGGTCTCCTTATTGAAAAAACGGGTCGTGAATTAGGCTAGCCTAATTCTTTTTTGAGAGAACCTGCCGCCGCTATCTAGAGTGTAATGAATACGCACAAGATAAATCTTCAGTATGACGTAAAAGCATGCAAACCAACGCTAGAAGGTAAACCACATAAAGTGACAGGTTCATCCGAGAAAACATATATAAAGGGACTCGAACTCAAAACCTTTAATCATAAGTATGCCTTACTCAACCAACTTGGTTACCCATTTAAGGGCTTGTTTAAGTCAATTCTGTTATAGTTAGTGATAGAATTTTGTGGTGATTCAATTTAGTCATCTTTGTTATGTGATTTGGTTTAATTGTAATTTTAAATGATTTATTAAAACTTTAAATATATTTTTGTTATATTTTTATGAACAAAATTAGCTGAATATAAACGTTTAAATTCTGTTTTTTCCGATTCGTTATGGGTTTTTTTTAAAGATCGAAAAAGTTTGATTTCATTCGGGTTCAGTTCCAAATGATTATTTTGTATAAAAAATTGACCAGAACTAAACTCGAATGAAACCAAATTTTAAGCAAGTTTATTCGAAAAACAAATGGCCACAAAATCTATTCATTCAAGTTACAAATACAACAATTGATCTATAAATAAATCTATATTTTGAGGTTGGTACCGTATTAATACATATTATTGCGAGATACGTTAGTAGGTATATATATATATATATATATATATATATATAGCCATGTAATACTTTCATACAACTTCAATAGGTACATTGACACAAAAATATAAATATAGCAATATAAGTTAAAAAAAATCAACAAATCTTTAACATGCACAAAAGGTTTAGTATGTAGTTACATTTCACCTTGTAGAGCAGTGATCTAAAAGTAAATAAGCATGACATGCAATGATCTGTAATCTGTTACATCTCATACGCCAAGGTAGCCTAGTCCAATGTTACCATTCTCACGATGAAGGGTACGATGGAGGGTGGTATTAGAATTTTTTATCTAAAAATATGGAATCAGGCGTGTCATGTAATTAGTAATAACAAGAATTCAATCGGATGTGGATGAATCTAATCCAAAAAAGTAAAAACAATCACTAATTTATGGACTTTATATATTGGAACCTCCCCCTCTAGGATGTGAAGAAAATTTTACGTCTTAGAGATTTGACTAGTAATTTTTATAGGGTGACGATGAGAACGGGGTTGATAGCTCCTTCTGGTATGACCCTTGACTCTTGACTACCTCTATGGTAAACCATTATGAAGAATTTTTTTTAATGATTCTAGACTCGGTAAAAACCTCAAGATCTAAGAAATCCTTAAGATCTAAGAAATCATTAAGGGTGACCTTTGGAATTGATCATCCCACATTAGATCAACGCGAGCAAAGAATCGGTGTAATCTTCAGAAGATTTATAATCTTATATTTTCTATCCCTTTTCCGAATATCATGTTTAAGGACATGCATTATTGGACTGTAAAAACACGTAATACAAGGTTCACTATTAAGGACATGTAAAATGTCTTTCGCACGTAAAGTGAGTCTTCTTCCTCGTGTCCACCGAATATTTGGATCCGGATAAGAACAAGAATCTAATCGGAGTTATTGAGGAGGTGGTACCCCCAGCACGAGAAAATGTAAGAGAATTATGCAAGTATTTCGAGTCTTTGACTATCTTTGGGGGCGATTCAATGGCAGGTACTACCAATTCTTCATAGAAGAGGCATATAGTGAATTTGGATACTCACCTGGAGGCAAGAACTTTGCCTTATTTGTACCTGAATCCTTCTACTATTTTGTGCTTTGACGACGATGACATGAGAGACGTTACTAGCCCTCATGAGGATGCAATGGTGATTGGGGCGACTATTGCAGGGGAGGAGGTGCGAAGAATTTTGGTGGATACCGGTAGTTAAGAAAATATTATTTTCTTATCAACCTTTTCAGGGTACAGGAATAAGCCAGTGATTGTAAAGTCAGATCGTACAATCATCTGCTTTACAGGAGCATCAGTAGAAGTAGTAGGTGAATTTGAAGGAGTGGTTCAGCTCGGGAGAAGGCCGTTCAAGAAAGAAGTGACAGTTTTTTTTGTTGATGCACCTACGTCGCAAACCAGAATTTTTGGTCGCTCTTGGTTGTCAAGAATGCATGTTGTAACTTCTATAGTCCACCAATGCTTGAAGTATGTTATCGGAAACAACGCTGGAGTTGTCAGAAGCAGCCAAAAGACCGCGAGGGAATGTTACCGGGCAGCATTGGCAGTGAAACCGGATAGGGAAATGGTCGATGTGAGGGATTAACAGTTAGCGGGGTCGGCCCGTGGATCAGAGCCTGCAGATGATCCTAGGGAGACCCTAGGTTTTTTGCTTACATATGAAAGCTGTGAGAGTTATGCATTTTCCAAAGGGAAGGTCCTGAAGATTGGGTGAACTTGTCCCCTTGGTTCCGAAAAAAGTTGATCGACTTTCTTAAACAAAAATTACATTTATTCGCTTGGTGTTCAGAAGATGTTACGGGGGTCCCTAAGAGCGTCATCTACCACCAATTGTCTATAAACCCAAGTATTCGACCCATAAAACAAAATCGTCGAGCGTTTTCTCAAGAAAATGCAGAGGCGATCATTTCTGAGGTCAAAAGATTGACAAGGGGAGGACATATACGGGAATCCCGGTACCCGCGATGGATAACTAATCCACTTTTGGTTACAAAATAAAAAATGAAAGTGGAGAATGTGTGTAGACTTCACGGACCTCAACCGAGCATGCCCCAAAGACCCTTTCCTCATGCCAAGGATCGATCAGTTGGTAGACTCGACATCATGTAACAAGTTTTTATCTTTCATGGATGCATACGCAAGGTATAATCAGATAAAGCTGGATCCTCAACATCAAGAATTATTTTTCATCTTCAACGTTGCTGACAAAGCCGCTACCCCGGGAAAGGTTGTTTCTTTATATAACGGTTTCGGAGCATGCGGTGAGCGCAGCGCTAGTTCGAAAAAAGGATAGGATTCCTAAACCTGTCTATTATATGAGTAAAAGCCTGGTGGACGCGGAAGAAAAGTACTTAAAGCTTGAGAAATTAGCGTTGGCTTTGGTAACAGCTGCTAAAAAAATGCGACTGTACTTCCAAGGCCATTCCATTACGGTTCAAACCGCTTTCCACTTTAAAAGTGTTTTACAACGACCTGATATTTCTGGCCGTATGACGAAGTGGTCGGTAGAACTGGGAGACTTTGATATCAAATTTGAACCGAGAACGACGATCAAGGGGCAAGCATTGGCAGACTTCTTAGTGGAATTTCACTCTAGCAGACCCGAGGAAGTATCAGTCGAGCCAGAGGTTAACACAGATGAATGGATAGTCAAAACAAATAGTGGCTCAAGTGTCATTGGATGCGGGGGTGGCGTTCAGATTTCTACACCAACGGGAACTGCAATGCATCAAGCAATCCGTTTCGGTTTCAAGGCTTCGAACAACGAAGCTGAGTATGAAGCAACATTGGAAGGACTAAGGCTGGCGCATATTTGTGGGGCAAGAAATGTTCGGCTGATCAGTGATTCACATCTATTGATAAATTACGCAACTGGACAATCCGAGGCAAGGAAAGAGCAGGTGGTGCAACATTTAACGGCTTTTAGAATCATGGCCTCGTCTTTTAAAAAGATGACTTATGAAACTGTGCGAAGGGAAGATAAAACAATTGCTAATTCACTGGCAACAACGACATATTCGGGAGAATACCCCTGGATTTTAACGCAAGAAAAGCCGTCCATTCTGAAGAGAAAATATTTGGAGAGTCGATCAGATGTAGCTTATCAAATTTTGACGATTTCAAATACCGATTGGAAGAGCAACATTACGAAATTTTTTACTGAGGAAGTATTTCCTAATGATAAGAATCTGGCAAAAAGTATTCAGAACAAGGCGCGAGGCTTTATCTTCTTGGGAAATGTTCTTTACAAAAGATCTGCAAGCAGACCTTTGTTAAGATGTTTGAGGCGTGAAGAGTCACATATGGTTTTGTCCGAGTTGCACAACGACGAAGGATCAACACACTGTGGTTTCAGGACATTGATTAGGAGAGCCCTCTTGTCAGGTTTTTATTGGCCTACGTTATCTGCTGATGCTAGAGAACTGATCAAAAGGTGCGATACGTGCCAGAGGTTTACCAATTCGATCCACACTCCAGCAGTTCCACTAGAATCCATTTATGAGGGACTACCATTCGACGGATGGGGAATAGACCTGGTAGGACCACTCCTACTAGCAATTGGAGGAAGGCAGACCATTGTAGTGGCAGTGGATTATTTTTCGAAATAGGTGGAAGCAGAACCATTGTCTGGCACCAGAGCTAAGGATGTGGTGAAATTCATATGGTCGAACATTTGTTGTTGGTACAGATTTCCTTAGAAGATAACCATGGATAATAGTCCTCAGTTCGACAGCAACGAGATGATGGAATTCTGTGCTAATCATAACATACGATAGTGTTTTTCGGCTCCATTCCACCCTCGAGCAAATGGACGGGTTGAAGTTACCAGCATAACGATCATCAATGGATTGAAAAGGATATTGGAAGAAAAAGCTGGAAAATGGCCGGATTTCTTACAAGAGATATTGTAGTCATGCCGAAACACGCTTAGAACAGCGACACAAGAATCACCTTACGCTTTGGTGTACAGAATGGATGCGGTAATCCCAGCAGAAATAATGTTCCCTTCTTTCAAGGTCGGTCATTACAAGGAGAGCGTCAAAGATGAAAATCGGGCTTTGGCTTTGGATTTGATAGAAGAGAAGCGAACAAAGGCTCATCTCAGTTCTTTACATTATCAGACCCTGATGAAGAGCAGGTATGCATCGAAAGTTCGAAGAAGAGATTTCAAGGTTGGGGACAAGGTTTTGCGAAACCTTTTCCTCCACACAAAAGATAAGCACCTTGGGAAGTTGGCACCAAAATGGGAAGGACCGTATCAAGTAGTGGAAAAAGTATAGTCGGGGACTTATCGTTTGAAAGACAAATTTGATCGTCCATTGCGCCTCCCGTGGAACATCGAGCATCTTAAATTGTATCTATAATGAGTTGTAATTTTTATCTTTCTACTATTCTTTTGTAAATGAAACTTTAGTCGGGGCACACTCTTTCTTACCATGGTGGCGCAGGGAAGTTTTAATGAGGTGTCTACTTAAACCAACCCATTTTAGTAAAAATTTGGAGCCTAAAAATAAACGTGCAAAATATCGAACCCACTAAGAGGGGTTTTAAACTTTCAAGTTGATCAACAAAATGTCGAGCCCACGAAGAAAGGTGTTTCAACTTTCGAGTTGATCAACAAAATGTCGAACCCATCAAAGGGGTCTTTTCAACTTTAAAGTTGATCTACGAAATGTCGAACCCCCTAAGAGGGGTTTTTTAAATTTCAAGTTGATCTACAAAATGTCGAACCCACTAAGAGGGGTTTTTCAACTCTCAAGTTGATCAACAAAATGTAGAACCCATCAAAAGGGGTTTTTTCAACTTTGAAGTTGATCTACGAATTTAAGACGCAATTAAATACGTTGAATGTTTAGTATCGGAAATTGATCACTTCCACTTGCAAAAACATGAGTATTGAAACAAGCATAAATAAGTTTTAACAAAAATCCACCATAAAAAACACGGTTTACAGAGTAGAAATAGTGACAAAATAAGTTGGAAACAAAGAAAAGAAAAACAACACAGTCTGAGCTACAGATATCGGAGATCCGAGAAGTCATCGGTCGAGTCGGAGTCTTCATCAGCATGGTCGGTACAATCGACGCCTTCAGGACGGTCTTCTTCAGGAACGTCTAGCCACATCGACCCAAGTGGCTATTTTTGCGGATCCATGGCCGGTCCTCGCGTTGGAAACTTGATGATCCATGATCTTTTTGCACTTAACTCCAAAAGCATGATTGTCTTCTTTGCTCTGGCCGAGAGCCGTTTGGAGCCTCTGTAATTACTTGGCTATTTTTGCGGACCGCCAACGAAGAAAATCGTTTTGAATCTTCTAAGCAGCCAATTCCTTGACGGCTCTAGCACGATTTTCCTCAATTTTGGAAAGGGTTTTTTCCCATTGTTTCTCCTTCATACCAAAATCTTTAACTTTAGCCTTGGCAGAATCGGCTCGTCGTTTAACAAGGTCGATCGATTCATGTGTTCCTTTGTTTTGTAGGAGATGCTCCTCTTGAGCTCGACAAGCTCCCTCTGAAACTTCAATACCTCTCTTTCTTTTTAGGCTATGAGGGCAAGCGTAGTTTGCAGAGAGGTAGCTAAAACATCGAGTTCTGAAGGAAGAAGGAGTTCGAACTCTAGGCACAGACGGGCAAGAACGCGGCATCAGCGTGCACCGAAGTCCCTTGGCCCAGAGAGATAAGACCTTCCAATTTTGCCTTTTTCTCGTGGTTGTCCACAGGAACAGGTAACTTCGCACCCTCGAAATGTTCGAACATAGAGGGTATGGTGGTTCGTTCAGGGACATAATCGACATGTACCTCGTGTGTAGCAACGTTTCCTTTGTATTTTTTGTTCAAGGAGGAATTGCCTCCCTCTTTAGCCAAGTGGTGCTTCTTTAGCCAAGGGGTCCTTCTTTCGTTTTTCGTCGTGACCCTTTTATGCTCCTTTAATAGTTGTAGGAGATTTGTCACCACTTGCAGCTGGATCACTAAGGACGACAGTAGCCTCCGGCTCTGAAGGCGGAACTTCAATAGGTTGGTACACAACGTTATCTTGTTCTCCCTCAACATCAGACAACTCCTCAGACTTCACACGTTTGCTTGGAGCGTGATCCCGTTTGGGCAAAAACACCTCACAATTTGGGGCCTCGAGTATTTTGACAAAATCAACAACGTCAGGAGGGGTTCGTAGTTCTTCAGAACTTAAGGTCCGGTCGGAACAGCGCCAGAGGTTGCTGTTTATAAGGTTCATGTTCTTGAAGCACTGAAAAAACTTCTAACCTCAGTTCTTCCTTGCAAAAGCCCAAAGCGGAGCAAATATTGTTGAAGCTTTTTCAAGGTGCTTTTTACGCAGCTGTTGGATAGTAACCTTGCAGACTAAAAGACAACATTCGTTTATAAAAAATATATATATACGCATATAAATACCTTCAGGGGTCCATTTAAATGTGAGCCGCCTCAGATTCTCTTGGCTGTAGGGTCGACCATTCTCCTAAGCACCACTATCAAAGACAAATCTGTACTTCCATGATCTATCAGCCTCAAACAAGTTATTCACGATTTTCTTGGGGTTGAGGAGAGATGAGTAGAAAAATGGCAGCTTTGGGGATTTGGATAGCCCAAATATCCTTATATATTTCTCCATTGAGATGGGGATCCCTGACAGTCGTGAAGCCATGATAGTCGACATCAAAGTATACCAAGCGTTAGGGGTCAATTGGGTCGGACATATCTCAAGAATCTCGAAGTATCTAACAATGTCAGGGACAATGGGAAGTCGCAAACCCCAATTGAAGAGTTCAGTGAAAAAGACTACCTCTCGACCTTTGACAGACAAATGAGTCTCACCAGGTTGGGGAAACACATCTTAACGCACTGAGGAATTCCCCAGATCTTTTTCAAATCCTCTTCTTCGTCAGGGGAATAGTATAGGTATTTGCCATTGAATAGAGAAATGATGTGGTCGTTGGTCAGACGAATGTGGTAACCAGTCACGACGTCGGCCGTTCCAGGTGGCAGTGGTTCCCTCTCGACACCATCAACCATGATTACTGAAGGGTTGGTTGAAGCAGCTAGGTCGGCATCCTCACCTTTAATTGGTACAAGTTCAGGTTCTGTAGTAGGTGCATCAACAACTTTGGCTGGTGCAGCTGTTTTAGAGGTACCCAGATTGGCCGATCTAGCATCTTTAACTCCGTTTTTTACCGATTTAGAATCTTTGTTTCCTGATTTCGCCGGTGGTAGAACCTGTGAAGGAGGTCTAGGGGCGATTTTCTTAGCAACGTCGTTGTCCATCTTTATCACCACATGTGACTTAGAGGATTTATGCAAGGGTTTCTTAACAGGGCGGTCAACAACTTTGCTTTTGATTTCAGCCAGTGCTGGCTTTGTGGAAGATTTTGGGGCTTGGTTTATAACCTCTGCTTTTACTGTCCCTGGTGAAGGATGCTTGTCAGTAGACATCAAGTCGCGAGGAGAAGGAGTAGCACATACAACACTTTAACAAAATATTGGTTAAGATACGACCCAATTACCATGAGACACGTGTCTAACCGAGTGGCTGCAACAGACCTAGGGGGCTACGATTTCTACACACGCGTAGGCGGCTAATGATGAAGAACACGCCAACCAATTGGAAGAGGACACGTGGGAAGGCAGATAAATCGGTTAGACATGAGAGCTTGGTGGGCTTTGAAGAATTTAACCCAATTTCGAGCCCACAAAAACAACCCAAACCATTTTACAAGCCTTAAATACTTTGGCTACAAGACTGTAAAATGTATGCCGATCCTGCGTTCGATATCCTAGCATCGATAGTCGGTCAACAACGAACTCAAAATTGGCAGCGATCATCAATGGCCGACCCTGCGTTCGATATTCGAAATTAATGGAAAGTGTCGACCCTGTGTTCGACATTCGAAATTAATGAAAAGTGCCGACCCTGCGCTTGACATTCGAAATCAATGGGAAAGTGTCGACCCTACGTTCAACATTCCAGGTCAATGGAAAATCGCTAACCTTGCGTTCGACAAACAAGTTCATGAAGAATCCCGACCCTGCGCTCCACCTTAGATAAACTACCTTAGATATTCTGACACTTATCAAATATGACATAAGTATAACATTTCTATTCATTTTTTTCATTCTTTGGCTTGCGATCTAAGACAAGTTGTCTACTCACGATAAGCTCATAAATTGGGGCTTAAATACCACACCAGATTATATCTTATGCAGTTGAGATTCTATAAATACCAATCAATCTTTTATCATAGTAGTTTCACTCATAATATCGGAGGTTTTACTAGCAGCAAATCATGTTCACGCTTAATGCTCTTAATTGGCAAACATGGTGTTGGAAGGCGTCAAACTAGTCTTCTTCTCAAAACCGACATCATTGACATTCTTTATTTTGTGTGGTTATATACCATGTATGGCGAGATAAGAATACAAGAATTTTTTGTTCCTCTCCTGCCTTCGCCTCTACGGTTTCATATTGTATTCTCTCGAACCTTCGGTTCAGAATTTTTAGTACCAAGATTGATTAGCCTGGATAATTTCTTATCTTAATATAGTTCTTGTTTGTATTGGTTGTCTTTACAACTATCAATTCCCCCTCACAATGGTTGTGGTCGTCTGCTCGATGTGCTAGTTGTACAATTCTCTTTGTATCTATGTCATACCAGTTTGGATCTACTTGCCTCCAATTTTATGATTTCGGGTGGTTTTTCTACTCTAAAATATATCGAATTGAATATTATCTTTTATATTTCTCGTCATTAGGTTCATATGTTTTTCTAAAAATACGCACTACGTATTTCTTAATTTTTATATATATTTAATTTAATATATTTTATAAAAAAATAATTAGTAACCAAATTTAAATGCTAAATATTTATAAATAATATAATGTAATAATAAAAATAATAATTTAATTTGGTATATTATATAACGAGTTATTATCGAAATTTGAATGTAATAATCTAATATAAAATAAATATACTTCAACATTAATTATTAGATTTAGTTATTATTTTGATCGGTAATATGGATTTAGTGCATACTCTTAAAATATTTCTTGACAATTTTGAACTAATTGTTTATCTAAATAAAACTGATTAAATTGTTTAAAATAATTAAATAAATAGTTTTGACCTTTTACTACAAAGTTTAATTTAAACAAAAATTGTATATGGAAATAAAACATTAAGCAATTTCCAAATCCTAACGAAATTAGGAGATTGTCACTTTCGGAAAAGAAGAACATGCAGCTTCCAGAATTAATTGAAATATTGTTCGGTTTTTCAACACCTAGAAAAGTCCCCACTTAATTAGAAATTGTAGGGAGGAGGAGAACTTGAATTAATATAGAATTTGTAATTTGAATTAATATAGAATTTGTTTTTTTTTTATTTCCTAGTCGGTATCATTTTATATTTATGATTTTTAAGTGGTCGGTACTTCGTCCAAAACTTTGTATTCATATCTCAGTCAATCTTATGTTCACAGATCCAAGCCAATTATTGAATTGAGCTGGATTATGTAACGAAGACTATAGAAGATTTTGTTTTTTTTTTATATAAAATATAAAAAAATTCCAATCTATTGAATGGTCAAACAAATTTTTTTATTAAATAAAAAATAGGTTATTGTCAAGCTTAGGGCAGAAGATTGTCAGTAAAGGTTTATGTAAGTGTTGGATTCGTTATAGGTAAAGATAACGACCGTTAATTTTTTTTGAAGTTTGAATTGTGGTTTGGTTCATTGCTTCTAATATGAATGATTTTTTAGCCGAATCGAATATGTGTTGAGATGAAAAAGGTTGATCGAAACAAGGGTTATCGAAGCTAACTGATCAAAAGCATCATTCTGATCTGAAGTGATGGATTGAGTAGAATTTGTTTCAATCGTTGATTAATGGGTTTTAATATGCGTCTCATGAAGAATTAAAGTTTCTCTAAACCTATAAATATATGGTATTGTTATGCAATGTGTGATGTGATGCGGCTGAAATTATAGACATGGATAGTGAAATAATTCTAACTCTTTTGAGAGATAAGTTAGGTCAGAGAAGAAGAAAGGATCTTGTGGATCACGTCATATTTTGTTACAAAGAGTGACTGAGTCATTTTTGTTTTGAAAGTCTTTCTGTAACCTACTTATGCATAAAAGAGTTTCGGTTGTCCGTGGATTTAGGATTTCTTCACAATCCGAACAACGTTAAATATCATCTTGTGTACTTGGTTTTATTACGCGTTCTTTTATTTTTTGTTCGTGTTTTACATGTCAATTAGATCATTCTTTGGTAGGTTTGTTTAATCGTATATCGGTTCTTGCCACGATAGATTGGTGTATAGGTTTAACCTTCAACAGGTGGTACGGTGAGCGTGGAACAACGACAGAAGGAGTAAAGCGATTGCGATATGTAGGTTGGAGAAGTAAATATTTTCTGTAAAACTTGAAAGCCATTAAAGACGAGTTCCATGAAGCTTAACCTAGAAAAATTTGACGGATCTAATGATTTCAATCTCCAAATAATCAAGTTTAAAGGATTACATAGTACATAAAATATTGATGGATGTTACCGACAATAAATTTACACAGGTTGATACCGTGGTATTGTCTAACGCTCATAATGCCTTGTTATTGAGCTTGTGAGATAAAGTGATATAAGAGGTATCCAAAGATCTTACGATATTAAGGATATGTAATCGTCTGGCAAACATATTATATCTAGAGAAACAAATTTACATGAAGAAGTCCTTGGTGCACATATTGTATCTAGAGAAACAACTTTACACGTACTCAATGGATAGTATCACCGATATCCTAAGGCATATAAATGATTACAACCGAATCATACATGATTTGAATGTAATTGGTGTGGCGCCAGAGTAAAAGGATCAAATAGTCATCCTCTTGAGCTCTCTACCAAATGAGTATGAGCACTTCGTGCCCATCATACTTTATGGGAACGACTCCCTTACGATGGCCGAAATCAAGAGCGCCTTGACCTCCAAAAATATTCAAAAGAAAAATGCTCTTAAAGGTGATTCTGAACGACACGAACTAAGTATGCAAGGTCGTTCGAGAAAGAGAGATTCAAGTAAGAGGAGAGGAAACTCTTGGTCGAAGTCAAAAGGAACTAAGATGGGTTGAACTGAAATCTATTGGATATGGAAGAAGAAAAAACTTATCAGTAAAAAATATCCAAAGAAAGAAATAGGCTACAACTATCAAAAGACTGAAGCTATAGATGTTGCAATGGTGTCTGATGGTTGTGAGTATATTGATCGGTTGATAAATTTTTATTCTTGTAGGTACAAAGATACATTATTGTTGGATTTGGATGCTTCATTTCACATGATTTCTAATAAGTATTGGTTTGAAGACCCGCGAATGCTTGAACGGGGAATGGTCATCATTGAGAACAGTGAATCATGTAATGCCAAAGGGATTGGAACGGTACAACTCAAGTTGTCTACATGACTTGAGAGAGTAATTAACAATGTAAGATAGGTACATGAGGTTAAACGTAACCTTATTTTTATCAGAATGTTAGATGATGAAAAGTTTACCTATAGAGATTGAGATGACATAATTAGGATTTTGCAAGGCTCTCTTGTTGTTATAAAAGCCTATAAGACTAATAGTGTGTTATCTCTCGAGGGAAATACATTAGTAGACAGTATGTCTAGTATGGTGAAAAATTGTACTAGGTTGTAACATCATCGATAAAGGAATCTTAGTGAGAAGAGACTCGGTAAACTAAGTAAACATGGATTCTTAGATGATACATCAGTTTAGAAGCTGAGCTTTTGTGAGATTTGTGTTTTGGGTAAGAGTAAGAGGGTGAAGTTTATACCCAATAACCATACATTTTATAAAGTACTTGATAATGTTCATTCAGACTTTTGGGGTCCATCTCGGGAACCTGCCATAGGTGTTGCAAGGTACTTTAGATTGTTGGTTGATGATTATCCCATAAAAGTATGGGTTCTCTTTTTGAAGATAAATATGAAGCATTTGTTGCCTTTGTAAACTAGAAGACTTTGGTAGAAAAATAAATCAGGAATATGCTAAAGAAGCTAGTTTGGAATATGTGAATATATAGTTTACTACATATTGTGAAAAGTTTGGAATTTCTAAACCGCATAGTTTGGAATATGTCGGAACATGTTAGATTTATTCTTCATACAACTCGTACGGGTCGAAGGTTCTGGGGAGAAGCTTTGACAATGACTGCATATAAAATTAACATAAGTCCATCTATGACATTTAATTTTATTTATCCTCAAGATACTTGGACTGGAAAGAATACTATGCTAGAATATTTGAGATTGTTTGGATGTATAACCTACACAGATGTGAATCAGGATAAGCTTATACCAAAAAAATTAAGTGTTTGTTCCTGGACTATCCAGAAGGAGTTAAATGGTATAGGTTGTGGTGCCCTGAAGCTGGACTTGAGAAGGTTTTAATAAGTATGGACATGATTTTCAATGAAGAGGACATGCTATTAAAGAAGGCGGCAGAGCCTCAACCTAGTACTGTTAGGAAGAGATGTGAAGTTGATGATGAATATGATCAACAAAGTAAAGCTAGTGATACTTCTAAAGAATAATATTTTAAGTCTGGTTCCGTCTTGGATCATATATAGGAAGTTCAACCGTTGAATAAGTCTAAAGCAGGTTGAGGGTCAGTTGTTCCAGGGCTTTCGAATGATTCGATTAGAGAGAAACATGAACGTTATAGTGTTCAACTAGCAAATGATAAAGCACCACGACCAAGCAAACAATTGCAAATGTATGGTTTTGCTAATATAATAAGTTATGTTTTATCAACTGAAATACGGAGATATGTTTTTGAACCTGAAACGTACCTTGATGATATTAGGAGCATTGATAAATAAAAGTGACTTATAACCATGAAAAGAGAATTGTAACCTCTCAAAAAGATGAGCACCTGGATTCTTGTGAAGTAGCTAGTCAAAAGATGGTTGAGAGTAAATGGATATTCAAGAGGAAACCAAGTATTCTTGGTGTGGCGTTACCCAAATGCAAGGCTATGCTCGTGGCTAAGGGCTTTACACAAAAGAAGGATGTGGATTTTAATAAAATATTCTCGGCGGTTGTAAAACAATTCTCCATCAGGGTTCTGTTGTCAATTTCTGCTAAATTTTATCTTGAGTTAGATGAAATGGATGTTACAACTGCCTTTCTTAATGGTGAATTTGAAGAGACAATCTACATGTGTCAACCAAAGGGGTTTGAAGAAAAGAAGGCGGACTATGTCTATTTGTTGAAGAGACCCCTCTATGGGCTGCAACAATCACCAATGAAGTGGTATATACGATTTGATTATTTTATAAGATCCATTAAATACATCAGTAGCTGCTACAAACAAGTGTGTCTATTGGAATGGGGAAACATACATGAAGATACAATTTATATTATTATTTTATGTGGAAGACATACCAATATATTGTAGAAATGTAAAGAAGATTAAAACGGAAAGACTCAGTTTCAAAAATATTTTTAGATGAAGGATATGAGAGAGGCTAATATGATACTTGGTATTGAGATCAAGAGGAACATGCCAAAAGGGTATCACTTCTTATCTCAACAAGAATATATACATGATATCTTAACGAATTTCTCAATGTCTGAAGCAAAATTGGCTGGATCTCCAATTGGTTCTTAATTAAAACTTAGTGTGACTCAAGCACCAACTAAAGCATCAGATAAAAAGTATATGTATGGCATACCTTATACCAATTTTATTGGTAACATTATGTATGCTATGATTTTCATAAGACCCGATCTTGCTTATGCCCTACGTATTTTGAGCATATCTATATTGAATCCAGGTAATCCACATTAGCATGCACTCAAGTGGCTCATGGGATACTTGAAGGGCTCGACTATTGTAGGGTTATGTTACAATCATAAGGATATAGATAATATAGTAGTGGAAGGGTATGTGGACTTCGATTATACAAGTTGCCTCGATATAAGCAAGTCTATTTTGGATTATCGTTTACTGTTCTTGGATGAGTGGTTGGTTGGAATTCTTGTACATAAAAACCGATTATATGGCTGCTACGAAAACCATAAATGAAGTTGTTTGGCTGAATGGAGTGTTAAGTGAACTCACTTGTATGGAGCTAGATGTGGTTATGTTCTGTGATAACACGAGTGCTATTCATTTAATAAAAAATCTAAAGTTCCATCAGTGAACTAAACATGCAGACATTAAGTTTCACTTCATTAAAGACGTGATAGAGAAGGATCAAGTGAAGGTGGCTAAGATTGTTAGCGAGGAAAACCATTCGGATGCTCTGATCAAGCTATTGTGAATTTCAAACCTCACGAACTCTGTAAGACTGGTTCAAGTCTGGAATGTAGGCGAGATGGTTGTAAAAGAGTAGAAACACTAAGTGCAATGCATACTAGATTTAGTAGAACCCTAGATGAAGAATTGTTTGGTGTAGGGTAAAAGTAAATCGTCAACATAGTTATTATCATAGGATCATATGGATGTTGGATCTACCGTTACATTTATATGCAAGAACTGTTAAAACTCTTTGAAGCTTGAACCGTGACTTATTTACAAAGAGGTCTGTTGATCCAAATGATTAAGACAAGCTGTAAACGACTTGTGACCATTAGGTCGAAGGAAATATATGTTGAGACGAAGCAAGTTGTCCGAGACAAGGATGGTTGAAGCTGATGAGTTCGGATTATTCAGTCACAACCTACTGAGATATCCGGACATGGGTAATTTGGACATAAACGTACCACTAAACTATCGAGACATGACAAAAGTAAAGAAACACCTAAACACATTTTGACTAAGTTATGTGCTAATCAACTTAATAAGTAAATGGGTCCTTAAACTCGACCTGGTTTCATAACTTGACCCGAAAGCCCATGGGTCCTTCATTAAGGGTATAAATACCCCCAACCACTTTCATTAATGGGGGTAATGAACATTTAATACAACCAGACTGCTCAAGTCTCTCACTATTTAACACCAAAACATTTAATACTCAAAACACTTTATAAAATTACCCTCAGCCCAAAATAAACCTCACCGGAAGCAAACTAATCAAAAGCATCATTCTGATCTAAAATGCTGGACTATAGCGCATGTGCTGAAGAAAAATATTATATTCACTAGGGCTCATATGTTAAATGGGCTTTCATATATCAATAGAGTATGAATTACTTTAGTCATTGATTAATGGGTTTTAGTTTGGAGCATGTGATGAAAATTAAGGTCTCTCTAAAACTATAAATAGAATACGATATTGCTATGAACTGTATGATGTGACTTTACTGTAATTATAGAGAAACAATTATGTGAGAATATATTTCATAAGAGAGTGAAATAGCTCTAAGTATTTTGAGAGATAAGTGAGGTGAAAGATAAAAATTGTAGAGAGGTTTTGTGAATCACATTATTTTTTATTACAAAGAGTTATTGAGTCCTTTGTGTTTCTAGAGTCTTTATGTAACCTACTTATATATACAAGAATTTTAGTTGCTCTTAGAAGTAGAATTTATTCACAACCTGAACCATGTTAAATATCGTTTTGTGTACTTGGTTTTATTACACTTTCTTTTATTTGTTTATTGTCTTGTAGATAGAAATTAAATAATTACATTGTAGGTTCATTTAATAGTATATCAGTTCTTGTCACGATATATCAATGTACTTTTTTAACCCCTCCAACAATTATTATTAAAATAAAATAATTAAAATATTTTTTAAAATAAATAAGTACTTCATATAAATACACGATTATCCAACGAGAGACTGAACCCCTAAGGTAAAATAACCAATTTGGTGTACGTAAACCAGATGAGAGACTTTGCAAACTAATTACAATAAATATGTAATAAACATTAAACAAAAAGTATTAGCAGAAAATTACATTGAGTAGTGAATACAATCAGGAAATCATTCAAACAAAACTTCTCATATCATTTTCATCGGCTAGAACGAGCAAGTGAAGGTCACACATTAGAAAAATAACAGATAGCATAAAAAGATACTCGAAAAGCAGTAAGAAATATGTATGATTTCTTGGAGGATATTTTCTGGTCATACATAACCACCCCAAGAACTACAACAACTTTTTATTATTTGTCATGCTGCATGAGATAAAGATAATAATGTCAACCAAAACTAGGCTTCCTTCACACGTTATATCTACACACGAGGAATGAAGCACTTATAAAGCAATGAGATCATATATAAATGTTATTGCATAGAAAAAGAGAGTAAAGAATCATACATAATAAATTCAAACATAATACATTCAAAAGTCAAGCCTTGAATATATAGAATACTAGATAGGGAATGATGACCGCTTTGACATATTTGGAACATAGAGCATCAGAAGTTATACAACTTACAAATCATAGGATAAGCTTATCTACTATTTACTTTGACTGAAATTGTTATTTATTTAATTATCAAACTATTCTTTTGGGGTACACTATTTCCTACCTCGATGGTGCAGGAGGATTTTAATGAGTTATCCAACATTAATAAGATATTATTCTGTTTTCATCTAAAGTCTCAGAAAAATTATGCGGCCACACATTAGGGAGAGTTTCATTGCCATTATAAAAGGATAAGTGTGGGATAATGTCAAAAATAATCTTCAGCACCTTAAAGAGTCTAAGTACCCTTCATTCAAAATAAAAAAAGATAAATTTGGGATGGTTTCAAAAGTAATCTTCAGTACTTCAGGGAGTTTAAGTATTCATAAAAAAACCCTAAAGTATTGGGATATTGTAAAAGTAGTGGATAATTCTAGACATTGTCCTAGTCTTAAAAGGGCTAACCTGTTTTTTTTACTAAATTCTATGTCTAAAACAAAGGTAGAAAGCATAAGTAAAAATTTATACCTAAAGTATTTTCAAAATAAATCATGAGACAAAAATAATAATACAAATCATTTCTAGAAATATGTCGGTCTTTTTTTCAAACAAGAAGCCCATGACATACAAAATACATCAACTACAAAACAAAATTATTAGGGAAGATCAAAATGTTAAACATTAGAGAAAACTCCAACAAATGATAGGTTTTCAGATTTAGAAAAATAATTAGTTGAATCTTCAGCAGCAACATAAGAGACATTCTTATGGATAATACCTGAAACATAAGCAACACCAACCTTTTAAATCTTAGCTTCAAGAAGAAGATATAAAACTTCAAATTTTGTATTTCTTAACAATTGAAATGGGCCTACTTTCACTCGTTGAACTTGTCCATTCAATGTATATTGATCTTTTATCGCGAGGAGTATTTTGACACTAAATTTCTAAGTCTAAATTTGGACAATCTTCATAGAAGACAAACACCAATTTCGTCTCTTATTTATCAATTTCATGTTTAATAGCATATTCCATACGTGTTTCTACACTTGCTTTAAATTCAACATGCTCAAAATGCTTAACTTCAATAATTTCTACCAAAAGTTTCTTTTGTTGCATTGTTTCATCTAAAATCTCTTGCAACCATTTTTTTTGAAAGTTTAGAGACTTAGTTTCTTGTGAACATCTGATGTACGCCAGATGGCCCACAACTATGTAGCTGTTCTGGAAAGACTTAAATAAGTATTATTTGTCACACGAGTATCAAAACTAGATGAATTGATACTCAAATTTAATGTCCTAACGAGCCCAAAAATTGTCAAAATCGTGATAGTGCCTGTAACAAAATTTGGACTTTAGATATCAATGTTTCGAGTCCAAAAAGCTTATATTGTTTTTTATTTTAGGAAAACATTTTAATTAGTGAATCAAATATCATTGCATTCATATTTGATTTAAATTTTGTTTTTAATATATTTATGTTATTTTCTTAGAAAATTTGATTAGGTATTTGGATGTCTCCTATATAAAGCACCTGATACCTAATGTTAAGGTAGTTGTTTTTAGTGTCTAAAGTTTTAGACTTTGAGTCTCCAGTGTGCTCTATAAACCCTAGGGTTTTATTTATTCATTTGTTCTTCTTCTACTTCTGTTGCATCAACATCAGTTGTAAACCTCTTTCCATGTGTGATCCGACAAAAAATTAGTAAACTCACAAGAAAAAATTGTGATATTTATAGCTTATGCATAAGACAAATCTTTGATAAATGTTCTGAAACTCCGAGAATAAGCAAGATTGTTTTCAGTGGAGTCTAGATGAATAGTCAACTTTACTTCTGAATTAGCTTTAGTCTGAATTTTAATCTTCAATGTTGTCTCCATTTCAACTTGAGCTTCAAGATAACCTTTCAATCGTCCCTCAGCTTTAGCCTGGAATTTTGTTTAGAGTTTTCGGCTACTTAGAAATGGATTTACTACATCTTTAATTAACTGAAGAAGATCAAGAATGACGGAGACCGTAATTTTACAAGCTTGATGCACCATTACAAGAGCATTGTAAAAAAAATATTATAAAGCAAAAATAAATTAGATTAAATATAATTTATATAGACAAAAGTAATAAACAAATAAATGTGATAAAATTATTTCAACTTCAGATTCTATCTGCCTCATGGCTCATATCATAGTAGTAAGACAATTTGGTAGCTTCTTCATGTGCGATAAGGTAACAAAATGGTTGGACATAAATGAAATGTGCTCTAGAGGGAAAGTTATAAATGCATAAGCAAAAAGAGTAAATAAATTTCAATCGACACCCAATTGATCATTATGATATTATAAGAGTTTTTTAGTTGAAGCATTAAGATTGTTCAAAAACCCAACCATTTTTTTAGGAGAAGCGATAAAAACATCAACATTATTTGTAATGATTGTAGGAAGGGAAGGAACTTCAACAACCAAAGTATGAACTACAATATTTAGCGATGGTTCATTATCAATAAAATCTTCAGCCGTGACCTTTTTAGTTTTAGACCCTTCACCATAATATTTGTTATTATGCTCTGATCTTTTCCTTCCCTTCCATCGACGGGTTGAGTTAGTAATATTTAAAGGTGCTTTATCTGAAATAACATTAAATTTTGACCTTGGAGAAACATCATCCATCTTTCTTTTCCTCTTCCCAATACAAACGTGAATTTCTTTGAAAATATGAGAATTATCCTCAATTATGGAAAAATCCTTCTTCACCTTGGAATCATCAATTTTAAGGAATTAAGAATGAGAAACAACATTTGAAGACCTTGTAGAAGAAAGACTTTTGTTATCAGTTTTAGTCTCGACCGACACACCCAAGATGCTAAAAGCAAATATTCTAAAAGGTTTAGATCACAATACAATAGTCATAAAATTATTAGGCACCATGATAACATGGTAGTTATTGAACCATCACTTGACTTTCTTATAAAAATAGTATACTGCTTAACATAATGGATGCGTCTTCTTAAAGAATTCTCTAGTTTTTTACATAAAATAGACAAAAAAACCTAAATGAAAAAGTATTTGATGGAAATAATGATAATATATGTAAAGAAAGAACATCAAGAACACGAATAAGTAGAAGAAAGATTTTCATGAAGATTAAGAGACTCTATTACTTCTATTGAAGAGTCGTCACTATTGATTAATTTTTTCGAAGCAGGATCTAAATTGAGCACTAATACTTAGATTCTGACTATCAGATTGCTATACTTCTTTTTCTTGATGACTTTTCAAATTTCATGTTCTAATAATTTTTGTATAAGAAAGAAGATAAAAAATTAAAAACCTTTATAAATTAAAAATTGAGGAACAAGCTTTAGAAAATCAAGGAAAAAACGAAAAAAAAACGGCAACAAGAAGAACAAATTGAGAGAGGAAAGATAGAGAGAATTGCCAAAAAAATAGATAAGGAAAAGAAAAGTACTAAAAAGAATGATTAGTAAATCACATTCATTATTTTTTTTAATAAACTCTTCATATTGTTTTGCAGGTTAGCAGCCGAGATCAAAAAATATTTTCACTATTGAGATAGAATAGTTTAAAAAAGAACACATTTGCAAAAGAAATAGTATAGTTACACGGTTCCAACACATATAAGCGACTCTTCAGCATCATAGAAAACATGCAAACAACTATCCTGAACTTTAAAAGATAACACATTTGCAAAAGAAATAGTATAGTTACACATTTCCAACACATGTAAGTGACTCTTCAGTCTCATAAAAAAACATATAAACCACTATCCTGA
Organism: Limnanthes douglasii subsp. nivea; assembly: GCA_036936605.1. Taxonomy (NCBI): domain Eukaryota; kingdom Viridiplantae; phylum Streptophyta; class Magnoliopsida; order Brassicales; family Limnanthaceae; genus Limnanthes; species Limnanthes douglasii. The sequence continues at coordinate 288,425,490 of JAUPFV010000005.1, forward strand.
ACTTTTCAAAAGTTCTAACCAAGAAAAAGTTTCAACAAAAGATAATCACAACAAAAATATTCTTCCTTGAAAGAAAGTTTCGGATATGTGGAAGCATGAAGTCCCGTATTACATGTTCAACAAATCAGATTCAAATATTAGTATTTTCTACACGCATTGAAATGACCATGGGCTACTCTTATACTCACACATACCATCCAAAGGAGAAATTTCCAAATATATCTCTTTCAATTTCATGTCAATTATTAAATTCGACAAAAAGTTTGCCTATGAGATAAACATCCACTAGTAAATAAAGAAAAGAGAGGAATGTTAATTATACTTGAACTATTTGTTTCTCGAAAAAAAATTATCTTCAAAAGAAGTTTCGGCTGAAAATGGTATTTAACAAGACAAATACAAAGTAAAAAAACCTCAACGACTCTAACGAATCCAACCATAATACACTGCGTAGTATGTCTCAACATACCATCAATTAAATATAAATCGATAGTTTTAAAACCAAAAAAAATTCGACATAATCAAAATAAATGAACACAAAATATACCTCAACCGAATAAAAACACTTTATATTATAGTTCACCCTCCGTGAACTCAGAAAAAACTAAAGACCAATAATAAAAGATACAAAATATATAAATTAAAAACTGTTTTAGTTTATCAATCTAAATTTTAGGCTCAAATTTAAAACTATAAAAATATACGACAAAATCACAAATATAAAACAAATACCCTCAAAAACCAAATCTATATTTATAAATATACCAAAAAAAAAAATCACTTTCATTCCTATAAAGTAACTAGATTATTATCTTACTTTGTGTATTTTTCTCACTTTACAATCCAAAACCAAAATATTTTTCTCCAGAACAGCACCTACTATCTCCATTTTAGTTTAATTTTTAACAAATTCCCATTTACACCACGTTGTAAATCTCGATTAATACCTCTTAAATTTTGGCCACCTACCATATCATAATAATAATAATAATAATAATAATAATAATAATAATAATAATAATAATAATAATAATAATAATAATAATAATAATAATAATAATAATAATATTTTCTTTTATGAGTTTTTTTTATTTTGGTTCAGTCCTTTATGATCACATCTAATCTGGTCATTTATTTTCTTTTTAAGATAAAATTATCTTCATAATTACATTTTTATCACATTTCCCCATATTATATGAAAAAGAGTATTCTTATTGTATCTTTGCTTCAAATGATTATAATCTTTAGTAATAAATGATGAACAAAATATTTTTTTCCTGACCTTGTTGCTATCTTAATTGAAATATATATTCAAATACATGTGTAATTTGATTTATTCTGTATATTTCTTAATTTTGTTTTGTTCTTCTTCACATTTCTTACTATTTCAGTAGAACCCTTTAATACATCACATCATGCATATAATGCTGGTAATGCAGTATCCAATGTGTTATATTTGGACTCATCTTCATCTTCTATAAAGTCAAGTTGTATACAACCATATATAATATTTGTCTATATCTAATGGATGCAACATGGAGCCAAAACAAAGAGCACATGTACTCCATGTCTGTGTTGTTTCATTCATTTTGAAAATTTTACTTAGCAATACATGTGAATATGATGTTATTGGCCATTCTAATGTATAGAAGAGAACAACTCATAAAAGTTACTATACAGAATCTGCTCTTTTTAGGCAAAGGGACACCATAAGTGTTGTCATCACTCAGCATATTGTAGCCACCAAAAATATATTGAAGTGAAGTCTATTTATAAGATTATAAAAACATAAATACACATAAAATTCGCATAACATTCTATTAGTTTATTAAAATTTAAATATGTTTTATACCAATTTTGATATTAAAGTGTTCATTAAAAAAATATCAAACAAACAAAAATAAATAGTTGTACAAATATTAAAGGTATATGGAAAAATGATTTAAAAACTTTAAAAATAATAATTGTATAGTTGAATACTAATTAAAATTTGGGGGTTCAAAAGGTAAATATATGATTGTAGGCGAAAGATTCAAAATCATCCAAAAAAATAATAATATCCAAGTCGGTCGCTAAATTTAACAAACAAACAACCGCTGCCAAACATGAAAAGAGAAATAGTCACAAACAAATATAATCAAAATAAATAAATTAGAATATAAAAGAAATATGAATAAGGTTATAATACATACATACACAAAATGAAAGACGGGACGAGAATAAAATATTATAGCTTTATGTTCCCGCCGTACGTGGTAAATTATCACGGCAAAACAAGAACGCCAATGATATCGGTTTCAAAAGGAAAGCTCGTTTGATATTTCAATTATCCAGACTTGCCAATTAATGACATTTAAAGTGAACCCGATCTTCGAGCTGCCATAGCCCCAGATGTTCTGAATGAAGCTACAGTCAGAGATTATATGATTGATAGTACAAACTCAAAGTTACATAAGATACAATCTGTGGGATAAATTTAATCCACAACTCATAAGCTTATCTCGAATAGACAACTTGTTGTGGATAGCAAGCTATAATAATAATAATAATAAAGTGATGAGAAATATTATATTTATGTCAACTAACCTGACCCACCCGACACAAGGGGTGACATTTGAATGACATTATAAGTGTCATTGATTGTGAATTTTGTGTTTCCTTTTTTTGCAATCCAATAATAAACTTCGTTGAAGTTGATGCTAGAGAGGGATAATATGAGGTTGTCGATCTTCTGGATATTACTGTGATGCCTAGCGCTTGCACATCTAATATGACATGGCCAGTTCCAGAAACCATCATGAATGATATATGAAACCTTGAGATACTTGTCAAGCTTTGAGTCATGGATTATATTCTGCCTATAATGGGCTACTAAAGAGTTAGGAAGTAGCGAAAGATTATATTAAACAAAGATATCATCCCCATTATTGATCGTCACTCTGTACAAATTCCATGCCAAAATCCTAAGACATAAATGTTTTCTACAAATACATAAGGGGGAGGAGCCTAGATCTACAGCCCATAAATTATTATTTTTGATTCTTTTAGTTTTAATCCAGCCATATCAGATTGAGTTTATGTTTTTACTTAATAATGACAACCGTATTATTCTAGGTTTTTAAGTTTAAAATTCCAAGGCCGCCCTTTATAGTGGGCATTGTTACATTAGACCAAGCCATTTTATTTCCCTAGATCGTCATCTCTTCGCCGGACAAGAGGAAGTGATAAATAGATTTGGAAATCTTTTTGAGAACCCTAGAGAGAGAATAAAGATCGAGGACAAGTAAAATTTCCCAAAGAAGAAAACAAACTTGATGAGATGAAGTCGGGTCGTATATGATAAATATTTTGAGTTCCAAAAACCTATATATGAAGTGATATTATAAAGAAGGGAACGTCCATTGGTGTATAAAACTGACCCGTAAGGAGGACAACTCCCAAATATTTTAGACGAAGTGAACCGACCTTATACCCTAAAATGTTTATAAGATCATTTATAAGGGTGAAATTTAATCATGAAATGAAAATTTGACTTTGGATAGACCTGAATTAGAGCCCTAAGATTACTAGCACTAATTTTTTCTATTAAGATTACTAGATAAGATTTGCATCACGTGGACAAAAAAGAAGAAGAGAGAAGGTCATCTTGCATAAGCCCATCCATACTTTAACAATTATTTTTATGATCACCATTAATGTTGATGATTGTAAAATAAAATTTAAGAGTTATTTTGGAAGTTGTTAAGTTTGAATGGTATTAATTTCTTAGTCAGAGCTAGATAAAGAAATGAGCTGCTTGTATTTAATAGAGAGAGAAAAAAGTCCAACTCGTTCAATGTTGTTTGTTGAACTATTTATATTATTTTTAGATCCATGGGTCATTCGGGTCGGGTTATATGTTTTGGTCAATCTCACGAGCCCTCAGGCTCATAAAAAAATGTGCTAAGCACCTAGCTGAGTCACTAAGCATACTGCTTATTCATTGAATTTAGTTGTCTAGTCCGAACAGTCCCTCTAAGAAAAATCCGACCCATTTTACTGTTTGGATCCTCCAATATAATCCGACCTTATCAAAATGTCAAATTTAGGAATGATTTAGATTGGATAATCCAAGAGATCATCATGTCTGAGAAGTTCATAGCGACACATGTGTCAAGAATGAGGTGCCAACAGACATTATCAAATGATTTTATAAGGTCGATTTTAGTGCAACTCTCTTGCTTTTGAAGTTTGTATGGTAATCCAGAAGAAGTTTATGGGAAAGAAAGATGATGTGAGAAGTGATCATTCTTGAAATAAAAGGTGAATGAGACTTGTCAATAAGATAAAGAAAAAAATATTTAATTTTGTTAACATAAATCTTGGAGATAATATTGTACACGACATTGCATAATATAATTGGTTTGAAATCAACGATATATGTGGGGTATCATTTTTGAGGATGCGATGGAGGTGGAATTCCAAGATGGGTCAAAACACCCATAATTGAATAGCTCTATGATAGAATTGAAGATGTGGGTACCCATAATATTATAAAAGTTCTTGAAGAAACTTGAATTTAAACCATCAGGCCATGAGGATGTGTTGTTATTGATGAGTTCAGATACTTCAGACACATCCCATTGCTTAATCTGGACAGGGGTAATTCAGACCATAACACCCTACTGAAAAATCCTAACAGGACAAGTGTAAAACACCTTATGACCAAGCTATTTGGTAATCTACTTAAAAGACTAATGGGTCCTTAAACTTGACCCGGTTTCACAACTTGACCCAGTAAGCCCATGGGTCATTAAATTAAGAGTATAAATACCCCAACCACTCTTATTAATGAGAGTGATCAACATTTAATACAGGCAGGCTGCTTAATTATCTCACTACTCCTTATACTAACCATAAAATACTTCAAACTTACCAAAACACTTTACCAAACTACCCACATCCCAAAATAAACCACACCAAATTGGCGACCACAGTGGGAGCATGAAGGTGCCTGAATTTTACATTCAAAACATGTAGAAAAAACCAGTTTGGATGGATCCGAACGAGCAAGGAACTCCACCTCTGGTGGTGGAAACGGTTGGGGAAAACAAATAGTACACCATTAAAGAGTGAGACAAGTTGAGAGAAGAAATAGAGGCGCTAAGGGCCATAAAACAAGCAGAGAAATGTATAAGGGAGAAATCAGGAGCGTCAGCTATTCATCATACTGACAACCCTAGGGAGAATGATCCATCAATAAAGACTCATTAGAGTTCAAAAAGACTCACATCAGCTCTAAGAAGACATATCGGTCCAAACCTATTGAAAGTTCAGATTCAGGGTCCTCCAGTAGCTCTTCGAATGAGGATGAGCTTGAGGAATATTTGTCCTTCAAGTAGTAATGACGAGAGATCCAGAAAAAAGATAAAACTAATCAAAAAATATTTAAGAAAGAGGGATAGGCATGGTAGGCTTAAAAGGCATATAGGCAAAGTGTCATCCCAGAGGCATGCTGATCAGTTGCTGATTGATCCTTTTGCTTTTCAGACCAAACCAGATATTTTGGAAACACCTAACGAAGACATAGCCCTTAGTCGTAATAAGAACTGGAGACAATCACCTTTATCTGCTAAAATACTGTCTGAAAACCTACCTAAAAGATTTGACAGCCCCAAAATGGAGAAGTATGATGGAAGTAAAGATCCAAATAACCATCTGGAGCAATTCAAGAGCTTCATGATGAATTTTGATGATGATGACAAACTTTTGTGTAGAGCCTTCTCTCACACTTTTACGGGAAGTTCTCTTAAGTGGTATAACAGCTTACCCTAGGGGCGTACTAGGAACTTTGATACATTCTGGGTTGCCTTCCGAAGGCAATTTGTTATGAGTAAAAAGGTGAAGGGTAATGGAGATACCATAATCCATTGTGCCTAAGAACCAAACGAGTACTTAAAGGATTATATAAGTCAATTCGTGAATACAAATAATGTATTAGCAGATTGCTTCGAACAAGTGGCAATTGCTTCTCTAAGACAATGATTGAATCCTGGGAACTTGGTTGATTCAGTGACCATGAAGAAATCCATGATGTGGGGTGGCTTTTTGAACCAGGTGGGAAAACAGATTAATGTGGAAGAGACCAAGAAAACTAGGGTGCACCATCAAGTGAGGTCCACCACAACAGCTCAGAACCACGTTCGGATATAAGGCTAAGGAGATCGGACAAGGGTCCAACCGGGCTAAACAAACTCAGTCCAACCAGAATCAGTCTCAGAGCCAGCAGACAAGAGGTAAAAGAGGTCCTTGGGTTCAACCGGAGTAGTTTTCAGAGTTAAGAGAGAACGTGGCCACAATATATAACAAGACCAAGGATGAAGTCTATTTCCGGAAACCGACGGCACTGCAGTCTCCCAGAGAAAGCCAAAATACCTGTTTTTGCCAATATCATAATGATATAGGCCATAATACTCAAGACTTCATATCATTGAAATAAGAAGTGCAAAACCTTATTGAAAGAGGCAAGCTGGGAGCTTATGTCAAAAGAAGAAGTGGAAACAGGCCTACCAATGCTCCTCAGACGGGCCTTACAAACAATGTAGGGGCATCTACTCAAGAAGGGTAATGGTGATTCTTGAAAGATTTGATGTTGATTCTGAGTACCTGGATTCTGATCCAACTCGGAACAAAGTGGGGGTCATAACAGAGAAGACCAAGACGGTGTCCGGACTGATCAGTTTCTTTGAATCACTCACCCTCTTTGGAGGAGATACTGTGACAACACCTACTCCTACATAGTTTGGCCACTCAGTTGGAAGGTGGAATGTCTTCCCATCACTACCAAACCCCTTTTCCATTCATAGTTCTTTATGAGGATTATTTGAGGAATATTGTTGGGCCTCATGAGGATGTGGTGGTGATAGGACCATCTATTGGGGGCAATGATATCCGCCGGATTTTGATAGACACATGCAGTTCGGCAAACATCCTCTTCTTAAGCTCCTACAAGAAGATGAGGAATCCGACCGTTATTTAACATTCAAACAGAACCATTGTGGGCTTCACAGAGAGCTTTGTAGATATAATTGGGGAATTTGAGGAAGAATTGTTGTTGGGCAATAGGCCCTTTAAAAAGATAGTGAGGGTATTATTCGTTGTGGTAGATTGCCCCACATCCTACAATGCGATTTTTGGGAGGTCTTAGCTTTCCAGAATTCATGTTGTGGCTTCAACAGTCCATCAGTATTTGAAGTATGCATATCAAGGGCAAGTAGGTATTGTCCGAAGTAGTCAGAAGATAGCCAGGGAGTGCTATGCAACTACTCTTGCTCCTAAGACTTTGGGAGCAGTTTGGATTAATGAAAATTAGCAGTTACTAGAGCCTTCTGAGGGACATAGTGAGATTGATGACCCCAAAGAGGCTCCTAGTTTTATAATACCGGTTGAAGAAATCGAAAATCATTCCCTTATAGTGGGTAGAAATATCAAGATTGGTTCCAAAATGGCGCCACATTTGAAAAAGAAATTGTTGTCCTTTTTACTAAACAATCAGCATGTCTTCGCTTGGTGCAATAGTGATGTAACCAGAGTGCCCGCAAGTGTTATCTCACACAAGTTTTCAATCCGGACTGATGTTGTACCTGTTGTGCAGAAAATGAGAGTTTTTTAAAAAGAAAAAGTTGATGTGATAGTCCAAGAAGTTGATCGGCTTATCAAGATGGGACACATAAAGGAATCTCAGTATCCTTTATGGACTGCCAATCCTGTGTTAGTCAAGAAAAATAATGGGAAATGGCGTATGTGTATTGATTTCATGACCTTAACAAAGCTTGCCCAAAAGATCTTTATCCAGTCCCCCAGATAGATCAGTTGGTAGACTCAACGTCTGGCAACAATTTGCTGTCCTTCATGGATGCCTTCTCTGGGTACAACCAGATATAGGTGGATCCAAAGGATCAAGATCATACTACCTTTATAACTGACAGAGTTCTCCATTGCTACAAAGAGATTCCTTTTGGGTTAAAGAATGTTGGGGCTACTTATCAGAGGTTGGTGTTAAGTGCATTTCATGTCAGTTCTTACGCTTCATTTATTCTTAAAATCGTTGCCGGTTAACAAGTTTTCATGGTATTTCAGCGTATTTTTCATTCATTCTCGTAGGTATAACTATATGCGGACAACATAAACTTTTTGGGAATAGAATGCTCATAATGTTCATAATAATTTATAATTTTAAAAATGTTGAGTCCTTTACCTGCACCACTAGGCCTTCTGTTCCAAAGAATATTTCCAGTAAATGGCTAGAGTTTTGCCGCGGGTAAATTGTGATAATATTAATAAATTTGGGGTTGAAATTGAAGAAACTGGAAAATTAATGTACTCGAGGGAAATTTTGGAACAAGTTTTGGGTCTGTTGACCCAAAGTCATACACATGGGCTTTATTGGGCTGCATGATTCGGAAGAAACAGATCGATTCATTTTCATTGTTTATTATAATTTTACTAGCGGAGGCCCAATAGAAAGGGATTAGAACAGAAAAATCCGGTAGAAAAAAAAAGAAAAAAAGGAAAAATATTTCCTGAGATTTATTAAAATTATATTATTTGTTAAAAATATTTGTTTGAAAATAAATAAATATTATATATTATGACCAGTGCTTTTATTTAGCGATAGAGCACAAAAGGAAATTAATAATGAATTAAGAAAAAATATTAGGCTAATGCTTGGGTTTTATTTAGCTATATTGTTTAAAATATTATTTTATTTAGCATAAATATTTCATGATTTGTATTGGGGCTTCTACCAGGTTTTTGGGCAGATTAAAGCGAGAAGAAAAGAAAAGAAGATAAAACGCCCAGAGGAAGAAAAATCCAAATCGGGCTCTTTTATGGTTTCGGCCAGTTTATAAATATAAATAGAGGAGGAAAAAACGTAATTGTACACTAACTTGGTTTTACGGCAGAAAAACATAGAACAAGAAGAGAAAACAGAATTGGCTACTTTTTAACCTACAGAATTCAAAGCGAGAGAAAAAGAGGACAAAAGGGAATTGGCTACTTATTGTTTTTCCGATCGGTAACATACAACCAGACGACGGAGAGGAAGCAGGTGACAGCTGTTTTTGATTTCGATCGGCAGTTTACAGAGTGTTTCTGTCAGGCGATACTTACGGCTACTATTCGGTTTAACGTTCTCTAAACTCTTATTCATTTATTTACATTCGTGTTAGAGCTATGTTAACTTTTGAGCTCATGATGATGATTCGTTCGATTATGAACTAATCGTTGTCATGACACTCTAATGGATTTGTTTGAATAATACTTAAGGTTTGATTGCTTCATTTATTTGTGAGATACGCTTATCGGTTACCTAGTATGGTTGTGCTTATCGTTAGATGCATCGCGAACATGTAGTTTGTTAATCTTTAATGAATGCGAAAGTGGATTTAAGGGTTTAGAACTTTCCATACTAGCATAGTTTCTTGAATAATTCGTATTGTGATTTTTCATGATTCATAATATGTCACTAAGCATATCATATTATCCTATGTAATCGAAATAGATAACTTGTGCTTAAAACCAATTGTACCTCAGCTCGTATAGACATATAGGATTGTCATGCAAGCGATGTCTGCTTAACTACTATCTCTTTTGTGGCTGTTTAAGTGGTTTTGTTTACGTATACTGAAAGGTAGCGTATTCTGATTTCGTGTTATCTGATTAGTAATCGTTGTTATTATACATATTGATTAAGTATATTAATACCTTGAGTAAAATAAACAATGAAGTTAGGGTTCCATGTTTTCTCTCGCATAAGTAAACCCGTTAGTTAATCTCGTTAGTTAATTTGTTTAGTTATAATCATTCACCCAAACTTTATACTTGTTCAAGCATTAGTCTAATAATAGTACATTGTTGCATAAGTGAATTCTTGTCATATACACCTGGTCTTCATGGGAATGATCTTACTTACTTATTACTTGCTACTATTTGACCGCGTATACTTGCGTGAGAAAATGACTAACAAGTTTTTGGCGCCGTTGTCGGGGACTCGGTGTTATGTGACAGTTTTATTGCTTATCATCAGGGGTTGTTATAAAACTACTGACTTGATTCGGTTACTTTCTTTTCGTGTATTTTCTTGTGCTTCATGTACTTGAGCGTGTATGCAAACACGGTCTCAAACTAGAGCACTAGTACAAAAGGAGCTCAAAATACAACAAAGAACAAAGTTACTATTCCCAGATTCTAATACTAATTCTACAATGGGAGATCCAGCTCCATAAGCACTCATGGAGTACTCTCAACCAAAGATCATGGATATTCAGTCTATCATTTTCAGACCCAATATTCCTGCAAATAGTTTTAAGATTAAACACAGTCCTATTCAGATGATGCAGAATTCTTATGAGCTTGGGAGAGCTTCATCTGAGGATCCTAATATGCACATTATGACCTTCCTTGAAATCTGTGATACTTTCAAGTTCAACGGGAATGTCAAATGATGCCATAAGACTGAGACTCTTCCCATTTTCTCTGAGGGACAAAGCTAAGAGCTGGTTACACTATTTACCGGCAGGCTCTATCACTACTTGGAATATACTAGCGCGGAATTTTCTCTCAAAATTATTTCTTATGGCAAGAACAGCCGCCATGAGGAATGCTATTACTCAGTTTTCTCAGTCACATGGTGAATCTTTAAGTGAAGCTTGGGAGCGTTACAAGGAGATGCTCAGAAAATGTCCTCATCATGGGATTCCTGATTGGTTAGTAATAAATTGCTTCTACAATGGTTTGGGTGTGCAAACAAGGCCCATGGTCGATGCTGCATCTGTGGGAGGCTTATTAACGCAAAGCTATGAGGAGGCTCACGAGCTCCTTAAGATGATGGCTGCTAATAAATTCCAGAACCCTTCTCAGAGACTGTTACAACATAAAGTAGCTGGTATTCTTAACGTAGACACTGCCACTGCTTTAGCAGCTCAGCTTGAAGCTCTAAACATGAAGGTGGATTCTTTGACTAAACTAGGGATACATCAGGTAGCTAGTGTGTGTGAGATTTGTGCTGGAGGGCATGACACTCAGCAATTCCCTATCTCTACTGAGTCAGTGCAATTTGTGAGTAACTTTCAAAGGCAGAATCAACAACTAATCTCAAACACCTATCACCCAAGCAACAGAAATCATCCGAAATCAACTGAAAGGTAGCGTATTCCGATTTCGTATGGCAAGAACAACCGCCATGAGGAATGCTATTACTCAGTTTTCTCAGTCACATGGTCAATCTTTAAGTGAAGCTTGGGAGCGTTACAAGGAGATGCTCAGAAAATGTCCTCATCATGGGATGCCTGATTGGTTAGTAATAAATTACTTCTACAATGGTTTGGGTGTGCAAACAAGGCCCATGGTCGATGCTGCATCTGTGGGAGGCTTATTAACGCAAAGCTATGAGGAGGCTCACGAGCTCCTTAAGATGATGGCTGCTAATAAATTCCAGAACCCTTCTCAGAGACTGTTACAACATAAAGTAGCTGGTATTCTTAACGTAGACACTGCCACTGCTTTAGCAGCTCAACTTGAAGCTCTAAACATGAAGGTGGATTCTTTGACTAAACCAGGGATACATCAGGTAGCTAGTGTGTGCGAGATTTGTGCTAGAGGGCATCACACTCAGCAATGCCCTATTTCTAGTGAGTCAGTGCAATTTGTGAGTAACTTTTAGAGGCAGAATCAACAACCAATCTCAAACACCTATCACCCAAGCAACAGAAATCATCCGAACTTCAGTTGGAGCAATAATCAACAAGGTAATCAGGATTATGGTGCTAAGCCATACGCTCCTCCTGGATTTCAGCAACAAGGTCAACAACATCCATCTCAACAGTATGCCCCAAGACAACCTCAGAATCAACATCCTTGCCCTTCTCAACATTCTGTGAGAGACTCTGAATTCGAAGAGATGAAAGTAATGATTAAAAGTCTGATGGTATCTCACAAGACCTTAGAAAATCAGATTGGGCAGATGGCCAGTAACATGATCGTTAGACCTTAATGAGTTCTTCCTAGCGACACAGAACATAATCCAGGTAAACGGGAGGGCAAGGAGCAATGCCAAGCTATCACCTTGAGATCAGGAAAGGTTGCCGAGAATCCCACAGTTGAACAAAAGGGTAAATCTTCTCAAAATCAGCCCTCATTTGAAGTTAATTATGATCAAGATCAGCGACCTAAAAAGCCATCTCAGTCAGTTGTTGAGCCTACGATCTACCCTCCTCCACCTTTTCCGCAAATGTTGCAGAAATAGGAGCTAGATGCTCAGTTTGGAAGATTTTGGGAGGTATTCAAGAAGCTACACATCAACATACCTTTTTCTAAAGCATTAGAGCAAATGCCTCGTTATGCCAAGTTCATGAAGGGAATTCTTTCGAAAAAGCTAAAGCTTGGTGATTTTGAGACACTGGCGCTCACTGAGGAATGTAGTACGATCTTACAACTAAAATTTCCTCTCAAACTTAAAGATCCAAGAAGCTTCACTATTCCTTGTTTGATCGGCAATTTATATTTCAGCAAATATTTATGTGACTTGGGAGCGAGCATCAATCTGATGCCCCTATCTGTGTTTGAGAAACTTGGGCTACCTGAGCCAAAACCGACTAACATCTCTTTGCAACTGGTTGATCGCTCTATCACATATCCTCGTGGTATCGTAGAAGATGTCTTAGTAAAGGTAGATAAGCTCATCTTTCCGGCTGACTTTGTTATATTGGATTTCGAAAAGGACAAAAACATCCCCATAATCATGGGAAGACCATTCTTGGCTACGGGCAAAACTTTGATTGATGTCTAGAAAGGGGAGCTCACAATGAGAGTGCAAGATCAGAATGTCACTTTCAACGTTTTCAAGGCTATGAAATCTCCAACAGAGGATGAAGAATGTTTCAGGTTGGATATGGTCGATTCTTTGCACAGTAATGAGTTGGATCGGTTTGTGAGTTCAGATGTCCTGGGCAGAGTTCTACATGGTGAATCTGACTTCGAAGACGAAGAAATATCTGAATGTGTTCAACTACTACAGGCAGCCCCGTATCAAAAGAGGCTCAATATTCCACATGAGTCGCTTGGATAGGGTGATCTTAAGGATTCTCAGGAAAGGCTTAAACCTTCTCTAGAAAAAGCTCATAAACTTGAACTCAAACTACTACCAGATCATCTCAGGTATGCTTTCTTAGGAGAGTTATCTACATTACCTGTTATTATTGCATCTAACCTTTCAGGCTGTGAGGAAGAAAAGCTATTGAGAGTTCTGAGAAAGTTCAAATCAGCCATTGGTTGGACCATAGCAGATATCAAGGGAATCAGTCCCTCTTACTATATGCACAAGATTCTGCTAGAAGAAGGGAGCAAACCATCTATCTAACATCAAAGGAGGCTAAATCCTATCATGAAAGAGGTGGTGAAGAAAGGAATTCTGAAGTGGCTAGATGCATTCATTATCTATCTTATCTTAGACAGTCCGTGTGTAAGCCCGGTGCAATGTGTACCAAATAAGGGAGGAATGCCAGTAATAATAAATGAAAAGAATGAACTCATCCCCACTCAGACAGTCACTAGATGGATAATTTGCATGGATTATTGTAAATTGAATAAAGCAACTAGAAATGATCACTTTCTTTTTCCATTTATTGATCAGATGTTGGACAGGTTGGCGGGCCATGAGTATTACTGTATGCTCGATGGATATTCAGGCTACAATCAGATTTTTATAGCTCCGGAAGATCAGGAGAAGACCACCTTCACATGCCCTTTTGGTACATTTGCTTTTCGACGTGTCTCGTTCGGACTTTGCAATGCACCCGCTACTTTTCAAAGGTGCATGATGTCTATTTTCTCTGATATGGTTGGTGATATCATGGAGGTGTTCATTGATGATTTCATAATCTTTGGAAAATCATACGATGGTTGTCTATCTAATCTGAGTAGAGTACTTGAGAGATGTGTGGCAACAAACCTCGTTCTTAATTGGGAAACATGTCACTTCATAGTGCAAGAAGGAATTATCCTTGGACACAAGGTGTCTAAGAGGGGTTTAGAAGTGGACAAGGCCAAGCTTGAAACGATCAAAAAGCTTCCTCCTCCTGTCTCAGTGTAAGGAATTCGTAGTTTTCTTGGTCATGCTGGATTCTATAGACGTTTTATTCAGGACTTCTCAAAGATCACCAAACCACTTTGTAGTCTACTTGAAAAGGATGTTCCCTTTCGATTTACCGAAGAGTGTTTCGTTGCTTTTGAGCTCTTGAAGAAAAAGTTGACTTCAGCCACTATCATCACTACACCTAACTGGGAAGAGCCATTTGAGATGATGTGTGAGGCCAGTGATTTCAATGTGGGAGTCGTTCTTGGTCAAATAAAGCTGAAGGTGTTTCACGTGGTTCGCTATGCTAGTAAAACCCTCAATGATGCACAACAAAACTACAACGTTACTGAAAAAGAGCTTTTGGCTGTTGTCTATGGCTTTGAGAAGTTTAGATCCTACTTGTTTGGTGCTACAGATCATTCGACTATCAAGTACCTGCTATCTAAAAAGGATGACAAGCCTCGCTTAATTCGATGGGTACTCTTGCTTCAGGAATTCGAGTTGGAAATTAAAGACAGGAAGGGGACTGAAAACCAGGTAGCTGACCATCTCTCACGGCTTGAGCAACATGAGAATGACAAGGGAGATGGAATTCTTATCAACGAATGTTTTCCAGATGAGCAGTTGTTCCTGATCCAAGGAGAAGTGACATGGTTTGGTGATTTTGTTAATTCTCTGGTGAGCAATGTGATTCCTTCAGATTTTACTTGGGCTTAACGGAAGAAATTCTTGCATGACGTGAAATAGTATCTTTAGGATGAACCATTCTTGTTTAAACAGTGTGCTGATAAGATGATCCGACGTTGCATCCCTTACCGTGAAATTGAGAAAGTTTTACACGATTCTCACTCCTTGGTTTATGGAGGACATTATGCTGGGGATAAGACAATTGCTCGAGTTCTTCAAGCAGGTTTCTATTGGCCTACCTTGTTTAAGAATTCTCATCTGTACGTTCGTAGATGCGATCGATGCCAAAGGGTTGGTAATATTTCTAGGAAAAATGAGATGCCCCTTAATATGCTTCTTGAGCGTGAGGTATTCGATGTATGGGGAATAGATTTCATGGGACCATTTGTATCTTCATGCAACAATCTATACATACTCTTAGATGTGGATTACGTATCTAAGTGGGTTGAGGTGAAAGCTCTCCCATCTAACGATGCTAAGGTAGTGCTTAATTTCCTTCATAAGCAAATCTTCACTCGTTTTGGAACTCCTCGTGCTATAATCAGTGATGAAGCGACTCACTTTTACAATCGTTAGTTCACAGCCTTGTTGGCTAAATATGGTGTTTCTCATTGTGTTGCTACCGCTTATCACCCTCAAACTAATGGTCAAGCTGAATTCTCGAACCGAGCGAATCTTGGAAAAAATGGTGATACCTTCAAGGAAAGATCGGTATCTGAAGTTAGATGAAGCGGTATGGGCATACCGAATGGCTTACAAAACTCCACTTGGGATGTTACCATTTCAGTTAGTATATGGTAAGGCTTGTCATCTTCCAGCAGAACTCGAGCATAAGGCATTATGGGCTTTACAGAAGTTGAATTTCGACATTCAAGCAACTGGTGAGAAGCGTCTGCTTCAATTGAATGAACTTGACGAGTTTCGGTCTCAAGCCTATGAGAACTCGAAGATGTATAAGGAAAAGTCAAGAAATGGCATGATAGGCAGCTTGTACATAAAGTTTTTGAGTCGGGTCAACTGGTTCTTCTTTTCAACTCTCGTCTAAAGCTTTTCCCCGGGAAGCTCAAGTCAAGATGGTCTGGACCTTTTAAAGTCAAGACAGTATATCCACATAGAGCAGTTGCAATCTATGAGGAATCACCAGACAAAGCATTCAAAGTCAATGGTCAACGACTCAAGCATTACTATGAAGATATGGAGAACCGTGAGGCATTCATCATCAGCCTCGACACTACATGATTCCGAGTGGTATCGTCGAGCTATCGACTTTAAACAAGCGCTTCGTGGGAGGCAACCCATTGAGAAACAATGATCAACACTGCTGGACGAATATGGGAATGTTTCTTATATCTTTTAATTTCTTGTAGTTACATTCATCATAGTAGTTATTCATGATAGACAGTGTATCTTCATGTTAGTCATGCTTATTTGCATATTCATGCCATGATCATATAGACTATGTTTAGGATCGAGTTAATCTATTAGCATAGCATTTTGTTCATGCATTTTGTGTCTTTGATCCCTTGAGTTGTTGTTTCTACTTAAGTAGCCAATGATGAAACTTGTTTGGAATGATAGTAGGAATAAAATCTAATTAGGTTGCTTGTAAGTTAGCTTGTTTGATGAAGAAGCACAATTAATACACGTAGACTCATCGATTGTTTTTATGCTAGTTACAAACACACTTGAGTATTGTTATACATAATCCTTGCTTAGGTTCAGAATCATAACTTCACCCTTTATTAGCTCATGGATTGCAAAAAGATAAGTTTGGAGGAGTTAAAAGATAAATATGCATATTATTCAGTTAGGCGTCAAAGGCTAGTAGCCGCTTGTTGACGTACGTCCTCTCGCTGGGGGCTGCGTATTACGAGTAGTCTAGGGGTGGAATAAGATGGAGCGAAGACTTTTCCAGTCTGGGATCCGCTAACCTAAAGCTCGCTACATGGGCACCATTGTATAAGTCTTTTGAGGACCTCGTCCATTGCACAGTCAAATAAGCCTTTGTGTGTCTGTATATAGAATAAAGCACAATAAATCTTTGACAACCCCGGGGAAATATGGATGTACATCTTGACTATGAAGAATCTAGGTTGTATTTCGTTTCTAAACTTGTGATTATTATGATAAGAACAAGTAAGGTCCATTAATTTGTAAAAAAAACATGTCGATTGAGTTTGAGCACACACGCGCGCTTCCTCACTTGTATTGCTAGCATTTGAGTACTTGGTTATTTTGCATTCTGAGTTCATTCCATTCGTTGAGGCATTTATGCTGAAATAGTTACGGTTACTCGTTCGGGATCATTGCGTTCTTGCATTCATTTAAATTCAGTTGCATTCATGCATCAATTGTTAAACCTATTTTGAATTGCTTGAGAACAAGCAACGGTTTAAGTTTGGGGGTTTGTTAAGTGCATTTCATGTCACTTATTACGCTTCTTTTATTCTTAAAATCGTCGTCGGTTAACAAGTTTTTATGGTGTTTCAACGTGTTTTTCATTTATTCTCGTAGGTATAACTATATGCGGACAGTATAAACTTTTTGAGAATATAATGCTCATAATGTTCTTAATAATTTATAATTTTGAAAATGTTGGGTCCTTTACCTGCACCACTAGGCCTTCTGTTCCAAAGAAAATTTGCAGTAAAGGGCTGGAGTTTTGCCGCGGGTAAATTGTGATAATATTAATAAATTTGAGGTTGAAATTGAAGAAACTGAAAAATTAATGTACTTGAGGCAATTTTGGAACAAGTTTTGGGTATGTTGACCCAAAGTCATACACATGGGCTTTATTGGGTTGCATGAATTGGAAGAAGCAGATCGATTCATTTTCATTGTTTATTATAATTTTACTAGTGGGGGGCCACTAGAAAGGTATTAGAACAGAAAAATCCAGTAGAAAAAAAAGGAAAACATATTTCTTGAGATTTATTAATATTATATTATTTGTTAAAAATATTTGTTTGAAAATAAATAAATATTGTATATTATGACGAGTGCTTTTATTTAGCTATAGAGCACAAAAGGAAATTAATGCTGAATTAAGAAAAAATATTAGACTAATGCTAGGGTTTTACTTAGCTATATTCTTTAAAATATTATTTTATTTAGTATAAATATTTCATGATTTGTATTGGGGCTTCCACCAGGTTTTTGGGCAGATTAAAGCGAGAAGAAAAAGAAAGAAGATAAAAAGTCGAGAGAAAGAAAAAACGAAATCAGGCTCTTTTAGGGTTTCGGCCAGTTTATAAATATCAATAGAGGAGGAAAAAACGTAATTGTACACTGACTTGGTTTTACGGCAGAAAAACATAGAACAAGAAGAGAAAATAAGAATTGGCTACTTTTTAACCTACAGAATTCAAAGCGAGAGAAAAAGAGGACAATAGGGAATTGGCTACTTATTGTTTTTCCGATCGGTAACATACAACCAGACGACGGAGAGGAAGCAGATCACAGCTGTTTTTGATTTCGATCGGCAGTTTACGGAGTGTTTCTGTCAGGTGATACTTATGGATACTGTTCGGTTTAACGTTCTCTAAACTCTTATTCATTTATTTACATTCATCTAAGAGCTATGTTAACTTTTGAGCACATGATGATGATTCGTTCGATTATGAACTAATCGTTGTCATGGGACTCTAACGGATTTGTTTGAATAATACTTAAGGTTTGGTTGCTTCATTGATTTGTGAGATACGTTTATCGGTTACCTAGTTTGGTTTTGCTTATCATTAAATGCGTCGCGAACATCTAGTTTGTTAATCTTTAAATAATGCGAAAGTGGATTTAAGGGTTTAGAACTTTCCATGCTAGCATAGGTTCTTGAATAATTTGTATTGTGATTTTTCATGATTCATAATATGTCACTAAGCATATCATATTACCCTATGTAATCAAAATAGATAACTTATGCTTAAAACCAATTGTACCTCAATTCGTATAGACATATAGGATTGTCATGCAAGCGGTGTCTGCTTAACTGCTATCTATTTTGTGGTTGTTTAAGTGGTTTGGTTTACATATACTGAAAGGTAGCGTGTTCTGATTTCGTGTTATATGATTAGTAATCATTGTTATTATACATATTGATTAAGTATATTAATACCCTTAGTAAAATAAACAATGAAGTTAGGGTTCCATGTTTTCTCTCGCATAAGTAAACTCGTTAGTTAATCTCGTTAGTTAATTTGCTTAGTTATAATCATTCACCCAAACTTTATACTTGTTCAAGAATTAGTCTAATAATCATACAGTGTTGCACAAGTGAATTCTTGTCATATACAGCTGGTCTTCGTGGGAACGATCTTACTTACTTATTACTTGCTACTATTTGACCGCGTATACTTGCGTGAGAAAAAGACTAACAAGTTTTTGGCGCCGTTGTCAGGGACTCCGTGTTATTTGACAGTTTTATTGCTTATCATCAGGGGTTGTTATAAAACTACTGACTTGATTCAGTTATTTATTTTCGTGTGTTTTCTTGTGCTTCAGGTACTTGAGCGTGTATGCAAACACGGTCTCAAACTAGAGCACTAGTACAAAAGGAGCTCGAAATACAACAAGGAAAAGAGTTACTATTCCGAGATTCTGATACTAATTCTACAATGGGGGATCCAGCTCCAAAAGCACTCATGGAGTACTCTCAACCAAAGATCATGGATATTCAGTCTAGCATTGTCAGACCCAATATTGCTGCGAATAGTTTTGAGATTAAACCCGGTACTATTCAGATGATGCAGAATTCTTGTCAGTTTGGAGGAGCTTCATGTAAGGATCCTAATATGCACATTATTACCTTCCTTGAAATTTGTGATACTTTCAAGTTCAACGGTGTTTCAGATGATGCCATAAAACTGAGACTCTTCTCATTTTCTCTGAGGGACAAAGCTAAGAGCTGGTTACACTCTTTACCGGCAGGCTCTATCACTACTTGGGATATACTAGCGCAAAATTTTCTCTCAAAATGCTTTCCTATGGCAAGAACAACCGCCATGAGGAATGCTATTACTCAGTTTTCTCAGTCACATGGTCAATCTTTAAGTGAAGCTTGGGAGCGTTACAAGGAGATGCTCAGAAAATGTCCTCATCATGGGATGCCTGATTGGTTAGTAATAAATTGCTTCTACAATGGTTTGGGTGCGCAAACAAGGCCCATGGTCGATGCTGCATCTGGGGGAGGCTTATTAACGAAAAGCTATGAGGAGGCTCACGAGCTCCTTAAGATGATGGCTGCTAATGAATTCCAGAACCCTTCTCAGAGATTGTTACAACATAAAGTAGCTGATATTCTTAACGTAGACACTGCCACTGCTTTAGCAGCTCAGCTTGAAGCTCTAAACATGAAGGTGGATTCTTTGACTAAACTAGGGATACATCAGGTAGCTAGTGTGTGTGAGATTTGTGCTGGAGGGCATGACACTCAGCAATTCCCTATCTCTACTGAGTCAGTGCAATTTGTGAGTAACTTTCAGAGGCAGAATCAGCAACTAATCTCAAACACCTATCACCCAAGCAACAGAAATCATCCGAAATCAACTGAAAGGTAGCGTATTCCGATTTCGTGTTATCTGATTAGTAATCATTGTTATTATACATATTGATTAAGTATATTAATACCCTGAGTAAAATAAACAATGAAGTTAGGGTTCCATGTTTTCTCTCGCATAAGTAAACTCGTTAGTTAATCTCGTTAGTTAATTTGCTTAGTTATAATCATTCACCCAAACTTTATACTTGTTCAAGCATTAGTCTAATAATCATACATTTTTACATAAGTGAATTCTTGTCATATACACCTGGTCTTCGCGGGAACGTTCGTACTTACTTATTACTTGCTACTATTTGACCGTGTATACTTGCGTGAGAAAAGGACTAACAGTTGGTAAACAAAACATTCGCTAGTCAGATTGGCAGAAATATGGAGGTATACATAGATGATATGATGGTCAAAATCTTGGGGGAGGATTTGCATATAGTTGATCTTCAAGAAAATTTACTAATTTGACAGCTGTGAATTTGAAAATAAATCCAGAAAACTGTGTGTTTAGGGTTCGATCTAGAAAGTTTATGGGCTATGTGATAAGTAAGAAAGGAATATAGCCTGATCCGGATCACCTTAATGTCGTACTAAAAATGGATCCTCCTCGGAATATTAAAGAAGTCCAAAAGCTCACGAGAAGGTTGGCTGCCCTAAACCGTTTTATTTCAAGGTCTTCGGATAAATGTGCTTCGTTTTTCCAAAATTTTAAGAATGCTAAAGATTTTGAGTGGTACCCACAGTGCAATCAAGCTTTTGTTGAAATAAAGAAACACTTGGCCTCACCAAAGACTCTTTTCAAACCTGTTTGGGGAGAAATACTCTATGTATACTTGGCTGTGTCATAATGTGCTATAAGTGCAGTATTGGTAAGTGAGGTGGATAATTACCCTCATCCGGTATACTAGATCAGCAAAAGTTTAATAGATGTTGAGAAGAGGTACTTGAAGCTTGAAAAGATGGCATTAGCCATAGTGATTGCGACAAGAAAGATGAGGTCGTATTTTTAATCTCATTCCATCATTGTCCGGACATCTTTCCCATTAAAGAACGTTCTTCAGAAGTCATACATATCAAGCAGGATGACCAAGTGGTCAGTAGAATTGGGCGATTACGACATTGATTTTGCCCCCCGAACAACTATCAAAGCTCAATCAGTGGCTGATTTCCTGGTAGAATTCCATTCGGACAGGAACTCTAAACAAACTTCAGAAGATAAAACCAAGAAATAATGGGTAGTCCGAACTGATGGTGGTTCAAGCACAATGGGTTATGGAGCTGGAATTTGCCTAACCTCTCTGTATGGTGATAGGATGTACCAAGCTATATGTTTTGGATTCAGGGCCTCCAACAATGAGTCTGAATATGAGGCAGCTATAGTTGGTCTTAAACTGGCCTTTCTATGTGGGGATAAGAGGGTTCGGTTGATGAGTGACTCTCAATTGCTCATCCAGCACGCTCAAGGTCAGTCTGAGGCCAAAAATGAGCAACTGATTAAGTACTTACTCATCTTGAAAGAAGTGGCAACCAACTCCAAAAGTGTTTGTTATTAGCATATTCCCAGATCGGAAAACACAATGGTAGATTGTTTACCAACCATAGTGTATTCTGAGTCTTACCCATGGATTCATATACATGAATTCCCGTCTATACAGCCAAGTCTGAACAAGGAAGATGGTAAAAGCATGAGCATACAAGTAATTCAACCTAGAGACCGGAGCTTTTTCCTTCTTCAATATATTTCTGATAGGGTTTTTCTTTCGGATAAAGCTGTGGCAAGAAAGATTAAACACGAGGCATTTGATTTTTTTTATCATAAGGGGAGTTCTTTATAAAAAATATTTCAGTTGACCTCTCCTGGGGGTTGAAGAATCTCAAGTTGTTTTATCTGAACTACACGATGGAGAAGGCTCATCACATTGTGGATATAGGGCACTAACCCGGACAATGGTGTTAGTTGGGTACTATTAGCCATCCATAATGGTTGATGCTAAAGAAATGGTGAAGAAGTGTGATCCATGTCAAAGGTATGACAATGAAATTCATGTGCCAGCAGTGCCTATGGAGTTATTTATGAGCCAATGCCTTTTGCCCGATGGAGAATGGACTTAGTTGGACCTCTGCCTATGGCATCCGGGGGTGCATAACTATTATAGTCACTATTGATTACTTCTTAAAATGGATAGAGGCAGCTCCTTTGGCAGGAACCACTTCAAAGGCTGTCATTAAATTTATCTTATCCAATATATGTTGTAGGTTTGGGATCCCTCAAAATATTACTACAGACAATGGGCCACAATTTGATAACAAAGATATGGAGAATTTTTGTGCTTCTAGAGGTATTCAGCATTGTTTTTCTTCTCCTTTCCATCCATAAGAAAATGGCCAGGTTGAATTTGTCAACAAGACTATTTTGTCTGGATTAAAAAGGAATCTAGAAGGAGCTACGGGGAAGTGGCCAAGCTATTTACAAAACGTGTTGTGGGCATACCGGATTACTCCTCGAGCTGCTACACAAGAATCTCATTTTGCTTTGGTGTATGGGATGGATGCAGTTACCCCCATAGAAGCTACCCTACCATCATACAGAGTCCACAACTATTCCGAACAAGCTAATGAGATGGCAATTAGAAATCAGTTGGATTTTTTAGAAGAAAGAAGGGTTAAAGCTCACTTAAGAATAGCTCACTACCAAGGTTTGATGAGGAGCAGATTTGCTTCCAAGGTCAAAAGAAGAGATTTCAACCAATAGATAAAGTGTTAAGAAAAGTTTTCTTACACACCAAGGAGAAGTAGTTCGGTAAATTGGCTCCAAACTGGGAAGGCCCCTATGAGATCTGTCAAAAGATCAAACGTGGGACATATAGACTTCAGGACAAAGAAGGGAGATTTTTGAAGCACCCATGGAATATTGAACATCTCAAGTTATATTTAGAATACAAATTTTGTGTAAATATATACTTGTTAAATATCAAATTAAATATTATGGGGCATATTCTTTCCTACCCTGGTGGCGCGGGGAGGTTTTATTGAGGTGTCCGGTCTTTTATAATATATGATGCCTTCTTAAAACATTTAGAGTGGTTTTACTACAATTCAATTCAAGTATAAATCACTTGTTCAACACTTTGGGTTTTTAGTGGATCAGATAAACTTGGTAAAGTAATGACCATTATATACATGTCATCGGAGATATTAAACACTCTCACTTTAATACTTCTGAAATACTAGGGGCTACTTAAACATTAGCCATAAAAATTGAAGGAAAAGTATTAAACAAAGGAAAGTTTGATAAATTAAACATATTCGGACTTAAACCGAACAGGAGAACAAAACATGCATTGGCCATCCAAGGACTTTAGGTGTTCAAAGGACCTATTCAGACTTTAACCGAATAATAGTACAAAATATTCCTTGGCCATCTAAGGACTTTAACTGTTTGGAAAAGACAAAAAATAATATAAGACCTTAGGCTTTGTTCCTTTCGGACGTTCCTTCACCACCATCACCTTTTTTAGGACTTTTGAGTTCGGCGCTCGAACTCTCACCAGTTCCCTCTTCATCATCAGTAGTGGAATCTATTCCACTAGAGCAGTTGTGCTTATCACCTTCTGTTATAGTATGAAATGGGAGGTCTTCGTATTCCATATATATTCATAAGGGACCAATGGTCCTCTTCGGAAAAGTCTAATGGTATAGCAGTACCATGTCATACTTGACTCCATCATTTCTTTTCTCTAAGGAGTCTATCACTTCGTTAGTATACTTATCAATACCTGCCAGAATAGATTGCTCCTGGTGGCTCTTTAAATCCTCTTTATCCTTGTTCATCTCTGAAACAGAGCTCTCTAGTTTAGTCTTCTCATCGGTTAAGGTTTGAAAAGAACCATCCTTGGTATGCACTTCCTCCTTCAGTGTTGTGAGGTTTTTTTCTAAGTTAGTATACTTAGTATGGAGATCAGTTCTGGCTGCCTCCGATGTGGCTAACTTAGTGTTTGATAAGGGACCAATGGTCCTCTTCGGAAAAGTCTCATGTAACAGCAGTACCATGTCATACTTGACTCTGTCATCTCTTTTTGCGAAGGAGTCTATCACTTCGTTGGTATACTTATCAATACTCTCCAGAATAGCTTGCTCTTTAAATCCTCTTTATCCTTGGTCATCTCTGAAACAGAGCTCTCTAGTTTAGTCTTCTCATCGGTTAAGGTTTGAATGACACCATCCTTGGTCTGCACTTCCTCCTTCAGTGTTGTGAGGTCTTTTTCTAAGTTAGTATACTTAGTATGGAGATCAGTTCTGGCTGCCTCCGATGTGGCTAACTTAGTTGTCGATTCCTCATTGTCCTTCTTTAGTTCCTCTATACTTTGATGAGCGTTTAAGAGACTATTTGACAGGTATTACTTGTCAGAGGTGAGGGAGTTGATAAGATTGGTCTTGACTTTTCACATGCCTTTCTAGGTCGAGTATTGACCGGATATGACCGAGGAGGGAGTGGTTCAAACCATCTTGTTCTCCGGAGACGGAGAAAAGTTTACCATCAAAGGTCACCATATTAGCAGAACTGGAGGGACGATATGGACCTGCAAAATCATCATTCTCAGAATCATTGAAATACAAATCAATGTCTTGAAGGGCACTGATGTCCACTTCATCATTCCCTCCCCCAGCAATCTCTCTAGACTGGAGATCTGTTGGGATTTTTTCTTGCAAGGTAGGATCAGGAGGGGCTGGTGGAGGTTGGATTTCTGAAGGATGAAGAATTATTTCTTCTCCCAAGGTGACCTTCTTCTTCTTAGCAGCTTTCTCATCACTATTGGCCCTTCATTTGATGTTCTTCTTGGGAGGCTTTGGTGGGTTTTGCGACTCTCCAGCCTCCCTCACTGTTTCAACCTCTACTACTTTAAGAAGGGATGCATCAATCCCCCCTGTGGTTCCCCGAACCAGTCCCTTCTATGGCTGTTTCAACCAACCCTGCTGCAGCTTTCTTCTTTTTGTTCTTCATCTTGTTGGGAGCCTTAGCTCTGGAAGGTAAGAACAACTTTCCATCCTTGGCCTCTATCCTTTTGAGAATCACACGAGGAGGAGGAAGGGTGGTTAGCTCTTACCAAGAGAGGTCTCTCCGGCCTGTGGTGTTCCACAGATGAGACCTCATTAAATTGTCCGATGTGAAGTAATCGTGGAAGGCATTCCCTCAGTGCTCCGCAGCCCATGCATTGAGTTTTGCACAGGTCTTTTGCCCCTCCTCCAAATATCCAGTGAACTCTTTCGGTAGCACTGAAAAGGAGTAATAAGCCAATCATAATATGAACACTTATAATTTAAGAAGAAAAAACTTGGAAGACAAAGAAAAGAAATGAAATTACCAGTGCTTTTCCATCTACTAGTTAGCATGCTAGGGTTGGTGTTGGCCTTAATCTTCCTACCGTTTTCCCACGTTACACTGAAAAACGAGAACTGTGTCCTCTAGTTCATTTCATACTCCAACTAGTCGTCCACAACTTTAAAGTCATTCCCCATGTTGTGATGGTAGAATGGGATCTGATGTTTCTTGCACAAGCTTGCCACAGCAGCAAACTTCTCCATCAGAAGTGGGATCTTCGACAAACTTGATGCCATCATACAGGCAAGAAGAGAGTACCAGGCATTAGGGCTTAACTGGCTAGGGAAAAGTTTGACCAAATAAAAGTACCAAACAATTTCTGGGTCCAATGGGAACTGGAGTCCCCAGTTCAGCACTTCGGTGAAAATTACCACCTCATTAAGCTTGCAGTCCATGGGAGTCTCCGGAGTAATAGGATTCCTTACCTTTACAAACTCTGGAATCCCCCATTTGGTCCGGATTCGGCCCAACTCAGCAGTGTGGGTGTAAATGTAGTTGATGTTTTGTAAGGCCAATAAAGATTTGACGCTAACGTGTTTGAAACAAGGGCCTACCTTGCCCTTTGAACACTTTGGAAGCAAGTCCGGATGAGTCATACAGACTTTTACCTTGCTCTTACCCTTCTTATCAGAAGAAACATCTCCCGTTTGACCCGATGCCTCGATTTCGAAGGGCAATGCTGTCTTCCATTATCTCTTCCATCACAGTGGAAGATTTGTCAGTTTCCTTAGAAGAGAGGGGGGGGGGGTCAGTTTCTTGCACAAAAGGTTGTTCGGATGGTTGAGCGCTTTTTTCCTCTAAAGGCCTAGTGTCTGCTTAAGGTTGAGATCCGGAGGGCTTGGCCCATGGAGCTGCTTTAGATACCTCCGATCCGGAGGGTTTCGTCAGTAAAGGTATAGATTGGGTTTTAGTTTGGCGGGTTGTCCGGCGAGGGGTTATCTTCTCCGGAGACTTCCCAGTATCAGAACCCATATCAATAAAGGGATAGGGTTTTCTGATACTTGAAACGGATTTTTCTTTAGGCACAGAAGGTTGGGACTCTTGAATAGAAGAACCCGGGGGGAGGGGTGAAAGGCTTGGTTTGAATGAAAGCTGTCTGGGCCTAGGGTTTTTGGAAGAGGATGACCATTGATCAGTGTCCTGAGTCGGTTCACGGGTTTTCTCACCTGGAGAAACTAGGAGGCCGGCGGTGATGCGGTTCTCTCTTTCTACCTTACTCGCTCTATCTAACTCTAACAAATTCAACCAGCCACCTTTCACTAAAGCGTTTCTGACTGTGAACATAAAATCTCTCAAGAACAATTTGGAGGTAAAGATGAATATATCTCTAGAAAATCTTTCAGTGTGGAAGACAATGAAATAGTAAAATAGTATTTATATAACAGTATAAGAGTAACAGTTACCTAGAAGAAGTTGAAGAGGGTTTTTGTAATGATTAAAGGCTGCACGAACCTATGAAGAATCAAATGCCTAAGTAACTTTATAGACTTAGTGGACGCGCCGGTCTAAGGAAAATAACGACTGGTAGGTCAAACCAAATATTAACACGTGTCCCACGATCTAAGAAGAAAACTCTTAGAATTCTCGGAAGGAAAACCAGTACTGAAAAATTTCGAACTGGGTTGGAGTTGAAAATGAACTTCTTAGTCCGGACGACATGAGTAGATTGGATAAAGTTGATACTGGTTTGGTAGATTTTTTAGCCCTACCAAAAATATTTTGTGAGGCTTAAAAAAATGACTACTGATAAGTTCAGATACTTCAGACATAGCCCACTGCTTAACCGGGCAGGGGTAGTTCGGACCATAACACCCCACTGAAAAATCCGAACAGGACAAGTGTAAAACACTTTATGACCAAGCTATTTGGTAATCTACTTAAAAGACTAATGGGTCTTTAAACTTGACTCGGTTTCACAACTTGACCCGGTAAGCCCATGGGTTATTAAATTAAGAGTATAAATACCCCAACCACTCTCATTAATGAGGGTGATCAACATTTAATACAGGCAGGCTTCTTAATTATCTCACTACTCCTTACACTAAACACAAAATACTTCAAACTAACCAAAACACTTTACCAAACTACCCCCAGCCCAAAATAAACCACACCAGCTATCAATACTGAATAATATATTTTTAATCTCATGGCATATTACCGTGTAAGTCATAAATGTTTTATCGAAAGTCTTAACCGTAAAAGTAAGAAGAGAGAAAACCCTAGCAAGGTTCAGGTAGCCATGAGGATGTCTTGTACCAAGAAGATCTTTGAAATAGCTCACCAAAACATTAACACCACCGGAGGAGTTGGTTATCACATCGCCTCGATTATTTAAAAAACATTGCTAAGTAAGATATGTGTTTTGATACCTTGATGAAAGAACTTAGTGTTTGTCTCTAAGGACATTTTTCAAGATCAGTCGTGGTTTGCTCAGGACCCCATCAAACCTTTTTTGTTAAAAACAATTAGGTCTTCTTTTTCTTCTTCTTCCTCAACGGAGCTGGAGAATCTTTAGGAGATGTATACTTGAAAGCTTATGTCATTATATTCTTTACGTGTGAGGCCACTGAGCACAAACCAAAATAGGTGAGTTTTTTAAAAATTAAGCTCATATTGTTAGCAATGATAGAAAGGTTCCAGTTATTAGATACAATTTCTTTGAATTGGGCATATGATTGTCACATGTTGTAAAATTTAAAAGGGTTTTTCATATGCTTGCAACTCTGGTGTGGTCCGATATTTGGGGAAACCATCATAGGTATAATACATTATTAACAACTAACCTTAATCATTGTTGATTAGGACACGGTAAATTTTGGAATATATTGGATTGATATGTTGTTTGCTGAGCCATGTGAAATAAAAAAAATAGTAGAACGAAGATTACTAAGCTTGCACTACTTACAACAATTTTTAATTTTTTAATTGTCGTAGTCTAGTTTTTTTAGGAGCCAATGCGCTCCTTCGACTTACAGATGATGTTTAAGGGTAACCTATGAGATTCTATGATCTTGGGCTGCAATTGAAGTTCATACATGAGGATCGTTAGAAGCATAAATGAAAGTAAAAGAAATAAAATAGGGAAGTTATGGATTCTCAATTTACAATGAATGTATAATGAGGAAGATGATAAACTGTATATAAGGGATACACTACCATTCCAAATAATCCAAAATCTGACCTAGAGGATGCGAGGCATAGTTAGTTACGTAATATAAAAAAGGTTCATCGTTATGACTATGAAATCTACTTTATATATGTGAACTTTAATCTATATAAGAACCATTGTAAATATACTCTTACTTATAATAAAGTTAGTGACGTCTTTATGCCTAACATGGTCTTTTAACCAACGATCATTCCATGAAACAATAAACATAAAATATTTAAATCTTATAGAGGATCAAAGGTAACTCTCTTCTTACAACATAACTCAATCTCCGGATAGATCTCAGCACCCACTTTTATGACAACGTAAATACATACAAACCTAATCTTTCTTTTTTCTCAGTCCATTTATCTACAAATGGAGGAGTAATTAATATAGAACTGATGCTAGAAAGGGACTCAGAAGACTGCATCTCGAGTGGAAATTTGAAAATTTTGACACAAACCGAGATCTCCTTAAGTGGGTTATTTTTAATGGTGGATATATGCTCTCATTTTATAAGGATCATGAAAAGACCCCCGAAATTCTAAGAGGGATTTTATAAACATCTTCAGCAGAATTCTCAAGATAGAATTTATAGAAATAACCTTACGAAATGTATTTGAACTACTTGAGCCATTTCTATATTGGCTTTTAATTGCACTAAATTTGGGGTTTTCCCAAAGAAATATCCGGATAGGCATGTTCGCAATGAATATGGAGAAACTGTAATAACAGATTCACAAATCAACAAGATCTTACCCATGGTAATCATATTACTAAAGGGTAACAATTCCTATTACTAAATGGTTTTGACCAAATTGGTGGAGGTGGTGAAAAGGAAAAGGGAATTAAATAAATGAAGGTTGAAAAAAAAAATAGAATTTTTGTAGATGTTGATATTATAGCTTTCAAATTTGAATATCCTACCCTCTAGAGTATATATCACTGCTTTTACAAGGGGGGGTGTTTTGAATGAGGTTGTAGGTTTTTGGATGGGAAACACCTAATATTTGAAAATTTAAAAATATTTGAGGAGATAGAGAATCAGACATTTTTGAAGATGTCATTAATAAAATTTTGTGCTGGTGGATTTTGTTTTGTTGGGTAACCGTAGGAAAAATAAGAAATATTGTTAATGCTCCAAATACATTAGAGAATACAACCTCCAAAAAGGATTTAAAATACCATTTAAGTCTCGCTAATTAGAAACCCAATCAAATAAAATTAATTTTTTACTAAATTAAGCCATATATGAAGTTTTCTTTAAATGCTAATAAGCCATATATTATCAAATGGAACAAATCTAGATTTGGAAATTTCAACTTCAAAGATACTTTTGACAAAATTAGAACAAAAAAACATATTCTCTAATATATAAAAAGAAATAATTCGGTTACTCCAAAAAAAAATCATTCACTCTTTGGAGAACCCTTAAATGTTTAATTTCAGTAAATTATGTTCTTCAAAATAAATAGTTTACCTTAGTTTTAAAATGTCAATTATGTAGCAATACATAGACTATTAACCATATGTATGCAAACTATGAGACATCCTTTGAAATCTGGAAGCATTTTTAAAGTTTATTAACATTTTTATTGAAAACCAGATGACTATACCACACATTATTAATATTTAGTTTAATAAAACTACTAAACATACCAACAATTATAGTTTTGAGTATCTAGAATTCTAGGAATAAGTCTAACTTCAATAACATCAATATTACCACTAATGATATTAAAAGAAATATAATGAACATGATTTCCAAATTAGATTTTGATAACCTTACTTCAATCAAAATTTGGAGCAATGACTTCAAAATTACCCACCATTTGATTTTTTTCAATCAGACTTCTAATAAATAGACTACTTTTCATATCAAATGGAATCCCCATATTGTTAATAGGCTTAAGTTTAACTCTGATGATGTTTGTGCTTACAATGGTGAAGCCAGTGTGGCTTCTTAATTAGAAACTCTAATGGGGCTATGATTTCTTCTCGTAGTAAGCTATATAGGAAAAAACTCTTATTGTAAAAGTTTATTAATGTGTTACAATCTTGGTTTAACTTGTGTTGATATTGATATTGATTGCAAAATCTCATTTGATTATGTAGCCACTGGTCATGCTCTTTGGTTCTTAAATCTTTTAGTCACTTGCTGTCGAAATCTTATTTCTTCTTATATGTCCTTAAGGCTTATTTATATAGAGCAAAATTTAGCAGCCGATTGGCTATCTAAGTATGCTCTTAAAGAGAAAGACCAATTTTTTATATGTGTCAATCTCATGCTCATGCTCATGCTCAATCAAGAGTAACTATTTTCTTAGAAAGTTTACAAATTGGTTAATTAAGATTAAACATCTAGTTTAAGTTTTCTTTTCTTCAATGCGTTCTTGTTACTCAAGCATGTTAAATGATTCTAACGTCTATAAGCAGGTCTAAATGACGTGACTTTTAATTTTTATATCTTTTTACAGGTTTTGATCACAATACATTTAAAGATGGACCAATCTCAAGGAGTATTTTCAAGCAGCTCTTCCTCAACCCCCTTAGTTTTAGAGCTATTCTAGCTTATTGAATTGTTTTATAACCATTTTTTGTTCAATGTTATAATCTCCAAATGATTCTCTGTTATTTCTCAATTTGTTCTAAAGTAATGTTACTTTAGTGTTTTAATAAAATGTTATCTTCTATTAAAAAAAAGGTGGAAATAATATTTTGTTCTCTTCTCTGTTATTGACGTTTGTAATTTATCTGATGGTTGCTTAGATCGAAATTTGTCATTTTGATTTTGTTTTGGTCTTTAGATTTTGTTTTGGTCTTTATATTTTGTTTGGCTCTTTAGATTTTATTTCACATTTGGATTATGTATGAAGTTTGCTTAGACCGGTGTATGTCGTTTTGATTAGTTTGGATTCATTTTGATTTGTTTGGTGTTTAGATTTCGTTCTTCGTTTGGATTTAAATTTGGTATAGATTTAGTTTAGATTTGTTTGGTTTTTTTGCTTTGTTTAGATTTTTTTTTGGATTCGTTTGGTGTTTTATTTCGTTCGGATTAGTTTGGAGTTTGGAGATTGGATTTTGGATTTTGAAGAATATCGAATGGAGATTGGAGTTTAGAGTTTGTATATTGGAGTTTGGACACTTGATATTAAAAACTGGAGATTATAGAGTGGAGTTTGAAGATTGGAGTTTGAAGATTGGAGTTTGGAGATTGAAGATTGAAGTTCGATTTTGGGTTTTGATGTTTCGATTTTGATTTTGACGTTTTGTTTTGATTTTGGATTTTGATTATGGTTTTGAAGTTTTGGTGTTTCGTTTTTTCTACAATTTTGGTTTTTACTCACAATGCAAGAATAAGTATTGCGAGTTTGAGAGAGCGTGTTAGAGATATAAGGCTAGGCCCATTAGCCCATATAGTTTGTCTATAAATAAAAGCCTTTATACTCTATGCAATTAGTACGCTTTCAAAATACAAAACCCTAGTCGTATACCTCCACCAATACCATCGCCAATATCACCACTACTACCACCACCGCAACCGCCAGTGACACAACCAATACAACCACCACCACCATCACAACCAATACAACCACCACCACCAACGTAACTACCAACACCGCCACCGCCACAACCACAACAATCACCACGGCCACCACAACCACCACCACCACCATCGCCACCACCATCACTACCAATACCACTTCCACCATCACCGCTACTGCCACCAATATTGCTGCCATTACCACCGCCACCGTTACCGCCAAAAACTCCGACTATGCTCCAGAGTGTGGAGGATCTTGTTGGCAAGTTATCGAACCATCAATATGCATTAGGGGTATTGGTACTTTGTTTGGTACAACATTTGGAACAATTGGGAGTTTTCCCTATCATAAGGCGGTTGAAGTTCCCGAGATCGCTCATTTCTGATGTCATGGTCTAAGGTGGTGTTTGAATTCTCATTTTGTTCATGTGACGTTTTTTTCGTTTCCTGCCTCATTTTGTTCATGTGACTGATGTTGTCGTCGTATCCTGTCTTAAACCAGATGATCTCCGGTTAGACTTTTCTCGATATTTCTCGTCAGTTTGTGTTGAAGAGCAATTTTCTTTTTCGAGTGACATTTTCCAAACGCTCGTTAAGCATGTCCGATGAATAACAGACTTAGGTTTAGGAGCATGGCTGATCAATTATATCAATTAGTTTTGCAACGTTCAAAATTTTGTTAGTTTGTTTTTCCTTCATCAGTTGAACCAGTTGTTCGTTCAAAATCCGTGCCTAAAGCTGTGAGAGCCGATGTTCATCGGAAACTTCCACTTCACTTTCTTCATTCGATGGATGGTCATATCGCTTTTAAAAACATTCATGATTGATTTCATACTTTTTTTGTCTTTTTTTTATTAGAAAAAAAAAATCAATAAAAATGATATCAATTACCGATACAAATTCTGATCGAGTAAATTAATCGGAAATTTGAGATGATTATAAAAAATAAAATCATAAAAGACACTAATAACTAGAGTAAATTAATTAGAATTTTGAGATGATTATAAAAAATAAAATCATAAAAAACACCAATAACTATTAATGATTATATAATAATTATCGTAAAAATATATCTTTATAGACTAAAATATTTACACATTTTCAAAATATATATATATATATATATATATATATATATATATATATATATATATATATATATAGTTGTCTCACACTATTTTAAACCCATCATTAAATACGAAAATAACTCTTATCCATTAACATACAAATCGTTAATACCCATTAAACTTTTTTAACACTTTAAAAAATAGTGGATTAACAAAAAAAAATCCATACGATACTTTTATTTTTTACCATAAAAATCATTACTATATTTATGGACACAAACCATTTTATTCCATTTATAGGCCGGAATCCAACTATTTATGGATACATGCATATTTAAAAATCAAAAGATAAATAATTCCTCAAAGTTAATTAATTTATTTCATGATTCTGAAAAAAAATCTACCAAAAATGTAAAATTTATTTTGGTTCGAGAAGTAAGTTTATAAAACCGAAAATCAATGTACTAAAAATAAATATTCCTTTTCTTTTTAGGCTATATCTTCAATTTTACATTAAACCACTGCCTGAGATTCTCCCTGTTTTTTCTCTGAATAATTAATTAATTTTATAATTATTTAATATACAAATTAAATAATTAAGAATATTTGTAAATTACTATTTTGAGTATTGAGATAAGGATAGTCTTCAAAAATATTTACCTATAACAATTTAACGTCCAAAAAATTACTAAAATCACTAGTTTTGAAACTATATTTTTTATAACCACCTGATATATTTTAAACACTCATTATATCTCTCTTTGAAACTAATTTTATTTTTTATTGATCGATATTTTTTTTAATTATTGATTGTTTGTATTTTTTTTATATTTATTTATTGCTTATCTTCACCTGTGATTTTAGTTATTTTGTTGTTATTTTTGTAATGATATAATTGTGTTAGTTATGCTAATTTTTTTGATTTCATACTTTCGGGTAAATATTTTGACAATTATTTGTAAAAAATTGATTCTTGGGTTATGAGATATGCGTGCAAAATTATGTGTTAACTAGGTGTGAAAATATGATTTAGGTGTAGCGTAAAAAGGTTGCGGAATTACTTCATAGGTGGTTGCGTAAAAGGGTTACGAAATTAGTTTATAAACGGTTGCGGTTGGGTAAAAATATTGCAAAATTTCGATGTATTGGCCATTATATTGGATCGCGAAATTCATAATTATAAATTATAGTCCTGTAATTATGAAGTGTATTTTAATATTAATTTATGTTTACTTGACTTCCGTATAGACCGTGTGTTTATGGGAAAGTTGGACGTGAAAATATAATTTATATAAACCAAAGATTTTATAGTTGAGATATACAAACAAAAACATAGATACGCAAAAAACTAAAACAAATTTTGAAGTCGAATTTTTCTGATATTTTTTATTTTTAAGGTTTTTCTTCCACTTGACTAAATTTTTTTTCTATTTTTTCACGAGCAAGACAAAGATCTTCATTTGGATCATATTCATCTCTAGAATGTACAAAATATTATGGAGAAAAAGCTTCATTAGCAAAATATACAATTTCATCACAAGATGAAGAGTATTGTTATGTGGTTCACATTTTCTAGTTTTCTTGTCGTTCTTATGAGCTATCAATCGTTGATAAATCATGATAGTTGTTAAAACTGAAATCATCGTTAGATGAGACAATAATTATATTATTATTTTATGAAAGTCAGATGACACTATTTAAAATTTGTTTCTTTAAGCACGTGAACAAGTAGTTCGTAGGATATTAACTGTATTTTTTCTTGTGTAAAAATATATACAAATCATCAAAACCGAACTCATACCGTTTTTAGGTCAATCATATAATTACGAACATAAAAATTAAAAAACTAAAGACAAGAGTAATTTTATCTTGATAATGTGATTTAGTAGATGCTTTCTGTTGAGATGTTTTGAGAGTTTTAATGTTTCGATTTTAAATAAACAAAGTCGGAATTGATCAAGAAATTGAATTTTTTTATTTTTTCTTGCTTTTATATTTAAAAAAATATTTTTGGTAAATTTTATGTAGGACGTTGTATTCGGAAAATTTAAAATTTAAAATTATTGTAGTTTTAATATTTCCATTATCAGTAATTTATCCTTATATAATTTAAGCGAAAAATCCACTGAAATTCGGCCTATTCTAGTTAAATTTTTTTTAAAAAAAATTACCATAATTTTTATTTAGTCATAACCAAGTTTCGATCTTAATAAAATTATAGACCAATTATAAAAACAAACAATCACTTGGACTTGAATCCAAATATAAAGAATTATGTAACAAAAAAATTAAATTTTGACTTTAAAAATATAATATCTTTAATTAATTACAGTAAAACAAATAAAACAAATTCTTTTAATAAAATAGTTAATAGTCATTAAGGGTAATTAGTATTAATCAAAGCACTATTCTCTCCACCTCTATATCTTTTGTCTGAGTGAGGAAGTTGAAGAGTTACTCCTATGTTTCAAACCCAAAACCAGCAGAAACACTAAAAAAATCCAATCTTTATCTTCTTCTCACTTCAAAACCAATCCACTCTTAAAAAAATCCAATCTTTAAAAATGGATTGTGTTAATCCTCCATTGACGGCCATAGATAGGTTCTTGAGAAGACAAAAAAGTCAAACATCACATCAAGGTGTTATGATCAACAAAGATCTGTTAGTCAGTAGTTTTTCTTTGTCTACTAAGAGTAAAAAGAAAGAGAGTGGATTTCTTGGTGAAGGAGATAGAAACCCTAGTTTAGATAGAAACCCTAGTTTTATGGAAGTTGTAGGCAATGATGAAGTGAAGAAAGCTAGTTCTTTGATAAGGAAGCCAACCAGAAAAGAGACCTCTGTTGAGACCTTGATCAAAGGATCATGGACTGAGGATGAAGACAGGTAGTACCTATTTGTAAATTTTTATGTTTTTATTTCGTACAATGAATCATAGTTTCTTGGTGACTAACATTTGAAAAACCTCAGGAAACTGATTGATCTGGTTGAGCGACATGGACTGCGAAAATGGAGAATCATAGCTGAAGCTCTCGATGGAAGAGCTGGAAAACAATGTAGAGAAAGATGGCATAACCATTTACGTCCGGATATCAAGGTTTTTTCTAAACCCTAATTCAATAAACCCTAGATTTTCTAGATAATTTCTTCAATCTCAATGAGCTCCAATCCTAGTAACTAAATAGCTATTTTATTACAGAAAGATAGCTGGAGTCAAGAAGAAGAAAGAATTCTAGTAGAGGCTCATGCTAGAGTTGGTAATCGTTGGGCCGCAATAGCCAAACTGATCCCGGGCAGAACCGAGAATTCGGTCAAGAACCATTGGAATTCAACTAAAAGAAAGCAAAACACCAAAAGAGCTAAAAAGTTATCCTATCATCCAAATAATAAGCTTGGATCTTCTATTCTACCCGATTACATTAGAAACCTTAAGGACCTTAAGGACCTTACCCCTGACAACAGGAAAAAAACCATTATCCAAAACACCAACACCAATGGATCCCTTTCTACTACTTCGCGGTGTAGCCAATTAGACTACTTTCTTGACAATCCTCAAGACTTGATGTCGAACACCGACGACGAATGGATGTTTATGCAAAACTTAGTTGAAAATAATCCGGTTTTGGTTGAAAATGAAGGAAGTAACAACAAGCCATTGTTGGATAATGATACATCTCAAATGGGTCAGGATAGGTTTGATCATCCACGGATTTATCAAAGAGTTGGTGATCTAATTAAGAATGATAGTGGTGATCAAAGAGTTGGTGATCTAATTAAGAATGATAGTTGTGATCTAATAAAGAATGATAGTGGTGATCAATTTAAGAATAATAATATTTATGATCAAATTAAGAATGAGAGCATTATTACTTCTCCTACTCATTTTGACTTTGATTACTTCTACATGTCTAACTTGATGAGTGGAACAATGCCTTCTTCTAGTGAGTTGATGAGTGGAACAATGCCTTCTTCTAGTGAGTTTGGATGCAATGATGAGGACATGGGTGTTGATTTTGTTTCTTTTCAAGATGCTTTTGAGGAGAGGAAAGATATGGATTTGATTGAGATGGTTTGTTCTTCACTTAACTAGGAATGGTATGAATTTATTTACTCTTTTTTTGTATTCAAATTATTTTTAGATAAGAACTTTGCTAGTTTCAAGTTTGGAGTTTTTGAATTTGTTTTCACTTTTGGATTTCAATAGTGTAGTCTTGATTACTTTGCTTGAGCTAGAAGCATATGGATCCTATTGTTTGAGGTTGCAAGAGGTTGATTGTTGCCAAGGCTTGATTGTTTGATTGTTGCCAAGGCTTGATTTTAGGCTTATAATGTAAGGGAAACTTTGAAAATAGAGTGAAGTTAGATGTTTATTATGGATGAATCTTATTCAATTTTCTCTCTTAGTCAATATGCCATATTATGCATTAAGGATTTGAGATATTTAATACTTTTTTCATTATATATCTTCTTGTCAAAGGTGTCATTAATATCATCAAAAGGTTTATAAAATATGCAAAGGAAAATTAAATAGTAATCTCAATTTGGCTTTAATATTTTTTCTTTAGTCCTTATATAAATTAATCCTCTCCATTTCTAATCCTTCTTACAAAAGTGATTTCCTCTATCTCACAAATTTGCGAAATTGTTTTTATTAAGTTAGGCTCATTTTTATATATAATTTTTTATATATAAGTTTACCTAATTTTGATTTTTAAAAAAATATTTTTTGATTTTGTGGTTAGATTTGTATGAAAAATGTTAATATATAAATTTTTAATTATATTTCAAATTTTTTTCGATAAGATTGTTTGACACCAACACTGTATAGTATTTGGGTTGGGACAGTAGTAGTCAGGGTTGGGATGGCGGTACATTGACAATTCATTTTGTTAAATAAATTTATGTGAGATTTCAAAGATAACCACCATACTATTATTTGGTCCAATGATCTTTATTGTGGAAACCATTTGAGCATAAATTTATGTGAGATTTCAAAGATAACCACCATACTATTATCTGGTCCAATGATCTTTATTGTGCAAACCATTTTCAAAACACACTTATTGTAAGATATAGATAAGTTTCAGACAAAACAAAGCGTCTAATCTTATTCACTCGATTTATTTCTCTCATCCTCTCCAAATTAACATTAACCCAAAAGACTTAAAATCTGGAAAAGAATCATTAAAGTAAGGTAAATTGTTGAACCATTAATATATTGGAAAGTTGGTCAATGTCCCATAGACTTTTGGCTTGAAATATGGTATAAAATAAATCATTTAATCTCCTCATCTCCCTCCTCTAATAACTTGTAATATCATGACAAGCTGATACCAATCAATAGCATTAAGCTAAACGATTCCATTGAGGATACCCTTCTTTGGAAGGCTTCCTCTGATGGTTTATTCTCATTCAAAGATACTTGAAAAATCATTAAAGAAAATAATGAACCTTCATCCATATATAAAATTTGGAATAATATCACTCTTAAAAAGTGTTATTTTACACTTTCAAGAATTCTTAAAAGACATATTTCAGCGAAAAATATTTTACAAAATAGAACAAGCATCTAAATGCGAGTATTGCAATAATATTGAATCACTAAGAGCAGTACGGAAATACTTCTCATGTTTGTTTAGCATTCTCATTGATGAAAACATGTCAATTAATCATATTATTAACTCATGGTTTATATCAATTTCTTAAATAGTTCGCATTAAATCAATTATTTCTCAATAATCAGTTAGGTCATATGGTGTTTTAGGAACAAAACTAATTACACGAGATCAGAAAACTAATTCAAAACAGATTATAGATAAAGTTCTTATATTATTGTGAAGCTTGATATTTCCTATATGTTCAAATATAAACATTGGACTCGTGATTATAAAGTTTCTAAGATTATAGGCTCTTTCCATCATTTATTTGTTAAAAACAAATCTATATATATCAAATGGCACCCCGCTCCCAATAGATTAAAACTCAATTGTGATGGCTCATGTTTTGACTAATGGTGAATCAATTGGAGGATTTATTATTAGAAATAAATTTGAAAATATATTCAATTCAAAAGGATTTTATACGGCAAGAACACTCTTATAATTGCTTAAATTAAAGCCTCATCAATACCTAAGATTTGGATGGATATGTTGAGTTCAGGTTTTACTCCATGATATCTTGCACCTATTCCTCAAATGACTATATATATATTGAATTTGCAAGTGGATTATTAAAAATAAAATCAACCTAAAATTACTTAATTCAATTAGAGATAAGTATTTAAAAAAGTTTTTATCAAGAAAATTCAATCTATTCAAGATAAGAAGATATAATATAGTAACATGTTTAAGTGATTAATATAAATTGAATGGTAAATATTTTTCATTATTATCAATTGGCCTTTATTAATAAAAGCCCTCCTACTTTAAAAAAATTTAAAAATAAATTTAAATCATAAATTAATATTTAATATATTTTATAATTATAAATATATTAGGTTATTTAATTAAATAAGATAAAAAATATAAATAAATAAAATTACTTATTAAAATATTTTTATAATTAATAAATAATTTCATTGGGTTGAAGTTTATAAATTTAGTTTGACCATAAATCAAATCGGTTATGTATTGGAGATATAAACTAAAATTCGCTAAGATTAAAATTGATTCCGTGGAAAATGTTTGTAATTAAATATATAGTTTGCAATTTTTCTTCACGGATATACTCAAATATAAAGAATGTATCTATAATTAATAGTACAATTTCGGTCGATAAAATTTGTTTTTATTAACTAATTATGATTGATTTTTATATCTTAAATCAAAGTAAAATTTATATTTAAAAATTATTTTATAGTCATCCTTTTTATATGGAAGTCTCCTATATTTTTATCTAATGTTAGGAATTTTATCAGAATAATTGTATAATCTAATAAAATTATAAAATTATTTTATAAATTTATTTATTAGGTAAATCACAAATAACTCCAACTAATATCTCATTATCACTTAATATCCCAAAATTGCAAACTACAAACAGATACATATATCATAAAAATGGACAAATACCTTTCATCGGTATAAATATGATGTTTTAGGTTGAAAACCTTTTTTCTCTCTTTTGAACCAAAATGTTTCACTTCCCTGCCCATTACTTCTCTTAAGCCTTAAACCCGAAAAATCCAAAAAACCCAGAAACACCCAAAATTATCGACGAACTTCGACGAACACTAACACACTCTGACGAACCCTCACACACATTTGGTATGATTCATCGTCCATGATTTTTTTAATGAGCTATAATTTATTTTGGACCTTCAGTAAATGATTGTAAAAATTTGAAATCACATGTAAGAACTAGGTACTAAGGATACATTTTCAGTACTTGGATAGTTTCGGAACCAAGTCTGGAAGTGTTGGATTAACATGAACTAGGTTCTTACTTAAACTCAAGGTAAATATAGGGTATTGTTGATCAGAACTCACATTCATACTTTATTTTTGGGTAAACATAGGGTTTCATAGTATATACGGTCGTAGTATTTACATATGAAGTGTTATATTTTATTAATTAGGTTTTAATGTATTGTATGGTATTCCAATTTGATTTTTTGGGACTCCATTTTCGCTTGCTTTTCATGTAAAGGTGAGATACGAACAATGTCTCGCATATTCTTTATTTGGCATACACAAAAATCACATAGTTGCACTAATGGTTGTGTATTGCATGTTTATTTGTCAAACGTCTCGCATGTTATAAATCCAATATGTCTCGTCTCTCATGGGTGAACTATCTATAAATACCCAAATTTTGGAATCGCATGAGTAGTATCATTAGAATCACATGGTTAGTATCCCTAGAATTACATTGTCAATAACACTAGAATCTCAAACATCTCACATGTTACAGAAATCCAATATGCCTGGTCACATAAGGTTGTGCTACCTAGGTCTACTTTGTGTCTTGTTTCATCAACCCGTTTCGCATGGTATTTTTGCAGGGAAAATGTATCTTAAAACTTGCTTTTATAGATCAAGTTTAGTTAACATACTAGATTTGATGATAGAAAAGAGTCAAAATATTATAAATGAACCCATAAAAGCTATCGTTGAAATTCATTTATATATAATATCAAAGGCTTCTTATGAGCTCCGCAATGAGAAAACATTGATGAAAAAATATTATCAGATTATAACGAGATCATAAAAATATACTCAGTGGAAGAAGACGATTTCAAAATTGAGTCCAAACAGGTCAAACTAATGACCAATGACGTGAAAACTGTTTTGGGGTTAAAACATGTTTTACGAGAAAATACCTTTAAACTAAGTCAGATGATTCAAACTTTGTTACACCGATGTTCAGGAAACTGAGGCAAAGATCATGAGAACATACTTTCCGGATGAAAATTCCACAAAATTTGGCAAAAACAAAATAAAACCAATATCAAATAACTTGATAAAGGTTGTCTTTATCATTGGTAGCGCATGCTTGAAGACAAACATGCAGTTTTTTCACCAGGATCGCATGGTAAATCTGCACTAGACTTACATTTACATATAGTTTACCAAGATCTCATATTGTATTACACCAAGATCGCATGGTATATTTTATCTAGACTTGCACGTATTTTTTTCTACAGGATCGCATGTTCACATTCGATGAGATCGTATGGTTAATATGTACTAAAATTACATGTAGTTTCACTACCAGGATGTTTAATTTCATTATGATTGCATGGTTTATTTGATCAACATGATCGCAAGTTTAATTGCATTATGTTTTACAGAAGGTAATAGACCAAACCATTAGTGCGGGGGTCATGTTGTGAAGGTTGTGGTTACTTTATTAATCATGTTTCTATTCTCTACCATGTTATATTAAGTATCAGGAGATACCTGAAATCACAGGTTTAATATACCTAAAATTGCATGGTTCAATATACATGGAATCACGTGTTTATATACATGGAATTTCATGTTTATTATACTTGGAATCACATGTTCTTAAAATCTACGAAAATGATAAGACAAGAAGATTTGATATCTTCTTCGTTTTTATCTTAGCCTTAAAGAGGATTTCGAGGAGATAAAATATATTGTTTAAGACTAAATATGGCATACCTTACAAATAGGTTTAATTAAAAATACACGTTTCATCTTTGTTATGTAAGTTATATTCTATTTTTCTTTAATGGAAATATTCTAGCGTAAATGCAATAATAAATTCTAGAGATGCGTGAGGTGTTAGTTGTTCAGAAGGTTAATAAAAACTAAAGCTCTATACTTTTTGGTAGATTCTATCATTCATCATAATAAATAGAACATTCTTCGTCATACTCGTATGAAGACTGGAATATTTCCAACACATTACCTGGATATCACTCAATTTAAAATTCGGGCTAAAATATTACTCTTCCAACCTCTTGTTAAAAAAGTTAAGGTTCGTTTGGAAGGTTGGGTTGATGTTATGTTTTCTCGTGCTGGTAAATTTGTTCTTATCAATTCAGTCGTTCCTCAATTTATATTCATAATTTTTCAGTTCTTTTTGCCCCATAAGGGGTTTCGAGATCGCTTGAAAAGATCATGAAGAGTTTTTATGGAGGTTTGGTAATAACAGTCATAATTGGATATCATGGGATACAAGTACAAATCCTAAAAAATAAGATGGAGTTTGTATTACTTCTTTGTTTGACATAATAAAACTTTTGCCTTATAAGATAGCTTGAAAAATCATAAAAACTTAAGGTCTATATGTTGAATTGATTAAAAGTAAATTACAAATATGGGAGTTGGGATTTGGTATCCTATTATGGCATATCAAACACAATCAAATAATATTTAATCATTTTAATAAAGTCTTTGAGTTTTTGGTTGGTCACTTAGGTACATGTGAGATTCCATTCTACCATTCTTGGTGGTTTTTTGATAAATATGAAAGCGGAGATGAAAAAATTTCAGTATGTTTTGATCAAAAAGATATTTTGAGGGACCCTACTAAATTACAGCAAGTTTTGTCACATATCACGAGAATTTTACAACATAAAATTTATAAATATCATTCTCGGCTTTGTCCAGATAGAGACGATATGTTAATCTGGACTCTAGGGTCCCATGAAGAGTTTTCTACGTCTTTGAATAAGGTTGGACTTCAAACTCCGATAATTCATTTGAAATATAGTAGAATATGGACACATATTATTCCTCAAAAAGCTCATTTTCATTTTGAAATTTCCATATTCCAAAATTCCTACATATAATTTTATTATTTCTCTTGGCATTTCACTTATATCGAAATGTGTATGTTGTAAAAATCTTCAACATGAGACTTTGCACCATTATTTTTATGCAGTGATTTTTTTCTAATAATTTGCAGGGTTTATTTTCTTATTGGTTACAACGTCCTAGGGTTTTTTTATTTTTACGATTATTCATATTTCATTGGAATATAAATAG
This sequence comes from Limnanthes douglasii subsp. nivea, assembly GCA_036936605.1. Taxonomy (NCBI): domain Eukaryota; kingdom Viridiplantae; phylum Streptophyta; class Magnoliopsida; order Brassicales; family Limnanthaceae; genus Limnanthes; species Limnanthes douglasii. The sequence goes on from JAUPFV010000005.1 coordinate 288,469,432, forward strand.
AATTCAATGTAAACGTTCTCTTATAACTCGTTCTCCTCCGTGATTTATTTCATAACATGTCTGGAAATGGAGAAATGAGATACTATGATAAGAATGTAGTCAAGTCAATATGTAATAAATTCAATAAAAAAATGATGTTGATTGACATATGTAGTGGAATGAAGGTGAATGATTCTCCTGATTTTCATTCTGATAGTATTTTGGTAGTTCAACCATGAAGTAAAATGGGTATATATAAATGCGATAGATTAAACTTTCGAAAAGGTATTTGAAATCTACTTATGATGGTTTGCACTACAATAGAGAATATTATATTTAAAGAATTATACATGATGTGGATGAGGGCATGGTCTTTTTTGCTTTTGTTTTATTTATAGGAAATAGAAATACTTTATGGACAGAATGTGTTATACATTTTGGGTTGGAAGTTGCTTACTCTTTATCTTTGGTTGTCGATATTATTAAGGAGGATTCTCAATTGGTGATTAATATTGCAAAATATTATTCCAAATCTTAGGTTTTAAGGAATAGACTGTTGGATATTCATGATGTTAGTTTTGGGACTCAATTTGAACATATTTTTAGAGAGGCCAATAAAGTTGTTGATTGGTTGGCTAAATGAGGACATACAATTCAAAAAGATAGAATCATTATTTTCCATTGGTGAGGGTTGAGTTAAAAAAATGTGTGTGGAAAGATTCGTAAGGTTTGAGATCTTTTTAAATAGACTAACGCTCCTTGTTACCATATTTGATTGGATATGCAAGTTATAGGTTTTTCATGTTTTCGCATGTGGTTGTATCCTATCTAAAGAAGATGACTTAGAAGCTTTTTATATTGTTTTTAGGATGATGGAGTTCCAATGTTCAACACTATATAGTATGCTTCTTTCATTTTATACAATGGTTTATGAAGCATAAAGTCTAATAAATTGAGTTTCCAGGTAATCAAATTGTCTTGTTAGATTTTAGGTCTCTTACAGATGGTTATATTAAAAATATAGAATCGTCATTCCTAATTTTCGTTAGTTTTACTCCTTGAGTTTAAAACTAAGTTATTTTTATTCCATAATATTTTCTTTTGGTTATTTTTAGAGGTTTTGGTCTGATACTCCTTTCTATTTTTTAGCCTTTTATATTGTAATCATAAAATTATACTCACACGATGAGTTTTATCAAAACAAAACATAATCCAATAATTTTTTAAAATTAAGATCTTTATCTTTTAAATCACAACAATTAAATTATGGATTCAAATACAGATGGTCAACTGTCCAATATTTTAAAAAATTTAATATCTAATTAATTTACCTTAAATTATGTTTTATATATAAATAATGAACCATATTATTTTGTTTTTTAAATGTCAATCAAGATAGAATTGGTCTAACTTGCTAAAGAATAAAAACTCATTGAGTTGTATCATAAGATAATAGAAAAAGAATAAAGATACGTGCTAACATGATTAGTTTCACAACATATTGAATATGTATTTATAAGTGTCTTCTTTTTATAAATAGGATCATATTCTATGTATTAAAGATCTGAGTGATAATGCAATATTCTACTATCTTATTGCAAATTATTTTTTTACTTTAATATTCAATTCAATTAATTAAATATTTGGATTCCCATAATCTAACTTTTCCATGCCAAATTGACACCTTCTGTGGGAAGCGAATTGCTACCATGAGAATTTTAAAAAACAATGATACTTATAAATGATTGATGGTGAATTCAAATACAAATATTGATCCGATCATCAGTAAAAATGCATGACACATGTTACAGAAGTTTGGTCATCAACTATGTTAGCTTAAATAACTCTGACAACTCCACCAGCTCTATCGGTTGCAACAGCCCAAGTCTTGAATTTCCATCAGTTGGAGAAAGACCTGTGAGATGAGAATGTTAACAATTTTGAACATTTGCAGACTATGTTTCGACTATGGATCCATGACTAAGGTCACTGATCCGCATCCAGAAGACCATGAGAATGAGAAAGATGACGATATTATGAGATCCATCTTAAGTAATGACTACTAACCGACAAACAACATGCATAAATCCCTATCTCGTGAGCTAGATCCGGTAACAAAAAAATGATTCATGACACAAATCCTTTGGACATAGTGTAATATGTTGACGCACAAAAATAAGCAAGTGCGGAAGTGATAACTAACATTGAGCTCCATCTGAACGACCAACATCCTCTACCAGTACCACAAGGACTATAACAAAACATCCAACATGCCCTTCCAACATTTTAGTTGAACCTATAACAATAACTTGCAAAGCTCCAACCGAATGTCTAGAAACATCTTATGGGGCTTCAGTCAAATCTCTATAAACAAACGTCTCATGCATTTTAGTAAAGTGGCCCGCGGGTTCCCCTATTCCCCGGAGTACAACCGAACCTCCAATAAGGCTTCTCATAGGTTCCTTCCAATCTATCAACAAGGAGTTCAGTACTATGCAGTGCAATCAAACCTTCAATAATCTTCACCAATGATGCATCATGGATTTCACATGATCCTAAACCACTGCTAGGAGTATATTATGTTTAGTATCACACTACTACAACAATGCAAAAATCTTAGCACAACTATGCACCCGTGTACATGAACATAAAATAATAATACACCCAAACCCAATTATTATAGAGGACATCCAATAAAACATGTCTTCCCAAGAATACAGGGTTCAAATGAACCCCCATTGGAAGAAACCCTACAACCTTGCCAAATCATTAACACGTTTTGTAACCCCAAGGGTATCTACCGAATTTCCTAAATAGAGGTAGTACAACTCGTTTGGATAAAAAATGGTAAGGACTTGGGCACCAATAGGCTTACATATTCCTCCAATAAACAAACAACAACTGAGTCGACTTCGTGAATTTCTGGGGCAATGCATTGATTTAGTTTAACAACCTTCTCTCGGGATCCATGATAAGCTTAAAGATGTTGAGGATGTTTTTTAAAATCATATTATCAATTCAAGGTAATCAAAATAGATGAATATTATATTATACATTATAAGAAGCGAAAAGAGATATTAAGATAATATACTTAGAGGTTCGTAGATACAAAAAGCGAGATGCAATAATATCATGGCTTGGTGGCAAATACAGCATACCACCAATGCATATTGCTCGGGCCTCTATCTGACGTTATAAGGCATTCAACTTATTTGACTTGGTGAAGCTAGTAGAACGTCACATTAAGTTCAATTGGATCTCTAGAGCATGTCTTGATGGAGATACCATAATCTTAAATACTTAACCTTCACACCATCCCATAGTTCAAAACAAAGATCGATTAATAGTGGCTCAAGTGAAATCCAAACACTTCCGGATGCCTCCAAAAACAATACATATCTTTCAAAAAGATTAATAAACAATCAAACAATAAAAGAACGCCCATGAGTAATTACAACAATAATGATAGTCGGCCGTAACGCTTGGCTAAGGGAATTTTAACCAAGTTAACTGAGAATCTATGAATTACCTACAAACTCATAAAAGATATACTTTGTTACCAAGCACCAGATAAATTACAAACCCCAAAAGACTATTGTAATAAAAACAACCATGGATTGATAGGCATTGCATGAGCAGATCACGAGTATGATCGTCGAGGGAAAACTTTCGAAGTTTGTCAAATAAAAACTAAAATGACAAGATGTTTCATTGGGTTGATCGAGATCCTTTGTCAAGGAATAAAAGGTAAGTTACAACTACACTCGTCAAACCAAGAGCTCTTGAGAACAACATGATATTCAAACTAGAAAAAGAACAATATTTCGACTTGGATATGAACATACAAACCATTGGAATCATTGTCGCTGGTGATCCTTTATCTATAATCACTAAGAATTCAAGAAAGAGACACGTAGATGATATATAATTCCAGCACCAAATACATATCTTCCTATACGCTTACCACAATTCATAACCAGTATTACAGTTTATCGACGATGATTTACGCAGAGTAGATGTACCCCCACAATGATGTTGTCCTAATGACGGTAGAATTGGCAAGAGTAGTAGTCCAACGAGTAATGATCAATACTGGAAGTTTCGTCAACTTCCTTTATATGAACATATTTGATATTGTGTCTTGATTCCATCTCAATGGATCTTGACTAGATTTACCGGTGCAGATTTCAACATATTGGAAGAGTTCCCATTAGATGTCACCCTTGGAAGAGAAGAGTTCCAAAAGATTATTCAATGCTTATCCATGATGGTGAAAGCTTCCTCATTTTACAACTTTATTTTGGGAAGATTATGGTTGGACCAAATGCACGATGTAGTCGATATAGTATATTAGTGCCCCTGATACATGATAAATGGTAAAGTAGAAGTGATCACACGAAACTATCCATAGATTGTTACACAACTTTCATCGCTCTAAAAAACATAATTAATAAAGGAGAAGGTCTTCTGATATAATATGGATGATCCAAGAGAAGCTTCATACATTATAGAACCAGTACATGAAGTCGAATGCATCCAAAATGAAGTGAACAATATATTTAGATCGATCGTAACTTACCAACCGAAATAAAGTACACACTATTTGATTTTTTACAACATAATCTAAACATGTTTGTTAGAATTTCCAAGATGTCACTGCGGCCCCAACAGTGGTCATATGCAACAAATTATCCATCAAAATAATTTTTGGTCAATCAAACAAAAGATTAGTTCTTACTTGCAATAAAAAAACAGAAGTCATCGTTGAAAATATGGATAGACTAATTATCTTCGGTCATATTCAGGACTCCTATTAGTCGGGCTAGAAAACTAATTGAGTAATGGGTAAAAATAATAACAACAAATGAAGAATGTTTGCCAACTTCACCGATCTCAACAAAGTTTTTCCAAAAGAGAATTTCCTTTTGCTAAGAATCGATTAACTCCTCGATGCAACCGTCAGGGATCATGGTCAGTAAGAAGATCATTTAAGCCGATCACAACTATCAAACCTAGTTGTTATCGATCCCTCACATAACATGAAAAAATAAAAATATTTTGCAGGAATATTAGCATTATTAAAAATATTTATTTCAAAATCCTCAAAAAGATGCCAACCATTTTTCTGATTTTTGAGTAGTACATGCAAATTTCTTTGCACTCCGGCATAAGCAGGGGTGTTTAAAAACATCAACAAGTTCCTGAACTCTCTAAAAATATGAGCATAATTGTTCTTTTACTTGGCTGTCTCGGATTATATTGTCAGCTTAAAGCCAAGGCCCATAAGCAGATGGACCATGATCAAGCGAGCCCAGTCTGATACAGAATCACGAACACGTCTCCGAGCTCCATAAGTCAACCATGACTTTTGGCAAAACGACAATGATAAGTAGTACCAGCAGTCGTTTTCTACGCCATTGCCGTATCTTCTATCTTCCGGTCAATCGCAGCATCGACTATCCGATCAGAACTGATCGAGCCGTCTTCTTCGTAGCTTCAATGGAGAAAACAAACATCGACGGCCAGACCTCACCGTTCTCTTCCTCGTCTAATCCTACCAGAAGAAGGTGAGTCTCGAAAACTTAGCCCGCGCTTTCATTTTCTCGGCTACCAAACAGAATTCAAGAATGTAGTTTAAATTATAAATTATAACGATTGTGATTTTATTTGATGAGGTAGTGGTGGTAGAGGAAGAGGTTACGAGGTGCAAAGCGGCCGAGAAAGATCCAGAGGTGGCGGTAGCGGCGGTGGCGGCGGCGGCGGTTCAGGAAAAGATAAAATCGATGCTCTCGGTAGACTCTTGTGAGTACATTTAGTCGATTTGCAGTTCTTAATCTCGTTTCGATTTTAGTTTAGGTCTATATCTTTCTCAATTTAGGTTGATTTGGTATCCGAAATCTCGAATTGAATAGCTGAGTTCAGATCATTGATTATGAGTTGAATTTGACATTAGAATATGAAAATAGGATCATATTGATCTTTACTTGGATCTGATTTTGAAGTTTGTGTGTGTAATGTGTTGCTTCAGAACTAGAATACTGAGGCATCAGGCTGCCGAGCTAAACCTGAATATGCGGGCTGATGGATATGTCAAAGTTCAAGATTTACTTAACCTAAACTTGAAAACATTTGCTAATATTCCATTAAGGTCGCACACGATTGACGATGTTAAAGAGGTTCGTTGATTATATAGCTGCGTTTCTTTTGGTATCTGTACTTATTTCTTTTGGTGTTGATGTTTAGGTAAGTCGAGAATTGCGTTAATAAGTTCCAGTTCAAATTTCACCTTTTATATAGATTCAGGGTTTTGATTGTGTATTTGATTCTTCCTTTCAGGCTGTTAGAAGGGATAGTAAGCAGCGGTTCGGCCTCCTTGAGGAGAACGGCCAGCTTTTGATACGTGCAAATCAGGGCCATACGTTGACGGTAATGAATTTTTAACTATCAATCTTTTTTGTACAAATTCCTACAGGGTTTTAGAATTTTTCATTTTCTAACATATGCTGATGGTCTTATCAATTTTTAACTGCAAATAAATGTAACTTATGACAAGAAGCTTATGTTAGTGGTCGGGCAAAGCAACCTTAGCAACGTTAGTACTGTAACCTCAATTTAGGCTAGCTCGGTTTGGATCTGAGAAATTTTGAGGCCTCCAATGTTTTTCCATTTATCTTTTCATGGTTTATTATGAATGAGGCATCTGAATCCGAAAGGTTACTATCGTTATGTTTCTTTTGTGTTTATGTTAGACGGTTGAATCGGAAAGCTTACTAAAACCAATCCTTTCGGTTGAAGAAGCCCCAGGTGAAATTTCTAAATGTTATTTCCGCTTTAAATCGATATTTCATTCTATTTCCATTAAATTTTACCGGCCTCACGAATTTTCTATTCTCTCGATGGCAGTGTGTGTACACGGAACGTACAAGAAGCATTTGGATTCGATATTAGCATCTGGCTTAAATCGCATGAAAAGAATGCATGTTCACTTCTCACGTGGCTTGCCAACAGACGGTGAAGTAATCAGTGGTAAGATACTCTTTACATTGTCATACCATCTCATTCCTAATCTTGGTCATAACCCATGATGTTCAACTTATACCCATTTACAACTCTATACGTGAGTTCGTAGTTTTGATCCGTGTGGATAATTCACATCCTTGTTGACAGGTATGAGACGTAATGTTAATGTTTTGATCTTCCTCGACATCAATAAAGCTCTGGAAGGTAAAACTTGCTAATTGTTGTCTACTGTTTTAGTGTATACTCATCACTCATAACTCGTAAGTCATAATATCCGGTGTAGTCTTATGGGACCAGAATTGATGCTTCTTTCTCTCTTTTGCTCGCAGATGGAATGAAGCTTTACATATCGGAGAACAAGGTGATATTAACAGAAGGTTTTGAAGGTTCTGTTCCTGTTAAATATTTTATGAAAATAGAATCATGGCCTGATAGACAACCTATACCTTTTCCTTTAACTTGATATTGATCATCGTGAGTGAACTGCTTTTCATTTTATGTAAATTATGCGTTGTTTTTTCTCATTCTCTGTTTGTATATGTTTGCTTGTTACTCTAAAATGTGAATTTTACAAAACATTTCGATGAAAATGAATATGTACATTGTTATTTTTAACCGAATTACTTTTCGTAATTTACATTTCTTATGATACTTTTAGCTTCTGGCGATTGAAGTTGTTAGGTAGTTTACTTCAAAGTTAAAATAGATATACTTGTAAGAAAAGTAAACATTGTTAATAAAATATTATTAATTTTATATACTAGTGTTTCGCGAATTCTAAGCTTTATGTTGGTTTTGGTTTTCTTTTCTTAAAAGAGTTTTTTACTTTGGGGAAAAACCCTACACCAATTTTTGTATCAAATTATTTTTTTCCATCACTTTTTTTAGCTAAAAAGCTTGGTTAGTCATCGGAGTTGGTCATTTGATTTTTTATCAAAATAGTCATTTTGTTTCATTAGTGGTCAATAGTGTTGGTCTTTTTTTTTTAAACACTGTTAGTGACTATAAATGTAAAAAACAAACAAAAATAGTAATTTTAAAATAAATTTAACTTGAGTGACAGTTTTGAAGCAAATGTCTAACTCTGGTGATTAACGAAGGTTTTTAGCCTATTTTTTTCGATTTTGCATGTGTAATTAGCTAGGAACGCTAAGCTTTCGGTTTCGATGGGGTCTTTTTAGTTTGATTTGGTATATTTAAAAAAAAAATTATAATTTAATTTAATTTAAATTTAAATTTTTTACTTTAAATAAGTATTAAAGTTAATCTTTGTTTTTTATTTAAAATTTTTAAGTAACTATTAATTTTAGTAATATAATATATATAAAAAAATCGGTTTTATTGGTCCGATTACTTATCGATTTTACTAACTTATAATTTATCGGTTCTAATTTATCGGTTCTAATTGGGTGAAGCTATTTCCTCCATCAAAAATTTTATTTCCTCTATAAATAAAAAGAAATTTCACCTTATTATTTCCTCCATAAAAAAAATAACATATTTACCCTTTTCTTTATTTTTATTCCAAACTCATTGATTCTCGAGCAACTCCATGGATTTTTACAGCCATCCCAACTATCTTCATCATATTAACTTATACACACCCAACCATTCCTATTAGCTTCTCATATCAACCCCCCATAAATCCTAACCCTAGCCTGGCACTATAAAGTCGGTCTCATCTTCAATATTTCTCTTCTAATCTTGGAAAACAACAAACCATGGCCAACTACTCGATTTCTCTTTTAATCTTGACAAAAACGGCAGTCTCTCTCGAATTCGTCTAAGCTAGAAATCATTCATTATTTTAAAAAACAACAACACTTAAAAATGCACTATTGTTTATTAAAACAAATGAAATACAACTAATTCTAAGACGGCATCTCGGAATTAGGTGCGTTTTTTATATAAAAAACACATGATTCCGAGATGTCGTCTCGGAATCAGGTGTTTTTTTCTTGACAAAAAAGCACATGATTTTTAACTATTGTCTCAGAATTAGTTTTTTTTTCTAAAACTTGCAAAAATTGAGATTTTCGAAAATATATTTTTTAGGAGAGATTCTCAAATTACATAAATGTAAAATTAAAAAACAAGATTAAATTATCTTGTTGGTTGATTGGGTGATGTTCTCCGGTGTTAAATCTTTAGTTTGAGTTTTTTTCTCTTCAACGAGTAATCTTTAAGAAATTTGATTTTGTTTTTGTTTTTAGGGTTTAATTTTAGAAGTTAAATCATATATGTTGGATTTAATTTGGCTAAATGTGTTTGTTGATATAAGGGTTTCATAATGGTTAATGACATAAAGTTATAAATTAGAAGTTAAAATGAGGACAAAATAGTAAAAACAAGTGATAAATTATTTTTTCATTTTGAAATATGGAGGAAATAAAAAATGTGATGGAGGAAATAGCTTCACCCTAACTGCTTTTATCGATCTGGTTCTACCTGTTTATCAGTTTTGATGGTTCGATTCTGAATTGGTTTTATTGTTTTTAAGCTGAATTCATAAACCTGACTATTAAAGTTCGACCTGATTCTTATCGGTTCTCGAGATCCTTGGTCAGGGGATGCATAGGGCAATTCAAACAATTATACTAGATTTTATAGGAAAATTATCAATAATACACCTAATTATTTTTTCAATAATATTCAAATTTAAATGGCAGATATCATTGATAACAAATTGGAGGATCGCATTTTTTTCAAGAGGATCAAATGTGACATGAAAAAATTGATGTTTGAAGTAACTAAACGTGTAAAATTCTACGACATAACAACAAGCGGAAGATAACCATAAGTACATTTGTCTGGGACTTAACTTGAAAGCTCGATGTCTGAATTATAAACATTGTTTTGAATACATAAACTACTACCTCAACCTGAAAGCCTAAAGATGAACGAAACAATGCTACAAGCGACGAATACTACGATCTATCGACTATCGATACCGGATCCTTTAAAGAATAAAATGACTGTCAAAAAATAGTCTCGGACTCTAATTACAACTCTAGGGGTCGTCTGGTGCACAACTTCTAACCCCAAAAGCTAGCTTTCGAGAAACTTATGCGCAAAAATCATATAATTATAAAAGCAAGAATCAAACATCTAACAACCTGCATATACAGTAGACATAATACGAACTGTAAGAAAAAAAACAGAAGAGCCAAACTATGATTGCGCTATTTTATTGAAACTGAATACCAATGATACATGTTTCTCCAATCAGCAAATGCTCTATCGGTATCGAATTCTACAAAACGTAGAGTCTACAACAATTACATTCCAAGAAAAAAAAAACAAAAAAATAGTAATCGTTTATGGTTTTCTTTTAGTACATTCTTAAAAAAACAGCCCAGAGAACGGACAGCAATCGTGTTCGCCAAAACCACAAACCTTGTTCAGATCAAGACAGGGTTGTTTTAATCCTTATACAGTACTCGTATCATCATCATTAAACACATACGTGAAAGAGAAAGCACGATAATTAACCGAATGAATCGCAAATCGCAAATCGCAAATGATCTTTTTATAACGAAAATCACATGAGTTAGAATTACCCTGCTGCCTTTTTCCCTCCCGAGTAGTAACTAAGATACCACCTAACGAATTTCTTCAACCCCGCTTGTAAATCGGTCGTAGGTTTATACCCGAGTTCACGTTGAGCTAAACTTATATTCGCGTGAGTAAACTGAACATCTCCGTTTCTAGGCAACTTCATAATACTTCTCTTCGCTTTAACTTTCAAATGCCTTTCTAAAATACTAACAAGATTCGAAACAGGAACAGGCGAAGTATTACCTAGGTTAAAAACTCGTAATTGAGCAGGACCCTTTTTCTTCCCTCCGGTTCCGGTACTTTTCTCAGCTGTATCTAACGCACCTAAACAACCCTTTACTATATCGTCGATGTAAGTGAAATCTCTAGCGACCGTGCCGTGATTAGGCGCTTCGAAGATAGGGATTGATTTTCCTTTTAGTATGTCTCTAGTGAAAAAGAAGTAAGCCATGTCTGGTCTACCCCAAGGTCCGTAGACGGTGAAGAATCGGAGCCCTGTAAGGGAGAGACCGTATATATGGTTATAAGTATGTGCGATTTCTTCGCCGGCTTTTTTCGTAGCTGCGTATAAGCTAGCTGGTTGATCAGTTCGGTCTTTTTCGGAGAACGGGACTTTAGTGTTGAGTCCATATACAGAGCTAGATGATGCCCAAACTATTGAAGGTTGAGGATTTGCAGACTTAACAACTTCAAGTAAATTCACAAACCCAGCTATATTACTGTGTACATAAGAGCTAGGGTTTTCCATTGCATACCTCACACCAGCTTGAGCTGCTAAATGCATGACATGAGTGAAAGGGACGACCTCGAAAAGCTTCTGTAACAAAGCGGCGTCGTTTATGTCTCCCTCCACGATGAAAACCCCGGTTCGTTCTAGAAGTGCTTGTCGAGCTCTCTTCAATGAAGGATCGTAGTAATCGTTGAAGTTATCGATTCCGAGGACTCCATCGCCGCGACGTTTAAGCGCAGACGAGACGTGTGTGCCGACGAAACCGGCGGCTCCGGTGACAAGAACCGAGATTCCGTTTGTTGAACGGACTCGGGCGGATGAGCGGACTCGTTTCTCCCATGCCGGACCGCCCCAGCTGGAGGTTCGGAGTGAACGACGAGATGGATCGGATGGGATTGGATTCGATGAAGGAGATCGAAAGAAGAAGATAAAGATTAAGCCCAAGAAGATGAATGACCAAAATGTAAGCTTTGCTAATGACGAATGCCATCTCGTCCGGTAAAAGTACGCCGATTTTTCCATCTTGAACTTGCCTGGAGTCGACGGAATGTCGTCGGGATGCGACATTTGTTTCATTTTCGAAAAGTTTCTCGAGAAAGTGGTGGGAAATCAATCCAGATTCAGAGGGTTTTTGTTCGAATTCAATCAGATTTGGAAAGATATGAACTTTTTGTTCGAAATGGATTATGGATTTTTGGTGTGTGACATTGTTGTGAATCAGAAAACTTTTGAAGAAGAAGAAGATGATGAAGAAAGATTGAAGATGATGAAGAAGATGAAGAAGAAGATGATTCTCTCTCTATCTCTATAAGGTCTCTATTCAGCTTCAAATACAGAAAGTGTAAATCAAGATTTGACTTTGCTGATGAAAATGGTAATTGTAGAGAGAAGAGAGAGAGAGTTTTAAAATGCTTAATGAAGAAGAAGATCAAGAAATACAACTCATTTTCTTGCAATGGGTTTTTTTTCTTTGTTACCAATTTTTTTAAAAAAATATTAATTTTTTTTATAGATTTTTATTAAAAATTGATTAATTATTTTTATTGTTATTTATTATTTATCTATTAGAAATGAATTTGATTGGACAAAGGAGCTAAAATTTGGGGAATTCATGTTCTTATTAACCTCCTTTATTTAGGGAATTGTAATATTTTACTTTTATGTTTGTGAATTTGAGGAGATTTTAGGGTTTAGTTTGTTGGAGATGTATGTGGATGAGAGTTAAGCTACATAATTCTTTTAGATCATTGTGGGGTTTTAAAATAATTATATGATAAATGGATAATGATGATACTAGTATGAGAATGAATATAAAAAATATGTTTTTTTTATTGTTCTTGTGATGTAAAAAAAAGATCTACTAAAAATGATAGATAGCTATAAAATTTAGTCCAATTGAGGGATGAATATAAAATAAATTTAATATTTTTATAAGTTTTGATTCACTAATTTGTTATTTTCGATAAGTTTTTTAATTCGTGATATATTTTTCAGTTGGAGTTCTGAGTTGGAGTTTAAATACTCTATTAGAGGGTGTTTTATACAATTTGGATTTGAATTCTGAAAGTATTTCCTATTTTCTATATGATTGTAGTTTCACTAAGAGTAAGAGTATTTGGAAAGCCTTTAGTTCTAAGTTGGAGTTTCTGATTACCAAGACTACTGGCAATCTTAGGTTAGTGAGATGTCAAACTAATCGCAATCTCGAAACCGACTTATGCGGCGTTTTTGCTTTAACGCAGTTATTGACCAAATCTAAAAAATACCAACATAAATAGGAGTTTTATACAAATATGATATTCATTACCTTTTTATACCCATTTTACCAATTTCAATGACTAATCATGATATTTAGTCATAAACTGTTTATAAAAACAATATTTTACAAAACATACATCAACAATCCGCAACATATTTATACGAATAATAATAAAAAAAAAAATTAACATTCTCTTATATGATATCCCATTTTACAATTTATATGATTTAAATTGATGAAAAAGGAAAAATAAAATAATTGAATAAATAAACTTAATTTATATAAGTTTGAGACAACTAGTCTTAGAAGTTAATCTAACCATTTTCGTATACAAAATGATAGGAGACAATTAGCAAATTCATAATTTTTGCATGAACTGTGTTTGCCGTAAGATTAAGGAATAATAATTATAGATATGGAAAAGAAAAAAAGGAAACTTGAAATGAAGGCAACTATATATTTTTAATTATAGTACAAGTCTCTAATTGGAAAATTTATTGTTCTAATTAATATTTGTCTGAACAACTAAACAATAGGAGTCTAATTATCTACATATAATAAGGTCAATTATGTATTTATATTATCTTAATTAAGTCAAAAGTATATGTTCATTTAATTATATTGTTTTTATAAAGTCAATTATATGTTTTTTTTATGAAATTTAATATTCACGACATGTTTTATTAATATATTATAAACTTGAAATTTTGGTTTTTAAAATTAAATTCTGAAACCAAATTTGAAATCTAATTTTAAACTTTTAACTTTTACGAATTATAAATATAAAATTGAAAAAAAGTTTAAAGTTTAGTTCAAAGTTGGATATTTATTTTTTAAGAGTAAAAGTTCTAAATTTCAAAAGAGTAGTTATTTATATATAAGAGTATTTAAAAGAAAAAATAATTACGGATAATTAAACATTATATATATATATATATATATATATATATAAAGTTATATAATTTGATACAAAATATTTATAAATAATTTAAAATTTACTATCAATCTAGGTTATATATATATATATATATATTATGAAAAATATAACGATTTTTACTATTTTGAATTTTAATATTTTTTAATATTTTAGATGGCTGTATGCATCTATGATAAATCCTTATTTTATAAATTGGTCGGGTATATTCAACAATTTTTAGATTGGCCGGATAGATTCAACCATTGTAAATAAATTTTTAATCTTTGTAAGGGAGTTATTAAAATATCTACAACGTTTTTTATGTTTGTTTTGTTAAGATTTCCAGATTCTTTTTTATGTATTGTTCTATGAAATCGAATGCTCGTGTTTTTTTGTTGGATGTTAAATTCTACCGCAATTTATTTTTGGCTAAAAACCTGAGATACATTTGTGTTGTATTTTGATAAGAACAATTTATTATAGCCGAACAAAATTTCAAAAGCATCTTCAGATCGATGTATGCTGGTCATTTTCATGTCTCGTTAAAAATTATTTTGCCGCTTAAAATCTCATTTGAAAAAAAAACTCAAATAACTAAACGTAAGATAAGTACATTGAAGACGTAGTCTGTTGATAGGTTTGGACTACTTCAATATATAATATAGTAACCCTCTAATCATTTTGAATGATTATAAAATGACTAATATACCATGGTCAAAACTAAGATGAGTATTTTATTTGAAAACTGAGGTTCGAATTTGCTCAGATGTTGTTTCTTTCCACATTAGAATAATTGATTGTGTCGTATTTTTGTAGTTGCATGGTCGAATGTAGGTATATGCATAAATAAGATATATTAAAATTTATTTTATTTTTGAAACTCTATACCTAGTCTAGAGTATAGATCTAAGCCCTTAATCTAGATTATATCTCATTCATTAAATTTTAAAAAGATATAGGGTTAGGATTTATCACCTCGAATTATATTTACGGGTCGCCTCTATTAGTTTTTATTTATTTGTTCTTCACCATTGTCTTTTTTATTGCCCTAAATTTTCATTTCATCTTTTCACATTTAATCTTTAAAATTGTAATTCTTTATTTAATATACGGAATTGTTTCTTAATTATTACTTCTCTCAGTGTTAGGTAAGTTTTCATGTGACAAAAATGGCTAGAAATAGAAGCTCGAAACCCGATATACAACATGAAGGGGGTTATTTTGATAGTCATACTCCAAGTATGAGTGTGTTTTTTCTTTATCGCCTAATTCATCACAAGATAATGAATCAATGTTGGTGTTACAGAGAAAAAACTGAAAGGCCAAGGAGTTAGAGAAGATAGTAATGTAAAAATGTGTTGTTTCTCTAATTCTTATCTCCAATGTAGATTAGGAGAGTGAATTTCCTTTTCTTGTGGAGATGTCACATAGGTATCCTACCATCATAATCGTCCAACCAGTATGTTTTGAGTTATGTTAAGTCGCGTTGAAACACAAAGTGTGACATGTGCTAGCTATAAATACATCAATGTGGTCGATCATAGCCAAACGTATGAAACATATGAAATTCCAACAAATATGGAAGTTCGATTTCCAGTAGAGGGTAAAAACTCACTTGAATACGCATGATGATGAATTAGTGTTCTTTACATATATCCTTAAAACGGGACTTTAGTTTTTTTACACTGAGACTTCTTGAAATTTTTGAACGATACATATATTTTTCCTAATCAACTAGTGTCGAACGCTTGGAGGATTGTAATGACAACCACCATCCGGTCTCGGATGGTGTACACGTACTTCATTGTGAGGAGATTATTGGCCATAAATTTAATCGTTTGGTGAAGTCCTAGTTTATACTTCTAATTAACGACGAAAGAGAAGACGAAGACTATTGCAGGCCTTCCAAATTTTACTAAGATTTGGAAGAAGGAAGTCGTGTATGTGATTGGTTAAATAAAAAGAAATTGATATGTTTACGCGTTTAGACTTTTAAAAGCGAGCCTTTGACCCTTCTGTTTCATTGAATTGTGAGTTTGACACTGGACATAAATTGTATTTTTGACTAAATATTTTATTTATGTCAACTGTTGTTGGGGAAACACTCCTGGGATTCTCATTATGTTGAGTTTGTAAAGGAGGTTTCCTAATGGTGCTACTTAGTTTGATCTATGAAAATCCTATTTTCGCAATTTTATTATTATTTAAGCAACACATTTGCACTCATTTACGCAACTCCAATTTGTAAAATTTGAAACTCCATTTCTTTCAAACTTTAAATTAAATAAAAATTCCAAAAATACATATATATTTATTTTTTAAATCGAATAAAATAAATTTAATGAGTGATATGTTTGAATTTTGTTTTTATATTTTCATAACCAATTTACACGTAATTTTGCAACTAAGAAAAAAATAAAAAAAATATCTTTCATGAATCTAGTTCTTTGGTCCTAAAAACTAAATTCATTAGTATTTTTGGATGTATTTTTTTAGAGCTATAGTTTGAAACATATGACATTTTTAAAGAAACACACATGAAGGAGAATAGAGAAAAACACACAAATAGATATGTTTTAGAACCAAAGTTTTGTTTCCGCAACTATTATTGTCTTATTTACGCAACATATTTGCATTTATTTTTGCAACTCTAATTTTCAAGATTTAAATGTGCATATATTTCAAATCCTAATTTGAAAAAATCTAAGAACATAAAATATTTAAATTTTTGTAGCTTAAAATATATAGAATTTTAAAGAAAAAAAATAAAAGACACGAAATATAAAATCATACAATGATACTTATTCCATAACCAAAATCATATATCCGCAACTATTTTGTTCTTATTTACGCAACTCTAACTTTTAACATTCAAAACTACTTTCAAACCCTAACCTAAATTATTTTTTAGAAAACAAAAATATTTTAATGTTATAAAGATGAACAAAAATAAATCCATGAATGATATGTTTGGAAATATTTTTTTCAATGTTCGCAACCAATTTACACATAATTACGTAAAAAATCAAAAAATATATTTCATAGATCTATTTTTTGTTTTAAAAAATCAATGGTATGTTTATATTTTAAAAAATAAATCACTCGATTAACCTTATTTCACAACAAAAAGCGTATCTAAGAAACTTTTTTTTTTATTTCTATAATATATTTGCACTTAATTCAGTAATTACAATTTTTAACATTTAAAACTTCATAGATCTCAAACATTAACTTAAAAAATAATCTAAAAACAAATATGATTTCATTTGTTGAAGACGAATAGAACAAAATCTATGAGTAATATGTTTAGAGATTTTGTTTTTATTTTCATAACCAATTTATATATAATTTTACAGCTTAAGAAAAAACAAATTGTGGATCTAGTTTTGTCGATCTTAAAAAACATAACCAATGATATTTTCAGATTTCGTTAGAGCTATAGTTTGAAAGATATTACCTTTTAATAAAAACATAAAAAATAAGAGAGAAAATCATACAATTATATTTATTTGGTAACCAAAATCATATCTTTATCATGTATTTTTTTTGTTATGGATGAGGGTCAAAGCTCACACTTACATATTTTTATTGTTGTATACATATGATGGCCGAAGCTCTTCAAGGGCTAAAAACTATGTTCAAGCGTATTAATTTTTTTGTTTAAAAAGTGTGAAGGTCGAAGCTTGTCACAGAACTGAATACTAAGTTGAGAATTATTCATTGATTTGTTGTTGAAGCTAGGCTGAAGCCCTTGTAGGTGTTATAGACTATCCATTTGCATCCAAAAATGATCTTTTGTATACTTATTGTGGCTTGATACCTTATAAAATGTATTATATAATGACGAAAATAAAAAATAACTTAAAATTTATGTAATGGAAAAATAAACGTTTATTAAAGATAAGTGCATCTGTAAAACTTTATCATGTTACTCAGGTAAAAAATAGTACAACCAATGTATAAACAAATTTGGTGGAAATTGTTTATACACGATGTTGAAGCTAGAATGGATTATTCTTCATGCAAATCTTCATCATTCGCAAAGATAGTATTGACACGATTGTTGTTTGTTTGTTGGAAGAATTTCTCATTACTCTATCGTATGTTGCACCCTTCATATTTTGAAATGCCGGATGATACACCTGGGGGTACTAAGTACGTTGGCGGTTCAGCTGAGCTTGAGGGTTACTTCTTGAAGAGGTCGATTGAAACTTGTTGGCTTGGGGTTGAATATTCTACTGATTTTCTCTATGACGACTGGGTCTGATTATCGTGCAATAAACTAATCTCTTCTTGTTTGACACTTTATCTAATTTATCACCATCACGTACTCATTTAATGAATAAATTGTATTTTTTCCTCCCATTATAGTATCACGCCTTAATGGTTGTTGTAGATGTTATTTTGGTTCATCTTGAACATTATCATTAGATTTTTTGTTATTCTCTTAGGGTCCTCGTAAATCATCGTCTATCACTGGAGACTGAACATGGTCCAAGTTCATTGTAATCGCAAGTGTAAAAAACTTTCATTTTTTCTAGTTTCTCAAAGTATTCTCTAGTTTGGTCTTCAAAGAATACTATATCTTTCATTTTGATCCGATAACAACTCTCTTCAACTTTAAATAGTTGTTCAGAAGGGTTGTGTTCAAATCATGAAATGGTTATTTAAACATTAAACTCTCTAAAAGCATTATTAATCTCATAAATAATCTTTATCTATTTATTAATTATATTAAATAAACATTTGATTCCCTTTATTTTTATCAAAATTTGAAAACATAATTATTTACATACTTCAAATTAGTTAAAAGAACGAAGAAGTTTTTGATCGAATATTCATCTTCAGTTATATAAGTTTTGATTAGTTCGATTAATTTTTCTAACATAAAGAAAATAGTTATAGAATATTGTTAGAGATATAAGGCCTAGGCCCATTAGCCCATATAGTTTATCTATAAACAATAGCTTTATACTCTATATAATACACACTTTCTAATAAACAGAAACCATAGCCACATCTTGGCGACTACTTCTCTATTTTGTTCATTATTTAACAAATATAACATATACAAATATGACAATGATGAAAATCAAGATGATAAACCAATAAATGGTTTGGTTATATCAATTTAATGAAATTAATCTTACATGGTGACGAGATAATCTTCAATTATTTCTTATAACACTTAAGTATTAGTTCATGAATCCATAAAACTCAATAACACAACACCGTAAAATATCCCATAATTTTTTTTGTTAAAAACGTGAAACATATAACCTTATATATCTTGTACACTTATTGTGTCACCTGTCTAATCTATACACTTGGGAAACTTTAACATTCAAAACTCTATACGTTTTATTTATTTTATTTTCCAGCAAAGAAATGTTTGTGGAAGAATAAATGAGTTTGCAAATTAAATATTGGAGAAAGTTATTCAAATAAGAAGTACAATGCAAGACTCTGTTGCGGAAGGATTCGGTCATTATAAGGGAATATATAAGTCTAGATCCAACGGTGAGATTGTTATTTCGAAAACTAAAAGTTAAGATGTTGTATTCCTTACGGACTCGATGAGTCTTCGTGTTCATCTATATTGATGTTTATATTATATATTGCGTTCTTATAAAACATTTGGAATTTTGGTCTTCCATAATTTTCTACTTTATACTACAAAGGTTTTTCACTCAAAATCGTTGTTGTTTATTTTTTTATTTTTTTATCCATCTATATTTTTTAAAGAGGTGAGTTACCACCTATCACTCAACCACAGGCTCAATTACTACTTACCATCGAAAAAACTAATATACTAATAGATACATCAACCACATGAAATACCCACAGGAACTTCCGCACATACAAAAACATAACACATGTATTTTTTTTTTGTAAATTTTTAATAGTATGAATCTACCAAACCAAATTTCGAGAAAAAAAAACCAAAAAAATAACTTATTTTGGTTATTAAAATGAACAAAACTAGATGATCCATAAATGTTATTTTTTATAATTGTTATATATATTTTGCAGAACCAGTTAACATATGATTTACGATAACTCATGATTTACAATTCGTGATTAACCCATGATTATCAGTTCATATTTAACACACGAGTCTAAGTTCTGATTTAACACATGATTCGTGATTCAAGTTTAACTCATGATTCTTAGTTCACATTTAAGAGACAATTCTTAGTTTGAATTTACCACATGATTCACGATTCACGTGTAACTCATGTTTCTTAATTCAAATTTAACACATAATTCTCAGCCTGAATTTAACATATGGTATTTAGAGTATTCAAAAACTAGATATTAATTGGCAATTGATAAAATTGGATGGATGGTCGGTGTTATTACGCCTATTTTTGAATAATAAGAGATTAAGAACTTCAGATTTATGTATTAAATGGTACGTCACCCTCTAAGAAATAACAAAAAACAATATTTTTTATATTAGTTTTATTTAAACGAACAATATATTTTCATAATTAAAAAGTCGAATTATAAATATAATAATTTATGATAAAAATAAATACATTCAAATTAATTTCAATAAAATCTCAATAAAATATACATAATATTTTTAATGTATCTTTTTTAAGAATTTAATCAGAGAAAAGTTTGTTTATGTTAAAGATTTCTAATATTATATCAATATATATAAAATCAAATTTGTTTTTTTTATAATTGATAAGGGTGGCATTTGTCAAACCTAATTATTGGATCTCATAAAAGATGAAGCTCATTGCATCATAATTTGGAGGTTAAAAAGAAGAAGCAAAATAATAATATGTATTATCACAATCCGCTACACGATTGTAGAATTAACATTGAATATGTGAAATTTGTCGCTTGATAAACTCCTGATATATATATATATATTCTGTAAATAATAGAAAATTCTGTATATAACAAGCTCCCCGAATCTTAAATAATTCACTACCAACCTTGAGTTATTTTCTTATTTTATTTTATTCTATAATATATAAATTTATACATTTATATCCATCTAATCTGATTTTGCCACACAAAATTGGAACCACCTCTAAAAAGCGATTATCACCATGAAGATTTTTCTTCTAAAATTGTCAAAAAAACAAATATACCTAAAAGGAACCGATGGTGAATATAAATGCAGATGTTGATCCGGTTGTCAATGAAGACGTATACGTGAATTCCATCAGCGGGTGCAAAACCTGCATAAGGAGAAGACCAACAATTTAAAATATTATAGGTGATACTTTCTGCTTAGACCCCGAGAGTGAGATCAATGATTTAGCGTCTGAACGACTAATATGAGGAGGAAGGTGAAGATGCTACGAGTTTCATGAACCGGAAAAGAAACAAAATAGACAGCAACAGACGCACACTCTCTTCCTCAGGGGCTAGAGCTGAGAACAACAAGAAATAATCACGATAAAAATCCTCCAACCAAAATGGAAGATATCGATTCTATGATAGGATCAAGTGAATGAGTCAAACTCCTGTTTTTTTAATTCACTAACAAGGAACTACATAAAAAAAATCTGATTACATGTGTCCTCCAATCATGAGCTTGATGAAATGCATACCAAATTACCAACAAACATTCAGTTTTATCTGAATGAGCCGCAACTTCCACTAAGCATCAAATAATCTTGTGTCTCTCGGCATATGGCGTGTTATATACATTTTTAAAGATATTTAAATATATTTTTTTAATTTGAATTACTTTGTACTTTTTTTTATCTATTTTTAAATTAAATTTTAGCAATATTTCAAAAATAATCATTTGTATATATTTGTAAAGTTATACTATTAAAATTTCAATAAAAACCTATAAAGTTAAAAATCGAATTCGGCCCCAAGATAAGGGGGCAACACTTATGAAAATGACAGGAGTATTATTTAATTTATGTGATGAATCATCTATCAATTCTCTTATTATAATTCTCTTATGAAAATTACAGGAGTATTATTTAATTTATGAAATTTTGAACATAAAGCAAATTAAAAAAGTGTACTTTTATATGACTAGGTACACCTCACCTTATATTAAGTATTAAGGCATGGAGAATGATGCCAACCTCACTTAATATCAAGACTTTCTGTCTTTTTCTCTTTTTCTATTCGTCACATGGACCGAGCGGTGAATAATACTCTCTTTTATTTCAATAATCGAATGAAGATATATGATAAAAATACAAATTATAATAATATCCAAGTTATACATACCCGAGTTTTCAAAGTGGAATATAATAATAATAATAATAATAATAATAATAATAATAATAATAATAATAATAATAAGATAATAAAAACATCAAGAAAAAAATGCATATCGATATTGAAATTTAACTGTTTTTTAAAAAAATATATAGTATAATAAAAGAAAAAGTGAGTTGATCAACGAAGATATGTTTTACAAGTTTTCTATCAGATTAACAACGAAACGCAATTTTTTTTTTAATTTAAAGGGATAGTGAATACTAGAAAGAACACGGAATTTCAAATTATTTGTGTATATTAGAAATTTAAGAGTAAAGATCAAGTTGTAGATACATTAAAGATTTTGTATATTAAGGTACAACGATAATGGGTAAAAATAAAGGTTATTCGAGTAGATAATGGTGGTGAATATCGAAGACCTTTCGAAGAATACTGAAAATATCATGGAATAAGGTCGACAAGACTGTCCCTAAAACACCGCAACAGAATGGTACATGAGAAAAAAAAATAGACGGAACAATTTGCGAACAGATCTAAAATATTCTCTTTGTACAAAACTATCAAAGTTATTTAAGAGAAATGTCATGGTCTATGTTGTATACATGAATAATTTTAATGAAATTCTCCCCTAATCAGTAACCTCTGGTCCTAACAAGCGTGACAATATAGGAGAAAGATAAGTTGATACAATGCTAAAGCCTTTTGTAAGCCAATCAATTGCAAAGTACTTTGGAGCGTTTGATTTAGAGGAAACATCATTTCTAGCATAAAGACACCTAAAGCATCAGATGCGTAATGTTTCTAGAAGAATTGAACATGTGGGTTGGATCCATCGCAAGAGGTCCGCCATGAATAAAGGACCAGACCTGATCGATGTGTATGACTAGGACTAAAGGGTTGGGTATGACCGAGGGCAGTCTTAGCTTGAAGGGTCGGTCAAACGTTACTTAAGTTATGGATTATAGATCCTGAATCATAGATAATCATCAAAGCATGTGCTAATGAATTCTATAAATACGATGCACGCTGGATCACTGCCCGACCTTTGGATTTTTTTCTTAAAGGTCAAGGACCAATGGATGACCAACCTTAAGAATACCCCCAGGTTATGCCATCTATCTTCAATGAATTTACACCACATGTTATAATCAATTTAATGAACAATCAAGACTTATGAATACTATAATTATGGTGCTCGTGGATTACCACTTCTTCCATAAATTGCTAGAAATTTATTAAGCTCTTGGTCCGAACCCGTCAAGTATTTTTTATCTAAACCAACTTTTCGTTCGTTCATCTATAAAAAAAGTTGACATTATAAAAAAAATTAAAATACAATATCGACGCAACAACTTCTTCAATATCTCTAGCTCCAACATCTAAACTAATTTTGAGTGTCTTCTCCCCCTACGGTGAGTCGACCCAATAATATTATAGGAAATGTGAGAGAAACATGAGAGAAAAGTTCGAGCTTGACTTATCTCTAGATTCGCACCACTAATATTCATTCTCGCATTGGAGAGAGATGGATTGATCTCAATCACCGTACTTAAGACCAACCAACGTAGTTCGAAATCGAGCGACTATTGGATGAAAATAAAAAATGAGCAATGTATTAGTTCGAATGCTGGTCTGACCATAATGGAACTACCACATATAACTAGTTGTCCATGAAAATAAGAAACTAGGAAAAAATAATCTGATTTTGGAAAAATTTAATGTTTTGAAAACCTAAAGAACAAGAAAACTCACCCTCATTAGCATACATAACCAAATATATTTAGGAAAATACAATTAGACTTTATATTGTATAATTTTTAATAAGAGGTAACATTATTTAGAATGGTAGTTTGTAATCCATTTATTTGATAGGTTTTTGCTAAGAAAATTTTGGCCAAAACTTGTACAATAACTTAGACAGAGCTATAAGGGCATGTATGAACAATATGCAGTGCTTCTTTTTTTCTAACCATTTTGCGCATAAGTGTAAGGAAATGATGTTCTGAGTAGGATCCCTGATTCTTTAGCTATATGAACAAAATACCTTAACTATCCTCTCTAGTCAATATGAATAAATGTTATTATTCTATCAAATTGGTTTTCAACAAATGTTTGAAATATTCGAAGGTATGCAAAGTTTAATTTATTTTTGTCATAATGGGTAAATCCAGATGAATCTAGTATGATCATCTAGTAAATTATATAGTATCTAAAGCCTGCCTAATATTGTATAAGTGAAGGACCCCAAAGGTCATAATGATTAAGTCTTGAACATGTTTAGAATAGGAATTAGATTTAGAATATGGTAGAACTGTGACTTGCCCAACTGGAAAGCATGACTAGAAAACCATTTCATTACTTGAGACAGTAGGAAAATTATATTGTTCCAAAATAAGAGAAAAAACTCTACTAGAAAGTGGTCAACTTTCATGTGACATCCTTCTCTTAGAAGAATTAAATTACTAGCTAGACCTGAGTGATTCTTAGTTGAAAAAGATTGAGCATTGAAAACACTAGGTTGAACACTTGAAAACTTTTTGGACATACTAGAACTACGCGGTCTTTCCATCATATGGAGCCCATTTTCAGTTCTTCATGTAAGTAGCACATTCTTTGTGGTTTTTTCCTTCATAAAACAAACATAATTTTGAAACACAATATAGACAAGGTTATGTAAGGTAAGTTGAGATTATTATTTATTATGGGCACATGTTGAATGATTTTAAAGTTAATTGTTTCACATATTGGTGTAGTAATTTTAAAAAATCTGAAGTGTTTAATACATAGTTTCCCACCACAATCTACTATAATAGTCTTCGGACCAGTCAGCCTTCTGGCTTATTAGGCTAGGATTCTGTGTGACATGATGGCTAGAACCACTGCCAACATACCATGCATTGTCTCTAACTTGATCCCGAGTAACTCCGGAAACTCATAGTTTTAATTCATTAATGTTATAGTCATTAGGAATTGACCCCATGTTAGTAGGCTCATCTTCAAAATAGTAGTAGGCTCCAGTGTAGCCATACTTGCCACATATCTGTAAGGTAGGTTTGTCATGAGTATGTTTACCATATCTACTTCTTCTATATTTATTTCCGACTTTGTAGTTATTTGAGCTTGAGATGCTTGAGTTTTAACCGGGGGAAGTGTGCTAATCGGTTGAGGCTGCGGGGTATATCAAGACAGAGTACCTTGTTTCGTAACGACCAAGGCCTGCGCGCTCTGCTGGATTTGTGCTGCCAGCTTGGACGCCTCCATCTCCTCAATTAATATCTGTTTTCCACCTGATCTAAGAGGGCGGAAAAGGTAAACGCCTGTTTCTTGGTGACTTCCTGCTTCATCGGTCTCGGAAGCAACCCTAGTCGATATCCAGTCAAAGCTACATTTTCCTCACAATGATCTAGATCCATTTTTGCATCGATAAAATGCTACTGTAATCTCTGAGGCTTTCTCCCAAATTTTATTTGTAGTTGGCAATTGTGTCCCCATTTTCTCGGAAGCTCTTGCTTCCGACGAACTGCTGCCGGAACATCACCCAAAACATCCCAAAGTTTTTAATACAGCCCTGCGGTAACTTGTTGTACCACTTGGAGGCCCGATCTTTGAAAGGTCATCGAGAAAGCTCGGCACAGAAGCTTGTCATCATTGTCAAAACTTAGCATAAAGTTCTTGAAGGCCTCCAGATGGTTATCTCGATCCTTTTTGCCGCCGTACTTTTCTAGTTTGGATATGTCGAATCTCTTCGGGAGATGTCCCGACAGTATTTCATCCGACAATGGCGATGCTCTCCAGTTAAGTCCAAATCTGAAAGCGCCGCCACCGAGTCCCTCAGTGGGGATCCCATACAATCCCTCGTTGTTCGGGTTGATAAACTGGTTGCTTTTACCCTGTACCCGTGAGTTTGTCTTCCTGACGGTTGCCATTGAACTTGAGGTAACACTACCCGTTCCTCCCTACTTGCTGTCAATATTTCGGTATTCTCGCGAGAATTCGGCGTCCTTTTCTCGGTGTTGTCTTTCTTGGGTTTCGGCGAGTCAAAAAGCCTTGATCTATTGCGTCTGGATTTACTCTTCCTGGTGAGTTTATTTCGTCTGACTCTGCGTCGGTATTCTCTACCGAAGACTCGTCCGAAGTGAAATCAGTGGAATCGTCCCGATCCTCTTTCGAATATTGCTTGGTCGTTCCTTCCAATTCCCGATCCAGTTTGGGTTCCCGATGACCACAGCCATGGGAGATGTTATTGTTATGATTCACACCCAAGGAATCTTCCTTGTCGGTGTCAATCATAGGCTATTTGTCTTTTCCTTCTTCGGTCATTTTATCATTTAAAGCTTTCTCCTTCTCAGCATTCAGTTTCGCGATATCCTCCATTAGCTGTCTTTTCGTCATGATTAGAGTTGACCGCTTATCCCGACCCTGCTCATAGTGATCATGGTCAGGAACTCTTTCACCCTCAGACAATGACCCAGCTCGGGCTGTAACTCTCCCGATCCCTTCTCCAGTCATTTTGTCGTTCATAATTGAGTTAAATCATGATTTTAAGGAAAAAGATGCCCTTCAGGTATCACGTTTCCCACAGACGGTGCAAATGATGAGTAAAGATGTGACTAAAGAGAGAATCTTGGATCCAGTGTATGATGTGACTAGAGTGAAAATTGTAGAGAGAGAGAAAGTGGAAAGAGAATGTATTAAAGAATGTCTACCAATCCAGGAATAAAAGGGTTCCCTTATATAGTAGGTGAGGTGGTCCCCACTTATTTCCTAGGTGGTCGTTCAATTGTTACAAATTGGTCCCTTTCTTTTAATACTTTTAGGACATTATCCTCTAACTAAGTAATAAATACACTAATAGGATAATTACATGTATTTCTCTTGACAATTAATATTTCTAATCTTGACTTGGCGATTTATCTCCTTATCAACTTGTACCTCAGATGTACTCCCAGCAGTAACCTGAAGATTAGATGTACTTCCAACAGTAAACTGAAAATTAGATGAACTTCCAGCAGCAGTCTGGAGTCTCTTCGAACATCCAACACGAGTAAAGAGTTTTGTCATATCTCCTAATGCAACCGGGAGAGACCACTAACTCGCAATACCAAGCATAATCGAGCGATTGAGGGGACCAATAAGGATTTTTGTTTATTATGGATTTCAACCATTCACCACAAGGATACATGTCAGGCTATGCCCGTAAGAACAGTGTAAGTACAGCCAACAGGTTACATGGGCTGGAAACTCATTAAACATACCATTTCATGAGGAAAATGAACTGTTGTAATGGTGGCATCATGCATGACGATGACGACAACCTATTAGGTGACGAATCCTCGTTTTCTCTATATATCTTGTATGACAACTTACCATTCATCTACAATAACAACAAGATTTAAATAAACAATAATGAAGGAGATCCATAACATCATATCCATCAGTTCAACACCGAGATAACACATTTTGGAGAGGATGAAATGATGAAATCCATAACCTTTTCGATGACATTTTGAGGTAATGCACTAAACTGGTTCAACACATTACCCTTTGGAATCATAAAGAAATTTAAGATGGTACACATAACTTTTCATAATAATTTTATAGGGTCCAACGTCATGATGGGGACTACATCACTCATTACAAGCAACCACCAAACAAGACAATCAAAGAAAATACTCAATTTTTTGCAGACACAAAAAATAACTTGTATAATTGTCATGATCTGGTGTCAGTCGCGGCTTATAGAGAGGGAATCCTACCATGGTCGTTATTGGATTCAATAATAAAACATAAAACCTTCAAATTCGGTTACCTACTTAGAAAAATGGATATCCACATCAAAATTAAGGAGATCGCAAGACCTAGAATAGACAAGAACACTTTTACTCTGAATACCCGATATTCCCTAACGTACTATGACAAGAAGCAATGACCTGATGGTGGCACATGTACAAAATAAACAACAACAAGAATTTTCTCGGAACCACAACGAATGAGCACCGAACCAAGAGTCATAAAAGGAAATATCCAATGGAGAACGCGAGATATCAACACAAATAATGACAACACTCGATGATCAAACAGCCTATTCGGTGGCCCATTCACCAAACTAACCAAGAACCTGGAAACTATCTACGACTAGACAAAAAATGCGATCCGCTACCAAAGACCCAAAAAACTACTTAAACCCAAAAAATATAATAACAAGAGAAAACATTATAACTTTCACGATAGTTTTACACACTATACCAGGATTATAGAGCTTTACACTACTATGTTTTACAAATAATAGACTATGGGAAACTCTTAGAGTATATAAAAAATGGACGGTCACGAGCCGATATGTGCTTCAATCGGCCAAGAAATTTTACAAGATGAGAAAGACATGGCGAGCGTGTAGTAGTATAACTGATGTAGTTGCACGAGCCAATGACTATATGACCCTTTTGGACAAACGGAAATGAGCTTTACTTGGGGCCCAAGTATCTGAATTAGGCATTGCGACCACTCAAATCGAATTTGTTGAGAAGCCCAACAATTTTCAGAAGCATCACATGCTGATAAAGTTCAGGCCAAAATTCCATCGTTTCAGTCCTCTTTTTACTGTTTTAGTGAATTTTCTGCATTTTTCTATTTTTATTGAATTTAATTAAAATACTTAACCAGCTCCAATCACTTTGAACTTGGGTTGTGATTTATTTTATCTCATAAGGAACAAGTTTTAATTTTGGTGTAGGGTTTCGAGCACTTCTATAAAAGGCTCTCAAACCCTATTTTTGTCGTCAGACTTTTTGGAAGATAATCGAATTTTTCTCTAAAGTCTCTTATAATCTGACTGAGGGTTAGAGATTATCAATTTTATGTTTTCGTCTATCTTTTCTTTGTGTTTGCTGTCGTCTATTCCATCTTGTAGTTTCGCGCTACCATATTGGTATTAGAGCGACATAGCTCCTACGGTGTGGGTTACGAAGGTATGCCTCCAAAGAGATCTTTACGTGGGAAGTCCACTCTTCCAATCGCAGAATCGATCGACCGTGATGAATTCAAAAACTGATTCGGCCAGTTTGGAGAGAATATGCACTCGTCGGTAAACCAGATGAGAGACATACAGGAAGCACTACACAGGCTGTTGAACAACCAAACCAACATATATTGAGCTTCAGGTTCGAGCAACCAGCCGTTGGGGTCTGAGAGAGAGACCGACCGTGAGCAGAATCCGTTTGCTCCTCGGAGAGAACAAGATAGGGGTCAATATTAATCACAAGACTTTCGTGAACAAGTATTTGAGCAGGCGCCAGTGAGACATCCCGATCAGAATGCCAACAACCGGTGGGAATCTGGATTCAGACCTGAGATCCCAGAGTTCCAAGGGTTCTCGAACCGGAGGAGTTTTTAGATTGTATCACCTCAGTTGAAGAAGTCCTTGATTTCAAGGAGGTTCCGGATGCAAAACGGGTACAGTTGGCTGCAACTAAGTTCTGAGGTCGAGCTGCATCTTGGTGGCAGCAGCTCAAGCAGACCAGATCAAAGCAAGGTAAGCAAAAAATAACAACTTGGGCTAAATTTGTGAAGCACTTGAGGGCTGTTTTTTGCCTTAAAACTATGCACGTATAATGTATCAACAATTCCAAAACCTTAAACAAGGGTCAAAGACTGTTGACGAATACACTAACGATTTTTTCAAGCTACAAAACCTTGTCGATATTGCTGATTCAGCAGATCAATTAATATCTCGCTACATAGGTGGGATGAGACAACACTTTCAGGACCAACTGAACATGTTCGACCATGTGAATGTGTCTGAAGCACATCAGCGTGCACTACATCTAGAGAAAGCCCTTTCACGAAGGCCTTATGGATGAGATACTGCCAGAACAACTCCAATGGCATTTCCAAAAAGGACGGTGGCCCAGGGGTACCAACTGCCACTCCTATGCGTACAGGTGCTAATTCGCAGGTCCCTAGTCGCGCAGATACTTCCTCGCAGGTCATGTGCTACCATTCTCATAAACTAGGGCACATTGCTTGATAGTTCCCAAAATTACGACAACAACCACAACAATTGAGAGCTTTGTCCACTGAAGCTGCTGATTTTGACCTGGAAGGTGACCCACGGTTGATGGGGAACTTGAAGATGTTGTTGATGAGGTTCAGGAGGTTCAGGAGGACCAGGTTACTTGAGGATATGTTGGACATGCATTGGTTTTAACGCATGTCTGCTTTATGCCCAAAGCAAGAAGTGAAGGGGGTGATTGGAAATATTTTCCAGTCGACTTGTACTATCAGGGGAAAGGTGTGCAAATTTGTTATTGATTCAGCTACGAAAATGTTATTTATGAAGAAGTTGTGCAGAAGTTGGCCCTGAAAACAGAAGACCACCCAAACCTCTACAAGCTCGCCTGGTTAAAGAAAGGTAGTAAGTAACAATCTCTAAAAGATGTCTGGTGTTTTTTTCTGTTGGTAACTATAAGGATAAGACATGGTGCAATGTCATTGCTATGGATGCTTGTTACTTATTGTTAGGCCAACCATGGAAATATGATAGAAGTGTCACATATGATGGTAGGAAAAACCGCTATAGTTTCATATGGAATAACGTTAGATTTATATTAATACCAACTAAGGATGTAACCCCAAAACCTGCACTTGTTGTATCACAGGATTCGAGTAAGAACTTTTTAGCTCGAAAAGCATTTATAGAGCATGGTAGTGGCACGAGGATTTTTTATCTTTTGGTGGTTAAATAATTTAATATTGATCCGTTTGCTGGGATACCTGAGCGCGTTAGACCGGTATTAGCAAGCTTTTCTATTGTCTTTCCCGATAATCTACCTACAGGTCTTCCTCCATTAAGAGATATCCATCACCAGATTGACCTAGTACCTGGGGCTAGCCTATCAAACCGACCGCATTACCGGATGAGTCTACAAGAGCATGAAGAGCTCTGTAGATAGGTAGAAGAACTGTTGACGAAAGGCCACATCCGTGAGAGTCTTAGTCTTTGTGTGGTTCTTACACTGTTAACACCAAAGATGGATGGCTCAATGAGGATGTGTGTGGATAGTCAGGCTATGAAAAAAATTACAGTGAGATATCGGCTTCCTATTCCTCGCTTTGATGATTTACTAGATCAGTTGAGTTGTGTTATCGTGTTTACGAAGCTAGATTTGAAGAGCGGATATCACCATATTCATATTCGCATGAGAGATGAGTGGAAAGTAGACTTTAAAACCCGAGAAGGTCTGTTTGAGTGGATGGTCATGCCATTCGGCCTTTCCAATGCTCCTAACACGTTCATGCGGGTTATGAACCAGGTATTTTGCCAGTTCATTGGAAAATTTCTAGTAGTGTACTTTGACGATATTCTCATATATAGTACTACGGGGGAGCTACACCTCCAGCACTTACGAAAAGTGTTGGTTGTTTTGAAACGAGAAGATTTTTATAAAGGACTCGACAAGTGTTGCTTTATGAAAAATTCAGTTCTCTTCCTAGGGTATGTTGTGTCAAAGGATGGTTTGTCATTGGATAAGTCAAAAGTGGCAACATTGCGTGACTGGCCGATACCTACTTCTATCACTGAAGTCTGTTCTTTTCACGAATTGGTCTCCTTTTACAGGAGGTTCATACATAACTCAGGACTGTCATGGCTTCAATTACGGATTGTATGAAGGGCAAGACGTTCTACTGGACCCCTGAAGAAACTACCGCGTTTGAAGAGATCAAGGTAAGACTGATCACTCCACCAATTCTGGTGTTACCTGACTTTTCTACATGGTTTGAACTGTATTGTGATGCGTCCGGATTAGGCATTAGAGTTGTACTCAGCCAACGAGACTGACATTTAGCCTACTTCAGTGAGAAGTTGAGTGGAGCTGAACTCAACTACAACACCTATGACAAGGATTTTTATGCAGTTGTACGAGCCCTATA
The DNA here is from genome assembly GCA_036936605.1 of Limnanthes douglasii subsp. nivea. Taxonomy (NCBI): domain Eukaryota; kingdom Viridiplantae; phylum Streptophyta; class Magnoliopsida; order Brassicales; family Limnanthaceae; genus Limnanthes; species Limnanthes douglasii. The sequence continues at coordinate 288,501,538 of JAUPFV010000005.1, forward strand.
ATGAATTTGTCTTATACACCGATCATGATGCCTTGAAGCATCTACAAATCAGGAGAAGATTTCTTCTTGTCATGCACGTTGGGTAGCATTTAGTCAATAATTTACCTTTTCCATCAAGCATACTTCAGGGGGCAGTTAACCGCGTAGCTGATGCACTGAGCCGACGAGTATGATGATTCGTATGGAAGGATAAGTTGTGAGATTCGAGATGATGAAGGATCTACTGGCTATTGATTCACATTTAGGTCCTATTCTAGAGGACGTCAACGCAGGTTTGAGAAAATATTTTGCAGTGAGAAACGATTACCTCTTCAAAGGTAATTTACTCTGTATTCCTGAGGGCAGTTTGAGGTTACTGATTGTACAGGAAAGACACGACGAGGGGCATGGTGGTAGAGATCAAACCCTTCACTCTATATCCAGTCAGTTCTTTTGGCCGCATTTGAGGCGAGATGTTATCCGTTTTGTAGTTGGTTGTCGGGTTTGCTAGGTGGCAAAAGGTACATTCTCCAATGCCGGTCTATACCCACTCCCAATACCGGAGGGACCGTGGCGAAGCGTTAGCATGGATTTTGTCTCCGGACTGACAAGAACATAGAGAGGTAACGATTCTATTTTTGTGGTGGTTGATAGGTTTTCTAAGATGGCCCACCTTATTTCCTGCAAGAAAACCACAGATGTTGTGAATATTACTACTTTATACTTTCGTGAGGTCTACCACTTACATGGCATATACCTGAATATCGATTCTGATCGCGATACGCGTTTTTCGGGCATATTTGGAACAGTTTATGGCGCCTCACAAACACAAAGTTGATTTTTAGCAGTGCGTATCACTCGCAGACAGACGCAAAACCAAGGTAACTAATCGAATTTTAGGCAACACGTTACGCACAGAGGTCTTCGGGAACTTGAAAGCATGGGATTCCCGCCTTCATCATGTTGAGATCGCCTACAACAGGCACCACAAGTGCAGTACTAGGTATAGTCCCTTCATGGTAGTCTATGGTTATAACCCATAGGATCCTATGGATTTGACTTTCCCAACGCTTGACAATGTTCCAGCTAGGGTTGAGAATGCCATTGCTGATTTATAGGAGATCCATGAGAACAAACGCGCAAACACTTGGAGGAAACAAGAGAGAAGTACAAGGTTGTCGCAGATAAGAAGCGCTGACGGATGGAGTTTGCAGTAGGGGACTTTGTATGGGCAGTTTTGACCAGAGATCGTTATCCTGTGCACGAGTACAACAAGTTAGCTGCAAGGAAGGTGGGCCCGTTTGAAATCATTGAAAAGATTAATCCTAATGCATACAGGTTAAAGCTACCCAGTCACGTGAAGACCCATAACGTTTTCAACGTGAAGCACCTGGTGCTGTTTACCAATGCTGCTGAGGATGATGAAGCTGAGAATTCGTGGGCGAATTCTTCCGAAAAAGGAGAGGATGATGTAGTTGCACGAGCCCATGGCTATATGGCCCAATTGGACAAACGGAAATGGGCTTTATTTGGGGCATGGGTATCCGAATTAGGCGTTGCGACCACTCCAATCGAACGCGTCGAGAAGCCTAACGATTTTCGGAAACATCACATGTTGATGAAGTTCAGGCCCAAAAATCCATCGTTTAAGTCCTCTTTTTGCCTTTTTAGTGAATTTTCTGCATTTTTCTATTTCTATCGGATTTAATTAAAATACTTAACTAGCTCCAATCACTTTGAAATTGGGCTGGGCGTTATTTTATCTCGTAAGAAACAAGTTGTAATTTTGGCGTAGGGTTTCGGGCACTTCTATAAAAGGCTCTCAAACCATATTTTTGCCTTCAGACTTTTTGGAAGATAATTTGAGTTTTCTCTAAAGTCTCTTATAAGCTGACCTAGGGTTAGAGATTATCAATTTTAAGTTTTCGTCTTTCTTTTCTCTGTGTTTGTCGCCGTCTGTTCCATCTCATAGTTTGGCGCTACCAATAACCAAGAACCTTCAAAGATAATGTGATCATTAAAATCTTTAATGCTAAATATTTGGATCCATACCATAAACGACAAGTTATATGAGTAATTTTTTGCAATGATATCTTTACTAAAGTCTCACACAAATGCAGGAATGAACATGTGGTCAAGCTGGGAATGCAATACCAAGGTCATACATCTCCATACTTATATCTTATATTGGGCTTTACGCAGTACCTCACAGTGATATTATGTTGATCACGATCAAACTAGCAGGGGTATCAATCAACCGCGTCATGATCGACGCAGGAGGCTCGACCAGCGTCCTATATAAAATTACACACAGCAAGATGAGGGGTGCACCGATGTTGATCTCATCTCAAAGGATTTTAATGGGTTTTACGGGAGTTGATGCCAACGTGGTCGGATAACTTATGGTAGACGTCGTTCTCGGTAGTACACAAAAATGTATAATGTATCTTCATGATAGTTGATGATTCATCATCCTAGATCGATCATGGCTAGATTAGATAGATGATATTGTCTCGACAATGCACCAACGTCAACATTATCAGGTCAAAAGGAAGTCGCGACCATGAAAAAAATCCTAAGATGTTATGGTGCTTTTTTATCTTTATAAAATAATAATTAATTAGGGATCTGATCATCATATACATCAAGTGTGTAACGGTAAATTGAAATTAGACGAACTAGTAAATAAAACTTAAAACAAATTAAAACTTATAAAAACTAAAATAAATAAATTAAATTTGATATAAAATAGAACCCTAATTCGAAATCCTTAAAAAATCAGAATATTGTAAGAGATAAATAGCGAAAAAAATTATATTTTAAATCTAAAAAATAAACTTAAAATTAAAATTCCATCTAGATATAGATTAAAATATTAAAAAAAAATTTTTTAACAAAACACGATGGTGAAGTTTCGATTCAGTCCAATGTTGTATATAATTTTTTGATTTTATTTATATTTTTATACATTTCGATAGTGTTTTAAATAATTTTAAAACGTTTTTAAAATATTACATTTAAATGAACACGTTTGTAACGATAAACGTTAACACGATATATTATGTATGCCGCCCGTTGGGCTTAAACTTTTGGCCCAATAAACAAAAGCCTAAACGTGTTGGATGCGTCATAACCCAAAGCGTCCTATACAATGATTACCATTCGTTCACATATGAAAATTTTATTTTTGAATGTACATTATATTAAACTAGTTTCGCTTAAATACCTGCCTGGTTGTGTTTTCTTTTATCTGAGTTTACTATTTCAAAATTAGTGGTAAGTATTTTTGGTTCCCTAAAATTTATAAATTTAATCCATCACCAAGTAAAATTTAAAATTTTAGTTTTTCAACCTTTTTTTTCCAGTTAAACTTTGTGATTTTTATTAAACAATTGGGAAATACATGGTTCATTTCTTACATCAGAGCTAAAGCCCTAAATCGAAACAATCCCTAAACGTTTCTTCATCTTCTTTCTGACTTCTCCAACTTTTCCGGACCAATTTCCAATCTCCGATTCCAAATCCTGTTCCAAAAGCTCTTGAAAACCATTTCTCTTCAAAACCCACAGCCCCAATTACCAGCAAAAGCCAAAAAAACCATCAATTTCTACAAAGTCGCGAAAGAGAAGAAGGCAGAAGGTGAACGACAGAGAAGAAATCCAGGTATTTTGCTCAAACCCTTCATGCAATCAAACATTTAGAAGCTAAGGTTGTTTCAAAGGTAGTATAGACCCATACTTTCCAAAAAAAGATAGCCCTCAATCTGTCAGGGAATCCATTGTCTTTATAATGCGAGTACCTGTTGGAGTCGATGGGTATAGAAGCCAAAAAATCTACTGCTTCATTTTGTTTTCTGAAAATTTGGGTTATCCTCATATTGGAAGATATCAATTTGAGACAGCAACCTAAGATTGCCTTGAGATACCATGGAGACCTTCCTGTTAACAGCATCGTAGCTAACACACTCGAGTCAGTTTCAATGTCTGGCGTAGAATTCCTTTCTCGAAGCAGAGCTGGAGCCCATCCAGCATGGCTCTGGTTTCAGCGATGACCGAGTTTCCCTTGCCATAGATTCTGCTATAACCAAGCAACATTTTCCCGTGACTATCTCTAACCAAACCACCACCGAAACACTCACCAGAAACCGTACAAGACCCATCAGAATTAAGCTTGAAACGACCAAGCTTTGGGCTTTTCCAGCTTAGGGAAACTGGAATAGATGGTCTAGATATTTGATTCACACGTTCCAGAGAGAGACCAATGTTTTTATCCTTGCCCCAATGCTTAAGCTTTAAGATATTAGTTTTGTCAAGGCTAGATAGAATACGGATGACATGTTCTATTATGTCTTCAGACTTTAGGGACCTGTCCTCCATCTTACTCTTATTTCTAGCATACCAGATAACCCAAACAATAATATGGAGCAAAATATTTCGAATTTGAATTACCTTGCTAGTAGACCAGAACCATGTTCTTACCAGATGAGATAGGGACATAATTCTGGTGATGAGAACTATAAAGTGAGACGCAAAAAATAGCCAAACTACCCAAGCCTTGTGACATTCAACCCAAACATGTTTAATATTTTCAGAGTTGCAACAGTTCTGACATTTTGAAACTAACTGAACGTTTCTTCTCTGCAGAACGGAGTCAACAGGAACCCACCCTTTGAGAATTCTCCAAAGCATGAATGAATGCTTCCTAGGTGTGTCACCGGATTCCAAATCCTAGCATACAAGTAAGAATTTACTCCATTCTTTCTAATTTTAGTCCAGGTTTACTTTGTGTTGAAAAATCCATCATCACTGAGGGTCCAACTGATTGAATCAGTGATGGTGGGATCCAGAGAAAATTAAGAGCATTCTGGATTTGATTTGAGTCCAAAATACTCTCAAGATTAGGGAAATTCCAACCATTATCCTCCCAGTAGTCCTTTACCATAGAGCCAATATAGTTGGTCCTAATGTCCTCAGTAGAAAACCTGATGAAAGGATCAGTCTGCACCATCTATTGAGATTGATGTCAATAGATCCATCCTTGACATGCCAACAAACATAGTTCTCAGCATTGTCTCTAACTTTCCAAATACGCTTCCAAATATGGGAGCTATTAGAGTGAAGAGGCACCACAAGAGGATGTTGATTCCTAAAGTAGATAGATTTCATAAAAGAAGCCCACAAGGAATCCTGACTCCTCAGAGTAAACCACAATCTGAAAGAATAAACCTCCTCCATCTCTTTAATTCTTCTCAAATTCAGACCACCTTCATTGTAGTCTTTGCACAGAGTGGACCATTTAGCCTAGTTAGTAGAAGTCTTGTTAGATTTAGTGCCCCGCGGAAATTTATTGTACAAGATCTCCAGTCTCTTAGTGATAGTTTTAGGTAAGTCAGAGATTTGAATATTATATATAGGATAGGTTGCAAGAACAGTTTGAACCAACAGAAGTCTTCCACCAAACGAAAGATTTGTGGAATCTCATTCATTGATTTTATTTGTGGTTTTGGCTATTAAGTACTTAAAATCATTAACTCTTTTTGTGTTATTGATTGAAGTTCCCAGGTACTTGAAGCGCAAACAACACTGATTAAAACCAAGCAACGTTTCCAACTTGTTAGCAACGCTAACAGAACATCTCTTGGAGGTAATCAACCTAGATTTACCTTTATTAACTAACTGACCAGAAGTTTCTTCATAATGATGAAAAACTTCCATTACTTTTGTGACAGAACCAGCAGCTCCATTGCAGAACACCAGGATACTGTCAGCAAAGCTAAGCACAGATAAGTCCAAATTACCTCTATTTTTAAAATTGATATTGGGCATGCTAGAAAAGAGACCCTTTAGACCTCTAATTAGGTACTCCTGTGCTATAATAAACAGACAGGGAGAGAGAGGATCTCCCTGTCTAAGCCCTTTTATTTGACTTGAAGAAGCCTTTTAGATTGCCATTAACAAGAACAGAGAAATTGCAGTTGACCGGACCTATTTCAATCAGCCTTAGGAAGTCTGCCGTGAACCCAAAAGAAGCCATCACACTTAGCAAAAATGTGTGATCCATTCTGTCAAACGCCTTATCTATGTTCATCTTTAGCATAACATTACCACCTATGACCCTTTTAGAAATATCCAAAGCCAATTCCTGGGCAATCATGATGTTATCATGAATTAATATGCCTTTAACAAATGCACCCTGCTCAGGAGATATAATACTTTGTAGGATAGTTGCAGGTCTAGCATTGATAAGCTTAGAAATAATCCTGCTTAAAAACGTAGTCAGACTAATAGGCCTGAAATCAGTCCACCCTTTAGGATCCACCACTTTAGGAATCAGACATAGAACAGTAGCATACAACCTTATAGGAAAAATCCCTTCTTTAAAAAAGTCTCTGATTGCCTCACTCTTTGATAATGGGCCAAAAATAGTTAAAGAAACTACCATTGAAGCCATCTCGACCAGCAACCACATTAGGATTGAGATCTTTTATGGTCCATAGATTTCAAACTCAGTAGGAATCTCCATTAGCATGTCATTGTCCTCCATAGATACCATGTTAGGGATATAGCTTCTCAAAATGTTAGGGTACCAAGGGTTGGGAAGATCATATATTAATGTTTTGAAATAATTAACCGCAGAATCCCCAATTACCTTTTCATCATCTTCCCAAGCCAACCCATTCCAAATTCTTGAAATCTTAGATTTCCTCTGCTTTCTTTTGACATAGTTATGAAAAAATGCAAAATTTATATCTTCATCTCTAGCCCAGGTGGTATGAGATTTTTGAATTCAATACTCTTCTTCTCTTGCAAGTAGCAAGAGATGATCATCCTTAGCTTTATTTAAAATTTCTTTATCAAGATTAGAATTCGAAATAAGTACCTTGGCCTCTAAGACATTGATCTCTGATTCCATGTTTTTGATTGAGTAAAAAACATTACCAAAAACAGCCGTGTTCCACACTTTAAGTCTAGCTTTAAGACGCTTTAGTTTAAACCACAACTTGAACATAGGATCTCCAGAATACTCCACAACCCAACAGCCTTCCACTAACTTGTAAAAATCTTTGTGAAGGCACCACATGTTGAGAAACCTAAACGAAGACTTCCTTTTAGTAGTAGATGAGGAGATATTTATAAGAATAAGAGAATGGTTAGAGCAGGTCTTAGGAAGGTGAGTGACTGTAGTTTCATCAAAGTATCCCAGCCAATTATTATTGAACAACACCCTGTCAAGCCTTCTTCATTGTCTCCCATTAGACCAAGTTAACTTATTTCCAGAATACCCAACATCAATCAGATTGCAATCTAGGATAAAAGAGTTGAAATTATCCATGCTTGAATTGTTATTAGTAGAGCAGTTCAATTGCTCTTTAGGGAAGGCAATAGTGTTAAAATCACCACATATAATCTATTCCTTGCCTTCATCCTCAATAGATTTTAGGTTTTCCTACAAAATCTGCCCTGAGACTCCTAGTGCACTTAGCATAAATGACGGTTACGAGAAACTCTTTGTTAACCATATGATGCTTAACTCGTAGATGAACAAATTGGTCAGCATTAACAATGACATCAACCATAAAATCATTATTCCATATAATCCACAATTTATTACTAATGTTACTAGTATAACACGGGAAGCCCAATTTTAAATAGATAGCTTGAATTTTAGAGTTGCAAACCATAGGTTCCTGGATAGCAACAAAACTGAGCTTCTTTGATCTTTTTATAGATTTGATTCTAAACTGAGTGTTCTTATTACCAATGCCTTGAACGTTCCAGTTTAAGATATCAATGGTCATTTAGAAATTTTGTAGTTTTTGGCAGTCACTTTGTGCTGCAAACACTTAGAAGAGATTATCCCTTTTGAATTTAGAGTTCTTACTTTATTTATCTTTCTCATTTCAGTTCTTCTACTAATATCATTCTGATTGCTAACAGGCAAATATGGAAGACTACCCGTGGACTGCTTTGTAGGAGATGTGATTTCCCTTACAGAGTTTACCGATGTGCTTCCATTATAATCCATATTCTTTGAATCGACATACAGCAAATGAAGAGCCCCGATTATCTCAGTACTGTCAACTCCTAAAGGTAACTGATTTTCGTTCACATTTTCACCAGCACTTTGATTCTTAACTTCAGTAGCATCTTTTCGTTCATCCACTATCACAAATTTAACCTTCTGACCAGTTTTATTGATCTTAAATGTACGAACAAGAGAATCCATCACCAGAGGAGTGGAGTAATTGGCCTAAGTCAAATTCCTTTGAGCATTCTTTTTACAATCTTTGTCCATGTGACCCGGGTGAGCACAACTTTTGCAGTACATAGGAAAATTAGTATAGACCAGGTCTTGCCAGTAACTAAAGGACTCAAAAGAGACCTTTATTCTTGTAGGCCTGGCCTTTGAAACATCCATTATGACCCAGACTCTACAAAAATTGTACCTGGCTCTATTATTCCTAGGAACCCAAACGTTGAGTGGTTTCCCTATAGATTTTGCCACCTCAAAAATTGTTTCCTCTCTGTACATAAATTTGGGGAGATTTGGAAAATCTATAGACACTGGAGTTTCAGGATTCTCAACCATAGGGTTGAAATTAGGGGACCATAGAAGAAGCCTCATAATCATATTCCCTATCTGCCAGACATTTCTGCACCAGATCTTCTTTAAATCTTCCACCTCTGTAAATTCGATAAATACGTGACGAAAATCCCAGCTAGAAATATAGAATGTTCCTTTGAAATTAAACTTATCCAAGAATGCTTTCAATATAAAGAAAGATGGCTTTCCATTTGCGAACTTGCCAACTAGTGTATGGTTCGCTCTTTGCTCAAGAACACCCAGGTCATCTGCCTCAAATTGAACTGCCACATTGTCATTGATAACAGTTCTTTTAACATTGTTGTGAATTACCTTTTTCTGACTTATGCTTGAACAATTCAGCAAAGGTCTTCTTAGTTTCTGATGGTTTTGTATTACTAGTGGCAGCTTCGAACACAGGATTGTCCTTGATCGTGGGTTGATCAAGGCGAGGAATCAGTCGTGGAAAAATCTTATCAAGATTAGAAGATCTATGGCTCGGAGAAGAGCATTCTTCATCATCCATCATCAAGTCTATCAATCAACAACAAGGAGAAAGAATAGGAAAGTGTTCAATATTTAGGATTCTTGAATGATAACCAATTCTTGGAGAGAATTGTAACCGACTCTTCAAACATAATCCGACATATATATTTTTAGTTTTTCAACTTAAAAAGAATTATAAATTTAAATCATAGTGAGTGTTTTTTTATTCTTTTATTTTTGGCGACTAAATTTATAGATTTTATTAAATGTGAAAATCAAAAAATTGATAGACTAAATAAAAAATCAGAATTAGAGATGGCAATGGACCAAATTTAGATTGGGTTCGGGCTGGTCCGCTCTGGTCCCTCATTTTTTTTACTTCAATCCTAACCCGACCCAACCCGCTGTGGGTCTAATATTTTAGAAACCCGACTCATACGTGTTTGCGATTCAGTGCGATCCGATCCACGAATATTATTTTTACTATTTGGATTGTTCGGCTCCACCCGATATGAATCTTATCTCAAATTTGAAATTATCTCTTAATCTAAACAAAATAATTAGATGTACAAATTTTTAAATTAAAACAAATATAAATAAATCAAAAAAATATTAGTCAAATAAACAAATATAATTTTTTAACAAAAACAAGTAATTTAAAACATATTTGAGGTTAAATTATAAAAAGTAATCGTAAATTTATATTAAAATGAATCGATAACTATAAAATTTTAAATACTATTGGAAATTAAGTTTGGTGAAATAGTTTAATTAATAAATATTTATTGAAAAAAATATTTATTTTTTAATCTAATTATTATTAGAACGGAATTTATATTATTGAAAATAATTTTTTTGTAATTAGAATTTTTTTCATATATCATTGTTATTATAATTTACATTTTTTATTTTTTATATACAGTTTATATTTTTGGATATGATCGAATCGGATAAACTAAAAATGCATATCTGATCCGGACTACATAAAGACCATAATTTTTATATCCATATCCATCCTATTATAAATTCGGACCGGCAAAATCCAAATAGATCAAATTGGATTGGACCGGTTTGGACCATCTCGGACCAAAATTATCGTCCCTAAATAGAATATTCAATTAACTGATTTATACCCACAATATTTTTCAGATTGCTGGCTAAGTTTTATATTGTTATTACATAACTTTTTTATCATTATATTTTCATAAAAAATGGAAATCGACTTAGTAAATGTAGGAAGGGTCTTGTATATCGTCAATACAAAATCTGGAGAATTTCCTTTAAGGGGTACTCGAGTTGGTTAAGTAAAACACGTTTGTGATCAAATATCATGAGTTTGGGTTCTTGTACTCGGCTGAGTCTGTCACTTTGAGTGGTTCACTCTTCCAAAAAGAAAATCGAAAAAATTGCAATAATTACAAATTTAAATTTGAGAACTAGTTTGATAAATAAACTAAAATTAGATGATTAAATTTACAACTCCCGAAGAAACAAAAGACTAAAAATAGTAAAAATGAAAGTCTGAGTTAGCTTTATAAATCTATAATCTGAAGACAATACATAATTGATCTACTATCTTAACAAGGCTAAATGGCGACGTCTTGATTGGGTCTTTCTTAACAGTACTTGGCTCAATCTTTTTAATAATACTAATATCATGCATAAAGCGAGAACTGGGTCTGATCATGTTGCCATTCTCATTAGTATTTTTAACTTGTCTCATGTCTTTAAAAAGAACTTTCGATTTCAGAATATGTGGTTATTGGATGAAGAGTTTATTCCTTTTGTCACTAAGAATTGGGCTCAGGAAATGGATGGTGACCCTCTGTCTATCTTCTGGCTTAAATTGAAAAGGTTAAAAGCAGGTCTAATTGTTTGGAACAAGCAGCATTTTGGGAATATTTTCTGCAAAATTAAAGCATTGGAGGATGATGTTCTTAGAGTAGAAGCTTTACATCAGCAACTTAATAACAACTTTACAAAAGATGAGCTTAATAAGACAAATGCATTGCTTTTGAATGCTTATAAAATTGAGGAAGATTAATGGCTTCAGAAGTGTACTGTTGACTGGATTAAAGATGGGGACAATAACTCCAAGCTTTTTCACAGTTATGTTACTACTAAAAGAAAGAAAAATTCTATAAATGGTGTCAAGGAAAACAACACTTGGATTCTGGATAAGGATGCTATTGGTGCTTCAGCTGTTGACTTCTTTACCAAAGCTCTTGCAACCAGCCCCTACAAAGACAAGAAGAGTGAGTCAGATAGTATGAATCACAGTATGTTTGATATTATTCCTAAAGTCATCACTCAGGATGATAACAAAAGTCTTCTAAAGCTTCCTGATGAAGATGAGGTCTTTAAAACTATCAACAGTCTGAAAGCATCTAGTGTGGCAGGTTTGGATGATTTTAATCTTACTTTTTATAAAAAATGTTGGAATGTTATTAATCTTGATCTAATTTCTGCTCTTCATCATTTCATTAGAGGTCATAATATTCCTAAAGGCATCCTGGCAACAGGTATTTGCCTTATTCCTAAGTCTATAAACCCTATTAGTTGGATTGATTATCATCCAATTAGTTTATGCTCCTTGCTTAACAGAATTATGGCTAGGCTCATTAATGATAGGCTGGTAATTTTGTTGCCTAAAATCATCTCTAATACTCATGGAGGGTTTGTCCCTGGGAATTCTATTCATTCTAACATCTTATCTGGTAAAGAGCTCATTTATGATTTAAACAGAAAACTTAAATACAATAACATCATTGTCCAGCTTGACATGTGCAAAGCTTTTGACAAGCTTAGTCATCCCTTTATTTTGAAAGTTCTGAAATGCTTTGGTTTCTCCAACAGATTTAATGACCTTATTCATAGTATGATCTCCAACGTTTATGTCTCAATCCTTATTAATGGTGCTTCTTATGGATTTTTTAAGACTGTGAAAGGGCTTAGGCAGGGTGATCCCCTCTCACCTAACCTATTTATAATCGTTGAGGAAGTGCTATTGAGAGGTATCTCTCTTCTTTTTCTTGAAAATAAGGGTATGAGGTATAAAAGTCGTAACAAGTTATGTATTAGCAATTTGGCTTTTGCTGATGATATTCTATTGTTTACTAACTGTAAGGATGCAACATTAGTATCACTTAATAATTTTCTACAGGAATATCAAGCCACTTCTGGTCAAGTTATCAATAAAACCAAGACCAAGGTCATTACTGCTAATGGTACCAGTGAAGCTAAAATAAATTCTATAGCCAACATCACTGGCTTCAACTATGTTTCTTTACCTACTGTCTACCTTGGCATTACTATTAGCACCAATAACAAGTCTACTATGTATATTAATCTCCTCAAAAATATCGACGATCGTATTGCTGAATGGGAATCAAAGCATTTATCATTTGCTGGTAGATTAACGCTGATTAATTCTGTTCTTATGAACATTGTTCTCTATTGGATGCACACTAATGTTATTACAAGCAATGTCATCAACAATATAGAAAAGGATTTTAACAGCTTTCTGTGGGGGTCTACAAGAACTGAGCATAGGATTCATTGGTGTACTTGGAAGGGCGTTTGCAAAACTTTCAAAGAATGTGGTTTGAACATCAGAAATTTGGCTGATGTTCAAACTTCCATCTCTTGCAAGCTTTGGATGCAATTTAGAGATAATAAAATGCTTTGGGCCAATCTTGTCCATGACATTTATTGTGTAAGAAGCACCCTATGCAGCTTAATAGCAACCTAAAGGGCTCAATGGTGTGGAACAGATTGATGAAGATTAAACCTGTAGCTGAGCAGTTTATATGCTGGTCTCTTGGGGATGGCAACGTTGACTTCTGGTTGGACAGATGGTCCAATTCAGAACCCCTCCTTGCTCTTGACAGCTCTAATGACAACAGTTGGTTTAATCATGAAAAGGTAAATTTGTATTGGTCTAACCACCAATGGAATTTGTCTAATATTGCTAGTCTTATCAGTAAAGATGCCATAGATCGCATTAAAACTGCATTATTAACCTTAATAGTAAAGATAGGATCTTATGGAGCTTGTCTGCTACTGGTTATTTTAATCTTAAGAACACTTGGGATTGCATTAGAACACACTTTAGTGAATCCAGTATGTATTCAAAGATTTGGAATGACATAACTCCTAAAAAGCATGCGTTTATTCACTGGAAAGTCATAAAAAACTTCATTTCTACTGATTCTATCCTAAGGAAAAGGCACATGATTATCACTTCGAAATGTCAATTCTGTCAAAATTTTGAATCTACTGATCATCTTTTTATAGCTTGTGACATTGTCTGGGGTGTCTGGTTACATTTTGCTCATCACTTCAACATTATTATTTACAGATACATGACCCCTATACACATGAATAAAACTTGGCACAGATTCACTACCAAAGGCAATCATATAAGAAATGTTATTCCTTCAATCATATTTAGTTTGACTTGGAAATATAGAAATCAGGCTAAATTTAAAAATGCTTGCATTACTTCTACATTCATTATTAAGGAGGTCTATAGAGTTATTTCATACATGAATACTGCTGGTATCTTTAAAGCTTAACATTGGTCTAATGATAGAAAAGTTGCTGCTAGCTTTGGTCTCTTTAACTTAGTCTCCAGGCCTGTTACTAGACCCCTTGTCTCTAAATGGATAGCGTCTAACCCTGGGAGGCTAAAACTAAACACTGATGCCTCTGTGGCTTATAATGGGGAAGCTGCTGCTGGAGTCATCATCAGAGATCATGAAGGTACTCTAATACATGCCTTTGGTAACTTATATGGTAAGCTTTCTCCCCTTATGGCTGAATCCCGTGCTCTATTGGATGGTCTATTAATCTGTAAGTCTAAAGGCCTTAACAATATTGACATTGAGACTGATTCTTCTTTACTTGTTGATTTCATTAAGTCTGCTAACCATGTTGCAACTCCCTGGTCTCTATCTCCTCTTCTAAGTTGTTGTAGAACTCTAATTACTTCATCTATGACTCTTAACCATGTCTATAGAGATATCAATCGAACTGCAGATTTGGCTGGCTCGATGGACTATTAAATGTAAAATGAAACAGGCGTATGATTTTAATTCTTCTCATGTTGGTCTCAAATCTATTTTGGTGTTAGAGAGCTTAGGCATACCTTATGTTAACTTTGCGTAGTTGCTCTTCTGCATTTGTTCTCAAATCTTTCAAGTTTCAGGCTTGTTTCAGTTGGTGTTTCCTGTGTTGGTTGAAGCCGGTCGGATGCTCTTAAGCTTTTGTGATGCGAGAGGTTCAAAGTTTCAAGCTACTTTTCTTTTCAGTCCATCGTGGTTGCTGCTACAAGTACATTGTGCCTTCAGTGGAAGTTTTGTTGCTTTCAAGTTTCATCTATGAGAAGTTTGTAGTTTTCAGCAGATTTCATCCCTTGTGGTTGCGGAAGATGGTGTGCCATGGTGGTTCTGCTGCTTCCATTCATAAAGCTGCGGGTGGTCTAATGTGTTTGCGCTGTTCTTTCTTATGGTTACTTGGAATCTGCTCGAGTTCATCTTTGAAGCTTGTTCTGATTCTTTCAAATGTTTGTGCTAGGTTTAGTTTAAAACTTTAGTTTGGTTTTGGCGGAAATATTGGAGCCAAATTATTTGTGTACTCAAACTTGAAATTTACTAAATAATAGTCCTTTTCACTTAAAAAAATAATAATTGATCTACTATCTATACTAAAATATATTTTAAGGAAATTTTAGATGAATATTTTGATATTTTTTTTATTCTTTTGTTTTAAATTAAATTTTGAAAAATATTAATAAATGGAAGGATCAGATGTGATTGAAGGTGCACGTTCATAAAGTTAAGACCTGCTGTTTTCGTGTAAACATCCAATACAGAGTAACCACGTGGTGCAACTAAGCAATCATTTTTCGCTAGGCAAACCGTGCTCTTTAATTATGGTTTGGCACCGCCGCACCGCAACCAAACTTAGGTCGAATTCTCTAAATTCCAATTCGGTGAATCTTTAAGTCTTAATTTGAACTCAATTTATTTCAGAATGGGGTAAAATCGTGTCCTAAAATGATAAACATTTTTAAGTTTTTGTCAAATTCAAAAGCGTAATCAATATATTTTTTCTCTGTATAGATTAAGATTTTTTCAATCGGCACGAAAGCTTCGTCTGGCTGGTGAGAATGTTTCACCCGACGGTTGAGAATGGCTCATTCGGTATGAAATCTTTTTGGTGGTTGAAAAGGTCTCATCTGGCTGGTAAACAAACGGGTTGTAAGAACAAAATAGTAAAAATTTAAAAATCCTATATTTTTTAGATGGATTAACATTATTTGGAACCAAATTTACCCATAGCCTTTATTTTATTCTATTTTTCGGATCATATCTCCTATTATTTGTATTAGTTTTTAAATTTATTACGAGTGATTGACATATTCCTTATTGTTAACCGAATATATATACGTATATATACTCTCAAAATTTATAAGAAAAGTTATTAAAAAATTTAGGTTTTTTTTCGAAATTGTATTTCAAAGCTTCTATTATAGTTTTGATTACCGTGTTTTTATTCATACCAAAAGATCAAATTTTGATTTTTTTATATGATTTGTTATTCTATTTTTTTAGTGGATAAGATATTAAATTAAAATTACAGTACTCTTACAAATGCATAGACTATATCCAGAGTAGGGATCTAAATATTATAATAAAAAAAATACAAATTTACGAATAGGGTATACCCAATTCCCGTGTAGTCTCGGATACAAAGTCTAAAAAGAATAAAATTGGAGTCGAATACAACGAGCCTTCATATATGACTCACAACAAAGAGGATTTATTGGGGACATACCCCTATGAGTGACACTGAGAGTCGAGAAAAAATAATGATGAAACGGTTGTGAGACTGAGGTCAAAGAGACTAAACACCAACAACGAAAATACTAAGCAACAACGGCGTAAACAAGCAAAGACATCAAACCATTAGGGATAAATGGCTGCTACAAAAGAATAAACAAATTAAGTTCAAGGGATTGGTTTGGTGAGACAACCTTGGTACCAAGGAATCTGAACCAGAGGTCAAAAAAATGATAAAATCCTGCATAGGTTAGGGTAGGAGATCAGTTAAAAATTCCAACATTCCTCTCGCACCAGACATAGTAAAAAATTACTCAAAATTAGGTATGCCAAAGAAAGTGTAACTTGGAAGGAGGCCAGTTGGATACCTCATGCATCCAAGAGATCCAATTGTTAATGAGTATTAAAAAAACCAAATTGGGAGTTTGTGAAGCCTCATATGCTCTAAGTGAAACCACAGTCATAGAGGATATTATTTATGGTTTTAGAGGCAGAATTGCATAAGACACAGTTCAATGGAGTGTTTAATACCCAACTCAAAAGCTTATCGCGGATGTATAGTTTGCCAAGAATTTCAAGCAAAGGATGAAGGAGTAGTAAGGAATATTTAATTTATGCCATACTAACCCCGTCCACCCGATATGTGGAACGAGTGTATGAATGACGTTGTAGGTATCTTTGATAGTGAACTTGGATATTCCTCTCTTAAAAATTCAATAGTCATTGAATAGAATACTAGAGGAAGGGATGAAGATGATGAGATGGTTGATATCCTGGAAGGATCGATGGTTTCTAGCACTACATGATCTTAAATGAGTCGTCCATTTCCAAAACCATCTCGAATGATATCGGAAACTCTGAGGTTGATACCGAAACGAGAATCACAAATAATATTAAGCCCATAGTGATTGACTAAAGAGTTTAAAAGAAAACATTAGTCAAACCAGAAAGAGGTTTTCTCTTCGTTACCAATCATAATCCTGTAAAAATTGTTAACACGAGACCTAAGATCTAATATTTTCATCCAAGTCCATGAGGGAGAAGAGTCGATCGTTAAAAACCATAAGTTTTTGTTTTTAATCTTCTCATAGTGAATCCAGTCACACCAGATTTAGTTGTCATGTTTACTCACGATCGACCATAAATGTTTGAGGATGGTCGCCTGATTCTAAGATTTTAAGTAAAAAATCTCAAGGTCGCTCTCAATCAAAGACAAGGTCAAAACGTATCAGACCACTTTACCACCCATAACCTTCATCTAATTGTGTTAAAATACATGTTTTAAATTATGTTAAAATGTAGTTTTTTTAGTTTTTAAGAGTACAAATTCAATTCAAATTTATTTAAATGTTAATAATGTTTGATATTGAATATAAAACAGAGAATGTATAATTTTTTTATTTTTTAGGTTGTATATAATTTTAAACATGTTAGGATTTTTTATTTTTTGGATTAATGTTTTTTTATTTATGAGAGTCGGATTCCAATCTATTTTTTCAGAATCAGTTGTCAGTAAAGATACCATAGTCTAATATATCGGGTTCCAGAATCAGTTGTCTATAATAATAACAGATTCCGATATATCAAGTCAAAATTAGTTGTTGCGATGATTACTGGTTTCGACAAACCGGATCAAAATTTTATGTCCTTATTTTTTGTATTTTTTTTATTGAGATTTACAATTATTATTTTTATTTTGTAACATAATGATACGAAAAAAACATTTAAATTGGATGCATCTTCATGAGAAAATGTTACAAATAAAAAAATATGAATTATAATTTTTTAAATCTATAATTTTTTTTATTTTGATTGTATGTAAGTATTTTATAAAAAAAATATAGCTCGAGTATACAATTTGTATAGATTTATCTATTAATTAATATTTATATAGTTTTGCATAAAAATGTATCAGTTTATATTATATAATAAATCAAATTATATTATTCAATATCATATTTAAATTTATTTTATTTTTCAATTTTGGATTAGCGTTTAAAACTTAATATATAACTATCAATTTAATTGCTGATTTAGTCAGGTTCGAACCACAAATAATGTTTTATAAACTTTTTAGTAAGTAAAAAAGTGAGAGAATAATTTAACCAAATATGTCAAAACTATAAATGGTAAAAACAAATGAGTTAGGCTCAGTTGAGTGCTTGCTTTATGAATGATTTTTATTCATATTTTTTAGTTACATAGATTTGTGTATTTATTACATTAGACAAGATTCCAAAAAATTTATATTTAAGCTAAAAGCTATGAGAAAAAAATCAAATATTTTATTTTTAAGTTTAAGACTTAAAGTATTTTATATTTAACTTCGTCTAACCATTAAATCATATATCACTAAATGTCTTATCTGATTATTAAGTACAACTTTTGTCATTTTTCGCATATCACAAATTATATTTTTCTATATATTATCTAAGTTTGGTTAGAATACATATTTAACCTTTATCAGTAGTTTCATAATCACTGTGAACACAATGAGGAAGGAGTATGAATTTATGTTTGATAATTTTTGCAAAGCTAAATCGTTATGTTTTATGCTTGAGCTTTGATTTTGGCTACTTGAACTGTAGTAATGAATTGCTAAGTTTCAAAACGGTCATGTTGCTATATATTTAAATGTTTTTTGGTTGAAGCCGAACACCTGAGGTGTTGGAATACCCAGACTGTTGAACTTTTAATTTTTTATTGCTTGATGTATCAAGCCGAGCTCCAGAGGTTTGGCATTGATAGATTCTCGATTCTTAAGTTTTGAATTTTTTGTGTACATAACCAAATTCTTAATGTTCAATATGAGCTCACTGCCAAGTCTTATGTTTGGTATGCCCTTAAATCTTGTATATTATCAGATCTAGTTATTTTTAGTTGTACCCAAGTAACTCTGGACAGCTCAGTTCGATATTTCTCATACTTATGCCTCGTTAAAACTTTCGTTAATTGAAATCTCTGTTGAATATTTTTATTTTTATTTTGCAGAAGTAATAAATATACATTATTAGATAATTGGTTACTAGTATAGTCGGTGTGTTGTGGCCGAGGTGAAAATAGGTAAAGTGTTTTTACCAAATGGGGGTAGCCTCCTTAGTACTTCAAATAAAAAAAGAATGAGTATTATTAATGTTAAGTTAAAACAATAGAAGGAATGACGTTGCTCTCTTATAAATAATATGTATTATCAGCGTTTTCTTCGAGATTAGTTGTTTTATTTGAAAAATAATTACAAATAAATTTGATCAATCGTGTTAGAATTAGTTGTAAATTTTGGGGAAAAATTGATTCGGACCAATTATGTCCAAATACAACCTCCTAAAACTTGATAAAGAATAACCTCATTAAAATACTTCCAATGATTATTAGGACTAAACAATTCAGGAAATAGTAGAGGTGTCATTTTTATTAATTCTCTCTCCAAGCGAAGAAGTGTATTTTCTTCCAATAATTACATTTTTTTTTATGTTTCACCATGTCCCACAATCACATGTCTCTAAAAGTTATTTAGGTAAAATATATTATATCTGGTCTATAAAATCGATTAACTGTCTAGCAAAACTAACCAAATTTATTTCACTCTTTTTATACGGGGCTACCCCAATTATTTTATCATAGTCATTTCAATACAACACATTAGTTGAAAGCTCTATAGCAATCATCTCTTTTAATAATGTTAAAACTATCAATTATTTGATTCTATGTATAAAATCATACAATCCAATTTTTAAACAACAAAGAGAGAAGTAGTCGCATGAAGCGGCTAAGGTTTTGTGTTTATTAGAAAATGTTCCTTTTTATATTGAACTGTTTTTTATAATGCAAACCCAAATAAGGCTCTCAATATATAGAGAACTTATAGGCATATACAAGAAACTTAATACACTGAATATTCTAACACTCCCCCTCAAGTTGTGTAGTGGGATCACTAATACCCAACTTGGATAAAACTGATTCGAATGTTCTTGCAGCAACCGTTTTTGTCAGGATGTCTGTCAGTTGGTCTTCGATCTAACAAACGGAAGTTCGACTGTCTCATCTTCAATCTTTTATTTTATGAAGTGCCTATCTATTTCAACGTGCTTTGTTCTATCATGCTGTACCGGGTTCTATGAAATCTTAATCGCAACTTTATTATCGCACATTAACTGAGTTGGACACTTCAGGGGGGATCCGATTTCTTTTATTATCTTCTTTAACCAAAGTATCTCGCTAATCCCCTTAACTATTCCTCTAAATTATGATTCAGCACTTGACAGTGATACTACTTTCTGTTTCTTACTCCTCCAAGTCACCAAGTTACCTCCAAGAAGAGTAAAGTAGCCAGCAGTTGATCGCTTGTCGTTAGGATTCCCTCCCCAATCAGCATCTGTGAATACTTCAACATCAAGGTGTCCATTTTTCTTAAAAATTATGCCTCTTCCCGGTGTGCCTTTGAAATATCGAATAATCCTCATTACTGCCTCCATATGGTGTTCCTGAGGATGATGCATGAACTGGCTAACTACTCCCACCGCGTATGCAATGTCGAGTCGAGTGTGAGCCAAGTAAATCAATTTCCCCGCCAACCTTTGGTACTTTTCTTTACTCGCTGGTCTGGCCCCTTCAATTATCTTTAGTTTTTGATTCACAGCCATAGGAGTGTCATTTGGTTTACAATCCACTATGCCAACTTCAGCTAATAAATCCAATATATATTTCCGTTAGGAGATATAAATCCCTCCTCTTGACCTAAGAACCTCGATTCCTAAGAAATACTTCAATCCCTCAAGGTCTTTCATTTCGAACTCCTTGAAGAGGTTTTTCCTAAGAGAGCTAATTTCTTCTTCGTCATTCCCTGTTATAATCATATCGTCGACATATATTATAAGACAAGTGACTCATTCTCCTCTCTTTTTGTAAAACAATGTATGATCCCCATTACTCTGTTTGTAGCTATACTACTTCATTGTCATTGTAAATCTCCCAAACCAAGCACGAGGAGTCTGTTTGAGCCCATATAATGCCTTCTTCAGTTTACATACCTCATTTTCTTGAAAACCATTAGAGAACCTTGGTGGGGGTTCCATATATACCTCTTCTTCCAAGTCTCCATGTAAGAAAGCATTCTTTAAATCATATTGATGAAGAGGCCAATCTTTATTCGCGGCTATTGAAAGTAAAACTCTGATAGTGTCAATCTTTGCAACCGGAGAGAACGTTTCAGAGTAGTCTATACCATATGTTTGTGTATATCCTTTGGCAACCAATCTTGCCTTGTGTCGCTCAATGGTGCCATCGGATTTATATTTTATATTAAACACCCATCTACACCCGACTGCTTTCTTCCCTTGTGGTAACACACAATTCTCCCATGTACCATTCCTTTTTAGAGCTTCCATTTCGGTATTGATTGCCTCATGTCATTCAGTCATCTTCTTAGCTTCTTCAGCTGTTTTAAGGATTTGTTTAGAGAGAATAGTAGCTGAAAACGCCTTTGCAATCTTCGTCATTCCTTTCCTGTCCGTTTTTACCGGATATGTAGAAGCACGAGGAACGTGTTCTGGTGAATACCGGTCAGGAGGAACCCCTCTATTTTTTATTGGGGGAAGAACCGGAGTTTGAGTTTCAACAAATGAATTTCCTGAAATGTTATGGTCAGTAGTATTTTATAAATTATGACATTGTAAATTGTTTACCTCTTGATGAACATTTTTTTCGGCTGATTCGCTGGTAGTATCCATGGCATTTATTTCTTGTTGGACATTATCTTCGGGAGAATAATTGGTGGTAAGAACTGCCTCGTCAGTCTCCTTTATGTTGGAAGAGGCGTGTTCGGTGGCGCCATCTATCGACTCTGTCGGTACATCCTCAAAATAACTTTCATATAGCAATCAGTCGAGTGATTCACTTACTTTCTCCCCCTGAGCACGAGATTGGTGGTCAAAAAAATAATCGGATTCTAAGAAGTCACAGTCCATGGTGACATGGATTCGACGAGTAACCGGATTATAACATCGATATCCCATTTGATGAACACCGTACCCAACAAATACACACTTTTCAGCACACGGATTAAGTTTGTTTCGACTAGTTTTAGGGATATGAACAAACACCGAACAACCAAAGACGCGAGGTGGTAAGGGCATAATAGATGGAATTGTAACTTGGGTGGCAAACACTTGTGATGGAGTTTTATTTCCTAGACATCGGTTTGGTAGACGATTTGCAAGATATGTAGCTGTAGCAAGAGCTTCTGGCCAAAGAGAATGAGGAACTCTAGATTCAATCATAATAGCACGAGTTTTTTCAAGTAAAGTACGATTTTTTCGTTCTGAAGTACCGTTTTGTTGAGGTGTGTTTGGACAAGTGGTTTGATGGATAAGACCATTTGCTTTAAAAAAATTATGCATTGTTTGGTTGACAAACTCTGTTCCATTATCAGAACGAAGAATTTGTATTTTTTTTCAAATTGAGTCAAAATCATTTTGTAAAAACAAACAAATATTTCTGGTACTTCCGATTTATGTTTCATGAAGTATATTCAAGTAATTCTTGAGAAATCATCCACAAATAAAACAAAGTATCTGATTTGATTGTTAGTGGAATTTGGTATTGGACCCCAAACATCAGAATGGATTAGCGAAAATGCATAATCAACTCTAGTATTACTTTGCTTAAATGAGACCCTACAATTTTTTGCAAGAATGCAGGTTTCACATTTCTCATGAATGGAATTATTCAAAAAAAGACTAGGAAACAAACTTTTAAGATGGCTAAAAGAAGGATGACCAAGTCGTCGGTGCCATAACCAAAGTTTCTTTTCGGCTGTTCTGTGAGCAAGCATGGCATGTCCCTTATGAACTACCTCATCAACATAATAGAGATCTCCTTGTTCAGTACCACGCCCAATGATCTCCTTCGTACGAATGTCCTATAAAATACGAAAAAATGGATACATAAGAACCACACAGTTGAGTTGTTTTGTCACTTGACTAATAGATAATAACCTTAAGGATAGTGAAAGAATGTGGAGGCAGTTTTTAATTTCCATTTTTTCCGAAAAAATAATTGAACCTCCCCCTTTGACTTCACAAATTTCTCCACTAGCAGTCTCAATATGGGACTTCTTTGGAGATGACATGTCACCAAAGTCTTTATGATCATAAGACATGGTGTCCGTAGCCCCGCAATCAAAGATCTAATTCATTGATTTCTCAAACCCTTTACCTCCAAGTTTTTCATAGGAGTTCGCCGCCATTCTTCCAAAACCAGTGCCACTTCCTTGCTCAATTTTAGTCGGATCTTCACCGCCACTTGTAGACGAAGCCCGTTTGACATTAGATCTGAAACACTCGTTATTTTTCTCCTTGTGACCGTCCTCCCACCATTCTGGATAGCCAACCAGCTGGAAACATGTCTCTTTAGTGTGTTTCTTCATCCCACAATGAGTGCAATACAACTTGGATTTATCTTGTTTCTCTTTGGATCGGAATTTAAACCTCTGTGCAGAATCTTTAGCAGCCAAACCCATTCCAATTTCAATCGAGTCACTATCAGAAGAACTTGATTTTAGTCTATTAAGCCTGGTCACTTCCCTTCGTATTGTAGCATAAGCTGTTTCCACGGAAGGAAGAGGATCCTTTTCAGGATATCTCTCTTGACGGGTTCCAGCTTGTCATTATCGCCATTAGCAATTGATAGAGTCTTTGTTCTTGAGTCTTCTTATTGTAGATCTAAATGTCTTCTGGGTCTTTCATAGGGTTTGGATCTCGCTTATCTATAGACATCCAGATATTCTGCAGTTTGTTCCACAAGTCTTCTAGTGTATCGGACCCTTGCCTTAATGAATTAGCCCTCTTATGAAGGTCAAACACCTGTAACGAATCTGTACCAGAACCGTATGTGGTGGCTAACCCATCCCATAGGGATTTTACAGTGGGATATTGCGAGACATTATTCACCAAGATGGATTCAAGATTCTGGATAATCCATGTGAAAACACATTGATCATCTTGTTCCCACCTTGTATATGTGTTGTCAGTTTTGGATGGAGGTGTCGGCTCCCCTGTAATGTGAGAACCTCCCCCCCTTCCCCCAATTGCTTTCTTCATCAGGTTTGGTCATAGGGCATAGTTGTCACCACCGAGTTTAATCCCTAGGGATAAATTCTTGGGGTTAGTTGTTTGTTGTTGTGTTCCGAGACCATTTCTCAGAATGGCAGCAATCTGCATTGTTAATTCATCAGGAATTTGACTGACCACGACTTCATTGCCAGCCATCTTTGTTGATGATGTTCATAATTCCCAGAATCACACGTGCTCTGATACCATGTTAAAAACTATCAATTATTTGATTCTATGTATAAAATCATACAATCCAATTGTTAAACAACAAATAGAGAAGTAGCCGCAGGAAGGGCTAGGGTTTTGTGTTTATTATAAATGTTCATTTTTGTATTTAACTGTTTTTTATAATGCAAAGTCAAATAAGGCTCTCAATATATAGAGAACTTATAGGCCTATACAAGGAATTTTAATACACCGAATATTCTAACAGATAATAACTCCAATAATTTTTAACAGTGATCAATATAATATCTTCATGAAGAGTAACTATCACTCACACACTATTATCACTAAAATTCAATGATGGTGCATAAAATCTATTTATGTGAAATGATTATTCATATATAAAAATATATTTCCGAGTCATTTTTATACCTCTTTCTTGATAAGCGAGACGTCCTTACTGAATTATATCTTAAGTAATTGTAAAAATAACATGCTTGTCAAACCCTTGTTTTCTTGGACTATTACTTTTATTAATTTCTTTTTTATTTTCTATTATTTTTCTTATTTTGATGAACTCAATTAATTCACTGTTGTTAATCAAATTTGAATCTCATCTCTTAAATAAAAACCATCCCCATTACATGTCCAAGATCGTGATGGTAAACATAGTAGTATCTCCTAGACATTTCAATGTTTGAAGCAGCCGTAATTTGCGGAGGTCGATAATTTACTAATATTTTGTTTTATCATAGATATTTGCAACGCTTGTCAATTTGAACCTTGACGACCTCCCATGATATGTGTGATGTAGCCCAGAAAGTCCAAACAAAAGCCTTTTTAATTTTATTTTATTTTATTCAAATATCTTATGTATTTAAATCAAATCTAATTATATTAAGATTTGATTTGATTTGATTTTATTTTAAAATATTTATTTTATTTCCTTGTATTATAATTTAGGGTTTTGAGAAGCTCTTATATAAAGCCTCATATGCCTTAAGTTATTTTAAGTTTTTGGAATAATTTGAAAGTGTTGATTTGAAAAATAATAAGATTCAATTTCCAATCTTCAATTCATACATAAAATATTTTATGTTATAAAAAAAATCTGATTTAATCATGTTTGTGGATTGTCTAGATTCATTTTTTTAAGGTTTCTATTATGAAGATTATGGGTCTTATGAAGGTCCACGAATAGTCACGCTATGAAAGAAAAAATTGTATACGAGCACTTGATGGTACGAAGCTATCAATCCAATGTATTGATCATGAAGTCGAAAACCCAATAGGTATAAAAAGAAGCATCTATATGCATCGTATTTTTCTTTTTTAACGACTATACATATGAAAAATTTATACTATTAGTGTTTATGAATGAATTATATATATATATAGCTCATAAATGTATTTTTAATATTCATTTGGATTAATAGCATCATTATTTGATGGTCTCGTGTCTTTCGGAGACCATTACCGTTATTAAACTCATAGAATCCAATAGTTTAAATGTTGGATAATAGACTCTTCTTAATTGTACATATTTACCAAGCTGGTATCTACATAATATAATCCATGATATATTATTTATAGGTAAAAAAACTAATTATTTATTAGTTATTAGATTTTACAGGTTGGATTGTATCTTGTAATAGTTTGGATACTCTAAATATATGTGAATGAAACATTCCAATTTGGGATTTATTTATTATATCCGACTTGGATCATCTCATATACAAAATGTATACATTGAATGACGTATTAATAAACGTTATTGTACTAACATAAAGATAAGCAATTTTTACCCTGATTCGACAATTGGTAGCCAATTTAAACTCCTTCAGTAACCGGTCAATATGATCATCATTGAAACGCCTAGTGTGTCTCCCGCATACCAAACGATCTTTGAGATCTTCATGGCCGTATGTTGTTCTCTCCTTTAGACCTTGAATCAGATAAAATCAAGATTCAAAAACATGTTTGGCCCATAGCAGGAACTAAGGCTCTGATACCAAACTGATGACGCGGTGGAAAGAGAAGAAGAAGCAACGATAGATGAAACCTTAATTCAAACGTAACATGATGAAACCCTAATCTAAGGGTAACACAGAGTGAAATTTTCAGAGATAAAAATATTTATTCTAAAAACTTAAAATAACTTAAGGCATATGAGGCTTTATATAAGAGCTTCTCAAAACCCTAAATTATAATACAAGGAAATAAAATAAATATTTTAAAATAAAATAAAATCAAATAAAATCAAGTCTTAATATAATTAGATTTGATTTAAATACATAAGATATTTGAATAAAATAAAGTAAAATTAAAAAGGTTTTTGTTTAGACTTTCTGGGCTACATCAATGTGCTTGTCATTAAACTTTCTATCATACAACACTAATTTATATTTGACATCTTAGTTGGTATAACTCACCTCGTCTAGTTTATTTTACTTTGATAAACATTTTAGATATCCTAAACAAATCTCTCATATTATCCATATAAAATATAATCAGGTCCTCAAAAATTTACTGTCCATTTGGACTCATATTTTATAAGAAGTTAATGCCACAATTTCTATATATTATTTTTATGCATATCACTTTCAACTATGGAATGTATTTGACGAGACGACCTTGATCTCGTCACATTTTCTAAAAATACACGAAACCCTTTGCTCACTAGTTGTTATAAGGGTAAGCACACTTCTTAACTATTAAGCTCCAAAAACAAGTAAAATAATATTAGAGAAACATGTAGCCTCTCCTAATGTTTCGCTCACACAAACTAGTGAAATCACCAGAGGAACACCTCGTATTCCATCCACATGTACATGTAAAAAACAATTGAATTACCTAAACCACTTTCACACTCTATCATTTTTTCAAGTTGGTGAAACAAAGTTAAAAATACCTAGAATAATTGTTAGAGACCTATAAATTAAAATATCTTATAAATAATTCATCTTAACTCTTGAGCAAGTCATCGTTGTTTGTTTGGATTGATTCTTTACAAAGTAATTCCCACATACGGTGCCAGTAAGTTCGTTAAAGTGCTTTCAATGAATTTTAGGACTAAAAATCTCATAAAATAAAAGAACTTTCAATTGTATTAATTATCTATTTTCAAATTATTATTTACCTTCTAAATAAAATGGTGTTTTTTAATTTATATTACACTTACGGCTAATATTTAAGGATGAATAACATGTATAATCTTGGATATGTGACAGTCATCTGTTATAATAGATGTTACAAATATTAAAAAATTACCCTCTAACTGTTTAGAGAAAATAATATTAAATAAATTTGTAAAAGCTTCTTGAATACTCTTTTACCCATGTGAGCCTTCTTTTTTTATCATTTCACTTGGTTTTATTCTCATTCGTTTCGTCCTTATATATAGGTCATCATCAGTCTTATTTTTCATTAAGTTTATACGTCTCATTTCTCCTTTGAATGTTCAACTATAAGTTGCACTGTCTAACTTACCTTTTTTATGGACCGTCATCTTATTGATCTTGGACTATTATCACTTATTTTATTCAACTTGCTTGTCTTATTAGTTTGTCAATTTCTGCCTTCTTATTTTGGGTTGTCATATGGGTTCACCTTCTAACCTACTTATCTTATCATATTTTATATGAACCTTTATCTCTTAAATAATGGAATATAATATCTATAGAGAATATACTCATATCAAAAATTTGAAATTTAGTTTCGTGATTCTTTTGGTTCAAATAATGGCATTAACTTATTTTGGGCTCGATTTAAACTTTCTTATTCATATGAAAATTTGAATAACAATAAGTTCTTTTATATTGAAATTTGAATCGAATGTTGTATAGTTTTCAAATATTCAAATATTATGGGTTAAATACACATAATTTAGAAGATCAATGAAAATAATTATAAATTGGATAAATTATTAAATACAAATTATATTCTTAAAATTTAAGGGAAAATAGTGGATGATTTATATTATTTTAATCAATTTTAGTCTAAATTTGCATAAATTATAACATTCGCTTAATTATTTTTAGGATATTTTTCAAACAAATTCTACTTAGCAAATTGAATGCGGATTTGAAAACATGACACTAAAAGCACGCGTTCTTTATTTTTCTTCTAACAAATCTTAATCCAATATAATTTTGTGATATATTGTCGATCCATTTCCTAAAAATATTACCTAACTAAAGTAGAGTTTTATTATGGAATGTTTTATTATGAATTATGTCGATAGGATTGTCTAGTCTAAAATTAAGGTCACGTCAGAATATGGTAACAATGAGATCTAAATATTCGAATCTAAGTTATAATTCAAATGAAAGAAAAGTTTTTATAAATTTATAAAAATAATAATTAACTATATAGAAATATCTATAAAAGTGAGATAATATAAAAGGTTTTAAAAGGATTATTATTTTGGTGTTTTTAAAGATTTTTATGTTATTAATTTGAAAGTGTTGATTTGAAAAATAATAAGATTCATTTTCCAATCTTCAATTCATACATAAAATATTTTATGTTATAAAAAAAATCTGATTTAATCATGTTTGTGGACTGTCTGGATTCATATTTTTTAAGGTTTCTATTATGAAGATTATGGGTCTTATGAAGGTCCACGAATAGTCACGCTATGAATTATGCTTAAAGAAAAAATTGTATATGAGCACTTGATGGTACGAAGCTATCAATCCAATGTATTGATCATGAAGTCGAAAACCCAATAGGTATAAAAAGAAGCATCTATATGCATCGTTTTTTAACGACTATACATATGAAAAAATTATACTATTAGTGTTTATGAATGAATTATATATATAGCTCATAAATGTATTTTTAATATTCATTTGGATAAATAACATGTCATAGAATCCAATAGTTTAAATGCTGGATAATAGACTCTTCTTAATTGTACATATTTACCAAGCTGGTATCTACATAATATAATCCATGATATATTATTTATAGGTAAAAAAACTAATTCTTTATTAGTGATTAGATTTTACAGGTTGGATTGTATCTTGTAATAGTTTGGATACTCTAAATATATGTGAATGAGACATTCTAAATTGAGATTTCTTTATTATATCCGACTTGGATCATCTCATATAATGTAATACTATATTCATTAAAAACCTCATATTTAGTGATTTACAATTGCTAACCAATACTTTCATAGAGAGACTTGGACACTTAGAAACCTATATTCATTGAAAACCTGGTATCTAGGATTGGAGTAGTTACTATTTTAGTAGCCTAGTTTGATTGAATACACTAATATTAATCTGAACAATGCTCATAACGCTCTTCTTGCAGGCTGCAAACTATTTGAACATCAAGGGCTTGCTTGATCTCACATGCCAGGCCGTTGCTGATACGATCAAGGGAAAATCTCCTGAGGAGGTTCGGGAGATATTTAATATCGAGAATGACTTTAATCCAGAAGAGGAGGAGAAAATTCGTAATGAGAACGCGTGGGCATATGCGAATTAATAATCAAGCCTGTTTAGTGATTTGCGTTTTGATGATTCATAGTTGTCTAGAGTATATTTCTTTCCTAGTTGCTCAGACTTCTTATACTATTATGTTTTGAAGTACCATCTTCATCTTTGAAGACGTATATGATGGTCTTATTATTCTATTTTTTCAGTTCCAGACTTTTTATGAATGATTAGTGTGATTTATTATCCACAATTCTTATGTTATGTATTGGTTTGCCTGGTTTTTATTTTCTTCTTATATATGTATAATAATGTGGTTAAGAAGTTAACATTGAATTTGGTTCTGGCCTAAAGTTTATGTTTGATCCGAGGCCACAATGTTGAGTGTTGTCCCTAAAAATGGACATTGAATTCGATTCTGACCTAATACCAGTGTTGTGATAGAGGCTGTCTCTGAAGTCTTGCCAATTTAGCAAATATGTATACAGTGGTGCGCAATGGCATGAGTTTGGTGATGAACTCTAAATAGACCATTCGTGCGAACTGTAGTCGATTATCAGATTTTCTATAATGTGATGATTTTGGAAGGTGCCATCATTATAATGTGGTGAATTTAGTAGGCGTGCTAACTTGGCTTTTGGAACAACTGAAAAATTGAAAAAGGTGTAGCTGAATCTTGGATGTTTTTACATTACATGTGATATCGAGTCGGATGCTAAGGAAGTGGTTAGGACAATAAAAACGGATTGGTTTTACGATATTTGCTATTGTATTAGATGCTAATGAAGTGGTTCAGGGCTTCAAAACAGGGAGTAATGACCTGCTGTGATGTATCATATTCTAAACTCGATGTCATAGAACTTGTCCGGTTTGTGGATTGTCCGGTTCATTTTTTTTTAAGATTTTCATTATGAAGATTATGGATCTTATAAAGGTCTATGAATACTCGCGCTATGTATTATGCTTAAAAAATCTTATACGAGAACTTGATGTTACGAAGCTATCAATCCAATGTATTGATCATGAAGTTGGAAACCCAATAGGTATGAAAAAAAGAAGTTGCATGCATCTTATTTTTATTTTTAACGACTATACATATGAAAACTTTATATTATTAGTGTTTATGAATGAATTATATATATATATATATAGCTCATAAATTCATTTTTAATATTTAAAATAACATCATTATTTGATGGTCTCGTATCTTTCGGGGACCATAACCGTCATTAAACTCATAGAATCCAATAGCTTATTTACTGGATAATAGAACTCTTCTTAATTGTACATATTTACCAAGCTAGTATCTACATAATATAATTCATGATATATTATTTATAGGTCTAATTACTAATTAGTGATTAGATTTTACTAGTTGGATTGTATCTTGTAATAGTTTGGATACTCTAAATATATGTGAATGAGACATTCCAATTTAGGATTTCCTTATTATATCCGACTTGGATCATCTCATATACGAAATGTATACACTGAATGACGTATTAATGAACGTTATTGTACTAACATATATACCAAAGTATCTTATCACTTTTATTACAAAAATATCAATCAACATGGATCAAGATACACTTTCATACATGAGCTTAAGCTTTTGCAAAGATGAAGATAAAAAATCAAAAAACAATCAACATAAGATTGACGTGGTTCGTATTATAAAGAAATCCTACATCCATATAAAATATATTTGATCGTATTGATGAAACCATTATAAGAAATTGCAAGAACTAGATATACAATTTCACACATTATATATCGATTTTTTGAAGAATAAAGTACAATTTTTAGAGTTTTCAGTTCTTGGTATTTCTCTTAGTATCTACTTTGTGATTCCTTCTTTAAAAATTGTCAATTGTCAAATTACTCAATTTCTTCTCCTTTGATGCTCATTCATGGATTACTAAATTTCCCCTTCAAGCCTGATATACATAGGATCTCAATTGAAAATACATATTAGAATACTCACAATAGCAAACAAAAAACAATTACCACAAAAATTTAATTACATTTAGACGTCATTAACCAAAATAAACTTCTATCAGATTTGCCACATCATGATTAATTATTATTAAGTCAAAACCATCACATTAAACTTAGTTTCAGACATACTCCTGAAATACCCGAAGCTTACAGCTACATAAGGCCCAACCCCCATGTTGAAGTCGAACAGTCTTTTGAGATTGAATTTATACTATGGTTAAACCCTCCTGCTAAGACCGAACTGTTATATTGAGGCCAAAATCATTTTTGAGGCCGAACCAACCCCGTTTAAAATTCTAAACATCGTAACCTGAGTTCCATCTTCAATCTCTTTGAGCCTACTTTAACAATTTTAACTAATGATCAATAAAAGACTAAGAAATTCGAGCCACATAATGCGTCACCGCCACATCAATCACATTTCTAATGAATTTCTAAAATAAACATTGACTTTTCATGGTATGTAATATGGACATCACATGAGTATGTAACCAATTAACATGTCAATTCTCAATTGATCTACCCTTAACATGTCATAGCCCGTAAATCATTGCGACAACAAACCATCTAAAACGCTTAGTGAATATAAACTATCATTGAAGATCATTTATATGGCTATAGATTCTAATTCCACATCAATTCATGGGACTTGATAACATCATTACATGATGATCTTATGTATTCCATGCACCATAATTATTATTAGGCATATAGATAATATAGTCCATGATATTATATATGTATGTCTAATTACTAATTATTTATCAGCGCATATTTTTTATTAATTGGACGATATTTTACAATAATCGGGATACTGTAAATATACGTAGATGAGACATTCTAATTTAAAATTTCCTTACACAAAATTATAAATCGGAGATGTACATTTTTATACTCTTCATGGCAAGCAATAAGCTCACTACGGTTAAGAACACTTCATACCGCCGCATTTAAAATGCAAGGATATTGCCACGAGAACGACATTAACAGCTTAAGAAACCTTTATCGTTGTAATTTGACGAGAAAGTTGTCTTTTTTTTCCCTTATTATGACAACTTAATAAAATGAACGATATATTAACATAATATAGAAATATTTAAAAAATTATAAATTATTTTATTTTTTAATATTTTAACCTATTTTTAAGTTTTAGAAACCTTTCAAAACTAAAACTACGTAATTTTTCGTAAATGTTTTCCGATATGAAATCTTAAAACAAGATAACATACATATTTTTGTTTGACGAAATAAGAAAAAAAACTCGTCGTAAGATGCAACGGTTTATTACCATTTTACATTCAAAATGTATATAAATCAATGTAGCAACAGATCAGACCACCGAAACGAATCATATTTTATCGTAAATAATAACATGGTCGAGATTTTACCGTTACGAATATTGCAACGAGATTCTATCATTTGACAAATTAGATCGCAATGAGAACTTATAATATAAAATGTATTTTATAAAGAACCTTGTTCCTTGTCCAGATAATATAGGTTCATTCTAAATTTTTAATGATTTTTTTGTTTTTTTATTTGGTTTTTAGATTTTATAAAAAGATTATGCGAACTCAACATATAAACTTACACTTTTTATCATTTTAATTACTCAAAACTCTAACATTCAAATTATTTTGATAAGATAAAAAGAATATAATATCCAATTCGAAATTAAAATTGTTTTTATATACAAATCCTATTTTGATATTCAAATCCAAAATCATAATTTCAATAAAAAATAGATTAAATATAAGTAACATTTCATTTTTTAGAAATAAATTAAAAATAGAATATGTTTATATAACTTATATTCGGATGTTATATATAACTAGCAGGAGATCCGGGAAGATTATGAGTTATTTATTGTTTTTTTGGTTTGATTCTATCACTTTATGTAGTTTACCTTCTGGCGTTATGGTGTATAAAACTATTGTGTGTCATTTTATTTTATGCAGTTTACCTTCTAGCGTTCTGGTATTGCGTGTTCGGACTCATCCGATAACGATACGACGGAAAATTCTAAAAAATCGACTTAAACATTAACATATGATAAAACATGGACGTATTAAATGCTACACAAACTCGCCTCTATATAAGCACACTCCACACATACCTTAATCTCAGACTTCATTCACACATTCTACCATCCATCTCTCAAACCTCAATGGCTGCAACCAAACTGGTCACGATCCTCTTCCTCGCCATCATGGTAGCTGCACCATCGATGTCAAACGCAGCCATTTCATGCCGGCAAGTAGCGTTAGGTGTAGCCTCATGCATTAA
This sequence comes from Limnanthes douglasii subsp. nivea, assembly GCA_036936605.1. Taxonomy (NCBI): domain Eukaryota; kingdom Viridiplantae; phylum Streptophyta; class Magnoliopsida; order Brassicales; family Limnanthaceae; genus Limnanthes; species Limnanthes douglasii. The sequence goes on from JAUPFV010000005.1 coordinate 288,535,435, forward strand.
CTACGTTCGCACCGGTGCTGGACCACCACCAGCTTGTTGTGCTGGTCTTAGGACCCTTAATGGTTTGGCTAGAACCACAGCTGACCGCCAACAAGTATGTAAGTGCACGCTGACAATAGCTAAAGGGATTCCCGGTCTGAAGAATGATCTTATGATCGGTCTACCTGCGAAATGTTCCATCAATTTGCCCTACAAGGCCAGCCTCAACACCAACTGTGCCACGTAAGTATATTGTTAAGAGTAAAACACTAGTTAGATTGAAAAATAAGCCATATTTATTAGTTCCAAAAAAATTTGGGACGGTAAAAATTTAAGTGGACTGTAAAAATTTAGGTGGTACGGATTTTTAACCCAAAACAGATTATTAGGATTGTTAATGGTTTTTGAAAAATAGAGATCACTAGAGCTGTTAATAGTTTACGGAATTGGAGCTAACTTTAAGGATTCAGTTCGTGGTTCTATTTGAAAACCGGAATTGATAAGAATCGAAACTATTATAATGATTTGAAACTAAACCGATAAAATTAGTAAACTAATAAAATTGATACGGAATCGAAGGATAAAACCGGTAAATTGGTAGAATTGGTACGGAATCGAATTTTTAAAATCATTAGTGTTGATTTGATTTTTTTTATATATTTTTTATACATTAGATTGCTAAAATTATCGGGTAAAATTCAATTAAAAAAAATAAAAGTTTAACTTCTAAGCTTTAATTTTTATACTTATTTGAGTAAAAGTTTAGAAAAACAAATTATAATTGAATTTTAAAAAAAAATAGCAATGAACCAAACCTGCCCAATAATAGACCGAAATCCGATTCGACTGTCAAAATCGGACCGAATTGGAATCCAAACCAAACAAATCCGACCAAATCGAACTAAAAACTTAACGGTGAAAATATACCTGGTTCTAAAACTAAAGCAGAAAACTAAAACTGAAAGGTTAGTAGTCCGATCCAATAAAAATCGACAACCTTAGCAGTGGTTCAGACATATAACAACAACGTATCATACGTATATATGTTTTGATTTTTATTAAAAATCTATACATTAGAATTTTATAAAAAATTTGAATTGAAACTTGGATATATAGTTGGGTTAAAATTTGGTTCGAAATTGTATTTAAAATATGGAAGAGCGGTTTATTAATATATTTTCTATACATCGTTAAAATTATCGGGTAAAAATTAATTCAAAAATTCAAAAATTAACTTCTGAACTTTAATTTGTAACATTTATTGTAAAAAATTGGAAAAATAAACTATAATTAAATTTTAGATAAATTAATAATGAGTCAAACATGACCAATGACGAATGACGGACCGAAATACGAATCAGACAAAACCGAAACAAAATTTAACAGTCAAAATATCACTTATTCTGAAAACTAAAACTGAAAGTTTAGTAATCCGATCCAATAAAAATAAGCAACCTTAGCGGTCTGGTTCAAATATATAAGGACAGCGATCCTATTCATACGTATATATGTATTGATTTTTATTAAAAAATATATGCATTAGAACTTTATTAAAATTTTGAATTGAAACTTGGAGATATAGTTGGGTTAAAATTTGGTTCGAAATTGTATTTAAAATATAGAAGACCTGTTTATAGAAAAACAAATATAATATATTTGTATTACTTCATGAGTAATAAATTTATTTATTTTTTTGCAGCGTGAAGTGAATTTGATGGAAGCATGGACAACTGAAGTGCAAAATTGTTATATTATATTTATAAGAAGCTTTAAATAATTTAAAAATAAATTTGGATGTATTTTGTTACATCATGGGTTTATATATTATATCGTCTTTGTATTATTAATTTTTATAATAATGTCATTTTTATTTTCATTTTATGTTTAACTATGATTTTCAGAACTACATTTATTTATCGGTAATTTATACATAAATATCTAAAGCAAATAATAAATTATGATTATATAAAATAAAATAAAAAATATCAGTAATTATCCATTAGTAACCGTTTATGGATAGTGTTATTTGATACTTCAAATTGAAATTTTGACAAAAAACCCGTCTATATATATCCGTTGGTACCTTCACCAGTACCAAAGAGTGGTTTGAAAAACTAACCTGTCAATTTTTTTATTGAGAGTTGCAACTCTCTTTATTTCCTGCGAGTTGTATGTAACTCTCGCGATTTCCTAAGAGTTGCTTGCAACTCTCTCGATTTTCTTAGAGTTGTTGTTGGTGAAATTTTATTTTTCTAAAAAATTTAAAAAAAATCATTAATGGATCTACTTTTATTCATCTTAAAAAACAAAAACGATGGTACTTTCGTATATTTTTTTTTCGAGTTCCGATTTGAACGATTAAAAAGTAAAATAAAAAAGATTATAAGAAAGATAAATTTTGGTTAGATGGTGGTTAACGAAAAGTGAAGATATAGTTTAATATTAGATTTTAAGTAATTGAGATGGATATTAAAAGATAATTTAACAAAATCAATAGAATAGTTGACTTAGTATTACAGGTGTAATTTTCAGAAGAAAAAAAATACTTCCGATTTTATTTAAATTTAATATTTTTGTCAAGAAAATTTAGCATACACTTTACCCCTAAATTCAAAATCTAAGCAATAGAAACAGGATTTTCAACACATTCATGAACATTAATACACTTATGTTCCCTCTTTCAATTTAGTTTTCTTCTGTAGAAAACAAAGAAAATACAGAAACTTTGAATATTACTCTTTATTTGAAAACTCGAGGCCCAAAAATCTAACTGACTTGCTTAGCTGCTGCAATAACAGCCTCGACAGTAATGCCGAATTCCTTGTACAATATATTTGCCGGTGCACTAGCCCCGAACCCATCAATGCCAATAGCTTTCCCTTTCGATCCAACAATCCTTTCCCATCCAAACGTCCATCCGAAAAAAAAATATAAAATATCATGGGATGTTGGGTTACTTTTTTTATTTTTTAAAAAATAAAAATTAATTAGGGATTTTGTCATCATAGACATCAAGTATACAACTGTAAATTGAAATTAAGCGATCCAATAAATGAAAATTGAAACTTGTTTTTACTATTTTATCCTTATTTTATCTTTTAATTTATAAATTTATGTCACTAATCATTCTCACACACTTATTTCAGGAAACAAAATATTTAACCCGATTGAATCCAACATATATGTTTTAACTTATAAAATAAAACCCTAAAAATAAAAACAAAACCCTAAATTTGATGAAAAAATTATCCATAGAGAAAGAAGATACTCAAACCAAAGATTTACCACCGGAAAATATCACACAATCAACCAACAATGTAATTTAATCTTGTTATTAAGTTGTATATTCATGTAACTTGAAAATCCGTGTTAAAAAACATTTTTAATCACAAATCCCAATTTCTGCATGTTTAACGACAAACACCTGATTCCGAAGTGGTATCTTGGAATCAGTTGTTTTTTCACAGAACAACTAATTACGAGATACCACATCGGAATCAGTTGTTTTGTGCAAAATCAAATGATTCCGAGATGTCACCTCGGAATTAGTTGTTTTATGCACCTGATTCTGAAGTGGTATCTTGGAATCAGTTGTTTTTTCACAGAACAACTAATTACGAGATACCACATCGGAATTAGATGTTTTGTGCAAAATCAAATGATTCTGAGATGTCACCTCGGAATTAGTTGTTTTATGCAAAACAATTGATTCCTAAATACCATCTCGGAATCGTTTGTTCTGTGCAAAACAACTGATTCTGAGATACCATTTCACAATCAGTTGTTTGTCGTCAAAACTTGTAGAAATCGGGATTTATGATTAAAAAAAAAAAAAAAAAAGTAAATATATCATTTTTTTTATAAAAAAATAACAACATAAACTTTTTTCTTAAATATAAAAGAAATAATATATTTGATAGCTTCACCCAAATTTTAAAACGTTTCTAAAATACATTTTAATGAATACCTTTATAACCATAAAGGTTAACACGTTATATTATATGCTGCCCGTTAGGCTTAAATTTTTGGCTTAATAATATATTATGTATGCCGTCTAGGGGTGTCAAACGGGTTGAACCAGCACCAACCCGCACCGTTTAAATCAGAACCACGGGTTGCGGTCCTGCCGGGTTGCTCTTATGCGGTCTTGATGGTCTGGCGGTCCTGCCAGGTTGCAGTCCTAATGAGCCAATTTCACAGTTAAACCGTCAGTTCAAACCACCAGACGAACCATTTAAGAACCGTTTATCAGTTCAAACCATCAGTCAAACCATTTAAGAACCGTTTATCATAATATTTTATAATGTTATTTAAAATTAATTTGTAAGTGTTAATTGAATCTCATTTCAATAATTGAGATATGTACCATATATACGAGTTAATTATTCTATTTCATGTATTTTTATTTTTATTTAAATATGTTATCATTTTAATCAAAATTTTATAATCAACAGTTACATTCTAAAATAATAATTGTAATTTGATTTTGATACGTTTGATTATATATTTATATTTATGTATTTAAGATATTTTATTTAATATTATGTAGATATTAAATAAAATAAGTACATCTACTTGTATTTCGATTACAACTTTCAGTAATTGTAAAAATATAAAAATAAAAATTTGATTGTCTTAAACAAGATATCGTAAACAATATAATTGTAAAATGATTGTAAAATGATTTGTATATTGTTTTAACATACTAGATATTTAAGATGTTATATTTAATATTATGTACATAGATGTTATATTTAATATTATGTACATATTAAATAATATATACCTATTAGACATATAATTGTATTCTAATTTTAAATTATTAGGTGATTTGTATATTCGAAATAAAAAATTATTAAAAACTTGCTAAAACTAATGTATTTTAAATATTATGCCGTAATAAATCTGCGATTGTAATTAACAAACAAAATATATTTTTAAGTTTTTTTTCGACAAATATTAATAACTAACTAAGTTAGTAGTATGTCTTTAATAATTAAACGTTTAATATCAAAACCAATCATAAAAAAATTATAAAATATAAAAGCCCAATAATCAATAATTAAATAATATATGATCATTGACAATGTGGATAATCTTAAATTACTTGGGATTCTTTTATATAGATTGACACTTTCATCTTCAATGATAACTATCGATGTGGGATTCTTTTAAACAAAACTCATCTTCAATGGCAACTATAGATTTGAAGTTTTGTTTAAAAGAATCCCACATCTATAGTTAGTACTACCATTAAAGAGGAGTTTTGTTTAAAAGAATCCCACATCTATAGTTATCATTGAAGATGAAAGTGTCAATCTATATAAAAGGAGGCACAAACACACCCTCTCACTTACCAAGTCTTGGGCAACTACTTGAATGCCTAACATGGTGGTTAATAGTTAAAAATTTCGAATTAATTTTTTTAAAGTAGTCTTGGGCAACTACTTCAATGCCTAACATTTTCTTAAAATGCCTAACATGGTTTTTAACAAAATCTAAAAAAAAAAAATTCATAAGTCCGGGCCATCCGGACAGATCTCCGGATGGTCCGAATTTCCGGTCCGGGCGTCCGGAGATCTGTCCGGATGGTCCGAGAATATTTTTTTTTTGTTTTTTTTAATTTTTTTGGGTCTCCTCTATAAATTCATATACTCCTCTCTACGTCTCTCTAAATCTCTCTACTTGTTCTAAATATTCTAGAAAACTCAAATTTCTTATTTTACATATTGTAGTCCTACTTTCGGAATTGTTTGATTTTTTTTTTCGCAAATTGTTTCTATTTGATAAAAACACTTAAATAGCGTTGGGATAACATTATGATAGCTCAATTAAGAGCTTCGTATAATTTATCAAGTTATTTAATTGTTATAGTAATTTAAATTAGTTCTTTTAATTCTAATTTTATTAGTTGTTGTTAGTTGTTATTGCTTGTTGTTAGTTGTTATTGCTTGTTGTTAGTTGTTATTGCTTGTTATTAGTTGTATTAGTTGATATTAGTCTAAATTTAGTTTTTATTATTTGCGATATTAATTAGTTTCGATTAGTATTTTATTGCATATTTTAAAAAAAACGTTGTTTTAAGTTTTAAAATGCCTATAAATCGTAGACTTACTAATACTCACCAATCCGCTAATTTTCACTTGTAATGAATGATGTTTGTGATAACCAAAACAAATTAATACTGACTAAAATGTAATAATAATTTTATAATCATTATTAAAATTACAATAATAAAATTCAAAATTTAATATTAAAATTATAACAATATAATTTGTAATCTTTTACCATGATAAAATATGATTTTGGTTTAAAAAATAATAAATAACATTTGTAATATTTAAAACCAAATCACAATAATAATATTCAAAATGTAATATTAAAATTATAACAATATAACTTAAAAATAATAAATAACACTTGTAATATTTAAAACCAAATCACAATAATGAAATTCAAAATGTAATATTAAAATTATAACAATATAACTTAAAAATAATAAATAACACTTGTAATATTTAAAACCAAATCACAATAATAAAATTCAAAATGTAATTTTAAAATTATAACAATATAACTTAAAAATAATAAATAACACTTGTAATATTTAAAACCTAATCACAATAATAAAATTCAAAATGTCATATTAAAATTAGAACAATATAACTTAAAAATAGTAAATAACACTTGTAATATTTAAAACCAAATCACAATAATAAAATTCAAAATGTAATATTAAAATTATAACAATATAACTTGTAATATTTTTGCATGATAAAATATGATTTTGGTTTAAAAAATAATATATAACACTTGTAATATTCAAAACCAAATCACAATAATAAAATTCAAAATGTAATATTAAAATTATAACCATAGAATTTGTAATATTTTAACATGATAAGATATAGATTTGCTTTGTATTAGATCTAAAAACATAATAATAATAATAATAATATTCAAAATATGATAATAACATAAGTAATATTTAAAATTTTGGACTATATAATAATTACAACACTTAAAATATTAATAACCAAAACAAATTAATATTAAAAAAATGTAATAATAATTCTATAATAATATGCAATATCTCAATATTTTTTAAATATAATATTTTGGTTATAAAATAAATAAAACATTTATAATATTTACCAATAAACCGCGGCATTTTACAAATAAACCGTGGTTTCGCAGTCCTGCCTGGTTGCAGTCCTGCCGGGTTACTCCTTATGCGGTCCTCGCGGATTGCGGTCCTGGCGGGTTGCGGTCCTGCCAGATTGTAGTCCTAATAGACCAGTTTCGCAGGTAAACGGTCAGTTCTTAAGCAGGTTGTCAGCTTTGAACCGTGTTCCAGAACCATTAGACACCTCTGCCGTCCATTGGAGTGTCCTATACAATGATTACCATTCATTCATATATGAAAAAGTTATTTTTTTAATGTACATTAAATTAAACTAGTTTCGCTTAAATAGCTGCATTGTGGTTTTGGGGCTTAGGGAAATTTATAAAGTTAGGGACTATATTTTTCAATGTAAGTTATAAGTTTACTATCTCAAAATTCTTGGTAAATGTTTTTTGAATCGAGGAGATTTATAAATTTAATCTATGGATTTGTAAAGTTTAGAAATTTAGTTTTTTCATTTAAAAAAAGTTATAAATTTAATTTATGGTGAATGTTTTTTTTTTAAAACTAAATTTATAGATTTTATTAAATTTAAAAATCAAAAGTTGATAAAAACGAAATATACAATTAACTAATTAATTGTTCATTTAATCCATTTAATTCATGATATTTTAGGTGACACGATATTTTAGGTATTTTCGTGCCGGTCTTTTGGACAATTGAATCTGAACCTAACCCACCCGTTCCCGGGTTTGTATTTTCAAATCCACCGTTCGTTCGTGTTCGTGGGTCAATCTGGCCCGACCCGCAGATATGAATTTTAATATTTTTTAGTATTTTTTAATTTATTTTAAATATATTAATTTATTATATATATATATATATATATTATTGTTATTATATATAAAAAATATTATTTTTATATATCTTTATAATTTTCGGGCCGGAACGGGTCAGGAAACCTAGAAACCCGAACCCAGTCCGGTCCAGTTGCGGATCATAATCTTTTAACCCGAACCTGACCCGCTCTATGTTCGGGTCGGCCAAAACCCGATCGGGTTGGATCGGATCGGGTCGGACCTGAGCCATCCCTACCTGACCCATAGTTAAATGGTACGAGTTTCACAAATAATCTCTCGACATGTATTCCATTTTTATCCTTTAAAATTTAATATTTTTAATATTTTTTATTGTTTTTGTTTATTTAATTATTTATTCTTATGAAAATAAAGTATCGCAAAAAAACAAAAATATATTAAAAAAATAAATAAAAGTTGAATGTAAAATATTAAAAATATTTATATTACAAAAAAATGCTACACTCCATTTTTTAAGAATAAAAATATATAAAAAACAAAAAAAAAATGAAAAATATATTAAATTAAAAAATTAAAAAAAAAAAAACCAAAAAACTATTTAGAAAACCTGCACAACTATTTAACTATAGAAACACATAACTGGAAAAAAAATCTAACCGGTAATTTTTTAATCGAGTGATTAAATAAATAAAAAACACAATGGCCAAAAGATTATAATCTTTATCTAAACCTAAACTTACTTATCAATATATTTTCAGAAAAAATGGAAACCCACCTAGCAAAAATTTAGGAAGGGTCTTGTATATCGTTATTGAAAATCGGGAGAATTGCAATAACTATAAATTTAAACTAAATATTGAAAAATATTAATAAATTGAAGGATCGCACGTTCATAAAGTTAAGACCTGCTGTTTTGGTGTAAACATCCAATAAAGAGTAACCACGTGGTGCAACTAAGCAATCATTTAAGGTTTGGCCAGCCGTGCTCTTTATTTATAGTTTGGCACCGCCGCACCGCAACCAAACTTAGGTCGAACTCTCTAAATTCCAATTCGGTGAATCTTTAAGTCTACATTTGAACTCAGTTTATTTCGGAATGCGGTAAAATCTGGTCCTGAAATGATAAAGATTTTTAAAAAAAATTTAAATTCAAGAGCGTATTAAAAATATGTGTTTATCTGAATAGGTTGAGATTTCAATCGGAAAATTTTGTCTTACGGGTGAGAATGTTTCACGTGACGGTTGAGAATGCCTCATCCTGAGTGGGGATCTAAATATTATAATAATATTCTATTTTTTTAGTGGATAAGATATTAAATTAAAATCAGAGTACTTTTACAAATGTATGAACTATATCCTAAGTAGGGATCTAAATATTATAATAATAAAAATATAATAAAATATAAATTTACGAATAGGGTATACCCGATTCTTGTGTAGTCTCGGATACAAAGTTTAAATAGAATAAAAGTAGAGTCGAATACGACGAGCCTTGGTATCTGACTCGCGACAAAAAGGATTTATTAGGGAATATCCTTATGAGTGACACTGAGAGTCGAGAAAAAAAATGATGAAACGGTTGTGAGACTGAGGTCAAAGAGACTAAACACCAACAATGAAAATATTAAGCCCTAACGGCGTAAACAAACAAATACATCAAACCATTAGAGATAAATGGCTGCTACAAAAGAATAAACAAATTAAGTTAAATGGATTGGTTTGGTGAGACAACCTTGGTACTAAGGAATCGAACCCAAATGTAAAAAAAACGATAAAATCCTGCATAGGTTAGGGTATGAGATCAGCTAAAAATTCTAACATTCGTCTCGCACTAGACATAGTAAACAATTACGCTAAATTAGGTATGCCAAAGAATGTGTAACTTGGAAGGAGGCCAGTTGGATACCTCATGCATCCAAGAGATCCAATTGTTAATGAGTCTTAAAAAAAACCAAATTGGGAGTTTGTGTAGCCTCATATGCTCTAAGTGAAACCACGGTCATATTGGATATTATTTATGGTTTTAGAGGCAGAATTTCATAAGACACAGTTCGAGGGATATCCAAATCAAAAGCTTATCGTGGATGGATAGTTTGCCAAGAATTTCAAGCAAAAGATGAAGGAGTCGTAGGGAGTATTTACTTTATGTCATACTAACCTCGTCCACCCGATATGTGGAACGAGTGTACGAATGACGTTGTAGGTATCTTTGATAGTGAAATTGGAGATTCCTCTCTTAAAAATTCAGTAGTCATTGAAGAGAATACTAGAGGAAGGGATGAAGATGATGAGATGGTTGATCTCCTCGAAGGATCGATGGTTTCTAGCACTACCTGATCTTAAATGAGTCGTCCATTTCCAGAAACCATCTCGAATGATATCGGAAACTCTGAGGTTGATACCGAAACGAGAATCACAAATAATATTAAGCCCATAGTGATTGACTAAAGAGTTTAAAAGAAAAGATGAGTCAAACTAGAAAGAGGTTTTATCTTCGTTACCAATCACAACCCTGTACAAATTGCTAACATAAGACCTAAGATTTAATATTTTCATCCAAGCCCATGAGGGAGAAGAGTCGATCCTTAAAAACCAGAAGTTTTTGTTTTTAATCTTCTCATAGTGAATCCAGTCACACCAGATTTAGTTGTCATGTTTACTAACGAATGACCATAAATGTTTGAGGACGGTCGCCTGATTCTAAGATTTTAGGTAAAAAATCTCAAGGTCGCTCTCAATTAAAGACAAGGTCAAAACGTATCAGACCACTTTACCACCCATAACCTCCATCTAATTGTTTTAAAATATATGTTTTAAATTATGTTAAAATATAGTTTTTTAAAAAATTTAAGAGTTCAAATTCAATTCAAATTTATTTAAATTTTAATAATGTTTGTTATTGAATATAAAACAGAGAAGGTATGATTTTTTTAATTTTTAGGTTGTATATAATTTTAAAAATGTTAGGATTTTTTTTTGGATTTATGTTTTTTTATTTATGAGAGTCGGATTCCAATCCATTTTTTCACAATCAGTTTTCAGTAAAGATACCATAGTCAAATATATCGGGTTCGAGAATCAGTTGTCTATAATAATAACAAATTCCGATATATCAAGTCAAAATTAGTTGTTGCAATGATTACTGGTTTCGACAAACCGGATCAAAATTTCATGTCCTTATTTTTTGTATTTTTTATTGAGATTTACAGTTTTTTTATTTTGCAACATAATGATACGAAAAAAACATTTAAATTGGATGCATGTTCATGAGAAAATGTTACAAATAAAAAAATATGAATTATAAATTTTTAAATAATAATATATTTTTTTTAATTTTGATTGTATGTAAGTATTTTATAAAAAAAATATAGCTCGAGTATACAATTTCTATAGATTTATCTATTAATTAATATTTATATAGTTTTGCAAAAAAATGTATCAGTTTATATTATATAATAAATCAAATTATATTATTCAATATCATATTTAAATTTATTTTATTTTTCAATTTTGGATTAGCGTTTAAAACTTAATATATAACTATCAATTTAATTTTTGATTTAGTCGGGTTCAAACCACAAATAATATTTTTATAAAGTTTTTAGTAAGTAAAAAAGTGAGAGAATAATTAAACCAAATATGTCAAAACTATAAATGGTAAAAACAAATGATGAGTTAGGCTGAGTTGAGTGCTTACATAGATTTTTATTCCTATTGTTTGATTACATAGATTTATGTATTTAATACATTATACAAGATTAAAAAAAAATTAAGCTAAAAGCTATGGAAAAAAATCATATCAAATATTTTATTTTTAAGTTTAAGACTTAAAGTATTCTATATTTAACTTCGTCTAACTATTACAACATATATCACTAAATGGCTTATCTGATTATTAAGCACAACTTTTGTCATTTTTCGCATATCACTAATGATATTTTTCTATATATTATCTAAGTTTGGTTAGAATACATATTTAACATTTATTAGTAGTTTCTTAGTCACTGCGAACACAATGAGGACTGAGTATGAATTTATGTTTGATAGTTTTTCCAAAGCTAAATCGTTATGTTTTATGTTTGAGCTTTGATTTTGGCTACTTGAACTGTAGTAAGGAATTGCTAAGTTTCAAAACGGTCATGTTGCTATATATTTAAATGTTTTTTGGTTGAAGCCGAACACTTGAGGTGTTGGAGTACACAGACTGTTGAACTTTTAAGTTTTTATTGCTTGATGTATCAAGCCGAGCTCTAGAGGTTTAGTATTGATAGATTCTCGATTCTTAAGTTTTGAATTTTTTGTGTACATAACCAAGTTCTTAGGGTTCAATATGAGCTCACTGCGAAGTCTTATATTTGGTATGCCCTTAAATCTTGTATATTATCGAATCTAGTTATTGTTAGTTGTACCCAAGTAACTCTGGAGAGCTCAGTTCGATATTTTCCATATTTCTGCCTCGTTAAAACTTTCATTAATTGAAATCCCTGTTGAATATTTTTATTTTTATTTTACAGAAGTAAAAAATATGCATGATTAGATAATAGCTTACTAGTATAGTCGGTGTGTTGTGGCCGAGGTGAAAATAGGTAAAGTGTTTTTACCAAATGTGGGTAGCCTCGTTAGTACTTCAAATAAACAAAGAATGAGTATTATTAATGTTAAGTTAAAACAATAGAAGGAATGACATTGCTCTCTTATAAATAATATGTATTATCAGCGTTTTCATCGAGATTAGTTGTTTTATTTGAAAAATAATTACAAATAAATCTGATCAATCGTGTTTGAATTAGTTGTAATTTGGGAAAAAAATTGATTCGGACCAATTGTGTCCAAATACAACCTCATAAAACTTGATAAAGAATAACCTCATTAAAATGCTTCCAATGATTATTAGGACCAAACAATTCAGGAAATAGTAGAGGTGCCACTTTTATTAATTCTCTCTCCAAGCGAAGAAGTGTATTCTCTTCCGATAATTACAATTATTTTTTTGTGTTTCACCATGTCCTACAATCACATGTCTATAAAATTTATTTATGTAAAATATATTCTATCTAGTCTATAAAATCGATTAACTGTCTAGCAAAAATAATCAAATTTATTTCACTCTTTTTATACGGGGCTACCCCAATTATTTTATCATAGTCATTTCAATACAACACATTAGTTGAAAGCTCTATAGAAATCATCTCTTTTGATAATAACTCCAATAATTTTTAACAGTGATCAATATAATATATCCACGAAGAGTAACTATCACTCATAGACTATTATCTGTAAAATTCAATGATGGGGCACAAAATCTATATATGTGAAATGATTATTCATATATACAAATATATTTTTGAGTCATTTTTATACCTCTTTATTGATGACTAAGACGTCCTTACTAAATTATATCTTAAGTAATTGTAAAAATAACATGCTTGTCAAACCCTTGTTTTCTTGGACTATTACTTTTATCAATTTCTTTTTTTTTCTTTTGATGAACTCAATTAGTTCACCGTTGTTAATCAAATTTGAATCTCATCTCTTAAATACAAACCAACCCCATTACATGTCCAAGATCATGATGGTAAACTGATGCAGACAGTTTAGCGCTGGAATTTATGAAGACTGGCGATCACCCGAAGAATGCGGTGAATTGACAGTTTGGAGCTCCGATGTCTGATTTTGACCCACAACACCTTGTTTCGAAGGAAACGACACCACGAATGCAAGTCACCAGCTTTGCTTTACATTGTTCGGGGAGTTTTATTTATTAAATAAAATTAGGGTGTATACCTCTATCTAGCTTCTTTTGCGTTCTACTCTGTATCATATTGATATCAGACACAGACAGTCCTGCAAGATGGTGCGAGGAAGACGCAGAGGTCGCGGTGGCCCTGCGGTGGCTAGAGATGCAGGTGATTTCGGAGATCGTGAAGATGCTGACCTGCGCCGTCAGGTGGCTGATCTTACCCGTCAGATGGCTGATCCTAACGTCAGGCAACAAGGTATGGAGGTTGAAAGTATCGACAACCCTTTTGGGGAGGGGTTAGAACAGAATACTTATCACGGTCGCCGCTGGGAGCTTGGATTTAAGGTAAACATTCCTGACTTTGATGGTAGCGTTAAGGCAGAGGAGTTTGTTGATTGGTTATCCCAGGTTGAGGAAGTGCTGGACTTCAAGGAAGTTCTTGAGGAGAGAAGGGTCACTTTGGTCACCATCCACCTGCGCGGCATGACACAGGTTTGGTGGCAGCAAGTGAAGAAGACCCGTGAGCATGAAGGCAAGGAGAAAGTACGCAGTTGGGAGAAGTTCAGAAAAAAAAATCTGCAAGGCTTTCCTACCTTACAACTTCGAACGGGAACTATTCCAGCAATTCTAGAATCTTCGTCAAGGACCACGATCTGTAGACGAGTATACAGAAGAATTCTATCAGCTGCTGGCTCATACGGATGTGAACGAGTCGCCGCATCAGCGGGTATCCCGCTATATTGGTGGGTTGCGCCTTCAGCTTCAAGATGTGTTGAACATGTTCGACCCGTTGTCTGTTTCCGAAGCCCATCGGTGTGCCCTTCAGGTAGAAAACCAGTTGGCTCGCCGGACCCAGATTGGTGTACGGACTGGTGCTCCTCCAGTAACTTCGGCGCCCAAACCAGTTCCCCGTCCAACCCCTGATCAGGTCCCTCCTGGGCGCGGTGCGATCAGCCGTTCTTCAGGTAATTTACGTTGCTTTGGGTGTGGTGAGTTAGGGCATCGTCAGGTATAGTGTCCGAATGCTGCGGGTGCTAGGGGTCTTTACTCTCACGAGACGTTTGAACCGAACCTCATTGTTCTTGATGGTCCTCCGAAATTTGATACATATGATGATGATATGCCTGAGGTTGCGGAGAAAGTCGTGACTGGTGATGTTGGTGCAGTTTTGATACTACGTCGCACTTTTTTGTCTCCTCGCGTCCCTGATCAGAGTGAATGGTTGCGGAATAATGTGTTTCAGTCGACTTGTACGATCGGCAGTAAGGTGTGCACCTTCATTATTGATGCTGGTAGCTGCGAGAATGTCATCTCCAAGACAACGGTTTCGAAGCTCGGGCTGAAATCAGAATCGCACCCCAAGCCATACAAGCTCGCCTGGCTGAGTAAAGGTACTGATATAACTGTGTCTAAATGTGTGCTTGTATCTTTTTCTGTGGGGCAGACATACCAGGATGATGTGTTATGTGATATCGTCCCTATGGACGCTTGTCACCTGTTGCTTGGCCGTCATTGGCAGTATGATTTGTATGTTGTGCATGATGGTCGTGCAAATACTTATTCATTCCTCTTTCAGGGTAAAAATATTGTTCTTGTGCCGGCAAAGCCTTGGCCCCTAAGCATTGGCTCTGGTCCTTCCACAACGACCTTGTTGTCCCGTGCTCCTTTTCAAGCAGCCATGGAATAGGCTGGTGTGGTTTTCTTGTTGTTTTGTGATCCTGTTGTGACTGATTCTCATGCGGACCCTAGCCCTGTAGTTCAGTCTCTTTTGCAGGAGTTTGCAGATGTGTTTCCTGAGAATTTGCCCCCCGATTTACCTCCTCTGATGGATATTCAACATCAAATCGACCTGGTTCCTGGTGCTGCTCTCCCAAATCGGCCCCACTATCGAATGAGCCCGAAGGAGCATGAAGAATTACGACGACATGTGGAGGATTTGTTGGATAAGGGGCATGTTCGAGAAAGTCTCAGTCCATGTCCAGTTCCGGCGTTGCTGACACCGAAGAAATATGGTTCCTGGTGTATGTGTGTGGACAGCTGAGCTATCAACAAGATCACTGTTTGCTACAGGTTTACTATACCTCGTCTGGATAATCTGTTAGACCAGTTGGGTGGTGCTTTTGTGTTCAGCAAGCTTGATTTGAAGAGTGGATACCATCAGATTCAGATTCGTCCTGGTGATGAGTGGAAGACGGCGTTTAAGACGCGTGAGGGATTGTTCGAGTGGCTGGTGATGCCTTTTGGTCTGTCCAACGCGCCGAGCACTTTCATGCGTATCATGAATCAGAGATTGAGGCCTTTCATCGGTAAATTTGTTGTTGTTTACTTCGATGATATTTTGATCTATAATGCTAACCTTTCTATGCATTTATCCCATTTACATGAGGTGTTATTGGTGTTGCGTCGGGACAAGTTTTATGTTGTTACTTCCAAATGCTCGTTTTCACGGTTTAGCTTCGTTTTATCGGTGTTTCATTCCCCATTTCAGCAGTGTTATGGCCCCGATTACGGATTGCATGAAGGGAACGAAATTTGGTTGGTCTGAAGATGCTGATGCGGCATTTGCATAAGTTAAACGGCGTCTCACCACTACGCCTATTCTGGTGCTGCCTGACTTTTCCCAGCCATTTGAGCTTCATTGTGACGCGTCTAAATTTGGCATTAGGGCAGTTCTTTCCCAGTCAAGGTGTCATGTGGCTTTCTTCAATGAGAAATTGGCGAGTGCTAAGCTGCGATTTAGTACATATGATATTGAATTTTATGCGGTGGTTCAAACTATCAATCTATCAAGCATTGGCGTCATTATTTGTTTCAGCGTGAATTTTTGTTATATACTGATCATGATTCTTTGAAGTATCTTGGCAGTCAGGACAAGGTATCTCATAGATATGCTTCTTGGATAGCTTACTTGCAGCAGTTCACTTTTGTCATCAAGCACAAGGACGGTATTACGAATCGGGTTGCTGATGCTCTGAGCCGTCGTCACAATCTGTTGATTGAGATGCGAGTTCAGGTTCATGGCTTTGATTCTTTAGTTGACTTTTATGTTATTGACTCGTTCTTCTCTCGGGTTATTGAACTGATTCAGCAGGGAGCACAATCTGATTTTTTAATGGAGGATGGATTTCTCTTTCGTGGAGTACAGTTGTGTATCCCTGACTGTAGCTTGCGTCTTCAGTTGATCAAGGAGCTGTATAATGAGGGTCATGTGGGTCGTGATCGAACATACTAGTTGTTTTCCTCATCCTATTTTTTGCCTTCAATGCGGAAGAAAGTTGGTCGTTTTGTCTCCCGTTGTCGAGTTTGTCAGTTGGCCAAAGGAACATAAAAAAATGCAGGTCTTTATTTTCCATTGCCAATTCCTGCTCAGCCCTGGACCGACATCAGTATGGATTTTGTTCTTGGTTTACGCCGGACTCGGTGTGGATTCGACTCTATTTTTGTGGTGGTTGATCGTTTTTCTAAGATGGTACACTTCATCCCATGTAGAAAAACATATGATGCCGTGTGTGTCGCGCAGCTTTTATTTTGAGAGATTTACCGCATTCATGGCCTTCCCAGTACCATTGTTTCTGACCGTGACACCAGGTTTGTGAGTCATTTTTGGCGCAGCTTATGGCGTATGGTGAATACACAGCTCAACTTCAGTAGTGCTTACCATCCCCAGATTGATGGTCAGACAGAGGTGGTTAACCGGTCCCTCGGTAACTTGTTGCGCAGCCTGGTGGGAGATCATCCGAAGGCATGGGATCAGCGCCTACCGCAAGCAGAGTTCGCCCACAACCATGTCCTTAACCGGTCAACGGGTTTTTGTCCTTTCCAGGTGATGTATGGTATTTTGCCTCGGGGTCCTGTGGACTTGCTAGTCCTGCCTAGTAAAATTCGCCTTAACACAACTGCTGAGGAGCTTCTATCGCAGATTCACCGAACCCACCAGACGACTTATGATCAGCTTGTCTTGAGCACCGCCAAGTATAAGTCTCAGGCGGATTCTCATCATCGTCCTATTCAGTTCGAAGTTGGTGACTATGTGTGGACAGTTTTAACCAAAAATAGGTACCCTGTTAGTGAGTACAACAAACTCGCCGCCCGGAAGAAGGGCCTGGTGGAGATTGTGGAGCGGATCAATCCGAATGCTTATCGACTGCGTTTGTTTAGCCATGTCCGTACGTCTAATGTCTTTAATGTTAAGCATCTGATTCCTTATGCAGGTGACTCTTCTGACGAGGAGACTGGTTCTGATTCGAGGGCGAATCTTCTCTACCCCGGCGGCAATGATGCAGACAGTTTAGCGCTGGAATTTATGAAGACTGACGATCACCTGAAGAATGCGGTGAATTGACAGTTTTGAGCTCCGGTGTCTGATTTTGACCCACAACACCTTGTTTCGAAGGAAACGACACCACGAATGCAAGTTATCCGCTTTGCTCATGACATATGGGTTTTTTTGGGCATTTGGACTCATCTATCAGCTTATTTCGAGTTTTTAATAATTTAGGATATTTTAGTACTTTTCTTATTTTAGTTTTAGGGTTTCAATTGAAACCTTATATAAACATATCTTCTTTACATTATTCGGGGAGTTTTTTTTATTAAATAAAATTAGGGTTTATCCCTTTATCTAGCTTCTTTTGCATTCTACTCTATATCATAAACATAGTAGTATCTCCTACACATTTCAATGTTTGAAGCAACCATAATTTGCGGAGGTCGATAATTTACTAATATTTTGTTTTATCATAGATATTTGCAACGCTTGTCAATTTGAACCTTGACGACCTCCCATGATATGTGCTCGTCATTAAATTTTCTATCATACAACACTAATTTATATTTGACATCTTAGTTGGTATAACTCACATCTTCTAGTTTATTTTACTTTGATAAACATTTCTAATATCTTAAACAAATCTCTCAGATTACCCATAGAAAATACAATCAGGTCCTCAAAAAATTTACTGTCCATTTGGAGTCATATTACATAAGAAGTTAATGCCACAATTTCTATACATTATTTTTATGCATATCACCTTCAACTGTGGAATGTATTTGACGAGACGACCCTGATCTCAGCACATTTTCTAAAATAAATGGAACTCCTTGCTCACTAGTTGTTATAAGGGTAAGCACACTTCTTAACTATTAAGCTCCAAAAACAAGTAAAATAATATTAGAGAGACATGTAGCCTCTTCTAATGTTTCGCTCACACAAACTAGTGAAATCACCATAGGAACACCTCGTATTCCATCCACATGTACATGTAAAAAACAATCGGATTACCTAAACCACTTTCACACTATATCATTTTTTCAAGTTGGTGAAACAAAGTTAAAAATACCTAGAATAACGGTTAGATACCTATAAATTAAAATATCTTATAAATAATTCATTTTAACTCTTGAGCAAGTCATCGTCGTTTGTTTGAATTGATTCTTTGTAAAGTAATTCCCACATACGGTGCCAATAACTTCGTTAAAGTGCTTTCAGTGACTTTTAGGACTAAAAAAACTCATAAAATAAAAGAAGTGTCAATTGTATTAATTATTTATTTTCAAATTATTATTTACCTTCTAAAAATGGTATTTTTTAATTTATATTACACTTACGGCTAATATTTAAGGATGAATAACATGTATAATCTTGGATACGTGACAGTCTTCTCTTATAATAGATGTTACAAATATTAAAAAATTACCCTCTAACTGTTTAGAGAAAATAATATTAAATAAATTTGTAAAAGCTTCTTGAATACTCTTTTACCCATGAGAGCTTTCTTTTTTTTATCCGTTGACTTGGTCTTATTATCATTCGTTTCGTCCTTATATATAGGTCATCGCCAGCCTTATTTTTCATTAAGTTTATTCGCCTATTTTCTCCTTTGAATGTTCAACTATAAGTTGCACTGTCTAACTTACTTTTTTTATGGACCGTCATTTTATTGATCTTGGACTACTATCACCTATTTTGTTCAGCTTGCTTGTATTATTAGTTTGTCAATTTCTGCCTTCTTATTTTGGGTTGTCATATGGGTTCACATTTTAACCTACTTATCTTATCATATTTTATATGAACATTTATCTCTTAAATAATGGAATATAATATCTATAGAGAATATACTCATATCAAAATTTGAAATTCAGTTTGTTCAAATAATGACATTAACTTATTTTGGGCTCGATTCAAACTTTTCTATTTATATAAAAATTTGAATAACAATAGGTTTTTTTATATTGAAATTTGAATCGAATGTTGTATAGTTTTCAAATGTTCAAATATTATGGGTTGAATACACATAATTTAGCAGATCAATGAAAAATAATTATAAATCGGATAAATTATTAAATACAAATTATATTCTTAAAATTAAAGGGAAAACAGTGGATGATTTATATCAATTTTAATCAATTTTAGTCTAAATATGCATAAAAAATAACATTCGATTAGTTAATTTTAGGATATTGTTCAAACAAATTCTACTTAGCAAATTGAATGCGGATTTGAAAACATGACACTAAAAGCACGCAATTTTTTGGTAACAAATCTTAATCCAATATAAATATGTGATATCTCGTCGATCCATTTCCTAAAAATATTACATAACTAAATCATAATTTTATTATGAAATGTTTTATTTATGAATATCGGTAGGAGTGTCTAGTCTAAAATTAAGGTCACGTCGGAATATGGTAACAATAACATCTAAATATTCAAATCTAAGTTATAATTCAAATGCAAGAAAAGTTTTTATAAATTTATAAAAATAATTAATTAACGATATAGAAAAATCTATAGAAGTGAGATAATATAAAAGGTTTTAAAAGGATTATTATTTTGGTGTTTTTTAAGATTTTTACGTTGTTAATTTGAAAGTGTTGATTTGAAAAATAATAAGATTTATTTTCCAATCTTCAATTCATACATAAAATATTTTATGTTTTAAAAAAATGATTTAATCATGTTTGTGGATTGTCTAGATTCATTTTTTAAGGTTTCCATTATGAAGATTATAGGTCTTATGAAGGTCCACGAATAGTCGCGCTATGAATTATGTTTAAAGAAAAAAATTGTATACGAGCACTTGATGGTACGAAGCTATCAATCCAATGTATTGATCATGAAGTCGGAAACCAATAGGTATAAAAGAAACATCTGTATGCATCTTATTTTTCTTTTTTAACGACTATACATATGAAAAATTTATACTATTAGTGTTTATGAATGAATTTAATATATATATATATAGCTCATAAATTCATTTTTAATATTCATTTGGATAAATAACATCATTATTTGATGGTCTGCTATCTTTCGGAGACCATAACCGTTATTAAACTCATAGAATCCAATAACTTAAATGTTGGATAATAGACTCTTCTTAATTGTACATATTTACCAAGCTAGTATCTACATAATATAATCCATGATATATTATTTATAGGTCAAAGTTATTTATTAGTGATTAGATTTTACACGTTGGATTGTATCTTGTAATAGTTTGGATACTCTAAATATATGTGAATGAGACATTCCAATTTGGGATTTCTTTATTATATCCGACTTGGATCATCTCATATACGAAATGTATACACTGAATGGCGTATTAATGCACGTTATTGTACTAACATATATACCAGATACCTTATCATTTTTATTACAAAAATATCAATCAACATGGATCAAGATACACTTTCATTTATGAGCTTAAGCTTTTGCAAAGATGAAGATAAAAAATCAAAAAACAATCAACACAAAACTGACGTGGTTCGTATTATAGAGAAATTCTACATTCATATAAAATATATTTGATCTTATTGATGAAACCATTATAAGAAGTTGCAAGAACAATAAATACAATCCCACACATTATGTATCGATTTTTTGAAGAATAAAGTACAAATTTTTAGATTTTTAAGTTCTCGGTATTTCTCTTAGTATCTTTATTGTGATTCCCTTCTAAAAAATTATCAATTCTCAAATTACTCAATTTCTTCCCTTTTCATGCTCATTCATCGATTACCGAATTGTCCCTTCAAACCTGATATACATCGGATCTCAATTGAAAATACATATTAGAACGCACATATAATATGTTTACAATAGCAAACCAAAAAACAATTACCACAAACTTCTAATTACATTTAGACGTCATATTCAAAATAAGCTACTATCAGCTTTGCCACATCATGATTAATTATTATTAAGTAAAAACCAGCACATTAAATTTAGTTTCATGCATACTCCTGAAACACCTGAAGCTTACAGCTACATAAGGCCCAACCCCCATGTTGAAGTCGAACAGTCTTTTGAGAGTGCATTCATGCTAAGGCTGAACCCTCTTACTGAGACCGAACTGTTATATTGAGGCCAAAATCAAATCTGAGGCCGAACCAACACCGTTTCAAATTCTAAACATCAGATCTTGAGTTCTCGCTTCAATCTCTTTTAGCCTACTTTAAAAATTTTAACTAATAATCAATAAAAGACTAAGAAATTCGAGCAACATAATGCGTCACGGTTCCGCATCAATCACATTTCCAATGAATTTCTAAAATAAACATTGACTTTTCATGGTATGTAGCATGGACATCACATGAATATGTAACAACTTAACATATCACTTCCCAATTGATCTACCCTTAACATGCCATAGCCCGTAAATCGTTGTGACGACAAACCATCTAAAATGCTTAGTGAATATAAACTATCATTGAAGATCATCTATATGGCTATAGATTCTAATTCCACGTCGATTCATGGGACTTGATAACATAATTACATGATGATCTTCTGTATTACATGGACTATAATTATTATTAGGCTTATACATAATATAGTCCATGATATTATTATATGTATGTCTAATTACTAATTATTTATCAGCGTATATCTTCTATTAATTGGACCATATTTTACAATAACAGGGATACTGTAAATATACGTGGATGAGACATTCTAATTTAAGATTCCCTTACACAAAATTATAAACCGGAGACATATATTTTTATGCTCTTCATGACAAGCAATAAGCTCACTACGGTTAACAACACTTCATACCGTCGATTTTAAAATGCAACGATGTTGCCACGAGAACAACATTAACATCTTAAAAACCTTTGTCCTTGTAATTTGATACGAAAGTTGTTTTTTTTTTCCTTTTTATGATGGACTTGAGACGTTTATATACTTATTTTTCAACTTAATAAAATGAACGAGATATTAAAATAATATAGAAATCTCTAAAGAGATTATAAATTATTTCATTTTATTTTTTAATATTTTACCATATTTTTAAATTTTAAAAACTTTTTGAAACTAAAACTACGTAACTTTTCGTAAAAGTTTTCCAATATGAAATCTTGCAACAAGATAACATTCATATTTTTGCTTTGACGCAACAAGAAAAAAGAATCGTCGTAAGATGCAACGGTTGATTACCATTTTGCATTCAAAATGTATATGAATTAATGTAGTAACGGACCGCCCCTAAGGGTAGCCGAGTTGGTTGAGTAAGACATGTTTGTGACCATAGATCATGAGTTCAAGTCCCTCTGCATACGCTTTCTTGGCTGAGCCTATCACCTTATGTGGTTTACCTTCTGGCGTTGGTTTGCACTGTACTTTGAGTAGCGGCTGCGGGTATACAAATTTATCTTATAATGAACATTGTCTGTTGTCCAGATAATATAAGTTCTAACTAACTTTTAATGATTTTTTATTTTTCTTTTACATTTTTTAAAAAATTTTATAAAAAGATTATCCGAACTCAACATATAAACTTACACTTTTTATCATTTTAATTACTCGAAACTTTAACATTCAAATTATCTTGACAAAGATAAAAAAAAAATCCAATTCAAAACTAAAATTGTTTTTATATATGAGTCCTATTTTGATATCTAAATCCAAAATCATAATTTCAATAAATAATAGATTAAATATAAGTAACACTTAATTTTTTTAGAAATAAATTAAAAATAGAATATGTTTACATAACTTATATTCTAACGTTATATATAACTAGTATGAGACCCCTCGAAGGTTATGAGTTCGACTCTATTGTTTTCTTAGTTTGAGTCTGTCATTTTATATAGTTTATCTTCTAGTCTATTATTTTCTTAGTTTTCTATTATTTTTTTAGTTTGAGTATGTCACTTTATATAGTTTATTTTCTGGTGTATTGTTTTCTTAGTTTGAGTATGTCACTTTATATAGTTTATCTTCTAGTGTATTATTTTCTTAGTTTGAGTATGTCACTTTATATAGTTTATCTTCTAGTCTATTGTTTTCTTAGTTTGAGTATGTCACTTTATATAGTTTATCTCCTGGTGTATTGTTTTCTTAGTTTGAGTATGTCACTTTATATAGTTTATCTTCTGGTGTATTGTTTTCTTAGTTTGAGTATGTCACTTTATATAGTTTATCTTTTTGTCTATTGTTTTCTTAGTTTGAGTATGTCACTTTATATAGTTTATCTTCCGGTCTATTGTTTTCTTAGTTTGAGTATGTCACTTTATATAGTTTATCTTCTGGACTATTGTTTTCTTAGTTTCAGTCTGTCACTTTATATAGTTTAGCGTTGTGGTGTGTAAGACTATTGCGTCATTGAAGATTTACCTGTGCGGACACATCCGATAACGACACGACAGCGAATTCTGAAAAAAAAAACGACTTAACATTAGCATATGATAGAAAATGGAGTGCGAATTCTGAAAAAAACGACTTAACATTAGCATATGATAAAACATGTGTAGCATTAAATGCTACACAAACTCGCCTCTATATAACCACACCGCACACATACCTTAATCTCACAATTCATTCAAGAACACATTCTCTCATCTATCTCTCAAACCCAAATGGCCGCAACCAAACTGGTTACGATCCTCTTCCTCGCCATTATGGTAGTTGCACCATCAACATCAAACGCCACCGTTACATGCCGGCAAGTAGCGTTTAGTGTGGTTTCATGCATTAACTACGTTCGCACCGGTGCTGGACCACCACCAGCTTGTTGTGCTGGTCTTAGGACCCTTAATGGTTTGGCTAGAACCACAGCTGACCGCCAACAAGCATGTAAGTGCACGCTGACAATAGCTAAAGGGATTCCCGGTCTGAAGAATGATCTTATCATCGGTCTACCTGCAAAATGTTCCATCAAGTTGCCCTTCAAGACCAGTCTCAACACCAACTGTGCCACGTAAGTATATTGTTAAGACTAAGACATCGTTTAGATTGAAAATAATATAATAAATGAAGTTCGAGATATTTTGGGACTGTAAAAATAATATAAGTGGTACGGATTTTTTAACCCAAAACGGATTATTAGGGTCGTTAATAGTTTATGGAGTTGGAGCGAACTTTAACGATTCAGTTCGTGATTTCATTTTAAAAACCGAAATTAATAAGGAGTTGAAACCATAAAACTGTTTCAAAATGATTTGAAACCGAACTGGTAAAATTGATAAACTAATAAAATTGATATGGAATCGGAGGATAAAATCGATAAATCGGTAGAACCGATTCGGATCGAACTTATAAAATTGATAAATCGGTAGAACCGATTTGGATCGAACTTATAAAATCGTTAGTACAGATGGAATTTTTTTAATATATTTTTTTATAAATTATATTGCTAAAATCATCGGGTAAAGATCGATTAACAAAAAATCAAAGGTTAGCTTCTAAATTTTATTTTTTATAACATTTATTTAAGTAAAAATTTGAGAAAATAAATTGTAATTAAATTTTTAAAAAAATTAATAATTAACCAAACCGGACAAGACTAAACTAAAACAGAATTGAAACGAACCGAAACCCAAACCAAACGAATCCAACCAAATCGAACAAAAAACTTAGGGCTGAAATATATCTTTCTGAAAACTATAACCGAAAAGCTCAGTAGTCCGATCCCATAGAAATCGACAAACATAGCCTGGCTTGGACATATAACCCCTCTACTACTGAGATCTTATTCATACGAATATATGTATTGATTTTTATTAAAAATATATACATTAAAACTTTATTAAAATTTTGAGTTGAAACTTGGATATATAGTTGGGTTAAAATTTGGTTCGAAATTGTATTTAAAATATGGAATACCTGTTTATAGAAAAATAAATATAATATATTTGTATTACTTCATTAGTCATAATCTTTTTCTTTTTTTTCTTTTGCAGCCTGAAGTGAATTTGATGGAAACATGTACAACTGAAGTGCAAGATTGATAATATTATATCTATAAGAAGCTTTGAATCATTTATAAATAAATTTGGATGTATTTTGTTACATCTTGGGTTTATGTATAATATCGTCTCTGTATTTTAAATTTTTATACTAATGTTATTTTTATTTTCATTTTATGTTAATTATGATTCTCAGAACTATAGTTATTTATCGGTTACCGTTAATTTATGGATAAAAAATATTATTTAAAGCAAATAAAAAATTATGATTATATAAAATAAAATAAAAAATATCAGTACTTATCTATTAGTATCCGTTTTTTTGGATAGTGTCACTTGATGCTTCAAATTGAAATTTGGACAAAAAACTCTGACTATATATATCTGCTGGTACTTTCAATAGTACTAACACGAGAGTTGTTTGAAAAACTAACCTAAAAGTTGTACAACTCTCGTGATTTCCTGAGAGTTTCAACTCTTTTTACTTCTCTGAGAGTTGTGTGCAATTCTCGCGATTTCCAGAGAGTTGTTGAACAACTCTCTCTCGATTTTCTGAAAGTTGTTACCAATGAAATTTTATTTTTTAAAAAAATTCAAAAAATATTATCAATGGGTTTAGTTTTATTTATCTTAGAAAAACAAAAACGATGTTACTTTTGTATATGTTTTCTGAGCTCCGATTTGAACTATTAAAAAATAAAATAAAAAAAGAAAATATGAAAGATAATTTTTGGTTACATAATTGTTGACTAAGGTTGAAAATATTTAGAGTATTAAAATAATGTTAAGTATTAAATAGTTGAGATGAATATTAAAAGATAATACAACAAAATCCACATACTAGGTAACAATAAATAATTGAGTCGGTGCTTAAACTTCTAAAAAAATACTTTCAATTTATATTTAAATTTAATATTTTTGTCAAGAAAATTTAGCATACATTTGGGAGACCCCTAAATTCAAAATCTAACAGAAACAGGATTTTCAACACATTCATGAACATTAATACAATTATGTTTCCTCTTTCAATATAGTTCTCTTCTGTAGAAAACAAAGAAAATACAGAAACTTTGAATATTACTTTTTATTCAAAAACTCGAGGCCCAAAAATCTAACTGACTTGCTTAGCTGCTGCAATAACAGCCTCAACAGTAATTCCGAATTCCTTGTACAATATATTTGCCGGTGCACTAGCCCCGAACCCATCAATGCCAATAGCTTTCCCTTTCGATCCAACAATCCTTTCCCATCCAAACGTCGATCCAGCTTCAATGCTAACCCGAGCCGTTATAGCCGCAGGCAAAACACTTTCTTTATATTCATCTGATTGCTCCTTAAAAAGTTCCCACGAAACAAAAGAAACAACTCTAACAGCTTTTCCTTCTTTTCTAAGTTCCTCACCAGCCTTAGCTGCGATTTCCAACTCCGAACCAGTCCCGATCAAAATAACATCGGGTTTGTTACCTGACGAATTGTCAGAAATTACATAACCGCCCTTTTCGACTCCTTCGATTGAGGTTCCCGGAAGTTGAGGGAGCTTTTGTCTTGAGAGAGCAAGAACAGAGGGTCTCTTTCTATTGACAACCGCAACTTTATACGCGCCTGCGGTTTCGTTACCGTCAGCAGGACGGAACATCAGAATATTAGGCATGGCACGGAAACTTGCCAAATGTTCAATCGGTTGGTGAGTGGGCCCGTCTTCTCCTAAACCGATGGAATCATGCGTCATGACGTATATAACACCGGCTTGAGATAACGCTGAAATCCGCATCGCAGCTCTCATGTAATCGGTGAAAACAAAGAAGGTGGCACAATAAGGGATTAGTCCTTTGCTGTGATGCGCAATGCCGTTGCATATGGCTCCCATGGCGTGTTCTCGTACACCAAATCGGAGGTTTCTTTCTTCAGGTGTGTCTTTTTGGAAATTTCCGAATGCTTTTAGTAATGTCATGTTGGAGGACGCAAGGTCTGCACTTCCGCCAAGGAAACCTGGGAGAACCTTGGCCAGAGCGTTCAGGCATTGTTGAGATAAATTTCGGGTTGCATCGCCTGGGTTTTCGGGTGTGTATGTCTGGAAACAGAGGATAATAAGCTATTAGATTAATGGGAGCTCAACAGTTTTATACTAGCATTCAATTGTCAGAACTAAACTTGTTAGACATATGCATGCATCATTCGAACAATTATGTATAATTCGACTAACCATAGGTCCTTAACCATTATTAAATCTAGTTATATACAGAGATTTAAGGGTAAGTACCAAAAAACATAGAAATGAAATAAAAATAAGTGGTTCAAGTATAATAGAATTTTAAAAAAATGTGGAAATAAAAATTATAAAAATTTATAAGATAAAAAGGATAAATTGGATAAAAAAACATAAAATCAAAGAAAATTTTGGAAACGAGAAAGGAGCCCTTGGCCCGTGACAGTAACTGATTCTGAGGTTCAAATATCATAACTTTACTGCGTTCAAGTAAGCTTCAGAATAAATAATGTAAAATTATAAATATATTAAATTTACTTATATGTCTATCATGTTTCGGTGTTTGCTGAATCTTAAAGGCTCTCTACGTGAGACCTATATACTGAATTGACCCTTTGATCTACAGTTATAGTATACTTGAAGTGCCCAGTTTTTCGAAACCAAAACCAAGCAAGTTTTCTAATGATCAAACCGTCCAGACCCAAATTTATAGTCTAAAATTAATAATCCGAGAAGGTTTTCAGGGAGGAATTATATCAATCAGATTGGTTAGACAAAAATTTGACATAAAGATAATCAAAGTTTTCACGTTTGTAGCTTTAATGAGCTGGAAGTGAGATTAAAGCTACACTTACCGGAAGTGCTTTAACCCAGTCAGCAGGAAATTCACCAGCAACTATAGATTTAAACTCTGCAGCTTCATCCGCGTACTTCTTCTCATAAGCACGGAACTTAGAGTTCCATTCAGCTTCAAAAGCTGCACCTTGAGGGGTGTGACGACTCCAGTGCCTGCAAAAAGTATCCAAGTTGTTTAAAACACCATGTAATCTTTGCATACTATAATATCTAACCCTTGTTTCTTTTGTTTGACGCTTACTTCTTAACATCTTCAGGTACATGGAATGGCTCATGTGCCCATTCAAGGTTCTTTCTGGTAGCAACAACTTCCTTTTCACCCAAGGCACTGCCGTGTACACTGTATGAGTTTGACTTATTTGGAGATCCAAAACCAATGGTTGTAGTCACCTGTAGAATGTTTGAGGGAAACCTTTAAAACACATCAACTTGGATATTGCGTTTTCGGTCACCACGTCAACTTGGATATACCCAAAGCATGCACGAGAAGATGAGACCAAGGCTTTGTTTGGATCTCACAAAATCTAAGAGAGCAAAACACTTGGAGAGAAGACTATTTCAAAGAAAGTTTACTAGTTTTTGGAAGATATTTAATATTTTGTTTTTGTTTTTCTGACGTTCCCCGGCTTTTCATATATATTTATTTACCCCTTGCTTTTCTTACAAACACACAAAAGCCAAATTTTCTCCCTCAGATTCTCCGGAAAAATGATGAAATGTTAGAAAAGAAAAATTGAAAGAATAAAATTTAAGCTATTTCTCGAGGTGTTAAACAAGTTTGTTTACTGATTTCTACTTATTTTCCCCTTGTGATTTTTTTCACACAAATTATCAAACTAATAGCTTAAAACGAAATCGTTGGTACTAGTCTCTAAAAAGCTATTGCCATCTTAGTTTCCTTATCAGCAAAATATGATATAGTATATCTAACCTTGATTAAAGTTGGCTTGTCCGTAACAGCCTTTGCTTCCTTTATCGCGGCACGAATTTCATCATACCCATTGTTTCCGTTCTGCACCCAGATAACATGCCATCCGAGACCCTCGAAACGCTTGTCCACATTCTCAGTGAAAGCGATATCGGTGTGACCGTCAATAGAAATGTGGTTATCATCATAGAAAGCAATAAGCTTCCCTAATCCCCAATGTGCAGCAAGCGAACAAGCTTCATTTGCAATTCCCTCCATCTGACAACCATCACCGAGAATGCAATATCTACAAATAAATAATTCCCGAATAATTAAGCTAAATATTATATGAAGCAACATCTAAGACTTGCGGTTGTCTTAGTGCCCAGCTTATAAGCTCTAAGCTTGCTTAAAATAAGCATATAAACAAAGTAATATGTAGTTTGGTGCAGAAAAATAAAGATCTTTAGAAGAAATTGAAGGTTTAAAATGAAAATGAGAACTAAAGAAGGCAAAAATTCATAAATAAAAGAAGTAAAAAATTCAAAGAAGAATATGTTTCTAGCCACTATTAAACTCTCCCTTGAGATTTGATCTGCTTTTAATTTCCTAAACACCAAAAATAAAACTATATTTCTCCTATAATTTCTATTTCATTCAGTTCTAGATAATAAGACAGACCTAAATAAGAATGGAAATAGATTAAAGTACGTACGTGTAGTGGTCCACAATCTCATGGCCCGGTTTGTTGTACCTAGCAGCCAAATGCTTTTCAGCAAGAGCCAAACCAACAGCATTGGCAACACCTTGTCCCAGTGGACCTACATACAAATAGTTGGTGCATACATTTAATAACACTACCAAACCTCAATTACACTATAGAAGCATATATCAGATAAGAACAAGAGCTCAAAAGTGAGTGACCAACCAGTAGTGACCTCGATCCCGGGTGTCTCAAAATTCTCAGGGTGACCTGGGGTCTTGCTTCCCCATTGCCTGAACTGCTTCAAATCTTCTTCCTGCAGACAAATCAATAAACACACCCGAATCAACCCCAAACTTCACATGATTTCGTAGTGATATGGGATAAATGTTCCCTAAGCAGATTTATAGTTCAACATGACTTCCACGACTGCTATTGTATAAATGTTTGAAATACACATATATAGCTTATTCTTTCGATCTACCACTATATAAACAAACAATCAATACACAAAAGATCATCTACACCTATTGGTTCTATTTCGTTTCTTTATACTACAATTTCTACTTAAACAACTTATTATATAAACAAGAAAAACCTTAATCTGATCAAAAGTAAAGCTCTTAAGAGAAATGAGAACCAACCCGAACGCTATCGTATCCAGCAAGGTGAAGAAGAGCATACTGCAGCATACAACCATGGCCAGCAGACAACACGAACCGATCACGATTAAACCAGTAAGGATTCTTAGGATTATACCTCATGAACTCATCATACAACACGTGTCCCATCGGTGCACACCCCATAGGCAGTCCAGGATGACCAGAGTTAGCTTTCTCGACCGCATCGATCGACAGAAACCTAATCGTGTTAACCGACTTCTCCACAAGCGAGATCTCAGCGGTGGAATCGAGAGTCTCGACGGCGGCGGAGGCGGAGGCGGATGTGCGCAATGAGCGATGGATGAAGCGCCGCGTGGGGATGCATCCCTGTTTGGCGACGGTAGCGATGGAGGTGGTGGATTTGAGACCGGAGAAAGAAGGGAGAGATCGTGTAGAGACGGAGACGGAATGGTCCGTGTGTTGAGTGGAGGCGTGGTGTGGTGTAGGTCGAGCTAGTACTGCTTGAGAGAGAGTGAGAGATGAAGTGGAAGCCATGGCTGTGTTGAGTGTGAGAGTTTTTCAGAGGCTTTTTATAACTGCCTCTGCGATTTGTGTATTGAAGTTGAAGGTCGATCACCGTCTGTTCTATGTTGAGTGGTGATCTCCTGGTCTATTCAAAGGGGCAGGTGAAGATCTGACCGTTGGATTGATAGAAGAGCCATCTGTACCGTTGAGTGAGTTAGGTATAGAGTGTATCGAATGCTTATTTTGTAGTATTTCGAAATGATTTGTATATTTAAAAATTCAATGGGTAGGTAAAAAAAGTACGCACGATTTGACCATATTCCTTATCGTCCATTTTTCAGAACAGATAATATAAAAAGTAAGTTGAACTAATATCCAAAAATAATAAATTATTCATAAACAATTGGACATAAATAAAAAAAACTAATAATAACTCTTCCTTAATTTTTTGGTTAATTTTTTTGCATTTTTTATTTTTATTTAAAAAATTTGTATTTTTTAAACGGTAATGAAAAAAAAATTGTAAGACTATATAGAAAACACATATAAGGTCACGAGGCTTTCAAGGGGTAGCCGAGTTGGTTGAGTATGGCATGCTTGTGACCAAAGGCCATGAGTTCGAGTCCATCTACATACGCTTTCTCGGTTGAGCCTGTCACCTTGTGTGGTTTACGAGACACAAGGTCGGTTGAGCCTGTCACCTTGTGTGGTTTACGAGACACAAGGTTTACCTTGTGTGCACTCATTGCACTCTAAGTAGAGGCTGCAGGTTCCCTTCGAAAAACTACAGGTTCCCTTCGAAAAAAACATATATAAGACTATAAAAAAAATGTAGGACCAGCTATAATAAATCATGATAAAATTCAAAAACCGAATATTATTTATAAAATAATGAAATGTCATATACTTGTAGTATTGGAGGTTTTAAATCAAAAATTATAGTTCTTTAGCTATTACGTTTTCTTCATTTAGTTTTTCGACCAAAAAACCACGTATATGGTCAATAAACTATTCAAAATCTATGAATTTACTCCATTTACGGCTAGTTTTTTTTTATTTGATTCAGTCACATGTCTGCATAATTAAATGGTACGAGTCTCACAAATACTCTCGATTTTGAATTCCATTTTTAAAAATATTAAAGTCGAGGGTAAAATATTAAAAAAATATAAATTTAAAGACTTAAAATAAATTAAAATTTGCTGGAGTATTTGTGAGATTCGTACCATTTAACTATGGGAAGACCTTTAGTCTGACGCAATAACCTGCAAACCAACGCGAGAAGGTAAACCACACAAGATGACTGACTCAGCGAGAAAGTGTATGAAAAGAGACTTGAACTCATGACCTTTGGTCACAAACATGTCTTACTCAACCAACTCGGCTACCCTCTTGGGGTCTGATTCAAACTACTGTATCATAATAAAGATGGGATACCATAATTACTAGGTTTGAAAAAAAACAGTTAAAAATACCACTTATGGATCTAGTTTTGTTTCTCTTAAAAAACAATCTACAATCATTACATGATTTTTTATGTCTTGTTTTATATGTTTTTTATGTCTCGTTTCATATATTTTATATATTTGGTCTAGCATGTTTGGTTATGTATTGTCTAATTCACATATTTGTTTATTTATGGTTTCGCATGTCTTTTGTAAAAGAAAATCAAAAAATATAATTCATTAGTCTAATTTTTGTTCGTTGGAAAAATCAATAATATTTGTAAAAAAAAACGAACTCAGATTTGACCAATACTGATTTTTTTTAAATAAAACATAATCAAAATAAATTTTGGTAACAAAAAATAAAAATATTTACCTGATTTAACTATGATGAAATATAAATAGCGAATATCGAATTAAATAAAAGATGACGGTTGAAAATATAAAAATAAAATTTAAAATATTGAACGGTAGTAAAGTTTGGTATTGACTCTGCTTTACAAATCGGACTATTTTAGAATTTAGAATGATTTCGGGTTTTATTTCATTACTTAGATGAATATTTAAAACTTACAGTATTTTGTTTTAAATGCGGAATAATTTAGTAATAGCCACAATTATTTGCTTATATTTTTAGCTAAAGAATGATAAAAAGTTCTGAATCTAATAATAACAAATCAATATAATAAATACTAAATAATTTTAGTTCTATAACAACCTGTCCTTGGACATAATAATATTTTTA
Source organism: Limnanthes douglasii subsp. nivea (assembly GCA_036936605.1). Taxonomy (NCBI): domain Eukaryota; kingdom Viridiplantae; phylum Streptophyta; class Magnoliopsida; order Brassicales; family Limnanthaceae; genus Limnanthes; species Limnanthes douglasii. The sequence continues at coordinate 288,569,053 of JAUPFV010000005.1, forward strand.
TATAGCTTTATTCTGCCTACCACGGTACCCTTTAATATGATTGAGCTCACCAACTTTATAATATCTTAATTAAGAGAATTAGTTAGTTATTATTTATATGTTATGATTTAAGTTATTTATAAAATATAATTTTTTAATTAACCAAATTTTAACCATTTTTAAAAAATATATATATATATATATATATATTAAACGTCGTTCCTCTCAATTTAATCAGAGAACCATAGTTTTTCTATATCTTTTTTTTGTGATTTAAGCATTTTTTATTATTATTATTGTGATTTTGATCGATTTAAAAATCATTTTATTTAAGTTTTTCTATTTCGATCTCGGTTTGGGTTTTTAATTTGGATATCAATTTGATTGTGGTTGTTTGTTTTGGTATGTGATTTATTATTTTTCGATTGGTCACTCTTTTCGAAGCAATCTCTTTGATTAGTGTTGGTGGATTCTTATTGTAAAATGACATAACGATTAAGTTTCGAAAGCAATATAACATATTTTTGCATGAACTATGAAATGATCTACTGTCTTTTTCTAGTGCAAACTGTATTCTTTAAGAAACATAATCAAGTCTGGAAAAAAAATTGCATATCGAGAGTACAAATAACACACCTTTATATTCTCTATTCAAATTATTATTTTATTAGATATTATTCAAATTTTCTATAAAAACGATGGTAGTTAAAATGTCTAATTAATGTATACAATATTTATCGAGTTGTGTTTAAATTTTATAACATATATGTGATGCTTACTAACAATTATGTTTAATTCATTTTTTATATCAAATGTGGAATATAACGTATGACATTAACAAAATAACGTTTAAGGTCACGATAATATACCATAAAAAAGTATTCAAGAATAATTAGCACATACTTCTCGGAGACTATGCAAATAAAAGTTGGAAACAAAAGGCTCCCCTTAAATAACAAACAAAAAGCTAAAGGTAGAAATTCGATTAATAATTCGTAATAAATTATTAGCTTATGTGTCACTATGTTTCATATTATAGGATTTGCTAATGTTGCAAGTGTGTACCCTTTCATTTGGCAAGTTTTTTATACAATTTTTGAAATATTTTGTGTTTATGTCTCGAAATATTATGTATCTCACTTAACTTAATGAGTATATCTTTGTTTAGGATTCGTTTATCATAGCAGCAAAAATAAAAGGAGATGAAGGTATAAGTAGTGTAGTTGTTCTCTTTATGTTATTTTCACGCTCTATCTTATTATTCTCTACTTCATAAAACGTGATGGGCATGAAAAATGGTTTATTACTCCAAATACTTCAACAAAATAAACATCTACGATTGTGCTAAAATGATAAGGAAAAAATTGGTAAATTTTACGAATAGTTGTTTACTCGACCAACTTTCAAAACCATAAAATGTCTAACAGTGCTACTCGACCAATTTTAATTAGGTTATTGATGGTTTACAATGTTTGGGTGCAACCATTTTTTTCCAAGAACACGGAGTAATAGCAACAAAACTAGTTGACACATACTTAATAATGTGTATTTTGAAGTGGTCTGCACTAGAAAAAATCTATGAGGATAGCTTGATTGTTTCTTTCAGAAATATTATAAGACCGCATGTACGTTAAAAGCCTTGTTTCGCAAGTTGTGTACCTCTAAGTACACAAATTATTATCAAGGATTGCTTCGCAAGCTACTTAACTATAATCTTGTAAAAATTTATACTAATATGTTTAGCATATATGTTTCCTCTAATTATGCAAACGGTTTACAACCATTTTTTTACAGTTATACTTAACTCCAAGTTCGCAAATAGTTAATGTTACTACCTTTCGTATATATGTTTCTTTTAATTATGAAAAAGGTTTGCAACCAATATTTTGTAGTTTTACTTAACTTTAACTTTCCAAATAGTTACTAATACTATGCTCTACATATATGCTTTAATTACGCAAATTGTTTACATGTATTTTTTTATAAAATATAAAATTATAATTTCATAAATATATGGTAATATAATTGTTTAATCAAACATTTTATTTTCAAGCTTCTTGTGGATCTCAAGTTATAATCAATTTCGAAAATATGCATGTGAAATAGTATAAGAAAGACGAGAGTCTGAAGAATATAAAGATAAAGATAATTTAACAATAGAAATGGTGAATTACATGGAGAATAAAAAAAAGCTAACAATGAGTCCAATGACGAACGGGATAATGATTTTATGGTGAAGCCATAAAATAAAATAGAAAATAGATTCTTGAACTATTAGAAAAGTTTCTGCCGAAAGATATTGTGAAAACCGAAAACCTCATACAAAAATGTAAACTTCTGAGTGAACTCATTTCATAGTTTTTGATGAGGATGACCTAAGAGACATTGCAGGATCTCATGAAGATATCGTGGTAATAGTGGTATCGATAACCGGAATTGATATACGTCGAATCATGATTGACACAGGGAGTTCAGCAAACATCTTGTTCTTAAGCTCTTACAAACAGATGAGAAACCCTTCGGTTATTGAACGTTCGAACAGAACCATTGTGGGCTTTACAGAGAGTTCGGTAGATGTAATTGGAGAATTTGAGGAAGAAGTATTGCTGGGCAAAGGACCTTTTAAGAAAATGGTGAGGGTATTTTTTTTTGTGGTGGATTGCCCAACATCTTATAATGCGATATTTGGGAGGTCTTGGCTCTCCAGAATGCATGTTCTGGCATCTATTATCCATCGGTGCTTAAAATACGTTGTCTATGGACAAGTAGGTGTTGTCCGAAGTAGTCAGAAGGTAGCCGGGAAATGTTATGCAACAGCTCTTGCCTCTAAGTCTGTGGATATAGTCAAGATTAACAAATATTAGCAGTTATTAGAGCCTTCCACCGATGAGAATGAAATTGATGATCCCAAGGAGGCTCCCAGTGTTATAATACCTATAGAGAAAGTTGAAATTCATTCCCTAGTTAAGGGAAAAAATGTTAAAATTGGTACCAAGATGGCACCAGGTTTGAAACATAGGTTATTATCTTTTTTATTGGATAATTTACATGTATTTGCATGGTGCAATGATGATGTTATCAGAGTGCCTGCTAATGTAATTTGTCATAAGTTGTCCGTACGAGCTGATGTTGGACCGGTTGTACAAAGAAGAAGGTCATTCTCTAAAGAAAAAACAGATGTAATTGTTCAAGAAGTTGATCGATTGACCAAAATGGGCCATATCAAAGAATCTCAGTACCTATTATGGACTGCCAATTCTGTTTTGGTCAAGAAAAATAATGGCAAATGGCGCATGTGTATTGAATTTACTAATCTTAATAGGCCATGTCCTAAATATCCTTATCATGTTCCTCAGATAGATCAGTAAGTGAACTCTACTTCTGGGAACAAACTATTGTCTTTCATGGATGCATTTTCAGGGTACAACCAAGTACAAGTAAATCTGAAGGATCGAGATCACGCTACTTTTATTACGAATAGAGGTCTTCTTGTTATAAAGTGATGTCGTTCAAAGGTTAGTAAATAAATATTTAGCTAGTCAGATTGGCAAAAATATGGAAGTTTATATAGATGACATGATGGTGAAGAACCTTGAAAAAAATGCACACATATCCGATCTTTAAGAAACATTTTCCAACTTAGAGGCTGTGAATTTAAAGTTAAATCATGAAAAGTATGTTTTTGAGGTCCGGTCTGGAAAGTTCTTGGGTTATGTAATAAGGGGAAAAGGAATTCAACATGATCTGGATCAACTCAATGCTCTATTAGCTATGGATCCTTCTCGGAGCACCAAAGAGGTTCAAATATTGACCGTATGATTGGTCGCGTTGAACAGGTTTATTTCAAGATCATAAATGTGCTCTATTTTTCCAGGTGTTAAAGAATGCCAAAGACTTTAATTGGTCTCCACAGTGTGATTAAGCATTTCTTGAAATCAATAAGCATTTGTCTTCACCCAAGACTCTCCTTAAACTTGTTCAGGAGGAAAAGCTCTACATATACATAGTTGTATCAGAATATGTAGTAAGTGTTGTACTAGTAAGAGAAGTGGATAATTACCCTCGTCCGGTTTATTATATTAGCAAAATTATGTTGGATGCTGAAAGAAGATATTTAAAGTTAGAAAAGTGGTCTTGGCATTGGTAATTGCGGCAAGAAAAATGAGACCATACTTCCAAGCTCATGCCATTGTCGTCCGAACATCTTTTCATTTAAAGAATGTTCTCCAGAAAGAAGATGCATCAAGCACAATGACCAAGTGGTCAGTTGAGTTGGGTGATTATGATATTGATTTTGCGTCCCGGACAGCGGTTAAAGCCCAATCAATGGCTGATTTCTTGGTAGAATTCCATGCTGATAGGTCCCCCGGACAAATGCAAGAAAACCATTCTAAGAAATAATGGGTAGTCCAAACTGATGACGAGTCTAATATTATGGGGTGTGGGGATAGAATTTGTTTAACTTTTCCCTATGGTGATACCATATACCAGGATATATGTTTTGGTTTCAGAGCCTCCAACAATGAATCTGAATATGAAGCACCTATAGCTGGTCTCAAGCTAGCCCTTATATGTGGGTCGAAAAGAGTCCGACTAATGAGTGACTTTCAACTACTTATTGACCATGCTCAGGGGAAATCTGAGGAAAAGAAATAACAATTGATAAAATACTTGCTCATGTTGAGAGAATTTACTGCAAACTTCAAAATTATTCAGTATGAACATATCCCTGGATTGTATAATATTATGGTAGACTCTTTAGCAACCATAGTTTATTATGAATCTTACCCTTGGATTATGATGTTAGAGTGTCCATCAATACATACAACCTAATATAAAGGTAAAGAGAATGAAGAAAGTATGAGCATATTTATCATTCAACCGAAGGACTGGAAGTATGATATCTTTCACTTTATTTCTGATGGGATTTTACCTCCGGATAAAATCCTAGCTAAGAAAATTAAATATAGAGCTCCTGGTTTCCTGGTATTGAAAGAAGTTCTTTATAAGAAATCATTTAGCATACCTCTCTTGTTGCGGAAGCGTTTGCACTTGTGGCTATAAGGCCTTAATTAGAAGAGTTTTATTAGCATGGTACTATGGGCCAACCATAATGACATATATTAAAGATATGGTCAAAATGTGTGATCATTGTCAGAAATATGGGATTGAAATCCATGTACTAGCAGTTCCTATGGAGTCCATATCTAAACCAATACATTTTGATAGATGGGGGTTAGATTTGGTTGGGCCTCTTCCCATGTCATTTGGTGGACATCAAACGATTATAGTTGCAATTGATTATTTCTCAAAGTGGATAGAGGAAACTCTCTTAGCTGGAAACACTTCTAGGGTAGTTATAAAATTCATTATATCTAATATATGTTGCAGATTTGGGGTTCCCCGAAAGATCACCACAGATAATGGGCCACAATTTGATAATAAAGACATGGATATGTTTTGCACTTCCAAAGGAATTCAACACTGTTTTTTATTCTCCATTCATTCTCAAGCGAATGGGCAAGTTGAAGTAGCTAACAGAACAATCCTATCCGGACTAAAAAAGAATCTGGAAGGAGCTACAAGGCAGTGCTACAAAAGAGTTTTTTCTCTTGTTTATGGGATGGATGCAATCAAACCCATAAAAATATACTTTACCATCTTTTCGAATCCAAGGCTATTCCGAACAGACCAATGATACGGCAGTTAGGACCCAGTTGGACTTGATTGAGGAAAGAAGAGTCAAAGAACATTTGAGAACAACACACTTTCAGGGTTTAATAAGGAGACGACTTGCATCAAAAGTTAAAATAAGAGATTTTCAGTTGGGAGACAAAGACTTGAGAACAGTCTTTTTGCATACTAAAGAAAAACAGTTTGGAAAGTTGGCTCCGAACTGAGAAGGCCCTTATGTGGTATATAAAAAAGTCAAACCAGGGACAGAATACTAAAGCACCCATGGAACATTGAACATCTCAAGTTATATTTAGAATAATCTCTCTTGTAAATATTTAGGCTTAAATCGATGTCTGGTCCATCAACTATCACATTTTCTGTCATTTAGTCCCTCGACTAAAAAATCACGGATGAGGGTCCCTTGACTATTGAAAATCTATAAAGTTAGTCCACTCGCGTGGTCTTCTCCCTGGTTCTGCCACGTGTCACTATAGTTAAATGGTTCTTGTCTCAGAAATAGTCCATCGACTTTTAGTTTCATTTTTACCCCTTCAATATAATATTTTTTATTTATTTTTTATTTTTTATTTTTTTATTCTTATCAAAACAGAGTATCACAAAAAATTTGATACTCTATTTCAAGTTCCATTACTAACAATTGATGAAGAAAACAACAAGATGTAGAGTTTTTTCCAAAAATCTGAAAAATTAGTATAAAATTTCAATTTTTCTTTGTTGAATCATTATTTTAAAAAAATGAAAGTTTTGGAGATATTAATCTTGGTGTTACTGCCAATTTTGATCATAAAAATATTTTTTGCTTCGATTCGTGTTTTTTTTAAATATTCTGTTTGGTTGCCGAGAAAATAAAGAGCTCACCTAAACAATTTAGCAGAAGCAAACTGTTATAAAGAATTGATAGTTACACATAATGAGATATGAACTTAAGGAGGAGTTTTTCGTATCAAACTATACTTTGATGGATTATATTGTGAACACAGTTTCTTAACCACTAAAACTTTAGAGAGAGAAAGTCAACAAATATATAGAGAGAGAAAGAATATTATAATAATGAACCATCTTTCCTAAATCTAGTGGGGTCCTTTTATAATACAAATGATGGGGCCCATAGGCCTAACTACCTCTTAATTACAAGCTTGACCCTTACTTTTATTGTTTACTTAAAATTAATCATATTTCAATATTTATCATTCCCTAACTTTATTGTTTCTTTGCAATTTTCTCCTTATCTTTTATTCTTCCTTATCAGACTTTGTAAAAATATTTTTGACAAGGATTGTGATGAAGCCTTCGAATTTCTTCTTATCTTCTAACTTTCCTCAACACCTCTTCGAAAATAACTTTCTGGCCTCCTAAAAATGATCATTATGTCTATAAACTCATTCTTCGAATTTCTCCCAAAACAATCCTCTTCGCCAAACCTTTTCGTAACACTTTACCTTCTCGACAAAGTTCATACAGCCCTCCAATCCTTGCAATTTGTTAGCAAAGACTAGGACGTAACCTACTATCAAATTTTGCCCCCTCGAAACAATCTTTTCGAAAACAATCATATGAGCATATTTTGTGCCCTCGAAATAACCTCCTCAAAAACAATCATACGATCATATTTTGTACCCTCGAAATAACCTCTTCAAAAACAATCATACGATCATATTTTGTGCCCTCAAAACAACCTCTTCGAAAACAATCATATGAGTATAGTTCCCCCCCCCCAATCTTAGCTAACTAATTGCGAAAACTGGATCATACTTAAATGTTCTTCGAAAAACTTTTGCCAGTAAATTTTCTCAAATTTCCCAACGTCATCTTTCATATCCTAATCAACAATCTCCCGCATTTTCCTTGATGATGTCATCCTAAAGAATATCTTGTCACCAAATCTTTTTAGAGATATTATCGCAGTTCCCAAAGTTTCTCATCATACATTTTTCCTCCTCGTATTCTATCACAATTCTCAATTCAATACAATTGCACCTATATTACCGATAACACCCCTAGGCAAACAAAGGAAAATTCCCCGATGCCTTTCTCTCCTCAAAATCTCATATGTCTCTATAAATACTTTCATTTCACATTTTATAATCCAAACTATTTTATTCAAAACTTTCTAGAGAGAGAAAGCTATCTTATGCCCCTTAGGCCTCGTCGAATTCCAGAGTGGTTATTCATTAGTCAAAAATTCGAAGCAAAACTTGTTGTTGGTACCTACGTTAAGCCTCAATCCGAACCTCTTGTAACCACTTTCTACGGTACCTGGCCTCCCTTGGAAAATTCTTCTGCCATCATACCCTTCGATATTTCTTGTCAAACTCAAAACTATAATCTCAGTCCCCTCGAATCCATGGGCAAAGAGAAACACCACAAACATTCTTTTGGCAAAAGAAAAAGACATCATAAAGAAAAGAAAAGTTCCAAAGAACATAAACGTGCTAAAAACCTCTTCGGAACCCCAAAATCCGAACCCAACTCCAATTAACAACAATCTTCCTCAAAACGTTGATACCTCTCGGTCAGACCTTCCAGCCATCCCCTCGATGCCAGGGCAGGAAAGTCCAAGATTCTCTCCTTCTATAATTATAATTACTGACGATGAGGTACAATCAGCAACAAATGAGGCCCTAAAAGGCAAAGGAAAATCAATCGCCTCAGAAAACCCTAACTGAAAGCCAAACAAAATACCCAACACTAGATAAAAGTAAATCTGGCGGTCCTTCCTTGGCCTCCTCAAGTGAAGTATCTACAGCCCCCCTGACAAATTCCGAAGAGCAATCTCTAAGAATTTCCCCAAAGTCCAAAGGTAATATCACTCTTCCTTTGGAACTCGACGTAATCGTGGGCAACAACATCTGAGGCATCGAAAACAAGCATTTGGTCATACTTCATAATATCTCCTACAAATATTTATTGCCATCGGAAGAAACCATGATAAGGACTCGATGGTGCATCCCCTCGTACATTACCATCAGATTCCCGATGGAAGGTGAAACTCCATTATCTGTTAGGGACAATGAACTGATCATTTACACAGAGATTATGAATTTGGGGCTAAGGTATCCCTTAGACCCATTCTCCATCGAATACTTTGCCAAAATCGATCTCTGCCCTACACAAGATGGTCCAAACATGTGGTACACGCTCATGGCGTGTATCATGGCCTCTAGGATTTGTGGCAACGAATTTTATTAAGAGAAGCTCATCGGATTGTCTGGCTTGGCAAAAACTCCATTTTTCCCTTTTTACTCACTAACCTTTGGACGAGGACAAAAGATAGTGAAGGATTTACTTGAAGCCGGTAAGAAATGGAAGCAACAGTTTCTCTTCTTCTCCGGATATTGAGAGACAGGCTCTGAATCAACCCCCTCGAATCCACACAAGCTCACTCTTTTGTGGACTAACAGAGGTGAGTTTTTCAATTTCTACCTTAATCTTCCTCGTACAATTATTTTACTAATTTTATTCCTCGAACTTTTGCACAACCATGACTGGAATTTCTAAACCTTATGCTGACTATGTGGAGAGTGCCACCAAGGTCTTCACCAAACTAAGTGAATGGGCTAAAGAAAATTAGGAAAGCAAATTTCGCCTCTGCTTCATGAATAACAATCTGGCCAAGAGTCGACTTTGGAGGCTAAACCCCTAGATAGGCTAACTATGAAATAGTTGATGACCCCTCCCTCTCAGCAAGAAGTCCTCGATCGAGTTGAAAAGAAAGACATTGTTATTTACCTTCCAAAGCGTTGCCGAGCCAAAAGTCATTTGGATGATTCCAAAAAAGAAGTATCAACCAAAGATGTTCAATCAGATTCTGAAGGAATAGCTACTATCCAAGAGCCATCATCCTCGAAAAATACTGCAACCACCACCTCAGTTTCCCCTCATCGAAAAACAATTCTTCCCATCAAGAAGAAAGAACCCAAGAAAAAGCAAGTTATTCTGGAGCCTATCCAAGAAATCTCCGAGGGCATTGGAGACCAAGATGCTTCAATTGAAAATGAAGATAAAGATAAGGAGAATTTGGGTCAAATTCCAAACTCCCAAGTTACCCTTTCTCCAAGTTCCTCATCGGATAATAATCCTCTCCCAAAATTAGCACATCTTCCAATTCCTCTAAGTGATCCTCCACAAACTTTTGACCCAATCATATTAACTAGGGAATCCTCGAACTTTGACTCCACTGAGATAGGATCTCCTAGCAGTTCCTTCAAAATTTCTTAAAGAGATGACTTTTCTCTTTGTGTTCGAAGACTACTTCATGATTCTGTCAACATGGGAAAAAATATGCAGCATCTAGAAGACTAGAAAAACCACTATAAGTTCAAGGCTTCGTTTGCCTCCTCCCAACTTGAAGAGATGAAGAAACAACATTCTAATCTAGAAAGAAAAACTGCTGCAATTTGGGAAAATTGATTGCCTTAGAAAATTATGTTCTTCTTCTAGAAAAGTGTTGTCAAGAAGAAAGGGATCTCTACCAGAAAAAGATCGGTGCTAAAGAAAAACTCCTTACAAAACTCAAAAAAGCTCACCAACTTTCAACAAAGGGTTTTAATGATTGCCTGGAAGACTTCGAGAGGATTGTAGAAGAAAAAACATATTTGTTGAGGAAACTTGAGACAGAAAAAAAAGCAGCTGTGAATGCTTATGCAGCAAAATGCGTGGACAAGCTCAATGTCAGGGATGCTACCATCCGAGCAGGATTGATCACCAAAATCCACGAGGAGTATCCTAAGTATGACTTAGGTAGTTTCTGGAAACTTGTCTCCCCCGAACTTCGCCCACCTAATATTTTTGTGAGTGAAAGTGACACATCTGATTCTGAGGAGAGTGACACCTCGAAACATTCTAAATAGTCAAGCCTTTTTCGTTCCACCCTTTTTGTACAAGTCATTGTTAATTTCGAGGCAGTTTTTGTAATGGTGTCAACATTTTCCGAAGAACATCTATCTTAATTTTCCTTGTATGCCATCGTTTATAACACTTTATCAACTTATAAAATTTGCGACTTCATATTGGGTATGAAAATGATTGTATGTCAACTTGCGTTGAATAAAATAATTGCTTTATGCCAACTTTTGTTGGACATAATAATCATTGTATGTTGACTTTAGGTATGCTTAATTATAGTTGTCATAATTGTTGACCTACTTATCCGATCATAAATTATTAATCAGAAACAATAATTCAAGACAAAAGTTCAAATATATTTATCAGCTAATAATGACACCTCGTTAAAACCTTCATGTGCCTAACAGAATAGGAAAGAGTATGTATTTGCTGTTTTTCCAAACCTGAAAATATAAAAGAAAAATTACATGTCAAGATTTTCATTCTTACTCAAGATACAACTTCAGATGTTCTAATGTTCCACGGATGCTTGAGGTATCTCCCCTCTTTATCCTTTAACCGATACGTTCCCTGTTTCACTCTCTCTGTTACTTCATAGGGGCCTTCCTGATTTGGTCTTAACTTGACGAGGCTTTTTTATTTAGTATGAAGAAAAAAAAATCGTAACACATTGTACCCCATCTTAAAATTTCTCTGCTTTACTTGTGAATTGTATCTACTCCTCATTAATGTTTGATAATGTATGGATTTTAATTGTGCACGCCGTCTCTTTTCCTCCACCAAATCAAGTTATATTGCCCTGCTTTGACCATTCAACTCCTCTGTATAAGCTGCCACACGTTATGATGGGAAAATAATCTCTGAGGGAACCACCGCATCCATTTCGTACACCAAAGCAAACAGAGATATCGAAGTCGTTGTTCGTAAGGTTGTTCTATAGGCCCACAATACTTCCTGTAAATAATCTGGCCATTTTCCAGCCTTTCCTTTCAAATTTTTCTTTAACCCGTCAAGGATCGTTCTATTGGTAACCTTCACCTGTCCATTAGATTGTGGATGAAATGGAGCAGAACAGTATTGATGTATGCCCTTAGAAACACAAAAACTCTTAAAATCCTTGCTGTCAAATTGTGGTCCATTATATGTTGTAATTTTTATTGGAACCCCAAAACAACAAAAAATATTCGAAACAACAAACTTAATAACACCTTTCGCTTTGTACCCGCTAAAGGTTCTGCTTCTACCCATTTGGAAAAATAATCAACCGCCACTATAATCGTTTGTCTTCCCCCGGATGCCATTGGTAAAGGACCAACCAAATTGATGCCCCATCTATTAAATGGCAATGCTTCAGATATAATTTCCAACAGAACCCCTGGTTTATGTATTATATTAGCATACCTTTGGCACGTATCACACATTTTTACCAACTTTTTAGCATCACTAGAAATAGTCGGCCAATAATAACCAGCTAGAAACACTGTTCGAATCATTGCTTTATATCCACAATGCGCAGATCCTTCCCCATCATCTAATTATGATAAGACAAATTGTGACTCGCCTTTAGCCAAACGTCTAAGAAACGGCCTACTTAGGGATTTCTTATATAAAAATCCTCCTAAAATGATATAACCGTGGGACTTAAATCGGATTCTCCCAGCCTCTGATTTATCTGTTGGTAAAACATCATTTTCTAAAAAGTCCACAATTTTTTACCTCCAATCTTCTATAACAACATTATTTTCCTCATCTATCAACATAAATTGCTATGTATTTCTTGTAATCGAGGGACACTCCTGAGTTATAACCCAAGGATAATTTTCTGATCGTGAAGCAGCTGCTAAGGAATCGGGAATCGAATTTGCTTTTCTTCGAACATGCTCATATATAACTTCATCGAAAGTTAAAACCAAATCCTTCAACACTTTCAAGTATTTAACTAGCTGATCCTTCTTGCCCTGATTCTCCCAATGCTTGGTTAATCACCAGTTGTCAGTCGCTGATTAATTTAACCCTTTTGCCCCACACACTTGAGCCAATCTCAATCCTGCTAACTTCGTTTCATATTCCGCCTCATTATTTATTGCTTTAAAACCAAAACGTATGGCCTGAAACATCGTTATCCCATCCGGGGAGATTAATTGAACCCCGTCGCCACTTTCAGAAAACATTTGACCCCCCATCAGTTTGAACCAACCATTCAGTCTTATCCTGTTGATCAACAACTTCCATATTTGCTCGCTCCGAATGAAATTCGACCAAAAAGTATGCCAAGGCCTGAGCCTTTATAGATGTTCGAGGCTCAAAGGTTATGTCAAAATCTCCCAATTCGACTGACCATTTCGTCATTATTTTTGAGATGTCCAGCCTATGCAACAAACCTTTTAGCGGGAATGTAGTTCAAACTACTATGGAATGCGCTTGAAAGTACGGTCTCATTTTTCGAGCAGTTGTTACTAAGGACAAAGCTAACTTCTCTAATTTCAAATATCGTTTCTCTGCATCCAGCAAACTCTTGCTAATGTAGTATACCGGCTTTAAAACATCAAACTGTTCACGAAGTAACACAGTGCTGACTGCAAAATGTAACACCGACAAATGAATAATCAACTTCTTTCCCAGCAAAGGTTTACAAAGTATTTTCGGGGACAACAAATACTCCTGAATCTGGCCAAACGCTTCAGAGAATTCTTTGGTCCAACTAAACTTATTGGCATTTCTGAGGACTTTAAAGTAAGGCACACATTTATCCGAAGAGCGAGAGATAAACCTGTTCAACGCAGCTAATCTTCCTGTCAAAATCTGGACTTCCTTAATATTTCGAGGAGGAGTAATTGTCGTCAAAGCTTGTATCCGCTCCAGATCAGGCTCAATTCCATTTTCAGTTACCATATAACCGAGAAATTTTCCAAATCGAACACCAAAAATACACTTTTCCGGGTTCAATTCAGATTGACCTTTTTCAAATTATTACAAGTTTCTTCCAAATCAGAAAAATGGTCTTCATCTTGTAAACTCTTTACCAGCATATCGTCAATATACACTTCTATGTTCCGCCTGATCTGTTTCAGAAAGGTTTTGTTTATCACACATTGATAAGCCGCCCAACATTTTCACGACAAACGGCATTACCTTGTAGCAATATAACCCTCTCCCAGTAATAAACGATGTGCTTTCTTCATCCTTAACATCTAATTTGATCTGACTATTGATGAATTAAGAAATAACTCAAGGGTAATTTTGTATTACGCGAATATCCGAGGGTACAAACAGTAATAACAAATTCTTTGTAAGGGTTCCTTTTAGAGAGAGAAAAAGAGAGCTAATCCAAGTAGAGAGAGAAAGTATTATTATATTAATCAACCAGATTTATCAACTCGTGTGGGGTCCTTTTATAGTACAATAACGAGCCCCACACGCTTTAATTCCCTACTATTACACATCTAGTCCCTATACTTTTCCACTTATTTATAATAACTACTTTTACAATATTTCCCCAATAAAAATACTTCTTTCCAATTTTTCCATACATCTTTTATTCTCCCTCATCAGTATCCCCCCAGTTCTTAGTAAAAATATTTTTACTATGACTGTGATGACCTCTTCGAACTTCATCTTATTCGTTTTAATTCTTCTCGAAAAAAGAAAAATGCCTCTTCGAATATCTTCTTATTCTTTAGCTGTCCTCAAATTGTACCTCTTCGACCAAAAAATGCCTCTTCGAACTTCTTTTAGCTGAAAAATGCCTCTTCGAATATCCTCTTATTCTCCTGGGTAACACTGATCAGTAGCCCCCCAATCCTTGCAATGTCTTAGCAAATCTTAAACCAAAACTCTCATCGGAAACAATTATATGGATATCCCAATTCCTTCAAAATGTCCTCTTCGAAATTAATCGTCTCAATATAATATGTCCTCCCAGACTTGGCTAATAAATTGCAAGGATTGAACTCATCGAATTTTTCAGCATCAACTCGCGTATCCCAATCAACAATCTCCCGCCTATTTTATGACGTCATTATTCGTAATTCCTTGTCACCAAATATTTTTAGAGATCTTATCACACTTCCCAACACTTTTCATCATTAGATTACATCTTCACATTCTCTTTAAGTTCTCGATTCAACACAATTGCACATATGTTACCCATAATACCCCTAGGAAAACAAAGGAAAATATCCCCAAGCCTCTCCTTCTTCTAAAAGCCCATTTTACTTCTATAAATACTTGCCCCTTTCATTTACACTCCAAACTTTTCGTTCTAAACTTTCTAGAGAGAGAAAGCTGGATTATAAACCTCGTCGGATTCCAGAGTGGCTATTGATCAATAAAAAATTCCAACAAAAAGTTGCTCCTGGTGTATACGTTGAACCTCAACCCCAACCTTCTGTTACCACTTTCTACGGTTCCTGGCCTCCATCGGAAAACTCTCCCCCTATCATACCCCTCGAAATTTCTCGCCATAACCAAACTTCTGATCTCAGCCCCCTCGAATCCATGGGTAAAGACAGACACCGCAAGCATTCTTTCGGTAAAAGGAAAAGACATCACAAGGATAAAAGGAACTCTCAAGAACGCAAACGTGCTATATGAGCTCCCTTGGAAACCCCATATCCAAATTTGACTATTGTAGTTAACAATCCTACTTTGAAAATCGACACCTCTGGATCAAGCCTTCCAGCCACCCCTTCGATAACGGGAAGTGAAAGCCCTCGATTCTCCCCCTCAAGAACCAATATTACCGAAGACGATCTTCAAGCAATACGAAACAAATCTTTGGACAATAAATGGAAAGCAATTGTCTCAGATAACCCTGAGCCAGAAACTCAACCAATTACTATTGTAGAGCAGAGAAAATCCAGTGGCATTCCCTTGGCCTCTTCTAGTAAAACAGCCACAGCTCCCCCAACAATATCCAAAGAACAGGCACGATGAATCGCCCCAAAATAGAAGGGTGACATCACTCTTCCCTTGGAACTTGATGCCATTGTGGGCAATAACATTCGAGGAATCGAAAACAAACACATTGTCGCACTTCACAATATTTCCTATAAATACTTTTCACCTTCGGAAGAAACCATGCTGAGGACCCGATGGTGCATCCCTTTGTACATCAACATTATATTCCCCTCGGAAGGTGAGACTGCTTTATCAGTTAGGGATAATAAGTTAGTTGTTTATACGGAAATCATGAACTGGGGGTTATGGTATCCATTAGATCCATTCTTTATTGAATACTTTGCCAAAATCGACCTATGCCCCTTCACAAGCTGGTCCAAACATGTGGTTCACACTCATGGCATGTATCATGGCTTCAAGGATTTTAGGCAACAAATTTTCCTTAGAAGAGTTCATCGGATTATCTGGCTTGGCAAATAATCCGTTGTTTTCGTTTTACTCACTAACTTTTGGTCGAGGACAAAAAGTATTGAAAGACTTGTTAGAAGCTGACAAGAAGTGGAGGCAACAATTTATCTACTTTTCTGGACATTGGGAAACAGGATCTGAGTCAACCCATTCAAATCTACACAAGTTGTCTCTCTTGTGGACCAACAAATGTAAGTCTGTTAACTCCTTCTTTTGTCCTTCCTCAGATAATAATTTACTAACTTAACTTCTCGGAACCCTTTTTTGTAGCTATGACCGGAGTTTCAAAACCATACGCAGAATATGTAGAAAGTGCCACTGCCATCTTCACCAAACTCAGCGAGTGGGCTAAAGAAAATTGGGACAACAAATTCCGAATGTGTTTTATGAACAATAACTTGGCCAAAAGTCTACTCTGGAGGCTGAAGCCCCTTGACTGGCTGACACTGAAAGAGTTAATGACTCCTCCCTCTCAACAAGAAATCCTTGATCGAGTGGAAAAGAAAGATATAGTCATTTATCTTCTGAAGCGCTCTCGTGCCAAAAGTCACCTTGATGACTCCGAAGAGGAAGTGTCCACAAAATACCTTCAGTCAGAATCTGAAGGATTAGCTGCTAACCATGAGCCAACCTCTTCGGAAAATATTGTAGCACCCATCACAATTTCCCCTCTGGAAAAATCTGTCCGGCCCATCAAGAAAAAAAATGCCAAGATAAAAGAAACAAAAAAGAAGGCTGTTTTGGAACCCATCCAAGATATATCCGAGGATGTTAAGGCAGAAAATGATGTCCAGGAAATCTGCGAGGGCACTGGGACCCAAATTGTGGCAACTGACCCTGAAAATGAGGCTAGAGAAAATTCAGGCCAAACACCCAATTCTCCTCTCACCCAAACTTCAACTCCATCTCCAACTGACCATTCTCCCATATTAGTACTGCTCCAAATTCCTCGAAGCGATCCTCCTCAAAACGTTGACCCCAATATTCTAACTGGTGAGTCTTCGGATTTTGACCCCACAGCAATAGGCTATTCTACCAGCTCCTTCGAGATTCCTCAAAGTGATGAGTTTTCGCTAAGTATTTGCAACTTACTAAATGGTTCCGTCAACATGGGAAGAAAAATGCAACATCTGGAAGATTGGAAAAACCATTACAAGTTTAAGGCTTCCCTTGCTTCCGCTCAACTTGAAGAGGCAAATAAACAACACTCCATTGTAGAGAGTCAGGCGGATGCAATTTTTGAAAGGTTGTCTGCCTCGGAAAATTACGTCCTTGTCCTCGAAAACTGCAGCGAGGAAGAAAAGGATTTTTACCAAAAGAAGACTGGGGCTCAATAAAAACTTCTGACAGAACTCAAGAAATCTCACCAAATTGCAACCCAAGGATTTAAGGATTGTCTTACCGAGTTTGAGTTTATTGTCGAGGAAAAGAAAAACTTACTGAAAACGATTCGAGACTTTTCTCAGCAGATAAAAGCTGAAAAAGAGGCAGTTGTGAATGCTTACACAGCAAAATGCATGGACAAACTTAATGCTTAAGATTCTACAAGCCGAGCAGGGCTGATCACCCAAATTCATGCAGAATACCCTAAGTATGACTTGGGCAGTTTTTGGAAGCTTGTCTCCCCCGAACTTCGCTTACCTGATATTGTTGTTAGTGATAGTGAGACATCAGACTCCAAGGAGAGCGACTCTTCGAAAAATTCTGAGTAACACTGTTTTGATAAATTTTTTGTATAAGTTTTTGGATAAGTCCTTTATAGATTTCAAGGCAATTTTTGTAATGGTATCAACTTATTCCGATGAACATTCAACTTGACCTTCCTTGTATGCCATTTTATGGAATATCAATATTAGAATTTTGAAATTCATACTTAATATGATAATGATTGTATGTCAACTTGCGTTGAATAAAATAATTGCCTTATGCCAATTTTACTTGGTCATAATAATCATTGCAAGCTGCTCTCAGGCAGACTTATAAAATGTCATAATTATTAATCCTAACAGCTCAACCACAACTTGTATCTCAGAAAGAATAATTCGAGGCAAAAGTTCAATTTTATTGATCAGCTCACAATGACACATCGTTAAAACCTTCCTGTGCCTAACAGGGTAGGAAAGAGTATGCCTTCACTGTTGTCGTAAACCTGAAAATACACATAAAAAATAATCGTTACATGCCAAATTCTTCCTCATTCTAGATATAACTTTAAATGCTCTATATTCTATGGATGCTTAAGATATTGCCCTTTCTTATCTTTTAATCTATACGTTCCCCGCTTTACTTTCTCTGTTACTTCATAAGAGCCATCCCAATTTGGCCCCAACTTTTCAAGACTTTTCTCCTTGGTGTGCAGAAAACCTTTTCGTAATACTTTGTCCCCCACCTTGAAATCTATTTTCTTTACTCTTGAAACATACCTACTCCTCATCAATGTTTGATAATGCAAGGACTTTAACTGCGCTCTTCGTCTCTTTTCTTCCACCAAATCCAACTCAATGGCCCTGCTTTGATCGTTCAAATCTTCTGTATAGGCTGCCACACGGTATGATGGGAAAATAATTTCCAAGGGAACAACCGCATCCATACCGTATACCAAGGCAAATGGAGATGTCACAATTGAAGTTCGAGGCGTCGTTCTATAAGCCCACAATACTTCTTGTAAATAATCGGGCCATTTCCCAGCCTTGCCTTCCAAATTCTTTTTTAACCCATCCAAAACCGTTCAATTGGTCACTTCCACCTGACCATTAGCATGGGGATGGAACGGAGCAGAAAAACATTGTTGTATGCCCCTGGAAATACAAAAGCTCTTAAACTCCTTGTTATCGAATTGAGGCCCATTATCCGCTGTGATTTTTATTGGCACCCCAAAACAACAACAAATATTTGAGACGACAAACTTGATAACATCTTTTGCTTTTGTCCCTGCTAAAGGCTCTGCTTCCACCCACTTGGAAAAATAGTCAACTGTTACTATTATTGTTCGCCTCCCATCAGATGCCATTGGTAGGGGTCCAACTAAATCAATGCCCCACCTATCGAACGACACTGCTACTGAAATACTTTCTAGCAGCACCATTGGCTTGTGTATTATATTGGCATATCTTTGACATGTATCACACCATTTTACCAACTCTTTTGCATCACAAGAGATGGTTGGCCAATAATAACCAGCCAAAAACACTCGTCGAATTAATGCTTTATATCCGCAATGGGCCGATCCTTCCCCGTCGTGTAGTTCTAATAGGACAAATTGCGACTCGTTTTTAGCTAAACATCTAAGTAACAGTCTGCTCATGGATTTCTTATATAAGACTCCTCTCAAAAGAACGTATCCATGAGACTTAAAACTGACTCTCCTAACCTCAGATTTTTCTGTTGGTAAGCTATCCTTTTCCAAGAAGTCCACGATTTCTGACCTCCAATCATTTGTGATCACACTGCTTACTTCCTCCATATTCATTGAGTGCTCTGTACTGCTTATAATCGAAGGATGCTCCTGAATTAGGACCCATGGATGACCTTCTGATCGCGAAGCAGCCGCTAAGGAATCATGGATGATATTTTGTTCCCTTCGAACATGCTCATACTGAATTTCATCAAATTCTAAAGCCAAGTCCTTCAATACTTTTAAATACTTGACTACTTTATATTTTCTCGCCTATGACTCTCCCAAAGCTTGATTTATCACCAACTGTGAATCACTGATCAATTTAACCTTTCTAGATCCACATATTTGAGCCAACCTTAACTCTGCCAATGTCGCCTCATACTTTGCATCGTTATTAGTTGCCTTAAAACCGAAGCGAATGGCCTGAAACATGGCTATCCCCTCCGGGGAAATTAACTGGACTCCTGCACCACTTCTAGAAATATTCGACTCCCCATACGTTCAAACCAACCATTCTGTCTTACCTGAGTGGTCAACAATCTCCATGCCGTCCCTTTATAAGTGGAATTCGACCAAGCAATCAGCTAAGACCTGAGCTTTTATTGCCGTCCGGCTCGAATGTTATGTCGAAACCTCTCAGTTCAATTGACCATTTCGTCATCCTCCCAGATATATCCGGCCTATGTAACAAATCTTTTAATGGAAATGATGTTCGAACCACAATAAGATGGGCTTGGAAGTATGGTCTCATTTTCCGAGCAGCTGTTACCAGGGCCAAAGCTAACTTTTCCAACTTGAGATACCGTTTCTCTGCTTCTAGCAAACTTTTGCTGACGTAATCAATCGGTTTTAACACATCGATCTCTTCTCGGAGTAAAATGGCACTGACTGTAAAATCTGATACCGACACATAAACGATGAACTTCTCTGCCACCAAAGGCTTGGAAAGTATCTCTGGGGACATCAAATACTCTTGAATCTGGCAAAACGCGACTGAACATTCCTCGGTCCAATTAAATTGTCTGGTATTTCGTAACACTTTAAAGAAAGGCACACATTTATCTGATGAGCGAGAAATAAACCTATTTAGTGCTACCAATCTTCCTGTAAGAATATGGACTTCCTTAATATTCCGAGGTGGTGTCATAGTTGTCAAAGCCTTTATCTGTCCTGGATCAGCTTCGATGCCCCTTTCACTTATCATGTATCCAAGAAACTTCCCCGATCGTACTCCAAAAATGCATTTTTCTGGATTTAATTTCAAATTGATTTTACTCAAATTGTAAAAAGTTTATTCCAAGTCAGAGAAATGATCTTCGTCCTGCAAACTCTTTACCAGCATATCATCGATGTAAGCTTCTACATTACGACCAATTTGCTCCTCAAAGGTTTTGTTGACCAAACACTGATAAGTCGCCCCTGCATTTTTCAGGCCAAATAGCATGACCTTATAATAGTATAATCCTCTCACAGTGATAAACGATGTGCTTTCCTCATCTTTTGCATCTAATCTGATTTGATTATATCCTGAATAAGCATCCATAAAATAAAATAACCGATTACCCGAAGTAGAGTCCATTAACTGATCAATTCGGGGTATCGGAAAAGGACCATTGGGACAAACTCTATTCAAGTCCGTGAAATCCACGCACATCCTCCACTTTCCATTATTTTTCCTAACCAAAACTGGATTCGAGGCCCATACAGGGTACCACGACTCTCGAATGTGGCCTATGTTTAATAATCGTTCAACCTCTGAGAGAATAGCTGCAGACTTATCCTGAGAAACTGGTCTTCTTTTCTATACAATAGGTCGAACATCATGTCGTACTGCGAGTTTATGATGTATTATCTCTGGAGGTACTCCCGTAACATCATGTGCACACCAAGCAACCATATTTAACTTTGTCGACAAAAACGCAATCAATTTTTCTCTGAACTCAAAAGAAAGCTTTACTCCAATCGTCAAAAAAATTCCTCCTTCAAACTTATGCTCCTCGTGATCTTCATCCGGAACCAGAAATCCGAGGGCCTCCCTCGGATCATCACAAGGAGTGATTACCAAGGAAGTCCTCTTTAACTGCTATACATTTTATGATGCTTCTCCCCGAAATCCTTTCGAGGATAAAGCAATCTGATAACATTCTCGAGCCATCTTCTGGCTGCTCCCAATCATCCCTATATTGTTCCCTACCACATATTTCAAGCACTGGTGTACCGTCGAGATAACACCATGCATCCTAGACAACCAGGAGCGTCCCAAAATTGCATTGTATAAAGTTAGTGCATCTACGACTATAAAAAAAACTTCAACTTCCTTTCTGAATGGCCCACGACTGAGCTCCACCACACACTGAAACTCTCCCACTACTATTGTTGTTGCACCTGTGAAGCCCACTATAGTTTTGTCGGATCATCGTATAACAGGCGGGTCAGAAATTCTCCTATAGGTACTCATAAATAAAATATTCACAGAACTTCCCGTATCAATAAGTATCTTATGGACTTGGTCTCCGGCTATACCCGCAGCAATAAGCATTACGTCTTCATGTGGGCCCGCTACATGCCTCATTTCATCATCATCAAAACATATGATAGAGGAGGGTAAGCGACGCATTTGCACTGAAACCCCTACTTCAATCTGTGTGGTTAGATTCACCATATGTCTTTTCCGCAAACTATTAGAGTTCCCTACAATGGTATCTCCTCCGAAGATAGTGAGCGACTCGAAAAAAGCACATAGGTCATTGACTTTCCCCCTTAAAATAATCTCCTCTACCATGTTCACGTTATTTCTCCTTTTCTTAGGATCCAGATACTCTACTGCAATATCAAAAGCATCAACCTCTTCGGATATCACCATTGCTGTGTCAGTATTCTTTGGGACAGCCTTTACTGCAGCGTTTTTTTGGGTGTGCTTTTTCACGAATTCTAGTAACATTTCATTTTCAATTAAAGCTTGCACTTCTTTTTTCAAAGCGATGCATTCCTTAGTGTCATGCCCAATATCCTCATGGTACTTACAGAACCTGTTAGCACTTCTGCTTTCCCTCAGAGTTTGAATAAGAAAAGGTTTTTTGAACTGCACTGTTGATCTTGCCCTATTAAATATCGTGGCCACATTTTCCGTTAACTCAGGAACATAGTCCGGACGAATCCATTTGTTCGAAATTGGCCTTGTTCCATGGTTATAACTTTGCTGATTACTATAGTTCTGCTGGTTTGCTCTCGGCCTCGGCGAATACTGACCCGCACCTTTGGCTTAAACACTAGAATGAGGCCCTTGATTACTAGACTCAGACCTCTGCAATTGGTTCTCGTCCAGCTGATCGTTTGATCCTTTCTCGGATGCCTGAGTCTCCTCCACTAAAATTCTTTTCTCAACTTGATCCAGTAGTGCCCCAAAGGTCATTGCCTGACTCTCTGCTATCGTATCCTTTAAGAGTCCGGGGAGAAGCCCCATCCTGAATGTTGCGAGTGCCACATAATCTTTGTAATACTTCATGTCGGTTTTTGTTTTAACGAATCAATTTGTGTAATTCTTCAAGCTTTCTCCACCCTTTTACCTACAACAGATTATTGTGTCTCCATTAGCTCGAAATTTCTTGCTCCCCACAAAATGTCGTCTAAAGATATTCTAGAACATGTCGAAATTCTTTATCGAGCCATGCGGAAGCCTGTTATACCACTTGGAAGCCACCCCTTTGAAAGTCTGCGAAAACGTTATGCACAACAATTTATCATCATCATCGAAATTGATCATGAAATTTTTTAATTGCTCGATATTATTGTCAGGATCCTGCATCCCATCGAATTTTTCTAGATTTGAAATATCAAAGTGTTTTGGGAGGTTGCCTGCTAGAATTTCCGAGGACAAAGGAGAAGCTCTCCAATTATGACATGTCCTATAAACATTAGCTCTTAAATTTTCATGGTTTGGAAAATAGAGCCCCTCCTCGGACGGTAGAGTGTACTGATGCTGCCACTCCGAATTCCGCTGATCGGAATTTTGGTTCGCATAAGGAAAATTCATTTGGTCATAACCCTGCTCATTAGCATGAGCGTGATAGTTCTTTTCCCTCTGAGGTTTTCTCTCCAAATGCTTTCCCCTCCGGTGTTCCACATGCCTTCGACCATATCTTTTCTTTCGACGACTCCTCCTCGAAGACGATTTTGGTGAACTGTAACGAGAATAATCAATTGAATCGGAGGATTCCAAGTGACATTTTCCTTTTCTCCTCGAAGAGCGTCGTTCATCACCTTTATATCTATCATCTCTATGTTTAGGACGAAAGTCTGTTTCACACTCTTCTTTTCCACTGCCAACCTCTCTTCTCACCTCGGAACGAAGATTTTCCTGAACAGTTTCTTTTTCTGTCCTCAATTTTTGCAATCTCCAGCAGTAACTCATTCCTTCGAGTCAGCAGAACCGAGTCATCAAAGGTCTCTCTGACGCGCTCGCCACCATGCGCCTCATATTCCATATCATTTTGCTAAGTGTTCTCCACAAGATTCTCCTCGCAGACGTTAACAAAATCATCCCCTTGCTCTTCCATGATTCCGCTCGGATTAGGAACAATTTCCAAAAAGCGATTGTCGTCAGGACAATCTTCGTTCCCACAGACGGCGCCAATGATGAATTAAGAAATAGCTCAAGGGTAATTTTGTATTAAGCGAATATCCGAGGGTACAAACAATAATAACGAATTATTTGTAAGGGTGCCTTTTAGAGAGAGAAAGAGATAGCTAATCCAAGTAGAGAGAGAAATTAATATTATATTAATCAACCGGATTTATCAACTCGTGTGGGGTCCTTTTATAGTACAATAATAGGCCCCACACAATTTAATTCCCTACTATTACACATCTAGTCCCTATACTTTTCCACTTATTCATAATAACTACTTTCATTATACCTTTTACAATATTTCCCCAATAAAAATACTTCTTTCCAATTTTTCCATACGTCTTTTATTCTCCCTCATCAATTGTAACCTGAATAAGCATCCATGAAAGATAATAATCGATTATCCGATGTAGAATCCACTAACTGATCAATTCGAGGAACTGGGAAATGATCCTTTGGAAAGCTCTATTCAAATCCGTGAAATCCACACACATTCTCCACTTGCCATTCTTTTTCCTGACTAAGACTGGATTCGAGGCCCATACAGGATATTGCGACTCTCTAATATGGCCTATGCTTAATAACCGCTCGACCTTTGAAACTATAGCTGCAGACTTCTCCTGAGAAATATGTCTTCTTTTCTGCACGATAGGTCGAACATTATTCCGCACCGCTAGCTTATGACAAATTATTTCCGGAGGCACACCTGTAACATTTTCTGCACACCATGCAAACATATTCAACTTTGTTGATAAAAATGCAATCAACTTTTCTCTAAACTCAAAAGAAAGTTTTACTCCTATTTTTTAAAAATTTCCATCATGATACTTGTATTCTTCATGATCATCATCCGGAACTAAAAACCCGGGGGACTCCCTCGGATCATCACAGGGAATTGTTGCTGAGAGAGTCCCCTTTAGCTGCTATGATTTCTCCGATCCGCCTCCTCAAACTTGTTTTGTGGACAAAGCTATCTGGTAACATTCTCTAGCCATCTTCTAGCTGCTGCTTATAGTTTTGATATTGTTTCCGACCACATACTTCAAACATTGATGCACCATAGAGATAATGCCATGCATAATTGATAACCAAGAACGGCCCAAAATTGCATTATAAGAAGTTGGTGCATCTACTACTATAAACAAAACCTCAACTTCATTTTTGAATGGTCCTTGACCGAGCTCCACCAGGCACTTAAACTCCCCAACAACTATTGTTGTTGCCCCTGTAAAGCCTAATATAGTTCTTTCTGACCGTCGTATAATAGGTGGGTCGGAAATTCTCCTGTAAGTGCTCATGAACAAAATATTTGCCAAACTTCCCGTATTAATCAATATTTTATGTACTTGATCACCAGCTATCCCTACAACAATCACCACTGCATCCTCATGCGGGCCTGCTACGTTCCTCATGTCATCATCATCAAAACATATAATTGGGGAGGGCAAACGATGCATATGTGCTGAATACCCTACTTCCAGTTGCGTAGTCAAATTTACCATATGCCTATTTCGCGAACTGTTGGAATTTCCTGCAATAGTATCCCCTCCAAAAATAGTTAGTGACTCGAAATACCCACAAAGATCATTGACTTTTCCTCTTGGAATAACCTCCTCTACCATATTTACATTGTTTATTCCCACCTTGGGATCCAAATATTCTGTTGCAATATAAAAAGCATCAACCTCCTCGGAAATCACCATTGCTGTGTCAGCATTCTTTGGAACAGCCTTCACTGCGCTATTTTTCTGAGTGTGTTTTTCACAAAATCCAATAACATGTTGTTCTCAATTAAAGCTTGTACCACTTTTTTCAAAACGATGCACTCCTTGGTGTCATGCCCAATATCATCATGGTACTTACAAAACCTATTAGCACTTCTGCTTTCCCTGGGAGTTTGGATAGGAAAAGGCTTTCAGAATTGTACAACTGACTTTGCCTTGTAAAATATTGTAGCCAAATTTTCTGTTAACTTGGAAAAATAGTCTGGACGAATCCACTTATTCGAAATAGGCATAGTTTCTTGTTGCATGTTGTAGTTCTGCTAATTTGTTTGTGGCCTCGACGGATATTGGCCCACCGCCTTAGGTTGCACATTAACACGAGGCGCTTGGTTACTAGACTCAGACCTCTGAAATTGATTCTGCTCTAGCTGATCACTTGATCCATTCTCTGATGCTCGAGTTTCTTCTACTAAAATTATCTTCTCAACTGGATCGAGTAAAGCTCCAAAAGTCATCATTTGACTCTCAATCACTGTATCCTTCAAAATTCCGGGAGGAGTCTCATTCTGAAAGTTGCTAATGCCACAGAATCTTTGCAATATTCCATATCCGTTTTTGTTTTTACAAACTGGTTGGTGTAATTTTCAAACTCTCCCCAACTCTTTGCATGCAGTAGATTATCGTATCTCCATTAGCTCGGAATTTCTTGCTCCTTACAAATTTTTTCCTGAAGATATCAAAAAATTTAATAGAACCCTGTGGTAGCCTGTTGTACCACTTAGAAGCAACTCCCTTGAATGTTTGAGAAAATGCCCGACACAACAATTTATCGTCATCATCAAATTTGATCATGAAATTGTTAAACTGCTCGATATGATTATCGGGATCCTGTGTTCCATCGAAATTTTCTAGGTTCAATATTCAAAATGTTTCGGGAGATTTCCTGACAGAATTTCTGAAGACAAAAGGGAAGCTCTCTAATTATGACATGTCCTGTAAACATTAGCCATCGAACCCTCATGATTTGGAAAATAAAGCCCTCCCTCGAAAGGCAAGGTATACTCATGTTGCCACTCTGAATTCTGATGGTCGATATTTTGTATCCCAGAAGGAAAATTTCTCTCGTTATAAACTTGCTCCCCAGCATGGACATTTTTTTCCCTCGGATCTTTCCTCTCAGAAATTCTTCTTCTGTGATACTCCACATGCTTTTTTCCATGTCTTTTTTTTTCGATGACTCATTTCAGGAGACGAATCTAGCGAACTATAGCGAGAATAATCACTCGAGTCAGAAGAATCAAAGTGGCGTTTTCCTTTCCTCCTCGAAGAATGTCGACCACGCCCTCTGTACCGATCATCCTTATCACTCGGACGATGATATGCCTCACGCTCATATTTTCCGGTATCATTTTCTCTCTGAACTTTCGAAAGAAGATTCCTCTGAATAGCTTCTTTTTCTGTTTTTAATTTTTCGATTTCTATCAGCAACTCATTTTTCTGAGCCACTAAAATTGACTAATCCATAATTTCTCCCAAACACTGACCATCGTGCCTTCCGGAGTCCTCGCTACTTCAGAAATTATTGTCGATGAGAATTTCCTCACAGTTATTCACGTCCAAATCCTCCTGTTCATCCATAATCCTGTTTGGATTTAAAAGAAATTTTGGGAAAAAGAAAGCCTACAAATTGATTTTCCTTCCCACAGATGGCGCTAATGATGAGATATAAACTTAAGGAGGATTTTTTTGTATCAAACTATACTTTGAGGGATTATGTTGTGAATGTAGTTTCTTAACCACTAAAACTCTAGAGAGAGAAAGTAAACAAATATATATAGAGAGAGAAAGAATATTATAATAATGAACCACTTTTCCCAAATCTGATGGGGTCCTTTTATAATACAAATAATGGACCTACATGCCTAACTACCTCTTAATTACAAGCTTGACCCTTACTTTTATTGTTTACTTACAATTAATCCTATTTCAATATTTACTTTACAATCCTTCCTTAACTTTATTGTTTCTTTGCAACTTCCCCCTTATCTTTTATTCTTCCTTATCAACACTATTAATTAACTATAGTACCACATAAACAAGAATATATTCTTAATATTCAAAACATTATTTAAAGTGGCAAAGAATTATTAAATTCTTAGTTTAACTTTGTCAATTTGTCTTTAGCATCGTCGTCATCTTCTTCATCGGCGTCAGATCCGTCTTGATTTCTGCTCCCATGGGTGGAATCGTTCCAATCTGTGCACATGATGCGTTTAGGGTTCCGGAAGATCTGTTCCTCGACGAGCAAGAACCAATGGTCATTGGGTTCCTGTCATTCCTCGGAGGCGCTGCCTCTAACTCCGCCGTTGTTGCTGCACTGGTCGTAATCGCCGCTCGTATGTGAGACTCTTCGAGTTTACGGATCCAGTCGATGTGGATCTTTATACTATTTAAATTTATTGCAGTCTCTTTTACAATTCGTATGATAAAAACCAAATTAGAATACAACACAACAAAATTCCTTGACCATTCAAGGACTTTGAATATTAAGACAGAAATTAAACAACAACACAACAAAATGCCTTCGCCATCGAAGGACTTTAGTTTTAAAAAATACACAACATAAAATTACAACCTTAGGGCTTGTTCCCTTTGGTTTTTTCATCACCATCATCTTTCTTGGGAATCTTGAGCTTAGTGCTTGAGCTCTCACCGGTTCCTTCCTCAGAATCTTCTCCGCTAGAATAACCATGCTTGTCATCAGCTACCATTGTATAAAATGGAATGTCCTCATACGATACATATTTCCAGAAAGGACCAAGAGTACTTTTCGGAAAGGTTTCGTGAAATAAAAAAACATATCAGATATAACCCCATCATCTCTCTAGTCCAAAGAATCCACCATTCGGAAGCATACTTCTCTATTTATGCAGTTATCTCTTGGGCTTGCTTGCTTACTAAAGAAGCATTCTCATATGTCTTCTCCTTAAGGAGCTTCTCCAAGTTGACTTTATCTTCGGATAAAGTTTTGACAATACTAGCGCTGACTTCTAGTTGTTCCTTTAAAGTCTTAATCTTGGTAGAGGAAGAAGTTTCCAGTCTGGAATACTTGGTCTGAAGATTGTTTTGAGCATCTTGTGGCCTGCGCAGTTCGACAACTAAGTTCTTTTTTTCCTTCTTTAAGGATTATATGCTTTGCTGAGCGGTATATAGACTATTTGTCAAGCCCTAGTTTTATGTGGTCATGGAGGTTATGGTAGTTGTTTGTTCCCTCACTTGCCTTTCCAGGTCAACTACCGGACGGGTATAACCTAAAATGGCATAACTGAGAGTGTCTTGTTCGCTTGATATCACGTATGTCTCACCGTTATGGGTTACAACATTGGTCGTATTGGTATAAAGATAAGGCTCTACAAAGTCGTTCTTGTCTAGATCACTAAAATAAATCTTCTAAAACGCATCCAGATTGATATCTCCTCCAGCAGTTTCCTGTTCGGCAGGAAGAAGTGTTTGAGAAGGAAGGTTATATGGGATTTCTTCTTGCATAATCAGTTAGAATAGGAGGAGGGAGTTGAGAAGGACGCAGAATTATCTCTGACCCCACGCTAACTTTCTTTTTTTGTAGTTTTTTCATCACTACTCGCCTTACGTCTCTTATGATCCTTCCTTGTGATCTGAGGTGGATCATCCGATCCGCCAGCCTCTTTGACTGTAACTTCAACTGCCTCCAGCAAAGCAGCATTGATTCCTCCTTGATTTTCCGAACTGACCCCTTCTGTGACTTGTTGAGATGGGTCAACTTTGGTTTTCTTCTTCTTATTATTCTTAATATTGTTCGGGTGACTAGGGCATTTGTTCCGGGAAGGCAAGAAAAGTTTACCATCCTTAGCCTCAGTCCTCTTCAAAATAACATCAACAGGAGGAGGAGTGGTCAGTTTCTCCCAAGTAAGATCCATACTCTCGGAATTGTTCCAAAGGTGAGACCTCACAAAGTTTCTAGAAGTAAAGCAGGTGGAAACCGTTTCCCCATTTCTCTAATGCCCTTTCGTTTAACTTGATACATGTAGCATGGCCTACTTCTAAGTGCTTTGGGAACCTTTTTGCCAATACTACAACAAAACACAATAATCAATTCGGAATATTGACATAACATTTAAGAAATTAATAAAAATACGATCAGGTATTACTTGAACTCTTCCAACGACTGGTTAGCTGGCTAGAGTTTGTGGTCGAGTTTATCTTTTTTTCCGTTCTCCCATACCCCGTTGATGGAAAAAAAATTGAGTCCTCCAGGGCTTCTCAGACTCCAACAGATCGTTTACCATCTTGAAATCATTGCCCATGTTGTAATGGTAAAAGTAAATGTGGTGATTTCTGCATAGACTAGCCACAACAACAAATTTGCTCCATATGTAAAGGAATTTTTTACAACTTAGACGCCATTATACCGGCCAACAGTGTATACCATGCATTTGGGCTCATTTGACTTGGACATAATTTTATCAGGTGAAAGTACCTGACAATTTCTGGGTCCAAGAGAAACCGTAGGCCCCAGTTGACCACTTGAGTATATACCACAAATTCGTGGGATTTACAATCCATCAGGGTCTCCGGAGTGATTGGGATTCTCACTTTAATAGATTCGGGGATGCCCCATTTAGTTAGGATATGACCTAGTTCAACGGTGTGAGTGTATACGTAAGCAATATTCTGAAAGACTATTAAATACTTCACACTGACCTTTTTTGAAAGTTTGGCCCAAATTTCCCTTCTAGACACTTCGGAAGTGACTCAGTGTTGGACATACCTACTTTTAATTTGTCATTCTGATCTGTTGCAATGTCCCATATATTTCCAGACGTCTCAAAGGGAGTGCCCTACATACCGTCTTCCATAGTCTCATCCATCATGTTCGACTATTGTTCGGACGGCTTAGTATCTGTTGGAGGTTTGGTTGTCTCCGAACTAGCAGGTTTCGAAGAAGAATAAGGAGTATTTTTGGCTTTAGATAGATGAGTTACCCTACGTGGGGTGATTTTCTCAGCATCTGAGCCCATGGCCAAGAAAGGTGAAGGTTTCCTAACACTGGAAATTGCCTTCTCTTTAGAAATAGGGTTTTGGGACTCTTGAACTGAAGACCCTGATTGCAAGGGAGATAGGATTGGGACAAAAGGTGTTTTTCTAACCTTTGATGTCTTTGACGATGATGAGCTCTGGTCAGTGTTTATTTTTGGTCGACTGATTTCTCCACCGGGAGAGGCAGGAAGTCTAGCTGCAACTCTTGCGTCTCTTCTTGCTCTTTTTAAATCAGATAAATTTAGCCAACCTCCTTTCACCAATGCGTTTCTGGCTGTGAACAAAAATTTACCCAAACACAACTTAAAAAGATTATCAAGCTTTTTCTCTCTAGAAATTTTTGTGTTATCGAATACAATGAAACAGTGAAACTGATTTTTATAAAGATGAAGATATAGGAGTTTACCTAGGGGAAGACAAACCGGTCAGATAAATGATTAGGGGCTAGAAAGTATGGGGGTTATACGCGAAGTTACTTTTTAGCGCACTAGGTACATGAACCTAGGAGAAAAAATGGTTGAGAGGTCAAATCAAAACTCGACACGTGTCCCACTTCAAGAAACTGACTTTTAAGATTCTTAACTGTAAAGTTAATATCTTCGAATGCGATAAAGACTCAGTTCAGATACAAATTGCAGATCGGACGATCACATTGAATACTTACTGAGTATTAGATTTTCAAATTAACTCTTCCAAAGATTCTTTGCAAGAACTAAAGGGGCTACTAATGAGTTCAGATTTCATTGACACAAACCATGGTATATATCCGGAGGGCTGTTCGGTCATATCCAATATCATGCCCCACCAAACAGTATAACTTAATGGATTATGACTCAACTAGTTGTTAGTCGTTTCACCTCTTGGGCTAATATGGTTTTTAAACTTAACCTAACCTCATGACCCGACCCGGAAGACCCATCGATCACCACATTAGTATAAATATCCCAACTACTTTCATTAATGAAAGTAATCAGAATTTACTGCTAGTACACACCTTAATTATCTCTATACATCTTACCTTAAACATTAAATTTCCAAAACTCTTTCCAAAATTACCCTTTCATCAAAAATAATCCACACCAAGTTTGATATTTAATATTTAATGATATTTTATCGTTTAATGGTACTACTTAAAAATCCAATTATAAAAATATAAAGTTAAAAAAATATATGGCTGCGGCTATGCAGAAGTCACCAAACCCACAATACCAACCGCTTCATATTTCCATGCACATGTACATATGTGATATTTTGTACATGATTAAAATAAAATATGCTAAAATAATTATTTGTAATCGTTGGATTTGGACACCAAAATTGTCAAAATATTGTTATTTCAACCTTTGACAACAATTTTGATCTTTTTCTAGTAATTCCCATATTATTTTTCTTGTTGCTAAGAATAAAAAAAATGCATCCACTAGGACTAACCAAACCAAAACATATTCGCAGATTTGGATTTGGTTTTAATCTTAGAAACCATTTGGCACATTGATTTTAGAAAATAATAAACCTTTGTTATCCATTTAAACTGAGCAAGCCTAATAGTGTAGTGTTGAGACACCAAAACCCAAACAGAACTTTTGGTATAGTTTAGTTTCATCATATTATGTTTAGGAATGATAAATAGAAACATATACTTGTTATCAAACATATCATTGCTACATCATCTTGATTCGCTTGCAGTTCAAGTTCGAGTTTCTGATCCCCTTACTGGTTACAGAGTAGGATGCTGATGCGGACCGAAGAGAAGGCGACTTATCGATATAGGCATAACGCTCATCACCATTCCAGTATAAAATAAGCCGGTTAGTGCAAGAATGAGACCAACTATCACCTAATCATACAACAAAAGCAAACCAAGCAACTTAGTTATGGAGAACGACTTAAAAGCCAAAGACTTGGATTTCTGTCGCAGATTACCTAATGCAAGAGTCAACTGGAAAGAACCTTCTATATATTTGGTGGTTACTTGATTTAGCAAAACAACCTGCGAATATAGAAACATGAAGAAACAACCTTGATCCAAGGTACTAGAAGGAATACAAAGATTTGGATTTGTGTTGGATAAAACATTGTAGTAAATTATAGTTTGTAATATCCTAACCTGACCCAGACCCGGATTTTGGACACTGTCCGAAATACAAACTGGGTTTCAACTAATACATCCCGGAAAAGATCTGCTACACCTGATCAGGCTTTTTTTGAAACCATGTTTTGAATTCCTTTATAATATAACTTTTTTTTGAGTATTTTGAACTTGTTTGTACGGTTGTACCAGAACCCGGATAATGAGCAATACTCAAATATGACTGGTTTCCCCAAATGTCCAAACCCGAATCGGAGTTCAAATTGGATAATAAGTCTTCATCTGACCATCTAACTGCCATTCTTTATAATTTCGAAGGAAAATTATTTTAAAAAATCAGCTGCATAACTGACCAATAGCTTAAGCTAATTATGTAACGACTCTAGAAAAATGTTTCAAGAAAGGTTCTTACTGCCAAACAAAATTTCTTCGCAAGCCGCATAAAATTCAATGCCATTCCACTAAGCACGCGTGTCCTTTTGGCCAAGTCATCAAAATCTTGACGAAAATGGAAAGTAATGCTATCCACTATAACAACTTTAACCTGCACAATATAATGATGAATCAGACCACCATTGATGCTTAAAATGTAACAAGAGAAAACATAATACTATAATGATAACTGAAATATATGATAAGAGATGTTGCTTTTAACCTTCCTTGGATGATTGAGTTCAAGATGAGTGATAAAATATAGAAGGAAAATAAATACAAAAAGAGAAGAAATATATGATAGGAGTAATATTGAACTACACCCACATCTGTATGCTCTGTGAGGAACTTATCAAGGTGATTGATCAAGGCGATTTGCTCAGTGTAACTGCATACACGGAAATAGAAAATATTCTCGAGCATATCTTTGGGTTTCTTTATAACTTGACGGGCTTTAAAATCTTTGTGAAGATATCCGCCGTACTCGGACATGTCATCTATACAAGCTTCGGCAATTTGTAAAGCCCGCTCCACCATAAAACTGCCTTCAGTATCTGAGTATCATAAAAGCAGTTCAATAAACTTGAAATGAAAGAGTATGTCAATCCAAAGACTGATTGAGTATTGTTATAGCATATTAGAGCTATCTAATTCCCAAAAAGATGTCTCAAAAGAAGAGGGATGCTCTCGCCGGATTTTGCTTGGAAAATATCTAAATTTAAACACTACTAACAGATGAAGGTAAAATGACAAGATTTCTCAGGGAATCACAAAATAAAGATAATCAAGTCCGTCAAATTTGTAAACGGTTTCATATTACAAGTATAAGTATTGTATGTGTACTTTCGTAAGCTACAGCTCAGTGCGAGAATATTGGATAGGAAAGATAGGAAAAATAGATTTCAATCTTGTACATGCACAGAAATTTAGTCCTTGCAGTAAACTATCCTTCTTCGTTCGATCATTTCTGGCTTAACAGACCTATAGGTCCCAACTAAATCGTCAAACATATACATAAAGGCAGCAGTAAAATCTATGATTAAACTAGATTCACATACATACATAACATTATAAAAGAGGTAAATCTACAGTTGCATCGAATATTGGATCATGCCATTAATTTCAGGTGATGTGGGATATATTAACAAATACCAACAAAAATTTATGAAACCTACCTATATATATTGCTTTTCCTCCAAGGCCGCCTAAATCGGGCGGGATTTGAACATTAATAGCAAGTTGAATCCTGAAAAAGGTAGACGTAAATAGACGCAGGTAATCCCAATGGTGAAACTAGGACAAAAACTCTCACCCTAGCTGTGTTTTACCAATGCCTGGTATTCCACCTACAGGCATCCGATAAGATTAATCACTTGGCTAACATAAGATTATGCGTATCCCATTCATCTGAACACAGATAATAGTTGAAAGAAGAAGGCATAACATACCTATTTCGGTAACTTCTTTACAACTTATTCCACCATCCATTATATTATCAAGCTCTATACAAGACGTAGTAATGCGTGTCAGTGATTTATCCTCATGAAGCATCTCCCACGCGTTCTGAGCACCTTCATGAGATACAAACTGGAAAATAAAATCTCCATATATAGTTAAAAATCGAAATTCCAGAGGCCTACGAAAAAATAGCTATGGTTAGGGGTGGAATGAGCTCGGCTCATTAATTAGGCTGAATCTAATGCAGATCCTAATGTACTAACTTCCTGCTCGATTTTGTAAACAACAGCACGGCTTAATTTTGATAGTAAATGAACATTTTAATCATAATCTATATCTTTTGTGATATATATATATATATATGAGCAGCTCATGAGCCTAACGAGCTCGAGCTTGGAAGGCTAAAGGTCGTCTGAATCAACTAAATGAGCCTGAGCTACTGGTAGAATTTCCAGTCCTACCTCAATTACAAATAGGGGATTGATTATGCTAGGCAACATACAGTTCGACTACAGAAACTACTTTAAAACAAGAGTAAAAAAGTGAACCATTCATAAGAGAAGGTTTTGCATTTGAAAAGCTGAATCCATTGCTTTGAGATGTAACCTTCAGAATGTCAACAGCTTCATTCTCCGTAATCTTTAGATCTGTTTGCATATAGCGATACACAAAAACTGTCATAATAACAATAGCTTGCATATCGATGGAGTTGGATTATTTACAAACGCATTTAAGGTCCACAGATCGGTAATGTATCCAGATTCAGCGATAATCGACAGCAATTGCAGAGATACAAAGGAAGTCTAGGTACTTGAAAATCGTTATCGCGCACAATTAGAAATAAAGGAACATTAAGGAAATCGAAAGAGAAGTAGTGGAAGAGAAAGCGGTTATTGTGTTACCTTGAGCGAGAGAAGAGGAAGATACAGAAGAGAGCGAAGAGAGAGAAGTG
The DNA here is from genome assembly GCA_036936605.1 of Limnanthes douglasii subsp. nivea. Classification (NCBI taxonomy): domain Eukaryota; kingdom Viridiplantae; phylum Streptophyta; class Magnoliopsida; order Brassicales; family Limnanthaceae; genus Limnanthes; species Limnanthes douglasii. Next base: position 288,604,696 of record JAUPFV010000005.1, read on the forward strand.
TAACCGGCTGATATCAGCTTTCCTCTCTGTGAAGACGATAATGGCAGCTTCCAGACTTCCATCTCGGTGTGAGCGTGATTACATACAATGGCAGCTCTTTGGCGCTCGAAATAGTGGTTGTGTTTTGTATCTGGTGTGGAATCGAACGGGTATAGATTGGTGATGGGCCAGATCCGATCCGGCCTAAACTCAACTTTTGCAAAAGTTAGCTCTTTTATAAGAGCAAGATGGTGATGTTTATCTGTTGCAATGAGACAACCAATTGAGTATTTTATTATGCTCATTTGGATTTTTGGGGTCGGACACGGGAACCTACAATAGGTGATGCAAGGTATTTTATATCACTGAGGGATGATTGTTCTAGGAAAGTATAGTTATTGTAGTGCAAAATATGTTATATCACTCATAGATGATTATTCTAAAAAAGTATGGTTTATAGTTTTGAAGATCAATGATGAAGCTTTTGCTTCTTTTGTGAATTAAAAGACATTTGTAGAGAACCAAACCGGGAAAATATTGAAGAAGTTTTGGACTAATAATGGTTTAAAATAGGTGAACAAAGATTTTACTAGCTATTCTACAAAACTTGGCATTTATAAACACTGAACCGTGAGTCAAACTCTTCAAGAGAACGTGTTTGCTAATAGAATGAACCAAGCCTTGCTGGAAAAGGTTATGTGTGTGCTTCATATATATGGATTAGGTCGAAGGTTCTCGGAGAATTTGTGACAATGGTTGCGCATATCACCAACAAGAGTTCATCTACTATGCTTATGTTTTTTTGTCCTCAACATGCATATACTAGATAAAATCCTAAGCTGGAACGTTTGAGAGTGTTCGAATGTTTACCTACACACATGTGAAGCAAGATAAGCTTCGGTCGGGAGCCTTAAAATGTTTGTTTCTCGAATATCTGGAAGGATTTAAATAGTATAGGTTGTGATGCCTTAAACTTGGATGCTAGAAAGATGTGATAAACAAGAATGTTGTTTTCAATAAGAAGGACATGTCATTAAAGAAGGCGGTAGAGACCAACCCTAATACTACCGAGAAGAGATGTATAGTTGATGATGTGTTTGATCTATAGGGTGAAGTTGGAGACGATTATGTCAAAGATGATTTAAGATATGGTTCAACTTCGACTCGTATAAAGGAAGTTCAACTAGTGTATGAGTCCAAAAATAGCCAAGGGTCTGGCGTTACAAGGTCTTGAGATGGTTAAACTGGAGAGCAATATGATCTTGACAATTATCAGTTGACGAGGGATAGAGCACGAATACCAAGACAACAGTTGCAGTGGCATGGTTGTACTAACGTAATTGGTTATACTTTATTTATTGAAATGCATGAAGATGTTCTTTAATGTAAAAACTATTATGATCCTATCAAAAACAAGATTTTATCCCAAAAATGTTTAAGGGGTAAATGTGATAATTGGTATAAACTATTTATAGAGGGGGTAATTAGATTGTTAGAGAGATAAATCAAGTTAAGTATTTTAGAGAGAGAAGTTGTCAAAAGTAAAAGTCAAAACAATGATTTTGTTGTTATTCATAGGGAAAGTCAAAACATCTATTTATAGTAATATTGAAGAAGTTTTGGACTAATAATGGTACTCATTGGCTACTTCACCTCAATATTTTATTAAGTATAACTATATTTACTCCTTCTTATATTACATACCCTCCATGTTTTTCATATGCTAAAATCAACTTTATATATTAGATTAAACCATTTTATTATATTAGATGAATATTTGGGTCAAATAGATCCTACCCTTATTAAGTGATTTTTTAAAAATTCATAGTTATTTGTCAAAATCTTGTCAACTTTTTAATATAATTTCGAAAAATTTATAACAAATTACCATAAAGTTTTTTTTTAAAAAAAAACTAATTGTTGTTTAAAATTGGTCATAAAATATATCACAATTTTGTATATTTGGCTTTCAATCCATGTTCAAATTATACGTCCAACTTATAGTGAATCATATTACAAAGACATAATATAGCTACACAGATCACTCAAATTAAGGTATGGTATTTTTTTAATACACAAATGTTAAACAACCAAATAAGTGAATGTGGTATTTTTCCTTTCCAATTATCGACTTTAGTAGACATGGAGCATAAAAAATACCAAATTTATGACTATTATTCGTACAATATATGTTCCTTCCGTTATAAGTAGCCTCCCAATATTTATGAAGGTATCTGAGCAAAAACTGATTAGTGGAAACAATTTTTTCTTCCTTTTGAGCCTCCACAAATTTTTCTTCTTCTGGGCTCCTCTGTTTCATTACTTTAGTCGGAGCGTTTTCGTTCGTATTTTCTAGGCGAGTTTTCTCAAGTATCCTTCTAAAATCATTCGATGAACCCTTATACGGATTCATGATTTCACCCTTGGTCATGGTTGATGAGTCTGGATAACTTAATCACTGTCTACTCAGATTTTGGACAACGGAAATTCGGTCATAAACTTCCCACTGAACTATCCGGACAGGACAAAAGTAAAAAATGACTAAACACCTTCTGACTAAGCTATGTGCCAATGAGCTTAATAAGTAAATGAGTCATTAAACTTGACCTGGTTCCATAGTTTGACCCGAAAGCCCATGGGTCCATAATTAAGGGTATAAATACCCTAACTACTTTCATTAATGAGGGTAATGAACATTTAATACAACCGGATAGCTTAAATCTCTCACTAATTCACACTAAAACATTTAATACTCTCTAAACTTTCCAAAATACTTGACAAAATTACCCTCAGCTCAAAATAAACCTCACCAATGGTGACCTCATTTTCCTTCATCATTCACTCTAAATCGCATGCGCTTCTATCCATTATGGTGTCATAGATATTTTAGCCTAATGACATCACTTTTGTACACGTCTTGATTGTTTCCTAGCATACACCAGCGTTATTTTAGAGTTATGTGTGAAGAAATTTGCATGCTGAAGAGGCTTTCACACTTCCCAATGCTTGTTTATGCCGAGTCACCACTCAACAAACTCTTCAGTTTCCAAACAAAGTCATATACTCTTCAATAAATTTCTTTTCCAATATTACACATTTTGATTCATTTTAAGAGAATAAAAAGACTTTGTTTAATTTTCTAGATTCAATCATTCTCTTGACTTTTTATGCCTAAAAAGTTTGTCTATCTCGGAAGATACAAACTTTGGAGGTGGTTCAATATTTCAAACAAGGCTGAGGAACGTAAAGCTTCCGGTATAAGAGAGCATCTGACTTCTGCATAAAAATTTTAAACAACCTTTCGTGATAACTGGTCTCTTCTCCGGGAGCGTTCTAACATAATAGGAGCTTCAGGCAATCATTTTTCGCCTATTTCCCTTGTTACTCAGCCCCTCGGTCAAACTTGTTTAGGAGATAACAAGGGTGCCCCTTCTATCTCTGAAAACACTCACAAATATTCTCCATTCCTAACAATGGATGGTGAAAACGAAAATCTTACTGAGGCGAATAAAAGAGATCGGACTAACAGGAAAAGATCTCTAAATTAGCTAAGAATTTTATCAAGGTTAAAACTTCTTCTTCTACTGCGATTCCTCAGGTAACTCCTCAGGGATCCCCTCAAACTACTCAAGAGGTCAGACCCGCAAACCCTTTTCAGGAAATGCTCGATCGGGAAACGTTTTAAGGTCTATCCTAGAGATGTATGAGAAAAACTTAATTGATGAGTCCGACAATGATCGAGGGAAGGATGATACAATTATAGTGGAAGTGCAACCCATTCAAGTTATCTCAACCCTAGTGATTCCCTCCAGACCTTTTGTGCCAAATCAAGAAACATCTTCTCCCCCTGGATGTTGCGGCTATTCCTCATACTCACTAAGGAGAGACTTCCTCGATGAAAAATAACAACAAGAAGAGAAAGCATACATCAAGTTTGCCTATGAATATATAAGACATCTTAGGCAACAATCTTCGCGATATTGAAGCTAAACATATTCTTTCACTTTACAAGATCAAATATAAATACTTTCATCATACTGAGGAGGTGAAGATAAGGGACCGTTGGGGGATCCCTGACTATGTTACGGTTCGGTTCCCGAATGTAGGGGAAACACCATTGTCCGTTCGTGATCATGAGTTAGGTCTTCCCGACTATTTTTTTTAATAAACTCAATATTTTTATTATTTTCTTTATTTCATCATTTACAACCAGTTGAAATATTATGCATAAACATCTAGTGTGATCCTTTTTTTTCTTTCTGAAACTCGGTTGCAATCATTTATAAGTGTACCAATAGTTGCAGTGATAGTAGATGAATTACCATAGCAAAATTGGCATAAATTTATTTGTAACATTAAAATCAAGCAAACACTCTAAATGAACCTTTTTTAGTTTGGTGAGCATCATTATTGCTAATAGCACAAAATTATTTAATTCTTCTTTGGACTACTCAATTATGATATATTCAATGTAAAGTAACACACAAAATATCAAAATCTATAAATATTGATATATCACCAGCCAAAGAATTGTTTCATTGCAAATTTAAAATTGTATCACTAATAGGTTGGTTTTTTTTGTTTTTAAAATATTTAATAGTTACTGATCTCAAATACATACGTGGGATGCATTCAGAATCTAATATAAATATCTCCATCTGTCGACAAAATAAAAAAAAGTGCATTATCAAGGGTAAATTTTATCGTTTTATCTGTTTATACATTATAATGATATTAATATCCATGGTTTTATCCCCATCCTCAACGACTTTAAAAGGATAAGAAATTTTGTGTGTGTTTTGTAAGTGTCTACTCATATTGTAGGTACCGCTATTTTTTCACCCATACATGACGGTTATTTACAATTTTTGTAACATAGTTCTATTTATTTTAGATATCTCAATAAAGTGTGCACATACCCACGATGTTTTCTTCATAAATTCCAAACTAGTGCTGACGTTGTCGTTAACATGGGAAAATTTTGTTTTGATGGTCGTATATTTTAGGCCAATATATAGATGCTCGTGCATTTTTGTGCTTTTCATCATTATTAAAAACATAATTTATGTCTATTGGTCGGGAACAAGTATGCGATATAAACCTAATAGGTTGGGCACTAGTATTTTATTTTATTTTTGTCATTAAAAGAGTAAAAATAAGAATGTGAAATAACTAGTAATATGAAATAGATCAAACAATAACAAAAAAATGGATAAAGTTTACCAAACTCTTAATCATTAAAAATCTCCGACCAAAATAACTTCAGTAGATGAATGTGTTGCCCGAATTTAAAACTTTGCTCGAAGATTATAGAAGAATAAGTTGGTTTGAGAGATTATAGTAGTTGGTTTGAAATATTATAGAAGAATAAGTTGGTTTATAGGATGATACATGAGTAGTGGTGAATGAATTGTTTATTTCTAGGAAAAATAAGGGTATGAACTATAAGTTTTTTTTTAAAATTAATCTTAGGTGGGTACCCAACTAATATATTTTTAAAAAAATTATTTTTGCACCATTAGTTGGATACCCGTCGAAGGCATTAGACCGCTACTGCTTAATTAGCTGGATTACTAGCTAATTGTACAATGACAATAAAATATAGTCATTATACCCTTAGTCGGGTACCAGACTAATGCTACAAGTCTGCAACGACTATATTTTATAGTCATTGCATCTTAACCGGGGTACACGACTACTACTGTTTTTTTTTACTATTTATATTCTTCAGATCTCTCAACCAAACTACTATCCCTCAATTAAACTATTCCTTCCCCACACTAATCTCTTAAAGTTTTTATATTCCATAAATAACCACTAATCTCTCATATATTCCATTTTCTTTATTAATCTCTCAACCAATCTACTATCTCCCTCTCTTGTACTAATGTATTTACTTCTTCTTCTCCACTAATATATTTACAACCTCCCCTGAAACAATCTCTAAACCAAATTATTCTTTCTCTAGTCAAACATTTTCTAAACACGTCTTTTAAAAAGTTAGAAAAAGTGTGCATTTATAAGAAGAATTACATTACTCTTTTAAATTAAATAATAAAGATATTATAATTTATTCTTAAGATACTAAAATATTTATTCAATTAATTTCTGATGTTTTTTTATTATATTTCCTCCATCATTTTTTATTTTCAGGTTTTTGGCTTTTATATTATTCTTTAATTACAGCTTCCACTTGTAATCTTAACTCCTTGTTATTAATTTTTGCTTCTTTTTGCTCCCACTTCAATAATAAATCAAAAATAACCAAATTAGAGTATTTTTATTCTTAACTAATTAAAACTAATAATTAAATTAGTATAAAAGTAATATAAAATCAAAGATAAATATCTTTTGATCACACACACATACATACATACATACATACATACATACATACATACATACATGCATGCATACATACATACATACATACATACATACATACATACATACATACATATATACATACATATATACATACATACATACATACATACATACATACATACATACATACATACATACATACATACATACATACATACATACATACATACATACATACATACATACATACATACATGCATACGTATATATATATATATATATATAAAGAATAATCGTAAACCGACTCCCTCATGGCTCTATCAAAAAATCTGATATGTTCCGGATGTATTTTTATGAGAAAGTTATGGGAAGTAAAGAAATGCAAGGAATACGGGGACGTGATAATCCAATGCAGACAATTAATCAAAGAGAGCTTGAAACACTACACTAAGGGTTTCGTCTTTACAAATATGAATTACTTAACCAATATTAAAAAAAGATAATATCAACTCTCTAATAGTAAAAATTGTAATTTCTCACTAATGGGGTTGTCAACTTGGCCGATATGTGGATAACGTGGCCAAAGTTATAATATTTTTATATTTTCATACTAGTTTGTGGGGAATCTTTCATCATTGTCAACTAATAATACCATGTTGTTAGTTTTTTAGTGCTAGAATTTGAACACAACCGAAAAATACTTGGTATATATTTTTAGTAGATATGCATTTTCTTACAAAGTACTTTATTATAAGAAAAAATTTAAAAAAGAATGTCAGTAGAGGATCATGTGCATAAGAACATAATGAGTGACTCAGTATTTCACATTATGAAAGATGAAATCTAAAAACTTGCTCGAGGAGATACCAAATAAGCTTTTTCACCAGGTTGAGTTTCATGTTATATGAGATATTTTTCTATATTTTGTGTGAGTCGATGATGTAGTTTCTTTATGTCATATAATTTATGAGGTGTACTCTATGTAGGCATCTAGACTTTTGCTTATTTTGTGATGGATCATCTTGTTCACTAGATGATAATACATTACTCCAACATTCTTAAGATCAAATATATGTCCTTATAACAATAAATACATATTCTATTATGAATACGGTATTCATGTGGTCGTGCTCATGCATCTGGATATGATTTTGTCTAAAGTATGCATTAGTGAAAGATAACATTTGTTGTTCAAGGTAGAGTCGACTAATTTATCGATGAATGGTAATGTGAACAATTCTTTCATATATAAGTTGTTAAGGTTGGCTACCAATGAGAGAAAATCATTGGATGTGACTTCATCATTTATGACTTTACCGCACCTAGAGCCAAAAGTTTTCCAATATTATTTGATTGGTCTGAAGTATACTTTAATTTTTAATTTGTAGAAGGCAACCTTTGGGTCAATTTGAGTAATTATTAGAGATTTTCGATAAAAAATGTCAAGATTTATGGTGAGGAATATGTTTTTGTTTCTTTTCATATTTGGCTAACGTGTCTCGTATCTTAACAGTAACATTCTAAGTGTTGATGAGGTTTATTTAGTTTAGATTTTCTGCTAGTTAGAAGAAGTTTGGTGCATCATGTGGATCATTAATTCAGTCTGGGTATTTGAGTGTATCCTTCACGGGTTTGTTAATATATAAATTTTATGCAAAGCTCTATATGACCACTTATAAATATTGTGATTAACATTGGTTACCTCATATGTTGATTGATTTTCTTCGAACATAATAAGTAAGACACTAACAATATGAGTTGAGACCATTACAATATTGTGCAACCATATTTTTCCTTAGATAACATTGTAAGATGATAAATTGTCGATACTGACAAATATATTTTTACATATTTTATTGTACTACGACCTAACTCGATATAGATAAATATTACATTCAACATATTTGATTTATTTTTTCAGGAAACCAAAGATTCTATTTATTGCTTATTAGAAGGTTAATTCATTTTCAATCCAATCATGTGTTATTTCAAACAAGATATTAGTTGAAGAGTTATTATTGACTATTATGCGTCAAACCTTTGTTTTACTAAAACTTTAGAAAATTAATAAAGCATTATTGTGTATCTTCTATATATTTTTATAGTCAGGGTGAGAAAGTGAGTGTGTCGAGATTAACATTAATTTTCACTACTTTTGAAGTTTGACCCAGACTTATTGTTATCATTTGTATCTCAAACATACAGTTTCTTTAGTTAATTGAAATTTTGATCATAAAAAGGTCATCTTGAAAGGTAAGGATATGCATCTCTCCTATTTTATTTAGTTTCTAAAATATCAAAGCGAAAAAATGGAGTATGGATTTTTATCGTCGTACAAATAAATTTCTTTTAGGTCGATAATTGACCAAATTTTGATTTCTAAATTATATTACTTGTTGGTCCGATAGTTGTACTCATTTTAGAATTTTCAAATTTGGTCTTATAACATTATTTTATCACCACTAGTTGTGATAGTATAAATTTGATAGTGCTGGTGATAATGTTGGTGTTATTTTTTAAAATTTAGGTGATGGATATGGATATATATATAAAAAATATGTCGGGTATTATAACCGTAGAACCTGGCGAGGGAGTGGTATGTTGTCTTAATAAATATCTAAAACAAGTCTGTATTTTTGGAATTTTTTTTCTTAGTGTGGTGATAATATTAGTGTTGTACTTTTAAATTTAGGTGATGCATATGACAATATATATATATAATATGTTCTAGAACTTGACGAGAAAGTGGTCTGTTGTCTTAATAAATATCTAAAACAAAGTCTCTATTTTTGGAATTTTTTTCTTGTTATATTTTAATTGAATTCTTGACAATGTCTTAATAAATATCTAAAACAAAGTCTCTATTTTTGGAATTTTTTTCTTGTTATATTTTAATTGAATTCTTGTACCATTGTCATGATGTATTACATACTCATTAAAGCCGGTAAATGTAAATCATGAAATAAATAATCAGATTGAAAGCTAGTTTTAAATCAGTTATAAAAAAAGTATAATGTGCCACAAAACCCAACAATATTCGACATAAATATTGTATTAATTCGATGTACAAGAATATTGATTCATGAATCTTTTGTATAGGTTGATTATTGATGCAGGCCTCATACTTAACGACTATTTCGATAATGGTCAAGTTATTAGAGGCTGTGTACACTTTACAAACAAGAAAAACTGTGTCCGCTTGAAACAACAGACTACTGTTTAGCCCAGTCAGCCTTAAAGCGCAATAGTTAGCTTCTTTAAATAAGAAGCTAAGACAACCAAAAACTCTAAAGCAACCAAAAACCCTAAGACTCTTGACACGATGGTGGTATTCTTTGAAAAAACCCCCCTCTTTTTCGCCCTATAGCCCGGAAGCACCTTGTTAGACTTAAAGAGGAAGGAGACCGTGAAAGGCCTAACAAGGTGCTTCCAAGACTATAGGGCAAAAAAAAGGTTTTTTTTGCAAAGAGTACTAAGATTTTTAGGGTTTTTGGTTGCCTTAGCGTCTTCTTTAAAGAAGCTAACTATTGGACTTTAAGGCTAACTTGGCTAAACAGTGGTCCGTTGTGTCAAGCGGACACAATTTGACAAGCTTATCTAAAAAGCCCATTGTAAATGCAAATGTTTGAATTACTAAAAGCGGCTAATTATCAATTATTGATGCAGTGCCTCACATTTAACGACTATTTTCGATAATGGTCAAGTTATTATAGGCTGGGTTGTGTCCATTCATGTTTGCAAGTCTCATTTAAACGGCCTTTCCAAGAGAAAAAAAAAGCACACTTTAACTTATGGCCATAGATTAGTCGTCTATCTAAAAAGAAGCTCTCATTATCCATTAAGTTGTGGTTCCTTTTGGAAATAATAAGACAGTAAATCAGTCTATAGTTCTAGAACTCAGAAGAACAAAGGAGATAAAAATTAATTTAACGAAAGTTTTTAACATATTTTCATATTTTACAAATGATTTAAGAGAATTTATTGAAATAAATTTATGTTATCTCTTATTTTTAAAGGGATATTTTTAAATAAAACACTTTTTTTACTAAAAAGTTAAATTTTTGTTAAAACTCTAGGCCCATGTCTATCTAAAACCGAAAAAGTTATACATTAATATCAATTTTATTTTATTAAAAACTCTAAATTTTTTATTTTAACAATAATTTTCTTATTTTAATACCGAGAATTTGAAATAATAGTATATTAAAAACGTAAATTAATTTATTTTCAAATTGAAATTTATATTGATTATACTTAATTCATTTGTTTAGTTTTGATTTGATTTTGATGGATTCTTCTTAATACATTCAATTATTTTAACGAAGCTTTTGGTATGGATAAATAAACGAATTTAAAAAAGTTAACCAATTTGTTTAAAACTAAATATTTTTGTAATTTATATTAAATAAAAATATGTCTCGTATTTGGGTGAGGCTTTTTATTTTACTTTAGGTGAAAGACAATTTTATCCATCATATAAAACCAATTTTCCGACAAAAAAACATTTTTTACCTTAATTGGGGTTGATTCATGTTTGATTTTGTGTTTTTATTAGAAAAAGTTTAATTTTTTTTTAAAAGAGTTTGAATGTTCTTGAGGCAACTTTGAATGTTCAAGAACACTTTGAAGAACTTCACAAAATGAGATTTGATCTACTAAATCAAAGTGTTCTTTTGGTAAAGATAGTAAAATATGTAATTTTGCGATTTGAATATATTTAGGATATACTTAATGTTTTTTTTACTTAATGTCAGTTTGGTAATTAAATGGATGTTTGAGGATATTTTCACCCGAAAAAAGTTAAACAAAAAAGTATATTTATTTTTAAACTTAAACCATAGTCCGGAATAAAGATCACAAAAAGAATAGAAAAACCAACCTTTTCCGAAAAAGCGTATACAGGAGGAATAACTATCAAAGTTAAGACCACATCACTTGTTGACACTGCAACTTCAATAAATCTAACACTTGTTGATACCACAACTTCATTGGCATGTCATGTGGAAAAGAAAAAAACGAGAAGTCCAGATGACCAACACTACCTGTTATCTGGATTCATGGAGGTAAATTTTTTTTAAAAGATTATAACTCTAGAGTTGTTTCGATGGAACCACTGCAAAATATATATCACCGGTAACAGGTGATTCGGAAAAACAATACTTAGCCATATCATATAGGAAAGAAGAGAAACATCATTCAACACTATTTTGGGTAATAAATTTAAATTTAGAGCAAAATTTGAGAAAATATATTAGAATATAATATATTTTTTTGATTTAAAACCGAAAATTTGAGAAAAACAAGAAAATACAAATTTAATTTTCATATATTTTCAAGAATGTCTTTTATATATTTTGAAGAATATCTTTGATATATTGTATATATTTTAAAAAGTATTTAATACATTAAATTACATTTTCTTCTATCATATTTTTTTAGATATATCTTTCAAAAATAATATGTTGGTATTTTCATAAAAAATTATTATTTTCACACTTATTAAAATATATTAAAAATAAAAATAAAAAATAAAATAAAAATTAAAAAAATATATAAATAAAATAATTACTCTCGGGTTCCTAGTGATTATCATATATTTCATCAATCAAATTAAATAAATTGTAAACAAACAAACCACTTATTATTAATATTTCTATAACATATAAAAAAAATTACAAAACATTACCCATAGAGCTGCTTAAAGCACCCATGAAATAAAATTTTGAAATTAATAAAAAAAATATTACTTTCTCTGTCGTTTTAGTTTTAGTTCCTGGGAAGATAATAGATATCTATCTTTTTCATATTTTAATTCGCATTATAAATGCCATTAAAATTTATATCGGTAAACGAAAACTAGATGTATTGTGGACAAAAAAATATTTCTTAAAACGACATATTAGGGCGTAGAAAAAAAATCATAATTTCTTAAAACGACATATTAGGGCGTAGAAAAAAAATCATAATTTCTTAAAACGACATATTAGGGCGCAGTGAAATTGAGAAAAATAAGAAAATATAAATTTAATTTTCATTATCTAGATTTTATTTTCATAATAATATCTTTTATATATTGTATATATTTAAAAACGTATTTAATACATTAAATTAAACTTGCTTATATCATATTTTTAGATATATCTTTCAAATATAATATGTTAAAATTTAATGGTATTTTCATAAGAAATTATTATTTTCACACTTATTAAAAAATATTAAAAATAAAAATAAAAAATCAAATAAAAATTAAAAAAATATAAATAAAATAATTACTCTCGGTATTTAATGTTCCTAATGATTATCATATATTTCATGAATCAAATTAAATAAATTGTAAACAAACAAACCACTTATTATTAATGGCCAAAGCTATTTCCTCCATGTTATTTTTTATTTCCTCCATCTTTTGAAAAATCCTCCATGATGTTATTTCCTCCATAAAGGAAGTTACAAAATTGCCCTTTTACCCAGTTTTTCTTCACAAAACCATTACCCTAACATACCCTTTCTATTCAGTACAACAAAACCATTCCTCACCATTATCACTACCTTACAAAGAAGAAAACCCATTTTTCACCCTAGAGAACTATCTTACAAAGAAGAAAACCCATTTTTCACCATTATCACTACCTTACAACAGCTGATTCGAAGATAGAGAAAGCTTGGAGAAGAAATTCTAGGTTTTCTATGTAATTTTTTGTTTATCGGATGATAATGACCTTATCGTATGTAATTTTTTGTTTATCGGATGATAATGATGTTTATCGGATGTATCGTTTTGTTTATCGAATGATGTTTTTTGTTTATCGGATGATGTTTTTTGTTTATCCTTGTTGTTTAGCCTTGTTTAAGTGTTTAGAGGTTAAGAAACAATCAAATTTTAATATACCAGCTTTACACTTGATTCCGAGAGGGCCACTCGGAATCAAGTGCAATGTCCCAGTGAACAAGGCTATCACATTAAATAACGAGATAGAGGGTTTGCAACGGATTCCGAGTGGCCCTCTCGGAATCAGTTGCACATTTTTTTTGAAAAATTACAACTGATTCCGAGTGGCCCTCTCGGAATCAGTTGCACATTTTTTTTTAAAAATTACACCTGATTCCTAATTCCCGGCTCGGAAATAGTTGTTTTTTTTTTTCAGAACTGTAAAAATCGGGTTTAGCTAAAAAAATAAGTTTCGAAATTGGTATTTTCAAGCTATGAAGTTGTAAAACGTAAAAACAAGTTTAAATTACCTTGTTTGTCGATTGAGTGTTGTTCTCCGGTTTTGTATGGGTTTCTTCATTTTCCATGATTAATCTTTAATAAAATTGAAGTTCTTTGTTTTAAGGTTAATTTTAGAGATAAAATCATATATCTTGGATTAAAGTTAGGTTAATGCTGTGTTTTTTCATATAAGACTATCTACTAGATAAATGGCATCTAGTGATAAATTTGAAATAAAAATAAGGGTAATTTGGTAAAAGCAAGTCACTAGTGTTTTTGAAAGTTTGAAAGATGGAGGAAATAAAAAATAACATGGAGGAAATAGCTTTGGCCATTATTAATATTTCTATAACACATGAACCCCAATCGAGCTGCTTAAAGCCGTTTTAGTTTTAGCCTTGCGGATAGAGTCCATCGTAGAAAATAGAAAAAAAAAACCATAGTAGCCCATGAAATAAAATTTTGAAATTAATAAAAAAAATTACTTTCTCCGTGGTTTTAGTTCCAAGCATGTACACGGATACTAAGGAAGATAATAGATCTGTCTTTTTCATATTTTAATTGGTAAATGATTATAAAGTATATTAAAATTTATATAGGGCGTAGAAAAAAAATCATAATATTCTCTCATCGTAGAAAACAAATCATAATATTCTCTAATCGTATAATCGTATAAACTCATAGCAGCACACACGTGTCTCATCATACCTGGGATTAGGGTTGAGGGATGAGGAGCTGATAGAGATCATACCTGGGATTGATTAGGGTTGAGGGATGACGAGCTCATAGAGATCTTCATAGCACTGGTGCTGGGATTAGGGTTTGTAAAAAACTCACATGTGTTTAGGGTTTCATAAATATATATAGAAAAGTACTCCCAACTCTAGGCCCATGTCAACCTAAAACCCCAAAAGTTTTATAATAATAATTTTTTTAATTTTTTTACTAAAAGCTCTAAAAATAAAAGAGGAAAATTATTGTAACAATAAATAAAAAAATTGATACCGAGGAGGCGAGAATGAGAATCATAAATTTTGACGCAAAAATTCATAATAAATATTATTTTTAATATGAAAATTAGGGGTGGCAATGTTGGTCCGAGCCGCCCCAAACCGGTCCGGCCCGATCTAATCCGGTCGGGCTTTGTTCAGTTCAAACATTTAACGGTGCGTGTACGGATATACCAATTGTGATTCGCAGAAGGGTCGGACCGGGTATGGATTTTTAATTTGTCCAACCCAACCCGCAAATATAAACGATATATAAATAATAAAAAATGTATTAAAAAATTAATTGTAAAATTTTAAAATATAAGTAAAAAATATACTTACTAATTACTAGAAGAATGACATTTATATGTTTTTGAGTAATTATTATTTTACTTTTGGAGTCAATAATATATTTATTAATTATATTATTTTTTCATAAACTAATTCCATAAATTATAAATATATTTCCTTAGATCTTTGTCTATATATATACTCCCAATCCTAGTTTCTAAATTTCCAAGTTCTTTGGATGTTTTTCTCTTCTGTTGTTGTGTTTTAGGTATGTTGGTTTAAAAATTCATGTCTTAAACTGTTGTTTTTAAATTTAAAATAAAGTCAAACTTTTGTTTTAAATTTAAAATAAAGTCAAATTTGAGTTGGTTTGGATTCGGACTCGTTCGACCAACCCCAATAGTAAAAACAATGTTTGCAGGCCGGGTCGGGCTGACCCGCGGACATAAACAGGGCGGGCTTGGGTTCGAAAATATTAAACCCGTTGCGGTTCGGGCCGGGTTTGGGTTCGAATAAAAAACAACGGGCCCAAGCGGGTCGGCCCAACCCCGGTCCGAATCCGGCCCATTATGATGAACCCTATCGCGCACGATGACAATTATGATGAGTTGCATGTGATGCATTCACATTTTTAGGCTAAAGGAATTAAACAGATAAGGTGTTGTGTCATATAGTATGCGACAACAACATGAACCTTGTCACATGTGACGACAACGATGATCAGTCGCGTGCGACAACTTCACATTTTTTGGCTTAGGTAATTAATCAGATAAGGTGTTGTCTCATATAGTATGCGACAACAACTTGAACCCTGTCGCATGTGACGGGTTGATAGTAAGATTTTTTTCTATTTTGATATGATAACTATTTTTTATAAAACCTATTTTATATTTTAGATACTTTACGGTAGTTATATATGACGATAAATCAATCCCTCAAACAACTAAGATGTTAAAACTTTCAATTTTTTTAATCAAGTCAACGTGATGACCTTGTGAGTTAAGTTCCCCCCATTTGTTTAAAATATTTTGCCCCGTTAAATTAAGTCTTATTCTGTTTAAATATCATCTAATCGAAAAAAAAACCTCCTCCATCATCGATATCCCTTTATTCACCATGTCTACGACACGATTATCTATATCCATCTATAGTGTTATTATCGTGCGAGGTCCATTCGAGGGGAAATATTCGGTTTGTATGACCAAAACTACTCCACTCAAAACAAATAAAGTGAAATCCATTATACTTTACATTACATCCCCCTATCCAATGTGGATTTTTGTAACCAATTTCTTATCAAAACCAATCTCTCAATCTCGCATAGTTTCCTCTCTTCCTCATCTTATCCATTGGGTCCATTCTAATTATATTCCACTAAAATCTCCCATTTTCTAAAAAATACGCAACGTGTAGTCTTATATCCCGACATTAGAGGTCCTCACCAAACCATCGTAGTGGAGGTCTAAAATTTAGAGTCCATTCCTAAACTATCATATAATGATCAAATATCATATACCGTCCACTGGATACAAAATCAAGGTTTTCTACAATCGAAAACTTGAACATGAAATACTCGTGTCCAACGTCCACAACTTTAAACATTTCATTTAGCAGCCCAAATTTGTTTCAAATTAATAGTTATATAATTGTATCCAATAGTATGTCCCAACAACCTGACTACGAATGTATTCCGCCACAATTCAATAATCTCATATCTAGAATGCACTACTTGGAGAAACTCCAATTTCTTAATAAACATGTAGTTATCTACTTTCGAGATAAAAACAATTCTTCAAATTTTCTTCCCTAACTTTCATATCATTTTGGTCAACAATCGTAAGAATAACTAAATGTATACATTGTGTCAACCAAATATCTTCTTTGGTGGGTTCACCGATGGTATGCCAATTGAGAGATTGGTTTTGAAAGATAATCCATTGATGGAGTCTTTTTTATAATCTTTTTTAGCTAAAATTAGGTTTCTAAAATTTCAAATATCTCCATTGGACGGTTGTTATTCATATTCATGGAATCCGTGTTACTTTCTACCACCGACACTAACGTTGACATTTTCAAAATATTAAACACAAATTTTATAGCAGTTGCACCAATTTGACTAGCGCTAAAAATTATAGAACACTTCATATGCGACAAAAAGAATTATACCAATTTACATATTTTAAACATCAAATCAAAACGATTATAAAATTATTTAGCATCCAAATCATATTAATAGGCATATTGGTTTCTATTAACCAAATCAATTTTTATTTGGGTATAAATTTTTTAAAATAAATATTTATAAATAAGTTTGATATTTAATATTTAATAATATTTTTTTTCTTGTTATACATTAATTGAATTCTTGTACCATTGTCATGATGCCTACAAATGTAAATCATGAAATAAATAATTTGAAAGCTAGTTTAAAATTAGTTATAAAAAAGGTATAATGTGCCACAAAACCCAACAATATTCCACATAAATATTGTATTATTCGATGTACAAGAATATTGGTTCACAAATCTTTTGTATAGGTTGTTTGTTTACATGTATCTTTAGTTTAACCCGAACTCTGTTTACATGTATTTATAGTTTAACCCGGACCGATCGTTATCATTTATATCTCAGTCATACGGTTTCTTTGATTATCTAATGTGTAATACATGTAAAAGGTTTTGTATGTAATTACTTTTAAATATAAAAGGTTTTTTTTGAACTGAATTTTTTAAGCTAACCAGAAATCTTATAACTTAAATTTCAAAACATATACTAGAGTACCTTATAAAGTTAGAGAAATGAATGAGAATTAGAGAAACAAATATAGAAAACAGTAAAAGTCTTAATCAAATAAAAATGAACCACCTAAATCTGAAACAAAAACAAACAACTAGGGTCTTTGTCACGCGATAGATTGAATCACACCCTGTCCAAAAAGTAAGATAGAAAAAGTTAAAACAACAAATAAATTAATTAATAAAAAAGAAAACAAGTAAATTTTATAGTACCTTTTTTCTTGATAGGTTCGATCCAGAGAAAATATTCTAAACAGAGAGATCGCTTCCAAATTCTATCAAAATCAGAAGAAACAGCGGTACTTAATTAACCGCGCTTAGTAATTCAAACATTTGAACTTACGGTGGGCTTTTTTGTGCTTTTTAGATAAGCACGGAAAACCCTACGGCAACCAAAAACCCTAAAGCAACCAAAAACTCTAAGACTCTTGCACGATGGTGGTACTTTTTGCAAAAAAAAATCCTCTTTTTCGCCAAATAGCCCTGGAAGCACCTTGTTAGGCCTTTCACGATCCCCTTCTCCTTTAAGTCTTTTTAGAACCTCAAGTTCCTGTCGGAATCTTCCAATAATCTCGCTGGAGTGTAAAGAGGGGCCTTCTTGGAATCACAAGGCTGTTTGGAAACCGTTCGGACAACATTTTCGACTCGAGGAAAACTCCGAATATAAAGGTATGTTTTAGAATTCAGATTTACTGCGAATAATATCTAGCCTTTTAGGATTTTTGCTATAAATAATATTTAGATTATTCAGATTTTCCATGATATTTATGCATTGTCCCTAGTGTACAGTTTCTAATTCATAATAATATTTAGATTATTCAGATTTTCCATGATATTTATGCATTGTTTTTAATTCATGGATAGTGTTTCTGGTTTAGGATCGTATGCTGTCCCTCATATACTGTTTTTTATGCTGTCCCTAATATATTGTCCCTAATATATTGTTTGTTTCTTTTGTAGTAAAAATAACCTAAATATTATTTAGGAAAAATCTCTAATTCGAAATAAACTAAATATCTTGCATAAATATTATAAAAAATCCAAATAACTGTATTCTATTTTAAAAGTCTTATTAGGTCTTCTACGATCCCCTTCCCCTAAAAGTCTTTTTAAAACCTCAAGGTGGAGTCTTCCTATAATCTTGAAGAGATGTCTTCTTGGAATAGCAAGATTGTTATGAAGCCGATAGGGCGACGTTTTCCTTGAGTCGAAAACGTCGCCCTATCGGCTTCATAACAATCTTGCTATTCCAAGAAGACATCTCTTCAAAATTATAGGAAGACTCCACCTTGAGGTTTTAAAAAGACTTTTAGGGGAAGAGAATCGTGGAAGGCCTAATAAAACTTTTAAAATAGAATACAATCTAGATGGGTAAAAAAAAATAGGTTTTTTAACATATATATTGAATGAAATCCGACAATACACGTTAAAAATTACTATAAGTATCGGGATGCATACCATATATACCACGATTTTGACAATTATGAAAATAGAGCTCCTGGTTCAAAATTATATTAATGAAATTGCTACAAGAAATTGGCACCTAATCAAAAGTGAACTTGGCATTTCTTTGGTACTCTACTGAAGAGCATACAAGATGGATAAATGTTAACATTAAATTAGAACCATACAGTCTATACCATAAATCCATACCATTGGTCACAAAATTGTCCTTTCTCTTAAATCATGGATCAATGGAATTCAAATCAGACTTGTAATTGTTGGACGAACGGCTACTTCGCTGAAACGAGATTCGGGGAAGGAGTAGAAGAACATGAGCCTAGCCTGAGAAAAAGATATATTAGAAAAATAAAAAATTTGTTTAAACCAAAAACGCAATAGCTTACAAATCATGCCTCAAGGTAAACCACAAAATGACAGTGCAAACCACGCCCCAAGATAAACCACGACAGAACGACAGAGTAAAAAAATGTTTGTAACGAACTCAGACATATCTACCTAAAACGTTACCCTTGTGAATGCTGGGTTTAGGGTTTTGTAAAGAACTATATATAAAGAAGTCCCCCTTAAATGGACTCTAGGCCATGTGGATCTAAAAGCCAAAATATTTTACATTAATAATATATTTGTTATTAAATTTTATTTTACTAAATTCTTTCTTTTTAACGCCAATAATCATAAATTGATTTGGAATTCATTATAAAGATTTTTTTTCCAAATTATATAAATTTATTTATTATAATTTTCAGATTTATATACAATTAATTTGTTTAGTTTAATCAATTGTTTTTAATTGACCGGTTCATTCATTTTAATAGAGAGGTTTAATACGTGTAACTGAATGAATTTATATATTTTTTAATTAAATATTTTTATAATTTTCATTAAATATCCAATACAATTTTAACATTTTTATTTATTTAGGAAAGATGAATTATATATATAATATATTTAATGACCCAAAGGGGTACGAATTGGTAGAGTAAGGCGTGTTGGAGTTTCAGACTATTATTTGATATATATATCAAATAATAGAGATTTTATTCTAATCAAACTATTGAAACTGGACAACACATTTATGTTATACGCATAGATATAATACATTCAAAGAGATTGCAGAGTTATTAAGATCAGTTATCATTTCTATTTTGTTTAAAATAAAATAAAAAATTGATTGGTCAAAAAGTAATATAGCTTTATTTATTTTATAAAAAAACATATTTATTTATAAAAAAACAAATGAATTTTATTAGTATTGAATATTATTGTTATTTAATATTATATTGGTAACAATGAACCACAGTTTCTTAGGAATTGATTTAAAAAAAAAGTTAATTCTTAAAGAATTGAATAAATAATATAAATAGATATATTGATTCAAAAATATTGATTATATATATATAAAATATAAATAGATATATTTATTTAATAACAATATAGATTTATATATAGATTTTATAATGTTAGTAAGTACTAACTAAGATAATTAGTATTATTATTTTTTTTTATTTTTTTTCGATCTTTCACTGTAGAACTGAATAATTTTCTTGGATTGAAATTAATTTTCAAATTAATAAGAGAGATGTGTGATCGAATGCAATAGAATAATATGCAATTATATCATGAGAAATATAATATATTAGACCACGGAATATAATTGCATATTATTACAGTAGACTGAATAAAATAATATATGATCAAAACCGAAATGAATATATGTAATCATTATAGGAGACTAAAACTCATATATATATTGCCATTGTAATAACAAATTCATAATTGAACAAATCTTTGCATGTTTAGAAATTATGCAATGTTTATATTCACATTATATACTATACACCATTATCAACCCACAAAAACCATGTCACTATATCTCCTAGATAGTTTTATAGCAATGAGATTCTACCATTATCAACCCACACAAACAATGTCATTATATCTCCTAGATAGTTGAATAACCATGAGGTTCATGACACCATAATGTTTTGGTCAATGGCGTAGCCATGGCACCATAGTGTATTGGTCATGGCTACCCCATTGTTTGCGAGAGATACGGTATTTTCGTATCAAAAGCGAAGCCGAAAACTTTAAGAAAGCGGAAGGTGACGACGAAGAGATGTAATTGTTTGTTCGCGTTAAAAGGTCATCTGATTGACGTACTAGTCATACAATGACGTTTGGAAGTGGTAAATACTAAACACAATCACGAACCTCATGTCCGTTTATACGGTTATTCCCGCGCTTGTAGGATTAAACCGACTGAAGAGAAACTTGTTCGTAGTTTGTCTCACCTTTGTTCGCGTCATAGGGAGATATATAGTGGTTTCAAGAATAATTACCTGGAGAATCTTTCAAACATGCATGCAACCTATAATTTTCGCCAAAAATACCGGCATGTTGAGCACGGTGGACAAACTCAAGTGCAATAGTTGTTGACCAAATTGAGGGAGCATGACTACTCCACGTGGGAGAGGTTGAAAGACGATTCAAAGGTGATTACCAATTTTTTTTCCGCATATCGTACGAGCATAAACTTATTACATACATTCTCTAATGTGTTATTCATGGATTATACCTACAAGACGACTAGGTATAAAATGTCGTTATTAGAGATTGTTGGTGTAACTTTGACTTTGATTATATTTACCATTGCGTATGTGTTTATGAACAGAGAGAAGATACTAAATTATACATGGGATTTTGGTACTCTTCACGGTTTCACGATGGATAATGTGTTTGCATCTCTGAGTGTTATTTTTACCGATCGAGAGTTAACTCTCATGCGTTCTATCGAGGAAATATTTTCGGGCACACACCACTTGCTATGCACGAGGCATATTAGTAGAGACATTACTGGGACGGTTCGAAAGTTATTGCACTATGATGTGATTATGAAACAATTTGTTGAGTTTTATGACTACGTAGTCGGAGCAAACATGATCAAAAGTTACGAAAAAAATCTAACTACATTGAAGAAGACGTTCGCCTCTCACACCAAGTGTATTGATTACAATATGGACGCATGGATAATAAAATATGGTGATAAGTTTCTTCAACATTGAACGAACAATATCAAACATTACGGCCAAACAACAACAACTAGGTATAACGTATTTAATTTTACTTTTTTTCTTATTATGTATCTTAAAAAATATTTCATAATTATGTACATGTAATATTTTGGTACAAGAGTGCTCACTCGGGCTTTAAAAATACCTTGGGATGAACCAATACAATTTCGAACGTTTTTAGGAAAAGGTTCACAACCTTCTAACAAAACAGCATGCAGGGATCCTCGAACCGTTTAAGTAAAGTAAGTTTTGTAATCTACTTGGTTTTGATTGTACTTTGACCAAGTAATTTAAAGTTCATGTATCGCATGCGTTGCAAACCAAATTGATGTATACTATTGTACTCTTTGTGAATATAGAAATCAATCAGATAAGGTTTGGTAGTTTTCAAAGGTTTGATTTTCCTGGGTAAAGGCTTGGTTTTTTTTTATGAAGATCTAATCAGATTGGGGGAAGAAGTGAGAGTTTATTTGAGTCGTTGCTTGTTTAGGTTAAAGTTACCGTAACTAGTCGACTTGGTTTTGATTATAATTTGACCAAGCCACCTCACTTGGAGGGGACCAATCTTATTTTTTACTACTCATTTGTTGTCTTCCATTTTCTCTCTCTAAACAATCTACTTATTTCTACCCATCTCGACCCCTCGGTCCGGACACTAGTCGACCCTGAGGCCTTAACGTCTTTTATCACTGT
The DNA here is from genome assembly GCA_036936605.1 of Limnanthes douglasii subsp. nivea. Classification (NCBI taxonomy): domain Eukaryota; kingdom Viridiplantae; phylum Streptophyta; class Magnoliopsida; order Brassicales; family Limnanthaceae; genus Limnanthes; species Limnanthes douglasii. Next base: position 288,627,515 of record JAUPFV010000005.1, read on the forward strand.
AGAGCACCACACTCTAAAGTCCTAGCCACTTACTTAACCGTGTTTGAAGCACTCAACCCATCTAGCCTAAAACGTCTGAAACAACTCCTAAAATCTAAAGTCATCAGTGGCGACCATAGTGGGAGTGAAAATTTGAACTGGTACCCGAAATGTGCTATTAAAACCAGATAGCTCCATTGTTCCCAAAGAAAGTTGTGATAAGATAGATAACAATGGAATGGACCATGATCAACCTTCCAGTTTTCTAAAATGGGTGAGATCATCCAGATTGTGCGAGTATTCTTTGAATCCGGTCTAGCTATATAGAAGAAGTCTCTCACTAGCGTGCTAAGCAGTGTTTCCACAAGAAGATGAGGAATCTAAGGATTATATCGTTCGACTGAGATGTAGAATAACTCTAAGTTAGCATAACAGTGGATTCGCACGTTCTGTTGTTATAACCATAATCAGTAGCTGATAAGGAAATAGATTCATAAGTGACTTAAATGTAATTAATAAGGACTTGAATGATAAGTTCTATTAATAAAGAATAAGATTAAAGCTTTATAGGGAGAATAGGGACTGAAATGTAAATAAATCTTTTATGTAACCGAATTTGTAACTAAGTCACTGGGCCTATTTAAAGAGGTCGAGGAGACTGATAACACCTATGAAAAAATAAGAGGAGAAAGATTATATTTACCATCTAAAAATCTCTGCTGATTCTTAGTCAATATTGTCAATCCAATTTCTATTCTCACCAAATTGGCGCTAGAAGGAGGGGCGAAGATACCTTGATCGATAGATAAAAAATCGAGTCTCGAATTTTTTCGTTTTTTGAAGCATTTCCTTTATATTTTCGTTGATCGGAGATGAATTCGGAGGAAGGAGATAATCCGTCTATTCGAAGGGCTTTGGAGACATTGAGATCTGATCTGCAAGAGAAAGAAGCAGATGAATCAGTTCCAATTCGATCAAGCCAATTTGATATTGAAGCTAAAGTGAATGAGTTGTTAAGAAAAGTGGCAGAACTTGATAAATTTGCTCAAAAGAAACAAGATAATAATGGCAATAGACTTATATCTGAAATAGCAAGAGGTAATCGGGATGATCAGTCGGATCCATTGAATGACGTCGACGATGTTCAAGATGTTCAACGTAAAATACATTTTGAGTGTAAGAAGGAACATAGTGGAATGAGAAAAAAGGAAAAGTTGCAGAAGCGACGGTATATAGATTCTAGTGAAGAAGATTTTGAAAATTCGGAATCAGATGAAACACCAAGATATAAGCATTTTCGAAGTCATTCAAAAGAAGGAGGATATGAATTTTGGCCAGCTAAAATGTATAAGGAAGGAAGGCAAAAGAAGGGCATACAAGTGTATTCTCCTCGGAAATTTGAAGAAGGCGAACCAAGTTTGTATGCTACTGTGGGAATGAGGAATGAAGACCAGTTTGTTCAAGGAGTAGATTGGAGGGATTCACCGTTGATTAGTGCGATTAGATCTGTACCACTTCCGAGCCGGTTCGACATTTCTAAAATTGACAAGTTTGATGGAACTCAAGATCCAGATGATCATATAGAGCAATTCAAGAATTATATGACTAATTTCGAGGATGATGATAAATTGGTTTGTAGGGCATTCTCTCAGACATTCAAAGGAACTGCATTAAAGCGGTATAATAAGATCCCTAAGGAGTCCATTGTAAATTTTAGAGGCTTTTACACAGCTTTTCGAAGACAGTTTGTGGGAAGGAAAGAAATGAGAGCTAACAGAGATACGATAATACAATGTAAGCAAGCTGTGGGAGAAAAGTTGAAGGATTATACTAAAAGATTTGTGTTAACAAAAGCAGGATTAGATGATTGTGAGGAAGTGGTAGCTATGGCAGCGTTCTGACAAGGATTTTTGCCAGGAGATTTAGCTGATGAAACAACAAGGCGTAGGGCATTAACGTTTGGAGCTCTCATGGCTCAGGTTGAAGATCAGATCAAAGTCGAAGAGTCTACTCGAGTTCGAGGAGGAAATAATGGTGTTCAGAAAGGGGAATAGTAGTGGATCTAGAACAGTTGAAGGCTTTGATATCAATGTCTTCGCCTCGGAATATCAAAGAAGTGCAAATATTAACAGGCAGGTTAGCAGCTCTGAACAGATTCATTTCTCGTTTTTCAGATAAATGTTTGCCTTTTTTCCAGGTGTTACGTCGACCGAAGAATTTTGAGTGGACTTCGGATTGTGAAGAAGCTTCTATTAAGATAAAAAATCTTTTGTCCTCTCCTGAAATATTATCAAAGCCTCGAGAAGGTGAACAACTGTTTTTGTATGTAGCAGTATCGGATTATGCAGTGAGTGCACTTCTGATAAGTGAAGATACGGGAGTTTCGAAGCCTGTTTATTATGTCAGTAAAAGTTTGGTCGATGCTGAAAAACATTAATTAAAGCTCGAACTTAGAATTTTTGTAAAAAACAGACATACTCTTTCCTTATCTGTTGGCCCATAAAGGTTTTAATGAGGTGTCTGGTAAAAATTGAAGTTCATAATAAAATTTATTTTGGCCATTGGTTGTTTAATATGATGAATGATTTGTTATTTTGGTAACTTGGCAGAGACTGATCATCTTTGAAAGTTAACCAAGAGTAATTTTCCAAAGCAATAGCTTTGAAGAAACAACCTATTTCGAGATGCCACGTTTTATGAGCGCATCAAATTTTCGAGGTGCCACGTTTTATGAGCGCATCAAATTTTCGAGGTGCCACGTTTTATGAGCGCATCAAATTTTTGAGTGCCACGTTTTATGAGTGCACCAGAATTTTGAAATATTAAGATAGTTGACTGTATTAATTTTGTCATGATTTATTAGAAAGTTATGATATTTTGTTATACTTAGAAAGTTGTGTGCTAAATAAAGTTAAGAGGTTCATAAAATTTAAATATGCTTGTTTCATCGGATAAAGCTTGAAGCTTACAAAAAGGAGAAAACTACTTAATAAAAAAAACAACAATAAACACATGACATATATAATCTACTGTTTAGTCGTCTTCCGATGACCCTTCAGAAACGTCATCTTCTTCTGAAGAGTTTGATGCAACCTCGAATGCTTCATCTGGGCGATCTTCCTCGGGAGTTTGTTTCCAAAATTCTGTTAAATTTAACCTTGGATAGGCGGCATGAATTTCTCGAAGACGATCGATAGCTGTTTGGGTTTGAGCCTTCTTGATACCATCAAGCATCAAAGAACCAACAGCAGCTTCGGCTTTCTTAATGACGTCCTTCTTTTCCTGCTCAAATCCTGTTTGAAGCGTTGTCAATTGAGTTTGACAATTTCTCAGGCTTTCTTGAGTTTTCTTAACAAGTTCTTCAGCCTCGGTAGATTTTTTCTTTTCATCAGAAATGGCAATAGAATGTTGAGAATTTATATTTTCAAGAGCCAGACGATGAGAAGTCTCCATAGCTTCGATTTTTTCTTTATGCTCGTTAAGAAGTTTTCTTTTTTCAGCTTCGAAATTTTGAAGTGCTTTATCTTTCGAAGCTTTTTCAGATTCTGTTTCCTTTTTGCTCTTGATTAATTCTTGTGCAAGGAGCTCCAATTGTGTATGTGAATTGCTTACTTCTTCACACAATTTTTTGGCTGCAACACCTAAGTTAGTAAAGGGTCGAAGGATTGAAGTTACCTCATCGGATCTGTCAGGGTTGGGCAAGTTTGATGGGCGATGGACAGGAATAATTGCGTTAGATGTTGAAGTTATGGCAGCCCCGGTAGAAGATGATGGAATGGTGTTGGTAGGCTGAGAATCTTCACAGGTGACTACAAAATCCCCACTCGAGTTGAAATCGTCGAGGTTAAGATATTCGTTTTCATGGCTATCTCCTAGTGCCAATCCTCCTTGAGGATTTTCTTCAATGAAGGTTTTCTCATAGACCTCGGAAGCCAATACCTCTTCGAGCATTTCAGCTTCGTTCTTTTTCTTACTCCTCGGGGTAGTGGACTTGTTCTTTTTCTTCTTTGAAGCATTATCTTCTTTCTTTTTCCTTTTTAGAATAGGTTCGCCTTCTTCGGATATTGGGGGAAGTTGAGATGCAGGCGTTTTTCGTTTCCTTGTAGGCTTCAAATTTTTAGAAGGGTTAGGATTACTTGTGTTGGACTTTTTGAGGGCCAGGTTTCCCTTCTTTTTTGGTGGCAGGTGACTGTCAGATCGGTTCCTGGTGGGAAGGTAAGTTTTCCCATCTGGTTCGAGTATTCTTTTGACCGCGCCAATGGCATTTGGGGGGAGCTTCGGGTTTTCAGGAAAGTCAGCTCCCAAGGTTATGCGCCAGAGATGGCTGTTGACGAAATTGATTGGTTGAAAGGCGGAGTGAAAGCCATTTCCCCAGGCTTTCTCAGCCCATTCAGCCATTCTCATGAAGATAGTCTTTGCAGTCTTCCGACGACTTTTGAATCGCCTCGAAATTTCTAGGAAAAGAGTATACAATTAGATATGTAGGCCTGGTTAGTTTGACTAGGCTTAATAAGTTGGGAAGAAAGTATTAACAATAATAGCCATGATTTACTTACTATTATCTCTCCAGATGAGAGTAAGTTTTGAGGGGTTGTCATCGGAAATTTCTTTACCATTTTCCCAGGCTCCTGATAAAAAAACAAACCTTTGCTTCCAAAACTTGTCAGCCTCGAGGAAGTCATCGATAATCTTCAGATCATCCTCCAAAGTTAGGTAGTAGAATGGTAAAACTGGCCCCTTTGAGAGTTTGGTCAGTGAAATGAAGTCCTCTATTTCGAGGGGGATGTCTCCTAACCTCGACACCATAATGGCGGAGAGTAAGGTGAACATTTGGTTTGGAGTGACTTGTGTTGGGCACAACCCAAGAATTTCGAAGTACTCTACAATCATTGGATCGAGAAGAAATCGAAGTCCCTAGTTGAAAAGTTCAGGGTAAACTACCAATTCGTTTTTCTGACAACTCAAAGGTGTTTCTCCTTTTATTGGTAGACGAAGAACGATGTTGTCTGTTAATCCCCATCGTTTCTTAAGATTTTCTTTTTCTGATTCGGGGTAGTAAGTATAAGGTATGTTTTTTAGGGCTAGAATGTACCGAGGACAAAGTAGTTTTAGGTTTTCCTGAACCAAGGCGGCAGCATCTTCGGGGAGGGTAATAGGAGCTTTCTTTTCTCGAATATTCCTTGAAGGGTTTACTTCTTCTTCCGCCTCGGATTCGGCTTCGGCATTGGATTCAGTGGCTTCATAATCATTTTCTTCATCAGTAACTTCATCGCGAAGTCTGCGAGTTTGAGTCTCAGTTTGGGATTGTTTTTCGTTTTCCATAAGAACTGGTTGACTATTTTCTGGAGTAACGTCAACTATTTCTTGTGGGGGAGGAGAGGAGGTTTCTGCATCATCACCCATTGTTAGGAAGGTTGGTGTTTTGTGAAATTTAGCTTTAACTACTTCGAATTGTAGGATAGGTGATTTGGGTTGTAGTTTTTTAGGAGTTAGAGATTTGTCAGAATTGACAGGCTTAGGTTTTCGATGTGGTCTTAGTGATGGAAAAGTGGATTAATTTTGAGGAGGAGAAGATTGCTGGCTAGATCCTGGGTTTGATGCTAGGGGCGAAGGCGAATTAACAAGGTTGGAATTGAAGTTACCGTATTTGAAGGTGGTAGAGGAGAAGCGGGGAGCGTTGTTGATTAATCCAGCAGCTCTGTATTCCTCAGCTCTTTCTCCAATACAGAAATAGTCATAAGCGCCAAACACTTGATTGCCAGGCTTAGGAAGGAGGGATTTCTGCGTTTTTCTGGGTTTTGTTGATTTATGTTTTCTGTATTCATGGTACTTTTTCATACAGAGAACATAGATTCGAGTAGTAGAGTTGTTTGAAGGTAGCTAAGGATGATGAAGATTTGGTGGAAGGTAGCTTAGAATGATGAAGGTTTGGTTGAAGGTAGCCAAGTGAGTTGAAGAGGGTGGATAAGGATAGGCTAAGAAGGATAATGTGTTTAAAAGGCTTTCAGTAAGAAAGGAACTAAGTATTTATACTAATCAAAAAGATGTTGACAATTGAAAGAGGCAAAAGTATTGAATTGATTTCATTGGGTGAAATATGGAACGTTGAGAATGTTTGCCACGTAGTAGGGCTATGACGAAGGGTCAAATCGCTATCTCAAGTAGGGGTGTACCAATTTAAAAGCATGAAAATTATATAATTCGAAGTAATTCGAAGTGAGTGGAATTGATATCTTCACTCCATTTTATATTCGAAGTGAAGGAGGAATAAAGGAAAGAAGGCTTTATCTACTTGGGATGACTTTCGAGGACAAGATAGTTCTAATAAAATTACTTTTATAAGAACTACGGGGGCTACTGATAAGGAAATAGATTCATAAGGGACTTAAATGTAATTAATAAGGACTTGAATGATAAGTTCTATTAATAAAGAATAAGATTAAAGCTTTATAAGGAGAATAGGGACTGAAATGTAAATAAATCTTTTATGTAACCGAATTTGTAACTAAGTCACTGGGCCTATTTAAAGAGGTCAAGGAGACTGATAACACCTATGAAAAAAATAAGAGGAGAAAGATTATATTCACCATCTAAAAATCTCTGCTGATTCTTAGTCAATATTGTCAATCCAATTTCTATTCTCACCAGTAGCGTATAATCTGTAGAGGAAACTCCCGTAGATGACTTTCTCGATCCAAAAACATTCCTCGTTTCAAATTAAGGGCACGGCTTCTTAGGAATATAAGTTGAAAAGAGAGCCCAATATAGAGTGGAGTCCGATAAAGAGGAGAAGAAGTGCACTGAATTTGATGTCCTGATGGGTAATTGTAAGGGAGAAAGTATGTGCGGGTGATAGCAGATAGGGAAGAGCAGCATAGACCAGAATTCAAGGACCCCGGTTAAGTGGATAAACCGCGTGTTAAAAAATAACACTCTCGTTTATGACTAAAATAACCTATTTAACTTCGAGCCATGACGGAGATTCAGAGTCTTTCGATAATATTTATTTATTTGGATCCGATATTTGTGGATTTAAATACTCATAAAACTATAACAAAAATTATACGTTTGTGATTTTTTGTTCACCGTAACGTTTAACGTCTCAAGAATTTCATTATACGAGGAAAATGAGTGAACAACAATGAATAATACATAGAAGACCTTGTAATCTTATAATTTAAATTTCAAAACATATATTGTGGTGTGTGTTTCAAAATGAAAGCCGTGCGATTTTGATTTAAAATTGGAGGAGAAAAATTTATTTTTTAAAATGATTTTTCTCCTTATATTTATCATTATTTGAATTTTAAGAAGAAAAAATTTATGTATCAAACAAAACATATCCTAACAAAATTTCATGAGAATGGATAGGACTTGCAAACAAAAAATCATACATAAAACTATGACCAAAACTATTATACTAGTTCTCTAATTTTTTATTACACAACGATCATATTATCTTTTTTGTTATAAATATTAAATATCAATTGAACGAAAAGTTTATTCGAAGAAAATGAATTATTCAAACGATAACCAAAAAATATCAAATTAAGAATTAAGTGTTTCGCACGAGTAAAAAAAAAATTAAGAGTCCTAATTTTCCAATAAAAAGCTCCTCTAACACGTAGATGATTGAAAAAATAACCATCCCATAATTATTTATTGTTTGAATCACGTATCGCGGAAAAATAATAGAGAAGGTGCAACCTAAAAACAAATTAATTAATCGAAAGAATAAACTCTTTAAAGAAGGGCGATTTTATATAGTTCAAAATCAATATTTAATATCAAATAAGATCGCTATCAATATTTGGTACCAAGCACCAAAGAAAATACTTTAATACTTTTGGTTTGTAATATTCTACCGTATTTTCTAAACAAAAGGTGGTTTTTTTCTTTGAAAATCTGTATCTTTTTAAATATAATTTTTTTAAAAAGAATCGAAGGTTGCGTTTTTTTTCTCGAGACGAATTATACAAGCGGTGCAAATGATATGTTTTGAGAACTTTTTTATAACTGTTAAAAAAACTTTGTTTACCAGTGTTCAAACTGCTAAAAATTAAAACTGTTAATACCTAATTGAACTATATAAAACTGTTAATTAAAACTGTTAAAACCTAATTGAACTATATAAAACTGTTAATTAGCAGTATTATAAAACTTAAAACTGCTAATTAGCAGTTTTAACCCTATTAACTTTTTGTTTTTTAGCACTTTTAATTTTTTGTTCGAAATTCGTCGTGTAAATATAAACACAACATTGCTTTCGGTTTACATTTTAGAATTATAAATAAAAAAACACGAAATTTTACAAAAAAAAAAACTTATAGTTTGTTAGAAGTTAGTAGATTATAGTACAAACAGGGTTAGTAAATCCCCCAAGGGGGTAGCCGAGTTGGTTGAGTATGGCATTCTTATGACCAAAAGGTCATGATTTCGAGTCCCTTTACATACGCTTTTTCGGCTGAGCCTGTCACCTTGTGGGGTTTACCTTCTGGCGTTGGTTTGCAGGCTATCGCGTCAGACTGAAGGTTTACCCTGTGCGCACTCATTGCACTCTGAATAGCCGGTTCCCTCCGAAAAAAAAAGCGCTAAGGTATTTTTGAAATGCTTAGTATTAAAATGACTTAAAAGACTTGTTTTAGACCATAAAAGAAAATAAACATTTTAGAATGACTAAAATTGGATTAGTAACTTATTTTGGTATTGTAATGGAAATAACCCAAATAAATCATAATACCTATTTTCTTGCTAACCGGTTGAATCCCAAAATAATTCTCGAGATCGATTGAAACAACAAGAATCTCGTTTTAGCGAAAAGACGAACTTTAATATTTTTTAAATTTATATTTGTTAGCTTTATTCATTTCTAGAATATATATGGAATTTTTATTTGTTAGCTTTATCCATTTCATTAAATACTCAATATATCACTTGCGGGATTTTGTTCATTTTATTAAATACTCTGACAATATGTTATTAAACTAGACTACTTTTTCATTGTTTTTAACTTTTTGTTTTTTGAAAAAATTATTCATTCTATTAGATACTCAATCAACTTATAACTACTTAGTATAGACTACTTTTTCATTGTTTTTAACTTTTTGTTTTTAGAAAAAAAGAATTAAAAATTAAAAGTTAGGTGAAATTGTTGTTTTGTATTTAAATTTTATATTTAACTTTTTGGGATAAAGTTTTGGAAAAAAAAAATAAAAGTTAGGTCAAATGGTTGTACTTTGTTTTTAAAATCTAATATAAAATAAAGATGAGATTAATTATAAATCAAAATAATAAAACTAGAGTTTATATATATATATATATATATATATATGTATATATTTGGATTTTTTTTGAGTTTAATAAATTTTAATTTGTTTAATCAGAGAAACTGGAGAGACAATATTAATGTAAAAAATATTTTCTTTCTTAAAAACTATAGTACTAACATCATAGAAACTCTCATCATAGCCTACATAGCTTGTGGAGGCTGAAATTAAAAAAACCTGGCACCAAGCTTTTTAACTTTTTTTTACTAAAAATTCTAAAAAAAACTAAAATAAAATTTATATCTTAAATTATATTTAATTGATTTATTTTTTAACTTTTACTAGATACCGAATACAATTATAACGTTTTTATTAAAAATTTAATATTAAAAATTTAATATTAAAAATTTAATATTTTTGAACGTATGTTTTATTTGATTTCTTGATGTTAGTTGATTTGATTCGTACCATTCTTGTACCATTCTTGCTTAAGAAACATGGCTCCTGCCAATAATGGGTACCACAAGGGAAACACACCTTGTTGCTTCAACTGTTGGGGATTCATCGTACCAGGGAAACACACCTGTTGCTTCAACTGTTGGGGATTCATCGAAGCAAGCCGTGCCTGCGGTGAAGACCGACTCTCAATCAGTTTTAAAAGGCTTCAATCCGAATTGATAGCCTGATGATGAGTGGAGCTCCAGTGTGTCCTCTTTCCCAGAATAGGACAACATATTGTGCTGGAAAGGGACAATATGTGGAAGCAAAGACACTGTGAAGTTTAAGACTGGCTGCTTCCATCCTAATGTTGAATCCTAATGTTGATTCCTAATGTTGATGTGTATGGAAACATATGCTTGGACATCCTTCAGGATAAATGGTCGTCTGCGTATGATGTGAGAACTATATTGATTTCTATTTAGAGTTTCTTGGAGAACCAACATTAGCTCACCTTTCAACTCTCACTCTCAAGCCGCCCAACTCTGGAACAACCAAGAAGAATACAGGAAAATGGTTCAAAAGCTGTACAATCCTCCCACTGCTTAAACTTAAGTTTGAAAAAAAAAACTAATTAAGTTTGAAAAAAAAATTAGAAAAATTGCTAATTAGTTTTTTATTGTTTTTAATTTTTTTATAAATTTTTGGAAAGAAAAATGGCTAATTAGGTCAAAGTGTTGTCTTTTGTTTTTAAAGCTCTATATATAATTTGTATCCTACATTAAGTTAGAGCATGGACTACAGGTTTTATTATTTTCATTAAATATGTTATTAAGTTAGAGCATAGACTACAATATGTTATTAAGTTACAGAATAAATTATGAATCAAAATAAATATGTTATTAAGTTAGGGAATGGAAAAATGAGATTAATTATGAATCAAAATAAATATGTTATTAAGTTAGGGAATGGAAAAATGAGATTAATTATGAATCAAAAATAAATATGTTATTAAGTTAGGGAATGGAAAAATGAGATTAATTATGAATCAAAATAAATATGTTATTAAGTTAGAGCATAGACTACAATATGCTATTAAGTTAGGGAATGGAAAAAATGAGATTAATTATGAATCAAAATAATAAAACTGGATGAATTTAAATTTGGTAGTCAATTGTTTAAAACTAAATACTTTTGCAATTTCAATTAAAGATACAATTTCAACATTTTTCATTAAAATATAAATACTTAAAAAAAAATCTTTTAGAAAAAACAGTTACCGATCTATGATTGATGTTAGATGCAAAACCACTCCACTACGATATATGTATAACCATATAATACGAAACAAGGGGAATATTGAAATCATATAATACAAAACCTGTTTAAATTTATATTGCTATATACGATATTGCTATATACGAAATTAGATAGATGAGAAACCTATGTAAAAATACATTTAACAAAAATCAAAATATATCATGAGTGGTTCTAATTTTGTTCGTCTTAAAAAATAAAACCAATAGTATTTTCGGATTTTGTTTTAGTTACGGTTTAAAAAAGACGAACTTTTATATTTTTTAAATTTATAGTGTAAACGAAGAAGATGAGAAGCCTTATTTGTTTTGCCGAATGCGAAACCAGTTTAATTTTTATACTACTAGATACGAACTAGATAGATTAGAAACCTATTTAAAATATTAAAAAAAAAATCAAAACATATCATGAGTGGTAATAATTTTGTTCGTCTTAAAAAAAATAAAACCAAGTAGTTTCAGTTTTTTTTTTCGATTTACGGTTTAAAAGATACAAACTTTTAAATTTTATAAATTTATAGTGTAAACGAAGAAGATGTGAAACCTTATTTGTTTTGCTAGGTGTGAAGCCTGTTTAAATTTTGTACTACTATATGCAAATTCAGCCCTACTATAATAGATGCTAGATGCGAAACCAACTCACTATGATAGATGCAAAACCATATAATGCGAAACATGTTTAAATTTTGTACTGCTAGATGCGAAATCAACCCACTATGATAGATGAGAAACCTGTGTAATTTTTGTTCTAAAAAAAATTCAAAACTTATTATGAGTGGTAGTAGTTCTGTTTGTCTTAAAAAAACAAAACAAATGGTATTTTCGGATTTTTTTCGAGTTATGGTTTAAAAGATACAGATTTTTAATTTTTTTTTTAAAATTTATAGTGTAAACGAAGAAGATGCGAAACCTTTTTTGTTTTGCTAGACGCAAAACCTATTTAAATTTTTTACTGCTAGATGCGACTTTTGGCTCACTGTGATCAATGTTAGATCTGAAACCATCCCACTATGATGGATGCTAGATCTGAAACCAACTCATTAGATCTGAAACCTTCTTTATAAAGAAACAAAGAGAAAAAATAAAGAAGTAGCCTCCAAGAAGCGAGTAGAGTTATTTTTAGCACTCCAGAGAACCACGCTCTGAAGTCCAACCCATATACTTAATCGTGCTCGAAGCACTCAACCCATATACTTAATCGTGCTCGAAGCACTCAACCCATCTAGCCTAAAACGTCCGAAACAACTCCCAAAATCTAAAGTCATCAGTGGTGACTACAATAGCAGTGAACTTCGAACTCGTACCCAAAATATGCTATTAAAACCAGATAGCTCCATTGTTCTAAGGAAACTATGATAGGATAATGACAATGGAATGGACTATGATCAACATCCTACTTTGCTTAAAAGGGTGAGATCATTCAGATCATGCAAACATTCTTTGACTTCGGTCTAGCTATATAGGAGAAGGCTCTCACTAGCGTGCTAAGCAACATTTCCACAAGAAGACGAGGGATCTAAGGTGAATATAATTTAAATGGGATGTAGAATAACTTTAAGTTAACAGAGTAGTGGATTCGCAAGTTCTGTTGTTCGAACCAGAATCTGTAGTGCAACATCCATAGAGGAAACTCCCGGTGATGATGTTCTCCATCAAAAAATAGTCCTCATTTCAGATCAAGGGCTGATATTCTTACAAATAGAACTTTAAAGGAGATCCTAAGGTGGACTGAAGTCCGATAGAGAGGACAAAAAGCGTACTGACTTTGATGTTCGGATGGGTAATTGCAAGGGCTGGAAGTAGGCAGTGACCAGAATCTGAGGACCATGCTTAAGTGGATAGACTGTGCGTTAAAAAATAACACTCCGGTTTATGACTACAAGCTCCGAGTTAAGTTTGAGTCATGACGGGAGTCAGAGTCCGTCAACAATATTTATTCATTTGGATATGATATTTAAGGATCTAAATAGTCATAAAACTACGACGAAAATTATATGTTTGCAATTTTTCGTTCACTAAAAAAGTCTCAAGATACGAGGAAAAGGAGTTAACAACAATACATAATACGTAGAAGACCTTCTTGTATGTCATTAGTTTTTCACTATATATAATGGTATTTCAAACGGATTTTTTTAATCAAACCAAACAACGAAACTTGAAATCTTATAACTTAAATTTCAAAACACATATTGTGGTGCGTGCCTCAAAATGAAAGCGGTGCGATTTTGATTTTAAATTGGAGGAAAGAAAAAAAATTTACTTTTAAATTTATATATCAAATAAAAAATATTCTAACAAAGTTTCATGAGAATAGATAGGACTTACAAACAAATAGTCATGCATAAATCTATAACCAAAACTATTATACTAGTCTTCTAATTCTTCATTAGATCGATTTCCTCTAATTCTTTATGAGACCACCGATGAGAACTGATTTGACTATTGGTGATGCATGCATATGTATGAGATTATCGTGCACAAAGTTTTTTTTTTTCTAAATTTTAAATATCAATTAGATGAAAAGCTTAGTCAAAAAATAAATTGTTTAACTAGTTTTTTTTTAAATCATACCATAATTTAAATACTCTTAGACTCATAGTTATTTGTCAAAATCTTGTCAACTTTTTAATATAATTTCGAAAAATTTATAACAAATTACCATAAAGTTTTTTTTAAAAAAACTAATAGCTGTTTAAAATTGGTCATAAAATATATCAGAATTTTGTATATTTGGCTTTCAATCCATGTTCAAATTATACGTCTTACTTATACTTATAGTGAATCATATTACAAAGACATAATATAGCTACACAGATCACTCAAATTAAGGTATGGTATTTTTTTAATACACAAATGTTAAACAACCAAATAAGTGAATGTGGTATTTTTCCTTTCCAATTATCGACTTTAGTAGACATGGAGCATAAAAAATACCAAATTTATGACTATTATTCGTACAATATATGTTCCTTCCGTTATAAGTAGCCTCCCAATATTTATGAAGGTATCTGATCAAAAACTGATTAGTGGAAACAATTTTTTCTTCCTTTTGAGCCTCCACAAATTTTTCTTCTTCTGGGCTCCTCTGTTTCATTACTTTAGTCAGAGCCTTTTTCGTTTGAATTTTCTAGGCGAGTTTTCTCAAGTAGCCTTCAAAAATCATTCGATGAACCCTTATACGGATTCATGATTTCACCCTTGGTCATGGTTGATGAGTCTGGATAACTTAATCACTGTCTACTCAAATTTCGGACAAGGGAAATTCGGTCATAAACTTCCCACTGAACTATCCGGACAGGACAAAAGTAAAAAATGACTAAACACCTTCTGACTAAGCTATGTGCCAATGAGCTTAATAAGTAAATGAGTCATTAAACTTGACCCGGTTCCATAGTTTGACCCGAAAGCCCATGGGTCCATAATTAAGGGTATAAATACCCCAACTACTTTCATTAATGAGGGTAATGAACATTTAATACAACCGGATAGCTTAAATCTCTCACTAATTCACACTAAAACATTTAATACTCTATAAACTTTCCAAAATACTTGACAAAATTACCCTCAGCTTAAAATAAACCTCACCAATGGTGACCTCATTTTCCTTCATCATTCACTCTAAATCGCATGCGCTTCTATCCATTATGGTATCATAGATATTTTAGCCTAATGACATCATTTTTGTACACGTCTTGATTGTTTCCTAGCATACGCCAGCGTTATTTTAGAGTTATGTGTGAAGAAATTTGCATGCTGAAGAGGCTTTCACACTTCCCAATGCTTGTTTATGCCGAGTCACCACTCAACAAACTCTTCAGTTTCCAAACAAATGCATATACTCTTCAATAAATTTCTTTTCCAATATTACACATTTTGATTCATTTTAAGAGAATAAAAAAGACTTTGTTTAATTTTCTAGATTCAATCATTCTCTTGACTTTTTATGCCTAAAAAGTTTGTCTATCTCGGAAGATACAAACTTTGGAGGTGGTTCAATATTTCAAACAAGGCTGAGGAACGTAAAGCTTCCGGTATAAGAGAGCATCCGACTTCTGCATAAAAATTTTAAACAACCTTTCGTGATAACTGGTCTCTTCTCCGGGAGCGTTCTAATATAATATGAGCTTCATGCAATCATTTTTCGCCTATTTCCCTTGCTACTCAGCCCCCCGGTCAAACTTGTTTAGGAGATAACAAGGGTGCCCCTTCTATCTCTGAAAACACTCACAAATATTCTCCATTCCTAACAATGGATGGTGAAAATGAAAAGCTTACTGAGGCGAATAAAAGAGATCGGACTAATAGGAAAAGATCTCTAAATCAGCTAAGAATTTTATCAAGGTTAAAACTTCTTCTTCTATTGCGATTCCTCAGGTAACTCCTCAAGGATCCCCTCAAACTACTCAAGAGGTCAGACCCCGCAAACCCTTTTCAGGAAATTCTCGACCGGGAAACGTTTTAAGGTCTATCCTAGAAATGTATGAGAAACACTTAATTGATGAGTCCGACAGTGATCAGGGAAAGGATGATACAATTATAGTGGAAGTGCAACCCATTCAAGTTATCTCAACCCTAGTGATTCCCTCCGGACCTTCTGTGCCAAATCAAGAAACATCTTCTCCCCCTGGATGTTGCGGCTATTCCTCATACTCACTAAGGAGAGACTTCCTCGATGAAAAATAACAACAAGAATAGAAAGCATACATCAAGTTTGCCTCTGAATATATAAGACATCTTAGGCAACAATCTTCGCGATATTGAAGCTAAACATATTCTTTCACTTTACAAGATCAAATATAAATACTTTCATCATACTGAGGAGGTGAAGATAAGGGACCGTTGGGGGATCCCTGACTATGTTACGGTTCGGTTCCCGAATGTAGGGGAAACACCATTGTCCGTTCGTGATCATGAGTTAGTTCTTCCCGACCATTTTTTTAATAAACTCAATATTTTTTATTATTTTTTTTATTTCATCATTTACAACCAGTTGAAATATTATACATAAACATCTAGTGTGATCCTTTTTTTTCTGAAACTGGGTTGCAATCATTTATAAGTGTAGCAATAGTTGCACTGATAGTAGATGAATTACCATAGCAAAATTGGCATAAATTTATTTGTAACATTAAAATCAAGCAAACACTCTAAATGAATCTTTTTTAGTTTGGTGAGCATCATTATTGCTAATAGCACAAAATTATTTAATTCTTCTTTGGACTACTCAATTATGATATATTCAATGTAAAGTAACACACAAAATATCAAAATCTATAAATATTGATATATCACCAGCCAAAGAATTGTTTCATTGCAAATTTAAAATTGTATCACTGATAGGTTGGTTTTTTTTTGTTTTTAAAATATTTAATAGCTACTGATCTCAAATACATACGTGGGATGCATTCGGAATCTAATATAAATATCTCCATCTGTCGACAAAAGAAGAAAAGTGCATTATCAAGGGTAAATTTTATCGTTTTATCCGTTTATACATTATAATGATAGTAATATCCATGGTTTCATCCCCATCCTCAACGACTTTAAAAGGATAAGAAATTTTGTGTGTGTTTTGTAAGTGTCTACTCATATTGTAGGTACCGCTATTTTTTCACCCATACATGACGGTTATTTACAATTTTTGTAACACAGTTCTATTTATTTTAGATATCTCAATAAAGTGTGCCCATACCCACGATGTTTTCTTCATAAATTCCAAACTAGTGCTGACGTTATCGTTAACATGGGAAAATTTTGTTTTGATGGTCGTATATTTTAGGCCAATATATAGATGCTCGTGCATTTTTGTGTTTTTCATCATTATTGAAAACATAATTTATGTCTATTAGTAGGGAACAAGTATGCGATATAAGCCTAATAGGTTGGGCACTAGTACTTTATTTTATTTTTGTCATTAAAAGAGTAAAAATAAGAATGTGAAATAACTAGTAATATGAAATAGATCAAACAATAACAAAAAAATGGATAAAGTTTACCAAACTCTTAATCATTAAAAATCTCCTACCAAAATAACTTCAGTTGATGAATGTGTTGCCCAAATTTGAAACTTTGCTCGAAGATTATAGAAGAATAAGTTGGTTTGAGAGATTATAGTAGTTGGTTTGAAATATTATAGAAGAATAAGTTGGTTTATAGGATGATAAATGAGTAGTGGTGAATGAATTGTTTATTTCTAGGAAAAATAAGGGTATGAACTATAAGTTTTTTTTAAAAATTAATCTTAGGTGGGTACCCAACTAATATATTTTTTAAAAAATTATTTTTGCACCATTAGTTGAATACCCGTCGAAGGCATTAGACCGGTACTACTTAATTAGCTGGATTACTAGCTAATTGTACAATGACAATAAAATATAGTCATTATACCCTTAGTCGGGTACCCGACTAATGCTACAAGTCTGCAACGACTATATTTTATAGTCATTGCATCTTAACCGGGGTACACGACTACTACTGTTTTTTTTTTACTATTTATATTCTTCAGATCTCTCAACCAAACTACTATCCCTCAATTAAACTATTCCTTCCCCACACTAATCTCTTAAAGTTTTTATATTCCATAAATAACCACTAATCTCTCATATATTCCATTTTCTTTATTATTCTCTCAACCAATCTACTATCTCCCTCTCTTGTACTAATGTATTTACTTCTTCTTCTCCACTAATATATTTACTACCTCCCGTGAAACAATCTCTAAACCAAATTATTCTTTCTCTAGTCAAACATTTTCTAAACACGTCTTTAAAAAAGTTAGAAAAAGTGTGCATTCATAAGAAGAATTACATTACTCTTTTAAATTAAATAATAAAGATATTATAATTTATTCTTAAGATACTAAAATATTTATTCAATTAATTTCTGATGTTTTTTTATTATATTTCCTCCATCATTTTTTATTTTCAGGTCTTTGGCTTTTATATTATTCTTTAATTACAGCTTCCACTTGTAATCTTAACTCCTTGTTATTAATTTTTGCTTCTTTTTGCTCCTACTTCAATAATAAATCAAAAATAACCAAATTAGAGTATTTTTATTCTTAACTAATTAAAACTAATAATTAAATTAGTATAAAAGTAATATAAAATCAAAGATAAATATCTTTTGATCACACACACATACATACATACATACATACATACATACATACATACATACATACATACATACATACATACATACATACATACATACATACATACATACATACATACATACATACATACATACATACATACATACATACATGCATACGTATATATATAAAGAATAATCGTAAACCGACTCCCCCATGGCTCTATCAAAAAATCTGATATGTTCCGGATGTATTTTTATGAGAAAGTTATGGGAAGTAAAGAAATGCAAGGAATACGGGGACGTGATAATCCAATGCAGACAGTTAATAAGAGAGAGCTTGAAACACTACACTAAGGGTTTCGTCTTTACAAATATGAATTACTTAACCAAGATTAAAAAAAGATAATATCAACTCTCTAATAGTAAACATTGTAATTTCTCACTAATGGGGTTGTCAACTTGGCCGATATGTGGATAACGTGGCCAAAGTTATAATATTTTTATATTTTCATACTAGTTTGTGGGGAATCTTTCACCATTGTCAACTAATAATACCATGTTGTTAGTTTTTAGTGCTAGAATTTGAACACAACCAAAAAATACTTGGTATATATTTTTAGTAGATATGCATTTTCTTACAAAGTAATTTATTATAAGATTTTTTTTTAAAAAGAATGTCAGTAGAGGATCATGTGCATGAGAACATAATGAGTGACTCAGTATTTCACATTATGAAAGATGAAATCTAAAAACTTGCTCGAGGAGATACCAAATAAGCTTTTTCACCAGGTTGAGTTTCATGTTATATGAGATACTTTTCTATATTTTGTGTGAGTCGATGATGTAGTTTCTTTATGTCATATAATTAATGAGGTGTACTCTATGTAGGCATCTAGACTTTTGCTTATTTGGTGATGGATCATCTTGTTCACTAGATGATAATACATTGCTCCAACATTCTTAAGATCAAATATATGTCCTTATAACAATAAATACATATTCTATTATGAATACGATATTCATGTGGTCGTGCTCATGCATCTGGATATGATTTTGTCTAAAGTATTCATCAGTGAAAGATAACAGTTGTTGTTCAAGGTAGAGTCGACTAATTTATCGATGAATGGTAATGTGAACAATTCTTTCATATATAAGTTGTTAAGGTTGGTGAAGATGTTACACATCTTCTATTTTTTATTTATTTTTCTACTACCAATGGGTTATCTACCAATGAGAGAAAATCACCATGGATGTGACTTCATCGTTTATGACTTTACCGCACCTAGAGCCAAAAGTTTTCCAATATTATTTGATTGGTCTGAAGTATACTTTAATTTTTAATTTGTAGAAGGCAACCTTTGGGTCAATTTGAGTAATTATTAGAGATTTTTGATAAAAAATGTCAAGATTTATGGTGAGGAATATGTTTTTTTTTTCTTTTCATATTTGGCTAACGTGTCTCGTATCTTAACAGTAACATTCTATATGTTGATGAGGTTTATTTAGTTTAGATTTTCTGCTAGTTAGAAGAAGTTTGGTGCATCATGTGGATCATTAATTCAGTTTGGGTATTTGAGTGTATCCTTCACGGGTTTGTTAATATATAAATTTTATGCAAAGCTCTATATGACCACTTATAAATATTGTGATTAACATTGGTTACCTCATATGTTGATTGCTTTTCTTCGAACATAATAAGTAAGAAACTGACAATAAGAGTTGAGACCACTACAATATTGTGCAACCATATTTTTCCTTAGATAACATTGTAAGATGATAAAGTGTCGATACTGACAAATATATTTTTACATATTTTATTGTACTACGACCTAACTCGATATAGATAAATATTACATTCAACATATTTGATTTATTTTCTCAAGAAACCAAAGATTCTATTTATTGCTTATTAGAAGGTTAATTCATTTTCAATCCAATCATGTGTTATTTCAAACAAGATATTAGTTTATTGACTATTATGCGTCAGACCTTTGTTTGACTAAAACTTTAGAAAATTAATAAAGCATTATTGTGTATCTTCTATATATTTTTATAGTCGGCGGGTGAGAAAGTGAGTGTGTCGAGATTAACATTAATTTTCACTACTTTTAAAGTTTGACCCAGACTGATTGTTATTATTTGTATCTCAAACATACAGTTTATTTAGTTAATTGAAATTTTGATCATAAAAAGGTCTATCTTGAAAGGTAAGAATATGCATCTTTCCTATTTTATTTAGTTTCTTAAATATCAAAGCGAAAAAATGGAGTATGGATTTTTATCGTCGTACAAATAAATTTCTTTTAGGTCGATAATTGACCAAATTTTGATTTCTAAATTATATTACTTGTTGGTCCGATAGTTGTACTCATTTTAGAATTTTCAAATTTGGTCTTATAACATTATTTTATCACCACTAGTTGTGGTAGTATAAATTTGATAGTGCTGGTGATAATGTTGGTGTTATTTTTTAAAATTTAGGTGATGGATATGGATATATATATAAAAAATATGTCGGGTATTATAACCGTAAAACCTGGCGAGGGAGTGGTATGTTGTCTTAATAAATATCTAAAGCAAAGTCTGTATTTTTGGAATTTTTTTTCTTAGTGTGGTGATAATATTAGTGTTGTACTTTTAAATTTAGGTGATGCATATGGCAATATATATATAATATGTTGTAGAACTTGACGAGGAAGTGGTCTATTGTCTTAATAAATATCTAAAACAAAGTCTCTTTTTGGAATTTTTTTCTTGTTATATTTTAATTGAATTCTTGTACCATTGTCATGATGTATTACATACTCATTAAATCCGGCAAATGTAAATCATGAAATAAATAATCAGATTGAAAGCTAGTTTTAAATCAGTTATAAAAAAAGTATAATGTGCCACAAAACCCAACAATATTCGACATAAATATTGTATTAATTCGATGTACAAGAATATTGATTCACGAATCTTTTGTATAGGTTGATTATTGATGCAGGCCTCATACTTCACCACTATTTCGATAATGGTCAAGTTATTAGAGGCTGTGTACACTTTACAAACAAGAAAAACTGTACTGTTTAGCCAGTCAGCTTCTTTAAATAAGAAGCTAAGACAACCAAAAACTCTAAAGGAACCAAAAACCCTAAGACTCTTGACACGATGGTGGTACTCTTTGCGAAAAAACCCTCTTTTTCGCCCTATAGCCTTGGAAGCACCTTGTTAGACTTAAAGGGGAAGGGGATCGTGAAAGGCCTAACAAGGTGCTTCCAAGACTACAAGGCAAAAAAAGGGTTCTTTTGCAAAGAGTACTAAGATTTTTAGGGTTTTTGGTTGCAGTAGGGTTTTTGGTTGCCTTAGCGTCTTCTTTAAAGAAGCTAACTATTGGGCTTTAAGGCTAACTTGGCTAAACAGTGGTCCATTGTGTCATGCGGACACAATTTGACAAGCTTATCTAAAAGGCCCATTGTAAATGCAAATGTTTGAATTACTATAGACGGCTAATTATCAGTTATTGATGCAGTGCCTCACATTTAACGACTATTTTCGATAATGGTCAAGTTATTAGAGGCTGGGTTGTGTCCATTCATGTTTGCAAGTCTCATTTAAACGGCCTTTCCAAGAGAAAAAAAAAAGCACACTTTAACTTATGGCAATAGATTAGTCGTCTATCTGAAAAGAATCTCTCATTATCCATTAAGTTGTGGTTCCTTTTGGAAATAATAACACAGTAAATCAGACAAAGGAGATAAAAATTAATTTAACGAAAGTTTTTAACATATTTTCATATTTTACAAATGATTTAAGAGAATTTATTGAAATAAATTTATGTTATCTCTTATTTTTAAAGGGATATTTTTAAATAAAACACTTTTTTTACTAAATTTTTTAATTTTTGTTAAAACTCTAGGCCCATGTCTATCTAAAACCGAAAAAGTTGTACATTAATATCAATTTTATTTTATTAAAAACTCTAAAAAAATTATTTTAACAATAATTTTCTTATTTTAATACCGAGAATTTGAAATAATAGTATATTAAAATCGTAAATTAATTTATTTTCAAATTGAAATTTATATTGATTATACTTAATACATTTGTTTAGTTTTGATTTGATTTTAATGGAAACTAAATATTTTTGTAATTTTCATTAAATAAAAATATGTCTCGTATTTGGGCGAGGCTTATGTAAAAGTCAATTTTATCCATCATATAAACCAAGTTTTCAACAAAAAAACATTTTTTACCTTAATTGGAGTTGATTCATGTTTGATTTTGTGTTTTTATTAGAAAAAGTTTAAATTTTTTTAAAAGAGTTTAAATGTTCTTGAGGCAACTTTGAATGTTCAAGAACACTTTGAAGAACTTCACGAAATGGGATTTGATCTACTAAATCAAAGTGTTCTTTTGGTAAAGATAGTAAAATATGTAATTTTGTGATTTGAATATATTTAGGATATATTTAATGTTTTTTTACTTAATGTCAGTTTGGTAATTAAATGGATGTTTGAGGATATTTTCGCCCGAAAAAAGTTAAACAAAAGAATATATTTATTTTTAAATTTAAACCATAGTCCGTATAAAGATCACAAAAAGAATAGAAAAACCAACCGAAAAAGCGCATGCAAGAGGAATAACTATCAAAGTTAAGACACTGCAACTTCAATAAATCTAACACTTGTTGATACCACAACTTCATTGGCATGTCATGTCATGTGGAAAAGAAAAAAGCGAGAAGTCCAGATCACCAACACTACCTGTTATCTGGATTCATGGAGGTAAACTTTAAAAAAAAAATTATAACCCTAGAGTTGGTTCGGTTCCACTGCAAAATATATATCACCAATATATATCACCGGTAACAGGTGATTTGGAAAAACAATACTTAGCCATATCATATAGGAAAGAAGAGAAACATCATAGCACTATTTTGGGTAATTTAGAGCATTTGCTTTAATCGTTATTGAATTTTTTATTTTATTATATTATATTTTTTAAACCCTGGTTTAAATGTTTTTAAATAATAAAATTTACAATTTTAAATAATTTGTTTCGTTATTTTTTTTATTGAAAAAAAGATCAAAAGTTTTTTTTTAGAATTTAAAAATGCGAAGAAAATGATAAAATAAAAGAATTTGAAATGATAAAAATATACATAAGAATTAGAAAATATATTATTTTAAAAAATATTAAAACCGTGAAATTGAGAAAAATAAGAAAATATATTAGAATATAATATATATTTTTGATTTAAAACCGAAAATTTGAGAAAAACAAGAAAATACAAATTTAATTTTCATATATTTTCAAGAATGTCTTTTATATATTTTGAAGAATATCTTTTATATATTGTATATATTTTAAAAAGTATTTAATACATTAAATTACATTTTCTTCTATCATATTTTTTTAGATATATCTTTCAAAAATAATATGTTGGTATTTTCATAAAAAATTATTATTTTCAGACTTATTAAAAAATATTAAAAATTAAAAATAAAATAAAAATTAAAAAATATATAAATAAAATAATTACTCTCGGTTCCTAGTGATTATCATATATTTCATCAATCAAATTAAATAAATTGTAAACAAACAAACTACTTATTATTAATATTTTTATAACAACATCACCCAATAGAGCTGCTTAAAGCAGTTTTAGCCTTTAGGATAGAGTCCATCATACAAAATAGAAAAAAAAAACCATAGTAGCCAACGAAATAAAATTTTGAAATTAATAAAAAAATATTACTTTCTCTGTGTGTGTCGTTTTAGTTCAGTTTTAGTTCAGTTTTAGTTCAGTTTTAGTATAGAAGATAATAGTTATCTATATTTTTCATAGTTATCTATCTTTTTCATATTTTGATTCCCATTATAAATGCCATTAAAATTTATATCGGATAACCAAAACTACATGTATTGTGGACAAAAAAATATTTCTTAAAACGACATATTACGTAGAAAAAAAATCATCATTTCTTAAAACGACATATTAGGGCGTAGAAAAAAATCATCGTAGAAAAAAATCATCGTAAAAAAAAAATCATAAACGTATAAAACAGTGAAATTGAGAAAAATAAGAAAATATAGATTTAATTTTCATTATCTAGATTTTATTTTCATATATTTTCAAGAATATCTTTTATATATTTTGAAGAATATCTTTTATATATTGTATATATTTAAAAAAGTATTTAATACATTAGATTTAAATTTGCTTATAATATCTTTCAAATATAATATGTTAAAATTTGATAGTATTTTCATAAAAAAATTATTATTTTCACACTTATTAAAAAATATTAAAAATAAAAATAAAAAATCAAATATAAATTAAAAAAATATAAATAAAATAAATAAAATAACTACTCTCGGTATTTAATGTTCCTAGTGATTATCATATATTTCATGAATCAAATTAAATAAATTGTAAACAAACAAACCACTCATTATTAATATTTCACATGAACCCCAATCGAGCTGCTTAAAGCAGTTTTAGTTTTAGCCTTGCGGATAGAGTCCATCGTAGAAAAAGAAAAAAAAAACCATAGTAGCCCATGAAATAAAATTTTCAAATTAATAAAAAAAATTACTTTCTCCGTGGTTTTAGTTCCAAGCATGTACACAGATACTAAGGAAGATAATAGATCTGTCATTTTCATATTTTAATTGGCAAATGATTATAAAGTACATTAAAATTTATATAGGTAAACGAAAACGATATAAAAAATATATTTTAAAACAACATATATTTTGGGGCGTAGAAAAAAAATCATAATATTCTCTCATCGTAGAAAACAAATCATAATATTCTCTAATCGTATAAACTCATAGCAGCACACACGTTTCTCATCATACCTGGGATTAGGGTTGAGGGATGACGAGCTGATAGAGATCATACCTGGGATTAGGGTTGAGGGATGACGAGCTGATAGAGATCATACCTGGGATTAGGGTTGAGGGATGACGAGCTGATAGAGATCATACCTGGGATTAGTGTTGAGGGATGACGAGCTGATAGAGATCATACCTGGGATTAGTGTTGAGGGATGACGAGCTGATAGAGATCTTCATAGCACTGGTGCTGGCATTAGGGTTTGTAAAAAGCTGGGGTTTGTAAAAAGCTCACATGTGTTTAAGGTTTCATAAATATATATAGAAAAGTACTCCCAACTCTAGGCCCATGTCAATCTAAAACCCCAAAAGTTTTATACTAATAATTGTTTTAATTTTTTTACTAAAAGCTCTAAAATAAAAGAGGAAAATTATTTTAACAATAAATAAAAAAATTGATACCGAGGAGGCGAGAATGAGAATCATAAATTGACGCAGAAATTCATAATAAATATTGTTTTTAATATGAAAATTAGGGGTGGCAATGTTGGTCCGAGCCGCCCCAAACCGGTCCGGCCCGATCTAATCCGGTCGGGCTTTGTCCAGTTCAAACATTTAACGGTGCGTGTACGGATATACCAATTGTGATTCGTAGAAGGGTCGGACCGGGTATGGATTTTTAATTTGTCCAACCCAACCCGCAAATATAAACGATATATAAATAATAAAAAATGTATTAAAAAATTAATTGTAAAATTTTAAAATATAACTAAAAAAATATACTTACTAATTACTAGAAGAATGACATTTATATGTTTTTGAGTAATTATTATTTTACTTTTGGAGTCAATAATATATTTATTAATTATATTATTTTTTCATAAACTAATTCCATAAATTATAAATATATTTCCTTAGATCTTTGTCTATATATACTCCCAATCCTAGTTTCTAATTTTCCAAGTTCTTTGGATGTTTTTCTCTTCTGTTGTTGTGTTTTAGGTATGTTGGTTTAAAAATTCATGTCTTAAACTGTTGTTTTAAATTAAAAATAAAGTCAAACTTTTGTTTTAAATTTAAAATAAAGTCAAATTTGAGTTGGTTTGGATTCGGACTCGTTCGACCAACCCCAATAGTAAAAACAATGTTTGCGGGCCGGGTCGGGCTGACCCGCGGACATAAACAGGGCGGGCTCGGGTTCGAAAATATTAAACCCGTTGCGGTTCGGGCCGGGTTTGGGTTCGAATAAAAAACAACGGGCCCAAGCGGGTCGTCCCGACCCCGATCCGAACCCGGCCCATTGCCATCCCTAATGAAAATCTGATTTATTTTAATTTTGAATATGTTTTTTGTTTTGGTTTTGGTTTTGGTATTGGTTTTGGTTTTGATTTTGATTTTATATATCAAGTTTAATTATTATGTTGTTATTCGTTGAAGGAGCAACCTGACCAAGCATCATATAGATGCTGATTACGCAGAAATCTTCACAACGGACAAGCTATTTACGAAAGATGAATTGGATGCTTTCGTGTACGCGAAATCGAAGAAGATTAAGTTCGTCACGATTACAAAGCTATATGATAGCGGGAAATGGGGAAGAACTCCTAGATTAAATTACATTTGCGAAAGGTACGATATTTTCGTATCAAAAGCGAAGCCGGAAACTTTAAGAAAGCGGAAAGAGATGACGAAGAAATGTAATTGTTCGTTCGCGTTAAAAGGTCATTTGATTGACGTACTATCCATGCAATGACGTTTGGAAGTGGTAAACGGTAAACATAATCACAAATCCTGTTCGCTTAGACGGCCATTCCCACGCTTGTAGGCTTAATCCGACTGAATATGAACTTGTTCGTAGTTTGTCTCACCTTGGTTCGGGTCATAGGAAGATATATAATGGTTTGAAGAATAATTACTTGAATAATCTTTCAAACATGCGTACAATCTACAATTGTCGCAAAAAATATCAGGACATTGAGCACGGTGGATAAACTCAAATGCAATACTTGTTGACTAAATTGAAAGAGCATGACCACATCATGCGGGACTGGTTAAAAGACGATTCAAAATTGATCACTGATTTATTTTAACAAATACTACGAGAAAAAACTTATTGCGTACATTATCTAATGTGATATTCATGGATCGTACGTACAACATGACTATGTATAAAATTCCTTTATGAGATATTGTTAGAGTAACTTTAACTTTGATTACATTTACCGTTGTATGTGTTTATGAGCGGAGGGAAGATGCCGAATTATACATAGGCTTTGGGTACTTATCGTGGTTTGATAAGGCATAGTGTGTGTGCATTTCGAGTGTTATTGTTACCAATAGAGAGTTCACTCTTATACGATCTATCGAGGAAATAAATCCTGACACACTCTACTTGTTACGCACGTGGTATATTAGTAATAACATTCTTAGGACTGTTAGAAAGTTATTGCACGATGATGTGATTGCGAAACAATTTCTTGAGTTGTATGGCTACGTAGCCGGAACAAACACGATTAAAAGTTACAAAACGAATCTAGCTACATTGAATGAGACGTTCGCCTCTCACACCAAGTGTATTGATTACGTTATGGACACATGAATAACGAAATTTGGTGACAAGTTTCTTCAACATCGAATGAACAATATCAAACATTACGGCCAAACAACAACAAATAGGTATAACTCCTTTAAATCTATATTTTTGTTATTATATGTGTAAAAATACGTCTTAATTATGTACTTGTATTATGTAGGTGCGATAGTGCTCACTCGGCCCCTTAAAATACCTTGAGACGAATCAATGCAATTTCGAACTTTTATGGGAAAAGTTCACAACCTTCTAACAAAACACATGCGGGGATCCTCCAATGATTGAAGAGACGTAAGTTTTATACTCTACATGGTTTTGATTGTACTTTGACCAATGAACTTAAGTTTTATACTCTACATGGTTTTGATTGTACTTTGACCAATGAACTTAAATGTCATGTATTCCATGCAGGGCTAACCAAATTGATGCATGCTATTCTACGCTCTAGAAATATAGGAGTAGATCAGATATCATGTAAAAGATGTGTCATTAGAAAACCACATAAGATATCTTGCGCACGTAAAATTGCATCAATAGCGAGAGAAGGTAGATGCATTCTTAAGGAAAATATAGATATATTTTGAAGACGATTAGATATTGTTCATAGAGATCTACTTCGCGTGAATATTTTTGGTCGAAAACTTGGTTTTATATGAAGAAAATTGTTTAGATTTTTGGTCGAAAACTTGGTTTTATATGATGGATAAAATTGTCATTTTACATAAAATAAAATAAAAAGTTTGATTTAAGGTCTTATTATAGCCAAATGGGATCTAGATATAGCTTTGCCAAAATACGAGACATATTTTTATTTAATGAAACTTACAAAAATATTTAGTTTTAAACAAATTGATTAACTTTTTTAAATTCATTTATTTACCCATACTAAAAGCTTTCGTTAAAATAATTGAATGCATTAAGAAGAATCCATCAAAATCAAATCAAAACTAAACAAATCAATTAAGTATAATCAATATAAATTTCAATTTTAAAATAAATTAATTTACGATTTTAATATATTATTATTTCAAATTCTCGGTATTAAAATAAAAAAATTATTGTTAAAATAAATTTTCGGTGTTAAGAGTTTTTAATAAAATAAAATTCATATTAATGTAAAACTTTTTCGGTTTTAGATAGACATGGGTACCTACGCCACCGAAAAAACGAGTCAATATACGTGTCTGGACTATCGTAGGTTCAACAAATTTACGCAAATTATGCCGGTTAGGAGAATGAATCTGAACGACACACCACATGTTACTGATTTTACCAAATATAAAAATTGATGTTATGTTTTTTGTTGTTGGTTTTCATATTTTTTCTTTTTTCGTAGGTTTATAAACTTATGGATTTGATGTTTATTACCTTATCAACTATAGTTTCATTACGTTATTATTATTTAATGCTATCAATATATGAAATTACCTCAAATAATTATTTCCCTCTTTTTTATTCTCTCATGCCAATTCGCCAAATATTCTTTTCCACCACCATTTTGTTCCCGCCATTATTATAGTCCTTTTTTTATAATGGATCTAAAGTGGAAAATCCTTCACTGTGCAGTCGCGATGAAGTAAAAAACATGTACAATCATGTGAAATTTGAACCAATACAGTGTCTGGTGTACATGTCTTACAAAATTAAGCAAGAAGTTGTTAAAGTGTTAAACATAAAAGTTTATGATTACATTACCAGAGATATGATAACATATCTCGAGGATAGAACTTCGGAAAAAAAATGTTATTGTGAACTTATCACATGTTGAAGACAACATGGGATACGAATTTGACTACTAAGTTTAAGTCTCATATTATATTTATGTTTTGTTGCTTTTAAGGTTTATTGGACTACTATGTCATGCTGTTTTTTATTATAAACTTAAGATTTATTTATTTTGCACAAAGTATAAGACCACCTAATTTTTGTCGCGCGCGGCCGAATTAGCTCAAGTCACATGTCACGCCTTCACATTTTGTTGGTTAATGGAATTAAACAGATAGAGTATTGTCCCATATAGTATGCGACAACAACATGAACCCTATCGCGCACGATGACAATTATGATGAGTCGCATGTGACGCATTCACATTTTTAGGCTAAAGGAATTAAACAGATAAGGTGTTGTGTCATATAGTATGCGACAACAACATGAACCCTGTCACATGTGACGACAACGATGATCAGGTGCGTGCGACAACTTCACATTTTTTGGCTTAGGTAATTAATCAGATAAGGTGTTGTCTCATATAGTATGCGACAACAACTTGAACCCTGTCGCATGTGACGGGTTGATAGTAAGATTTTTTTTCTATTTTGATATGATAACTATTTTTTATAAAACCTATTTTATATTTTAGATACTTTACGGTAGTTATATATGACGATAAATCAATCCCTCAAACAACTAAGATGTTAAAACTTTCAATTTTTTTAATCAAGTCAACGTGATGACCTTGTGAGTTAAGTTCCCCCCGTTTGTTTTAGTGTTTTCCAATTAGATCTGCTACATTTCCCATTTGAATACTTATTAGTATCAACTCCCATCATGAACCCATAGTCTTTGTTATTAGGTTCATTGATATATAACGCTCCAAACCGTGAGCGAGTCAATCTTACTTTCCCATTCCGACCACCACTCGAACTAGCTCCATTAAAATATTTTGCCCCGTTAAATTAAGTCTTATTCTGTTTAAATATCATCTAATCGCAAAAAAAAAACCTCCTCCATCATCTATATCCCTTTATTCACCATGTCTACGACACGATTATCTATATCCATCTATAGTGGTATTATCGTGCGAGGTCCATTCGAGGGGAAATATTCGGTCTGTATGACCAAAACTACTCCACTCAAAACAAATAAAGTGAAATCCATTATACTTTACATTACATCCCCCTCTCCAATGTGGATTTTTATAACCAATGGCTTATCAAAACCAATCTCTCAATCTCGCATAGTTTCCTCTCTTCCTCATCTTATCCATTGGGTCCATTCTAATTATATTCCACTAAAATCTCCCATTTTCTAAAAAATACGCAAAGTGTAGTCTTATATCCCGACATTAGAGGTCCTCACCAAACCATCGTAGTGGTAATATAGTCTATTTGAGGTCTAAAATTTAGAGTCCATTCCTAAACTATCATATAATGATCAAATATCATCTACCGTCCACTGGATACAAAATCAAGGTTTTCTACAATCGAAAACTTGATAATGAAATACTCGTGTCCAACGTCCACAACTTTAAACATTTCATTTAGCAGCCCAAATTTGTTTCAAATTAATAGTTATATAATTGTATCCAATAGTATGTCCCAACAGCCTGACTACGAATGTATTCCGCCACAATTCAATAATCTCATATCTAGAATGCACTACTTGGAGAAACTCCAATTTCTTAATAAACATGTAGTTATCTACTTTCGAGATAAACAAAATTCTTCGAATTTTCTTCCCTAACTTTCATATCATTTTGGTCAACAATCGTAAGAATAACTAAATGTATACATATGAGGATCGTGTGTCAACCAAATATCTTCTTTGGTGGGTTCACCGATGGTATGCCAATTGAGAGATTGGTTTTGAAAGATAATCCATTGATGGGGTCTTTTTTATAATCTTGACTTTTTTTAGCTAAAATTAGGTTTCTAAAATTTCCAATATCTCCATTGGACGGTTGTTATTCATATTCATGGAATCCGTGTTACTTTCTACCACCGACACTAACGTTGACATTTTCAAAATATTAAACACAAATTTTATAGTAGTTGCACCAATTTGACTAGCGCTAAAAATTATAGAACACTTCATATGCGACAAAAAGAATTATACCAATTTACATATTTTAAACATCAAATCAAAACGATTATAAAAGTATTTAGCATCCAAATCATATTAATAGGCATATTGGTTTCTATTAACCAAATCAATTTTTATTTGGGTATAAATTTTTTAAAATAAATATTTATAAATAAGTTTGATATTTAATATTTAATAATAATTTTTTTTCTTGTTATACATTAATTGAATTCTTGTACCATTGTCATGATGCCTACAAATGTAAATCATGAAATATAATCAGATTGAAAGCTAGTTTAAAATTAGTTATAAAAAAGGTATAATGTGCCACAAAACCCAACAATATTCCACATAAATATTGTATTATTCGATGTACAAGAATATTGGTTCACACATCTTTTGTATAGGTTGTTTGTTTACATGTATCTTTAGTTTAACCCGAACTCTGTTTACATGTATTTATAGTTTAACCCGGACCGATCGTTATCATTTATATCTCAGTCATACGGTTTCTTTGATTAACTAATGTGTTTATTATAATAAGATCTTGGAGGGTAAAAAAGGATGAATAATACATGTAAAAGGTTTTGTATGTAATTACTTTTAAATATAAAAGGTTTTTTTTGAACTGAATTTTTTAAGCTAACCAGAAATCTTATAACTTAAATTTCAAAACATATACTAGAGTACCTTATAAAGTTAGAGAAATGAATGAGAATTAGAGAAACAAATATAGAAAACAATAAAAGTCTTGAACCACCTAAATCTGAAACAAAAACAAACAACTAGGGTCTTTGTCACGCGATAGATTGAATCACACCCTGTCCAAAAAGTAAGATAGAAAAAGTTAAAACAACAAATAAATTAATTAATAAAAAAGAAAACAAGTAAATTTTATAGTACCTTTTTTCTTGATAGGTTCGATCCAGAGAAAATATTCTAAACAGAGAGATCGCTTCCAAATTCTATCAAAATCAGAAGAAACAACAGTACTTAATTAACCGCGCTTAGTAATTCAAACATTTGAACTTACGGTGGGTTTTTTCGTGCTTTTTAGATAAGCACGGAAAACCCTACGGCAACCAAAAACCCTAAAGCAACCAAAAACTCTAAGACTCTTGGCACGATGGTGGTACTTTTGCAAAAAAAATCCTCTTTTTCGCCAAATAGCCCTGGAAGCACCTTGTTAGGCCTTTCACGATCCCTGGTGTACAGTTTCTAATTCATGGATAGTGTTTCTGGTTTAGGATCGTATGTTGTCCCTCATATACTGTTTTTATGCCGTCCCTAATATATTGTTTCTTTCGTAGTAAAAATAACCTAAATATTATTTAGGAAAAATCTCTAATTCGAAATAAACTAAATATCTTGCATAAATATTATAAAAAATCCAAATAACTGTATTCTATTTTAAAAGTCTTATTAGGCCTTCCACGATCCCCTTCCCCTAAAAGTGTTTTTAAAACCTCAAGGTGGAGTCTTCCTATAATCTTGAAGAGATGTCTTCTTGGAATAGCAAGATTGTTATGAAGCCGATAGGACGTTTTCCTTGAGTCGAAAACGTCGCCCTATTTGATATAAGCAACGAAAAATATTTGCTGCCAGAAGTTTTTATTCGTTGTTAAAAGCTTTTAGCAATAAAAAATTTGTTCCAAAAGATTTGCTGCAATAGGTCCGTCGCCTAAAGTGATTAGAAACGAAAAATATATTTATCGTTGTAAAAAATATTTAAATACAATAACTTTATTTTTCGCTGTAAAAATCATGTTATTGCAATAATTTTAATTATCATTGTAAAAATCTTTAATTACAATAATTTTTATTTTCATTGCAAAAATCGTATAATTGGAATCAGTTTTTTTCCCTTGTAAAATATGCATTATTGCAATAAATTTATATGTGGTTGTAAAAAATCGTAATTAGACACAAAATTTTCTTTTGCTAAATACTGTTTTATGCAATAAAAAAATTATATAAATATTTATTGTTTATAATTTAAATTTAAATTCTTTATTTATAAATTTAATATTTATAGTTAATATCTTACGATATTAAATTTTATAAATTTAATATTTTTAATTAATAAATTATAGATTTTTGTTTTTCATACCAATTTTAAATTTTAAACTGATACGGATTGAAAAGGGAAAATATATATATATATATATATATATATATAATAAAAAATATAATATTTACAAAATAGAAGACAAATTCTAACATCTTATTACAGTAAATCAAACATGCCCACTGGCATAACACAACTATAGAAGAATTCCGTGCACGATATGCCACTGTCATTAACACCAACTACTGAAGAATTCCATGCACATGCCATTGGAATTAACACCTACTACCATTGGAATTAACACCTACTACTGAAGAATTCACTGCACCTGCACAATGAATATCTACCAAATCTGTTGGTTAACAGGTATTACACAGTTTTTAACATCAAATCAGAATGCGATTCAAACCGAATGCGGGCACTAGAAATACCTCTCTTGTGAAGCAAATAGCATGCCAAGTAAGATTAACGCACCTACCAGACATTTACACTCCAACACCAATGAACCTATTTGCATACACATACTCTATCTCCTATTTCCATGTCGTGCAGATCACTCATCATTACTTAAACACCTTCTAATGCGTACGGAAAATGAATAAATAAATATGCAGCAAACCAGTTAAACTTCCTTCGAAATTCTTATACTGGGAATATTTGACTTGTGGATGTCATTTTTTTTAGACCTCTAATGTAATACTTGTCACCAAGCCAATGCACCTGTGGAAAATAACATTAAAAATATCATAAATTACTCTAAAATAGCCCATAATCCTAGGCTTTGAGTACTTGTTAGTCTCAAATATTAAACAAGGTTACGTGAATGGTATAATGTTTTGGACCTTTTGGTTGGAGGACTAAACTATTTTTAATGCCTTATAGTCTGAGGATTGACAGAATAGTAGTGTTACATATTTTTTTACATCCTAACATATGCTTCTTGGGAGAATCCAGATGATGGAAAGAATTCCTAGCGATTTCACATAAATCACATACGTTAAATGATGATTATTTCCATCCGAATAAAAAAATGATGATAACATCAGTTGGACTGGGAAGTAAATAAGGAACTAACCTTTGCTGTAAGGTTATATCCTTAAACGAGTGGTTCCTTTGTTAGCTGAATTTGTAGAGGATCATCGCTTGAAAAAGAAACATTTAAGCCACACTGAAAATAGTATGAGGCAAAGGGATTGCGGTTAGTCCAAGAAAAGGGAATTCTTGCGAAGAGGAGACATTGCTAATCCAATCTGACAAGCAGTTCAAAACAAACAATTGCTCAAAATCTCTTAAGCCTCTAGGACATCAAACTAACAGAGGCACAAGTACTGAATCAACAAAAGGCCATATCTCAAATATAAATTCTAAAGGAGAGGATATAGTTAATGTATGATAAAGACATAGGATGTAATTTCTAGTTATGTGAAGCTAACTGCGCAAGGTAATATACATACTGCAGAAGGGGTCAAAAGACGGCTTACGAAACTAAAATCATAAGAATCTAGTGTTTATGAGAACTAAATCATAAGAACCATAGAAGAAAGCTGAGAGTATCTCCAGCCTGTGCATTTTTATTACACGTAATCATTTTTTATAACTCTGCATAGACTGAAATGTAGACCAAATAGAAACTTACCTCGCCACAGTGAGGCGGCGTTTGATTATTGAAAATCCTGTTAGATTCAAAAAGCTGGCAGGAGCACCACAAAATCAATTTCACATGACTTTTTTTAGGCTTCATCGGTATTTCCTGCAAAAACATTAAAAAAACACAAGTAACATATGAAATGACCATAGACTGTTATTTTTCTGCTTAAAAACATATAACTATTTTTTTTTTCATCTCAAATATACAATCATAAAACCATAAGAATCAATTTTCTAACATTTTCTATCCTTTTTGACAGTGTGTAAGCTTCAAAATGTTGCTGATACAGAGTAGAACCTAAAAAACAATTTTCTTACAGTTTACTATGCTAGTATTCTTTTGATAACTAACAGATCTGCAATGCATATGCTAGTCAAGCAAAAGAGAAATACAAACTTAATTTCATACAAAAGAGCTTTTAGAAACACGAAAAACATCATCATTCAAAGCTGACAATGAACAGTGTTACGATTTCAACATGTTGGGATCATATCATCTGTAGATGAAGATCTGCTGCCTGCTGAGCAAGCTCAACCACCAAGGCCTCGTCAAAGAACTTGTTGATGCTAACATCTTCGCTCATTCCCTTTCTACGCCTTGTCTTGACCATGAATTCGCGTGCCAGGTGCTGAATCGGTGCGGGTTCGAGTGGTCGTAGAACTATGCTCTTGTCAAGAGGATCTCCAGGAACAATAGCCCAGTGGTCAAACACCGAGAGGCAAAATGCTTGCCCTTGGGTAACAACCTGTAGGTCCGTCTCAAAGCCAAAGGACTCTATGACGGGCAGAAAAGCCTTGACAATATAAGCCGGGGTTCCAGGCTGAGGAACATCAGCTGTAACATGACCACGTCTACCGGATAAAACCTTATAGACATCGGAGACACAGTAGATGGGTATTTGTATCTCCACATAGTAGACTGGTTCCATAAGCCTGGGTGTCGCCATTAGAAATGCTGAATAAGCTACACGTCTGGCTGTTGGGATGATCTGTCCAGATCCCCGATGTAAAGGTTCGGGTGCAATCCTTGCATCAACTATCTTAAACTTAACTTTTCTGATAGGCTCATCACATAGGGGTCCTTCTCGTGCTCCCCATTGAAATCCTTAAAAGCCCAGTATAATGTTAGGTCCCTGCTTATCAGGTCCAAAAGCCCATATTGAACGTGCGGCAAGCAAATCCCAGTCATACTTTGTCTTAAAGAAGTCACCGAGTTGCTTCCTATTCCAATCTATGCTAACAACACTGTTTTCAATGTCCTCTGCAAGTCCTCTCTCCAACGGCTCTGCGATCATGGTAATTTTATTTTTCTTGTTTGGTGTCTCAGCAAAACACTTCATTGACGAAGATTCCACAACTGTTTCACAGAATGAGACAACAGGGTCGGCCACCTTGGACTTCTACTTCAGAATACAATTCCCTAAGATCCTTCATTATTGAATCCAAGTACAACTCGCCAGTTCCAAGAAAAGTATGCTCCCCAGACTCCTCCATAACTATAAAAAAACAATATATCATAAGCATAAAAAACTCTCTATTCATAAGCCGGAGAAGGTCATTGAAAAAACATCCACCAAAATTTCATGTATTATCAATTTCTCCATATGTGGTTTATTCTTGACCATATATTTGTCTTTTGAAAAAAAACATCCACCAATGCATAGATGTTTCATTAGTCATTTGGTGTGCAGTTCGTATACAAAACCCCAGCCCAAATTTCTATAACAAACCCTTCCCAAATCAACTTCCTCTTACAAACCCATCTACAATGTGTTCCATTTCATTAAACACACAAAATAGAAGAACTAGAAACGGAAAGAACAAAGCAATCACGTACGTTTAGATAGAAATTAAAGGAAATTCCACTTCCTCTCCAAAGAGAGAGACCACATACGCCAACACAATTGACCATACCTGAAATTTTGGGTCTCCTTCTAAGGATAATGGAAAATTTGCTTCTTGCGTTTCTAACAAAAAGCTTTACCTTCTCCATTAGTGTAATGGTATGGGCGATTTTGATTTAAACAAAAAGACATGGATGAACGATTTTGATTTAAAAAAAAAAGGTATGGATGAATTGAGACGGTTTAGGGTTTTGGTCCAGCAGAGCGATTTTGATTTAAACAAAAAGACGAATTGAGACGATTTAGGGTTTTTGGTCCAGCAGTGTCTAACCTATACATAGGGAGATCTCATCAAGATTTCTCTTGGAGATCCCTAAACACTAATTAAAACAATAGAAAAAAAAAATAACAGCTAGAAACAGAAAAGGGAATAAGAGAGGAATGGCAACGAAAAGTTAAATAAGTGTCCTGTTAAAATTATTCCCAATTTTCATTTGCCGCTTGTTGACCAAATTTTGGTCCCAAAGTATTTTTTCCCGCTCAAAAATTGAATAATTTTAACTTCAACTTTTAAAACTCCCTCTTTTTTAACTCATTCACCTGCTATTACTAAAACTACGATAATCTATAATATATCATATACTAGGTAATCCTAGTTAATTAATCTATTCAAAATTTGATAAAAAAAATATATTAATAAATAACTAAAAAACAGTTGCGTTATAATTTAATTTGAAATTATATTAATTATAATTATTTACCAATGTTATTTAAAATTATTCATTCGGTTACCAAACAACTATAAACCTAATAAATAATTTACTTTTTATTTTTGAATTAATTAATTTAAATTTTATATAAATGTTTTCAATTCTGAATTTAATATATTTTAGTTTACTTAATTACATTTTAAATCGATTTTACATTAATTTTAATATCTAAACAATAACAATAAATTAAATAATATGTTACCATAATAGTTTTATAGATAATTAAAATATTAATAAAATTAATTTTTATTGTGCAAATAAGATAAATAAAATAGTCAATATTTAGGTATTGATTTCTAGTTGAAATTCAATACATAATTTATGGTCCACGTTTAACCCAAAATTTTGAATTTGTATTTAAAAAAATTCAAAATTTGCATTTAATCCATGAATTGCGATTCACGTTAACCTTCGAAGTTCTATTTGGATTTGACATAGGGCTGAGCTATATCTCCATCACATTTTTTATTTCCTCGGCTTTTACTATCTTACCCTCATTTTATGTTCTAATTTAGATATTGATGTCATTAACCATTACGAAACTCTTATATCAACAAACACATGATTAAGCCAAATTAAATTCAACATATATGATTTAGATTCTAAAATTAAACCCTAAAAACAAAAACAAAAACTTCAAACTTCTTAAAGATTACTCATAGAAGAGGAAGACACCCAAACCTAAAAATTTAACACTGGAGAACATCAATCAATCAACCAACAAGACAATTTAATCTAGTTTTGTTAGTTTTACATTCAATTTGAAAACCCTTGTTAAAAAACATATTTTCGAATCGAAAATCCCGATTTATGCAGGTTTTAGCGGCAAACAACTAATTCTGAGATGACATCTCGTAATCAAGTGCTTTTTTCTATAAAAAATACTTGATTCCGAGACAACACCTCGGAATCATATGCGTTTTTAAAAAAAACAGTTGATTATGATACATCACCTCGGAATCAGGTGTTTTTTATGTAAAAAAACGCACCTAATTCCGAGATGTCGTCTCGGAATTAGGTGCAGTTCGTTTGTTTTAATAAATAATGGTGCATTTCTTAATGTTGTTTTTTTTAGAAAATGAACGATTTCTACCTTAGACGGATTCGAGAGACTGCCTTGGTTTTTAAAGATTATAAAAGAAATCGAGTAGTTAGCTAGGGTTTGTTGTTTTCCGAGATTATAAGAAAAATTTGAAGAGGAGGCCATCTTTATAGTGGCCATGCTAAGGTTATGATTTATGGGGGATTGATGGTGATAAGCTAATACAGCCGGTTAAGTGTGTAGAAGTTGATAAGATGGGAGATAGTTGGGATGATGGTAGAAATTGATGGAGTTGTTGGAGAATGAATGGGTTTTGGGATAAAAATAAAGAAGGGTAAATATGTTATTTCCTTTATGGAGGAAATAACAAAGTGGAGTTTTTATTTATTTATGGGCAAAATAACAAATTTGATGGAGAAAATAGCTCCACCCTTTGACATATTATTCATGATTCACTTTTAGTCTTTGTTTCTCAATTATTTTTAACACGTGATTCTCAGTTCAAAATTAATATATGACTCTAAGTTCAAATTTAACACATGATTCACGATGCACATTTAACCTTTAATTATAAGTTCAAATTTCACATATGATTCACAGTTTGCGTTTAACCCAAAATTCTTAGTCCAGTTTAACACATAATTCTTGGTTCGAATTTAACAAGTGATCATCAATGCTCATAAAATATACGATTCATGATTCGCATTTCATCCAATATTCTCACTCCGAGTTTAACAATTGATTCACGATTCGCGTTTAAACCATGATTCTCATTTTGTACTTAATCCATGATTCTTGATGCGCATTTAACCTATGATTCTGAGTTCGCATTTAGCCTTTGATTCTCAATTCAAATTTAACAAATGATTCACGTTTTGCATTTAACACACTATTCTGAATTCACATTTAACACATGATTTGATATTTACATTAACCATTTATTTTAAGTTCGTATATAACATATAATTCACGATTTGATTCAACCTCATATTTTCAGTTCGGTTTAACACATGATTTTTGGTTTGAATTTAACACATGGTTATCAATTCGCATAAAACACGTTATTCATAATTTTGCATTTAATCTAATGTTCTTAATTTGTGTTTAAAAATTTATTCACGGGTTTATCATATTATCCTCAATTCGTATTTATTTAATTATTCTTAATGCATATTTGATTTGTATTGCGGGGTTGAAAGAGTACTATAACTTGTTATATAGGAATTTATAGAATTTATGTTTTTTTGGAAAGTTTCATATATAAATTTTAAAATAAATAAATTGTATTATTTTTCAGTCAATTCCACGTTAAATAATTATAATATTTTTTAATATTTTTAAATTTATTTGAAATATATTAATTTATTTTTTAAATATTTATTATTATTATATATAGAATTTTATAGATTTTCGGGCTGGAACGGGCCGGACAAATTTGAAACCCGAACCCGGCCCGTTCTAAATTTGGGTCGGACAAACCCTAAACCCTAATTCTCCCTAAACCCTAATTCTCCCTTATATTTAAACTCCCTTAAACCCTAATTCTCCTTACTTCTCTCAATCTACTGTTTTTCTCCCAATCTTTTTTGCTAATTGCTAATTGTTAAACTCTCTTATATTTACTGTTATTTTGAGTGTTTTACATATGAATTACTGTTTTACTCCCAATTGTTTTTGCTAATTGTTAAACTCCCATATCTAAGAAAAACAATAATTCATATGTAAATGCTAATTGTTAAACTCCCATATCTAAGAAAAACAATAATTCATATGTAAAACACTCAAAATAACAGTAAATATAAGGGAGTTTAACAATTAGCAATTAGTAAAAAAGATTGGGAGAAAAACAGTAGATCAATTAGCAATTAGTAAAAAAGATTGGGAGAAAAACAGTAGATCGAGAGAAACCCTAGAGGGAGACTTACAATTAGCAATTAGCAAAAAAGATAGGTTGAGGGTTTGGGAGAGAAGTAGGGTTTAAAGGAGTTTAAATATAACGGAGAATTAGGGTTTAGTGAGAATTAGGGTTTAGGGTTTGTCCGACCCAAATTTAAAACGGGTCGGATTCGGATTTCAAATTTGTCCGGTCCATTCCAGCCCGAAAATCTATAAATTTCTATATATAATAATAATAAATATTTAAAAAATAAATTAATATATTTAAAATAAATTTAAAAATATTAAAAAATATTAAAATTATCCTGAAAAATAATATAATTTATTTATTTTAAAATTTATATATAGAACTTTCCACAAAAACATAAATTCTATAAATTCCTATATAACAAATTATAGTACTCTTTCAACCCCAGCAATACGAGCATAAATCTCTAAATAACAAAATTATAGTACTTTTTTATTAGTTAATTTGTTTTAAATTTAAACTTTCTCTATAATACTTTTGGACATAACATGATTCATACAAATAAACAAATAAAACTTCTGAATAACTGAATTCTCAAACAGTTTTCTCTGAATATCAAATTAAAAACGAAATACCTTCCAGACGAGTAAAAGCAAACGAAAAGCTTCTCATTTTCCAGGAAAGAAGGTCTCCAACACAAGGATTAAGGAAGAAGACATCATCCCACAATTGTCAAAATCTTGGATATTTTTGGAATCACACTTGTACACTTGTTTTCCTTGCACTCTGTCAAAAAATACGAGAATGTTAAAAACTAAAAGTTAATTAATTAATAAAAAAAACTCATAAGCAAATTTAGAGTACCTGTTTAGTTTCAATCTATGTTCCTTGGAAAGGGATACTGATTGAACTCGAGTAAGTTCTCCTAATCTCTGTCTAAATACAATCAAAATTTACAAAAAAGAAAAAATAGTACTATATAACTTGAAATCCCTAAATAAATCATAGCACCTGTTTTTTCTGTCATTGATGTCCTGGACTTAAACACAAGAAAATTCGTGTTCAGTTCTTTATACATCTCCGGTTTTCAATAATGGGGATCAATACAAAATAAATTAATATGGAATCCCTTTTCAGTTCAAAAGAGCTAAAATCAAAATGGAGAAATCAAACGAAAAGGTCCATGACATCTTCAAAATTCATAAGTACATCGTCATCCCGAACCCGGCCCGTTCTAAATTTGGGTCGGACAAACCCTAAACCCTAATTCTCCTTTATAGTTATTTTGAGTGTTTTACATATGAATTACTGTTTTTCTCCGTTAATCGAACAAAAACCCTAAAAAATTCGTGTGCATTGTATGACATGCGTTTTCAATTGAAACAAAAACCTAAATTATGAACAGATGCATTGATTTCATACAATCGATCATCAGTAAAGAGACGAACAAAAGAGGAAAAAAATGAAAGGCTAACCGGAAGAGAGAGGAGGATAGTTTGAGGGGAAAAGGTGGTGGAGGAGGTTCCGGGGTTGGAGGTTGTTTTGGTGGAGGAAAAGGTGGTGGAAGTGGAGTAGGCAGGGTGGTGGAGGTGGAAGCGGTTTTGGTGGCGGAGGTGGTGGCGGAGGTGGTTCAGGTGCTGGAGGTGGTTTTGGTGGAGGAAAAGGTGGTGGAGTTGGTGGTGGCATTGGCGGCGGAAGCGGCTTTGGTGGAGGCAAAGGTGGTGGAGGTGGAGCTGGTGGAGGCATTGGCGGCAGAGGCGGTTTTGGTGGAGGTAAAAGGTGGTGGAGGTGGAATAGGAGGGGGTGCAGGCGGTGGAGGTGGTTTTGGTGGAGGGAAAGGTGAGTTTGAAAGAATACGAAATATGCCTAAGAGCAACATTACTGAGAGTACTCTCAGGAAGGTTCCTCTTAGGCCTATTTCGTATTCTTTCGAGTTTTTCTTTCAAACTCGAAGGTAGCATCCTCACAAATTACAAAGGAAAATAAAACAAAGTAAGATACTATATTATATATGTACAGAGGTGTTAGTATCATAAAGTAACAATGATAAATTTATGAATTTGATTTACCTGTGTCATATCCTACATCGAACCAGTCTCACGATAGATCTCCTGCGGGGTCTTAGGGTTTGTAAAGAGCAGACTTCAGAAACATTGTCTTTAGGGTTCCATATATATACAAGTGAACCCCTTTAGATGGACTCTAGGCCCATCCATCTAAAACCCAAAAATCTTTACATTAATAATAGTTTTTTATTTCTTTTTACTAAAATTCTAAAACATAAAAGGAGAATTTATTTTTAAAATAAATACTTTATTTAATACCGAGAATTATAAATTTCTTTTTAAATTAATAATAAAAATTTATTCCACGATATTATAAATTGATTTGTTTTGATTTGTATATTTTAAATTTATACGTTTGATTATATCTATTAATTTGTTTTAATTTGTATAATTTTGAAATTTATATGTGATTATATTTAATTAATTTGAAATTAAATTTGTTTAGTCACTCCATTTTAAACTGAATATTCTTATAATTTTCATTTACTGCGTTTTTTACATTTTCACTAAAAAGATAAATACTACTAAAAGAATATATGTCGTATTTTTATTTGAGGATTATATTAATATCATGAAATATTCAATGTATCACTGCAAAATAAGAGGTTATGGAACTTTTTTTGGATTTTTTTTTTCGATCTATGGTTTAAAATATACGTACTTTTAGTTTTTTTCAAGTTTATAGTGTAAACGAAGAAGATGCAAAAAAAATTTATTTTGCTAAATGAAACTTTCTTTGTTTTGCTAGATGTGAAACCTGTGTAAATTTTGTACTGCTATATGTTTTGTACTGCTATATGCGAATTCAGACCCACTATGATAGATGCTGGATGTGAAACCAGCCAAGATGTGAAACCATATAATGCGAAACTTGTTTAAATTTAGTACTGTTCATATGCGAAACCAACCCACTATGATAGATAAAAAACATGTGTAAAATATATTATAAAAAATCAAAACATAGT
Organism: Limnanthes douglasii subsp. nivea; assembly: GCA_036936605.1. NCBI lineage: Eukaryota > Viridiplantae > Streptophyta > Magnoliopsida > Brassicales > Limnanthaceae > Limnanthes > Limnanthes douglasii. The sequence continues at coordinate 288,671,094 of JAUPFV010000005.1, forward strand.
GGTACTAATTTTATTCGCCTTAAAAAAACCAATTGTATTTTCGAATTTTTCTTCGAGTTACAGTTTCAAAGATACGGACTTTTAAGTTTTTAGATTTATAGTGTAAATGAAGAAAATGCAAACTTTCTTTGTTTGCTAAATGAGAAACCTAATTAGATTTTATACTTCTAGGTGCGAATTCAGACCCACTATGATAGATGTGAAACCATATGATGTGAAACTTGTTTAAATTTCGTACTGCTAGATGCGAATTCAGGCCCACTATGATAGATGTGAAACCATATAATGTGAAACCTGTTTAAATTTTGTACTACTCGATGCGAAACTAGATAGATAAAAAACCTGTGTAAAATATATATATATTTAAAAAAATCAAAATATATCATGAGTTGTACTAGTTTATGTTTGATAAGTCTTTAGGTCTTTGATTATTCGATCCGCACTAAAAAATGTTCATAGAAGAGTAATATATAAAGAAATGTTCGTAGAGGAGTGATTATAGAGAGAGAAACAAATAATTCAGGAAAAAAAACAAAAAGAATAAATGTCCCAATATACATTAATCATTTGCCCATTCCCAAAAAAATGGAATGTCTTTTTTATAGTGCATGGATTAGGAGGTTAAATTACATATTTGTCATTAATGAATAGACTTTCTCACCGTACTCTTCTACTTTTTGTAAACAACTTAAGGGGTCTAATATTTCACCCCCTTTCAATGCTTATGTTTGCTTTAGTTTAGCCCTCAATACATAAAATAAGACCTTACATTTACAATAATAGGGCTTATTATTATAGTCCATATTTTTCTTCCCTTATGAGTAGCCCCCCCGGTCCTTGCGAAGATGTATGAGTAATGACTGACTAGTGATAAGAGTTTTTCTTTTCCTCTAAGCCTTATCGGATGGTGTCATTTGAACTTCCTCGGATCGACCTATCGGACTTCTTTGGAAACTGGTTTCCTTTGATCAAGAAATGTTTTGACTTTGGTACTTAGCTGCCCTGCATTAGCTTTTTTATTTTAACTTCTCAAATTGTACTTTATGGAATTAGTTTGGATTTATAACCTCTCTTTTAGTCATCATGACCTCACCCCAATCTACTTTATATTAGTTTGGCGTGCGTTGGTATCAGAGCTTTTTTAGCATTACTTTTGCCAAGACTCTGTTGCTCATTATCACACGCTTACACGCATGTTTGTATCGTAGGTAACGTGGCGATGCGGATTTTCTTTTAGGCTGACTCTTCAGCATTCACTCTTTTCCTCTCATATAATACCCAACTCATCTCTTATTTTCAAGTTTTCACATATCTTCTATGTTTATCCTAAAGGCTAGGTAATCGGTTATAGAGAGGTAAACACTTCTCTAAACAAACTTATTTTTTAACCCTTCATGTATGAAGAGTTTATTAATCTCGAAAGATATAAACTTTAGATTTGGTTTAACATCTCGAACAGGGCTACGAATCGTAAAACTTCTGGTACTACAGATTCTCCCACCTATGCAGATATCTTCAATTCAAACTTTCGTGACAACTGGTCTCTTATTCGGGAACATATTCAGTCTGGTGTTAGAGATCAGCCCCATAGTCAATTTTTCTTGAGAAACAACAAGGTTTACCCTTCAACTTCTAGGATCTCTCATAAATCATCTCCGTTCTTGACAATGGGTGAAGAGAAAGATAATTCTTCTAATTCGAAAAGAAAGGATAAGGCAAAGAGAAAAGTCTCCTGAAGCAGCTAAAAAATCTGCTAGGGTTAAGATTTCTTCCTCCATGATGCCCCATCAGGTAACTCCTCAAGGGTCTCCCCAGACTATTCCCAAAACTAGTCCTCGAAGACCTTCATCAAGAGGCGTCTGATTGGAGCATATGTTGATATCTATCTCTGAGATGCCAGAAATGACGCTAATAAATGAACCTGACAGTGATCATGAGAAAAATAATACAGTCGTAGTGGAGGTGCAGCCTATTCAGGCTATCTCAGCTTTAAATCTCGCCCCCTCGGACCGTCTCTGGGGAACAAAGAAAAGTCATTTCCTCCCCTGGAATTTAACATCATACCACATTCAAAGAAAGACAAAAAAAGGAGGAGTAAACCACGTTTGCTCGGAACGAACCTAGAAAATATCTTGGGCAATAACATTTGTCGGATCGAACCCAAACACTTGCTTGCCCTTTATAAAATAAAGTACAATGTTAAAAAACAAAGAGAGAAGTAGCCGCAGGAGGCGGTTAGAGTTTTTTGTTTTTAGGGAATGCTCCTTTTTGTATTGAACTATTTTTTTTATAATGCAAACCCAAGTAAGGATCTCAATATATAGAGAACTTAGAGGCCTATACAAGGAAACTTAATACACTGAATATTCTAACACTCCCCCTCAAGTTGTGAAGTGGGATCACCAATACCCAACTTGGATAAAACTGATTCGAATGTTCTTGCAGCAACCGATTTTGTCAGGATGTCTGCCAGTTGGTTTTCGGATCTAATAAACGGAAGTTCAACTGTCCCATCTTTAATATTTTCTTTTATGAAGTGCCTATCTATTTCAACGTGCTTTGTTCTATCATGTTGTACCGGGTTCTCTGAAATCTTAATCGCAGCTTTATTATCGCACATTAACTGAGTTGGACACTTCAGGGGGGATCCGATTTCTTTCATTATCTTCTTTAACCAAAGTATCTCGGTAATCCCCTTAACGATTCCTCTAAATTCTGATTCAGCACTTGACAATGATACTACTTTCTGTTTCTTACTCCTCCAAGTCACCAAGTTACCTCAAAGAAGAGTAAAGTAGCCAGCAGTTGATCGCTTGTCGTTAGGATTCCCTCCCCAATCAGCATCTGTGAATACTTCAACATCAAGGTGTCAATTTTTCTTAAAAATTATGCCTCTTCTTGGTGTGCCTTTGAGATATCGAATAATCCTCATTATTGCCTCCATATGGTGTTCCTGAGGATGATGCATGAACTGGCTAACTACTCCCACTGCGTATGCAATGTCGGGTCGAGTGTGAGCCAGGTAAATTAATTTTCCCACCAACCTTTGATACCTTTCTTTACTCGCTGGTTTGGTCCCTTCAATTATCTTTGGTTTGTGATTCACAGCCATAGGAGTGTCATTTGGTTTGCAATCCACCATGCCAACTTCAGCTAATAAATCCAATATATATTTCCGTTGGGAGATATAAATCCCTCCTCTTGACCTAAGAACCTTGATTCCTAAGAAATACTTCAATCCTCCAAGGTCTTTCATTTCGAACTCCTTGAAGAGTTTTTTCCTAAGAGAGCTAATTTCTTCTTCGTCATTCCCCGGTATAATCATATCGTCGACATATATTATAAGACAAGTGACTAATTCTCCTCTCTTTTTGTAAAACAAAGTATGATCCCCATTACTCTGTTTATAGCTATACTGCTTCATTGCCATTGTAAATCTCCCAAATCAAGCACGAGGAGACTGTTTGAGCCCACATAATGCCTTTTTCAGTTTACATACCTTATTTTCTTGAAAACCATCATAGAACCCTGGTGGGGGTTCCATATATACCTCTTCTTCTAAGTCTCAATGTAAGAAAGCATTCTTTACATCAAATTGATGAAGAGGCCAATCTTTATTCGCAACTATTGAAAGTAAAACTTTGATAGTATCAATCTTTGCAACCGGAGAGAACATTTCAGAGTAGTTTATACCATATGTTTGTGTATATCCTTTGGCAACCAATCTTGCCTTGTGTCGCTCAATGGTGCCATCGGATTTATATTTTATATTAAACACCCATCTAGACCCGACTGCTTTCTTTCCTTGTGGTAACACACAATTCTCCCATGTATCATTCCTTTTTAGAGCTTCCATTTCGGTATTCATTGCCTTATGCCATTCAGTCATCTTCTTAGCTTCTTGAGCTGTTTTAGGGATTTGTTCAGAAAGAATAGTAGCTCAAAACGCCTTTGTAATCTTCGTCATTCTTTTCCTGTCCGTTTTTACCGGATATGTAGAAGCACGAGGTATGTTTGGTGGCGCCATCTACCGACTCTGTCGGCACATCCTCAAAGTAACTTTCATATAGCAACCAGTCGAGTGATTCACTTACTTTCTCCCCCTGAGCACGAGATTGGTGGTCAAAAAAATAATCGGATTCTAAGAAGTCACAGTTCATGGTAACATGGATTCAACGAGTAACCGGATTGTAACACCGATAGCCCATTTGATGAACACCGTACCCAATGAATACACACTTTCCAGCACACCGATTAAGTTTGTTTCGACTAGTTTTGGGGATATGAACAAATACCAAACAACCAAAGACATGAGGTGGTAAGGTCATAATAGATGGAATTGTAACTTGGGTGGCAAGCACTTGTAATGGAGTTTTATTTCCTAGACATCGGGTTGGTAGACGATTTGCAAGATACGTGGCTGTAGCAAGAGCTTATGGCCAAAGATAATGAGGAACTCTAGATTCAATCATAATAGCACGAGTTTTTTTAAGTAAAGTACAATTTTTTCGTTCTGAAGTACCGTTTTGTTGAGGTGTGTTTGGACAAGTGGTTTGATGGATAAGACCATTTGTTTTGAAAAAATTATGCATTGTTTGGTTGACAAACTCCGTTCCATTATCAGAACGAAGAATCTGTATTTTTTCCAAATTGAGTCAAAATCATTTTGTAAAAACAAACAAATATTTCTCGTACTTCCGATTTATGTTTCATGAAGTATATCCAAGTCATTCTTAAGAAATCATCCACAGATAAAACAAATTATCTGATTTGATTGTTAGTGGAATTTGGTGCTGGACCCCAAACATCAGAATGGATTAGCGAAAAAGCATAATCAACTCTTGTATTACTTTGATTAAATGAGACCCTACGATTCTTTGCAAGAATGCAGGTTTCACATTTCTCATGAATGGAATTATTCAAAAAAGACTAGGAAATAAACTTTTAAGATAGCTAAAAGAAGGATGACCAAGTCACCAGTGCCATAACCAAAGTTTCCTTTCGGTTGTTCTGTGAGCAAGCATGGCATGTCCCTTATGAACTACCTCATCAACATAATAGAGACCTCCTTGTTCAGTACCATGCCCAATGATCTCCTTCGTACGAATTTCCTGTAAAATGCAAAAATATGGATACATAAGAACCACACAGTTGAGTTGTTTTGTCACTTGACTAACAGATAATAACTTTAAGGATAGTGAAGGAATGTAGAGGCAGTTTTTAATTTCCATTTTTTCCGAAAAAATAATTGAACCTCCCTTTTTGACTTCACAAATTTCTCCACTAGCAGTCTCAATATGGGACTTCTTTGGAGATGACATGTCACCAAAGTCTTTAGGATCATGAGACATGGTGCCCGTAGCCCCACAATCAAATATCTAATTCATTGATTTCTCAAACCTTTTACCTCCAAGTTTTTTATAGGAGTTCGCCGTCATTCCTCCAAAACTAGTACCACATCCTTGCTCATTTTTATTCGAATCTTCACCGCTACTTGTAGACGAAGCCCGTTTGAAATTAGATCCAAAACACTAGTTATTTTTCTCCTTATGACCGCCCTCCCACCATTCTGGATAGCCAACCAGCTGGAAACATGTCTCTTTAGTGTGTTTCTTCATCCCACAATGAGTGCAATACAACTTGGATTTATCTTCTTTCTCTTTGGATCCGAATTTAAACCTCTGTGCAGAATCTTTAGCAGCCAAACCCATTCCAATTTCAATCGAGTCACTATCAGAAGAACTTGATTTTAGTATATTAAGCCTGGCCACTTCCCTTCGTATTGTGGCATATGCTGTTTCTACAGAAGGAAGAGGATTTTTTTTTCAGGATATCTCTCTTGAATGGTTCCAGCTTGTTATTAATCGTCATTAGCAATTGATAGAGTCTTTGTTCTTGAGTCTTCTTATTATAGATCTGAATGTCTTATGGGTCTTTCATAGGGTTCGAATTTCGCCTATCTATAGACATCCAGATGTTCTGCAGTTTGTTCCAAAAGTCTTCTAGTGTATCAGACCCTTGCCTTAATGAATTAGCCCTCTTATGAAGGTCAAACACCTGTAACGAATCTGTACCAGAACTGTATATGGTGGCTAAACCATCCCAGAGGGCTTTTACAGTAGGATATTGCGAGACATTATTCACCAAGCTGGATTCAAGATTCTGGATAATCATGTGAAAACATATTGATCATCTTGTTCCCACCTGGTATATGTGTTGTCAGTTTTGGATGGAGATGTCGACTCCCCTGTAATGTGAGAACCTCTCCCCCTTCCCCCAATTGCTTTCTTCATCAGGTTTGCCTATAAGGCATAATTTTCACCACCGAGTTTAATCCCTAGGGATAAATTCTTGGGGTTAGTTGTTTGTTGTTGTGTTCCGAGACCATTTCTCAGAATGGCAGCAATCTGCATTGTTAATTCATCAGGAATTTGACTGACCACGACTTCATTTCCAGCCATCTTTGTTGAGGATGTTCAGAATTCCCAGAATCACACGTGCTCTGATACCATGTTAAAAAAAAAGTAGCCGCATGAGGCGGCTAGGGTTTTGTGTTTTTAGGGAATGTCCTTTTTTGTATTGAACTGTTTTTTTATAATGCAAACCCAAGTAAGACTCTCAATATATAGAGAACTTAGAGGTCTATACAAGGAAACTTAATACACTGAATATTCTAACATACAAGTACTTCCACCCATACGAGAAGGTAATACCAAAGGATCGATGGTGCATCCCCAAAATTGTAATTATCTTATTCTCAACTGTTGGTGAGACATTGTTATCTGTTCGGGACCATGGCCTAATTCTCTATACGGAATTAGTGAATTGGGGTCTTCCTTTGCCTTAAGATCTTGCTTTGGTAGAATACTTCAACCTTATCGAACTTTTCCCATCACAGGCTGACCGTAATATATGGTATACGTTAATGGCTTCTATCATGGCCTCTAGGATTTCTGAAATTGAACTTTCCATGGAAGAGCTTGTGTCAATTTTGGAAGTGGCTAAGAACTCCCACTACCCATTTTAATCTCTTGGTAAAAGATTTTTTAGACCTGACAAGGAATGGAAGCAGTAATTTATTTTTATCTCCGGTTTGTGGGAAGCTGGCTTTGAAGACACCCCGGATATGCCTCATCGTGTAACTGTAAGATGGTCTAGAAGAGGTATTTTACTTGCACATTTGCATTGGTTGGTATTTTTATAATATGTTGAGACTAAACGTTTTCTTCTTGACAACTATGAAAGGGATTTCCAAACCTTTCAGAGATTATGTTGTCTCCGTGATTTGTTTTTAGAAGTTTAGTCTTTGAGTAGGTGACAACTAGAGTTACAGATTTCATCGATGCTTCACCCCATCGAACTTGGTTAGAAGCCAACTCTGGGGGTATGATCCTGGCCATAAAAAATCTTTAAAAGAGTTCATGATTCCTCCCCCGGAAGTTGTTGTCCTCAAACGTTTGGAAGGCTTAGACAACATGGTTTTCCTACCCACTCACGCTTGAGCTTCCAGCCATATTGATGTTGAGAAATCTGATAGGGAAGATGAGAGGACCGAGAAGGATGATTATGTAGACAATGATGCCGGTTTGGATTATGATGTCCGGGGAGCCAAAGACTAAAATCCAGGTGGAACATGAGGTAGAGGTTCAAGAGAAACAATAAATTGATGCTCAACAGCCCCAAAACTTTGGAGTTTAAGGGGAACTTCATGCTGAAAATCAACCGGAAGAGCCAACTGATGTTCGGGGATCATTATCATCTGAGACTTTAGAGGAATAAAGGGTTGGTGCTGATTTTGAGACTGTGGTTGAAGTATGACCAGCTAGGAGGGAAGGTGTTGTAAGGCCTCAGAGATTTTATGCTCAGGAGAAACAGATGAATCAAGTTGACAACGAAGGAAAAAGTGATAATACAACAGCCCCAAGTTCCCTTCCCCCCAATTAAGAAGGTTGTTGTAGTGGACTCAGATTCGGGTGGTGAGTTTGTTGTCCAAAAAATATCGGGTGCTGGGCAAGTGAATCAAGACGAAATTAATGGAGAATGAGAAGGTCTTTCTTCTGCCTCAGTTTATTTTGATGTTTATGAAAATGATTATGTCACCAGTGAGCTTAACAGGTTGTTGTGTGTTGTTGCTTTTCTTAAAAGGAAATCCAACTGTAGGGACCACTATAAGAATTAAGTCATTCAGAAGAGGGCCAATGTGAGGAACTTAAACACTGAAGTAAATAATTTGAATACTAAAGTGGCCAATCTTAAAAACCATTCTAAAAAATTTGAATATCGAGGTCAATAGGCTCAAATCTGATGCAACAAACTCAAGTACCAAGGTGACCAACTTAAAAAAGGTAGTTGAAGACCTGAAGGGGATACTGACTGGGTTGCGGAGTGTTAAAGAAGAGCTTACTCAGGAGAAAAAAATATGATGACTATCAGAAGAAAATTTCTTCCTTAGAGACCACCATTTCCGAGGAAAAGGTAAAGTATGATGATGAGAGGGAATACTGGATTACCCAAGATCTCCAAAGAGACACCTTGGTAATAGTCTCACCGAATCTTGCACAAATACTAAGAGTTACTTTGAGAGATTCATTGAAGACCTCAAGAACGTTACTAAAGAGAATAAATTTATGAAGAAAAACTTTTAAGTTGAGAAAAAGAAAAATTTAAATGCTTATGCTGTTGATGTTGTCGCTCGCCTCGAACAAAGAGATGCCAACCTGAGGTCAACTTTTGTACTGGAGATACATTAACATTTTCCTTATATTAAATTGGCTAGTCTTTGGTAACGCGTGATAGAAAGACATCGCCCAGTTGGCGTTTCCGCAAAAGATTTGGTGAGTAGCAGTGATTCAGAGAGTTCTTCCTCCGAGTCTAGCCCTTCAAAAGGTAGCAATGAGAATTCTACTTCCGACTAGTGTTATTGTCTCCTCATTTTTTATATTATCTCTTTTACTGACTGTTTGAAGGCATAACTTATGGGGTTTTATTTTGTGTAATCATTTTTGTATAGTAACTTTTACTTTATGTTGTGGAAAGTATTTAAGCTCTTCCTCCACTTCTTTCTACTAAAGTTCTCCATATGGACATAGCCATTATTTCACTCTAAATAATTTTAGATGATCTTAATTAGTTCAAAAAAGTGAACATTTTGCCTTCCAAATAATTTTGGAAGACCTCTATTAGTTCAAAACAATGAACATTTTTCCCTCAAAATAATTTTGGAAGACCTTTGATATTTCAAAACAATCAAAATATTTCCCTCCAGAGAATTTTGGAGGACCTCTATTAGTTCAAAATAATGAACATTTTTCCCTTAAAAGAATTTTGGAGGACCTTTATTAGTTCAAAACAATGAACATCTTGCCCTCAAAAGAATTTTGGAGGACCACTATTAGTTCAAAATAATAAACATTTTGCCCTCTAAAGAATTTTGGATGACCTCTATTAGTTTAAAACAATTAACATCTTACCCTCCAAAGAATTTTGGAGGACCTCTATTAGTTCAAAACAATAAACATCTTGCCCTCAAAAGAATTTTGGAGGACCTCTGTTAGTTCAAAACAATGAACATCTTGCCCTCCAAAGAATTTTGGAAGACTTGACGAAGTTAAAAATGCACTCAGCACAAACTATTTTTAAGATGACAAACTGATATTGTATATAAGTTGGCTATTAGGACACCTTATTAAAACCTTCATGCGCCACCGGGGTAGGAAATCGTATGCGACCGATACTTACATAATTCATAAAGAAAATATTTACAAGTTTACATAGTCATTCTATATATAGCTTAAGATGTTCGATATTCTATGGATGAAGAAAATCTCTTCCCAACTAGTCCTTGAGTCTATATGTCCCTCGCTTGACTTTCTTCGTTACCGTATACGGACCTTCCCAATTCGGATCCAATTTGCCCAAACATTCTTTTGTTTGGAGGAATACATTTCTTAACACTTTATCCCCTTCTTCAAATTCTTTTCTTCTTACTTTCGAAGCATAACGATTTCTCATTAAAGTCTGGTAATGTAATGAAATCAATTGAGCCTATTATCATTTGTCTCATCAAATTACTCGTTGAGTTTGTACGAAGGGAAAATTGTTTATGATAGAACTACTGCATCCATCCCATAAACCAATGCAAATGTTGATTCTTGTGTTGTTGTTCCCGGGGTAGTTTTGTAAGCCTATATGACTTTTTGTTGGTAATATGGCCATTTTCCAAACTTTCTTTCCAAATTATTTCGTAACCCATCCAAGACTGTCCGATTGGTGACTTCAACTTGGCAGTTCGCTTGGGGGTGGAAATGCGATAAGAAGCATTGTCGAATCCCCTTTGATGCACAAAAATCTTTCATCTTTTTGTTATTAAACAGTGGTCCACTGCCCATCATTATTTTCCTTGGAACCCCAAAACGGAAACAAATATTGGAAATGATAATTTTGATAACATCTTTAGCTTTGGTTCCCGCCAAAGGCTCGGCCTCCACCCACTTGGAAAAGTAGTCTATCACAACAATGATCATTTGCCTTCCTCCTGAAGCCATTGGTAATGGTCCAACTAAATCAATACCCCAACGATCGAATGGAAGTGATTCAGATATTGATTCAAGTGGCACACCTGGTGCATGAATCGTATTAGCAAATCTCTGGCAAGTGTCACATTTTTGAACGAGTTCTTTCACATCCACGAAGAGTGTACGCCAATAATATCCAGCAAGAAGAACTCTTCGTAGCAGCGTCTTGTACCATAGTGTGCTGATATTTCCCCATCATGTAATTCTGATAGTCTCATATAGGACACATTCTCTCCCATACATTGAAGCAAATGTCTGCTAAAATATTTTTTATACAGTACATTCCGAAGATAACATATCCATAAGCCTTGAAACGTATTTTCTTTGCCAATACTTTATCAGTTGGCAACATATCATTTATCAGAAATTCTTTGATCTCACTCATGCAATCCTTTGTTGTGCTTGTGGAAATTTGGAAAGCTTCTATAATCCTTTCACTGGGTTCAGACTCTTTTACTATCGAAGGATTTTCCTGTGTGACAATCGAAGGGTATTGCTCAGAATTGGAAGTGGAAGCCAATGAATTAACTACTGAGTTGCCTGCCCTGTGAACATGTTCATATCTTACACTTTCAAATGTTAAAGTTAATGTTGCCAACTCTCTAAGATAATTAACTAAATGGTATTTTCTTTCCTCGGATTGGCCTGGCGTATGATTTATGAGGAGCTACGAATCACTCATCAATCTTACTTTCTTTTCCCCACACACTTTAGCTAACCTCAAACCTGCAAGATCAACTCTGTATTCCGCTTCATTATTTGATGCATTAAAACCAAAACGAATTGCTTGATGCATGGATATCCTTTCCGGGGACACCAAATGTACTCCTGCCCCCACAACTTGATGAGCTAGAACCACCATATCTTCGAACAATCCACTCTGCTCCAAAGATTTCTTCATCAATTTCCATATCTAACCGTTCTGAATGAAACTTCACTAAAAAGTCCGCCAACGCTGCGCTTTAATAACAGTTATTTATTCAAACTCAATATCAAAGTCTCATAACTCAACCGACCACTTAGTCATTCTTCCCGATATATCAAGCCTTTACAACATATTCCTCAACAGAAAATATTTTTGTATTATAATAGAATGAGCCTGAAAATAAGGTCTCATTTTTTATGTTGCGATAACTAGTACAAAGCCAACTTCTCTAAATTTAGGTATCTTTTCTCAACATTCAGAAGGCTTTTACTCATATAATATACTGGTTTAGAAGAATTATCTTCTTCCCGGATTAGAACAACATTAACAACACAACTTGACACTCCAAATAGACATATAACTTCTCTCCCGGATTTGGATTTATCAAGATTTTCGGAGAGGATATATATTCTTTTATCTGATTAAATACATCCGAGCAATCTTGTGGCCAAGAGAAACAATTTTACTTTCTCAACACTTGGAAAAAAGGTGCACACTTGTCTGATGATCATGAAATAAACCTGTTCAAAGCTGCCAACCTCCCTGTTAAGATTTATACCTCTTGAATTGTTTTGGGTGGATTCATTATACTTAACGCCCTAAGTTGTACATGATCAACCTCTATTCCTTGCTCACTGATTATGTACCCTAAGAATTTTCCGGATCTGACCCCAAACATATATTTTTATGAATTTAACTTCAAATTTATCTTTGCTAGGTTGGCAAAAGTTTTTTCTAAGTATGCCAAACGATCTTCATCTTTTGTACTTTTAACCAACATATTATCGATATATACTTCAAGATTCCTCCCAATTTGAGTCTCAAAAGATTTATTCACTAAACTCTAATATGTTGCTCTAGTATTCTTTAACCCGAATAACATTAATTTGTAGCAGTTCAAACCTTGGCCAGTGATAAAAGTAGTGTGCTCCTGATCCTTGGGATCTATTTGAATCTGATTATAACCAGCATAAGCATCCATAAAAGAAAGAAGGCGATTTCTGAAAGTTGAATCAACTAGTTGATCTATTTTTGGTACGAGGAAATGATCTTTGGGGTGGGCTCAATTCAGATCAGTAAAGTCTATACACATCTGCTCTTTGCCATTCTTTTCTTTACCAGAACTGGATTAGCAATCCATAAAGGATATTGGGATTCACGTATGTGTCCGACTTTAGTTAAGCGATCTACTTCTGCCATAATGGCTTCAGATTTTTCTTGGGAAAATATCTCATATTATCAGAATTATGTGACGGACACTGCTATGTATGGTTAATCTATGGCAGATAACTTATGCAGGTACCCCTATGACACACTCTGTACACCATGCAAATAAATGTAACTTTGTCAATAAAAACTTAATTAAACTTTTCTTTACCTCCGAGGATAAATTGATTCTGATTTTAAGATTTTTTTATGAGAGACAAAACATAGTCCTTGAAGCCTTCGTCTGGGACCATAAAATCGGGGCCCTCTCTCGGGTCATCCATAGGATGACCCCCCCCTCCCCCCCGACTGTTATTCTTTCATTTATTCGACCCCCTTGACTTTCTTAGGGGCCAATATTGTTCGATAATATTCTTTTGCTATCTTTTGACTGCTTCTAACCGCTCCCACATTATTCCAACGACCTATTTCAAGCATTGGTGAATAGTATACAAGATTGCATGCATTTTAGATAGCAATGACCTTCCAAAAATTTCATTGTACAATATTGGGGCATCTACTATGATGAATAACACCGTAATTCCCTTCTTAAACGGTCCCCGACCCAAATCAACCCTTCCTTCGAATTCTCCTATTACTTCGGTTGTTGTTCCAGTAAAGCCTACTATAGTCTGATCCGATCGCAGAATTGTTGGTGGGTTTTGAATCTGGCTATAAGTTGTCATAAATATGATGTTAGTCGAACTGCTAGTATCTATCATAATTTTTCGGATCTTGTTTACGGTTATCTCCGCTCCGATGACTACTACATCCTCATGGTGGGCAGCTACATCTCGCGTATCATCATCATCAAAGCAAAGTATCGAAGATGGAATTCTATACAAAAATGTTGAAGCTCCTGCCTCCAACTGAGTTGCTAGACTACCAATATGCCTTTTTCGAGAATAGTTTGATACATCTGCAACAGTATCTCCTCCAAAAATTGTTAGTTGTTCAAAGAAAACACATAACTCACTAACATTCCCCTTAGCAACCGGTTCCTCTACCATATTGATATTATTTCTGCCCGACTTCAGATCTAGGTACTCAGCTAAAATATCAAATGCGTCAATAGATTCTTCATTAACCAACTCATTTATCATTAGAGCATCCTCCTGCTTCGGGGCAGGCTCCTGTTTCGAAGCTACAACATTTTTTTTCACAAAGTCAGCCAGCTTTCCATTTTCAATTAAATACTAGATTTTCTTCTTTAATGCTACATAATCTTTGGTATCATGTCCAATATCCTCATGGTACTGACAATATTTATTTTTTATATTCTCCCTTGGAATATGCATTAGTATCATGACCAATATCCTCATGCTACACTTAGACGGGATTTCTCAAAAATCACTACCACATTCTCTGTTAGTTCAACAAAAATCACTACTGCTGGTGAATATATTTTTTCTCTTGAAGAAACATGGTTTGAATTATGTGTTGGTGCTCGGGCCCTTTCATTATTGACTTGTTAAGCGATCTGAGGTTGAACATTTGTTGAGGAAGTTGTATTTCTGGTCGTCATCGGATCTTGATAAAACTAGGCCATAAATTCTATCTCTGAGGCTCGTGTTTCCTCTACTATTTTGTCTATTTGATCCAAAAGCACTCCAAAGGTCATTGTTTGTGTCCCTGCTGCATTATCTTTCATCACCTCCGGAAGCAGGCCCATTCAGAAAGCTGCTAGAGCCATTTTATCCTCGCAAAATTCGATATCAGTTTTCACTTGGATAAAATGTTTTATATAGTCTTTAAGAGTTTCCCTCACTTTTTGTCTGCAATAGATAATTATATCCCCATTGGCACAATTTGTTTTACTACGCACGAAATGTTGGCGAAACATACTCCAAAACATGTCCAAGTTTTTGATACAACTCTGTGGAAGCTGATTGTACCATTTTGAAGCAACATTCTTGAAAGTTTGAGAGAAATTCCTACACAATAACTTATCATCATCATAATTGATCATGGAAAAATTGAATTGTTCAATGTGATTATCGGGGTCTTGAGTCCCATCAAACTTCTCCAATTTAAAAATGTCAAACCACTTTGGGAGATGTCCAGAAAGAATTTTCGTGGAGAGTGGAGACGACCTCCAATTATGTCCTACTTTGTAGGCACTCCCCATCGGACCTTCATTGGTGAATGCATATAAGCCTTCCTCAGAAGGATAAGTATACTGGTTGTCAATGCGGTACTCGGGGTTGTGAACGTCCGATTGGGCCTACACATGTGAAAACTTGATTTCCTGCTAATACTCTCGTTCATACTTTTCCTTCCTAGAGTCCTTATCCCCTCGACTAGTCTGACGACTAAATTTATACTTCTTTGAAAATTACCTCATGTAACTCTTTTGGTATCGACCGGTATCGATCCGATGAAAAAGAACCATCTGAGTCGGTAGATGAATATTCACTAGACTCCGACCTCTTACTACGATGGTCGAATCACCTTCTTTTTGGTCGAACGACGACTTCTCATCATTTTCCTTTCCTCGGACCGAGAAGCATATTTATCATCAGTTCGCACTGTTTGTTCTCATCGGATCTCAGATTTAAGCCTTTGTGCATTCATCAACATTTCTTTCTATGCGTTCAGCTTCTCAACATCCTCTAATAATTCATTGTGTCGAGCTACCAACAATGATTGCTCAAGTATTTATTCTAGAAATATCGATCATCATTATTTTCCTCGTTAGGACTAGCTTCTCGACCATGAAATCTCCAGACGAACCTCCCACCGCGAGACATTTCGGATCAGCTTTTTGCTCTGCACGGATTTAAACCTCCATCCTTTTTATAATGTTTTTAGATGAATTTTAAGGTTTTAAAACAGCGATTCCAGGTACTAATCGTGTTCCCACAAACGACGCCACTTATAAGTTTGAAGGTATTTGATTATTCAATCCGCACTAAACAATGTTCATATGAGAGTAAGTGATAAAGAGATGTTTGTAGGAGAGTGATTCTATAGAGAGAAACGAATAATGTAAAGAGAGAAGAAGACAAAATGAATAAATGTCTCAATCATTCATTAATCATTGGTCTATTTCCAAAAAAAGAATGTCCTTTATATAGTGCATGAATTAGGAGATGAAATTACATATTCGTCATTAATGAATATACTTTCTCACCCCACTCTTCTACTATTTGTAAACAACTTTTAGGGGTCTAACATTTTACCCCTCAATTCTTATATTTGCTTTAGTTTAGCCCTCAATACATAAAATAAGACCTTACATTTACAATAATAGGATCTGTTATTATAGTTCATATTTTCCTTCCTTATCCATATTCATCTTAAAAAACAAAGTCAACAATATTTTCGTATTTGTTTCGAATTACAGTTCAAAATATATGAACATTTAGGATTAAATTTTTAAAAAAAATATATATTTAGTTGTTTAATAAATTTTATATAAAAAATATTTTAGATATAAAATCTCTTAAATTTTTTAGACATTTTTTGAATGTATCTTAATATTAATTAAGTCTCCCGTTGTACCATCTCTAAAACATATTATTATTATTTTGCATTCATCACTTTAATAAAGTAATAATTATAGTAAATATAAAGAATGAGTTAGAATAAATACTTAATTTACAAACATACATTGTTAAAATTTAATCCATATTTACCCAAAATATAACTAGGTTTTTGGAGATGCTCTTAGACTAATATTAATAGACACTGATATTTAAAGGTCACAGAATCATGAAATGATGAATGCTGATGTCTAGGGGAATTTGGCCACCGATGGTGGCCAGCATCTAATTTAAATATTTGATATTTGACAATGACTCTAACCTATAACATGACGTGTACAATAGAGGTGGAGTAAAATGTTCACTAAGTAGAACATCCATAACTTCAAAAACTATTTTTTCTTTCTAGGACTTCCAACGTTTATAAATTTTATTGTTCAATAAAAAATTAATGTCTCAAATCACAATTCATGCAAATGTTTTTTATAACTTAAGGGCAAATACAAAGATGGATCATTTGGAAATTTTGGCAGTCAATTCTCTTACAAGCTTAGCTGCAACCATTGCTGTCATTCCATCAACCGTATCGCGCTGCGGATTGAACTCGACCACATCCGCACCAACAACATCACCTTGGAGGTTGTGTAAGATATTGAGGACATCACGGAATGTTAGACCTCCGGGTTCAATATGGGACACACCAGGGGCAAATGCCGGATCAAGACTATCCAAGTCCACTGAGACATACACACCTTTAACTCCTTCACCTAGTTTCTGTTCAAGACACGTAACTAGTTTAGGATACTTTAGAATTCCACATCACAAACTCGAAAAACTAAAAAAATAGGTTATACATATTACTATATCTGTCAATCATTATTAGTTTTCTTCTCGTAAAACAAAAATCTTAAAAATAATGTGAATTTAGAGTGAGAGATAGAGACCAGGTTTTCCAAAATCTGGCGATCTCTCGAGAAGGTTCGCATTTCATATTGCTCCACCCCGAACTTTTTGCCTTGCTCTCTTCCTTCACTATTTATTGATCTGATGCCAACCTGCATTAACAGTTTTATATGAGATATATTATTGACACAACTATGTATATCTAGTTCACAAATGCATCATATGTTCATGCCATTTGACTAGCTTTCGCTCGCAATTTGAATAGAAAACTGAATAATCAATATATTCGGCAGTAAAACCTTGAATATATATTGTTAAACTAGCATCCAGACACACATATAGCACAAGTTGCAATATTGAAGGAAATTCAACCTAATTAACTCCCAAAAGACATCTTAAGGGAGGAGTTATCTGCTTAAAATATCTGTGTGATATAATAACATATATGAATACTCTCCATCCGCAACATACGGTGCACTATATTCACATATATAAACTACTCCGACCCCGTGTCTATCTTCATACATAATATCACAAAAAGAGATATCTAGCTACAAGCTGCAGATGAGCAAGAATGAACCTATACTATCACAAGTGTTTTACAGTTTACAGAAGTCATATCACAATCAGCCCTTAGATTATACAGAAAGACCAGATGGTTTAACTCACAGATTTGTAACAAGAAAATACGCGAAAAAATCATTAAATAATCTCTTTGCATATGAGTAATCAGGTTAATTCCGGATATGACAGATTACCTGCAAAAGCCGCCTAGCATAGCCACCTTCCATAATACGAGCAAATGATGATGCATGTGAGTACTTATTTCCTTCAAATGCGTGATAAATATCCGGATGGGCATCCAGGTGAAGAATATCCACAGGTCCTCCTAGCTTTTCAGAGACAGCTCTTACAACAGGATAAGATATTGAGTGGTCACCACCTAAGACCAGGGGGCGCAATGGAGCCTGAAAAGTATGGACAAATAGTTGGTAGTCATTTTTTATAGCCGATAATTTCAATCAATATATATATATATATACATATATCTAAAGCATTTTCTGAATCAAGACAGTATGTAAAAATCAATATGTTACCCAGATACTAGATCCTTCTCATTGATTAGTTCAAATCATCTTCCACTTTAAAGAAAATTATGAACAAGCCATGTAGGAACTAGCTTGGATCAGAGAGATAAAATTCACTCTCGGGAAAAATCCATTTCTATGCATATAGTTTATAATCCAAGTCATGTAAATAGTAAACTGTAGTAAACCTAGCTTGATAATGTTTTTACAATACACGAGATAACATATTTGCCTCCATCGAGCCTAATCCAAAAAAAATCCTTAATGCATAGAAACACAATTTGACAAAATAAAACATTGGCTACCTTCTTCAGTTGTTGAGTTTGTACTTTCGCACCACATTGCCTCCCTAATGCGAGGAGGAGCAAATGCTGGTCCTTGAAGAAATGAAGAATTATGCCCAAGAGGAACTCCTAGAAGAGTCAAGAGATGTTGAAGCTACAGCCCCGCCTAAAGCCCGGATAAGCTCTCCCTGTCCAAACAACAAGTTCAGCTTCCTATGGGTATTCTACCCACAAAACAAAAACAAATAGAGGACAGTTTCGACCTAAAATCTACTAGATTAAGATATCAAGAACAAACCTTAAGCTTTGCCCTCTCACGAATGAGAGTAAGAGAAGCTTCAATAACACGCTTTTGGCCATTCACTATCATGTCAACAGGCAAATTGGCAGCTTTCAGTTTTTGCAGGTAATGTCCTATGCCCGTTGACATGTCTGCAAACACTTGAAACAAATACTCATCTAATTACCACATTAATTCTTACATATGAGCGCAGATCATGAGGAAAACTTCAATGGTCACATATTGATTTCGGCCTCAAAAAAAGTCACATCAGCCATAAATTAAAGACAAAAAACCAATCAAACACACACCAACAATGATTTTAAACACATACACGAAAGAATTTAACCAGCAATATAAGTATCCATAAAATCACTTAGAACACAGAGGACAGTGATACAAGTCTAACAAACAACTAATAAAGTCTCTAATAGCATCATCTAATTCTCCACTGATCCTAATCGCTACTCAAACTCCAGCGTCTAGATCAGACTATCTGCAATGATTTCTTAACACTTGATTACACTCCCAATTGAAATTCTAGCACATAAATCAGATAATCTGATTGTTCTTAGTAAAACATACTCTTCGTAATCAAAATCACTGAGTTAATAATAATCTCTTAAAATCCTCCATAGATTCATCAAACACTACTCAGCTCAGCTTGTGCAGAGGTTGATAATGTTATTTTTATATTAAAACAATTGTTTGGTTGGTTTTGTATTTATTTATTTATTTATTTATTTATTTATTTATTTATTTATTTATATAAATCGAGACAAATAAATGTGATTATGAAGGTTTTTATTAGGATCTGTGATTTTTTTATACCCCGGATCAATTTCGATAACTAAACCGGCTCATTCTTATAATAAGATTTAAATCAGTGAATATTATATATTTTGTTTAATTTCGTCATTCGATTTGAATTACTTGGGAGTATTTTTCGATTTTTAGCGTTTGAGATTTAATTTATAAATTTTGCTAAATTGAAGGACTAAATTTATAAATTTTACAAATCATGGATTAAATTTATAGATTTTGTCAAAGTTTAGAAACTCCATATTAACACTAAAAACTAAATATTAAAAAAAAGTTTAAAGACTATTCATTTATTGAATCTTTATAACAATTTTAAAATCAAATTAAATACCATAAAAAAACTAATACACTTTATTTATTTTTAAAATTATGAATGAGAGTTTTTTTTCCATAAATTGAATTGCATTAATAAAAACAATTAAAAATATATGGACCTAATTGCAAGGTTTTAGAGAGAAAATGATTAAAATGCAATTTGACCAAAATTTAAATCAAGAAAGAGGAAGCCCCGCTTTCAATAAAACAGTATAGCTGAATCAAATTCTGAAATAGGGGAAAGAGCGTCATTGATGAAGAAGAGAAGCGTCATTGATGAAGAAGAGAAGCGTCAATCAGCCCAAGAGAAGAAGATCATTCTTTTAGGAGCTACGCAGTATTCGATCTCAAGTATCCGATTCCAAGACTCTCGAGTAAAGTAATTGCTCCCTATAAATATGACTGATAGTCATTGACAAGGTTATAAGCTTTTTCCAACAATTGAGTAAATGGGTCAGGTACCAAGGCGTCTTGTCGTAAAGTAGAAGATCAACAAGAATATTGGAATCAGTTTCGATATCCAGGTTGGTGATTTTCATCATTCTGCAAATAAGGAGTCCATAAAAAAGGGCTCTGTATTCAGCAACGATTGGGATGTTCTTCACATAGATACTTCCAAACCCAGAACCGTGTTGCCTTCATGATTCCTAACAAGGCTTCCTTCACTGCTTTCTCCAGTATTGGTACAAGCACCATCCTTGTTGAGTTTAAATCGGTTGGTTTTATGGTTTTCCACTTAAGAAACAAATGAAGACTTCTGTGTTTAAGGTGATTAACATATCCTAAGCTTGAAGAAATTCTTTGATCTTTGCCTCAACGAGAGTTACTAAGATTTTTGCATTATCAAGCCCAGAAAGAATATAGAGCATATGATTAATCATTAAGGTAGAGTTGGCACACTGACTTTTGTGCTTCATTTTATTTCAACCACACCAAATTATCCACAAGATGATGGCTGGAAGAATCTTGCGAATATCACATATGTTTGGGGTAGACCAGAACCAAGAACGAATAAGATGGGTCAGAGTCATATTGGAGAAGATGTGGATCTTAAAAAATGAACTGAAGTATACCCAAACAGCCCAAAAGTGAACGCATTGAATGAGGATGTGCTGCGTAGTTTCTTCATTGTTGCAGAATTGACATTTTGATGCCATTTGGAAGTGTCTCATCCGAAGAACAGAATCAGTGGGTATCCAGTTGTGAACCGATCTCCAAAGAAAGAAGGAGCACTTTCTCAGAGTAACTTTATTCCAGGTCTTTTGAAACACATTAGAAGTGTTGTCTTGTTTCTTAATAGCTTTCCATGTATCTTTGGTGTTGAACAACCCAACAGAAGAGAAGAGAGGGACCAATGGATTCATTGTTTTCAGTGAGTGTTAATTTCTTAATCTTTTCGATTTCAATAGAAGTAACACTACAACTAATCCATTCTATGTTCCAGTCTCCATTGTCCAATAGCTCTTTAGCTTGTTTATGTTAGCATTCCAAAGCCATATTTTATCATCAGTATCATTGAAGAGGATAAATGGATTTGTGGAGCACCATCGGCCAAGCCAAAAGTCTATATTTCCAATTTTCCGGATTCCAGTATATGTATTTCTCAATAATGTCTCTAATCTTCCAGATTTTGATCCAGACTTTAGAAGAGCTATAATTGGGTGAAATTTACTACAATATATTGAAGATGTGAGCTTGGCTCATAAAGAATCGGGATCTCTGAATGTGAACCACAGTTTCAAGGAAAAATATGCTGCATTTTTTCAATCTTTCTAAGATTTCGGCCACCCTCCTTATGAGTCTTGCAAATTCTATCATATTTAGACCAGGTAATAGAACTGTTATTTTCTTTATTCCCCCATAAGATTTCTTGTAAATTTCTTCTATTCACTCGATAACAGAGATAAGGATAAGCTTGTGTTGGATTAAATAAATGGGTAAGGCTGAAAGGATGGATTGAATCAAAGTTAATCTGCGAGCAAATGAGAGTGTAACCTTATCAAAATCAGAGAATTTGTTTCTGATCTTGGTGATCAAGTTTTCAAAATCACTAATCCTGGTTGCAGAGTTAATAGTGGATCCCAGATAGTCAAAAGGTAAATTTGTGTGCTTAAATCCCAGAGTCTTCTCAACAATATGAATTCTGTGTGTAGACATTTTTGCTGAGACATTGATCTTGGATTTGTTGTTGTTGATGAATTGACCCAAGACCCTTTGATAGTGATTTAGAAACTAGTTTTTTAGATTAATAGAATAGGACGAGCCATTGTTAAAAACCATGAAATCATCACCAAAGGCTAGGCAGTCGACTTTAAGCTTGCTTCTGGACTTGTATCTGGTGCTAGGATTGTCCTTAGAAAGTTTATTGATCCCTATGATTAAGTACTCCTCAGCCAGAATAAAGAGACTAGGAGAGAGGGGATCTCCCTGTCTTAGGCCATGAGTATTGCTGAAATAGCCTTTCATTTCTCTGTTGATGATGATTGAGGAGTAGACATTTGATATGCATTTATTCAGCAAAGACAAAACATTAAAACTGGGATTTAGTCTCTCGAAAGCTTTGGCTATATCAATCTTGAGAATCACATTATTTCCTTTGACTTTAGAGTTTAGATCATGACTAAGCTCATGGGTAATTAGAATAGTTTCATGGATACTTCTACCCTTCACAAAAGCATCATAGTCTTCAGAAATTAGCCTAGGCAAGAAGTTAGCAAGTCTATTTTTGATAAATTTGGCAATTATTATACTCAACAATGTAGTAAGACTGATAGGACGGTACTCTTGCCAAGTGTTAGGATGGTTAGTCTTAGGTATTAGACAGATTACAGTTGCTTGAATGCCAAAAGGGAGAGAGCAGCTTTGAAAAAACCCTGAATAACATCACATAAGTCTTTGTTGATGAAGGACCAGCATATTTTGTAGAATTCACCATTGAATCTATCAGGGCCTGCTGCAGAGACTGAGCTAAGGGAATTAATGATATCCTTGATTTCTTAAACATCAGGAATAACAAGCAAATTAGTATTATCTGCATCAGTAACAAGCTTATGAATAATATCATTTAAAATGCTAATATCATTATCATTCCTATTGTCGTTCAATGAAGTTTTCAAATAAGTCACCATAGAGGTACTGATTTCCTCTTGATTGTCTAGCCAAATATCCCCATCTCTTATTTTGTTAATCTTGTTTTTTTGCTTTTTTTCTAACAAAATTCTGAAAGATAGCAGTGTTTTATCACCGTCCTTCAGCCAAAATGAATGTGATTTCTGTCCCCAGTAAGCTTTCTCTCTATCAAGTACGGATAGGTTGGTTTTTCTGGCCTCCTCAAGTAAAATATTATCACTAGGAGAATGAGATTCTTGATAATTGTTTTCTCTGAAGTTGATCTCTTCCTCAACATTCTTGATGGCATCAAAGACGTTACCAAAGACAGTATGGTAAACATTAAGGCACAAAATATGTTCATCATTCAAAAGTACATCCACCTTAAAATCCAAATGTCACATAGCCCAAATTTTGTTGTTGATATTACTAGTGAATCTCATGAAATGCAGTTTCAGAGCAGTTGTTTGAAGGTTTGAAGTAGAAATCATCGGTTGTTGGATAGGCACAAAACTTGGCTTGAGAGATTTGGTTAAAGATTTCAATCGTTTCAAAGTGTTCTTGTCCCTTATCCCTCTTACATTCCAGTTGAGTATGAAGATAATCATTTGATTGAAGAGGAAGTTTTGGTGGCTCTCCTGAACTTGTTCAGTTTAAATGGTGTTAGACCAATTGAATTCCAACTTTTCTTGCTTTTCTTGGTTTCTATCTTTCTTGACTCAGTTTCTATATCTTTATTTTTTATTTTTTATTTCAGAAATTGGAGAACCAGGGAGGCTGCCAATATTATCTTTGCTATGCGATAATGTAGCTTTACTTGGCAGTTGGGTATCAAAAGAAGACTTTATGTCAATAGTATGTAAAACCTCTATGAGGTCTAATTCTTTGAGTTGAAAATGTTTTAATAATATATATTAGATAAAATATATTTAAAAATAGAAAATGTTAATAGTTAGTAACTTTTTATTTTTTGAATATTTTAAATTCATTTTATTCATCGATCTCAATAAATTAACTAAAATATATCATATTAGAAGAATTTAATTATATCCAACATTAATTTAACAGAACATAAAAATAGGTAACCAGTACCGGTAATGATGATATGTCATTTGGATGAAATTGGGATGGTATAAGAGATTATAGTGATGAGGGAGAATAAAAGACGTATTAGAAAAATTGTGAGGAAGTGTTTTTATTGGGGAAATATTGTAAAAGGTATAAATAGAAGTAGCTATGTGAATAAGTGGAAAAATATAAGGACTAAATGTGTAATAAATAAGAATTAAAGTGTGTGGGGCCGCTATTATACTATAAAAGGACCTCGCACGAGCTGATAAATGGGTTGATTACTTTCTCTCTCTAATAAGGCACTTTCACTAAAGATTCGGTTTTCATTGTTTAGTCCGCAAATATTCGCCTAACACAAAATCACCCTTGAGCTATTTCTTAATTCATCATATAGTAATTAATAATTTGTGAGCTTTATATATTATGTTTCCAAAGTTTAAACATTAATCACAGTAGTATTAATTAGAACAGAAAAGGTAAGATTATGATGAAAAATGGGTGGGATGAATTTTATAATATTAGGCCAAAGCTATTTCCTCCATGTTATTTTTTATTTCCTCCATCTTTCAAACTTTCAAAAACACTAGTGACTTATTTTTACCAAATTACCCTTATTTTTATTTCAAATTTATCACTAGATGCCATTTACCTAATAGATAGTCTTATATGAAAAAACACAGCATTAACCTAACTTTAATCCAAGATATATGATTGTATCTCTAAAATTAACCCTAAAACAAAGAACTTCAATAATTGTGGTTTAAATCTCGAATAATTGTGTATTATTATGCTAAAAAGTGTTTACACCATTATTTTATAACTTGCAGACACAGTGAAAGACTTTCTATCGCTTCTGTATTGAACTCGACTGCAGGTAATGAAGAACCTTCGTGTTTGTTCTGAATGTTTTTTTGAACACTCAGCATGTGATTCCGAGTAGGCCACTCGGAATCACATGCTGAGTGGGCGAAACAAAATTCAGAACAGTAGGATATCCCAAGGTGAACCCAAGATTAAACTCAAATCGATTCTAACAATGAAATCAAACCCCAAATGAAACAAAGAAGATGATTTCGTTATCTTACCCCAAATCAAACAACAAAATCTAACTACAAACCCTAATCGAAAAATGAAGAAGCAAAGAAGATGATTTCGTTATCTTACCTTCGGCTACTCTCTCTCTTTGTAAGGTAGTTCTCTAGGGTGAAGAATGGGTTTTGTTGTTAAGGTAGTTCTCTAGGGTGAAGAATGGGTTTTGTTGTACTGAATAGAATGGGTATGTTAGGGTAATGGTTTTGTGAAGAAAAAATAGGTAAAATGGCAATTTTGTAACTTATTTTATGGAGGAAATAACATCATGGAGGATTTTTCAAAAGATGGAGGAAATAAAAAATAACATGGAGGAAATAGCTTTGGCCATAATATTAATATGTTGCTAAATTTACAAGATAAGTTTTCAAATACTATTGAAATGTTTAATAGGGTAGGTCTGATTTTTTTAATTCTCTTTTATTTATTTTCTGCAGTTAATATTTTTTTTATGATCTGGTTATTTAGGTTGTTGGATCCTAAATCGTTTATTCTTATTATTATTTATTCATATTATAATATAAGATTTATTAATTGTTATTTCAAGCACTAATGTTTATTATCACCGATCAATTTTAAATCGTAAGTGTAGATTTTTTACCGAATCACAGTTACAAACTTATGTCGTTGAATGACCTATCTACTTCCTAATCGCTAAAAAGTTCATTCTCAATTGGAATTTTGGGGGTTTGGGAACAAGGCAACCATGAGAAGGCTCAAATCTATCAAAAAGTCTGAAAATATTGAATGTATGGTATTGCATGAGCATGTGATCTCTTACGAATATCTAGTCACAGTCTCTAGAAAACTTGGCTTTCAAGGTTTTTTAGGAATATAAATAACAAAATATGGGTCATGTGGAAATAAGGGTTTACAATTGAATTTTTAGCAAACCATAAACAGTTTTTACACTCTAGGGTCAAACACAATACTCTTGAAAAAGAGTTTAGAGTCATTATTATGTATGTAAAATACAGTATAGTACAAACGACTGCACTTTAGGACGGTTTAAGGACTCTAAGAGGATCCTAAAGATTGGTTGGTATTACGAGATTTCAACGCAATTTTGAATGCTTGAAAATATTTTTCTTATTCAAACAATTGTTCTACGAAGCATTTATGATTTCAACAATTCTTTATTAGATTGCCACTTAGAATATGTAGGCTACACGAGTTCAAAGTTCACTTGGACCAATAACTGGAAGTGAAAATAGGAAGATAAAGTTCTTTTCGAATCTCACTAGATGAACTACTTTGATCACACAAAGGTTAATTATCTAGCTAGGACATGTTCTAATAATACTTCATTAAGTATCTCTATCTCATCTGGCCAAGACAAAGTCAAGGCTTCATTAAAATTCTTTAACATAGGAACAATTCATAGTGACTTCCTATGTTTGGTGGAACTCAAGTAAAAAAGGAAATTATTGGTCCTCCCATTCAGGCTTTCTGGAATAAACTAAAAAGGCTGAAAACTAAGCTCAAATATTGGAACAATTAGGTCTCTGGTAATATATTTGATGTTGTAAAGAAATTGGAATATGAAGTCAAATTCAAATAAATATATTTTAAAAGCATTAAGAGTTCATATGACAAAGTTCTCATAGACAATGCTCAGGCAGTTCACTTGCAGTTGTTAGTTAAAGAAGAGGCTTATTGGGAGAAAAAGAGTTACACAAATTGGTTAAAAATGGGGACACGAACACTGCATGCTTTCCTAATTTCATTAGGAAAAGAATGATAATCAATGAAATCTTAAGTGATAACTTTTGGATAAGTGACCAAACAACTTTTGGAAAGTCGGCAAAAGATGACTTTAAACAACTCTTAACTGACCCTCTTAATAAAAAGAAAATAAAGATCTATTCACATATATACTTAATCTAATAACAGTTGGAGACAATGATATGTTAATGTCTTTTCTAACAGAATAGGAGATTCATGATATTGTCAAGTCGTTAAATATTAATTGTGCAACAATGATGGATTGTTACAATGGAAATTTTTATCAACATTGTTGATACATAATATCTAAAGACTTATGTGAAGCTATTACTACTTTATTTAAGGATCAAACAATCCTAATGTTATATATGTAACAGTCATCTTCCTAATACCTAAAGTAGAGTCACTAAATTCCTGGAAGAAGTTTAGACCTATAAGTCGGTGCACTATGTTTAATACGATTATCTCCAAGGTAATAAATAACATATTATTCACTTTGATATCCAAATTTATCTCAGGAGAACAATGAGGCTTTGTGAAAGATAGAAGCATACATGACAATTTTCAACTAGCACAAGAATTATCTCATAATATAAACATCAATGTCAGAGGAGGTAATATAATTATCAAAATTGACGTATCTAAAGTCTTTGATAGACTTTCCTTTCAGTTTATCCTAATAATTATGAGCTATTTTGGATTTGACAAAAGATTCCTAAACGTAGTCTTGAAGAGCATTAATAACATAAGATACTCTATTATTGTTAATTGAGAACTACATGGGTTCTTTAAGTCCACTAAATAGATTATGAAAGGTGATCATGTATCACTTAGCCTCTTCATTCTAGAAAAACATTATCTCATATAGGGGATAATAAAGATTATTAAAGACAAACAGGATTTGAGATTCAATTCAAGAAGTGATCTTAACAAACCTTGTTTGGCATTTGCGGATGACTTTATTATCTTCACCAATGGATCCTCCCAAAATGTCAAGCTGATTTGTGAACTCCTACAACACTATCAAGATAGATAAAGACATATTATAAAAAAAACTAAATTTACTACTTCTAAAAAGATGCATACTATAAGAGTCAAGATGATTGGAAAATACCATTGGCGTTGCATATAGTTTACTACCTACCAAATACCTACGGTTTACTGTTGACTGAAACAACATAATTTGCAATTTTGATGAGGTGGTTACTAAGAGTAAGAATATAATACTAGAGTAGGATAACAAACTGCTATCTTTTGGTGGCAGGCTAACAGTAATTTAAACAGTCATACTTATTATACCACCTTCAAAACTGTTTTCTACCTAAATCAGTGATTCAAAGAATATAAGGTATGTGCAACTCATGTGAAACTTGCTATCAACTGGTCAAAATGGATTAACTTGTGTAAACCATATGAGGAATGAGGCTTGAATAATATAAGATTGGAATACCTTTAAATAACATACTTATGCAAGCTATAGTTTAAGTTCAGATAACATAAGTCATTATGGGCTAAATACATGATTTATATTTACTGCCTTAATAAGTATCATATATTGGTCCAAGCAACAAGTAAATGATCAAAACCATGGAAAAGACTCATAAACATTAGATAATTAGTAGAATACTTCATCTATTGGATAATTGGTAAAAAAAAATATTGATTTATGGATTGAGAGATGGTGTAATCCCCATCATCTTATCTATTTCTCAACTAAAGAAGATAAATCATGGTCCAATATAGATAAGATTAATAACTACTGGTTGGATGGGCAATGGAATCTTGAATAACTGAAAAACATGGTACTTCTTTCATATATCACAAAAATAAGGAAAACTTCTCTTAATAACTTAGTTGAAGACACTATCAAATGGTCCACTTCTTCACTATGTAACTCCAACATAAAGAATACCTTAAATTCTATAAAACATAAAAGAATTAAATTTAATTTATTTAAAAGAATCTGGAACTCTATTACACAAAAAGTGTTATTTTTTCCTATGAAGAATCCTATATAACTGGCTCCTAGTGGATAACATTTTTCAAACTAAAAACTTCTCTATGGCATCAAAATGCCAATTTTATGAGAATACTGAATTTATTCAACATTTATTTGTTCAATGTAAAACATCACGGGATGTTTGGAGTCATTATGTTGGATTATTTTGTATTATATTTAGAAATCATATGTCTTTGCCTCATATAATCCGAAGCTGGTTCTGGTCTTCTAAAACAGATGTTCATAAAGAGTATTCTACTTCTAGTCATTTTTGGGTTATTTGGTCTTTAAGAAACAAACACTAACAGCAAAAGTTCAATATATGCTCAACGATGGATCATATCAACTATATTCTAACAAGCCTAGACTGTGCTAACTTAATCTTATTGGAGCCATAACTCAAACACTGCAATAGTTTTGGGTTGTATACATCATTTAAGTAAACCAAAGCTAACTCTTTCTCTCAAATAGATTCTACTTAAAGGCAATATATACAAACTCAATACATACGGTGTGTGTTGTCTTTTTGGAGAGTCTAGTTGTGATGGCCTCATTAGAGATAACAAGCGATGATACCATAGTTGTATTTAAAAGACTATATGGCAAACAATTTCCTATTATTGCTGAATACAGGGTTTTACTTGATGGGCTTCTTGTTTGTAAGAAAAATGTATAAATCTATAATGGTATAGAGACAAACTCAAGATTACTATCTCAAATATTTTTTTTAAAAGAAGCCCCTCTGGTATTTGTTACCTACTATAAACTATTGCATAAAGTTAATTACATCTTAAATGACAATAACTCACATATTTAGGGAACAAAACATGACAACGGATTGAATAACTAAAATGACTCTAAAAAAATTAGACTTCAATTAAGCTTGAGCCCTTACTTCCTTAAGGGCTATCACTTCTAGAAATCGGTTATCTAAGGCTTGGTGACAATGATTAACTACTAATTTAACGAAGACTGGCATCAAGGATATCATTTGTGCAAATTAATCTTACATGCATTTTCTTTGAACATATTAATAGTTTTTCATTATTAATATTTTCCTCAATTTTTTTTGATTGAGTCTAACACTCAATTAGCAGGCTATAAGTCCGACTACCCCTAGCTTTCTAGAATTTTATTTTTACACGACAAAGCTACCCTCAAACTGTCATAAGGAACACGAGCATAACAAAAAGTAGATGAAGATTAGTTAATATAAAAGGATTCATCATCGATAAAAATAAAATTTAGATACTTCATTATCAAAGAGAAAATCATACAAACATGAGCACTTATTTATTTGGAATATCAAAGAAGAAGAATCCCTCGTCATATTTTTGGTAACTTCAAATGATAGATACGAGGTCTTCCATGACTGAATCCTAGGTCTGTTAAAGGTAAAAATTAAGCTACTTGAATGCTAAAAGAAAAATTGACTAGAGATGGATATTGAGTTGACTATCTGCTAAAACAAAAGTTACCACATTCATTTAATGAAATGTTTGTTTCATTTTAAGCTCCTTAAAAAATTGTAAAGTTTAAATTATAAGTACAAGAAATTTAGATACTTCATTATCAAAGAAAAAATCATACAAACATGAGCACTTATTTATTTGGAATATCAAAGAAGAAGAATCCCTCGTCATATTTTTGGTAACTTCAAATGATAGATACGAGGTCTTCCAGGACTGAATCCTAGGTCTGTTAAAGGTAAAAATTAAGCTACTTGAATGCTAAAAGAAAAATTGACTAGAGATGGATATTGAGTTGACTATCTGCTAAAACAAAAGTTACCACATTCACTTAATGAAATTTTTGTTTCATTTTAAGCTCCTTAAAAAATTGTAAAGTTTAAATTATAAGTACAAGTATTTTTGGGGATTTATAAACTTTGTATTCTTTTCGAAG
Organism: Limnanthes douglasii subsp. nivea; assembly: GCA_036936605.1. Lineage (NCBI taxonomy): Eukaryota > Viridiplantae > Streptophyta > Magnoliopsida > Brassicales > Limnanthaceae > Limnanthes > Limnanthes douglasii. Next base: position 288,701,873 of record JAUPFV010000005.1, read on the forward strand.
TTTAATAAAAGTCGACTTTATAATAATAAAAATGTTTAATAGGACAGGTCTAACCTTGCGCATGTTTGTGAAATTTTGGTTGAGGTCTTCTAGCATAGAGCTTGTAGCATCATCACCTTCATATTCATCATTATCGAAATTGCGCAATAACGACAGAGGAGGAAAGGTGGGATAAAATACTAGAAATCCGACCTAAATCTGCTATGGTGGAGAGCCAAGAAGAACAACAATACCAACAAAGTCAAGATTAAAATGTATAGCCAAAAAATAAGAACAATAGGGTTACTAAAGATAAGAGAGAGTTTCTCTCTTCAAACCTTTTACTTATTTATTTGTTATTTTCCACCAATTCAATTTTTTTATATATGAGTAGGGTTGTTATCGGTCCGGGTTTGGAAGGAATCGGACCGGACCGTTAAGCTTATCAGTTTGGACCGGACCGGACCGAACCGTTAAGTTTTCGGTTCGGTTTGATCAGGTTCGATTCGGTTCGGTTCCGGTTCCGGTTCGGTCCGAGTTCGGTCCGGTCCGGTTTCGGTCTGGTTCGGTCCACTAAAAAAACCTAATTAAAAATTAATTTTTTATTTTTTATTAAAATAAATGATATAAAAACTAAAGTTTATAAGTTGATCTTTGATTTTCTTAAAAAATTTGTAATTAACTATTAATTTTGGTACTATAATTTATAAAAGAATATATAATAATAATAATAATAATAATAATAATAATAATAATAATAAATAATCGGTTTTAACGGTTTTATTGGTCCGATTTGTTATCGGTTCTACCGGTTTATCGGTTTCATCGGTTCGATTCCGTATCGATTCTATCGATTTATCGATTTTATCGGTTCGATTCCCTATCGGTCCTATCGGTTTATCGATTCGATTCCTAACCGGTTTTTTGTTTCGGTTCCTTATCGGTTTTTGATTTTTAGAATGGAACCGTGAACTAGACCGTTAAAATTCGGTCTGGTTCTCGGTCCGGTCCTTATCAGTTCGGTCCCGGTCCGATTCTCGGTTTCGGAGAACCGTTGACAGCCATGAATAAAGGTAATTATTAATTTGCTTAATATATACATATATAATAAGAAAACATATAATTTTCACTAATAAAAAATTACTAAAGTAATTAAAAAATAAATTATTATTTAGTTAAAAAGTAAAACCCTATAAAATCCTATAAATAATAAATTTTATATTATTATAAGAATATTAAAATATATTAATTAATATAAAATTATTGGTTACATTTTCCTTTTTTTTTGAAAATTTGTTTTGTTAAAGGTTTGAAAAAATTAAAAAGTCCAAGCCCATTGAGGCAAAAATTACAAAAATTTGAGCTCTAAACCCGGGAAACCATCGTCTTCCCCAAAACCAACCCTAAAACACAAAAATTAACCCTATCGACAAGCCTCAAATAACCTAAATTGAGGCTCTCCAAGAAGGTAATAGCCTTCAATTTCGAAGGAGCCTCAATGTCATTGAAATCAAGATCAGTATGGATCTTCAATGTCTCCTTGGCCACCCAATCAGCTCCATGATTCTGCTTCCGGAAAACGTGTTTCACCACCATCTCCGATTTGATAAGCCTCCTGCAACAACTTAGTAAAGCATCAAGATACCAAGGAGACCCACCAAAGGACAATAGACTGACCAGGACCTGAGAATCGATTTCGACATCTACTTTCTCTAACGCCATGCTACTGCAAAGCCTCAAACCATCCAGTAGAGCTCGACACTCAGCAATCAAAGGAGTTCCTTTGCCATACAGTCTGCCACGACCTCTAATAATGCCACCATTCCAGTCTCTTATCAGAACACCACCAGCAGCTTCATGGGCAAAGGTACAGGCTCCATCAATATTTACTTTATACCTTCCATACTTAGGATTTTTCCATTTCAAAAACAATGGCTTGTTGAAACCCTTAGTCTGATTCACACAACCAATATTGACACCCTCCTTAACATAGCTTCCCTAATGCTTAGTTTTAAGAACATTCGAGTTGTCTAGACTAGTTAAGATGTAAATGATTTGCTTGATGACAGAAGCAGCATTCGTATTTTCATTGCGTAATTTCTTCTTGTTCCTGCATGACCAGATGGACCAAGTAATTATAGTAGGGAGGATCGTGAAAATATCACAACTTTTATGAGCAGCCCAGTACCATCGTGTGATAATATGAGGCAACGTCATGTGGGATTGCACCTGAACTTTGAAGATTCCACTGAAGTGAAGCCAAACAGCCCAGGCCTGAGGACACTGCACAAAGACATGGTTAGTAGTTTCCACTTCATTGCAATGAATACATTTAGAAGCCAATTGAATATTTTTAGCTTGCAAAACATCATCAGTAGAAACCCACTTGTGCAGCACCCTTCATAACAAAAAAGAGCACTTTTTTGGAGTCACAGCATTCCAAGTCTTGGCATAAATGCTAGTGACACAGCCCTTGTTTCTAATATGATTGTAAGTGTCCTTAGAGTTAAACCTACCATACTTTGACAGAGACCACAACAATACATCATGATTATTAGAGAGAGTAATCTCTCTAATCTTATTAATTTCAGTAATAGTCACCCTAGTGCTGAGCCTATCCATGTCCCAGGATCCATCAGACCAGAAATCCCTGACCAGATCATTACCAGAGCCCCAAAGCAACCTTTTGTCATTATCACCAATAATTTTGATGAAGGGGCTGTCTGAGCACCATCTATCATACCAGAAACTCACACTTCCCTGACCAGGAAGCCAGAAAACATAGTCCTCAGCTTTCTCTCTTGCAGCAATAACACGCTTCCAAGCTTTAGATTTTAGACTAGGTCAAATAGCCAGAACATGATGAATATTATTCCTGCAATAAATCGATAACATGTAAGTAGCCCATAAAGATTTTTGCAACCTGAAATTATACCATAACTTCATTGAATAAACCATCTGCACATCCTTAAGCTTTTTGATGTTAAGCCCTCCTTCATTTGTAGGCTTACACAACCTTTCCCATCTGGCCCAACTAACAACTCTTTTATCATTCTTGTTTCCCCACAGGAACATATTCATCAGAGTCTCCAGTCTATTAATAACACCAACAGGAAGGACAGAGTGCTGAAGATAAAACACTGGAAAAGCAACCAGAACAGCTTTAATCAACAACAACCTGCCAGCAAATGATAAGTGCAACTTATCCCAGTCCATGATTCTACTTCTTACTTTGTAAATTAAGTTTTTAAAATGAGCTACTCTATAACTAATAGCAATAGTAGAACCAAGATATGTAAAAGGCAGAAATGAATGCTTGATATTCCATAATTCTTCAATCACAGCAATTTGATGATGAGCCATTTCCTTGGACACAATAATCTTTGATTTAGCAGTATTTATTTCTTGACCAGAGATACTTTGATAGTGATCTAAAACACCTTTAACAACACCCATTGTCTCCACCCTTCCATTAGCAAACATCATAAAATCATCAGCAAAAGCAAGATAGGCAATATTCTGATCACTTCTGGTCTTGTACCTAAATGAGTTGTTACCATTAGAAGTGAACTTAATAGCTCGAATCAAATATTCTTCAGCCAGGATAAATAGACTTGGGGAGAGTGGATCCCCTTGTCTAAGTCCTTGAGTGTTAGCAAAATACCCAATAGGCTCACCATTCACCAAAATAGAAGAGCAAACCTTACTAATACAACTGCCAATGAGATCGGAAACCTTAGTATCAAAACCAAAAAGCCTCATAACTTTGAAGAGAAAATCTTGATTCAGCTTATCAAAAGCTTTAGTCATGTCAGTTTTAACAATAACATTGCCAAACCTTCTGTTTCTATTAATATCAAAGCACAACTCCTGAGCCAAAAGAATAAAATCGTGGATGCACCTCCCCTTAACAAAACCACCTTGCTCCACAGAAATAAGTCTAGGAAATATCTCAGCCATTCTGTTATTAATGATCTTCCCCAAAATTCTAGAGAACATTGTAGTTAAGCTAATAGGGCGAAAGTCTCTCTATCTATTAGGATTATCAACCTTTGGGATTAAGCAAATCAATGTAGCCTTCACTCCCTTAGGTAAAGCAAAACCATTAAAGAACCCCTTAACTGCATCACATAAGTCACTACCCACAACAGCCCAACATTTCTTATAAAACTCACCATTATAGCCATCAGGGCCAGCTGCTGAATCAGAGTTTAAAGACTTAATAACCTCAAAGATCTCCTCAGTTCCAGGAACACAAGAGATACTATAGTTATCTTCAACAGAAACCAAAGAAGGAATCACATCTATTAATAAAGAGTCAGTCCCCTCATTAACAGTAGGAGCAAGCAAGGCTTTAAAATACTCCACACCAGAACTACCAATGTCTTCCTTAGAAGAAAGCCACTGATCCCCAACCTTAATTCTGTGGATTCTGTTTCTCTTAATCCTTTTCCTCACAAAGCTATGATAAGCCTTAGTATTCCTATCAGAATCTTTCAACCAGGACACATGAGCCTTCTGCCTCCAAAAACTTTCTTCCCTATCAAGAAGCACCAAATGGTTCTGCCTAGCTTCCTCCAAAGCACTTCTATTTTCATTATTAGGGACATTTTGAAGAAGCAACTCCTTGGCAATGATACTTTCTTCAGACCTCTTGATAGCATAAAAAACATTCCCAAAAGTACTCTTGTTCCAAGCCTTCAAAGCAGCCTTCAATCTCTGTTGCTTAATCCAAAAAACCATGACAGGATTTCTAACATCACCATTAACATTAGCAGACCAACTCTCTTTAACTGTCTTCAAGAAATCAGGGTGAGAGACCCACATATTCAGAAACCTAAACGAAGCTTTAGGCTTTTCAAAACTAGAAGCAACCTTAATAACCAAAGGGCAATGATCTGAACAGCTTCTAGCAAGGTGAGACACTGCAGTATAGTCAAAGAAATCTAACCAAGAGGAACTATATAGAACACGATCCAGCCTCCTCCACTTGTGCCCATTAGACCAAGTATAAGGGCAACCAAAATACCCAGCATCAACGAACCCACAATCCATAATCAGGTCATTGAAGTCATCCATCCCCCTTTGATTGATGGTAGAGCAAGACAACTGCTCCTGAATACTTGAAATAATGTTAAAGTCACCAAACATAATCCATTCACAAGAACCAACATCAAGGCTCCTAATTGAATCCCAAAGCAGCAACCTCTGATCCCTTCTGCACTTTGCATACACAACAGAAACATAAAACTCCTTGCTCAAAGAAGAATGACTGACCTTTAAATGAAACAACTGCTTACTGTCAAAAACCACATCAACCCTGTAATCCTGATGCCAAAACACCCAGATCTTATTATTTTCATTACAACTGAACCCAGATAACTTCAACTTCCTGGCAACAATACTCATTTTATCAGCCTTCACAAAAGGCTCTTGAACAGCAACAAAACTAACTTTTTCAGAAACAACCAGAGACTTTAATCTTTGCATTGTTTCCTTATTGGCAAGCCCTCTTGCGTTCCAGTTGATCATTGTAATAGTCATTGATCAGGAGGCTGCTTATGGGCTCTCTTGAGCTTCATAACTTTAGATGAAACTGGTCCCTTGGAACTCCATATTTTAGACACTTTCTTAGGCTTCTGATCATGCCTTCTAACCTTCTCTTTGTCAAACTTGTCCTTAACAGGAGAAGAAACAAGGCTACCATCATGTTTCGGGGAATCATGAACCTCATCACTCAATATTTCAAACATATTCTTCCTTTCTAAAGTCTTCAACGCATCAATCATATCATCCTCATTAACAGGAACAGAAAACTCACTATTCTCTCCAGTTACAACTCTTCTAAGGGTACAATTATCAGACTTCATATCTTCAAGTAAAGAATCAGCAGCATTGTCAACAACTATAGATTTCAACAAACGATTATTAACAATTCCATTACCAACATCAGTGTGAACCACCTGATCACAGAGCACATTAGAATCTTGAATATTCACACCCTCCTTCTGAGAACAAGAGACCTGATCAGAAGCAGTCCCCTTATCCTGAACATCCACCACAATCTTTTCACCAGACAACAATTTCTTGCAATTATCATTCGAATGCCCAATATGAGTGTAGTGACTACAATACATAGGAATACTATCGTATACCAGATTGATCCAATAACCATCAGAGTCTCCAAATTTCAACTGCATCTTGCGAATTAAAGGCTTTGAAATATCCACTTCAACCCATACTCTACAACAATTCTGCCTAGCCCTATTAACACTAGGAACCCAGACCTTTAAAGGAGTTCCCAAAACTTTCGCAACCTCATTAATCGTAGACTTATTGAACAAGAACTCAGGCAGACCTGGAAGGGAAATCCAAACCGGAGTGAATGGACATTCCAGGTTAGGATCGAATCCAGGAGTCCACTTTAACAACCTCATTGTTTTACTGCCCAATACCCACACATTTCTTTACCATAGCCTCATAAAATCATCAAACTCATTAAACTCCACAAAGATATGTCTGTAATCCCAGACCGAGACATTGTACCGCCCAGCAAATTTGAATTTCGACAAGAAACTTCTAAAGGTCTCCATTGGAGGCTTACCAGTTTCAAATTTAGCGATCAAAGTGTGTGTAGAAATCTTCAACAATCTTTCTTTGTCTTCGACATCAAACGTAATCACCGGGAATTCATCTTCCAATGAAACAAAAAAATTCGAATGTTCAAAAACAGAGTTCTTGTTTTTCAAAGTATCCGCATAAGAACCCTTCTTGACTTCAACAACCTTCTCTTTACTCCCTTCTTCAAAAACCGGATTTGAAATGACACTCCAATCAAGATCCAAAAGCCCTGTTTCCAACATCCTCTGTTTTCCTTCTTGAGTTTGAGCAGATTTCCTAAGCAAAGGAAATTCTACAGACAACCCAATCTTAATATTATCAGCCATAATCATTGCCCAGAAACCAATTGATTCAGAGAACAAAGAATCAAAGAATCGAGATTGATCAAAGAAAATGACTCTGTTCTTGTCTAAGAACAGAGCTCAAAGAAAGCATTTTTCTTCATCGTTTTGTAAAATATCAGTTCAATATATATTTTATTTAAACTCCGATTAATATTTTGATAATATATATTTTACTTCTTTAGTTACATTTTCCTTTTAAACACAACTTTTAGTTAAATTTTCTTTTCGAGTTATCAATATTATGTATTATTTTCCGATATACTCATTTTTGTCACTGAGTATCAGATAATTAGAAACTTTGCAAGGTTTTTATTTAGTAATTTACGCATTAGTAAGTAAGATTAATATTATTTTAAACTTATTCAAATAAATTATTTAGATAAGACTCATTATATTTATACTATTTTAGTTTAAAAAGATCGCTTAAATATCATAAAAAATAATTTAAATAAAAATATTATTTTCAACCGTCACTATTTAAATATGGTATATAATAAATTATTAATATATGATACTATATACTAATACTATTTAAATATCACTCAGAACAATTATATTAAAACATTTCGTTTAAATATATTTATATCCATTTTGAACATATGGTAAGTTATGTATAAACTATGGACATGAGGTATAAATTTTTCTGAGTGTTGTATCACCATAGATTAATAATATTATATAAATAGTAGTACCACTTGCTAGATCAATATTTTATTTTAAATTTAGAAGATTTGAAGATTAAACGTGAAATAAATCTTGCACAATTGTACATATGCAAATACATATCAAGAGGGAGATTGGTAGGATGGTTTCTGTGCCACCACTAAATATTATACATTTGGATTAGTCACGTATTCAGTATTATATTTAACAAAAATTTCGTAGCCTCTTTAATATAAGTAGAATACTCAAACTATAAAAGATAAAGTAAGTATTTTTATTGGTTAAATATTCAACCATCTCTAAAAAACAATGTTAAATTACGAATGGGTGCCAAAACATTGATTGAGTTCGCTTCTTTAAATGACATGATTTTGACATATGATGTATTTTGATTTATATAATTTTGTGAGTTCTGTATTTAAATACATTCTTTTACTTTCTCGCCATAACGAGTTACTCAACTATAACATTTAGTTCAATTAACTATTAGATAATGAAGCTTCATGATCTGAATAATTGTTTCCCACTCCCTTAAGGTAACTTTTTTTATAACTATTTTTCACGTGTAAAAGAAAACAATTTTTTTAATTGGCTTGGATGATAGATGAAGAAATTAACGATATATACTCATTATGTTTTGATACTTTCATGCAGTTATCAATGGTCGAACCTTAGTGATCCGTAATAACTTTTAACATAGATTTGAACTAAATTCGTTGATTGATATACACCAACAAAACTCTTACTTTTTATAGACCAAAAACCCAATGGAAGCATAATGTGATACTCTTCAGCTGGAGCATTAACTATGAAATAACTGTCAAATAATTCTGCCTATTGGTAGTGTCTACTTTTCATAGATGGATAGTTATATAGTCGTCGTACTCACAAGTTCGTAAAATTGATATGTATGATCATTGTTCATTCTTTGGGAATAAAATTGCTACATATGAGATATATCTATCATAAATCGTCAAACACTGAATAATTTGTAATTAATGACACATTTATGTATACTATCATCATGAGTAATATCCTTGTATTTTAATGGTCTAGTTTTTTTTCCGGATAAAACTTGTATGTTTGATCGAATATTTTTTTAGACACCGGATTATCTTGCTCCACACATTGAATTTCATCTATTAATTCAAGTGGTGTGATCAATGAACACAAAATAACCTATCTCTTTCTCACACATATATATATAAAATAAAAAAAATCATTTATAACAATGTATTTCATTATTGCTTCTATTTCTTTATGTAATTACGTATGTAAAATCAATCTTCGCCATTTTTATTTATGATCTATTTTACTTTTTTATAAGATGAACTAAATCGATAATTCTCTTTCAATTCATAACCTATCATTTCCTATTTTATAGACGTAGCCAACCAAAACCCTGGTTACCACCAATCAACAAGCCCTTTAAAAATGTCAATACAAAATAAATTGAACCAAATCTCAAAGAAGAAACATCAATTAAAATCAATCAAACTATTTTAAACTCTTATTCAAATTGTTTTATTCACATCATCAAATTATCTAACCAATTTATCTTAGTATGATGACAAAATTAAATAACGATTGAAAGCTATCATTGAAAAACCCACATGATTAAATTATCAATGCTCAACCCATCACAATCATTACAGTGTTTCAGACAACCAGTAGCTCCTTATTCGACGCCTTTAGAAAACAAAAACAAATCTACAAATAATCATTGGAAACTTCCCCAAGCTTTTAGAGACTTCACATACAGAGTACCTTTCTGAATCACACTCAAAATCGACTCGTGATCTTCTTATAAATAAAATCATAAAAATAATAACCAAATACGATGTCCAAAATATATGCTCTTTCATTTCTTATTTTAGTATGGACATGGATTTGTTTCCTCTCTATAAACTTATAACTTATATGTAGGAAATGTTTGCCGTTAAATCGAACCTCAACAAAAAATGTATGATTGTGATTATCCCCGATGAGGGTCAAACAGACATAACATAAGGTCGGATTCTAATAAATATTTCAGAATCTATGTTTAAAATCATAGAATATGCCACATAGACATACTATACACCTTCAACATTAAAAGGTTAAGTGATAAGTATAACATTCATAAAACCATGAAACTTTGCATACCTATTGAAAACAAAACTTCAACCTAACATCGTCACAAAGTACTATATTGTAGTTGTATATTTGATTGTGAGCTTTGGTTAATACTTCACTTAGATTGCTGCAATTTTTCAAACTAGTCCATATGTTCCATAGTCAACTAATCCTAAATGAGTGGTAGTTACTCTAAAAATAATAGTATGGGTGATTCGGCTAAAATATCCTCTAAGATGTTAAAACTATTTTCTCTCATGAAGATTGGTCTGATAAGGTACTTGGCCTACTATTAGTTATTATCACTACAAAATCTACACAAAGTGATAAACAACCTTTATGAGTCTAATAAATTCTAAAAAAAGTATTTTATGTATGTTAGTAGAGATTAAGAGATACTCCGAACTAAACAACGAACTTTGAGTAAGAAAAACGGGGATTGAACTTATAAGTTTATTATTATTATTTTTCTTATAAAATGGCAAAAAAATCTCATTATCGGACTTATTTAAAATTTATTAATTTAAGCATATGCTTTTGTTTGTTTTTTTTACAAATACCTCGCCCAAATGACCAACATTTATGCATATAAAAAACTATTGTTTTATATAAAAAAAAAAACTTAAATTACCTTCATTATCGTATCGTGGAACTACAATAAGTTATAATATTAAAATCCCAAATCAATTCGGTTCAATATATGAAGCCAAAATTATATTTTACAAATTTAAATAATACGTGTAAATATACTTCATAAAACTGAAGTAATAAAAAATTAATTGTCGTTATTTCATTTGGAAATTTGGAAATTTGGAAATATTATATATATATATATATATATATATGGTTAAAATAGAGGGAAAATAATAATAAATTAGAAACATAAAACACAATATAGGATTGAATTTGACTAATATTAAATAATAAATGTATATTATATATGTAAAAAAATAAAAAAAATAAAATAGTGAATCATATGTGGATCAATGTATTATTATCTTTATCCACGTGTCAGATTGAACTTATGTAATTCAAAATTTGAAACTCATATAAGTTTTGTCATCGCTGAGTTTTAATTCAGGTTTAAAATAAGTTTTGTTATTTAAGATTTAGATGGAAGTCGGATTTGTTCTCAAAGACTTATGAAGATTAACATTATGTTATAAATCACTATCATAAATGGCTCAAGCGCAAAATATATATAAAGGAAAAAAAGAAATGAAAACAGAATTTAACGTGGTTCGACAATTGTCTACGTCCATGGTCGCCATCAGAAAAAAGAGTTTCACTGTGATAGAAAAGAGTTACAGATTTTCAGATTGTATTTTGTGTAGTCTTAGTAGTATATTTATAGGGAATAAATAGACTTACTAGACAATGGACCTAATAGGCTCATATACATAGATATAATGAGGAACCATCCATTACAGCTTACTATCAATAACACAAAATTGTACCACCAAGCACGGTACACTAACAAGGCACAATAACAATATCATAGACACAAAACTGTACTGCCAGGCACAATACAATATCAAGACACTATTCGACTCATTCACAACAAATCTTCCCCTTGAGGCGAATATCATTTATTCACTATCAACAAAGAAGCTTCTCTTTTTCTGACTCACCAATTGCGCCTAAGGCATTCACTCTATACTGCGAACACTAATCTAGTTTAGGCACTCCCTAAACTTTCGAATTGATACTGCCTTGGTCATTATATCTGCTGGATTATCGTGTGTAGAAACTTTCTTCACATCAACATCACTTTGATAATATATCACGAATAAAATGATACCTGACATTTATGTGCTTTGTACACTCATGGTACATCTGGTACCTTGTAAAGTGTATGGTGCTTTGACTGTCACAAAACACTTTTGTAGTAGTCTTATCCAAGCCCAAATTTTCCACCAAACCTTGCAACCATATTGCCTCTTTAACCAGCTTCTGTTACCGCCATGTACTTTGCCTCTGTTGTAGACAAAGATACAGTAGCTTGCAATTGTGCTTTCCAACTGATCGCACTCCCAACTAGAATAAATACATATCATGTCAGAGATCTTCTTTTATCCATATCACCTACAAAATCAGAATCAACAAAACCAACCACTGATCCTGCAACATCATTCAGCGATCCACCAATATCGGTCTTGTTAATAATTAAGCCAACGCTTGCAGTATTCTTAAGATACCGAAGTATCAATTTTACTGCCTGACAGTGTTCTTTCCCAGGAAATCCCATGTACCTGCTAACTACACTAATCGCATGTGAAATATCAGGATGTGTGCATACAATAGCATACATGATACTACCAAGTGCCTTAGCATCATACATGTTGAATATTTGTAACACTTTCTCAATATAGCTTCGTTAAGATAAGTGTAATGATCCTACATTTCTGTTACTGATAATCTCCATACCAAGAATCTTCTTTGCTCTATCCAGATCCTTCATCTCAAACTCGGTACTAAGCTTCTTTATTAACTGCACAATGTGTGATATACTACAAGCAACAATAAGCATATTATCCACATACAACAACAAGTAAACATAAGAATCATCTGACATATTTTGATGATACACAAACCTATCATATTGATTCCTCGTGAAACCTTTTGACACCATGAATGTATCAAAATGTTTGTACCATTGCCTAAATGACTTTTTCAAACCATACAATGACCTTTTCAGCAGACAAACCTTGTCCTCCATATTAGGTTCGATGAATCCCTATGGTTGTCTCATTTATATTCGCTCTTCTAATTCACCATGTAGAAAAACAGTCTTCACATCCAACTGCGCAAGCTCTAAATCTTGCAAAACTACCATGGCTAACAAAACTCAAATCGAACTATGCTTCACCACTGGAGAAAACACTTCATTAAAGTCGATTCCTTCCCTTTGAGTAAAACCCTTAACAACCAGTCTTTCTTTGAATCAATATGCCTCAACCCTTGGATTACCTTCCTTTTTCTTGAACACTCATTTACGGCCTACTACCTTCTGTCCTTTAGGCAAGTCAATAAGCTTCCATATTTGATTATTATGAAGAGATTGAATCTCTTCCCCCATAGCACCAATCTATCGATCTGCCTCTGAACTCGCTATAGCTTTTCTGTAGTTACTAGGTTCCTGCATCTCAACTTCTTCTGCAACTGACAGAGCATATGCAACTAGATTTGCATACCTTTTTGAAAGTCTAATATCTCTTCTTTATCTGCCCAATACTATGCTATAAGGTTGTTGTTCTGGTTCGGGAGCATCATCATCACTATCATCCGATACTGACGCTTTACCTCCCGATTCTGGATCTATCTCAGAACCACTCGAATTATTGGACCTACTAGGAACTGATTCTACTTTAAGCTCTATTTGTTTACTCACAACCGATCCTGATTTGACCATTTCTCCTACTTCTTTATGACTTTCTATTGAAGCAAACTCATTAAAAGTAACGTCTTTACTGATGAAAAAACCTAGAGACTTTAGAGAGGTACACCATAACCTATATAATTTCACTTTAGTAGCATATTCTATAAATTCGAACCTTTTTGCCCTCGGCTCAAGCTTACCATCTCTCACATGAGCATATGTAGGACAACCACACACTCTCAACTGTTCGTAATCAGCCGACGATTTAGACCAAATCTCAAAAGGAGTTTTACAATCAATAACCGCTGATGGAGACCGATTCACCAAGTAACACGCTATATTGATAACTTCAGTTCAAAAATCATTTCCCACACCAGAATGCGAGAGCATACTTCGTGCCTTGTCACAAAACGTTCTGTTCATTATTTATGCGACTCCATTTTATTGTGGTGTTCTAGAAGAAGTGCGATGGTGCACTATTCCCTCAGCTTCGCAGAACTTGTTGAACTCACTACTGCAATATTCTAACCCATTATCTGTCTTAAGATGTTTGATTTTTCTTCCCGTTTGCGTCTCAATCATTGTCTTTTATTTGATAAATGTTCAATATGCTTCATCTTTTATTTTCAGAAAGTAAACCCACACCATCTTTGAATAATCATCATTCAAACTCATGTAGATTTAGCTCCGCTCTTTGATGGAATTCTGTTTGAACGCCAAAGATCTGAGTGAATGTAGTCCATTGTCCCTTTAGTCTTTTTACAGCCGCTTTGCTGAATTTAACTCTAGTTTGTTTTCCAAACACATAGTGCTCACAAAATCCCAATAATTTTGCTTTATACCATTTCAACAAATCTCTTTTTCTCAAATTAGCTAATCCTCTTTCACTCATGTGACCAAGGCGCCAATGTCACAACTGATTTTAATCCTACCTACCTTGGTTATTAATCCTTGATGATGCTACTGCAGCATCGCCCATAACAACACTCCCTGGAGAATGTAAAGACACTTCTGCAAACTGCTCTTCATGCACACCATTGAGCCTTTTGTCACTTTGATTACACCGTCTTTTGCACGGTACTTGTAACCCCGAGAGTCTAGTGTTCCAAGAGAAATCAAGTTTACCTATAAACATGCCAGCCCGTCAAGATTCTAACCATCTCATCAAACATTTTGATTCTGACGTCTCCGATACCACCAATAGTCAATGAATGATTGTTCCATAAATAGATAGTTCCCTGCATTGGCTTGTAAGTATCAAACCACTGCTTGAACTGACACATGTGATATGTAGCGCCAGTATCGAGTACCCAAGAATTTTTCCCATAGTCTCAACTCACGGACAATACAACTCATGTACTAGTATTTTCACTGTCATCATAATTCTTCACACATTCAACGATACTTGAAGCATTTTCCTTTTAATTTCCCTTTTTACCATTCAATTTCGGACAATCTCTTCTATAATGACCATGCTCACCGCATTCATAGCAGTTTGAGTTCTTTACCTTTAATTTGGACCTCCATTTCTTTCTTTTTACAGAACTCGCTTTGCTTCTAGATCTTCCCCTAGTCATAGGACCTTCCCCTTCATCCTGATTTCATGGTTGCAACTATCTCAACTCCTTTCATTTTAGTGACCTTTGACATCTGCTAGTGATAACTTATCCTTACCATACATTATAGTATATATGAAGTTTTCATAGGGAGCTGGTAACAATCTCAATACAAACAAAGCTTGATCCTCATCCTCAATGTTGATATCTATGTTCTCCAAGTCTATTATAATTGATTTAAAATTATCTAAGTGCTCAGTTATGGACATACATTCTTTCAATCTAAAATTGTACAAACGCTTCTTTAAGTATAAATCGGTTTACTACTGATTTCTCTGAGTAAAGATCTCCTAGCTTCTTCCATGCGCAGGCAACAGTCTTCTCACCACTAATCTCGCGAAGAACATTGTCTTTCACACTCATTAAAATCGAGCACAAAGCCCTTTTCTTGAAGATCTTGCTTCTCCTCTTATTTCATCTTTTTTGATAATTTATTCTCCACAATCTTCCACAGCCCTTGCAGTACCAATGAAGATTTCAGTTTAATCTTCCACAATGCAAAGCTGGACCGCCATCAGATTTTTCAATCACGTATTTTGTTGTTGTAGACGCCATTGTGAAACTCTAATTGCAAAAGCTCTAATTTCATAACATGTCTCTAATACCAATTTTGTTATAAATCACTATCACAAATGGCTCAAGCACATAACATATGTAAAAGACAGACTGAAATGAACACAAGATTTAACGTGGTTCGACAATTGTCTACATCTATGGGCGCCGCCAGAGAAAAGAGTTTCAGTATGATAAAAAAGGGTTACAGATTTCAGATTGTGTTTTGTATAGCCTCAGTAGTTTATTTATAGGGAATAAATAGACTTACTAGACAATGGGCCTAATGGGCTCATATACACGGATCTAATGAGGAACCATCCATTACAGCTTGCTGTCAATGACACAAAACTGTACTGTCGAGCACAGTACACTGACAAGGCACAATGACAATATCATTGACACAAAACTGTACTGCCAGACACAGTACACGGTCAAGATATTATTCGACTCATTGACAACACTTTCATAAATATGGTTATACTCTTTTGCACTTTTGAGTTTGTTTTATCTTTTGAATAAATAATATAATATTAATAATGACGAGGTTAGAAATACCCAGGGACCTTTGTGTAATAAGTTGAGAGAGAGTATTATTATGTCAGTGTGTGTAGTGATATAAATGTAGAGAGAGAAAGTAGTCCAAAACAAGTACTAATCATAATAAAGTGTCCCTTTTCCCAAAAGGAATGTCTCCTTATATAGTGAGAGCGGTGGGACCCTTTTGCCACATGACTTTTACTAGTTAGTCCCTTATATACAATTATTTCCTTCATATGTCATATTTACAAGTTGGTCTCTATTTATGTATTATTTATTAATTTGGTCATAGTTTAATTTGGAAACTTCCTCCTTTATCAGTAGTCCTATAGTCTTGTTTTAAAGTTTAAACAAGACTATGATAATGGATCCAGGAATTCTGCTCCAGTCTTTTGCCGACGTTGTCGCCACGTTATCTGGCTGTCGAGGCTATTGTCGAGCTATGCTTCGACCTTTCTATCGTGGCTATCGCGGCTACTGCATTTGCCTTTTGTCTATTTGTCCCACCTTAGTGTTGGTTGCCGAGCTTGCCTAAGCTTTTAAGGAGTTCGATCTTTCACCCAAGGGTCGACATACAAGTGGATCGGTGAAATTTTTACCCTTTTCGAATCTACTATGTCAGGCTTAGCATCGACCCTAGCTCCTGTTAATCATCATCACACGCCACGTGTTCTGCAACTATTCGCCCACATTCTGACCAACCTTTAAAAGAATCGACTCTTCAACTTCCCCAAGCTTATTCACTTGCGCTTCCCCGTAAAAACACCGTTACACGCCCCTTGTCTATAAATACTTTTGAACTTTTCGCTTTAACTCTTACATAATTTCTAGAGAGAGAAGATCTGACTTGTTTATGAAAAAACCAACCTCTCAAAAAACACCCAAAAAAGCATCCGATCCTGCACTGAAACCTGTGTTCGGCTTTATCGACTACTTTTCTATATCCGAGAGAGTTGAAGAATACCGAGATACGGGCTGACTTGACAGTACTCCTCCCGTACCCATTGGTTCGGGACCTTTTGTTTTCCCAAAGCCCAAAAACCAAAGATCGCTTACTCCACTTCCCCGATCAAATTCTCCAACCTTACCCAAAAATATCTTCGAAAGTTCGAACCAGTTTTATGATCCCCAAAACCAATCCTCAAAAACCGAAAACCTTATTTCGAACTATGGGTGAATCTAGTTCATCATCTACTTCTACTACCCCCGAACTTGTTCAGCTTACCCCGACCATCGTCGGATTTCGAACCGATCCCCATACTGTCGTTACACCCAGAGGCGTTGCACAACGTGATGAGGACCGTCGGAAGCTTGCTGAAGCTGCCTCGAAAAAATCTCAGAGTAAAAAACCCGTCCTTAACCAGAACAGAATTGGCACAGGCTCTTTTCTCGGCAATGACACTAGTGCCTTACCTGAACCCAAAGGGACTTCCACTAATCCTTCTCTCCTGAAAACTCATATCAAGAAACTGAAACTTCCTTTGACCAAGGTAACAGAGAAAACGTCGACCCTCGTGCCCACATGTCCTAAAAAGGTCACGATCTCCAACATAGTCGAGACCCGGGTTCTCGACTCTACAGTTTTAGCAGTTCGAACAGTTCGCTCTTCTCCTGACCCTTGTCAGACTCTTCCCACCAAAACAGGGTCGGTTGTCGTTGTTGGTGAAGCTAGTCAAGCTACGACATTTGTCGAAGAGCCTCTTCCCCAAGAGATCGAGAACATTTTGTGCAGTTATCATCGGCCTCTACTAAGGGAACATATTGTTTCTCTTTTCACCGGAAAATATCTGTACTACAACCCTGACGAGAAAGCTGGGTTGAAAAGGATTTGGGGAATCCCTGACAACGTCACCGTTTGTTTCCCGACGTCGGGCGAAATACCATTGTTGGTGAGCCAAAGGGAGATCGTATTCTTCACCGAGTTGTTCAATTGGGGTCTTTGGCTTCCCCTCGATCCTTTGATTGTCAGGTATTTTGAGATCATTCGTCTCTAATCAACCCAACTTTGTCCTAACGCCTGGTACACGCTAATGTCGACCATCATCACTTCTCATTTGAACGACGTACCAATATCAATGGAAAAATATATAGCCATCTAAGGGCTCTCTAGATCGCCGAAGCTACCCTTCTTCTATTCCTCTCTCCCCAACCCTAGGAAGCTTGTAATCGATCTGCTCGAAGCTGACAGGTCTTGGAAACATCGCTTCGTTTTCATCAGAGGAGCTTGGGAGAATGGTCGGCCTTACAGCGAAGACAATACTCGCCGTATTACATACAAGTGGACTCCTGAAGGTTT
This sequence comes from Limnanthes douglasii subsp. nivea, assembly GCA_036936605.1. Lineage (NCBI taxonomy): Eukaryota > Viridiplantae > Streptophyta > Magnoliopsida > Brassicales > Limnanthaceae > Limnanthes > Limnanthes douglasii. Next base: position 288,719,978 of record JAUPFV010000005.1, read on the forward strand.
TCTTAAAAAAATTAAGTCCCTTTGGTAATTCTCTTCTTTATAAAAGAGAAAATGGTGTGATTGTATATACCTAAAACTAGTTTAAGTTTACTCAAAAAGCGCGGTTGACTTTAGTTTGACTTTTTTATTATAAAAATACCCTCGAAATTCAATTTAATTACGGAAATCGATATTTAGTAAAAAAACACTAAATATACGCTAAATATACCGAAATCACAAAATAACATATTTTACTATCTTTACCCAAAAAACACCTTGATTTAGTAGATCAAACCCCGACATTATTACAATTTTGTTAAGTTCTTCAAAATGTGCTTGAACATTCATAGTTACCTCAAGAACCTTCAAACTCTCTTAAAAAAATTTAAACTTCCTCTAATAAAAACATAAAATCAAACATGAATCAACCCAAATTAAGGTAAAAAATGTTTTCTAATTTTTTTTCCGTTCTGGTGCGCCTTCGCACCACCACCGATTCACAGGTCCATAACCGGTGGTTACTAATGGGGCATGACCACAGGTTTTGTGGCCATGCACCACTAGTTCAGAGCCTCTAAGCCGGTGGTTCATGGCCATTTTTTTTTCTTTTTTGTCCTCCGTAATCTTATTTTTACGTGTTTAAGTAATAAAAAAAATCTTCTTATTTAGTTTGATTTTTTTTTTAAATGATATTGCCCGATGATACAGATGGATATGCAGAAGATTTCATGCTCGAATATAGAAATTTAATAAATTTTTATTAATTGATCAAAATATTTATTGTTTGTATTCATTGATTTTTTATTTGATTTAAAAAATTAAAATTTTAAAAAAATATACACTTGTTTTTATTAATTAAATAGTGATATATATAATTATATATAATTATAATTTAATTTGAATTTAAATATAATTATATTTTAGATATTTTATATAATATTGATAGGTTACCATATATATTTATTGAATTTATAAGATATTTAATTAATGTTCAAATATAATTATATTTTAGATATGAAATATACAGTAAGTTACTATATATATTTATTAAATTTATATGGGATTTTATTAACTATTTTTTTTAATCAAGGACTTATATTGATATTAAAAGAAAGCTTAAGCCTTAATAGGCAATATTACAACAATTGAAACAGAACCAGGGGAGAGTCATCTTCTTCCTTGAGCCAAATCGAACAATCACCCCCAAATTAATAGAAAAACCCTAATTAGAAAATCGCAGATACCCCAAATTGAGGCTTTCCAAGAACACAATTGCTTTTAACTTCGGAGGAGCATCATTATCGACATAATCCACATTCGATTGAACCCTCAAAACCTCCTTAGCGATCCAATCAGCCCCTCGGTTTTGTTCCCTATAGACGTGCTTAACAACCATTTCTGATCTGATAAGCCTTCTACAACAATTAAGCAATGGTTCAAGATACCAGACAGAGCTTCCATAGACTAATAGATTGACCAGATTCAACGAGTCAATCTCCACATCCACCCTGCTTAGCCCCAGAGTTCTACACAACCTCAAGCCATCAAACAGAGCACGACACTCAGCTATTAATGGAGAAGATTTTCCATACAACCTGCCAATACCGATGATCATGGCACCATTACTGTCCCTAAGTAAAGCACCACCTCCAGATTCGTGATTGAAGGTACATGCTCCATCAATGTTAATTTTGTATCTTCCTTGTTTAGGATTCCTCCACTGTAAAAACAGTGGCTTAGTCGAAGCTTTAATCTGATTAACACATCCAAACTTAGTAGCCTCTTTGTCATAAGAACCCCAATGCTTTCTAACCAGGATTTTCGCATGATCAAGGCTGGTTAGAATGTAGATAATGTGTCTAATTATTGAAGCAGAATCAGTATCTTCCTTGTTAAGCTTCTTCCTATTGCGACCATACCAAACTGACCAAACAATAATTACAGGCAGAATAGTGAAGATATCACAGCTTCTTTGAGCAGCCCAATACCACTTCATGATGACATGCGAGAGAGTCATGTAAGAGTGAATCTGGACATTGAAGATAGAGCTGAAATGCAGCCAGACAGACCAAACCTGAGGACAGTGCACAACAGCATGGTAAGTTGATTCAATATTATTACAATGAACACACTTAGAGGCAAGTTGAAAGCCTTTAGATTGCATCACAGCATCCGTAGGTAGCCAATTATGCAAAGCCCTCCATAGTAGAAAAGAGCATTTCTTAGGAGTAACAGCGTTCCATGTCTTAGCATAAATTCTAGATACATTACCCTTGCATCTGATGTGATTCAAAGTGTCTTTACTACTAAAAGAACTATCCTTTGATAGAGACCACGACAAAGTATCATTTTTATCAGACAGAGAAACCTCCTTGATCATATTAATCTCCGTACTAGTGACAATAGAGTTAAGCTTTTCCCAGTTCCAGGCATTATTAACCCATAAATCTTTGACAGAAACATCAACACTGCCCCAAAGAGTTCTTCTATCATTATCATTAAACACCTTGATGAAAGGTCTATCAGAGCACCATCTGTCATACCAAAAACTCATGTCTCCATGACCAGGCAACCAAAATAAGTAGTTTTCACCTTCCTCTCTAATCATAATGATACGAGCCCAAGATTTAGACTTCCTGCTAGGAGATATAGCTAAAGTATGATGAATTCTATCCATACAATAGATTGATAACATGTATTTATCCCAAAGAGACTGCTGCTTTCTGAAATTAAACCACAATTTCATTGCATACACCTTTTGCACATCTTTTAAGTCTTTTTCAGATTGAGACCTCCCTCATTTAAAGGCTTGCATAACCTTTCCCATCTAGCCCAACTAATCACTCTCTTGTCATCTTTGTTTCCCCACAGGAACTTACTAAACAAGATCTCCAGCCTACTGATAATACCAGCAGGCAAGTTTGAATACTGCAAGCTGTAATTGGGAAAGGCAACGAGAACAGTCTAAATCAACAACAAGCGACCAACAAATGAAAGGTGTAACCTGTCCCATTCCATAATTCTAGATCTTACTTTGTAAATCAAATCTTCAAAGTGAACAATTCTTGTATTAATAGCAATTGTAGAGCCAGATAACAGAAATGCAAGTATGTATGATTGATGTTCCATATATTTTCAATAATATTAATCTGTTGAGAAAGCATCTTGTTGGAAACAATAAGCTTAGATTTAGTAGTATTGATTTCTTGACCAGACACCAACTGATAATGATCCAGAACAGATTTGATAGCAATTATTGAATCAGGATTACCATTTGAAAACACCATAAAATCATCACCAAATGCTAGGCAAGCAATGTTCTGATTGCTTCTAGACTTGTATCTAAACCTTGCATCACTATTCGAAGTCTGCTTGATACTCCTTATCATATATTCTTCTGCCAAAATAAAAAGACTCGGGGAAAGAGGATCCCCTTGTCTTAGACCATGGGAGGCAGTAAATTAACCAGTCAGCTCACCATTAACCAGATAGACAAGCAGACCTCACTTATACAATTGTTAATAAGAGCATAAACATTAGTGTTAAAACCAAATGACCTTAAAACTTTAAAGAGAAAGTCATGATTCAGCTTATCAAAAGCCTTTGTCATGTTAGTCTTGATAACAACATTCCCCATCTTTCTGTTGATATTGATGTCAAAACAAAGCTCCTGGGCCATGAGAATAAAATCCTGAATACACATTCCTTTCACAAACCCACCTTGCTCCTCAGATATAAGCTTAGGCAAAATACTAGCAGACCTGTTGTTGATCAGTTTCCCCACAATCCTTGAAAACAATGTGGTTAAACTGATATGACGAAAATCTCTCCATTTGTTAGGATTATCCAACTTATGAATCAAGCAAATCGTTGTAGCCTTCACACCTTTAGGCAGAACAAAGCCTTTAAAGAAGCCCTTAACAGCATTACACAGATCAGTCCCAACAATTCCCCAACATTTCTTATAAAACTCACCATTAAACCCATCAGGGCCAGCAACTGATTCAGAGTTTAAAGACTTAACAACCCCAAAAATCTCCTCAGACTCAGGGATACAAGAGATACTCATGTTATCTTCTTCACTAACCAAAGATGGAATTACCTCCCTTAGAACCAGATCAGACCTAACACTATTAGTAGGAGCAAGCAAAGACTTAAAAAACTCAACAGCATAATTCCTAATATCTTCTTTAGTAGTTAACCATTGACCATCCACTTTAATTCTATCAACCATGTTTCTCTTGTGCCTTTTCTTCACAAAACTATGAAATGCAGAAGTATTTCTATCAGCATCCTTCAACCAAGAAGCATGAGCTTTTTGCCTCCAAAACATTTCCTCCCTATCAAGAAGCAACAAGTGATTCTGCCTAGCCTCCTCCAAAGCAGACTTATTAACATCATTATACTGATTTTGAAGCATGGTTTCCCTTATGTTAATGAACTCCTCAGATTGCCTAATAGCATCAAAAATATTCCCAAAAGAAGACTTATTCCAAACCTTTAACGCAGCTTTTAACCTTTGATGCTTAAGCTAGAAAACCATAATTAGATTTCTCACATTACCACTAACATCAACAGACCAACTATCTTCCACCATCTTCAGAAAATCGGGATGGGTAGTCCACATATTTAAGAACTTAAACGAAGACTTAGTTCTTTCAATATTAGAAGAAACTTTAATAACAATGGGACAGTGATCAGAGCAACTCCTAGCCAGATGAGAAACAGCAGTGACATCAAAGAAATCCAACCAAGAAGAGTTATACAAAACTCGATCAAGTCTCCTCCATTTACTCCCATTAGACCATGTATAGGGGCAGCCAGTAAAACCAGCATCAATAAGACCACAGTCCATGATAAGACCATTAAAATCATCCATACCTCTTTGATTAACAGTGGTGCAAGCAAGCTGTTCCTGAATGTTTGCAATGATATTAAAGTCCCCAAACATAATCCACTCATGTGATAAAACATCAAGACATCTAATAGAATTGCAAAGCAAGAGCCTCTGATCTCTTTTGCACTTTGCATAAACAATAGACACCTGAAACACTTTGTCCATAGAAGGATGGCCAACCTTAAGATGAAGCAGCTGATCACTGTCTAAAACAACCTCAACTTTGAAATCCTGGTGCCAAAACACCCAAATTTTGTTACTCACATTACTACTACACCCACTTAACTTCAATTTCTTCGCCACCAAACTCATCTTATCAACCTTAACAAAAGGCTCTTGGATAGCAACAAAACTGGCCTTTAAAGAAAACACCATAGATTTTAACCTCTGAATAGTTTCCTTATTAGCAAGTCCTCTTGCATTCCAATTTAACATGGTAATTGTCATTGATCAGATGAAGATTTTTGGGCTCTCTTGAGCTTCATAATCTTAGAAGAAACAGGTCCCTTCGAACTCCACAACTTTGACACCTTCTTAGGCTTCTGAATCTCTTGCCTTTTTAATCTTCCCTTCTCCAACTTCACAGGAGAACTAGTAAGGCTACCAACATGTTTTGGAGAATCATAAAAATCATCACTTAGAACCTCAAACATATTCCTCTTCTCCAAAGTCTTCAAAGCATCTATCATACCACTTTCATTAATCGGATCAACAAAGCCACTATTCTCAGCAGCTTCAACCATTCTAAAAGATCGAGAATCACCACTATTTTCATCATGCAAGGAGTTATCTAAAACTTTGTCAACCACTATTGATTTTAACAAACGCCCAGTATCTTTGCCTTTAACAACATCAGGATGAGCCACTTTATCACAATTATCATGTAATTCTTTAGAACAATCACTAGCCACATTAGGAATGCGAGAATAAGAAATCTGATCAGAAACACCATCTTGAACCTGCCTGTTATCAAGATCATTCCTTAAGTTCTTTGATTCAAACAAAAACTTCTTGCATTTATCATTCGAATGGCCAATGTGAGCACAATGACTACAATAAAGCGGAACATTATCATAAACAAGATTGATCCAATAACTATCAGCCTCACCAAATTTCAACTGAACTTTATGAATTAAAGGCTTTGATATATCTACCTCAACCCAGAATCGACAACAATTTTGTCTAGCCCTGTTAACCGAAGGGACCCAGACTTTCAACGCAGTACCCAGAACCTTCGCAATCTCAGTTATCGTAGCTCTGTTGAATAGAAACTCCGGCAAACTTGGAAGAGACACCCAGACCGGCGTATATGGACATTCCAAACTCGGATCAAATCCCGGAGTCCATTTTAACAATCGAAGAGTTTTGCTACCCAAGACCCATACGTTTCTCGACCAAAGCTTTTTGAAGTCATCAATCTCAGTAAATTCTACAAAGATGTGTCTCTAATCCCAGACAGACACATTGTAACTGCCGGCGAAGTTAAATTTCGATAAAAAAACCCCGAAACTCTCCATAGAAGGCTTCCCTGAGGCAAATTTAACAATTAACGTATGCTTTGACATCTTTATCAACCTCTCCTTATCTCCAATATCAAACGTAATAGTCGGAATATCATTCAATAAAGAAACAGAAACATTCAAATGTTCGAACTCTGTATCATTTTCTTTAAGTAAATCAGCATAAGAACCCTTCACTGGTTCTTCATTGTCTTTCTCTTTGTTTCTCTCCTCAAAAATAGGATTAGAAACCATGTTACAATCATTCCCAGAAAGATTCAATTCAACCATACTCTTCTTGGCTACCAAACTCCCTGACAGAGACTGAATCGATTTCCTAAGCGTAGGAAAGTCTTCAACCGAAGCATTCTCAGGTTCGTTAGACATAATCTTAAACACCACAAAGATTGATTACCAGAAAACAAACACAGATTCAATGACTGAATCAAAAAAATTGGCTCTGTTCTTGGTCAAGAACAGAGCTTTCTCCAAGAAGCCATTTTCTGTTTATAAAACATATGAGATTTTATTAACTAAAGTTTAAATATAATTATATTTTAGATATATATATATTAAATTTATATGAGATTTTATTAATTAGTGTTTAATTTTTTTTAAATCGTCATATTATTTATTGAATGTATTTAGTATTTTTTATGATATTTTTATGAGGGTACATGAATAATTAAGTTAAATTCATTTTTTAAAAAATCACATTAATTAATTTTCAAATACATAAACTGTTAATAAATAACTAAATTAAAAATATAAATTATATACATAAATATTTAAAAAAAAACTGAAAACGGTATTGCGGAGGAAAATGTTTGATCAAATACTTAAAATAAACAAATAATTTAAAATTAGTCACAAAATTATATAAACAACTAACAACTAAATTAAAATTATTATAACCATCGTATATATAAAAACTAAAACAACAATCTTTTTAAAAAAAATTAATAAATTTTGGTGCGGTAGTTAAAAATAATAAAATTTTAAAAACTTAATTGTAAAAGAAATATTTTTTCTTAAAAACGACGCACAAAATCTTAAAAATTTAGTCTAAACAACCAAAATTCTATAATCAAATTAAATCTTAAAAAAATATTTATTTAGCCGAAAAATTTATAGAAAAATAAGAGATATGAGAGATAAACTTAAACCCAAATATATACCGCTTAACCCACGAAAAAACAAAAAGGGTGTTCTTGTCTAAAAGAGTTTATAAATACGGATTTCCACGTCATCAAGCGAACCAATTCAGCTGCTCTCAAAAACCCAAACCCTAACCCTAACTCTCTTCATCAGTCGATTTCACTTTCATATATCCTCTGCTCTCCCGCCTCCCAATCTGCCTCTACTCCACTCCGGCGACCATGGTATCTATCTCCTTCCCTCTTCTCCTAATATTTGATTACTAGTTTTAAAGATATACTGTTTCATCGTTTGATGAATCTAAATCTCAGGCACCAGAGAAGAAGTTAGCGAACCCTATGAGGGAGATTAAGGTACAAAAACTCGTCCTTAATATCTCCGTCGGTGAGAGCGGTGATCGTCTCACTCGTGCCGCCAAGGTTCTCTGTGTTTTCTAAAGGTAATTTTTATTTATTTATTTGTATTTACATCGACCCTCCAATCGAAATCGAATGTATATGCTTTGTTTGATTCGTAATATTTTTGTGTTGGTCTTCGACAGCTAGATACACCGTTCGTTCTTTCGGGATCCGAAGGAACGAAAAGATTGCTTGCTACGTTACTGTCAGAGGAGATAAGGCTATGCAATTGCTAGAGAGCGGTCTCAAGGTGAAAGAGTTTGAGCTGTTGAGGAGGAATTTCAGTGATACGGGCTGTTTTGGATTCGGTATCCAGGAGCACATTGATTTGGGTATCAAGTAAGTCAACTTGTGATTTTATAGTTCTTTTCTAGGATATCTAATGTCCTGTATATGAATACTACTCATCATGTTTATAGTTTAGCTATACATATAACTAGTGTAAGTTTTAGTTGAAAAGCTATTTGTTCTCTACCACCTGTTTTCCTCTTGTTATCTTCCTTAAATGTAGCAGCACCAGATTTCTATACTTGAAAAACCTATAGCTTCTAGACTTTGAAAAACCTATAGCTTCTAGACTTTTGAAAACCTATGGCCGACTTTGTTTTCATTCGTTAAAATTTTGTTTCACTGCTCAAGTTTCATTACCATCTAGCTGGGATCTGTGTATACTATTACTGTAGGACTAATTTGTCTACACCGTTAAATGAGAAATAAATAATTATAAACGAATAATATAATGGTTAAAAATTGTAGCCCGCAATTGAATCATATGATGTCATAAATAATTCCTTCTGTTTATAATTTGTAATTTTTTTCATATGGACGTAAAGGTGTGAATTATGACATATGCGTTTTCATTTGAAACAAAAAATATGCGTTTTCAATTGAAACAAAAACCTAAATTATGAACAGATGCAAGAGGAAAGAAATGAAAGGCTAACAATTGAATTGAGAGGAAAAGGTGAAATCTAATTCCGGAAAGGAAGAGACAGAGCTTAAAGCCGAAAACGCATTAAATGTGTTGACGAAATATAGATATATTAAAATTAAACAATATCCAACATAAACTTAGTTGATATGTTTAGATCTTCTTGATGGCTTTGAGGGTATTCTCAGTCCTCTCAAGCATATTTCGTTTTCTTTCAAACTCGATAGAAACATCCTGTGTTATATCCTTCATATGCTTTTTTCTGTAGGCCTTCGTTGGGTTACTCTTCATTTTGAAGTTCTTGTGGCATTCAAAACCTGCAAAACCGAAAAAAACTGCAACCAGATTTTCTGTTTCAATGAGTATTTGAAACTGTCGACATAAACTAAAATTGCTAAAGACAAAAAGGGGATCTATACCTTGGCATCATTGCGGACAAATTGGATTGCCGCGTCCAGGATGCACAGTTGAAGTGCAAAACCAGCATTTGTCAAACATCATTTTGCCAACGGAATAGCTACACAATAACAAACCCTACAATTAGCAAAACATAACAAGTACGCATCCTGGACGCGGCAATCCAATTTGTCCGCAATGATGCTAAGGTATAGATCCCCTTTTTGTCTTTTACAATTTTAGTTTATGTCGACAGTTTCAAATATTCATTGAAACAGAAAATCTGGTTGCATATATTTCGGTTTTGCAGGTTTAAATGCCACAAAAACTTCAAAATGAAGAGGAACCCAACGAAGGCCTACAGAAAAAACATATAAAGGATATGACACAGGATGCTTCTTTCAAGATTGAAAGAAAACGAAATATGCCTGAGAGGACTGAGAATACCCTCAAAGCCATCAAGAAGATCTAAACATATCAACTAAGTTTATGTTGCATATTGTTTGATTTTAATATGTCTATATTTCGTCAACACATTATTAGATTTTATTTAATGCGTCACTTTCGGCTTTAAACTTTGTCTATTCCTTTCCGGAATTAGATTTCACCTTTTCCTCTTAATTCAATTGTTAGTCTTTCATTTCTTTCCTCTTGCATATGTTCATAATTTAGGTTTTTGTTTCAATTGAAAACGCATATTTTTTTGTTTTAATTGAAAACGTATATGTCATAATTCACAGCTTTACGTTCATATGAAAAAAATTACAAATTATAAACAGAATGAATTATTTATGACTATCATATGATTCAATTGCGGGCTACAATTTTTAACCATTATATTATTCGTTTATAATTATTTATTTCTCATTTAACGGTGTAGACAAATTAGTCCTACAGTAATAGTATACACAGATCCCCAGCTAGATGGTAATGAAACTTGAGCAGTGAAACAAATTTCCAGTTGTATAACAAAAACATCGACGCATAAAAATCCAAAAGTATCTCAAAACTATATTGGGGTCATTGAATTGCAGAACAAATAAGATAAGAGGAAAGTACCCCTAAATACCCACTCAACTATGAAATACTAAAATGGTACCCGTTTTTGGACTAGTTTCATAAAATACCTAGAGCCATATTTGGTACAATTATACCATTTAGGGTATAAAAAGGGTTATTTGGTTGAAACCCACATTTTTTACTCATAATCAGACTTTTAGGTTCCAAATCCCCCACTTTCTCATTTCTAAATTTGAGGAGAGAGAAACGAAAAAAATGATACAGAACCAAAAAACTAGACGTCGAACCTTCAGAACTCCAGCGACTGAACCGTGTGTCATTAGTACTCCGGCCACCGAAACAAACGACGATAGCCAGAATTCCGGCCACCGTACCATCGTCCGCCTCTGTCACCGTCGGAAAGGTACGTTTTTAGTCGTCTTCTTCAGACTGTCTGTGTTTTTCAGCGTAACTAACCAGTAACGGTTAGGGTAGATTTCGTAGACGTTGCCGGAGTTGTGAACGTCGATAGAGTTAGAAGTTCGTTCATAGGCTTCTATCGCGAATCAGAAGAAGACAAGAGTAAAGTTCTACTTATTCTCTTTTCATTCGTATTCGATCTGTGGCCTACTGATTTCTACCTAGGTTCCTAATCCGCTGGCTGATTGTTTGCTTTAACCCTCTTCTTTTTCAATCGTGCTTGAATTTTACTTTCCAATTTTAATTTTGTGAGCTGTTTCTTCTTCTGGATTCGTCGAATCAATGCAATTTTGAGTTTTAACTCTCAACACTGATTCTGGTTTCTTCCGCAGTTTAGTCGTATTCAAAATTTTGAGTTGGCTTCGGTGTTGAGATATGGATTCCAGAAATACCGGACAAATGTTGAGGTGGGTTTTCGTCTTCTTCTTCTTTTCGATTATGTATATTCTCCGATTAACTTTCTTATGATTGCTTTTTATGGTAGGCATCTGGAGAAGCAGAATGGAGTTCTGACTGATGCTCATAAAGCGATAGCTTTCGAGTTGCATAAACTTCAGGTTGCTCTTTAATGATCCGGGTTGGACAAGTTGGGTTTCTGCTAGTCCGTGTTTGTCGCCGGACTGGGTTCGTGTCATGAACTTTTTTCTACGTGACGCAAAATCGACCACCAGTCCACTAATGACAGTTAGGATTGGATTCTTGAGGAGCCAAATACTGGAGTTTCATCAAAATCAAATTCGACCCGAGGTTGAGTTATCGTTTGTTTTCCTACGTTTAAATATTTATAAGTACATATATGGTTGGCTTATCGTTTGTTTTCTTGCGTTTAAATATTTATTAAAGGCTGTCTGCGTTGGCCTTGAATTCATTGTACCTGAATGGTTGGTTTGCTCTTGGTTCTGCTGCATTGAAGGTAAGGTAGTGCATGCGTATTATTTGCTCGAAGGGCATTTTCATATTTGATGAACAACCAAGCAGAACTAGCACTGCGTGACGCGATGCAGGTTCAAGTATGCATCCCTGAATGGCCGACAGCGTTCTACTTGCAGGCTCTTGCTCTCTCGAAGCTAGGAATAGAGACCGACGCACAAGACGTGCTAAATGATGGGGCTGCCTTCGAGGCCAAGCGAACCAATAACTGGCGTAGTTAAAACTTCAAGTAGTACTAATTATGAGGTTTTAGGTTTGGGGTTTAGTGATATGACATGTAAACAGTGAAGAGAGAGAGAGTAGAAATTGAGTTATTTTCTGGTTGAGGCAGGTGACTACAGTTGATAATTATCTATCAGACTAGTATTCTCGTATCTAGCAATGTATATGCGTCTTATCTATCAGACTTATAATCAAGTATCTAGCAATGTCTGTATTACATATCTATCAGACTTATTATCGAGTACCTATCAATCTCTATATGTCGTATATATCAATGCAGATGTTTCGTGTCTATCAGACTATTGTTCACGTATCTAGCAATGTTAATATATCGTATCTATCAGATTTATACTCAAGTATCTATTAATGCAGATGTTTCGTATCTATCAGATTTATATTCAAGTATCTATCAATGCAGATGTTTCGTGTCTATCAGACTATTGTTCACGTATCTAACAATGTCAATATATCGTATCTATCAGATGTATACTCCAGGATCTATCAGTGCTATATATCGTGTCTATCAGACTATTGTTCACGTATCTAGCAATGTCAATATATCATATCTATTAGATTTATACTCAAGTATCTATTAATGCAGATGTTCCGTATCTAACAGATTTATACTCAAGTATCTATCAATGCAGATGTTTCGTGTCTATCAGATTTATACTCAAGTATCTATTAATGCAGATGTTCGGTATCCATCAGACTATAATTCACATATCTAGCAGTGTCTTGCAAATAGATAACGAGTATCTAGCGTTGTAATCTCAGCGTATCTATCAATTTAGACATTATAAACGATAAGAATCATCCAATCAAATAGACATGGTACATATCAATGTTAACAGTATACAAAAATATAAGTCGAAAGATAAGGAGTACTTATCTATGAAAATCAAAATATTACTAAAAAATCGGGAACACAAGTTCAGAACGGAGCATCACATGACCTCCTATTACTAGACTAGCAATGTCAATATATTAGTATGCTCTTGTTAGGGTATTAGAGACTAGCAATGTCTTCATTCATATCTAGCAATGTCTATAACATTGTATATGTTTTGAGTTGATGCTGCATCTGTCTAGCAATGTGTCCCTTCATATCTAGCAAGGTGTTCCTTCATATCTAGCAGCGTGTCCTTCATATCTATCAGAGTTAATAAAATCAACATCCTCCAAAGGTAAACTGTAGTAATGAAGTAAATGCATCATCTGCTCCATGACGATTCTCACCTGCGAGAAAATTCAAGAAAGGATAATGGTGTTAGGTTAGGTCAATAGGTTTTGTTTTTTTCCAATACTAAGACAACACAAAGAACACAAGCATAAACACTAAGCATATCGAAAAAAACACCATAGTTCATATTCAACAATCACTATAGTTCATAGTTCTTTTCGAACAATTTTGACAGAAATACTCAACAGCTCTATCATATAAACTACCCAACTGCTTGATAGATATTTTCCATCATAATCATCTCCTGATATAGAAACTTATTCGCATACTTATACACTTCGACCAATAGTTATACTTATGCACCTCGTGTCATAACCAATTAAGCTCCTAGACAGCCAAAAACGCGACCAGTCCAGACTTCAAACACTTCTCCAAATCCATCATAAGTATATCGTAGATGTACCATTTGAAGCAGCCGTCACTTCCTTGAAGCCGATACTCTACAGGGTTTGTCATTTTGGGGGCAGCAGTATGTTCACATCCGTAATGTGAGGACCCGATTCCGATTCCGATTCCGACACCGTATAACCCACCGTCATAAGTAACAACACAAACACAATCTAACCCGCCGTAAACAACTGTTAACATTGTAAAAACAAAAGGTAAACACAAGGGTCTGACGTTTTGGATTGGTATATCATTACATGTATAAAAACATTGATCTTACTCAGATTTGCGAGCTTTTTCTTTAAACTGTTCTTGCATCCACCTGATTAAATCATCACTGGTTCCCATCTGTGTGTCATCACCCCGCTTACGGATAACTATATTTAAGATACCATCCAAACCTAATAATCTGTTAGAGTTCACTGATTGATTCGGAGTCATGTACTCCGACGCCGTAACAGGTGTCGCTGATGTCGGTTGTGTCGGTGAAGTCGTTCCGGTGGTTTGGGGAGGTCGAAGGTGGTTCTGGAGTTTTAGGAGGGTTAAGAGATTTGGTTAAGAGAGAGGGTTAAGAGAGAGAGTGTGGAGGCTTTCGATATAACCAGCGACAGTGTCCCGTTATTCGGACTCGCCGCTGCCGGAGACGAGAGGCAATCTACCACCGCTCAACGGAGTGGCTCTGTGGTTCTGGTGTTTTGGGAGGGTTAAGAGAGAGGGTTAAGAGAGAGAGCGGAGGCTGGTTCAAAATTCAAAATTGTTGATGGCTGAAAATACTCATTAATTCTCAAAATAAAGCTTATATACTAGGTTAAGGGTAGTTATGGTATTAAAAAAAATAAAGTATTAGAAGTGGATATGTTTAATGAGATATGTATTAAGTGAGCATTAACCCATTTTTGGGTACTAGATAGTAATATGTTTGGCCAAAAGGTACTTAGTATGTCATTTCCCATAAGATAAGCCAATACATTTGTTACTGCAAAATATCATATACCAAGCCTGCAACAAAATAAAAAAGCTATGAAACACCAAACTATTCGTCGAAAACCAAACTCTGATTTTTTATGTTAGCTAAAAAACTAGCTTCCAATAAGCAAATAAAAACAATCCCCATGAAGCCCAAAGACGGCCTACAACCAGACATACAAACCAATAATCCCAAGAGTTCCGATTTGAACAGAGACAACTGAAAACTAGAGGAATAAAAACACTGAAAACTTTGAGCTTCAAGCTTCCCCCTTCCAAGCCAAAAACAGTACATGGACACGAAACGAACCATAAGTACAACAGAAAAGTCTACAAATATATATATATATATATATGACTTGTACAACCGTAACATAATGATGTATCTCTATAAGCCTACACCACATATAAGATATAAGATAGATAATCGTAGCAAAGTGATGACCGAAATAGAAACGGCTAAACTTTCGTCAAGCTATCCCCTTTGATAAAGTCTTCCAGTTCACAAAGGCAGCAAATGCTTCATCCTAAACCCTAATTCTCCCTTATATTTAAACTCCCTTAAACCCTACTTCTCTCCCAAACCCTCACCTATCTTTTTTGCTAATTGCTAATTGTAAGTCTCTTTCTAGGGTTTCTCCCGATCTACTGTTTTTCTCCCAATCTTTTTTGCTAATTGATAATTGTTAAACTCCCTTATATTTACTATTATTTTGAGTGTTTTACATATGAATTACTGTTTTTCTCCCAATCGTTTTTGCTAATTGCTAATTTTTAAACTCCCATATCTACTGTTATTTTGAGTGTTTTTTATATATGAATTACTGTTCCCCAATCTTTTTTGCTAATAACAGTAGATATGAGAGTTTAACAATTAGCAATTAGCAAAAAAGATTGGGAAAAAAACAGTAATTCATATGTAAAACACTCAAAATAACAGTAAATATAGGGGAATTTAACAATTAACAAAGATTGGGAGAAAAACAGTAGATATGGGAGTTTAACAATTAGCAATTAGCAAAAACGATTGGGAGAAAAACAGTAATTCATATGTAAAACACTCAAAATAACAGTAAATATAAGGGAGTTTAACAATTAACAATTAGCAAAAAAGATTGAGAGAAAAACAATAATTCATATGTAAAACACTCAAAATAACAGTAAATATAAGGGAATTTAACAATTAACAAAGATTGAGAGAAAAACAGTAGATATGGGAGTTTAACAATTAGCAATTAGCAAAAACGATTGGGAGAAAAACAGTAATTTATATGTAAAACACTCAAAATAACTGTAAATATAAGGGAGTTTAACAATTAGCAATTAAAAAAAAAGATCGGAAAAAAAACAGTAGATATGGGAGTTTAACAATTAGCAATTAGCAAACAAGATTGGGAGAAAAACAGTAATTAATATGTAAAACACTCAAAATAACCGTAAATATAAGGGAGTTTAACAATTAGCAAAAAAGATTGGAAGAAAAACAGTAGATCGGGAGAAACCCTAGAGAGAGACTTACAATTAGCAATTAGCAAAAAAAATAGGTTGAGGGTTTGGGAGAGAAGTATGGATTAAGGGAGTTTAAATATAAGGGAGAATTAGGGTTTAGGGTTTGTCCGACCCAAATTTAGAACGCGCCGGGTTCGGGTTTCAAATTTGTCCGGCCCATTCCAGCCCAAAACCTATAAATTTCTATATATAATAATAAAAAATATTTAAAAAATAAATTAGTATATTTAAAATAAGTTTAAAAATGTTAAAAAAATATTAAAAAATATTAAAATTAATGTCAGCAGATCGGGCCGGATTGACTAGACATTAGCGGACGGGCTCGAGCAATTTGGGTTTTGTCCGGCCCGAATTTAGAACGGGCTGGGTTCGGGTTTCAAAATTGTCCGACCCGTTCCAGCCCGAAAATCATAAAATATATATAAAAAAAATTTCTATATATAATAATAAAAAATATTTAAAAAATAAATTAATATATTTAAAAAAAATTAAAAAAACATTAAAATTAATGTCAGCAGGTCGGGCCGGATTGACCGGACATTAACGGACAGGTTGGGGTTTTAAAAAATGAGCCCGAAAACAGGTCGGACCGAGTTCAGACTCAAATGTCAAAAAAACGGGCTTAGACGGACCGGCCGAACCCGACTCGAAGACGGCCATTGCCATCCCTATAAGGAGTGGTCAGGTGTGAGATTACTAATTTATCCAACGTGGAATTGACTGAAAAATAATATAATTTATTTATTTTAAAATTTATATATGAAACTTTCCACAAAAACATAAATTCTATAAATTCTTATATAACAAATTATAGCACTCTTTCAACCCCAGCAAGAGCATATCTCTAAATAAATAAATTATAGTACTTTTTTATTAGTTAATTTGTTTTAAATTTAAACTTTCTCTATAATACTTTTGGACATGATTCATACAAATAAACAAATAAAACTTCTGAATAACCGAATTCTCAAACAGTCTTCTGAATATCAAATTAAGAACGAAAAACGAAATACCTTCCAGACGAGTAAAAGCAAACGAAAAGCTTCGGATTTTCCAAAAAAGAAGGCCTTAAGGAAGAAGACATGATCCCACAATTGTCAAAATCTTGGATATTTTTGGAATCACACTTGTTTTCCTTGCACTAGAATGTTAAAAACTAAAAGTTAATTAATTAATAAAAAAACTCATAAGCAAATTCAGAGTACCTGTTTAGTTTCAATCTCTATTCCTTGGAAAGGGATACTGATTGAACTCGACTAAGTTCTCATAATCTCTGTCAAAATACAATCAAAATTTACAAAAAAGAAAAAATAGTACTATATAACTCTCCAATCAAAACACCAAATTAGAACCCATTATATATATAAACTCTTTGTAAGAAAATATTCTATTTTCATGTCTTTGAATGTTAGATTGCTTTTGACCCGAATAGCATAGGAGTTGTCTTTTTGGTTTATAGTTATTATAGATAACGAAACCCATACAAGAAAAGAATCCAAAAAATCTTCTCTCTTCAAAATGTTCTAGAGAACCAAAACAAGAAAAACTAGGTATGGCAATGGGTCGGGATGGGTGCGGGTATAGCTAAACCCGTAACCCATCCCGTCTATATTTTTTCAAACCCATGCCCTAACCCGTACCCGTCGGGTAGTAATATTTTTTTCCACACCCAAACCCGTCGGGTTCGGGTACCCATCCGCGGGTACCCATTGAAATTTTAAAAATTCAAATTTAATATTTACATAAAAAAATTTATTTTTGAAAATATACTGTATGTTAATAAGCAAATATATCTATTCATAATTTATATATAGTTTTGGTATATGTTAATAAATATTTTTCTTTTAATTTATTTTATTTTTCTGTCCAATAATAATATTATTAATTAAATTAAAAAATATTTACTAACATATACCAAGACCATATATTAATTATTAAAAAAGAGATATTGAAAAATCAAATTCAATATTTAAATGTAGAATAATGATATTTGTCAAAATATACTATAATAATTATAATTAACAAATATTTTGTTTAAATGTAGAATGATATTTTGTTTAATTAACAAATTTAGGATGATATACTCATTATTCTCAATTTTGTAGAGATAAAAAACAAAATATTTGAAAAAATTAAATTAAATGTTAAATTTAGAATAATATGTTTTGTAGAGATAAAAAACAAAATATTTGAAAAAATTAAATTAAATGTTAAATTTAGAATAATATTTTTCAAAATATTATATATATATCTATATATTAATAAATAATAAATTGTTTTTGGCATTACATAATACAAATAATAATATTAGTAATTTTATTTTCAAGTTTGTTAAATAATATTAGATAATTTAATTTTTTATATAATATTAATTTAGCGGGTACCGAGTATTACCCAATGGGTCGGATTCGGGTTGGGTACCCGTGGGAAATTTCTTAAACCCATAACCCATCCCAAACCCTGCGGGTAGTAAATTTTCAAACCCACAACCCATCCGCGGAAGTTTTTTTAAACCCATAACCCATCCCATCAGGTTGGCTCGGGTACCTGCGGGTTTGGAAAAAATTGCCATCGCTAAAAAAAACACCAAAATATAATGTCATATATACACATATAATATAATCTAAAAGATAAAATTATACAAATTTAGAGATACATACATAAATACATAATCTTATTTTTATTTTCCTAACTCTACTACAGGAAAGATTGATGGACCTATTACTAATTATAAAATCAAATCTTTTCTCTGAGTGGTTTAATTGGTAATAAATACTATTTATTTCAAGAAATTCATGAAACTAAGCCATCGAAACCCACTATTCGTCACCTTTTCAGCCTCCGTCAAGCACGAAGCGGTGGCGCTGCCGCCGCTGCAGTTATCTTCTTTCCTTAAAGATAAGAAGAAGTTTCTAGATCCAGTCCTATCAGTTTCTCTTCTCTCTCTAAACCTGGCACCACCAAAACAAATTCACAATCAGAAAAGAGAAAACCAAATCAATTCACCGATCAATAGAACCTTAACAAGAAACGGTTATGAAGATCATCACTTGAAGGCAAGAACGGCCGACGACATTCCTTCACGTACAAGATAACCGCGACAGGCTGAGCCAAGAAAGCGTATGTATATTTAACCAACTCGACTACATTTTTGAAGGCAAAATATAGTAAACTTTATGTATTTAAGCAGTGGAACTTCCTGGGGAATACTGATGAGGAATTGATCTTGTAGAGGGCTAGATAGAAGGCGATGGAAAATAATGGTAAATAGTGGAGGAGGTGCCTCCACCAGTTGTCTTGTTGGTGGCACGGTAAAGACGATTTAAGCACATAGCCTTAGAAAGACTATTTCCAATCACTGTACAGATCGTAAAAAAATCAGCTTCTTTAATAAACTCTTGAAATCATGCCACTAGGGTTAAACTAAAGTACTCAGTGTTAGATAATATTGAACACGGTTATTAGAAGTTATTGTGTCAGTTTATTAGATAAGATCGGCTAGCTGTTATGTATTAGTCTATTTAAACAAGATTCAAGTAATGTTTAAAGTGTGGTGAAACAATTCCATTTCAAGTATACTTTCATTTGTTAAGTCTGTCTTGTGTTGTCTGCATTTTTGTTTGATCACAGGGACCATAGTTTACATTTGGTACCAGAGCCTGTCTTTCCAAAGAAATGGATGACATAGATGGAGAACAATCAAAAGCAGTTACTGTCTTCAAATCGACGGCAAGAGGAGCCTCAATACCGATCCAATATCCAACGTTAAGCGAAACGAACTACGGCATATGGGCTGTCAAGACGAAGATAATCTTGCGTTCGCTAGGAGTATGGTCAGTGATCGAAGGTGAAGACACAGACGTCGACAAAGATCAAGGTGCCATGGTAGCCATTTCTCAAGCCGTGCCAGATGACGTGATGATGGCAATCGCCGAAAAGCAGACGGCAAAGGAGGCTTGGGTCGCACTCAGGGAGATGCGAGTTGGTGAAGATCGTGTCAAGAAGGCACGCGTACAGGTACTGAAACGTCAATTTAATAAGTTGCAGATGGAGGACTCAGAGACGATAAATGGCTTTGCAATGAAGCTTACTACGCTAGTAGGCGAGATCCGCTCACTCGGGACAACACTCGACGAAAGAGAAGTTGTTGAAAAACTGTTTAGTGCTGTTCCTCATAAATTTCTCCATATTATCGGAACGATTGAGCAGTTTGGCGATTGTGAGAACATGTCGGTCTCAGATGCAATCGGTCGCCTCAGAACCTTTGAAGAAGGGATTAAAGGACGATTGAACTCAAGAGGCAGTGGAGATCAGTTACTCTATACCCATGTCGAGTCAGACGCAAGAATCCCAAAGGGAAAGAGAGATGAAGGTTCCAGCAGCAATCATAGAGGAGGACGTCATGGGAGAGGACGTGGTCGTGGGCGTGGTTATGGTAAAGGTCGGGGAAATGGTGAATGCCATAACGAAGACCGAAAGCCACGTAACTTCGAAAAATCCAGGATCAAGTGTTTCAACTGCAATGATTATGGTCACTTTGCAAAAGAATGTCTCAAACCAAACCGAAGAGAAAGAGCCAACCTTGTTACAATGCAAACCGAAGATGAACCGGCACTGTTGATGGCCGAAACGCGTCTTCTCAGCCACGAGGTAAAAAACAAGCAAGTGTTACTGCACGAAGAAAAGGTAGTGCCAAAGTTTAAAAGCACCCGAGAGAAGACTTGGTATTTAGATTCGGGCGCAAGTAATCACATGACCGGTTGTATCGAAAAATTTGCTGAAATTGACAGTGCTATTAAAGGGTCAGTCAAATTTGGTGATGGTTCGGCAGTAGAAATACAAGGAAGAGGTTCGGTTTTGTTTGAAGACTTTACAGGTGAGCATCGAATACTTACTAATGTCTATTACATTCCGATGTTGAAAAGTAATATTATAAGCATTGGTCAGCTTGATGAAAACGGATGTAAGGTTATGGTTGAAGGAGGTGTTATGAGTATTTTTGACAGATCACAAAGGCTATTAGCAAAAGTGAACAGCTCAAGCAACAGGCTGTATGAATTGAATATAGTACCAGCCCTACCCGAATGTTTTATGGTAAGGAACAAAGAAAATGCATGGAGATGGCATGCAAGGTACGGGCATGTGAACTTTCAAGCCTTGAAGCTTCTAAGTCAGAAACAGATGATCCACGGTTTGCCCGTAATCGAGCATAAGGACCGCATCTGCGATGGTTGTTTGATTGGAAAACAACATCGAAACCCATTTCCAGCAGTGGCAAAGTTCCGAGCAAAAGCACCGCTTGATCTGTGGCATGGAGATTTGTGCGGGCCAATAACTCCTACCACACACGGAGGTAACTGTTATTTCCTACTGTTGGTTGATGATTGTACAAGATTTATGTGGCAGGTACTGATCCGAAACAAATACGAAGCATTTGTGGCATTTAAAAAGGTGAAATCTGCAGCAGAAATAGAGAAAAAAAGTAAGTTAAAAGCTTTGCGCACTGATCGTGGCGGTGAATTCACCTCAAATGAGTTCAAGATCTACTGTGAGGGGTTGGGAATTAAGCATTATCTATCGGCACCGTATTCTCCTCAGCAGAATGGAGTTGTTGAACGAAGAAATCAGACAGTGGTCGGCATGGCAAGGAGCTTGTTGAAAAGCATGGGAGTCCCAGACGAATTTTGGGGGGAAGCGGTATCAACTGCCGTGTATCTCCTAAATCGAGCCCCAACAAAAAACGTTTTCGGCAAAACTTCCTATGAAGCATATTATAACCGCAAGCCAAGTGTTGATCATTTTCGTATTTTTGGATGTGTCGGACATGTAAAAGATGTTACACCTCACCTTTCAAAACTTGCAGACCGAAGCAAGCAGATGGTGTTTATTGGTTATGATTCGAATACAAAAGGCTATCGGATGTTTGATCCGAAGTCAAAACGAGTAGTCGTAACACGAGACGTCGTGTTCGAAGAGGAGAAAAAGTGGGAGTGGAGCAAATTTCCAGTAACGGAAACAGGGAACATTTTTGCCGCACCTTACTTTACCATAACAAGCACATCTGATACGAAAAATCTCCAAGATAAAGAAGGTGTCAAGGATTTCGACATGGATTTCCCACAACCGAAACAGGAACTAAACGGTAACCGAAATCAGCATGCTACGCCAGTGATAAACACAAGATCCAGAACATTTGTTTTAAATTCACCATATACTCCAGCAGCAACGTTTGAAGATTCAGTATCAACTGAAGAACTACAACCCTCGACACTTGATGAGAGTTCATCCGAAGGACCACGGGGTAAGCGTGACATCAAAGAACTTTACGATAAAACTTTCCCAATAGAATTGGAATATTCGGGACTGTGTTTGCTTGGAGAAGAGGAGCCTTCAACTCTTGAAGAAGCCAAGGCTGATCCGATGTGGAGAAGAGCAATGGATGAAGAAATTTCTTCTATTCGAGAAAATGAAACTTGGAAGCTCGTTTCATTACCTGACAGCCACAAACCTATTGGTTTAAAGTGGGTTTACAAGCTAAAGAAGGACAATCAAGACAGAATAGTGAGGCACAAGGCGAGAATAGTGGCAAAAGGGTACGTTCAACGACAAGGTGTAGATTTTGATGAAGTTTTTGCCCCTGTTGCTCGGCTAGAGACGGTACGTTTTCTGATTTGTATCGCAGCACACGAAGGATGGGAGGTGCATCATATGGATGTAAAGTCAGCCTTCCTCAACGGGGAGTTGGAAGAAGAAGTGTACGTTACTCAACCGCCGGGTTTTGAAGAAAAAGGAGAAGAACACAAGGTATTAAAACTACACAAGGCATTGTATGGATTACGACAAGCACCTAGAGCTAGGAATTCAAAACTGGACAAGTCATTGAAAACACTATGTTTTGAGAGGTGTTCATTAGAGCATGATGTGTACAAAAGAAGCCAAGGAAAAGGGAATTTGATAGTTGGAGTTTATGTGGATGATCTAGTCATCACTGGAGAGAGCATACAAGATATAAATAAGTTTAAATCTCAGATGAAAAAGATGTTTAGTATGAGTGATCTTGGTTTACTAAGCTACTATTTGGGGATTGAAGTCTGTCAAAGTTCTAAGAAGATCACACTCAACCAGTCCGCATATGCAACAAAGGTGTTAGAAAAATGCGGCATGAAAGATTGTAACCCTTCACAAATTCCGATGGAACCTCGTCTACAACTGAGCAAGACAAGCACAAGTCCTCCTGTAGACACAACCCTATACCGAAGCATTGTTGGCAACTTAAGGTATCTACTGCATACGCGCCCAGATTTAGCATTCTCTGTCGGCATGGTGAGTAGATACATGGAAAAGCCCACAACGGAGCACATGGCTGCAGTAAAACATATATTACGGTACGTGAAAGGAACTTTAAATTTCGGTTGCGTTTATGAGAAAAAGAAAGGAAGCTTGGAGTTGTTAGGTTACTCTGATAGTGATCTCGCCGGGGATGTTGATGATCGGAAGAGCACTACAGGGGTAATATTCTTTCTTGGGTCAAACCCGATTAGTTGGTGTTCACAAAAACAAAAGGTTGTTGCGTTATCTTTGTGAAGCAGAATATATCGCTGCTTGTGCAGCAGCATGTCAAGGAGTGTGGCTGGGACGATTGTTGGCAAATTTATTAAAAAGGAAGGTTAATCAAGTGGTTCTAAAGATAGATAATCAGTCCGCAATCGCATTGAGCAAGAATTCAGTTCACCATGAGAGAAGCAAGCACATTATACTCGATTCCACTACATTACTACATTAGAGACTGTATTGAATCAGGAATGATTGCAATCCAACATGTTTGCACAGAAGATCAACGTGCTGATATTCTCACAAAGTCGCTATCAAGGAAGAAAGTCGCTATCAAGGAAGAAGTTCATGGAGATGAGAGAAAAGAGTGGTGTGCAGATGATCAAGTAGAAAAACAACAATTGTGTTCAATCTTAAGGGAGAAAATGTTAGATAATATTGAAGTCTATTTAAACAAGATTCAAGTAATGTTTAAAGTGTGGTGAAACAATTCCATTTCAAGTATACTTTCATTTGTTAAGTCTGTCTTGTGTTGTCTGCATTTTTGTTTGATCACAGGGACCATAGTTTACACTCAGCTAACCGAAATCTCTCCATGAATGTGAGACACTACTGGCACTGAGAAGATCAGATGGATCCTCTAAGCACAAAAGAACCTTTGTCACAAAAGAACCTTTGTAGACAGGTTCCAGACAATTCAAGAAATCAATACGGGCTTGCATTGATCAAGCCACCTGGTTCAGGTGCTGGAGGTGGTTTTGGTGGAGGAAAAGGTGGTGGAGTTGGTGGTGGCATTAGCGGCAAGAGCTTTGGTGAAGGCAAAGGTGGTGGAGGTGGAGCTGGTGGAGGCATTGGCAGCAGGAGGTTTTGGTGGAGGTAAAAGGTGGTGGAGGTGGAATAGGAGGGGGTGCAGGCGGTGGAGGTGGTTCTGGTGGAGGGAAAGGTGTGTTTGAAAAAATACGAAATATGCCTAAGAGCAACATTACTGAGAGTACTCTCAGGAAGGTTCCTCTCAGGCCTATTTCGTATTCTTTCGAGTTTTTCTTTCAAACTCGAAGGTAGCATCCTGACAAATTACAAAGGAAAATAAAACAAAGTAAGATACTATATTATATATGTACAGAGGTGTTAGTATCATAAAGTAAGAATGATAAATTTATGAAAAACGAATTTGATTTACCTGTGTCATATCCTACATCGAACCAGTCTCACGATAGATCTCCTGCGGGGTCTTAGGGTTTGTAAAGAGCAGACTTCAGAAACATTGTCTTTAGGGTTCCATATATATACAAGTGAACCCCTTAGATGGACTCTAGGCCCATCCATCTAAAACCCAAAAATCTTTACATTAATAATAGTTTTTTATTTGTTTTTACTAAAATTCTAAAACGTAAAAGGAGAATTTATTTTTAAAATAAATACTTTATTTAATACCGAGAATTCTAAATTTCTTTTTAAATTAATAATAAAAATTTATTCCACGATATTATAAATTGATTTGTTTTGATCTGTATATTTTAAATTTATACGTTTGATTATATCTATTAATTTGTTTTAATTTGTATAATTTTGAAATTTATATGTGATTATATTTAATTAATTTGAAATTAAATTTGTTTAGTCACTCCCTTTTAAACGGAATATTCTTATAATTTTTATTTACTGACTACGTTTTTTATATTTTCACTAAAAAGATAAATACTACTAAAAGAATATATGTCGTATTTTTATTTGCGGATTATATTAATGTCATGAAATATTCAATGTATCACTGCAAAATAAGAGGTTATGGAACTTTTTTTGGATTTTTTTTCGATCTATAGTTTAAAATATACGTACTTTTAGTTTTTTTTCAAGTTTATAGTGTAAACGAAGAAGATGCAAAAAAAAAATTATTTTGCTAAATGAAACTTTCTTTGTTTTGCTAGATGTGAAACCTGTGTAAATTTTGTACTGCTATATGTTTTGTACTGCTATATGCGAATTCAGACCCACTATGATAGATGCTGGATGTGAAACCAGCCAAGATGTGAAACCATATAATGCGAAACTTGTTTAAATTTAGTACTGTTCATATGCGAAACCAACCCACTATGATAGATAAAAAACATGTGTAAAATATATTATAAAAAATCAAAACATAGTGGTACTAATTTTATTCGCCTTAAAAAAAACCAATTGTATTTTCGAATTTTTCTTCGAGTTACACTTTCAAAGATACGGACTTTTAAGTTTTTAGATTTATAGTGTAAACGAAGAAAATGCAAACTTTCTTTGTTTGCTAAATGAGAAACCTAATTAGATTTTATACTTCTAGATGCGAATTCAGACCCACTATGATAGATGTGAAACCATATGATGTGAAACTTGTTTAAATTTTGTACTGCTAGATGCGAATTCAGGCCCACTATGATAGATGTGAAACCATATAATGTGAAACCTGTTTAAATTTTGTACTACTCGATGCGAAACTAGATAGATAAAAAACATGTGTAAAATATATATATATTTAAAAAAATCAAAACATATCATGAGTTGTACTAGTTTATGTTTGATAAGTCTTTAGGTCTTTGATTATTCGATCCGCACTAAAAAATGTTCATAGAAGAGTAATATATAAAGAAATGTTCGTAGAGGAGTGATTATAGAGAGAGAAACAAATAATTCGGGAAAAAAACAAAAAGAATAAATGTCCCAATATACATTAATCATTGGCCCATTCCCCAAAAAATGGAATGTCTTTTTTTATAGTGCATGGATTAGGAGGTTAAATTACATATTTGTCATTAATGAATAGACTTTCTCACCGTACTCTCCCCTTTCAATGCTTATGTTTGCTTTAGTTTAGCCCTCAATACATAAAATAAGACCTTACATTTACAATAATAGGGCTTGTTATTATAGTCCATATTTTTCTTCCCTTATGAGTAGCCCCCCGGTCCTTGCGAAGATGTATGAGTAATGACTGACTAGTGATAAGAGTTTTTCTTTTCCTCTAAGCCTTATCGGATGGTGTCATTTGAACTTCCTCGGATCGACCTATCGGACTTCTTTGGAAACTGGTTTCCTTTGATCAAGAAATGTTTTGACTTTGGTACTTAGCTGCCCTGCATTAGCTTTTTTATTTTAACTTCTCAAATTGTACTTTATGGAATTAGTTTGGATTTATAACCTCTCTTTTAGTCATCATGACCTCACCCCACTCTACTTTATATTAGTTTGGTGTGCGTTGGTATCAGAGCTATTTTAGCATTACTTTTGCCAAGACTCTGTTGCTCATTATCACACGCTTACACGCATGTTTGTATCGTAGGTAACATGGCGATGAGGATTTTCTTTTAGGCTGACTCTTCAGCATTCACTCTTTTCCTCTCATATAATACCCAACTCGTCTCTTATTTTCAAGTTTTCACATCTCTTTTATGTTTATCCTAAAGGCTAGGTAATCGGTTATAGAGAGGTAAACACTTCTCTAAACAAACTTATTTTTTAACCCTTCATGTATGAAGAGTTTATTAATCTCGAAAGATATAAACTTTAGATTTGGTTTAACATCTCGAACAGGGCTACGAATCGTAAAACTTCTGGTACTAGAGATTCTCCCACCTATGCAGATATCTTCAATTCAAACTTTCGTGACAACTGGTCTCTTATTCGGGAACATATTCAGTCTGGTGTTAGAGATCAGCCCCATAGTCAATTTTTCTTGAGAAACAACAAGGTTTACCCTTCAACTTCTAGGATCTCTCATAAATCATCTCCGTTCTTGACAATGGGTGAAGAGAAAGATAATTCTTCTAATTCAAAAAGAAAGGATAAGGCAAAGAGAAAAGTCTCCTGAAGCAGCTAAAAAATCTGCTAGGGTTAAGATTTCTTCCTCCATGATGCCCCATCAGGTAACTCCTCAAGGGTCTCCCCAGACTATTCCCAAAACTAGTCCTCGAAGACCTTCATCAAGAGGCGTCTGATTGGAACATATGTTGATATCTATCTCTGAGATGCCAGAAATGACGCTAATAAATGAACATGACAGTGATCATGAGAAAAATAATACAGTCGTAGTGGAGTTGCAGCCTATTCAGGCTATCTCAGCTTTAAATCTCGCCCCCTCGGACCGTCTCTGGTGAACAAAGAAAAGTCATTTCCTCCCCTGGAATTTAACATCATACCACATTCAAAGAAAGACAAAAAAGGAGGAGTAAACCGCGTTTGCTCGGAACGAACCTAGAAAATATCTTGGGCAATAACATTTGTCGGATCGAACCCAAACACTTGTTTGCCCTTTATAAAATAAAGTACAATGTTAAAAAACAAAGAGAGAAGTAGCCACAAGAGGCGGTTAGAGTTTTTTGTTTTTAGGGAATGTTCCTTTTTGTATTGAACTGTTTTTTTTATAATGCAAACCCAAGTATGGATCTCAATATATAGAGAACTTAGAGGCCTATACAAGGAAACTTAATACACTGAATATTCTAACACTCCCCCTCAAGTTGTGAATTGGGATCACCAATACCCAACTTGGATAAAACTGATTCGAATGTTCTTGCAGCAACCGATTTTGTCAGGATGTCTGCCAGTTGGTTTTCGGATCTAATAAACGGAAGTTCGACTGTCCCATCTTTAATATTTTCTTTTATGAAGTGCCTATCTATTTCAACGTGCTTTGTTCTATCATGTTGTACCGGGTTCTTTGAAATCTTAATCGCAGCTTTATTATCGCACATTAACTGAGTTGGACACTTCAGGGGGGATCTGATTTCTTTCATTATCTTCTTTAACCAAAGTATCTCGGTAATCCCCTTAACGATTCCTCTAAATTCTGATTCAGCACTTGACAGTGATACTACTTTCTGTTTCTTACTCCTCCAAGTCACCAAGTTACCTCAAAGAAGAGTAAAGTAGCCAGCAGTTGATCGCTTGTCGTTAGGATTCCCTCCCCAATCAGCATCTGTGAATACTTCAACATCAAGGTGTCAATTTTTCTTAAAAATTATGCCTCTTCTTGGTGTGCCTTTGAGATATCGAATAATCCTCATTATTGCCTCCATATGGTGTTCCTGAGGATGATGCATGAACTGGCTAACTACTCCCACTGCGTATGCAATGTCGGGTCGAGTGTGAGCCAGGTAAATTAATTTTCCCACCAACCTTTGATACCTTTCTTTACTCGCTGGTCTGGTCCCTTCAATTATCTTTGGTTTGTGATTCACAACCATAGGAGTGTCATTTGGTTTGCAATCCACCATGCCAACTTCAGCTAATAAATCCAATATATATTTCCGTTGGGAGATATAAATCCCTCCTTTTGACCTAAGAACCTTGATTCCTAAGAAATACTTCAATCCTCCAAGGTCTTTCATTTCGAACTCCTTGAAGAGTTTTTTCCTAAGAGAGCTAATTTCTTCTTCGTCATTCCCCGGTATAATCATATCGTCGACATATATTATAAGACAAGTGACTAATTCTCCTCTCTTTTTGTAAAACAAGGTATGATCCCCATTACTTTGTTTGTAGCTATACTGCTTCATTGCCATTGTAAATCTCCCAAACCAAGCACGAGGAGACTGTTTGAGCCCACATAATGCCTTTTCAGTTTACATACCTCATTTTCTTGAAAACCATCATAGAACCCTAGTGGGGGTTCCATATATACCTCTTCTTCTAAGTCTCAATGTAAGAAAGCATTCTTTACATCAAATTGATGAAGAGGCCAATCTTTATTCGCGACTATTGAAAGTAAAACTTTGATAGTATCAATCTTTGCAACCGGAGAGAACATTTCAGAGTAGTTTATACCATATGTTTGTGTATATCCTTTGGCAACCAATCTTGCCTTGTGTCGCTCAATGGTGCCATCGGATTTATATTTTATATTAAACACCCATCTAGACCCGACTTCTTTCTTTCCTTGTGGTAACACACAATTCTCCCATGTACCATTCCTTTTTAGAGCTTCCATTTCGGTATTCATTGCCTTATGCCATTCAGTCATCTTCTTAGCTTCTTGAGCTGTTTTAGGGATTTGTTCAGAAAGAATAGTAGCTCAAAACGCCTTTGTAATCTTCGTCATTCTTTTCCTGTCCGTTTTTACCGGATATGTAGAAGCACGAGGAACGTGTTCCGGTGAATACCGGTCAGGGGGGAACCCCTCTATTTTTTCTTGGGGGAAGAACCGGAGTTTGAGTTTCAACAAATGAACTTCCTGAAATGCCATGGTCAGTAGCATTTTGTGAATTATGACATTGTAAATTGTTTACCTCTTGATGGACATTTTCTTCGGCTGATTCGCTGGTAGTATCCATGGAATTTATTTCTTGTTGGACATTGTCTTCGGGAGAATCATTGGTGGTAAGAACTGCCTCGTCAGTCTCCTTTATGTTGGAAGAGGTATGTTTGGTGGCGCCATCTACCGACTCTGTCGGCACATCCTCAAAGTAACTTTCATATAGCAACCAGTCGAGTGATTCACTTACTTTCTCCCCCTGAGCACGAGATTGGTGGTCAAAAAAATAATCGGATTCTAAGAAGTCACAGTTCATGGTAACATGGATTCAACGAGTAACCGGATTGTAACACCGATAGCCCATTTGATGAACACCGTACCCAATGAATACACACTTTTCAACACACGGATTAAGTTTGTTTCGACTAGTTTTGGGGATATGAACAAATACCAAACAACCAAAGACATGAGGTGGTAAGGTCATAACAGATGGAATTGTAACTTGGGTGGCAAGCACTTGTAATGGAGTTTTATTTCCTAGACATCGGGTTGGTAGACGATTTGCAAGATACGTGGTTGTAGCAAGAGTTTGTGGCCAAAGATAATGAGGAACTCTAGATTCAATCATAATAGCATGAGTTTTTTTAAGTAAAGTACAATTTTTTCGTTCTGAAGTACCGTTTTGTTGAGGTGTGTTTAGACAAGTGGTTTGATGGATAAGACCATTTGTTTTGAAAAAATTATGCATTGTTTGGTTGACAAACTCCGTTCCATTATCAGAACGAAGAATCTGTATTTTTTTCCAAATTGAGTCAAAATCATTTTGTAAAAACAAACAAATATTTCTCGTACTTCCGATTTATGTTTCATGAAGTATATCCAAGTCATTCTTAAGAAATCATCCACAGATAAAACAAATTATCTGATTTGATTGTTAGTGGAATTTGGTGCTGGACCCCAAACATCAGAATGGATTAGCGAAAAAACATAATCAACTCTTGTATTACTTTGATTAAATGAGACCCTACGATTTTTTGCAAGAATGCAGGTTTCACATTTCTCATGAATGGAATTATTCAAAAAAGACTAGGAAATAAACTTTTAAGATAGCTAAAAGAATGATGACCAAGTCACCAGTGCCATAACCAAAGTTTCATTTCGGTTGTTTTGTGAGCAAGCATGGCATGTCCCTTATGAACTACCTCATCAACATAATAGAGACCTCCTTGTTCAGTACCATGCCCAATGATTTCTTCGTAAGAATGTCCTGTAAAATGCAAAAATATGAATACATAAGAACCACACAGTTGAGTTGTTTTGTCACTTGACTAACAGATAATAACTTTAGGGATAGTGAAAGAATGTAGAGGCAGTTTTTAATTTCCATTTTTTCCAAAAAAATAATTGAACCTCCCTTTTTGACATCACAAATTTCTCCACTAGCAGTCTCAATATGGGACTTCTTTGGAGATGACATGTCACCAAAGTCTTTAGGATCATGAGACATGGTGCCCGTAGCCCTACAATCAAATATCTAATTCATTGATTTCTCAAACCTTTTACCTCCAAGTTTTTCATAGGAGTTCGCCGTCATTCCTCCAAAACTAGTGCCACATCCTTGCTCATTTTTATTCGAATCTTCACCGCTACTTGTAGACGAAGCCCGTTTGAAATTAGATCCAAAACACTAGTTATTTTTCTCCTTATGACCGCCCTCCCACCATTCTGGATAGCCAACCAGCTGGAAACATGTCTCTTTAGTTTGTTTCTTCATCCCACAATGAGTGCAATACAAATTGGATTTATCTTCTTTCTCTCTGGATCAGAATTTAAACCTCTGTACAGAATCTTTAGCAGCCAAACCCATTCCAATTTCAATCGAGTCACTATCAGAAGAACTTGATTTTAGTATATTAAGCCTGGCCACTTCCCTTCGTATTGTGGCATATGCTGTTTCTTACAGAAGGAAGAGGATTTTTTTTCAGGATATCTCTCTTGAATGGTTCCAGCTTGTCATTAATCGCCATTAGCAATTGATAGAGTCTTTGTTCTTGAGTCTTCTTATTATAGATCTGAATGTCTTCTGGGTCTTTCATAGGGTTCGAATTTCGCCTATCTATAGACATCCAGATGTTCTGCAGTTTGTTCCACAAGTCTTCTAGTGTATCAGACCCTTGCCTTAATGAATTAGTCCTCTTATGAAGGTCAAACACCTGTAACGAATCTGTACCAGAACTGTATATGGTGGCTAACCCATCCCAGAGGGCTTTTGCAGTAGGATATTGTGAGACATTATTCACCAAGCTGGATTCAAGATTCTGGATAATCATGTGAAAACATATTGATCATCTTGTTCCCACCTGGTATATGTGTTGTCAGTTTTGGATGGAGATGTCGACTCCCCTGTAATGTGAGAACCTCTCCCCCTTCCCCCAATTGCTTTCTTCATAAGGTTTGCCTATAAGGCATAATTTTCACCACCGAGTTTAATCCCTAGGGATAAATTCTCGGGGTTAGTTGTTTGTTGTTGTGTTCCGAGACCATTTCTCAGAATGGCAGCAATCTGCATTGTTAATTCATCAGGAATTTGACTGACCACGACTTCATTGCCAGCCATCTTTGTTGAGGATGTTCAGAATTCCCAAAATCACACGTGCTCTGATACAATGTTAAAAAAAAAGAGAAGTAGCCGCATGAGGCGGCTAGGGTTTTGTGTTTTTAGGGAATGTCCTTTTTTGTATTGAACTGTTTTTTTATAATGCAAACCCAAGTAAGGCTCTCAATATATAGAGAACTTAGAGGCCTATACAAGGAAACTTAATACACTGAATATTCTAACATACAAGTACTTCCACCCATACGAGAAGGTAATACCAAACGATCGATGGTGCATCCCCAAAATTGTAATTATCTTATTCTCAACTGTTGGTGAGACATTGTTATCTGTTCGGGACCATGGCCTAATTCTCTATACGGAATTAGTGAATTTGGGTCTTCCTTTGCCTTAAGATCTTGCTTTGGTAGAATACTTCAACCTTATCGAACTTTTCCCATCACAGGCTGACCGTAATATATGGTATACGTTAATGGCTTCTATCATGGCCTCTAGGATTTCTGAAATTGAACTTTCCATGGAAGAGCTTGTGTCAGTTTTGGAAGTGGCTAAGAACTCCCACTACCCATTTTAATCTCTTGGTAAAAGATTTTTTAGACCTGACAAGGAATGGAAGCAGTAATTTATTTTTATCTCCGGCTTGTGGGAAGCTGGCTTTGAAGACACCCCGGATATGCCTCATCGTGTAACTATAAGATGGTCTAGAATAGGTATTTTACTTGCATATTTTCATTGGTTGGTATTTTTATAATATGTTGAGACTAAACGTTTTCTTCTTGACAACTATGAAAGGGATTTTCAAACCTTTCAGAGATTATGTAGTCTCCGCGATTTGTTTTTAGAAGTTTAGTCTTTGAGTAGGTGACAACTAGAGTTACAGATTTCATCAATGCTTCACCCCATCAAACTTGGTTAGAAGCCAACTCTGAGGGTATGATCTTTAAAAGAGTTCATGATTCCTCCCCCGGAAGTTGTTGTCCTCAAACGTTTGGAAGGCTTAGACAACATGGTTTTCCTACCCACTCACGCTTGAGCTTCCAGCCATCTTGATGCTGAGAAATCTGATAGGTAAGATGAGAGGACCGAGAAGGATGATTATGTAGAAAATGATGCCGGTTTGGATTATGATGTCCGGGGAGCCAAGGACTAAAATCCAGGTGGAACATGAGGTAGAGGTTCAAGAGAAACAATAAATTGATGCTCAACAGCCCCAAAACTTTGGAGTTTAAGGGGAACTTCATGCTGAAAATCAACCGGAAGAGCCAACTGATGTTCGGGGATCATTATCATCTGAGACTTTAGAGGAATAAAGGGTTGGTGCTGATTTTGAGACTGTGGTTGAAGTAAGACCAGCTAGGAGGGAAGGTGTTGTAAGGCCTCAGAGATTTTATGCTCAGGAGAAACAGATGAATCAAGTTGACAACGAAGGAAAAAGTGATAATACAACAGCCCCAAGTTCCCTTCCCCCCAATTAAGAAGGTTGTTGTAGTGGACTCAGATTCAGGTGGTGAGTTTGTTGTCCAAAAAATATCGGGTGCTGGGCAAGTGAATCAAGACGAAATTAATGGAGAATGAGAAGGTCTTTCTTCTGCCTCAGTTTATTTTGATGTTTATGAAAATGATTATGTCACCAGTGAGCTTAACAGGTTGTTGTGTGTTGTTGCTTTTCTTAAAAGGAAATCCAACTGTAAGGACCACTATAAGAATTAAGTCATTCAGAAGAGGGCCAATGTGAGGAACTTAAACACTGAAGTAAAGAATTTGAATACTAAAGTGGCCAATCTTAAAAACCATTCTAAAAAATTTGAATATCGAGGTCAATAGGCTCAAATCTGATGCAACAAACTCAAGTACCAAGGTGACCAACTTAAAAAAGGTAGTTGAAGACCTGAAGGGGATACTGACTGGGTTGCGGAGTGTTAAAGAAGAGCTTACTCAGGAGAAAAAAATATGATGACTATCAGAAGAAAATTTCTTCCTTAGAGACCACCCTTTCCGAGGAAAAGGTCAAGTATGATGATGAGAGGGAATACTGGATTACCCAAGATCTCCAAAGAGATACCTTGGTAATAGTCTCACCGAATCTTGCACAAATACTAAGAGTTACTTTGAGAGATTCATTGAAGACCTCAAGAACGTTACTAAAGAGAATAAATTTATGAAGAAAAACTTTTAAGTTGAGAAAAAGAAAAATTTAAATGCTTATGTTGTTGATGTTGTCGCTCGCCTCGAACAAAGAGATGCCAACCTGAGGTCAACTTTTGTACTGGAGATACATTAACATTTTCCTTATATTAAATTGGGTAGTCTTTGGCAACGCGTGATAGAAAGACATCGCCCAGTTGGCGTTTCCGCAAAAGATTTGGTGAGTAGCAGTGATTCAGAGAGTTCTTCCTCCGAGTCTAGCCCTTCAAAAGGTAGCAATGAGAATTCTACTTCCGACTAGTGTTATTGTCTCCTCATTTTTTATATTATCTCCTTTACTGACTGTTTGAAGGCATAACTTATGGGGTTTTATTTTGTGTAATCATTTTTGTATAGTAACTTTTACTTTATGTTGTGGAAAGTATTTAAGCTCTTCCTCCACTTCTTTCTACTAAAGTTCTCCATATGGACATAGCCATTATTTCACTCTAAATAATTTTAGATGATCTTAATTAGTTCAAAAAAGTGAACATTTTGCCTTCCAAATAATTTTGGAAGACCTCTATTAGTTCAAAACAATGAACATTTTTCCCTCAAAATAATTTTGGAAGACCTTTGATAGTTCAAAACAATCAAAATATTTCCCTCCAGAGAATTTTGGAGGACCTCTATTAGTTCAAAATAATGAACATTTTTCCCTTCAAAGAATTTTGGAGGACCTTTATTAGTCCAAAACAATGAACATCTTGCCCTCAAAAGAATTTTGGAGGACTACTATTAGTTCAAAATAATAAACATTTTGCCCTCTAAAGAATTTTGGATGACCTCTATTAGTTTAAAACAATTAATATCTTACCCTCCAAAGAATTTTGGAGGACCTCTATTAGTTCAAAACAATAAACATCTTGCCCTCAAAAGAATTTTGGAGGACCTCTGTTAGTTCAAAACAATGAACATCTTGCCCTCCAAAGAATTTTGGAAGACTTGACGAAGTTAAAAATGCACTCAGCACAAACTATTTTTAAGATGACAAACTGATATTGTATATAAGTTGGCTATTAGGACACCTTATTAAAACCTTCATATGCCACCGGGGTAGGAAAGCGTATGCGACCGATACTTACATAATTCATAAAGAAAATATTTACAAGTTTACATAGTCATTCTATATATAGCTTAAGATGTTCGATATTCCATGGATGATGAAAATCTCTTCCCAACTAGTCCTTGAGTCTATATGTCCCTCGCTTGACTTTCTTCGTTACCGTATACGGACCTTCCCAATTCGGATCCAATTTGCCCAAACATTCTTTTGTTTGGAGGAATACATTTCTTAACACTTTATCCCCTTCTTCAAATTCTTTTCTTCTTACTTTCGAAGCATAACGACTTCTCATTAAAGTCTGGTAATGTAATGAAATCAATTGAGCCTATTATCATTTGTCTCCTCGAATTACTCGTTGAGTCTGTACGAAGGGAAATTTTTGTATGATAGAACTACTGCATCCATCCCATAAACCAATGCAAATGTTGATTCTTGTGTTGTTGTTCCCGGGGTAGTTTTGTAAGCCTATAGGACTTTTTGTTGGTAATATGGCCATTTTCCAGACTTTCTTTCCAAATTATTTCGTAACCCATCCAAGACTGTCCGATTGGTGACTTCAACTTGGCAGTTCGCTTGGGGGTGGAAATGCGATAAGAAGCATTGTCGAATCCCCTTTAATGCACAAAAATCTTTCATCTTTTTGTTATTAAACAGTGGTCCACTGCCCATCATTATTTTCCTTGGAACCCCAAAACGGAAACAAATATTGGAAATGATAATTTTGATAACATCTTTAGCTTTGGTTCCCGCCAAAGGCTCGGCCTCCACCCACTTGGAAAAGTAGTCTATCACAACAATGATCATCTGCCTTCCTCCTGAAGCCATTGGTAATGGTCCAACTAAATCAATACCCCAACGATCGAATGGAAGTGATTCAGATATTGATTCAAGTGGCACACCTGGTGCATGAATCGTATTAGCAAATCTCTGGCAAGTGTCACATTTTTGAACGAGTTCTTTCACATCCACGAAGAGTGTACGCCAATAATATCCAGCAAGAAGAACTCTTCGTAGCAGCGTCTTGTACCATAGTGTGCTGATATTTCCCCATCATGTAATTCTGATAGTCTCATATAGGACACATTCTCTCCCATACATTGAAGCAAATGTCTGCTAAAATATTTTTTATACAGTACATTCCGAATATAACATATCCATAAGCCTTGAAACGTATTTTCTTTGCCAATACTTTATCAGTTGGCAACACATCATTTATCAGAAATTCTTTGATCTCAGTCATGCAATCCTTTGTTGTGCTTGTGGAAATTTGGAAAGCTTCTATAATCCTTTCACTGGGTTCAGACTCCTTTACTATCGAAGGATTTTCCTGTGTGACAATCGAAGGGTATTGCTCAGAATTGGAAGTGGAAGCCAATGAATTAACTACTGAGTTGCCTGCCCTATGAACATGTTCATATCTTACACTTTCAAATGTTAAAGTTAATGTTGCAAACTCTCTAAGATAATTAACTAAATGGTATTTTCTTTCCTCGGATTGGCCTGGCGTATGATTTATGAGGAGCTACGAATCACTCATCAATCTTACTTTCTTTTCCCCACACACTTTAGCTAACCTCAAACCTGCAAGATCAACTCTGTATTCCGCTTCATTATTTGATGCATTAAAACCAAAACGAATTGCTTGATGCATGGATATCCTTTCCGGGGACACCAAATGTACTCCTGCCCCCACAACTTGATGAGCTAGAACCACCATATCTTCGAACAATCCACTCTGCTCCAAAGATTTCTTCATCAATTTCCATATCTAACCGTTCTGAATGAAACTTCACTAAAAAGTCCGCCAACACTGCGCTTTGATAGCAGTTATTTATTCAAACTCAATATCAAATTCTCATAACTCAACCGACCACTTAGTCATTCTTCCCGATATATCAAGCCTTTACAACATATTCCTCAACAGAAAATATTTTTGTATTATAATAGAATGAGCCTGAAAATAAGGTCTCATTTTTTATGTTGCGATAACTAGTACAAAGCCAACTTCTCTAAATTTAGGTATCTTTTCTCAACATTCAGAAGGATTTTACTCATATAATATACTGGTTTAGAAGAATTATCTTCTTCCCGGATTAGAACAACATTAACAACACAACTTGACACTCCAAATAGACATATAACTTCTCTCCCGGATTTGGATTTATCAAGATTTTTGGAGAGGATATATATTCTTTTATCTGATTAAATACATCCGAGCAATCTTGTGGCCAAGAGAAACAATTTTCCTTTCTCAACACTTGGAAAAAAGGTGCACACTTGTCTGATGATCATGAAATAAACCTGTTCAAAGCTGCCAACCTCCCTGTTAAGATTTATACCTCTTGAATTGTTTTGGGTGGATTCATTATACTTAACGCCCTAAGTTGTACATGATCAACCTCTATTCCTTGCTCACTGATTATGTACCCTAAGAATTTTCCGGATCTGACCCCAAACATATATTTTTATGAATTTAACTTCAAATTTATCTTTGCTAGATTGGTAAAAGTTTTTTCTAAGTCTGCCAAACGATCTTCATCTTTTGTACTTTTAACCAACATATTATCGATATATACTTCAAGAATCCTCCCAATTTGAGTCTCGAAAGATTTATTCACTAAACTCTAATATGTTGCTCTAGTATTCTTTAACCCGAATAACATTACTTTGTAGCAGTTCAAACCTTGGCCAGTGATAAAAGTAGTGTGCTCCTGATCCTTGGGATCTATTTGAATCTGATTATAACCAACATAAGCATCCATAAAAGAAAGAAGGCGATTTCCGAAAGTTGAATCAACTAGTTGATCTATTTTTGGTACGAGGAAATGATCTTTGGGGTGGGCTCAATTCAGATCAGTAAAGTCTATACGCATCTGCTATTTGCCATTCTTTTCTTTACCAGAACTGGATTAGCAATCCATAAAGGATATTGGGATTCACGTATGTGTCCGACTTTAGTTAAGCGATCTACTTCTGCCATAATGGATTCAGATTTTTCTTGGGAAAATATCTCATATTATCAGAATTATGTGACGGACACTGCTATGTATGGTTAATCTATGGCAGATAACTTATGCAGGTACCCTTGTGATACACTCTGTACACCATGCAAATAAATGTAACTTTGTCAATAAAAACTTAATTAAACTTTTCTTTACCTCCGAGGATAAATTGATTCTGATTTTAAGATTCTTTTATGAGAGACAAAACATAGTCCTTGAAGCCTTCGTCTGGGACCATAAAATCGGGGCCCTCTCTCGGGTCATCCATAGGATGACCCCCCCCCTCCCCCTCCCCCCCGACTGTTATTCTTTCATTTATTCGACCCCCTTGACTTTCTTAGGGGCCAATATTGTTCGATAATATTCTTTTGCTATCTTTTGACTGCTTCTAACCGCTCCCACATTATTCCCACGACCTATTTCAAGCATTGGTGAATAGTATACAAGATTGCATGCATTTTAGATAGCAATTACCTACCAAAAATTTCATTGTACAATATTGGGGCATCTACAAGGATGAATAACACCGTAATTACCTTCTTAAACGGTCCCCGACCCAAATCAACCCTTCCTTCGAATTCTCCTATTACTTCGGTTGTTGTTCCAGTAAAGCCTAATATAGACTGATCCGATCGCAGAATTGTTGGTGGGTTTTGAATCTGGCTATAAGCTGTCATAAATATGATGTTAGTCGAACTGCTAGTATCTATCATAATTTTTCGGATCTTATTTACAGTTATCTCCGCTCCGATGACTACTACATCCTCATGGTGGGCAGCTACATCTCGCGTATCATCATCATCAAAGCAAAGTATCGAAGATGGAATTCTATACAAAAATGTTGAAGCTCCTGCCTCCAACTGAGTTGCTAGACTACCAATATGCCTTTTTCGAGAATAGTTTGATACATCTGCAACAGTATCTCCTCCAAAAATTGTTAGTTGTTCAAAGAAAACACATAACTCACTAACATTCCCCTTAGCAACCGGTTCCTCTACCATATTGATATTATTTCTGCCCGACTTCAGATCTAGGTACTCAGCTAAAATATCAAATGCGTCAATAGATTCTTCATTAACCAACTCATTTATCATTAGAGCATCCTCCTGCTTTGGGGCAGGCTCCTGTTTCGAAGCTACAATATTTTTTTTCACAAAGTCAGCCAGCTTTCCATTTTCAATTAAATACTAGATTTTCTTCTTTAATGCTACATAATCTTTGGTATCATGTCCAATATCCTCACGGTACCGACAATATTTATTTTTTATATTCTCCCTTGGAATATGCATTAGTATCATGACCAATATCCTCATGCTACACTTAGACGGGATTTCTCAAAAATCACTGCCACATTCTCTGTTAGTTCAACAAAATGGGACGGTCGGATCCACTTATTTGACATGGGTCGGACATACTAATGTTTGTTTACTGCTGGTGAATATATTTTTTCTCTTGAAGAAACATGGTTTGAATTATGTGTTGGTGCTCGGGCCCTTTCATTATTGACTTGTTAAGCAATCTGGGGTTGAACATTTGTTGAGGAAGTTGTATTTCTGGTCGTCATCGGATCTTGATAAAACTAGGCCATAAATTCTATCTCCGAGGCTCGTGTTTCCTCTACTATTTTGTCTATTTGATCCAAAAGCACTCCAAAGGTCATTGTTTGTGTCCCTACTGCATTATCTTTCATCACCTCCGGAAGCAGGCCCATTCAGAAAGCTGCTAGAGCCATTTTATCCTCGCAAAATTCGATATCAGTTTTCACTTGGATAAAATGCTTTATATAGTCTTTAAGACTTTCCCTCACTTTTTGTCTGCAATAGATAATTATATCCCCATTGGCACAATTTGTTTTACTACGCACGGAATGTTGGCGAAACATACTCCAAAACATGTCCAAGTTTTTGATACAACTCTGTGGAAGCTGATTGTACCATTTTGAAGCAACATTCTTGAAAGTTTGAGAGAAATTCCTACACAATAACTTATCATCATCATAATTGATCATGAAAAAATTGAATTGTTCAATGTGATTATCGGGGTCTTGAGTCCCATCAATCTTCTCCAATTTAAAAATGTCAAACCACTTTGGGAGATGTCCAGAAAGAATTTTCGTGGAGAGTGGAGACGACCTCCAATTATGTCCTACTTTGTAGGCACTCCCCATCGGACCTTCATTGGTGAATGCATATAAGCCTTCCTCATAAGGATAAGTATACTGGTTGCCAATGCGGTACTCGGGGTTGTGAACGTCCGATTGGGCCTACACATGTGAAAACTTGATTTCCTGCTAATACTCTCGTTCATACTTTTCCTTCCTAGAGT
Organism: Limnanthes douglasii subsp. nivea; assembly: GCA_036936605.1. NCBI lineage: Eukaryota > Viridiplantae > Streptophyta > Magnoliopsida > Brassicales > Limnanthaceae > Limnanthes > Limnanthes douglasii. Next base: position 288,760,937 of record JAUPFV010000005.1, read on the forward strand.
CTTTATCCCCTCGACTAGTCTGACGACTAAATTTATACTTCTTTGAAAATTACCTCATGTAACTCTTTTGGTATCGACTGGTATCGATCCGATGAAAAAGAACCATCTGAGTCGGTAGATGAATATTCACTAGACTCCGACCTCTTACTACGATGGTCGAATCTCACCTTCTTTTTGGTCGAACGACGACTTCTCATCATTTTCCTTTCCTCGGACCGAGAAGCATATTTATCATCAGTTCGCACTGTTTGTTCTCATCGGATCTCAGATTTAAGCCTTTGTGCATTCACCAACATTTCTTTCTCTGCGTTCAGCTTCTCAACATCCTCTAATAATTCATTGTGTCGAGCTACCAACAATGATTGCTCAAGTATTTCTTTTAGAAATATCGATCATCATTATTTTCCTCGTTAGGACTAGCTTCTCGACCATGAAATCTCCAGACGAACCTCCCACCGCGAGACATTTCGGATCAGCTTTTTGCTCTGCACGGATTTAAACCTCCATCCTTTTTATAATGTTTTTAGATGAATTTTAAGGTTTTAAAACAACGATTCCAGGTACTAATCGTGTTCCCACAAACGACGCCACTTATAAGTTTGAAGGTATTTGATTATTCAATCCGCACTAAACAATGTTCATATGAGAGTAAGTGATAAAGAGATGTTTGTAGGAGAGTGATTCTATAGAGAGAAACGAATAATGTAAAAAGAGAAGAAAACAAAATGAATAAATGTCTCAATCATTCATTAATCATTGGTCTATTTCCAAAAAAAGAATGTCCTTTATATAGTGCATGAATTAGGAGATGAAATTACATATTCGTCATTAATGAATATACTTTCTCACCCCACTCTTCTACTATTTGTAAACAACTTTTAGGGGTCTAACATTTTATCCCTCAATTCTTATATTTGCTTTAGTTTAGCCCTCAATACATAAAATAAGACCTTACCTTTACAATAATAGGATCTGTTATTATAGTTCATATTTTCCTCCTTATCCATATTCATCTTAAAAAACAAAGCCAACAATATTTTCGTATTTGTTTCGAATTACAGTTCAAAATATATGAACATTTAGGATTAAATTTTTAAAAAAATATATATTTAGTTGTTTAATAAATTTTATATAAAAAATATTTTAGATATAAAATCTCTTAAATTTTTTAGACATTTTTTGAATGTATCTTAATATTAATTAAGTCTCCCGTTGTACCATCTCTAAAACATATTATTATTATTTTGCATTCATCACTTTAATAAAGTAATAATTATAGTAAATATAAAGAATGAGTTAGAATAAATACTTAATTTACAAACATACATTGTTAAAATTTAATCCATATTTACCCAAAATATAACTAGGTTTTTGGAGATGCTCTTAGACTAATATTAATAGACACTGATATTTAAAGGTCACAGAATCATGAAATGATGAATGCTGATGTCTAGGGGAATTTGGCCACCGATGGTGGCCAGCATCTAATTTAAATATTTGATATTTGACAATGACTCTAACCTATAACATGACGTGTACAATAGAGGTGGAGTAAAATGTTCACTAAGTAGAACATCCATAACTTCAAAAACTATTTTTTCTTTCTAGGACTTCCAACGTTTATAAATTTTATTGTTCAATAAAAAATTAATGTCTCAAATCACAATTCATGCAAATGTTTTTTATAACTTAAGGGCAAATACAAAGATGGATCATTTGGAAATTTTGGCAGTCAATTCTCTTACAAGCTTAGCTGCAACCATTGCTGTCATTCCATCAACCGTATCACGCTGCGGATTGAACTCGACCACATCCGCACCAACAACATCACCTTGGAGGTTGTGTAAGATATTGAGGACATCACGGAATGTTAGACCTCCGGGTTCAATATGGGACACACCAGGGGCAAATGCCGGATCAAGACTATCCAAGTCCACTGAGACATACACACCTTTAACTCCTTCACCTAGTTTCTGTTCAAGACACGTAACTAGTTTAAGATACTTCAGAATTCCACATCACAAACTCGAAAAACTAAAAAAATAGGTTATACATATTACTATATCTGTCAATCGTTATTAGTTTTCTTCTCGTAAAACAAAAATCTTAAAAATAATGTGAATTTAGAGTGAGAGATAGAGACCAGGTTTTCCAAAATCTGGCGATCTCTCGAGAAGGTTCGCATTTCATATTGCTCCACCCCGAACTTTTTGCCTTGCTCTCTTCCTTCACTATTTATTGATCTGATGCCAACCTGCATTAACAGTTTTATATGAGATATTGACACAACTATGTATATCTAGTTCACAAATGCATCATATGTTCATGCCATTTGACTAGCTTTCGCTCGCAATTTGAATAGAAAACTGAATAATCAATATATTCGGCAGTAAAACCTTGAATATATATTGTTAAACTAGCATCCAGACACACATATAGCACAAGTTGCAATATTGAAGGAAATTCAACCTAATTAACTCCCAAAAGACATCTTAAGGGAGGAGTTATCTGCTTAAAATATCTGTGTGATATAATAACATATATGAATACTCTCCATCCGCAACATACGATGCACTATATTCACATATATAAACTACTCCGACCCCGTGTCTATCTTCATACATAATATCACAAAAAGAGATATCTAGCTACAAGCTGCAGATGAGCAAGAATGAACCTATACTATCACAAGTCTTTTACAGTTTACAGAAGTCATATCACAATCAGCCCTTAGATTATACAGAAAGACCAGATGGTTTAACTCACAGATTTGTAACAAGAAAATACGCGAAAAAATCATTAAATAATCTCTTTGCATATGAGTAATCAGGTTAATTCCGGATATGACAGATTACCTGCAAAAGCCGCCTAGCATAGCCACCTTCCATAATACGAGCAAATGATGATGCATGTGAGTACTTATTTCCTTCAAATGCGTGATAAATATCCGGATGGGCATCCAGGTGAAGAATATCCACAGGTCCTCCTAGCCTTTCAGAGACAGCTCTTACAACAGGATAAGATATTGAGTGGTCACCACCTAAGACCAAGGGGCGCAATGGAGCCTGAAAAGTATGGACAAAGAGTTGGTAGTCATTTTTTATAGCCGATAATTTCAATCAATATATATATATATATATAAAGCATATTCTAAATCAAGACAGTATGTAAAAATTAATATGTTACCCCGATACTAGATCCTTCTCATTGATTAGTTCAAATCATCTTCCACTAAACAGCAAATTATGAACAAGCCATGCAGGAACTAGCTCGGATCAGAGAGATAAAATTTACTCTCGGCGGCAGGAAAAATCCATTTCTATGCATATAGTTTATAATACAAGTCATGCTACTGAGACTTTACCTCTTCCATTACCAATTTGACAGATTCGCTTATGACATTCATCAGTCGATCATCATCTACACCACAGTCTCGAATCTCTTGGACGGGTACATCACCGACATCAGTGAGAACACGAGGATCATTCAGCTCCTTCCCTACATTGTCCACAATCGAAGCTAAATCTCAATTCTCTGTGCATGAAGGTGTCACAATAACCAAAAGCTAAACAATGTAAATAGTAAATTGTAGTGAACCTAGCTTGATATTGTTACTACAATACACGAGATAACATATTTGCCTCCATCAAGCCTAATCCAAAAAAATCCTTAATGCATAGAAACACAATTTGACAAAATAAGACATTGGCTACCTTCTTCAGTTGTTGAGTTTGTACTTTCGCACCACATTGCCTCCCTAATGCGAGGAGGAGCAAATGCTGGTCCTTGAAGAAATGAAGAATTATGCCCGAGAGGAACTCCTAGAAGAGATGTTGAAGCTACAGCCCCGCCTAAAGCCCGGATAAGCTCTCCCTGTCCAAACAACAAATTCAGCTTCCTATGGGTATTCTACCCACAAAACAAAAACAAATAGAGCGCAGCTTCGACCTAAAATCTACTAGATTAAGATATCAAGAACAAACCTTAAGCTTTGCCCTCTCACGAATGAGAGTAAGAGAAGCTTCAATAACACGCTTTTGGCCATTCACTATCATGTCAACAGGCAAATTGGCAGCTTTCAGTTTTTGCAGGTAATGTCCTATGCCCGTTGACATGTCTGCAAACACTTGAAACAAATACTCATCTAATTACCACATTAATTCTTACAAATGAGCGCAGATCATAAAGAAAACTTCAATGGTCACATATTGATTTCGGCCTCAAAAAAAGTCACATCAGCCATAAATTAAAGACAAAAAACCACTCAAACACACACCAACAATGATTTTAAACACACAAACGAAAGAATTTAACCAGCAATATAAGTATCCATAAAATCACTTAGAACACAGAGGACAGTGATACAAGTCTAACAAACAACTAATAAAGTCTCTAATAGCATCATCTATTTCTCCACTGATCCTAATCGCTATTCAAACTCCAGCGTCTAGATCAGACTATCTGCAATGATTTCTCAACACTTGATTACACTCCCAATTGAAATTCTAGCATATAAATCAGATAATCGGAAATTACAGAATCCTAACTTGTTTCACTACACATAGAACAGATAGTTCTCAGTAAAACATACTCTTCGTAATCAAAATCACTGAGTTAATAATAATCTCTTAAAATCCTCCATAGATTCATCAAACACACACCAACAATGATTTTATCCACAAAATCACCTAGAACACAGAGGACAGTGATAAAACTCTAACAAACAACTAATAAAGTCTCTAATATCATCATCTATTTCTCCACTGATCCTAATCGCTATTCAAACTCCAGCGTCTAGATCAGACTATCTGCAATGATTTCTCAACACTTGATTACACTCCATGAAATTCTAGCATATAAATCAGATAATCAGAAATTACAGAATCCTAACTTGTTTCACTACACATAGATCAGATAGTTCTTACTAAAACATACTCTTCGTAATCAAAATCACTGAGTTAATAATAATCTCTTAAAATCCTCCATAGATTCATCAAACACTACTCAGCTCAGCTTGTGCAGAGGTTGAAACACTCAATCACTTCACTATACAGATTGTAAAGCATGCATATCAAAATCAGATACACTGTTCTAGAGATCACACTAACAAAATATATACCAAATTCAACATGAGAAAGAACCATCAGTACCTGAGAAAGTTGGAGCTGTTTGTTAGACGATGATCAACCAAAATGAAGAAAACTAATCATTCTTTAGAGGATAATGGTGGTGGTGGTTATATAACGTGCTTAAATGATAAGGACGTAATTGTCCCTATGTCGAGGTGTAGCTGCCTATGACCAATGGTGTGGTGTAAGGGGTAAAAATGGTATAGAAAAAACTGCCATTTCTAGAAGTTACGTGTAAGTAACCCATTTCACCATTTGATTAGTCACTGATAATATCTTCTCGACACGCGCAATAAATTTATATGATGTCACGCGAGACAAGCTGTGCAATAAAGTAACTTTTTATATTACCAAAAAGAACCTACTCCTATATTTTTTTTTGGTTAATAATACTCTTGTTTTGGGTGAAAATCAACTACCTTTTACTAACGAGAGAGATAAAATAATTTTTAGGACACTACTCTTCTTTTTTCTTTTATTCTACATTGAGTAATAATTAATTTTAATTTTTTTTTTTTTTAATAAATATGTAACAAATTAATAACAAAAAATTCAGCTGTCCACATTATGGGAAATAAAAATGTTCGAGAGGAATGCCTTTCTTTTTCTCTCTGAACAATTAAGAATTTTCAATAGCGAACTATTTTTCTGATATGGGCTTCCACATTTTTTGGGGTTCGACTTGCGGCTGATGGTTTTGTGTCCTCTGATGGTTTTGTGCCGTCCGGTGGGCTTGAACATGCCTCTGATTTGTAGAGTTCCTGGTTAGATTAGCTCGCCTGGTGCTCGGAAAATGTTTTGGAATTGGAAAGGAGGGTCTCATGTTATAGCATTGATGCTGCTGGTGAGAATGAGGCTGAGGCTGAGGCTGATGCTGGTGCTGGTGCTGGTGCTGGTACTGATGCTGATGCTGATGCTGATGCTGATGCGTGATTTGTGGGTTCATGTGCTCCGGCCCGACATAACAGTTGCCTGTTGCTTTTGGAATAGATTGTGATGTTTCATATCTGGCTAGCACCGGAAGAAGGAGTCCCTGATTCTGGTTCCTAGCGACGATACTATGGTAGGACTTGCTAAATTTTTCAGTGATTTTCATTATCTGATTAGTACTGACACTCCTTGCTGTATTCTCCGGTTGTTCAAATGGATCCTCGATAAATAATGAATAGGTCTTTGGCAACCATCTCATGTTGCTTTCTATCTCTTCCCATCTTCCAGTGAAAGGACAGATTCCTGAATGTTCAGCCTTTATACCGATGTCGGAGAACTTTGCGAGAAAAGAGACAAAAAGCTCTGCCAGAGAACTTCTATTTACTGGTCTGGCCTGATTGGCCATGAAACTGGCTATATTAGCACAGAAGACCTGTTCTATCTGTTCCTCCGCCGGGGCCCTCAACCCTATAAGATCATGTGCGGCATTGCGAGGGTATAACTCTTGCAGTGGAGGGAGGATAGGAGGGACACACGTCTGAAAATGGAATATGACAAGAAAACACAGGGAGTAGGAGTTAAACGTCCCATTTTTTGGATTGTTTATATTTTGATTTTTGGCCCATTCCTTGACCAGTAAAACCATATCTCTGAAGCGTTTATCGATGTCACTGATCCAGAAAAGGAACTTCGACTTCATTTGTCCCTCGAGGTTGTCAATCCAAATATCACACGAGATATTTTGTAAACTGCTATCTACTTTCAAAACCGGAATTCTTGCAGACTGACCGACCCGGATCTTGTGCCATCCGCCAACAGATGATGATCCTGCCATCTGTCTCATTCCTCTCGACAATTCTTCCAGCAATCTCTGCTTGCACTTCTTTGAAGCCGAAGAGATGCAGTAAACCTTGTTCAACTCGATGGAGATATCTAAGTCTTCCCATTTCGTGAAGAGATTCGACACAAATGATCCAAATGGTTCGACATCTGCATCTCTCAGGCCTTCCACAGATTGTACGCATTGGCGCACTTCATCGAGGATTCTCATCCGGATCTCCCAGTCCTTTCTTACAGGTCGGACCACCTCAAGTATATCGAACAGGGTAGGCTCCAGCATACCCTCAGCTGATTTGCTTGAATCCTAAAAGCTGCTTCGATCTTGGTGACTCGCTCTTGAAGCTGAGAGCTTACTCGTTTTCAGAGTGCCCCAAAAATCTGCAAATATATGATAAATAAAATTATCTACTATTTGGTTATCCAATTTTAATTAAATATATGATAATTAACAATTTTTAAATTATTATATTAATTAATTAAGTAAAGTTATACTATAATAAAAATAAAAATATTAATATTTTACTGTTATTTTTAACTATAGTAAATTAAAATTATTAGCATTAGCAAATTAATTTTTTAAAATCTTTTGACTATTTAATTTTGATAATTACAATTATATTATCTTTTGATTTTCTTTTTATATAAGTAGGTTTTGTTTGTTTTAAAAAAACATTAAAAAAATTCATTAAAAAACACTTTTAACTTTATATTTTACAAACAAAACTCACTTGCTTACTAAAATTAATTTCAAATAAAAAAATGTAGTTAATGAACTTTCAACTTTTTAAGTAAAAAGTTGGTCTAAAAAAATTAATTTGTTTGGAAATTTGAAAATTAAAATGAATTTTTATAATATATAATTAAAAAATAAATTTTAAAATTATTTGAAATCTGGTTTTGATTAAGAATTTTAAAAAAATAACATTTATTTCAAGAATGATATTTTAAAATATTTTTCAAACTTGTTTTTATATTTTCATTTAATGTTTTAAAATAAATAACTTTTACAGTATAAAATCTATAAATATTATTTAATAGTTATATATTATTTTAACTATTGATTTTTATTTCCATAATCTAAATATTTAATTTTTATAATTTTTATTTTAAAAAATAGTATGAAATAAAAGGGTAAAAATATTCTAATATCTTGTATTATTACTACCTTATAAAAGGGATGGGATTTCATATTTTTAATTAAGATTAATTACTACTCAATGTAGAATAAAAGAAAAAAGGGCAGCAGTGACCTCAAAATTGTTTTATCTCTCCCATTAGTAAAAAGTAGTTGATTTTCACCGAAAACAAGAGTATTAAATTGTTTTATCTCTCCCATTAGTAAAAAGTAGTTGATTTTCACCGAAAACAAGAGTATTAAATGCTTGCTAACCGGTGCCCATAGTAAAAGAGAAAAATATTACTTAGTCCCTCAAAAATCATGGTCAATTCTTACTTATTCAAATAGATTACGAATAATAAAATACTTTTTCAAGTAGTCATAACATCTTCATTAAGGTTGAATATATCAATCTTCTTCTTTCAACTTTGAAATTGAAGTGTTTGCGGTAAAAAGTTATAAACTATGTCAGGCACTCTATTCATCAAAATGTAAGAGCACCCGATATAAAGCCTTGTACAAACACCTAGACAACAATAAATCTTAACGCTTTTGACTTATCATTCATTAGGACCCCATTTACACGGTACCATAATATCGGTAACTTCGAAACCCAAGATTTCTCTTACAATTATTTTGAAATTTATGATATGTTCTGACCGGAATTACTCTACGAGTTTTAAATACATAGATTATAGTAATCTTTAACACAACTACTTTAAGACTTTGAACGTTGGGTTATCATGAATTTATGATACACGTTAAGTACTACAATATAGTCTAAATATATCAAATAAAGTCTTTCAAGCTACATTATATTACTGTAAATTTTAATTCCAATAGTACTTGGATTATAAACTATTTGACTTGCATACATAACAAAAAGAAGAGTCCAAATCAATTTTACCTGATCGTAATTCAATACCTCGTCTGAAACATGATTATAAGCCGCAATTGTACTAACTTGTAGGTCTTTGTAGTATATCATAAGCGTATAAAAGTATCTCGGGCACCCGTCAAGATATGATGAGGCTCAAACATGTTATAGGCAGATGAACCTGGCATATCGTACCCGGATTTTCCTCCCGGCAAAGATGCATGGTCATCATAGCCTTTTGGGTTGAAAAATATTAACTATGGATATTGACACATTTAACTCTTGAACAAAATTAAGTACTTTTAGTATATACAAAACCCAAGTATAAATTAAACTAATATCCTAACCTTACCATAATATTCTGAAACCAAAATTGGAAATAATCAAACTGCATCTATACAACAAAAAATAAAAAATTAACAACTTACATCGATGATAAGAAGAAGGTCATCAACTAATGTTGGAAGGCCATCGACCATGTATCCAATTTTCACTAAAAAGGAAAATCAATTATAGGGTTGTAAGATTTTTGAACCATAATATTCTAAAGACAAATGAATAGCAAATGAAAAAGTAAAGGTATAAAATTAACCGTTTATTTATATTTATAATAATAAAACTAGTTTTAATTATATTAATTTTTTACTACATAAAACAAATCGCTCGAAATAATATAAACTTACCAAATTATAATTTATTATATCATTCATCATGTAGACATGTTATCGTTATGTGAGGTTTAGAAATATACATGTCAAATTCAACATTTTTATACGATTTTTTATAAATTGTTAAGCACTTCTTGGTATACGATTTTTTTATATGAATTTGGAATGTCTTCGTCATTGTTTACAACAATTTTAAGTCCTTTTCTAGAGGTTACTCTAGATAATGCAACATATAATTGGCCATAAGTGAATACTGGTTGAGGAAGATAAATACCAACTTTATTCAAAAGACTGTCATTGACTTTTATTCACACTCATTGCATAACATAGTCTAATATAAAATTGTCTCCGTTTAAATATAAATGGAAATTTGTTTTATGTTGATAAAGGATCAATGCGAGGTATAAAAACCGTATCACCAATGTTACAACCAATTATAATTTTGGTTGCAATAACTTTATTGTCCATTTGTGTTATTACTAATCCTGGACCATTGCATAATCATGAAGATGGATTCAAATTTATTAACAACATTATATGTACACCAATTTTTTATGTTAACTCGTGTTTAGCGATACCATTAAATTTTAATTTGTTATAAATCACTATGCAATTGATCACAAATGGCTCAAGCACAAAACAAAAATAAAAGAAGAGACTGAAATGAACACATAAAATAAAAGAAGAGACTGAAATGAACACATAATTTAACGTGGTTCGACAATTATCTACATCCACGGACGCCGCCAGAGAAAAGTGTTTCATTATGATATAAAAGGGTTACATATTTCAGATTGTGTAGTCCTAGTAGTCTATTTATATGGAATAAATAGAACTTAATAGATAATGGGCCTTATGGGCTCATACCACAAGTTTGACAATGATACTGTCACAACACTTATTTGTACTGCCAAACACAGTACACTATTAAGGCACAGTAACACTAACACAAAACTATACAGCCGGATACGGTACACTGTCAAGACACAACAACTATATCATACACACGAAACTGTACTGCCGGACACAATACACTGTCAAAGCACTATTCGACTAATTCCTAACAAATATTCCCCTTGAGGCGAATGAGTGTAATGAATGCGCACATGGTAAATCCTCAGTATGACGCAATAGTCTGTAAACCATCGCCAGAAGGTAAACCACACAAGGTGACAGGCCCAGCCAAGAAAGTGTTTGTAGAGGGACTCGAATCATATTATTATTATTATTTTCATCCATCACTTTAATAAAGTAATAATTATAGTAAATATAAAAAATAAATTAGAATAAATACTTAATCTACAAAGATATATTATTAAAATTTAATCCATATTTACCTATAAATGCTCTTAGACTCGATATTTAAGGATACCAGAATCATAAAATGGTGAATGCTAATGTTTAGGGTATTTGGCCACCAATGGTGGCCAACATCTAATTTGAATACTTGATATTTTACAGTGACTCTAACATATAACATGACGTGTACAATAGAATGTGGATTAAAATTCTCACTGGTATCTAAGAAGGTCTGCAAAGACAAAATTATAAAATATATGGATTTATACAAATTGTGGTACAACATATTTTTAATTTATCAATAAGTCCATCAGCAAATAGAATTTACCTATATTTACTAAAATAAGATTGTATTTTTCTACTAGTGTAACTTTAAATTTTAAGTATGATTTTACCCTTAATGAGTGACAAAGTGACTTCAAAAATTAGGTCAAAATCAGAGACCCTCTTTTCTCTCGATTTCAACGACGCCGATGAACGTCTTTGTTGGCCGTGTTTTGGGAATTTTCACCATTTTCAGATTCTCTAGCTATTACTTCACTCTATTTTCACAGTGTTCAGTCGCCGTATTCTCAAATTCGAAAGGTAATTTTCCCTATTTCTTGCATTGTTCGTTATTTCTCTGTCGGTTTCTCCTTCGGTCTCAATATATGGAACTAGTACTTACATGTATCTAATCTACAAACATCACTTAGGTTTTTTACACAATATACATGATGCTAAAGTGATCTTGTTTTCATCAACTAAGTTTTATTTGCTATTAATATATAAAATTTGTAATAATGTAAAGAAGCTTGTTATATAAGCATCTATACTACAACCTTCCTCAAGACTTAGGTTTTGTGATCAGTTGGTTGTTAAATGATGGTTTTGTGACTCTACTATTTCTATTTGAGAAGCCACATTTAAACTTATTGATAGATATATATGCATCACATCCTGATATCAATGTACAAGTATGTAAATTGTACTATCTTCGCTCTTGTTTTGAATGTATGTTTTATTGATTTCATATCCTTTATATAATGATTTCATTTTTTATTGCTTGTCAGTTGAAGAAGAGGGTGCTGTGAATTCTAGTTTTTTTTTGTTACTTTGATCAATATTTCTACAACAACCCTGGTTTACTTGTTGACAAAGGTTAGTTCTTCAATTTCTAACTATCCAGTTCACAATCTTTCGTATCATTTTGCATAACAAAGTTTGATATTAAGCAAGCTTAAACTTGAGTAAGATACTTTAATATTGGATACTTTTTCCGTTTTATACTCTTAATGCTAATAACCACAATATAACCATGATGCATAATAATCAAGTGGAAAGTGAAGTAAGGATTCTTGATATGAGTAATTGCAAAAACTGTGAAGCCATTCTAATCATGAACATTAATATTAAACTTTTTTTGAATTTCATTCTGAAATTTCATTTAATCTTCAAGCATGTGAAATAGCAGTATATATGTCAAATTCTAACACTAGTAGTTGTCTGCTTATCTGCAATTGCGATTGGGTATGTTCCTAAGAAATCTCAAACGGGTTATGAAGAGGATAATGATCTACCTCTGAAAAGTACACAGAATATTATTGATGGCGATGCTGATGCAGCAGCATATGCAATCAGAAATAATGAAATGATTTTATGCAAAACCTTTGCATCGGATATAGAGATACTACCCCAAGCTAGACGACAAAATGATTCTTTCTTCAAAGACACTAAACAAGGAATTTCGGCTCTAGTACTTGTAAGGCATTATAAACCTTTAACTAATGACTATCTAAGTAGTGTTACAGTACCTTGTAGAACCAGGAAAGACGCTGAGAATAAATTGTTTGAATGGCTTGCGACTAGGTTTGTTGATGCGGTAAATTTCTGCAAATTCTATAAAAAAAGATTGGTGTGTGTTTTCTTATGAAACTCAAAAGGTTGAACTTTTTAATTATCATACTGAGATATATTAGGATCCTTAACATTATGAATCACAAATTCCCAAAAATAGAGCCTTAGGAGCTTGGTTTATTCAGATAACGCTTCACTATTATTGACAACTTACTGTAATTAAATTTGTACGCTCATCTTTTTTTTTTCTGCATAGCTTTTATTGCAGTTGAGTTAAGGAATAAGCTTGAGAGAAAAAAATATCGTGTTAAAATTATTGAGAAAGTGGGAATGATTTACACAACTGGTGCGTTAATAATTAGTCATGGAATACTTTTATATTTAAACTAATATAATATTCAGTTCCATTTGTTATATTAGTTATAAGAAGGGTAAGATGTGCCACAAGACCCTAAAATATTCCACATCAATATTGTATTATTCGATGTACATGTATATATGATCGCAAGTATTTTGTCTAGGTTGATTATGTATGTTTGGTTGTCGTTTTACATGTATTTTTATGCAAAATGCTTGAGGAAACTGGATTCTAGCTGGCCTAGTTGAGAATAGAGTTTCTTTGTAATTACTTAAACCATTTTTTGGGCATTATTTCAAAATAAGGGAAACTAACTTCCATGTTATGGTACCATTTGAATTTTAGGATTTATATATGTCGTAAATATATTGTACACATTTTTAAGGGTCTGACATGCCATTATAAAGGAAAAGTTTGTTGATGTCGAGTTTCCTCGGTATGGCCTTGAACTAAACCTCGAGTGACATAGATAAAATCAAAATTGATTCCATAAAATATGGCCTTTTCGGGGAATGTGCTTGTTTAATATCACAACCAATCAACATTAGTTGTTGTTTATTGAAAAAGAACTAATGTTAGATAAATGTTAGCTTATTTATTATTACTATATGTTACGTGTTTGATGCATACAGTTTAGTGCTGGAATTTATAAAGACTGGCGATCACCCGAAGAATGCGATGAATTGACAGTTTGGAGCTCCGGTGTCTGATTTTGACCCACGACACCTTATTTCAAAGGAAACAACGCCACGAATGCAAAACACCAGCTTCGCTCGTGACATATGGGCCTTTTGGGGCATTTAAGCTCTTCTATCAGCTTATTTCGAGTTTTTAATAATTTTGGATATTTTAGTAATTTTCTTATTTTAGTTTTAGGGTTTCAATTGAAACCTTATATAAACATATCTTCTTTACATTGTTTTGGGGGAATTTTTGATTAAATAAAATTAGGGTTTATCCCTCTATCTAGCTTCTTTTGCGTTCTACTCTGTATCAGTGTTCTTTTAGCTTGTGGCTACCTGATATAATTTTGCACAATTATTTGTATGAGTTTAAAATGAATTTACTGATGAGTGTCCACATTTTTTTGTTTGGTACTGTTTGTGGTTATAATACGCATTTGTACGCTCTATGGTGATGGTTTTTTAGGAGGATTGATTATATCGTAAATGATCGAGTTTGAATAATATGTTTACATTATCAATTTGGCACATTCATTTTTTATTCATATTATCTTCATATATTTGGTGACACGATAAGTTATCAATTTTTCACTTTCATTTTGTTCGAGCTTATACTTTTCACCAGTACTAGGATCGTAAATTATATTTATAAATGTTTTAATAAGAGATAATTTGGTAAATATATGGATCGATTGTCAAGTGAGTTCTGATAAGGGCAAAATTCGCCAGAATAAATAACGGGGGGGGGGGGGGGTTCATTGTGAATAAAATATACTTGGAGTAGGTGTTAATATATTTATGATCTTTTAGGACCTATTTGTAAACATTGTACTTAATAGGGGGCCGCATAAATGTTAAAATCAGCCCACTAAGGATACTAATGGGTCCACCTTACTTTAGTATAAAAGGTGACCCACTTTCTTGGTAGGTGGGACATTGAATATTATTCTATTCCATTCACTCTCTCTCTACACTTTCTCTCTCTAGTCACATCAAACACAAGATCCGAAACATTCTATCAGTCAATTATTAACTCTTCATTGGCACCGTCTGTGGGAAACCGTGATACCAAAAATGAATCTTTTTTCTTTGAAAATCACGCTTTACAAGATGAACAACGAAGCTGTGGTAGAGAGGGTCGGTAGAGAGGGTCGGTAGAGAGGTGATCCGAGCCGTCTCGGTGTCAGAAGGCGAGGAAGCGCCTGGTCGGGAGCGCTACGACCGGGGTCGGGACAAGCGATCGACCCTAATAATGACCCGAAGACAGATCCTTGAAGACATTGCCAGACTAAACGCTGAAAGAGAGCATGCACTAAACGAGAAAAGGGTCCGGGAAGGAAAAGGCAAGGAACCACTCTTGAAGGGCCGGGAGGAGGCCAACCAAAACGATGGGCCCCGCATCGAAGCCCAACCTGTCAGGTATTATCGAGAGCCTCATCCCGAGGAAGGGAAAAATGCCAGGACTCAGCGGTACCCAGAGGATCATCGCGGCGTGTCGGTCGACTACACCTCGGATGACTCGTCGGGCAGGGAGTACCGGCGACGGGAAAGAGTCCAACGCACACAAAAGAATCGTTCCCGATGCCTCCGAGGACCCAGGACGGACTCCCCGAAGTACAAGAAGGGTAGCACCAAGAAGCAAACTCCGGTGTCCTTCGAGAAGGAAGAAATGCCCGCAGCCAGCCGTGAAGAGCGGGCGGCGCTGCCTCAAGTGCCATGGCAACCGTCGAACAACCAGAACCACGGTTACCGAACCAGCAGCCAGTTTATCAGCCCAGGAGATGAGAGACTCTACGGAGTTCAGACGGAAGGACTTGGAGGAGGAGTGTGCGGATTCGGAGTCAATTGGAGGGCATCACCATTGTCCGACGACATACTAGCGGGACAGCTCCCGAAGCGATTTGACATTTCCAAGCTAGAAAAGTACGATGGGAAGAAGGACCCAGATAATCATTTGGAAGCCTTCAAAAACTTCATGCTGAGTTTCGACAACGATGATAAACTCCTATGTAGAGCTTTCTCCATGACCTTCAGGGACCGGGCATCCAAGTGGTACAACCGTTTAACGCAGGGCTGCATCCGAAACTTCGGGATGTTTTGGACAATGTTGAGGCAACATTTTGTTGGAAGTAAAAGTTTCTGAGCCAATGGAGACACTATTATGAATTGTAGGCAGAAATTGGGGGAAAGCCTCAGAGAGTACACCCGACGATTTATTGATGCAAAGACCGACCTAGACCACTGCGAAGAGAATGTGGCCCTAACCGCATTCCATTTGGGTTTGCTCCCGGGACCTATGAAGCAAGCAGTAACGAAGAAACATGCATTCACGTTTTCCGCGCTTCTAGCTCAAATAGAAAAGCAGATATTGATCGAAGAGACCGAAGCATCCGAGTTGGCGGCACAAATTCAGCAAAGTGCCCAAGCATCGGTAGTGATAAGGCAGGGCACTCGATCGGACTACGCTAGAGCAGTCCAACCGGTCAGCACGATACACCCGACCCAGCCTATATCCGCCAAACCTTCGGCTCCAGCAAGCCAGAAACTAAAACAGGCGAGCCATACGACTTCACGACCCATGTCTAACAAATGGATTCGACCTGCATACTTCGCGGAACTCACAGATTGTGTATCATCGATTTACGAAAAAACAAAGAAAAGCGGAATGTACCGAAGGCCTTTCCCGATACCGACGCCTCGGGAGCAGAGGAACAACCGTTATTGTCGTTATCATGAAGACGTGGGGCATGATACAAAAGACTGCATTGCCTTGAAGAAAAAAATACAGATGCTTATAGAGCATGGAAACCTCCTGGAGTATGTTAAGAAAGCGCAGCAGAGTACAACTTCGAAAGAAGTCGTGATAATTCCAAAACCCGAAACCACTATGGCCATTTCGGAAGTAACCGACCCTTTCGATGTAACCATTGATACCTTGATCCCGAAGCAAACCGCAATATCATCGGAATTATCGAAGAAGAAGCGGAGGAAAATCTCGGTAACGTACAAAGCCTTTGTGAGTTTTTTGAATCCTTAACTATTTTTGAGGGAGATTCTATGGCAAGAGTCACGCATTCGTCCAGGAAAAGGCATATCGTAAACCTAACCACCCAGTTAGAGGCTCGACCTTACTCCCAGTCCCAAAGCGTCCCATCCCCGATCTTGTACTTCGACGACGACGACATGAGAGACATAGCCGGCCCCCATGAGGATGCTATTGTGATCGGGGTGGCCATCGCGGGGGAGGAAGTCCGACGCATCTTGGTGGATACCGGTAGTTCGGCTAACATAATCTTTGCATCCACTTTCGCCAAATTTAGGACACCACCAATCATCACACGATCCGACCGTAACATAGTGGGATTTACGGGGTCAGCAGCCGACGTTATAGGAGAATTTGAGGGCACCGTCCAATTAGGCTGCGGTCCATTTAAGAAAGAAGTTACCGTGTTATTCGTGGTGGTAGACGCGGCAGCTTCCCATAATACAATTTTCGGCCGGTCGTGGATATCGCGAATGCATGCAGTATCTTCTACGATCCACCAATGTCTGAAATACGTGGTCGGAAACAACGTGGGCGTAGTCCGAAGCAGCCAGAAAGCAGCACAGGAGTGTTACCGAGCAGCACTGCACCTAAAAAAGATCAAGAGATGATTCAAGCTCAAGAATAGCAATTAAAAGGGCTCACCCCGGGATCATTACCCGTCGATGACCCTCAGGAAGCCCCCAGCTATTTGACCACCGATGAAGAATGTGAGCAGCACCAATTCGCTGAAGGGAAAGTCCTGCAGATCGGGGTATGCTTGTCACCAACTTTTAGGGAGCAGTTATTGTCCCTCCTACGGGAAAACCTAGATTTGTTCGCATGGTGCTCAAGGGATGTAACCGGGGTCCCGGAGTCTTTTGTCATTCACAAACTAACTATCAACAGAAACGTCAGACCGATCTCCCAAAAGCGTCGGGCCTTTTCCCCAGAAAAGGAAGAAATTATCTTACGAAAAGTCGAGAGAATGATCAGCGTCGGTCACATAAAGGAAGCGAGTTACCCCTTGTGGACTTCTAATCCCGTCCTAGTTAAAAAGAAAAACGGGAAATGGAGGATGTGCGTGGACTTTACCGACCTCAATCGAGCGTGTCCGAAGGACCCTTTCCCCATGCCAAGGATTGACCAGTTGGTAGATTCGACCTCAGGGAATAGGCTACTTTCATTCATGGATGCATACGCCGAATATAACCAGATCAAATTAAACGCAGTGGACCAGGAAAGCACCACCTTTATAACAGGCCGAGGTCTGTATTGCTACAAAGTCATGTCGTTCGGGTTGAAAAATGCCGGGGCGACATACCAGAGGCTAGTTAACAAAACGTTTGAGGGTCAAATTGGAAGGAATATGGAGGTGTACATCGATGACATGTTGGTCAAGAGCGGCACAGACGAGACTCATCTTGCCGACCTACGAGAAACTTTTGATAACCTACGGGGTATAAACCTCAAGCTCAACCCAGAGAAATGCTCCTTCGGGGTCCGATCAGGAAAATTCCTAGGGTTCTTCGTCAGTGAAAAAGGGATTGAAGCCGATCCCGTCCAGCTCCGAGCCCTAACCGACATGACTCCACCCAAGAACATCAAGAAAGTCCAGATCCTAACCGGGCGTCTGACAGCTTTAAACCGTTTCATTTCTCGTTCATCTGATAAGTGCGCACCCTTTTTTTAGGTCTTGAGGCAAGCTAAAAAAATTGTGTGGACGCCCGAGTGCGACGAAGCTTTTTTAGGGATTAAACGATATCTATCGTCCCCGAACCTGTTAACGAAACCTGTAACAGGCGAGACCCTCTTTCTTTACATTGCGGTAACGGACTTCGTTGTTAGTGTGGCCTTGATCAGTGAATCAGGACCAGCCCCCACAGCGGTTTACTTCGTAAGTAAGAGCTTATTAGACGCGGAAACTCGGTATCTGAGGTTGGAAAAAATGGCCCTCGCCTTAGTAACAGTAGTGCGGAAGATGCGCCCCTATTTTCAAGCTCACCCGATCGTCTTCCGAACCTCGTTCCCACTCAAGTATGTCCTCCAGCGACCAGATATGTCCGGGAGAATGTCAAAATGGTCAGTTGAATTAGGCAATTTCGACATCAACTTTGAACCGCGAACTGCCATTAAAGGCCAAATTCTGGCCGATTTCCTGGTGGAGTTCCACTATGAACGACCGGATCAGGACGCGCCGTCAGAAGCGGTCGAACTAAATGAATGGACCATCCGCACCGATGGGGGGGCAAATGTCAGTGGCTGCGGAGCGGGGATACAGATAATTACCCCAACCGGCATTAGCATGCACCAGGTCATTCGATTTGGTTTCCATACTTCGAACAATGAGGCTGAATACGAGGCTGCTTTTGCAGGGCTACGGCTAGCGCAACTGTGTGGAGCAAAACAGGTGAGCCTCATAAGTGATTCTCAACTACTGATAAACCAAGCCTCGGGAATTGCGGAAGCTCGGAAAGAGCACCTGGTCCAATACCTAGCAGCACTCAGAATCCTAGCAGCATCGTTCGTCAAAATCACATACGAACACGTACCAAGAAGCGAAAACATGGTGACAGACTCCTTGGCGACAGCTTCCTGCTCAAGCAACTATCCCTGGGTAACTGAACAAGAAAATTCATCTATCATCAAACGACAAGAGCTAGATAACCGACCCGAAATCGCCTGCCAGGTCTCCTTGGTAACGATCTCAGATTGGCGGCGGGACATCATCGCCTTCTTAGCCGAGGGTAAGCTACCTAGCGATAGGGCCTCGGCTCGAAAGGTCCGCAATAAGGCCCGAGGTTACGTTCTATTAGGCGAAGTACTATTCAAAAAATCATTCATCCGCCCTCTGCTCAGATGCTTAGGTCTTCACGAGTCGCAAATAATTGTATCCGAACTACATGATGGCGAAGGTGCGGCCCGCTGCGGTTACAAGGCCTTAATCAGAAGGATTTTTCTTGCAGGATTTTATTGGCCTACGATAACAGCAGATGCGCGGCTAATAGTAAAAACCTGCGCCATGTGCCAGAGATTCGCAAACACGATAAACGTCCCCGCAGTACCTCTAGAATCCATATCCGAGGGGTTACCTTTTGACCGATGGGGAATCAACCTAGTCGGACCACTACCGATGGCATCGGGCGGAAGACAAACAATCGTCGTGGCGGTAGATTATTTTTCAAAGTGGGTCGAAGTCGAGCCACTTTCGGCCACCAGGACCAAAGACATCATCAAATTTATCTGGTCTAACATTTGTTGCCGGTTCGGGGTACCCCAGAGGCTCACCATGGATAACGGACCACAGTTCGACAGTGGGGAAATGAAAACTTTTTGCACGACGCACAAGATCAGGCAATGTTTTTCCGCTCCGTTCCATCCTCAAGCAAACGGGTAGGTTGAGGTCACTAACCGAACAATTTTGGACGGACTCAGAAAGAACCTCGAAGGAAAGGCTGGTAAATGGCGGACTACCTATAGGAAGTACTATGGGCCTACCGAACCACCCCCCGAACGGCGACCCAGGAATCCCCTTATGCTCTGGTGTATGGAATGGACGCGGTCACCCCGTCAGAGTCCATTTTCCCATCTTTCAGAGTCGGAACCTATGAGGAGAACGCAAACAATGACAGGAGACGACTAGCTCTCGATCTTATAGAAGAAAAGCGCAGTCGCGCTCAACTGAACTCTTTGCACTATCAGACCCTGATGCGAAGTCGATACGCATCGAAGGTACGCCGTCGGGAGTTTAAAGTCGGAGACAAGTTTTTGAGACGCGTTTTTATACACACCAAAGACAGAAGCCTCGGAAAGCTCGCCCCGAATTGGGAGGGACCGTACGAAATCATAGAGAAAATCAAGAGCGGGACGTATCGACTACAGAACAAGCTCAGGCAACCTTTGAGACTACCGTGGAACATCGAACACTTAAAGTTGTACTTAGAATAGTTATAAACTTTTGTAATTTGTTAAACTTGGTCTGTAAGAACTTATTGGTCGGGGATGCACTATTTCCTACATCGGTGGCGCGAGAAGGTTTTAATGAGGCATCATGAATACCCGACCCCCTTGATTAAATTAATCAAAAATTGATTTTGCCTCCCGATCTGTGAAGTACTACAAACTCGACCAGTTGACGAGCTGGTCGACGTTTATCCCTACAATTTTAGGTAGTACTACAGAACCTACTTTGGTTTTTCAGTCCCCGCACTGATCCACATTTTACGATTCCCGATCCTATCAGGAATTTTCAATATTATATTGATCTACAGAACCTACTTTGGTTTTTCAGTTCCTGCACTGATCCACATTTTGCGATTCCCGATCTTATGAGGAATTTTCAATATTATATTGATCTACAGAACCTACTTTGGTTTTTCAGTTCCCGAACTGATCCACATTTTGCGATTCTCGATCCTATCAGGGTTTTTTAATCTTATACATGGATTTTTTACAGAACCACTTTGTTTTGCCTAGGTAACAACATCTGAAATGATATAGCAAGAAACGCCGACTGCATATCAACATAAACATAAAAATTGAAGTGTTTGTAGGGAATATTGTTAGGGGACCCCGCGGCCCCCAAAGATCATACAAAAAAAACCAACTAAACAAAAAACACAGCAAAAAACCAACTAAACACAGCGTCCGGATCACTCGTCATCCTCCTCCTCGGACTCAGTATCGTCGGATTCATCTTCACAGACGACTCCCGCAGGACGGTCCCCCTCTGGCACATCCAGCCACATTGTCCCAAGGTGAAGGTCCGGGAAACGGTTATGAAACGATAGCACATACGTGGCCTTAGCATCGGCAGTTTCTTTCTACGCCCAATTCCTACACCGATTTGCAAAGGCGACGTTCGAAGTTTTTAGCTTTTGGACCTCCTGAGCTAAGGCAGCAGCACGATCTTCCGCGGCTTTCTTCGTCTCTTCCGCGGCACGTTCGGCTTCTGCGACCCGCCCCTCCGCCAACTCCTGAGCCGCCTTGGCCTTTTTCACCTCCTCCATTAGGCCAGCAATTTTTGCCTCCGCACCCCCTAGCTGCTGGCTCAGCTCGATCGCCTTACGCTCTTTCATGGCTGCCGATATAAGTAAGTTGTACAAGGATAAGGGCAGACCGTCCGATCCCTGCAGCGGGAAAGTATGCGGACTTCCAAGCATCGTTAGCACCGGGTACTTCGTACCACTCGACGAGGCCGCGGCTGGGTCAGACGTTTTGGATGGCTCGGCGTCATCCGGAATCACCACTACAGGGTCAACCGTTAAATCACCTTTAACACCACCATACTCATTAAACAACTTCGGCACGGTGACACCGTCTGCACCAGCAACAAGCCCACTCTCTTTCTTGGAGTGCTTGGATTTCTTCGCCTTGAGCCCCTCCGCATCGGCTCGACCTTTCCTCTTCTGCACCGGAGCCTGGGCCTGGTCGGCCTCTCCACCTTCATGGACGAGTCCCTCCTCTCGAATTACCGCGCCTGCCTTTACAGCCCCGGTGTTGTTCTCCCCGACCTCGTAGTCCGACTTCGGGCGCTTGCTAGGCGCCTTGTTGCGTTTTGGGAGATACAACTGTGTCCCAGGAACGTCGGTTTTCGCGATCAGATCCTCCATGCTCGGGGGCTGTCGTAATTGCTCGATGGTAAGCACCTCGTACGAGAAACGCTAGAGGTTGCTCATGATTAGGTTGGTGTCTTTGAAGGTACAGTGCATCGCCCGACCCCAATGCTTCCGAGCATAATCTTTCAGCACCTCGAACGTGGCCTCACCGGCTTTCGAGTGATCTTTCTTCAGCCCCTGCAAGAACTCATTCGTCACTGCACAAGGGATCGAACATGTTTAACAATATATATATATATATATAGTTACCATCGGGGACCCAAGTTCGGAGCAACTTCCTCGGGTTCTCCTTGCTGTAAGGTAAACCGTTTTCCCAGCAGCCGCTTAAGAAAACGAAGCGGTGCTTCCAGCCCTTGTCTCCTTCGAGAAAGTCGTTAACTATCTTCTACTTGTTCGCCAGGGAAGAGTAGAAGAATGGAGATTTAGGAGACTTGGACAGACCATACATGGCTACATATTCCTCCATGGGCATAACCCGACCTGACAAACGCGAATCCATGATGCACGACATCAAAGTATACCATGTGTTGGGCGTCAGTTGGGAAGGGCAGATCTGAAGGGTGCGGAAGTAAAGCGCTATCTCGGGATCCAGGGGGAACCTCAAGCCCCAATTAAATAACTCTGTAAAATTCACTATCTCCCGCGATCAGACGTGCACAGGGGTCTCCCCGGGAACCGGAAACTGAACAGTAACGCTCTCGGGGATCCCCCAGCGAATCAGCAGCTCCTTATGCTCGGCCTCCGGAAAGTAGAGGTATTTACCCTCAAAAAGAGAAACGACATCTTTTGAAGGAAGCCAGCGGAAGTAGGTGGTAGTGATTACAGCCTACACTTCCTCGGGAAGAGGGTCGTCAGGAGGGTTAGCAGCGTTCCCAGCAGCGGCAATACTGACCTCTGCGGGAAGAACATCCACCTCCGACTCTTCAATATTCGAGTTCGGGGCCTGATCAAAGCTTTGGGCAGCAGCAGCATTTGGATCTGACGACCAAACCCTGGAGCTTGTGGGGTCAGCACTGCTTCCAGCGTGCGCCAGATTAGCCGCGTCCAGTTCCTCGGGCGTCAGTCGACGCTTATTAAGACCTAAAAAAGTTACGGCAGTGTTAAGACCAGTCTGGTACCCTCGAATGGAGGGAGTAAGCTGAACCATTTCAAGATCATTACCTCCTGAGGGAGACGTAGGGGGGCTATTTTGACCCATAGTTAAGAACTTGGTTTTGTGAACGCGTCGGGGCGGAAATGGAGGCGAAGGGCAAGGGACGTACGAATTGACAGATGATGGGGTCGGATTCTTCGACCGAACTATCGGAGAACGAGGGGAGCTGCTACTAGAAGAGATGACAACGGTTTCTGGAGATAGGCTAATCTCGGGGGACAGAGAACCGGGTGGTTCGCGCGAAAGGAAGGATTCGACAGAGATCGGAGTAGCTAAAATAGGGTCGTGGGGCTGCGGGACGGGAGTGAATGGTTTGGAATTAGATCCCCAAATCAAGCCAGCGCGTCGGTACTCTTCGGCTCGGTCACCGATGCTCGCCCACTCTTTGAAACCGAGCACATGCTTTTTCTTTTTCTTGGTTGGTGGCTGCTTCGGGTGTCTGGGTTTCATAAAACAAGCATTCCCTCTCTAGAAATGTTCGGATAGCACTTTCTCTCTCTAGAATGCCTCTGAGAGAAATCAGGATTTGTGGAGTATTTATAGGCAACTTTGCATGACCGGGGAATGCCAACCGACAAAAGCAGCGGGAAGGCGAAGAGTCTCCCTAGAGAACTATGCTAGAGAGGGCGCGTCGCATCAATGGGTGACGCGTGTTGACCATCTTCTGACAGGGGCTTACCTAGGCTAGCCTCTTCGAACCAAAAGGTGAGGTGGGCCTTCTCAGTCTGATTCACCACGAGAGCCGGCCCACTATGACGAGCCCAGGAACAAAACCTCGAGGAGGCACGGGAGTCGATCCTCTCAGAACTACGAACTCAGGGCAAGGTCTTTTTAGAAGCTCCAGGATATTGCGCTCTGATAAAGACAGCTAGAAAGAACCGCGGACAAGGTATTGCCTCCGGATAAAGCCATTCCCGACGCTCAGGAGAAGGGGTGATCTATCCGAAGCGGGATGGCCGCCGACCAGGAATGTAGGAGACCGGGGCGGACATGTTTAGGCTCTGCTATGAGTCTTCGCTCCTGATTCTCCCGAAGACTGGGGGGCTACTGATAAGGGGGGGGGGGGTTAATTGTGAATAAAAGATACTTGGAGTAGGTGTTAATATATTTATGATCTTTTAGGACCTATTTGTAAACATTGTACTTAATAGGGGGCCTCATAAATGTTAAAATCAGCCCACTAAGGATACTAATGGGTCCACCTTACTTTAGTATAAAAGGTGACCCACTTTCTTGGTAGGTGGGACATTGAATATTATTCTATTCCATTCACACTCTCTCTCTCTCTACACTTTCTCTCTCTAGTCACATCAAACACAAGATCCGAAACATTCTATCAGTCAATTATCAACTCTTCAAGTTCACCTTGTATATATTTATATAAAGCGCCTAAAAATCTAGTTATTTATATATTATTAGGCCAATAGAGTCATTTGATCTCGGAATAGACATTATAAATAGACCAAACAACCTCACTTAGAGGGGACCAATCTTATTGTTACTACAAATTTGTTATCTCTCGTTTTCTCTCTCTAAAAATCTACTTATTTTTACTCATCTCGACCCCTCGATTCGCACACTAGTCGACCTTAAACGTCTTTTAGCACTCCAAAGCACCACACCCCAAAATCCAACCCTGATACTTAAGCGTGTTCGAAGCACACAACCCATCTAGCCTAAAACATTTGAAATAACTCCTAAAGTATAAATTCATCAGTGGCGACCACAATAGGAGTAAAACTGTGAACTGGTACCCGAAACATGCTATTAAAACCATATAGCTTCATTGTTCCCAAACAAAACTAGGTAACAATAGAATAGACCATGATCAACCTAATGTTTTGCTAAAAAAAGTAAAATCATCTAGATCATGCGAGCATTCTTTGAATCCGATCTAGCTATATAGTAGAAGGCTCTCAGTAGTGTGCTAAGGAGCGTTTCCACAAGAAGATGAGGGATCTAAAAAGAATGTAGTTCGAAAAGAATGTAGAATAACTTTGAGTTAGTAGAGTAGTGGATTCGCACATTCTGTTGTTAAAACCAGAATCTGTAGGGCAATATCTGTAGAGAAACTCCCGGTGATGACGCTCTCGATCCAAATACATTCATTGTTTCAAATTAAAGGCGGGACTTCTTAGGAAAATAACTTCAAAGGAGAGCCCAAGATGGACTGCAGCCCGATAGAAAGGACAAGAAACGCACTGACTTTGATGTCCTGATGGGGAATTGCAAGGACTAGAAGTGAGCAGCGACCCGAATCCGGGGACCGCAGTTAATTGATAGACTGACGTTAAAAAATAACACTCTAGTTTATGACTGCAAGCTCCAAGTTAAGTTCGAGTCATGACGGGATTAAAAGACCGTCAACGATATTTATTCATTTGGGTCCGAGATTTGAGGATCTAACTACTCATAAAACTACTACAAAAAGTATACGTTTGCAATTCTTCATTCACCGTAATGTCTATAAAATTTTATTATACAAGGAAAATGAGTGAACAACGATGAATAATACATAAAAGACCTTGTATGTCATTACTTTTTAAATATATATATATATATATATATATATATATATAATAATTTTACGAACTAGTGTTTTTTAATCTAACAAAACAACTAAGTCTTGAAATCTTATAACTTAAATTTCAAAACATATATGAGAAGTTTGGTCAAAGAAGATGAATTATTTCTTTGGTTGATATTACTAAAGAGTGTGTCATGGTTGGGCTGAAGAGTGGACATGGCTTGGCGCAAGAGTGGATCATAATTAGCATGTTCAAAAGATGAAGGATTTGTTTCTGATGTTAAAAAGCCTGGAAATCATGATGGTTAGGGGAAATCGTAAATTTGAAATGTAAGAGGATACCTTGTAGATTGACGAGAACTCGATTGTGTTGAAGCTTGATTGATCTCGGTAGACATATCGTAGTCTTAGTTCCATGTAGGAGGTTGAATATGACGAGTGGAAGGACAAACCGAGATATCATTATGAACGGTAGAAGAATGAGGTATGGTTGAGAGAAGTGAGGTAGTTGAAGATATTGGTGGAACGGAAGGTGATGGCGGAGTGAAGAGTGAGGGTGCTTAATTCATAGCTGATTCTGTAGATGTAAGAGATTTAGAGGTTGAAGGTGTGAAATTTTTGAGATTGGATGGAGATGAAAGAGATAGTGGATGAGGCTCTGAGTCGTGAGATGTAGGATTAGCAACTGTAACTGACGAGTTAGGTGTTTGATTGAAAGATGGCGATGATAATTGGTTTGGAAAAGGAAAGTTGGAAGCGGGACGGAAGGGAAATATATTTCTCTCAAAATGGACATCACGACTTATGGAAACTTTATAAATATGTAAATCAAGAACTTTGTAGGCATGCTTTTTTCCATGTGAATATCCCAAAAGAACACAAATTGATGCACCAGAGTCAAATTTATGTTTGGGATGAATATTAGTTACACAACATGCACAACCAAAAAAGCGTAAGTGCATGTGTGAGGGAGACCGATTATTTAAGACCTCGAATAGGGAGTTATTTGATTGGGAAATGAATAGGAATGCGATTCATTAAATAAACAGCTGTTAAAATACAATCCTCTCAAAATTCAAGTGGTGCAATGTAAACACAAGAATTTTGAAGTTCAATGCTTTTGTTTTGAAAAAAATACGAAGAGGAAGAAATTCAGTACCATTATCCACTCGTATTGTTTGAACATCTGTTTGAAATTAGGTTTTCATGAATTACACAAAATAAGTTAATAAAGATTGTGTTTCTCATTTATGGTGCATAAGAAATGTCCGTGCATCGAGTAAAATTGTCAACAATTGTAAGGAAATAACGTGAACCTGTATATGAAGGAACTTTGTGAGGACCCCAGACGTCACAATGTGATAAAGAGAAAGGATTTTTTGTATTTATTGAGCTTTTAGGAAAAGGTAAGCGTGTTTGTTTTGCTTGTGGGCAAATTGTGCAATTATTTCCTAACTCCTTGTGAATACCTGGAATTAAATGTGAAAGTAACTTATAATGAGACAAAGATGGATGACATATGCGTAAGTTCCATAGGTCAGATGACTGAGAAACCGTACAGATAGTCGATTTATTTGTTGATGGATGCATATAGTATAGACCACCACGTTGTCTACCTGAGCCAAACCATCTTCCCCGAACAAGTACTTGATCTTTTATCCCATATCGCTTAGACTGAACAAGTACTTACAATATATAAGTGAATGAAATATCTCAACTAATGTGAGGCCTTTTGGGAGTGAACCAAGAGCAAAACCGTGCCGGACTAATCGCCCAAAGTGGACAATATCACATTAGTTGGTGGAGATGTTTCTGACATGGTATCAGAGCGAGGTTGAAACCTACGCTCTAAGCGATGCGATGTGATGAATGTCTTGAGTGAGTAAACTTGATATTTTATCCCACATCACTTAGACTGAACAAATACTTACATATATAAGTGAATGAAATATCTCAACTAATGTGAGGCCTTTTATGAGTGAACCAAGAGCAAAATCGTGCGGAAGTAATCGGCCAAAGCGAACAATATCACATTAGTTGGTGGAGATATTTCTGACAGATTTAAGGTTACCCTTTTTTTTGTGGGTGAAAAGTTTATTCGAAGATGAAACACAACAAAAAACAAAAACAAAAATTTGTTTTCAAAAAAATAGTACGCTACCTTCATCATTTCTAATTGCTCCATTAATTTATTTATTTTTTAATATACTACAAGTTAGGATAATTTTTTCAAAGAAGAAAAACTTAAAACATTTTCTTTAAACTTGGGTATGAACAAGATGGAAGGATAAATATAGTGCGAATTAGAGAATATATGTTCTTGAATATAAAAATATAAAAAAAAATATAACAATTGTCATTCAAAAACTATCTCGATAAAACTTATGAATAACCCAATTCTCAAACAAACAAAAACCTTTATACATATATTGTCAAAAGATATGGTGTTAATTGCAAAACTCAACTGTATGGAAAAGAATAGATGGTTTTCAAATTCCTCACCGAATCAGATCTGCTCCATGTGCTAGCTACCGGACCCTACATTACTTATGGTAAAACTCTCATGCTTGAAAGAATTGATAAAGATGTCATGCTGACAGATGATCTGTTCACAACAATTTCAACATGGATAGTGTTAAATGATGTCCCTCTCAGCATTTGGAGTGAAACGGGTTTAAGTAAGATTTCTTCAAAGATTGGTACACCTCTCTTTACTGATCAATTTACATGCGAAAAGACTCGGATGAAGTATGCTAGAATTCTAGTATAAATTGATGTTAGCAAAAAACCAATTACGAGTTTTGGTGTGAGACTTCTCTATGGTAGGCAATATACTCAATCTGTTATATATGAAAATTACCCACTATTTTGCTATGTGTGTCAGAAATTTGGACACAATCACTCTACTTGTTCATCTACAGAGCAGTGTAAAACTAAAATCAGTGAGAAGCAGAAAGAAACCTCGACACGACCATCCCGGGTAGCTCAAAACCTACGCAAGAACGCAAGTGACATAACAAGCGGCCCCAAAGGTAATCCTATCACTTCTACGCCATCACAGAAAGTCACCGTTAACCCCATCGCATGCCCCAGATTATCGAAAATTCCGACCCCCTTTATTGGAGAAGAGATGAACAACACCAATAAAGAAAACGTTTGTTCAAATAATACTGACTACTTGCCTAGCCGAATCATCCCCCTAGTTGACACACCGATGAATTATGTTAATGACCGGGAACCCATATTTGGCCATCCGCAAGACAAAGACAAAACCATACCTTTCACCAGTAACGCAGATGATCCATCAACTGTTCCATGGCAAACAGTAGAAAGCAAACGATCAAAGAAAAATGCGAGGCACGGAGTGCCCACAAACTCCTCGGTTGATAAATGAAGATACTTATTTGGAACATCAGAGCCTATGTGGGAGTGCGGATCGAGGCGCTTCTCTCCCCATAGTTTGTAAGCTCGTCAAACAAAATTATTTGCCCATGTTTTGCCTCTTAGAAACTAAATTGTCGCAAGAATGTTTAGATAATTTTATGTCTTCTCATTTTATAAGATGGAATCATGTTTCTAATCTTGATGTTATAAATAGAGGACGCATCATTGTTGTTTGGGATGCTAGCAGGGTGACATGTACGGTGATTGAAATTGGAAGACAACACATCCACTTTCAAGTCTATTGCAACGTTACTCAAGAAAATTTTTATGTTACGTTTGTTTACCCTTTGTATACTGTACCACAAAGGAGAGTTTTTTGGGAGCACCTAACCACCATAGGGGCCAACATTCGTTTACATTGCATGATTACGGGAGATTATATCAACTAATACGCTCTAGGAGACCGAATTAGGACTGCCCCACTTCGAAATGGTGAGTTAATTGATTTTAATAATTTTCAGATATCTTACGGTCTTGTCGATGCTCCTTCCACAGGTCATTTATTTACTTGGACAAATGGTATTATTTGGGCCAAGCTTGATCGAGTCCTTAAAAACAATAGGTGGAGTGATAAAGATCTCTTATGCAAAGCAGCGTTCCTTCCGATGGAACCCGTTTTCGATCATTGTCCAATTATTGCCTCGATTATTCGAGATTTTCAGCATGGTTGTCGGCCCTTCAAATTCTTCAACATGTGGCTTGATCATCCCAGATTTGCTAGCATTGTAGAAAGTTTATGGGGGCAGTTTATTGATGGTACAAAGTAGTATATACTTGCGCAGAATTTGAAATCCTTAAAGCGTCCGTTAAGAGATTTGAATAAAGTTGAGTATGATGGCATTCTAGGGCGTACAGCTACTGCAAATTCGACCTTTAAAGAGGCTATCTCCTCACTCATGGCTAATCCTGATAACGTTGTTTTGAAAGAAGAGGTACACAGATTACGGGATCGTGCAAATTTCCTTCTTGATGCAGAAAATAGATTTCTTCAACAACGTATGAGGACCACCCACCTAGTTGACGGCGACAGAGGTACAGAATACTTTCACAGCTTAATCAAACGAGATAATGCAAGAAAGAACATTTCCTACATCGTCATTTGAATCACTCTCATGACCTTGAAGATTTTATTTAGATTATATCCACATTATCGACTCATATGTTAGAGTCTTTTTTCATTGATACACTCAGTTTTTCGAATTTTCTATGTAATAGTCCATTAGTGCAGGCCTGGAGACTTGTACTCTGTTTCCTTAGACCGGGTTTTTACTCAACGGATGGTTAAAGTTTTTTAAGGAAGCAAGTGCTCTAGACGCACTCTTGGACATGTCTTTTTCTTTTAGGTTCATTGTTACCGTGCATTGTACTCACTTGAGAGATCATATGACTCTTTTTAATAAGTTAGCACAATCTAGGCTTGTTAGAATATAGTTGATATGATCCATCGCTGAACATATATTGAACTTTTGCTGTTAGAGTTTGTTTTTGTTTCTTAAAGACCAAATAACCAAAAAATGACTAGAGGCAGAATAATCTTTATGAACATCTGTTTTAGAAGACCAGAACCAGCTTCGGATTATATGAGGCAAAGACATATGATTTCTTAATATAATACAAAATAATCCAACATAATGACTCCAAACATCCCGTGATGTTTTACATTGAACAAATAAATGTTGAATAAATTTAATATTCTCATAAAATTGGCATTTTGATGACATAGAGAAGTTTTTAGTTTGAAAAATCTTATCCACTATGAGCCAATTATATAGGATTCTTCATAGGAAAACCAAAGCAAAGCTGACTCTTTCTCTCAAATGGATTCTACCTAAAGGCAATATATACAAACTCAATACAGACGGTGTGTGTTGTCTTTCTGGAGAGGCTAGTTGTGATTGCCTCATTAGAGATAACAAGTGATGATACCATAGTTGTATTTAAAAGACTATATGGCAAACAATTTCCTATTGTTGCTGAATACAGGGATTTACTTGATGGGCTTCTTGTTTGTAAGAAAAATGTATAAATCTATTATGATATAGAGACAAACTCAAGATTACTATCTCAAATATTTTTAAAAAAAAAGCCCATCTGGTATTTGTTACCTACTATAAACTACTATATGAATTTAATTACATCTTAAATGACAATAACTCATATATTTAGGGAACAAAACATGACAACAGATTGAATAACTAAAATGACTCTAAAAGAATTAGACTTCAATTAAGCTTAAGCCCTTACTTCCTTAAGGGCTATCACTTTATTAGAAAGTCTAGAAATCGGTTATCTAAGGTTTGATGACAATGATTAACTACTAATTTAACGACTGACATTAAGGATATCATTTGTGCAAATTAATCTTACATACATTTTCTTTGAATATATTAATATTTTTTCATTATTAATCTTTTTCTCAAATTGTTTTGATTGAATCTAACACTCATTTAGCAGGCTATAAGTTCGACTACCCCGAGCTTTCTAGAATTTTATTTTTACACGAAAAAACTACCCTCAAACTGTCACAAGGAACGCAAGCATAACAAAAAGTAGATGAAGATTAGTTAATATAAAAGGATTCATCGTTGATAAAAAGAAAATTTAGATACTTCATTATCAAAGAAAAAATCATACAAACATGAGCACTTATTTATTTGGAATACCAATGAAGAAGAAGCCATCGTCATATTGTTGGTGACATCAAATGATGGATACGAGGTCTTCCATGACTGAATCCTAGGTCTGCTAAAGGTAAAAATTAAGCTACTTGAATGCCAAAAGAAAAATTGATCATGGATATTGAGCTGACTATGTGCTAAAACAAAAGTTACCACATTCACTTAATGAAATTTTTGTTTCATTTTAAGCTCCTTAAAAAATTGTAAAGTTTAAATTATAAGTACAAGTATTTTTGGGGCTTTATAAACTTTGTATTCTTTTCGAAGTTTAATAAAATTCGACTTTATAATAAAAAAATGTTTAATAGGACAGGTCTAACCTTTTTAATTGGCTTTTATTAATTTTCTCCAGTTATTTTTTTATTATGGATTCGTTAGTTGATTTTTGGATTAGTATATTATTTTTTACTCATTATTATAGTTTGTAGCGATTAATTTTTTGAGTGAATGTATTTTTAGACTACTCATTTACTGCTGTTTGATAGGAGTTTTAAATGTTTTCTTTATGTTTGTGATAGACTCACTCTATTTGAGTTTTGTTTGTATATATTTTTTTATTCTCATTTCGAAATTTTCATATTAAAAAGTATTTGTGTTAACTCTATTATTTATTTAAAATGTTAGATTAGGTGAACTACCAATAAAAATCCAACTAAGTATCAAATTACCACACAATATCTATTTTTGGAGATATCACTTTCAGAGTAAAAAACCACAAGTAATCCTCTTCTCTTTGTTTGAAATAAATTTCTTTTTTTTACTTTTATTTTTATTTTTGTTTTAAAAAGTTTGTATCTTTCAAACCGTAACTCTAGAAAAAAATTTGGAAGTACCATCGATTTTATTTTTCTAAGACAAATAAAACTAGATCTATTAGTGATATTTTATGAATATATTTTGTCAGTAACATGTGAGACGATGCATAATCAAACATGCGATATTAAGCATAAAAAACATGCGAGACCAGTTAAAAAATATCAGCAATGGATCTAGTTTTGTTTGTCCGAAAAAAACAAAGCTGATGGTACTTTCAAATAATTTTACGAGCTCCGGTTTGAAAGATACAAACCATTAAAATAAATAAAAAATAAGAAAAATAACTTTAGTTCAAGAATGTGAAGTGGTTACGTGGTTGGTGATTATTAATGGACATTTGAAGTATTATTTAGAGAATTGGGTATCAAATGGGAGTTAAATACACAAAATGGGTATTAGCTAGGCAATAATAAAACCTGAGGTATTAGATAACATTGAAGTTTGGTGGTGGACACCTTTGGTATTTGCTTTTTAAATTTATATTTATATGCATAAAATTGATATCTTGGTATTAAAATTTTGCAATTAGTATATGAATCTGCTATTATTTTATATAGCTTGTCTATATTTTTTTCTATAAAAATTATAAAAATAATTATTATTAGCTTTAGTTTTAAAATAATAAGTATTATTATTACTAATATTTATGAATATAAATAATTTAAATATTACAAATGTATATAATGAATCAACTCTTTTAAACACATATAATGAATATAAATAAAAATTAATAACAAAGCGTTAAGACGGTTTAAAATTAAATAGGTAGGTAGACATTTTGGTGAGAAATGATATGTTAGGATTGTATATGCTGAGTACTTAGGAAATTAGACAAACCCATTCGAGGATTATGTATTCGTGCTAAGTGGTTAGGCTGACTTCCTTTAATACCATTCACGTGGTGTTGAGTTGTAGGATGCTCAGTTATATGTTTCTCCTTCGTATTTTTGTGGTCATGCTTTGAGGTTGAGGTATTGCTCATCCTGATGTTGCGAAGGCGACATCAATGTTTCTCACTCTTGTTAGATGGTCATTGGTCTCATTTTTCTTTGAGATAATCATTTTTAGTCTTTGAACGACAACTTGCACATGTTGGTGAAACTTTGGTTGAGGTCTCCTAGCATAGAGTTTGTAGCATCATCACCTTCCTATTCGTCATTATTCTTTGTACTTTAGACCTCAGATTAGTCATAAAGCATAAATAGTCATCGTATTTTGAAAGTTTTGTAATTGATTTGTTTGCTCCTCTTTCATTTGCTTTATCAATTTCTCAACGTTCATAAATAGAGCGGTTGTGGCAACGGAAGAAATCCATTGTTCTTTTGGGTGTCTCATCATCAAGAAAGTGATCGACAAGTCTCTTAATATTACGTCGTATACTTACGTTTTTACCAACATTCTTAAATTACTGCCCCAAACTATACTTTACAGTAACAACTTACCATAAGTTCATCTGTTAGATTCACATATTTTTCTAGAATATATTCATTGTTCCATTTTTATGTAAAATATAATATTATTTATTATTATTTTTATGTAAAATATAATATTATTTATTATTATTTTTACAAGGAAAATGTGAATTATTAAAAAAAAATTGGTGGTATGGAGTATATCCATGCTTATAAAATACTAAATTACAAATAAATTGAAACATTCGCCGGATTAAAAAAAGACAAAACCAATACAAGAAACTTAAACAACAATACAGTCGGTTGAGGCAAATCCAGTCGGTTGAGGCGATACATTAGCTCAGGCCTGCCTCATATTTTGGGCTGTTATCGGTCCGGTTCAGTTCGGGTTTTGAAGAAACCGGACCGGACAGCTAAGCTTTTGATTCTAATTTTTGGAACCGGACTGAACCGTTAAGCTTTCAGTTTGGCTCGGTTCGGTCCGGTCCGATTCGATCCGGTTCGGTTCGAGTTTGGTCCGGTCCCGTTTCGGTCCGGTTCGGTCCAATTAAAAAAATAAAACCAATTAAAAATTGATTTTCAATTTTTTTTTATTAAAATAAATGATATAAAAATTAAAGTTTATAAGTTGATCTTTTGATTTTCTTAAAAAAAATAGTAATTAACTATTAATTTTGGTACTATAATTTATAAAAGAATATATAATAATAGTAAATAATGGGTTTTAACGGTTTTATTGGTCCGATTTCTTATCGGTTCTACCGGTTTATCGGTTTCATCGGTTCGATTCCGTATCGATTTTTAAGGATGACAAACGGTTCGAACCGCGAACCGTCGGAACCGTTTAATAGAGAACCGCGGTTTGTGGTCCTAACGGTTTGCGGTCCTGGCGGTTTACTCCTTATGCGGTCCTGGCGGTTTGTTGTCCTAACAGTTTGCAGTCCTAATGGGTCACTTTCGTAGTTAAACCAGCAGTTTAACCACCAGAAAAACCCGAACCGTTTATCAAAATATATTATATTATTATTTAAAAGTAATTTGTAAATATTAATTGAATCTAATTTCTATAATTGAGATGTGTACAATATAAACGATTTAATTATGCTATTTAATATTTTAATTTAGATATTTTATCATTTTAATTGAAATTCTATATTCAAACAATTACAATGTAAAAAATAATTTTGATATGTTTGATTATATTTATGTATTTAAGATATTTTATTTAATATTAGATAGATATTAAATAAAATATATACATCTAATTTTATTTTGATTACAACTTTCAATGTTATTAAAAATATTTTTTTGATTATAAAAATAATAATTTGATCGTCTTAAAAAAGATATCGTAAACAATATAATTGTAAAATGATTTGTATATTGTTTGAACATATTAGATACTTAAGATGTTTTATTTAATTTTAGGTACATATTAAATAATATATACCTATTAGATATATAATTGTATTCTGATTTTAAATTATTAGGTGATTCTTTAGATCTTTCAAGCTTGAAGTGTTTATGTTTAGATGATTTAAATAGTTTATTGTATTTTCGAACTATTCAATATTTGAAGTTTAAATTTAAAAATTTTAGAATTGTATAAGTATATGCATAAACATAAATTACTTATAAATAACAAAATAAAAATTGAAATTGAAATAGATTTAAATAACGTTTAATAGAAAAAAGCAAAACAAACACTTCAAGCTTGAAATATAGTTGTTCAAAAAAATTATTAATAAAATTTCTAAAAAAAAAAACCCGGGCCATCCGGAGAAATCTCCCCCAAATCCAAACTCACAAACTCATATACTCCTATATATCTCTCTAAATCTTTCTACTTGTTCTAAATATTCTAGAAAACTCAAATTTCTTATTTTACATATTGTAGTTGTACTTTCGGAATTGTTTGATTTTTTTTCCGCAAATTGTTTCTATTTGATAAAAACACTTAAATAACGTTGGGATAACATTATAATATAACTCAATTAAGAGCTTCGTATAATTGATCAAGTTATTTACTTGTTATAGTTATTTAAATTAGTTCTTTTAATTCTAATTATATTAGTTGTTATTAGTTGGTATTAGTCTAAATTTAGTTTTTATTATTTGCGATATTAATTAGTTTCGATTAGTATTTTATTGCATATTTAAAAAAACGTTGTTTTAAGTTTTATTACAAATTAATACTAACCAAAATGTAATAATAATTTTATAATCATTATTAAAATTACAATAATAAAATTCAAAATGTAATATTAAAATTATAACAATATAACTTGTAATCTTTTACCATGATAAAATATAATTTTGGTTTAAAAAATAATAAATAACATTTGTAATATTTAAAACCAAATCACAATAATAAAATTCAAAATGTAATATTAAAATTATAACAATATAACTTAAAAATAATAAATAACACTTGTAATATTTAAAACCAAATCAAAATAATAAAATTCAAAATGTAATATTAAAATTATAAAAATATAACTTAAAAATAATAAATAACACTTGTAATATTTAAAACCAAATCACAATAATAAAATTCAAAATGTAATATTAAAATTATAACAATATAACTTACAAATAATAAATAACACTTATACTATTTAAAACCAAATCACAATAATAAAATTCAAAATGTAATATTAAAATTATAACAATATAACTTAAAAATAATAAATAACACTTGTAATATTTAAAACTAAATCACAATAATAAAATTCAAAATGTAATATTAAAATTATAACCATAAAATTTGTAATATTTTAACATGATAAGATATAGTTTTGGTTTGTTACTATATCAATACTATTATAATTGGATCCCAAAACATAATAATAACAATAATAATAATAATAATAATAATAATAATAATAATAATATAATAATAACATAAATAATATTTAAAATTTTGGATTATATAATAATTACAACACTTAAAATATTAATAACCGAAACAAATTAATACTAACCAAAACGTAATAATATATCAATAATCATATGCAATATCTCAATATTTTTTAAATATAACTTAACCTATGATTTTGGTTATAAAATAATTAAAACGCTTATAATATTTACAAATAAACCGCGGTTTTTTACAAATAAACTGCGGTTTTGCAGTCATAACGGTTTGCGGTTTTAATGGTTTGCGGTCCCGGCGGTTTACTCCTTATGCGGTCCTGGCGGTTTACGGTCCTACCGGTTTGCGGTTTGCAGTCCTAGTGAGCCAGTTAAACGGTTTACCCGCCGGTTTATAAACAGTTCTCCAGCTTTGAACCGCGGTTCCTGAACCATTTGCCACCTCTATCGGTTCTATCGATTTATCGGTTTTATCGGTCCTATCGGTTTATCGATTCGGTTCCTAATCGGTTTTTTATTTCGGTTCCTTTTTAGAATAGGACCGTGAACCAGACTATTAAAGTACGGTCGGGTTCTCGGTCCGGTCCTTATCGGTTCGGTCCCGATCCGATTCTCGGTTCGGAGGACCGGTCAATATATACATATATAATAAGAAAACATATAATTTGGGACGAAGACCCTAATAAAAAATTACTAAAATAATTAAAAAATAAATTATTATTTAGTTAAAAAGTAAAACCCTATAAAATCTTATAAATAATAAAATTTATATTATTATAAGAATATTAAAATATATTAATTAATATAAAATTATTAATTACATTTTCCTTTTAAACGCAAGTCAACTTTTAGTTAAATTTTCTTTTCGAGTTGACTCTTATTTTCCGAAATACTAATTTTTGTCTGGAACTGAGTATCAGATAATACGAAACTTTGCAAGGTTTTTATTTACTAATTTACGCATTAGTAAGTAAGATTAATATTATCTTATAACCTATTGTTTTTTTGATAAAATACTTTAGCTGAGTTATAACTTTATTGATTTTTAATTTTATTTAAATATAATATTATTTAATTCAGATAATAATATTAGATATTTTAAAATAAATATCTTTAAAATTTAATATATTGTCCATTTTGAACATATGGTATATAATAACTCAAATTTGATTATATCATTTAAATATCATAAAAAAATAATTCAAATAAAAATATTATTTTCAACCGTCACTATTTAAATATGGTATATAATAACTCATTAATATATGATATTATATACTAATACTATTTAAATATCACTCCGAACAATTATATTTAAACATTTCATTTAAATATATTTATATTCATTTTGAACATATGGTAGTTTATGAATAAACTATGGACATGAGGTATAAATTTTTCGAGTGTTGTATTACCATAGGTTAATACTATTAACGTGAAATAAATTTTGCACAATATATACATGATTTTGACATATGACGTATTTTGATTTATATAATTGTGTGAGTTCTGTATTTAAATACATTCTTTTATTTTCTCGCCATAACGAGTTACTCAACTGTAACATTTAGTTCAATTAACTATTAGATAATGAAGCTTTATGTTATACATGCAGCAAAACTAATAATAACAATATTGGACTAAATATCAGAGTGAATTTACAATTTTAAAATAATTTTGAATATTCATCAGAATTGTATGGTTTCCATCTTCGTATACAATAACTTTCTTTCATTCAGATGCTAAAGTTTGTCAAATTTTAACCGCATTGAACAAGCTTTTCACCAAAGCCAATTGAACCAATTTTAACAAACTATTTCATGATCTGAATAACTGTTTCCCATTCTTTTAAGGTAACTTTTTTTATAACTATTTTTCACGTGTAAAAGAAAACAATTTTTTTAATTGGCTTGGATGATAGTTGAAGAAATTAACGATATATACTCATTATGTTTTAATACTTTCATGCAATTATCAATGGTCGGACCTTAGTGATCCGTAATAACTATAAACATAGATTTGAACTAAATTCGTTGATTGATATACACCAACAAAACTCATATTTTTTATAGACCAAAAATCCAATGGAAGCATAATGTGATACTCTTCAGCTGGAGCATTAACTATGAAATAAGTGTAAAATAATTCTGCCTATTGGTAGTGTCTACTTTTCATAGATGGATAGTTATATAGTCATACTCACGAGTTCATAAAATTTATATGTATGATCACTGTTCATTTTTTGGGAATAAAATTGATACATATGAGATATATCTATCATAAGTCGTCAATGACACATTTATGTATACTATCATCATGAGTAATATCCGCACAAAACTTATGTTTGATCGAATATTTTTTTAGACACCGGATTCTCTTGCTCCACACATTGAATTTCATCTATTAATTCAAGTGGTGTGATCAATGAACACAAAAGAACCTATCTCTCTCTCATATATATATATATAATTAAAAAATCATAATTATCTTATGTTAGATGTTTGTTATTTGTAACAATGTATTTTACTATTGCTTCTATTTCTTTATGTAATTACGTATGTAAAATCAATCTTCGTCATTTTTATTTATGATCAATTTTACTTTTTTTATAAGACGAACTAAATCGATAATTCTCTTTCAATTCATAACCTATCATTTCCTATTTTATAAACGTGGCCAACCAAAATCCTGGTTACCACCAATCAACAAGCCCTTTAAAATGTCAATACAAAATAAATTGAACCGAATCTCAAAGAAGAAACACCAATTAAAATCAGTCAAACTATTTTAAACTCTTATTCAAATTGTTGTATTCACGTTATCAAATTATCTAACCAATTTATCTTAGTATGATGACAAAATTAAATAACGAGTGAAAGCTATCATTGAAAAACCCACATGATTAAATTATCAATGCTCAACCCATCACAATCATTACAACGTTTTAGAAAACCACTAGCTCCTTATTTGACGCCTTTCGAAAACAAAAAAAAATCTACAAAGAATCATTGGAAACTTCCCCAAGCTTTTAGAGACTTCACGTACAGAATACTTTTCTGAATCACACTCAAAATCGACTCGTGATCTTCTTAGAAATAAAATCATAAAATTAATAACCAAATATGATGTCCAAAATATATGCTCTTTCATTTCTTATTAAAGGTGTTATATACTTTTTTCGTTTGGTTTATCTGTCAAAATGATATATCCATCTTCTAGTATTCTTATATATCTATTTGATTCCCAAAGTTTCAAAACTTTTAGTGCTTGACAAAGATTTAAAGTCCTCATATTTCATTACGCTGATTGGTTAGTCATGACTTCAAATCCATATATAAGAATACTACAAGATCGATAAATCAAAAGAAAAAGTATATAACTTAAATCTGAAAATAGATCATACCACAAGATCCCTAAATAACTCAAATCACAAGATCCATCAATCAAAATAAATAAATAAACTCAGTCGATAAATCAATACCAGGACTCTCCAAATTATCCTTTCTTTCAAATCCCATGGAACTCGAATCGTGAGACAACGGCTCCTCTGGCTGAATCGAGAATCGGCAACCAGCAGAACGAGAGGCTGAAAGAATCTTTCTTGCGAAACAGGTAAAAAAAAGAGGGAGGATGGTTTACCAACAGCAACATCGTGTTCGTATGCAGGATTCGTATGCAGGTTATTCCGGTTAAATGGCGGCCTCTATTAGAAAGGTACGAGACTTGATATCTAACGTAGCAGAGGGGCGATTATATAAGAAGGCAAGGTTTTGCAACTATTGGGCTACCCACTTTTTGGTATTGGGCTTTACAAATATTTTTTGTTAGATTATCCATTTTTTTTAAGTGGGCATTACAAATAATTTTTGTTAAATTATCCATTCTTTTGTAGTAGGCTTTAAAAGAAATCTTTTTAGTAAAAAACCTTTTTTTACTAAAAAATTAACTTTGTTATTTTAAAGTAGTGTATCGGTTTCGGCCTATAAGTCGGCCGATAAGACTTCCCCTATTCGCACACACACATTAAACCACGATGTTACACTTGCCAAACACCGAGCCACCTATATGTTTTTAAGAAATAAAATCACTAAAAAATGTATGTCCTAATTGAATACTATTATCCAACATCCGGTATACCAATTTAATTAATTGATTATCCTATATTTCATCAATCAAATTAAATAAATTGTACACAAACAAACCACACACTTATTATTAATATTTTTATAACATATATAAGAAAATGAGGAAACTACCCATAAATACCTAGTCAACTTTCAAAGACCAAAATGGTACCCACTTTTAGACTAGTTCCATAAAATATCTAAAGCCATATTTAGGACAATAATACCCTCTATGGTATAAAAGGGGTTTTTTGGTTGAAACCCACTTTTTTCACCTTCTAATCTGACTTTTGGGTTCCTATTTCTTCCACTTTTACATTTCTAAATTTGAGGAGAGAGAAACACGTAAAACAAGAGTGAACCGAAAACACGATTTCGAACCGAAACTTCCCGACATCAACCATCGACGGTAACCGTTCCGGCCACCGTAACTTGTGAACTGAAACAGAACATTTCATCTACTCGACCATCTACAGGCTTCTACTCCGTCGAGCAGGTACCGGCTTGTACTCCGTCGAACAGGTATGTTCTAGTATTTCAAACCGGAGTACTGAATTTCATCGAACAGGTACGTTTCAGTGATTCGAACCGTAACTAGTGTCTAGTCAACATTCGTACTGTCTTTCTGTTTCGATTGTGTCGCCGGAGAACTAACTGTCGTGCAGTTATGGATATAGAAAAGTTCTCTTTTTTTCCGGCGAGATTTTGTGGTTTGGTTTACAGTACGGAGTTAGTGTTACCAAATGGTGTTGAAATTTACTTGTTGTACGTAGTGTTACTCCAGTAGTTAGACATGGATGGATGGAACTGGTTAGTTGTAGTTAGTGTCGATACTGCCGTCCGACAATATCGATGGCACTGGTTAGATGTTGTTTCCCCTACAATCGCAATGTCTGCTGGTGGAAGTACTCACGTCTAGCAACGTTACAGACTTGAGGCAATGTTTTGTGTGTATGCCTTCGATGTTGTACTGATCTAGCAATGTGGACAATATTTTTGGCCGTATCTAGCAATGTGTTTGACTAGTTTACTGTCAACACTGCACGTCTATCAATGTGGTAGTTGAAATTGGTCACGTCTAGCATTGTAGCAATGAAGTCAGTTCGATGTTCTTGTCGAGTTAGTTGCACCAGTGTTGTGTTCCATTGTTAATGTATATGTTTGCTGCTTAGTTTTATTGTATAATTGTATGATGGGTGAAATAGATATTATTATGGGATTGTTGTTGTTATTACTAAGTAGTTTTCAAATGAGAATGTTTGCAGGGAAACATGACTAAGGCAGGAGTATTCTACAGGTCATGGTTGGTAAGCATAATCAACTACTAAAACGGGATATAATTACTGCTGAACACATAGAGGCTGCTAGAGGAACACTGTTCTATATGTTTCTCAAAACATCGTTCGACGTAAGAAACGAGAATCTGAAGCTGAAAAAGTTCCACTACCTGATCGAGGCAATTTGTAGTTTTTACGATGTTAGATGGAAGTCTTTCAAGATAGGACATAAGCATGTACGGCTAACGACAAAAGATGTGAAGGCCCTATTTGGGCTGAAACACGGCAACGAGGAGATGCGTATGAATAAAACAGGCGCATTTATTGGTCATTTTAGTGATGGAGCTGAGCTAGATTTAATTCTAATGCAGAAATATTTTTTGAGTCCACGGACAAGGAGGAGCGGGCCAACGAACGA
The DNA here is from genome assembly GCA_036936605.1 of Limnanthes douglasii subsp. nivea. Classification (NCBI taxonomy): domain Eukaryota; kingdom Viridiplantae; phylum Streptophyta; class Magnoliopsida; order Brassicales; family Limnanthaceae; genus Limnanthes; species Limnanthes douglasii. Next base: position 288,804,037 of record JAUPFV010000005.1, read on the forward strand.
CAAATCAGTGTCTAATGCATTGATTAAGGTGAATCAAATCTATAAAAATGTATTTGTTTTTAGTTTATGATGCAGGAATATTAGCATGATTCCAAAATCAGCATGTGTGTGCATGTATCTAGCAGTGTAGTATACTATATCTATCAATTCGAAAGCAGTATACTAGTATGTTCAACATTGGTGTTTGGGAATATGCATCTAGCAATGTCTTCCTTTATATTTATCAATGTTGTATAGGCGTAACTGCCTTGAATTGTTCTTGGAGCTTCTTACTATGATGTTATTTATTTTCTAGGAAGCGATCGAGAAAGCAATAAGGGAAGGAGGAGAGGACGAAACGAAGGATGTTGCTCGTCTGTTGACACTGTTCATATGCTCGACACTTTTCTTTTCAGTGTCAGGCGATGTCGTCGGGTGGACAACAGTATTCTACGTGAGAATCTAGAAAAAATAAACAACTATGACTGGTCTAGAGCCATCGTTGAGAAGCTGCATAAATCATTGGATAAATGTATTAAGACCGGGAAGCCCGGAAGAGTGATCGGATGCGTTGCTCTACTATTTGTAAGTACAATGGTTTATGATCAGCAAGTTATTTTCAAAACCGTGTTTGTAACGTTGAGTTATATTGTCTGCAGCCATTTCTGATGGAGCATAGTTTGATGAACATTGAAATACCAAGGCCAAACATAATCCCTATGTGTTACAAGTGGTGGGGATTGTAGGGCAAGCAGTCGACATTTGAAATGATCCAGATGGTCACTCAACTCAGGGACGACCAGGTATATAACGTATCTAGCAATCTCTTAGCAATGTAATATCAAACAAATCGCATACACATGAATCCAACATCCAAATCGCAACCATAATATCAACTAAAAAATCAACACATCTATCAATCAAAATATCAAACAAATCGCATTCACTGTAGCAGTAATTTACAATCGTAATAGTTTGTAAAGCGCATCAATGATTATTATATTATGAAGCTAAATTTATATTATACTGTATTTCTTAGGTTTTTGAGGATGAGTTATCATTGACAGAGGCTGAATGTGATGCTTTTGGAGAGATTGATTCGGGGAGGAACTACGAAGGGGCTGTAGAAACAAGTGAAGTGGGGAGTAGGAAAAGAAAAAAATCCATTGTAAACAGAAGTATGAGAAGGAAGAATAAATAGTTACATGACGGGGCTGGAAAAAGTAGTAAAAGGAGTTCAAGCCCTGAGGTTGAAGACAACACAACAAAACTGGAAGAAGGGGAGAATTACAATGTTACGTTGCGTGAATTTATTCGGGAGAAGAAGTCGAGAGAAGGTACAAAAAAAGGGGAGAGGTTGAAGAAGAAAAATGTGCGTAGGTCCAGTGTTCCAAGTTTTGGTGGGCTGTCACAGACTGAAAAAAAGAACCTGGTTGCACCGGTTGAAAGCTGAAAACAAAAGGTTAAAAATGTCGCTCGAGGAGAAAAAGGTAGAAGTGAGTATTCCTATATTTTTTAAGGACTAATAACGTTTATAAGGTATCAAGAAACGTTAATCTGTTGCATCTAGAAATGTAAAAATAATGCATCTAGCAATGTCAATATGATATATCTAACAATGTTATTAGTCTAAACTATTTCGTATGCTCGTTTTATACAGGTTGCAAAATTGATGAAAGACTTGAATGAGCTGAAAAAGAAGCTCAAGGTGGAAGAGGAAAGTGTGGGTGTTGAGGATGAGGATCTGTTGAAAACCTTATCAATGTCGTTTTGCCGTGAAGATGAGGAGGATCTTAAAACTGTGGCTCTCAATATTACCGAGAAGGTTGTTAATGAAATATTGGTTTACCAATCTTGGAGGCATGGATTTGTTCTGAAGAGGAGCCAACAAGTTTTGGATACCAATGAGTTAGAAGGAGATGATGTCGAGACAGAGGAAACAACGGAACAAGAGAAGGAGTTTGAGAAAGATGAGACAAAAGAAATTGAAGTATCTGAGGAGGAGAAGTTAGAAGGAGATGGAGGGTGTGTTCACTCTGAAACACCTGTTGAACCAAGGCAAGAAACTACTACGCCGGAAGCTACTGTTGTTGATGTCCCTGGGAAGCAGAAAGGGACTACAATACTTGGTTGTGACGCTGGTAATGAGAAAGGGGATGTGGCAGCAGACTTATCACCCCTAACTCATGTTGCCGGTGCACAAAATGAATTTTTCTTAGCTGAACAGGGACACTGAGTTGGAAACAACGAGTTTGATGGACACGAGCTAATGGTGGACACAAGTGAGAAGTTGGCCAAAGGTTGCAACGGAGGAACAAAAACATCGAAACAACAGTTGGAGAACACTGAAGAAGACGTAGACGAATGACTGAATGCAGAGATGGGTCAGGACAAAGAGGAATCTGACAAGCAGGAAGCTGTGGCTAATGAAGATCCAACCAAAGAGATTAAAGAAGCACCTACTGGGGTGGAGAACGATGAAGCAGAAGTCCTGGGTCTAGAACCTGTCTATGAGGAGGTGGTGGAGAATGTGGCAGAAGATGTAAGTGGATCTTAAAATCGTTAAGATTCATAAATATTTAGTAATATGTTTCTAAAAGTTTTGAAATGTTCAAACTCTAGGTTGGACAATATTTAAGACGGGTTGTTGTTTTGACAGTATTAGAAAAGTTTAAGATATGATTCACATCATGACTCAATGTTAATTAGTAATTGCATGTTGAACAAATCTCAACCACAATAGGTCTGAAGTCTAGTAATCACGGATACTAAAGAATATCGTTTTCGTATCAAACAAATCGCAATCATTATAGGGTCAATATGATGAGCCACGTCTAGCAATGTCTAACAGTCGAAAATCGCAACACTAGACTGGTATCAAGTCTAGCAGTGAGACTTGAACTAAACTCGCAATGTATGCTGATGATATTGCTACGTTATGTTATTAGGAAGTGCAAACACCGGCGCATGAAGACACGCTGGAGTCCACTGTACAGACGTTGGCGTACTATGGGATTGAACAAGCAGCAAAGTGTGAACAACTATCACAAGATGTCTCTCTAGTAAAGGTATTTCCAGATGTCAACGAAGAACAGAAATCCGCAACAAATATTGAAGTTCTCACGCGCGATGAAAAACTAAAATAGGTCGAGCCATTGTTGTATGCAACACCACTACAATTGTTTTGTATACTACATTGTTGTATAAAGCAGCATCTAACGATCTGATTCTCAGATCTGTTACATCGTTGGCTAACAATTGTTTTGTAGACTGCACTCAATCATTTTATGAAGAAAGTGACAAGGCTGTTGAAAATTCAAACGAGAAGAGACGTACACTGGACTCCATCGAGGAAGAACAAACAGACTTTGAAGTAAGTAGATCTCTTGTATTATCAATCACCTTCAAAAACTAATGTTAACAGTTTAATTTGATGATTTATTATAGGTGCAGGTTGATGACATGCCTAGGTTCAACTTACTTACTCAGACGCAGGTTAAACAACAACAGACTGGGGTCGTAGATTGGTCGTTCCCTACAGAGACAACCAAACTCATCAATGTCATTGAGTACGAGAAGGTGATGAAAATAAACAACAAAGAAAAACAAGAAGATCCAAAAGTATGGTACAGGCCAATGTCGGAGTTCACGTATAGGATTTCCATTAGTGTGACCGAGATAATGGAACTACCTAACGAAACTCAAGTTGACTTCAAGATAATAAAGTTTCTGGTTGTATCTAGCAATGTGTCTTTCTACGTCTGTCAAACCCTTTGTACGTCTAAGAATATTAATATGCAGCATATAGCAATGTCTAAGTACATGGTACCTCATTAAAGTTACCGTCTAAGTTGTCTACCTATACACCGTTGGTTCTTCTTTTCAATAATTGTCATTTACCTAATTTAAGCTTCTAATTGTGTTTTGATAGATAATAAATGCTTGGATATATAAGTTGCTCAAGGATACAGATTGGAAAGTCTCTGTGAAAGAGTTTGACGATAGGTATTCATGTATGGTCAGCGCCATTCAAATAACTGGATACGCAACTGTAAGTTGTCCAGGACTTATTTGTGTTATATTGGAAATATCTACTTCATATAGTAATGACACAAATTTGCAAGGGATACTGGCTGTCAATGGAGATATGTCACAAATTGTGGATAAGGTTTTTGAAACAATGAAATCAGACACATACGTTGCCCTTGTTCCTCTTTACGTTAACACGTCCGGTGTGAACCACTGGACGCTGCTGATTATAGATATGGAGAATGAGACTACTAGTAGCTACAACCCACTGTTTCCGTGGAGCAATCACATTCCAGATAAGACGAAAAACACATCAGATGCCCTAGTATAAAATTAAACTCTATACATATATTCAAAGTGTTTGTGGCCACATCTAGCAATCCCATAGAAACGTATGTAGCAATGTTATTTATGTTTGTACCTAAACAGTTTGTTTGCCTATCTATCAATGTGGCATACTGTATCTAGCAATGACAGTAGTCGTAAATAGCAACGATATATCAACCTAAATCGCAATGTAACGATGGTTTGCTTGATTTTGCAGTTGGGCGTCTGCATGAAGAAAAAATACATACCTCATGTGAAAGGTGGATACAAAATAAATACGATGAGAAATATCCCACAGCAGGAGAAGGATAGCCTTGACTGCGGTGTTTTTGTTTGTAAGTATGCAAAAGACATCATTTAGAAAGGGTATGTTCCCCTAGAATATGGAAAGGAAATGCCTGCCGAAACAAGAGCTGAAATATTTAAGCATTTCCTCAATGATACAAACACAAACAGACGATGGTAGTATATAATTTATTTTTTGAGAGCATGATGTATAATTCAGTTAACAAGGATACTAGTATTAGACAATTAATCAGACTTATACACATATATCTATCAATGTCCATTTGTCGTATCTAGCAACTAAAAAGTGTTTCATCTAGCAATGTCAGTATTTCATGTCTATCAGAATTATACCCAATTATCTATCAAAGTTAACATGTCATATCTAGCAACTAAAAAGTGCTGCATCTAGCAATGTCTGCATTTCCTGTCTATCAGACTTATACTCAAGTATCTATCAAAGTCAACATGACGTATCTAGCAACCAAAAAGTGCTGCATCTAGCAATGTCTGTAGTTCCTGTCTATCAGACTTATACTCAAGTGTCTATCAAAGTCAACATGTCGTATCTAGCAACCAAAAAGTGTTGCATCTAGCAATTTCAGTATTTCATGTCTATCAGACTTATACTTAATTATCTATCAAAGTTAACATGTTGTATCTAGCAACTAAAAAGTGCTGCATCTAGCAATGTCAGTATTTCATGTCTATCAGACTTATACTCAATTATCTATCAAATTCAACATGTCGTATCTAGCAACTAAAAAGTGTTGCATCTAGCAATGTCAGTATTTCGTGCTATTAGACTTATACTCAATTATCTATCAAAGTCAACATGTTGTATCTAGAAACTAAAAAGTGTTGCATCTAGCAATGTCAGTATTTCATGTCTATCAGACTTATACACAAGTATCTATCAAAGTCAACATGTCGTATCTAGCAACCAAAAAGTGCTGAATCTAGCAATGTCTATATTCCATGTCTATCAGACTTATACTCAATTATCTATCAAAGTAAACATATCGTATCTAGCAACTAAAAAGTGATGCATCTAGCAATGTCTGTATTTTCTGCCTATCAGACTTATACTCAAGTATCTATCAAAGTCAACATATCGTATCTAGCAACCAAAAAGTGCTGCATTTAGCAATGTCTGTAGTTCCTGTCTATCAGACTTATACTCAAGTATCTATCAAAGTCAACATGTCGTGTGTAGCAACCAAAAAGTGATGCATCTAGAAATGTCAGTAGTTCCTGTCTATCAGACTTATACTCAATTATCTATCAAAGTCAACATGTCGTATCTAGCAACTAAAAAGTGTTGCATCTAGCAATGTCAATATTTCATGTCTATCAGACTTATACTCAATAATATATCAAAGTCAACATGTTGTATCTAGCAACTAAAAAGTGCTGCATCTAGCAATATCAATATTTCATATCTATCAGACTTATACTCAATTTTCTATCAAAGTCAACATGTCGTATCTTGCAACCAAAAAGTGCTGCATCTAGCAATGTCTTTAGTTCCTGTCTATCAGACTTATACACAAGTATTTATCAAAGTCAACATGTCGTATCGAGCAACCAAAAAGTGTTGCATCTAGCAATGTCTATATTCTATATCTACGAGACTTATACACATGTATCTATCAATGTCCATTTGGCGTATCTAGCAACTAAAAAGTACTGCATCTAGCAATGTTAATATACTGTATGTATCAATCATTATATGCAACATCTATCAGACTATTAAGCCTACAATCGCAATGCATATATATCGTATCTATAAGAGTAATATTCAAGTTTTTAGTAATGCCTATATATCGTATCTATTAGAAGTATGCTCAGGTAGTACGTAATGTTTAAATTTTGTATCTACCAGACCATTAATAACGTATCTATCAGTGTCTGTATGTTTTAAATTTCGAATATTATATATATAGCACTGTATATTAGGCGTAAATCGTAATAACATATATTAATGATGGACCAACTATGTTACTGGACTAATAGATAGGTTTATTGGTAGACGAGTAAATTAAATGAGATCGAAATGACAGTTAACTACACCTATCAGTGATTAAAAGTAAATGTTTTAATCCTATTGGTTACCTTGAAAGTTGAAAAGACAAAGGTAGATGAGTTGAATCATTACATGCATTAATTAGACGTGTAAAATTAAATTTTTGATAATAGTTATAGTTGCTAGATGGGACGTAGCCTTGGGCATTGCGTTTGGATATAAGTAGGGTCTGATAGTTTAGCCTATTATTCTCAAACTTCTCTCCAAAGAAGCTCGACAACCAGAAAACCACCAGCCACTTGAGCCTACCTTGCAACAAAACAACTCTCGAAAATGACACCATCTTCACCAGAAACACCTAACTACTCTTCCGACGACGGATGGTCTACAGACTACTACAACGACAACAAAGCCTACAAGAGAACTACCACATCAGAGTACTCGTCCGATGAGGAGGAGAACTTGTCTGTCTGGTCATCTGACCACGAAGACCTCTATGCTTCGTGGGACTCGTGGTCGCTGGACGACAGTTATGAGTCGGACAGTGAACAACTTCCCAAAAGGAAGAGACGTAGGGACAGTTGGGACTCTGAGGAGGAGGAGGAAGAGGATGATTCTGAGGAAGCCGACAATGAGAAGTCAGAGGAAGAAGAGGACGAAGTCGACGAAGAAGAAGAATAAGAAGAAAAAAAGGAGGGATCTGAAGGGACAGATGAAGAGGATTCTGATTAGGTTAAAAGAAGTTCATGCAGTTTCCTTTCATTATGTTTTTTCTTCTGTTGTTTGTAATGTGTTGTTATGCTTTGATGGACTGATAACTTTCAACAACCCTCTGAGCAGTTTTGTTTTTTGAGAGGGCTGGTGTATTTGCAAGATTTGAATGTTATGCATTAACATATGTTCTATTAATGTTATGATTTCTTAGTATCTATTTTGTGTATCTTAAATTTTTTGTTCAGGATATGAAACGTACACGTTTAAATTTATTGTAAGAAGTTGAGTGAAGCAGTTGTAATGACAGTTAGGATTCACAATCGCAATGTAGAGATAAATAATGTATCAGAACTAAGTTAACCTTACAATCGCAGACAAAACATGTTGTGTCTAGCGATGTTGGATATGACTGACAGACAATTCCATTTACTGGAATGCAAATCAACATTAACGCCTCTAATAATTCAATGGCGCACGCAGCCATAAAACCACGTATCTACCAGGCTATATTAGCCGCGAATCGCAACCAGTAGCAAAATATAAATGCAAGCTGAAATCTTACTTCGTAGGGTGTAACGTTACTGTTTGAGATGAAACACAAAGGGGAGAATCTAAAGTATCTACCAAACTAAATATAACTAATATATCAGATGGATGTGAACCTTAAAATCGCGTACATAAATTGTTGTATCTATCAGACCTATACTGAGGTATCTAGCAATGTGATATGTCATGTCTATCAGACTGTTATTCACGTATCTAGCAACGTCTTACTAAAACAATAACGAGTATCTAGCGTTGTAATCGTAGCCTATCTACCAATGTTAACAGTAACCAATAATCAACGAATCAAACAGACCCGGTACATACCAATGTTATCAGTATCAAAAAATATAAGTCGAAAGATAAGGAGTGCTTATCTATCAAAAACCAAATGTTAGTAAAAAGTAACGAACATAAGTTCATAATGGAGCATCACAAGATCTCCTATTATGCCCTGATTTGAAACAGCGACCACAACGGGACTGGCTGGTGGTTACCTCTCCTCTTGATGGAATACGTTTTTTTCTCGACCGCCCAGCACGTCTTTTAACGTTTGGGGGATTAACCACTGGCTCTTCATCATCATCACCGGTACTAGCTTCACCGAACTCTGTTATAGCCGGTATATTAAATGAATAGCTCGACCAGAAATTTACAGCACTGAAAAAAGGCTCTACTAATGTCATGGGATCTTCGTTTAGAGATGTTATTGCAGCCAATGCATGAGCGCATGGGAAACATTCTTGCTTCCAAAAGCCGCATGTGCATTTGAAATCAAGGATGTTGACGATCATGACTGGGTCTGATAAAACCTCAAAATAAGTAGCAGAAGACTTGCGAAATAACCACGTCCGACCGTATTATACGTTCTCTTTAAACATCTTGTCAAACTCCCGGCATAATTGGGTGTTCCAGCTTAGACCCTCTTCCAAACATCGATACATCTCAGACATAAGAAGAACTCTAATTCGGTCGACCAATTCCACTATAGGCAGATGGTATAACTTTTTAATATGCGAATTGAACAATTAAACAGCTGTTGACGCCATCGCACCATACCGTTTGCCTTTGACGTATGCTCGAGCATATTTTTATGGTGGTAAATTGCTTAGAAATTTGGCAATACGATCACCCCATTGGCACGCAAACTGAGCATAACGTTCATTAAAAAGGTCCACAGTCGGGGCATAAGCACAGCTCTTAAACATCACTAGCATATTGTTTTTGTAGACTCTGTTAGTGTGTTCAAGAGCTTTAGTCAAATTCTGTATGAGGTGGAAGATACAATACCGATGATCGTTTCCGCCTATCCAGTTGTAGCAAGATGCCTTTTTGGGGTTAAAATCGCCAAACAGCTATTCCTTTCACCACTAGTTCGTTGCATATGTGAGGTTTCTTCGAACAGTTGAACAAGTTGTTTACGTTAAATTGTGGAGCCTTTATCAGCAACATGTTCTTCGATAAGAAAACCAACACTCTTGAGACGCTCAACATCAAGGTAACATTCCAACCCAATAAAATCGATCTCCTTAGTAAACAAACAATTATTCTGAGCACCGCAAGAATAGTTAATGCTGTAGTTGCCTCTAACAAGATCCTGCCATGTTTCCTCAACGTACTGTTGCAAAGACTCGAAATTTTAGAATTCGGACAGCGGAACAATAGCTGTTTCGTGACCAAATTTGAAAATGCAAACTTTTGGTTTCAATATTGTGTACCATGAATTGTAAGAGTGTTGGTTAGTTTGTTGTAGGGCATCATACAACAGCTGAATGTGCTTGAGATATAGAATACGTTAAAATGAGATATGTTTGAAAACATCTAGCAATGTATTATAACTAAAATCGCAATGTATGTACACTAATCTATCATCAATGCACCAAAATCGCAATGTACATACTCACATCTAGCAACCACAGTATACATGAACAAATCGCAAAACCATATAGCAGTTCTAGCTAGAATCGCAACGACAAATAAAACACTGCCACAGTCAAGAATTATAGCCATTTAGCAATCACAACATATAAAATAACACATAAATCGCATCTTGTCTCATACACTGACAACACAACAATCGCAACCTATAACACAGAGCTAGAAATGAGCAATTTCTTACCGGAATGTAATCGGAGCCGGTAACGATACTTTGATTCGACAAGAAACAGAAACTAAACGATTTCAGGCCATTAACATACATTACCTACGCTACTGAATCCATTGTTAAGATCGAAAATGGAAAAAGAAGAATACATGTGCAAATGAAACAGAGAACTGACCTTCAGTTCTGATGCCGGAATTGCTTTAACAGTGAGGTCGACGGTAACCTAGTGGTGCACCGGTCCAGCTACAAAATTGAGTCGACGGGAAGAGAAGGTGATGGAGATAGTTCAGTGTTCTATTAAGAGCCAACAGATACGTCCGACAATATGAGTTCGTCGATCGTTTTGGTCGCCGGTGATCGGAACGTTGGTAGACGGTCACTAGATGCTTCGCCGGTGGCTAACTAGGTTCGCCGGTGGTTAGCTAGGCTTGCCGGAAATAGTGTGATCAGGTCGCCGTTTTTTGAAACGAACATACGTTCTTGAAAAATGGGTTGTTTGTTAGGTTAGGAGAGAGGAGAGAGAGTGTCTACTAAATTCAAAATTCAAAATTCAAAAGTAAAGAGAAGGTACTGTAACCAAAAGGGTCATTAATTCACAAATTAACCCTTATATACTAGGTTGAGGGTAATTATGGTATTAAAATTAAATTAGGTATTAAAATGGATATGTTTATTGAGGCGTGTATTAAGTGAGCATTAACCCATTTAAGATATATTATTAAAATTTAATCCATATTTACCTATAAATGCTCTTAGACTCGATATTTAAGGATACCAGAATCATGAAATGGTGAATGCTAATGTCTAGGGCTTAATATAATACTCATGCGTAGAAACTAAATGTGCGTAATCGGAGCACAAACATGTTTCATTCTCGAGTTCTTAAGAAATTCAATAATCATTCATAATTAGAGTATGCCAATAGTCCTAAAACTTATAAATACAAAACATAATATAACATAAACAATGCATATACATTTTCGCATGTTGCACGCAAAATGCATATATAAATTCACATGAGACACACAAAAGCTCTTATACCTTTCGTTGAAACCAAGCAAAAGTGTCATATTTTGCATTGAATATGCAAATGTGCATAAAAATATTGCATTGAACATAAAAAATGCATAATTTTGTTTGCATAAACCTTACAAAAATACTTATGAGTTTCGCTTGGTTTATAAAAAATTCATAAGTTTTTTGTACGGTTTGTGGAAAATTATAGTTTTGAGGTTTAAAAATAGAAAGTTACCTCTATTTATGTGTTATAGGTCTTTTGATATGTAATATATTTGTATTTGATTCCATGATGTTGAATTCGTGTTGAATGTAACTAGTATTTAGTTTTGTTAGGGTGGCGACCAAAGTCTCACATCCCACATCGGTTAAACATGGAAGATAGATCAATATATAAGTTAAGGATACATCTTCATTAGTATGAGGCCTTTTGGAAGTGGATCAAAACCAACGCAGTGCGGGCCTTCGGACGCTAAGGTGGACAATATCATACTAGTGTTGAGATCGTGTTGTTCCGTACTTATATATGGAGGCAGACGGAAAAAATGTAATTTTAACTTACCTGGAAACAAATTGCCATTTTATATTTATGTAAAAAGAAGTATAAAATATATTTTTAACCTTTTTCTATATTCTCTATTTCAGAATCCAAAATGTTACAAAAACTTTTTTTCAAACAAATTTTTTTTCTCAAAAATGAACAAACAATTGCGTTAAGGTTGAATTTATGTTCTTCAAGTACACTTGATGTATGTATTTATTCATCGAGAATTACTTATTTGACTTTTAAGTTTAAAAAATAGAAAAATCCATTATTATTTTTGCATTTGAAGTTGTTGTTTGTTCGATTCTTCAATCGTTAAATGTTATCTGGTAGTTATTGTATATTTTGATGATTCCTTTTTTGCGTTGATTTTTTTTCAGTTTTATATTTCGCACAATTTGTGCTTAAATCCGACCTAGTTTTGCACGGTCCATGCAAAGTTTTAATAACTGTATTGATTTTGAAAAATTTATATAATCCATAGATTGTGCAAAATTATAAAAATAATATTTTTCCACAGATTATGCGAAGATAACCAACATTGATGCACATAACAAACTATTATTTTGGAGATAAAAAACTTAAAATACCTTCATTATCGATCGTGGAAGTGAAATAAATTATACAGTCTTCAAATCCCAAATCCATTCGGCTGAATATATTAAGCCGAAGTTTACATTTTAAGATTTTAAATAATACATATAAATATATTTTATATAACCAAAATAATAAAAAAAAATCTTTGTTATTTCATTTCAAAAAAATTAAACATTATATATATATATATATTAAATACACAATGTTTTTAATATATATATATAGCTTGTAAAAAATAAAAATAAATTAGAAACATGATAGATAAAACGTGACTCAGTTTGACTAATAATAAATAGTGAATGAATGTTATATGTGCAAACTACACGTAAAAATAATATGGTGGAACATATGTTGATCAATGTGACATTATCTTTATCCATGTGAGAGATTAAATTTGTATAATTTTAGAAATTCACTCTTATAAGTTTTGTCACCGCTCAACTTTAATTTAGATTTGAAATAAGTTTTGTTAGTTAAGATTAAGAGGTAAGTAAAATTTTATCTCAAAGACTAAAACACAATCATTCATATGTGTGGTTATACAATTTTTGGTGAGATTGTTTTGTCTTTTGGATAAATAATATAATATTAAAAATGCAGTTATATCTATTTTATATTTTGCAAATTCTTTTTAATATAATATTTAATATTTACATGACTATACAATAGGTATGGATCATGGTTATGTTATTAGATGTGCATCACATTTTGCAGAAACATGTATAAATGTATTCATGTATGGATGATACGAGATCATGTGTGGATAATATGAGATCACGTGTGGACGACGTTGATTCTTTATGGACGATGTTGGTAGTCACGTGTGGACAATATGAGGTTCATGCGAACGTTGTATGAACGATACAAGGTCTCGGGTGTGATAAGGGCATAAAATACCAAGGATAATAAGGGCTCCAATTTGTAATGTATAAATCTATAAGGACCTACTTGTAAAGATATAAATTGTGTGACATAAGTACAAATATGGGGCTAACATGTAATTAGAGTAAACATAACATGTGACAGTGGGGCCCACCACTGTTACTATATAAGGAAAGATTATGTTCTCCAAAAGGGGACCTTCCAATGATTAGTACTTTATTTTGACTACATTCTCTCTCTAGAATCTTATACTTATTCGCCTGATACTCTTTCTTCTATATACGTTTCCCAATAATCAATTCTAGATATTCTGAGACTTATCATTGGAGCCGTCTGTGGGAGCGAGAGGTACCCGGAGATCAGGTTCCCCAAATTATTGAACCTATCAAAAACCTAAAATTCGAGGAATGAATACCAAGGAAAGGAAGGGAAAGGCGAAGAAAAAAGGTTCTGACAAGGAGATGTCATATTCAGAGGGTCGGTACTCTGAGGAGTTGTTTGGTGATGACGATCAGGACCATCAGGGCCGAAGCAAACAGTGACCCTGATCATAACTAGGGAACAACTGCTGGACGACATTACTAAGCTAAATGTTGAGAAAAATGTGGCTTTGGCTGAGAAGAAATTTCGGCTCGACGGTCGAACCGAACGATTGGGTGAGGAAGAGAAAGAAGTGGATTTTTACAAAGGCAGGACTCGAGTACGAAGGCTCGACGGGGTTGCAAGAAATAAGTCTGGATTCCGATCCAAACATGAGTACAAATTTCCAACTAGGGAAGATATGTGGGAGTCTTCTTCCCCGAACAGAGTTTTTTGATGCCTTAGGAAGGATAAAATGATGTCCAGGGAGCGAGAACTTCGAAGGCGTAAGTCATTGCGAGCAAATATAGTCAAACCTCAAGGTGATAGCATCGACAAAGTGACTCATATGTTACTGAAAAGGTCGGTACGATTACAGTGAACAGGGAACAGCCATATGGCCCACAGTTCCAATTTCCATCAGGGAGCCAGTCTTATGGCTACAGGGTCGGAAGTCAATTCGCAAATCCATTTGAAGAGGGGTTATTTGCAAGTCATGCAAGAAGGCAAAACTTTTAGCCTCATATATAATTTGAGGTTGTTCCCGCTATCATATGAAATTTTGTCGGGACATCTACCGAAGCGCTTTGATATCTCGAAGCTCTAAAATTATGACGTAAAGAAAGACCCTGAAAACCACCTGGAAGCTTTCAAGAATTTTATGTTAAGCTTTGATAACAATGACAAGTTGATATGTCGAGCATTCTTGATGACATTTAAGGACAAAGCATCGATGTGGTATAATCGATTGCCATAGGGATGCATTAAGAACTTTGGTATGTTGTGGATGATGTTCAGATAGCAGTTTGTCAAAAGTAAGAACTTCCAAGCTAACGAAGATACAATCGTCAATTTCCGACAAAAGGTTGGAGAAAGTTTGAGGGACTATAGTCGACGCTTTATAGACGCAAAGACTGATATTGATTATTGTGATGAAAGTGTGGCTTTGACTGGTTATAGATTAGGCTTGTTGCCTGGTCCGATGAAATAAGCCATAACGAAGAAACAGGCTTTTACTTTTTCTGCCTTGTTAGCTCAGGTAGAAAAATAGATCATGATTGAAGAAACTGAAATATCGGAGTTGGCATCATAGATCCAACAGACCACTCAAGCTTTAGTTGTTACGTATCAAAAGACTCTATAAAACAGCCATGATTCCCCAGCCACAACCGATAACTACGGTAGCACCAACAACACACCAATCAAACGGGAATAGATTAGGGAATCAGACTCAGAGGGTACAAAATAATTATCAGGGAAACAATTACCGACCCATATCGAATGAATGGGTTCAGCCTGACTACTTCGCTGATTTGACTGAATGTGTTGCAACTATTTTCGACAAGTCAAGAAAAATCGTAAACTTCTGAAAGCCATTTCTGATCGAAACTCCTCGTGAAGGTCGAAGATATCGCTATTGTAGGTACCACGATGACGTAGGTCACGATACCAAATATTTCATTGCGCTCAAGAAATAAGTGCAAGCGTAAATTGACAATGGAAAATTGCTCGAGTATGTAAAGAAACAAGCTCAGCAAAACGGAACGGCTAAACAGATTGTAGCAGCACCAAACCAAGAAATCTCCTTGGTGATTTCCAAAGTCACCGATTCGTTTGATGTGTGGACTGAATATTTGGATCCGGATAAAACAGGAATGTGATTGGAGTGATTGAGGAATTAGTACCAGTGGCGCGTGGAAAGGTAAACAACTTGTGTAAATTTTTCGAATCTCTTGCCATTTTCGGGGGCGACTCAATGACAGGTATTACCAATTCATTTCGGAAGAGGCACATGGTTAATCTGCCTTCTCAATTAGAGGCAAGAGCTTCGCCTCACTTATACCGTAACCCATCTCCCATTTTGTGCTTTGATGATGATGATATGAGAGACATTATCGGTCCTCAGGAATACGCGATCGTGATTGTAGCGGCTATTGTTGGTGAGGAGGTTCGAAGTATATTGGTGGATACTGGGAGTTCACCGAATATTATTTTCTTGTCAACTTTTTCGAGGTTTAGGAATAAACCAGTGATCGTAAAATCAGATCGAACTATTATCGGTTCCACGGGAGCATCGACAGAGGTAGTCGGTGAGTTTGGAGGTGTGGTTCAGCTTGGACGAGGGCCTTTCAAAAAGGAAGTAACGGTATTGTCTATAGTCGTAGATGCTCCCACGTCACATAATGTAATTTTCGGCCGGTCTTGGTTGTCAAGAATGCACGCTGTAACTTCTACAATTCATCAATTCTTAAAGTATGTGATCAGAAACAGTGTCGGCGTTGTCAGAAGCAGTTAAAAGACAACGAGAGAATGTTACCGAGCATCACTGACAACAAAATTAGATAAGGAGATGGTCGATGTAAGAGAGTAGCAGTTAGCGGGGTCAACCCCTGGATCGGAACCTGCAGACGATCCTAGGGAGACATCGAAATTATTGCTTACCGATGAAAGTTGTGAAAACTACGAATTTTCCAAAGGAAGGATCTTGAAGATTGGTGTAAACTTATCCTTTCTTTAAAAAAAGGATTAATTTTCTTGAACAAAAGCTAAATTTATTTTCCTGGTGCTCAGAAGATGTTACAGGGGTCCCGGAGAGTGTTATCTATCATCAATTGTCCATAAATCCAAGCATTCGATCTATAACACAAAAACACCGAGCTTTCTCCCAAGAAAAGGCAGAGGCGATTATTTCAGAGGTTGAAAGGATAACAAGGGTAGGACATATACAGGAGTCCCAGTATCCGCGCTGGACATCAAATCCAGTTTTGGTAAAAAAAAATGGAAATGGAAAATGTGCGTAGATTTCACGGACCTCGACAGAGCGTGTCCTAAGGACCCATTCCCTATGCTGAGGATTGAACAGTTGGTAGACTCGATGTCAGGAAACAAGTTATTATCATTCATAGACGCCTATGCAGGATACAATCATATAAATTTGGATCCAAGAGATCAGTAAAGTACCACATTTATCATAGGGATGGGTTTATATTGTTACAAGGTTATGCTATTTGGTCTGAAGAATGCAGAGGCTACTTATCATATGCTTGTGAATAAGGTCTTTGAGGAGCAGATTGGACAAAATATTGGTCAAGAGCGTCACAGATGAAAATCATTTTGCCGATCTTGAAGAAATATTCAAAAACCTCAGAAAGGTGAACCTTGAATTGAATCCAGAAAAGTGCTCTTTTGAAGTTCGGTCCGAAAAATTCTTAGGGTTCATGATCAGTGAGAAAGGGATAGAGGCAGATCCAACCCAGTTAGATGCTTTGAATAGTATGGCACCCCGAGGAATATTAAAGAGGTGCAAATTTTGACTGGACGATTAGCAGCACTGAACAGTTTCATCTCGCGATTCTCTGATAAGTGCGCACCATTTTTTCAAGTGTTAAGGAATGCTAAGAATTTCAGTTGGACTCCTAAATGTACCAAAGCTTTTCTCAACATCAAGAATTAATTGTCATCCCCAACGCTGCTGACAAAACCACTACCCCGAGAAATCTTGTTTCTATATATAGCGGTTTCAGAGCATGCGGTGAGCACTGCTTTAGTTTGAGAAGAGGATAGGATCCATAAACCTGTATACTACGTGAGTAAAAGTTCACTGGATGCAGAAAAGCGGTACTTAAAGCTCGAAAAGTTAGCACTGGCTATGGTAATTGCTGCTAGAAAATGCGACCATATTTTCAAGGTCATTCTATTATGGTTCAAATTGTATTCCCACTAAAAAATGTTTTACAATAACCCGATATTTCTGGTCGTATGTCAAAATGGTCGGTAGAATTGGGGGACTTTGATATTGATTTCGAACCAAGAACGGTAATTAAAAGGCAAAATTTAGTAGATTTCTTGGTGGAGTTTGATTCCGGTAGGCCTGAGTAAGTAGCAGCCGAACCAGAGGTAAATGCAGACGAGTGAATAGTCAGAACTGATGGTGGTCAAGTATCACAAGATGCGGGAGTGGTATCCAGATTTCTACACCGACGAGGATCACAATGCATCAAGCGATTCGTTTTGATTTCAAGGCTTCAAATAATAAAGCTGAGTATGAGGCAGCATTGGCGGGCCTAAGGTTGGCGCAGGTTTGCGGAGTTAGAAACGTTCGGCTGATAAGCGATTCGCTGCTGCTGATTAATCACACAATGAGACAATCCGAGGTGAGAAAAGAATAGCTAGTGCAATACCTAGCGGATTTGAGAATTTTGGCTTCTTCTTTTAAGAAGGTTACTTATGAGCATGTCCGAAGGGAAGATAATACGATCGCTGGAAGAGGGAAGACCTGGAAAGTTGACCAGACATGGCTTGTCAAATTTCAACGGTTTTGAACACTGATTAGATGAGTAACATTATAAAAATTTTTACTGAGGAAATATTTCCTGATAATAAAACTCTAGCAAAAAACATTCAATTTAAGGTGCGAGGTTTTACCTTGTTGGGAAATGTTCTCTGTAAAAATCTGCAAGTAAACCTTTGTCAAGGTTTTTAGGGCGCGAAGAATCGCAGATGGATTTGTCAGAACTACACGATGGTGAAGGGTCGACATATTGTGGCTTCAATACACTGATTAGGAGAGTTCTTTTGTCAGATTTCTACTGGCTTACGTTATCTGCCAACACCAAACAGTTGGTCAAAAGATGTGATACATGCTAGAGGTTTTCCAATTCAATCCACACCCCAGCAGATACCCTCGAATCTATTTTTGAAGGTCTACCATTTGATAGGTGGGGAATAAATCTAGTAGAACCACTTCCATTAGAAACTGGAGGAAGACAGACTATTGTCGTTGCAGTAAATATTTCTCAAAGTGGGTTGAAGCGGAACCATTGTCAGGAACCATAGCCAAAGGTGTGATGAAATTCATATGGTCGAACATTTGCTGTCGATATGGGGTCCCTCAGAAGATAACCATGGATAACAGTCCCTAGTTCGACAACAATGAAATGAGGGAATTTTGTGCCAACCACAATATACAGCAGTGCTTTTCATCTTAATTACATCCTCGAGCGAAGAGACATGTTGAAGTTACTAACAGAACAATCATCAGCAGGTTAAAGAGGATTTTGGAAGGAAAGGCTGGAAAATGGCCAGATTTTTTACAAGAGGTATTGTGGGCATACTGAACCATGCCTTGATGTGCGACACAAGAATCACCTTACGCCCTAGTTTCCAGCATGGATGCGGTAATCCTAACAATGACAATGTTCCGTTCCTTCAGAATCAACCATTACGAGGAGAGTGCTAATGACAAAAATCGGGCTTTGGCTTTGGATTTAATAAAGGAAAAACGAGTTAAGGCTCATCTCAGCTCCTTGCATTATCAGACCCTGATGAGGAGTAGGTATGCCTCGAAATTTCGGAGAAGAGACTTCAAAGTTGGGGAGAAATTTTTGCGAAATATTTTCCTCCACACGAAAGACAAGAACCTTGGGAAGTTGGCACCAAATTGGGAAGGACTGTACCAAGTGATAGAAAAAGTAAAGTCGGGTGAAAGATAAATTTGGTCGACCTCTACGTCTTCCTTGGAATATCTTGCACCTTAAATTGTATTTGGAATGAGTTGTAGTTTTTATTGTTTTGCATTTCCTTTGTAAGATAACTTTTGTCGAGGGCACACTCTGTCCTACCCTGGTGGCGATGGGAGGTTTTAATGAGGTGTTTACTTAAACCGACCATTTTTAGTAAATTTTTAGAACCTCAAAACAAGTCTATTGGTAACAAAATGTCGAACCTGTTAAAAGGGTTTCAATTTTCAATTTGATCAACAAAATGTTGAACCTGTTAAAAGGGTTTTTCAATTTTTAAGTTGATCAACAATGTAGAATCTGTTAAAAGAGTTTTTCAACTTTCAAGTTGATCAACAATGTCGAACTTGTTAAAAGGATTTTCAACTTTTAAGTTGATCAACAAAATGTCGAACCTATTAAAAGGGTTTTTCAACTTTCAAGTTGATCAACAAAATATCGAACCTGTTAAAAGGGTTTTTCAACTTTCAAGTTGATTAGCAATGCCAAACCTGTTAGAAGGGTTTTTCAACTTATAAGTTGATTAACAAAATGTCGAACCCGTTAGAAGGGTTTTTCAACCATGAGTTGATCTACAAATTTAGATGTAATGAAATCCATTAAATCTTGGCATCAGAAACCAATCACTTCTGATTCCAAAAAAGAGGCAAGATGAACATAAAGTCTTAAAAAAACAGGTGCGAATAAAAGCCCACCATAAACGTGTGCGGCTTTGAGAATAAAAGTCCACCAAGGACAAAACAAGTCAAGTCTAGATAATTTAAAAAAACATAAATATCCGAGCTGCAGAGTTCAAGCATTGGAGGATTCATCGGTTGGTTTGTTGTCTTCAAATGCATGATCGGAACACTCAACGCCTTCGAGACGGTCTTCTTCAGGGATATCCAACCACATTGACCCAAGTGGCATCTGAGGCCATAAATCGTGGAAATTTAGAACATAGCCGGCCCTCGCATCGTCAACTTCTTTCCTCCAGAATGATTTCCTTCAGATCCTTGCCTTCTCTCACAATCTTCGATAGGAGTAGGCAGCTCCACACCACCAAATTGTTCGAACATGGAAGGAATAGTGATTTGCTCAGTGGTAAGGTCGACATGCACCTCATGTGCAGCAGATTTCTCTTTAGGCTTTTTGTTTAAAGAAGAGTTCCCTCTTTCTTCAGCCACAACATCATTCTTCTTCTTTTTGTCGCGAACTTTCTGCCCTCCTTTGACATACACAAGAGACTTGTCATCACTCGCAGTTGGGTCACTGAGGATGACAGTAGCCTCTGGTATCGAGGGCGGAACTTCAATACGTTGGTTCATGTTGTCGCCTTGCTCATCTTTCGCATCAGACTACTCCTTCGATTTCACACGCTTGTTGGGCGCCCGATCTCGTTTAGGCAGAAATATTTCAAAATCCGGGGCCTCAAGTTTTTCACGAAATCAATAACATTAGGAGGATTCCGTAGTTCTTTGGGGTTTAGAATTTCGTTGGAACAACACCAAAGGTTGTTGTTGATAAGGTTAGTGTTTTTGAAACATTGGCGAAACTTCTGGCCCCAATTCTTCCTGGCAAAGGCTCAAAGTTGGGAAAAGATTACCAAAGCCTCCTTAAGATGCTTTTTCCGTAGCTGTTGAATGGTTACCTTTCAAACTAAAAGACAATCACCGTAAAAAAATATACATACCCTCAAGAGTCCATTTGAATGTAAGACACCTCGGATTTTCTCTGTTGTAGGTTCGACCGTTTTCCAAAGCGCCGCTAATAAAGACGAACTGGTACTTCCACGATCTGTCAGCCTCCAATAGGTTGTTTACTATCTTCTTTGGGCTGGCAAGGGAGGAGTAGAAAAAAGGCAACTTTAGAGATTTGGATTGCCCAGATATCCTTATATATTGCTCAATGGAAATTGGGATCCCTGATAGTCAAGAAGCCATGATGGTCGACATCAGAGTGTACCAAGCATTAGCGGTTAGTTGGGTCGAACATATCTCAAGGATCTCAAAATATCTGACAATTTCGAGATCAAGGGGAAATCGCAGACCCCAATTGAAGAGCTCGGTGAAAAAGACTATTTCTCGAGCTTCTACATATAAGGGAGTCTCACCAGGCTTGGGAAAGCATACTTCAACATAATGAGGAATTCCCCAGATTCTTTTCAAACCTTCTTCCTCATCAAGAGAATAGTATAGGTATTTACCGTTGAAAAAGAACAGGATATGTTCGTTGGTCAGACGAATGTGGTAACCGGTTACAACGTCGGCAGTTCCAGGAGGCAACGAATTCTCTCAACTTCACCAACAACGATAGTGTTTCTAGCCTCCAGATTTGTTGGAGCGTCCGACTCAGTTTTTTCATTCTCAGCTCTAACTGGTTCAGATGCCACAATAGGCGCGTCATCGACTCTTTCCGACGCAGATGCCTTGGAGGGTTTTCGACTGGTTGTCTCAACATCTTTGGTTTTGACCTTCGCCGATGCAGAGACCTTAGAGGAAGGTTTAAGGGCGACTTTTCCAGCATCATCTTCGTCAACCCATGTCGACAGAATTGCCTTAGAAGGTTTGTGTGAAGCTTTCTTAGCAGGTTTCTCCTCGGCTTTTACCGATGCAGCTCCCTTGGAGGAGGATCTATGACCAGTTCTTTCAATGATTTTGCCTTTAGCACCTGCCGATGCATGGTTTTTGGAAGACTTATGAGTAGTTTGCACAGCCTCGATATTAGTCGCTCTCAAGGGTAGGTATTTTTCAGCAGATGTCAAATCACGGGGGAAATGAGTAGCAAAGACACCATTTGAGCTGCTATGGGTCCGAATGTGGCCATGTGCAGTGACTCCAGCCTTTTTAGCAGCAGATTCTTCGCGCTTCCTCCTCTCTTCATCTTGATGAACCACCCACTTAACAGTAGTTGCAGTGTTGGGGCCAGTTCGATGTCCCGTGATGGTCGGGGTCAGTTGAACATATTTGTGAGGATGAGTGGATGAGGAGCTAGAGTCTTCTATAATTAGAAACGATGTTTTGGGTCGGTTAGCAGTACTCCGAGTTCTTGAAGAAACGGGAAGATTTTCAGCGATGGATCTTAGAGGAGAAGAGTGAGCAACAGTGGTAGGCCTCGACGAATAAGCCCTTTGGGTGGTCGGAAGATTAGCGTTGAGGGAATAGTTCGAGGGGCCCGAATTTTGGGTTTTGGAAAGATCGACGACTCTGAACTCAGTTGTCACACAGTACCTCTGTGTATTAACCCGGCGGCTCGGTATTCTTCTGCCCCATCAATGATTTGTAGGTAGTCGATGAAACCAAAGACTGGTTTCTTAGGAGACTCAGATTTCTTCTTCGGTTTCTTGCGAGACGAGAGCATTCTCATAAACTAAATTGGATTTTCGCTCTCTAGAAAAGGGAAGAACAACCAGAGTTTATCTTTCTAAAAAACTTAGTTGAAATGTGAGAATGGAAGAAGGGAACTATTAATAAAAGAAGCAAGCGTGGTAAAGGTCCGCTCCATGGAGAAGCGCAATCGAAAAAAGCATTGGGAATATCAAGAGTCGCTTAACCAAAATACTAGTTAAAATGCGGCATAGTTACCATGAAACATGTGTCCACCCAAGCGGTTACATCAGACCTAGGGGCTAGGTTTATGACATGCGCGTAGATAACCAATTATAAGAAACACACTGACAAGTTAGAGAAGGACATGTGGATGGGTCGATAAGTAGGATCGATGTGGAAGCATGGTGGGTTTTAAGAAATTATTTTGATCCAAAGCCCACAAAAACGGGCCAAAAAGTTTGAATTCAACTTTATTTGCATCCAGCCCATCACAACTTAATGAATCAAAAATTCGACGTTTGGCAAAGCCGATAATAAAGGGTCGATATTCTAGCCCAGTGGCAAATGATCGGCAAACCATGACATACGAAGAAATCTAACAGACAAGCATACGAAGAATCCCGACCCGACGATTCTGCACTCAAGTAGTTTTTGCTCAACTCTCCGCAAAACTAGGGGGCTACTGATAAGGGCATAAAATACCAAAGATAATAAGGGCTCCAATTTGTAATGTATAAATTTATAAGGAACTACTTGTAAAAATAGAAATTGTGTGACATAAGTACAAATATGAGGGCTAACATGTAATTAGAGTAAACATAACATGTGGCAGTGGGGCCCACCAGACACTATATAAGGAAATATCATGTTCCCCAAAAGAGGACTTTCTAATGATTAGTATTTTATTTTGACTACATTCTCTCTCTAGAATCTTGTATTTATTCGCGTGACACTCTTTCTTCCATACACGTTTCCCAATAATCAACCCTAGATATTCTGAGACTTATCAGGATGGACGATATTTATTAGAGGTAGACCATCAAAAGTCTTGTGGGGACTATGCATGCATGATTTGATTCATTCATCATTGCATACATGTGCAATTTTCTATAAATAAACTTGTGTTTTCTATATATTGTGTTATGAATCCGTTTGTGTTTTCTATATATTGTGTTATGAATCCGTTGGAGTGGTTCTCATCCCAATATAGTTTCATGTGTTGGTAACATATCAAACTATAGTAGCGCCTTGTTTATTCATGTGACGAGGGTAAGTTAGTAACATAGTTCAGCCTCTTTACATGTCAACCCATCGACTCGCTCAAAAGCAGCCCGTTTTGTTTGCCATCGTCATCATCAGCATCACTTCTCTTGTCAAAAGATGCTAAACAAGAACAACGATCGTAGAGAACCATGACACACCTTCTACCTTCTAGAACTAAACCTCCCTCCTTCCATTTCCGTTTCCGTTTTCATTTCCATCTCCAACACTCTCCTTTAACTAAACTTTCAACCCCAATCCCAAACAAAAAATCAACATCAATCATGTCATTCTCTTCGTTACCATCGTCATCGTCGCCATTAACAGACCTCAACAAAGAAGAAAACAAAAGCAACGAAGAGAAGTTAAAACAAGTTTTGAAATACCATAATCAAACCAAACACTCTTTCACCAACTACGCTAGAGGACCTCATGGACTTGACTGGGCTAACCAGCCAAATCCGTTTCGTCGATACATCGAATCGCCTCTCGTAAGCCTGTCTGTACCCGATCAAACGGATTCGGATTCTCCTCCTTTGTACTCTTCTCTCTTCGCGACTCTTCCTCCGCCGAAACCGATATCGAAATCCACAATTTCTCGTTTCTTCTACGATTCCCTCGCTCTATCCGCATGGAAGACCATCGGGTCCTCCACTTGGTCGCTTCGGGTCAACCCGAGTAGCGGCAATTTACACCCGACCGAATCTTATCTGATCGCGCCACCGATCGAGTCGGTTTCGCAGTCGGGTTTCGTCGCGCATTATGCCCCGAAAGAGCATTCGTTAGAGATTAGAACAAAGCTCCCCTCTGGTTTTTTCCCTAATTATTTTCCGGAGGATTCGTTTCTCGTCGGAATCTCTTCGATTTTCTGGCGAGAGGCGTGGAAATACGGAGAGAGAGCATTTAGATATTGTAATCACGACGTTGGACATGCTATTGCTGCTGTTTCGATTGCGGCTGCTGGACTTGGCTGGGACGTGAAGCTTCTCGATGGATTAGGGCACAAAGATTTGAAGAAGTTAATGGGGCTCCACGTTTTTCCGGACTTTCAAATTCCATCCAAATCGGTTAAAGGTAAATTCCCCCAGATTGAATTTGAGCATCCAGATTGCTTGATACTTGTTTTCCCTAATGCAAATAGCAAATTTGATGTTAATTACGAGAAATTAAGGTCTGCCATCAATGAGTTTTCGAGTTTGGAATGGCTTGGAAGCCCTAACTTGCTTAGCAAGGAACATGTTTGTTGGGATATAATCTATAAAACAGCCATAGCAGTGGAAAAGCCCTACTTATTAGTACAAGATAGTTTTTCCATTGACCCTTTTCAAGCTAGGAAACCCTTCAGTCCAACTTCCTATAAGCATTTTACAGTGAGCGAACTTGTGAGAAAACGTAGAAGTGCTGTTGATATGGATGGTGTAACCGAAATGGAGGAAGAGACTTTTTACCAGATATTATTACATTGTCTGCCTTCTGGTTCTTTAGAGGGAAAGCAACAAAAACGGCAGTTAGGATTTCCGTTCCGGGTTCTTCCTTGGGATTCCAAGGTTCATGCTGCTTTGTTTGTCCATAGAGTTAAAGGACTACCAAAAGGGTTGTATTTCTTAGTGAGAAATGAGGATCATTTTGATGAGCTGAAGAAAAGTTCGAGGGCGGAGTTTGAGTGGGTTAAACCAGAAGGGTGTCCTGATGATCTTCCTCTGTATGAACTTGCTAGAGGTGATTGCAAGCAGTTGGCCAAGAGGTTATCGTGCCTCCAGGTATCGATACTCATAGTTTGATGATTTTTGGGTTCTGCTTTTGATTTTAATTGCAGAAAAGAGGGAGAGAAAGAGAGAAATATAGAAGTTGTAGAGGTTTAAAATCATTAATCCCCGGAGTGTATCAAATGTACCATCACTAGTCCCAGGAGCTAGGATATTTCACGGAATAATTTTTAGGTTAAAAAAGACTAACCGTATGTCAATTTAATAACATGGGACTACTAGTGTCGTGTTTGATATCTCAAGAGTACTTATGATGTAACGAAGGTGTAGTTTCTTGATTGGGTGCCGGAGGATTAACCAGCTTTCAAAGGCAGATAGAAAACAGTTATTTCAAGACATAGTTGTTTAGTTTTGTTTATAATAAGCCTGGACAACAGTAGCAATATATGATATACACTGACTTCAATGTGAATTGCTTATCTCATGTGCTAAAGCCGAAAGTAGATTTTTAGCTAGGTTTAGCTAACAAACAAATAGTTTGAGCTCGACTTAGGCTTGACTCTATTCGATAATTATCAAGCTCCAACTACTACATAGGCTTGAATTTGTATCAAGCCAAACAGGAATATCTCCATGTGACTCGCTAGAGGCTCGAAATCTTAGATTAATCTTGAGCTTGTGTAGGCTCGGCTTGAGTTTGTTCGGAATATTCAAATATGATAAATTAAAAAAATTCGAATTAGGAGTTTGAGTTTGAGTAATTGAAAAGCGGCTGACCTGAGAGCCTAACAAAAAATCAAGCTCGAGCTCAAGTACATCTTTTTACTCATGAGGCGAAGTCGTCTCAAATCCCACCTTAGTTTTCACCTTTTGTATACTAGTTTTGCTATATGCCAGTTCGCATGACTGATTTCAGTACACTATTTCATGTACTACTTTTGATAGACTGGGTATGAAATGTATAAAACCTTTCTCCTGAGTTTTCAGGAGACTAGGGTATAATATAAAGTGATGGGAATTAAGAATATTATGAACTCGTTACCGTCCTAATCTCTATATGTCGCAGAATTGTTGCTCAACATTTGTACTTGATACAGGACATTGCAAGTGATGGCTGTTTCAGCCTAGGTATGGTAGCTCACTTTGAGCCTACATTACGTCAAATGGGTGCTTGGATGTATCCTCGGCTTTTTTGGGAGACAGGAGTTCTTGGACAGGTGTTGTATCTCGAAGCGCATGCCATTGGCGTATCTGCAACTGGAATCGGTTGCTATTTTGATGATCCCGGTACGTAATAACATTTCTAGAACGGTCATGCTTTCTATGTGGCAATTTTAAGTGATAATGCTATAAATGTTTTGATGTTAAAAATACTCAATGAATTCGTCAATTGAATTTACGTAGGACACACATCAAAGTGTTAGCTAAAAGGTTTTTTAATGATTGAAAATACAAAAATTTGAAGGACAGATAAAATAGTGATCCCTGTGGACTATAAAAGTTTTTTTTCAAAACTCATTAACTATGAGTCTCTATGACTATAATTTAGACGTTGTTTGGTAGACCTCGCATTTTTCGGCTCATAAACAAAAAAAATTGTTTGTTTGGTGTAACTTTTTCGGTTTCAAGTTTTTAATGTTGTTTTGGCAGTAATCTCTCTTTAGTTACAAGTCGACTATTTTTAATTATGCATCAAACCACCTATGATATTTTTCTATAAAAAGAAACTTTTTTATGAATACGTATTTCAAAGAAGCTTTTAATTTTGAAATTGTGTGCCAAACAACCCCTAAGATTACTGTAACCTGTTATTTTGGGCAAACTAGAGATTGCCTACTCTTTGAATGTACTTGATAATTGTTATTGTTGAATATAATAGCTTTTCTTTCCTTTTTTTTTTGCAGTGCATGAACTTCTTGGGTTTAAAGGATCAAACTTTCAGAGTCTTTATCATTTCACAGTAGGAGGTCCAGTCTCGGATGAGCGAATCATGAGCCTACCGGCATATCCAGGTCCTAACCTCGATTCATGATAAAGAAGTGACTGTACTTTTGTATACGAATCAAGTAGAACAGGCAATGTTGTTAGGTTTTACACTAGTAATTCCCCTGTAATTAAGCACCTTCATATTCAGTTGTTAAAGGCTTCATTGTAACTTTAAGTTACATAGTTTAGGTGACTTCACTAGTTATAAAGTGCCACAAAATCAGCTTACATTTAGTACTGTCAATTTCGTGAGAAGGATCTGGTTGTGTCCTCCTAAAACCCGAAATTGACAGAAAATTTTAAGATTTTATAGGTTCTTTTGGGTGGTGGGACTAGCATATTCTTCGCATTCAATGGTTTTTTCTTTTACCCAACAAGTGTCGACCCAAGTTGTTAGTGCCGAACAAATTAGGTCGGATTTGTGCCTGTGTTTACCGGTGGTAAATCAGTCATATTTGTATGTGATATGTTTTTTTGTTGTAAAAATCTTTAAATATACGGGACTACAAACATGATGGTAAAGAAATGATAGAAAACATAGTCTCTCAAAAAAACATATCCGAGCTCTACGTAATCGAAACTCGGCCTTTCTACCTTTATGTAGTCGAAACTCGATCTTTCTACCGGAGCTCTACGTAGTCGAAACTCAGACCTTTCTACTTCTACGTAGTCGAAACTATTTTTATTTTATTTTTTGAATATATGCTTAAAATCATCAAATTCTAAAGTAATGATCTTTCCGTCCGTGATATATTTTTGCGGTGATGATAAGTTTTATAATATTCATATTTATTTATATTTGGTTTTTATGTATATCTTATAAGTTATAAAAAGGAATATTTTTTTTATTTGATACTTAGATATATAGTTTATTATATTCACGAGAAACATTTTAATTAGAACGCATAATTGATAATTTATAACCTAGTTTGGATTAAAAAATATCGTTATATCGAAAATAGATTCAAATTCTTTTTATCACTATTTGTAGAAATAAGGATGTGTGAATTAATGTTATAAGTTCCCCATAACAGATGATAATTTGCTTTCACAAACAGTCAATAGGTAGGGGCAGGAGTCATCTTGACATATATATTGGCCTATATTATTATCAGATAGGGGCGCCTTTTTGATATCTGAAATCTGCATCACCAGAACTCTTCTAATAATCTTCAAAGTATGTTCAAATCAACGCATTTTGATAAACGAATGTGGATATTTCATTTATTAAGATATTCTCGTACTTACAAAATCAGTCCCATCCGAGAACAATAAAAGTATCATTGGAAGTTTCGACATGTAATGATCATCCCCCTAAGTTCCACCGGTTAATGTTCATTCACTAAGGTTCCAACAACTAAGTCTTTGCAAACAACTTTTAACATGTAATGTTCACCCACTTTCCTTGGACACATGTCCCGACAAAGCTTGTTAACTTAATTTTCAGCACACATCTTTGCACCTAAGTATCATGTGAACTTCTACATAACACATTATATAATTCCAACAGTCGATGCACTTGAGTATCAACAATTCTTGCATTTAAGTTACAATAATTCATGCTCCACTCACTTTTAGCCTATATTTAACTAACCCTAGAATTATTAAGTTCTTTCATTTTCGTTTCAAACATAAATCTCGATCATACTTTCTAACTTTATTCTTTATGTTTCAAAACAAATATATCCTCAAATCATAAAATCGATAAAATTCGGTAAAAATCACAAAAACAAATGATAAAAAACACAAACAACCAAATTTTGAAAACATCTACGAATTAAAAAACTCAATTGAGAAACTTAAAAATAAAGTATGCATTAAGTATTTTATGTTTCCATATAAAAATAGATTTGTGTATATTTTTATTAGATGGGTACAATTGTGTTTGAAATTTAAATAAAATTTGGTATAATGGTTTGATCATCAAATATAACTATAACTAAGGATAATGTGATTCTATAATAGTAATTTGAACTGTAAAACTATACTAGAATTATATACGCCAACTAAAAGTTTAATATCATTATACTAAATGATATTTACTTGCAAAACATTTAGTCGTTGCACGGTTAGCAGCTAAATATATGATATATACCTTTGATCTAACTATTCACTTAGATTTTTATTTCAACATAACTAAACATAACAATTTAGTAGTCCATTACATCACATGTCAAACATTTAGTCTTTAGGAGGTTGACAACTAAATGTATGATATATACACTTTACTTAACCATTTAGCTATTAATTCCAACATAACACCACTAAACATAAGAATATAGATATACATTACATCTTTTTGCCAAACATTTAGTTATTCTTAGGTTGACGATTAAATATATATTATATACTTTTGACCTAACCATTTAGCTACCAATTTAACCTAACATCACTAAATATTAAGTTTTAGTTCCCTCTTAAATAAATCTGTCAAACATTTAGATGTTGTTAGGTTGTCAACTCAATGTATGATATATACGTTTTTGACCTAACTGTTTAGCTACCAATTTTAACCTAACATCACTAAACATAAAAAATTAGTTATCTGTTACATTTATCTTCCAAACATTTAGTTGTTTCTAGGTTGATATCTAAATGTATGATATATACCTTTAACTTAACCATTTAGATATCACTTTTAGCTTAACATCATAAAACATACATATTTAGTTATCATTTACATTTATCTTCCAAACATTTAGTTGTTACTAGGTTAACAACTAAATGTGTGGTATATGTTTTTTTGACATAATCATTTAGTTGTCAATTTAATGCTAACACCACTAAGCACAAGTGTTTAGTTGTCTCTTACATCCATCTACCAAACGTTTAGATATTTCTAGGTTGACAACTATATACCTTTAACATAACCATTTAGATGCTAATTTTAGGCTAAGACTACTAAAGATAAAGCTTTAGATGTCCCTTACATCTATCTACCAAACATTTAACCGTTGTTAGGTCGAAAACTAAATGTATGGTATATTACTTTGACCTAACTATTTTGATACCAATTTTAGCTTAACAACACTAAACATACATGTTTATTAATCTCTCACATCTAGATGCCAAACATTTAAATGTTTATAGGTTGACAACTAGATGTATGGTATACAACTTTGATTTAACCATTTAGCATCTAGTTTAATAATAACAACACTAAAATATTTAGACATCATTTACATATATATATATATATATATATGTCAAACATTTAGTTATTGCTAGGTTGGAAACTAATTGTATGATATATACATTTGATGTAACTATTTAGTTACCAATTTTAGCTTAATCCTCCTTAATAAACAAATTTAGTTGCCCCATATATCTATATGTCAAATATCCAGTTATTTTAAGGTGAACAACTAAATGTAATATATATCCTAACTATTTAGTTACCAAATTTTAGTATAACACAACTAAATATAAGATTTAGTTTTTCGTTACATCTTTCTATCAACTATTTATATGCGACTAGGTTGACATCTAAAGTATGGTATATACATTTAACCAAACTATTTATCTGCTAAGTTCATCCTAACATCACTAAACATGCAGATTTAGTTGTCCGCCATATTTTCTCGCTAAATATTTAGAGACTTGTAGGTTGACAACTAAATATATGATATATACGTTTAACACAACCATTAACCTGTCAATTTTGAACTACATAACTAAACACAAAGAATTAGTTGTCTATTAGATCTCCTTACCAAACATTTAACTATTGTTAGATCTTCATCTATATATATATATATATGATATATACATTTGATCTATCAATTTACCATAGTTACCATGGATATTATCAAATTGGACATAAGTTCTCATGCCAAGTTTCCTTATGTGAATGGGAATGATTCTAAACACATGGTAGTTGCTTCGTTTTTTGTGGGTCATTTTTGCTTATCTCCTTCTTCCATCCTTGTTTTGTGTAGATTCTTACCTATATTCTTTCTTTCCCTTAAGATGACAATAATATTGTTATAGTTTATTATTATTAACCGAACTAGTTCAATTAAAAAGTTACATTTAATCTAATATTTCATGATTTATTTTTGGTATTTTATAACAATTAATTTTGTTTTGTTTTTAAAAATTATGTTTAAATATTAAAATACTAACTTATAAGGAGAAGGTGAAGCAAATTTATTAAAATTAATATGGCATTAATTCCCTGAATATGAAGTGTAAGAGTAACCTGTAGGAGAATATAAAAGTCATATGAATGTATATGTCTAAGTTCAGTGTATAAGCATGCGAATTTATGCATTTATCATGAAATATATAGAGTCCTAAAAACTAATAAGAAAGTGTGAAAGGTTTATGTAAACACATATATAAGGAGTTCACTCATAAGAAAAAAATATCGAATAAAAGTAATCTATGAGTACAAAAAAAAACCAAATTACATAAATAATTTTATTTTTCTTCATTTTTTGTAAAATTTCCATCTTAAACCACTACACTAAGTAAAAGTCTAAACCCGAACCAACAAAATTTTGATCACTATTTATTCTTCGTCAAATAATACCAGTGGCTTGATTTGGCTATACTTGATAGTCTTTAATATTATGGAATTGCTAATGAACTTTTTTTGAAACAATGGTCTGTCCAAACAGTGTGATTCTGACATTGGTCTATTTGGAAACATATAAACCTACAAAAATCAATGTGAGAATTCTAAAAATTTACAAATTTATGAACGTAATATAACATAAAGTAGTTTATTTACATACTTGTATGAAGTGAAATCCACAAACAAAAATAGTTCCAATATATTTGGTAGGTTCGAATGCGGTGGGAAATCTTGTAAAGGTAAAAATATTATCGAGAGAAAAACTATATACAGTGAGTGACTGTAACTAATTCAATGTCAAGAATTTTGATAAAAAATACTATTATGATTAATTTTGAGGCAAACTAACTCATCTAGTTCTATATGTAAATTTACTTTTAGACCATATACTCTCAAATATTCATCTCGATTCTATTTTATTTTGGTAATCAAATCCAACCTCACGATTGTACATTCCTCCTTGACACCGTTAATCCATCTAGATATAGTTTAATAATCGCAATGTCCATTTAGCACAATGTCTTTCATGTGAGATATATAAAAAATATAAAAAATTGGAATGTGACTCGTGTACAACAAACCATCTTCGATGTTACTAAGTTTCAGTACCTTTTATCGTTTATGAGTGTTGGTTTTTTTGTAGGAATTTTAGGTATCAGTCATTGGCTTAGATTTGTTCTTGTTTTGGTACATATCATGCCATGTTTACTAACACTCTCAGTATCCTTAATAACATGCTCGAAATATGAATCATACCATTTAGTCGATCTGTTTGGGCCTACTTTTTTTTTCTTCAAATTTAATATTAACCGATTCTTTAGGTTCTAGCATAAAACTCCTTTCAAGACTAGATATTTACATTACCATATATTTAATATTAAATATACATTTAGCACTAAACTTACTTCTCTTGAATGATTCATGAATCTTCAAATTTTGTAGGTCACACAATGCGTACTAACACTCTCCATTAAAATTCAGGTTACTCAAACCGATGTAACATTTTAGGTTCAAGTGATCGTTAACCCTATAAATATAAATAAAATAGTTTGATTATAAAACTGATTATCACAAAAGTGTAACTTAAACTATAAAAATTACTTAATAATTGGTTGTTGTATCATCTAAATATTAACTATTGTTAGTTAAGTAATTAAAAACTATTTCTTCGTATGGTGTTATTCAAGAACTTATAACATAAACTACAATTTTTTTATAAAATGAATAGTTAAATCTTTTTAATGGATTTTTGTTAAACTCTTCCACAGAGTTTGAATTTACTAATGCGTTAAAAAGATCCATAAAATCATCCATATCCTGCCTTTTTAGCTATCAAATTATATAATTTTGCAACAATGTTTTTGTTTATTTATCATTTATAGATTGTACAGATTATGTTAAGAAATAGATATATAATAGCTAACATCAATGTTAACTCCATATCAGATAATATAATACCAAAAATTGCCCAAATATTATCCACCATCACTGAACGTAGATTACTCAAAACCTATGTGTAGGTCACTTGCTTCTCTAACATCATAAAAACAAAACCATTGCAAAATGTCAGTTTTATTGAAGTTAGACAACCAATTTTGAACAATGACATTTTTTACCTCGTTATCAGTACTACTGATGATAAGTATTTATAGGATTATGCACAACAACTCAATAGAAGTATGATATGCAAAAAGTGGTTTGGTGATCATATATATTTCGAGGTTAACTGATGTCGCTCTAAATAATTATGTTTTTCATTTTCAATAAAAAAATACTTGAGAATGACTGACTTTCTAAAAAAATGACGTTTTTATTATATATTATAGATGTTTCAGATGTTGGATACATATTTAAGGTTATAGTTTTTCAATTCTGAATAAGTATTCATAAGATGAACACCCGATAACTATAAGTTACAAACCAAATCATCTTTATCTCATCTAAATCTAACAGCTTGTGAATGACATTGAAAATGTGTGGTCGGTACGTAGTTGTGTTGCCCGCATATAAAAATCACTTTCCAATAACCGAGAGGTGACCTTACTAGTAAATCTCTCAGGTGGAACGAACAATCGTATTTTTTTGTGAATATGTTATTTTCTTCACATTATCTCTACTAACATCTTTTTAAAACTCAATACCTCTCGCATTTATAATATAACCTAAATATTTCTTACTTTTACCATTATCGTAAAAGCTAATGATTATAACGTATCATCAATCTCGATCAACACGTTGAATCTATTTGTCCAAATATGGTTTAATGTAATGTCCGAATGTGGTAAACAAATATGTGTAACTGAAGAAACAAACATGTTGTTTCTTCAAGTTTCAAAAAAATCCAATATAACTTTAAATCAAAACACAAATTTTTTTAATATATCGTACAAAACACATTATTATTATTGACATTGTCGCACAAGACGTGCGATGATGTTGTGCCGCGTAACATGCGAAAATATGTTTTTAAAAAGCAAAAATGGCTTTTACCTTTATTATTATTTCGTGATTTTTGAATATTTGACATGTCGGAGTTTGATTCCATATAACTAAATTTGAATGCGATGTTATAATAGTTTAAGGTATTTGTGTGAAAAATAATTTTAATTTATAAACTTAGAGTTTTATGTTTTTAAATTTTGTAAGACCGAATATGTATGCATATATAATTAGGTTAGTTAAAAGCATTTCAATCTTCCAAAATCTCAACTGTTTTATTCATTTGGATAAAATATATAACGAGAAGGTTTCAACATTGTCTAGCCCAAATAATATCCATTGCTAAAAAAAGGCTAAAAATCATAGCAAGTCCCCCATGTTTGTGACTTGTCTCATGGTAATCTCCATCATTCACTTGTGTAATAAACGTGTCCGTAATATTATAAAAAATGCAACACACCAGTCTTTTTTTACCCATCATTTTTCTGTTTATTTTTAATATTTATTATTTAAATAGTTTTATTAGCAAACCCGACTTACTTAATAAACTGATCTGTCCCACCTAATAAAATGATTCGATCTACCTAATAATATGATACGATCCACTTAATAACGCAGCTTAGTCAATAATCTGATCGAGCCCACCTAATAATCCAACTCATCTTAAATAAAAGAACCTAAATCAATTTAGTGAGTTACGATCACCCGTTATTGAGCCCGTATTATTGTTGGTACCTGTAAAAATACATACTGTCAAAATATTTACTCTTAACCGACGTGAGATTGAGAGATTAAAAATATAAGAAAAGTTAGTATTTTATGTTTATGTGAATGCAGGTCCGCAACTTAACTTTTGCTCGTTAGTTCCGTATGAATACATAATATTCATAATTTTGTTAACTCGTGGAGTATCCAAAATCAAATTACATTTGATATTTATGCAGTTTTTATGTCATCACAACTTAAGTTATGTCATATTCTCCGATTTCAGGATATTCATTGAATAACGAGGAGCCCGTGTGTAAAGCGATTGCATAAAAACTAAATATCAATTTATCATCACAATATCACTCTTTTATAGTAATGCTGTTATTTCAAGCATCTTGAAATACATGGATTGTGGGTCTGTAGCTGACTTCATGAACAAAGTCAGAAAAATTCCAGAATGTTGTAAATACACATTCAAACAAGTATGACATATAAATACACATTTGTTATTTAGTTTCGTGGCCATGAACAAAAGCTTGTTGTATCTTCTTCATGAAAAGTATATCCTTCGCAAAGACTTGAAATCTCATTATTTTTAAGACAATTTTTCCAAAGGCGAAAAAACTATATATAGTGCAATCATTTAGAGAGAATTAGATAATATATGTTCTTAAAGATAAAAATATAAAAATAATATTGCAATTGTGTTTGATAATAATAGAAAATGGTGTTTGAGATAAACAATATAAAAATATAATAACAAAAAATATCAAATTAATCTTCCTAGGGATTAAAAGCAAACGTCTGATACAAAAAATATCAAATTAAAAACAAAAAATATCAAATTAAAAACTAAAAACCAAATATCTTCCTCCATGCGATTAAAAGCAAAGGAAAAACTGATTTTCCCGAAAGGAACACCTCCAAAACGCGGAGAATTGAAAAGAACAGCAGCCCATAATAGTCCAAATTGTTTCCCTCGCACTCCGTTTTCTGGCTACCAGGTTTGATCCCAATCACTTTTCCTTCGCGAGAGAGATTACACGTGTGGAAACTCTCCTAAACTCTGTCAAAAGACAACCGATAAATCATAAGAAAAAACAGTACTTAAACATATATCCGTAAATAAATCATAGTACCTATATTTTGCGTCATGGTTGTAATTCCAAGCGAATCCTCTTTCAGCTGAGAAGAGAGATAGATCTCCTAGGACACTGTCAAAAGATAATGGGTTTTCAGAAATCGGGATCAATACAAACAATACTATCTAACTTAAAACAATACTATCTAACTTAAAACCATATAGTCCGAGAGAAGACAAGATCGATGAATAAAAATACTGTACTAGAGTACCTGTTCTCTTTTTCAGGTACAGAAACCCAAGAGAATTCTCTTCCATTTCAACAGAGCGCTGGAATGAATTAGCAGAAGCTTCGAGGTCTGTCAAAATTAAGATAGATAAATCATTTTGACAGATAAATCATATATAACAACTTCATATCGTAAATAAGTATATAACTTAGATTTGAAATGGATCATACCCTAAATAAGTAAAAAAAAAAACTCAAACTCAATACATAAATCATTACCCTAAATAAGTAAAAAACTAACTAAAACTCAATACATAAATCATTTTGACAGATAAATCATATATAACAACTTCACATCGTAAATCAGTATATAACTTAGATCTGAAATGGATCATACCCTAAATAAGTAAAAAAAAACTCAAACTCAATACATAAATCATTTTGACAGATAAATCATATATAACAACTTCACATATATAACTTAGATCATACCCTAAATAAGTAAAAAAAAACTCAAACTCAATACATAAATCATTTTGACAGATAAATCATATATATGAGTAGTCATATAAATGAAAATTATAAGAATATTCAGTTTAAAACGAAGTGACTAAACAAATTTAATTTCAAATTAATTAAATATAATCACATATAAATTTCAAAATTATACAAATTAAAACAAATTAATAGATATAATCAAACATATAAATTTAAAATATACAAATCAAAACAAATCAATTTATAATATCGTGGAATAAATTTTTATTATTAATTTAAAAAGAAATTTATAATTTTCGGTATAAAATAAAGTATTTATTTTTTAAAAATAAATTCTCCTTTATGTTTTAGAATTTTAGTAAAAAGAAATAAAAAACTATTATTAATGTAAAAAAAATTGGGTTTTAGATCGATGGGCCTAGAGTCCATCTAAGGGGGTTCACTTCTATATATATATTTTATTTTTTTAGCAAAAAGAATTATTATATTAAATCGGACGTTATACAAAACTCAAAGGCTTTTAAAGAAAAAGCCCAAAATTAAACACTCGATTAGGGACAAAATTATCCAGCCCTAAATCGAAACAATCTTCAGGCAAAACCGTAGCTCCACATCTACTATATATATATATATATATATATATATATATATATATATATATATATATAGAACCCTAGTAAAGATAATATTTTCACATCTGCTCTTTGCAAATCGTAGACGCCCCCTGGATATCGGACTGACTGAGTTTGGCTCTGTTATGTTGCTATTGGCAAACCATCCTCCTCTTTTTTTTACCCCTTTTTTTTACCCCTTTCGCATCTCGTTCTGCTCCATGCCGATTCTCGATTCGGCCAGAGGATAACTTTGAGAGTCTTTTTTGTACATCGTAAAAAGTATATACTGAAATGGATCATACCCTAAATAAGTAAAAAAAAAAACTCAAACTCAATACATAATCATTACCCTAAATAAGTAAAAAAAAACTCAAACTCAATACATAAATCATTTTGACAGATAAATCATATATAACAACTTCACATCGTAAATAAGTATATAACTTAGATCTGAAATGGATCATACCCTAAATAAGTAAAAAAAAAACTCAAACTCAATACATAATCATTACCCTAAATAAGTCAAAAAAAAACTCAAACTCAATACATAAATCATTTTGATAGATAAATCATATACAACAACTTCACATCTTAAATAAGTATATAACTTAGATCTGAAATGGATCATACCCTAAATAAGTCAAAAAAAACACAAACTCAATACATAAATCATTACCCTAAATAAGTAAAAAAAAAACTCAAACTCAATACATAAATCATTTTGACAGATAAATCATATATAACAACTTCACATCGTAAATAAGTATATAACTTAGATCTGAAATGGATCATACCCTAAATAAGTAAAAAAAAAAACTCAAACTCAATACATAAATCATTACCCTAAATAAGTAAAAAAAAAACTAAAACTCAATACATAAATCATTTTGACAGATAAATCATATATAACAACTTCACATCGTAAATCAGTATATAACTTAGATCTGAAATGGATCATACCCTAAATAAGTAAAAAAAAACTCAAACTCAATACATAAATCATTTTGACAGATAAATCATATATAACAACTTCACATATATAACTTAGATCTAAAATGGATCATACCCTAAATAAGTAAAAAAAAACTCAAACTCAATACATAAATCATTTTGACAGATAAATCATATATATGAGTAGTCATATAAATGAAAATTATAAGAATATTCAGTTTAAAACGAAGTGACTAAACAAATTTAATTTCAAATTAATTAAATATAATCACATATAAATTTCAAAATTATACAAATTAAAACAAATTAATAGATATAATCAAACATATAAATTTAAAATATACAAATCAAAACAAATCAATTTATAATATCGTGGAATAAATTTTTATTATTAATTTAAAAAGAAATTTATAATTTTCGGTATAAAATAAAGTATTTATTTTTTAAAAATAAATTCTCCTTTATGTTTTAGAATTTTAGTAAAAAGAAATAAAAAACTATTATTAATGTAAAAAAAATTGGGTTTTAGATCGATGGGCCTAGAGTCCATCTAAGGGGGTTCACTTCTATATATATATTTTATTTTTTAGCAAAAAGAATTATTATATTAAATCGGACGTTATACAAAACTCAAAGGCTTTTAAAGAAAAAGCCCAAAATTAAACACTCGATTAGGGACAAAATTATCCAGCCCTAAATCGAAACAATCTTCAGGCAAAACCGTAGCTCCACATCTGCTATATATATATATATATATATATATATATATATATATATATATATATATATATATATATAGAGAACCCTAGTAAAGATAATATTTTCACATCTGCTCTTTGCAAATCGTAGACGCCCCCTGGATATCGGACCGACTGAGTTTGGCTCTGTTATGTTGCTATTGGCAAACCATCCTCCTCTTTTTTTTACCCCTTTTTTTTACCCCTTTCGCATCTCGTTCTGCTCCATGCCGATTCTCGATTCGGCCAGAGGATAACTTTGAGAGTCTTTTTTGTACATCGTAAAAAGTATATACTGAAATGGATCATACCCTAAATAAGTAAAAAAAAAACTCAAACTCAATACATAATCATTACCCTAAATAAGTAAAAAAAAAACTCAAACTCAATACATAAATCATTTTGACAGATAAATCATATATAACAACTTCACATCGTAAATAAGTATATAACTTAGATCTGAAATGGATCATACCCTAAATAAGTAAAAAAAAACTCAAACTCAATACATAATCATTACCCTAAATAAGTCAAAAAAAACTCAAACTCAATACATAAATCATTTTGATAGATAAATCATATACAACAACTTCACATCTTAAATAAGTATATAACTTAGATCTGAAATGGATCATACCCTAAATAAGTCAAAAAAAACACAAACTCAATACATAAATCATTACCCTAAATAAGTAAAAAAAAACTCAAACTCAATACATAAATCATTTTGACAGATAAATCATATATAACAACTTCACATCGTAAATAAGTATATAACTTAGATCTGAAATGGATCATACCCTAAATAAGTAAAAAAAAAAACTCAAACTCAATACATAAATCATTACCCGAACTCTCAAAGTTATCCTCTAGTCGAATCGAGAATCGGCATGGAGCAGAACGAGATGCGAAACGGGTAAAAAAAAGACTCTCAAAGTTATCCTCTGGCCGAATCGAGAATCGGCATGGAGCAGAACGAGATGCAAAACGGGTAAAAAAAGAGGAGGATGGTTTGCCAACAACAACACAACAGAGCCAAACTTAGTCAGGCCGATATCCAGAGACGTCTACGGTTTGCAAAGAGAAGATGTGAAAAACATCGTCTTTACTAGGGTTCTATATATATATATATATATATTTTTTTTTACTGACTACGTTTTTTTTGGGCTGGATTGACGGTTGTGGATAATTTTATCCCTAATCGAGTGTTTAATTTTGGGCTTTTTCTTTAAAAGCCTTTGAGTTTTGTATAACATTA
The DNA here is from genome assembly GCA_036936605.1 of Limnanthes douglasii subsp. nivea. NCBI lineage: Eukaryota > Viridiplantae > Streptophyta > Magnoliopsida > Brassicales > Limnanthaceae > Limnanthes > Limnanthes douglasii. Next base: position 288,844,536 of record JAUPFV010000005.1, read on the forward strand.
CATTTTGGTCCGATTTAATATAACAATTCTTTTTCTAATATATATATATATATATATATAGAAGTGAACCCCCTTAGATGGACTCTAGGCCCATCGATCTAAAACCCAAATTTTGTTTACATTAATAATAGTTTTTTATTTCTTTTTACTAAAATTCTAAAACATAAAGGAGAATTTATTTTTAAAATAAATACTTTATTTAATACCGACAATTATAAATTTCTTTTTAAATTAATAATAAAAATATATTCCACGATATTATAAATTGATTTGTTTTGATTTGTATATTTTAAATTTATATGTTTGATTATATCTATTAATTTGTTTTAATTTGTATAATTTTGAAATTTATATGTGATTATATTTAATTAATTTGAAATTAAATTTGTTTAGTCACTCCGTTTTAAACTGAATATTCTTATAATTTTCATTTACTAACTACGTTTTTTATATTTTCACTAAAAAGATAAATACTACTAAAATAATATATGTCGTATTTTTATTTGCGGATTATATTAATATCATGAAATATTCAATGTATCACTAGTCTGGACAATATCTTAGACGTACGATGGGCTTTTATATTCTATACTATTTTCTCCGACCTAAAAATAAGATGCAAAATAAGAGGTTATGGAACTTTTTTTGGATTTTTTTTCGATCTATAGTTTAAAATATACGTACTTTTAGTTTTTTTCAAGTTTATAGTGTAAATGAAGAAGATGCAAAAAAAAAAAATTTGCTAAATGAAACTTTCTTTGTTTTGCTAGATGTGAAACCTGTGTAAATTTTGTACTGCTATATGTTTTGTACTGCTATATGCGAATTCAGACCCACTATGATAGATGCTGGATGTGAAACCAGCCAACTATATTAGATGTGAAACCATATAATGCGAAACCTGTTTAAATTTAGTACTGTTCATATGCGAAACCAACCCACTATGATAGATAAAAAACCTGTGTAAAATATATTATAAAAAATCAAAACATAGTGGTACTAATTTTATTCACCTTAAAAAACCAATGGTATTTTCAAATTTTTCTTCGAGTTACAGTTTCAAAGATACAGACTTTTAAGTTTTTAGATTTATAGTGTAAACGAAGAAAATGCAAACTTTCTTTGTTTGCTAAATGAGAATTCGAACCATATAATAGATGTGAGACCATATGATGTGAAACTTGTTTAAATTTTGTACTGCTAGATGCGAATTCAGGCCCACTATGATAGATGTGAAACCATATAATGTGAAACCTGTTTAAATTTTGTACTACTCGATGCGAAACTAGATAGATAAAAAACCTGTGTAAAATATATATATTTAAAAAAATCAAAACATATCATGAGTTGTACTAGTTTATGTTTGATAAGTCTTTAGGTCTTTGATTATTCGATCCGCACTAAACAATGTTCATAGAAGAGTAAGATATAAAGAAATGTTCGTAGAAGAGTGATTATAGAGAGAGAGAGAAACAAATAAATCAGGAAAAAAAACAAAAAGAATAAATGTCCCAATATACATTAATCATTGGCTCATTCCCCAAAAAATGGAATGTCTTTTTATAGTGCATGGATTAGGAGGTTAAATTACATATTTGTCATTAATGAATAGACTTTCTCACCGTACTCTTCTACTTTTTGTAAACAACTTAAGGGGTCTAACATTTTACCCCCTTTCAATGCTTATGTTTGCTTTAGTTTAGCCCTCAATACATAAAATAAGACCTTACATTTACAATAATAGGGCTTATTATTATAGTCCATATTTTTCTTCCCTTATGAGTAGCCCCCCAGTCCTTGCGAAGATGTATGAGTAATGACTGACTAGTGATAAGAGTTTTTCTTTTCCTCTAAGCCTTATCGGATGGTGTCATTTGAACTTCCTCGGATCGACCTATCAGACTTCTTTGGAAACTGGCTTCCTTTGATCAAGAAATGTTTTGACTTTGGTACTTAGCTGCCCTGCATTAGCTTTTTTATTTTAACTTCTCGAATTGTACTTTATGAAATTAGTTTGGATTTATAACCTCTCTCTTAGTCATCATGACCTCACCCCACTCTACTTTATATTAGTTTGGCGTGCGTTGGTATCAGAGCTTTTTTAGCATTACTTTTGCCAAGACTCTATTGCTCATTATCACACGCTTACACGCATGCTTGTATCGTAGGTAACGTGGCGATGAGGATTTCCTTTTAGGCTGACTCTTCAGCATTCACTCTTTTCCTATCATATAATACCCAACTCATCTCTTATTTTCAAGTTTTCACATTTCTTCTATGTTCATCCTAAAGGCTAGGTAATCGGTTATAGAGAGGTAAACACTTCTCTAAACAAACTTATTTTTTAACCCTTCATGTATGAAGAGTTTATTAATCTCGAAAGATATAAACTTTAGATTTGGTTTAACATCTCGAACAGGGCTACGGATCGTAAAACTTCTGGTACTAGAGATTCTCCCACCTATGCAGATATCTTCAATTCAAACTTTCGTGACAACTGGTCTCTTATTCAGGAACATATTCAGTTTGGTGTTAGAGATCAGCCCCATGGTCAATTTTTATTGAGAAACAACAAGGTTTACCCTTCAACTTCTAGGATCTCTCATAAATCATCTATGTTCTTGACAATGGGTGAAGAGAAAGACAATTCTTCTAATTTGAAAAGAAAGTATAAGGCAAAGAGAAAAGTCTCCTGAAGCAGCTAAAAAATCTGTTAGGGTTAAGATTTCTTCCTCCATAATGACCCATCAGGTAACTCCTCAAGGGTCTCCCCAGACTATTCCCAAAACTAGTCCTTGAAGACCTTCATCAAGAGGCGTCTGATTGGAGCATATGTTGATATCTATCTCTGAGATGCCAGAAATGACGCTAATAAATGAACCTGACAGTGATCGTGAGAAAAATAATACAGTCGTAGTGAAGGCGCAACCTATTCAGGCTATCTCAGCTTTAAATCTCACCCTCTCGGACCGTCTCTGGTGAACAAAGAAAAGTCATTTCCTCCCCCGGAAGTTAACATCATACCACCTTCAAAGAAAGACAAAAAAAGGAGGAGTAAACCACGTTTGCTCGGAACGAACCTAGAAAATATCTTGAGCAATAACATTTGTCAGATCGAACCCAAACATTTGCTTGCCCTTTATAAAATAAAGTACAATGTTAAAAAACAAAGAGAGAAGTAGCCGCAGGAGGCGGTTAGGGTTTTTTGTTTTTAGGGAATGTTCCTTTTTGTATTGAACTGTTTTTTTTATAATGCAAACCCAAGTAAGGCTCTCAATATATAGAGAACTTAGAGGCCTATACAAGGAAACTTAATACAGTGAATATTCTAACACTCCCCCTCAAGTTGTGTAGTGGGATCACCAATACCCAACTTGGATAAAACTGATTCGAATGTTCTTGCAGCAACCGATTTTGTCAGGATGTCTGCCAGTTGGTTTTCGGATCTAACAAACGGAAGTTCGACTGTCCCATCTTCAATCTTTTCTTTTATGAAGTGCCTATCTATTTCAACGTGCTTTGTTCTATCATGTTGTACCGGGTTCTCTGAAATCTTTATCGCAGCTTTATTATAGCACATTAACTGAGTTGGACACTTCAAGGGGGACCCGATTTCTTTCATTATCTTCTTTAACCAAAGTATCTCGGTAATCCCCTTAACGATTCCTTTGAATTCTGATTCAGCACTTGACAGTGATACTACTTTATGTTTCTTACTCCTCCAAGTCACCAAGTTACCTCAAAGAAGAGTAAAGTAGCCAACAGTTGATCGCTTGTCGTTAGGATTCCCTCCCCAATCAGCATCTGTGAATACTTCAACATCAAGGTGTCATTTTTTCTTAAAAATTATGCCTCTTCCTGGTGTGCCTTTGAGATATCGAATAATCCTCATTATTGCCTCTATATGGTGTTCCTGAGGATGATGCATGAACTGGCTAACTACTCCCACTGCGTATGCAATGTCGGGTCGAGTGTGAGCCAGGTAAATCAATTTTCCCACCAACCTTTGGTACCTTTCTTTACTCGCTGGTCTGGTCCCTTCAATTATCTTTAGTTTGTGATTCACAACCATAGGAGTGTCATTTGGTTTGCAATCCACCATGCCAACTTCAGCTAATAAATCCAATATATATTTCCGTTGGGAGATATAAATCCCTCCTCTTGACCTAAGAACCTTGATTCCTAAGAAATACTTCAATCCTCCAAGGTCTTTCATTTCGAACTTCTTGAAGAGTTTTTTTCCTAAGAGAGCTAATTTCTTCTTCGTCATTCCCCGTTATAATCATATCGCCGACATATATTATAAGACAAGTGACTAATTCTCCTCTCTTTTTGTAAAACAAGGTATTATCCCCATTACTCTGCTTGTATCTATACTGCTTCATTGTCATTGTAAATCTCCCAAACCAAGCACGAGGAGACTGTTTGAGCCCATATAATGCCTTTTTCGGTTTACATACCTCATTTTCTTGAAAACCATCATAGAACCCTGGTGGGGGTTCCATATATACCTCTTCTTCCAAGTCTCAATGTAAGAAAGCATTCTTTACATCAAATTGATGAAGAGGCCAATCTTTATTCGCGGCTATTGAAAGTAAAACTTTGATAGTATCAATCTTTGCAACCGGAGAGAACATTTCAGAGTAGTTTATACCATATGTTTGTGTATATCCTTTGGTAACCAATTATACCTTGTGTCGCTCAATGGTGCTATCAGATTTATATTTTATATTACACACCCATCTACACCCGACTGCTTTCTTTCCTTTTGGTAACACACAATTCTCCCATGTACCATTCTTTTTTAGAGCTTCCATTTCGGTATTCATTGCCTCATGCCATTCAGTCATCTTCTTAGCTTCTTGAGCTGTTTTAGGGATTTGTTCAGAGAGAATAGTAGCTGAAACGCCTTTGTAATCTTCGTCATTCCTTTCCTGTCCGTTTTTACCGGATATGTAGAAGCACGAGGAACGTGTTCCGGTGAATACCGGTCAGGGGGGAACCCCTCTATTTTTTCTTGGGGGAAGAACCGGAGTTTGAGTTTCAACAAATGAACTTCCTGAAATGCCATGGTCAGTAGCATTTTGTGAATTATGATATTGTAAATTGTTTACCTCTTGATGGACATTTTCTTCGGCTGATTCGCTGGTAGTATCCATGGAATTTATTTCTTGTTGGACATTGTCTTTGGGAGAATCATTGGTGGTAAGAACTGCCTCGTCAGTCTCCTTTATGTTGGAAGAGGCATGTTTGGTGGCGCCATCTACCGACTCTGTCGGCACATCCTCAAAGTAACTTTCATATAGCAACCAGTCGAGTGATTCACTTACTTTCTCCCACTGAGCACGAGATTGGTAGTCAAAAAAATAATCGGATTCTAAGAAGTCATAGTCCATGGTGACATGGATTCGACGAGTAACCGGATTGTAACATCGATAGCCCATTTGATGAACACCGTACCCAATGAATACACACTTTTCAGCACACAGATTAAGTTTGTTTCGACTAGTTTTGGGGATATGAACAAATACCAAACAACCAAAGACATGAGGTGGTAAGGTCATAACAGATGAAATTGTAACTTGGGTGGCAAACACTTGTAATGGAGTTTTATTTCCTAGACATCGGGTTGGTAGACGATTTGCAAGATACGTGGCTGTAGCAAGAGCTTCTGGCTAAAGATAATGAGGAACTCTAGATTCAATCATAATAGCACGAGTTTTTTCAAGTAAAGTATAATTTTTTTGTTCTGAAATGCCGTTTTGTTGAGGTGTGTTTGGACAAGTGGTTTGATGGATAAGACCATTTGTTTTGAAAAAATTATGCATTGTTTGGTTGACAAACTCCGTTCCATTATCAGAATGGAGAATCTGTATTTTGTTTTTCCAAATTGAGTCAAAATCATTTTGTAAAAACAAACAAATATTTCTCGTACTTCCGATTTATGTTTCATGAAGTATATCCAAGTCATTCTTAAGAAATTATCCACAGATAAAACAAATTATCTGATTTGATTGTTAGTGGAATTTGGTGCTGGACCCCAAACATCAGAATGGATTAGCGAAAAAGCATAATCAACTCTTGTATTACTTTGATTAAATGAGACCCTACAATTTTTTGCAAGAATGCAGGTTTTACATTTCTCATGAATGGAATTATTCAAAAAAAGACTAGGAAATAAACTTTTAAGATAGCTAAAAGAAAGAATGACCAAGTCACCAGTGCCATAACCAAAGTTGCCTTTCGGTTGTTCTGTGAGCAAGCATGGCATGCCCCTTATGAACTACCTCATCAACATAATAGAGACCTCCTTGTTCAATACCACACCCAATGATCTCCTTCGTACGAATGTCCTGTAAAATGCAAAAATATGGATATATAAGAACCACACAGTTGAGTTGTTTTGTCACTTGACTAACAGATAATAACTTTAAGAATAGTGAAGGAATGTAGAGGCAGTTTTTAATTTCCATTTTTTCCGAAAAAAATAATTGAACCTCCCCCTTTGACTTCACAAATTTCTCCACTAACAGTCTCAATATGGGACTTCTTTGGAGATGATATGTCACCAAAGTCTTTAGGATCATGAGACATGGTGCCCGTAGCCCCGCAATCAAATATCCAATTCATTGATTTCTCAAACCCTTTACCTCCAAGTTTTTCATAGGAGTTCATCGTCATTCCTCCAAAACTAGTGCCACGTCCTTGCTCATTTTTATTCGGATCTTCACCGCTACTTGTAGACAAAGCCCGTTTGAAATTAGATCTAAAACACTAGTTATTTTTCTCCTTATGACCGCCCTCCCACCATTCTGGATAGCCAACCAGCTGGAAACATGTCTCTTTAGTGTGTTTCTTCATCCCACAATGAGTGCAATACAACTTGGATTTATCTTCTTTCTCTTTGGATCGGAATTTAAACCTCTGTGCAGAATCTTTAGCAGCCAAACCCATTCCAATTTCAATCGAGTCACTATCAGAAGAACTTGATTTTAGTATATTAAGCCTGGCCACTTCCCTTCGTATTGTAGCATATGCTGTTTCCACGGAAGGAAGAGGATCTTTTTCAGGATATCTCTCTTGAGTGGTTCCAGCTTGTCATTAATCACCATTAGCAATTGATAGAGTCTTTGTTCTTAAGTCTTCTTATTATAGATCTGAATGTCTTCTGGGTCTTTCATAGGGTTCGGATTTCGCCTATCTATAGACATCCAGATGTTCTGCAGTTTGTTCCACAAGTCTTCTAGTGTATCAGACCCTTGCCTTAACGAATTAGCCCTCTTATGAAGGTCAAACACCTGTAACGAATCTGTACTAGAACCGTATATGGTGGTTAACCCATCCCAGAGGGCTTTTGCAGTGGGATATTGCGAGACATTATTCATAAAGTTGGATTCAAGATTCTGGATAATCATATGAAAACATATTGATCATCTTGTTTCCACCTGGTATATGTGTTGTCAGTTTTGGATGGAGATGTCGACTCCCCTGAATGTGAGAACCTCTCCCCCTCCCCCCAATTGCTTTCTTCATCAGGTTTGCCCATAGGGCATAATTGTCACCACCGAGTTTAATCCCTAGGGATAAATTCTCGGGGTTAGTTGTTTGTTGTTGTGTTTCGAGACCATTTCTCAGAATGGCAGCAATCTGCATTGTTAATTCATCAGGAATTTGACTGACCACGACTTTATTGCCAGCCATCTTTGTTGAGGATGTTCAGAATTCCCAGAATCACACGTGCTCTGATACCATGTTAAAAAAATAAAGAGAGAAGTAGCCGCATGAGGCGGTTAGGGTTTTGTGTTTTTAGGGAATGCTCTTTTTTGTATTGAACTGTTTTTTTATAATGCAAACCCAAGTAAGGCTCTCAATATATAGAGAACTTAGAGGCCTATACAAGGAAACTTAATACACTGAATATTCTAACATACAAGTACTTCCACCCATCCGAGAAGGTAATACTAAAGGATCGATGGTGCATCCCCAAAATTGTAATTATCTTATTCTCAACTGTTGGTGAGACATTGTTATCTGTTCGGGACCATGGCCTAATTCTCTATACGGAATTAGTGAATTGGGGTCTTCGTTTGCCTTAAGATCTTGCTTTGGTAGAATACTTCAACCTTATCGAACTTTTCCCATTACAGGCTGACCGTAATATATGGTATACGTTAATGGCTTCTATCATGGCCTCTAGGATTTCTGAAATTGAACTTTCGATGGAAGATCTTGTGTCAGTTTTGGAAGTGGCTAAGAACTCCCACTACCCATTTTAATCTCTTGGTAAAAGATTTTTTAGACCTGACAAGGAATGGAAGCAGTAATTTATTTTTATCTCCGGCTTGTGGGAAGCTGCCTTTGAAGACACCCCGGATATGCCTCATCGTGTAACTTTAAGATGGTCTAGAAGAGGTATTTTACTTGCACATTTTCATTGGTTGGTATTTTTATAATATGTTGAGATTAAACGTTTTCTTCTTGACAACTATGGAAAGGATTGCCAAACCTTTCAGAGATTATGTTGTCTCTGCGATTTGTTTTTAGAAGTTTAGTCTTTGAGTAGGTGACAACTAGAGTTACAGATTTCATCGATGCTTCACCCCATCGAACTTGGTTAGAAGCCAACTCTGGAGGTATGATCCTGGCCATAAATTTTTTTTAAAAGATTTCATGATTCCTCCCCCGGAAGTTGTTGTCCTCAAACGTTTGGAAGGCTTAGACAACATGGTTTTCCTACCCACTCACGCTAGAGCTTCCAGCCATCTTGATGCTGAGAAATCTGATAGGGAAGATGAGAGGACCGAGAAGGATGATTATGTAGACAATGATGCCGGTTTGGATTATGATGTCCTGGTAGCCAAGGACTAAAATCCAGGTGGAGCATGAGGTAGAGGTTCAAGAGAAACAATAAATTGATGCTCAACAGCCCCAAAACTTTGGAGTTTAAGGGCAACTTCATGCTGAAAATCAACCAGAAGAGCCAACTGATGTTCGGGGATCATTATCATCTGAGACTTTAGAGGAATAAAGGGTTGGTGCTGATTTTGAGACTGTGGTTGAAGTAAGACCAGCTAGGAGGGAAGGTGTTGTAAGGCCTCAGAGATTTTATGCTCAGGAGAAACAGATGAATCAAGTTGACAACGAAGGATAAAGTGATAATACAACAGCCCCAAGTTCCCCTCCCCCCAATTAAGAAGGTTGTTGTAGTGGACTCATATTCGGGTGGTGAGTTTGTTGTCCAAAAAATACCGGGTGCTGGGCAAGTGAATCAAGACGAAATTAATGGAGAATGAGAAGGTCTTTCTTCTGCCTCAGTTTATTTTGATGTTTATGAAAATGATTATGTCACCAGTGAGCTTAACAGGTTGTTGTGTGTTGTTGCTTTTCTTAAAAGGAAATCCAACTGTAAGGACCACTATAAGAATTAAGTCATTCAGAAGAGGGCCAATGTGAGGAACTTAAACACTGAAATAAAGAATTTGAATACTAAAGTGGCCAATCTGAAAACCATTCCTAAAAATTTGAATATTGAGGTCAATAGGCTCAAATCTGATGCAACAAACTCAAGTACCAAGGTGACCAACTTAAAAAAGGTAGTTGAAGACCTGAAGGGGAAACTGACTGGGTTGCGGAGTGTTAAAGAAGAGCTTACTCAGGAGAAAAAAATATGATGACTATCAGAAGAAAATTTCTTCCTTAGAGACCAGCCTTTCCGAGGAAAAGGTAAAGTATGATGATGAGGGAATACTGGATTACCCAAGATCTCCAAAGAGATACCTTGGTAATAGTCTCACCGAATCTTGCACAAAAACTAAGAGTTACTTTGAGAGATTCATTGAAGACCTCAAAAATGTTACTAAAGAGAATGAATTTTTGAAGAAAAACTTTTAAGTTGAGAAGAAGAAAAATTTAAATGCTTATGCTGTTGATGTTGTCGCTCGCCTCGAACAAAGAGATGCCAACCTGATGTCAACTTTTGTACTGGAGATACATTAACATTTTCCTTATATTAAATTGGGTAGTCTTTGGCAACGCGTGATAGAAAAACATCGCCCAGTTGGCGTTTCCGCAAAAGATTTGGTGAGTAGCAGTGATTCAGAGAGTTCTTCCTCCGAGTCTAGCCCTTCAAAAGGTAGCAAGGAGAATTCTACTTCCGACTAGTGTTATTGTCTCCTCGTTTTTTATATTATCTCTTTTACTGACTGTTTGAAGGCATAACTTATGGGGTTTTATTTTGTGTAATCATTTTTGTACAGTAACTTTTACTTTATGTTGTGGAAAGTATTTAAGCTCTTCCTCCACTTCTTTCTACTAAAGTTCTCCATATGGACATAGCCATTATTTCACTCTAAATAATTTAGATGATCTTAATTAGTTCAAAAAAATGAACATTTTGCCTTCCAAATAATTTTGGAAGACCTCTATTAGTTCAAAACAATGAACATTTTTCCCTCAAAATAATTTTGGAAGACCTTTGATGGTCCAAAACAATCAAAATATTTCCCTCTAGAGAATTTTGGAGGACCTCTATTAGTTCAAAATAATGAACATTTTTCCCTTCAAATAATTTTGGAGGACCTTTATTAGTTCAAAACAATGAACATCTTGCCCTCCAAAGAATTTTGGAGGACCACTATTAGTTCAAACTAATAAACATTTTTCCCTCTAAAGAATTTTGGATGACCTCTATTAGTTTAAAACAATTAACATCTTGCCCTCCAAAGAATTTTGGAGGACTTCTATTAGTTCAAAACAATAAACATCTTGCCCTCAAAATAATTTTGGAGGACCTCTGTTAGTTCAAAACAATGAACATCTTGCCCTCCAAAGAATTTTGGAAGACTTGACGAAGTTAAAAATGCACTCAGCACAAACTATTTTTAAGATGACAAACTGATATTGTATATAAGTTGGCTATTAGGACACCTTATTAAAACCTTCATGCGCCACCGGGGTAGGAAAGCGTATGCGACCGATACTTACATAATTCATAAATAAAATATTTACAAGTTTACATAGTAATTCTATATATAGCTTAAGATGTTCGATATTCCATGGATGATGAAAATCTATTCCCAACTAGTCCTTGAGTCTATATGTCCCTCGCTTGACTTTCTTCGTTACCGTATACGGACCTTCCCAATTCGGATCCAATTTGCCCAAACATTCTTTTGTTTGGAGGAATACATTTCTTAGCACTTTATCCCCTTCTTCAAATTCTTTTCTTCTTACTTTCGAAGCATAATGACTTCTCATTAAAGTCTGGTAATGTAATGAAATCAATTGAGCCCATTATCATTTGTCTCCTCGAATTTCTTAGCACTTTATCCCCTACTACATGTTAGAATATTTAACACATAAAATTATTTAGTTTAAAGGTTTACGATGTATAAACTCATCTATAAGTTTTCATAAAAAAAATTAGAATTGAAATCTATCACGTCATAAGCCTCACCTCGTGTATTATATATAAAATATCGGTCTTCAATTTCCAAATTATATAAACAATCGAATTTATCTAGTTTGGATATGCATTAAAAAAGTTGGCATCGTCAATGGAAGTAACTTGTTTCAACTATAAAAATTCTTCCAAAAATCATTAGATGAAAAAATATGCATATCGAATGCGGGGGCATCATTCTGACCAACCAAAGTGTATAAGATGATCTCGTGCAAACCCAAAGTCGATCGATATGGCATTAGAGTGACCAACAACTTGAAATCTCTTTAGCCTCATCACTCATCAGCACTAGCCAAACAACCTTAGATCCTTCCCAATATTCATAATTTCCCCAAAATGATGAGTCTGATGTGCCAGCCAGTTGGGCAACCAATTACCCAAATATATATGGTAGGAGTGTTGCACTACCCTTAGGGTATGGGCCAGTACCATTATAACATATGATGAATTTATTATGGAAAAAATATGATATATTTGTGGTGGAAATATACGATGAATTTCTTGTTGAGTCATTGTCATTGTCGGTAGGGATTAAAGGAACTCGAGGTTGAGACCCTTGTGTTTCTTGAGCTTGTTGAAAAATTATTTGTTCCATTTGTGAATATTAAGTAGGTATTTAGACATGTTTGCTAGGAATATGAGTACCACATATTCCGCCTCCATATATAAGCAAGAACAATCGATCTCCACACTAGTATGATATTATCCGCTTTGGGTCCAAAGGCCCTCACGGTTTTGTTTTTTGTCCACTTCCAAAAGGTCTTATACTAGTTGAGATACGTTTTTACTTATATACCACTGATCCTTCCCATGTCTAACCGACGTGGGATGTGGGACTTTGGTCGCCATCCTAACAAATCCTCCTCTCAAATGAAGTACCACGTTAGCCTCATCTTAATTGACTTTCATCTGCCCACTCTAATCAAGTTAGTAGTCTACCTGACGTCTAGTGGCACTACAGATGTTACTGCTTACCTCCTATTAGACCACTCTATCTTGTTCCTTAGCTCCATTCCCCACTCCAATCAAGTACCATTTTCTTGATGAGCCATGGACACTCCGAACTAGGATCTCTAAAGCAGATCACATTGAGCATGACATCTAACTTCTTCATGTTCGACCTCCGAGAATTAAACTACCATCGCATTCTGTCTGGGCCTCCACTCTGATACCATTTGTTGGGAATATGGATACCACATATTCCATCCTCGTATATAAGTAAGAACAATCCAATCTCAACACTAGTATGATATTGTCCGTTTTGGCACCCGAAGGCCCGCACAGGTTTGATTTTGGTCAACTTCCAAAAGACCTCATACTAATGAAGATGTATTCTTTCTTCCCATGTTTAACCGATGTGAGATGTGAGACTTTGGTCGCACCTAAAAATCCTCCTCGAACAAAGTACCACTCTAGCCTCCTCTCAATTGACTTTTATCTGCCTACTCTAGTCAGGTGGAGAGAACCATGAACTCTAGAACTTTAGGGAGGATCTATCTGCTCACTATCAAATGACAATGTACCGCTCTTTGATCAAGTCACATGCTTGATGAGCTACCAGGCACTTCATCTATAGATGACACTGCACCACTTCTTGATAAAGCCACCTGCTTGATGAACCATCAGGCGCTTCAACTATCCAGCAGATCATTCACCTTGAGTATGGCTCCTGGCTTCTGGTAAGATGTTCAGTATCTGAGAATTTCACCCACATCAACACCCACCACATCGCGTCCCATCTGGGCCTGGTGATCTGATACCATTTGTTAGGAATATGAATACCACATATTCTGCCTCTATATATAAGAAAGAACAATCGATCTCCACACTAGTATGATATTGTCCATTTTGGGTCCGAAGACCCTCACGGTTTTGCTTTTGGTCCACTTCCAAAACGCCTCATACTAGTTGAGATATGTTCTTACTTATATACCACTGATCCTTACTATGTCTAACCGATGTGGGATGTGAGACTTTGGTCGTTATCCTAACAATTTTGTTAGGGAGGGATATGTTAGGAAGGTATTGTTGAGGCAAGTAAATATATTCGTTTAATGATTAAACATTCGTGTTTATGGGTTAGACTGGCCTCCTATTATACCATTCATGTGGTGATGGGTTATATAGGGTTCTCAAATATATGTTTCTCTTTTGTATTTTTATGGTCACGCGTTGAGGTTCGAGTCATGCTCATCAGTATATCGTGAAGGAGACATCAATGTTTTTCGTTCATACTGGATGCTCATTGATTTGATTTTTCTTTGAGATCATTATTTTTAGTTTTGAACAATAAATTGCACATATATATGATATTTTTGTAAAGGTCTCCTATCATAGAGCTTGTAGCATCATTACCTTCATATTCATCATTATTATATGGACGTTGGATATCAGATCTTAGTCATAAAGCATAAATATCAATCGTATTTTGCAAAATTCGTAATTGATTTGTTTGCTTATCCTTCATTTTCTTTATAAACCGCTCAACATCTACACGGTCAGTGATTGTGGCAGCAAGATCAACATGTTGTCCCTTAGGTGCCTTATCATCAAGAAAATGATCGATTTCCACATTGGAATTCATCATTTATATTTTTTGGTTTGCTCATTACTGTTTTTTGAAAGAAAAATAATTATGATACCAATCAGTTCTCACCGACGATACCAATCTGGTGAAGTTAATTTGTGTTAGAGTCTTATTTGATAAAATCTGATGATCAATATGGTGAATAAGTTGGTATAATAAGCATTATGGAGGCTAGCTGAGAGTTGTCAGAGGTTTGGCCGAAACTTAGAAGGAAGATGCACGAGTTCAATAACTTCGCAAATATAAAAATTGTTATGGTTGCTGGAAAGAAAATAAAGAGGAGGTTAGAGTAGAATATGTTTTATATTGAAAATAACCATAAAAGTAAAGAATATAATCTTATTAGCTAAAAAAATTAAATAATTCCCCATTGTGAATATTTCTTTATTTCACCATTGATTGGTAGGTTTTTTCAACATAAGAATGTTTTGCCAAATATTATAGATGTTGCCCATATTGGATATATTTCTTGGGTTATATTCTTCAAAACCGAATATACATCTCTATAACGTGCACCCGATAATATTAAGTTACAAACCAACTTCTCTTCGTTCAATTTTGTTTTGGTAGCATGTAAATAACTTTTAATATGGATGACTGGTGGATGGTTGTGTTGCCTACATATAACGGCCAATCGCCAATAACTAAGGTATGACATTATATAATAAATTATTGACTATATAAAATTATCATATTTTTTAATCACAAGTGTTCTTATGTTTACATCATCTGCACAAATATTTCTGTAAACATCATACCTCTCGCATTTGTAAAACAACCTAAGAGATTTCCCACTTCGTCGAACTATCATAAAATCTCATGATGATGATGTATCCTAAGTTCTAAGCTACACAATGAACTCATTTATTCAACTTGGATTTAATATAATACTCATGCGTAGAAAACTAGATGTGCGTAATCGGAGCACAAACATGTTTCCTTCTTAAGTTCTTAAGAAATTCAATCACCATTCATAATTAGAGCATGCCCATAGTCCTAAAACAATATAAAACTTCTAAATACAAAGCATGATATAACAGAAGTAATGCATATACATTTTCGCATGTTGCACGCAAAATTCATGTATAAATTCACACAAGACACAAAAAAGTGCTTACACCTTTTGTTCAAACCATGCAAAAGTGTCAAAAAAAATGCATTGAATATGCAAATGTGCATAAGAATATTGCATTGAACATAAAAAATGCAAAATTGTTTTTTGCATAAACCTTACAAAAATACTTATGAGTTTCACTTGGTTCATAACAAATTCATAAGTTTTTTGTATGGTTTGTGCGAAATTATAGTTTTGAGGTTTAAAAATAGAAAGTTACCTCTATTTATGCATTATAGGTCTTTTGATATGTCATATATTTGTATTTGATTCCACGATTATGAATTCGTGTTGAATGTAACTAGTTTTTAGTTTAGTTTACTGTTTTAGAAAGTAGGATTATATATTTCGAAATTAGTGTTTTGGATGTTTAGTCATTGTTAATTGACACATTGTAAATAATTTCAACAATTGTGAGTAAAATTTATTTTGCAAGTGGTGAGAACGTATTTAAAATTTCTTAGCGAGAAAAATAATTGCACCATATTTAAAATTGAAACTTGGATAAGGGGAGAACTATAAATGTAATTAATTTTGTTATGGAAAAATTTATTAAAATTTCACTATGTTATTATAGCCCTTACCTGGAAACAAATTGCCATTTTATATTTATGAAAAAAGAAGTATAAAATATATCTTTACTATATTTTAAACTTTTTCTGTCTTCTCTATTTGAGAATCCAAAACGTTACAAAAAATTATTTTTCAAACATATTTTTTTGTCCAAAATGAACAAACAATTGCGTTAAGGTTGAATTTATGTTCTTCAAGTACACTTGTTGTATGTATTTGTTCATTGATTCATTATTTATTTGACTTTGAATTTTAAAAAATCGAAAATTTATTATTATTTTTGCATTTGAAGTTGTTGTTTGTTCAATTCTCTTGTCGTTAAATGTTATTCGGTAGTTATTATATATTTTGATGATTTCTTTTTGCTTTGTTGGATGATTTTGAGTTTTCTTTTTTTTTTCCAGTCTTATATTTTCGCACAATTCGTGCTTAAATCCGACATAGTTTTGCACGACCCATGCAAAGTTTTCGTAATTGTAATGATTGTAAAAACTTTATATAATCCATAAATAGTGCAGAATTATAACAATAATATTCTTTTTGCATAGATTATGCGAAGATGACCAACATTTATGCACATAATAAACTATTATTTTGCAGAAAAAGAAACTTAAAATACCTTCATTATCATATGTGGAAGTGAAATAAGTTATATAGTCTTAAAATCCCAAATCCATCCGGTTGAATATATTAAGCCCAATTTTATATTTTAAAATTTTAAATAATACATAAAAATATATTTTATAGAACAAAATAAAAAAAATTTAATCTTTGTTATTTCATTTCAAAATTTTGAAACATTATATATATATTAGATACAATTTTTTTAATATATATATAGCTTATAAAAAAACATGAAAATAAATTGGAAACATGATAGATAAAACGTGACTCAGTTTGACGAATATTAAATAGTTAATGAATGTTATATGTGCAAACTAAATGTGGTGGAACATATGTTGATAAATCAGATATTATCTTTATCTATGTGAGAGATTAAATTTGTATAATTTAAGAAATTCAATTATATAAGTTTTGTCATCGCTCAACTTTAATTTGGTTTGAAATAAGTTTTATTAGTTAAGATTAAGAGATAAGTAAAATTTTGTCTCAAAGACTGAAACACAATCATTCGTAAGTCTGGTTATACAATTTTTGGTGAGTTTGTTTTGTCTTTTGGATAAATAATATAATATTAATAATGCAGTTTATATTTATTTTATGTTTTTTAAATTCTTTTTAATATAATATATAATATTTACATGACCATACAATATGTATGGATCATGGTTATGTTATTAGATGTGCATCACATTTTGCACAAACATTTATAAATGTATTCATGTATGTATGATACGAGGTCATGTGTGGACAATATGAAATCATGTGTGGACGATGTTGATTCTTTATGGACGATGTTGGTAGTCACGTGTGGACAATATGAGGTTCATGTGAACGTTGTGTGGACGATACAAGGTCTCGGGTGGACGATATTTGTCAGGATTAGACCATCAAAATTCTCGCGGGGACGATGCATGCATGATTTAATTCATTCATCATTGTATACATGATAAACTGTTTGCAATTTTCTATAAATAGACTTGTCTTTTCTATATATTGTGTTATAAATCCGATCTGAGCAGTAGTTCTCACCCTAATATAGTTTCATATGTTGGTAACAGATCAAACTATGTTAGCACCTTGTTTGTTCATTTGACAAACCTTAAGAGAAAGTCCGTATTGTTAGTCATGGACAGTGGCGGATCTAGGAATTGAAGTAAGGGGGGCCAAAATTCTCGTCGAATTCTTGAATTTTATCTCTAACATTACTATCAGAATTTTCAATAAGTTCGCGTAGTCCACTATATATTCATTCATTCAAATGAATAATCTACACTATCATCGTTAGGTTTTGATATAAAGGCAATCGGATTAGGATCAATCATATTATTATTACTCGAGCTACTTGAAGAACCAACATTATTCTTTGGTTTAAATATATATAGATATATATATATCTAACAATAAATTTTAATGTATCTTAATATATTATTATTAAAAGATATATAAAATAAAATATAACAAAACCGAATTTAATATCTTAAAAAGATATTTTAAAATTTAGATAAAAGTAAATAAAATTTGTTATAAAAAACATTTTTGAAAAATAGATGAAAATATTAATATATTATTTTTAAAAGATATTTAAAAAAATATAACAAAATCATTTAATATATAAAAGATATTTCAAAAGATAAATGTATAAAATATATTTTTAGAAATGAATTGAAATAAATTTAATTTTTTATATAAAAAATATTTTTTAAATACATATAGATAAAATCAAATTTTTATGTAAAAATTATATAAAATTAAAATCAAATTTGTATTAAACATAATTTATAATATAAATATATAATTTTATTTAAAAAAAAACAAACAAATATTTCTATATATATTGCCTTTAAACTAAGTAAATGTATTTTCATTTTCCTAAACCACAAATCAAATCAGAAAAAAATATTGATTAACAAGTGTTTTAAGATCAAAATAATAATAAAATTTAAAAAAAACAAAAAAAAAATATACATACCTTGAAAAAATAAATTGGTGAAACTCCTTTGGATTGTGTTCTTCATTTTTCCATTTTCTTTAAGTTCTTTCATCGAAATATATATATTTCGTTCCTATGCAACAACTCATTATCTTTTTCTAAATCAAAGTAAGAGATAAAATATAATTAATTAGAAAGACTAAACGAAATATTATTAGTCAACTAGTTTTTAAATTAAAAATATTCTACCATTATTTCAGACATTAAATTTAAAACATTCATAAAAACAATTATTATCTTAAATTTTTACTTTAATATTATATAAATACTTATTACCTTAAAAAATTATAAAACATATATTTCAGGTAGGGGGCCTACGCCCCCTGCTCCCAACGTAGATAAGTTAGTACATTAATGGGTCAACAAAAATTTGAACTTGTATAGAGTTTTTTTGTATTCATTTTTGTTTATGTCTTATACACATTAATATGGAACATCTAAACTCTTTGAGTCTTCCACGCGTGTGTATATGACTTAAGATTTCATCTTCTTAGTTTTCAGTTAAATATGAACATCATCATTCATTTATGTTGGTGTAAGAGCTCAGCTTGTAGGATCGAGGTATGGCAAAATAATTTTATGTTTTGTAGTGTTAAAAGTTTAGGTTAGAATATGTTAAACATGTAAGATTTAAATGGATTAAATTTAAAGTTTGTAGATGTCAAACCTCCCTCCTTCCATTTCCGTTTTCATTTCCATCTTCAACACTCTCCATTAACTAAACTTTCAACCCCAATCCCAAACAAAAAATCAACATCAAGCATGTCATTCTCTTCGTTACCATCATCACCGTCGCCATTAAGAGAGCTCAACAAAGAAGACAACAAAAAAAACAACAAAGAGAACTTAAAACAAGTTTTGAAATACCATAATCAAACTAAACCCTAATCATTCTTGTGAAGACCATCGGATCCTCCACTTGGTCACTTCGGGTCAACCCGAGTAGCGACAATTTACACCCGACCGAATCTTATCTGATCGCGCCACCGATCGAGTCGGTCTCGGAGTCGGAGTCAGGTTTCGTCGCGCATTATGCTCCGAAAGAGCATTCGTTAGAGATTAGAACAAAACTTCCGTCTGGTTTTTTCCCTAATTCGTTCCCCGAGAATTCGTTTCTCGTCGGAATCTCCTCGATTTTCTGGCGAGAGGCGTGGAAATACGGAGAGAGAGCATTCAGATATTGTAATCACGACGTTGGACATGCGATTGCTGCTGTTTCGATTGCGGCTGCTGGACTTGGCTGGGACGTGAAGCTTCTCGATGGATTAGGGCACAAGGATTTGAAGAAGCTAATGGGGCTTGACGATTTTCCGGAGTTTCAAATTCCATCGAAATCGGTTAAAGGTAAATTTCCCCAGATTGAATTTGAGCATCCAGATTGCTTGATACTTGTTTTCCCTAATGCAAATAGCAAATTTGATGTTAATTATGAGGGTTTAAGGTCTGCCATCAATGAGTTTTCGAGTTTGGAATGGCTTGGAAGCCCTAACTTGCTTAGCAAGGAACATGTTTGTTGGGATATAATCTATAAAACAGCCATAGCAGTGGAAAAGCCCTACTTATTAGTTCAAGATAGTTTTTCCATTGACCGTTTTCAAGCTAGGAAACCCTTCAGTCCGAATTCCTATAAGCATTTTACAGTGAGCGAACTTGTGAGAAAACGAAGAAGTGCTGTTGATATGGATGGTGTAACCGAAATGGAGAAAGAGACTTTTTACCAGATATTATTACATTGTCTGCCTTCTGGTTCTTTAGAGGGAAAGCAACAAAAAAGGCAGTTAGGATTTCCGTTCCGGGTTCTTCCTTGGGATTCCGAGGTTCATGCTGCTTTGTTTGTCCATAGAGTTAAAGGACTACCAAAAGGGTTGTATTTCTTAGTGAGAAATGGGGATCATTTTGATGAGCTGAAGAAAAGTTCGAGGGTGGAGTTTGAGTGGGTTAAACCAGAAGGGTGTCCTGATGATCTTCCTCTGTATGAACTTGCTAGAGGTGATTGCAAGCAGTTGGCCAAGAGGTTATCGTGCCTCCAGGTATCGATACTCATAGTTTGATGATTTTTGGGTTCTGCTTTTGGTTTAATTGCAGAAAAGAGGGAGCGAAAGAGAGAAATATAGAAGTTGTAGAGGCTTAAAGTCATAATTAGTCCCCGGAGTGTATCAAATGTACCATCACTAGTCCCAGGAGCTAGGATATTTCACGGAATAATTTTTAGGTTAAAAAAGACTAACCGTATGTCAATTTAATAACATGGGATTACTAGTGTCGTGTTTGATATCTCAAGAGTACTTATAATGTAACGAAGGTGTAGTTTCTTGATTGGGTGCCGGAGGATTAACCAGCTTTCAAAGGCAGATAGAAAACAGTTGTTTCAAGACATAGTTGTTTAGTTTCGTTTATAATAAGCCTGGACAACAGTAGCAATATATGATATACACTGACTTCAATGTGAATTGCTTATCTCATGTGCTAAAGCCGAAAGTAGATTTTTAGCTAGGTTTAGCTAACAAACAAATAGTTTGAGCTCGACTTACGCTTGACTCTATTCGATAATTATCAAGCTTCAACTACTACATAGGCTTGAATTTGTATCAAGCCAAACAGGAATATCTCCATGTGACTCGTTTAGAGGCTCGAAATCTTAGATCAATCTTGTGCTTGTGTAGGATCGGCTTGAGTTTGTTCTGAATATTCAAATATGATAAATTTAAAATTTTCCAAGTAGGAGTTTGAGTAATTGAAAAGTGGCTGACCTGAGATCCTGACAAAAAATCAAGCTCGAGCTCAAGTACATCTTTTTGTTCATGAGGCGAAGTCGTCTCAAATCCCACCTTAGTTTCGCCTTTTGTATACTAGTTTTGCTATATGCCAGGTCGCATACTAATTTCAGAACAATATTTCATGTACTATTTAACTTTTGATAGACCGGGTATGAAATGTATAAAACCTTTGTCCTGAGTTTTCAGGAGACTAGGGTATAATATAAAGTGATGGGAATTAAGAATATAATGAACTCGTTACTGTCCTAATCTCTATATGTCGCAGAATTGTTGCTCAACATTTGTACTTGATACAGGACATTGCAAGTGATGGCTGTTTCAGCCTAGGTATGGTAGCTCACTTTGAGCCTACATTACGTCAAATGGGTGCTTGGATGTATCCCCGGCTTTTTTGGGAGACCGGAGTTCTTGGACAGGTGTTGTATCTCGAAGCGCATGCCGTTGGCGTATCTGCAACTGGAATCGGTTGCTATTTTGATGATCCCGGTATGTCATAACATTTCTAGAACGGTCATGCTTTCTATTGTGGCAATCCTAAGTGATAGTGCTATAAATGTTTTGATGTTAAAAATACTCAATGAATTCGGCTATTGAATTTATGTCGGACACACATCAAATTGTTAGGTAAAAGGTTTTTTAATGAATGAAAATACAAAATTTTGAAGGACAGATAAAATAGTGTTTCCCCTGTGGACTATAAAGGTTTTTTTTTTCAAAACTCATTAACTATGAGTCTCTATGACTATAATTTAGGGGTTGTTTGGTGCACAGCGCATTTTTCTTATAAACAAAAAATTTGTTTGATTGGTGTAACTTTTTCGGTTTAAAGTTTTGTGTTGTTTTGACAGCAATCCTTCTTTCATTACAAGTCGACTATTTTTAATTATGCATCAAACCACCTCTGATATTTTTCTATAAAAAGCAACTTGTTATGAATACGTATTTCAAAGAAGCTTTTAATTTTGAAGTTGTGTGCCAAACAACGGCTAAGAAACTTCATTAGTCACCGGAGTTAGTCAGATGTTTCATAATTATCACTCAAATTATATTTGTTTCATAATTGCCACTCAAGTTATATCTGTTTACGTTTATAGTCACTAGCGGTGACTAAAAATGAAAATGAAAAACCAACATTAGTGACCATCAGTGAAACAGAGTGACTGTTTTGATACAAAAATTAAATAAGTGGCACTTTTGAAACAAGTGATTAACTCCAGTGACTAACCATGATTTTTAGCCGCCAAACAACCCCTCAGATTACTGTAACCTATTAGTCTGCTGCTCTCTCGAATTGCTTTTCATAAGAAGCAACACTGTGCAATGGTATATTATTGTATAGACTGGAAAAAGATTTTGTTATATGAGAATATACTTGATAATTATTATTGTTAAATACATTATAGCTTTTCTTTACTTTATATTTTTTTGCAGTTCATGAACTTCTTGGGTTTAAAGGATCAAACTTTCAGAGTCTTTATCATTTCACAATAGGGGGTCCAGTCTCGGATGAGCGAATCATGAGCCTGCCGGCATATCCAGGTCCTAACCTCGATTCATGATAAAGAAGTGACTATACTTTTGTATACAAATTAAGTAGAACAGGCAATGCTGTTAGGCTTTACACTAGTAATTCCCCTGTAATTAAGCACTTTCATAATCAGTTGATAAAGGCTTCATTGTAACTTTAAGTTACATAGTTTAGGTGACTTCACTACTTATAAAGTGCCACAAAATCAGCTTACATTTAGGACTGTCAATTTGGTAAGGAGGATTGTGTCCTCCTAAAACCCAAAACTGACAGGAAAGTTTAAGATTTATAGGTTTTTTGGGTGGTGGGATTAGCATATTTTTCGCATTCCATGGTTTTCTCTTTTACCCAACAAGTGTCGACGGAAGTTGTTAGCGCCGAACAAATTAGGTCGGATTTGTGTCTGTGTTTACCGGTGGTAATCAGTCATATTTGCCTGTGATTTTTTTTTATTATAATTTTTTTAAAATAAATGAAAATAGTTCATACAAAAAATCTGAAACATACCCAAAGAGATACAATCGACTGATGTAAAGTTACTGGAGAACTACAAACACGAGGATAAAAAAATTAAATAAAACATTACAGGGTAAAAAAAATTGAAATAAAACATGATTTTCTTTAAAAAACAAATCCAAGTGATAATTTTGGAACTAAAAACTCTAAACCGTCTCTGGGAAGTCCACCGCAAATCTCATTAATTAGTTTGTTTTTATGTTTCATTCAATTTTATTTTATAACTATTTTTTATTTTTATTTTTTTATTTTTTTATATTTTTTATTTTTGGGGTTCTTTTGACGTTTTGATCATTTTTATTTTCAAAATTTGTTTTGGATGGAAAATAGTCTAACTTTTGTTTATAAATTTGTTATGGTTTTCATTATTCTACGTCACTACATTTGTCATGTTGAAGAGCGAGATACGCCGATTATTTTGATAATTATCTCTATACATTTATTGTTTATGTTTTTTGAAAAGAATTTATTAGGATACGATTTTTTGACCTTTGATTAAACAATTAAATATCGAAACTTCTTTAATGAATTTTAAAACAAGGAGAGGTCTTATTGTTTGGAATAGTAAAAAGTTCAAAAATCTTAAAAATGATTTTAAATAAATTTATGGTTAAAGTCATCCAATTCCAAAATAATGATCTTTCCGTAATTTTTTTTTTTTTTTTTTTTTTTTTTTCGGAGGGAACCCGCAGCCGCTACTCAGAGTGCAATGAGTGCGCACAGGGTAAACCCTCAGTCTGACGCGATAGCCTGCAAACCAACGCCAGAAGGTAAACCACACAAGGTGACAGGCTCAGCCGAGAAAGCGTATGTAAAGGGACTCGAACTCATGACCTTTTGGTTATAAGAATGCCATACTCAACCAACTCGGCTACCCCCTTGGGGGCATGATCTTTCCGTACTATATTGTGGTGGTGAGGATAATTTTAATATTTGTTTATATTTATATCTTATAAATTATAAAAAAAGATTTATTCGTTTTTGTTTGTAATAGTCTAATATCTGAGGTGTATAGTTTACCATATTTAAAGGAAACTTTTTAATTAGAACGGATACATAATAACTCAGTTCGGATTACGAAAATATCGTTAGATCTGAGATGGATTACAAACGAACTTTCAAACGTAAATAAGACCATTGTTTTTTTTATGTTCCAAAACTTTTTAAACTTGCATAATAAATTTTATGTTCTATGCCGGGGTTTATTTTTTAACTTTACTTCTCTTTTCAAAATAGAGAATAACTTTCTTTTCTCTTTTCAAAATAGAGAATAACTTTCTTTTCTCTATTTTGCTCAACAGCTGCTCCAGCTCTTTTTTATCACTATTTATGGAAACCAAGGATGTGTGAATTAATATTATAGATTCGTAATAGCAGATGATAGTTTGTTCTCACAAACAACCAATATTTATGGAAACCAAGGATGTGTGAATTAATATTATAGATTCGTAATAGCAGATGATAGTTTGTTCTCACAAACAACCAATACGTAAAGGTAGCAGCCACATTGACATATATATTGGCATATATTATCTATCAAGTGTAGAAAATAGTGTTTCGTTTCCGGATAATCTCTGAAGTCTTGTAAACAATTTCTTATTGAAATATTTTTGGGGTTCTCCAAAAATTTCAATTGGATAAAATCAGAGATATATATTTTGAACAAAGAGGATGAAAAATGATATGATATCCTTTTCAACAGAACCCATATTTATAAATTCGACCAACCAAAAACAGTTTGGAAGTTAGGGCATCTTAACTGGTTTTGTAATAAAACGGTTGAAATTTAAAATTTGAATAAAACGGTCAAATTTTCAATTTCGAAATTCTGTTGACTTGCAACAATAGCCGATTTAACCAAAATAATTTTTTTTCCAAGCTGACCTGTCAGCTCGACCCCAGCCAGGGGCTCCGCCCCTTGACCCCGCTAATCATGATATAATCTAACAAGCGTGCACTCCACACTCTACGACTTGTTTGATAATATATCATGATTAAATTGGTCGATTAGTCGATCCAATTACACTAAATATAAATAACATCAAGTAGTGACACCAATCTGATATCTGAAACTATTATAACAATCTTCAAAGTACGTTCAAATCAACGCATTTTGATAAACGAATGTTGATATTCCATTCATTCAGATTTTTCTCATAATTTCAAAATTAGTTCCATCTGAGAACAATAAAGCTTCGACATGTAACGAACATGTCATTAAGTTTTACCAATTAATGTTCATTCACTTAGGTTCTAACAGCTAAGTCTCTGCAAACAAGTTTTAACATATAATGTTCATCCACTTGGGTACAACGGTTCGTTGAACATATGTCCCGACTGATGACGCGGCGGAAACAGAAGAAGAAGCAACGATAGATGAAACCCTAATTCAAGGGTAACATGATGCAACCCTAATCTAAGGGTAACAAAGAGTGAAATTTTCAGAGATAAAAAATCTATTATTTCAAAAACTTCAAAATAACTTAAGGCATATGAGGCTTTATATAATAGCTTCTCAAAACCTTAAATTATAATACAAAGAAATAAAATAAATATTTTAAAATAAAATCAAATAAAATCAAATCTTAATATAATTAGATTTGATTTAAATACATAAGATATTTGAATAAAATAAAATAAAATAAACAAGGCTTTTGTTTGGACTTTCTGGGCTACATCATCCTCTCCTGGTTGACAAGAATTCGTCCTCGAATTCACAGCACCATCATCATCAAGAACCCAAATTATTTATTTTATTCTATTCAATCGTCACATTGGGAATTATAATTGTTGGCCTTATCGGAATAAGATAAATTCTTCTCGAGTGTTCCTTATTGGAAGTCACATTGAAGCCATCTAGTTGAAGGGAAAAAATAGTTTCGAAAACCTTTTCATAGCCTGAAGACAACATCCCCATGTCCAGTTGATGAAAAAAATGGTTTTGAAAACCTCTTCATAGCCTGAGACAGCATCTCGATAAGAAATTTTTACCTTGATTTGACGATTGATAGCCAATTTAAACTCCTTCAGTAACCGGTCAATACGATCGTCATTGAAACAGTTGGTATGGCCCCTCATACTCAAACGATCTTCCCGGTCTTCATGACCACGTGTGTTGTTCTCTTCTTTAAACCTTGAATCAGATGAAATCAGGATTCAGAAACATGCTTGACCCCGTAGCAGGAACTGAGGCTCTGATACCAAAATGATGACGCGGCGGAAACAGAAGAAGAATCAACGATAGATGAAACCCTAATTCAAGGGTAACATGATGCAACCCTAATCTAAGGGTAACAAAGAGTGAAATTTTCACTTATAAAAATATATTATTCCCAAGACTTCAAATAACTTAAGGCATAAGAGGCTTTATATAATAGTTTCTCTAAACCCTAAATTAGAATACAAGGAAATAAAATAAATATTCTAAAATAAAATAAAATAAAATAAAATAAAATCTTAATATAATTAGATTTGATTTAAATACATAAGATATTTGAATAAAATAAAATAAAAAAGGCTTTTGTTTGGACTTTCTGGGCTACATTATCCTCTCCTGGTTCGAATTCACAGCACCATCACCATCAAGAATCCAAAATATTTATTTTATTTTATTCAATAGTTACATTGGGAATTATAATTGTTGACCTTATCGGAATAAGATAAATTCTTCTCGAGTGTTCCTTATTCAAAGTAACATTGAAGCCATCCGGTTGATGAAAAAAAAATCGAAAACCTTTTCATAGCCTGAAGACAACATCTCCATGTCCAGTTGATGAAAAAAGATGGTTTTGAATTTTTTTTCATAGCATGAGATAGCATCTCGATAAGCAATGTTTACCTTGATTCGACGATTGGTAGCCAATTTAAACTCCTTCAGTA
Organism: Limnanthes douglasii subsp. nivea; assembly: GCA_036936605.1. Lineage (NCBI taxonomy): Eukaryota > Viridiplantae > Streptophyta > Magnoliopsida > Brassicales > Limnanthaceae > Limnanthes > Limnanthes douglasii. The sequence continues at coordinate 288,871,585 of JAUPFV010000005.1, forward strand.
ACCTGTCAATACGATCGTCATTGAAACGGTTGGTATGCCCCCTCATACTCAAACGATCTTCCCGATCTTATTGACCATGTGTGTTGTTCTCTTTCTTAAACCTTTAATCAGATGATATCAGGATTCAGAAACATGCTTGCCCCGTAGCAGGAACTTCGGCTCTGATACCAAACTGATGACGCGGCGGAAACAGAAGAAGAAGCAACAATAGATGAAACCCTAATTCAAGGGTAACATGATGCAACCCTAATCTAAGGGTAACAAAGAGTGAAATTTTCAGAGATAAAAAATCTATTATTCCAAAAACTTCAAAATAACTTAAGGAATATGAGGCTTTATATAATAGCTTCTCAAAACCCTAAATTATAATACAAAGAAATACAATAAATATTTTAAAATAAAATAAAATCAAATCAAAACTTAATATAATTAGATTTGATTTAAATACATAAGATATTTGAATAAAATAAAATAAAATAAACAAGGCTTTTGTTTGGACTTTCTGGGCTACATCACCGACAAAGCTCGTTCCTTAAGTTTCAGCACACATCTTTGCACCTAAGTATCGTATGAGATTCTACATTACACATTATATACTTTCATCAGTCCATGCACTCAAGTATCAACAATTCTTGCACTTAAATTACAATAATTCCTGCTCCATTTACTTTGTGCCTATCTTTAATTAACCTTATATAAAAACACATACAATTGTGAACTTATTTCATTTTCGTTTCAAACATAGATCTCGATTTTACTTTCTAACTTTATTATTTATGTTTCAAGACACTTAAATCCTCAAATAATAAAATCAATAAAAATCACATAAACAAAAACAAAAAATCAATGAAGAACATAAACAACCAAATCTTGAAAATATGTACGAATTAAGAAGCTCAATTGAGAATCTTAAAAACAAAGTATGCATTAATTACTTTATGTTTATGTATAAAAATATATTGGTGTATATGTTTATTATATAGCTACAATTATGTTTGAAATTTATATAAAATTTGGTATAATGACGATAATGGTGATTAGAACTCTTTAATCATGAAATATTACTATAATTAAGGATGATGCGATTTTATAATATTAATTTGAATTGTAAAACTATACAAAATTATATATGTCAACTAAAAGATCTTCGAACTTTTAATATCTTTATACTAAATGATGTTTACTTGCTATATATTTAGATGTTGCATGGTTGACAACTAAATGTATGATATATACCTTTAATCTAACTATTCACTTCTAATATTATTTCAACATAACTAAACATAAAGATTTAGTTTTCCATTACATCACATGTCAAACATTTAATCTTTACTAAGTTGGACAACTAAATGTATGGTATATACATTTGACATAACCATTTAGCTATCAATTCCAACATAACACCACTAAACATATAAATGTAAATGTTCATTACATCTTCTTGCCAAACATTTAGTTATTGCTAGGTTGACAGCTAAATATATAGTATATACCTTTGACCTAACTATTTAGCTACCAATTTAACCTAACATCACTAAATGTAAGGATTTAGTTCCATTTTAAGTCTATATGCCAAACATTTAGATATTGTTTTGTTGTCAACTCAATGTATGATATGTACGTTTGACCTAACTGTTTAGCTACCAATTTTAACCTAACATCACTAAACATAAAGATTTAGTTGTCCCTTACATTTATCTGCCAAACATTTAGTTGTTTCCAGGTTGATATCTGAATGTATGGTATATACTTTTAACTTAACCAGTTAACTATCACTTTTAGCTTAACATCACAAAACATGCAGATTTAGTTGTTTTTTACATCTATCTTCCAAAATTTAGTTGTTACTAGGTTAACAACTAATATGTAATATAATTTTTTTAAATAATCATTTGGTTGTCAATTTAATGCTAACACCACTAAACACAAATATTTAGTTATCTTTTACATCCATCTACCAAACATTTAGTTATTTCTAGGTTGACAGCTAATATACCTTTAACTTAACCATTTAGATGCTAATTTTAGCCTAATACTACTAAGCATAAAGCTTTAGATGTCCCTTACATCTATCTACTAATCATTTAACCGTTGCTAGGTCGAAAACTAAATGTATGGTATATAACTTAAACCTAACTATTTAGATACCAATTTTAGCATAACAGCATTAAACATACATATTTATCAATCTCTCATAGGGGTGAGATTCGGTCGGTTCAGTCGGTTTTTTTGTAAATATTTAAACCGAACCGAAATAATTCGGTTTGTATATTATTAAACCGATTTAGTAATAAAAAAACCGATTTTTTTCGGTTTCGGTTTTTTCGGTTTCGGTCGGTTTCGGTCGATTTTTCGGTTTTAATAGAGGTGCAGTTCGGTAGGTTCGGTCAGTGCGGTTCGGTGCAGTTCAGTGCGGTTCGGTCGGCTCGGTGAGATTCGGTCCGTTTTTTTTCGAATTATATTTTTAGTTGAAGAATTGTTTTTTAAAAAAATGCAAAAAAATTATAATATAAACTAATTATTAATTTTTTATATTTATAATAATAAATTTATAGTTATAATTTTAATATAATAAATACTATAATAATATTGTTATTTAAGTGTAACAAATAAAAAATATACTATACTATCGTATAAATAAATACATAAAAAGATTAAAGAGTAGGCGCAAATGAAAAGTATAAGGAATTAATAGGTTATTTATTATACTATAAGCAAAAATATATAAAACGGAAACGGAATGATACGACTTTCGATTCGAACCCATGCCTTATTGAACAAATAGTTTAAATATTGCCCCCAAGGGGGTAGCCGAGTTGGTTGAGTATGACATTCTTATGATCAAAAGGTCATGAGTTCGAGTCCCTCTACATACGCTTTCTCGGCTGAGCCTGTCACCTTGTGTGGTTTACCTTCTGGCGTTGGTTTGCAGGCTATCGCGTCAGACTGAGGGTTTACCCTGTGCGCACTCATTGCACTCTGAGTAGCGGCTGCGGGTTCCCTCCAAAAAAAAAGTAGTTTAAATATTCATATAGGACAAAGGATTGATTAGTGGTAGAAGTGGTATAAAACTATATATAACTTCGGTCAGTTTCGGTTTTATTCGCCCCCCCTCATCGAAAACTGATGTAGCCCAGAAAGTCCAAACAAAAGCCTTTTTATTTTATTTTATTTTATTTTATTCAAATATCTTATGTATTTAAATCAAATCTAATTATATCAAGATTTTATTTTATTTTATTTTATTTTATTTTATTTTAGAATATTTATTTTATTTCCTTGTATTCTAATTTAGGATTTTGAGAAGCTATTATATAAAGCCTCTTATGCCTTAAGTTATTTGAAGTCTTGAGAATAATATATTTTTATAAGTGAAAATTTCACTATTTGTTACCCTTAGATTAGGGTTGCATCATGTTACCCTTGAATTAGGGTTTCATCTATCGTTGCTTCTTCTTCTGTTTCCGCCGCGTCATCAGTTTGGTATCAGAGCCGAAGTTCCTACTACGGGGCAAGCATGTTTCTGAATCCTGATATCATTTGATTAAAGGTTTAAGAAAGAGAACAACACACATGGTCAATAATATCGGGAAGATCGTTTGAGTATGAGGGGGCATACCAACCGTTTTAATGACGATCGTATTGACAGGTTACTGAAGGAGTTTAAATTGGCTACCAATCGTCGAATCAAGGTAAAAATTGCTTATCGAGATGCTATCTCATGCTATGAAAAAAAATTTCAAAACCATCTTTTTTTCATCAACTGGACATGGAGATGTTGTCTTCAGGCTATGAAAAGGTTTTCGATTTTTTTTTTCATCAACCGGATGGCTTCAATGTTACTTTGAATAAGGAACACTCAGAAGAATTTATCTTATTCCGATAAGGTCATCAATTCTAATTCCCAATGTAACTATTGAATCAAATAAAATAAATATTTTGGATTCTTGATGGTGATGGTGCTGTGAATTCGAGGACGAATACTTGTCAACCAGGAGAGGATGATGTAGCCCAGAAAGTCCAAACAAAAGCCTTTTTATTTTATTTTATTTTATTCAAATATCTTATGTATTTAAATCAAATCTAATTATATCAAGATTTTATTTTATTTTATTTTATTTTATTTTATTTTAGAATATTTATTTTATTTCCTTGTATTCTAATTTAGGGTTTTGAGAAGCTATTATATAAAGCCTCTTATGCCTTAAGTTATTTGAAGTCTTGAGAATAATATATTTTTATAAGTGAAAATTTCACTATTTGTTACCCTTAGATTAGGGTTGCATCATGTTACCCTTGAATTAGGGTTTCATCTATCGTTGCTTCTTCTTCTGTTTCCGCCGCGTCATCAAAAACCCGAAAACCGACCGAATTTAATTCGGTTTGAAATTTAAAAACCGAAACCGAATATTATTATTTTTAGACCGACCAAACCGACAAATTTCGGTTTGGTTTGGTCGATCGCTTCGGTTTTTTTGGTTTTTGCTCACCCCTAATCTCTCACATCTAACTGCTAAACATTAGATGTTACTAGGTTGACAACTAGATGTATGACATATAGCTTTGATTTAACCATTTAACATCCAGTTTAATCCCAACTACACTAAACATAAATACTTAGCCATCATTTACATATATATGTCATACATTTAGTTTTTACTAAGGTTGGCAACTAATTGTATGATATATACATTTGATCTTGCTATTTAGTTGCCAATTTTAGTTTAATCCTCCTTAACAAACAAATTTAGTTGCCTCATATATCTATCTGTCAAATATCTAGTTGTTTATAGGTTAACAACTAAATGTAATATATATATATATATATAACCTAACTATTTAGTTACCAATTTTAGTATAACATAACTAAATATAAGATTTAGTTCCCGATACATCTTTCTATCTGCTATTAGATGCAACTAGGTTGACATCTAAAGTATGATATATACATTTAACCTAATCATTTAGCTCATAATTTTAGCATAACATCACTAAACAAACATATTTAGTTGCCCATCATATTTCCTCGCCAAACATTTAGATACCGATAGATTGGAAACTAAATATATGATATATATGTTTAACACAACCATTTATCTGCCAATTTTAGACTAACATAATTAAACATAAAGAATTAGTTGTCTATTAGATCTCCACACCAAACATTTAGCTATTGTTAGATTTGCATCTATATATATGGTATATACATTCGATCTATTAATTTACCATGGTTACTATGGGTATTATCAAATTTCACATATGTTCTCATGTCAATTTCTTTATGTGAGTGCGAATGTTTCTGAATATCAGGTAGTTGTTTCATATTTTGTGGGTTATTTTTTCATATCTTATGCTTTCATCTTTGTTATTTTGTGTAGATACTTATCAATCTTTTTTCTTTCCCGTATGATGACAATAATATTTATATAGTTTATTATTATTAGTCGAACTAGTTCAATTAAAAAGTTACATTTATTCTAATATTTCATATTTATTTTGGTATTCTAATGATTTATATTGTTTTTTTAAAAAAATTATTTTGCGTATAAAAATATTAACTTATAATGAGAAGGTGAAATAAATCTTTTAAAATTAATGGGACATTAATTCCTTGAATATGAAGTGTAAGAGTAGCCTCTTGAAGAATCTAAGAAGTCATATGAATGTATAAGTTTACTATATATGTCCAAGTTCAATCTATGAACATGAAAATTTATGCATTTATCATGAAATATGAGGAGTCCTAAAAACTAATAAGATAGTGTGAAAGGTTTATGTAAACACGCATACAAAGAATTCACTCCTAAGAGAAATATCAAATACAAGTAATCTCTAAGTACTAAAACAAAAATACCAATTCACATAAATAATTTTATTTTTCTTCAAATTCTTTTTCAAAATTTCCATCTTCGGCCAATATACTAAGTAAAAGGCTTAATCCAAACCAACAAAATTTTGATCACCATTTATTCTTCGTCAAACAAGACCAATGGCCTGATTTTGCTATATTTTTCGGTCTTTAATATTATGGAATCACTAATAAACTTGTTTTTCGATACAATGGCATGTCCAAACAAAATATAATTTTGACATTGTCCATTTTGAAACATATGAACCTACACAAATTGATGTGAGAATTAGAGAAACATACAAACTTATAAACGTAATATAAAATAAAGTACTTTATTTACATACTTGTATGAAGTGAAATCAATAAAGAAAAATAGTTCTAATATCTTTGGTAGGTTCGAATGCGGTGAGGAATTGCGTAAAGGTAAAAATATTATCGAGAGAAAAACTGTATACCACACATTGATAGTGAGTGACTGTAAGTAATTCGATATCAAACATTTTCATCCAAAAGTAACTATTAGGAATAATTTCGAAATCAAGCTAACTCGTTTAGTTCTATATGTAAATTTGCTTCTGGACCATACACTCTCAAATATACATCTCGATTCTATTTTATTTTAGTAATCAAATCCAACTTCACGATTGTCCATTCCTCATCGACATCGTTAATCCATCTGGATATAGTCTAATAATTGTAATGTCTATTTGACACAACTTCTTTCACATGAGAAATATAAAAATGTAAAAAATCGGAATGTGCCTCACGTACAATAAACCATCTCCGACGTTACTACGTTTCAATATTTTTTATCGTTTATGAGTGTTGGTTTTTTTGTATGAACTTTAGGGATCGGTCATTGACTTAGATTTGTTTTTGTCGTGCTACATATCATGTCAGGTTTACTAAAACTCCCAATTTCTTTAATATCATGTCAGGTTTACTAACACTCTCAGTTTGGGCCGACCTTTTTTTCCGAACTCTAGTATTTAATGATTATTTAGGTTCTAGCATAGAACTCCTTTCAGGACTAAATATTTGCATTACTATATATTAAATATTAAATATACATTTAACACTAAACTTACTTCTTTCGAATGATTCATGAATCTTTGAATTTTGAAGGTCAAGCAATGCGTACTAACACTCTCCATCAAAATTTAGGTTACTCGAACTGATGTAATATTTTAGGTTTTGAGTTATCGATTTTGACCCTATAAAATATTAATAAAATAGTTTTATTATAAAATTGATTATCATAAAAGTGTAACTTAAACTATAAAAATTACATAATAATTGGTTGTTGTGTTGTCTAAATATTGAATCTTGTTGGTTAAGTAATTAAGAATTGTTTCTTCATATGGTGTTATTCAAGAACTTATGACATAAACTATAATTTTTGAAAAATAAACGAATAGTTATATAACTTTTTATGTATGTTTGTTAAAATTTTCCACAAAGTTTGATTTTACCAATGCATTACAAAGATACATAAACTCATCCATATCATGCCTTTTAGCCAACGACTTCTATGATTTTGCAATAATATTTTTGTTTATATATTGATGAGTCCGGATTTTCTCAGCACTCACTGTGGGAACCGGACAGGGGCAATTCAGACAAAATCCACCCACTGAACCATCCGAATAGGACAAATGTATTAAAAACTAAATCATGTCATGACAAAGCTAATTACCTACCTGCTTAATAACTAATGAGTTTTTGAACTCGACCCGAATTCATAAGTATGACCCGAAAACCCATATGACCCATAATTAGGGGTATAAATACCCAACCACTTTCATTAATGAGGGTAATGAACATTTAATACAACCAGACAGCTCAAATCTCTCACTACAAACTACTTAAGCATTAAATACCTTTGAAACACCACAAAACTTTAGACAAAATTACCCTCAGTTGAAAATTATCCACATCATATATCATTTATAGAGTATGTGGATCGTGTTAAGAAATACATCTATAATAGCTAACATCAATGCTAAATCCGTATCAGATATGATAATACTAACAAATGCAACAATATTATCCACCATCGCCGAACGTAGAATACTCAAAACCTATGTGTAATTCACTTGCTTATCTAAACTCATAAAAACAAAACTAATGCAAAATATCAGTTTTATTGAAGTTATACAAGAAATTTTGAACAATAATATTTTATATCTCGTCATCTTATAAATACTATTAATGATAAGTATTTGTATGAATGTGCACAATAACTCAATAGTAATACGATGTGCAAAAAATAGTTCGGTGATCATATATATTTCGAGGTTGTCTGATGTCACTCTAAATAATTATGTTATTTTATTTTCGATAAAAAGTATTTGAGGACTAACTGACTTTATAAAAAATGATATTTGTATGATATAGTATAGATGTTGCACATATTGGATACATTTTTAGGGTTATAGTTCTTCAATCCGAATAAATATTCAAAGGATGAACAATTGATAACTATAACTTAAAGACCAACTCATTTTTTGTCTTATTTAAATTTGATAGCTTTGTGAATGACATTTAAAATGCATGGCTGACAGGTGGTTGTGTGACCCACATATAAAAATCAGTCGCCACTAACCAAAACGTGACTCAACTGGAAAATTTCTCAACTGAAACGAACGATCGTATTTTTTTGTGTGAACACATTCTTTTTTTACATTATCTCTACTAACATCTTTTTAAACTTAATGCCTCTCGCATTTATAATATAACATTAATATTTCTCACTTTTACCATCATAGTAAAAGCTAATGATAATAACATATCATAACTCTCGACCTACGCGTTGAATCTATTTGTCTAATTATGGTTTAATGTAATGTTCGAACATGGTAAACAAATATTTGTAAACGACAAACAGACATGCTGTATCCTCAGGTTTCAACAAAATCTAATATAATTTTAAATCAAAACACAATAGATATTAATATTTCGTACAAAACACGCGATTATTTTTGACATTATCGCACGAGATGCGCAATGATATCGTGGGCGTAATATGCGAAAATATGTTATTAAAAAGCAGAAATGTTTTGTTACCTTTATTGTTATTTCGTGGTTTGAATATTTGACATGTTGGAGTTTGATTCCGTATAGCTAGATTTGAATGCGAGGTTAGAATAGTATAAGGTATTAGTGTATAAAAAATAATGATACATTTATAAATTAGAGTTATTTTTAAAAACATTTAAGACCAAATATGTATGCATATATAATTAGGTTAGTTAAAAATATTTTAATCTTCCAAATCTCATTTTTTATTCATTTGGATAAAATATATAACGAGAAGCTTTAAATATTGTTTAGCCCAAATAACATCTATTGCTAAAAATAAAGGCGAAAAATATGACAAGTCCTTTATGTTCGTGACTTGTCTCACGTTATTCTTCACCCTTCCCTTGTGTAATAAACGTGTCCCCAACGTTATAAAAAATGCAACACGCCAGTCCTTTTTTATCCATCATTTTTTTCTGTCCATTTTTACCCTTTCACCTTCCATATCAATGTCAGCTTCAACGTAAAATGCTGACCTGTACATCGTAACTAATTAAAAAATTAATATTTATTATTTAAATAGCTTTATTATTAAACCTGATCCACTTAATTACCCGATCTGATCCACCTAATAATCTAGCCCACTTAATAAAATGTTCTGATCCACATAATAACTCAGTCTACTCAATAATCTGATCCAGTCCATTTAATAACCCAACTCATCTTAAATAAAAAAACCTAAATTAATTTTAGTGAGTTATAATCACCCGTTATTGAGCTCATATTATTGTTAGTAATATATATATATATTCAAAATATTTACTCTTAACCGTTGTGAGATTGAGGTGATTAAAAATCGAAGGAAATTTAGTGTTTCATGTTTATGTGAAGGTAGGTCGCAACTTGAATTTTGCTCGTTAGTTCCGTATGAATACGTAGTAGTCATCATTTTTGTAAATTCTTGGAGTATCCAAAATCAAATTGCATTTGCTATTTGTGCAATTTTTATGTCATCATAACTTAAGTTAGGTCAAATTTTCTGATCGTTGGTTATTCAAATGAATATCGAGGAGTCAACGCGTAAAAACGATTGCATAAGAACTAAATATCATTCTATTATCACAATGTCCATATCTTATTGCATGTTATCACCCTTTCTATAATAATTGTGTTATTCCAATCATCTTGCAATACATTGATGGTGGATCTGTATCTGACTTCATGAATAAAGTCGGAGACATTCTAGAATGTTATCTTGCTGCAATCTACAAACAAGTATGACATATAAATACATATTTATTTATTTAGTTTCTTAGCTCTGAAGGTTTGTTGTATCTTCATCATGAAAAGCATATCATTCGCAAGGACTTGAAACCACAGGCGGAGCTGCAGTGGGGTCCGTGGGTTCCTAGGAACCCACAGAGTTATATTATATATTATAATAACCATAAAAAAAAAATTATCCTCTCCTATCCCAGTGGAAGAACCTGAGGTAGGAACCCAGTGGTCGAACCTCAGGTGGTGCATTAACACTTAACTTTTAAAATTTTTTACTTTTTAATATATATTTAAACTAACATTAACACTTAATATATATTTAATTCTTTACTCTTTACTCTTTAATATATATTTAAACATATATTTAATTCTTTACTCTTTAATATATTATATATTTAACTTTTTATTTTTTTACTCTTTACTCTTTAATATATATTTAAACATATATTTAATTCTTTACTCTTTAATATATTATATATTTAACTTTTTATTTTTTAATATATATTTAAACTTTGATACTCTTTAATATATATTTAAACATATATTTAATTCTATATTTAAACATATATTTAATTCTTTACTCTTTAATATATTATATATTTAACTTTTTATTTTTTAATATATATTTAAACTTTGATACTCTTTAATATATATTTAAACATATATTTAATTCTTTATTCTTTAATATATTATATATTTAACTTTTTATTCTTTAATATATATTTAAACTTTGATAATAACGTTAAACTTTTTACTCTTTAATATATATTTAAACATATATTTAATTCTTTACTCTTTAATATATTATATATAGTTAACACTTAATATATAAATCCTCCTTTAATTTTTTACTTGGTACCATTGATAAAATGAGCGTATTCTTTAACTACATTAATATATCTAATATATCCAATGTTAAAATAGAAAATGAATAATTTAGTCTAAAACATTTAAATGGAAATACTCTTTTTAATATATATTTATTTTTTTATTTTTTAATATATATTTAAATTTTGATAATAATTTTATAATTTGGTACGATTGAATGTTAAGTGTAAAACACTTACACAATATATGCCTTGGAAAATTCAAAGAATTGTTTTAAATATTTTCTATGTATACTGTTTTTTTCTTTTAACAATAACCTAATTCCAACACTAGCTAAGTAAGTTAAATTCGAGTAAATTAAAATTCGAAAATCAAAGGAAGGAAATTTTTTTTACTCCAACACTTTCAAGAACATTGACTATAACATAGATTTGTCGTCTCTAGACTCCTACAGATCTCAAGACAATGAAAGACAAGATACACACACAGTATACGATGATAAATAAAAAAAGACTAACATAAAAAACCTAAATATGAGGCAGCATCGTCAAGCCGGATAACCTTGGTGTGCTCATGATTGTAGATTGACAAAGTACTGAAGAAAATAACCAATAAATAAAGGATTCATAAATATAAAAACACTAGTTAACCAAACAAACCAAAAAAAATCATACATAGTGCAAAAAAACCTTAAAGATCTATATTGTCTACTATTTCGTTTTTGGACGATAACCAGAACCCCACAGGGATCAAATCCTGCTGCTTGAAACCTCATTATTTGTTAATAAATCATAAAGACCAAATCAAGATTACCAACTTTGGTGTGAGTAAATGATGACAAACCTCTTTGGATTGACAAATACATTTACGGTGATCGTAATGATATATTTGTGAGTATTATTTTATTTACATATGTGTATTACATATGTCAAAGTTTCACTTACTATTCTACAGTTTGTTACTCCTATCGAATGATTTGTGTATAGATTTTACTCATATTGGAGGAATTTGTTTAATTATTATATTTGCTTCGGCCAAAAAGAATTAGAGGAGACATATATAAACAAAAAATGACATTTATAAATTTTTAAGATTTTTAATTTTTTCATTCCATATATAAGAGTAAATATTCTGATGGTATATATAAAATATAATTCTTATAATAATATGAGTTTAATAACCAGTTATTGTGACTTATTAAAATTAGCCTAGAAACAAATAAAATCTGAGCCGGCCCAATTAGGCGTGTGAGGAACCGATATTCAAAACACTCTGCATAGTTCAGAGGTTTACTAGGTCATTCATTTTGTCTTCCTTTTTTCCTTTTTTGTATGTACTTTTTGTCGGTTCCTTCTTTACCAAATTAGGTTCCTTCCTTCCTTCTCTTCGACCTCCGATTCACCTTTTTCCCCCCTTCCCGCCCGGCGATATTTCCGGTTGATTTCGCAGTCTAGATAAGTGCAATCTCACTTCGATCTTTCTTTGTTTGCTTAAGCAAACTGAGCAATAGAGATTTAGCTGCGTGCTCTTCAGGTAGTCATAAACCTTAACCTTTCAGTCTTACTACAATTAATCTATTTCTAAAGCTCGTCTTCGTCATGTATATGCTTCTCGATCTGTGTTTAACTGTTTATCGCACTTTTGCTTTTGATCTGTGCTTGTTTGTTTGTATTAGTTTGATGATTTTCGGTTGAGGTATATAATCTATATGCATATTAGGGCTAATCAGTTAAATTGGAGGAATGCTGATATGATCAGTTTGAGATCTGGAGAAAATACATACTAAAGATGGATTTATGATTGTTATTGAGATTTGTAGAATAGAGAACCTCTATCTACTAAACCCTAAGGTTAACATTTTTGCCCTTGACTGAGCCGTTGTTCGATCTCTAGCTTATGGTTAGGTGCAGGCTATTGGATTTCTCATTTCTGTATTATGTTCAAATCATGGTTAGCTTATTTTGCAATTAGGAATATACATCTAGGCTGGTACTTGATCTCCATTTGCAGTCTATGCTAGTCTATAAGGGTATTAATTCAAAGTTTGTTCTTTGAAGTACTTATTCTATATAGTTTGTACATAGAATGTTTGGCTCTGTATTGATATTGGGAACTTTGAGTGAATGAAAAGAAGGAAAGCAAACTTTGTTGAAATTGGAAAATGGTTTGAAAACAGAATGTTAATACTGTTTTGATCTGTAGATTGACTGATTTCAAACGGATACAATTGCAGGTGTTACTGTTTCACGTTTGTTGAATCTCTGCTAAGGGTTCCAATCCATTAGGCGTTTTATTGGTAATAGCTATGCTACCCGCTGGGTTGAAAGATACCCAACTTCGAGAAAGCAACAGCCAAAGGGTCCATCCTCAACCTATGGAAGAGGCCATGAATCAGAATCCAGAAACTATGGAGGCCATGATATCAAAACTTTTTACCAATATATCATCGTTAAAGTCAGCTTATATCCAACTCCAATCTGCTCATACCCCTTACGATCCTGATAAGATTCAAGCTGCGGACAAACTTGTAATTTCCGAGCTCAAGAATATATCGGAGCTCAAGCATTTTTACAGAGATAATAACCCGAAACCAGCCGTCGTTTCCCCTCAAGATTCTCGATTAGCTGCGGAGATACAAGAACAGCAGAGCCTGCTTAAGACCTACGAAGTTATGGTGAAGAAATTTCAGTCGGAAATTGAGAACAAAGATTCCGAGGTTCTTCAATTGCAGCAACAGATTGAAGAAGCAAGCCAGAAACGAGCTAGACTTGAAAAGAATCTAAAGCTTCGGGGCTTGTCAACGAAAGAATCAGACGGTTTCAGACAAGAAAACAGCGATTTTCTCTTTGATTTAACTCCTGATCTCTTCACATCATCTTTCGAAGCTGCTTCGAAAGCCATTCACGATTTTTCAAAGCCATTAATAAACATGATAAAAGCTGCTGGGTGGGATCTTGATGCTGCGGCCAATTCAATCGAACCTGATGTTGTATATGCCAAAAGAGCACACAAGAAGTACACGTTTGAATCCTATATATGTCAAAGAATGTTCGCCGAATTTCAGCATGAAAATTTCTCCGTTAAATCAGAGAATCCAAGCGGCAGTAAAGAAAGTTTCATCCACCAGTTTACTACTCTCAAGGAGATGGATCCCTTAGACACTCTAGGGCAAAACCCGGATTCTAATTTTGGTAAATTTTGCAGAAACAAGTACCTAGCTGTTATTCACCCAAAAATGGAAGCTTCGTTTTTTGGCAACTTAGATCAACGGAATTACATAATGGGAGGTGGACACCCAAGAACAGCATTTTATCAGGCGTTTTTAAAACTTGCAAAGTCAATCTGGCTTTTGCACAAGCTTGCTTATTCATTTGATCCCGTAGCAAAGATCTTTCAGGTAAAAAAAGGTACCGAATTCTCAGAAGTTTATATGGAAAGTGTTGTTAAAGATCTAATTGTGGATGAAAATGATCATAAGCCTAAAGTTGGTTTGATGGTTATGCCTGGATTTTGGATTGGAGGAAGTCTAATTCAAAGCCGGGTTTATCTTTCGGGCATGAAGATCGCTGAATAATTAACTGTATTCCACTGTCCAGGAGGTTATGTGTTATATGCTGGGTTGAGTTGTGCTTTTTCTTATAATGTATGTAGTTGCTGGTAAGTTTGTGTAATTGTTTACTTGTTCAAAACAGCTATTCCCTCGTAAATCTTTTCTGTCATTAGTTTGTGTCAAATTTAGTGATGTTGAAGTTGAAGTTCTGCATTGTTTGAAGTTCATGTCCGCTTCTCTACCCTCTTGTATGCTCTGCGTATATCAGGTGTTGGAAAATACTGCTGCTTTGAATATAAAAACCACGCAAAAGTAAGAGGTGACCAAAATGTGTCCTATTGGGCTGGGCGGTTTATCTGATCGGGGTAAAAGGAGAAGCTGATGAATTTCATTTGAAATATCGATTGAACTTAATCTATTGAAATCTGAAAAAATACTAGCTTTCTATTTGGACCTGAAAAAATACCAGCTTTCTATTTGGACTTAAGTCATGTACCCAAAATCTGACATATCGGATCTGTTTATGTGGTTAAAACTAGAGGTGACAATGGGCGGTATAGCCAAATCTGTATATGTCGGATGTTTTCTCCGGGTTTCATTAAAACTATAATTTTTTATAAAAAATATTAAATTTAATATAAAAATATAAAAATATTATTTTTAAAATATATGGTATATGGTTTGGTATATTATAGTTTCTTTTAATTTAATTAAGAGTCAAGCTATATATACCAAAAACTGGTTTAAGTTTATCCAATTTTGAGTTTACTTACTTTTGGTATAAGTTTACCCAAATTTAGATTTTGGGGGTATATAAGCCTTTTTTTCTTTTACTAAATCTCTCTACTTTATTTTCTCTCTAAAATTTCATATTCACTCTTCATTCTCTCTAACATATCTCTCTCTAAATTTTCCGGCGAAGTAAATATTTTTTAAATTTAATTTCTTGTTTAATTATGGATTTTTTTATTGTTCAGACTTTAATTTTGGTGATTTTGTTAGGGTTTTTAGTCAAAAATATAAATTAGAATTTAAGACGTCTGCAAAGGATTCTACCCCGCCGCTCGGAAGGAATTATACTTTAAGGCAGCCCACGCGGCGCTTCCACCGTGAGGACTTAGCCAACGACACGTGCCTTTGGGGACCTAATGGCCCCTCCTGCGGGTCGGCAAACCGGTGGGGTGAGCAAGGCACCCCATCGGTGCGTAAGACCAGTACGGACAACTGGGCTTACGCACGGATGGTGCATGCCCAATGCACCATCGGTACCACAAGACCTGCACTGATGGTGCATGCTTTTTATTTAAAAAAAATTAATATTTTTTAAAAATAAGTCTTTAAAATTTTATTTTTTTTAAAACCAACGTCCGAAAATTATTAATTTTTTTTAAAAAATTTGTTATATTAGGGTTTATGTATTTAATGGTTATAATAACTTTAATTTTTTTTTTTCTGGAGGGAACCCGCTCGGTACCACAAGACCTGCACTGATGGTGCATGCCTTTTTTTTTAAAACAAATTAATATTTTTTAAAAATAAGTCCTTAAAATTTTATTTTATTTTAAAACCAACGTCCGAAAATTATTAATTTTTTTTAAAAAAATTTGTTATATTAGGGTATGTATTTAATGGTTATAATAACTTTAATTTATTTTTCTTTTTCCGGAGGGATCCCGCAGACCCTGCGTCTGACGCGATAGCAAACCAACGCCAGAAGACCTTTTGGTCATAAGAATGCCATACTCAACCAACTCGGCTACCCTATTGGGGCAACTTTAATTTATGTGTTAATTGTTTATGACTAACTATAAATTTTTTGTTTATTTTAGATATTTGATCAACTTAATTATTTATTTATCCTCGTACAAAGATTATAAAAAATGAATAAATACACTCAATAAATAATGTGATCAGTTTAAAAAAAATTAAACACTAATTAATAAAGTCTCATAAAACTTTTATAAATATATATAGTAACTCAACAAGATTTTTTTGGAAAATATATATACCAATATATATTGAAATTTTACTAATTAAAGTTTAAATATAATTATATGTTAGATATTATATATACAAAATTTGATAAGTTACTATATATATTTATTAAATTTATGTGAGATTTTATTAATTAAAGTTAAAATTTAATTTTAAAAAAATCAATTTATTAATTTTCAAATATATAAACTATTAATCAATAATTAAATTAAAAATATAAATTATATACATAAATATTTAAAAAGAAGGTCTTCGAATCCGGAGGAGAGTACTGATCAAATACCTAAAATAAACCAAAAAATTAATGGTTATTCATAAAAATTATATAAACAATTAACACATAAATTAGATTTATTATAACCATTAAATACATAAACAATAAAATAACAATGTTTTTAAAAAAATTAATAATTTTGGGACGCTAGTTTAAAAAAAATAAATCTGTAAGGACTTGATTTTAAAAGAATATTAAGTTTTTTTTTTTAAAAAAAGGCATGCATCATGGTGCAGGTCTTGTGGTACCGATGGTGCATTGGGCCTGCACACAATTTTTTTTTTTACCTTATTTAAATTTAAATCTAATTTTAATTCATGTGGTTCGAAAAAAAACAAAAAAAATCATTTTTGCCTTAATTCGGGTTGATTCATGTTTGATTTTGTGTTTTTATTAAAAAAAGTTTAATTTTTTTTGAAGAGAGTTTGAATGTTGTTGAGGAAACTTTGAATGTTTAATAACACTTTGAAGAACTTCACAGAATTGTAGTAATATGGGGTTTGATCTACTAAATCAAAGTGTTTTTTTGGTAAAGATAGTAAAATAGGTAATTTTGTGATTTGGGTATATTTAGGATATACTTAGTGTTTTTTTACTTAATGTCAGTTACGTAATTAAATGGATGTTTGAGGGTATTTTTGTCTTTAAAAAATCAAACAAAAGTCAACTATGTTTTTTGGGCAAACTTAAACCACATTTGGGTATATAGAGCCATACCCTTTAATTATTAATAATACTATTAGATATGAAAAAAATATTTAAAAAAAAACAAATTCAATATTTATATATAAAAAGATATATTTCAAAATATACAATATCCAATAAAGTTTTGTTATCTTGTTGATAATTAATATATGATTTTGGTATATGTTAATATTTTTTATTTAATTTAATTAATAATATTATACTTATACCGATTGTATAAGTTTTATAGCAGAAAATAAAAAAAAGGAATTATAAAAATTAAATAGGAATATTTAAATATAAAAAAATATTTTTCAATATATATTGTATATATTATCAAATAATATATGGTTTTGATAACAAAATATAAATACTACTACCAATAACTTTATTTGAAAGTTTAATAAATAATATTAAATAATTTATTTATTTTATATAATATTAATTTAGAAGGTATACGTCGGGTATTATCCATATCCAGTGGATTGAGTTGGACACATTTAAGAATTTTTTAAAACTCATAACCTATCTCAAATCGGATAGTAAATTTTCAAATCCATAATTCATCCCTAAAATTTTTTAGGACCACAACCCATCTCATAAAATCGGATCATTTGACAAAAAGTACATCGTTATTTGAAACCGGATCGGTCCACCATCACACGAAATTGAATTCAGGCACTCATAAACTAGTACTTATTAACCACAAAATCCAAAATAAATCAGACCCTTTTCAACTCCTCAAATCATTAAAACCAATGTCTATGATCCATAGACCATACTAAAATGGACCACAAAAAAGCCAAGAACTTGAGTGTATATTTAAACAACAAAAGAATCAACCTCTAATTACTCAATGACTTAATTTTCTTTTTGTAAGAATGAGTTTGTTGGTCGAGTTTGGCTGTAAACCTACACTATGTGTCACATGAATTGAATAGGTGTCATCACTTGTAATACAAAAATTCTCTTAGCTTTTATATAATCTCTTGACTCGAATCTCTTCACCATGATCTACGGATCATGTTGCTTTTTTAGTGCTTTTTTATGTATTGGCCCTCCTTAGGCATTGCCGGGCCATGAGCATAATGATAGGTCACTAGGAAACTAATATCTCCGCATCTTCACTTTTCTTTTGGTCAACTTCATAATTAAAAATGTATATAAAAGAATGTAAAGTTTCCTACCCTTCTTTTTGGTAAAAACAATCACTAACTCCTATTTTTTGTTTTGTATCAAATTAGTCCATAGTATTTATTTTTTCTTAGTAATTTTTTATGGTTTAAAACTTTGAATGCGCACATACAATTGCTTATGAGTCGCCATTCAAACAGTAATTTTTTTTGGTCTCATATTGATTCTTTTCATTTTTGGTCAATAGTACACTTCCATTCTTTTACCAATAATATTTGAATGAGTGTGTTTGATAATATAAATCATGTGAAAAATAAACGTATTTGTTTTGTAGCGGATTTTTTAGAGGATCAATTCAATTTTTTTTGAAAAGAATTTGTAACCGCTACTCAACGAGTGCATACAGGGTAAACTCTCAATGTATGACACAAAAACTAACCTAGAAACTAAACCACAGAAAGTGACAGGCTCAGCCAAAAAAGTGTATGTAGAGGGATTCGAACTCATGACTTTTGGTCACCAAAGTACCTTACTCAACCAACTCGGCTACCCGGAGAGACCAATTCGGATTGGTTCCGATTCGGTTAGAAAATATAGTTAAAGGAACTATATGCAAGCAATTAGGCAAAAATTAATACTGACCTCTCGTAATTTGAACGGCTAGATATTATTTGCAAAACATTTGTACACCATATATAAAAGAAACAATTTATCACACTATTTTGAGATATGTTCTTACTTATATACCACTAATCATTTTCCATGTTTAACCGATGTGGGACGTGGGACTTTGGTCGTCGCCCTAACAAATCTTCCTTTCGAACAAAGTACCACTTTAGCCTTTTCTCAAGTTACTTCCATCCGCCACTCTAATCAAGCTGAGTCTACCTGACGTCTAGAGACACTACGGATGTTACTGCTCACTTCCTGTTAGACCACTCTGTCTTGTTCCTTAGCGCCACTCCCCACTCCAATCAAGTATCACCGCTTGATGAGCCACGAACACTCCGAACTAGGATCTCTAGAGCCGTATATAAGTAAGAACAACACGATCTCAACACTAGTATATATTATCCGTTTTGGCGTCCGAAGGCCTGCACAACTTTAGTTTTGTCCATTTCTAAAATACCTCATACTAGTTGAGATATGTTCTTACTTATATACCACTGCTCATTCTCATGTTTAAGTGATGTAGGATGTGGGATTTTGTCCCGCCCTACCATAAACATAAAATTTTAAAACGTTAAGACCGAAAAACACTAATTCGAAATAAACCCAAAACATAAAGATGAGTGGGATTTTTAGCCATCTTTTCAATTGATAAAAACAAAACATCTCTCTTTTAATATAATCCACCGCACGTGAATTGACCATCAATTTAGGTAACGAAGTTGATCCCAAATCATGTGTCATGAAAAGATAAACATGAAAAAATCATTCTATATATCCTCTCCTTCTCATAACCTTGTCATATACAGATTACAAAACAAACAAACATCTTCTAAACTTTTCAACAATCTTAAAAATCCATGGCTAAACCAAGCCTCAACCTAACACTCATCTTCGGGTTCTTACTCATTTCCATACTATCCCCACCATGTTCATGCTCTAGACACCACCGCACCACCAGGTCCCGAGCTTACATCATATCCCAGTGTCGCACCACTCGGTACCCTGAACTCTGCGTCAAATGCTTATCCAACTTCCCCAACCTCAACGTCCAAAACCCACAACAGCTAGCTCAAATCGCGCTAAAAGTAAGCCTATACCGAGCCGAGATCACCAAAAGTTATATCATCAAAGTAACAAAAGAGCTAGAAGAAATCAAAGCCAAAGACTACCCTGCTGTTAAAGACTGTTCCGCGCAGATCAACGACAGCGTTTCGCAGCTGACGCAGTCGATACGCGAGGTTAAGGAGTTTGCGAAAGAGAATCAAAGCGAAGAAGACTTGGCTTGGCATATAAGTAATATCGACTCGTGGGCTAGTGCGGCTATGACCGATGCGAATATGTGTTTTGATCAGTTTCCGGGGAGTAGGATGAGTAAAATGAAAGCGACGATTAAAGGTAAGGTGTTGAATGTTGAACAGGTTACGAGTAATGCTTTGGCTTTGTTTCATCATTATGCTGCTGCTAGGTACAAAGCTAGAGCTGCGAAGAAACAGCCGTGAAGTGGATGGGTTTGGATGGGGTGTAATTAACAGTTTGATGTTGTAATGGTTTTTAACTGTATACTTTGTTGTTGTGATTTTGTTTTTGTTTGTGGTAAATTTGAATATATAAAGTGGATGTGGTGTTTTCCTGATTCGTATAAAATATAATAATTTTATTATTCGGGTTTTATTTAGGGATGACAATGGCCGTCCGCGGGTCGGGTTCAAGTTGACCCGTCTGAGCCCGTTTTTTTGGACATTTAGACTGAATTTAGTCCGATCTATTTTCGGACTTATGTTTTCAAATCCAAATCTATCCGTTTATGTTCATCGGCTAATTCGTTTGTTTTCCTAATTTGTGTAAATATAGTAATATTGTTATTCTAACTAGAAGATTTTTATTTAAGGAAATGTAAAGTGTCGTATTAGTTGAGATATTTTATGTGATTTTTCCCATGTTTAATGAACGTACATTGAAAAATATAGATTTTGGTGGCTTCTAACAAATCCACCTCTTGAACAAAGTACTATTTAGTCTTCTTCGATTGATTTTTCATTACCACTCTAATCAGGTCGTGGACTACCTGAAATCTTGAATCATTTATGAATATTGATACACTATATTAGGGTCCAAAAAGATAAGTAGCCCTAAAATTTTGACTAATTTTAAAGCTTGCCGAAAATACTTTTTTCTTTGTCGGGATAGACCTTCTCAACCGGCCGGCGGAGATCTTTTTGGATCCAAAATTTTGACTAATTTTAAAACTTACCAAAAATACTATTTTATCTCCGTCGGGATGGACCTTCTCAACCGGCCGGCAGAAAATTTCCCGCTGGATGAATATAAGTAAGCCGTCAGGTGGGAAGGTCTCGTTCCGACGGTAGATGAAAAAGTTTCATCCTACGGAAAATCGAACAAAGGATTGAACAAACGGCCTTGAAACTAAAATGGGTATAGTTTAAAATAAATTCTAATTTTGAGAATGGTTAATATTTGTTTTTTTTTTGTCCTAAAACTGTATAAAGTCTGATGTCCTGTTTTCTAGATTCGTATAAAATATAATAATTTTATTGTTCGACCGGACGGGTTTTATTTAAGCAAAAATGCAATATTATGTTAGATGTGAGATATTTAAAACCCTTTCTTAAAATCGAATTGTAAGTTACGATTTGTTTATTGGGCCTCACGTCAACTTTTTATTTTACTTTTCGATTCAAGACCAGATCTTCCTCGATCAAGATCGGATCTTTTATCCTATATATTTTGTTTATACATAGAAAATTCATTGTCCGTTTTAAAATCAAAAGTTTGTTGCATATTTGTAAAGAGAATTATATGATACATGTTCTTAATAATATATCATTAATTATTATTTTTGTATAGTGTAACCTGAGATCAAGTTTATTTTTTAACAAATTGAAAGATTTATATTTTCATGTTTGCATATGCGTGGTTGTGCATTTATGTCTGCTGCAATGAGTATGTATCAGACTTAACAGTCTTCCTATATTTGTTTTGGTATACATCTGTTCACCTCGAATGCCTTTCTAGCATTATACTTAACCGTTTTGATAATTGTTTATCAAATTTTTGGATTTTTTGATTGAAACTGTTGGGCTCTTCCTATGTGGGAGTCCAATTATCATATGGGCTAAGCCCAATTTGGATAACACATAGGATTTTGGTTTATGTATAAATATATTTTATACAGTGTCTTTCGGAAATGAGCATCATATTCTATAGTGCAGTTGTTGAGAGAAAAAGGTGATTCGAGGCGGAACTTTGTGCTTTCAATCGGACTGTCTCCGGTTGTCCGATCGACTTCAATTTTGGTGAGAAGGCTCGTCTACTTGTCCTCTACAATCTGTCCAGAGGGTTTTTGATTTGGAGTCATCTAAGTGTATTTTTCGATCATCTTATTCTAACTGTGTTTTGGGGATATTTCAGTGAGTTTTCTGATTTCGGTTCATTATCTTGTGTATTGGGGTTGTGTATGAAGTTGTCATACTTCTTGTGGCGTATGCTCTAGTTTTATCTAGAGAATAGTTTTGTAACCCATCTTCTGATAGTGAATATTTGGTTGGACTCCGAAATCAGTCCCGTGGTTTTTACTTCCTACACTGGGAAGGTTTTCCACGTAAAAAGTGTTCTGTGTTGTTTGCGTTTATTTTATTCAGACTTGATATTTTATTTTGGGATCGTTATCTCTATCATACTTGATACAAGCAGGAAGATTTCGTTTCTGCTTCTATTTCTTGTCAAAGTGGTATCAGAGCGAGAGGTTGTGTACTTGTCTTGTATCAAATATGGAGGTGAATACAAGCAGAATGGTGACGATGAATGGTTCGAATTATCATATATGGAAATCGAAGATGGAAGATCTTCTTTATGTTAAAAGTTTTCATTTACCATTGTTCGGTGATGAAAAACCTAAAGATAAGTCTGATGCAGAATGGATAATTATTCATCGACAGGTTTGTAGCTTTATTCGGCAATGGGTTGATGATAATGTGCTGAATCATGTTGTAGACGAAACAGATGCAAGTAAATTGTGGAGTAAACTTGAGGAGTTATATGCTCGGAAGACAGGAAATAGTAAGTTACTTTTGTTCAAACAGTTGATGTATTTGAGGTATCAAGATGGATCACCTCTTACAGATCACTTGAATACCTTTCAAGGATTGATTAATCAGTTGGCTGCTATGGGTATCAAATTTGATGACGAGGTTTTGGCGTTATGGTTGCTTGGTTCGCTGCCAGACTCATTGGATACTTTCAGAATGTCTCTTTCTAATTCAGCTCCTAAAGGCAATATATCAATGGCATTAGCTAAAAGTAGTATGTTGAATGAAGATATGAGAAGAAAAACAGTTGGCTTCTCTTCACATTCAGAAACTCTAGTCGTTGAGAAACGTGGTAGAAATGAAAATCGCGGTTGGAAAACTAGAGGTAAAAGTAGAAGCAAGAGTCGAAACAAGTCTAATAAATTTGCAGATTGGGAGTGCTACTACTGTCATGAGATCGGGCACACTAAGAATTTTTGTCCTAAGTTGAGAAAGAAGAATAATTTTGGGAAATCTAATAATGGTAAAGAAGAAAAGAATAAGGAGAAAAATTATGATGAAAGTGGTGACGAGAAACATGTTGCTGCAGTTTCAGATAGCTACTTCGTTGTTATTGATGATGCTGTTGTGAATTCTGTGTCTGATGAAAATGGTTGGGTAGTTGATAGTGGTGCTACAATTCATGCCACTTCCCGTAGAGAATTTTTCTCATCTTACACCTCTGGTGACTTTGGTTCTGCAAAGATGGGAAATAATGATTTGTCTAAAGTGGTTGGTATTGGTGATGTTTATCTAGAAACAAGCATGGGTGCAAGATTGATTTTGAAGGGTGTTAAACATATAACCGATCTTCGATTGAATTTGATATCTACAGGGAAGCTAGATGATGAAGGTTATTGCAGTATTTTTGCGAATGGGCAGTGGAAACTTACTAAGGGCTCGTTGGTTGTGGCAAGAGGACAAAAATATTCAGCCCTCTACATCATGTCTGCAAGGGTGTCTGCTGAGAAAATCAATGCTGATAATGATGAATCAATGGTTGATTTGTGGCATAAAAGACTCAGTCACATTAGCGAAAAAGGATTAGATATTCTGAGGAAGAAACAATACATTCGTGGGATACACAAAGCTCATTTAAAGAAATGCGTACATTGTTTAGCTGGAAAGCAGAATAGAGTATCTTTCAAGAGCTCGACTCCTTCAAGAAAACCAAGTTTGCTTGACTTGGTACATACTGATGTTTGTGGTCCTTTTAAAACGAGAACACTTAGTGGTTGTCTCTACTTTGTTACATTTTTTGATGATCATTCCAGGAAAGTTTGGGCTTACACTTTGAAAACAAAAGATCAAGTGTTAGATGTCTTTAAGCAGTTTCAAGCTTCAGTTGAGAGACAGAGTGGGAAACAATTGAAGTGTGTTAGAAGTGATAATGGAGGAGAATACATTGGTCCTTTTGATGATTATTGTAGACAGCAAGGTATTCGGCATCAAAAGACACCTCCCAAGACCCCTCAGTTGAATGGCGTAGCGGAGAGACTAAACCGAACATTAATTGAAAGGGTAAGATGTCTTCTTTCACAATCACAACTCCCGAAATACTTTTGGGGTGAAGCTTTGAATACAGTGGTACATGTCTTGAATCTTAGTCCTTCTGTACCTTTAGATGGAGATATCCCAAATAGAGTTTGGACAGGTAAAGATGTTTCTTATGATCATTTGCGTGTCTTTAGGTGCAAAGCTTATGTACATATTCCTAAAGATGAGAGATCTAAACTCAATTCGAAGACAAGACAGTGTGTATTCATTGGTTATGGTCTTGATGAGTTCGGCTACAGATTTCATGATCCAATTAATAAGAAGCTTATTAGGAGCAATCACTTCATGAGAATCATATATTTTAGTTAGTGAATATACCTGAAGGGAGAAAAGCCTTGAGTAACAAGTGGGTGTATAGGTTGAAGCAAGATGATAGTTCTCTGCAACCTCGGTACAAAGCAAGATTGGTAGTCAAAGGCTTTGGTCAGAAAAAAGGTATTGATTTTGATTAAATATTTTCTCTAGTTGTAAAAATGTCTTCTATTCGTGTGGTTCTAGGCATTGCAGCGAGTCTAGACTTGGAAATTGAGCAAATGGATGTAAAAACAGCATTCTTGCATGGTGACTTGGAAGAAGAGATTTTTATGAAACAACCTGAAGGTTTTGTGGTTGAAGGAAAAGAAGATTATGTATGCAGACTGAAAAAGAGTCTATATGGTTTGAAGCAAGCTCCGAGACAGTGGTATAAGAAGTTCATGTCAGTTATGGGGGAGCAGGATTACAAGAAGACTTCTTCTGATAATTGTGTATTTGTGAAGAAATTTTCTGATGCCGATTTTATCGTTCTTTTACTTTACGTGGATGATATGCTTATTGTTGGGAAGAATACTTCGCGGATTAATTCTTTGAAGAAACAGTTAAGTAAGTCTTTCGCAATGAAAGATTTAGGTCCAGCAAAGCAGATTCTCGGCATTCGAATTACTAGAGACAGAGACTTGAAGAAGTTGTTCTTATCACAAGAAAAATACATTGAGAAAATTCTTCAGAAGTTTAATATGGACAAAGCTAAAGTGGTTAGCTCACCACTTTCCGGTCACTTCAAGTTAAGCAAGAAACATTGTCCTTCAACTAATGAAGAAAAGAGAGACATGGCTAATATTCCATATGCATCTGCAGTTGGAAGTCTCATGTATGCCATGGTATGTACTCGTCCTGACTTAGCTCATAGTGTTTGTGTCGTGAGCAGATTTTTGTCAAACCCAGGTAGAGAGCATTGGGAAGCCGTGAAATGGATTATGAGGTATCTACGAGGAACCTCTAATTTGAAGCTCAGTTTTGGGATGAATAAACTTGAGTTGTTGGCTTATTCTGATTCAGACTTGGCTGGAGATGTCGATACTCGCAAGTCTACTTCTGGATATTTGATTAACTTTTGTGGTGGCGCTGTTTCATGGAAATCAAGACTACAAAAGTGTGTTGCCCTTTCAACGACAGAAGCTGAATTCATTGCAGTGACAGAAGCGAGTAAAGAGCTACTATGGATGAATAAGTTCTTGAAAGAACTTGGATTTGAGCAACACAGGTATGTACTGTTATGTGATAATCAGAGTGCTATTCATCTCGTGAAGAATTCGTCATTTCACTCAAAGTCGAAACATATTGATGTGAGATATCATTGGATTCGAGATATTCTTGATGCTAAACTAATGGAGGTTGATAAAGTTCATACAGATGATAATGGGTCTGACATGATGACAAAGGCTTTGCCTAGGGGAAAGCTTGAACATCGTAGATTGATCGCCGGCATGGCGAATCCTCCCACATAGTCGTGAGGGGGAGATTTGTTGGGCTCTTCCTATGTGGGAGTCCAATTATCATATGGGCTAAGCCCAATTTGGATAACACATAGGATTTTGGTTTATGTATAAATATATTTTATACAGTGTCTTTCGGAAATAAGCATCATATTCTATAGTGCAGTTGTTGAGAGAAAAAGGTGATTCGAGGCGGAACTTTGTGCTTTCAATCGGACTGTCTCCGGTTGTCCGATCGACTTCAATTTTGGTGAGAAGGCTCGTCTACTTGTCCTCTACAATCTGTCCAGAGGGTTTTTGATTTGGAGTCATCTAAGTGTATTTTTCGATCATCTTATTCTAACTGTGTTTTGGGGATATTTCAGTGAGTTTTCTGATTTCGGTTCATTATCTTGTGTATTGGGGTTGTGTATGAAGTTGTCATACTTCTTGTGGCGTATGCTCTAGTTTTATCTAGAGAATAGTTTTGTAACCCATCTTCTGATAGTGAATATTTGGTTGGACTCCGAAATCAGTCCCGTGGTTTTTACTTCCTACACTGGGAAGGTTTTCCACGTAAAAAGTGTTCTGTGTTGTTTGCGTTTATTTTATTCAGACTTGATATTTTATTTTGGGATCGTTATCTCTATCATACTTGATACAAGCAGGAAGATTTCGTTTCTGCTTCTATTTCTTGTCAAAGTGGTATCAGAGCGAGAGGTTGTGTACTTGTCTTGTATCAAATATGGAGGTGAATACAAGCAGAATGGTGACGATGAATGGTTCGAATTATCATATATGGAAATCGAAGATGGAAGATCTTCTTTATGTTAAAAGTTTTCATTTACCATTGTTCGGTGATGAAAAACCTAAAGATAAGTCTGATGCAGAATGGATAATTATTCATCGACAGGTTTGTAGCTTTATTCGGCAATGGGTTGATGATAATGTGCTGAATCATGTTGTAGACGAAACAGATGCAAGTAAATTGTGGAGTAAACTTGAGGAGTTATATGCTCGGAAGACAGGAAATAGTAAGTTACTTTTGTTCAAACAGTTGATGTATTTGAGGTATCAAGATGGATCACCTCTTACAGATCACTTGAATACCTTTCAAGGATTGATTAATCAGTTGGCTGCTATGGGTATCAAATTTGATGACGAGGTTTTGGCGTTATGGTTGCTTGGTTCGCTGCCAGACTCATTGGATACTTTCAGAATGTCTCTTTCTAATTCAGCTCCTAAAGGCAATATATCAATGGCATTAGCTAAAAGTAGTATGTTGAATGAAGATATGAGAAGAAAAACAGTTGGCTTCTCTTCACATTCAGAAACTCTAGTCGTTGAGAAACGTGGTAGAAATGAAAATCGCGGTTGGAAAACTAGAGGTAAAAGTAGAAGCAAGAGTCGAAACAAGTCTAATAAATTTGCAGATTGGGAGTGCTACTACTGTCATGAGATCGGGCACACTAAGAATTTTTGTCCTAAGTTGAGAAAGAAGAATAATTTTGGGAAATCTAATAATGGTAAAGAAGAAAAGAATAAGGAGAAAAATTATGATGAAAGTGGTGACGAGAAACATGTTGCTGCAGTTTCAGATAGCTACTTCGTTGTTATTGATGATGCTGTTGTGAATTCTGTGTCTGATGAAAATGGTTGGGTAGTTGATAGTGGTGCTACAATTCATGCCACTTCCCGTAGAGAATTTTTCTCATCTTACACCTCTGGTGACTTTGGTTCTGCAAAGATGGGAAATAATGATTTGTCTAAAGTGGTTGGTATTGGTGATGTTTATCTAGAAACAAGCATGGGTGCAAGATTGATTTTGAAGGGTGTTAAACATATAACCGATCTTCGATTGAATTTGATATCTACAGGGAAGCTAGATGATGAAGGTTATTGCAGTATTTTTGCGAATGGGCAGTGGAAACTTACTAAGGGCTCGTTGGTTGTGGCAAGAGGACAAAAATATTCAGCCCTCTACATCATGTCTGCAAGGGTGTCTGCTGAGAAAATCAATGCTGATAATGATGAATCAATGGTTGATTTGTGGCATAAAAGACTCAGTCACATTAGCGAAAAAGGATTAGATATTCTGAGGAAGAAACAATACATTCGTGGGATACACAAAGCTCATTTAAAGAAATGCGTACATTGTTTAGCTGGAAAGCAGAATAGAGTATCTTTCAAGAGCTCGACTCCTTCAAGAAAACCAAGTTTGCTTGACTTGGTACATACTGATGTTTGTGGTCCTTTTAAAACGAGAACACTTAGTGGTTGTCTCTACTTTGTTACATTTTTTGATGATCATTCCAGGAAAGTTTGGGCTTACACTTTGAAAACAAAAGATCAAGTGTTAGATGTCTTTAAGCAGTTTCAAGCTTCAGTTGAGAGACAGAGTGGGAAACAATTGAAGTGTGTTAGAAGTGATAATGGAGGAGAATACATTGGTCCTTTTGATGATTATTGTAGACAGCAAGGTATTCGGCATCAAAAGACACCTCCCAAGACCCCTCAGTTGAATGGCGTAGCGGAGAGACTAAACCGAACATTAATTGAAAGGGTAAGATGTCTTCTTTCACAATCACAACTCCCGAAATACTTTTGGGGTGAAGCTTTGAATACAGTGGTACATGTCTTGAATCTTAGTCCTTCTGTACCTTTAGATGGAGATATCCCAAATAGAGTTTGGACAGGTAAAGATGTTTCTTATGATCATTTGCGTGTCTTTAGGTGCAAAGCTTATGTACATATTCCTAAAGATGAGAGATCTAAACTCAATTCGAAGACAAGACAGTGTGTATTCATTGGTTATGGTCTTGATGAGTTCGGCTACAGATTTCATGATCCAATTAATAAGAAGCTTATTAGGAGCAATCACTTCATGAGAATCATATATTTTAGTTAGTGAATATACCTGAAGGGAGAAAAGCCTTGAGTAACAAGTGGGTGTATAGGTTGAAGCAAGATGATAGTTCTCTGCAACCTCGGTACAAAGCAAGATTGGTAGTCAAAGGCTTTGGTCAGAAAAAAGGTATTGATTTTGATTAAATATTTTCTCTAGTTGTAAAAATGTCTTCTATTCGTGTGGTTCTAGGCATTGCAGCGAGTCTAGACTTGGAAATTGAGCAAATGGATGTAAAAACAGCATTCTTGCATGGTGACTTGGAAGAAGAGATTTTTATGAAACAACCTGAAGGTTTTGTGGTTGAAGGAAAAGAAGATTATGTATGCAGACTGAAAAAGAGTCTATATGGTTTGAAGCAAGCTCCGAGACAGTGGTATAAGAAGTTCATGTCAGTTATGGGGGAGCAGGATTACAAGAAGACTTCTTCTGATAATTGTGTATTTGTGAAGAAATTTTCTGATGCCGATTTTATCGTTCTTTTACTTTACGTGGATGATATGCTTATTGTTGGGAAGAATACTTCGCGGATTAATTCTTTGAAGAAACAGTTAAGTAAGTCTTTCGCAATGAAAGATTTAGGTCCAGCAAAGCAGATTCTCGGCATTCGAATTACTAGAGACAGAGACTTGAAGAAGTTGTTCTTATCACAAGAAAAATACATTGAGAAAATTCTTCAGAAGTTTAATATGGACAAAGCTAAAGTGGTTAGCTCACCACTTTCCGGTCACTTCAAGTTAAGCAAGAAACATTGTCCTTCAACTAATGAAGAAAAGAGAGACATGGCTAATATTCCATATGCATCTGCAGTTGGAAGTCTCATGTATGCCATGGTATGTACTCGTCCTGACTTAGCTCATAGTGTTTGTGTCGTGAGCAGATTTTTGTCAAACCCAGGTAGAGAGCATTGGGAAGCCGTGAAATGGATTATGAGGTATCTACGAGGAACCTCTAATTTGAAGCTCAGTTTTGGGATGAATAAACTTGAGTTGTTGGCTTATTCTGATTCAGACTTGGCTGGAGATGTCGATACTCGCAAGTCTACTTCTGGATATTTGATTAACTTTTGTGGTGGCGCTGTTTCATGGAAATCAAGACTACAAAAGTGTGTTGCCCTTTCAACGACAGAAGCTGAATTCATTGCAGTGACAGAAGCGAGTAAAGAGCTACTATGGATGAATAAGTTCTTGAAAGAACTTGGATTTGAGCAACACAGGTATGTACTGTTATGTGATAATCAGAGTGCTATTCATCTCGTGAAGAATTCGTCATTTCACTCAAAGTCGAAACATATTGATGTGAGATATCATTGGATTCGAGATATTCTTGATGCTAAACTAATGGAGGTTGATAAAGTTCATACAGATGATAATGGGTCTGACATGATGACAAAGGCTTTGCCTAGGGGAAAGCTTGAACATCGTAGATTGATCGCCGGCATGGCGAATCCTCCCACATAGTCGTGAGGGGGAGATTTGTTGGGCTCTTCCTATGTGGGAGTCCAATTATCATATGGGCTAAGCCCAATTTGGATAACACATAGGATTTTGGTTTATGTATAAATATATTTTATACAGTGTCTTTCGGAAATAAGCATCATATTCTATAGTGCAGTTGTTGAGAGAAAAAGGTGATTCGAGGCGGAACTTTGTGCTTTCAATCGGACTGTCTCCGGTTGTCCGATCGACTTCAATTTTGGTGAGAAGGCTCGTCTACTTGTCCTCTACAATCTGTCCAGAGGGTTTTTGATTTGGAGTCATCTAAGTGTATTTTTCGATCATCTTATTCTAACTGCGTTTTGGGGATATTTCAGTGAGTTTTCTGATTTCGGTTCATTATCTTGTGTATTGGGGTTGTGTATGAAGTTGTCATACTTCTTGTGGCGTATGCTCTAGTTTTATCTAGAGAATAGTTTTGTAACCCATCTTCTGATAGTGAATATTTGGTTGGACTCCGAAATCAGTCCCGTGGTTTTTACTTCCTACACTGGGAAGGTTTTCCACGTAAAAAGTGTTCTGTGTTGTTTGCGTTTATTTTATTCAGACTTGATATTTTATTTTGGGATCGTTATCTCTATCATACTTGATACAAGCAGGAAGATTTCGTTTCTGCTTCTATTTCTTGTCACAATTAAATCATTTGCGTTTGACACTTTCAACATGGTATCAGAGTCATAACCCTCAAAACCCTAGCACAGTAAAAGAAAACCATAGCCTCCAAAAATTTCCTCTTGCGCCGACGTGTTTTCAGCATAACCTTCATCAGCCGGCGTTTCTCCGAACTTTGTTCTTTCGAGACCGGCGTATTCCGATCTTATTTCTATTTCTTTGACGTATTACCGGTGTAGTCTTGTTTGTTTTTTCATCACCGATATTTTTTCGGTAGTTTTCATGGCATTTGCGGTTTAGTGCACTCATTGAGGTACTTCTTTGTCTGCCCCACGTTATTCTCAGCGTTTTGTACTTATTGTCATAAAAATGGTAATGAGGAATCCAATTGCTACGCCAAATATGGGTATCCTATAAGTTGGGGGAAATATCTGGGCACTACACCACCTTACGACAACTGAGATGGAGGTTCGCGCAGGCCGTCAGGCGGCGATGGTGCTCCAAGGCCGCGTAACGCGACGACACAAACAACCACTGTGGGTCCTTCGGCTGCGGCTATTGCCGAGTAACCTGCTAGCGAGGCTTCTCGTCTTTTTGGTCAGTTACAACAGTTGTTTTCCCTTCTTTCAGCAGATAAAGTTTCACAGACGGATGAGCTTCTAAGTGGTGAATTGTTCAGTACCTTTTGGATTAGGATACTGGGGCTTCTACTCACATGCCAGGTGACATCTCTCTATTTCACAATGTTACTGTAATGCCAACATGTGTAGTATCTATGCCCGATGATTCTCAAGATACTACTACACATTATGGTAGTGTGCGCTTGTCTTGTCAACTGTTTTTGCATAATGTATTTTTGTTCCCAAGCTTAACTGTAATCTGTTTTCAGTAGCCCACTTGACTGATGATCTCGACTATATTATTTACTGTGTTAAATTTGGTTGTGTTATTCAGGATCGACGATCAGGGACTGTGATTGGACTGGATGAGCAGAGGTGTGGAATATACTACTTCAACGGTGCAATGAAGAACGAAGTTTGTAGTGTTGCAGTAGTTGATAGTGATGCTGAATTGTGGTACCGCAACTTAGGACATCCTTCAGCTAAGATAGTTCATTCTTTACCTTTTGTTTTTAGTACTGGTGATAGGAGTGTAGCTCACCCGTGTGATGTTTGTTTTCGAGCTAAGCAGACTCGTGAATGTTATTATGTTAGTGATTCTAAAGCCACTGTTTGTTTTGAATTAATTCATTATGATTTATGGGATCCTTATCATATTTTGTCTTCATGTGGTGCGCGATATTTTCTCACTATTATTGATGATTACTCTCGTGATGTATGAATTCATTTGTTGGCTGAGAAAACAGAAGTAACTTCCATGTTTTTTACATTTTCTCGCAATGGCTAAGAAATAATTTAATGGGGTTATTAAGGTAGTGCGCAGTGATAATGGCACTGAAGTTTTCTCTGTACTTCGGGTTTTTGATGAGTTGGGTATTGTTTTTCAATCTTCATGTGTGGGTACTCCTCAGCAAAATGGTAGAGTCGAATTAAAACATAAACATAATTTGAATGTTTCCAGTTCTCTCAGGTTTCAGGGTAACTTACTTGTTAAATTTTGGAAGGAGTGTATCTTGACTACTGTGTATTTGATTAATAGAACTCATTCTTAATTTTTGGGTTCCAAGACTCCTTTTGATATGCTTTTTGGTATGCCTTTTGTTTCCTTTGAGTTTTGTGTGTTTGGGTCTCTATGTTATATGAATGATCAGAGGTTTAAGGGTGACAAGTTTTCGAGTCATAGTCGTCAGTGTATTTCTGTGGGCTACCTGTATGGAAATAAAGGATGGAAAATATATGATTTAGAGAGTGAAAATTGTTTTGTTTCCCGTGATTTATAATTTTTTGAACGTATATTTCCATTTTCATTTGTTCATGTTCTCTCTGAGTTGGGTTGTCCTGAGACTGAGGTCGCTGCACCTCCTACTACTGTTCCAGAGTTTTGGGAGGAGGCTGAGAAGGCCTCGACGATTGAAGATGAGAAGTCTTCGGATGGCGGTGTCCTTATGGTAGCGCCACTTGCAGATGTTGCCAAGGTTGGTGATGCACAATCTCCACCTCAAGTTGGTGACAACGGTGTCTCAGATCCGCCAGTAGATACTTCAAGCAGTTCTTCAAATCTTGGATGGGGAATCGTAGTAAAATTTCTTTTACTCGTTTGAAGGATTTTTTTATGACTATAGTAGTACATTCAGCACCATATGCTCCTCATGCTCCTGGTTTCAGTCCATTCCTAATCACGATATGCCTTATCCTCTCACTTAGTATATAGATAGTTCTCGTTTTTCATCAGTACAACACTCTTTTCTTGCAACTATTACCTCTGGGAATGAGCCTAAGTCATTTCAAGAGGCTATACTGCACCCTGGTTGGAAATAGGTAGTGCAACAGGAGATTCAAGAACTAGAGGATAATCATACTTGGACCTTGGTGCATTTACCTCTATGAAAGAAAGCTTTGGGGAGTGAGTGAATTTATAAAATTAAATATCATGTAGATGGGAGAGTAAAGCAATTCAAAGCTTGTTTGGTCGTGTTTGGTAATCACCAAGTAGAAGGGGTTGATTATATAGAGATCTTTTCTATTGTTTCCAAGATAGTTACTTCATCAGATGAATGTAACTCTTTTTTTATGCGAAGAAACTTTTTCTTAATTTTTGTTTGATGTTTGTTCCTTTTGATTTCATACTGTAACTCTTTTAATCACTATATTGTCTATAACAAGCTGGAAAAAAACTATTCGACATTCAAACGGCCATCTTCAGTCTCGCCGTAAGAAACGAGTTTACGTTGTCGAGAAATGAAGTACTAAAAGGCTTACACCATCTTTTTAATTATGAGAACTTTTTAATTATTTTTCATTTGAATTTTAATACTCATACAAATTCATTTGAAAATTTGTTGTAATTGTATGGTAAAGTACACATTGTCTGTTAAGAGTAAACTTGGTCCGTTATCCCACATCGTTTAGACTAAAGATAATATACAATATATAAGTGAATGAAATATCTCAACTAATGTGAGGTCTTTGGGAATTACACCAAAGAGCAAAGCCCTAATTGGTGATAGATATATACCAAAATTAATGATTAAAGGGGAGACTATAGGAAAAATATATGTAATAAAGCCCTATATTTTTTCACTAATTAGAATGATTATTTTCCTTCATACATTATATAAATAATTTTATTTGCTAACTATTAATTATTTTTACATGTAATAATATCACATTGTAATAAGATATTTTTACTTGCAATAAGGTTTCTTAATATTTTATTATTCTTTATTCACAACAACATATCTTATACCCGAACTAATGGTTGAAAATTTATAATGGAACATTATTTTGCTAGAAAACCAAGAAATAATGTTGATTCTTCATGTAGCCGGAGTAATAATAATGTGATTCATTCTAATATAATTGTCCTTATATCACCTAATGCTGATAGTATAAAATTGCATCCGAAGGAAGATATAGTGAGTGATCTGGGACTACACGAACTTACTAAATTTTTTTATATCAATGCCAGAGAGAAAATTCGACGAAAATACATATTAAAATAACCTTGCCAATTAAAAAATTATATTTTCACCAAAACAAAATTTGGGAAAGATAACCGGCTTTCAAGTTAGATGGTCTGAAAAATATGCATGGTTATAATATAGTATGCATAAGGATGCGACATTTTGTTTTTGGTGTTACTTTTTAAAACCATTTAATGCTAATCGTTCTGGATATAAAGTGTATGTTAAAGAGGGTTTAAGAATTTGAAAGAAGCACATGAAAATTTTAAAGAACGCGAAGGTGATGTGAATAACACACATGATCCAGCTAGACAAATGTTTCACTTGTTTAAAACTCAAAGACATAATATTGAATACACTCTGAGAGAATATGATAAAGAATAAAAAATGAACTATCGTGTACGCCTAACTACATCTTTAGATGTGATCATATTGCTTTGTATCAGGGATTGGCTTTTCGTGGACATGATGAACCGCCATAATCATTAAAAATAGGAATGTTTATAGAAATAATTGACTAGTATTGTTAGTGTAAAGCAGAGGTAAAAAAATGTTACATTAGATAACGCGCCTAGTAGTAATCAGATGATTTATCCAATAGTCCATAAAGATTTGATAAATTGTTGTGATATTGAAACTACAAAAGCTATATTGAAAGACATCGCAGACTGTAATTAATCTATTTTGGTTGATGAAGCACATGACATGTCGATTAAAGAACACATGTCTTTGGTGATTAGATATGTTAATAATGTTAAAAATATAATGGAAAGATTTTTAAGCTTAGTTTATGTTATCGATACTAATAATTCCAAAAGTCTTTGAATGGTTTTTTAGAGTAAAACAATGTTTAAAGGACTTAATTCGCAATATTAATTACTTAGTAAGTATTTTTAGAGAGAGAAACTCCACATTCTATAAAGAGAAAATCTAATCATTAATCAATCACCTATTTTTCCACAGACGGCGTCCATGATAATTCTAGAAGTCTTTGAAGGGGATTTTAGAGTAAAACAATGTTTAAAGGACTTAATTCGTAATATTAATTACTTGGTAAGTATTTTTAGAGGTGGAAACTCCAGATTATAGAAAGATAAAATCTAATCATTAATCAATCACCCATTTTCTCAAAAATAGAGTGGTGCTTTTATAGTACAAAAAGTAAGTCCCACAAGTCTAACAATTCATTAATTGCGGGAGCAGTCCTCAACTCTATTGTTTGCTATAACTTAGTCATTTTCTATTACATAACTGAAAATTTCTCTTAAGAAACTTTCTTTATTAAATAAACTCCCTCATTTTTCATAGATATTTCATTATTCCTTATCAAATACAATAGAAAAATCTTTAAAAGAAGAAATAAACTTAATATTTGTTAAACATAATTTATCTTTGTCACAGTTGAAAGGTCAAAGTTATTATGGTGCATCTAATATGTTGGGTGAATTTAATGGTTTCAAAATACATATATTAAATGAAAATAAATTTTCCAAATATGTTCATTGTTTTACGCACCAACTCCAACTAATTTTTTTTACTATTGTGAAAAACCATAATGATATTAGTGATTTCTAGCATTATCACTATGATTGTAAACACATGTAGACCATCTTGTAGAAAAAGGATAAACTACGACAAGTTGAGTATGAAATAATTATTTTATATCTTGAAAGTGGGAAAATTACAAGTGGGAGAGGGAAAAACCAAGAAATGAGTTTGAAACAACCATGTGACACTCGATCAGGATCATATTTCAATACTTTGCTAAGGTTAAACAGTATGTGGTCTTCAATAATTAAAGTGTTTAATCATATATATCAAAATAGTTCAGATCCAGATAATAGAGGCATATCAAAAACATTGATTATAAGAACTGGGAGTTATGACTTCATCTTTATTTTGAATTTTGATGATTGGGTTTCGTAGGTCAACACATGATTTATCACGTTGTTTACAATCGATGGACCGAAATATCCTGCAAGCTATTTCTTTGGTTAATACAGCTAAAAAATATTGCACAATTATATAAAGAATGGTTGGGATACATTTTAGATCAAATCGAGATGTTTTATGTGTCTAGTTCCATTGACATTAAAATATGAAATATAATCAAGACTCGTGTATGTATAAAGAGAGATGGACATGTAAGAAATTACCATCATTATAAGATGAAAATTTGTTTCCACCTAAATTTACTATGTGTTTAATTGTAATTTAGGATTATAATATGTCTATACATATAATTTCAAATTCTTATTTTCTCAAATTCCTTAAGTTCCGCCACTGCTTGCAGATACCGGAGTAACATTTTAATTTCATTCTAGTGATTTATACCTGGGTTACTAATGTATCTCCCCAACATATATACATCAAAGGTAATGTCTGGTCTAGTACAAACTTGAACATAAATAATACCCAATCGCTGAAGCATAAGAGAACGTTTTTGTAACCTTAATCCCAAGTTTTATCTTAGGACATTGACCCAGACTAAGTCTGTCACCCAATACTATAGGGGCACTTAAGGGTTTGTAGTCTACCAATCCGTAATATTGTAACACATTTTTAATATATGTATTTTGTGGTAATCCAATAATATCATGGAAGAGATCCCGATGTATTTGGATTTCTAACACAAATCTGGTATTACTGAGATCTTTCATATCAAACTTATATGATAGAAAGAAATTTTGATACACACAATCCTCAAGTGAGTTGACTTCAAAGTCAAAATAAACTATCACCTTAAGGAATGTGTAGTACCACTAACGAGAGGCCTGTTTGAGCCCATAAATTGATTTCTTAAGCCTGAAAACCAGATATTTTGAGTTTTTTTCTACATAGTGTTATGGTTGCACCATATATATCGTTTCCTCAATAATGCTATTGAGGAAACCAATCTTAACATCCATCCGATGGAGCTCAATGTCCATGTGTGCAACTAATACCATGATTGTTCTGAAAGAACCATTCATCGATAACAAAGTAAAGGTTTCTTTGAAATCAATCCCTTCATCCTGAGTATAAACATCTGTTACAAGACATGCTTCATGTCTTTTACATTACCTAGGGAATTGCGTTTGGCTTTGTAAACCCATCTACAACCAATGCATTTTCTCCATTCAAGTAATGGAACAAAATCCTATACTGCATTATCTTGTGTCGATTTATACTATTTCTTCATAGCTTCAATCCACTTCCAAGAGTTAGATCTTGTCATGTCATGTTTGTAGGATGAGGGATCATCTACAGTTCTTGCACATAACTTATCATGCTCCTGAAGACATACTATAAATTATGGACCTATAATATTCTTTATTTTTGTTGTGAACCTTCTTAAGGGCATTATTTTCTCTTATTGCACTTTTTGAGGAGGTATAGTGTAATCATCATGAATGATATCATTTTGATCTTCTAGTGAAGGATTACATTGAGGCTCCTCTTGTTCTACATTGAGCATATATATATCCTAGTTCGAACCCCTAAGTGGAATATTAGTGTTAATTTGAGAATTATCTAGTTTTAAAGGGACCATAATGCTATTAGTGATTTTTAGCATTATCACTATGATTGTAAACACATGTAGACCATCTTGTAGAAAGAGGGATAAACTACGACAAGTTGAGTATAAAATAATTATCCCATCTCTTGAAAGTGGGAAAATTACAAGTGGGAGAGGGAAAAACCAAGAAATGAGTTTGAAACAACCATGTGACACTCGATCGAGATCATATTTCAATACTTTTCTAAGGTTTAACATTGTGTGGTCTTCAATAATTAAAGTGCTTGAGCATATATATATATCAAGATGGTTGAAATCCAGATAATAGAGGCATATAAAACACTCATTATAAGAATCTATATTTATGACTTCATCTTTATTTTACATTTTGATGATTGGGTTTCGTGGGTCAACACATGATTTATCATGTTGTTTAAAATCGATGGACCGAAATATTGTGCAAGCTATTTCTTTGGTTGATACAACTAAAAAACATTGCATAATTATATAAAAATGGTTGGGATACATTTTGGATCAAATCGAGACGTTTTATGTGTCTAATTCCATTGACATTAAAATATGGAAGATAATCAAGACTCGTGTATATATGAAGAGAGATGGTCATGTAAGTAATTACCATCATTATAAATATTTATTTCCAGGTAAATTTACAATGTATTAATTGTAATTAGGATTATAATATGTCTATACATATAATTTCAAATTCTTATTTTCTCAAATTCCATAGGTTCTCAATTTACTTATTCAAGAGATGGAATATCGTTTTTCAGAAGCAAATACAAAGTTTCGTACTTGCATGAATTGTCTTAGTCCAAATAAATCATTTGCTAATTTCAATGCTGACAAGTTGGTTCGTCTAGCAGAACTTTATCCATATGAATTTTTCTTGTTTCGAACTATGATATTTACATTTCAACTTAAAGCATAAATCGGCAATCTAATTGACAATGACGGGTTATCCAATATAGAAGATTTTGGAGATTTAGCTAAGATACTAGTTGTTACTGGAAAACATCAAAGTTTCCTAGTGGTGTCTCGCTTGATTGAATTGACATTGTTCCTTCTGAGTACAACAACATTAGTAGAAAAAATATTTTCTATAATAAAGTTTATGAAGACAGACTTACGGAACAAGGTGGGGGATATATGGATGAATGAAATTTTAGTTGTATATAATGAGAGATGCATTTTTTTTGAAAAATTGATAATGAAACCATTTTACGACAATTCTAAAATATAAGGAATTTTCATAGTCAATTGTCATCTATAGGTTACTAAAAAGTTGAATGAATTTTATAAAAAAAAATAGCCCCTCCTTATTTCGGTTACTGGTTCCGCCACTACTTGCAGATACCGGAGTAACCTTTTAATTACATTCTAGTGATTTATACCTGGGTTACTAAGGTATCTCCCCAACATATATACATCAAAGGTAATGTCTGGTCTAGTACAAACTTGAACATATATTAATCCCCAATCGCTGAAGCATATGAGAATATTTTTGTTACCTCAATCCTAAGTTTTATCTAAGGACATTGACCCAGACTAAGTCTATCACCCAATACTATAGGGGTACTTAGGGGTTTGCAGTCTAAAATGTGTTTACAATATTAGGGGTACTTAGGGGTTTGCAGTCTGATGAATTAAGAAATAACTCAAGCGTGATTTTGTGTTATGTTAATATTTGGGGGGCCAAATAGTGAATAAAGAATCCTACGTGACAGTTCCATTTATAGAGAGAGAAAGTGATAGCTGAACTAAGTAGAGAGAGAAAGTAATATTATATTAATCCATCCCATTATCAACTTGTGTATGGTCCTTTTATAGTATAATAATGGGCCCCACACACTTTAATTCCTACCTATTACACATTTAGTCCCTATATTTCCTCACTTATTCATAATAACTATTTTTATTGTACTTTTTTACAATACTTCCCCAATAAAAATACTTCCTTACAATTTTTTCATACATCTTTTATTCTCCTTCATCACAATCTACTAATCCGTAATATTGTAAACATATTTTTAATATATTTATTTTTTGGTAATCCAATAATATCATGGGGGAGATCCCGATGTATTTGGATTTCTAACACAAATATGGTATTACTAAGATCTTTCATATCAAACTTATCTGATACAAATCTCTTTATTGTTCGAGGCAAGCAATATGTCATCCATATATAATATAATAAATATAAAATTACTCCTATTGAAATTATGATACACACAATCCTCAACTGAGTTGACTTCAAAGTCAAAATAAACTATCACCTCAAGGAATTTGTAGTACCACTGACGAGAGGCCTCTTTGAGCCCATAAATTGATTTCTTAAGCCTGCAAACCAAATCTTTTGAGTTTCTTTCTACATAGTGTCATGGTTGCACCATATATATCGTTTCCTCAATATTACCATTGAGAAAACCGATCTTAACAATCATCTGATGAAGCTCAAGGTCCACGTGTGCAACTAATACCATGATTGTTCAGAATGAACCATTCATCAATAACGAAGTAACGGTTTCTTTGAAATCAATCCCTTCATGTTGAGTATAAACTTCCATGACAAGACGTACTTTACGTCTTTTACATTACCCATGGAATTGTGTTTGGTTTTGTAAACCAACCTACAACCAATTGCTTTTTATCCCTTCAGGTAATGGAACAAAATCCTATACCGCATTATCTTGTGTCGATTTATACTATTTCTTCATAGAGTCAATCCACTTCCAAGAGTTAGAGCTTTCCATGTCATGTTTGTAGGATGAGGGATCACTTACAGTTCTAGCACATGACTTATCATGCTCCTGAAGATATACTATAAATTATGAACCTATAATATTATTTAATTCTGTTGTGGACCTTCTTAAGGGCACTATTTTCTCTTATTACACTTCTTGAGGAGCTAGAGTGTAATCATCATGAATGATATCATTTTGATCTTCTAGAGAATGATTACATTGATGCTCTTCTTTTTCTACCTTGAGCATATTTATATCCTAGTTCGAACTCCCAAGTGGAACATTAGTGTTAATTTGAGAATTATCCAGTTTTAACGGGACCAAAATGATTTGTGTTAAAGCTCAATCTGTTGATACCTGAGTATCCCCATTAAAAACTTCAT
Source organism: Limnanthes douglasii subsp. nivea (assembly GCA_036936605.1). Lineage (NCBI taxonomy): Eukaryota > Viridiplantae > Streptophyta > Magnoliopsida > Brassicales > Limnanthaceae > Limnanthes > Limnanthes douglasii. Next base: position 288,913,490 of record JAUPFV010000005.1, read on the forward strand.
GAATATCTACAGATTCTTCTTAGAATCAACATCAGTTCCTTTATTTTTCTCCCCAAACTCAACATCATCGAGAAACTTGGATGTTCTCATCTCAAGTATAGTAATAGTGAGATAAAACTTAAACCCCTTAGAGGTGTCCAGAGTAACCTATAAAGAAGCAACTACCATTTTAGGTCCAATTTATTTTCCTCAGATTTGTAAGCCCTTGCCCCAGCTGAAGATCTCTTTCGAAGATGCTGTCATATTAGCCTCAGGAACTACCACTTTAAGTCTCTCCTCATCATGTACAACGTGAGAAATCATGTCCTTGTCATTCCATTTTTCCAGTATATAGTGATAGGTGGACTAAAAATACTTAAACCGTTTCGGTAATGAGTAAAATATGGATCACATCACACATTCCTAGGAAAGTCTACCCTAATTTCCTTCGACTTTTGGCCAATCATAGACACTCCAATAATATGCTCACGGATTTTACATTTTCCAGTTTACTTATTGGTAGAGATCTCGTGTATAAGACGCCATATCTCTACCTTTTTTGTTCTTAGCAAAGGCTTTCTTGACCTCTGCGAGAAAGACCGTGGCAGTGTTAACATTCTTCGGAATAACCCCTCGAAGTGATACTGCTATACCCTACAACATTAGACCCATGCATAGCTTATTTGACCATTCCTACCTTTCATGTTCCTTAGATATATCTGGTAAAAAATCATGGTTTAGTGTATAGTCGTAGTCATGGACAAACAAGTATAATATCGTGTCTTCTTTTCATAGTGGAACATTTGAACAATCTAACATGGGTGGAAGCCCAATAGATTACAACCCATGAGCACTATAAGTGGAAAAAAATATATGTATGAACATGCTGGATACATGTAAAACATAAAATACCATGATAACAGATATTAGAGGGAAATTCGTATCAACATGCATTTTATGATTTTGAAAAAAAAAATATCATGATCATTATTTTAATTCCTAAGTACAAGTGAAACCCTCCTGATGGTTGACTTAACTTACTTAAATTAAAATAACTTTAATTTATTTTTCATAAGTGCTGGTGAAACCTTTCGGATGATCGACTTCACATACTTAGAAATAAATATTATGCAAGGATGAAACTAATTTTGCTAAGTTCTGGTAATATCTTCCGGATTTCTGATTTCGCCTACTTAAAATTAAAGACAATGCATGATCTATTTTTAGTGATTTTATTGAGTTCGTGATTAATTGAAACTCAAATCTTAACCTTCTAGAGAGCCTGATTATTTGAATTATATATTAATCCTCGAATCTTTCAAAGTCTGAGATCCTTAATGAGATTAATTTAGTCATCGAGAGGGCTGATTAAATTAAATTATTAGTTTCACCTAATGGTCTAAGAAACCTTAGTCATGCATCAACCATTTAAACATTCAAGCATATAAAATTTAATTCACAAATAAACATACTATAACTAACATGCCAAAGAGATAATATTTGTGAAATAAATTAATTAATACATTTTAAATCAATTAAACAATTATTATTATTATTTTGAAAAAACAAACTTGTTGTTATTGGCCGTTGTAGTCTACGAGGCCGCACCCAGCCTGTTGCAGCGCTGCTCTTCCTGGGCAAACACTCAACCAGCTACACATGAACGTGTCCCCATCCAACAATTATGTTTGTTGTCAATGAGTGTTTGCCCAATGAGCAACCTCTGTTTTTGTTATCGCGACAACAATGAGTTTGCGAATCTTCGCGGGTCTTAGTGTTCACCACAACGTCCGTATTTCGTTGGCTATGGTGAACATAGATGAAAAGTCTTCGATCAACGTTAACATTAGGGTTGGTTTAATGTTGCTTTTGATAACATCAAATCGAGCCCTAAATCAATAAAACAATTTAAAAAATATAAAAAACAATAATTTAATCACAAATTTTCAAATAAAACTCATGGATACGCTTTCTTAAAGTGAATAAATAACAAATGATGTTTTCATTAGATTCAAAAAAAACTACACCCTAACCAGTTCAATCAACACAAAAAGTCAATGACTTGGATTCTTTACGGTAAGAAATATACATGATACATGTTGTTCAATTATTATAATAATCACAAACCCATTTTACTAGCTCTGATAACAATTGAAAAATCGATCTTCAAATCGCGGAAAACATAACCACCCTTATTGTGATTTCCTATTGAATAAAATAGAATAAGATACAAGATAAACTCACTCGTTTGTCTGCTCATTTCCATTATCTGTGTCCACTTAAATCCACAACAAGTCTTTGAACTTCAAGAACACTTATTGAAGAACTACAAATAGAAAAGAGTGAAAGAAAAGTTGTAGTTTTCCAATCACTAGAGGTAGGAGCTATTGACTGAATTAAAAATTGGGATGAATGAGTGCCAAAAACCTAAGCCCCTTATTTATAGGCAACTCGAAACCCAAAATTTGTAAAGCAAAGTTGTAAAACCCAACCTATTTTACTATTTCATGATCGGAAACCACACCCAATAAATTGATAAATCAATTCATACCCTGAATAATTAATACAGGTTTAAGGATTAAGATTTGTTTAAGTGTTAAGATTTGTGATATTTTCATAACGATATCTAAATTCAATCCGGTTGCCACACCGGAACCTATAACCCATTTTTCGTCCATAAATCCAATTTAATTAATTATATAATTTAATTATCTCGATCATTTTACAATAACAAAAACTATAATCCATCCATAAATATTTAAATAAATATATTCCATGTGAATCACATGATTTGTACAAGTGCATCCTCGGTAGAGGTGTCAAACGGTTTGAACCAGCACCAACCCGCACCGTTTAAGTCTGAACCACGGGTTGCGGTCTCGGCGGGTTGCGGTCTCGGCGGGTTGCGGTCTCGGCGGGTTGCTCTTATGCGGTCCTGACGGTCTGGCGGTCCTGCCAGGTTGCAGTCGTAATGGGCCAGTTTCACAGTTAAACCGCCAGTTCAAACCACCAGACGAACCATTTAAGAGCCGTTTACCAGTTCAAACCATCAGCCAAACCATTTAACCATTTAAGAACCGTTTATCAGAATATATTATAATGTTATTTAAAATTAATTTGTAAGTGTTAATTGAATCTAATTTCAATAATTGAGTTAATTATTCTATTTCATGTATTTTAATTTAAATATGTTATCATTTTAATCGAAATTTTATAATCATCAATTATATTTTAAAAAAATAATTGTAATTTGATTTTGATACGTTTGAATAATATATTACTATTAAATAATATATACCTATTAGACATATAATTGTATTAAAATTTTAAATTATTAGGTGATTCTTTAGATTCTTTCAAGTTTGAAGTGTTTATGGTTAGATGAATTATATAGTTTATTGTATTTTCGAACTATTCAATATTAGAAGTTTATATGCATAAACATAAATTACTTGTAAGTTGTAAAGAACAAAATAAAAATTGAAAGCTAGGTAAGTGATTTAAATAACATTTAATAAAAAATAGAAGCAAAACAAACAATTCATTAAAAATAAAAACCAAACAAGTAACATAGTTGTTCAATCAAATAAAAAAGATAAACATTACAACGATAATGAAAATCAATTGCGAAAAACTAAGGAGCTTCATCGTTGTTGTTGTTAGGTGGTTGACCTTGCAAATGCATGTTCTCCATCATCTGTCGCATATACTCCGACTGTTGGGCTTGAGAGTTTGCAAATCGCTCATTCCATTGATCTTGTCCATGAAACCTGAAATTTAAATAGAGTTTGAAAAATATAAAAAAAATTTAGAGAAGTGTAGTAGAGAGAGGGGATAGATTTGTAGTGGAGAGGGAGAGATTTGTAGTGAAAAATATAGGAGGATGTAGGGTGTATTTATAGGGTAATTTTGTGTTTTTTTTTTTTATTTTCTACTAGCCGTTTGATGACGTCAGCATGACGTCATCAAGCGGACCATCCGGCCACGCGTGCGGATGGTCCGCTTTTGGCCGTTGCCAACGGCTAGTTCGTTTGAACTAGCCGTTGGTTGAACCGGGGCATCCGGATAATCGTCCGGATGCCCCGGTTCCAATCGGACCATCCGGATCGATATCCGGATGGTCCGAATTGTCTGTCCGGGCGTCCGGGCGAAACTGTCCGGATGCCCCGGATCATGTGTCCGGACCATCCGGACGCCCATCCGGATGGTCCGGGCGATTTTTTTTTTTTTGTTTTTTCGGTTTTTTTTTTTTTTGGGTCTCCCCTATAAGTAGAGGAGACCCCAACACCAATACTCACACCTCTCAAACAACTCTCTACTTCTCTCTAAATCTATTTATTTGTTCGATAAGTTCTAGAAAACTACAATTAGTTATTTTACTTATTCTACTCCTACTTTCGAAATTGTTTGATTTTTGTTTTTCCGCAAATTGTTTCTTAGTTGTTATTAGTCTAAATTTAGTTGTTCTATCTTGTTATTAGTCTAAATTTAGTTGTTATATCTTGTTATTAGTCTAAATTGTGATTTTATTATTAGTATTTTATTGCATATTTGAAAAAAAAACTGTTATTAGTTTTAAAATGAATTCAAAACGTAGAAATACTGGGATAAACCCACCATCTAATGTGGATCTCAATACCATGGATGATTTTTCTACAGAATTCCCTCACGTTGACACACTCTCCTCCCGTGAAAGTGGTGGTGGAAGTACTAGTGGGGGGAGATCTCGTAAGAAAACATCTTGGATTTGGAATCACTATACTCTATCAGAAGATGGTTTGTTTTGTATTTGTAAAGAGTGCAATAAACGTTATCTTCACGTAAGTGGATCTAGAAATATGGGCACTAGCACTATGGTAAAACATTTAACGAAACATGAAATATATGATCCTACAAAACCTAACCCAACTAATGTTTGCACGAACCCTCAAACAGGTCTTCCTTTTGAGTTTAACCACGATACGTATAGGGAAGAAACAATGATTTATGCAGTCGGTAGTTTACAACCATTTAGTTTTGGGGATTCTTGGAGATACGAAAATTGGATGCAAGTTGGGGTAAACCCACAGGCAACACGCATTCCACGTACCTCTTTGCGATCGCTAGCCTTTAAATATTATTTACAAAGAAAAAAAGAGATTATTCAAACTATGCAGACTTTGCCATGGAATGTTTCGATTACTAGTGACATAGCTACTTTTACTGATTTAGATATGATATGTGTTACCCTCCATTGGATGGACGCCCAATGGGTCCTCCAAAGGAGAATTATATGGTTTGAATCAATTGGGAAGCATACCGCACAAATAATTAGGGAGAGTATGACTGAATGCATGAATGTTTATGGCATTAAAAACAAGATTATGTCTATTTCGTTGGATAATGCATCTTCTAATATTAGTGCTATAACATTTCTTATAGCAGATTGCAATCCCCCTTTTCCAAAATTGTTTCACACCAAATGTTTATGCCACGTACTTCAATTAATTGCGAAAGAAGGAATACGTAAGGTTCAGGGTGATTATATTACCCCTATAAAAAATGGGATCCTATTTTGCTCGACATCCACTGCTAAAAAAAGAGCTTTTAAAACACTTGTTCTTTCAAATGGGAAAAAATATAAGAAACTTTTATTAGATGTCGAAACTAGATGGAATTCTACTTACACAATGCTTGCACGTGCGCATGTTTTTAAAGAAGAGATATCGACGCTTTATAATACATATCGTGAAACACCAATTGAACCAGATCATTGGAAATTTTGTGCACACATGTTAAGATTTTTAAGACTTTTTAAAGAAAACACCCTAACCTTTTCTTCACAAAATCAACCTAATGCTCATTTGGCCCTTTTCACGATTGCTAATCTTGCCATGCATATGGATGAATTTAGATCACATTATGCATGCGTAGACATGGTGCCTGGAATGGAATATAAGTTCACAAAATATTTTCATCCAATCCCTGATAGTTATTCATTTGCTTGCCTTTTAGATCCTTTTTCACGAAAAGAAAAATTTGAATTGCTAGTTGATTGCTTTTATAAATCTGTACGGTTTCCTACAGATATACCACCGACCGAACCAATTGACCCTCAAGGGTATATTAGCGGTATATATGATAGTTTGTATAATATCTATGATAAGTATGCTGCAAGATATAGATCAAATACATCTACAAATGTAAGCAGTAGTAACAATAGGGGTAGAGGGAGAAATACTAACTATATTCGATTGGCAATGTTACGAAACAACAATGTTACAGAAACCCCTCAATCTGATAATGAGTTGTATAGATATTGGACCACTAGGTTTGACTTTACGAATTATCAAGACCAAGGTATTGAAGATATCATACGATGGTGGGGTACCAAAACTGAAGAGTTTCCTATTCTTTGCAGGATTGTTAAAGAGATTTATGCTATACATATGTCTACAGTTGCAAGTGAGTGTGCTTTCAGCCAAGCGAGGTTGCAATACACGACTAAGAGAACAAGATTGACGGGCAAAGCACTTGGAGTGCTTGTGGCAGTTAAGGATTGGACAGCGGCGGATAAAAGGATGCAAGACATAGAGTTCAGAGACGAAGTGAACGTAGACGACATCTTCGAAGATTATCCGGATGATTACGAAGATATACTTGAACAAGAAATTGCGGAAGAAAACGAAAATGACGACGAAGATTTTACTTACGAAGAAGACGAAGCTGGAGATGAATGATGTTTGTAATAGTTTTTTGCTATTTTGTATTGTAATTTGAAAATATTTGTACAACTCCTGGCCCGCACGAGTATAAACTGTGAACGGCTAAATTATCCAAAAATGACTTTACCTTTTATTATAACAACAACAAATGTATTATGAAATACTTATAACTTCATAAGATCTAATTTTGGTTTAAAAAATAATAACAAACACTTGTAAAATTTAAAACCAAATCACAATAGTAATCAAAATGTAATATTAAAATTATAACCGTAGAATTTGTAATATTTTAACATGATAAGATATAGTTTTGGTTTATATTAGATCTAAAAACATAATAATAATATTCAAAATGTGATAATAACATAAGTAATATTTAAAATTTTGGACTATATAATAATTACAACACTAAAAAACTTAATAACCAAAACAAATTAATATTAACAAAAATGTAATAATAATTCTATAATAATATGCAATATCTCAATATTTTTTAAATATAACATTTTGGATATAAAATAAATAAAATCAGCATAATATTTACAAATAAACCACCGGTTTTTTACAAATAAACCGTGGTTTCGCAGTCCTGCCGGGTTGCGGTCTCGGCGGGTTGCGGTCTCGGCGGGTTGCGGTCCTGGCGGGTTGCTCCTTATGCGGTCCTGGCGGGTTGCGGTCTCGGCGGGTTGCGGTCCTGCCAGGTTGCAGTCCTAATGGACCAGTTTCGCAGGTAGACCGCCAGTTCTTAAGCAAGTTGTCAGCTTTGAACCATGGTTCCTGAACCATTAGACACCTCTAATCCTCGGTGGCAAAAGTTTGTTGGAAAGATTTGTTGGAGGGAATAAATATTATATAGTCATTTACAGTTCATATAAATACAGATCGACCAGACCAATTCAATCTCATTAAGAACATATAGAGAACTGGGTTGTATTGTAAGATTAGATATCCAACTGACAGCTCTTCCTTATAAAACAAAATCAGAAGTCAATAGCATCCAAATATTTCTCTCCAAACCAAAAGTTGACAAAACAGAACTTTCACCAGACTAATACAGGTATGCATATCCTCTTGTATTTCATATTTTTCCGATCATCTTATCGAAAATCCTTTCTAATGGGTAGCCGAATTAGTTGAGTAAGATACGTTTGTGATCAAAGGTGCTAGTTCGAGTCTTATATATACGATTTCTCGGCTGAACCTGCCACTTTGTGTGATTTACGTTCTGGTGTTGGTTTGCAAGCTATTGCGTAGGTTTATTTTACGTTGGTTTGCAAGCTATTGCGACTGCGGATTCCATCTGAAAAAAATAAAAAATTATAGAGTTTGTTCGATAATTGAAAATTTGCTTCGTATGCTTTATGGTTTCGAGATCAAAAAGCATATTCGATAATTGTCTAGCATCTAAGAAGACAATTTCTTGAGCTTAGGATATGATAGCGCGTGCGTTTTTATCCACTTCCAAAAAATCTCGTACTAGTCGAATCATTTTTAAGTTTAATTTTCATGTTTAGTTTACGTGGGATTTTGGTCGACACGTATAGATTTCTATTGAAATTTCGATAAGCATTTTCAAAATTTACGAAAAAATAACTTTTATTTTTTATTGTGAATTAGATCTCCGGCTAATAAGCTGGACATCGAACAGCCCCTTATTATGGCTAGTGATGCTGTAAACGAACCGCTGATTTCACGGTCATTAGACCCCCCTAGTATACCTCCGGCTACAGTTGGAAATGCTTCCGAAAGAAGAAGGCTGCGTACCATCGCGTTAGTAGATTCCCTTCAAGATAGTAATGTCAATACCGACTCGGTATCTCCTCCGGATTCTTCTGCTAACCCTTTTAGCAATGTTCACCCGAGTTTCCGAAGAGCAGCCTTGTTCTTGACCATCTATCTATTCGTTGGCGTCGTCTGTTTTTACTTCGTAAGTTACCAACTCGCTGGAAAGAAAACCAACGGAGTCTTGGACGCAATTTACTTCTGCGTCGTGACGATGACCACCGTTGGTTATGGAGACCTCGTGCCGAAAAGTCCCGAGGTCAAGTTACTCGCTTGCGCATTTGTTTTCACAGGAATGTATCTCGTTAGTTATTCTTTGAGCAAAGCAGCTGATTACTTGGTGGAGAAGCAAGAGAAGTTTCTCGTCAAGGCCTTGCATAGACGAAAAAGAAAGGTCCGCGAGGATGAAATTAGTCAAGAAGAGATCGACACGAGACGCAAATGTTACATGATGTTCGTCTTTCTTTTAGTGCTTATGGTTGCAGGTGTGATTTTTCTTATGAAATTTGAACATTTGGATTTGATTGACGCGTTTTATTGCGTTTGTGCGACGATGAGTACGTTGGGGTACGGAGATAAAAGTTTTACGACCGAAGGCGGACGTATCTTTGGCGTGTTTTGGATTTTGACGAGTGCTATCTCGCTCGCGCTGTTTTTTCTTTATGTTGCTGAGTTAAGGACTGAGCATAAACAAAGGAAGTTGGTTCAGAAGGTTCTTGGTCGAACTATATCGAAGAAGGATTTAGAGAGTGCTGATCTTGATAAAGACGGAGTTGTCGTGTAAGTTCAATTCCGCAAGTCATTAATCTTTCGTCTAGGGGTGTTTATCGGTCCGTGGTTTCGTCGGAATCGAACCTGACTGAACCGGACAGCTAAGCTTTCGGTTCTATATTTTGGAACTGGTTCAGTTCGGTCCGATTTTGGTTCGGTACGGTTTTGGTTTGGTCTGGTTCAGTTCATTTAAGAAAATTAAATTAAATTATAATTTATTTTTCAACTTTTTTTTTAAAATAAATAAATAACATAAAAATTAAAATTTAGAAATTAATCTTTGATTTTTTTTATTAAAAATGGATAATTAACTATTATTATAATAATAATAATAAATTAATCGGGTTTAACGATTTTATTGGTTCGATTCTTTATCGATTTAGTGGTTTATCAATTATATCGGTTCGGTTCTGTATCAATTTTATCGGTTCTACCGGTTTGTCGGTTTCGTCTAGGGGTGTTATCGGTCCGGATCGATCTGGATTTCGCCGGAACCGAACCAGACCGCTAAGCTTATTGGTTCGGACCGGACCGAACCACTAAGCTTTCGGTATTATATTTTGAAACCGGACCAGACCGCTCCCCAAGGGGTAGCCGAGTTGGTTGAGCATGGCATTCTTATAACCAAAAGGTCATGAGTTCGAGTCCCTCTGCATACGCTTTCTCGGCTGAGCCTGTCACCTTATGTGGTTTACCTTCTGGCGTTGGTTTGCAGGCTATCGCGTCAGACTGAGGGTTTACCCTGTGCGCACTCATTGCACTCTGAGTAGCGGCTGCGGGTTCCCTCCGAAAAAAAGAAAAAAAAAAAAAAAAAAAAGACCGCTAAGTTTTCGGTTTGGTCTGATTTGGTTCGGTTCGGATTCCGGTTCGGTCCGATTTTGGTTCGGTTCGTTATCGGTCCGGTTTCGTTCCATTTTAAAAAATTAAATTAAATTATAATTTAATTTTTAACTTTTTTTTAATAAATAAATAACATAAAAATTAAAGTTTAAAAGTTAATCTTTGATTTTTTTATTAAAAATGGATAATTAACTAATAATTTTAACAATATGATGTATAAAAAAAATTAATCGGGTTTAACAGTTTTATTGGTTCGATTCCTTGTCGGTTCTACTGGTTTATCAATTTTATCATTTCGGTTCTGTATCGGTTCTATCAGATTACCGGTCTTATCGGTTCAATAACTAATCGGTTATACACGTCTTATCGCTTCAATAACTAATCGGTTATACCGGTCTGTCGGTTTTATCGGTTCGGTTCCGAACCAATTTTGTTGTTTTGATTTTTTATCGGTTTGGTTTTAAAATGGAACCGTGAAACAGAGCGTTAAACTTCGATCCGGTTTTTATCGGTTTGATTCTGGTCCGGTTCTCCAAAACGGTTGACAGCCTACTTTCGTCTAGGTACTTAAGGTTGTTTATAATATTTTTTTGTCTGTTTAATACAGGGCTGCTGAGTTTGTCTTGCATTTACTTAAAGAGACGGGAAAGATTAGCCAAAAGGATATATCTTTCGCACTAGACAAGTTTGAGCATCTTGTCGTTGATGAACCCGGAAGCTCAACAACAATTGTTATTGCTGAATCAGTTTGAGAACATCCAAACATGTTGGTATTTATGTTATATTGGATTGTTTTGTAAAAAATTTAGAAAAGTGTTTGTTTCGGTTCCGAGAATAATCATGATTTGAACTTGATTCATATTACTTTTGAATTATCTATCAAATTTAGAAAAGTGTATTAATTTTTTTCTACTTTTAATTTAATTAAAAAAATTTAAATGGACTAAACTAGACCGAAACTGAATCGTTAATGGACCGACCGATACCAGACCGAACCGAAAAGGTTAAAATGGAATCGGACCAAACTCGGACCGAACCGAATTCAGACTGGACCGAAACCGAATTGGACCGGACCGAACCAAAAATTTAACAATTCAGATCTAAAATATATAAACGAAAATTTAGCCGTCTTATCCGGTCTGAACTCCGGTCTGAACTGATAAATTTAGCGGTCCGGTCCGGTTCCGATGAAATCCAAACCGGACCAATAAACACCCCACATATGTAATATGCGAATCAGCCACAGAATATTCTGGTTTGATGCTTAATATAAATACATATGTGAATCAGCCACAAAATATTCTGGTCTGATGCTTAATATAAAAATACTAATTATTTTTATAACATGCGATTAGAGCTCTGATACCACTCTTGTTCATATTATTTTAAGCATGGTTTAGAAATCCTTAAGTCGAAAGAATAACGAATGGGGTTTTGATTCGTTTGGCCATAAGTTGTAAACACGTTTATTTTTTATTATTCTGTTTGTTGATTCCGGAACTAAAACAAATAAAATATAGGTACTTTTATATAATATTAAAAGAAAAAAAAAAAAACTCACCGGGTTGACTTCTTCTATTTTATGATTTTTACCTGTAGTTTTTTTCTTTTTTGGCAAAATTTAAAATACAAGTTTGGGTACAATAAGAGAATTTAAATGAAATTACACCAAAATTAAAATATAAAACCGACGCCAAATTTTCAAGATAGAAACATAATCGTCAAAACGTATCTTTTATCTTCAATCTTCATAATCCCAAAGTTTTCCAACTTCCAACCATGAATTGTAATCATTCAAACTTTCAAACAAAACCTCCATTAATGCTTTTAATTCTCAGAATAGGAATAGCACTTCTTCAACTTATATCGTCAGAAAGACAACCTAAAATGCATTTGGCATTTAACGCGTTAGACCATAGTTTTCTATTCAAAATATTTGAAATGTCTAGACCAACTAATATTCTTTTGATATAATTGATAGCAGAATTAGAAGAATCGTAATGCCCTTTGAATTTAGCTTTGTTTCGATTTCTCCACATAGTCCAGCAAATAACAGAGGGGATTAGATGCGTGATATGAGCATTCTTATCAGAGAACCAAAACCACTTCCCGATTACATGAGTAAAACTCATATGCCTATCGGTATTAACTTTAAAAAGATCACCGAAATAATTCCATATTTGCCATGAAAAGTTACATCTTATGAACAAGTGATTTATGTCTTCCCTGGTATTATAGAACTGATATTTTGAAGCTAAGCTTAAATGTCTTTTCTGTAATACTGAATCAATGGGAACGTAGTTTTTGATAACTTTCCAAAGAAGAAAATAAGATTTTCTAGGAATGAAATTTTACCAAACTTTTTTGAATAAGTTAGATTGATTATAATAGTATCTAATTACTTCCCACATTTGTTTCAAGTTAAATTTTAGATCACGAGAAGCTTTCCAAATCATAATATCTTTTCTAGAAGGGTTGATACAAAACATGTTAATCAGATTGATTCGAGAAATATGAATGAAGTTTTTCATCAGATTAACATCCCAATGATTATAATCCCAGAAGGTGTTCACCTTTGCTTCAATGAACCAATTGTAATTATCTTTGTTAATTGGATCCTGACCATGCCAATCCTTAAGCCAAAAATCCATTTTACCATTGCCTAAAATCCACCTAATATTTGGTTCAGCTGACTCTTTAATACTTGCAAGTCTCTTCCATATTAAAGAACCTGAATTATAGTTAGTATTAAGAGGATGTTTGTTAACAAAGTAAGTGATATGCATTAGATGAGACCAAAGACTGTCATTTCTTCTGAAATTAAACCAAATCTTTTGAGAAAATAAGTTTTGAATATCAGAAAGCCTTCTGATATTCAGCCCTCCTTCATCAAAAAGCTTGCAGAGAGATCTCTAATTAGCCCAGTGAACACTTTTTCAGAGAAAGAAGATCTCCAAAGCGACTTGTTAAAGTTCCTCTCAAGTCTGTTGATTATACAGTTGGGAAGAACACTATTTTGCATCTAGTAGCATGGTATAGCCATTAGAACAGATGAAATAAGTATGAGTCTGTCTCCATATGAGAGATGTTTGCATTCCAAAACAGTAATATTCTCATGAAACTTGTTAAGAATAGAACTAAAAATGTTAGATTTGTTGTTGTTGCTTAAGGATACACCCAGATAAATTGTAGGAAGATTATCAATTGAAAAACTAGGATGACATTCAAGACTAGTAACTCTGCTTTGCTGAAGTGTAGGGGAGACAATAATTTTTGTTTTATCTTTGTTTATAGATTGCCCTGACATTTGCTGATATTTATCAAGAATATTGTTGAGTTTATTCATTGAACAAGGTAAACTATTAGTAAAAATCAAAATATTGTCCGCAAACACCAGACAAGGTATAAGGGTAATTAGCTCTTGAAGTAAATTGCATCTTCTTATTTATATTAAATCAAATATGTGATCCCCTAACTAGAATGTCATCTCCTAAGATGAAGAGACTTGGGGACAGAGGATCCTTCTGCCTGAATCCTCTCTTAACTTTGAAGTAATCATTAACTTCTTCATTGATAAGCAGAGAAACATGAACATTCATGGTTAAAGTGTTAATTAGATTAATAAAATCAATTGAGAAACCAAAGAATGATAAAACTTTTGACAAAAATGATAAAGACAACATGTCAAAAGCCTTTGACATGTCAAGTTGTATCATCAGATTTCCAGTCTTAGGCTTCCTGTTGAGATGAAAAAGTAATTCTTTTGCAGTGAGGATGTTCTCATGAACAGATATATTCTTCACAAAAGCACCTTGATTAGGAGAGATAATCTTAGAGAGAATTCTGTTAAGAATAAAACAAAGACCAATATGCATATAGCTACTCCAAGAAGAAGGATTAGTAGTCTTTAGGCTCGAACAAAGACTCGTAACAAAGACACCAGTGGGGATGGGGAAGCCCTGGAGAAAAGCATTAAGATAGGTACACATATCCTCTTTTGTAATTAACTAACAAGTATTGTAAAAAGTGATATTAAACCCGTCAATCCCAGCTGCACTATCACTCTTCATATTAGAAATAATGGACCAAACTTCATTCTCATTGGTAGTCTTCATCAAATTTTTGTTATCTTCAGCAGACACCAAACTAGGAATAGAGTTAAAGATATTGTCACTAAGACAATGCTACTCCTCTTCAAGATTGTTGTAAGGATTAGATGTTAGAATATAATTAAAGTAATTCACAGCAGAATTACAGATGCTCTAAGAATCAGTAATCCATTAATTGTTCGATTTGATACTCTTTATAATGTTCTTTTTTCTTCTTTTACAAACGAAATCATGATAGAGCTTACAATTCATGTCACTGTCTCTTAACCAACTGTTATAAGTCTTTTGCTTCCAGAAATCAGCTTCATTCTTAAGGGCCTTAATATGTAAACTATTAGCTTTTTCAAGCTCAGCTTTTGAATCAGGATTCTTCTCATATTGATGTTTGGCTTCATTAAACTCGACAACATCTTCCGTGACTTTTATTTTCGAGAAAATATTACCAAAGTGGTTGAAATTCCAATCCTTCAGAGAGAGCTTAAGCCTCTTCAATTTATACCAGAAAACATTGTTAAGGATGTCATTTGAGATTGATGTTCCAATTATGCTTAACAGTACTTAAGAAATTTTCATCATTAGTCCAAGAGTTTATAGATTTTTAGCTTTTTTTAACATTAGTTGTATGATTAGATGTGTTAGATAAAGCAGAAATAAGAAGAAGGGCATGGTTAAAACAAGTCCTGACCATATGTAAGATTTGTGTGCTGAAATTGTTGGCCCAATTATTGTTGAGGAGTGTACGGTCTAACATTTTCCACTTCATGTTCCCCTACCAGGTAAACTTGTTGCGAGCATATCCAGCATCTTCAAGGTTGCAATCATTAATACAACCATTGAAGTCATCGATGTTATTTTGGCATAAAGCAGTGTAACCTATTTGCTCTTCATTTGAGGTAATAATATTATAGTCTCCAACTGCAATCCAATCCTTGTTAGTAGTATCTATTTCTCTCAAGTGACTCCATAAATCCATCCTTGGAAATCTGTTACATTTAACATAGATAACAATAAGGTTAAAAGCATTAACAAGACCAGGGTAAGCAACCTCCAAATGTAAGAACTGATCATTGTTGATAAGGGAATCAATACTGATGTCCTATTTCCAGAAAACCTATATCTTATTAGATATGTTGAAAGTAAAACCATAAAAATTAAGCCTAAATGCAATCTCCTCCTACTTGTCATTGCTGACCATAAGCTCCTGAATGGCTAATATCTTGATATTTTCTTTATCCATCATAGTCTTCAACTTTTCAATAGTTAAATTTTGTAATTCCCACGAAAATTCCAGTTAATCAGTTTTATCATTATCAGAAAGGGATTTGGAGTTGATGTTCTTCCCAGGGTATTTAAGGGACTTGATAATGAGTTTACTAGGTTTCTTCCATTTCTTAGCTGTTGTGAATTTCTTATGAAGGATCTCGTTGAATTTAGGTTGAGGAGATGTTGAAGGGGCTTTCATAACAGGATTAGTTGGAGTGCTACAATTGTTTCCATGATCATGAGACGTTCCACCGTTGCATAAATTTTCATAACCCATGAAGTTATTATGAATATAGCCTTGTTCAAGAGTCTTGAGAGCTTCAATAACCTTCATGTCTTCAAGATTAGTAGATGTTTGTAAAGTAATGGAATTCTGATTGATATTTCTTTGTCATTAGAATATTCTTTAGTTCGACCATTACCAAAATGGGTCAAGACATTCTACACATAAACATAAAAATAAATAATACAAATAACTATTTTTTTTCAAAATACACACGGTGTATACATATTTCAGAACTTCATATTATACTTAACAAATTTGGAAAATATTATATTTTGTAAATTGGAGGACGTTACGTTTTGCAAGGTATGACATAATATTTTTACAAGTTTGAAATGTTAGAACATACATATTAATCAAGGGTATTCTTACACTCGATTCTATTTCGGGAATCTAATTCTTATATATAAAGACGATAAGAATAAAGGATTAAAAATTTATTTTGAGCCGTTATCCCTTTTGAGATATCTATTGTATATGTAGACTTAGTGATTTCTTCTTTAAGATTATTATATATGAAGCCTTTGAATATTTTAGGAAATTTTGAATTGACACAAGAGCAATCTTTGAAGGAGTAGGATTAAGGCCCTCAAAGAATCTTACAAGAACAATTGAAAAGAGGGAGAGAAAAAAGAAAATTATTCTTTTAAGAAAAACAGGATGAATGTTTTAGATACTTAATTAGGGTTAAAAGATAAAATTTTATATTAAGTGAAATAAATATCACTTAATTGCATAGAAGTTCTTAAACTCTTCCCTTTTACTTAATTAACCACATATATTTTTTCATTTTTCTAAATCACTCTTACTTTCTAATCTTGCAATATTTTTTGATCGCTGCCGCATACCATAACCCTTATTGGACATCTAGAATCCAATACTGAATTGTTAGGTTAAAACATATTTCCTTTAGGTACACTTAATCCCGACCGGTATCCACATATCATTTAGAATACAATAAGACTAAATAATAGTATTAGTAATATTATTCATAAGTCCAATATTAATAATTGATTACAATAGTCAAATAATTGACATTGTAACAACATACATGGATATCCTAAATTTCATATAATTATGCATTCCAATTTATGATGTCCTTACAATCTCCCAGTTTGATTATTCATGTGTACATAAATGAATCCATCTGAATTGCGTACTAAATAACGTTGTTGTTCAAGAATAACATCTAAATATTTATTCATGTGAGGAGATAGCTAACAACGAACCAACAATTTCCACCACGACTCATAATGCGTAATGGTTCTATAATAAATCACATTGTTAATTACCACCTTAGTGAACCTTTACCTCTCATAAAGTGTATCATAATAGTATGACACGATCCAATACTCAATATGTGTCAACTACTCAACTGGTCATACTGAATTGAGATCGTTTAATTCTATTAAAGAATAAGGGTAATAAAACTGAATCAGTGTGTTATAAAATCCAAATATATACATATGGTCTGAAGTGATAATACAATCTAGAAAAAAAAATACAATACTCCCATTGAACCTGGATACCCTCAATCCTAAGGGCACTTATGAGAATTGTTTGCTCTTGAAAAATGGAGGGTGGAAATACCCTAGTAAATAGATCTACAACTATGAACTGTGTATCAATATGCTTCACCCTTATCTGGTCGTTCTGAATCTGTTCAAGAAATAAAACTTAATATATATGCTTAGACTTATTGGCGTTATTATTTTCACTAGATAACATGACAACTGAGTTATTATTACAATAAATTAGGAGGGATCTTTCAAATCTCTTTATTGTATGAAAAGTTGTAACAAATTTTGTTAACTAAAGTGTATGGGCTGATGGAGTAAAACACACTACATACTCTATTGTAGTAGTTGAAGTCGTTGTGAGACTCTGTTTTGCAATCTTCCATTATATGAAACCTCTTGCCAGAATGAATACATAGCTGATGGTAGACTTTCTCGTGTATATGCACCCCGTAAAATCTGAATCGGAATAGCCTATGATTTCCAAGTTATCCACTCTGTTATATGTCAGCCCAAAATATTTTATATTCTTCAAGTACTGGAATTCCATATTCACTATATTATAATGGAGAACTTCTATATCTCTCATGTGCTTTCCAATCATTCAAACTATGAATGTTATATTAGGTATGATACATACTTGAGTGGGCTTAAATACATGTATAGTCCATCGATGATCCAATTTTCTTTCATTTAGTCTTTTGACTTCAAAATCATCCTTTCAAGTCCTTGGACTTGGAAAAATCTATAAATTTAGTTCATGGACTTGGCAACATCTATAAATTCACTTTGTATCGCATGGTCTTATCCCTGCCATCATGGGCTAAATTTATAGATTTTGCCAAGTCCATAGACCTAGAAGGATGAGTTTGAAGTTGAGGGGACTAAATGAAAGAAAACAAGATAATAGAAGGACTATTCAGAAATTTAAGCCTACCTGAGTATACATGAGGCTACCAACTACCAAAGTATATGAGATCGTCTTCATGAACTTAACCTCTAATTATATGTTGGAGCACTGATGGAGTAATAAGTTATCTCATTTCGCAACATGGTATCTTATAAGGAAGCAGAAATTCAGGGACTAAAGTGTAAATAATATAAGTTTAATGGGACAATTATGATTACGTATTTCTATTAAGGACTAACGGTAATTTATCCTTTTATGTAACAGTTTTTGGTTTTGAGCTAAGTCCCAACGCCTCTATATAAAGGATGGGGCTGCACAAATAAAAGTGTTGAACACAAAGAATGGGTTGGCTGATTGCTTTGAACAGGTAGCAATAGCATCCCTGAGACAAGGTTTGAACCCAGGCAACCTGGCCGATTCGGTGACCAGGAAGAAAGCCATGACCTGGGGAGGATTGCTGAACCAAGTTGGCAAGCAAATAAATGTTGATGAAACGAAAAAAACCAGGGTGCACAAACAAGTGAGATCCACCCCGGTGGCACCAACTCCAAATCAAAACCAGTCCGGGAACAAAGCAAGAGAAACCGGACAGGGGCATGGAAGGGGAAAGGCTCAGTCTCAACCAGCTGCTCCTGCACAAAGTCAACAGTCTAGAAACAAAAGAGGGCCGTGGGTCCAACCGGAGTGGTTTGCAGAGCTCAAAGAAAGTGTGGCAACCATTTTCGAGAAAACAAAAGATGAAGTACACTACCGGAGACCGGCAACCTTGCAGTCTCCCAGAGAACATCGAAATAATTCCTTTTGCCAATACCATAATGATATTGGCCATACCACCGATGATTGCATAGCGCTGAAACAAGAGGTACAGAACTTGATTGAAAGAGGAAAGTTGGGTGCATACGTTAAAAGAAGAGGAGGCAACAGGCCTGACAACACTCATAGGGTTGGTCCAAGCAACGCTGCCCCGGAGGGGGCTATGGTAATAGTTGAAAGGTTTGACGTGGAGTCCGAGTATTTGGATCCTGATCCAACCAGAAACAGAGTGGGTTCTATTGAGGAGCGTTCTAGATCAGTCTCCGGGGTCATTAAATTCTTCGAGTCACTGACAATCTTCGGAGGGGACACTATGACAGCTCCTACCACCTCTTCAAGAAAAAGACATGTTCATAACTTGGCCTCCCGGCTAGAAGGAGGCATGACATCCTATCAATCTCCAAACTCATTCCCATTCATAGTTTTCAATGAGGATGATTTGAGAGATATTGCTGGCCCTCATGAGGATGCTGTTGTCATAGGAGCGTCTATAGGAGGCAATGAGGTAAGGAGAATTTTGGTGGATACTGGAAGCTCTGCCAATATCCTTTTTCTAAACACTTACAAGAAAATGAGAAATCCAGCTGTGATACAAAAGTCGGACAGATCAATCGTGGGCTTCACGGGCAGCTCAGCCGATGTGATCGGGGAGTTTGAAGAAGAAGTGTTGTTGGGCAGGGGCCCTTTCAAGAAAATGGTTAGAATACTCTTCATTGTGGTGGATTGTCCCACCTGTTACAATGCTATTCTAGGGAGATCATGGCTCTCTAGGATGCATGCAGTGGCTTCGACAGTCCATCAGTGTCTGAAATATGCTGTTCAGGGGCAGGTTGGGGTTGTCCGGAGCAGCCAAAAAGTTGCAAGAGAATGTTATGCCACTGCCTTGGCTCCCCGAACGCTGGGGGCAGTCCGTATAAATGACCAATAGCAGTTTGAGGGCCTTTCTGGGGCAGAGGGTGAAATTGATGACCCCAGAGAGACCCCCGGAGTGCTGATCCCAGTTGAGGAGGTTGAAACACATTGTTTAGAAGAAGGAAAAAATGTCAAGATAGGATCCAAAATGCCACAAATGTTGAAAGAAGGAATGTTGAAATTCGTGAAAGACCATCAGCATGTTTTTGCTTGGTGCAATGCTGATGTTACTGGAGTTCCATCAGAGGTGATTTCCCATCACCTATCAGTCCGGAGAGATGTGGCACCAGTGGTACAAAAAAGGAGAGCTTTCTCAAAAGAAAAGGCTGATGTCATTGTACAGGAGGTTGACAGACTCACAAAGATGGGGCACATTAAAGAATCTCAGTACCCGTTGTGGACTGCCAATCCTGTCTTGGTAAAAAAGAAGAATGGTAAATGGCGTATGTGCATTGACTTCACAGACCTCAATCGAGCTTGTCCAAAAGACTTGTATCCGGTTCCCCGGATAGACCAGTTAGTAGACTCTACTTCAGGGAACAAGCTACTCTCCTTCATGGATGCATTCTCCGGGTACAATCAGATCCAAGTGGATCCAAAAGATCAAGAGCATACCACTTTTGTTACTGATAGAGGTTTACACTGTTACAAGGTGATGCCCTTTGGTTTGAAAAATGCTGGGGCTACTTATCAAAGGTTGGTCAATAAGGCATTTGCTGATCAAATTGGAAGAAATATGGAGGTTTACATTGACGATATGATGGTCAAAAGCCTGGATGAGCAGTTGCACTTGTCCGACCTCCAACAGACTTTTGCCAACTTGGCCAAAGTGAATTTAAAATTAAACCCTGAAAAGTGCGTGTTCGGAGTGCAGTCCGGGAAGTTCTTAGGGTATATCATAAGTGAGCATGGAATACAACCCGACCCGGACCAACTCAACGCTTTGTTCCAAATGGAGCCTCCTCGAAACATTAAAGAAGTACAGCGATTAACGGGGAGGTTGGCAGCTTTAAACAGATTCATCTCCAGGTCTTCGGACAGATGTGCTCCATTCTTTCAAACCTTGAAGGGTGCAAAGGGGTTTGAATGGACACCACAGTGTGATGAGGCATTCAATGAAATCAAGAAGCATATGTCCTCTCCCAAGACCTTGTTTAAACCAGTCGATGGGGAGACTCTTTTTGTATATTTGGTTGTTTCAAGTTGTGCCATCAGTGCTGTGTTAGTAAGGGAGGTTGATGGGTATCCTCACCCAGTGTATTACATCAGCAAAAGCTTGATTGATGCTGAGAGGCGTTACTTGAAACTTGAAAAACTAGCTTTGGCCTTGGTGATAGCTGCAAGAAAAATGAGGCCCTACTTCCAGGCTCATCCTGTCGTTGTCCGGACATCTTTCCCTTTAAAGAATGTCCTTCAAAAAGCAGACATTTCAAGCAGAATGACAAAATGGTCAGTAGAGTTGGGGGACTTCGACATAGACTTTGCTCCTCGGACAGCAGTAAAAGCTCAAGTTGTGGCTGATTTTCTGGTCGAATTCCATTCTGATAGGGATTCAGAACAACCTGCTGATTCAAAAGACAAAAAAGTGTGGATTGTCCGAACAGATGGAGGATCCAGTACCATGGGATCTGGGGCAGGAATATGTCTCACTTCCCCCTATGGGGACAACATGTTCCAAGCTATTTGCTTTGCTTTCAGGGCATCCAATAATGAGTCCGAATACGAAGCAGCTATAGCTGGGTTAAAATTGGCATATATCTGTGGAGCAAAAAGGGTCAAGCTACTAAGTGACTCCCAATTGCTTGTCCACCATGCTCTGGGCCTGTCAGAGGCCAGAAAGGAGCAATTGATCAAATACTTGCTCCTCCTTAAAAATGAAGCGTCAAAGTTTAAAGCTGTTGTCTATGAGCACATCCCCCGGGCAGAGAATGAATTAGCAGACTCATTGGCAACGATTGCATATACGGAGTCCTACCCATGGATCCATGTGCTTGAAAGCCCTTCTATTCAAATTAATGAAGGTGAAAAAGAGGAAGTCTTTGAAATACAAGTAAACCGACCTCAAGACTGGAGGTCTCCTCTAATGCAATATCTGTCCGATGGCATTGTGCCCTTGGATAAATCACAAGCCAGAACATTGAAACACAGGGCTCGTGGTTTCATTATGATTAGAGAAGTCTTGTACAAAAAGTCCTATAGCAAACCTCTCCTACGCTGTTTAGGGGATCCTGAGTCACAAATGGTTCTCTCTGAATTGCATGATGGTGAGGGATCAGCCCATTGTGGATTTAGAGCTTTGACAAGAAGAGTGCTTCTCTCCGGATATTATTGGCCATCAATTATGAAAGATGCTAAGGAGCTGGTAAGGAGGTGTGACCCATGTCAGAGGTACAGCAATGAAATTCATGTACCAGCCATTCCTTTGGAATCAATTTCTGAGCCCATCCCTTTTGCTCGATGGGGATTCGACTTAGTTGGGCCTCTCCCTATGGCGTCCGGAGGGCGTAAAACCATAATTGTAGCCATTGACTACTTTTCGAAGTGGATAGAAGCAGTACCCTTGGCAGGGACGACATCAAAAGCTGTTATAAAATTCATTATGTCCAATATATGTTGCAGATTTGGTGTCCCCCAGAAGATAACAACAGACAATGGGCCACAGTTTGATAATAGAGAGATGGAGAGCTTCTGTGCCTCAAGGGGTATTCAGCATTGCTTTTCTTCACCTTTCCACCCACAGGCCAATGGGCAAGTTGAGGTGGCTAATAGAACAATACTGTCCGGCTTAAAGAAAAACTTAGAAGGGGCTGCTGGGAAGTGGCCTAGTTATCTACAAGAGGTCCTGTGGGCCTACCGGACAACACCTGGGGCTGCAACACAAGAATCCCCCTTTGCCTTGGTTTATGGGATGGATGCAGTAGCTCCCATAGAGAAGATACTCCCCTCCTTTCGTGTTCATAACTTCTCCGGACAGGCTAATGAGA
Source organism: Limnanthes douglasii subsp. nivea (assembly GCA_036936605.1). Classification (NCBI taxonomy): domain Eukaryota; kingdom Viridiplantae; phylum Streptophyta; class Magnoliopsida; order Brassicales; family Limnanthaceae; genus Limnanthes; species Limnanthes douglasii. The sequence goes on from JAUPFV010000005.1 coordinate 288,936,357, forward strand.
TGACAATTAGAAATCAACTTGATTTAATTGAAGAAAGGCGGGTAAAAGCTCATCTTAGAATGGCACATTATCAAGGCTTGATGAGAAGCAGGTTTGCTTCTAAAGTTAAAAGAAGGGATTTTCAACCAGGAGATAAAGTATTGAGAAAAGTTTTCTTGCATACCAAGGAAAAGCTCTTCGGAAAGCTGGCCCCAACTTGGGAGGGTCCGTATACTGTGGTTGAAAGAATCAAGCCTGGGACATACTGGTTGGAAGACAAAGATGGCAGGGTTTTAACTCACCCTTGGAATATTGAACACCTTCGAATGTACTTGGAGTAAAGCTTAGGTAAATATTTACTTGTTTAAACATCCATGTAAATATTTGGGGGCATACCGCTTCCTCTCTTCGGCGCCACGGAGAGCTTTCAATAAAACTTGATGCTTTCTTCAATAATTTTCTAAGTTTTTGCAAAATTCTGTTGTTTATCATACTACCCGGACTGAAAGAACTAAAGGCTACTTAAATACTAGCCAGAGAAACTAAACACTCTCACAATACAATAACTTAAAGCTACTTAAATTCTAGCTGTCTAAAGTGAGACAAATAATAAAAGAAGAAGATGGTTGAGTAAAATAAAAGCATTCATTCAACAACTTAAAGTTGCCTTGGCCTTCCAAGGACTTTTTGAACATGTTTGGGCACGGTACAAAAATCTGTCCGAATAATACGGACACCATCACAAAAAAGGTGCCTTGGCCTTCCAAGGACTTTAGTTCAAACAAAAGATAAACAAAACAAGTTATAAATTAAGGTTGAGCCTTTGAAGATGGCTCACCCTCATCCTTTTTCTTGCCCTTGATATCGCTCCTTTCCTCGACAATCTTCTTACCTTTGGGGTCAATTTCCTCCTCACCTGGGCTCTCCCCGGTTTCCTCTTCGTCACCAGACGAGGACACATCGGTGTACCCTTCATCAACCATGGTCCAATATGGGAGATCATCGTCATCCACATAGCGCCATAAGTCCCCTAGTCTCCTCTTCGGGAACTTTTCTCGTGAAACAGGAGGACCATATCGGACTTCACCTTTTCGATCATTAATTCTTCACTCCGTATCATCTCCCTGGCATAAGCATTGATTTTGGCCTTGATCATGGCCTCTTGATCCTTCACCAAAGCATCTTTCTCTTCAACAGCCCGGTTCACTGCATTCTCTAAGGCAAGTTTGTCAGTGGTCAGATTGGTGACAAGCTTCTTCTTTGCTGCAGTCTCCCCTCTTGAGGCTGTCAAGTCCTTCTCCAGTCCGGACAGCTTAGCCCGGAGATCTTTTACGGTCTCTTCTAAAGAAGCAACTTTTGTGCTGCTTTCATTGTGATTCTTATTTAGCTGTTCGTTCGACTCCTTAAGCATATCAACCTTAGTAGCAGCAGTCCTGAGGTCATCGGACAGCTTCTCCTTCTCAGACTTGAGGTCTTTGATGGTGGTTGCCTGACTTCGGACTTGCCTTTCCAAAGTAAGTACTGGCTGCACGTTGCTAAGGAGAGAATGGGATATGATGTCCCTCTCACTGGAAACCATAAAAGTCTTACCATTGAAGTTCACTGTGTTGGAACTACTTGGGGGAACATATGGCCCTGCGAATTCATCTATGGACAGGCCAAGGAAATAATCACCTAGTTCACCAAGACCGGTGACGTCCACTTCATCCATGTTAATCTCTCCCCTTTCGACCTCATCAGTATGGAATTCCATTGGAATCCCTTCATTAAGATTCCCTGGGATCTCTTCGGCTAACGTCGGGTCAGTTGGGAAAGTGGGCTCCGGATCCCGGAGAGCGAGCTCTTCTCCTTGGGAAGTCTTTTTCTTTTTAACTTCCCTGTCAGCACTGTCACTTGCTTGCTTACGGACCCGTTTCGAAGCCCTTGACGGTTTTGGGGGATTCACTCCTTGTTTCTCGCCCTCCTGTTCTACCACCTGTAGAAGGTTTGCATCAACTTGAACCTGGGCTGCCACCTCTACGTCTGTTGGGGCCTCTTTCTCAGTATCCTCTACCGCTTTCCTGCCTTTCTTCTTCTTGCCCTTCATTTTACTTGGGGCTTTGGCCCGGGCAGGAAGGAAGAGGGTCCCATCCAGTTCGTGAGACCTTCTCAGTACAACATCTTCATCAGGTGGGGTGGAGAACTCCTCCCAGGTTAAGTCTCTTCGACCTGTGGTGTTCCACAGGTGAGACCTCGCTAGGTTTCCAGGAGTGAAGGCTTTATGAAACCGGTTCTCCCAGTTCTCTGCGGCCCAAGCGTTGAGCTTGCCACAGGTGACCTGTCCGGCCTTCAGATAGTCCCCGAACTCCTTTGGCAGCTCTGACAAAACAAAAGAAAAACTGATTAGTATAAACTTAAAGGAAAGAGAGGTTCGAACAGAGACTTAGAATAAAAACTTACGATCGCTCCTCCATCTACTTCGAAGTAGGCTAGGATTCTCCCCGGTTTTAATTTTCTTGCCATTCTCCCATGAGCCACTGACGAACAGGAACTGGCTCCTCCACTTGCTCTCCGACTCCAGGAGATCGTCAACAGCTTTAAGATCATTCCCCATGTTGAAATGGTAAAAGGGGAACTGATGGTGTTTGCACAAGTTAGCCACAGCTGCAAACTCTTCCATAGGAAGAGGAATTCTGGATAGCCTAGACGCCATAATACATGACATCAAGGTGTACCAACCGTTGGGGCTTAGCTGTGTTGGACATAGCTTGACCAAATGAAAATAGCGCACTATCTCTGGGTCCAGTGGGAACCTAAGTCCCCAGTTGAATAGCTCCGTAAAGAAGACTATCTCATTTCTTTTGCAGTCCATCGGGGTCTCTGGATCGATGGGAATTCGAATCTTTACATTCTCAGGTATCCCCCACTTAGTACGCAGTCGTCCCAGATCTCTAGTATGAATGAACGCATACTTGGTCTTTAACAGAGATAAAAGATATTTGAACTCTACCTTGTGAAAGCAGGGCCCTACTCTCCCTTCGAGGCTCTCCGGCAGGTCCGGACGCCTCAGATACAAGTCCTCTTTGCCCTTCTTAGCAACAACTATAGCAGTTTCAGCTTGTCCGGAAGACTCGGACTCAAACCTAACCTCCTCAGTGGAGTCTTCCATCCTCTCCTCCATTATTGTTGGGGGAGCTTCTGCAGAAACAGCCCGGGGAGGGATGAAGCTTGGCATAGCTGATCCTCCGGACTGTTGGCTCTTTGTATGTTTTTGAGTTCTCACCTCAGTCTGAGTTTCTGAGGTCGAAGTTTCTTTGGGAGGTAGTGGGCTGCTAGCCTCCGGACCAACCGGCCTTTCCCGGAGAGTCCTAATAGTTTCCCCGGACCCTGATTCACTATTTTTCGCCCCCGATTTTGAGGGTGTACTTTTAGAAGGAAGCCCTTTAACCAATCTACTTGGTCTTTTCGTGATTAGTTTATCTGGAGAATGGTCGGAGTCGGACCCCATAGCAATGAAAGTGGATTTTTTCCTAACACTTGTGACAGTGACCCCCGGTTCAACAATAGGGATCGACTCTTGGACTGAAGAGCCAGATACTATGGGGGAGAGCGTTGATTGAAAGAGTTTTCTAGGTTTTGTACCTTTAGAAGAAGATGAACCTCTGTCAGATTCTTCGATTGAAGGGGCTGGTTTCTCGACAGGCGACGCTGGAAGCCCTGCTGCAAGTCTTTTCTCTTTTTCAACCTTTTGAGCTTTCTCCAATTCTGAGAGATTAAGCCAACCGCCCTTGATCAGTGCTGTTCTTGCTGTGAACATAAACAACTAAGGAAATTTTTAGGTTTTAGAGAGATAAAGCTTTGGGTGAAATGGCAAAGTGAAAGAGATAGTGAGACTGTGAAAGGTGAAAAGAATTTATAGTAAATGTAAAAAAGGGGTTGATTCCTAGGAGAATCCGAAAAGTTGGGCAATGATTAAAAGACGGCGCTGATGTCATTAATAGCATTTAAAGAGGTAACTTATTCGAGAAAGTGGTGCAACTTTCAAAGAGAAAAAACGGCTAAAGAGACCAACCAGAGAGTGACATGTGTCCCATTAACTCTGACAAGAACCATTTTGAATTCGTAACGTTTGGTCTGTCCGTTTCTGTTCTCAACTCTCTCCGAATTGATAAACCACTCCCTGAATCGGACTGTTTTTTCAGTTCTTTGACAAGGATACTTGTTCAAATACCTAAAAAAGGGGCTCCTGATGAGTCCGAATTCGGAGTGCTCCCCGGAAGGGCGTTCCAAAGTAAATCTCTCCGTAAACCGGACAGACTCCAAGAGCTTAATTCGGACAGGACTTTTGAATCGGACAGATGACTTCGAACACTGCAAATCTAAAGCAGTTCGAACTATGACTAAAGTACTAAAATACCTAAACACTATCTGATTAAGCTACCTGCTCATCTACTTAAAACTCATGGGTCTTTAAGCATGACCCGGGTCCATTAAACTTGACCCGAAAGCCCATAAGGGCCCAAACTACATACTATAAATACCCAACCACCAGCATTAACAATGGGTAACAAAAAATTGACTGCTGCCAAGCTGCTCAATTCTCTCTCCACCTTGAAATATCTTGAAACACCTTCACACCACCCTGAAACACCCTCACGCCGCCTTAAAACTCCACTTGAAATTACCAGCCTACCCTCAGGCTACTTTTATCCTCACCAAACCCAATTGCGCTCTGACTTTCTCTCTTTAAAACTCTCTATCTCTCACACTAAAACACACGTTTTACTTTTTCCTAAGATAATTAATAACAATTGAACTCACCAAATTGGTGAATCCACTGGGGACCAAACTAAGAATCAGTTTATTACTTGTTCGAATTTGATTTGGTCTCCTTATTTTTTCGTAAAAATGTTTATAATGAATCATGAAAACAATCCATCAGTTCAATCCGCGATGGAAACGCTAAGAGACGATTTGCAAAGAAATGAAAACAGACTAGATGCATTTGTTCCGATCCAAATGCAATCGGATATTGAAATGCGCATGAACCAACTCTTGGATAAAATAAATAAGCTGAACAAAAAATAAGAACAAAAAGAACAAGAAATTCACACGACAAAGCTTAAATCTGAGATGAGGCAAGTAAATGAGAAAAATGAGATGGGAAATTAGTATGATCGTTCTTGTACTGATTGGCATGTTAGGAGGAAGCAGAAGAAAGCGTGTTTAGAAGCTCAAAAAGAGTGTTATTCTTCTCGAAAATGGAAAAAACAAACATAAATATGTAGCCTTTAATGACGAAGAGGTTGAAAGTTCTGCTTCAGGCTTTAAGAGGTAAAAGAGTTCTTCGAATGAGGACTAGAAAGGGAACAATCAAGAAAGCATAAAAAGGAACATAAATCTAAAAGGGACAACATCCATCGTTGCTTGAGGGAATCTACTTGGTGTGAGGGGAACACATCGAATCAATATGCTGAGACTGATTGAAATCGGTATGCAGTCATGGGGACTGAGGATCAGTATGTGCAAGGTGTCGATTGGAGAAATTCTCGGTTGACAAGTGAGATTTGATCTATAACGCTTCTAAAGCGTTTTGATATTGCTAAGGTGGAAAAGTTCGATGGGATGCAAGATCCAGATGACCACATCAAACAGTTCAAGAACTACATGATGAATTTCAAAGATGACGACCGACTGGTGTGACGTGTTTTTGTACAAACTTTCAAAGGAACATCATTAAAATGGTACAACCGGATTCCGAGGGGATCCATTTCAAATTTCAGGGAAATCTACACTGCTTTTCGAAGGAAGATTGTAGGAATTAAGGAGATGAGAGTGAACAGAGATAGTATCATTCAGTTCAGACAAACGGTTGGAGAAAAACTAAAGGATTACACAAAGAGGTTTGTTTTAACTAAGGCAAGTTTGGATAATTGCGAAAAAAATGTGGCAATGACAGCTTTTCTCCAGTTTTTACTGCTAGGGGATCTGGTTAATGAAACGACGAAGATGAGAGCTCTAACCTTTGGAGCATTGATGGCTCAAGTAGAGGATCAAATCAAGGTTGAAGAGTCAACCAGGGTTCGAGGAGGACCAGTTAGTACTCCAAAGAATTTGAGTCACGTGGCCAATAACCAAGGTCAACCCACGAATAGTAATCAGCAGTCACGTTCGAAGAATAATAATTTTCCGCCTCGAACTGGTGGATATTCAAATCACGCTCCATCCTATAATTACAACAGATTGAGGCCGAATCAGTGGATTATGACAGAGTACTATGCGGACTTAACAGAAAGCGTGGCTGTAATTTTTTATAAGAGCAAAAGCTTTGTCAATTTTAGGAAGCCAACTCTAATTAAGAAGCTAAGGGAGGATCGGAATAAAAAATATTACAAGTATCATGAGGACATCGGACATGATACTAATGATTGCATCGAGTTGAAAAAATAAGTTCAAATCTTGATTGACTTATGTAAAGTCACAAGGGAGCGGGTAAAAAATTCCAGCATCGGCTTCACGGCGAGCTAACCCAACTACACCAGCTGAGAATTTAGTTATTTTAGATTTGAAGGCTGAGTAATTTGATGCATCTATAGAATATTTGGATAAGGATCTGGACAGGTTAATCTTAATGGTTGTTGAAGAGCCGATAAAGAAAGGGCATGTGCGAGACTTCTATCAATGTTTTGAATCATTGGCTATTTTCGGAGGTGATTCACTGTAAACACTAACAGCTCGAGGAAAAGGCATGTTGTCAATTTGACAACTCAAAGTGAAGGAAAAAGGTCTACTCACTTATATGGGAAAAAAATGCTCATTTCATATTATTCGACGAGGATGCTTTGCGGGGAACGGTGGGGCCGCATGAAGATGCGGTAGTTATTGGTGTAGAAGTGGCTGGTATCAAAATTTGATGTGTGCTTATAGACACCGAAAATTCTGCAAATGTTCTCTTCAAAATGACTTATGACAGAATGTGGAACCCTCCTCGAATTTCTCAACCGGAGCGTACAATCATAGGGTTTACTAGTGTGACAACTCGAGTGATTGGAGAATTCAAACGGGAAGTGAGTTTGAAAAAAATGACCTTTCAATAAGAGGATCCAAGTGCTTTTTATGGTGGTCAATTGTCCCACGAGCTACAACGATATTTTTGGAAGGTCTTAGTTTTCTAGAATGTATGGGGTTGTGTCGATGGTACACCAATGTTTTAAGTATGCGGTAGGGGATCGTACTGGGGTCGTTCGAAGCGACCAGAAATTAGCAAGAGAGTGTTATGCCACTGTGCTTTGGATCCGCGGGTCCATCAGTAAGATTTAATAAATAAATAGCAGTCAGAGGGGTTAACCTCAAATATAGAAGAAAGAGTTGACGAACCGACGGAAACCCCAAAGTCTTTAACAATAAGTAAAGAAATAGAGGAGTATACGTTTTTGGAAAGAAGAGTGCTTCGAATCGGAACCTTACTGACCCCACTTTTACGTCAACAACTGCTATAATTTTTGTCTTTTAACTTGGACATTTTTTCTTGGAAAACGGAGGATGTGACAGGAGTAACGATCGAGGTAATTTGTCATAGTTTGGCTAGTGATCCAAAGGTAAAACCAGTAATTCAGAAAAGAAGGGCATTCTCTTTGAAAAGGCGAAAGCAATTGTTTCCGAGGTGGATCGGTTATCCAAGGTCGGACATATAAGAGAGTCATAGTATCCTTTATGGACGGCGAATCCAGTATTGGTCAAAAAGAAGAATGTGAAGTGGAGAATGTGTGTGGAATTTACAGACTTGAATCGAGCATGTCCTGAAGATTCATTTCATGTTCCTCAAATAGATCAACTGATTGATTCCACCTCAGGAAATAACATACTAACATTCATGGATCTTTTGTAGGATACAATAAGATGCAGATGGATCCAAAGGACCAAGAATGTAGGACCTTCATAACTGATAGAGGGTTGCATTGCTATAAGGTTATGCCCTTTGGATTGAAAAACACTGGAGCCACTTATCAAAGGTTGATGAACAAAGCTTTCTCCACTCAGATCGGAAGAAATATGGAGGCATATATAGATGATATAGTGGTAAAAATATTGAAGGATGATGCGCATCTAGAGCATTTAGTGGAAACATTTTTGAATTTATAGACAATCAGATTAAAGCATAATCCTGAAAAATGCACCTTCGGAGTTCGATCAGTGAAATTTTTGGGTTGTGTTATCAGTGGAAGAGGAATACAAGCTGACTCAGAAAAATTGAAGGCTTTAATAGCAATGAATTCGTCTCGATCGGTTAAATAAGTGCAAATTCTGATAGGAAGGTTAGCCGCACTTCACAAATTTATTTACAGATTTTCTGACAAATGCTTTCTTTTCTTTCAAGTTTTACGATGACCAAATAGATTTGAATGGACATCGGAGTGTGAGGCAAAATCTACAAGCAAAAAAGACTTGTTATTATCACTAGAGATTTTGTCAAAACCTCAAAGTGGAGAAAAGCTCCTTTTGTTCATTGCGGTATCGGATTTTGCACTAAGTGCGGTGTTGATAAGTGAAGATTCAAGTATTCCGAAGCCAGTTTAATATATCAGCAAAAGTCTAGTGGCAGCAGAAAAGAGGTATTTGAAGCTGGAGAAATTAGCATTAGCATTGGTGATTGTTGCTAGGAAAATGCGCCCATATTTCCAAGCACATACTATTGAAGTCCGAACTTTATTCCCTTTAAAAAATGTCTTGCAACGACCTGATATTTCGGGGAGGATGGCCAAATGGTCAGTGGAGGAAGGATATTATGATATTTTCTATACACCTTGAACTGCAATTAAAGCTCAAGTATTGGCAGACTTTTTTGTTGAGTTTCATTCGAACAGATCAGATATTGAAAAAAGTAATGATGTTGCACCAGTGAATTCGAAATGGATCATTCAAACAGATGGAGGGTCTAGTATTTCAGGATGTAGTAATGGGGTTCACTTAATATCTCAAACTGTAGAAACGATGATTCAATCCATAAAATTTGGTTTTCACACTTTGAGTAATGAAGCTGAATACGAAGCTGCTTTGGCAAGTTTGAGGTTGAAAAAAATGTGTTGAGCAACTTGAGTATGCTTGAAAACGGATTCTCAATTCGTAGATAATCAAGTGTCTGGATTTTCTGAAGAAAGAAATGATTGCTTGATTTTATATCTTCGGGAGCTTTCAGAACTTAATATTACTATTTGATCATGTTATTGTTGAATATATTAGTCGAGGAAGTAGCATGGTGGCTGATTCTTTAGCAAATATTGCTTACAAGGAGGAATATCCTTGGTTTTTGTTACAAGAAAACTCTTTGATTTTGACTCAGTCAGATCTTGTGCAAATGTGTAGAGGAGATGTTTATCACCTCTGATACTGCCCGAGGATATTGACGAACGGATATACTTAGTTTTTTTGACTCAATTAACATTGCTAGATGATACAAAGTTGGCCAAAAAATTGAGAGGTAAAGCCTTTGGATACATAATTTTAGATAGAATTTTATATAACAAAGCATTAAGCAGGCCATTAGTACGATGTCTAGACATGCAAGAATCACACTAAGTATTATCAGAGTTGCATGATGGAGAAAGGTCAGATCATTGCGGGTTTAAAGCTTTATCTTGTAGAGTTATGGTTGCATGATTTTATTGGCCTACAATCATGAACGATGCTAAAATTTTGGTTCAAAGTTGTGATACTTGTTATATGTTTGCTAATGTTATACACAGGCCGACAGTTCCACTTATGTCTATAACCGAGGCCATACCATTTGATAGATGGGGGATTGATCTGGTAGGGCCTTTGCCGATGGCATTTGGGGGACGGCAAATGATAATTGTAGTAGTGGATTACTTTACAAAATGGGTTGAGGCAGAACCTCTATCTGGAACAGAAGCGAAAGATATAATCAAATTCATTGTGAATAGTATTTATTGTCGCTTCGTAGTACCTCTAAGAATTACTATAGATAATGGCCTCCGGTTTAATAATAAAGAAAGGACCTCATTTTGTTCATCAAATGGAATTCAACAAAAAAAATCAACGCCTTTTCATCCTCAAGCCAATGGGAAAGTCGAGGTAAAAATGGAACTATTTTAGATGGTTTGAAGAAAAAATTGACAGGGGCTGCATGGAAATGGTCGAACTATTTACAAGAGGTACTTTGGGCTTATCTGGAAAACTCTCATGGAAGCTACTAAAGAAACTCATTTTGCCTTATCATATGTAATGGATGTAGTTAGACCTGTGGAATCTAAGATGTCATCTTTTAGAATAACTCAATATTCTGAAATATCTAATGATGAAGCTAAAAGGGAACATTTAGATATGATCGAGGAGAAAATAATTCGAGCGCATTTCAACGTAATCCATTACTAAACTCTTATGAGGAACAAATACGATTCGAAGGTAAAAATAAAAGAGTTTAAAGCGGGTGACAAAGTGTTGAGGAAAGTATTTTTGCATACAAATGAGAAGGACCTCGGAAAATGGTCCCGAATTAGGATGGACCTTATATGGTTATTGAAAGGATAAAACCATGGTCTTATCGCCTTTTTGATATTCAAGGGAGGACGCTTCAACACCCATTGAATATACAACACTTGAAGTTATATTGGGAATAGATCTATTGTATTTTGAATTTGCTACTATCGATTGAATGACGCATTCTTTCCTACCCTGTTGGCCTATGAAGGTTTTAATGAGGCGCTATGTACATATTTAATTCTATCAATAAAATACATTTTTGGCCAATAGTTGTTTACAAGTGTTTATTTAAAACTATATTGACAACTTATCAAAGACTGATCAAGAGTAGAATATCCTGAAGTGTTTATAACACTTTTTGAAGAAACAACCATATTTGAAGTGCTACATTCAATAAATGCACTGTGTTATTCGAATTGACACGTTCAAGATACAATGTAAATTTCGAAGCGCTACGTTCGAAAAATGCACACTGTGTTATTCAAAATGCTACGTTCAAAAAAAATACACACTGTTTTATTCAAAGTGTTACGTATTCTGAAGTTCGAAGCACATTATTATATTTGAGGAGTTATGTTTGATAAAAAGGTATTTCAAATTGTTAACTTTGAATAATTAATATTGATAATAAGAATGAAACATAAGCAAATACATTTGTCAATTAGATTAATTCGATGAAGTACAGTTGGCATGACACTAATCTGACAGATACAAAAAAAATAACATGAAATCAGAGAATAGTAAAAATCATTCAGATGAATCTTCTTCAGATGATTCTTCTTCCTTTGATGATGAGCTTAGGATATGATCGAAGAATTCACTAGGGCGTTCGACGGGAATATCATTCCAAAAACTGGAAAGGTTGATTTTTGGATAAGTCGCGTGAATCTCTCAAATGCGGGTGATGGTTGTCTCTTTTTTACCACTGTTAATAGCAGCCAACATGTCCTTAGGACATTCCGTTTCTGCGACACTAACAACAACTTGTTTTTATTTTTCAAAATAAACCTTCATCGTGGCTATCTCATCAGTCAATTTTTTATTTTATGCTTCACTTGTATTAAGAGAAGCTTGAAGACCCTCAGATTTAGCCTTTTCAACAGCCAAGTCTTCAGCATGTTTACTTTTGAGCTTGCTCATCTCCTCTTGATGCGAGGTGATTAGTTTTTCTTTGTCAACAGTATGTTGCTCTCGTAAATGGCCTTTGACGAAAATAATTCCTCGAATAAGCTGTGGTTTATCCACTTCGAAGATGTGGAACTGTTTGATTACGTGATTCTGTAATTTTTCCCTCCGTGATTTCTCAGCATCGGCAATTCCCTTACAGCGAACCATATATTTGGACAATCGTTTCAAGTGATAGTGGGAAGCCTCGACTTGTTGAGAAAACGTCTTTGCTGCAACATTGAGGTCGGTAAATTGTTGGAGTGCAGCAAGGACAGCTGGGTCGGGTGGAATAGGAGAAAAACTGTTGGGCTAGGACGAGGAATCATGTCCAGATATGTAGTTGGAGCAGAAGGACAGATGATTTCTGGAGGCGCTTCGATGGTAGGCCTTCTCCCAAAATTGTTTATACGAGTCTGAATCTCTTGGATGACAGGATCTTCTTCCCCAACAAGTTCATGTAAGTCATAGAAATTAATGAAGCTATCGGGATCGAAGTGGTCGTCGTCTTGATTATCGTCATCTGCATTGTCCCCGATAATGATTGTAGCATCCTCATTGGTTGCTTCCTTTTTATGACGAGGACTTTGCTGATTCCCAACAATTATTACCTCATCCTCATCGAACAATGTGTATTCGATGGTCTTTGATTTTTTGTTCTTCTTCCCATGAGGACTCATGGAACTTTTGTTTTTGGCAAGCGTGGAAGTTTTCTTTTTTCTTTGAAGAAGGTTTTTCTTCCTCCCATTCTTCGATGGTTGAAAGAGTTGTTTTTGCTGCTTTTCTTTTCAGATGTTTGGGCTTCATCTATATTGAAGGGCTAGCACCAGGTGTGCTAGCTACCTTTTTATCTTTTTTCTCTTTTTTGCCTTTTTCTCTTAAGGCAAGCGATTGTCTGACCTATTGCAGATGAGGAGGAATGCCTTACTGTCAGATTGAATAAATCTTTGCAAGCATGATAGAGGTTGGACTGTTCCATCAAATCTGGAAGAAGCCAGTCTCCACGTGTGATGGGAAATAGATGACTATTGAGGAATTTGATTGGTTGGAAGGCGGTATGGAAAGCATTGTTCCACTCAGTTTCGGCCCAAGCGGTAAGATTTTTGAATATATCTTTGGCCTTTGTCTGACAAATAGCATACCACCTCGAAATTTTTAAAATGATCATACAAATAAATAATGAATAGGGGAAACAATAATTAATATTATTCTATCTGAAAATTTATAATGTTCGAAGTACTCACAGTTGCTTCTCCAGATGAGGTTTAGTTTTGATGGGTTGGCAACATATATTTCTTTTCTGTTCTCCCATGCTCCTGAGATGAAGATACATTTTTTCTTCCAAAATTTATTCGCTTTCGGGAGATCATCGATGATTTTTAAATCATCCACTAGAGTAAGGTGGTAAAATAGAATTTTCGATCCCTCTTATAATTTTGTCAAAGAGATAAAATCCTTGATGCTGATCGAAATCTTGGACAACCGAGAGGCCATGATAACATACATAAGAGTGAACCATTGATTTAGTGTCACTTTAGTTGGGCACTTAAGTTAGACAACCGAGAGGCCATGATAACATACATAAGTGTGAAGCAAAGAATTAAGCTACTGATGAATTTATATGAGGATGAGGAGGTGTGTAGAAGTGGAAAAGCCTTTGTGATGATTGGGCCAAATACGAAACGACCTTTATATGAGGATGAGGAGGTTTTGATTTTTTGGGTATCCTAGCCTTAGATTTTTTGGATTTTGGATTTTTTCTCATAAACTGGATGAAAACTGATAAAAAATGTGGGTTTTCCGACGAAGATAGTTGAGAAACTTGAAGAAAACGTTGAAGGTAGCCAAGGGTTTGCTGCTTCTCTCTCAAGAAATTTGGGTTGTGAAGCAAAGAATTAAGCTACTGATGAATTTATATGAGGATGAGGAGGTTTGTAGAAGTGGAAAAGCCTTTGTGAAGTCAGACTAGCTACAAGCCTAGTAGCTAAGTATTCGTGATGAGTCTGAACGGTTAGATTTTATAGATCCACTAACAACTTCATGAATTGGTTATTTTATTGGGAGTTCCATGTGTAGTCACGTTTGGTAAAATTCGATGATTATAGTTTTGATTTTCGATAATCAAACTTGCGTGTGAAAATATTTGAGGAGAAAGAAATATATTGTTGACTATAAACTGTGAGTTTCTGGTATGGCTTCTGGCAGGATTCGAAGACAGTTAGTTCTCATTCATTTACCAGACATGAGAATTAGGGGGCTACTAATAATAAAGTATAAATTTAGGTACTAAAGTGTAAATAATAGAAGTTTAATGGGACAATTCTGATTATGTATTGCTATTGAGGACTAAGGGTAATTTATCCCTTTATGTAACCGTTTTTCAGTTTTGAGCTAAGTCTCAGCGCCTCTATATAAAGGTTAGGGCTGAACCAATAAATGGATTTAACACCTTTTTATCTAACTCAATTGTGCTCTGACTTTCTCTTTCTAAAACTCTCTATCTCTCTCTCACTAAAATGCACGTATCACTTTTTCCTAAGACAATTAATAACAATTGAACTCACAAGTAACTAAAGGTTTGCACTTATCTAAGTCATCCCATTGTAACATGCCCTTAATGTAAACTTATTGTGATAAACCCACGATTCTCTTAAGGCGGTTCTTTACAATTCGGATCCTTAACACATATAAAATTTCCCTAAGGTCTTTCATATTAAAATTCTATGTCAAAAATGACTAGGTAGCATGTAACAAACCTAATTATTGGTATCTATGAGTATGTTATCGACATAAAACACTAAATATTTCCTTTTAATCCCACAAATCTCGTGGTATACAAAATCTTTGACCGGATTTACCTCCAAACCGGACAAAATAACAATGTTTGGGAACTTATTGTGTCATTGACGAGCTGCATACTTAAGCTCAAATATGGATTCATTTAGTTTATAAACCATCAAATTCTAGTATTCGACCATAAAGTCTTCAGATTTCTTTATGAATATTATTTCTTCATGATTGTTCTGAATGAGTCCTTTGATGATACTAGGAAAAAAGTCCATGTATAGTCAATCTTTTTATATTGATTGTACCTTTTCGCTACAAGAAGGGCTTTGTATCTTTCAAATTTCTTGGAAGCATCACATTTAATTTTAAATAACGATTTGCACCATATTGATTTCATCATTTCTGGTAGAGTGGTAAGATTCCAAAATAAATTATCATACATCGTATTTTTTGCTTCAATCCAAAGTTTAGAGTTTGAACACTTCATGGCATCCTAAAAGATAATCGGGTCACCTTACAGAAGGTCTTATATACTTTATGTTCACTAAAAAATACCATATAGTCCGAAGATGTTGGATTTCTCCTCTCTCGAGTGGACCAACGCAATATCGACTCATTATGTTATTCCATTTCTCGAGGATAGGGAAATTGTTCATCGTAAAGAACATCAACATTTTGGTAGAGGCACAACACCAGTCAGAGGAACTATAACTGAATTCTCATGCATACTATTGATGACCGGTAAATTAATTTTAGTCGACACATCAATGTTAGAGACTGAATGAAACGATTAGTTCTAATTCTTCCTCAAAACTAATGCTCTTCTGTGAATCCCACCCTTCAAAAATTTCCCCCTAAAACAATGTTAGAGTTCTTGTCTTAAAGATAGATCTTTTAATATGATCGTAAAATATATAACATATGTAGTGGTCTAAGTAACCTATGAAGTTACAACTAATTCTTTTGGGTTCCATTTGTCGTATGTATTGTTAAATTTATCTTATGTATTGTTCAATTTATTTTATCTTTTTAAATTTTTAAAAAATATATCCTTTAATATTTGTTAAAACAAAATATAGAACCCTTGTTACGTTTATTTTTCTATCCGAATCAAATAAGTGATGTGAAAGATATTTTTTGAGAACTTGTTTTACTAGTCCAACAGTGCTAAGATTTATCAGTGTTAAACAACTCTAAAATTATGTTCATTATTGGTATTGTGTTTTTAAAGTATGATTGCTTTTGGTTAACAATAGAAACTTAGGTTTGAACATTCTTTATGAGTGATATCATAATGTAAGGCTTGTTTGAATATTCAGTGGTGCTAAAATTATGTTTAACAACAATATACTTAATTAATGATATGTTTGATTATGTTTAACAATGTTATATTTATGTTTGGATGTTTAACAATGTAACATGATTTAAAGATTGTTTGAATGTTTAACAATGTTATATTTATGTTTTGTAGTTGTATTATGACTTGGTTCAACATAGCTAAAATTATTTTTTTATCCATAGTTATCAGTTTTAGGAAGTTTTATAGGTTGTTTGGGTGATTAAGATGTTAACTACATTTTTTGCAGTTATATTATTAATTCAATATCTAATCCGTTCTATTTTTTTATAGATAAAAAAATTTAAAATAATTATTTATCAATTATATCAAGCTATATGGTTTGTTTTGATAATAAGAATTATTAGAATACATGTTTAATAGTGATAGTAATGAGGAAAAATCACGTAAAAAATAATGTCATTGATCACAATGACTTAAGTATTTAAAAACTAGAGAAAGTGAAATCAATATTATTACTTCTCTTACTATAAATCATTCATCCTTCAAAAGGATTACACCCTTATTTTAGGGTTGATCATGCCTAAAATGAATGGGTAAATGATATGTATTTACTAGGTCACGTGCCATTTATCCATTACAATTGTTATTACACTAATTACTAAATTATCTTTTAACCATTTATAGAATTTAAATAATTTCAAATGATAAATTAAAAACTTCTTGAATAATCTTCCAGTAACGTAATACATGTTTTAACTTATTCGTCAAATGATATCAAATGATTTATCTTTTTTCCCAACCTGTTTTTTCTTGTCTTGCCTTATTCATCATCCTTCGAATTCTATATTGTCCTGATTATTTGTCTTCATTATCTATCAACATTAGCTCATTATAGATGCTTTAAATTTTATAGTATATTGACCTTTCACTCGTGAACTACCATCCCCTTCTCCATATCATCTCATAACTGTATTACATTGTCACACCATATACAATTCATGATCTCATCAAAATCACATGTCGTCTGTGATCATCTGTATTTTATCATTGTAGACACTTCGTATATGATGAGTCCGAATTCTGCCTCCTCTCCGGATAAGGACAAATCAGACCAAACTCACCGGACCGGACAGCACACTTCAAACACTCAACCCATTGAGTTGTTCGGACTATGACAAAAGTACTAAAAAACCTAAACACTTCTTGACTAAGCTACTTGTTCTCCTACTTAGAGCTCATGGGTCTTTAAAGATGACCCGGGTCCATTAAACATGACCCGAAAGCCCATAAGCCCCAAAAGTAAGGGTATAAATACCCAACCACCTGCATTAAATGAGGGTAATGAAAATTAACTGCAACCAAGCTGCTTAATTCTCCCTCTACTCATTACTCAAAACATTAAACACCTATAAACCTCCACAAAACTCCGGACAGATTACAAATTTACCCTCATACTAAAATTAACCTCACCAAATTGGCGACCACAGTGGGAGAAGAAGGTGCCTGAATCAAGCATTCGAAACCAGCAAGAAAAGTCACTCCGAATGAATCTGGACGTCCCGGAAGTACCACCAGCTTTGCTCGAAGTGGTGGGTGAAAACGATGAGTACACTATCGAAGAGCGCGATAGGTTAAAGGGTGAAATAGAAGCTATGAGGGCAGAAAAGGCTAAGATGGGCATGAAAGAAAAGTCAAAAGCATCAGTTTCTCATCACACCGATAACCCCAGAGAGCATGAGCCTTCAAAGACTCATGTGAGTACCAAAAAGACTCATGCCAGCTCTAAAAAGTCTCACCGGTCTAAGCCAGTGGAGAGTTCTGACTCAGGCTCAGAATCTTCTGACAGCTCTTCGGATGATGAGGGAGTTGAATAATCCTTGTCCTCTAGCAGTGATGAGGGTCGAACTAAAAAGAAGCAAAAGCAGATAAAAAAATATTCGAGAAAAAGGGATAGACATGGAATGATGAAGAGGAATATTGGCAAAGGGACATCACACAGCCGGAGGCATATAGACCGGATGTTGATGGATCCTTTTGCCTTCCACGATGAACCAGGTATCTTTGCAACTCCCAATGAGGATACTGTGTTCAGTCGTGGTCGGAATTGGAGGCAATCTCCATTGTCTTCTAAAATTTTGTCCGAAAACCTCCCTAAGAGGTTTGATAGCACCAAAATGGAAAAGTACGATGGCAGTACTGATCCGGACAACCATTTGGAACAATTTAAAAACTTCATGATGAACTTTGATGACGATGATAAACTACTTTGTAGAGCATTCTCCCAATCGTTTACGGGGAGTGCTCTAAAATGGTATAATAGCCTACCACAGGGTTGTATCAAGAATTTCGATACTTTTTGGGTGGCCTTTCGAAGACAGTTCGTAGGGAGTAAAGAGCTAAAGGGCAATAGAGACACAATAATCCATTGTGCCCAGGAACCTAATGAATCCTTAAAAGAGTATATAAGTCGTTTTGTGAACACTAAGAATGGGTTAGCTGATTGCTTCGAGCAAGTGGCAATAGCATCCTTAAGACAGGGCTTGAACCCTGGCAATTTGGCTGATTCAGTAACCAGAAAGAAGGCCATGACCTGGGAGGGTTGCTGAATCAGGTTGGAAAACAGATTAACGTTGATGAAACAAAGAAAACAAGGGTGCACAGGCAGGTGAGGTCTACCCCGGTGGCACCAAACCCCAATCAGAATCAGTCCGAAAACAAGGCAAAGGAGACCGGACAGGGGCATGGTATGGCTAAAGCTCAGTCTCAGTCAGCTGCTCCTGCTCAGAGTCAGCAATCCAGAAACAAGAGAGGGCCTTGGGTTCAACCGGAGTGGTTCGCAGAATTAAAGGAAAGTGTGGCCACTATTTATGATAAAACAAAGGAAGAAGTACACTATAGGAGACCGGCCACGCTACAATCCCCTAGAGAACACCGTAATAACTCTTTCTACCAGTATCACAATGACACTGGCCATACCACTGATGATTGTATAGCTTTGAAGCAAGAGGTTCAGAACTTGATCGAAAGGGGAAAACTAGGGGCTTATGTCAAAAGAAGAAGAGGTAACAGGCCTGGCAATACTCACTGGGTTGGTCCAAGTAATGCTGCTCTGAAGGGAGCCATGGTTATAATCGAGAGGTTTGATGTGGAATCTGAATACTTGGATCCTGATCCAACTCGAAATAGAGTGGGTGCAATTGAGGAGAGTTCTAGGACTGTCTCCGGCCTCATTAAGTTTTTTGAGTCCCTTACAATTTTCGGAGGGGATACTATGACAGCTCCTACTGCTTCTTCGAGGAAGAGGCACGTTCATACTTTGGCCACCCAGCTAGAGGGAGGCATGACTTCCTATCAGTAACAAATTCCTTTCCCCTTCATTGTTTTTTATGAAGATGATTTGAGAGATATAGCTGGCCCTCATGAAGATGATGTTGTCATAGGGGCATCTATTGGGGGCAACGACATAAGACGAATTTTGGTGGATACTGGAAGCTCAGCCAATATCATTTTCTTAACCACATACAAGAGAATGAAAAATCCAGCTGTAATTCAGAGTTCGGACAGATCAATTGTGGGCTTTACTGGCAGCTCAGCGGATGTGATCGGGGAGTTCGAAGAAGAGGTTTTGTTGGGCAAGGGCCCTTTCAAGAAGATGGTCAGGATACTTTTTATTGTGGTGGATTGTCCCACTTGTTATAATGCTATTTTAGGGAGGTCTTGGCTCTCTAGGATGCATGCAGTGGCTTCAACAGTCCACCAATGTTTGAAATATGTTGTTCAGGGACAGGTGGGAGTTGTCCGGAGCAGTCAAAAGGTTGCAAGGAAATGTTATGCTACAGCTATGGCTCCCCGGACGCTGGGGGCAGTTCGTATCAACGAACAATAGCAATTTGAGGGTCTTTCTGGGGGTGAGGGTGAAATTGATGACCCCAGAGAGACCCCTGGAGTGTTAATACCGGTCGAAGAGGTAGAGACACATTGTCTAGAAGAAGGGAAAAGTGTCAAGATAGGGTCTAAGATGCCACGCGGTTTTAAAAATGAGATGCTAAAGTTTTTGAAGAGTCATCAGCACGTTTTTTCTTGGTGCAATGCCGATGTTACTGGGGTTCCACCAGGTGTAATATCACATCACCTATCCGTCCGGAAAGACATTGCACCAGTAGTTCAAAAGAGAAGGGCTTTTTCCAAGGAAAAGGCTTATGTCATTGTACAAGAGGTGGACAGGCTCACAGAGATGGGGCATATCAAGGAGTCTCAATATCCTTTGTGGACTGCCAATCCGGTTCTGGTGAAAAAGAAAAATGACAAGTGGCGCATGTGCATTGACTTCACAAATCTCAATAGAGCTTACCCAAAATATTTGTATCCAGTTCCCCGGATTGACCAACTAGTAGACTCCGCCTCTGGGAACAAGCTATTATCCTTTATGGATGCTTTCTCCGGATACAATCAAATCCAAGTAGATCCGAAGGATCAAGAGCATACCACATTTGTCACTGACAGAGGTCTTCATTGCTACAAGGTAATGCCATTTGGATTGAAAAATGTTGGGGCTACATATCAGGGATTGGTAAACAAAGCTTTTGCTGATCAGATTGGAAGGAATATGGAAGTATACATCGATGATATGATGGTAAAGAGTGTGGATGAGCAATTGCACTTGCCTGATCTCCAAGAAACTTTTACCAACTTAGTGAAAGTGAATTTAAAGTTAAATCCAGAAAAATGTGTGTTCGGAGTTCAATCCGGGAAGTTTCTAGGCTATATTATAAGTGAGTATGGGATACAGCCCGATCCGGACCAGCTTAATGCTCTATTTCACATGGAGCCTCCTCGAAATATTAAAGAATTACAACAGCTAACGGGGAGGTTAGCTGCTCTAAACAGATTCATCTCAAGGTCTTCGGACAGGTGTGCCCCATTTTTTCAAACCTTTAAGGGTGCAAAGGGATTTAATTGGACCTCACAATGTGATGAGGCCTTCGATGAGATCAAGAAGCATCTGTCCTTCCCTAAAACCTTGTTTAAACCAATTTATGGGGAGACACTCTTCGTATATCTGGCAGTTTCAAGTTGTGCCATCAGTGCTGTGTTGGTGAGAGAAGTGGATAATTACCCCCATCCAGTATACTACATCAGCAAGAGTTTGACAGATGCAGAAAGGCGTTATCTGAAACTTGAGAAGTTAGCATTAGCCCTGGTAATAGCTGCAAGAAAAATGAGGCCTTATTTCCAGGCTCATCCTATCATCGTCCGGACATCTTTTCTCTTGAAGAATGTCCTCCAAAAGGCATACGTTTCAAGTAGGATGACAAAGTGGTCAGTAGAATTGGGGGATTTCGACATAGATTTTGCTCCTCGAACGGCAGTCAAGGCCCAAGCTGTGGCTGATTTCTTGGTTGAATTTCACTCCGATAGAGATTCAGAGCAGGCTACTAACATGAAATACAAAAAGGTCTGGGTTGTCCAGACATATGGTGGATCCAGCACAATGGGTTGTGGTGCAGGGGTGTGTTTGACTTCTCCGTATGGTGACAAAATGTACCAAGCTATATGTTTCGCTTTCAGGGCTTCCAATAATGAGTCTGAGTACGAAGCAGCTATAGCTGGATTAAAGTTAGCCTATATTTTTGGGGCTAAGAGGGTCAAGCTACTAAGTGACTCCCAGCTTCTTATTCACCATGCCCAAGGTCAATCTGAAGCTAAAAAGGAGCAGCTAGTGAAATATTTACTTCTTCTTAAAAATGAAGCACTCAAGTTTAAAAACGTTGTTTATGAACATATACCCCGGACAGAAAATGAGTTAGCAGATTCATTGGCAACCATAGCATATACAGAGTCATATCCATGGATCCATGTGCTGGAGAGCCCCTCCATTCAACTTGGTATGGGTAAAGAAGAAGAAATTTTTGAAGTACAAATGAAACAACCTTAGGATTGGAGATTTCCTCTCCTGCAATACCTCTCCGACGGCGTCATGCCTCCGGATAAATCACTAGCAAGAAAATTGAAACACAAGGCTCGTGGTTTTATCATACTGAGAGACATTCTATATAAAAAGTCTTATAGTAAACCTCTTCTGCGCTGTTTGGGGGGGGATGAGTCTCAGGTAGTCCTCTCCGAACTGCATGATGGTGAGGGATCAGCTCATTGTGGATTCAGGGCATTAACGAGGAGAGTTTTACGGCCGGCTACTATTGGCCGTCTATCATGAAAGATACTAAGGAGCTGGTAAGGAGATGTGACCCATGCCAAAGGTACAACAATGAAATTCATGTCCCAGCTATTCCTTTAGAGTCAATTTCTGAGCCTATACCTTTTGCTCGATGGGGATTGGATTTAGTGGGACCTCTCCCTATGGCATCCGGAGGGCGCAAAACTATAATTGTTGTTATAGACTACTTTTCGAAGTGGATTGAAGCAGCCCCTCTAGCAGGAACAACATCAAAAGTTGTCATAAAGTTCATTCTGTCCAACATCTGTTGCAGATTTGATGTCCCACGAAAGATAACAACAGACAATGGGCCACAGTTTGACAATAGGGAGATGGAGAGTTTCTGTGCCTCAAGGGGTATACATCATTGTTTCTCTTCACCTTTCCACCCAC
This sequence comes from Limnanthes douglasii subsp. nivea, assembly GCA_036936605.1. Classification (NCBI taxonomy): domain Eukaryota; kingdom Viridiplantae; phylum Streptophyta; class Magnoliopsida; order Brassicales; family Limnanthaceae; genus Limnanthes; species Limnanthes douglasii. Next base: position 288,958,673 of record JAUPFV010000005.1, read on the forward strand.
AAGCAAATGGCCAAGTTGAAGTGGCTAACAGGACTATTATGTCCGGTTTAAAGAAGAATTTGGAAGGGGCTGCTGGAAAATGGCCTAGTTATTTACAAGAGGTCTTGTGGGCCTATCGGACAACACCTGGGGTTGCAACTCAGGAGTCACCCTTTGCTTTAGTCTATGGGATGGATGCAGTAGATCCCATAGAAGCAACTCTTCCATCATTTCGTGTTCACCACTTCTCCGAATGTGCTAACGAAGTGGCAATCAGAGGTCAGCTCGATTTAGTGGAAGAAAGACGAGTTAAAGCCCACCTTAGGGTTGCACACTATCAGGGTTCGATGAGGAGCAGATTTGCTTCTAAAGTTAAAAGAAGAGATTTCCAGCCGGGGGACAAAGTATTGAGGAAAGTCTTCTTGCACACCAAAGAAAAGCTGCTCATAAAAATTGGCCCCAATTTGGGAAGGACCTTATGTGGTTGTTGAAAGGCTCAAACCTAGAACATATTGGCTGGATGACAATGATGGAAGAATCCTGACCCACCGTTGTAATATCGAACATCTCCGGATGTACTTGGAGTAGCATTTGTGTAAATATTTACTTGTTTAAACATCCATGTAAATATTTGGGGGCATACTCTTTCCTCCCTGGTGGCACGGGGGGTTTTTGATGAGGTGTCCGGCTTTTTAAATAAAATTTGATGCCTTCTTAAAACAAATTCTGAAGTGTTTTAGTTTTGTCTTTTGTCACACCATCCGGATTGAAATAAAAGAGTGATGACCACTTAAACATTCGTCATCGGAGAATTTAAACACTCTCAATATGAAATAACTAAGGGCTATTTAAACTCTAGTCATCAAAATTGGAACAGACTATGAAAAAATATGAGAATTGGGCAAAAAAAGGATATTCATTAAAACAAAACAACTTAAGTGCCTTGGCCTTCCAAGGACTTTCAAACCAGAGTGAAGGACATATCCGGTCAAATACCGGACACATTAACAAAAAAGAGTGCATTGGCCTTCCAAGGACTTTAGTTTAGATAACATGAAAAGAAAAAAAGTAATTCGTAAATTAAGGTTGAGCCTTTGAAGATGGCTCAGCTTCATCTGTCTTCTTCTTCCCCTTGGGATCATCTTTCTCTTCATCTGGGCTCTCCCCGATGTTTTCTTCAGCATCGGATGAAGATGCGCTAGAGAAGCCAATCTGGTCGCCTTCAGCCATCGTGTGATATGGGAGGTCTTCAACCTCTACATGAAGCCATAAATCCCCTAGGTTCCTCTTCGGAAATTTCTAATGGAAGAGCAAGACCATGTCTGATCTTACCTTGGCATACATTTGCTCTTGAGTATCGATCACGTTGTTGGCATAGGCATCGATCTTGGCTTGGATTTTGGCCTCCTGCTCCCTTAGCAAACTGGCTTTCTCCTCGGCAGCTTTGGACACTGTATTCTCAAGAGCAATTTTGTCATTGGTTAAGTTGGTGATGATTTGGTCTTTGGTCTTGGATTCCCCCTTTGAGGTGGCAAGATCTTTCTCCAGTCCGGACAGCTTCTCCTGGAGCTCTGTGATAGTGTTCTCTAATGTGGTGACTTTTGTGGTGCTCGCCTCTTGGTTTCGGCTTAAATCACTGCTTCGTCCATCGACTATCACGTTTTGTGTCATTGAGTCCCTCGACAAAAAAATCACGGTTGAGGGTCCCTCGTCTATCAAAAATCTATAAATTCAGTTTCCGCGCGTGGTTTTTGCTGTAATGCTGCCACGTGTCACTATAGTTAAATGGTTTGCGTTCCACAGATAATCCTTCGACTTTTAATTACATTTTTACCCTTTGAATTTAATATTTTTTAAATATATATTTTTATTTTTAGTTTTTAGTTTTTATCAAAACAGAGTATAGCAAAATTTGCTATACTCTGTTTTTTTTTCAACGTTGTTTTTCCATCTCCGAAGCTTATTCTTCATCTGTGGGAAACTCTTGTAACTTAATCTCAGTCCTCTTCTGCAAACAAGACCATCTCCGTTTCAACTTACCAAAAGTATCTCTACTCACTTTCTGAATCTCACCGATTTTCTCGTTAAACGCATGTTGAGTCCACGTTAGATGTTGTTGTGTGTAAGGAACCATAATCCAATCCATCAAAGGAAAACCTAAACCACCAACAATCCACATCCCGGATAACAACCCGTTATTCGCTCGTTGGTAAAGTGCTGATTTCTCGGCAACTTGATCATCACTCATCGAACCAGGCCACCCGATACACACATCGGTGAATACTCCTTTTGAATCGACAACTCCTTGAAGCGTGATCGAGTAGGAAGTTTTGTGGTTTCTTTCCGTATGGCGTTTATTGAAATAAGCAGCTACACTAACTTTAGTAGCTATGATGGGTATGTGAGTAGTATACATGGATCCAACTACATTAGGTATACCCGAGACATATTCGAATTCATCTTTAATATTGTTAATAGAATCATCATCAGGCCATTGTAGATACTTAGGCATTAAAACATTTTTAATCGCAGTACATACTTCAAGCACGAGTTCATGGCAAGTATATATACCTAATCCGAATCTTTTCGAGACGAGTCTAAGAGGTTCACCTGTAGCTAATCTCCATAAACACACAGCTACTCTCTGTCGAACATGAATATCATTTCGAAGCGTCGTGTCTTCTTTCGCGATTACCGATTTAAGCTCTTGACAGATTTTATCAAAAGTCGATTTCCCCATTCGAAAAGCACGTCTGAAATCTTCATCCGGGTAATCGGGTCGGTGAGATTACCCGGATTCAGAAAATCGGTGAGATTCAGAAAATCTAACAAAAATCGTGGAGATTCAGAAAGTGAGTAGAGATGCTTTTGGTAAGTTGAAACGGAGATGGTCTTGTTTGCAGAAGAGGACTGAGATTAAGTTACAAGAGTTGCCCACAGATGTAGAAAAAGCTTCGGAGATGGAAAAACAGCTTCGAAAAAAAACTGAGTATAGTAAATTTTGCTATACTCTGTTTTGATAAAAACTAAAAAATAAAAATAAAAATATATATTTAAAAAATATTAAATTCAAAGTGTAAAAATGGAATTAAAAGTCGAAGGACTATCTGTGGAATACAAACCATTTAACTATAGTGACATGTGGCAGCATTACAGCAAAAACCACGCGCGGGGACTGAATTTATAGATTTTTGATAGACGAGGGACCCTCAACCGTGATTTTTTTGTCGAGGGACTAAATGACACAAAACGTGATAGTCGAGGGACGAAACACCGATTTAAGCCCTTGGTTTCTCTTCAACTCCTCGTTTTCTTCCTTTAGAATGGCAGCATTTAAAGTGGCAGTGCGAAGGTCATCAGACAGCCTCTCTTTGTCAGACTTAAGATCTTTGATAATGTCTGCCTGATTTCGAACTTGTTTCTCCAACGCAAGTACAGGCTGAACATTGCTTAATAAAGAGTGGGCTATGACATCCCTTTCACTTGAAACAATAAAGGTCTTATCATTGAAAGTGACTGTGTTTGAGGTGCTCGGAGGGAGGTAAGGCCCAGCAAAATCGTCTCTGGGAAGATTGATGAAGTACTCACCAAGCCCACCAAGACCGGTGATGTCTACCCCATCAATGTTGAGATCTCCCCCTTCGACCTCATCGGTATGGAAGTCACCATATATTTCCTCCGCTTGCGTTGGGTCAGTAGGATCAGCTTGGGAGAGAGGCTCCGGAGCCCGGAGAGAAAGCTCGTCACCCTTAGAGGTCTTCTTCTTGGCCTCCATGTCTTTCCTTTCACCTCCCTGTTTACGATTTCTTTTGGAAGCCCTTGGAGGTTTTGGGGAGTGCACTTCTTGCCTTTCAGTCTCCTGCTCCACCACTTCCAATAGAGCAGCATCAATTTGGCTGTGGACTGGCCTCTCCGGATTTATTGGAGCATCCTCCTCCGCCTCAGCATGGTTAGCTCCACCCACCACCTTCTTGCCTTTCTTTTTGCCTTTCATCTTGCTTGGGGCCTTGGCCTGGCCTGGCAAGTAGAGTGTCCCATCTGGGTCATGCGTTCTTTTGAGCACTACGTCCGGAGGAGGCTGGGTGGTGAGCTCTTCCCAGGTTAGGTCTCTCCGACCTGTGGTGTTCCAAAGGTGAGACCTTGCTAAGTTACCCCCTATGAAGGCAGCATGGAACCGATTCCCCCACTTCTAAGCGGCCCAAGTGTTGATCTTGGTGCAAGTGGTCTGCCCGGTTTTCAAATAATCACTGAATTCCTTTGGCAGTTCTGCTAAGGCAAAAGTAAGACCAATTAGTTTAAACTAACTCTAAAAAAAAATATATATATAAAGCAGGAGACTTACGGTCACTCCTCCACCTGCTTCTGAGAAGACTTGGGTTCACTCCGGACTTGATCTTCTTTCCATTCTCCCAAGCACCACTAACAAACAGGAACTGGGTCCTCCAATTCCTCTCCGCCTCTAACAAATCATCTACAGCTTTGAAATTATCCCCCATGTTGAAATGGTAAAAGGGGATGTGGTGGTTTCTACAAAGACTGGCCACATCAGCAAACTCCTCCATTGGCAGAGGAATCCCGGAGAGCCTCGAAGCCATGATGCAGGACATGAGGGTGTACCAGGCGTTGGGGCTCAACTGGCTCGGACAGAGTTTTATCAGATGAAAGTATCTGACAATTTCTGGGTCCAATGGGAGTCTGAGCCCCCAATTGAATAGCTCCGTGAAGATGACAATTTCGCTTAATTTCCAGTCTATGAGAGTCTCTGGGTGTATGGGGATCCTGATCTTCACGTTCTCCGGTATTCCCCACTTCATACGCATCCGGCCCAGCTCAGCTGTGTGGATGAATGCGTAGTTGATCTTTTGCAAGGCGCGGAGGTACTTAACACTGACCTTTTGGAAACAAGGCCCCACCCTTCCTTCAAGACTCTCCGGCAGATTCGGATGCCTCAAGCACAACTTCTCTTTGCCTTTGTCTTTTTTGGCAACAACAGCACTACTGGTCTGACCGGAGGGCTCAGACTCAAATGGAGCCTCTTCGATAGAGTCCTCCATTACTTCCTCCATAATTGATGAAGGATTTTCAGTAGCAGTGGCAAGGGGAGGATTCAGATCTGGCTCAACTTGGTCTCCGGACTGCTGGGCTTCAGTGTTCCCTTGGCTTCTGGCCTCCGACTAGGGCTCTGAGGCAGAGGTCTCTCTTCGAAGACCTGGGCTGCTACCCTCCGGACCAGACAGTCTGTCCTTGGGAGCTCTGATGGGCACTTCTGACCCAGTGCTGCTGTCTTTGGCACCCGACTTTGAAGGAGTGCTCTTAGAGGCCTGGCCCTTGACCAGCCGACCTTCTCTTTGGTCGACTAACTTTTGAGGGGAGTTTTTAGTGTCTGACCCCATAGCTAAGAAGGGAGAGGGCTTTTTGAAGCTGGTAACTGTTACTCATGGCTCAACAACAGGTTCTGATTCCTGAACCGAGGAACCAGAGATAATGGGAGAGAGATTAGTTTGAAATAGCTTTTTCGGCTTGGTACCTTTTGAGGAAGAAGAACCTTGATCTGATTCTGTGGTTGAAGTCACTGGCTTGTCGATGGGCGAAACGGGTAATCTGGCTGCAATACGTCTTTCTCTTTCAACCTTTTGCGCCTTTTCAAGTTCAGAAAGGTTGAGCCACTCACCTTTGATCAAAGCGTTCCTCGCTGTAAACATAAACTATCTGGGTAAATTTTTGCTTTGGAGAGAAAAAGCTTTAAGAAGTTGCAGAGTAAATATGATAGTGATGGTGAAACAGTAGAAAGTGTTTAAATTTATAGTAAATCTGAAAAAGGAGTTTTGATTCCTAGGAGAATTCGAAAAGATTGGTAATGATTAAAGACGGTGCTGATGTCACCACCTTTAATTAAGAGGTTGTTTTTCAAAGAAGGTGGGTTCGAAATTCAAGGTGAAAAAACGGGTGAAGCAACCAACCAGAAAACGACACGTGTCCCATGAACTCTGGCACAAAACCGTTTGGATTCATGAAGCTTTATCAGTCCGGATAAAACCATAAGACAAACAGACCTGTCCGGATTAGAACCACCCCTGACATCAGACTCTTTTTCAGGTTTTTGACAAAGGTATTTGAACAAACACCTAAAAAAGGGGCTCCTGATGAGTCCGAATTCTACCTCCTCTCCGGATAAGGACAAATCAGACCAAACTCACCGGACCGGACAGCACACTTCGAACACTCAACCCATTGAGTTGTTCGGACTATGACAAAAGTACTAAAAAACCTAAACACTTCTTGACTAAGCTACTTGCTCTCCTACTTAGAGCTCATGGGTCTTTAAACATGACTCGGGTCCATTAAACATGACCCGAAAGCCCATAAGGCCCCAAAAGTAAGGGTATAAATACCCAACCACCTGCATTAAATGGGGGTAATGAAAATTAACTGCAATCAAGCTGCTTAATTCTCCTTCTACTCAGTACTCAAAACATTAAACACCTATAAACCTCCACAAAACTCCAGACAAATTACAAATTTACCCTCATACTAAAATTAACCTCACCAGTATATAGTTATGCTCATAATATCTCTAGCATTACCTCGTATATAAAGGCATAAATCCTGACTTCATATACATTTATAAAGGCTTCACCTAAGTCCTTAAATGCAATTACACTTTTTTAAGGACTGTCAGAATTATTTGTATGAGGTAAGGCTTATTTTTATTACTCATACGTGAAATATATTATTTATATACTAACCTCTTTGATGTTTAATTATCATTAGATTGTATTACAAATTTATTAGCTTAAAATAATCAATAAATATGATGTGACTTGAAAACAGTTGATGTTCATATGTAAAGGTAACTTATAAACACTTGATCTATATTTGATCAAACGACTTAGATGACTTACTATTATGTATATAAATTCAAATTTAATTTCAATAATTCTTTAACAAATTTCAAACCTACTTAACATGTTTCTCTCTCTAAAAATTTATTTCTCTAGTTTTTGTATAAATTTATTACCTCATTTTATCGAGTCGCAACAACATCTTGTCTATCAATTTCAAATATATAAAAAATGTACCTTACTTATATTTTAAACATATTATTTTTTAGTTAGTATTTTTATGACGGGGGTAAACTATCAATCCTTATAAATTATTCGTTCTTCTTAGAAAATGTGTGTTCATCGATTAGACTCATAAAATGACCACCAAGTGGCTCGTATGAGAATTTATATAGTGAATCTAACAACTCATCTAATAGTAGCTTTGATTCATTTTCTTCTTTATAAAAAAACTTTTATTAAAAAGTTCCTTATCTTCCCTCACTTCAACAATGAAAAAATTACTCTCAATGAAATTATAGAAATTAGTAACAATTAATTATATATCATTCCTCTTTGAACCTTAAAGCCGAGAACCATTTTTTATCCAACCAAAATGATATTATCTACTGACTAAGTGTTCTTCTTGAGAATGTAGTAAAACAACCTGTCATTCTTGGATATATTTTTTTGAAACAAACTATGTCATATTTGTATGTTGGCAAATCTAAAGTAAATTATATAAGGTATAGGTGTGTAATTCGTGATGATGCAATCATTTTGTTACATTAGAAATGAGAACTTCCACATTATGTGAAAGATGAAGTTTGCATCTTGGAAAATTTACTCAATAGGGGATTTAGATTTCTCTTCATCCTTTCAATAAACGATAACTGAATTCTTTTAGTTCATTCATATTTTCACGTCACAACTCAATAGGGGATTTAGATTTCTCTTCATCCTTTCAATAAACGATAACCGAATTCTTTTAGTTCATTCATATTTGCACGTCGCAACTCACTCTCAGTAGATAAAGTGAATTAATAGGTGTGATTGTTGCTTATGGAATCCTCAAAATTCCTATTATTATTTCAAATATATTTAACCAATGCAAATTCATGAAACATTTTTAAAATCTCTTTTTATTACTTAGCGCTTGGGAGAAAGCAACATATTGTTAAACTCCCCGATTCCTGCCATTTTTAGAAAATGAGATTTTTATTTATAAATGGCTATTTGAAATCTGCCTCATCTAAAATATGCATGCAAATCAAAAGTTGATGGATGAAAATATGTAAGATATGGTTGTTATGTTTAATTTATTCACAATTACTATTTATTTTTCAATACTCGTTTGTACTTCTAAAAGTAACTATATTTATCCTTTTTATTTTTTGCAACTCATACTATTATTACAAAAACAATTTATCAGCTTTAATATGACGACTTTATCTAAAATGAATATTACATCCTGCCTTTAAAATCTGGAAATTCGAATAATATCTTTTATTCGCAATAGAAAAATTCATTCATTCAAGTTTTTAAATTATTGACGAACTAAAAATATCCACACATGATGTTGTTAAAATTAACAATATTGATACCCAATGAGATATAGAAACCTTGTTTATCCCTCATGTCGAATCCGACAATGGATTCATCATATACCTAAAAATTCCTATTATAAATAAATATATTAAGAAATGTCTTGTTGATACAAGAACTCTCATCTAGACAAGGAAATAAATAAATTTCTAAAAGAAATAAAATAAAGAACTCGATTGTTTTTTCTTAAAAAGATAAAATATTGAAATGACACATAAATATAAAGTTGTCAAAGACCAATATATGGGAAATTAATAGATTCTCCATCTACCAGAGACCTATAGACTCCGTTGGATCGTCTAATTTTTTATATCAATTTTGTTACTAAACCTTAATATATCTTTTTGTTCAACATCCCAAATAGAAAAATTGAAATTACTATTGAAGTATATTTCTCTTCTCGTTTGTAATTCTTATATCTATATTTGTTATACTTAAACATATTTTCCTTCTCAAAACTATTATAATTCTGTAATTTTTTGTTAGCAAAACTATGTTTCCCTCATATCTCGAGCTTTTGCATTCTCAAACTATTATGGTGAATGATTTAGTTCACTTAAGCGAAAATTTAATAAAATAAAAAATAGATAATCATATTTAAAAAATGATTCCAACCAATCGGTAAAAGATAAGTATGAAGTTGAAACTTCCTTATCTTATTACCAAACAATTATAAATACTAAAGATATAAATATTAAGAAGTTGCAATAAAATATTGATAACTTTACCAAGAAGAAACAAAAGGTGATTGACTTGGCCAAAAGTACCTTAAAAAGGCATAAGATGTTATTGAATGTTTTTAATAAATTTTTTTAAAAAATATTATTTAAGAATCTGGAGGTCCAACTCAAAAGTTGATCATCGTTGATGAATATATGGTATATGCATCAGATGACATATCTTTAAAAAATAAAAATAAAAATCAAATAAAATATCATTTCTCCAAAAGACACACGTGAACTAGCTTATACAAAGGATAATCTAATCGAGGATGACAACAATTCTAATCCACAAAAAATGCTACCATTGAAATTTATGCTAACGATGAATTATTGATCAACAAATCCATGTCGATCAACATAAAGAAATTAACAATACCCTTGATGGAGAATTAGTTGTCCTTTTTTTTCCTTTATAAACCATCTTTTTGGTTATGTATAATATATATATCTACATTTTTTGAACCGCTATTGTTTTTTTGGGTAACGTACGACTAATACATTATTACGTATATTTGAACTTTATCACAACGATGTTTATTTGATCATTTTCTTATATTTTTGTTTTCATTTTATTAATTTAACTTGGTTTTAAAATTTACCTCATCAATAAATATACTAAGAATGATAACAACATCAATAACCTTGGTAATACCATTGGGATCCAAAGAAATTTTGTTAAATATTTTATGGACCTCAGTATCATGAGTTTTCTCTTTGCTAACAAGCTCATCAATAATTGATTTCTTAGTTTTAGACTCATATGTTAAGTATTTTTTTTAGAGTTTCAAAATTAGTTTTTCATCCAAGCGATGACATATCTTAGCAACTGCAAAATTAGTTAGCATGTCTGATATAGTAATAACTCTCAATTTACTATATTCAAAATCAATTGGCATGTCTAAAAATATCCGCGTTTTCGCTTCCATCGTGAACTCATATTTTTGGTATATTGTTGGGAGAAACGTTAGAGTAATCAAAAAGGAACTTAAAAGGTTTATCACAATTATTATGCAACATCTCTTTCTTTACATGAATATTAGTCAGAAAGGGTATCGTTTAAATTGAGAGCGTTAATGACTCTCACGAGGCCCCAAAAATCGTAGTACACGGGGAAGATATAATACATGAATAGCATACTAAAGGTTAGAAATCTTTCTTGAATTCTGAAGACATGATAAGGATGTTTTTTGACATAGTTTTCCACAAGCTATCAGTCAATCCAAACATTTATCCGATCTGGATAAAATAGGTGAGCTCTCTCTTTTTAGAAAACATAAGCGATTGTGTCTTAAGGTGACTGAATTTCTAATTATGGAATATTCGTGAATTTAGTTATCATACATAGACAACAAACTTGGTCCTTATTCAGAAGAATATTGAGAAATAAAGAATATGTGTGAATTTTATTGATTTAAACAAAACTTCTCCGAAAGGCATGTTCCCAATTTCGAGAGTTGATCAGTTGGTGGACTCAACTCAAAAAAACAAGTTATGAATGTCTATTCAATATACAATTATATACAAATGCACCTACCCGATCAAGATAGCATAACATTTATTAAAAACCAAGGTTTATGCTACTGGGTTATACTCTTCATATTGAATAATGCAGGGGAAATATACCAAACGTTATTGAACGAAGATTTTGCATGTCATAGATGGCATAAATTTGAAGTATACATAGTTGACACACTAGTGATGAGTCCCAATAATGTCGACCATACCACTAACATGGTCAAAACATTCCATAACGTGCATGCTATCAACTTAAAGTCTAATCCAAAAAAACATGCTTTAATAGTAGGTTTATATAAGTTTTTAGACTATCTGGTTAACGAAATGGGTATAAAGACATACCCCTATACTTCGTAACGCTGGCATTTCTACTGTTGCCACAATCACTCAATGAAGTACAAGTGTTGGCAGAAATACTAAAAACTTTGAATAGGTTCATATCTCAATCTTTAAATAAATAATTTATTTTTTTCCAGCTATTAAATAAGGTCGATTATTTATAATGGTCGAAAGACTGTGACTAAACCTTTAACATGATAAAAAAAATTATCTTCTCCATAGATAATTTCAAAGACCTTACTAGGTGAGACGTTTTATATTTATCTATTTGTATCTGATTATGTTGTCTGCAATACAAGTCAAGGAATCTGAAAGGAGCCTGAAGTTGATTTATTATATGAGTAAAAGGCTCATAAATATAGAGATTAGGTACCTCCAACTAGTAAATCTAGCTCTGGCTCTGAACGTGGCAACTAGAAAGATGATTCTTTATTTTCAAGTTCATTCCAATAAATCAATTAAGGTTCAGGCTTTGGAATATTTTCTAACTGAGTTCCATGCCAAAATGCTTCATCCTACTCATGACAATTTACCTCAATAGTGGAAAATCTAAACAGATGATGGGTGAATTTTTTCAAAATGTGGAGTCGGTATTTAGTTAATTTCTCCTTCAAAATAGACTATGCATCAAGTTATATGTTTCACATTATAGGCTTCTGATAATGAGGATTATCTCATGCTTTCAATTAGCTCAAATATGTGAGGTTATAAGGGTGAAGTTACTAAACAACTCTCAATTTGTAATAAATCATGCCATCAAACAAGCGGATACACGTAACACAAATTTGAAATAATAATTAATATTGAAATAACATACAAATGAGTTTGAAGCCATGCATTTTAAACAAGTCCCAAGAGTCGAGAAATTCTTGGCTGGTTTATTTGCATTGTTAGCTAGTACTGCAAGAGCAACTGTCCATAATACAAGAGCGACTGTCTATAATACAAGAGTGATTGTTAATACAAGAAGCAATTGAATCCCTACTTGACATCATTGAGGTTAAATTGATTTGAGAACACTGATATGAGACTACCTTTTATCTAAGACCTTACCAAAATGACAAGGCATGTGCTTGCAATCTCAAGATAAAATCTTGCCAATTTGTATTACTTTGAGGTAAATGTATAGTTAAAGTCTTTTCAGACCTTTCATTTGGTGTTTAAATCTCAACGAATCATATTTTATGTTAGAATAACTCCACGATGATGTGGGATCGACTCATTATAGGCATAATACTTTATTAAGAAGGATTCTCTAAGTAGGCTAATATTAGAAGACACCCAATAAATGGTTAATAAATATGATATATGTTAGTGATTTTTACTGACCATTAGAACCAATATCTAAAGATCTTCATTTTGAATGTTGATGACTAAATATTTAGGTGTATTGCTAAATCTTTGCGAAGGAAACATAATATTTTTGTGGGAGTAAACTAATAGTTTAAGTGGATTGAGGCAAAACCATTGGCAAGGATAATGTAAAGGAGTTAATCAATTTTATCAAGTATAATATTTTTTCCAGAAAATGCTAAAGGTGATCACCGCGAACATCGATGTGAAATATCTAACGTTCAAGTTGTTTTTTATCATAGCATAATGAAATGAACAAAACTTCTCATTGTCTTTTCACCCTCAATCTAACGCATAAGTCGTAGTTACAAACAAAAGATTTTTTATGAGATCTTGTAAGATCTTAGAGAGCTCGGTTGATAAGTAGTCTAACTTGTTGCAATAAGTCCTTTAGGCATACTGGCACCTCCTGAATGACAACATGGAAAAATAATGTTGCATTCCTTTTGTATTATAAATTACTCAGATGAGAGTAAGTTCCAAAGGTAAAATTGCCAAAGCATACATAATTGAAAAGAAATGAACAAAGTTATATGAAAGTACACCATCGTATCTTCCAAATCAATGATGCATGTTAAGGAAAGTCTTATAACATACTAAATACCTTAAGGATGGACAAATTTACATTATTTAAAAAAATGCCTTATATAGTGGTTGAAGATGTCAATACTGAAACTTATAATCTAGTCGAGGATGAAGGGTGACCACTTCCACACCCCTAAAACATCAAATATTTGGAGATTTAATGAATTAATTGAATATATGTTGTTTTTATTTATTTATAACTCTTTGTAATTAATCATGCTTTATGATTGTGTATTTTTCCTACCTTGGTGGCATAAGAAAATTTTATCGAAACACCCATATAATTGAACTTTGAAATAACTTTGTCACATAGTTTATATGCTAAGTTATTAAATGACTATGAGTTTCAATAAGAGGTCGATTATGTGTCACTTTCATAATAAAAATGATAAGCCAACTATAAAAGATTGATAAATTGACAAGAAAACTCTCATTAACTACCTTAGAGGAGTCAACATTATGACATGCATCATCAATAAGAGGGGAAAGTTATTAAAAATAAAAGAAATAATAAAGCAAATTGGTTGTTAAATAATAAGACTTCTGTAAACCAACTCTTATCATCAATTATTAAGGTTCCATATGTCGACTTTCTATAGACAAACATATAACAGTGTCAAATGAACTTAAGTCATCAAATATGCAAGGGTCGTTATGTCAAACCCGTTTAGAAAAAAAATTTGAATGCTCAATACCCCCAATAAATATTAATCACTTATTTAGAAGGCTCGAGACCCTGAAGCCAACACAGGAAAAAAAACAATTGGCATTATACAATATCAGTAAGATATCAAGTCGAGAGCCACGATACTTAGAAACTTAGCCTTTTAAATATTTTAATTCAATACATATAAGTAATAATTTAGTTTTCCAAAGAATGTTTTTTAACAAAGAAATAAAATAAACAAAGTGAAATAAAAGCACATGAAGAACTCCTACCTGGTTTCATAATTATCCTTATTCTCGATGGGTTTCGCTACGTATAACACTCACCTTTTTTTGTTGTAGGATTGATCTGGATAATTGAGATTAATGTATTCAGGGGGTCGTTAGTGTCATATGTCGAGGGTTCATCATAAACCTCATCTTCTTACTCTTCAAATTAATCCAACTTGTCTCTTTTGGGATGCTCCTCATTTGGAATTAAAACCACATGTTTCCCAAATACAAGTCGGGAAATATCTGGTGAACGTTGAGGACCATCTCAACTCATATTATTTCATATTACTTATTAGTTTCATTCAATGTCCATTGTCTGGTCTCCGAGACATCTTACTTATTAGATTTTTTAGGCTTTTTTTTCAAGTTCGAGACCACGACCTCGATTCCTCCTTATCATTCTTCCACTTAAGCTTCGCCTCTTCTTTCAACTTATTAATCATCTAAATTTTATCATGAAAAACTGAGACCTTATTCTCTTAATGATTTTAAGCTCAATACCATAGGTCATTTGTTACATAAGCTTGGCCTCGACCTCAGTCATATCTCCAATCATTAGACTAGAGAAACTGGATAAGAACACATTATGTTGTTTAGCTAGATCTTATATGAAAATGAACATGTTGCTCATCATACACGATAATGGATAAAAAAATATTGACAACTTATTGACACCATTATTAAATGTATCCAAATCAAAGTTATAGTATCTACCTCGACGCCTAAAGTCACTTGACATGTGTAAAATTTGGTTAACATTTTTTCTATTGAAGTTATTAAAAGACTTTGTGCTGCTAATTTATATCTCACTACTGCGTAAATAACTTTTTTTAAGTAAAGTTAATTTATTTGAAAATTTGAAATTGTTGTTTGGATACAATTAGAAAGAGCGCCAACTTTTCCCTCTCAAACCATACAAGGCTGGCTTTAACAAGTTAAAGGATTTACTAAGAATTCAAAACCTTTTAGCCTAGAAACAATCTAATTGACAATGTAGCTCAGCTTCTTTGAAGGATGTATCAAACAAGTCAAGACCAAAGCATCTTCTCTTATCATTAGCACATCATTTGGTATATGTAAGTACACTCCACTGCGACAATCAACAACACTTCACCATTACATCGATCACCAGTACTGCAAGGACTGCTCCACTGCTTCAATCAGCAACACTTCTATAAACAGCATTAATGCTACAATCACCAGCTCTTTATGAACAACTCTATTGCGTCAATCAACATCACTTCACCATTACGTCGATCACCATCACTTCAAGAACTACTCCACTGCTTCAATCAGTAGCACTTCTTTTGATATTGAGCAGACTACAATCCATGCTAGCTTAGACTATACAACCTGAATGTACAAAGCTTGCAACACAACTTGATTAAACATAGCCTTATTCAGAGATATTTATATATGGTAGTCCAATACTTTCGAAAACAAGAATTGATTAAGTTTAACTGGAGCAGAAATGTGGTCATAAACTTGTCTTAGTTTGCACTTTAACATCCAACGAGCCAGCCAGTCCGCTGCTTTATTTTGATCTCCAAAAACATGCTTAAGAGACATTAAAGAAGTTAACATCATTCTACAGCATTTTATAATAGGAAATAGAGGCCAAAGAATAGCTCCATGATTACAATTCTTCACAAAGTCCACAAGCAAAGACGAGTCAGACTCAATGTCTACATTGAATAAGCCTTTAGAGTTACAAATAATCAGCCCTTCCATTAGAGCACGGGCCTCAACCATTAAAGGTGAAAGCTTACCATAAACATTACCATGAGCATGAATTAAGTTACCTTCATAGTCTCTAATAATGATACCAGCACTAGCCTCACCATTGTAAAGCACAGAAGCATGAGTATTAAGTTTATAACGACCATTGGATGGAGGAATCCATTTAAGAACATAAGGTCTTTTGATGGAGTCCCAACATAAGTTTAAGAAACCAAAGTTCTTAGCTACTATTATGTCATTAGACCAACGAGGAGTTTTAAAAATACCAGCAGCATTCATATAGTTAAGGATCCTATGAACCTTCTTGATAATAGTGTTAGAAGAAACTTTAATGTTTTTAAATTTGGACTGGTTTCTGTATTTCCAAATCATGCTATAGATTAATGAAGGAATAACATTTCTTATATGATTTTTCTTGCTAGTAGACCATGACCAAATCCTAGACATGTGAGTATGACTCATGTGTCTAAATATCTTAATATTAAAATGATCAGCAAAATGGAGCCAAGCAGGCCAAGCTAATTCACAAGCAATAAATATGTGGTTAGTAGTTTCATAGTTTTGGCAAAATTGACATTTGATAACAAAAACCAAATGTCTTTTCCTAAGGTTTGAATCAGTAGAAATGTAGCTATTAATCAATTTCCAATGAATAAAAGCATGTTTTTTAGGAGTTAAGTCATTCCATATTTTCGAAAACAAATTAGATTCAACATGATGATTTCGAAGGTAATCCCAAGTATTTTTAAGACTAAAGTTACCCGTATTGGATAAGCTCCAGATGATCTTGTCTTTGCTGTTTTGATTGATATGACAATTGCTGATACGCTGCAGATCCTCCTGGCTAATAAGATTATCAATACCAGAAAGATTCCATTGAAAGTTAGTCCAATATTGATTAACATTTTCCTGATGGTACCAACTATTATCCATAGAGTTGTCAAAAGTTAAAAGAGGGTCAGAGTTAGACCATCTATCCAACCAGAAGTCAACACATTGATCTCCTAACGACCAGCATATAAATTGCTCAGCAATTATCTTTATCTTCATAAGTCTGTTCCACACCATGGAACCTTTCATACTGGTAGAAAGCTGCATAGGGTGCTTCTTCTTACAGTAGATGTCATGAATAAGGTTAGTCCAAAGCAACTTATTATCCCTAAACTGAAGCCAAATCTTACAAGAGGTAGAGTTTTGAACATCAACCAAGTTTCTGATGTTTAAACCTCCCTTTTTGAACGTTTTACAAATGCTTTTCCAACTACACCAATGAATTTTGCGGTCAATGATGGTAGATCCCCACATAAAACTGTTGAATGTCTTTTAAATCTTATTGATAATATTATTAGGAATGAAATTTCTATGCATCCAGTAGAGAACAATGTTCATTAGGATAGAATTGATCAAGGTGATTTTTCCCGCAAAAGATAAGTGCTTAGATTCCCATTCTGCTATTCTATTACTGATCTTTTTGAGAAGATTGATATTGATAGCAGACTTGTTGTTAGTACTGATGGTGATGCCAAGGTAATCAGTAGGGAGCATAGCATTGTTAAAATCAGTGATATTGGAGATTGAGTTGATTTTAACATCATCAATACCATTAGCAATAATAACTTTCATTTTACTTTTGTTGATAACTTGACCAGAAGTTTCGTGGTATTCCTGCAAGAAAAGATTTAGTGAAGCTAGAGTAGCTTCCTTGTTGTTAGTGAACAAGAGTATATCATCAGCAAAATCCAGGTTACTGATGCATACGCTATTACGACTTTTATATTTCATATAGTTGTTCTCTTTAAAGAGCAATGAGATGCCTCTAAGCAAGACTTCCTCAACAATAGTAAGGAGGCTAGGTGAAAGAGAATCACATTACCTCAGACCTTTGGCAGTTTTAAAGAAGCCATAAGAAACTCCATTAATTAAGATAAAGACATAGACATTGGATATCATGCTACTGATCAGATTGGTAAATCTTTTAGATAAACTAAAACAAGTCAAGACTTTAATAAGAAAAGGGTGACTAAGTTTATCAAAAGCCTTGCACATATCTAGCTGAATGATGATATTTTGATCTTTAACTTTCCTGTTCAAATCATAAAGTAGTTCTTTGGCAATTAAAACATTAGAATGAATGTTGTTTCCAGGTACGAATCCACCTTAAGATTTAGAAATTATCTTAGGCAGAAGGTCAACAAGTCTATCATTTAAGATCTTAGCCATAATACGATTAAGCAAAGTACATAAGCTTAATAGGCCGGTAATCACTCCAACTGGTAGGATTAACCGACTTAAGAATAAGGCAGATACCCGTAGCTAGAATACCTTTTGGAATGTTATAACCTCTAATAAATGATGCAGTGAAATAATAAGATCAATTTCAATAATGTTCCAAAACTTTTTATAAAAGAATAAGTTGAATTTATCCATACATGCCACACTTTATGCTTTTAAGTTGTTAATTGTTTTGAAAACTTCATCTTCTCTTAGAAGCTTGAGTAAGCTCTTGTTGTCTTCTTGAGTAATGATACTAGGAATGGTGTTAAACATAGAATGATTCATCTTATCCATCTTTTCTTGCTTATCCTTGTAAGGGTTGCTAGCAAGGGCATTAGTGAAGAATGTTACAACTGATTCACCAATTAACTCCTTGTCAAGAATCCAAGTATTGTTTTCTTTAATACCAATTATGGCACTCTTCCTTCTTTTTTTGGAAACATAATTATGAAAGAGCTTGGAGTTGTTGTCACCGTCCTTGATCCAACTAACATTGCACTTCTGAAGCCAGAACTCTTCTTCCATTTTGTAGACATTTAACAGCAAATCATTAGTCTTATTCAACTCATCTTTAGAATGAATTGAGTTTTGCTGTTGATGGATAGTTTCCACCCTAAGAACTTCATCCTTCATTGCTTTAACCATACTGAAAACATTGCCAAAGTGATGATTGTTCCAAGCAATGAGACCCACCTTTAATCTTTTTAATTTAAGCCAAAACAAATTCAAATGATCTCCATGAACACCATGATCCCAGATTTTAGAAACAAAAGGGATAAATCATCATCAAGGGCCCACATATTCTGAAATCTGAAGTTCTTTTTAGAGTTATAGGACAAACTAGATATATTGATTAGGATAGCCATATGGTCAGACCCAGTTCTGGCTTTGTGAATAACATTTGTGTTATTGAAGAGGTCATTCCAAGGATTGTTTATAAAAACCCAGTCAAGACGCCTCCATTTTAACTTGTTGGACCAAGTGAATCTTGACCCAGCATACCTAGCATCCAGCAGCCTACAATCACTGATCATCCTGTTGAAATCATCAGCATTATTCTGGCAGAAGGTGGAGCAACCTATCTGATTGTCTACAGAACTAATTACATTAAAATCACCACAAATAAGCCAGGCTTTATCAGTACAAGATATGCTACGTAAAGTATCCCAAAAATCTAGTCTATTTAAACGTTGACATTTTGCATAGACAAAAGTAAACAGAAGGTTTTTATTCAAAATATTATGATTAGCTTCAATATGTGAGCATTGAACATGGTCCATCAGGATGTTGACAGAAACATTATCATGCCAAAAGATCCAAATTTTGTTGGATATATTTGATGCACTATGGTTAAAACCAATTTTGGAAGCATTACAGTTAAGATTATCATTGTTAATCAAGGGTTCTTGAATAACAACAATGACTGCTTTGTTTTTGTTAGAAAGATGCTTAAGTCTTCTTAAAGAAGATTTGTCTTTGATCCCTCTGATATTCCAATTTAAGATGCTAATCATAATTAAGAGATCGTTTAGAGTTACTTGTTGTAGAGAATTGATGAGTTTTCCTGGCAATCCTTTTTTCCGCTTGCTTCAGTTGCATGTCTATAATAGTGTTGAATCCATCTTCATCTTCAGATAGCTCTTTCCTTTGTATCTGGCTCATAGTTAGTCTTTTATCTGGTTGATTATCTTTTATTTTGGCTGACAGATTAGCTTGGCTTCTTGAAGAAATCTGAGGACTTTTATTACCAACTTTAGGAGATGAATATTCAGATGCTAAGTTTTCGTAGTCCATGTTGTTAGTAGTATTTTCAAGAGTTTGCAAAGCACCTATGATTTCATATTGTTTGTTGTTGATATTGGAATCAATATCACTATGACGATCCAATCTGTTAACCACTTCAACTGTTATTTCATTGTGATTCTTAGCAGATTCATGCTCTTGACCAAGATCAGAATGAGTTCTATCACCGGATCTATTCTTAGGAGAGGATTGAAGACTCCCAACATTAGTATTCTTAGGAGATGAGATATCCTGATTTTTGTTTGTGGTAGTATTCAAGATGTTGAACCCAATTTCAAGAGTTTGAATTGTGCCATTAATTTCAGTAGGAGTAGGCATGTTGACATTAACTTCTTGGACTTGTACTTCATCAACTTTTGCAGTATCATTTTTTTAACTATTTTCAATTGCTTCATTGATTGTCTTCTCTTTATCATTGTTTTTCTTACATTGATTAGTGTCATGACCAATGTGATAACTAGATTTACAATATCTAGAAAGGTTTAAGTAAGTAATCCTCACCCAGTAACCATGATTGCTTCCAAAGCCAACCCAAACGTTATGAAGAATATCTATGGTGATATCCATTTCGACCCAAGCCAGGAAGTGATTATAAAACGCTCTATTCTTAAAGGAACTTTTACTTGCATAGGTCTGCCAAGTGCTGAAGCAATGTTAGTAATCACCTTTTCATTGTACAGATGCTCATACAGATTTTTAATCTTGATCCATATTGGTGTTATTGGACATTCATATTTGACGTTGAAGTTTTATGTCCACTTAAACAGTCTCACAACAGTTGAACTGATAGTCCAAACATTCTTTTTCCACAGTTTGCAAAGATCTACGTTTGAATCGAATTCAATGAAGATATGCCTGGAGTCTTTGGCAATGTATCTATATTCTTGTACGAATTTGAACTTATCGAAGAAATCAAGAAGTTGAGACCTCTTAGGCAGACCGGATGAACATTTACCAACAAGAGAATATTTCGATTTGGATTTAAGATAAACCAAGAAGTTATCTCCATATTGCAGGGATATATGATCATTCTTGAGACATATATTTTATGGGTTGAAAGAATCAAAACCGCTTTGAGGGTTAGGGTTTAAAGCTTCAGCGAAGGATTTGTTTCCCCACAGCCTGTTATTTCTGTCGATTTCCTGCGATTTTTTGATTGAAGAATAACTGAAGACTTCTTGTATGGATGGAAACTGATCCATCAATGAACATTAATAGGAAGAAGCAACTGTAATTCAAATGTCGAGTTCACCGGGGAAGGTGAACAGTTTCTTGTTTCTTGGAGCGTACGCCATCCATGGTTTTAATGAATTTTGATTCTTCTTGGTTTGCTTGTGGATTTACTACGTAAATAACTTGCACGTCGGATATAAAACAATAATAAAGTTAGTTGACTGTCCGTAAATAAAAAGAATTGCAGGGTCAGTTTTGTGAATCATGCTTTTAAGCGCCAGGATGAACAACTACTCGACTCGACGAAGACAGTGCAACCCCTCCATAAACACGCTCATTTCATCGTCGTATCCGATTATGTTGTGTGTAATATTAGTCAATGAATCTGAAAGGAGCCTGCAGTTGATTTATTATGTGAGCAAAAGGCTCCTAATTGTAGAGATAAGGTACCTCCAAATAGTGAAGCTAGCTCTGGCTCTAGACATGACAA
The DNA here is from genome assembly GCA_036936605.1 of Limnanthes douglasii subsp. nivea. NCBI lineage: Eukaryota > Viridiplantae > Streptophyta > Magnoliopsida > Brassicales > Limnanthaceae > Limnanthes > Limnanthes douglasii. The sequence continues at coordinate 288,980,011 of JAUPFV010000005.1, forward strand.
CTAAAAAGATGATCCTTTATTTTCAAGTTCATTCCATGTTTGAACTTCCATATCACTTTAATATGAGCCAATAAATCAATTAAAATTCAGGCTTTGGAAGATTTTCTAACCGAGTTCCATGCCAAAATGCTTCATTCTACTCATGACAATTTACCTCAAGAGTGGAAAATCTAAACAGATGATGGGTGAATTTCTTCAAAATGTGGAGCCGGTATTTAGTTGATTTCTCCTTCAAGGGAGACTATGCATCAAGTTATATGATTCACATTATAGGCTTCTGACAATGAGGATTATCTCATGCATTCAATTAGCTTAAATATGTGAGGTTATAAGGGTGAAGTTACTAAGAAACTCTCAACTCGTAATAAACCATGCCCTCAAACAAGCGGATACACGTTACAAATTTTTGAAATAATAATTAATATTGAAATAACCTACAAGTAAGTTCGAAACAATGCATTTTAAACAAGTCTCAAAAGTCGAGAACTTCTTGGCTGACTTATTTGTATTGTTAGCTAGTAATGCAAGAGAGATTGTCCATAATACAAGAGCGACTGTCTATAATACAAGAGCGATTGTTAATACAAGAAACAATTGAATCCTTAAATGATGAGGTGACCGAAGTTGACATCATTGAGGTTAAAAATGATTTGAGAACACTGATATGAGACTAACTTTAAGACCTTACCAAAATGACAAGGCATGTGCTAGTAATCTTATGATAAAATTTTGCCAATTCGTATTACTTGGAGGTAAATATTGTCGAGGTCTTCCCAGACCTTTCATTCGGTTTTTGAGTCTGTACGAATCATATTTTGTGTTGGAATAACTCCACGATGATGTGGGATTGACTTATTATAGATATAATACTTTATTAAGAATGGTTCTCTTAGTAAGCTAATATTGGAAGACACCCAATAAATGGTTAAGAACTGTGATATATGTTAGTGATTTTACTGACCATGGAAACCAATTATATTCAGGCCTATTACTAAATCTTTGCGAAGCCAACATTATATTTTTATGTGAGTAAACTACTTCTCTAAGTGGATTGAGTCATAACCATTGGCAAGGATAATGCAAAGGAGTTAATTAATTTTATGAAGTACAATTTGTTTTATAAAAAATGCCAAAGGTGATCACCACGAACATCGACTTGCAATTTTTGAAGTTCAATTTGTTTTTTTATCATAACATAATGAATTCAACAAAACTTCTCACTGTCTTTTCACCCTCAAGCTAATGCATAAGTCTTAGTCACAAACGAAAGATTTCTTGTGAGATCGTGTAAGATCTTAGAGAGCTCGTTTGATAAATAGTCTGACTTGTTGCAATAAGTCATTTAAGCATACTAACACCTCCTAAATGACAACATAAAAAAATAATGTTGTATTCCTTTTGTATTATAAATTACTCAGATGAGAGTAAGTTCCAAAGGTAAAATTGCCAAAGTATACATAATTGAAAAGAAGTGAACTAAGTTAGATGAAAGTACACCATCGTAACATCTAAATCAATGATCGCATATTGAGGAAAGTCTTACAGCATACTAAATACCTCAAAGATGGAAAGATTTACATTATTTAAAAAATACATTATATAGTGGTTGAGGATGTCAATACTGAAACTTATAATCTAGTCGAGGATGAAGGGTGACCACTTCCACACCCCTAAAACATCAAATATTTTGAGATTTAATGAATTAATTGAATATATGTTGTTTGTATTAACCATGCTTCATGATTGTGTATTTTTCCTACCTTGGTGGCATAAGAATTTTTTATCGAAACACCCATATAATTGAACTTTGAAATAATTTTGTCACATAGTTTATATGCTAAGTTATTAAATGACTATGGGGTTTCAATAAGAGGTCGATTATGTGTCACTTTCATAATAAAAATGATAAGCCAACTATAAAAGATTGATAAATTGACAAGAAAACTCTCATTAACTACCTTAGAGGAGTCAACAATATGACATGCATCATCAATAAGAGGGGAAAGTTATTAAAAATAAAAGAAATAATAAAGCAAATTGGTTGTTAAATAATAAGGAGTCCGTAAACCAACTCTTATCATCAATTATTAAGGTTCCATATGTCGACTTTCTATAGACAAACATATAACAGTGTCAAATGAACTTAAGTCATCAAATATGCAAGGGTCGACATGTCAAATATTGAAGGCTCAATACCCCCAATAAATATTAATCACTTATTTAGAAGGCTCAAGACCCCGAAGCCAACACAGAAGAAAAAAAACCAATTTACATTATACAATAACAGTAAGATACCTCAAGTCGAGAGCCACGATACTTAGAAACTTAGCCTTTTAAATATTTTAATTCAATACATATAAGTAATAATTTAGTTTTCCAAAGAATTTTTTTTAACAAAGAAATAAAATAAACAAAGTGAAATAAAAGCACATGAAGAACTCCTACCTGGTTTCATAATTATCCTTATTCTCGATGGGTTTAGCTACGTATGACACTCACCTTTTTTGTTGTAGGATTGATCTGGATAATTGAGATTAATGTATTCAGGGGGGGTCGTTAGTGTCATCTGTCGAGGGTTCATCATAAACCTCATCTTCTTACTCCTCAAATTAATCCAAATTGTCTCTTTTGGGATGATCCTCTATTGGACTTAAAACCACAAGTTGGGAAATATCTGGTGAACGTCGAGGACTATCTCAACTCATATTTTTTCATATTACTTATTAGTCTATTCAATGTCCATTGTCTAATCTCCCAGACATCTTACTCATTAGATTATTTGTTGGCTTTTATTTTTATTTTCAAGTTTGAGACCACGACCTCGATTCCTTTTTATGATTCTTCCACTTCAGCTTTGTTGTTGGGAATTTTGTTTAGAGATTTCCGGATAAACTCTGAAGTCTTGTTTTAACAATTTCAGATTGAAATTATTTTGGTGGTTCTCCAAAATTTTCAACCGGATAAAATCAGAGCGTATGCATTTGAACAACGAGAATGGATTTTTGTTGTTATTATCTTTTCTTCAACAGAACCATACTTATTTATTCAACCAAATTTCAAAAACTGTAAAACAGTTTTAAGTCCAATAACGGCTATATTTTTAAATGATAAAAACGGGCAAAAATATTCAAATTTAAATTTGAATTAATTTTCCAAATTCAAAATTTCCATGAATATTCACAATAACCTTATCATTCAAAATAAATTTAACCACAACCAGGAGCCGCCCCTTTGACCCACTAATCATAATATATTCTAACAAGCGTGTACTCCACACTCTCTGACTTGCTCGATAATATATTACGACGGCATTGGTCGACTAGTCAATCCAATTACACTAAAATATCCAACAATCTCCCTCCATTTTAGTGCAATTCATGATTAACTAAAACAAACTCACAAAAAATAACAAATTTATGCATAAATGAAATATCGTAACGATTGAATTTCATATTAGTATATTACACATTCCAAATATTCGAATATCAAGGTATCACTAAGGATTGAACCTTTACTATCCATAATGAATACTCGAAGATAATATACACATAAATTTACATTCTCAAATGTTCTTACTTGACACTATCTTTTACTAGCCTTGTGTCCTTATCCTTCTTAAGCATATCAAAGCCAAGTCCTAGCTTCTTGAAGCGGCTAAACTACATGCTTAAATAGTTATATCTTTTACTCTTGCACATGCATATGCAATTTTTCAACAGCTATTAAGAAGATAAACTTCAACCTCCACAACTTGCATGTCTGAACACATACTTTGGGATAATACTACTAATGTGTTCCAATCTCTAGATGTTAAGCTTTCCACATTGAATTCAGGACCTAATGTCAGATTAGATGGGAATTGGGTATCTTAACATGAGAGATTTCAAATGGACTTTAATTACACCCCAATAACTGATTGTGCACAAGATCTTTACTCAACCCTTTGGTTAAATAATCGGCTAAATTATATTGAGTTCTCACAAACTCTACTGAAATAGCATCATGCGTGATGCGCTCACGAATCATACTTGTCTAACACCTAAGTATCTAGACCTGCCTTCGTAAACTTGCCTATAGACATTAGCCAAGGCAACTTCACTATCACATTCGATAGATTTATGTGATATCTTTTGGGTCACAACAGAATTTTATACATAAAATTTCTTAGCCATTCAGCTTCTTTACTAGCTGTTGCTAATGCCACAAACTCGGATTTAATTCAACTTTGTTTCTTAGATGCCCAAGAGATAACAAGTCATCCAAGTAGAAATACACATTCACTTGTGAAAGAGTGGACTTCCATATTCGAAATATAATTTACATCCGAATATACTACTAAGCTTTCCAACAACAAATCCAATATTTGGCCTACTGCTAGCTTCTTTGAAATCCTTTATCTCAAAACTCGAAAATAAAATGTCTTAATTTCATTAACTTGATTTGGTTTATACCAAAAAGCAACATGTCATCGACATATCAACAAATGTTAGAGAATAAACTTGCTCCCTCACTTGATCAGTTGTCCCACATCGCTTAGGACTGAAAATAATATACAATATATAAGTGATGAAACATCTTAACTAGTATGAGGCCTTTTGGGATTACACCAAGAGCAAAGCCGTGAGGGTCCTCTAGCTGACCCAAAGCGGACAATATCATACTAGTATTCACACTTATATATTCTTGACATGGTATCAGAGCCAAAAGTCCTAAAGCGATGTGTTTAATAGGCGGCCTTGTCCGTCGTATCAAGTTTAAGGGAGAGTGTTAGAGAATAAACTTGCTCCCTCACTTGACAACTCGCTTAGGACTGAAAATAATATACAATATATAAGTGATGAAACATCTTAACTAGTATGAGGCCTTTTGGGATTACACCAAGAGCAAAGTCGTGGGGGTCCTCTAGCTGACCCAAAGCGGACAATATCATACTAGTATTCACACTTATATATTCTTGACAACAAATCAAATTCATTTACGAAAAACATCAAAATTTACGGAATTCGTAAATTATATTATATATTATATATAAACTTGTACTCAATTCATGTATAAACAATTCGATAAATCAACATTTATGTGCTGTCACATGCTTTACATGCATGATATAACATTCGGCAATTATCTGATAAAATTGCTTTTCAAGAACCAACACGAATATATATATATATATATATATATATATATATATATATATATATATATATATATATATATATATATATATATATATATATATATATATAATTCTACGATTTGCATCATGTAGAGGTGTCTAATGGTTCTGGAACCACGGTTCAAAGCTGACAATCTGCTTAAGAACTGACGGTTTATCTGCGAAACTGGCCCATTAGGACCGCAACCCGCCAGGACCGCATAATGAGCAACCCAGCAGGACTGCAACCCGGCACGACTGCAACCCGACAGGACTGCAACCCGGCAGGACTGCGAAACCACGGTTTATTTGTAAAAAACCGGCGGTTTATTGGTAAATATTATGCTGATTTTATTTATTTTATAACCAAAATGTTATATTTAAAAAATATTGTGATTAAAATATTTTAAGTGTTGGTTATTAATATTTTAAGTGTTGTAATTATTATATAGTCCAAAATTTTAAATATTACTTATGTTATTATCACATTTTCAATATTATTATTATGTTTTTAGATTTAATATTAGTAGTGTTGATTTTAATATTACAAACCAAAACTATATCTTATCATGTTAAAATATTACAAAATTTATCGTTATAATTTTAATATTACATTTTGAATTTTATTACTATGATTTGTTTTTAAATATTACAAGTGTTATTTATTATTTTTAAGTTATATTGTTGTAATTATAATATTACATTTTGAATTTTATTATTGTGATTAGGTTTTAAATATTACAAGTGTTATTTATTATTTTTAAGTTATATTGTTATAATTTTAATATTACATTTTGAATTTTATTATTGTGATTTGGTTTTAAATATTGCAAGTGTTATTTATTATTTTTAAGTTATATTGTTGTAATTTTAATATTACATTTTGAATTTTATTATTGTGATTAGGTTTTAAATATTACAAGTGTTATTTATTATTTTTAAGTTATATTGTTATAATTTTAATATTACATTTTGAATTTTATTATTGTGATTTGGTTTTAAATATATCAAGTGTTATTTATTATTTTTTAAACCAAAATCATATTTTATCATGCTAAAATATTACAAGTTATATTAAAATATTTAATATTACAAATGCTAAAATATTACAAGTCATATTAAAATATTTAATATTACAATTGCTAAAATACATTTTTTAGTCTCTTGTCGCTAACCACTTTTTTAAGTCGCAAAACTTTCTCAACAGTAGCTGCAATTTGTAATGGATCTCCCAAAACTTGTCCTCGAGTCTCACGATTAACCTTACTTAACGCAGCAACAATCAAATCGACCATCTTCGTCTTCGTACTAAGACTTTGTTTAGGAACAATGGTCTTACTCTTAGTCTTGGTTATAGTTGGGTGTTTGACACTTCGTGTCACCTTGTCGACCATTTTAGAACTAAAATTTGGTTTGGCGGTCTTACTAACAGTCGTACGTGTAGTACTAACAAGTTTGACGTTTCGCCTCTCCTTATCAGAAATTTTCAAACTAAAATTTTGTTTGACAGTCTTACTCATATTCGTAGGTTCAGTGGCACATTTGATGCGTTGTGTGATCGGATCCCTCTCGGGTGGAGGAGACATCATAAAAGAAGAAAATTCCGAAAAATCAGTTTTCGGAGTTGCTTGTCCTAACCTGTTGTTGAAGCCACAAGACGGCATTGGAAATAGGAAATAAGCACAAATAATAACTAATACAAACTAATAACAATTTTTTTTCGAAAAAAAAATCTAACTATTTCGAAAACAGGAGTACGATATGTAAAATACAAAAGTTAAGCTTAATAACAAAATCTAGAACAAGTTGAGAGATTTAGAGAGTTTATAGTAGATTTAGAGAGTGTGTGAGGTTGGAGTTGGGGTCTCCTCTATTTATAGGGGAGACCCAAATTTTTTTTTTCTGAAAAATTCGAATTTTTTTTTTTCGTCCGGATGTCCCGGATTCAAAAGCTAACGGCTAGTTTCTAAAACTAGCCGTTAGCTTTTGAATCGTGTGGACCATCCGCACGTCTGAGCGGATGGTCCGCACGGTGACGTCACGGATGACGTCACTTGCCGACGTCATCCGTGACTGATTTTTTTTTTTTAAAAAATATTTTTTTTATAAAAAAATTAATTTTTTTTAAAAGTTATGCACTTTAAACTATTAAAAAAATCGAAACTCTATATATAGGATTTCGCGCACTAATATTTTAAAAAAAATTTTAAAAATTTATATAAATAGGAAATTCGAACTATTATTTAAAAAAAATCTATAAATAGATTTTTCGAACTATTAGTTTTTTAATAATTTTAGTACTTTTATGAAAAAAATATATATTAAATTCTCTAGATTAATGAAATAAATTTTATATTATAAACCCTTCCTTTTTTTCTAGTTTATTGAAAGAAATTTTATATTATTAACAAGTTAATTTGGAACATAATAGATAGTTTATATTGTTGATGATGTTAATCTCCTAAATAAATATATTTAATTAATTATATTTAATTATGCCATCATAATATAATTTCTTTTTAGGAACCAAATTACAGATAGTTAATTGAAACACATTTGGTATTTTTGAATTTATTTCACAACCAAATTACATGTGTTTATGCAATTGGAACATAATCCAAATTTATACAATTTTTAAAACTTTAAATTTATACTTCAAAAATTGAATACTTCAAATATTAAATTTATACTTCAAATGTTGTAAATTTGTAATCGAAATACAAGTAGATGTACTTATTTTATTTAATATCTATATAATATTAAATAAAATATCTTAAATACATAAATATAAATAGAAAAGAAAACGTATCAAAATCAAATTACAATTATTTTTTTAGAATGTAATTGATGATTATAAAATTTCGATTAAAATGATAACATATTTAAATTAAAATACATGAAATAGAATAATTAACTCGTGTATATGGTACATATCTCAATTATTGAAATTAGATTCAATTAACACTTACAAATTAATTTTAAATAACATTATAAAATATTCTGATAAACGGTTCTTAAATGGTTTGGCTGATGGTTTGAACTGATAAACGGTTCTTAAATGGTTCGTCTGGTGGTTTGAACTGGCGGTTTAACTGTGAAACTGGCCCATTAGGACTGCAACCTGGCGGGACCGCCAGACCGTCAGGACCGCATAAGAGCAACCCGGCAGGACTGCAACCCGTGGTTCTGATTTAAACGGTGCGGGTTGGTGTTGGTTCAACCCGTTTGACACCCCTAGCATCATGCAATAGAAATTCTTCTTTAATTGTGTTCTGCCACATGCTTTACATGCATGATATAACATTCGGCAATTATCTGATAAACAAAAACAGTTTTCTATTAAAACTGCTTTTCAAAAAACAACAGGAATATATATATATATATATATATATATATATATATATATATATATTTATTCTACGATTTGCATATAATTGCTTTGTTTATTGTGTGCCAGTATATAACTCCCACACTCTTGGATACAAATTCACTTGCATAGTGACAATTATAATAAATATTGCATGCAAAATACGTCCTTTAAATTTTAATCATACTATATGCTTTAATATCCTGGTGTTAAATAAAATAATTGAAGCAGTTGTAGTAGATTACGACTATAATAACCGCGACATCCATGCTAATTAATTCCAAATGAAACTGTATGTGATTTTTTATAAGAAATTGTTTTCGCATTTAATCCATCTTCTGCCACAGGAACTGCTTCTCTAATATATGTATTGATATTTCATGCAAAAACTGAAAACTTTGCTACACTTATTTAACGGTATTTGCACAACAAGGTGCATAAAGCACCCTACACTTATTCTTCAGGTAAATATTGTTGAAATGCTTCTTAATTTGATAAACAAAAATATACTGCAGTTCCATAATTAAACTACACTTTTTAATTTCACTTATCTTACCAATAAATACTTTAATCAGAAATCATGTTACGAAAATCATAATTTGTTTTTCTGGAACTAAAACTTGCTTTCATCACATAACAAATGAATTCAAACAATCTAGATACACACTTCTAACAACCAAAACACCAATTAATTCAATGTGTGTATCATTTGCAAAATTTAAAACAATTAAGAGATTATCACCATTTTCATCCATGGGTAAAAGTCAAGGGAGAAAAACTTACAGACGATGATACCATAGTCCTGATGCTTTAATACTTGATTATGGATTCTCTTAAAGATGAAAACAAATCTCTTCATTTCAATCTTCATACAAATCATAAACCAAGAACATCTTCATACAAATCTCTTCATATAACAAGAACATATAATTTCAATCTTTTGTTGAGAATTTTGTTTAGAGATTTCCGGATAAACTCTGAAGTCTTGCTTTAACAATTTCAGATTGAAATTATTTTGGTGGTTCTCCAAAATTTTCAACCGGATAAAATCAGAGCGTATGCATTTGAACAACGAGAATGGATTTTTGTTGTTATTATCTTTTCTTCATCAGAACCATACTTATTTATTCAACCAAATTTCAAAAACTGTAAAACAGTTTTAAGTCCAATAACGGCTATATTTTTAAATGATAAAAACAGACAAAAATATTCAAATTTAAATTTGAATTAATTTTCCAAATTCAAAATTTCCATGAATATTCACAATAGCCTTATCATTCAAAATAAATTTAACCACAACCAGGAGTCGCCCCTTTGACCAAGCGTGTACTCCACACTCTCTGACTTGCTCGATAATATATTACGACTGCATTGGTCGACTAGTCAATCCAATTACACTAAAATATCCAACATTTGCCTCTTCTTTCAACTTATAAATCATCTCAATTTCATCATGAAAAACTGAGACCTTAATCTCTTAATAATTTTAAACTTAATACCATATTATTTGTTAGATAAGCTTGGCCCAACTTCAATCATATCTCTGGCCTTCTTAATCATTAGACTAGAGAAATTGGATAAGAACCAATATGTTGTTTCGCGAGATCTCGTATGAAAAACATGTTGCTCATCATATACAATAATGGATAAGAAAATAAGGATAATTTATTGACACCATTATTAAATGTATCCAAATCATCGTTATAGTACTCACCTCGATACCTAAAGTAACTTGGCATGCGTAAAAATTGGTTTATTGAAGTTATGAAAAGACTTTGTGCTCCTAATTTATATCTCAATGCTGCGTAAATAAGTAGCCCCCAAGGGGTAGCCGGGTTGGTTGAGTATGGCATTCTTATGACCAAAAAATCATGAGTTCAAGTCTCTCTATATACGCTTTCTCGGCTGAGCCTGTCACCTTGTGTGGTTTACCTTCTGGCGTTGGTTTGCGCGCTATCGCGTAAGACTAAAGGTTTACCCTGTGCGCACTCATTGCACCCTGAGTAGCGGCTGCGGATTCCCTCCGAAAAAAAAATAATAATAAAAAGTTGCATGTCAGATATAAAACAATAAAAAAAGTTGGTTGACTGTCCGTAAATAACAAGAATTGCAGGGTCAGTTTTGTAAATCATGCTTTTAAGCGCCAGGATGAAACAATTCACTCGACGAAGACGGTGCAACCCCTCCATAAACACGCTCATTTCATCTATAAACATTTATTTTTATCAAAATCTTTAAGCCTAAAAATCTCATCGTTCTCGCGATTCCATCGAGTCTGTGTATATTTTGATATGACAAGAATGGCGGCAATCGAAGACCAGAAGTCCGTGAAGAAAGACGAAGTCGAAATGGCGGTAGTTGCAGACGAAGACGACGAGCATGGTTGCTGCGATAAACTTCTACTCAAATACTTCCTAATCGAGTGGAAGCTCATCAAAAAACTCCTAGACGGCATCGTTTTGGATGGACGCGTCTCTGATCTCTCTACTGCGCACCAGATTCGATCCATCGTACTCTCTCTCTCTCTCTCCGTCGCTCTGATCTCTCTAGATCGCGCTTGTTTTGAATTTGTTTCTGATTTTGAATCATCTCGTTAAGACTTTTGATTCCTTGTTTTGCAATGTATGACTCTGATCTTACGGTTATGCAGCTGGATAAATATCAATTTCAAGGTCAGTTACTAGAGCCTTACCTCGAGACGATTGTTTCTCCATTGATGTTGATTATCCGATCGAGAACTGTGGAATTAGGAGTGGAGACGGATGAGATTCTCGAAGTAATTAAGCCTATCAGTATAATTATCTATTGTCTAGTTACAGTTTGTGGATACAAAGCTGTTACTAAGTTTTTTCCCCATCAAGTTTCCGATTTAGAACTCGCTGTTTCTTTACTGGAGAAGTGCCACAATACTGATTCAGTGAGTTCTCTCCGGCAAGAGAGTACTGGAGAGATGGAGGCTAAATGCGTTGTGCTTTTGTGGCTATCCATTCTGGTGCTTGTTCCTTTTGATATATCTTCAGTTGATTCTAGCATTGGAGATGATAGTGGTCGCAGTGAGAGTGAGCCGGCTCCTCTGGTACTAAGGATATTAGGTTTCTCTAAGGATTATCTTTGTAGCGCAGGTCCCATGCGTAAAATAGCTGGACTACTGCTCTCTAAGCTACTCACGCGTCCTGATATGCCAAAGGCATTTACAAGGTTTTTCTCACCATCCATGCTGGTCTTATGCTCTTCTTGTGTGTGTGATTTGAAATCATTGTTCCCGCTACGAAATAAATAAATTATATATATGTTGATTTAAGATCTTTTAGGGAAAGAAATCATGGTTCTTGGTTATTAGCTAAGCTTTTTCTGTTGTATACGCTACTTTATGTCCTTTGGTCTTTTACTTTTCAGTTTTATTGAATGGACACATGAAGTTTTGTCATCTGAAAAAGATGACATTATACATCATTTTCGATTACTTGGTGCAACAGAAGCTTTAGCTGCCATTTTTAAGGTTAGCTAAACAGACTCACATTTTACATTGTCTTCTTCTCTTATTAATCTTCGGATTTTTATAATGTATTAGTTACTATGGTTAGGCCGGTGACCGAAAATTGTTACGGGATGTAGTTTCTATTGTTTGGAATGACATCACTTTCTTGAGAAAGACTGGAACTACAGCGACGAGTCCTTTACTACGCAAGTATTTGGTGAAGTTAACTCAGCGCATTGGAGTCATTTGCCTCCCTCATCGTGCACCGTCGTGGCGCTATGTGGTAACTATTGCTTATTGTTTATCTGTTTTTGAAGAAAATCCACCCTGATTGAATTAGTATTTGTATTCTAGTGTTTCGTGCTATTTCTGTTACATCATTTTTTCAGCCATTATGCCAAGTTAGCCGTTGTATTCTTGTCTTCTAAATGATTTTATCGTTTAAACTCTAGTACTTCAGAAGTTGCTATAGGTCAGTTGAATTGTCAACAGGCTTATGATAATTGCCTATCTGATCAGACTCTTTAGATTTTATTTATATGCTCTTTATGTAGGGCAGAACCATCTACCTTGGTGAAAAGATTTCAGCCAATGCACCTACAAGTGCTGACCAGTCTGTTTCTGCTGGCAATAGTTACTCAGAATCAGAACAATGTCAAGATGGATTGGAGGATGAAGATATAGATGTTCCGGAGATCATAGAAGAGATGATTGAGATGTTACTTTCTGGATTGAGGGACACGGTATGTCTTGAGGGTGAGATTCTGTTGTTTATAAACTTGAGACCGCTCACCTATATACTAGGTTTCAGGGTACATTGGTAAACTTATTCTAGACAACATCTAAGCTCGTGGAAACCATTAGATTGTTTAACTTAATGCAAGTGTCCACCCTGTAGCTTCTACTCTTAACCTTTGTAGATCACCTCCACTTTAATCAGAAAACAAGTGGTGATGGTGGAGAATTAAACTAATTTGTATGGTATATTTTAACCCATGATGAGTTTTTGGTATAATTTTGCATGATATGTTCACTTCGCCTTTGTGGAGTGCCAAAGAGTTAGCTCTGACTTACAGTTATCTTCTACCCTAGTTGAGCCTTACCATGAATGTTCTTCTCTTACATGAAAAATATTCTCTGTTCTTCCGGACATATTATTCTTGCATTTGGGTCTATTGTTCTGTTCATTTAGTAAGAAATCCTAATGTTTTTTTTTGTTTGCAGGACACTGTTGTGCGTTGGTCTGCTGCGAAAGGTATAGGTCGTGTAACTTCACAGCTAACACCTTCCCTCTCGGAAGAGGTTTTGTCATCTGTCTTAGAGCTGTTTTCACCAGGCGAGGTATTTTTGTAATTGATGGGATGGTCTTGTATACGATACTTTTGTGGAGGATTCAATTTGGCTGTTTTACGATTTGTAGGGAGATAGTTCCTGGCATGGTGGCTGCTTAGCTTTGGCTGAATTGGCACGTAGAGGATTGCTACTACCTCAAAGTCTTCCTAATGTTGTGCCTGTTATTGTGAAGGTTCTCCTCTTCCTTCTCAAGCATGAAAATTTACACTTATGTGGCTTCCATTACAAGATTGCAATATCGGTAGAAAGTATATAATAACTTGTCAAACTCTTATATATTGAGACTTACCAAATTAATATTATGATTGAAAATTGTATTTTAACATGTTAAAATCTATAGAAATTCACTTAGGTCTTTGTTGAGTTTGTATGCATTTATGATGTATACCTTTCATATAACCTATTTTCAGATAGCTTAAATTTTGTAGCTTAATTCTGGTCTATAGACTATACTTTACTAAAACAATGATACCTTTTACCGTTTACTGCTTGTGGATGTCAATTGATGGTTGTTTAACTTAACAGGCATTGCATTATGATGTCCGAAGAGGTCCTCATAGTGTTGGATCTCATGTGCGGGATGCAGCTGCGTATGTTTGTTGGGCATTTGGCCGTGCATATTACCACACAGATATGAGACATATACTGGAACAGCTTGCGCCACACTTGCTTACGGTGGCTTGCTATGACAGAGAGGTGCTAATATTTTAGTAATTTACTGTCGTACTTTTTGTCAGAGCATCATTATATTAATATCTTTTAATTTGATGTGTGATGATTAGGTTAATTGTAGAAGGGCAGCTGCAGCAGCATTTCAGGAGAATGTTGGAAGGCAAGGAAATTACCCTCATGGCATTGACATAGTCACTCTTGCAGACTACTTTTCACTTTCGTCTCGTATAAACTCTTACCTTCAAGTTGCAGTTGACATTGCCCAGTACGAGGGGTATCTTCAACCATTTGTGGATGATTTGCTGTTTAACAAAATTTGCCATTGGGTATACACTTTAAGCTTAAACTGGACTACAGAAGGAAAAATGAATTTGACCTGAGATGCAATCTCATAGAATACGGACTCTGTTTTTGTTGGTTTATATATACAGCGCTTGTTGGACTACACTTTCAGCAAATTATAAATAATCATGACTGGTTCTTTCAGGAAAAGGGCTTGAGAGAACTTGCTGCAGAGGCACTTGCTGCTCTTGTCAAATATAATACCGAATATTTTGCCAACTCTGTCCTGGAAAAGCTGATTCCTTGTACTCTTTCGTCAGATTTGTGTATGCGACACGGTGCAACCTTAGCAGCTGGAGAAGTGGCATTAGCTTTACATCGGTCTTCCTGCGTTCTTTCTGCTGGTTTGTACTCCTGCTTTAACCCTATACCCGCTGTAGTTTATCAAGGCTGTTTTAGCCTTTTATGCTGTCTGGATGCCATCTCTAAGTGATTTATTCTGTGCTATATAATCTAGGAATCCAAAATCACAAATGGCGGATAAATTGCTGGGTTGAGGAATAGTGGAATACAAAGTTAACGTTGTTATTATTTGAGGATAGTCTCAAGTATGAAGGTTCAGCTGATTCAAAATAGTTAATTCCTTGTCTGTAAGGCCTCTCAATAGGAGGAATATCAGTAAATATAGAACAAAAGTGCCTCTTATTATCTCTATACTTTAACTTACTGTCCAACTTGATTACCGCGTAAAACCACTTGGCAAGTGGAGTTATACTTTGATCAGATGTTATGTAGCATATTTGGTAAGCTGGTTTATATAGTAAAGAATAGCATCCACTGTATGTGTCTGATTCTAGGTGAGAAGTTGCGTCTTTATTTCTTAGTTGATAAGTAATGTTGGCAAGTATTCTTTCCTTATGATAGTTTCTGTTTTTTACAGATAAACAGTTTCTGCTTTTTTACAGATAAACAGAAAGCAGTTGCTGGTATCGTCCCTGCCATTGAGAAAGCACGCCTTTATCGTGGCAAAGGTGGAGAGATTATGCGTTCCGCTGTTTCTCGATTCATTGAGTGTATCTCTTTCTCAGGCGTGGCACTATCAGAAAAAGTAAAACACATCTTGCTTGAGTCTCTTAATGAGAATTTAAGGCACCCAAATTCCCAAATACAGGTATTTTCCTAGTTATTAACGATTTAGGAGGTCTATTTCATCTGAATCTAATAATCTAAACTTGTGCAGAATGCAGCTGTTAATGCTTTGAAACCATTTGTGCGTTCATATTTTGTTTCCTCTACTGGTGGAGATGCTAGCAATATAGTATCGAAGTACCTGGAGCTCCTATCCAATCCAAATGTAGCTGTACGAAGAGGTTCTGCTTTAGCACTAGGCGTTTTGCCATATGAATCTTTGGCTAGTCGGTGGAAAGATGTGCTCTTGAAGCTTTGCAGCGCTTGTCTGATTGAGGTAAAGAATGGGTATATGATTGTCTCTCTACATTAAACCTTTCAGGCTTATGATAAATGATTGAGTCCAAAATTTGTGTCTTTTGTATGTGCAGGAAAACCCCGAAGAGAGAGATGCTGAAGCACGTGTAAATGCTGTCAAAGGACTAGTTAGTGTGTGCGAGACGTTAACGCAGGCAAGGGAAGATTCCAATGTCCTTTCTGAAGGGAATTGCATGTCAATTTTTCATCTAATTAAGAAAGAAGTGATGAACAGTTTACTTAAAGCTCTTGATGACTATTCTGTTGATAATAGAGGTGATGTTGGTTCTTGGGTACGAGAAGCTGCTATGGATAGCCTTGAAAGATGTGCATATATTCTCTGTAAGAAAGATTTGATGGATTCCTCTGGAAACTCTAATGTAATTGAATCTGGAGCAAACCAACCAGAGAGCGTGTCATCATTTTTTGATTTAAATCTTGCCACAAGTTTAGTTGGAGGGATTCTTAAGCAAGCTGTTGAGAAAATAGATAAACTAAGAGAAGCAGCTGCAAATATTCTCCGGAGGATTTTGTATCAGAATACTGTTTTTGTCCCTTTTATACCACACCGTGAAAAGCTTGAAGAAATTGTTCCCAACGAGGAAAGTTTAGAATGGGGAGTAAGTACTTACTGAGTTGCTTTTGGTTTGCTCATTAAGTAGTTTGAGATTTAGCTCAGTGGCTGTTACATGCATGTAGGTACCTATCTTTTCGTATCCAAGGTTTCTACAGTTACTGAAATTCAGTTGCTATAGTAAGGCTGTGCTGTCTGGATTAGTCATTGCAGTGGGTGGACTGCAAGACTCATTGAGAAAGACTTCACTCTCGGCTCTATTGGAATATCTTCAAATGGGTGAGGCTTGGGACTTGAACGAAAGAAAATCCAGAGAGTGTATGTTGTGGAGTGACATCCTTTGGGTTCTCCAAGAGTACAAAAAATGTGATAGAGTCATTATTCCGACTTTGAAGGTATGTGATTGTGAGCTCTTGGTAGTCGAAGTGCTTTATTTATGGTACCATATTTATAGCTGGATATGATACCTGGGTTTCCATCAATTTATTATCTTCTTTATCTTACCTTCTGTTCTTTCAAATGTTGTGTAAGCAGGTGATTGAGATTCTTTTCAGCAAAAAGCTTTATCTCAATATCGAGGTCTGTTCATCTCTCTCTCTCTCTAGATGTCTTCTGGTAGTTTAGATGAAGTATCTCAATATCACTTTGATGACTGGATACTTTTTAGCACATCTTACTACCAGAACTCTTCACACTAAATTCTCATGCTGTGACATGTATGCTAGATCACGTTGATGCTGTCGAACTCTGTAGCACAGTATATTCGTGGAGATAATAGGCTCTTCTCACCGATTTTGAAGTAAACCCGAATGACCGTTGTATACATCTAACAAATGAGCACGTGAAGCAGCTTCTGTTGTTCTTAACAGAGAATTAATCTACTACTCCTAGTATCAAAATTACATTTGTACTGCATAACTAAAGTAGTAGGTTTTTGGGTCTCCAACTGACTATTTCATTCGTATGACATTGTCCAAGCATCATTGCGGTCTTAGGTTCGAGTAGGAGGATACCACCAATAAACAAATAATAATAATAAAAGTTTTTCTGGTAAGTGTGCAGTGAAATAGTTGTTAAGCAATTATATTAAATTTGTACAGTAGTTAAGTAGTTAACGAATTGCCCTCCCGTCTCTTGCTTCTATACGTGTTGATGAACTTATTCGCAGAACTGTGGCTTTTTTTTGTGTTCTACGCCATAGTGCTTTGTTTGCTTGACTAAAGTATAATAATGCAAATGTCAATTTTATTTACAGGCTCACGATCCAACGTTCTATGCTGAGGTTGTGAATTGTTTGACTATTGAATTAAAAGCATCCAAGGACTTCACAAAGTTATATGCAGGAATTGCAATACTTGGATATATTGCATCAGTTTTGGCACCTATTAACACTCGTGCATTCTCCCATCTCTTAACGTTTCTTGGCCATCGATATCCAAAGGTTTGTGCTGCTCAAACATTATTTGACCTATCAACCTTATCATCAGTGCAGTTTAGAGCTTTGTCAAGTTTTATCTGACCTAATAGTCATATCATCCCTTGGTTGCATATCATTTTTTATAAATTAGTACTATAGCAACATGCTTAAACAAGTCTGCTATAGGATTCATTAAGATTTCAAAACAAAATAAATCACAATCAACAATATATTATTAAGTGGGCATTTGTTTAACTCTATGGGTGTAGTTCAGGTGGCTTGCAACGTACTTTTTTCTATAATGAACTTATCTAAATATTGAAATCATAAACAGAAATGTGTTTCTAATTATAATGCCTTATAAACTACCAAGGTCTTATCTAAGAATCTGTTAGTTCATAGTTATTGACTTGTGTTATTTGTTTTTCTCATAACTCAAACCGCCCCAGATTCGCAAAGCTGCTGCTGAACAGGTTTACCTTGTACTCCTCCAAAATGGAAGTCTGGTGCCAGAGGAGAAAATGGAGAAAGCACTTGAAATTATTGCTGAAACTTGTTGGGAAGGTGACATTGGATCCACAAAGCTTCAAAGGTTAGAACTTTGTGAATTAACTGGCCTTGATGTGCCGCTACTTCTCAAAAGCAATAACAAATTATCAAATAAGCCGTCCGAGAAACGGCCTATGCCTTCTGATGAAAACGCATCATACGCGTCATTGGTCGATTCATCTGGCTTTTGAAAGTCTATCAAATCATCTTATCATGTTTTTGTAGTAATTTTTTCCTTGATATAATTTATTAAATCTTGTGAAGTAACAAAGCATGTTCAATAGATAAGATGTGGGTAAAAAAACAAGAAAATGACTAAATTTTTACTATGATATATTCTTCCTCATATCCTATTGGTCTCTTCTTGTAAGGGAATTTACCTAAGCGCACTAGTTTGCATGGAATCGTCGTTGTTCGATTAATTTTGAATTTAATTCCACATGATTTCTTTTCTTTTTACGGTTTAACGTTTATTATTCACTAGCCATATCAGTTTTGTAGGCGTTTACCGATTGTTCAATGGATAATGACCAGGTATTATGTAAATGATTGCCCATATTTTTTTTTTAAATGAAAATTTAAATTAATTAGAAAAATTCATACATAGTTTTGGGTAAACCCCTCAAACTTATAGCAATTAAAATTCTAGAGCAAAAATAAAGGTGCTCAAAATTTCGACTTCCAGATAGTAACATAAGCTTGTAGCATGCAAATCACTAGGTGACTGAGTGGTGACTCCATGATCGTCCCTATCGAAATACTCGTTCCAGTCCAGCCAGCGAGTACCTGTATTACAAGGAGTAAGTTAGAGATAATTACGAGAACCTTACCAGTTAATTTTGGTACCATGAAATCTAAATCGGAGATCCGATAAGATATGATATGTAATAGAAGAGGCCAAAGATGGGAGATCCAAAAATTCTTGAATTCCGCTCTTTCCAAATGTGGTAGATAACCGCATTGAAACAAGTACGCCAAATACCCTGGTGTCGAGTATTAGACCATCTTGATGCCTCGATAATCCAAGATTGCCAGCAAGAAGAGTGAAGAGAAAAACCAAGTTTGACACTGGTGTAAGTCCATATACTCTGGGAGTAACTACATTCAAAGAGGATATGAGATATAGTTTCTGAATCAGAGTGACAGAGAGGACAAGTATCTGGGGTATTATAACCCCAGCTAGGAAGCTTGTCTTTGGTGGCAAGCTTGTCCTTGATAGTCAGCCAAAGTGACGATGAACTATATTTATTCCAAATTAACCCCGCCCATCCCTTTTCAGAGGTAGGCGCACGAAGGGAATTGTACGTGTCCTTAATGGTAAATATGATACTTCCTGCCTTAGCCGTCCAGTAGGGAACATCCCTTGATAGAATGTTCGGTTGGGGAAGGGAGAGAATTAGCTTGTGAATTTCATCCAAGTGGCCTCGGCTGCGCGCTCGTGCCGATCTCAGATTTTCAGGCCAATTCCATTCACCATTGCTGATAATTTCCAAAACTTTTAAGCTGCTTCCCAATCAAGAGTCGCAGACGACTTCAGTCCCGTAGTGGGTTACAAGAGACGACGAGAGGAGCCATGGGTCATGCCAGAATGAAGTGTTCTGATCGTTTCCGATAGCCACCCTGTATAAATTACGAGCCAAAGGACGGAGACGAAGAATTTTCCTCCAAATCCAAGTGGACGAGGAACTCAAAGAAACTTCCCAGAAATTTTTATTTTTTATCTTTTCAGCTTTAATCCACTCGCACCAGATAGATTGAGGCTTATTACTAACGATAGACCAAAGGTGCTTAAGGACGACCGCCTGATTCCAGATTTTTAAGTCTCGAATCCCAAGGCCGCCCTCTTTATAGGGAGTGGTGATGGTCGACCAGGCAACTTTGGCCCCATAAATTTTAATTGTCGAACCAGACCAAAGAAAGCGATGAAGATATTGGTATAACTATTTAGTTTTCCTAGACGGTAGGATAAAATTCGAGGACCAATAGACCTGGCCTGCAAATAAGACCGATTTGATAAGTTGGAGTCTACCAGCATAAGAGAGGTGATTGGTAGTCCAGCAATCAATTCGGGAGGTTATTTTGTGTAGGAGGGGCGACAGTCGGCATGGGTAAGTCTACCAGTGATGAGAGGAACTCCCAGGTACTTAACCGGGAGAGAACCTTCAGGGAAATTCAAAATAGTTAAAAGATTCAACCGAAGGTGATGGTCAATTCCCGAAAAGAAAATATGACTTTTCGAGGGATTAACTTTGAGACCAGAAAGATAGTAGAAATTATCCAGAGTATCCTTGATAAGGCTGAGGGATCGACAGTCACCATGGCAGAAAATCATTAGGTCATCTGCAAACAGAGATTGATGATTTTCTGTTTATGACATTTCCAATGAAAACGGAAAGTTCGATCCAGGCTTTTCTCTTTAAGGATGCTCGAAAGTACTTGCATAACAAGCACAAAAAGAAGGGGGGATAGAGGGTCACCCTGGCAAAGTCCTTTTTTACCTTTGAAATTTCCATGAAGATCTCCATTAATGATTATAGAGTAAGAGGGGGAAGAGATGCACTTGATTATCCAAGTGATCATTTGCTCAGGAAATTGCATTGCAACTAAAATGTCAAGAATGCGGTGTCATCGAACATTATCAAAGGCTTTCATTATCTCTATTTTTAGGGCAACCCTTTTTCCTTTATCACTATGGTTGTAACCCCTCAGGAGTTCCTGAGACATAAGGATGTTATCAAAAATATTCCTTCCCGCGACGAAAGCCGATTGGGAAGAGTCAATTAGGTAAGGAAAGGCAATGTTGATTCTATTTGCTAGAATTTTAGAAATGATTTTTTAGACAACATTGCAAAGAGCAATTGGTCTATAGTCCACGGGTCCCGAAAGAGAAGCCTTTTTAGGGATAAGAGCAATCGAGGTCGCATTCCAAGAATTAATCAGAGTTCCAGATAGAAAGAACTCATGGACTCCTTTACAGATGTCAGGGCCAACAATATTCCAAGTAGCTTTAAAAAAACTAGAATTGAAACCATCAAGACCAGGAGATTTGTCACTATCAATACTGAAAAGAGCCGATTTAATTTCAGCATGAGATATCTTACTGATCATTGACTCTTTATCAGTTTGAGTAACGAAGGAAGAGATCAGAGTCGAAACTCTTTCAAGGCCAGGATAGAATGCAGAATGCTTTGTACCTAATGATTTCTCAAAAAAGTTCACAAAGACGTTAGAAACTCTAATCGGGTAGGTGATCGTTTCTCCCTGATTATCAGAGATCGAGAGAATTTTATTACGGAAAAGACGGGTTTTGATGCTATTGTGAAAGAACTTAGTGTTCCGGTCTCCCAGCTTGATCCAATTTTCTCTAGATTTCTGCTTGAGAAAGGATTCCTCCGCTCGACTGAAAAAGGTAAAGCAATCAGAAGCCGCTGATTCTTTAGCAACAAGGAGAGGGTTGAAGGGATCACTGGCTAGAATTGATTGAGCCTCAAACAGAGCTGATTGCGCAACAGAGACTCTGGAAGAGATGTCGCTGAACTCTTTGCGATTAAGAGAAGCAAGCACCGCATGAAGGCGATAAATCTTATCCGAGACCATCCTCATACCTCCAGAGGTGGTCGGGGTATTCCAGCTCGAGGAAACAAGGTCCTTCCTTAAATTGGGGATGGGATTGCCACATATTAAAGTAGCGAAAATGTTTTTTCCTTCTAGGACGGGGGAGTCCAAGATTAAGAGTGACCGTGGTGTGATCAGATGTACGGAGGTATCCAAAATGGACACTGGACATAGTGAATAGGTCATCCCAATCTGGGTTGACCAGAACTCGGTCGATTTTAGAAAGAATTGGGTGAGCAGACTGCTTGTTTATCCAAGTGAAAGGAAAACCAGTAGATCTAAGATCACTAAGTTCACATTGGTAGCAACAATTGTTGAAATCGGCAATAGCTGAAGACCAAGCTTCAGAGGATCCAAGCCGCTCACCAAGATGGCGAATCGCATTAAAATCTCAAAGGGAAACCCACTGAATGTGGTTATCCAACTTGGAGATATTAAAGAGATCCTTCCAGAGGGGGATACGGTCTTTTGCATCGTTAAACGCATAAATAGCAGTGAGCTTAAAAGTGGCTCTGAAATTATGGCATTTTGCTATACAGTGGATTAGTTAGGGAGTTTGGGAGGTTCTAGTTATTGTAATAACACTAGGGTTCCAGAGAATCCAAATTCTACCTACGGGATGGGTCTCATGATTAGTAAGCAGATGCCAAAACGGCATAATATTCTTAATCGTATGATCGATTTTATGAATTTGGACTTTAGTTTCTACGAGAACTATCAAAGATATATGATTACTGAGAATAAAATCATTGACTTCTTTTTGCCTAACAGGGTCGTTTAGACCTCTCACATTCCAAGAAGCAATATTCATAATTAAATACTTACAATGAGTCAGTAGAAGATCCTATCGGAGGATATTACCATTTTACCCTTGCCTTTAGCCGCAGTTCTTGAAAATTCCTTATGTGAATTAAGGGAATGTGGCTTAGCATGGGCCATTTTGAATTTTCTTCCTATGGGACCTTTACCCGCATTCCCGAAGTTACGAATCAGAGAAGGAAGACCCTTGATACCACCGGCCCCCAATAAACCTTTGCTGTTATTTAGACCAGCCCTTTCAATGGAAAGGATTTGAGTGGACCCATGAACTTTAGAAACCCGACCCAAAGGGAGAGAGATTTTTTAATTTTGTCTCAAGACGTAAGTGGGCTGGTGCTGATTCGGTGGGCCTTTGGCCAGATCTGATTTGGCTCCCACAAACGAATCAGACCCATTTAAGCCGGTCTGGTCCAAATCACCAGGTGAGTCCGGTAAAGAACCCGACCCGGGCCCTTTCGTTGGGTCAAAGCCCAGACCAACAGAGGAAGCACTAATCGAGTCAGACTTCGACTCGCCTCCCATCTTTCGATTCTGACCATACACCTCCACCTCCATCATCTTCCCCGATTTTGCGCCTCCCAACCCTAACCAGCCGCCGGAAGACGAGTCGCCGCCAGGATTTAGACCAGGTTTCTCTGCCATCCCCGACTCAGCCCAAGCTCGCCGGAGTCCCGATGTTGAAGCTCCAGGGATCTTAGAATTTGGATTCTCTGGTAAGAGAAGATAGCTCCATGGTTTATGAAAATCCTTACTTTGGTTGGATTTAACAATGACTAGGTAGAATTTGAATTTGGAACTATCGTAAGAAGAGAGAAAAGAAGAGAAAAAAGAAGAGAAGATGGACTTGGCTTGGGTTTCAGGCCAAAAGGTCGGAGACCGCCACCAAAACCAGAAGAAAGAGTTTTCCAATGATATATTACCGTTGAATATTACCGTTGAATATCAAACACTCTCTCACTAAAAGATATTTTCACTCTGGTAAAGAAAAACAGCAAATTACTAGGCCTTTAAGAAAATTCCAACGAAAAACTAACCGTTAGAAGAAGAAAGAGGGTGTTAGAAGAAGAGAGAGAAGCCGATTAAGAAAGGTTCGGCGAATAACCAACCGTTAGAAAAAGAGAGAAGACAGACACTCTTTCTCTACTGGATGCTTAATTTCATTAGAAGAAGAGAGAGGGCAGATCTGCTCTCTCCCTACTGTCTAACACGACTTAGGTAGTAAAAAAGAAAACGCCAAATTATTAGCCGTTTAAAAAAAATTCGGCGAAGAACTAGTCGTTAGAAGAAGAGAGAGGGTATTAGAAGAAGAAAGAGAATAGCCGATAAAAACAATTCGGCAAATAACCGACGGATAGAAAAATAGAGACGACAGACACTCTCTCTAACTTATTTTTACAGATTTATCGCTCCACGACTTTTTTGCCCATATTTTATGTATAATATATCTTGAAAACACACTTAAGTGACGGGACTGGACTAGATTTCGTATGGAATAAAAAATTAAACAATTAGATTGGGGTTTAAATTTTGGGAAAAGTACCCATAAATACTTTTTCAAGTATCTAATCCCAAATAAGTACCCAAATATGAGTCCCTTAGACTAGTAGTAAGAGGACTATATTTTTACCAAAATAGCCTTTACTAGAAGAAAGAGAAAGTAGGTTCTTATTATATTCAATTTCACTTCCCCCAAATATCAGTTACTTTTAGAAACTGAAAGAGCAAAAATAAACCCTGGAGGAACCTGTCGAACCTGTCGACGGCCTCGTTTTTACCTTCCAAACTCTTACAACCGTAGAAGAACCTGCATACGAAGTGATCTCCGAAGTCGAACCTCCAGTTCGTCGTCTGAAAGATTAACCACCATTGGAGGCTTTGAACGTTAGTCGAAACTGCCTTGAAGGTACGATAAGGAGGAAGATAACTCCGAGGAAGTTTTCAAAGCATTCATCTGACGACGAAGAGGAGGACGAAGAAGAGGAGGAAGAGGAAGACGATGACGATGAAGAGGAGGAAGAGGAAGAGGAGTCTGAGACTGACGAAGACAGTGAAGAGGAGGGTAACTCTTCAGATTGTTAACTGTTTGTGGTTGTTTTTTGAATTTGTAGTAGTTTTTGAGTTTGTAATTGTTAAACCCTAAAGCATTTGTGCGTTTAGTATTAGGGTTTGGAATCTAGGCAAGCGTGATGTCCTCTACTTTCCTTATGAAATGTTAAATCTCTGTTTCAATTTGACAGTGTGCTTTTACGTAGTTGTTTACATAGTTGTAGCAGATATGCATTATAACTCTATGATGTCGCGCGATGTATGTTGTTAATAACTCGCGACACCAATAGTCACTCTACTGTTAATCGAAAAATGTATAATTGAGCAATGCATAGTAAAAAAACTTGCCTCGCGCTGAATTACGTTAATGACTCGCGTCATAGTCAAGGAACATCTAGCGTCATAGTCAAGGAACATCTAGCGTCTCAGTCAAGGAACGTCTAGCGTCATAGTCAAGGAACATCTAGCGTCATAGTCAAGGAACGTCTAGCGTCATAGTCAAGGAACGTCTAGCGTCATAGTCAAGGAACGTCTAGCGTCATAGTCAAGGAACGTCTAGCGTCATAGTCAATGAACATCTAGCGTCATAGTCAAGGAACATCTAGCGTCATAGTACAGGTATCATCTAGCGTCATAATAATAGTCAAGGAACAACTCGTCTAGCGTCATAAGTACAACTCGTCTAGCGTTATATTAGACGAACATCTCGCGTGATGCACGTCTTATGACACTAGATGTAACCGTAATATGACGCTAGATTAGCCCGTACTCTAACGCTAGATATGCACGTACTATGACGCTAGACGAGTTTTACCTATGACGCTAGATGGATGAAAATGGACACTGCATATGAAGCTAGATTAACATATCATATGACGCTAGATGTAACCGTAATATGACGCTAAAATAGCCCGTACTCTAACGCTAGATATGCACGTACTATGACGCTAGACGAGTTGTACCTATGACGCTAGATGGATGAAAATGTTTAAAAAATACATCGCACGAGATAACATATAAAGCTACATGCAACAGTAAAGTACAACTATCGTCTTCAACAACACAGGTAAGTTATAAACGCCATTAGAGAACCTGTACCAAATCTCGACTTCGAAAAAAATTAAAAAAACTGGTTTCAACAAGGTCTAAACAAAAACAAGACTTTAATGTAAAAAGAGTAAACTTGAAATCTTTGAAAACAAAAAAAAACAATGAACTAACAAAACCCATGAACTAACAAAAGTTGGAAAAAAAAACACAGCTTCTATTCGTGAAAAGCATAACAAAAGAAGGGAAAGAAGAGAATAAAGCACATTTGAGGGTATTTCAGGAAGGGAAATATTAGCTGGGTATTAGAAATGAATTAGTTTGGTGAGATGGGTATTTAGTAGGCATCTAGTTGGGGTACTAGATGATAATAAGTTTGGTGAGAAGGTATTTAGTGTGACATTTCCTTTAAATTTTCCATTACGAGTGTAAAATGAATGTTATGGATTTTGTATATATTTTAAAACTGAAAAATACGGATAAAATTCGATACATTAAAATATTAATATATATGTTAGTAGATCTTTTAATAGTGTCAAATATTTAAAAAAAAAACAGCGAAAATATCCCTTAAAAAAATGAAAAAATCCAAATGGCTGGCGGCTTTGGTGTTATTTTAAACCTTAAACTCCAAATGGCCGGCGGCTTTGGTGTTATTTTAAACCTTTTCTGAATATATATTTTCCGGTTCACAGGGTACGTCAATCAATAAGTTGAAATTTACATAGCCTAACTATAGACAGATTTGATATATAAAACAAACCTATTCCGACAAGGAAGAGAAAATTTAGTCTAAGTGTTAAAGATATAATTTTTTTTTGTCATGAACAAGTTATGATCTTTTTTATCGTAGGAGATACCATCTATTTATAATTACTGTTAAATTTAATGAATAATATATTATTATTTTTGTTATATTTTGCTAAAAATGTTGGATGTTGTTATTTGTAGGAACGATAGGTAATCATATTTCTTTTTTTATTAAAAGACAAAAAAGAAGAAGAAAAGTTGGAATCGTATCAAATTCGAGATAAGAAAACATTTCATCCGTTAACATGGAAGATGTTAGTGAAAAAATTGAAGCAGTAATTTTCCGGTGTGTAGCCTAACAAAAGCTAAGTAAGGAACAGACTAGTATAATGCAAGAAATGATGCATATTAACCGTTATGATAACGATGACGAGGGCGGAAAAAAGAACGACTATATATTACAAGATCGTCCTAAAAACGTCACCAACCAACGTAATGTTCATTTCTAATACTAAAAAACTATTTTTAATGGTCATTCCGATCAAAGATCTTTCAACAAAAACGGAAGATGTTATTGTCATCGTTATAGCCGAAAGAAACGAATTAGACTCTTAAGTCAAGAAACAAAAATAATAATAGGGCTTAAATCGGTGCTTCGTCCCTCGACTATCACGTTTTGTGTCATTTAGTCCCTCGACAAAAAAATCACGGTTGAGGGTCCCTCATCATTTATAGACGAATTAGATTTTTGATAGACGAGGGACCCTCAACCGTGATTTTTTTGTCGAGAGACTAAATGACACAAAACGTGATAGTCGATGGACGAAGCACCGATTTAAGCCTAATAATAGGTAAAAAAGATGGAACTGAAAGAAACATTGTTCTACAGAAGAAATGATCACTAAAAAAACATCTATGGGAGTGGATATTTCATAAATAAAAAAACCAACAGAATTTCTCGTCGCCACAAGGAATAAACGAGAATTACTAGCAATTCCATGTAACTCAACACAACTCTGTATAATCCGCAACAGACCCCAACGACCCAATCAAGAATTCCACCAAAAACATTCATCATTGGTGGCTCGGTGAGGGATTCATCTAAGTTATCAACAATATCAACCACCCTAAACACAGTACCAAAACACAATAGTTAGGAAAATATTTGTCGCATCCGGCATTCACGAAACAATAAAACCTACAGGGTTTATATCTCCCAATTCAGTTGAACCCTTATTATTAAGGCTATCAATTTGGGTTTTCATGTCGTGATCGTTTCGGGCTTGACCAACCCGAAATTTTAAAACACGTCACACGAACTCGAAATTTGTGTCAAGTTCAAAGACATGAACCCGATTTGTTAAAAACATGTTAGACGCGAACCCGAGCTATTTGACACGAAATTGTAACCAATACAAAACGCATATTTCTTAAATCTTTCCCACATTTGATGGGCCATATTTCTTGTGTTGTCATCTTCACTTCTTAACTCTTCTTTGGAAAGTTAAATGTGTCATGGAAACCAATAGAAAATACAAATTCGATGTAGGATACTTGCTTAAAAAAAACACAAGTCATATTATAGAATACCTTCAAAAACTTGCTAATCTTTTCTATTCTATCTCACTCCTAACGGTTTGGACAAGAAATAAAATTTGAATCCCTCAACTATAGATGAGAAAATGCACGACGATAAAATGTAGAACTCTCACGCATAAGAAAGATCGAGTTTCATCTTGTACATACATCTTGTTTTAAACCCATAGTAGAATCTAAAGGCATATGTTTAATACATTCTAAAAAACTTCCTTGCTTGTGATCCTCTAACATACTGCACACATTCACGAACTTTATCAATGGCTATATCGATTTGTTTCAATCCATCTTGCATTACTAAATTCAATACATGTTCATAATAACTAGTATGCGAGAATTATCCATAACAAACAAGTGCATATTTCAAATTCACTTGAGTTATCAACTTATCAACTGAACGATGTTAGAAGTTGCATTATCTAACGTAAGAGAAAATAATTTATCCTGAATATTACAACTATCAAGCATAGTATGCAATTTCTCATATAAACACACACAATTGTGAGAAGGCAGCATATAACTAAAATTCAGAACACAATTTTGAAAAACCTATTCTTTATCAATAAAATGTACGATGAGACAAATATAACCATCAGTAGTGATAAAGGTCCATAGGTCATATGCCAAACTAAGATTTTTTTTAACTTTATTTGTTTCCATATCATAAATATTTCTGACATCACTCTTGCAAGTATTTTTACTAACCAATTGAACAGCATTACGTAAATACCGAAATACTTTTCGAAACTATTCATACTCAACAAATTGAAAAGGCATCTCATGAAGAACAATTGTTGCGACAAGTATCTGTCCAAAGTTTTCCAGATCATAAGAACGACTACCAAGAGACATGCAATCATTTGATTCCAAAATAAGTATTTGTCTTACATCACGACTACTTATTTCTTCACATTTTTGTATATGACGATGCAAATTACTCGTATCATGAGTACTCTTATACAATAAAATAACACCATATTTTTTGCAAACACATCTTTCTTGCATATCATCAGCAAGGAAGATCATATTAAAATATAACCAAACATCGAATTTGGATTTTCTAACCTTTTGTTTTTGTTTTTCTCCATATTTGTACAAGATTTTCTCACTTTTTTGTTGCCGACGTAATCCGTTTCAAAATATCCGACCTCAATTACGTACGTCATCTATGTGGTCTGCACCTATATTCTCATTCGTAGAAGAATCTATCTAACCTAAATAGTAGAAGATAAATTAAAACTCTAGCATATAAATAAATGCTATAAAAACAGCGAATTATATTATATATAATATAGAAATAAAATAAAAATTAAAAAATATCAACTATACCTTGAATATTGTTTTAATATATAGTTTACTGCCATAATAGGGACTGTAAACTATATATTACAACAATATCAACTATAACAAATGATGTTTTTAATATATAATTTATTATCAATAACATGGAAAATAAACATAACCAAGGTACTAAATATTAGCATTTAGTATATATATATATATATTATATAATAAAACACTGGTGGATACAATTTAAAAACATGAATATATTTATTTTAATATATGTAAAAATGCTTGGAAGTAAAGTGTTCTCAACTCCATGTTGTCTATTATTATATTCGTGGGGTGGGACACACACCACAATCTCATAAATATTACTATATGCTTGGTTTTAGTAAGAAAAAAGAGAGAAAATTTTAGCTTTTCTCAAATTTCCACCCCACAATCTCATAAAGATTACTATATGCTTGGTTTTAGCAAGAAAAAAGAGAGAAAATTTTAGCTTTTCTCAAATTTATTTGGACACGAGAATAAAACTTTTAACTTAACCTTTGAAATAAAAAAAAAAGAGAAAGATATATATTCAACTCTGGAATTGAAACTATAACATTGTCTAGATGAACGTTGTATCTATCTGAAAAGGATCTCTATTAAATCACTGCAAGAAAATATATTGGTAAAGGCTGTTAAAGTTAAAATACTTAGCAGAACGCCAAGAAGGAAAAAAGTATATCAACAACTTAAGTTATTTTATAAATTTAGAAATGTTAATATTTTGGTTCATAAAATTGGAAATTAATATTAGTTCTAACTCTACATCACTCCTCCTATTATAGAATATATAAATCCCTATAATTGAGAATTAGACAACCAAGCACTATATTAATATCTCACCCTCAACCAAAAAAACCCATAAACATTTTACTTTTAAGACAACCCGTTACCAACGATCCAAAAAGACTGTTTTTAGTCGGTTTATGTCCCTTGTGATGTCTAGAACTAATCAGTATCAATAGGAAGTTCTAATCCTCTAATATGAATATAACATGGTTTACTTGTATCATATCACTAATCATAGCAAGTGAACCAAACATGATCTAACAAATATTATTCCAACACAAACTAGGAAGAAAAAAGTTTAGTTGTTATATTTTCACTTAGTAGCACCTAAAGGAGAATACTTTTTTATCATGAAGTCCATACTACCAGACGTCTCTAAATATGTCGCATGTCATAACCAAAACGCAATTAAAAAATAAAACCATAGAACTAAGAGAAAACAAGAGCATGAAGTTCAGAGAATAACCGATACATTTTGAAAAATGCACGAGGACAAAGAGAGAATTCACAAGGAGGACGAATGATTGAATACGATGAAGAGTGCTAAGAACTGTGAGGTTTTGAATCGTGATTCGGATTTGGATGAAAGACAAAAGTGTGTGGTTGGCAACTAGGGTAAGTTATTTTCGTGTTTATAATTTTTGGGGGGGTTTTACAGGTATTTTGGGTTTTGCAGGTTAGGTTTAGGTTTGTAGGTATTTTAGGGTTTTACTATTCAATTTTGGGTTTGCAGGTCTTTTCAGGTTTTACTAGTCAGTTTTGAGTGACACAAACCCAACACAAACCTGACCCTTTTTTTGTAGTGTTCGCATCGTGTCATAATTTTATCGATTCGTAAATATTAGGTCTCTAACCCAAAAATATTGGGTCAGATTCGTATTGGATCTACAGGTGTGTTAAAAATTGACATCCCTACTTATTATGCTATGACAGCCCCATGACGTTACTCTAATGAATTTCTACAAAATTTTCAAAATAATTTTAGGAATTTAGTCAATCAGTAGAGCGCATATCCCCATTTGGGACATGCTTATAAACCAAATAATTTCACTAACATCGGTATTTATGGCTTACAAGATGAATCTCATTTTATGCTAGACATCTTGTACCAAATTTTACCATTAAAATTTAATAGCCACGAGATGGATAACTTTAATGGAAAAGGAGACCTAAATCATCATATGGAGTAGTTGAAAAGTAAAATTCTAGGATACTGAGTGATGAACGACAATATGAAATGCAGAGTATTTTTCAAACGTTAAGAGGAAATGTCTTAACCTAGTTCAACAACATGCTAGCGGGTTGTATTACAAGCTTTAAATATTACATATAATGTTCCAAAATCACTACGTAACATCAAAAGTAATGAAAGGGATGTTGATTATATCATCCATTATAAGCAAAGAGCAAAGGAAATGTTGAGAGGATACAATCAGAGGCTTTTAGAAACACAGAATGAGCTACAAAATTTTCATGATTTAGTAGCCATTGTAACATATAGGCAATAAATATTCTTGGAACCATTTCGAACGCTAACATGAAAATGATCAATCAAAGCATTTAAAAAGCATTGAAAAATCAAAATTAAAGAAGATACTATCACTCCGTCGGTATACCCAACGAGTAATGCAAGAAAAAATGAACCACGATATAAAGCACAATTAACTCGGAGTCACGCATGGAGCCTACTCAGCATATCAATGACGAAGAATCATCTCGAACAAAGCATCACAAGAAATTTTTTTGAGAAAGATATAATGGGAATTACGACAACAACTGAATACTCGAGTGCCCGACTAGAGATATATACACAAAAATAAATGAGAACTTAGGGCTACTATATGAAAAAAATAAAAGACACACTCAAATTCAAAAGGTTAAAAAAATTACAATGGACCTGAGATATCAGAGATAAAGGTAAGTATTATAAATTCCATGTCGAATATGCCATTATACAAGGGATTATTGGCTATGCATGATCAATTACAAAACTTGGTAGTTGAATAAAAACTTCCAAAATTTGTTAAAAATAAAAGTAGGGATGAGTCAAAGGGAGCTGACAATTATCGAGACTAGTCATCAAAGATTAGTCGATAAAATTAAGAAAGAACAAAAGATTCATGAGTTCTAAATATTAACGAAATCTTTATAGAGGAAAAATATCAATATTTAAATTTTAATAGACAAATTGTATGCGTCATCTTTGGAGGAGGTCAATTTTCCAAGATTATAAAAATACAAAGAAAATGTACATTGAGGATCTAGACATCCAACAATACGTCCACATGTCACCACATTTGTATAGAAACGTGTACCATGTATTAGCATGTTCCGACGATGGTTTAAGAAGAGTGGTAAGACCTCGGAATGATGAAATAATATTCAATATGGAGATGGCTAAAGTGAAGGTATATCAGGTAATGACCAACACGATGACTTTAGCTAATATCCTATACAAAATTATATATGAAAACTTAGAGGTGTTCCAAGAGTTAATCCCCTCACAAAGAATTTTAATAGGATTTACGGGTGTGATGCACAAATAGTAGGAGAACTCAACATGGATGTGGCTATTAGGCGCTTTTTCTTCCTATAATATAATTGTTCGAAGGTCGTTGATGGGTTAAATTCATGATTTGGTTTACATGGTACATCAATGTCTTAAGTATTATATAAATGGAAGTTGGGACTAATCGGACGAAACCAAAAAAACATCTAGGGATTGTTATACAACTTCATTGGCTCGAGAAAAAACATTAGTAATCAGAGGGGCTGCTGTTACGGACAACCCCGGAGACGCCCCCTACCTGATAGGGCCAGGACTAAAAACATAAAATATAAAAATGGAAGAAGAAAAGGCATTACGTTTTGGTCGAGACATCCCAACCGAACTAAGGTATAAATTACTTAACCTATTGCAAAATAATCTTGATTTATTTGTTTGAAATTTCCAAGATGTTCCAACTGAAGTAATATGTCATAAACTATCAATCAACAATAATTTTCGACCAATTTGACAAAAAACAATGTCATATTCACAAGAAAAAAAATAGAAGCAATTGTTGTGGCGATAGACAAATTAACAGCCATATGACATATACGAGAAGCACACCGTCCTTTATGGACTACCGGTCTGGTTTAGTTAAATAGAAGAATGAAAATTGGAGAATCAGCATGGACTTCACAAATATTAATAAGGCATACCAAAATATATTTTCCCCTTGCCAAAGATAGATCAGCTGGTGGATGTTATAACTCGAAACAAAAATGGTATCCTTCACGGATGCTTATTCTAAATATAACCAAATGACAATCCACGAAGATGATAAAATGCATACCACATTTATAATGGAAAGAAGTCTAAACTGTTACAAAGTAATGTTTTTCGGCTTAAAAATATAGGATCAACATATCAACAACTTGTAAAGAATATTTTTGTCGACGAGATCCGCATAAATCCATAATAAGCATATATAGAACAGGCTTAAATCGCTGCTTCGTCCCTCGACTATCACGTTTTGTGTCATTTAGTCCCTCGACAAAAAAATCACGGTTGAGGGTCCCTCGTCTATCAAAAATCTATAATTCAGTCCCCGCGCGTGGTTTTTGCTGTAATGCTGCCACGTGTCACTATAGTTAAATGGGTTGCGTTCCACAGATAGTCCTTCGACTTTTAATTCCATTTTTACCCTTCGAATTTAATATTCTTTTATTTTTTTATTTTTTATTATTCCCAAAACAGAGTATCCCCAAAATTTGGAATACTCTGTTTTTCTGTTTTCATGCAAATAAACATACAATTGCAATCATCAACCAAACTAATTGTGATGTTTGGTTTCCAGTATGAAACATATTCCACAGTACCCTCATCTTTAGAATCATCTTTGTGATCCTAAGCCTCCTGGTAGCATAATTTCAATTTAGTGGAAAGAAATAGAATTGCAGAAGTAAAGACCGGTCATTGGAGAAAAAACGGGCAGAAAATTAAAAACTAAAATAGTAATACATGCAAATTTAGATATAATAAATAAGTAAATCAAGGGTCGAGTTTAGATTTTTATGGTTCTCTCTGTCTTCTGAGCTGTGAAATGACAGACTCTATTGGAGGAGGAGTTGGAGCAACAATAAAAAGAAGAAAGAGAAAAGAGAGTATGATTTTCTTGATGTGGGTCGTTTTAATTTTTACTCAGTTGTGTTTGTTGTCTGCTCTTGAAGAAGACGAAAGTAGTAGAAGATACGAGTCAATTAAGTCTCTATCGTCGCTACGAAAAGCTAGATTCTTCGAAACGGAGTCGTTTCACGCACCGCAAGGGTCTTTCGAAATTAGAAAAAGTTATGAACATGAAGAAGATCCAGATAGAGTTTATGGAGAAGATAAGAGGGTCGTTCACACAGGTCCAAATCCTTTTCATAACTAGTTAAAATTCTCCTTGTTTAGGCTGATTAAATAATTTATTAATTTTTCTTTTACGATTTTGTAGTGTTTTTAATAGTAGTATATTTTGAATATTGTCGAGAGATTTAAGATTGAATGAGAGCATTAGTTGTAGCCTTGATTTGGAGTTACTATATATTTAGATATATTTGATTTGGAGTTACTATCTGTTTTTAAAACAGAAAAACAGAGTATTCCAAATTTTGGGATACTCTGTTTTCGGAATAATAAAAAAATAAAAAAATAAAATATTAAAAAAATATTAAATTCGAAGGGTAAAAATGGAATTAAAAGTCGAAGGACTATCTGTGGAACGCAACCCATTTAACTATAGTGACACGTGGCAGCATTACAGCAAAAACCACGCGCGGGGACTGAATTTATAGATTTTTTATAGACGAGGGACCATCAACCGTGATTTTTTTGTCGAGGGACTAAATGACACAAAACGTGATAGTCGAGGGACGAAGCAACGATTTAAGCCTATAGAACATATGCTAGTCACAAGCAACCAAGATGGTCTACCTTTCAACCCCATAAAAATCAGTTTGAAGTTAAGTCCAGAAAAAGGTACTTTCGGTGTAAGTTCAAGATTTTTTTTATATTACATGGTCTATGAGAAATGCATAAATACTATTACAATAAGTAGTTTTAGC
Organism: Limnanthes douglasii subsp. nivea; assembly: GCA_036936605.1. Classification (NCBI taxonomy): domain Eukaryota; kingdom Viridiplantae; phylum Streptophyta; class Magnoliopsida; order Brassicales; family Limnanthaceae; genus Limnanthes; species Limnanthes douglasii. The sequence goes on from JAUPFV010000005.1 coordinate 289,015,428, forward strand.
GATAATTTTTTGTCTTAAAAACTAATATTTTTTCTCAACAAATTTGTTGTGATTATAATTTTGTCACAAATAATAAGTTGCAACAAAAATGCCGCATCAGGTCTAACACACGACAAAATTTTATTTTGATGCTACAAATATATGTAAAGTGATGAACTACATTTTCCATAATTAATGTTATAAGACGACAATAGTTAATTTTACAACAAAATGTTTTGTCGCAATTGACTATAAAAACAAATTTATCACATTAAATTTTTTGTTGACAGAAAACAAAAACAAACTATCCATAAAAAATGATTTGAGATTATATTATTGGTGCATTGTGATTTGTTTGTGACAAACAATTTTTTTTGCAACCGCATTTTTTTTGTAACTACTAATTTTATCCGAAAAGTACTAATTTTGAGACAAAAAATCACACCAAGACTCGGTTTTTTTGTTAAAAAAATTCTTTTATGTAATTGGAAAAAAATAGAGACATCGAATTTCTTTTTGTTACAAAAAAATCATAAAAATTTATAAGTAATAATTATTTGATTTTAATAATGTTACTGATAATAATAATAAATTTTAAAATATATTTTAAAATATAATATGTAAATATATTATAAATTATAAAAAAAATTACAATTCAATTAAATACAACTACAAAACAAAACTCAAAACATAAACAATAACATTTTAAACAAAATTTAGAATTTTAATCTGAACGCTAAAATGTAAATCACAAAAAAAAATACGACATAAAATAATCCATTTACTTTTTTTATTAAGTGTTTGTAAGCTTTTTCTAATTTGCATATTTGTTTTTCTTTTATTGTACCATTAAGGGGTTTATACTAATTGGGTACAAAACCGTATACGATTTACTAATAAGTACGGCCTCAAATAGATTTTACCAATATCTATCAAAATATGATTTTATTTACATTATCTTTTATTTCATCTCAAAAAATAAAATTTTGAAAGTCATGAATACCACAATTAATAAAAGGGAGAGTTACGTAATGGGTCTAAATTTTTATCCAATCTTACCCCAACAGATTCATTCTATAGAACCAGCCGATTTAAAAAAAAAAAACTCAATTATCCTTACAAAAACAAAACAATTACAGCCCCAAATTGCCCCCAAGGGGTAGCCGAGTTGGTTGAGTATGGCATTCTTATGACCAAAAGGTCATGAGTTCGAGTCCCTCTACATACGTTTTCTCGGCTGAGCCTGTCACCTTGTGTGGTTTACCTTCTGGCGTTGGTTTGCAGGCTATCGCGTCAGACTGAGGGTTTACCCTGTTCGCACTCATTGCACTCTGAGTAGCGGCTGCGGGTTCCCTCCGGAAAAAAAAAATTACAGCCCCAAATCAAAATATTGAACCACAATTTCAAAATCAATTTTTTATCCTCAAACTTTCTTTGTCATGTTATCAAATTTATTAAGGGTAAAATTATATTTAAAATTTAAATTTGAATTAATAGGTAAATAAAATCATATTTTTATACATATTGGTAAAATCTATTTGAAGCAGATTTTATACCCTATTGGTATAAACCCCTATAATTTTATTATTTTATATTATTCTTTACTAATCGTATTAAACTTTTAAATTTTTGGATTACTTTATGCTATATTTTACTAATCTTATTCAATTTTAAATTCTCATTCAAAAACGAACTCATATTCATCAATGAATAAAATTTATTTTCAAAATATTTAAACATTTATTTTCAAAATATTTAAACAATTAATTCAAAATTAATCGGTTTACTATAAGACAAAAAACTTAAAAGTTAATCTAGTCTTTATAACATTTTAAAATTACTTAAAACATAGACGGTTTATTATAAAAGTAAAAATTATCAAATATTCAGAATTAAATTTATATTATTAAATTATCATCTACTTTTTTAATATTTTTATTTTATTATTTTTAATTTTTGAAACTCCATGCTTTGTATAATTTCATTTGGAAAATACTTATGTGAATAACTTACACCATATTGCTCAATATAAATTTTAAAAAATAAGTATTTATTAGCAAGCTAAGGTCATATAATTCATGTGATATGAAATATGAAAAGAATAATTTTTGGGGCTTCTGGTTTTATTGTTATATTGATTTTGACATAGATGTTATTCAGTGTTTTTGTTTCGGGTAAAAAAAAAAAAAAAAAAAAAGGTCATATAATTCATCTTACAACAATCAACAACCTCGATTCAAAACTGAAAGTTACACTCAAACCTCAATTGAACAAAATAAGGGATATTTTATAAATCCTTTTAACCTGATGGTATAGTATGTGATTCCGAGTCTCGGGTGATAGGATGAATCATGCTGCATTGAGCCAAGGAAATACAGCAGGTGATGAAGGCAGCCGTCCTGTGAGAACTTCGACTCCAGTTTCAGTCACCTACATTTTTCAACCAATAGTCTCAACGAGCGAATAATTACACCAAATGCAAATCAAATTCAGAAAACATTCCTTTAGTGACAGATAGTTCCCGGACTTTTGACTTTCAAAAGTCTGTTGGTAGTCCTTAGACTATTAAGTTTGGATAAAGTTAGTCATCTGGATCTGTTGATTAATATAAAGCTGCCACGTGGCACCATACTCAATACTAAAATCGATAGTCCATGGACGAATTACTGATCAACGCCCATATATATATACGAAGCTGTTTTATAAAAACACTAACTACTGTTTCGCTGTTCCTGTCAACAGCACGATATAAGTCTGCTCTGCTTAGACATGTATATAGCATTTTCAAACTTACCAATAAGGTGTGCTCAAACTGAGCACTGCGTTTTCCATCGGCAGTGACAGCAGTCCAACCATCAGGCCACATTCGATCACGCCAAACACCTATCAAGGAATTTTTTTGGATTAGCTATCAGGAATACAATTTTGAAAAGTTAGGAAATAATTCAAAATTACCTGCATTGATCATTGGCTCAATAGTGAAAGTCTGTCCAGCCTTCATCACGCCGACTGCTTTGTTTCCTATGTTTTGGTTAAGGCTAGCTATGCTATGAGAAAATATCATTTCTGCGTTTCAAATATAATCTTTCATTGACAAAGTATGTTAGCGTTAAATGGAAACAAACTTAAGGATACGTCCATAATGAGGAATGTTTGGCGCACAATGAAATAGGTCGCCGATTCCATGACCACAGTAAGATCTTACCTGTTTTAACAAAATGAAGAAATTAGTAGGGAAATTTTGAACACTCTATCAACTTATACAGGCTAAGGGTTAAAGCATTACCACTGACAACCCTGACATAGAAGAGTGGCGATTAATGACTTCCCCAATATCTCGAAACCGAACTCCGGGTTTCACTGAGGACACAAGAAAATGAAAAGAACAAAAAAATACATAGTTAAGTACACAAAGAAATAAGCAAGGTCGGTACTTTTGATACCATACCAGCTTTAATATCTCAAATTGTCCATTAACTAACTCATACCCATAATACCCTCTGAATTTCTAAGTTTCTCAAGACGGCAGCTCAAGTAAATGTTAATACCATACGAACTTTATATTATATCATATTGTCCATTACCCAACTCTTACGCGAGATACCCTCTAATTTCTAAGTTTCTCAAGACAATAACTCAAGTATTCACATAGTTTCAAATCATAAATACGAGGGTGGGTTTGAACCTCCTAAAGCCAAATAATCATCAATGTGTAACCGTAGTTAAGAAGTGATTTGAAATAGATTAGAAAATCAAAAGAATGACTTGACATGCAAAGATTTGAGTGGTGATTCTGAGGTGGATTGATTAATGATTCACGCCCGTACTATGGTTCAACAAATTTCACTGACAATCGCCAACAAAACATCTTTACAAAGAACTAACACAACATACTAAAGAAGGTGAAAAAGAGGGATTTATTTGCTTTAAATTATCATGGCTAGTAAGGCAGTAAAAACACCTACCAATGGATATGGCTTTTTCCAAGCACTCATAAGTACATTTCACCAACTGCTGAGATGCTTCATCAACGTTGCCAACAAAGTATGTTTCATTGAGATCACCTGCATATCCATGGTTTTGTCAAATATAATGACATATGATATATAAGAAGATGCAACTAGAAATATTCTCCATAGTCTTACCATGGCAACCTTTATAGCATACTGTTACATCAACGTTTACTATGTCGCCATCTTCTAGTTCCCTGTAGAAAACAGAACATAATAATCGGCAAAAAGCAAAACAGACTACTATCAAAGCTTATCAATATAGAGACAGATAGATATTTTATATAATCAAACAAACTATACCTGGCATCAGGTATCCCATGACAGATGACTTCATTCACTGACCTGCAAAATGGATATATAGCGAAGAAAACAAATAATCAACATGTTATAATACCAAGTATTTGATAGAATGTGCATAAAAGAAGTACCTACGTGCAACAAGATTTTGGGAAGAAATGATAATTGAGTGGGGATGGATAAGCTCCTACAAATAAATGAAAAGGATTACGGGTGTCAAGATTTCACGACATGAAGAATTAAAAAAAAATGAAAATAGAAGCTATCTACCAACCCTTATGGTGTAAAGACCAAATGAATATACATACCAGCAGAAATAGTTGCCTCGTGCACAACACGATCAATCTCATCAGTTGTCACACCAGGACGAATTATCCTAGCTGCTGCATCTAAAACATTCCTTGCTATCTAACACGAGAAGTTGAACAAATGACTACGCCGAAAACCGGAATCAGAGAGTAATGTATAGACATGCGTTTTACTAAGGTTTCGACTGAAACTAAATGAAACTCACAAGACATGTCTCCCGCATCCTCTGGATCTGATCTGGAGTTTTTATCTTCAAAGAGAAACATGATAAATTTGTTACAATGTGTGTGAACAGTAAACACAGTTAACTGAAAGTAATGCTAAATAGTCAATAGAAGTCTAGAGTACCAACTAACCTCAACAACATGTTGCAGCTCACTATTGGGCTCGATTTTCGGTATTCCCTAAAAGTTGGAATAAGAAATTAAAATATAGACACGAACACTAAAAATTTAACAGTTAGTCACTTCAGATACAAACAAGAGAGAGCTTACATCAACTGCCCAATCAGGTACATCAATGTGATTAGGCACAACACGCTTGCCAGAAATGGGGTAAGGCCTCAGGGAACTACACATGAATCAGAAATAATTACTGCATCATGACTAAGTAAACACAACAAGGACAAAACTTTCCGAACAGTTCAAAAAAAAACATCAAGATACATACCCAGTCCAATCAAAATGGGGCATTTTTGGAGTCCGAGACTGTCCTTTCCTCAAACAATATTGCCAGCCCTCATCAAAAGAGCTCGAAGACTGTTTGACCTTTGCGTGAACAGATTTATGAGAGCTCCAAGAACCCTTGAAACAGTCTTGAGAGCTGTTACACACGGGGATAATCAAAATATGACCAAAACAAATTTAAAAAATTGACATAGGCCATGGTAAGAGAGTTACAAACCAGAAGGCAGAAGTTTCACGTGGAAGCTTCAACTCGACACACTTCGGACACCTACAAACAAGAAACCCAGTTGCAGAAATTTGATGTGAATCATTCTTTTAATCATAACATCCATCAAGACAGCACCACCAAAAACTTCTGAACTATTCTAGGCCTAATCTCATTCTCACCCTACATACACTAATACTGATATCCCAAAGTTTATAGTTTCAGTATCAAAATTTGCATAGCAATTGAACTGTGAATCACTATATATCCAAATAAGAACTAGCTACAACCGTTGACTAAAGAAGATATTTTTATATTCCGGCAAGATCTCGAGATCATATGAACTTGAGAAACAAGAGAAAACAAAACATGGGTTCAAATTAGCGTGTTCGAATTAGCGAATTACATACTGAAGATGTGCAGATTTGCCACATTTAGCACACGATAGAGCCGCGACCTCCTCCAAATCGGATCCACCTGCCATTGAAACCCTAAACCCTCCCTCTCAAGCTTCAAATCCGACTGCGATACAGCGAAAACGAATCAATTGATTACATTAGCGGCTGAGAACTTTATACTACAATTGAATTGAAAACGAATTGAATTGATCTAACTAACCTTCAACTGAATTGAATTGAATTGATGTAGAACCGGTTCTAGGGTTTATCGAAACGGGTACAGCAAAATATATAGAAAGCTTTTCTGAGTGATGTAATATAAATATATTGGGCTTTAAAGCCTTTAATGAATGGGTTAGTTAACCGGCCCAAAACATAGATGGCCGACTCACATTAGTTTGCAGCTATATTCTTTAAAACTATCTTATAATATAAAAATAATTTAATTTATGATTAAAATTTTTGAACAATATCTTTTTACTTTTTTTTAACCTCGAATTTTAACCTAAAAAAACTTCAATTTGCATACAAATGTAAAAAATATATAAATGAATATTTGGTCTAAAGAGGGTAAGTTTAAATTTGTGAAGAATATGTTGTGGGTATCGTCAGTGGTCCTGTTGGGACCATCTGCGTATACCGACAGTTGCGTACTAAATATCCGTGGTATTTTTTTAGGTAATTCTTTACACTTATGAATTGGTATTTTTAGTACGAGTTACTAAAAATTTGTTGTATGTGTACTTGTTGTATCATTTATTATTATGTATCTATGGCATTATCGTTTTTAAACCTATGTAAAACCACTATTTTACGTGGACATTGGTTAGCTTTGTATTTATGTCTTGTATTTTAGTTTTACTTTATCATTGTATGACGAATATTGACACATGTCGAGTTTAAGAGGAATGTTGACGCAGTCGGATGCACTAAGACAACAAACGTTGGTCTTAGAATTGAAGGTTCAAGTTCGCGGGTGTCAAACTTGAAGAAAAAAATCTGGAATCCACCAGAAAAAAAAATCTCAAAAACTCGAAGACTTTGATTAATAATGATGATAAAAAGTTTTTTAAAACATAGCACCTAAGGTTCTTTATATAGAGAAATCATAAAGCGTATAGAGAAACCCTAAAGCATAAAATAGGAAGTTCATAGAAATAAGGAAAATTACTAGAATCGAAATAAAGAAAATTACTAGAATCTTAACTAGAAAAGGAAAACACTAAAAAAAGAAATATATGAAAATAACTTGCAAGCTAGAATAGATTAGATAGTGTAACCGTCTCCTGCATCAGTCTCCTCCACCTCCAAAGAACTCGTCCTCGAGTTCTTATCTGGATAAAGAACACCATCGGCATGATACTCATAGATGTCTGCTACATTGAACGTATGAGAGATGCTCATGTCGTCCGGTAGATCTACCACATAAGCATTGTCATTAAGCTTTCGTAAAATCTTGAATGGACCATACTTGCGAGGCTGAAGTTTACGATAAGTACCGCCTGGAAACCTTTCTTTCTTGAGAAACACCATTACTTCATCACCTTCGTTGAAAACCTTGAACCTCCGTTTTTTATCTGCTTCCCTTTTGTTTTTTTGCCCAGTTGCTTCCAACCTATCTCGGACTGCTTCTTTAGTGTCCAAAATGTCTTTAGCCATAGATTCAGCTGATACACTAACTCCAGGAGCTTTCGTAGTGAAACTAAATCAACCACATGCTTCGGGACAGAGGTATATACCAACGTAAATGGTGATTTCCCTGTTGCGGAATGTACGGCACTATTGTAAGCGAGCTCGACCTGCGGTAGAGCTAAATCCCACTGTTTCGGTTTATCACCACAAATACTTCTAATCATGTTACCCAACGTCCTGTTTGTGACTTCGGTTTGCCCATCACTCTGGGAATGAGCTGTAGAGCTTCGTTTTCAAAATGTTCCAAACATTCTCCATAATTGTAATCCAGAAGTGACTGAGAAACTTAGTATCCCTGTCGGAAACTATTGACTTCGGAACCCCATGGAGACGCACAACTTCCCGAAAAAACAATTTGGCTATGTTGGTTACATCTACGGTCTTTCTGCAAGAAATGAAGTGTGTCATTTTGGAAAACCTGCCGACAACAACAAACACAGAATCCACACCTCGTTGCGTCCTCGGCAACCTCAACACAAAATCCATAGATAGGTCCTGCCAGATATCTTCAGGAACAGATAACGGTGTGTAAAGACGTGTGTTCTGAGATTGTCCCTTAGAAACCTGACAAGCAAAACACCTACGAACAATAGCTCCAGCGTCTTTCCTAAGGTGCGACCAATAGTACCTTTCCTCCAAGCTTGCAATTGTCTTATCCCGTCCCAAATGACCACTAAGACCACCACTGTGCAATTCTCGGATCAGCTTCTCTCGTAACAACGAGCAAGGAATGTACAGTCTGTCTCCTTTAAAAAGATAGCCATCGCGAATATGGAAGTCTGCAGAAGGATGCTTACCGTTGCACTTGTCCCATAATTTCTTGAATTCAGCATCACTTTCATATAACTCTTTCGAAATTCGAAACCCACAATCTCATGTGCTAAGGTAGTTAGCAAGGAAGCCCTTTTACTCAAAGCATCAGCTACCTTGTTAAGAGCTTCGGACTTATGCTGAATAATGAAAGGAAATTTTTGCATAAAACTTACCCAACGAGCATGCATCTTATTTATCACTTTCTCGCTGAATCAGATAATGCTCCCATTGTCGAAGAGCTCGAAATACCGCATAAAACTCTTGATCATAAGTACTCCATTTATGTCGTGCTTCGCTTAGCTTTTCACTAAAGAAAGTTATTGGTCTTTTCTCCTGAGATAACACAACACCAATTCCTACACCACTAGCATCGCATTCCACTTGGAATATCTTATCAAAATTCGAAAATGCTAACACATGAGTAGTACAAAGCTTTTCCTTAATCAATGCAAAACTCTCGTCTTGTTCTGGTCCCTAATGAAACTTCCCTTTCTTCAAGCATTCGGTAATAGGTGCACTAAGAGTACTGAAGTCTCTTACAAATCTCCGGTAGAAAGTAGCCAAACCATGAAAACTGCGTACCTGAGTTACGATTTTGGGAACGGGCCAGTCTTTTATTGCACGCACTTTGGCTACATCTACTTGAATCCCATCTTCACCAACGACAAACCCCAAAAACAACAGCTGGCTTGTGCAGAATGTGCATTTCTTTAAATTCACGTACAGCTGATTTTCTTGGAGGACTTGTAACACCTGCCGTACATGCTCTAAATGGTCGTCTTTGGCTTTGCTATAGATCAAAATATCATCGAAGTAAACTACTACAAAGGACCCAATGAAAGGACGGAGAACCTGATTCATCAATCTCATGAAAGTACCAGGTGTGTTTGACAAGCCAAAAGGCATCACTAACCACTCGTACAATCCGTCTTTACTCTTAAAAGCAGTCTTCTATTCATCTCCAGGCCTGATTCGAATCTGATGGTACCCACTTCGAAGATCTATTTTGGAAAACACCTTTGATCCATTCAACTCATCAAGCATGTCTTCCAAACGAGGGATAGGAAACCGATATTTGATTGTGATCTTGTTGATGGCTCTAGAATCAACACACATTCACCACTAATTACCTTTCTTTGGAACGAGAAGAGCTCGTACAGCATATGGGCTCATGCTCTCGCGGATTAACCTTTTCTTCACCAAATCTTCAATCTGTTCCCGTACAATTTCATTCTCTTTAGGGCTCATTCGATAGTGGGGAAGATTGGGTAGACTAGAACCTAGGATCAAGTCAATGTGATGTTGTATATCACGCATAGGAGGTAGGTTGTCAGGTAGTTCCTCAGCAACTAACTCCTTGTAATCTTCCAAAATTTCTAACACCTCACATGGAGTTGTTGTCTCCTCCGTCACGACACTCATCAACCCCTTGACCACAACCGGATAAAAACACTTTGATTCCTTAACAGCCTTGTCAATTTCTTTATCATCATGCAACATGACGAGGAAGCTTGACTTCTTCTCTGTTGCAATGCTACCAAAATCCTTGATAGGAGCCATTGCAATCTTATGATTCTCCCATGTAAACATGACCACATTGTCTCGTCCTCGGTACGTAATGTCGTTATCGTACTGCCATGGTCGCCCAAGGAGAATATGGCAAACATCCATATCCAAAACATCACAAATTATCTCCTCTTTGTAATGCTTACCAATTGATAGAGGAATTTTTCAAGTTTCACTAACCCCTACTGTAGATCCTTTCTTCACCCATCCGAGACCATACGGTTTCTCATGACTAGTCGTGGGTAGTTTCAAATATGCCACCAACTTTTGAGAAACTAAATTCTCGGAGCTCTAATTGTCAACAATCACATTGCACACCTTGTTCTGAATAGAACAATGCGTTCTAAACAGATTCTTGCGTTGTCCCTCTTCTTTGGATGATAGCAACAGTCGCTATAAAACAATGCTGATTCTGTCCTCAGATTCCTCTTCTGCAAATTCAACTCCCTCATACTCCTCATTCGTTTTCCTCTTCTTTAGCAATGCAACCGTCTTCCTACTAGGACAAACATGCGACATGTGACCTGTTCCTTGACAACGGAAACACTTGTCGGTGGTTGGTCTAGCATAAGGATTGTTCTGTTTTGGAGTGGGTGTTTTGTCCTTCTGAATGCCACTAATGGAGCTACTTGCTCCTTTGTTGTTAAAGTTGGAATCTCTGTTAACCACGCCTTTGTCCGTTTCTCCAGCTGGTTTGATGTTGTTCTGGATCGAGGGTCTCCTGAAATTTGTGAAACCCCGAGATGATTTCTCCATCAATTCCGCTTTCAAGGCTAGACTGGATGCTTTTTGAACTGTCCACACAGTCTGTAACCCTATTTTCCCTTGAAGAGAGCCCTTTAAACCACTGATGTATCTAGCCACCTTCTGATTATCTGTTTCGTTTAAGTCACTACGTTCAGAGAAACGAAAGAACTCTGCTGTATAATCAGTCACGGTCCTGCTTCCTTGTGCACAATCAATGTAAATCTTGTAAAGAATCTGCTCGTAGTCCTCCGGTAAGAACCGCTCAGTCATTAGCTACTTCATTCGGCGTCATGTTCTAACTGGACCCTTTCTCTGTCTTTGCCTTTGAATAGCCAATTTGTCCCACCAAACAGCTGCAGTCTTCTTTAACCGGATAGCCACCATCTTAATCTGTTTACTCTTCGGGACTTCCATAGCATCAAAGAACCGATCAACATAAACTTGCCAATCGATAAAGTCCTCGACACTCGTAGTACTATAGAACAATGGAATATCAGTTTTCACTCTGTAATCCTGATTATTTTGATCCCCTTGTCCTGCCTCTTCCTCTTCTAATTCCTCCTCCGAGCTAGAATCATCAACAACGACACGGTTATGCCTGCCTTGTTGTTGATTATTTCCAACAGGCAGTCGGTTGTTTCCACCATGTCGGACTCGGGGTGGCTCATCAACAACTGGTATGTGTCTGCCTTGTCGATTCTGATTTCGCCCCATTCCTTCTCCTTCTCCTTGTCCTGTGTTAGCAATCTGATTGGTTAATGCTGCAATCTGATTAGTTAACGCTGCCACCAGATTTTCCAGGTTCGTGGTTGATTCGTTCAAACTCGCTGTGAAACCCTCCTTGTCGGCCCTGGTTACTGGTTGATCACCCATAGCTGTTCAAGATTTAAAAAGAGTAGGAGATTTCCTGCTCTGATACCACTTGACGCAGTCGGATGCACTAAGACAACAAACGTTGGTCTTAGAATTAAAGGTTCAAGTTCGCGGGTGTCAAACTTGAAGAAAAAACTTTGGAATCCACCAGAAAACAAATCTCGAAAACTCGAAGACTTTGATTAATAATGATGATAAAAAGTTTTTTAAAACATAGCACCTAAGGTTTTTTATATAGAGAAACCCTAAAGCATATAGAGAAACCCTAAGGCATAAAATAGAAAGTTCATAGAAATAAGGAAAATTACTAGAAGCTTAACTAGAAAAGGAAAACACTAAAAAAAGAAATATCTAAAAATAACTTACAAGCTAGAATAAATTAGGTATTATAACCGTCTCCTGCATCAAATGCTTTATGGATTATAACGATGTATTTTTTTATGAAATCTTGTTAGCAAAACACATTCAGTTGGATTAAGAATAAAGGTAAACACAATGGGATGGTTATTATACTAAGGTGTCGTGATGGTGGAAAAACATAAATAGTCATCGAGTATTTTTGAATGTGAGAGATCTCGATGTTATAAAATATTTGTTGGCCCGAACGATCGTAAAAGAGAGTTCAATGTAACTAAAAAAACTTAGATGTCATTTCAAGATGGAAGGAAATTTGATCACCCCTGATCAACGGGCATTGAGGTTTATATGTGGATTGCACAAGCATGCAATTGTGAAAAACTCATAAGATCATTCGTATGTGGGATGGTTTTCAAAAGAATAGTCGGGATTTGTATATCATTCTATATTCATGAGAAATTCTGAATGGATATGAACATTAAAAATGATTGTGCATGCGACATGTATACAAAACATAAGATGTTGGACAAATTTGATTGGTCACAGTTGCGATATGTTTGGCGAACTCCAAAGGTTACATTATTATGAATGACATCGATTGAGCGAATAAAAAAGTAATGATATTTTCTATGCATATCCGGTTAGTGTGGATTTGTTATGGATTATTCCAAAAGTATTAATAATGGATAGTACCTATACGATAATAAGGTACGATATTTCATTGTTTGAGATATTTGGAGCAGTCTCGATCGATTAAATTTTTTATGTCAAATTTGTATTTATGTTTGGGCATAAAGTTAACAAACTTATATTGGTATTAGATTGTTGCTTCCGTTGATGTTAGTTAATGCGAGCGAAGACTCGTATGTAGTTTTAACGGATAAAGACCTAGAGTTGATGAATGCTCTTGAAAAGTCTTTCCAAAAATAATGTACATGTATGTCAATGGTACATTAATATAAACATCTTTGTGAATACAAATAAGTACATGAAGAAGAAAATATATTTATGACTTTATAGGTGTTTGGAATCCTATAATATACTTTGAGACAAAATGTGAATTCAAAAAAAATTCTGAATGACATGAAACATTATTTCAAAAATTATCCTAAAAGAACATTTAAATGAGATGAAATGTGATGTCAAAAATTATACTCAAGCATTCGGATACACTAAAAAAATTTAGTTAACTTCTTACATTGATAAGTCATGTATAAAGCTAATAAATTCATGCAATTCAGAAACATGACCAATACCGGGTGAAGAGTGATCATTCCAACCCAAAGAGTTATGTTGGCATGAGTAAGCTTAACTTATATTTTTTTGGGCCAAGGTGTATTGTTTACTCGAGATGCAACATGGATCATTTAAAAGACCGTTACACAAATTTAAACACATGATGTTCAACCAAATCAAAGGCAAGATCTCATTATTTCTTTAGATATCATTTGCAATATTTAAATAGTCTTAAAAATGTTAAACTTTTCGACACTAAATGCATTTTTGTACTACGAGCTACGCACGTTTACCGTATTGGCAGGATATTTATGGGTTATTATAAAAATAAATTCTTGTACCCTTAAAATTTGTATATGTTCATTGGATGTTTTTAGATTAAATAGTTCATACATATCTTGCGAAATAAGAATCTATTTAAGAAAAAAATTGGATAAATTTTTTACAGTTGGCATGAAAACCAACAAAAAAGACTGTATAAAACATCATTGTTTAAACTTAACCAAAACATCATCATTTAAAAAAGAACCAAACATCATCGTCTAAAAATAAACCATAATTACATTTAAGAAATGAAAAGAAAATATATGCAAGAAAATATACTCTACTATACAAATAAATAACCAAGATGAACTGATTTGCAACACTTTTCTCCTTAAGAGTTTCCACTCTTCATCAGTTTTGCCTATTGAGCGGATACTGTTAATAGTTATTATGTTCGCAACTATTTTACCTTCACCAACATTATGGGGGTAATGGTATATTATCCAATTTTCGTAAGTATCCAATGTACTCTTCTATTACGAAAGGGTAACTCGACGTGAGGTTATCAATTATTTGGTTTTTGTACAACAATTGTTTATGTCAATCTGAAGTCAAAATAAACTGTCATCATTGGTATCTTATATGATCATTTTATTTCCTTAATGATTTTTTAGCTTCTAGAAAATTTCTCAGTAGTCGTATTAATGAATCTATTGAATCATGTAATAATGTATCATGTTTTAATACATGTAAAAAATATAATGTAAAACAAAACCATAAACTATAAAGAACAATAAATAAACATAGACTTGTAACAAACTTGGAATAACCAAACTCATCTGTTGCAACCAAACTAAACTTAGAACAGCCAAACAAAATCATATACCATATAGAAAATCAATATTCTCAAGTAAAAATATTGAAACAACCAAATTGGATAAAACCACATACGAATCTTTTTTAAACTTGAAATAACCAAATTAGACTTGATATCGATGCCACATTGGTACCATTATGGTTTATAAGCAAAAAAATATTAAAACCAAGTTTAAAACATCAAAATCAGCACATATAAATCATGTTAAAAACATTAAGTCGTGATTGTTTATAGTATAAATCTTAGATGAAACATAATATCATTAAATCGATATTAAATTATAAGCTCAGATAAATCAGGATTTTTTCTAGCACATAAAATATTAAATCATTTCAAATCGATATTATAAACTCTTAATTTTTGCTAAATTTATTGAAAAACATTGAATCAATAGCTACAATATGTTTAACAACTCTTATATGTACATAACTAAGCATACATAACATGTTCAGTAGGTATAATACAACATACAACTATAATATGCCCACCAAACCTTATATAGTACCAAAATTTAAGCTCAAATTGACATTACAAACTCATATGTGTACATATTTCATATATATAATATGTTTTAGAATTAAAAGTTCAACAGACCAATAGGGATGATTACGGGAAATAAATATACACTCGCCTCGCTCTCGAACATTTCAGAATAGTGATGCGATATTAGCTTTTTGGTAGGACTTGTGAGTTCACCAGTTTCTTACGTAACCAACGCAAAATCTTTGGTTCTGATGAATCGTAACTCGACTTCACCATATGTCGTAAATATGGAAAGTGGTCGTATATCCAAAATTCTAGTATAGTCATAAAACTACACAAGTTTATTGATTCTAATTTTGAGTTATCTCTCATTTTGTGGTAAAACAATGCATTGAATTGTTCTCTCTAGGGGTGGCAAATGGTTCTGGAACCACAGTTCAAAGCTGACAATCTGCTTATGAACTGGCGGTTTACCTGCGAAACTGGCCCATTAGGACTGCAAACTGGCAGGACCGCAACCCGCCAGGACCGCAAACCATTAGGACCGCCAGGACCGCATAAGGAGTAAACTGGCAGGACCGCAAACTGGCAGGACCGCAACCTGCCAGGACCGCAACCCGCCAGGACTGCAAACTGGCAGGACTGCGAAACCACGGTTTATTTGTAAAAATCCGCGGTTTATTGGTAAATATTATAAATGTTTTATTTATTTTATAACCAAAATATTATATTTAAAAAATATTGATATATTGCATATTCTATTATAGAATTATTATTACATTTTGGTTAATATTAATTTGTTTTGGTTATTAATATTTTAAGTGTTGTAATTATTATATAGTCCAAAATTTTAAATATTACTTATGTTATTATCACATTTTGAATATTATTATTATGTTTTTAGATCTAATATTAGTAGTGTTGATTTTAATATTACAAACCAAAACTATATCTTATCATGTTAAAATATTACATTTTGAATTTTATTACTATGATTTGGTTTTAAATATTACAAGTGTTTGTTATTATTTTTTAAACCAAAATCATATTTTATCATGCAAAAATATTACAAGTTATATTTATTATTTTTAATATGAGATTTTGAATTTTATTATTGTGATTAAGTTTTAAATATTACAAGTGTTATTTATTATTTTTAAGTTATATTATTATAATTTTAATATTACATTTTGAATTTTATTATTGTGATTAGGTTTTAAATATTACAAGTGTTATTTATTATTTTTAAGTTATATTGTTATAATTTTAATATTACATTTTGAATATTATTATTGTGATTTGGTTTTAAATATAACAAGTGTTATTTATTATTTTTAAGTTATTTTGTTATAATTTTAATATTACATTTTGAATTTTATTATTGTGATTTGGTTTTAAATATTACAAATGTTATTTATTATTTTTTAAACCAAAATCATATTTTATCATGCTAAAATATTACAAGTTATATTAAAATATTTAATATTACAAATGCTAAAATATTACAAAATATTACAATTCATATTAAAATATTTAATATTACAATTGCTAAAATACATTTTTTAGTCTCTTGTCGCTAACCACTTTTTTAAGTCGCAAAACTTTCTCAACAGTAACTGCAATTTGTAATAGATCTCCCAAAACGTGTCTTTGAGTCTCACGATTAGCCTTACTTAACGCAGGAGCAATCAAATCGATCATCTTCGTCTTCGTACTAAGAATTTGTTTAGGAACAACGGTCTTACTCTTAGGTATAGTTGGGTGTTTGACACTTCGTGTCACCTTGTCGACCATTTTAGAACTAAAAGTTGGTTTGGCGGTCTTACTCAAAGTCGTACGTGTAGTACTAACAAGTTTGACGCTTCGCATCTCCTTATCGGAAATTTTCAAACTAAAATTTTGTTTGAGGGTCTTACTCATATTCGTAGGTTCAGTGGCACATTTGATGCGTCGTGTGATCGGATCCCTCTCGGGTGGAGGAGATATCATAAAAGAAGAAAATTCCGAAAAATCAGTTTTCGGAGTTGCTTGTCCTAACCTGTTGTTGAAGCCACAAAACGGCATTGGAAATTTGAAATAAGCACAAATAATAACTAATACAAACTAATAACAATTTTTTTTTCGAAAAAAAAAATCTAACTATTTCAAAAACAGAAGTACGATATGTAAAATACAAAAGTTAAGCTTAATAAAAAATCTAGAACAAGTTGAGAGATTTAGAGAGTTTATAGTAGAGTTAGAGAGTGTGTGAGGTTGGAGTTTGGGTCTCCTCTATTTATAGGGGAGATTACATCTGTCCGGATGCCCGAATCTGAAATTCGGACCATCCGGACATATCCGGGGCATCCAGACATTTCGTCCGGATGGTCCGCACGGTGACGTCACGGATGAAGTCACTTGCTGACGTCATCCGTGACTGATTTTTTTAAAAAAAATATGTTTTTATAAAAAAATTAATTTTTTTATAAGTTATGCACTTTAAACTATTTAAAAAAAAATCAAAACTCTATATATAGGATTGCGCACTAATATTTAAAAAAAATAAAAAAAAATTATATAAATATGAAATTCGAACTATTATTTAAAAAAATATAAATCTATAAATAGATTTTTCGAACTATTAGTTTTTTAATAATTTTAGTACTTTTATGAAAATATATATATATATATATATATATATTAAATTCTCTAGATTATTGAAAGAAATTTTATATTATTAACCCTTCTATTTTTTTCTAGTTTATTGAAAGAAATTTATATTATTAACAAGTTAATTTGGACATTTGTCCGGATGCCCGGAGCGCCGTTATTTACACATAATGGTACATAATAGATAGTTTATATTGTAGATGATGTTTTTTTTGTGAAAGTAAACTTTAAATTAATGGAAATAGTTCACACAAGAGACGTGGGGCATACCCCGAGGAGACATTTAATTGAAAAAGAGTTAGATGAAGAAATACTACATAGATGATAGGAAGCATAAGATCACTAAGTGCTGACGTAGCATAACGAGACTCGGACTTCGGGCCTGATCAGATATACTGAAGGATTGCTAGAATTCTTGGTGATAGAAAAACCTGCATAAAAAAGAGGAGTAAGTAGATGAAGCATTATAAATTTTATTATGGCCAGCTGATCTTGGTACCCTGGAATCTGAATCGTAGATCATCTACAATACGATGGAAAGTTAAAGATTCCGGGGCTGAAGCGGAACCAAAAATTCTTGCATTCCGCTCCTTCCAGACGTGGTAGGTGACCGCGCCAAAACAAGTACGCCAAATAAAATGGTCACGAGAGATGGACTATTTTGACGCCTCGATAACCCAATATTGTCAGCACGAAGAAGAGAACGTAAATCCTAGCTTAGAACTAGCATAGGACCAAATATTCTGAGTGTATCTACACTCATAGAGTATATGAGAGATAGATTCAGTATCAGAATTGCAAAGGACACAGTCAGTGGGGGTGTTTAGTCCCCAACCGAGAATCTTGTCTCTGGTTACAAGCTTGCCTAAAATAGCGAGCCAAAGAATAAAGGAGTGGCGAGGAATGTTGTATTTGTGCCATACTAACCCGACCCAACCCACTACAGAGTTGGGAGATCGAATTGCATTATACGTGTCCTTAATTGTGAACGCAGAATTTCCTGCTATTGCCGTCCAGAACGGGACATCGATGGAGGCGATGTTAGGGGGGGGGAGAGATTCGATGAAGTTGTTTATTTCTAGTAGATGAGATCTACTTCGGGATCTCGCTGGTCTGATATCGGCTGGCCAGTTTCAGGATCCATTAAGAATGATATCCGATACCTTAAGATTTTTACCCAGCCGAGAGTCACTTATTATGTTTTCTCCATAGTGAGAAGCCAGGGACTTTGAAAGAAGCCAAGGGTCGTACCAGAAAGAAGTATTTTTACCATTGCCAATAGCAACCCTGTACAAATTACTTGCCAAAGGGCGCATACGAAGAATTTTCCTTCAAATCCACGAAGGATTGGATCCAACTTGGATGATCCAGAAGTTTTTTCCTTTCATTTTTTCCACTTTAATCCACTCACACCAGATGGAGTGATTAGTATTACTCACAATAGACCAAAGATGCTTGAGGATGACCGCCTGATTCCAAATCTTTAGATTCAAGATCCCAAGGCCACCCTCTTTTATGGGAGTCGTTACAGAGTCCCATGATACTTTTTCCCCATGAATTTTCGTGATCGTTCCCGACCAGAGGAAACGGCTAAGGTATTGACTAAGCTCTTTGATTATTCTAGAGGGGAGAATAAAAATAGAGGACCAGTAGACCTGACCAGCAAATAAGACAGACTTAATTAACTGAAGCCTTCCTGCATAAGAGAGAAGTTTGGAGGTCCATGACTCAATACGATTGGTGATCTTGTGAAGAAGCGGACGACAGTCCAAGTGTGTAAGTCTACTCGTAATAAGGGGGACTTCCAGATACTTTACTGAGAGAGAACCTTCCGGGAAGCCCAGGATGGGCAATAGACTAGACTTAAGAGACTCCTCAATACCTGAAAGAAAAATATGACTTTTTAAAGGGTTGATTTTAAGACAAAAGAGCTTATAGAATTCGTCCAGTGCCTCTTTTATAAGGTTTAGAGAGATGGAGTCCCCATGGCTGAAGATCATCAGGTCATCTGCGAAGCAGAGATTGATGATTTTAAGCTTTTGGCACTTCCAGTGAAATCTAAAGTTTTTATTCTGGATTTTTTCTTTGAGTAACCCAGAAAGAACTTGCATAATGAGTACAAAAAGGAAAGGTGATAAAGGATCACCTTGTCTCATACCCTTTCTCCGAGGAAAATTCCCATAAGAGTCTCCATTAATATTAATTGAGTAAGAGGTGGAGGAAATACATTTTATTATCATTTTTTCAGGAAATCGCATTGCCACCAGGATGTCAAGGACTAGGTGCCAATGAACATTATCAAATGCTTTCATTATATCTATTTTGAGAGCAATCCTTTTGCCTGCAGTATTGGAATGATACCCTCGCAATAGTTCTTAGGACAATAGAATGTTATCTGAGATATTCCTTCCCGCCACAAAGGCCGATTGAGAAGGGTCGATTAGATAAGGGAAGGAGTCCTTAATTCTATTAGCTAGAATTTTGGAGATGATTTTATAGACAACATTGCATAGGGCAATGGGTCTAAAGTCTTCAGGAACAAAGGGAGATACGGTTTTGGGAATAAGAGCAATGGAAGTTGAGTTCCAAGACTTATCCAAGGATCCCGAATTAAAGAATTCTAGGACACCATTACAAATATCAGGTCCAACTATATTCCAAGAAGATTTAAAGAAGGAAGAGTTATATCCATCAGGCCCTGACGACTTATTACTGTCAATGCTGAATAATGCAGATTTAATTTACTCGCAAGAGATTTCGCGCGTCATTAAATCCCTATCATTACTGTTGACAATGGAAGTAATCAGAGAGGAGACTCTCTCCAGACCCGGGTAAGAGATGGAGTGATGAGTGCCCAACGAGTTTTCGAAGTACTTAACAATGACTTTAGAGATACCAGCTGGCGAAGAGATGGTAACTCCGGAGTCATTATTAATAGAAACGATTTTATTACGGAAGAGTCGGGACTTGATACTATTATGGAAGAATTTAGTATTCTTGTCCCCGAGTTTAATCCAATTTTCTCGAGATTTTTGTTTTAGAAATGACTCCTCAGCACGACTATAAAATATATAGTCTTTGGATGCCTCAATTTCTTCGCTAATGAGTCTCGGATTGAGGGGATCTAGCCCGAGTCTTGATTGGGTCTCAAACATCTTGGATTGAGCCGTACTAACTCTATTACTGATATCACTAAATTCTTTACGGTTGAGTTTAGCGAGATCGAGCTGGAGTCTATTTAACTTTTCAGTTACAAGCCGCATACTAGAGGAGGAAGTAGGGCATTTCCAGCTTTTTAGGACAATTTCCTTAAAAGAAGGATGAGATTGCCACATGTTGAAAAACCGAAAGGCTTTTTACTTCTAGGTCTAGGAATACCGAGATTGAGAGTTACTGTGGTATGGTCTGACGTTCTAAGGTAGCCATAACGGGCATTAGACATTGGGAAAAGGTCGTCCCAGTTGGGACTGACCATAACCCGATCAATTTTAGAGAGGATTGGTCGAGCAGGCTGCTTGTTAATCCAAGTGAAGTGAAACCCGGTGGACCGGAGATCACTAAGCTCACTTAGGTAACAACAGTTGCTAAACTCGTCAATAGCTGAAGTCCAATTATCAGAAGCACCAATTCTCTCGTCAGGGTGACGAATTGGATTAAAGTCTCCAAGGGCAACCCAAGGTATATGTTTCTCATCATTGGAAATGGCTATTAGGTCGTTCCAAAGGGGAGAGCGATCAATTGCTTCGTTAAAAGCATAGATTGCTGTTAACCTAAATGTCGATTTATAATTATGGTATTTGACTCGGCAATGTATGTACTGGGGTGACTTGGAAAGCTTCGAGATTGTGATCACACTTGGGTTCCATGTGACCCAAATTCGACCGAGGGGATGGGAGGAGTAGTTATTTATAACATGCCAGAAGGGGACCATATTACTTATGATAGCATCAACCTTAGCTATATTAACTTTAGTCTCGACTAGTATAATCAAGGAAATATTATTTCTAATAATAAAATCAGTTACGTCTTTTTGTCTAACAGGGTCATTGAGACCCCGAACGTTCCAGGAAGCAATATTCATTAAAAGAGTGACTTACAGTGTATCAGACGATGGACCTGTCGGAGGACATTTCCATTTTACCCTTCCCCTTCGGGTCTATAGTGCGAAGACTTTTCGGAGGAGATTCTGCCTCTTCTCCACTTTCCACTTCTGTCCTTTCATTTATGGATGAAAGGAGATGACTAGGGTCTGCTTCTGGAATGTACTCGGAAGGATCTTCCTCAGAGGATGAAGATGGAGCTGGGAAAGGGGATAGCTTCAAGGGGCCTTTTTTGCAGATACGAGTAGGGTGACCAAAAACCTTACAGTTGGCGCACTGGGGAGGTAGGCCCTGGTATTCAAAAGATACCGAGATAGATTTGCCCCTTATCTTAAAGGAGAGCTCAGAGCGGATAAGAGATCCTACAGAGATCAAAATACAGATGCGAGCGAATCAGAGCTTTTCTTTTTTCTCCGTTTGGTGATCCACATATAAAGGAGTCCCTAAGACTGAGCCAATGTTACTAAATCCCTCCGCCGTCCAGAGTTCCAGGGGCAAATTGAAAACCTTAACCCATATAGGGATTTCCGTATGAGGATCCTTGATAAGAGGGGAGAGAGGTTCCCAAACTTTTAGAATCATCAAATTGCCTCCAAAATGCCATGGGGCTCCCTCTAAGATCTTTTTCACCATACTTTCGGAACCAAATTGGAAAAGAAAATAGCCTTCAGGAAGGGGTTTAAATTGAATGAGGCAAAACCTTTTCCACATAGCCTCAACGTTAGCTTTGAGGAAGCTCAGATTGCTTGGTTGAGAAAGAAAATATCCTGAAAGACATGCTTTCCAGGATTCCGGAGGGCCATAGATGATTCTTTCATGATGAAATCATTGCATACAAGTTCTATATGATTGACACCACTCACCAAAGGAGACCGGTTATCGCTATGTCCCGAAACAATACTCGCATAAGAAGATGATGCTGACGAATGTATACGAGAATTTGAATTTGCAAATCCCAAAGAGCTTGGTTTTAACGGAGGGGCTTGAGATAATTTTGAAGGGATTTGGGCAAGTTTATTTAAGAATCGCCTTCCTTTAGGGCCTTTGCCCGCGTTACCAAAATTCCGGATTAATGAATATGGTACATAAGGAGACGGACCACCCATTATACCTTGACCCGTATTTCTTTTCGGTCTATCAATGGAGAGAATTTGGGTCGACCCGATCGATTTATAAGATCTACTATGGTTAGGTGATCCCGACCGGTTTGAATTGATAATCCGGTTTGGAGGCCCACCAGAGCAAGGACCCAATTGAGAACTTGCTGGATCCTTCTCCCTTGGGCCCCCAGAACCAGAAAGCGGGAAGAGTGGGTCTGGCTTTGACAAAGAACCAGTGAAACCCACTTCCACCAAATTAGTCCTAGTCTCTCTTGCCATTCCCAAACCCTCATGAGCAGAACCAATCGACGCTGCCATTACCTTTCTCAATTTCTCCATAGATAAACCTGACCTTCTGATCTTCAACCTCTCACCGGCCTCTTCTTCAATTGCCGATACCTGCTCTTTCATTCCCTCCCTGGTCCGATTCCTCAGACCTTTGCAATCCCTCGTTCCCAAATCTGATAGTCCCTTGCTGGATTCCAAGGCGAACGCCGACGAACCCGTCGCCCTTCCAGTCGACTCACCCAAGAGACCTTGCCCGACCGGCGCCGCTTGGAGCTTTGTTGCCTGGGACGAGAGTTGAAGCCCTCTCGAAGATGAATCAGAAGCGTACCCAAAGTGAGCATTCTCAAATCAAGCTCCTGAGCCTCCTGAGCCGATCAGAGGGATTTGAGTCGAGGGAGATGTGGCAAACAATCCAGCTCGATGGAGAGGCGATCCTACTACAGGGGGTTGAGGATTCGAGATTGGGGGTGAGCAACGCTCATAGATGGCAGCAACAAGGTTTTCGTAAACTCCCGTAGAGAGTTGGGGCTCTGCTAATCCTTTAGAAGACAGGAAATCCGGGCGGGGGAGGGCTCCCAACATCGAAGCAGAGGAGAAGTTAATCTCAGCAAGGCTTCTAGGGTTCACCAGGGTAAGTTGCTAGTTTGTAGGATGATGTTTTCGCACCAGGGTAAGTTGCTGGTTTGAAGGTTGCTAATTTTACAGGGTGGAATGTGAGACAGGGAGGTAGATGGAATGCCCAGCTTCCATATGGCTTATAGTCATGGCTAAAGCATCCCTAACAAATGCTTCGTGGAGAGGGAAGATGGGGACAGGGAGGGGCGACGGAGAGCTGATCGGGAAACTGATTGGAGAACCAGAACAGAGCCTGGGTTCAGAAGAGGTGACCGGAATAGAGGCCAGCTTGGAAGAGAAATCCTGCGAATGAACCGATGAGAAGGAGTCTACGAATTCAGAGGCTGATTTTGGGCGAGGGGAAGACATTGGAGGCAGAGTGAGGTAAGAGGTTTTTTGAATCTGCTTTAGACTTAGATACGAGCGAGAAGTTCTTGAGTGGGAAGTGTTTTTTAGAAGTGCTTTATAGAAAGAGTATGGAGACCTGGAATTTGGACTTAAACATGAATAGGGTGGAATCATGGTACTAGCTACTGGTCTCAATAGCTTGGTAGCCTGAGATGTTGTAGAAGATACAGAAGGTAGGGTGAGGAGGATAGCAAACCTAGGGGTTGAGAAATGGTGAATAGAAGGGGGAAAGTTGAGTATAGAACAAGAGAGCCAGTAAAGCTCAATAAGGCTATCTGTCTTAGGAAAAAGCAGGAGGCTTAGGAAAAAGAATGCTGAGACTTCCCAAAATGGAGAGGAGAGAGACCAACGAGGCAGAGGCTTCGAAGGGGGAGCCAACCAGGATTGAAAATCTGGTTTGATTAATGGGACCTTCTTAGTTCGAAGGTTATTCCAGATTACAGAGAAACTAGAGGACAATAAGTAGTACAGCTTCAGAAAACTGGGTTTTGAATGGGGATCGACTATTCTTGGATTAGACATTGGAAGAGACATATTGGGGTTCCTACTTTCTTTGAAGTACTGGTTGAGTGTCGAAAGCTGAATGGAAGACTGTGGTTTTGAAGGAAAGGGAAGATTGTGGTACATGATGGGAGGTGCTTGATAGGACTCTGCCTTCAAGCTTGGCTCTTTTGTTGCTGACTCCAAGACGGTTAACCAATGGATTAAGAGGAAGAATAGGTAGCAAGGGGATAGAAGATGGTTTTGGTTCAAACCAGGGCTTATACATGAGCTGAAGAGGGACAAAGAGGCTTTGGAATTTGGAGATGAGATGATCTTTACTGCCATATACCAAGCATTGCAACAGAGTTCTAAACCTTGAATTCCCTGGCCATAAAGCCAGGGAAGCTTTGAAGACACCACGGGAGATTAGTTACCGTTGAGTGTTAGAGAGAGGGAAGAGCCTCTCAATTTTGCCGTTAGTCATAGTGTAAAAACCTGTAGATGATGTTAATCTCCTAAATAAATATATTTAATTAATTATATTTAATTATGCCATCAGAATATAACTCCTTTTTATGAACCAAATTACATATAGTTAATTGAAACACAGTTGCTATTTTTGAATTTATTTCACAACCAAATTACATGTGTTTATGCAATTGGAACATAATCCAAATTTATACAATTTTAAAAATTTTAAATTTATACTTCAAATATTGAATACTTCAAATATTAAATTTATACTTCAAATGTTGGTATCGAAATACAAGTAGATGTATATATTTTATTTAATATCTACAAAATATTAAATAAAATATCTTAAATACATAAATATAAATATATAATCAAACGTTTCAAAATCAAATTACAATTATTATTTTAGAAGGTAATTGATTGATTATAAAATTTCGATTAAAATGATAACATATTTAAATTAAAATACATGAAATAACATAATTAACTCATGTCGTGTATATGGTACATATCTCAATTGTTGAAATTAGATTCAATTAACACTTACAAATTAGTTTTAAATAACATTATAAAATATTCTGATAAACGGTTCTTAAATGGTTTGGCTGGTGGTTTGAACTGATAGATGGTTCTTAAATGGTTTGTCTAGTGGTTTGAACTGGCGGTTTAACTGCGAAACTGGCAGGACCGCATAAGGAGCAAACTGGCAGGACCGCAAACCGCCAGGACCGCAACCCGTGGTTCTGATTTAAACGGTTCCGATGGTTCGCGGTTCAGACCGTTTGCCACCCCTAGTTCTCTCAAACGTAATAATCTAGCCCACCACTATGCATGTCCGTAAAGCCAACAATACATTTTTCTTTGCCGTTTTTTTGCTAAAATCGATGAATTTCGTAACTCTAAAGAAGTACAAATGATAAGCATGAGAAGCATTGAGGATGTCATTTCTCACCTTTGTTTAATTTGACTCCAGCCATAGATCTGTAGTAAAAATGTTATGGAGCCAAACCAATCCTAAACATGTCCTCTTTTTTCTTCGCTCTCTTGGTGGATCTCATATAAATGAACTTCCAATACACATGAAAATTGGCATACATCTCCATTCTCGTATCATGTAGTGTCGTGTCTAACAAATTACCGACAACTGGAAGACCTTTCATAACATAAACATCATCTAGTGTGATGGATATCTCACTAAAACATAATTAGAACGTATTTGTCTATTTGTGTCATCTCTTTATTAATGTCTCTACCATTATGATATTCATGTTTCACTTATATAAATGAACAACCAAACATTGTTGAGGTCAAATGTGACTATCTCGCCTTCTATCTAAACAAATCCTATTTTGTCATATATTATAATGCGTAAAGATGCGTAAGCTGGTTCAATATTATAACAAAATAAATTAATAATTTTCTATAATTTATTAAATATAAAAGTAAAATATTGAATAAAAATATTAAACTTGTCACCCCGAATGATGTGTTGCACGCCTTGTATGTTCTTTTGTAATTATAGAATATTTTTTTTGATAGAAGAGATTTTATTAATCGATGAAATATGGTCCAAGTCTTACAAAAGCGACTGACTTGACAATGAACCGGATTCACCCATCAAAATGAGATCCGGTTTTTAATTTATGCCAAGTTTAAATCTAAAAATCTAACTCTCTTTATACCTTTTGTCTTGGCCGCTCGACAACTACCAAATCAGTAGCTCAAACATCTCAACCAGCTATATTAAGCTAATTCTAGCCGATGAGAGAAACTGATTCCACCCAAAGCAGCCAGTGAATTCGACGATAACCTCACCTTTAGACTTGTCTCTTCCTTTACTCATATTGTTACTTTAATTTTTAAAATCTTCCTTCCAATTCGATCAAAGAGCTTTCGATGAGTTTTGGGAATCAGGTGTAATAATAATATGATTGCTAACAAACAACTGTCTTCTAAATGAGTAATTAGATGTTATTTAATTAAGTTGCTAAAATTGTTTATATATATAATTACATGTTATTTAATTATATATATATATATATATAGTTTATTTATTCATTAAATTATTATTTGGAAAATATAAAATTGTGAAAGTTAAAACTAACTAAAAAATTGTAAGCGCTTTTATAATAAAGATATTGTTTGAATAATTTATAATACAAAATTCATATAAATTACTCGTGATTTAATTTTAGATCGAATAACTAAAAATAATTAACGTATTTAATAATACTATTTATCATTCTTTAATTAATTAAATTAGTTTCTAAAAAAATTAAGGCACACATCGTGCGTCTATTTTTCTATATTTAGAAGAGAATCTTTGATTAGATTTCCCGCCAACTGACCCAATAAACAATGTAATTACAAGACATGGTGAGAAACAAAATCATTCCCAAATCAATAATTACGATTACCTCCACTAAAATACAACTAAATCATTATCAAGCCCTTTAATAATAAGAATATTTTAATTAGCATGAAGATCACACTCTTTTGGTTTAACGGTCAACTCGCGGAAGTAACGTTTGTTGAGCGTACTTTACAAGACCGTGTGCGCCTATCTACCACTTGAACGTTGAAAATTCGAAAATTAAAAGAATAACGTCAACGTTGTTAAATTCGGGTTAAAAAATTATTACCCAATCCTAAAAAAGTATTTTCGAACTTTTACTATTTTGTTTTTATTTTGCGGTGAAAAAAATTCACTCGTCGGGACCCTTTCAACCGGCCTCAATCAGCCGGGTAAAAAAAACAATTTTGTTAACTATGGTTAAGGCTGTTAAAAAATCCGAAAAATCCGATATCCGAACGAAATATTCGATATCGAATCCGGAAAAAATGGATAATATCCGTATTCGAAAGAAAACGGATATTATTCATATCCGAAAATAGCGGATATGGATATAGACATATCCGTATTCGAAATATCCAATATCCGAAATTATATATATATATATATAATTTTTTTATTTAACCATATTTTTTAGCTATCCCACATTGTAAAAAGCAAAACAAAATACTAAGAAAGTTGTCCATAAATATGGAAGATTACTTCTTTAAAAATTATAACTTATCCCACATCTAAAGTTGGATTCCCACATCTAAAGTTGGAAAAAGAATCGTTACCAAACTGTTTATAAAAGACATGGTGTCTTTTATAAACAAGTATATATTTTTTAGTCTTATCCTACATCTAAAATGTGGAAAAAAATTGCTACCAAACTTTCTATAAAAGATATGGTGGCTTTTCAAAATAAGTATATTTTTTTAACATTATCCCACGTCTAAAATGGGAATATGAATTTCTACTAAGGTGTCTATAAAGGTAGCCTAACCAATCAATAATGCAATTAGTTAAAAACTTTAGTGGATATTCGGATACGGATATTATCCGTATTTGGATAATATCCGTCGGATACGGATTCAGATATTATTTTTTAAAAAAAATCGGATTCGAATTCGGATTCGAATAGTGATTTCAGATTTCGGATTCAGATTCGGATATAGACAGATTCGTATCCGAAATATCCGTTTGTGAGCCCTAACTATGGTAATGGAATGGGCCGGGTTCAGATCGGGTTCATGCCTACCCGCTTGAGTCAGTTTTTATGTCTGCGAGTTAGACTCACCCGATCCGCACACATTGTTTTTACTATTCTTAAATTTGACTTATTTTTAATTTAAAACAAAAGTTTAAGACATGAATTTTTAATCCAACGGAATAGAACCTCCAAAGAACTTGAAAAGTTAGAAATTAAGATTTAGAGCATATATATAGACAAAGATATATATTTATAATTTATGGAATTAGTTTATGGAAATAGAATATAATTAATAAATATATTATTGACTTTAAAAATAAAATAATAATTACTAATAGACGATATCTTATTGGTAAAGATATAAATATGAGTCTTCTAAACTATTTAGTAACTATATATTTTATAAATTTACAATTATTTTTAATATATTTTTTTATTTTTTATATATAGTTTATATTTGTGGGTCCGGTCGGGCTGGACAAATTAAAAATTTATACCTGGTCACAATTCATATATCTGTACCCCTCCCGTTAAATGTTGGGATAGATAAAGCCCGACCGAATTAGGCCAGATCAGATCAAATTAGACCGGTTTGGACCGACTTGGACCAAAATTGCTACCTCTAAATTTTGTTACGCTATTAAAATCTGAGACTATTGAAAGAGGTCTTAATTTAACCAAAGTCTAACGCAAATAATTATTGATTTAGGTCGCGTTAAATAGAGACGATAATGATTTGGAATACGTGTAAATATAAATAATTTGTAGGGAATTGGTGTTAAGTAAATAAAAATTATTCGGTAAAATTATTATTTTGGTTTTTCTTATATTAGAAATTTTTTAAACAAAATAAATTATCCCGTGTTGTCATTATTTTTTTCGGATTGTTTTATAGCCTTTTCCTTTGATTTCTCTCTAAAATAGAATTCCTCTATTCTTATGTATAATATAATTTTGTATGGGACTTACTAATAAAATTTTGTTCTACCCACGTGGTAATAGATTTGACGAAAAATTTAAACTAACTAAACTAATACTACCTGGTAATACTCTGAAGCAGTCTTTACCGAAGCAGTGAAAACATAAATCGAGAGCAACGAAGCAACATTTCATTAAAAAACAGAAGTCCAACCACCACCAAATTTGATCTCGACGGTAAGTATTTTCTAATTCGATTTGATTTGATTGTCGGTTTCTTGTCGATTTTGTGTATTGGTTTCGTACTACGTGTTAGGGGTCCGATTTTAGTATTATAGGGAATTGCTAAAAAAAAACTATTTTTATTCCGTGTAGTCGCTTGTTTTGAATTTCAAAAATTACTCTGTGAAGTTATTTTTTTTGACGATTTTGTCCTTCACGAAATCATATAAATAGAAGAAATTACTCCGTGAAGTTACCATAATTTCCAAACAAAATACAATTTCTCTACCTTCTCTCTATTTTCTCTCTCTAAACATAAAGAAATAAAACTAAAACTAAACAAGTTAATACTATCATTATCAATTAAAATGTTACCCATTGCATTCAAAACCACTTAATCATATATCCTAACACTTAAATGACTTATTTGCAAAAGACAAAACATATTTAGATCTTAGTTATTTGAAAGGTTTCTTAAACCATAATGAGTATTTTGTTTTACTTTAAATTTATATTGTTTTTAGTTAGTATAAGTCTTTAGTAAATGATAACCTACTAAAAAAATTACAAAAATGGACAAAATTAAAGATAAATGTTAAAAAAACAGAAAAAAACGATACAGGTCTAATACAGGCTTATCCGCCAATGCAATGGCGTCAGCACTATCGTCTGCGCCATTTTCCCGACGAAAAGTACCATCTTCTTCGACAGGATGATGACGACGAACACCACGTGGACGCCATCGTCTGGCGGAAACGAACATTTTTTTATATTCTTTTTAAATTTTTTTTCTTTCAGAAAAACAGAAAGATACAATGGTCAATGTTCATGTTGATTTGTAGAAAAACAAGTTTTGTTACCATTTCGGCAAGTTTTGTTAACATTTTATTAAGTTTTACAAAGTTTAAAAAAAGAGTTTTGGTTCGGTTAAGTTTTGAGTTTTTATGATTTTAGTGAGTTTTAGGAAGTTAAATGTTAGGTTATGGTAGATTTTCTGTTTTGTAACTTCATGAAGTAAATAATGGCATAAAACGTAATTAAATGAACTTCTAAGGACTTTTTGGGTTTTTTGCCTAGTAGCAATTTTGTAAATATTGAAAAACAGAAAAGGCGACTTCGCAGAGTAGTTTTGGCTTTATTTTAGCATTTCCCAGTATTATATTGTATTTTAGGGTTTCGATTCACTAAGCTTCAGTATACTTGTGTTTTTCGCCAATAATTAGCGAAGAACACCTAGTTTTCTACCAAACATGGGCGGAAGCCGGCTTTTCACGCCATATGTATGGCGCTGGTAAGCTTTGGCCATCAGATTATCACCAAACCGATTTTATATTTTTTGTCTGCGTGTTTTGTTTATCTTTGCGCTATTTTTTAAAAAACGGTTTTCCAATTATCATTTGGTATTTTCAAATAGGTGTTCACATTTTTTATGTTTTTATTTCAGATTATGGATCCAAGTGAGGGTTCAAGTACGGGTGATGATTCGCGGACGAAAAGATTTAAGAACTGAGCTAAAAAGAGAACTAATATTGAATGCCAAAAAATTGTTTCACCGATTCCTATATAGTCGATACATCCATTATCACCACCTCCTCCATTCGGTTTCACATATGGTTTTGTTGTCCCCTGACGACGACCGCCAACCTCTACTCGAGGTCCGCCTAGATCTACGATCCTTGCTTGATTACCTTCATTATTCGGCTACACATTTGCAGACCATGATACCTACTACGTTTGGCAGAATGTTTGGCACAAAGATAATAACTAGATTTATTGTTAATCGTTTATTGAAAATTTAATATATATATATATATATATACTAATATTCAAAATAATTATTTGCAATAGCGCGAGATGAGGCTATACGCTCATTATCCTAGTCACAAGAGTTTGAGTCTGAGAGCTTAGGGTAAGGTTCGAACGGTATTGAATACCACTTCATTAGGAAGGCTCATCGAGCCGTTATCATGTATACAAACACAGTGCAACATCACCGAGGTATTCTTTGAGAGTTGGCATCACGAAACTAATAATTTCCATTTTAGTTTATGTGAGATGACTATCACCCTCGATGATGTGCATACCATATTGGGGATCGAGGTCCGAAGTGATTTAGTTAATCTTTCAGTTATAATTGACAAGTAGCATGCCATGCATGATGCTGCGTTACTATTTGATATTGATGATGTAACTTTTGTTAGAGAGGCCGAGTTACGCAAACGTATCGGTTTGGGTCTCGCATTTCTTCATAATAGGTTTAGCGAGGTATTCTTGGAGAGTTGGCATCGGGAAAATAATAATTTCCATTTTAGTTTCCATGAGATAACTATCACCCTCGATGATGTGCATACCCCATTGGAGCTCGAGGTCCGATGTGATTTTGTTAGTCTTCCGGTTATAGTTGACAAGTAGCATGACATGCATAACGATGCGTTATTGATAACAATGATGTGAATTTTTTAGAGAGGTCGAGTTACAAAAAAGTATCAGTTTGGGTCTCGCATTTCTTCATAATAGGTTTAGCGAGGCAGTCTACCACGATGTTAATGCTTTTCTCATTGACGTTATGACCCATCATGTTGCGAGTTCATATATTCTTCATATTTTCAATTGTATTCTCTTTGCTGATAGGAGTCATGCGTACGTGAATTTTAAATACTTGTTTCTTTTACGAGATTCAATCGAGCAAGTTAAGCCTTATGTTCGGGGTACTACCGTGTTTACTTATTTGTATCACCATTTTGGAGAGGTATCCCTTGATGATACAATGACTATAGGCGGGTGTATTAAAGTTATTTTAAAAATAAATAGGCAAACGAACAAGTACTTAAATGGGAATATTGTAAAATACTAAAAAAACACACGTAAGCGTAAAATCTTTACATATATAATTCTAGAAAATGCATATGTTTCATCATGTTGTCAATTAGGTCAAGCTCAATTTCAAGAATTATATGTTCTTTAATTAAACCATTTGTCTGCATACCAAGCACCTAATGCACATCTTGTTGAAAATATTGCGCCAGAGATTACTAACCCAAATATTTATAATCCAGAAAAAAAGTTATAAACTGATAGATACATACAATAGTTTAAAGCACTGAAAGGAAAATAGAACAAATACAATTGATTAAATTTTTGAAAGGTACATAAAGGAAAAACAAAAACTAAAAGCATTAGAATGAACATAATTCGAATAAACATTTATACTTTAAACTTGTGTACAGAATAAATTAAAACTTCTCAAAACAGGATGAGATTAATAAAAAAACACATAATACAATAACGCATATTAGTCGAAATCATATCCGAAGTTATCCTCAACATGTGAGCAATTAGCTTTCGCATCTGTTTTATAAACAATGCTCTCCTCCCGATAAGATATCATATCTCTTATAATGAACTTAGTAACTTTCAACTACCAACTTCGAATGCCTTTTGCCTCACTTCGTATAGCAAGTCAAACACCCAAAGCATTGGTTCAAATTTTAGAAGATTGTATATGACATAGACTTATGCATGACTGCGCGTAGTAGAATATAGAGCTCCTAGACGTCTGTAGTTATAGTACATCCTGCACAACAGTTCATCAAAAAAAGTATCGTTGGTTTCATCGGAAATTGTTCTATGAAGACATTTGACTACTTGAAGCAAGTGGGGGTATTCAATAACGGTTCACTCCATATATAAAATACTTCAAGTTGTTTCATATATCATAAAAATTCGTAGACGAATCAATACAACAAGATTCGATATCTATATAAATGAGAATAAAATATGGGAATAATTATTGACGGGTTAAAATCTTGATGGGATACTTTAATGACGTGACTAAATTATTGGCGGGATAAACTTTTTGCAGGTTAAAATTTTGGCTTGACTTTCTATTTGTACGACATTGTTGTTTAATAATAATTTTGTTTAAAATAGCGATATAATAATTGAGAACGTATAATTATTTATAGTTTAACATAATTTTATGGTAATATTCTTTATTTTTATTTAAAAAAGGCTTGCCGCCAAACGTCTGGCAGATACATGCTCCTTTCCGCCAGACGCTAGCGACAATAGGCCAACGTTTTTCAAAGCTACTGTAGATATTGTCAAAAATACGCCTCTGCCATTGTCATAACGCTTAAGAATCCCTTTTCGCCACACAATGGCGGATGAGCTATTCGACACGCTGACGGTTGGCATATACATCAACTCTAATGTCAATCGTTGGCGTAAGCTTGACATACAACACCGTAGTCATGATGAAAATATCATTAAAAATTAAAAATAATTATAAAATAATAAATTTTAGATAACCAATACATAGTACATTAAAAAGACAATATTAATCCTTCAAATCGATAATTTAACAAGTTTACAAATTAAAAAGTACAAAACAACTAGTACTTCCAATTTGGTTCCAAAATCACAAGTAACACTAACATCCCTAGAGGTCTTTGGTTAAACCTACTATTACTTGATCGTATTCTATGAATTGTTTTAGCATGAGATGTTGTAGTCATAAAAATATGTTGACTCTCGAAAGAAAAAAGGACCGACCAAGGATTAACATCTTCTCAAGTATTGCGCATCCACGTTGGATATATCGTTGGTAAAGGTAAAACTTTAACTATATCGACCTAAAAATTTAAGATCGAAATATTAATATAGAACAAGTTTAGATAATAAATAACTAAATGCGTCTGTTATAAAAAAAATTTACTTACATGAACACAATGATTTATGTTCATGAATGTGACCCCGATCTCTTTTATAAGACCCTTTATTGATGGTGCATTTTTTACTGGTAAGTAAGCTTATAGATTTCGGGTGCTACGCAATAGAAAATATGATTGAATGTGGTGGTGATTAGTTTACTGCAACTAGGTAACGACATTCATTTTTTGATTGATGCATTCTATTTATAATATCTTAACCGTTGTAGCTCTTCATCGACTTCACTATCATCGCCAAAATACGTGTCACTCAAATTAAACTATCTATGTTTCTTTAGTTCGCATACCATGGGTTGTCTTACAAATTGTTATCCACTTTCGGCGTCGATCAAACCATGGGTGATGGCTCTAATGCCACAATTTATATCGGGCTTAACATTTTTAATTTTGATTATGAAAGGACACATAAATTATGGTGTGTTTATTAAATACCTTGAGTCTCACACATTAGGGTAACCTCGTTAGAGTTGGTTTAACAATAATTGATGTTTTTGCGTTAACGTTATTCGATGCAATCAAAGTTCAGATTTACATGCAACCCGTTTTTGTTTCATTTTTAAGGGGTTTTACTCCAGAATTAGTATGATTTTATGCGCCGAACGTTCTAGCGGTGTTACCAAACATGACGACCAGGGTTTCAAAACTCACGACGAGTTTTCCCATTTTTTTGAGTTTCAAAACTATCCACATGAGATT
The DNA here is from genome assembly GCA_036936605.1 of Limnanthes douglasii subsp. nivea. Lineage (NCBI taxonomy): Eukaryota > Viridiplantae > Streptophyta > Magnoliopsida > Brassicales > Limnanthaceae > Limnanthes > Limnanthes douglasii. The sequence goes on from JAUPFV010000005.1 coordinate 289,050,451, forward strand.
CTAACATTTCGTTCAACTTATGCATGCATAGAAGGATCCTTTTTGGTAGAATAATCAACACCAATTTTGGTATCATTACCGCGACTATGGTTGCGATCTCAGACGCATTCGGGAGTACGACCACAGGTTTTAATCTTTTCGGAGAGTTCACAAATGAGTGAAGTTGAAGGATCCAAAATGCATGTGACTTTTTTAAGCCAATGGCTTTGTCTATAAACATCAGATTCTCAAAGTTTTGCATTTAAATTTTTAAAATTAAGTTTCATCTTTTCTTTGCTGCTTAGTTTAACTTCGGGAACAATATTTAGCCTCCTCCAATACTCGTCTATAATTCGGGTCGGTATATACTCGTCCGCTCTTCGGATTGGCTCTAGCTCATGGGTGCATGGTAAACTTTATGTTGTACGATCAATGCAAGCACATGAAGATTCTCTTATGTTATCAAGATAGCTTTCGTATACTATTGTCAAAGCAATAGATGATACGTACCCAACTAGTAATTTGAAAGGTTTAAAATCTTAAAATTTATGAATAATGTGACACTTGCTTAGCTCCATCGATTCTTTTATGGTAGAATGTTGCATCGCTAACAACCCATGAACTTTTTCCAAAAAGCATACAAAATTCAATTGGCTTGAGCCGATTTTTTTTAAAGTAGCATGATAGCTTTGCGCCCTATTGGAGGTGTGCTTGTTAAAATACATGATTTTTTCTAGTGTAGGCATGGAGAAACCTCTATTTATATAGCATAATCCACGATTCTATGATATAATTGATCGTCTTATCGTGTTCTTTGAATATCGTATGTATCTTAACCAACCTCTCGTTCATTCGGCCAACGATGGTGGATGAAACGACGTCATTCCAAGCGGCAAAAAAAGTGTTAAACTCATTTCCATATTTAAACATTTTTTTAGTTTTCCTATTAACATTCTTGTTGATATGTCTTCGCATAACATGTGACTTGCACTAGAAAATAGTTTTTCGATGTTATCCATCAAAATAAGGTCACAGTACATAATTATAACACAAAGCAACTCACAATTATTTTCCTCTATTACCGTTTTCAAACATCCCAATGACCATGCGTAGTTGTCTTGTTTTTCTTTTGTCTTTAATGTGAAGCCAATGCAAAACCTTTTGTTGGTTGATGTTAATGCGGCTACTTTGAAGAACAAATGCATCATGTATCTAATAATTTTGTATGTGTTATCCATGATTAGAAATCGTGAGAAAGTTTGTAATAAACCGATACTAAGCGAGTGTGTACAAAATAAATCGGTTATTATATTTGAGCCATCATTCGTCTTCCGTTCTCAATACATGTATTTGTGCATTTTTAATTTTGCAAGCAAGCAATGCATTTGCAAACGACCATCATTTTTAACAAATATTTTTATTTAATGGTGACTGTATACATGACCGATATTGAACGCATTATCTCGATCAATCTTCTTTAAGAGACAAAATATTTAACGTGGAGTTCTTCCGTTCACCGTTAAAACATCGACAAGTTTTTTTTCCTCCACTTTTAACTTTGACCATTGCAAATGTCCTTGCACGCACACAATCAATTCATAGTTGTGCTTATCGGAAAGGACACTTAAATCTCAATTACTATCATCTTTCACCGTATTACTTACCAAATTGAAAAGGCAATTGCTTTTTCTACATGTAGCTTTACACTCACGGTCTTACTATTTAACATTAAACTTAAATATAACAAATCACCCGCATTTACAATTTACTCAATGTGTTCTTATTTTATTCTCTTATTCTTTAGATGTTATCTTAAGTGAGAATTATATTGACTTGCCCTTACCTTTGACCTACTTGGTCATCGATAATTATTTCATGCATAACGCGGAATTATGAACCATTACTCCATCTCACTATTATAGGATGCATCATGTCCACTATTGGAATACATAAGCGTCATTTCATGGCGAATTTGAGCAAAACTTAGGTTTTATAAAACTTTGAATTTTTTAAATATATAAAAATAGATAGTTACATACCTCTCTGATGTCTATTTCGATCATAGTTTTGAGATTATGAAAGGTTGGAGAAAATAGGGTTTATGGTAAGTTTTGAGTTTCGAGATTTTAAGGTTTTGTTTGGAAGTGAAAGGTTAGTTTTTACTAGATTTTGGGTTATGCAACTTCATGAAGTAAATAATGGCATGAAACATAGATAAATAGAGTTTCAAGAATTTTGGGGTTTTTTTTGCTAAGTGAATTTTTTGTAAATATTGAAAAATGAAAACATGTGACTTTATGAAGTAGTTTTTGCTATTTTTTTAGCAATTCCCAAACCTATAATTCATTCGTACTTATTTTTAAAAATCCGTTGGATTCGAATATCTGTTGGGTAATAAATTTTTGTTGTTGGGAAAATAGAAAAACAAATAAAAATTCTCCAAGAATATTATTTAAATTTTTCATTTTTTATTTACAATAATAGAATTATATGTATTTTGGATTTTTTTAAGTTAGAGTTTGAAATATATAGAATTTTGAAGGTTAAAAATAACTAAATGTTGAATCTATAAAACAGTTTTATATATTTTTGCGTGTTCATGAGTATTCTTGGAAGCATTTATGTTGCATGTGATTTTTAGTAAACTTCAAAATTCAGGTGTTATCAGTAATTTTAATTTTTTCAAGATTTGTTTCCTAGGAAAAAAATTAAAAACCAACAATAATAATAATAATAATAATAATAATAATAATAATAATAATAATATGAACTTTTAAACTTAATAACAAATCTAAATAATTAATAACAAATCTACAAAATATATTTATTATTTAAAATTTCATACTTACTTAAATTTTAACAAATTATATTTTTTATATAATTTTGCTTGAAATGAGTGACCTTTTTAAACATTAGTTTAGTTGAAGTTTTTAGATTTGTTAAATATGAATACCAATAAAGATAAAACTTATAATTCATCTCTTATTTTACGAATATCTTAAATCATCGAATGGGTTCAAATTTGATACTCACGACCGTGGTTTTAGAAAAAATGGACATCTTTAAAATAAAAACTAACAAAATAATGTTAAGGTATATGACGTGTGTCAATAATTGCTAGTTTGACTTATGATATATAGCCCCAACTAGTTAACGTTTGTGAATCAATATGCATAAAGTTTTTTTTTTAAAAATCAAATCATTACCCATAACGAGTAGATGTTGTTCTCAAATAATTAGTATATGCTGCAACTCTCCTATTTAATATGGATCAGTTTTGGTAAATAATTTCTCTAAAATTAAAGTAAGTTATCACGAAGGTTCAAACTCTAATGGCATAAAATAAGATTTTATTTTTTATAAAAAATCATTACAAAAATAATCTAAGTCGAGTTCCATATAAATCGAAGAACCTACAATTAATGTATGAACTACTTGATTAACTTGTTTGGAAAATTTATTTTGTTAAAAATAATTTTTTGTGATACTTACGTCTTAGTTTATAAGATAAAATTTCAACATATAAAATCAGAATCCGCATTTTAAGAAATACCAACAAACTTGTTCGATATTAGTTATGTATTTTAACAATCTATTATGTCTGATTCATCAAAATCAATGGTTATTCCAACCCTATTCGTTGAAATTTTAAAAAATAAAGTTTAAAAAATTAAGGATTATAATCTAGTTCGTCGAAATCCGTTTCACATATTAATCATGACAAGTGGGTTCGTAATCAAACCTCTATTTGAAGAAAAAATAACTCGAAGATCCCTGAAATCTTAATATACTTCAAACTAAGTCCAACATAAAAATGACAAATTGGATATCATAAGTGCTTTTACTATAGACTGGACATTAACCAACATGTAGGTGTAATTAAAATCATATTAGACTAACTATAAGCTAGCAAAATTGTCAAAAATTAGTCTAATATAGACTTCAGTGATTGGACATATAAGATTTCACAATGTAACTTGTATTCCTATGTATATGGTGTACTTTCTTATGTCATTGGTGATTTTTCTATAAATGGAGATGTATAACATGTTTATGTATAGTTGTTACAGGTCGAGCTATTAAGCTCATTAGGTCCATTATTAGAGAAGCTATTTTATAATGTTTATTTATTCCTCTGCAAATATACAATTAGGGTTAGAGAAAAAAAGAAACTCAAATATGTAACATTCTTATATCATAGTGAAATGCTTTTTTATGTTCTTTATTTTGTTTTGTGTATGAGCCAATTGTGATAAATATTACAAATTTATTTCTAAAACATTGTATCAGAGTGAAATGTAGGTTGTTGCAATTAAAGTTTAACAATGACGTCTGCATCAACAAAATAAAATTTTGAAAGATTTGATGGGGGGATCCAACTTTACATTATGGAATATTAAGTTGAAATCTTCTTTGGTACTACAATGATTGTGGAAGGTTGTAGATAATAACTTACTAACATAGATGAAAAAAGAGGAGAAACGCAATCTTCAAAAGAGGTCTCTATGCTGGATTTTAATTAATGTAAAAGACAATGTTCTTCACGAGATTAACGGTAAGAAGATTTTTGTATGCACGTAGAAGAATTTATAAGAACTTTATTTAGATAAATTAATTCTGTATCGCTTATACTTGGAAAAATGTTTATATGGTTTCAGGTTGAAAGAAGTCATGTCAATAATTGAACATATTGATAATTTTAAGTCAATTAATATGGATATAAAAAATATATATATCATAAGTCAGTTGTAAGAAATATTAAAGAGATAATGGATTACATTCACTCAAACCTTTAGGGCACAAACAAAACTTCATCAAAGAGTGGAGCCAAATACTACATGAGTTTGAACGGTGGTTATTCAAGGATGAAGTTGGTTTATATCTACAAATTAAAGATGATGCATATTAAACCTTTGTCAACTAGAAGATGATGATCGAGAAGCAGGCATGAAGAAATATCAACCGTATATATAATAGGTTAGACTTTTACAGTCATGAGTTCAATGAGTTTTGCGATGCTGAGGGAATAATACATCATGTCCCCTTTTCTTGGACACCACAGCAGAATGAGGTCACATAAAGAATGAACAAGGCACATTATGACAAAACACAAAATATACTCTCACGATAGTGTGGAAAATAATTTTTGGGCATAAATTATCAATACAACATGTTACTTGATGAATTGTTTTACATTAACGACAAAAAATTGTAAGAATTCTTTTGAGATTTGGTCTCGATCATTGGTTGATTATGAACAATTGAGGGTCTCCGGCTGTCTTACGTACACTCACGTGAGAAATGTTAAACTTTAGCCGACAATAAGAATGTGTATATTTATAGGATATACTACTTGATTTATGGTGAATGAAAGATGAATCGGGGCATACCAAACATATCTTACAAATTTGGAATAAATAGAGCCACCATAAAAGGCCAAAGAAGTCCAAATTCTGATTGGAATATTACCAACACTTAACAAGTTTTTGTCAAGATCCTCAAACAAGTTTCATCATTTCTTCCAAATTTTGAGATGAGCGGGAAAGTTTGAATAAAATTTAGCATGTAATGAAGCATTCCATAATGTAAATAAGTTTTTTTCTTCCTCCAAAATGTTAACCAAACCCCGTCTAAGAGAAAGTTTGTACTTGTACCTTGTAGTCTCGAACTAAATACTAATCAGGAAGGAATCAAGGGACTCTAAAATACTGTATTATGTAAGTAAAACTATATTACCAGCTGAAAATATGTATTTACAATCAAAGAAACACGTTTAGCATTAATAGTAGCAACTATGAATATAAAACCATATTTCCAAGCACATATTATAGTGATTATAAATTTAATCATTTAAGAAATGTGTCATAAAATCGTGATGTATTATAAAGACTAACCGAGTGGTCAACATAGTTAAGAAATTATGATATTCTTTTTTAGTCGAGAATGATAATCAAAGCCCATGCGCTGGTATAGTTTTTAATGAAGTTCTAGTATAAAAGGCACATCTCTTCAAACAATGAGTTCGAAAATACTTGGAGAGTTAAAACTGACAGAGGAATCAATAACTAAGGCTCAAGAGTAGAATTTCAACTCATATCTATGACATGAGATATCATAAACCAATCAATCAAGTTTAGATTTCCAGCATCAAACACGAAGACTTATCTAAAGAATTATAAACAAGAGTACTCATAAACCAAAAAAATAGTAGTAAAACAAATATAATATAATGATTTCAACATTTACCAAGCAGGTAAAGTGGTACAAAGTCAAGTTTGAACATTCTTCTCCATATGAGTAATACTTTTGGTTAAGACACTATCATTTGTTGGAAAATAAATACTCTTAACATTTTCAGTTATGACACCATTAACCTGGATATATTAGTCTAAGTCATTTGGCCTTTCAACTTAAAGGATAATATACCAAAATCTACTTAAATTAAGTTTGAGATACTCTTGGTAAAAGTACAAAATTAACTTATAACGAACGTCCATAAATGATTCATTAGCAGAAAAAAAACATTAATTATTATGAAGAAGTACTATCATTTATCCAAGCATAACGTTGAACAACCAAAAGTCATGAAAAAAATCAATATTTTAAAGTCAGAGCATCCAATTTCTTATGCAATATTGGCATTGCAACATCCGTTTCGTCATTGGTATCAATGAGTTATTTTTCAATAGACTAAAGATCTTCAACAATAGTAAGTTCATTTGTAGAAGCATTCAACTTTCATTTATAAGATGTCAGAACTTTACCCTGAATAGAAATACCATTCTTCATAAATTTTCCGATCTGGAAATTGGCCGAAAAAGTCTTATTGGTATGCAACCATACACTACCCAAATAATATCATGTAAAATATTTGTTCTTCAACTCTTCACTCTTGGATTGAAGCTCAAGGTTCAACAACATTTTCATTTCTCACAAAGGTTTAAGCTCAACATTAAATTGATTTTCATTATCAGTCATTGATTCAATAACAACTTTCACAACAGAACCTGTTTTTAAGGGTTCAACAACACCATCAAGAAAGATATGAAGATCATAAATATGAGTTACGTGATATTTTTTTTGGATAAAACATGGTTAAATCATTGAGGATAACCTGAAAAAAACAAGATAACATACACAATATATAATATGTTTGTATACGATAACATAAAATAAAACGTCAAGTATATGAAATAAATAAAACAACCTCATTTTACCTCAAATCCCAAATTTAAATTCATGTTAGTCAGTTTTATACGAAAGAGGTGGGTGAGGAGTGTCCTCTGACTAGCCAACGTGTGATGTTTAAGTGACAACTATAATCAAGTTGGACAAACCACTATTTTGATCCAAAGTCACAATATTTATAATATATATATATATATATATATATATATATATATATATATATAATGGAAGGTACTTGAAGCACATCTTTGGAAACCTTTGAAGTATCATCATCAAAAGTAATGAAAGGTTCTTAATTGACGGAATGGTTAACATGAACTTTGGTGGTAACAATATTTATAATATATATATATATATATATATATATATATATATATAATGGAAGGTACTTGAAGCATACCTTTGGAAACCTTTGAAGAATCATCATGAAAAGTATCATCATCAAACCACTATTTTGATCCAAAATCACAATATATATATATATATATATATATATATATATGTATGTGGAGCACATCTTTGGAAACCTTTGAAGAATCATCATCAAAGGTAATGAAAGGTTTTTAATTGACTGAATGGTTAACATGAACTTTGGTGGTAACAACCACACATTTTGTACTACGACACTCGGTTAACAACTTAAACAATCGAAGTAATCATCGACTAGGTGGGATCAACCATTATAACATCATCAACTTTAAAAACTTAAGCTCTAATAGTTTATCAACAAATAAATCTAGTTATGTTGATGGAGATTTTGAAACCTTATGAATACCTTTGCTTTTGTTTTTCTCAAGTCGGAAGCCAAAAAACTTATCAAAGTCTCATTTTAAGGATGCCTTCCATAGTCTGAGAATAAGGCTTCAACATGGAACCTAACATAGACTTTCCATCTCCATAAAAAAACCAAGAATTCATGACTTCAAAGTGGTAGGAGGCGATGAGGTAAAAGTTAAAGTTTTAATAACGTTTATCTCTACAACAGTCTCTACAACAAAAGACGATTGGGGAATAAAATAAAATGCATAAGTTAAAAGAGTAATTTGTTGTTTATGTGAGACATGGGTATATCACTTTCACTCTCAACATTTGATTTAATGATACCGATAATATTTTGAGAAATATTACCTCTGACTAAAGTCGTTTGTCTCTTACGGGCCATTTTATTCTTTTTATCTTTGGCCTCTTTAACATTAGTAGAACAAAGTTATTTGTCTTATCTAAGCTGAAATTAATCACCATGATTGATTTAAAACCTTCATAAATATTGACTTCGACATATGAAGAAACATAATAAATCTTCTCATAGCCTCAACCTTTGGCTTTATGCAATTTTGTTTTGAAATGATTCCCAATTACATTTTCTTCGATATGTTTATTCTCTATAAATCTCTTATTTATGATTATTTCTTAACCGACTTATTTGAGGGATAATATTTATTCACAACACCTTCCTTACGGGAAATGAAAACCGAGAAGCCTCATCGTACAATAAGACTTGACTACAACCATCGTTCACAAATTACCCGGAAACTAGGAATGAAGAATATGAATTATACAATTTGGCATCTTCTTCCATAAAGACAACATACTTTCGGCGAGTATATTTATCCCTATAAGTAGAAAAAGGAATTTATATAACATGGGATGAAACATATAAATTTATAAAACATAAATAAAACATATAAATATGAAATCAAAGAAGAAAAAAAGAGGTAAAAACTTATGCTTAAAAAATCCAATTTTGATTAAGAGGAGGATCTGTCCATCCAGACTTAGTCTTCTAGTTATCAGAGACAAAACAAATTTATCATTCCATACGTTGTTATAGGTGAGAAACTAAATTAGGTTTTTGGCGAATGGTTCTATTAGACAGAAGAATAATGAATTGATATTATGGTTGAAGACTTTGAAAGTATTAAATAAATCATTCAACAAAAAAGGTTTATAAACCCATATGAATAAAATTATATTCTAGTAGAGAACACAATTTTTTTTTGGAACGAGTTGACTATAAATATGTTTGTAACTTGACAAAATCTAAAACAATCGACAAAAAGATAGAAGTGAAATTTATGATTGAGAACGTAATTGAACAAAACAATTTCATCATCACGAACATTGAGGGGATTTTCCATGTTGATGGGAAACGTAACTTTAACGTTACGAGGAATTACCCAATCGATGAGATTTTTTACACATTTCTCTTTAGTCACGTACCAATATGGATGATCAACATGAATCATCATTTGTAGTTCGTTTAAAGCATTATCCCTTACCTTTGGAACGTTCGGCAAACATCAACGTCACATTGATCGTTATTTCATACAACTATAAAACTTATACATTATAGTTAAGAAATATAAAGTTTAACAAAGATATGAATAACAACTTTAAACGCTTTTCCCTCTTAACTGTCATTTTTTATTCTTATTCTGGATGGATGATGAATTGGTTGTGAAACATTTTAAATTTATTCATCACCAAAATAGCCAGTTCCAAACGAGCCATAATTTTTATTATTTTGACTATTGACTCTGAGAGCACTCATGATCTTCACTTATTATATCTATTTATAAGAGAAATAGAAGTTTTTTTTTAACAAAAACAACAAATTCCCAACTAATTTAAAAAACTCAAAGAATAAAAATAAAATAAAAGCAACAATTGAGTGAGAAAACAGAGAAAATGAATCAAAGATGACATAATCGGAAATTTATACCCAAATGTATGATTCATCAGCATTGTCGATCTTTTATATTCTACGAGTTGGAAAAATGTGTAGGAATGGCCAGATACTAGAAGCCAAAGATGACGCAAACGCATGCTTTAAATCGGTAAATTTTTTTACACGTGTAATCTTCTAGAAGTCACAAGCATTTTCACCAAAACAACACAAACAAGCCATTCAACTTCAAAAAATTGACTAATTGCAAATACAAAATATATTCAAATACCATGCCAACATAAAATCTTTTATCCATAAATATCCATCACAATATAACTTTGGCCCCAACAAATATGGTAAAATTCAGCTGACTACAGAGCCAAAAAAAAATCCAATTAACTAGTAAGCCCTTCACTTCGTCTTAATTAAGGATTATGAGGGCTATTTAAGAAATTTCAAAGCAAAGTCGAAGAAACAAATTAAGATCATCGACATTAAAGAAACTACAAGATAAAATAATGAATTAATACAGTTCTTCCCTCATCATTCACTCATATTTGGGGGACTACTGTTATACCTTCACAACAAGTTAAACCGAAGAATATTTCCAACTACAAAAAGATATTAAAGTAAAAACAACACTTCAAATCACATAATATTCCTTACTCTACCTTTCACCAATATACATGGAGGTTATTCAACTACAACCAACAAAGAATTGAAGCATTCTGAAGCTATTAGTAAGGTAACATTAGCTATCAATTAAGGAATATGTAACACCCTAGTAGCCTATTGCCTGTTAGATGTACAATTTCCTTTCGAAAAATAAAGTTTTTATCCTTAAAAGAAGTTTTGGCGGACACATGTTTATAATAAGCACGAACAATTTAGTGTAAACCTAACAAAAAATTTTTGTAGTATCAATTCGACTATAGTAAGTTAAAATAAATAGGTCTTAACCCTCTTAAAATTCTAACGAAATACAGTTTGATATAAAAATTTCAATTCGTAAAAACATAATATGTAATAGTTTTGGACGTGAAGACAAAACTTCAACAAAAACTTTGAATACATCGACAAATACAATATATACTTCAACTAATTCCAAATACTTCTGAAAAATCAAAACTAAACCTTCTCGATTATTAACTATAAAGACTACGAATATAATTAATTTTATCCATCTACATTGCTCAATCAATAATTCAGGTACTTGAAATCCGAAATACTTAATAAAAATTGTAGTAAAAAATAATCACCATATAGTTAAAAAAATACCAAACTTTTCTAATATCATCTTTATATCTTAATAATTACCAACTTCATTTAAATAAAAATTTAACTATTAATGAATGTTAATTAATTTATTTTTTATATATTTTACATCAAATATTCGTATACGTTTATATCCACTTCGATTTCAAATTAATTGCTGATTTTTCGTATGTGATAATTTTAAAAAGTAGAAAATTGATAGATTTTTTAAAAATAAAATAAAAAATTAAACAAAATACTAAAAAACCAAACCCAAACCTTTTTCATACATCATGACCAAACATTACATCCTAAACTAAGGAGACCAATAACATTCTTTAGCTAGGTTTTAAAAAATAAAAATAAAAATAGTTTAAATTATAAATTGGAATAAGATGCACCGAATATAAAGATTCGTTTCAAACAACACCCACCTAACTTTTCATTTAAGTCGCACTTACTCTATTATAATGGAATTAAATCGGTCCACTCGTATATTTAGGACTCTCAAATCTTCTGATTTTACATATTTCTATTTAGTGCCACTTTTTTTTTTTTTTTTTTTTTTTTTTTTTTTTTTTTTTTTTTTTTTTCTTCTCTTTTTAGCCAATCGTTAGTATAAATAAAAATATACTATAATCATGTTCTAGTTTATATGATATATTTAAAACCCAAATACGAATAAAACAACTTAAAAAAAATTGACCAAAGTTTTGGTATTTCTTTTTTTTATTCCGAACCAGTTTTTCTCTTCATTTTTTTAGTTTTATACATTTTAAAATCGGTTGATTTACAAATTGGGTCTAAAAACGATTAATATTTATATGTTCATACACATAAATATTCAATTTATTTATAGATCGAGATCTTTTTTTGGTGTTAAAAAGTATTAAATAATTGAAAAAAGTTCATACAAAGATCTTGAGCATTCCTCTCCAATTATTTCTACAAACGACTTAAGGGAGTCTTTGTGATACAATATGAAATAACATAAACTAAACTATCGAGACTACTAGACATCCGCATCAGCATCCGCAAATGATCCATCCGTCAAAGAAGTGTCAGGTCACGAACTGTATGCTGCATAGGATCCCTGCAAACAAAGGAAGGCTATTAATAATATTATTAGTAAGTCCAACCAGTCTTGGTGCCTTGAAATCGAAACCGAAGATCTGAAAAAATTCGGTGAGAAACCATAGAGGCAAGGGCCGGAGGGGAACCAAAGGTTCTTTGGTTCCTCTCCTTCCAAACGCGGTAGAATACCGCGGCGAAGCATGACTGCCAAATTGAAAGGTTTCGAGATTGAGACCAATTTGACGCTTCACAAACCCAAGACTGCCAACAAGAAGCGAGAATGAGGAAACCTAATCTAGAACTAGCGTTTGCCCAAATGCTCTGAGTGAAAGTACAATCATAGAATAGATGAGGGGTAGTTTCATTATCAGAGCTGCAAAGCATACAATGGGCTGGGATATTGTAATCCCAACCGAGAAGCTTGTCTTTAGTGACAAGCTTGCCCGAAATAGCGAGCCAGAGAATGAAAGAATGTCGTGGAATATTGGATTTGTTCCAAACTAACCCTGTCCACCCTACTTTGGGGTGGGGCACTCGAATGGCTTGATACGTGTTACTGATGGAGAATGTAGGACATCCTTCTTTCGCATTCCAAAAGGAGATATCAATAGATGATATGTTGGGAGGAGGGAGAGAGCAAATGAGGATTTGGATCTCCAGAAGACTAGCCCGACTTAGATCGAGATCTTTTAGTAGAATACTCAACTATTTTTAAAAATTGTTATTCAATGGATCATCTGGTTTAAGTGATAAAATTAACTAGACGTAAAATTATAATAAAAATTTAAATTTTGATGGATAGGTAAATAAAATCTTATTTCGATAGATGAACATAAAATACATTGGACTTGTAGGTAAATAATATATGTTTTGTATCCCATCAGTAAAAACTTATTCAATGTATATTTTCATGTTTAATGTGTGCGATTGTTTAGAAATTAATGTAAGATAGTCAATTGAATCATCTTTTAACACTTGATTTTTCAATATTTTTCTAATAATATAATTTTTAAAAATTTAAATATCATTACAAAAAATAGCCATATATTATTGATGAAAGATTAGGATACACTATATAAACCGAGAAATCTACCATTTGAACAGTTTTATAATTACTCATGAAAAATTATTTATAAAATATGTATATTTAAAATATAAAAAATTATCGGAAAAAAATAAAAAATTATAGTACGGTAGTTTCAACCGTCTGTCCAGGGTTGAGTCCTAGTATCTGAAGGCAGACTTAAAAAGCCACCTATATACGTTTTACATCCGATCATTCCGGAAGATGCTTGCAGTCTTTGTATTACCGCGGTTGTTGGCAGAGAGTTAACATATGCTTATTCCTCAGATACCGTCATTCTTCTTATCCGGAAGAAAAAGTTCACGATCCGTAGGCTTTCTACCTCCACGTGTGACATTGCTCTGTTCATGTGTACTTCATGTGATTCAGTAAACAAAATAATAAATTCCATTATTGTTAAATCGAATTATATAATTTGATGAAAAATACGAAATGATATTTTTTCAATAAAAGGATAAATATTAATTTTTAAAAATAGTCTTTAAAAATAATCGAGTTGGTTGAGTAAGACATGCTTAGACATTTTTTTGGGTGAGCTTATCATCTTGTGTGGTTTATACTATGGCGCGTCAAATTTTTTCTGTGCACACTTGTTGAGTTGTACGTCGACCGTGGATAATTAATGGTTGTTTGATTTTGAAAAAAAAAAACGTATAAAAATAAATTTGTATTTAAAAGGTAATAATAAAACATTATAGGGAACAAAATAAATTACCAAGGCGGCTAGTCAAGCAGAGTTGGTGGTGTTGTATTAGCAAAGTCGGGTTGGTGAACGAAGCAGAGACAAAAGCAGATATATATACCCACCATTTTTATCTTTTTCTAGATTCCAACATCGATTCTGATTAACCAAAAACCCAATCTCGATTCTCATTCTCATACCACCACTCTCACTTTTCACTCCTAAATCTCCACAATTCAAGGTTTGGTTCTCGTTCTCGTTCTCGGTCCCTTTCGTTTCTCGTTGGTTCCTCATCGCTAATTTTGTTTCGCTCTTCTCGTCTTTCTTTGAGTCTGTCTGAATCCGTTTGTCTGTTTGGTTCCTCGGAAAATCGATCCATGCAAAAGGGTTTACGTTTCCAAGTGTCTTTTCTTTGATTTTGTAGTTTTGTACATGTGTTGTTATTATCCTGTTCTTGATTTCGATGATTTCGATGCCATGAATAAGACAAGTGTTTATATATGTATATATGTATGGTTTACTTGTGGGTTTTGCAGAGGATTTAGTAAACTTTTCTTGGTTTAGTTTGTAGAGTTTGAATTTGAGCTTGATTGAACGAGATGGGATCGGGTCAATGGACTATAGAGAAGAGGAGTACTGTGAGGAACGAATCTTTTAATAAAGAGAATGATAATGCGCTTGAAACTGGGTGTCTTTCGATTATTGTGCTTGGTGCTAGTGGTGATCTTGCTAAAAAGAAGACTTTTCCTGCACTTTTCAATCTTTATAGACAGGTTTGTTTGAAGAATTTTGTTTAGAATCTTTAGATTATCTGATGAAACTAGTTATTGGTCATTTGATGGTTTTGCATTGGTGATTTTGAGCAGGGTTTTCTTCAGTCTAAGGAAGTTCACATTTTTGGGTATGCAAGGACTAAGATCTCGGACGATGAGCTCAGAAATCGCATTCGTGGGTGAGGCAATATTCTTTGTTTATTGAATGCTTTTGCCGTTTTGTTGTAAATATTTGTTCGATTAGTCCGTGTGGTCAACAAAAAACGCTTTCTCCTGTTAGTCATCGTTTTGTATCATTAGTGCTGATGAATGTTTAGTAGTTATAGATGTTCCCATGTCGGTGCGTTAAAATCATTGTTTGTTGGCTTTCGATTCGTTTATTCGTTTTGAGATTAGTTCTGTTTTGTTGTTGTAATACTTTGTTTTATTGGCAGATATCTGGTAAGTGACAAGCCTTCATCCAAGAGTGGAGAAGAGTTGTCGTGTTTTCTGCAACTGGTTAGTATATTTCTTCAAGTGCAAATGCTAGCACCGAATTGGTGTTGTTGTAATTACTAAGTTGTACTGAAAGATGATTATTGCAATAAATTTTGTAGATTAAGTATGTAAGTGGTTCATATGACAACCCGGAGGGATTTAAGCTATTGGATAAGGCAATCGCAGAGCATGAAGTCTCGAAAAACAGTTCCGAAGGATCATCTCGGAGACTCTTTTATCTTGCCCTTCCACCATCTGTATATCCTTCTGTATCCACCATGATCAGTAAATACTGCATGAATAAATGTGAGTTTTTCTTTCCTATAAAAGAGTTGCATTTAGGTCGCTGTCAACAACCAGAAAACATGGTTTTTTTTTTTTTTACTTTTGAAGCTTGTCCATATTGATTGGGGGTGTAAGTTGTCCTTAGAGGCTGCCTGAAGGGGTTGTTTTTAATACGATCATGATGAGAGCTTTGAATAATATTTTCAGCTGATCTTGGTGGCTGGACTAGAATTGTTGTCGAGAAACCATTTGGCAAGGATTTGGAATCTGCAGAAAAACTTAGTTCCCAGATTGGAGAGCTGTTTGATGAATCACAGATTTACCGTATTGATCACTATCTTGGAAAGGAATTAGTGCAAAACATGGTAATACGCCTTCTATTTTTTAAATATATGTTCATCTTTTTGTGACTTCACTCAGATTTACTTAAACTTCCTTCTGTCACTCTCAGTTGGTCCTCCGTTTTGCCAATCGCTTCTTTTTACCCCTTTGGAATCGGGACAACATTGACAACGTTCAGGTAAGAGCAATGACATGTAGTGATTTGCACTGTAATAAGGTGGTAATGAAGATAGTCCCTGGTAATGACCTGTAGGTGTGGTCCTTTTAGCATTGAAATGCTAGAAACCTTACGTCTACTTTTTCTGTCTTATTTTGTTGAAGATCGTCTTCAGGGAGGATTTCGGAACTGATGGCCGCGGTGGATATTTTGATGAATATGGGTATACTATCTCTATATGCTTCTCCCAATTTTTCCTTAAGACAGATTAAAATGTTGATACAATTTTGCGTGATCTGATCTTTTTCAATTTTATTCCAGAATTATCCGTGATATTATTCAGAATCATCTATTACAGGTGAGTACCTTGCCGTTAATATTGTTATTTCAATTGGCAATAAATGCTATTATTATATCGCAAAGGGTTATGTCTATTCTTGAAATATTCAAAATAACTGGAACTTATGTTAACTACAGGTCCTTTCTCTCGTTGCTATGGAGAAGCCTATCTCCCTCAAACCGGAGCACATTCGGGATGAGAAAGTGAAGGTATTCAAAATACACTCTGTTGTTGAAATGCCACTTGTAGCTGTGTTCAACTACTTCAGATCATATTTGTTATCTGCAACTTTTCTTGTGTTCAGATGACATGTGAAAGAAGATAGTGTTTAAACTTTTGTGATTTTTGTAAGAATTACTTTAGAAATTTTTATAGAGTTTTCATTCTTTTTTGAAGCTTTCTGCTCTCATTGTCTATTCCAAGTTAGTGGCTGACTATGCTGTAACATTTAGGTTCTGCAATCGGTACTTCCCGTAAAAGATGAAGAAGTTGTTTTAGGACAATATGTTGGCTACACCGACGATCCAACTGTTCCGGATACGTCAAACACTCCTACGTTTGCTACCATGGTTCTTCGGATACATAATGAAAGATGGGAAGGTATCATCGGATTACACAATCTTTTTTTTTCCTGGTATACAGTCAATACCTACCTCCTATTTAGGTATTGATTGTATATCTTCATTTGATGTCTGAGTCATGTTGGATTATATGTTCTTTTGTCTACTGGCTGATATATTGATTGATCAACAGGCGTTCCTTTTATACTCAAGGCAGGAAAAGCATTGAATTCGCGAAAAGCAGAGATACGTGTTCAATTCAAAGATGTTCCTGGTGATATATTCAGATGTATGACGTTGGACTTTGAAATCATAGCTATTGTTTGCATGATCTTTCTTGAATTAGCTGTTGCTCATCTATATGCTTTTAAAGTCAAAGTTACACAAATCAAACTTTGGAGCATATTTATATCGATAAATCATCCTTTAAAATATAATAACAATAGGCTGTAATCAGATAGTCTTGCTATTCCTATCGATTCGAATTTAAATTGTCATCTTTCTTGCAGGCATATGTTTGTTTCTGCAGTTCCTTGAAGCTTTATTGACTGATTTTATATATAAACTTTTTCCTAATAGGTGCAAGGCAAGGGAGAAACGAATTTGTGATACGCTTGCAACCTTCTGAAGCTATGTACATGAAGCTAACTGTAAGTGTCTAATTCTGTTATTTTAACACTTTTTTAGTATCAATAATCACATACTAAGGCGTTGATACGCTCCAAGCGTTAGTTCCCCTTGCATATCAACTTCTCTTTGTAATTTTTGCATATCTTCTATGCCTCTGCCACAGGTCAAGCAGCCTGGTCTGGACATGTCAACAGTACAAAGTGAACTTGACTTGTCATATGGGCAACGTTATCAAGGTGTTACTATCCCGGAAGCATATGAGCGTCTTATTCTCGACACGTATGGCCCCTTCTATTCTGTGTATTGGATTCATAGAGGCTATAAGGCATGAAAATTTTATAAGGCCATTTAAAACTCTATTTTGAAACTATGTTGCAGAATTCGAGGTGATCAGCAGCACTTTGTACGCAGAGATGAACTGAAGGTAAAGATTTACCAAGCTTGATATAGTACATGTACGGTTGGGGTTTATCCGAGTCTTTGTTGATTTTATTTTTCTGCTTACAGGCTGCGTGGGAGATTTTCACCCCTCTTCTGCATCGGATTGACAATGGTGAAGCGAAGCCGATCAAATACAAACCTGGAAGCAGAGGTCCTGTAGAAGCTGATGAGCTGCTTGCTAAAGCTGGTTATGTTCAAACTCACGGTTATATATGGATTCCTCCTACTCTGTGAGACATAGCTGTACTTGCTATACAAAGTTTGCTGCATAAGTTTATGTTTTCGTAGGGTTTACATATCTGTATCACATCAATAATGTCATCCTACTTCCTGCTTTCTACGCCCTTCATACTCTATGCGGCTGACTGGTTTATGTTGTAACATTTATCTGGCTTTGAAGTTGTATTGCATCGAGTGAGTTGTGTAAAAGCACTTAAATGTAGAAAGTACTGTGTTTTGCAATAATAAGAAATCTCAGTTTTTTCTCTTCACTAAAGCTTTTTAGAGTTATCTATCTAGTTATGACAGCCTTTGATACTGTCGTTTTTAGCTTTTTATCGGAAACTTGTACCTTTCTTTAGTTTGTCAGCGTTTATTGGAACTTGGATACCTGTAGTAGATGGAAAATGAGGAAGTGCCTCCTGATGCTGCGAGAAACGAAGAAACACTGCTAAAAATGTCTTGAGCATAGGTATTATTAGCTCTAGTGCTGCAAAGTAGTTCTATGATGTCCGTAACAAAGTGTGCTTAGATAATATAGCTCATAGTGCTGCAAAGTAGTCCTATGATGTGCTTTTAGATAATATAGCTCATAGTGCTGCAAAGTAGTCCTATGATGTCCGTTACAAAGTGTGCTTTGGTAATATGGCTCATAGTGCTGCAAAGTAGTCCTATGATGTCCGTTACAAAGTGTGCTTAGATAATATAGCTCATAGTGCTGCAAAGTAGTCCTATGATGTCTGTTACAAAGTGTTAAGTAATATAGCTCAGTGCTGCAAAGTAGTCTTATGATGTCCGTTACAAAGTGTGCTTAGGTAATATAGCTCATAGTGCTGCAAAGTAGTCCTATGATGTCCGTTACAAAGTGTGCTTAGGTAATATAGCTCATCTGCTTCATATATCCCACGAATTGGCCGATCGGCTTAATCACCGAGTCGGAACCATAATTACATAATGAAAGCAACCAGATTGAGCATACTTTTAGAATGTAATTGCAAACAGATTTGCTTGTAGTTTTAACAATGGCTTCATCGATGTTATAGCGGAATATAGAGCAATGCATATACAACAATTTATGCAAACCCTAACTATAGTTTCAGGAGTAGAATGTGTAGTTCTTCGCTTCGAGTAAAATTTCCCTAAATCCTGCAATAGCCGCTAAGAACATCAAAGTGACCCCAAAAAGGATACAGCCCTGAAATATCATATGAACATCGATAAGATTGGTTATATATGAAGCAAATGAGGAAACAATTAAGCATTTAAGCACTCAAAGATTTACCCAATTGATCCACCAAGATAAGCTAAACTTTCTTGTTTGTTTTAAGATGAGCCACATAATGCAAGGGAGCTGAAGAGCAGAAATAACAATTCGGTTAAACAATTTTTTTTCCTGAGTGTAATTCCTAAAGAGTCTTCTCGAGACATCTTAGCTAACAACACAAGACCAGAACACAACTTACGAAGTATGTTGTCGGCCCCAAACAAAATCCTCCGAAGAACGACAGAAGAGCACCGAAGAAAGGTATTGTAATGGCAACAAACAGTGTGAAACCTGCAATTATAATAGTTAACTCTCAATTTCAAGGACTCAAGTTCAAGGACTCAAGTTCAAGGTTGCTTTCTTATGAAACAATGTTACTTACTTACTTACCCACATAGGTGTTGCGTACGATAAAACTAAACATTTTGGAGTACCGAAAATGCATCTTCTTTACCAAAAAGGTTTCGATCATGTCAAACACTGGCATTGCAAATATCTGCAGTGACAACGAACAACGAACAACGTTACTTCTAACTTCTAACTTCAATTGACTGTCCATAAACCACGAAGAAATCTGATACGTACTTGGTAGCCTCCTATTAGATGAATGGCGACAAACATGTTACCCACTGCAATCAGCCAGACGGGTTTCTCTAACGAAGCGAAGATGTTTTCTGCAACATCATTTCCAAAAGCTCGGTACCCAAATAATGCTACAGGAAAGTAGCAAAAAGTTATAATGATATAAGCACCAACTACTCCTTTCCACATGGGTATTTTTGATGGTTTCTCAGGTGTAGATGGCATTGTTGCTTGGATCTCTAATACCACATTGTGCCCGGAGTAGGCAAATGCGACTGTACCTAGCGCACCAAAAAAGTTAAATATATTTTCTGCCGAGCTCTCGGCCTTATATGAATATTCCACATCTTTCTGTTCACCTACAGCAGCCGAACCTACCCAAGCAATGGTCGAGTAACTGCATAATTTACAATACACTGTAAGTCCCAAAATCATCAACTTAGGCATTGTTTGGTGTATTAGGCCTTTTGGCTTATAACTGTGTTTGGTTGGTTCAACTTTCAAATAAGGTTGAAGAGCTTTACCCCACCGACATGACCGCGGCTACCATCGAGACACCGGAGATAGCATTGAAATTCGGGAGGTGAGATACAAGAAACTGAACGGATCCAAAGATGAGGACCCAATAAGTGAGTTTAATACGGTGGCAGTTCTCACAGACTAGTTGATGAAACTGCTGTAATGATTTGCCTCCGGTGACCATATAAACTATGCACAGGCTTACTTGTACAAGAAGTTGTTGAGGTACCACTATATATAGACCAAGTTTTTCACCAAAAGCATACTGACCCAGTTCATGGTACCTATCGAATCTCTTACCCGGAACCATTTCATGCATTTCCACCATTTGCCAAAGAGTAAATAGTGTAATAACCCAGGATAGCACCAATATCACAACACCAGGTCCCCTGTACATGATTATATGTTTTATTTTAGTCTGTAATCAACATGTTTTTCTTATATAATCAAAACAACATGTAAGCATTACTAGGCTTTGAACCGTAATAAAGCCACCGACTAAAAAACGTCTGGTTTTAGTGCATTGATTTATTTACTTCCATGACATAGTCCGTCAGACTAAAAATTGTGTATTGACTATTGACTATCCATTTTGGATAAAGTTAGTCCCGCACATGTTTATTTAGGAGACTGATTTTATCGAAAATGGATAGCTACAGAGAGTATGTGTCACGAAATGGATAGTTGCGCGGGACTAACTTTATCCAAAATAGATAGTCATAAAACTAAATCTCGACGATTTTTTAGTCGAGCTCTCTGTCACGTAAGTGGATAGTCAATCGATTGATCAGTCTTAAAAGGCGCAGTATTACCATCCAAGATCCGACATGGCATGAGGCAGACCTAGGACTCCAGCTCCAACAATTACATGATTGTATGTCTTATTATTGTATGTAATTAATATGTTTTCTTTATATAGTCAAAACAACATGTAAGCATTACTAGGCTTTGATATGTGATTAAGCTTTTGACTATTCATTTTCGTGACAGATAGTCCATCGTCTAAAAAACGTCTTTAGTCCATTGTTATCCACTTCCATAATATATAGTTCGTCGACTAAAAATCGTCTATTGACTGCCCATTTTTGGACAAAGTTAGTCCCCGCGCATGTCTATTAAGGACACTAACTTTATCGAAAATAGATAGTTGAGGGATTATCTGTCACGAAATGGATAGTATAAGACACGCTATACTATCTCTATTCAGGACGATCTTTTGGCTGAACTAACTTTCACGAAAATGGATAATCAATGAACTAATCGGTTTTAAAAGGGCAGTATTGCAGTATTACCATCCAAGATCCGACATGGCATGAGGCAGACCTAGTACTCCAGCTCCAACAATTGCAGTGATATTATGGACAATAGAGTACCACCATTTAGCATTTCTTGAAGAGCTAATCGGAACCAAATCTTCGACATCTTTCATCATCTCTGTTGATTCCATCTGTAATGAAAACAATATATTGCTTTCAACGTTGGATAGATACAAAGTTTAAGGATCAAAGTAGGACACAAAAACACAAGACAATAGTGTAGTAACACTTACCCTTCTTAGCCTGTTGGTTTCTTTGTACTCTGGTCGTTGATCTTCCATTAACAAGAGCTAAGAATCTTTGAACAGACGGAAGTGAAGGTGGTAGCATTATAGTAAGAAGAGGCCTAACTAGGGGACCCAAGAGTAGACTGCTTTTGCTGGACATTCAAAGTCTATTGAAGGAGACAAAAGAAGAGGGTATTGATAGAGAGCTTCCTCCTGACCGACTTCCTAATACTGCCAACTTTGTTTGGAGCTTCATCACTTTGGTCAAGTTCTCTTTGTCAAAGTATTCAAATCTTAAACAATAGTTGTATTTAATTTTTTTTTTTTTATGTTTTTTTTTTATATTTCGTTTTTGCTAGATAACGTCATTTAAAAAAATATATATTTGTAGCTATATGTTTAGTAAATTATCTTTTTTTTTTAAAGATGTATTTATATATTTTATTAAAATTTTCGTCATGATTTTTATTTTTTAAAAACTAAAAAACCTATGTATGTATGTACACATGTTTTCTTTCCTCTAATTTCTATTATTGAAAAATAACATTGTTATTCAATTTTGGAGAACTTAACTAAGAGCCCAAATATATTTTCATCAAATCTGCAGAATCTTCTTATTCAAGAATGAACTTAAAGAAAAGACAAAACTTGATTTCCAAAGCATTCGCTTAGACTAGCTTGATCCAGTGATGATTTTCTTAAATTCCACGTGAAACTAAGTATCCCTCTTCCCTTACTTCCATGTGATCTATTGCTGCATCCATATTTAAGCATTTGAACCTGAAAATAAGACTACTAAAAACATGATCTAATTATGAAGTTATCAGATCTCATCTTACACTTAAGTAAGATATTAATTACACTTAAGTAAGATATTAATAACTTTTAGTGTAAGAATGGTCAACTTCCAAAAGGCATCACACTAATGGAGATGTATTCTTAAATTATATACTGATCTTTCTTCCCATGTTTAACCGATGTGGGATGTGGGACTTTGGTCGCACCTAACATATATCTTGACAAAACATACATTTTGAAGCCAAGCTAATATTCTTTTTTTGCAAGTTAGTATCAACATGGATCCATCCTTTCATGGTCTTCCATAAAAAATGAAAATTTAGTGGTAATAATATTATTGCATATTTTAGCAAACAAATTAGAAGTTGGGTATTTCAATCTTATGTGATTCCAGGTAGCTTTAGTGATAAAGTCATATGAGTTGCCTAATGTCTAGATTATCTTATCTTTTTTTTTTATCATTATGAACTTTAAGTTTCTCAATCTTATTAATATCAAAGGTGGTAACCCTTATTTTCAAATTATTTAAATCGTTTTTGCTATTAATCCAGGAATAATTAACTTTATCAGTAGAGTACCAATCATTACTTTCATCATTTAAAAATTGGATTAAAGGCTTATTTCAAATCCATTTGTCTAACCAAAAGTCATTATCACCAGTACTTAGTCAGAGAATACGAGGCTCAACAATATCTTTTATATAAGTTAATCTTCTCGAGGTTATTAAACATTTTGAAGTTTTTTTGATTTGAAGATGATGTATGTTTTTGCAATAAACAGAGTGCATAAAATTGGCCGAAAGGTATTTGTTATTACGAAAGTTAAACCAAAGCTTGTAGACATATGTATCATGAAAATAATTGAGTTTCATTACATCCAATCTACATTCTCTGTAAGGTTTACACAGAGTTTCCCACCTTCACTAGTGAATATCATTATAAAACTATTCAGATCCCCAAAGTACTCTCTTAAAGATTTGTTCAATTTTAATAATAACATTTTTAGTTAAAGTGAAACTTTGGATATAATAAGTTGGTATTGTCATTAACACTAACTGAATTAGTACTAATCTGCCTCCAAAAGAGATTGATTTAGTATCCCATTCATGTATTTTAGATATTATTTTGTTAACAAGATCATCATATGTACTAGCCTTATTACTACTATTTATAGTGACACCTAAGTATTTTATAAGCAAGACTTTGTAATTGGATCTATTAGACTATTCTAAGGACTTAATTCTTTGGAAGTTAAACTTATCACAAGTATTTAAGATAGATTTATCAGTGTTTATACTTTGATCAAAGACGTCTTGGTATAACTTTAAGAAGTTGTTTATTCTAATAATGCTATTCTTAAATCCATTTTTAAAGATGACAAAATCATCAGCAAACACAAGGCAATTGATGGTTAATTGATTTTCTGGTTTTAAAATTCATGTCATGATATCAATTGAATAGGTTGTCAATACCTCTAATGAGGGTTTTTTGAACAATAATAATTAGGTTGGGGGAGATGAGACCCCCTGCCTAATACCACTGAGACCTTTGAAATAATCTTTAAGATATCCATTAATCATAATAGAGAAGAAAACAGAGTTTATACTATTTTTGATGAGATTCATATAATTTTTATGAAAAACTAAAGGTTCTCATAATATTTATTATAAAAGTGTGTGATATTCTGTCGAAATCCTTTGTCGTATCAATTTTTAATGTAATGTTACCACCAATTATTATCATTGATGTCATGAATGATTTCTTGAGATAAGAGGATTTGCTCATGGATGTTTCTTCCATGAACAAATCCTTATTGTTCTTGAGATATAATCTTAGTCAAAATACTGACCAACCTCTCATTAATACTTTTAGAGATAATCATGTTGAAAACAGTTCAAAGACTTATTGGTATAAAGTCTTTTAACTTATTAGGATTTTTAATTTTAGGAATAAGACGATTGTGGTAGAGAATATACTATTCAGATCAATTTTCCCATTAAAGTATTCATTGATTGCAGGATAAAGATCATCTTTAATTATATTCTAACAAGTTTGATAAAATATTTCATTGAAGATAACACATTTTACATAATTGTTTTTATATTTTATACATATTTATGTTTACAAATTTTTCTTGTCTAGGGAGAAATTTTTTTATTTTCAAAATTTTGTAAAAAAATGCCTTTTTTATTATGTTTTAGTTCTTTAATTTCATTATAAGTTGTATTTAGTAGCTCATTGAAGCTCGATCTATTATATTATATTTGATTTTTTTACTTTTGACTAGATTTGAAATTTAAAACTAGAATGAGTCCGGTTTCTAGTTTATGCAAGTTTAAAATTTTGATTATATATATATTAGGTTTGGTTATTTGGTGAACATTCTTATCTTCATATATTTACTTTTGGTGGAAGTCACAAGGAAGATTAGTGATTTTTTGGACTCCATATTCGTACACATCTTTGACTTGCACCCACGCTAAAAAAAGTTGTTAAAAACATTAAAGAAAAACTTCTTTTAGTATGCACACAAATATTGTAATTAATGTTTGGCTTTGGATTTAATTAATCTCTAACATTCTTAATTTTGATGCATATTAACTTTTTTTAATATGAGTTGATAAACTAATTTTGTAAAACTAAAAAATAAGGGTAAAAAATATTACACAAAAATATTATTTCTTTATGACCGAAAATATATAAAAACCAAGTAATTCAGATCAAGGTATCGAAGTCAAATACTGATATCATGTGCTATCTCACCTCTGATTTCCTCTCTATCGGTCAAATTATTTGACATTTTTTGAACTTTCGAAGAAAATCAAACAAAAATTGATTTTGTTTTAATTTAGTTAAGTTTTATCAACAACGATTTTTTTTGAATTAAATGATAACCACTTATGGAATAAATGAAATGGTTATGCCATTAAAAGTAAAACAATAAAATGTAAGCAAACAAAAAAAGTCCAACAATTAAAAGTTTGAATTATTTATAAAAGAGAAAAATACCTGAAAATACCCACTCAACTATCTTATTATCCGGCGGTACCCGCTTTTAACATAGTGTTAGACTAATAAATTGGACAAAAATACCCCTCCACTATATATACCCATTTTTCATTTCCAACCACTTTTTCGACCATCCTATCACCCTAAACAAACGCAAAATTCTAATTTTAGAAACCACCAGAAAAAAACCGTTCGACTTCGTGATACTCTCTCTCAAACCCAAAAACCTTACAGCTTTTCACCGTTCGCACCTTCGACACTATCGCACCGGTCAGCGTCTTTTACTCACTCGGACTACACACCTTCAATCTCTTTCGACAAAGTTGTCGTGAAGTCGTCTCTGAAAGCTTCAATCTCGTTCTCCGGCCGGTGAAATTTAACAGGTATGTATTATCGTGGAAAACGTATTTTTTTTTTTGCGTTTTTTAACAATTTGAACCACTTTTTTCTCTTAATTCACGATAGGCGTTGCTTTTTATACTAGAATGAAGTATCTACTAACGATAGTTGCTCAGTTTATGGGTTTATAGTCGAAGCAAGGGTAGAATTTTAGTTGCATGTAATACTAATACTCTCCTGAGAAATATTATGTATGTTAGATGTGCATTAGGTAGTTCATTGTTGATTTTGGTGTTTGTTGCATAATTCCCAGATCCCTGCAACGTGCATGTAAAAAGTGTAACGGTTCGCATCCTGATCACCCACTATGCAAACAATTCGCAGCTCAAGCTGCGAATTGTCTGTTAAAACAATATTTATATGTATACAATTCGTAGCTTGTGATGCGAACTATTTTTTGACATTCCAACTGATTTGTGTTTGTGCAGAAAGTATGACAAAAAAACCTAGCTACTACAGATCAGGGTTGGTGAGCCTTCTGAAGCTACTCAAAGAAATGCGTATTACAAGGGCCCACATTGAAGCTGCAAGAAACACACCCTTCTACACGCTTCTGAAAAGGGCGTTCGAATTCCGTAATGAGGAAGAGCTGCCAAGGAAAACATTATACCAAATCATTCAGTATATCATCAAGAAATTCTCTCTGGAAAGAGACGCCTTTATGATTGGAAACAAGTATGTAAAGCTAACTGAAAACGATATCAAGATCATATTCGGGTTGAGGCATGGCACCAAGAAAATGGAGTTAACAAAAACCGGAGCTTTTCACAACAAATATGCACCCGGCGAGGAGGACGAATCAAGGATGATGAAGAAATACTTCATGGGTAAAACTGGCAGGAAGGTAGCAGCTAGTAATACCAAAACAATAACAAATGCCATTATAAAGGTACGTCTAAAATGGACTTCATCTTTATAGAGCAAGATTCTGTACATTTCTAACATAGCATGTTGTCATTGGTTTTACAGGAGGGTATAGAGAAGGCCATAAACGAAGGAGGGGAACATGAATTGGAAGACATGGCGAGGCTGTTGATACTGTTTTTGTGCTCCACGCTATTCTACTTCGTATCTGGAGATATCCTGGGCTGGAGCACGGTTTATTACGTTGAAGACCTCAACAGAATAAACAATTATGACTGGGCTGGATCAATACTGTTCAAGCTTCGACAGTCTATCAGGAGTTTCTTAGCAGTAGAAAGAGCTGATAAAGTCGTCGGCTGCGTCGCCCTTGTAGTTGTAAGATTGATCTATTCAATATAAAAATTAGTTATGTACATCGCATCGTGTTGATAAAACTTGTCCCCATGCAGCCCTTCATCATGGAGCACACAACAATCGACCACGAGGTAGCGAAGCCAACCTCGTTACCAAGGTTTTTCGAATGGTTGGGGTTAGAGTGCCAATCATCAACCATGACATATCTTATTAGAACACCCTACCTGGATAATGACCAGGTATAAGCTTTATATATGTATTGAACTGGGGGTGCATACAGTTCGCAGCATATCATGCGTTTTGCTTAGAAAAATGTTTCAATCATTTCGCAGCCTGATATGAATTTTACTTCGCAGCTTCTTTTTCAACACAGTTCGCATCATATGGTTCACAATTAGTTCGCATCATATGGTTCACACTTAGTTCGCATCATATGGTTTACATTTAGTTCGCATCATATGTTTTACATAAAGTTCGCAGCATATTGTCCCATACGCATTTCGCAGCTCAGCATGCGAAATGTGATTTAAAATCACACATTTCGCATCATGTGATGTGAACTGTTTATAAAAAACAATTTGTTTGTCTACACTCTCATACTTTCGAAACAATTAATTTACTTACATGTGCATCTGTTGGTAGGTTTTAGAAGGTCCATTACAGCTTACCGAGGCTGAAATTGAAGCTTTCGGACCACAAGAAGATAATGACGATGCAGAAGCAACGGTATCTACTTCACCGGAAGAAAGACCTAGGAAGAGGACGAAAAGCACAGCATCAAAACCAAAACAAAGGAGACGAGCATCACAGAATGTAATGAATAAGGTGATGTCTCCCATCGAACACCCAACACCACCCGAGCCATCGATTCCACCACCAAGACTCCCCAAGAAAACGATTCCACCACAACCGAAAGGCAAATCCAGGCAAGAGCCCTCCGACACCGACACAACCAGTATGAGTGAAACAATCGGTGATTATTTATTCAAACGCAGAGAACCTAATCCCGATATTGCTCCTCCATCAAAGCGTTTGAAGACATACGCCGACAAGAACAAGTACGAGCGAAAAATAGATCAACAGGTCAGAGAAGTAAGTATGACTTGAATCTTAAATAATCACTACAATCAGCACTTAATATATTTCTAAAAAGTTTGCTATCATTTTTGCAGCTGAAAGAATTGAAACGCAAGATAGCGGAACTTGAAGCACAACAACTCCACAATGCTATCTCTCAGCCAATTTGCCGTATTGAAAGCCCAATAAAGCAGGTACCAGCAGCACTTCCAGAGGGACAAAAATCCACTGATCAGCAAGCATCCGTGTCTAATGCTGATCAACACCATGCTGATGGAGTACTGCCGAAAGAAAGGGACAATGATTCCCACAATTCACCCATCATGGAGACACATACAGAGGAGGTAGATAATGTAAGTAGATGATATGATGCTATCAAACAAATATCAGGACTCTTGTGTAGTCCTGTCCAAACGTTTCGCAGCTTAAGCTGCGAATTATGTAATAAACTGGTGGGTTGGTTATTACACAATTCACATGCTGAGCTGCGAATTGTTAGGAATATATAACATATATATCAGGTCAGGATGCGAATCGTTCTCACCAATGATTAACTTATGCTTAACCCTTCCACCCTTTTGTTTTTTTTGATTTTTGTATGAAATAGGAGACAGAAAGACAACAACAACACCCGCGGAAACAGCAAGACCAGCAGCAACAACAACAACAGCAACAAGAACAACAACAACAACAACAACAACAACAGCTACAACAAGAAGAACACCCCCAGTAACCACAACAACAACAACAAGAACAACAGAAACAACAACAACAACAGCAACAAGAAGAAGAACACCCCCAGCAACAGCAACAAGAAGAAGAACAACAACAACAAATCCAACAACAAGACCAAGAAGAACAGAACCAGCAACAACAAGACCAAGAAGAACACGAACATCAACAACAAGAAGAACACCCCCAGCAACAACAACAAGAAGAACACCACCAACAACAACCCCAGCAGCCACAGATAACCTTGGCGAAGAGAGAAAGGCTAACTCAAGAGATAGCACCTCAAGAGTCAGAACCTGTCCATCCCGGTGAGAAGACAGAACTACTCAGCAGGAAGGACCATCCTTAGAAGACAAAACCACTTCTTCGGTGGAACCTCAAAGACCAACGGTGCTGTCAGCAAAGTCAGAATTGCTAAGCCAACGTCAAACTATAGGCCCGGTAACAAATCAACTGCCAGCTCCGGAGTCCCACGATAATACAGTAAGTTTACCCGATGCTTTTGTTGATGGTATTTACACTCAAGTTTCACAGACATTTTTAAATGAAATTGATAATGTATATTACGATTCTATAATACAACGGTCTTTGGAGAACATGTCGGAGGATGACTTTAATGATTTCTGCCGACACGATCCAGATCCTATGCCGAACAAGTCAACGGCAGTGGTTGTCGCTGACCGTGCGGTAAGGCCTACTTATAATGATTTCGCATCATAACATAAGATTTGTGTCTAATGCTGAATGGGGTATTACAAACCAATATCAGGGTAGGATGCGAACTGTTCAGTGGAACCTCGAACAGTTCGCACCCTACCCTGATAGATACTAATAAATTTATTTTACTGGAACCTTACATTTCGCAACCTAAGATGCGAACTGTTTGAACTCGTTGCACTTATAATCACTAACGCCCTTCTACTTTTGATTTTTGTTATTTACTAAGCTCGAGCCCAATAAAGAGATAGAGGAGCCAAGTTTTGCGCTACTGACACAAACACAGCCTCAAGTGGCAGAGGAAGAAGAAGAGTTCGTAATAACAATACAGGAACCGCCAGTAGTAGAATACAGCGACTGGCCAAAGAAAACAAAAGTAACTGACCGTATCGATGTGGAAGAATACCACAAGATACAGTTGGTTAAAGCCTACGAGAGCGACACCCCTGATCCAGTGGTATGGCAGTTACCAGAGTCCAAGTTTACATACTGAATCAGGGTGTAAGCGAGTGATGTCATGGCACTACCTTTAGAACTGGAGCTGGACGTAAAGGTATCCAATTGTCAACCAATTCTATTTTCAATGTTTCAAATATGTATTCTATATTTAACATAAATCTACAACTCCTTTGTTAGCTTATCGATGCTTGGATTCGAAAGATGCTTGAAGAAGCAGACTACAAAGTCCTATGCACTAAAGCTAAAGGAGAGCATCACGACGCCATACTGATTTCTGGCATGACTGCGGTAAGTTTAGCTCAGGTAAATTGAACAAAGTTCTCAGAAATGTTCTCACTTTAATATACTCTTGCTTGGATGCAGCATCAAATGAGAGCAGGGTGGCAAGTGGAAAATTTGGTGGACATGGCTTTTAGGAAGGGGCACAAAAATGCCAACATCATCATGGTTCAAGTGTGCACCGAGACGAAGGACAATGTAAACCACTGGACGTTGCTCGCCATCGACGTCGACGGCAGGACAATTTCAAACTACAATTCGCTTCTGCCTAAGCTCTATGCCACAGACACCACCACAAGGACACCTGCACTACTGGTAAATATTCCAAACTATACACTTAAATCTTGAACACATTTTAAGTATGCATGCTGCGAAATGAGATCTGGTAGACTGCGAATTGTGAGTAAATCAATTGTTTTTCGCAGCCTATCCATAACTCAATTCGCAGCCTATCCATGTTGGATACAATTCGCAGCCTGTCCATAACTCAATTCGCAGCCTGTCCATAACTCAATTGGCAGCCTGTCCATAACTCAATTCGCAGCCTATGAAGGCTGTCATTCAATTCGCAGACTAAGGTGCGAATTGTGTTGGATTCATTGTCATATAATTCGCAGCCTGAGGATGCGAATTGTATGTCACCAACTGTTTTTGTTTTTGTGCATATTCGTAACACTAATTATTATACACAGATCAAATATTTGTTGGATAGAGGATTCCTACCCAAATATAGTACAGGGTGTAAGGTGAAAGTGGAAAGAGGCATCCCACAACAAAAGCGAGGCACCGTGGACTGTGGTGTCTTCGTCTGCAAATATGCAAGGGATATTATTGAGCATGGATCAGTGCAGAAAAAATACGATGCAGATATGGTTTCTGCCTTCAGAGCAGAAATGTTCTATTACTTTTTAAATGACAAAGACCGCATCGCATATGGCTGATTCGTGTATTGCTTGTAAATATATTAGTTGCTTGTAAATACATCTGTTGTAATTTTTAGTTTTGTTGTGCATACATAAACAAATTACATTTTCAGAAATTTGAATATTCCTTATCTTATAGTTCGCATCATAACCTGATATATAATGTTTGATTATGATCATGGTAGTTTACTCTGGTATGTATGAACAGTTCGCAACCTAACCTGTATGAACAGTTCGCATCCTAATTTATATCAAATAGTTCACAGCCTAACCTGATAGATGGTTATCACTAGTCACACAGTTCGCAGCCTCGTACACCAGCTTAAAACCAGTTCGCAGCCTGATGCATAAATAAAATATTAAAAATACAAAGTACAAGGATATAAACAGGCTGTGGCTTATGCCTTGGTAAACGTTTTCTACATTGAGCACACAAAAAACAATCTAATCAAGTACATAATTCATTAAATGCTGATTGGACATGGTGGCTATGTAATGATTACCTCCTTTCCCTATAAATACCTCTAGTAGTAACCAAAGGCTAACTTTACACCAAACTCTATATTTTTTTAAAAACACCTCTTCTTCTCTTCGAATTCAAACAGTCATGTCTTCCACCACCACAACAACCACCTTATACTCAAACTCTGGTTCACTTGGTTCTCTGGGTGACTCATGGTCATCCTTAACCGTTAACTGGAGTGATGAGTTGATCATGCCAGCAGTACCACCCCCCAGCCCAGTCTCTGTCTTCGAACTAGACATGTATGATGACTACTACTCTGCTGACTCTCAACCAGTGGAAGTTGTTCCACAGGTTGCTGCTGAACCTCAGCCAGAACAGGTTCCAATGCTTCCTGCTGCACCTCAGCCAGAGGTTCAAAACAACAAAAGGAAGAGGGAAGACGAAGCTGGTCCATCAAGGACAAATTTTTTAAGCATGATGGACGTAGATATTGAAGCTGAAGAGAAAGTGGAAGAGAAAGAGAAAGTCGAAGACAAAGAGGAGAAAGACAAAGATGATCAGTACAAAGAGGAGAAAGAGGAAACAGTTGGTGATGAATCCTCTACCAACTGCTAGAGTTGGTTTTTGTTTTTTGTTTTTTTGAAATGCAACTAACTAGCATCAGTAGCTTGTAGTGATATGTGTAAACAGTTGTTAGTTTCTGGAAATATTGTAATCCTCCTTTTTGTAATCCAACTTGTTTACAGAGTTTTAATGATATAAAGGATTCGCATCCAAATACATTTTGTACATCATTCGCATGTTAACCTGCCATATTACTTATTTTCACCTTACTGAATATCCTAATATTTTTATTAACTTACAATTCGCAGCTTGTCATATGACAAATATCAGGACTTCTAATTGATCTCCATTCGCATCACAATTCCGGCCCTAATTCGCATCCTATCATGCGAAACGTAAGATATGATAAATGTTTGATATTATTATACCAACGATTCGCATCCTGTTAAAATTTCACATAATTGTACATAATTCGCATGTAATACTGATAGATGTTTGTAACAAATCTCCAACGTATTGTACATAATTCGCAGCACAGGATGCGAAATGTTTACAACTCCAATAGTAGCAAATACAAAAACACAGGAATGTACAAATGTTTAGTTTGCTGTGCAGAACAATAACTATGCTACAAAAATAAATGTGATATGGCCAACCAGAATTGTCCTTAAACTGGAACATCACAAGTCCTCCGGTTATGGCCTGATTTCGAACATCGGCCACACCTTAACTTCTTGGTTGAGATTTCTCCTCTAGAAGGGATTCGCTTTTTCTTAGGCCTTCCGGAGCGTCTCTTAACGTTCGGAGGCAGAACTTCAACAAAAGAAGGATCGTTAGCGCTGGACCCTTCGCCGAAATCAGTTATAGCTGGTATGCTTAAAGAGTAACTTTCCCTGTAATTCTTAACCGTAAAGAAGGGTTCTATTACAGTCAATGGATCTTGGTCGGTGTATTGTAATGCTGCTAGAGCATGAGCACATGGAAAACACTCTTGTTTCCATGATCCGCATAAACATTTGAAATCCAACAGATTAACAACAACCACAGGATTCGAAAAGACTTCGAACATGGCGGAAGAGGACTTACGTACTACCCAACTTCGGCACATGTCAACATTCTGCTTTAGCTTCTTCTCGTACTCGGGAACCAAATTAGTACTCCAGCTGAGACCTTCTTCGTATCTCCGTGAAACTTGAGTCATAAGCAAGACTCTAATCCAATCAATAAACTCAACAATTGGTAAACCGCAATATTTTTTTAATCTGATTGTTAAACGATTCAGCTGCGGTAGAAGCCATAGAGCCGTATCGCTTCCCTTTTACGTAAGCCTGCGCATACTTTTCAGGGGGTAAATTTGCAAGAAAATCACTCATTCTCTCACCACCTTCACATAGAAAACCTGTTAGTATATCTTTAAAAAGCTCTTGACTGGGAGCATAAGCAAGACGGTGGAAGAAACTCAACATCTTTTTTTTATACTCCCTGTTAGTATGTTCCAGTTTGGCTTTCAAATTCTGCATGAGATGGAAATAACAGTACGCATGATAGCAGTTTGGATACAAGACAAAAACAGCATTAACAATACCAAAATGACGGTCTGAAATAAATATGATCTGGCGATCCATCAAATGTGGTTTCAAACACCCCAAAAACCACATCCAATTGTCCCAATCTTCAATGCTAACTACACCAACAACAACATGGAATAGTCCTGGAAAAAGGCAGATCAAATGAACACTATAACAATATGCAAACGTTTAAAAATTGTAAATAATTCGCATGCTGTCCTGGACAATTCGCAGCTTGTCATGCGAAATACGTGTAACATTTTAATTTCTCATGTAAAACAGTTCGCAGCTTGTCATGTGCATTCGCAGCTTGTGACAACTTTAAATAATACCTAACTCAAGCTGCGATGTGAGTACAGTTTACTCAGCATAATACCTAATTCGCAGCCTCAAATGCAAAATGTGAGGATCACAACACTGCTTAATTCGCATCACCTGCTGCGAATTGCATCAGCATTTTCAGACAAAAAACATCGTTCATTAACTAGATAAATGTAACTAACTGTTGTTTCCGTCCTTTACTATAGCAGTGAGCAATGTACCCTTGTACTTGCCATATAAGTGGGTTCCATCGACAAACAACATTGGACGACATGAATGGAAACCACTAAGGGACGAACCGAATGCTACAAAACAGCGCTTGAATCGGTTTCCAGCTGACAACTCCAACTGGCAGTCTGAAGTAATATCCCGGCTCTTCAAGCGTTTGAAGTATCCGCTTAGTAAACTAAA
This sequence comes from Limnanthes douglasii subsp. nivea, assembly GCA_036936605.1. NCBI lineage: Eukaryota > Viridiplantae > Streptophyta > Magnoliopsida > Brassicales > Limnanthaceae > Limnanthes > Limnanthes douglasii. Next base: position 289,085,452 of record JAUPFV010000005.1, read on the forward strand.
AGAACTTGAACTATCTCCAAAAACTCCCCTCCTAGCCTTCTCTAAAGCATTCCATGACAAACGATAAGAGATGTCAAGACCGTAATCTTGTTTGACAGCCGATTGTATGGTTTTGGCTGTCAACGAATGGCACGTCCGGAGAGAATCCTGAATTTCCTCTGCAATCAAATCTGATGTCAAATGCCTGTGCCGCTTATGCTTATGCTTCTGGGAGAAAACAGGACTGCAAGTATGGTACGGGACATGCTTCTTGATCGTCATAAGGCCGGTGCTTGAGTCAATAGATGCATAAACCCTCCATTTTCACCCGCTTGTGAGCTTATTTTCACAATAAACAGTGATCTTATTTGTTGTGTTGTGCAGGTATTTGAAAGAAAAACCATGCTCTAACGCAAACTTGCACAAGGATACCCTCAGACCGGCAACACATTCTTCAAAAGCTTGACCCACTCCTGTAATAGCATCAGCCCAACCAGCAGTAGCAAGTTGTTTTTTCCTCTGATCAGAATTAACTAAACCGTTACTACTCTCCCCGCTAACTAGTTGATCAAGAGATGGTTCTCCCAAAATCAAGCTATGCTCTTTACGCTTTACACCACAATCCTTACCACCAGAGCTCTTATCAACATAACTTTTATTACCAGAACCCTTATCGAAGACGTGTTGTTCTATGAGAAAACTAACCCGTTTTAAACGCTCCAAATCAAGATATAACACCAACCTAACAAAATCATTCTGGTTATTAAAGAAACAATTATTGTGATCCCCGCAGGAGTAAGTAATTAGGTACTCACCTGTGGCAAGCTCCTCCCATGTGTTCTCTACATAAGCTTGGATACTTTCGAAGCTTTCAAACTCCGTGAAAGGCACAATTGCAGTTTGGTGACCATATTTAAAAATACAAACTCGTGATTTAGACATCTCTTAACCTGGACAATACAAGTTATTTGTTATTAGTCACAAAAACTAGGTGCATCAATGAAATATTTACTACTGCATCAAACAATTCGCATCCTAAGGTGCGAATTATGTATACCTACAACGAGCTATTCGCATCTTGTCCTGATATTTGTGGGTAAAAAAGTCCTGATATTTGTTATTAGTCACAAAAACTGTCCAAATTAAAGCTATTCGCATCCTATCTTGCGAATTGTGTATATCTGCATAGAGCTATTCGCATCCTATCTTGCGAATTGTGTATATCTACATAGAGCTATTCGCATCCTTTCCTGATATTTCTATGTAACACCGGTCCTGATATTTGTTTCGAAATACAATACTCTAACTGACCTAAAAACTCATAATCTACACATTCAAGACAAAACTAAAGCACTACCAAATTAGAATATAACATCAGAAAACAAGGACATAACTATAGAACGAACAATATTAACTAAACAATAACAGATCACTATAACAAAAAAACAACAGAGAAAAGCTCGAAATCAGGCAATGGCATCTAAAAACAGTAGAATAGAACCTATTCCAACAGAGAAAATGAATAAAAAACTTCGAAATTGGTAGGTAATCACCTAAAAAGCTCGCAACACGATTACTTGTAAGCTATAAGATTCCAAAAAGCGACGATCAACTCCTGTACGTATAAAACAGAGGTTAGACAGGTCTAACACAACAACTTACATAAAGAAACAAACCTTTAGCAGCTTCCGATCACCGGAAAATGTGATTTCAACCCAGCTCGTGGTGGTTGGTAGGGTTAGGTGGTTAGAGCGGCTAACAAATTCAAATCTTCAAAAAGCTAGAAAAAATAGAAAGAAAACAGAAAATAAGGTTTATATAGTGGGTTAAGGGTAGTTAGAGTATTAAAATAAAATTAGGTTGTAAGTGACAATAAGGTAGTTGAGATGGGTATTAAGTAACAATTGATCAAACCTTGGGTGGTAAGTGACAATTGAATAGTTGAGTGGTACTTTAAGTACAATTTCCCTTTATAAAATATATGGTTGTCTTATATATTTAAATTCCAATAAGTTCATTTTTAATTAACTTAACCCGATAATATAAGTTTTTTTTTTCATTATTTTATTAATCGCAATAAGTTATAATACCATATTTAAAAAACTGTAAAAAGATAAATTTTTGCCTATAGAATTTTTCACTCGTAATGCCTTACATTTTGGATACTAGTTTTTTTCCAGATCAGATGGTCTCGAATCTGATCTCGAAAAGCTCTTTATATTCGGAATGGAGTCAATAATTTTTCGCCTAAGTTTTCTATGATTTCTAACTTTTTACCAACATTTATCTTATTCACCTACCTATTTCTCAATACTGAGCATTTATTATGTTTTTTTATTGTCGCAATTTCTTCATGATGAGTAGCTCTAATAAATATTTTTTTATTGTAAAAGAGATAGAGGAAATTCATGTCGTTTTTCCTTTTGAAAATAGAAAAATCGTATTTTTTTCATTTCTGTACGTCGCTAAAAGTAAAAAGATATTCTTTACTCCCCACCATTTTTTTCATTAACGACCGTCTCTATTTTTCTGTTATAGATATCCACCAGGATCTTTCAATACCTCTTCTAAAGTTAGCAAATACATGTGGTTATTTTTTTCGAGTAAAGGTTTAAGTGATTATGGTTCCAGAAGTCAGAGCCCTTTGTAGGTGGTGTGTGATGAAGGCTTAGAATTCATGCTCAACCCTTTTTGCGACGGGTTGTATAGCAGAGGACGACCACCTCTCCCGTAGTGGTCATGCATTTTAAAATTCCTTATACGTCGACCTTGGATACCATGCACCGGGCAGAGCTTACAACATCTATTCATCGTATAAAAGTCGATCCTAGTAATTTTCTAAAAGACTATATCAACAAGCTTCTGATCCGTCATGACCCGTTTCATTTTTCCAAAGTTTACTCATGTTGAATCTATTCAACTCAGATATCATCTCAGTTCAACATCATCTTGGCTTAGTTTGCATGGCTTCAACTCAGTTTGTCATAGCCGAACCCGACCTCTTTGGGGGTATCGAATTGAAATTTAACCAAACTTTAACTTATAAAATGTTTGACTAAGTGCTTAAGTAAAATATATTTGTTCTTGTCATTTAGGATATGTTCATTTATTATAAGTTATATCAATTAAGCTAATATTTGTTTCCTATTCATTTATTCATGATTTAATAACCACTATAAATAAGCCTTCATTGTGGAGAAAATAAGATAAGATAATATCTCTAAGATCTCATACCTAAGATCACTTTCAATCTCTTATACCTTAGTACTTAATATTAAAATCACAAATTATGCTCGGATCATTTAGCACTACCGTTGTGTTATTGGTTTCTCCTCTATATCTAACCTCTAAATATTAATTAGTTTAAAACTTTAGTTATGTTGTTTGACTAAACTACTCTACATCTAAACAAAATGCCAGCACTCCACCCATGGTACTAAAAATGTGGGAGCCCATAACTACCCTTAAAAGAGAACCACTAAAGGAAATTTGGGTCAAGATCTTCAACCTTCCTCATGAGCTTTGTAACTCTAAAGGTCCTAGCTACACCATTAGTTCCCTTGAGGTCCTTAAATTTGTGGACAAGCAAATTGAAAGTAAACTTAGGCTGGGGTTTTCTCGAGTTTGTATCATTATCAATACTGGCTCCAAACTTTTCCGCAAGCTCTTGATAAGATTTATGGAGCATTCGACCACTCTCAATCTAGAATACTAAGGCCTCTCTTTCTTACACAAAATGTGTCATTATCGGCCGTATTAATCTGCTAGATACCATTTTTATCCCTTAAAAAATCCTCGATCATGGCTGAAATTTGGCCAAGTAAATAAATTTAATCTCATGATTATAGCGCGTTAGAGCATCATTCTAGAATAACAGACTCAACTATGGAAACCTACGTTGATAGCTCCACCAAGTACTACCATTGTTAGTGGATGAATTTAGAATTCAAGGTACAACACATTCTCTCTCTATTAACCACCAATAAGTCTTTATAATCGACCACAATATGGAGATCAATTGTGCGACCAACGAAGAATAAGTGGTTCACATCGTGTCATGGTTTGAATGTTAGTAAATGAGGTCATAATGTAGAAATTATCTTTGACCAACCATGAGTTTTACCATCTCCAATTGTAACTATTCTTTAATGATTATTGCATCACATTGTACGACTCAATGCGATGATTTTTTTATTGAATTTATATATAGTCATAGTTTATCTCTTATTTGTTTATCTAAATCTAGAGTGCGTAAGCCAAATGTGGATGTCATTGTTAGATTCATGTTATGTATTTGTACTATACCACGCTTCCCACACTACTTGTAGAACTGGATTCTATGGAATCCTAGTGTTTGTGCGATATTCATCCTCACTTTGTCCCATCAATTATGTATTGCAAAGTAAATCCATTAAAATTTTCCAGTAACTTTCTGACTGCTTGCCATATATGTATTTAATGATATGCCTTATTATATTTATCTTTGATTTGACATACGTTCCAAGTCTGTTGCAAATATGGATATCCCTGGGGTAATATCAATACAATTTGTAAGCCGAAGGATCAAATGAGGTTTTCCAACCTTTCGAACTCCTTCAACGATAATTTTAATAAATTCGTTTTTATGAATATGAACTTAGTTATGTGCCTCGGGTTCCAAGTCAAATAAATAAACTAGTAATCCAATCACGTCTGAGATCGATCATGTCCTTATCAATAATGACTAAGATGATATTTTTACCAAGTAATTTATTCATTTTGGCCACCCTGGGATATTAGACCATACTGTGGTTACCCTCAATATGGGGTTCTCACGCCCTCATATTAAAAATCTTTTTAAGTTTTTCAATATGTGAAAATCTCATCTTGATTATCAGAATATTGTGTTGACCAACTAGAACTTGTCAACGATTAACTTTAGTATAAATATTTAGGTATCCAATCTCACCCGACTACAAATAGACCATCATACTGTAAATCCTCGTGAGTTTAGAAAAAATTAATAGTCGTCTTATCGTGGTTCAAGCTGAACTATTTTTTGTCGAAGTCAAGCTAACCATTGATCTCTTGAACCCTTGCACGGTGACTGTAAAAATTGAAGCATCTTCAGATTAGGTACTTTGATCTTAGCAGAGCTAAAGAGTTTTTTTATTAAACAAAAGTCCAATGTTTCATTGCTCTAATTAGGTGATCGCACCACCGGATTCTTCCATAATAACCATAAATACGTATTTTGTAAAACTAAATTGTATACATTACTAAACCAATGTAATCATACTAGCTCTCTTATTGGTGTTGATAAGGTCCTTATGGACTACTCATCAAACTTTATTGGAAACCAAAGTACCCAGGGGAATCATGGTTTATTTATGTTACCAACATGATCAATATTAAGGTCAAACCTTATAACAAGGATAACACGATCCGTCTGATAATGAACACTAAAGTTAAAAGATATAATTTTTAGTATTAACAATAATAAAGCTTCAGGTCTGGATGGCTATAACTCAAGTTTTTCTAAACTTCGTTGACCACATTTACGATAATGTCTATTTTTTATTTGAGTCTGAATGCCTTGATCAATCCTAGAACAATATCTTGATTGCTTTTATCACTAAATTGGATACTCCAATCTCCACCACGTACTTTAAACCTATTGAGTGATGTAACATTATTTATAAATTTATATTCAAAATTATGGTCAATATAGTCAAGGATTTTTTACTGACCTAATTGATAAGTCACAATATGTATTTATGTATGGTCGAAGTATTTATGATAATATCCTCGTATCCCAAAAGATTCTATAGGGTTACCAAAACACTACAAATGCGTGAATGTTGCTCTAAAAGTGATATTGTAAAGGATTTTGATAATGTACATTGCCATTTCATTTTGGACATTCACGAGCTTTCTAGATAAAATGATCTCTTTGATTGTCTAATATCTCCTCATTATCTCTTATAACGTAAAAATTAATGATGACCATATGGTAATTTATCAGGCCAGAGGGGGCTCCATCAAGGGGCCCCGTGATTCTCTCTCTCTCTCTCTCTCTCTCTCTCTCTCTCTCTCTCTCTCTCTCTCTCTCTCTCTCTCTCTCTCTCTCTCTCTCTCTCTCTCTCTCTCTCTCTCTCTCTCTCTCTCAGTCATAAAGTTTTTTTTAGGATCGTAAACCTCAGCTTTGCGGGCGATCTTATGATTTAATGAATGAGCGATATTTACTCCTTTAGCTTGATTGTAGATGGTCTTTATGAGCTCTACAATATTTTGAGTCTTTAGATAAGCCCTATAAAGAGTCATATATTTGTATCTAGGGTTGGGGACTTGCTAAAAAATGACATGATTGATACTCTTAATTATGAAAGTGATTCACTATCGGTTAAATACTTTGGTGTCCCTCTTATTACGGGCCGACGATCCTACAATGAGGGTAAACCTCTCTCAATAAGTTCACTAGTGGCCTTAAAACTCAAAACACCTCTCACATGACGACATAATCCATCTTATCAAATCTGTCATTTTTGTATGCCAAGTTTACAAGTCTTTGATCATTTTAGCGGCCATAGTCATTTAATATTTTGCCCAATCATTCCAACCGTTCCTGCAGCATGGTCACAAATAAAAATATTTGGTGATAAATGTACATGTCTTAATGTCACCTTGCTCTCTCGGGAGGTCGGCATTGAGATTTCGGACCTTAAGGTATGTAATCATACGATTGTCTTTAAATATCTATGGTTCTCAATAAGTGGTAAAATTTATTTCATTTGGTGTGACTGAATAAACAAATTAATAGTTTCAAGAATGTTAATATGAGCTCGTCATCCTCCCTAACCATGAGAAAAATAATGTGCCTTGGACTTTGGCTATAAAAATATATAAAATAATGATAAACACGATGAATCTAGCTTTTTTGGTTCGACCTGTTGCTTCTCCATACTTCTCATATAATCCATTAAAAAAATAGTATAATTCAAAATTCAAAATTAAACAATAACTCTAAAATATATGATATTACTATTAATGGTTGCTGGACTAGCTCTCGCAAATCAGAACCACATGTTTTATAAACAACGAAAACTATTCGAAGTTAACCAATTTTATTTATGTTTTCCTTCTTTCCAATACAAAAAGTAACAACATTCCTCGTTAGACAACCAATAAAAGAATAATAAATTTCACTATAAAAAACATCTAAGTTATGATTTGTAAAAACTGTTCAAAATTACAAATCATAAAACAAAAAATTATATTTGTGCAATGTCAATTCATTCGACACAAACATCGAAGAGTTTTTCATTTATAAAATATAGTTTATATCATATGTACGATCCGAAACAAATGTAAGCTTAGCTAGGTAGCAAATTTTCAACAACACCAAATCTATAGCAGCTTATGTTTGACTCATTATATTGAAAACATATGAAAATTATTGACGAATTCTTCAAAATAAGAGAATAAAGATTACTAAACGTGTAGACTCTATTTTCCTGGACATTCAAAGTCTCTTGAAGAAGACAGAAAAAGAAGAAGGTACAACATCATCCTTACCGACTTCCTAATTCTGCCATTTTTCTAAGACCACCACTCCCGCCGAGTTTCTCGAAGACCCGTCTTTGTCAAAATATTTAAATCTTATGTGAATATTATAAAATAATTTTTATTTATTTATCGAGTATCAAAGTAATCGTAAAAAAGTATAATTTTTTAAACTTTTGTAGTTGTTTTGTTATTTTAGTAATAAATCTTTACCACTAAATAATAAAAAAATATTTTTTAAAACAACATTAAAATAAAATAAATTAAATTCGTATAAATATCATGAAAAATTAAAAATAATTGACGTGAACTAATATTATATAACTCTCCATTGCATAAAATTAGTATATATAATAACATAGGAAAAAAAGAGGGCACAAATAAATCAATTAGAAAGAAGAAATTTGCCGATTCAAATTCTAAAGTAGCCATTAACAATAGCGAACAACGAACATGGCCAATAAAAAAGATCAAAGGAATATGTAAAAGACAAAAAAAAAACATATAAATACTTGAATTTATAAAGGAATTACACGCCAGCCAATTTTGGTGCCATGAAATTTGAACAGTAGATCAGATAAAATACAGTAAAAAACTGAAGAGATAATGCAAGAGGGGAGCTTAAGATTCTTGCATTTCGCTCCCTCCAGACGTGGTAAATAACCGCGCCAAAACACGAACGTTAAAAATGACGGTTTCGAGAAAAAGTCCAATTTGACGCTTTGTAAATCCAAAATTACCAACAATGAGCGTTAGTTTGAAATCCAGCTTGGAACTAGCACGGTTCCAAAAACTTTGAATAAAACTACAGTCATATAGGATATGAGCAATAGTTTGAGAGTCAGAATTGCATAACGCACAATCTGGTAGGTTATTTAGACCCCAATTCAGAAACATGTCTTGAGTAGAAAACTTTCCCTAAATTGCAAAAAATAATAATAAAAAAACGAAGAATGTTAAACTTATACCATACTAGTTTTACCCACCACATAATTGGGGTGGGCGCGCGTATAGTGTTATATGCGCCATTGACCGTCAAGTTAGGATTTACAATATTCACGATATAATATTGAACGTCATTGAAATTGATAATTAGTAGATGTGGAAAAAATAAATAAAAATATTAACATCCTGAAAAATTAATATGATTTTTTGTTCACGATAATTTAGTTACTTCGTCTTAAATTAACAATATTTTATAATTTTACCTTTAATTTTAAAATTTACTAATTTTTCTCAAAACCAACATTCTACGATATTTATAATAAAATATATTTTAAAAATCATTTGATATCTATTTTATGATTATAAATAAAAAATATATTTCCAACAACGATTTTCGTAAAATATATAACTGGTTTTTTTTTTTTTTTTGTTCGGAAGGAACCCGCAGCCGCTACTCAGAGTGCAATGAGTGTACACAGGGTAAACCCTCAGTCTGACGCGATAACCTGCAAACCAACGCAAGAAGGTAAACCACACAAAGTGACAGGCTCAGCCGAAAAAGCGTATGTAAAAGGATTCGAACTCATGACCTTTGGTCACAAACATACTATACTCAACCAAAACATACTATACTCAACCAACTGGCTGTATATTCAACTTTTCTTTTTACGGCCACATTCATTTTTGAAAGTAATGTAACATATTAATATAGGTTCTTCCGTTCATTATTTTAGCCAGTGCCAATAAGTTATAATACTGTTAAAATTTGATAATATATTTCGTCACGCAATAATCTATTTTCCTTCGAATATATTCAAAATCTTTTATCCAATCTGAAACGAATGTTAACTCGGCAGCAATTTGTCAACAACACAAAGTCACATAGCAAATTGTCAATAACACGAAATCCAAAGCATCATTGCAAGTATGGCCGGAAAAAGAAAAGTTGTGGAAATTAGCTGAAATAATGGATAATGTTGGAAATGTTATTAAGTTCATTTTTTACGGCTCTCATTTACATTTTTTAAAATTAAAAAGTATTAAGTAAATTAGGAATAGTATTTTGCGAGGGATAGATATTAAATCCAAACTGATCCGGAGTATTAACCTATTCAACTTTTTTAACTTTTTTTTTTCCGATTATCCGTTAGAATTGGAATAAGTTACGAATTTTAAGTTTTTTCCGACATAAATCTAATCTAAATGCGTTTTATTTCGGATAATAAAAACTATTTCAATTCTATTAAAATATAATTTCGAATGCGTATATGGTAACTCATGATCTTTGGTCACGAGCATGGCTTACTCCACCAACTCGGTTATCCCGTTGGAGGAGATTATGATTATAGTTGAATAAACTATCAATGCATTTGTTCGTACGTATAAACAAACTGTTAGGGTGGCGACCAAAGTCCCACATCCCACATCCCACATCGGTTAAACATGGGAGGATGAGTGGTTTATAAGTAAGAACATACCTTAACTAGTATGAAACTTTTTGGTAGTGGACCAAATGCAAAGCCATGAGGGCCTTCGGGCGCCAAAACGGACAATATCATACTAGTGTTGAGATCATGTTGTTCCGTACTAATATACGGAGGCGGAATATGCGGAACGAACCCCTATATTCTGAACATCCTCAACAAATATTTGAGATCATGTTGTTCTTACTTATATACGGAGGCGGAATATGCGGACCGAACCCCTATATTCTGAACCCCATGTTGTTCTTACTTATATACGGAGGCAGAATATGCGGACCGGACCCCTATATTCTGAACATCCTCAACAAAGATTTGAGATCATGTTGTTCTTACTTATATACGGAGGCGGAATATGCGGACCGAACCCCTATATTCTGAACCCCATGTTGTTCTTACTTATATACGGAAGCGGAATATGCGGACCGAACCCCTATATTCTGAACATCCTCAACAAAGATTTGAGATCATGTTGTTCTTATTTATATACAGAGGCGGAATATGCGAACTGAACCCCTATCTTCTGAACATCCTCAACAAAGATGACTGGCAATGAAGTCGTGGTCAGTCAAATCCCTGATGAATTAACAATGCAGATTGCTGTCATTCCGAGAAATGGTCTTGGAACACAAAAACAAACAACTAACCCCAAGAATTTATCCCTAGGGATTAAACTCGGTACAACTATGTTTCAGCTTGTCATTAATCGTCATTAGCAATTGATAGAGTCTTTGTTCTTGAGTCTTCTTATTGTAGATCTGAATATCTTCTGGGTCTTTCATAGGGTTCAGATCTCGCCTATCTATAGACATCCAGATGTTCTGCAGTTTGTTCCACAAGTATTCTAGTGTATCAGACCCTTGCCTTAATGAATTAGCCCTCTTATGCAGGTCAAACACCTGTAATGAATCTGTACCAGAACCGTATGTGGTGGCTAACCCATCCCAACGGGCTTTTGCAGTGGGATATTGCGGGACATTATTCACCAAGCTGGATTCAAGATTCTGGATAATCCATGTGAAAACACATTGATCATCTTGTTCCCACCTTGTATATGTATTGTCAGTTTTGGATGGAGGTGTCGGCTCCCCTGTAATGTGAGAACCTCCCCCCCTTTCCCCAATTGCTTTCTTCATCAGGTTTGCCCATAAGGCATACTTGTCACCACCGAGTTTAATCCCTAGGGATAAATTCTCGGGGTTAGTTGTTTGTTGTTGTGTTCCGAGACCATTTCTCAGAATGACAGCAATCTGCATTGTTAATTCATCAGGGATTTGAGTGACCACGACTTCATTTCCAACACAAACCATACATATTTTGACGAAAAAATATAATATTTGTCGGATTAAGGTATTCGAATCCGACGAGTTTAAAAACATAAAAAACGAAATGAATTACAGATTTAACTATATTCGAATCTATCCCAACCCTTTGTCCTTTTTATGGAGATTTTAAAATTAATATTAAATAAAATTAATATATTTGATATAATATAATTGTATTTTTTGAATTAAAGCTTTTACAAAATTAAATTATTATTATTTTAATAGTTTTCAAAGTAAAAGGTATATGGACTATCTGTTTTGTATTTGATACAAATATGGTTATTTTAGAGTGAAGTACAATCTCATTATATTTTTGGTAACGGTAAACAACAGCTCTAGTAATATTGTTTATATGGTTTTAGTAAACCTATCAAATATTTTTAATAAATAAATAAAATTATCAATATAACATGATTCTCGCATTCTATACATGTGTGGAGGTTATCACCATTAGTTCTCTATGTTTTTCGTTTCTATCAAACTAGTATTTTGTGTTAACTTTTGTCTCCCACCGATCCTTTATATTTTAGAAATTTGCATTATTAGTCCCATGCACATGTAAGTATTGAGAAGCTGACATGTGAAAACCCAAACATCAACATTTTGTCTCAGTATTGATTCTCCAAAGATCTAAAACCTTAATTTGAGAAACACATAGTCTTCCTCCTAAATCTCTAATTCCAGAAACATATTCTTCAGATTTTTGAGAGACCAGTAGTGAGACAAAATATTGATATTTGGGCTGCCACATGTTATTTTCTCAATACTCTCATGTACGAGGGGACTAATACTATAAATTTATAAAACATAAGGGATCAATGAGAGATAAGACTGAACATATGGGACTAGTTTGATACAAATACGAAGCATGAGAGACTAATGGTGATTTTTTATACATATGTACAAAAATAATTAGGTTTTATCTCAAATTATTCACTCACCAATTTTAAAAAACTCAACTCTATGATCCACTGATTTTCCCCCCGCAAAATTTCATTCAATTCTACTATAAAAATGCTTTACTGAGTTGAGTTTATTGCTTTTTTTTCACATTATAACAATAATTTTTTTTAAATAAGTATATGAATCTTTAATATAAACCCTTTTAGACAAAACCTTCTGTTCACGAGGCTCAATTTTCCTATTGAAGGCCCAAAGTGAATCAAACTCCAATAAGGACTCTATATTCTCATTGCATGAAGATAGTCTAACCTTTCTCTCTAGAGGTCTCTCAATGTAAAACGTTTTCTCGACGATGAACGAGTCTCTTATCTGGTGGAGCGGTGAGTGACATATCGAGATATTTTGATTTGCAATATGGTCGATACACGACCATTTGATGAAATATCAGGACCACTGTAGGCAAAATTTGCAAGAAACCATAGATAGATGAACTATCAACCAAAATTGTCAATATAACAATATCAACAATTGAGATAATGCTAACGAGGAAGATCATATGCTAAATTTCTCAAACATACTACTATTGAAGTTACCATACGTAGTCATATTGGTATATAAAATGTTATTTTATATCGGTACTGATGAGTCAATAATTGTTTAGGGAATATATTTAGGATCTTTGTGCTAGATGTGACTAGAGAGAGAAAGTGTAGAGAGATAAAAGAAGATTCATCGAAAATATTATTCAATGCCCTTTTTAGGCAAGTGGGTCACCCTTTTATACTAAAATAAGGAGGACCCATTTAAGCTCTTAGTGGGCCGTTCATCACATATTAATGAGGCCCCTCTACTATCTTTATCTTTATACATTGGTCCCTGATTGACTCTGAATACTCTTTTAACTACATCAAATATTTATTTATTGTATTTTTACCCCTCTAATTGAGATCGACGAATTCCGCCCTCATCAGTAGCCCCCCACCCCAGTCTTCGGGAGTTTCGTGAGCGGAGACTTGTGAAAGAGCCATCGCCACTCGTCCGATCTCTTGTCAAGCTTCGGGCTCTGTAAGTTTTGACAGCCCGATGCTCGAGGCTTCCTCATTGGTGATATTACCGCGCCTCCTATTCCTGTTCTGCTGGGATTTTCATCCCGGGCCTCTTGTGGTGCCGGCCCATATCAACGATGGGTTCGTGATGAGTTGCTTATGTCAGCCCTTGTCAGTCGGTGGTCGACACGTGTCACCCCTCTGTCAGACTAGGCTCCTAGCGAGACTCTTCATCTTCCCGCTGTCTTTTCGTCGATTGGTATCCCCCGATCCTTCAATCCAGCCTATAAATACCTCAAGGTTCTTAGTGTCTCTCAGAGGCATTTTAGAGAGAGAAAACGCTGTCCGATCCTTTCTAGAGAGAGAAAGAGCTCGTTCGACCCTTCTTCATTCTGGTATGTTTGTTGCATGAAACCCAGACGTTCACAGAAAATACCGACCAAGAAAAAGAAATCCGAGTGGAGTTTTGAAGAGTGGTCTAGTATCGGAGATCGAGCAGAGGAATACCGACGCGCTGGTCTGATCTGGGGGTCTAACTCCAAACCTTTTGTTCCCGCTCCACTTCCTCACGATCCCGTTCTTGCCACCCCGGTTCCCGCAGAATATTTCCTGGTATCCGACCTTCCGGTTTCTCCTATTCCTGAGGCTAGCCTATCCCCAGAACCCATTATCCTTTCCTCCAGTGACAGTTCCCATTCCCCAGTAGTCGGGCCAAGAAATCCGACCTTACCGTCCGTCAACTCGCCCGCTTCCCGACGTGCCCGTAAATCCACATTCTTGATAATGGGAGAAGATGATCTATCCAAGTACTCAGTAGGAGGTAATAGTCCCGAAATGGTTCAACTTACGCCCTCGATTAGAGGGATTCGGACCGGTATTAACACTGCGGTCACTTTTTTAGGTTTGCCCAAAATGCGGCTAACACCCGAGCAAGCGGAGGAGGCTCATAGGGCCATGGCACGCGACGCTGCCGATGCTTCTTCCTCTCGGGTCCGACCGTCTGAAACAGATGCCGCTACCGCCCGCAGCTCTAGTCAAGTTCCGACCCAAGAAGCTGGAGAGTGGGAAGTCGATGTTGCTCCCGCGGGAGTCTGTATTGCTGCTGCTGGCCACGCGGCTAACCCCCAGGATGACCCCTTGCCCGAAGAGGTTGCGGCTTCCATTACCACCAAGTACTTCAGTTGGCTTCTAACCAGGGACGTGGTTTCTCTCTTCGAAGGGAAGTATCTCTACTTCCCCGAGGCCGATCATAGAGAACTGCTGACCCGCTGGGGGATCCCTGAGTGTGTCAATGTCCGATTCCCGACCCCAGGGGAGACCCCCGTTCACGTCAGACCCAGAGAGATCGTGGTGTTCACCGAATTGTTCAACTGGGGTTTGCGTTTCCCCTTGGACCCTGAGATTGCGCTCTATTTCCGCACCCTCCAAATCTGCCCGTCGCAGCTGACGCCAAATGCTTGGTACACCTTAATGTCCTGCATCATGGCTTCCCGCCTTTCTGGTCAAGTTATGCCGATGGAGGAGTACATCGCCATGTCGGGTCTGTCCAAGTCCTCGAAATCCCAATTCTTCTACTCTTCTCTTGGCAACAAGTGGAAAATTGTCAACGACTTCTTGGAAGGGGACAAAGGGTGGAAGCATCGGTTCGTATTTTTGAGCGGGTGTTGGGAGAACGGTCTTCCATACTCTCCGGAGAACCCGAGGCAACTGCTGCGAACCTGGGTCCATGATGGTACTACCTTCCCCTGTGTATATATATATATAGTTTTTTTTATATACCTTTATTTACCGATCCTTTGCGTAGTGTCGAAGGACTGGCTGCAGGGGGTGAAGAAGGACCATTCGAAAGCCGCGGAGGACACTTTCGAGGTGTTGAAAAACTACGCCCGAAGGAATTGGGGTCGGGGCATGCACCGTACCTTCATGGATAAGAACTTGTTCATGAGCAACCTCTGGCGGTACTCATCCGAGGCTCTTACCATTGAACAGCTGCGGGAGCCTCCAAGCTTGGACGACGTGCTTGCCCGAACCGGGCGTCCCGGGTACATACTATACCTGCCCAAACGCAATAAAGCGCCCAGTAAGCGTCCAAAGTCAGATGACGAGGGGGGGTATCGGGGGCCGGAGCCGAGGCAGTAGGTGACCCGATCAGGGTGGCAGCGCCCGAGGCAGGACGACTGGATGTGAGCCATAACCCGGCCGTGGTGCAAAAGAGAAAAAACCGTGTAGAGACGGGGGGGGGGGGGGGTCTAAGTTGAAGAAATCCAAAACTATGATAGAGGATCCGGCGGTGGTCAGCGCGGGAGCGGGTGTTTCAGTGCCTAAACTCTTGGATCAAGTTGCCGACGGCGGAGATCCGGCAATGGACGACGTTGTGTTAATTCCAGACGACACTGAGCCCCCCGAGGCTGCAAACCCAAACGCCTCTTCGTCAAGTGGCCCCAAATTCCCGGTGCTGACGATGCTTGGCAGCCCGCACCCTTTTCCTCTTCGGAGCACTGATGGATTGGCTCTGTCTCTGTACAACTTGCTGGTACCGGCAGCCTTGAAAGAGCGTCGGGCAAAGGAGCTTAGCAAAAAGTTAGCCTTGGCGGAGACAAAAATTACCAGTCTTGCCGCGAAGGTCAAAACTGCCGAGGAGGCCCAGGTGTTGGCGGAAGGTCGGGTTGTTGAAGCTGAAAATCTCGCTACCGAAGCGAAGACGGCCGCGGAGACAGCGAGGCAGGCGATGGAGACAGCGAAGAAAACCGCGGAGGACGCGGTGAACGTTGCGGAGACGGCGAGGAAAGCCGCAGAAGACCGCGCCTCATCTTTGGCACTGGAGGTTCAAAAGTTAAAATCCTCAAACGTCGCTTACATCAACCGATGTAGACAGTGGTCAGACAAGGAGACTGCGGATGCCAAAGCCGCATACGTGCTGTCACTCCATAACCGCTTCCCGGACCTTCGCCTTGGGTCGCTGTGGCTCGACGTACCAGAGAAAGACCGGCCCGAGGGAGTCGATTGGGGGGAATCCGACGATGCTGACGATGAGGAAGACGATGAAGATGTGGATGAAGACGGGGACCAGTGATTTCGTTCCCCTTTTTTTTTTGAAAATTCTGTAACTCTTTGGGGGCCGTAGGCCCCTCTATTGTTTTTATCGAACCACTTTAACTCTGTTGTTTTTTGGGGGTCACGGGGCCCCTCTGTGACTATCGTATTTAATTTGCTGGGTATATTATTTCGCACATCGTAAATCTTAGTGTTCGGTAGGTTGATTTGTTACCGAAAGTTTTCCAGAGGTTCGGGAAAACCAAAGTGTAGATCGGTAGAACCGAAAAACCTGTTTTTAGGCTCTGTAGATCGATTTGTTATCGAAAGTTTTTCCAAAGGTTCGGGAAAACCAAAATGTAGATCGGTAGAACCGAAAAACCCGTTCTAAGGTTCTGTAGATCGATTTGTCATCGAAAGTTTTTCCAGAGGTTCGGGAAAACCAAAATGTAGATCGGTAGAACCGAAAAACCCATTTTAAGGTTCTGTAGATCGACTTGTCATCGAAAGTTTTTCCAGAGGGTCGGGAAAACTAATATGTAGATCGGAAAAACCGAAAAACCCATTTAAGGTTCTGTAAATCGAGTAATATTAAAAGAAACGGACGACGTCCAGCTCGTCAGCTGTCCAAAGTCACAACGATTTAATATTTAGAAGGCAAAAGATTTTTTGATTATCAAAAACGTGGGTCGGGTTTTGACTGATGCCTCGTTAAAACCTCCTCACGCCACCGAGGTAGGAAAGAGTGCATCCCCGACCGTTTACAACCTTGAATCAAGTGGAAAATACTGCGAAGTACATCGCAAATTACAAACTATTCTAGATACAATTTCAAGTGCTCAATATTCCATGGTAGCCTTAGGAGGTGTCCGAGCCGATTCTGCAGGCGGTACGTCCCGCTCTTGATTTTCTCGACAATTTCATAGGGTCCCTCCCAATTCGGGGCCAGCTTTCCGAGGCTCTTGTCCTTTGTGTGGAGGAACACCCGTCGTAGAACCTTATCTCCGACCTTGAACTCCCGACGGCGGACTTTGGCTGCGTATCGACTTCTCATTAAAGTTTGGTAGTGTAAAGAATTTAAATGGGCGCGGTGGCGCTTCTCTTCTATGAGGTCGAGCTCGAGTCGCCGGCTGTCGTCATTCGTCTCCTCCTGATAAGTTCCGACCCTGAAAGAAGGAAAAATAGATTCCGCGGGAGTGACCGCGTCCATACCATACACTAAAGCGTAAGGCGACTCTTGAGTAGCCGTGCGGGGTGTGGTTCGGTAAGCCCACATTACTTCTTGCAAGTAGTCTGGCCATTTCCCGGCCTTTCCCTCGAGGTTCTTTCTGAGGCCATCCAGAATGGTTCGGTTTGTTACTTCGACCTGGCCGTTGGCTTGTGGATGAAAAGGAGCAGAGAAACATTGTTGGATATTATGAGTGGTGCAGAACGCCTTCATCTCCGCACTATCAAACTGTGGCCCGTTGTCCATAGTTAGCCGCTGGGGTACTCCGAACCGGCAACAAATGTTCGCCCAAATGAATTTGACAATATCTTTGGTCTTCGTGGCGGATAGAGGTTCGGCTTCGACCCACTTGGAGAAGTAATCTACTGCCACTACAATCGTCTGCCTTCCTCCCGATGCCGTTGGTAATGGTCCGACGAGGTCGATTCCCCAACGGTCAAAAGGCAGCCCTTCGGATATGGATTCTAGGGGAGCTGCGGGTACGTTGATGGCGTTACTGAACCTTTGACACGTATCGCAGGTTTTGACTATGAGTCTTGCGTCTGCCGTTATTGTCGGCCAATAGAATCCCGCAAGAAAAATTCTCCTAATCAGAGCCTTGTATCCGCAATGCGCCGCACCTTCACCATCATGTAGTTCGGACAAGATTACCTGGGATTCGCCGAAACCTAAACATCGAAGCAGAGGTCGGCTAAAAGATTTTTTGTACAACACATCCCCTAAAAGGACGTAGCCCCGTGCTTTGTTGCGCAATTTTCGTGCCGAGGCAGTGTCGTCGGGAAGCCGACCTTCAGCCAAGAAAGAGATAATACCCCGCCGCCAGTCTGAAGTTGCAACCGAAGAGATCTGGCATGCGATTTCAGGTCGGTTAGCCAACTCATGTCGTTTAACGATGGACGGGCTTTCTTGCTCTATTACCCATGGATAACTGGTGGAGCAGGAAATTGTTGCCAAAGAATCCGCTGTGGTGTTTTCGCTTCGCGGTACATGCTCGTAAGTGATTTTGTCAAAAGAAGCGACCAGAATTCTTAATGCCGCAAGGTACTGTACCAGGTGTTCCTTCCGAGCCTCCGCACTTCCCGAGGTTTGGTTTATTAGAAGTTGGGAGTCGCTTATGAGTCGTACTTGTCTTGCCCCGCACATCTGTGCCAACCGTAACCCTGCCAAAGCAGCCTCGTATTCAGCTTCATTGTTCGACGTGTGGAAACCAAAACGGATGGCCTGGAGCATGCTAACACCCGAGGGAGTTACAATTTGGACTCCCGCCCCACAACCACTAACGTTTGCTCCCCCATCGGTGCGGACGGTCCACTCGCCCTCTGCTGTCTCTTGTGAGTGCGCTTCCTGTTCGGGTCGTTCTGAGTGAAACTCAACTAAAAAATCGGCCAAGACCTGGCCTTTGATAGCTGTTCGGGGTTCAAATTCATTGTCGAAATCCCCCAATTCTACCGACCACTTGGATATTCTCCCGGACATGTCTGGTCGTTGAAAAATGTACTTTAGCGGAAGTGATGTGCGGACAACAATAGGGTGGGCTTGGAAGTATGGTCGCATTTTCCGCGCTGCTGTTACCAGAGCCAGCGCCATTTTTTCCAGTTTGAGGTACCGAGTTTCGGCGTCCAGCAAGCTTTTGCTCACATAGTATACCGCTGTCGGAGCTGGCCCTGATTCGCTGATTAGAGCAGCGCTGACCGCATAATCCGTGACCGCAATGTAAAGGAAAAGGGTTTCCCCCGCAGTCGGCTTGGTGAGGCGGTTCGGGGTCGATAGGTACTCTTTGATCCCTAAAAAAGCCTTGGTACACTCAGGAGTCCAAACAAATTTTTTCGCCTGTCGTAGGACCTGAAAAAACGGAGCGCATTTATCAGATGATCGAGAAATGAAACGATTTAGGGCGGCCAGACGCCCTGTCAGAATCTGAACTTCCTTCACACTTCGGGGAGGCATCATGTCGGCTAGGGCTCGGAGCTGAATAGGGTCTGCCTCGATACCCTTCTCGCTGACGAGGAATCCCAAGAATTTCCCTGACCGGACCCCAAAAGAACATTTTTCCGGGTTTAGCTTAAGGTTTATCCCTCGTAAGTTATCAAAAGTTTCTCTAAGGTCGGCAAGGTGGGCCACATCGGTCCCACTTTTGACCAACATGTCATCAATGTACACCTCCATATTTCTCCCGATCTGACCCTCGAATGTCCTGTTGACTAATCTTTGGTATGTCGCGCCCGCATTCTTCAGTCCGAAGGGAATTACCTTGTAACAGTATAGCCCCCGACCCGTGATGAACGTGGTATTCTCCTGATCCGCGGAGTGTAGTTTAATTTGATTGTAACCGGCATAGGCGTCCATAAACGATAGTAACTTGTTGCCCGACGTCGAGTCCACCAATTGATCGATCCTCGGCATCGGGAAAGGATCCTTCGGGCACGCCCGATTAATGTCAGTAAAGTCTACACACATCCTCCATTTCCCGCTTTTCTTTTTGACGAGTACGGGGTTAGAAATCCACAAGGGGTACTTTGCTTCCTTGATATGTCCGATGCTGGTCATTCTCTCAACTTCCCGCAGGATCACATCTGCCTTTTCTGGGGAAAAAGCCCGACGCTTTTGAACGATCGGTCTGACATTCCTGTTTATGGTCAACTTGTGGATCGCGAAGGATTCCGGTACTCCCGTGACGTCCCCGGAGCACCACGCAAACAAGTCAAGGTTCTCTCGTAGGAGGGTCAATAGCTGTTTCCTTAGGGTCGGCAAAAGGTTGACCCCGACCCGCAGAATCTGCCCATCTGCAAAATAATGTAGTTCGCATTCCTCGTCTGTCGTCAAAAGGCTTGGGACCTCCCGGGGGTCATCCACCGGTTGCGATCCCGGAGGCACCCCCCTTAATCGCTATTCTTGAGCCGGAAACATCTCTTGGTCTTTTTTCGGAGCTAACGCAGCTCGGTAACATTCCCGCGCTGCTTTTTGGCTGCTTCGGACCACTCCTACATTGTTCCCGACCACGTACTTCACACATTGATGAATAGTAGAAGTCACAACATGCATGCGCGATATCCAAGACCGGCCAAGAATGGCGTTGTGTGAGGCCGGCGCGTCCACTACTACAAACAAAACCGTGACCTCCTTTTTAAATGGGCCGCGGCCTAACTGGACCACGCCCTCGAACTCCCCGACTACGTCGGCTGCTGAACCGGTAAACCCGACAATGGTGTGGTCGGATCGCGCAATCACCGGTCGCGTTCTGAACTTAGAAATGGTAGATGCGAAGATGATATTGGCCGAACTCCCGGTGTCTACCAAGATGCGCCGAACCTCCTCTCCCGCTATTGCTGCCCCGATCACAATGGCGTCCTCATGCGGTCCGGCTATGTCTCTCATGTCGTCGTCGTCGAAATGTAAAATCGGTGAGGGGGCGCTTCTAGTTTGGAAGCAAGTTCTGGCTTCCAACTGGGTGGTCAAGTTGACAATGTGCCTTTTCCTGGAGGAATGCGTGACTCCCGCCATCGAATCCCCCCTGAAAATTGTCAGAGATTCAAAAAGATTACAGAGGCCTCGCACTTTACCGATATTCTCCTCAATCTCTTCCTTAATGATCCCGATAATATCGTGATTAGCTTTCGGGTCACCGAAGCGCGAGGTCGGGGAAAGGGCACTTCCGGTTTGGAAGCAAGTTTGCGTTTTCAGCGGAACGGTTTGGTCGGGGAAAGGGCACTTCCGGTTTGGAAGCAAGTTTGCGTTTCCCGTCATCGGTCCTCCCCCGGAGACGGTTAATGATTCGAAAAATTCACAAAAACCACGGACGCTACCGACGCTTTCCTCTGCCCCCTCCTCAATGACCCCGATGATATTGCGGTTGGCTTCGGGATCAAGGTACTCAATTGTCACGTCGAAGTGGTCAGTCACCTCTGAAATGGCCATGGTCGTTTCTGGTTTTGGTACGATCACCACCTCCTTCGAGGTCGTGCCTTGCTGTGCCTTTTTTACATACTCCAACAAGTTCCCGTGCTCTATGAGCATCTGTATCTCCTTCTTCAAGGCTATACAATCCTTCGTGTCATGCCCGATGTCTTCGTGGTAGCGGCAATAGCGGTTATTCCTTTGTTCCTGGGGCGTCGGGATGGGGAAAGGCCTTCGGTACATTCCGCTCCTCTTGGTTTTTTCGTAGATCGATGACACGCATTCCGTAAGGTCTGCGAAGTAGGCAGGTCGCGTCCACTTGCTGGACATGGGTCGAGAGATCGCCGGTCCCGTTTGCCTTGGTTTCAGACCGGTCGGGGTCGGAGGTTTGGTTAACACTGGTGTGCTCGGGTGTATCGCGCTAACTGGTTGGGCCGACCTGGGGTAATCTGATCGGGAACCCTGCTTTATTACGACCCACGCTTGGGCGCTCTGTTGGATCTGTGCTGCCAGTTCAGACGCTTCTGTTTCTTCAATCAATATTTGCTTCTCTATCTGTGCCAGCAGTGCGGAAAAAGTGAACGCTTGCTTCTTGGTCACAGCTTGCTTCATCGGTCCTGGGAGCAAGCCTAAACGAAACGCCGTTAGAGCCACATTCTCTTCACAATGGTCCAGGTCGGTTTTTGCGTCAATGAACCGCCTAGTATAGTCTCTGAGGCTCTCCCCCAGCTTCTGTCGACAATTCATGATAGTATCTCCGTTGGCGCGGAAACTCTTACTTCCGACGAAGTGTTGCCTGAATATCGTCCAGAAAGTCCCGAAGTTCCGAATGCACCCCTGCGGCAAGCGGTTGTACCACTTAGAGGCTCTGTCTTTGAAAGTCATAGAAAATGCTCTGCACAGGAGCTTGTCATCATTGTCGAAGCTTAACATGAAATTTTTGAAAGCCTCCAAATGGTTATCCGGGTCCTTTTTTCCGTCGTATTTTTCTAACTTAGAAATGTCAAATCTCCTCGGGAGCTGTCCCGCTAATATTTCATCGGATAATGGAGAGGCCCTCCAGTTGACTCCGAGCTCACATGCTCCTCCCCCAAGACCCTCGGTCCTAACTCCATAAAGCCCATCGACTCCTGGGCTGATGAATTGGCTACTGGTTCTGTAACCATGGTTCTGGCTATTCGATGGTTGCCACGGAATCGGTGGCAATATTTCCCGTTCTCCGCGGCTGGCGGTATGCATTTCCTCTTTCTCAAAAGATACCGGGGTCGGCTTATCGGCGCCGCCCTTCTTATACTGCAGAGGGTCGGCCCTGGACCCTCGAAGGCGTCGGGATCGATTCTTCTGCGCTCGCTGAACCCTTTCCCGCCGCAGATATTCTTTGCCCGACGAATCGTCTGAGGGGTAGTCCGACGTCATGGCCCGATGGTTCTCAAGGTTCCGACGAGTCCTAGCATCTTCTTCGTCATCGGGGAGAGGATCCCTGTAGTACCTAACAGGTCGGGCCTCTATTCGCGGATCGTTGCCATGGCCAGCTGCCCCCCGGTCCTCCAGGAGGGGCTCTTTGCCCTTCTCTTCCCGGGCTCTTTTCTCGCCCAACGCCCGCTCCCTTTCTTCTTCCAACCGAGCAATGTCCTCAATGAGCTGCTTTCGGGTCATTATCAGAGTTGACCGCTTGTCCCGTCCGCCGTGCCATTCTCGGGCGGGGACTACCGTGCTTCCCGAACCTGAGACGGCTCGGACGACTTCTCTCCCGTCCCTCTCTATCGCCGCATCGCTGTTCATCCCGAAAAATGTGATTTTCAAAGGACAAAAGATTCCTTTTTGGTATCACTGTTCCCACAGACGGCGCCAATGATGAGTCGATAATTGTTTAGGGAATATATTTAGGATCTTTGTGCTAGATGTGACTAGAGAGAGAAAGTGTAGAGAGATAAAGGAAGATTCATCGAAAATATTATTCAATGCCTTTTTTTAGGCAAGTGGGTCACCCTTTTATACTAAAATAAGGAGGACCCATTTAAGCTCTTAGTGGGCCGTTCATCACATATTAATGAGGCCCCTCTACTATCTTTATCTTTATACATTGGTCCATGATTGACTCTGAATACTCTTTTAACTACATCAAATATTTATTTATTGTATTTTTACCCCTCTAATTGAGATCGGCGAATTCCGCCCTCATCAGGTACAACGCATTTTTTATAGATTTAAATCTTGTGACAAGCTTATATTTAGAACCAATATAATTAGATCATACTTTAGTTGTTACGTCTATGTTAGAATCTACTATAATACTTAATCAAATGTGTCGTACTTGTATTGATATTAAAGAGAATGAAATTTCTTTAAGGTTATCTATGTCTTGTTTTGACATTTTCCCAGTATGGATTGGTTGATTACTTTCCATACTATCCTAAATTTTTATATTAAAATCATTACATTTTCCATTCTAAAGGATATACATCTATTACTTTATTGTAATCCAAAACAAGATTTGTTCATCACTAATTTTCTTGCTCAATGAGAGGAAAATAACATTACTTCTTAATCTCACAAATTTTCGTTATATGTGAATTTTAAAACATATTCAAAGATATATCTAAATTAACTCCAACCCAAGAAGTTGATTTTATATCGATTTACTTCATGAAACTATTATTATTTCCAATACACCATATAGAATAATACCAACTGAAATGTAAAAAATAAAAAATCAAACGCACTAGCTAGAGATTAATGATGTATAAGACTAAAAGTATCACTTTATGAAGCTATTACACTATTCACAAAGGAGAAAGAAAAATCTCTAAGATTGTGTATAGATTATGAGGAGCTAAACAGTACCATATATTATATATATATATATATATATATATATATATATATATATATATATATATATATATATATATATATATATATATATATATATCATTTACATAGAATCCATGATATTTTTTAAGAATCCAATAAATAGTCATATTCTTAAAAATTAATTTAATATTGATATATTATCATTTAGCAATAAATAAATTTGATGTATCTAAGAAAAAATTTAGAATATGTTATACACATTATGAAATCTTGGTATTGTTTCTTGGGCTGATAAGTGCATCAATAGTTTCGATGAACACGATAAACCAAATTTTTTATCTTTATTTGGACCAATTTATCATCGCTTTCAATGATGATATATTAATCTACTAAAAAATCAAAAACGATCACAACCAACACTTAAAGATGACATTATTAATATTATAAGATCATCCGTTGTACACAAAGTTAAAAAATTTTGAGTTTTGGTTAGAAAATGATAAATTTATAGGCCACAAAAATTTCTTAATATATAATATATATTCTTCTACAAAAGATAAAAGCTGTTTTGAAATAGAAACAACCAACTACACCGATGAAGATATAAAGTTTTTTTGGATTAAACAGATACTACATAAGATTTATCAAAGAGGTGTATAAGTTTCTAGACCTCTTACTTAGTTGATGCAAAAAGATATGAAGTTTATATAAATGATATGTATGAACAAGCTTATAATCTACTTAAAAAAGACTGGCTGTCTTACTTATTATTACCATTCCGAAAAATGGCAAAAAATTACTAATGTATAGTGATGCATCATATGAAGGATTAGATTATATCTTGATGCAAATACATAAGAAAATGTTAAACATAAAACATAAATGATGGATGGAACTTTTTAAAGACTTTGCTTTCCTTTTTTTAGGAAAGTACACATTATATCTAATGGATAATTTAAGTGGAATGTATCTATGTGATATCATACTACTTAATAAAGTTTCCATAACTATAATATAAGATCTTAATGTACGATTTACTTAATTTTTTTTATAAAGTTTTCAAAAATCCAATGGAATATTCCTTAGCTTGAAAGTTGTATTATATCCTGAAATCGATGGATAAAGAGGAAGTCATTATATCCCGAGTGATGGTCCAAAAATGACCATTGATATCACTATTAATAGACCTGATAATATGAGTCTGAGTTAGTCTTATCCTCACGCAAATGCTCATTGCTCATTTTTAGGGATTGTCATTAATGACGGGGCCAATATATCATGTGAGGCGAGAGTTTTCTTGAGGTACGATGGCATTGTTCATAATCATTTGTCTTCTTTGAGGTTTCATATTCATTATTGATATTTGTCTAGTCCTTGAACCGCCATAATTTTGAATATGGACTTAATGTTCTTGGTAGACATAACTTGTTAAATTATATATGATTATAATTTATGGAAGATAACAATAACATAATTCATCGATTAACACATGCATAAACATACGTTTAGAAATAAAACTATTATCATCCACATGATTAGGGTCAGATGAGGGTCACACATGGTGTAAGCTTGGTAAAGGTTGGGTTTTGTTTTCAAGATCTTGGTTTTAGAGTGATTTCTTCCACTTGGGTACTTTTGGTTTCTACATATGATGATGATAATGATGTGTTGATACTTATTAGAGAGGGTTGACCAGTGCTTGGCCAAGTTTTGGTAAAATATTTTTTGATTGTTTTCTGGAAAATAAAAAGAAGAAGAGGGTTCATGAGAAAAAATTAGACACCCCCTAAATAATGAGTCATATCTTATTTATACTATTTTATCGATATATTAATGTATTAATTACTATAGATAATGTTATTTCATAGAGCTACATTTATTCCT
Source organism: Limnanthes douglasii subsp. nivea (assembly GCA_036936605.1). NCBI lineage: Eukaryota > Viridiplantae > Streptophyta > Magnoliopsida > Brassicales > Limnanthaceae > Limnanthes > Limnanthes douglasii. The sequence continues at coordinate 289,111,526 of JAUPFV010000005.1, forward strand.
AAATGATTAAGTTTTTAAATTGTCTGACTACTGAAGTAAAATATTTATTTGGTCTTGAACAAAACATATTTTGATGTATTTGACTAAGGTACAAGTCAAACTCATAGAAACCTTTCTCGTATAAGAATCGAAACAAGTGTAATCTAACCAACCATAACATATCATACATAACGTGTGTATATGCGTTGCATATATTCATATAATTATATAGACAATAGTAACTGCTATATCAATGCAAAGTACGTATTCTCAATAATTTTTTGTTCTTATTCAATTATAGATGAGGTACTTATGTTGTGGAACAATTGTAGCACAAGCAAGTAGAACCCAAAGAACATAGATGTAAGATATTGTATGGTTTATTCCACTTGTTGATATCTATATAATAGAATATTTACAAGCTCATTTCAAATCTTATGCAGAGGGAGAATAAAAATATAGAGAAAGTCAACATGAAAAATTCTAACTATACAACAAGAACAAGAGCAAGAAGAGTTCGGCTTGAGGCCATAAGCGTTCAAAAACTAAGAAGAAAACATGTGAAACATTAAGTGAGAGTTGTTATAATTGTACGATCGCCAACCATTTTTATAAAGATGATGAGGAATGGAAGACCTGTACGACTAAAAATGGTAAGCTCACATCTGAAATATATTTAGAAGTTTATTTAGTTGTAGTGCTAATATTTGGTAGTTCGATACAACCTCACGTTTGTATGTATTTACACAATATATATCATATTCAAAACCTTATTGATGAAAAGATTTATATCTATACCACATACAAGAGTGTGCCCAATGGAGTCATTTGTAATTTTAGCGTGGTTTTGACTAATGGTCAAATATAGTTTAAGATTAATATCTTTACGTATCTTCTTTTGAAAGGAATTTTTGTTTATCATCATTAATATATAATTTTGGATATATTGTTTCATTTGGTATGAAAAAATATTGTATTTCTCATAAAATAATTATGTTTAAACATGCACATAGCATCATGATAATTTACATAAGTTGGATATTATTATTGACTACAATGTAGCTTTGTATGTTAAGCATTTAAAAATTCACCTAATATTTTCCATAAAAATTTAAATCACATCTAAAAAAATGATTGATAATTTTTTTGGTAAAAGTATTTAAGCTTCTAGGGAGTATTGTGACTGTGACACATGTCAGATGTATAAAAAGAAACATATCAAACACTAAAAGTATAATGCATATCATACAAGAAACACATCTAAGAACTAATTTATATAAAATTTATAGTGTATTCCTTTAAGTACCTTAAAAAGGCCACAAATAATTTATCTCATTCATAGATGACTTTTCACGATATGAGTATTTTTTCATGCTTCATAAGAAATTTGAGGTCATTGAAAAGTTCAAGTCTTTTAGGGATGAGGTTAAGTTAAAGTTTGATAACCTGATTAAATTTTTCAGATCTGACTGTCATGGTGAATATTTTTATGGTAGTGATTGATCCGAGGAACAACACTATGGCTCATTTATTTTCTACCTAGAGGAGTGCAGTATAGTTCCCCAACATACGCTGTCAGGTTCTCTAATAATAAATGGTACATATGTGAGAAAAAATCATACATATATGATATGGTTCAGAGTATGGTCTCTTATAAGTTCTTACTTACTTCACTATGTCTAAGGGAGAGGAGGAGGAGGTGAGTGGAAGCCACTAATATGCCATATATCATTATTAATAAAGCTCTTACTAAAATTGATTAAAATATGTCGTTTGGTATTTTTAAAGAGCGAGAGCCCAGTCTAAAGAGTTTATATATTTGAGGATATCCAACTAAAGCAAAACCTTATAAGCCGAACAAGTTGTAATCTAATCAATAATCTGTTACTTTCCAATGCTCTTTAACTAGTCCATATATTATAACTGTTACACTCCTTGGGAACGTGTAGCATTTGAGATGCGAATTTAATTTATTTGAAAAGAACTAATCTTTAGGGGTATAGTTCAGATAATAAATTATTAGTGAGGAATAAATGTAACCAATTTATATAGTCTTGAACAATGATATTCAAGTTAGTTTACTGTGGGTTTACTGGTTGCAAGACAGTTTGATACCTTAAACGTATGTACCACCTCCAATTCAAGAAGAATACATCGATATTGTTCATAATAAATAACCTCAATCTCCTCGGAAAATAAGGCAACACGAAGAGCTTATATTTTTTTAGAGAGAGAAAAAGAGAGAAGTATGTCATAATTTTTTTATTACGTGACATTTTGCATGAGCTTATGAGTTTTTTAGGATTGTAAAAGATGATCCCATTAGCTTTCCAGATGGCATGAAACGTTATAACTATCAAATGCATGATACAAACAATAAATGAGGAGTATAAATCTATAAATTAAAATTTGATTTAGAATATTATACCACTACACGAAGGAAATAAAAAGATTGGTTGTAAATGGAAATTTAAAACCAATTACAATTCTAAAATTAACATGGAAATACTTAAAGCACGTATTCTAATAAAATATGAAATATTATAATCAGCGTGACAGTATCAAATATTCTTGAAACATATATATAATTTCATCAAATGACACATTTAAGAAATTCATGACTCTAATTACATGTTTTAATTTTGAGATTCATCAAATAAAGGCTAAAATAACGTTTCTCAGTGGAGATACTTTGGAAAAAATTCTATATAACAACCTGAAGATGTTGTTTATGAGAATCAATCTCATTAACTTTTGAGATGAATTTGAGGATTGCGTGTATAACCAGTTTAATGGTATGAAATTAATATTTACTGTATATCGATGACATACCCCTTGTTACTTACAACAAAAACTAATTTCATGCCATCAAAACCAATATATTGGAGAACTTTGATATGCCATATGTTTATGAAATATCTTTTATGTTGGGAATCCAAATTATTCAAGATCATTCCAAAATTCTAAGTTTTTTTTTGCATAAACATATATATAGAGAGAATGTTATAGTGTTAAGGTTTGGAAACAAAAAAACCTATAGATACCACTTTTGAGAAAATAGATAAATTCTATTGTGCTAGAACAAATTCAAAAGTTTAAAAAATGCGGACCAATATATATACTTCGAATCTTAGAAGTGTTATGTATGTTGAAGTATATACTACCATTTATAACAGGGGTGCTGTGTAGATGCACACAAAATTGGGTGTAAATCATTGGACAAAAGTCAAGAGGGTTGTTTCATAATTGAAGTAAACCAAGTTTTAAAGTTTTATTTGAAGGAAGATATGACTGTGCAAAAGAATATAAACTAGACTCTTGACAAAACCTATGTGATGGAGGCGAAATTGTGTCATACATTATAACTTATAAACTTTGTCACATGACTGTGTATAGTGAAGGATATCAAAAGACCATTAATTATTCAATGTAACAATAATTTAACGTTCATGTTCTCAAACAATAAAAATATCTCAGGTAAGTCCAAAAACATAGTCATGAAGCTTATATCTGTCAACAAGAAGGCCCAACACGGTCAAATCAAGATAGATCATATTTATATAACATCTATGCTTACTCATTATCCTACGAAGACATTGATACCCAAGGCCATTTATTTACATGGGTGGCTTAAGCTTAGAGAGTATTTAAAGTGATTGAAAATATGTTTGATTTTTTGTTTCTATTATTGGTTTGAATTGTATTTTGTTTTGAGTACACATGTTTTTTCGATTTGTAGTACGATAATTATTTTGCTTTTCTAATTTTTTTGAGTTATTTTGTACATTTATATTAAAAATATCAAACCAAATAATTATAACCAATAAAGAATTAACATGTTATGATTACAAGGACATGCAATTTTTGTATTTTATATTATAAAAAAATCTAAATTTATTTAGGTGATAGTTCAACTGTGATTCCATGAGAACTGTTTCGGTCCATTAAGAAGAAACACACATTTTGTAGATTATGTGTAAACCCATATTCTCCAAAACCATCACCTTTTGGTCATAATGGAGTCACTTCACCGCGACAAGCAAATGCTTGGTTGCGGTGAAATCGTGCCCAAAAGTTACAGTAAGTTGGCCTGAGGAGGTTTGCTATGACTAGCCTATATGATTGCCGCGATGAATTTATGGTTTTACGAGTATCCTTTTGGTAGTCACGTTTTACGATTGCCGCGATGAACTTATGTTTTTACGAGTATCCTTTTGGTAGTCACGTTAAGGTCAGTAATATTTGCATTACAAGTCTAGTTTATCCAAGTTTGGCGTGATAAGCTCCATTCCTTGCCGCAACGAACAACCTACCTTAAGCCACATTATTTATAAGGTTTATCAAAACTTATCTTTAGATGTACTCTTTGATTCCAGGTCAACGCCAAATATCCAAACTCGTCTTCAGACCAAATCTAATTATTTTATTTAATCAAAATTTCCAAAACATTATTGACTTTAGATCTTATGTAATTATAATAATAGTTTTCTAAAGTACACTTAAATAAGTACACTACTATAATACAAACTTATGAGGCTAAAAATCACCTAACTACTAATAATCAGAAAAATAACATAGGGTCGAGGAGATTAATATATCAAGATCTTGAAGAATAATATGATGAAAATGTGTATTATTTCTGTAAAAGAAACTACAATTACAACAAATCTTTGTTTTTGAATTCTTTTTTCTCTCTAACTTTCACCATCTCTTCATATGATTCATTTAATCCTTATATAGTGGTTTTGAGTTTGAGAGAGTCCGTGGTGGTAGAAACCTTCTCATTCGTGCAACATTTTCTGGCCTTATGGATGCTCCCGTACGTCCTTATAGTGGCAGCATTGTACATTTTTAAATGATTTAATTGTACAATGTCAGACACGATTTTTATACTTGTCAGTTGTGGCATCCGTACTATCAATGGCACCGATGCAATGGTTATTCGGTCGCAGAAAAACCGTAGGCATATCTCAAACTAGACTAGAATGAAACTTCATGCATGACCAAACCTAAGCCATTGCTTGAATAACTTTACCAAGACTTGGTAATGTACAATTGTCTGTCCTGGCCTTGAAGGCTCGGAAATTGAGACCAAGCCATCTAGTCACACAACCATGCATTTTGGTTATGGTGTCCAAGCCTTGGTCGCGTATGGCTGCACGACCACGCCGATGTGGTTTGACCACGATGACCAAATATTTGGTTGCACAACGTGGCATAAATGGGCTTGGACATGGAGGCCAAGCCTTCTGGTTATGTGACTGTGTACAATCCGGTTTTGGCCATGGCTTGGCCACGAAAACCAAGCCTTTGTCGTGTATGGTTGCGCGACGCGACCTAGTTTGGTTTGGCCTTTTGAGGCCTACGATGGCTTGACATTTTGAGGCATAAGATGGTTTAGATTTCTGGTCAAGTAGTTATGTGTGACCATATTTTTGCCATGGCTTGTCCATGGTGGTCAAACCTTAGTTGGGCAAGAATGCATCATCTGGCCGCGAGAGACCAGGTCGTCGTCCGGTTCATTAAAAGACACAATGCTAGAGTTCTATAGTCTTACTTGAGTTTATTCGTTCTGGATATAATATTATATTAGATTTAAATCACAAAAATATCAGGTTGTACTATTAAATTCCCTAAAAAAGAATTTTTAATTTAACAATATACAAGATAATATTATTGAATAAATTTAATGCTAGTTTGAACAAGAATTAAACTAAATGTTGACAGTTAAACATCATTAACTGAATGTTTAAATGACTGTGTACCATTAAGATAATATTTGAGTGGTTAAGTAGCACTTAACCATAGTTTGAATGAATCATTCTACAACGCCTATATAAAGGGAACATTGTTCAAAATTATACATAACAACTAAAATACATTAGCTTCAAAATTATATCCTCTAGTTTTTATACTTATATTTTTAATAAATTCTCACTTGCCTCTTTTTACAATTTATATATTTATTTTTCAAAAATTGGTATTAGAGCCGATGGTAATCATAATTATTGTTACTGAAACTAAAAAAATGGACTTATGATAAATGGAGCATTCAAATGAAGGCTCTTCTTGGATCTTAAGATGTGTGTGAGAAGAAGTTTTTGAAGAGCTAATAACTAAAACTGGACAGACGGTGGCTCAAAACAAGGTGTTGAAAGAGATGCGGTCGAAGGATAACGAAATACTATATATGTTGTTCCGTAACATTGATGAGTCAGACTTCAAGAAGATTGTTTGAGCAACAAATTCAAAAGAAGCATGGGACACTTAATTTATTTTTTATAAAAAAGCTGACAGGTTAAACAAGTCCGTCTATAAACACTTCATGGAGAATTTAAAAAGTTGAAGATGAAGGAATTCGAAGCCGTATTTGACTATATTATGTGTTCACAAGCCGGGGTAAACCAAATAAAATGTAACAATGAAGCAATAACCGATGTGCAATTTATAGAAAAGATTTTGAGATCTTTAAACGATAGTTTTAAAAATGTTGTTTGTGTGATAAAAGAGTCAAAGGACCTTGCCACACTTATAATTGACTAGATTTCTAGTTCTCTCAATACGCACAAACAACGTAAGAATAAAGATAAATAGAAGACACTAGATGAATCATTTCAAACCAATACAAAATTTAATATGAAAATTTACTTTATCCAAATAAATTTCAAAGAATTGGGCATGATCGTGGAAGCCCTAGATATGGTCAATAATCGTGAATGATACTATAAAAAGAAGTAACAATTAAATCAACCAGATTGATGTGAAAGATAATACACTCGATAAAGAGAAGATCGATCAAATTATTACAACATCAAGTGCTACAAGTGTCACATGTATGGCCACCATGAGAAAAATTGTTATTCTGACACATAAAAAAATTATGGTAGAGTAAGGCATATTGAAAAAGATTTTCAAGTTGGTAATAAGGGTGAAGAAACAACCAAAATGGTCTTGGAAGATGATGATAATGAAGGTTTTCTCTTGATGGCTCAAAATGAAGATAACATCCACAATGATAGTTTGTGGTATCTCGACTTGGGGCAAGCAATCATATGTACGGTCACGAGTATTTATTCAAGAAGATGTAAAATATTGAAGATGATCATATGTGTTTTGAAGATGTATAAAAATGTGGAGGTCAAAAGATAAAGTATGATTTATATTTTATAAAAGAATGGTTTTATAAGGTCGCTCCATAATGTTTATTATGTACCAGATCACAAGAGAAATATTCTAAGTTTAGGGCAAATCACGGAGAAAGGTTACTCGGTCTTTTTAAAAGACCGAGAACTATAATTGAAGGATAATCTATGGCACCTGGTTGCTCGAGTAGAGATAGAAAAAAAATCAAATGTACACACTGAACTTGAGAAACATACACAAAAAATATTTGCTAGTCCACGTTGAAAACAAGGCGTCATTGTGGCATTTTTGTTTCGGTCACCTGAATCATGACCTCTTTAAAAAGATTATCAAATAAGAATATGATGTATGTGATACTAAACATTAGCTATGATGGTAATTTTTGTGAAGAATGTATGTTTGGCAAGAAAACGAGAACCTCGTTTTAAAAGAAGACATATTTTCGAGTTGAACACATTCTAGACTTGATACATACCAACATATATGGACCAATCACCTTTAAATATTTTAGAGATAGAAGGTGCTTCATTTCATTTATAGATTATTTTTCAGAAAAGAAATTTGGTTTATTTTTTACAAAACAAATCCAAAGGTTTACAAGTCTTTAAAAGGTTTAGAGTGATCGTGGAGAATGCAACTGATAAATATAAACGAAATACAATTTAATAGAGGTGGAAAGTATACTTCGACAACTTTCATGGAGTATTGCGAGGAGCAATACATTTGAAGATTTTTAATCGTACCGTATTCTCCTCATCCCAAAGTGTTTAGTAGTACAACTTATGCACATGTTCCAAATCAACGAAGTACAGAGCTTGAAGACAAGAGTAAAAGGTATATTTTTATTGGGTATGATGAGAAAACAAAATGATACAAACTACTCGACCCGATAAGCAATACAGTGATGATGAGTCGTGATGTGCGAGTAAACCATACAAGTGAATATTACTAGAATAATTTAACATAAGTCAGTATAAAAAATAGAGAATCACATGTTTTTGCATCACCATAAAACTCTGAAATCACCAATGATGAAAATAAGCCACTAAAACCCAAAACAAAAAGTTCACAACATCTTTATGATTGAATAAACGAGATACATTGTGTATGTCTTTTGGAGAATATTGAAAAATATTAGTTTTGACGAGGTGGTGTAAAATAAGAAGTGACAAACTGCTAGAAACGAAGAAATAAAGGCGATTGAACAGAATAACATATGATAAATAGTTCTAAAAGGAAGTCACCCTATTGGTGTGAAGAGGGATTTCAAGAAAATTATGAATGTTCAGGCAATATAGAAAGATACGAGACATGACTTGTAGCAAAAAGATACAAATGGAGGCATGAATCAACTATAGTGAGGTATTTGCTCATGTTGTAAAAATAGAGAAGTCTGATTACTCATCTCATAAGCTACTCAGTTTTAATAGCCAATATTTCTAATGAATGTCAAATCAACATTTTGAATGGTGTTCTCGAAGAAGATGTCTACATCAAATAACCACCCAAATATATAAAAACGGAGAAGAGAAGAAGGTGTTAAAATTAAATAAGACACTTTACGGATTGAAGAATCACCACATGCATGAATACACGTATCGAATCATATTTCAAAAGGACTGGTTAAAAAAATATATCAATGTGAGCATGCTCCTTACATAACAAAAGACTGGAGGTAATGTGTTGTTTGTTGCTCTTTTTGTTGATGATATTATTGTTATGGATAACACTGATAAGATAATAAAATAGTTTAAAAGATCAATGAATCAATAATTTGAGACAACAAACTTAGGCTATATGAAATATTTCTTTGGTGCGGAGGTTAGACAATTAGAGATAAATATTTTTGTATCACAAGAGACTTATACAAAAGAGACGCAGAAGAAGCATAACTTGAAAAAATACAATCCTCTTTCAACACCAATGGAACCATTTGCAAATCTCTCGAAGTTCAATGAATGAGAACGTGTTGATGCCAATATATATTTGGTTTTGATAAGAAGTCTTTGTTATCTCACATGCACAATATTGTATCTTTATTTTAGTGTTGGCATTATAATTCGATTCTAGAGGAGTCAGTTTATTCACATTGAAAGACATTAAAGATGATTTTACAATACATCAAGGAACGATATCACTCAGACTCTTCTACTTAAAAGCAGAAGATTACAAGTTGGTTGGTTACTCTGAAAATGATTGGTGCAAAGATATAGATGATAAAAAACTTACCGCATAATGTGCATTCTTCATGGAAAATACTGCATTTACTTGGTTAAAAAAATAAACAGATAATAACCCTTTAGACTTAGGAATCTAAATATATTACAACATCTTGGTGTGTATGTCATGCTATATGACTTAGAAATTTGTTGAGAAAGATGGAGCTAAGACAACAATGTACGACCATAATTCAAGTTGACAATAAATCAACAATTGAGTTAACAAAAAACCTAGTGAACCATGAAAGAAACAAACACATTGACGTTGGTTTTCATTTTATCTGAGATCATGTTAAGAAAGAAAATGTAGAATTGGTACATGTGGGAAGCCATGATAAGTTGCAGATGTCTTCACAAAATGGTTACCGAAAATAACTTTCGATAACTTTCGATAATGATCGGTACGATAGATTGTAAAAACATTTAAATATATGAGAGAGATTTGTTGAATAAATTTAGTGGTAATTTAAACAAGAATTAAACTAAAAGTTGAATGGTAAAACAACATTAATTAAATGTTTGAATGTACCATTAAAATAATATTTGAATGGTTAAATACAATGAATCATGATACAAAACCTATATAAAGACAACATTATTCAGAATTATACCCAATTTAAAAATAAAATACATTAGCTTCTCCACTATATAATTTTATATTTATATTTTTCACAAATTCTCTTTCTTTTGTGTTTAAATTTTATATATTTATTTTCTAAAAATAAATTCCATATAATTTCTAACAAAATGGTATCTGAGAAAAGATAAAATTCTTTGATGTCAAGATAATTGTCATACAATGTGATATGGACCGTCTAACGTAGTGTTATCTGATTTAAAAAAAATCCAAAAAAATCCTAGGAAAATCGATAACCGATAAATTGGTAAAAGGAGTACGTAAAAAATGGTATAGCATAAACGAATTAATATTAAAATAAAGTTTTCAAAATAAGACTTGATCGTTTATGCGTTAAAGCATTAAATAGTATATAAATATATTAATAAAACTTAACTTATAATAAATGTATTAAAAAAAATACCAATCCGTGCAAATTTTTAAACCCAAAACGTAAAGTATTTCAGTCGTTTATGATATATAAATCCATATTTGTACCTATAATATGTAGTTGAAAAAACCATATAATGTCTAACAAATAATCTTATAACGATTTTAATATTACAATCCATATGTGCATATATATATATATATATATATATATATATATAATATGGTTGAGAAATGGCTAAAAATCGTCATTAGTTTCATATGTTTCGTGTTTGTTGCAAACTAATCTTCTATGTTCTACAAACATCAAATTATTTATCCCAAAATCTAAAACCCTAATTCGAAACACATAGCCTTTCTCTTAAACTTTTAGTTCTGAACAAATAGTCTTTTTTTATATTCTTCAAATTTTTGGGAGACCAATAGTGAGATAAAATATTGATGTTTAGGCTACCACATGTTTTTTTTTTATGAAATAAAAACTTAAATTAATTAGAAAAATTCATGCATAGTTTTGAGGTAAACCCCTCAAACTTACCGCACTTAAAATTCTAGAGCAAAAACAGAAGTGCTCAAAATTTTGACTCCCGAATGGTAACATAAACTTGTAGCATGCAAATGGCTAACACATGTTAGCTTCTCAATATTAACACATACAAAAGCGAATAATACAAATTTATAAACACATGAGATCAATTAAAAGACGAAAGTTAGACATAAAAGTTTAATTTCATACCGACAAATAATGATTTTTAACCTTTAAAACTATGTAATCTCTGACAAATGGTCTAGTAACAGTTACCCTCAGCTCTTTCGTGACCTTCCATTAATAAGAGCCAAATATCTTTTTTCTCCTGCGTATGGAACAGATTACAGAAGCTAAGTGCCATTATGGAAATAAGAGGCCGAACTAGAGGACCCAAGAGTACTCTTTTTTTCGTCGACATACAAAGTATTTTGAAGGCGACAAAAAAGAAGGTATGATAGAACTCCCTCCCCACCGTCTGCCTAATATTGCCATTATAAAGAGCATCAATCTTGTCAAGTTTGCCGAGAGAGAGGTCTTTGTCAAAATATTCAATTTACCATTGGTATTATAAAAATAATTTTGTCTTATATTTATAACTGATTTATTTATAAAATAGATGGTGGTGGTGTGTTTTAAAATTTTATTTTTATTTTTGAACTAATGTAAAATAATAATAATATTATTAGCTCCTACCTTGAAAAGGGTAACCGAGTTAGCGGTGGCAATGTTGGTCCGAGTCGGTCCGACCCGGCGTAATCCGGTCAGGTTTTGTCCAGCCCAAACATTTAGCGGAGCGGGTATGGATATATATATTGTGATTCGTAAGTGGAGCGGGTCGAGTATGAATTTTTAATTTGTCCAATCCGGTCAAACCCGCATTTATAAACTATATATAAAGAATAAAAAATATTTAAAAAAATAATTGTAAATTTGTAAAATGCAACTAAAAAATATACTAATTATTAGAGGACTAACATTTATGTGTTTACGAATAATATACCGTGTGTGATTAGTTATTAATTTTACTTTTAGAGTCAATAATATATTTATTAATTATATTCTTTTTTTATAAACTAATTCCATAAAGTTTAAATATATTTTTTCGGTTTTTTTTCTATTTAATTTCTAAATTTCAAGTTTTTTGGATTTTTTTCTCACCTGCTATTGTGTTTTAGCTACGTTGGTTAAAAATTCATATCTTAAAATTTTATTTTAAATTAAAAATAAAGTCAAATTTGAGCTGGTTTGGATCGGACCGGTTCGACCAACCCGAATAATAAAAACATTGTTTGCGGGCCGGGTCGGGCTGATCCGCCGACATAAACGGGGCGGGTTCGTATTCGAAAATATTAAACCCGTTGCAGATCGGGCCGGGTTTGGGTTTGAGTAAAAAACAACGGGCCCAAGCGGATCGGCCCGAACCCGAGCCATTGCCATCCTAAACCGAGCTGGTCGAGTAAAATATGTTTGTGACCGAAGGTCATGAGTTCGAGTCTTTTTACAAACGATTTTTTGGTTTCAACCTGTAATCTTCTATGTTTTATCTTCTGGCGTTGGTTTACGTTCCGACCGCACTAAAGAAATAAAAAGTATGGGCTTCTCTTTTATTATGTTAGCAAGGCACGTCTAAAAATTTAAGAAATATATTCCTTTCGAATAATTCATTTTCGATTCTATTAAATGTCATTTGTTCAATCATAACGTATTGCTACTTAGGTAGCAAATTGTAAACCATGCAAATTTTAAAGCCTAAGAAATAGTATAAAATAGCCGAATTTATTAATGTGTATTTTTACTATTTCTGTTTACATAGTTATGTGAATTTATGGCCTTAATTTACATCCAACCAAATGATTGGTTACAAGTTGTTAACTAAGTATTTGGGCTTAGGTGATTCTACCACTATGTTTTCAAGAAGTCCAAAAGAGGTAGCCGAGTTGGTTGAGTATGGTGTGTTTGTGATCAAAAGTCATGAGTTCGAATCCTTTTACATATGTTTTTTCGGCTGAGCATGTCACCTTGTGTGGTTTACCTTTTGGCGTTGGTTTGCAGGCTATCGCGTCAGACTGAGGATTTTACCCTGTGCGCACTCATTGCAACTCTGAGTAGCGGCTGCGGGTTCCTCCAAAAAAAAGCTATGTTTTCAAGATGGATTTTTTGTTATGTTTATCATTTAATTACACATGTCGAAAGGGTAGGTGTATGGGCTATGACACAAAACTTTGGTATTTGATGGTCCATTAATGGAGGTGAAGTTTAGCTAAATATAGATAGCTATATTTAGCTAAAATCCTCATTGGATTTAGTTTAATCTGTTGCTGGTAATTTTGAGTTTGCGAAATGTTAAATTGGTATTTTTTTCAAAAACGGTTATTTTTGACGTTTTTACTTTGGTGCGGTCATTTATTATATTTGGAAAAAGAGAAATATAACAAATTTAGGTTATCATGCCATATTTTCTCGGATTCACGGTTCAGATTCAATGACCCAAGATTATATGTTCTGTGTAATTTTTCTATAATATATTAACAAGTATTTTGCATATTCATGCTCAGTTTTTGTTGGCCTATTTCGTTGTCCACTATTCTTAATGGTTTTTTGATCTGCTACGTACTTTTTTTTATAGATTGCTTTATTTCATCTCTCATGTTTTTTTATGTTATTCTATAACCTACTTTCTCACGATATAGAATCGTGTCACCGCGTCTCCCATATATTGTTTATGCATCTCTCATTCATCGTTTATGCGTCTCTTGTATCTCATTTATCATTATAGAAAATACAGACTTCGCAACTATCAAAAAAAATATTTTATATTATAAAATAAATTTGTTTTATTTTTTACCGTATAAAATTTAGCCTAAAAAAATATGATTTTTAAAAAACAATTGTAATTATTTTGTTGTTTTAGTAATAATTTTCTTTCACTATTCATAATAATATTTTTTATTTTGTCAGTAATTTTTATCTTTTTTACCATTAACTCCAGTTGCTGGTAATTTTGAGTTTGCGAGATGTTAAATTGGTATTTTTCTCAAAACCGTCATTTTTGACGTTTTTACTTTTGCGCGGTCATTTACTATGTTTGGAAAGAGAGAACTATAAAAAAAATCGGTTTTCCAATCATTTTCTCTATGATTTTTTCCCGTATTTTTTCAGATTCACGGTTCAGATTTAATGATCCACTACTCTTAATGGTTTCTTTGGATCTGCTCTATACGTTTTTTAGACGGTTTTATTCTATATCTCATGTTTTTATGTTATTCTATGTCTTACTTTTTTCACGATATAGAGTTATGTAACCTTTGTTCACGTCGATGTTCGCCGATTCTCTTTTAGTTTCTCATGTATTCCACCGGATATGTCCCATGTATATGTATGGATATTATTTATTTTAATTTAATATTATTTAAAAAATTACTATTTATCACTAAATAATAACGATTTTTTATATCTTTGTTTACCTCTAATTTGAATTTTGCTAACGAAACAGTATTTCACAATATTACAAAAATATTTTACAATACCCATAATAAAATATATTTCACAAAACATACAATATTCATTTCATAATTATAAATAATAAAAATATTTTTAATAACGATTTTATTAAGATATATAATTTATTTGTATATTTAATTTTTTCTTTGTCCGATTCATTTTTGAATTGGCATATGGATGAGTAACTCATCAACATCCATTTTACAAACCTATTTTTGATTAAGACGAACAAATTTAACAAATTATATATCTAAAATACATTTCTATATAAAATCGTCAAACACATGTACGTATTCTATTCTTTTTTTAATTTAATTTTTTAAAAAGGTTCATATATTTTCAACAATAACTCGAAAAAAAAATCTAAAAATATCATTGATTTTGTTTTTTTAAGACGAACAAAACTAGATCCATCTATGATATTTTTTTTTCTTTTTAAAACCGCGAGCCTAGTTAACCATGTCTCGCATCTACCTTTTTGGTCGAACATCTATCATCTAAAAATTATATTTTACACTGGTTTCGTATGATGTGGTTTCTCATCATTTATAGTTAGCCTGATTTTGCATTATTTGGTCTCTCATCATTTATAGTTGGCCTAGTTTCGCATAATTTTTAGTTTTCTTGGTTTACATGATGTAGTCTCTCATCATTTATAGTTGGTCAGGTTTCGTATTATGCGGTCTCTCATCATTTATAGTTCACATCATTTGTAGTTTTCCTGGTTTCGCATGATGTGGGCTCTCTTATATATAATTAGTCTGGTTTTACATCATGTGGTCTCTCGTCTGTGCGTCTCCCATCTATCGTCTCTGTGTCTTTCATCCATCGTCACCGCGTCTCTTATGTATCGTCACGACGTCTCTCATCTATCGTTTATGCGTTTCTCATCTATCGTTTCTGTGTCTCTCATCTATCGTTCGTATGTCTCTCGTATCTCATCTATCGTTTCTGCGTCTCTCATCTATCGTTCGTATGTCTCTCGTATCTCATTTATCATTACAGAAAATACAGATTTCGCAACTATCATTACAGATATTTGAGACTTTATCTTCTTCATTTTTACAGTAACTACCAATTCATAAAAATACAGAATTCGCAACTATCATTACAAATATTTGAAACTTCATTTTCTTCGTTTTTATAGTAACTTTAGCCAAAACCTTCTCAACAAAATTTTCTAGAATACCGAGAAAAAAAAACTACAAAACGAGTAAAACCTAAATCAATACAACATTTGAACTACAAATCAAAGTAAAAAACATATACAATACCAATATCACGAGTAAAAAAAAAGTTAAAAACTCAAAAACACGTAAAGAAAATCGATTTACAAAAAAAACAATTCAAAATTAAAACGATAAAAAATGAAAATATAAACGATAAAAACCAGAGAATAAAAAGAATTGTTTTTGATATTCTTCTTCGATCTTCACGATAGAAAACTCAAAGGAGAGATTTTTTTTACTTGGTTTAAATGGATGAGGCTCTAGATCTGAAGTTTTATAAAATCTAAAACTAGATTTTCTTTAATTATTATTAATTAAGAGTATTTAGTTATTATAAAAAATAGTTGAAAAATAAATTATGAACAAAAAAAAGTAAATAATTCTCTCTTAGAAATATAAAGAAAATAATAATATTCTGATAATTGAACCTTTAAACTTAATAATATTTCTCCTCACTAAATAATCTATTTTCAATTTCCTTACAAATATTATCTACTTCATTTGTTCAATCTGAAACGAATGTTAACTAGGTAACACTTTGTCAACCACACAAAGTCAGGTTGCAAATTGTCAACAACACAAAATTCAAAGCATCACTGTAAGCAATCTTAGTATTTTGATTTAGTATCATAAATGAACCTATCATTTTCAACCAATCATATCAAAGTTTCTTAATTTTTAAGATGAAATGATGGATAATGTTGTATAAATGTAAGTAGATCGATATACTAAGGGCTCTCTCTCCGACTATTTACATTTTTTAAGATTCAAAAAGTTAAATTAGAAATGTGTTTTTTTAGTTTGTATATATTCGACTAAACTCTGCTATTTGACTTTTTAATTTCATTTTAAAAAATTACAAATTTAAAATATATTATTTATCATAAATGGGATGGATTACGAATTTTATTTTTTTTTGAAAATTTTGATATGAATTTGATCTAGCAGTAATATTAAAAACTAATAAGTAATATATTATTATTTATAAACTTTTAAATTATTGTGATTCTTGTATTTGTAGTTTTTTTTATAGTTTTGCTGTTGTTATTTAAATTATTTTATATTTAAAATTTTCAAAATTCAAATTAAATAAATTTTGAAAAACAATAGTAGACCGAAAACTAATTGAATTTTATTAAATATAGTTTTAGAATTTATAAAATATTATTATATATGACGAATCTTGAAAATATTCAAAGGGAAAATGATTCCCAATGTTTTTGGGATCACATAGTGTTTAAAAAGAGATTTAAAGACTGTAATTCTTGAAAAAAACTATCGAAAATTGTAATACAATAGTTGTTCACATTTTCAAGAAAATGTATAATATAATTATATGGTAATGCTAGTGAGATTTTGAACTTACACAATTTGTCCATTTCTGGTTAATCCATCAATTAACTTACTAAATTAAAACACATTTACTCATTATCACATAAAACACCTTCATTATTGATATATAGCTCAAAATTTAAGTTAATATGAAATTTTAAATAATAAGTATACTTTATAGATTTGTTATTAAATTTTTGAAGTTTGTAAAAAATGTTGAGAGTTATATTCGGTATACTATGATTATTTTTAATGTATAATAAGATCATAACTAAATAAAGTATCACTGAATATCCTCAGACGAGTACCTGAATCCGACAAATTTGGGTGCGAAAAAGAAAATATTAATATTTGTCAGGTATCTGAATCAAACAAGTTTTGAAAATAAAGACATAATATTACGAGAACATTTGTGAGGCATCTAAATCCGAATTGGATCTATAAGATATCTACCCATTGTCATTTCTAATTTAAATGTAATACTAACGAACATTTGAAATATCTTTTCTAGGGATGTAAAAATTAATATTAGATTTTTTAAATCAAACATTGATATTAATAAGCCTAAAATGCTGAGTTTGCACAAATGATCTAGCTCAATTTGAGCTAAATATTGAACATACATAATTTTAAGATAAAATTACAATTTGATCCAAATGAAGTTATTCATTTAGACCTGAATCAATTTAACTACAACAAGAAAATGATGGAATCTTCTTTCCTTGAGAGTCTTTCTAAGCTACTCATGATTTCCGCTTCTTAAGAATATCTTCGAGTCTTTTTTCCTATATGTCGAATATGCAGCTCTTTTGAAGTCTTCACCAAATACACAACTCGTTCCAGTTTTGAATCCTTGTCCTTGAGACTTAATTTGATATGAACCTTCAATTGAAACCCACAAAATAAGTAAGTCAGTTTTGAAACCTCCTTATAGATAGTTAGTATTATTACACTTAAGGAAAATGCTGAACCACAAGTTTAAAGTTAACTGGAATTATTATTGTTCAATCTTAAATATCCAAGGTTTAAGCCTTCCAAGAATAAAATAGCTCTTAATTGAGCATGAGCTTCATTTAGAGTTAAATTACAGTTAGAGTTACACTTAAGATAATATTTAGTAAGCCAATCGGCTGCAAAGGTTTGCTCTATATAAATGAGCTTTAAAGTCATAGAAGAATATAATAATTTCCTACAACGAGATACTAATGGAGATAAGAACCATGGAGTAATGTCATTTGCAAATGAGTCAAAAAGAGTTTTTGAATCAATTTCAGTGTCAACATGATTATAACAGAGATTCATACACAATGTTAATCCATCAAGCAGGGCTCTAGTTTCAACAATAATGAGAGATTGTTTCCAATATAACCTACTAATAAGAGCAAGTATGTTTTCATTAGAGTTCATAATTATAAAAATACCACTTAAGTCATCATTTTGAATGCAAGCTCCACCAGAATCGAGCTTCAATTTATTTCCCTATAGGATAATACCATTTGACATAAAAGGCTGTCCTCTTAATAGAATGATGATTAAAACAAGCTATTGTATAATTAGTACTCCAAAGTTTCTATGTTAATAGTTGACACAATCCAATTTGAATAACATATGTGTAACCTTGTTCTTTATAAAATGAGATGACACTGAAATTGTTTTGAACTTTGATTTATATATGACATTCCAGATACTCCAACAGATGATTGATAGAAAATTGATATTAGATAACTTGTTATGATAATTTTATATAAAATGGAAAAATATTTTTTAAATTATGCCGAAAATATTTTAAAATAACTTTTACATTTTTTATAATGGTTTTTAAACCAGAATATATGGACTAACTTTGTTAAATATGTTTTGTATTTAATGTAAAGTGTGGTTGTAACCACCAATTTTAGGATGCAGTTACAATTACACAACAACCTATTTTATTCAGTTGCACACAAATAACTAGGTTCTTAATTCAAAGTAATCATTCACGAGCCTTAAAAGCCTTAACTTTCTCAAAATTACTGCCTTAATTCACGAGCCTTAAAAGCCTTAACTTTTTCAAAATTACATTCAATTCTACTATACAATTACTTTACTAAGTTTAGTTCATCATATTTTTTGCATGAAAACAAAAATATTTTAACATTAGTTATTAGACTCCTAGTATGGACGATCTAAGATAAAATCCTCTCTTCAAACGTGCTATTTTTTTTCCGATGAAGGCCCAAAGTGAATCGAGCTCCAACAAGGACTCTATGTTCCATTCGCGTGAAAATGGTCCCACCTTTCTCTAAATGCCTCTCCATATAAAAGAATTCCCTGGTGATGAGCGACTTAGATTCTTTCATAGTGGAGCAATATATAACAAGTTTTGAGATTTTGATTTACTATATGGGTTGATTTACGGCTATCTGGCTGAAATACCAGGGTCTTCATCATTCTTGCAATAATTGTATAATTTTTGGATGTACCGCAACCCAATGTAATGCCCTCCTCTCTAGCCAAAAATTTGATGCACTGACTATACCCAACATGCCCAGAAAAGAGAACAAAACCCTCCTTCCAAGCCAAGTGAGAATTTTTAGACACCTCTAAAGATACCAATAAAGATAACTTAAATTACTAATTATGGGGTCGGGTATTCAATGCTGATCTTTCTTCCCCCTCTATTATCATTTCTCCTTCATTCGAGATTCAAATCCATTTATCTTGGTATGAGAAGAACGACCACAATATAGAGATTAAGTGTGATGCAAACGATGAAAATATAAATTCTACACATTTCAGAGGTCGTATCTCATCTATCGTTTTTGCATCTCCCATCTATCGTTGTACGTCTTGTGTATCTCATTTATCATTACAGAAAATACAGATTTCGCAACTATCATTACAGATATTTGAAACTTCATCTTCTTCGTTTTTACAGTAACTATCATTACTGAAAATACAGATTTCGCAACTATCATTACAGATATTTGAAACTTCATCGTCTTCGTTTTTAGAGTAACTTTAGCCAAAACCTTTTTAAACAAATTTTCTAGAAAACCGAGAAAAAAACTAAAAACGAGTAAAACCTAAATCAATACAACATTTGAACTAAAAATCAAAGTTAAAAACATATACAATACCAGTATCACGAATAAAAACAAAATTAGAAACTCAAAAACACATGATATGTAAAAAATCGAAATTAAAACGATAAAAAATCGAAATTAAAACGATAAAAAATAGAGAATAAAAAAAAATGATCATCTTCCTCATTTTCACGACAGAAAACACAAGAAAAAGAAAAAAATCTACTTGGTTAAATGTATGAGACTTTATATTCGAATTTTTAAAAACCTAAAACTAATTTTTTTTATTATTACTAATTAAAAGTATTTTAGATATTATAAAAAAATAGTTGGAAATTAGATGGTGATGAAGGAGAATAAAAGACATGGAGAAAATTGTAAAGAAGAAGTATGATAGGAGAAAATTGTAAAGAGGAAATTGTGTTAGGGGAAAATTGTATAGACTATTAAAGAAGTAGCTATTACGAGAAGAAGAAAAGATGTAGGGACTAAAAATGTAATAAACAAGAATTAAAGCGTGTGGGACCCGCAATTGTACTATAAAAGGACCACACATGCTCCACAGATCCCGAGATGAATATAATATTACTTTCTCTCTCTACTTAATCCAAACCCTCACTTTCTCTCTCTAAAAAGGCTCCTAAACAAAGTACTTTAGATTGTTTTGACACTAAGAGATTCTCGTATCATAAAATCACCCGTGGGCATTCTAAAAACTCTTTAGTGGCGCCGTCTGTGGGAGACGAAGATTGTTCTGACGACAATCGCTTCCTGGAACTAGTTCCTATTCTGAGGAAAACTATGGAAGAACAAGGGGACGATTTTGTTAACAATTGCGAGGAGAATCTGGTGGACGATGATTATCGGAACGACATGGAATACGAGGCGCGTAGGGGCCAGCGAGTCGGAGACACTTTCGACGACTCAGACCTGTTGGCTCGAAGGAATGAACTGATGCTGGAGATCGAAAGATTGAAGGCACAAAAGGAAACCGTTCAGGAAAATCTTCGTTGCGAGATAAGAAAGGAGCCAGTTAATGGAAAAGTGGAGTGTGAGACCGATTTTCATCCTAAAACCAGGGACGATGGATACAGGGGATACGAACGACGATCGTCAAGGAGAAGGGAAAAACAACATTTGGATTCATCTGATTCGAGCGATTATTCTCGATACAGTTCGTCGGAGTTATCTCCTAGGAAAAATTACAGAAAGAAAAGACACGGTCGAGGACATCCTGATTACCGAAGGGGAAGAAGCTCAGAGAGGAAATCTCCGAGGAAGAAGAGTTACCGAACTTAAGTTAATGAGCGGGGTTATGGCCAAGCGAAGTTTCCCGTTGGAAAAGAAGATGTAGGCCCGCGAAATTCGGAGTGGTAGCATCAATACACTCTGCCATCCGAGGAAGGATTGTACTTTCCGAGTAATGAAAATTTGAGATCCAATGTGTATCGGACAGGTCACAATTGGAGAGCTTCTCCTTTGTCCCCAGACATTTTGGTGGGCAACCTCCCAAAGCATTTCGACATCTCGAAGTTAGAAAAGTTCGATGGGACACAAGGCCCTAATAATCACATTGAACAATTCAAAAACTTCATGATCAATTTCGACGACGATGATAAATTGTTGTGTAAAGTGTTTTCTCAGACTTTCAAGGAGGTAGCTTCCAAATGGTATAATAGGCTACCGCAGGGCTCGATAAAGAATTTCGACATGTTCTGGAATATCTTCAGACAACACTTTGTGGGGAGCAAAACGTTCAGGGCTAACGGAGACACGATCATCTATTGCAGACAAAAAGTTGGAGAGAGCATGAAGAATTACACCAATCGATTTGTCAAAACGAAAACAGACATGGAGTATTGTAAAGACTCAGTGGCACTTGCAGCTTTCAGGATGGGCCTACTCCCCGGATTGTTAAAGGATACGGTGGTGGAGAGTCAAGCCATGATTTTTGGAGTATTGTTGGATCAGGTTGAGAAGAGAATTCTGGTAGAGGAGACTCAGGCATCTGAGAAAGGATCCGGTGATCGGTTGGATCAGAACCAGTTTCAGAGTTCTGAGCCTAGTAGCCAAGGGCCTTGTGCCAATGTTCAAGCCAAAATTACGGGTCAATATCCGCCGAGGCAGAAAACAAACCCACAGTATTATGGGAACCAGCAAAATTACAATCAAGGAACCAGACCAATGCCAAATAAGTGGGTTCGACCGGACTATTTCGAGGAGTTAACGGAAAATGTTGCTGCTATATTTGATAAGGCGAGATCCACAGTACCATTCAGGAAACCTTTTTCCAATACAGACTCCAAGGGAAAGTAGAATCGTTAACAAGTATTGTAAGTATCACGAGGATATCGGGCACGACACCAAGGACTGCATAGCCTTGAAAAAAGAAGTGCAAGATTTGATCGAGAATGAAATGTTGTTAGAGTTTGTCAAAAAACACTCTCAGAAAAATGCTGTGGTGAAGACTGTTCCAAAGAACACTGATACGACCATGGTGATTTCTGAGGAGGTTGATGGTTTTGATATTGAACAAGAGTATTTGGACCCCAAGGAGGGGAGGAACAATGTGAATATGGTGGAAGAGGTTATTCCGAGGGGGAGAGTGAACAATCTCTGTGCTTTCTTTGAATCGCTATCAATCATTGGAGGGGATACCATCGTAGGGAATTCCAATAGCTCGCGGAAGAGGCACATGGTCAACCTGACTACCCAGATTGAAGCAGGGGTGTCAGCACAAATGCACCGATTGCCCTCCCCTATCATATGTTTTGACGACGATGATATGCGAAATGTTACGGGCCCGCACGAGGATGCGGTGGTAATCGCTGCAGGTATTGCTGGAGATCAAGTTCAGAAGATACTTATTGATACAGGAAGCTCAGAGAATATCTTATTTATGAGCACTTACAGGAGAATTTCTGACCCACCAGTTATACGACGTTCCGACAGAACCATAGTGGGCTTTATCGGCGCCACAGCAGTGGTGGTTGGAGAATTTCAGTGTGTGGTCGAGTTAGGCCGGGGGCCATTCAAGAAGGAGGTGGAAGTATTGTTTATTGTCGTCGATGCACCAACCTCGTATAACGCTATTCTGGGTCGCTCTTGGTTGTCCCGAATGCATGGTGTAATTTCGATGGTGCATCAGTGTCTAAAATATGTGGTAGGGAAAAATGTCGGGATAATTAGAAGTAGCCAGAAAATGGCCCGCGAATGTTACCAGATGGCTTTATCCTCGAAGGGATTTCAGGGAGAAATGTCAGATAAAGCATAGCAATTAAAGGGGCCTTCCTCGGAAGTCGTCCCATGTGATGATCCGAGGGAGCCCCCTGGATTTTCGGTCCCGGAAGAAGATTCTGAGGCACATGAATTTGAGAGTGGCAAATCTCTGAAGATTGGAGTAAAACTTTCTTTTGAGTTTAGAGAAAGGTTAATTGCGTTTTTGTCTAACAAACTCGATATGTTTGCTTGGTGTACACAGGATGTCACGGGAGTACCATCGGAGATCATATGTCATAAACTTACGGTACGACTTGATGTTAGACCTATTGTCCACGAGAGGAGACCCGTTTCTCCGGAGAAGGCAACAACTATTCTCTTGGAAGTGGAGAGGTTGTTAAGCATAGGCCACATTCGTGAGTCGCATTATCCCGTATGGGCCTCGAATCCGGTCTTGGTCAGAAAAAAGAATGGCAAGTGGAGAATGTGCGTTGACTTTACAGACTTAAACAAAGCTTGTCCCAAAGATCCGTTTCCGGTGCCCCGTATTGATCAGTTAGTAGATTCGACTTCAGGCAATCGATTGTTGTCCTTCATGGACGCGTATTCTGGGTATAATCAAATCCGGTTGGACATTCATGATGAAGAAAGCACTTCGTTTATTACCGGGAGAGGATTATATTGCTAAGGTTATGCCATTCGGCTTGAAAAATGCGGGGGCAACTTATCAGCGTTTGGTCAACAAAACCTTTGAGGGACAGATTGGTCGGAATGTTGAAGCATATATCGATGATATGTTAGTCAAGAGTTTGCAGGACGAAGATCATTTTGCTGACCTGGAGGAGACTTTTAATAATTTGAGTAAGGTCAATTGAAACTGAACCCGGAAAAGTGTGTTTTGGGGTGCGATCGGGTAAGTTCCTTGGGTATATGATTAGTGAGAGAGGCATCGAGGCTGACCCAGATTAAATAAAGGCTTTAATCACCATGACTCCACCTCGAAATATCAAGGAAGTCCAAATCTTGACAGGGAGATTGGCAGCATTGAATAGATTCATTTCTCGATCCTCGGACAAATGTGCACCTTTCTTTAAGGTATTACGAAATGCCAAACAATTTAATTGGACTGATGAGTGCTCAGCAGCTTTTCACAAAATTCAGGAATATTTGACATCTTCTGATATGCTATCTAAACCATTGTTGGGGGAAAGATTGATTATCTATGTAGCAGTGTTAGATTGTGAAGTCAGTGCTGTTTTACTTCGCGAAGAGAAATCTCTTTTGAAACCTATCTATTACGTCGGTAAGAGTTTGTTGGATGCGGAGAAGCGATATCTTAAGTTGGAGAAGGTAGCGTTGGCTTTGGTAACGACTGCCCGAAAGATGAGACCTTACTTCCAGGCACATCCTATAGTTGTTCGGACAACTTTCCCCCTAAAGGGTTTGTTACAGAGGCCTGACATCTCTGGGAGGATGACTAAATGGTCAGTAGAACTGGGAGATTTTGACATAGCATTTGAGCCTCGAACGCAATAAAAGCTCAAGTTTTGGCTGATTTTTTGGTCGAATTCCACTCAGACAGAGAGATAAAGAGGTCGTTGACCATTTTGATGAAAGGAATGGTTGGTACGAACGGATGGGGGGTCGAATAATTCTGGAAGTGGTGCGGGTGTCCAGTTGATTTCTCCAGAAGGGTTAGCTATGTTCCAAGCCATTCGGTTTGGTTTTAAGGCAACTAACAATGAAGCGGAGTATGAGGCAACATTGGCGGGTTTGCGTTTAGCTCAGATATGTGGGGCCAAAAAGATTAAACTGATCAGCGATTCACAGTTGGTGATAAACCAAGCTTCGGGAGAATCCGAGGCCAGAAAAGATAAGCTGATACAATATCTTAAGGCATTAAAAGATTTGGTGTATGAGTTTGAGGAAGTCAAGTATGAACATGTTCGAAGGGAAGCAAATGTTGTCCCAGATTCCTTGGCCACATCCTCACGAACGGAGGGATACCCATGGGTCTTGATTCAAGAACGTCCTTTGATCATGGTCGGCGCGGAGCATACAATGAATGTTGACGAGGTGAGTAATGTGATCAAAGATGATTGGAGGACATCCATTATTGACTTCTTGGAAAATGACACTTTACCCGACGGAAAGTATGAGGCTAGGAAAATCAGGTTCAAGTCTCATGGGTTTATCATGTTGGGAGGCGTTCTGTATAAGAAATCTTTAAGCCGACCATTACTAAGGTGTCTGAACAAGGATTAGTTGCAATTTGTCCTGTCCGAATTGCACGATGGGGAAGGTTCAGCCCACTGTCGGTATAAGGTGTTAATTCGACGGGTGTTTCTAGCTGGTTATTATTGGCCAACTATCGCTTCAGATGCAAAAGATTTGGTAAAACGATGTGACACTTTTCAGCGCTATGCCAATGTAATCCATAAGCCTGGGGTATTATTGGAGAGCATTTCGGAGGCGGTCCCATTCGACAGGTGGGGCATTGATTTAGTCGGGCCCTTACCAATGGCATCTGGCGGCAGACAGACTATAATTGTAGCAGTGGATTATTTTTCTAAGTGGGTGGAAGCAGAACCTTTAGCAGGGACAAAATCCAAAGATGCGATTAAATTCGTTGTGTCAAATATTTGCTGTCGCTTTGGTGTACCATTACAAATCACAACGGATAACGGGCCTCAGTTTGATAACAAGGAGTTTAAAAGTTTTTGCCTTTCCAGGGGCATACGACAATGTTTTTCTGCCCCATTTAATCCCCAAGCTAATGGACAAGTGGAAGTGACCAATTGAACGATCCTCGATGATTTGAAAAAGAATTTGGAAGGAAAGGCAGGAAAATGGCCCGATTATTTACAAGAAGTGTTGTGGGCTTATAGGACAACTCCACGAACGGCCACTACGGTATCTCCATTTGCTTTAGTACATGGCATGGATGCTATTGTCCCTCCAGAGATTGTTTTCCCTTCATATCATGTGGCAACGTATACAGCAGACGTAAATGACCAAAGCAGGACACTGGCGTTAGATTTGGTTGAAGAAAAGAGACAACATGCACAGTTGACATCTCTACATTATCAAACTCTTATGAGGAGTCGATATGCGTCTAAAGTAAAGCATAAAGACTTTAAGGTGGGGGACAAAGTACTACGTAAGGTCTTCCTGCATACTAAAGACAAGAGTCTAGGTAAATTGGGACCAAATTGGGAGGGCCCTTATGAGGTCACCGAGAAAGTAAAACCGGGCACGTATTGATTAAAAGACAAGGAAGGGCGATATCTCCGGCTCCCATGGAACATTGAACACTTAAAATTGTATCTTGAATGAAGAACTAGTTAGGGCGTAACAGTTGTCCTTTTTTGTACATCAAAGTTCCAAACATAGTGAGGGCATACTCTTCCCTACCCTGATAGGCACATGAAGGTTTTAACGAGGTGTCCAATGAGCTGCTTAATATGACGTACTTTTTGCCTTAAACTATTATTTGGGTCACAATAATTTGTGCCTCGAATTTTTCTTTGCCTTACACTATTATTTGGGTCACAATAATTTGTGCCTCGAATTTTTCTTTGCCTTAAACCATGATTTGGGTCACAATAATCTGTGCCTCGAATTTTTCTTTGCCTTACACTATTATTTGGGTCACAATAATTTGTGCCTCGAATTTGTCTTTGCCTTAAACCATGATTTGGGTCACAATAATTTGTGCCTCGAATTTTTCTTTGCCTTAAACTATTAGTTGGGTCACAATAATTTGTGCCTCAAATTTTTCTTTGTCTTAAACTATTATTTGGGTCACAGTAATTTGTGCCTCAAATTTTTCTTTGACTTTTGGGTCACTATAATTTGTGCCTCGAATTTTTCTTTGTCTTAAACTATTATTTGGGTCACAGTAATTTGTGCCTCAAATTTTTCTTTGACTTAAACCATGATTTGGGTCATAATAATTTGTGCCTCGAATTTTTCTTTGTCTTAAACCATTATTTGGGTTACAGTAATTTGTGCCTCAAATTTATCTTTGACTTAAACTATTACTTAGGTTACATTAAGTGATGCCTCGAATGGTTTTACCCTTCGAACTATTCTTTGAGACACAGTATGTTGTGCCTCGAATTATTTACACTTAGCCTATTTCTTTTTCTTAGGATAGTTCTTGATGTACACCACAGGGCGAGTAAATATAGATTACTGAATTGATACAACGATATAAATTGGCAAACACTTGGGAGAAAATGATAAATAAAAAGTTGCAGGGTTAAATGTTCTAGGTTAGGGCATACACAAAAATCCGAGGAGTACATCTCCTCGCATAAAGAACGAAGGAAAACAAAAATTTCCTTATACGATCTTATACACAAAAAACTATGCCACCATGTTTACCTATTGTTGAGATTTTTCCGGGGAGTTACTTTCCTCGGAATCTGATGACTCACTCTCACTAACTACAATATGAGGGGGACGAATATCCGGGGACACGAGTTTCCAAAAACTTCCAAGGTCGTATTCGGGGTGCTCGGCGTGAAGTTGAGTTATTAGGCCTGCTCGAACTGTTGCATCTCGATCAGCAAGGTTGTTTGTGCACTTGGTCACATAGGCATTCACAACCTTTTTCTTCTCTTCCTCCACCTGCCGAGGGAAGTCTTCGATGCGCTTCACCAACCTTTCTCTATCCTTGTAAACTTTTTCATAGTCATTGCAACAGTCATTAAAACCTTTGCGCGCTATTTCATGGGCCAACAGGGAGGCTTTGAACTTATAATGGTTTTTTCGATCCTCTAAGTGTTGCATTTCATTTCCCCTAATAACAGAGGTGTGCAGCAGGCCACGCAGACTCAGTGAAAATTCGTCGTTATGGGGAATTTCGAAGGAGCTGCTGGGAGAGCCTAGGCCAACGACGTCAAAATCTGATGACTCCCCTTCGAGAATTCTCAGGTCAACATGTTGGGGATGTTTACTTCGAGGAATGGGCAGTGGGGCAAGTATCGGGGAGCTCTTCAAGGGGAGCTGGCTGTGAAGCTTGGGTGCGAGGAGTACTGATGAAGGAGAATAAAAGACATGGAGAAAATTGTAAAGAAGAAGTATGATAGGAGAAAATTGTAAAGAGGAAATTGTGTTAGGGGAAAATTGTATAGACTATTAAAGAAGTAGCTATTATGAGAAGAAGAAAAGATGTAGGGACAAAAAATGTAATAAACATGAATTAAAACGTGTGGGACCCGCAATTGTATTATAAAAGGACCACACACGCTCCACAAATCCCGAGATGAATATAATATTACTTTCTCTCTACTTAATCCAAACCCTCACTTTCTCTCTAAAAAGGCTCCTAAACAAAGTACTTTAAATTATTTTGACACTAAAAAATTCTCGTATCACAAAATCATCTCTAGGCATTCTAAAAACTCTTCGGATGATATACAAACAAATTAAATAAATCTTTATTTAAAAATATAAAAAAGACTTTAAATAATAATATTTTGATTATTGGACCCTAAAACTTAATAATATTTCTCCTCACGCAATAATATATTTTAAATTTTCTTCCAAATATTATCTATTTCATTTGTTCAATCTGAAACGAATGTAAACTAGGTAACACTTTGTCCACCACACAAAGTCAGGTAGCAAATTGTCAACAACACAAAATTCAAAGCATCATTGTAAGCAATCTTAGTATTTTGATTTAGAATCATAAATGAACCTATCGTTTTCAACGAATCATATCAAAATTTCTTAATTTTTAAGATGGAAATTGGCCGGGTGACGCTGAAATGATGGATAATGTTGTGTAAATACTAGTAGATCGATATACTAAGGGCTCTCTCCGACTATTTACAACTTTTAGAATTAAAAGTTAAATTAAAAATGTATTTTTTTTAGTTTGTATATATTAAATCTAAACTTTCGGTTTCAGCTTCAGCCGGAGAAAGCGTATGTAGAGAAACTCGAACTCATGACCTTTAGTTACAAAAGTACCTTACTCAAACAACTCGGCTAGTTCTATATGAACAGATTTAAAATGTATTATTTATTATTTTAAATTTTTTTCTCAAATTTTTTTATCCGAATTTGATCTATAACATATCTAGAATGGTAATATTAATAACTAATAAATAATATATTATTATTTATAAACTTTTAAATTATTGTGATTCTTGTATTTGTGTTTTTTTATAGTTTTACGGTTATTATTTAAATTATTTTATATTTGTTAGTTTTATTGTTATTATTTAAATTATTTTATATTTAAAAATTCTAAATTTTGATTGGATAAATTTTGAAAAATATTTGTAGGTCGTCAAAAACTAATTCAATTTTATTAAAATATAATTTTGGAATTTATAAAATATTATTATATATGATGACTCTTGAAAATATTCAAAAGGAAAATGGTTCCCAATATTTCGGGGGTCACATAGTGTTTAGTGTTTAAAAAGAGATTTAAGATGATACTTCTTGAGAGAAACTACCAAAAGTTTTTGTAGTAATACGAAAATAATTGTTCACATCTCCAAGAAAATGTACAATATAATTATATGGTAATGGTAGTGAGATTTTGAGCTTACACAATTTGTCCATTTCTCGTTAATCCACCAATTAACTTACTAAATTAAAACATATTTACTCATTATCACATAAAACACATTCAATGTTACACATTTGTTAGTTTATATTACAAAGTAAATAACGATCTAATATTTTACCGGTTTGACTTATAGGTCGCATAAATCCTACCATTATTAATATATAGCTCAAAATTTAAGTTAATATGATTTTTTTTTTAAAAATAAATATACTTCTATAGATTTGTTATTAAATTTTTTAAGTTTGTTAAAAATGTTGAGAGTTATATTCGGTATACTATGATTATTTTTAATGTATAATAATGATCATAACTAAATAAAGTATCACTGAATATCCTCAGACGAGTACCCGAATCCGACAAATTTGGGTGCGAAAAAGAAAATATTAATATTTGTCAAGTATCTGAATCAAACAAGTTTTGAAAATAAAGATATAAGATTACGAGAACATATGTGAGGTATCTGAATCCGAATTTGATCTATAAGAAATCTACCCATTGTCATGTCTAATTTAAATGTAATACTAACGAACATTTGAAATATCTTTTCTGGGGATGTAAAAATTAATATTAGATTTTTAAAATCAAACATTGATATTAATAAGCCTAAAAGGCTGAGTTTGTACAAATGATCTAGCTCAATTTGAGCTAAATATTGAACATAAAATTTTTTAAGACAAAATTACAATTTGATCCGAATGAAGTTATTCATTTGGACCTGAATCAATTTAACGACAACAAGAAAATGATGGAATCTTCTTTCGTTGAGAGTCTTTCCAAGCTACTCATGATTTCCGCTTCTTAAGAATATCTTCGAGTTTTTTTTCCTATATGTAGAATCTGCAGCTCTTTTGATGTCTTCACCAAATCTACAACTCGTTCCAGTTTTGAACCCTTGTCCTTGAGAATTAATTTGATATGAACCTTCAATTGAAACCCACAAAATAAGTAAGTCAGTTTTGAAACCTACTTACAGATAGTTAGTATTATCACACTTAAAGAAAATGGTCAAACACAAGTTTAAAGTTAACTGCAATTATTATTGTTCAATCTTAAATATCCAAGGTTTAAGCTTTCCAAGAATAAAATAGCTCTTAATTGAGCAAGAGCTTCATTTAGAGTTAAGTTACAGTTAGAGTTACACTTAATATAATATTTAGTTAGCCAATCGGCTGCAAAGGTTTGCTCTATATAAATGAGCTTTAAAGTCAGAGAAAAAAATAATAATTTCCTGCAACAAGATACTAATGGAGATAAGAACCATTTAGTAATGTCATTTGCAATGCTCTATATAAATGAGCTTTAAAGTCACAGAAGAAAATAATAATTTCCTACAACAAGATACTAATGGAGATAAGAACCATGGAGTAATGTCATTTGCAAATGAGTCAAAAATATTTTTTGAATTAATTTCAGTGTCAACACGATTATAGCAGAGATTCATACACAATGTTAATCCATCAAGCAGGGCTCCAGTTTCAACAATGATGGGAGATCGTTTCCCATATAACCTACTACCAGGAGCAAGTATGTTTTCATTAGAGTTCCTAATTATAAAAATACCACTTAAGTCATAATTTGGAATGCAAGCTCCATCAGAATTGAGCTTCAATTTATTTCCCTATAGGATAATACCATTTGACATAAAAGAATGTCCTTTTAATAGAATGATGATTAAAACAAATTATTTTATAATTAGTACTCCAAATTTTCTATGTTAATAA
This sequence comes from Limnanthes douglasii subsp. nivea, assembly GCA_036936605.1. Classification (NCBI taxonomy): domain Eukaryota; kingdom Viridiplantae; phylum Streptophyta; class Magnoliopsida; order Brassicales; family Limnanthaceae; genus Limnanthes; species Limnanthes douglasii. The sequence continues at coordinate 289,143,064 of JAUPFV010000005.1, forward strand.
ATTGACACAATCCAATTTGTATAACATACATGTAATCTTGTTCTTTATAAAATGAGCTGACACTGAAATTGTTTAAACTTTGATTTATATATATGACATTCCAGATACTCCAATATATGATTGATGGAAAATTGATATTAGATAACTTGCTATAATAAGTTTATATAAAATGGAAAATATTTTTTTAAATTATACCAAAAATAGTTTAAAAAAACTTTTACATTTTTTTATAATGGTTTTCAAACCAGAATATATGGACTAACTTTGTTAAATATGTTTTGTATTTAATGTAAAGTGTGGTTGTAACCACCAATTTTAGGATGAAGTACAATTGTTTTCTTACAATTTCACAACAACCCATTTTAATTTGCACATAAATAACTAGATTTTTTAATTCAAAGTAATCATTCACCAGCCTTAAAAGCCTTAACTTTATGTAACACTCAGATTATCTACTGCAAAGAGCATTCTTAAAATTACATTCAATTCTACTACAAAATTACTTTACTAAGTTTAGTTCATCATATTTATTTGCATGAAAACAACAAATCTTTTAACATTAGTTATTTGATTCCTAGTATGGACCATCTGAGATAAAATCCTCTCTTGAAACGTGCTATTTTTTCTCCAATGAAGGCCCAAAGTGAATCGAGCTCCAACAAGAAATCTATGATCCATTCGTTTAAAATGGTCCCACCTTTCTCTAAATGCCTCTCAATATAAAAGAATTCCTTGGTGATGAGCGACTTAGATTCTTTCATAATGGAGCGATATATAACAAGTTTTGAGATTTGATTTACTGTATGGGTTGATGTACGGCCATCTGGCTGAAATACCACGATCTTCATCATTCTTGTAATAATTGTATAGTTTATGGATGTACCGCAACCCAATGTAATGGTCTCCTCTCTAGCCACAACTTTGATGCACTGACTATACCCAACATGCCCGGAAAAGAGCACATAAACCTCCCTCCAAGCCAAGTGAGATTTTTTAGACACCTCTAATGATACCAATAAAGATAACTTAAATTACTACTAATGGGCTCGGGTCGTTAATGCTGATCCTTCTCCTCCCTCTATTATCATTTCTCCTTTCATCGAAATTCAAATCCATTTATCTTGGTATGAGGAGAACGACCACAATATGGAGATTAAGTGTGATGCAAATAATGAAAATATAAATTCTACACATTTCAGAGGTCGTTTCATAGGCGAGATAATGAACGATGATAATGTAGTTGAAAATGATTTGTCCTCCAACCAGTCCATCAGTTGAATTCTTTATATATATATATATATTAAAACAATTATTTCTTCTTGGAATGCCCGTAGGTTGTACGATCCAATACGAAAAAAAATATCATTGAATTCATCATCAGTAATAATATCTCTATGACGGTTCTTACTAAAACTAGGGTTAATTTGTCTAAGGTGGACACCACAATAAAATCTATGGCTCTTCTTTAGAATTAAGTGACTAACCATATTATCTGGAGTTTTATTGTACTATATATATATATATATATATCATATTTTTATCTATACAATATATTGACTGCGAATCTAATAGTATTAATTCTCATATTTCTTTATATGTAACTCACATCTATGTTTATAATGATGTACCTCACCTCCCTCTATTTAGGTCGGATTTGAAAGTTATTTTGGATATGGATAAGGATACCTCAAGGGTCATTTTTGGATATTCCAATGTTATTCGTAATACGAAAGAACACATTGGTTCCTCTGATTAATGTAGTGAAAGTCTTTTCCAATATCTTGAGGGTTCAAAACATTGATAGGAAATTCAAATTCCATTAAAAGTGTTAAAACTTAAAATTGTTAACCTCTATTTTGTCTATGATCTAATGAATTTGTTTTCCAGAGATATGCTAACTTCATCAACCTAATCATGCAGGGTTTTAATGAATTCTTTGATCTTTCATGTTTATAGGTTAGTCCCAGTAAAAGTCACATCTTTCTATAGGGGGTTGGACCTACCATCACATGTGATCTGATCAACACTCTTGAGTATAATGTTCGCCCCCTCATAGTAAAGTACCTATGTGTCCGCCCTCCTTACGAAATGAATATTCTTTAATAAGTTTCACCTTATTTTTTAAAACAATACTGCTCGTATTGCATCTTGGACCTTAGAATATATTTCTTATGTTGGTAGACTTCAACTCATTAAGTTTATCCTTTTTGCGGGTCAAGTATTCATTTTACCTACGATGGTACTCAAAGAGTTGGCTCAATATCTTCGGTGTTTCCTCTAGTAAGGTCATAAGATGAAGACTCTGAATGATAATGTAGTGTGGAAATTTATCACTTTTCCCTATTTAAGGAGTGAATTTTGGTTTCTAGACCTCGAAACTTTAAATAAGGCAGCTATCATGAAACATTTGCGGTCTATTATACACACTCATAACACTTCTATATGGTATATGACTTGATAAAAAATTGAAATATTAATAATAAAATCTTTTAGAATTTAAATCTCGGTCCCTCTCTCTACTAGGCTTGGAGGAAAACACTCCGTTTTAGACCTCTGGCTTGTAAGCTGTATAGGATGATGATCATCAATGATGAGTCTAACTATTTTTGTATGACTAAGAATGAGCAAATAATAAACCAAACTGATCAACCAAACCAAACTGATGAAATTTTCTCGTCTCAATTCAGTTTTTTTACGTATTCGGTTAAGTTTGGTTGGCATTTTAAAAACTAATATTAAGTTTAGTTCGGTTATCTATTAAAAAAAATCATTGTCAACCAAAAATATATATAAAACCCTTTTTAATAGTATTGTATATCTAGAGCCATTTATTATTGATATTAGATTCATAACTATTGCATCTCCATTAATAGAGCTCTTATGGACCCTCCAATTCATTGACGATAAAACCAATCATTACAACATATGACGATTTTCCATTGTTTCTCTTAAATAAAACTACAAGTCAAAATATCAAGCATCTCAAGGTATGTATAATGCACAATCGTGTAGACTTTTGGTATAGTAATTAAATGAGAGATATTACCTCTAAATGTCTCATCTTTGAATCTTTTTACATCACATATACGCGACAATATGGAGAATGTGTGGCGCATACTATTTCACCCGCTCGAGATGCTCTAGACTAGAACTATGGCGCAACACATTCATTACAAAGGACCGAACTATGTCGCGTACAATATCAATGTTGCCTCGGTCCCCTCTTTAATTTCCGCAAAATGCAATAGTAACAACTAACAAGCTATGTTTCCTCTGCTTTGAAATCTCTATTCAATCATAAACTGGACCAAGTTAACTGATTTTTATTGGTCGGTTTGGTTCGGTTTATACACCTCGATCGGTTTAGTTTGGTTTGGTTTGAGAAAACATTAAAGTGTTAGGTTTTCAGTTTTTTCTATTCAATTTGGTTATAGACCTAACCGACTCAATGCTCACCCTTAGGTACGACCCACAATCTCTCCCTACCTTTTTTTATAAACCATTACAGAAAAATTAGTATTCGTGATTCTAGACTTAACACTAATCTCAAGTTTTCCGACATAATTTTGGATGAAAACTGGAGTTAATGAGCCTGAATTAGGTCATATAGCACTAAAACCACTATAACCTTTGTAGGGTTAATAATGTAATTCTCTTGCTCCTAATCTAAGTAGCAATCATAAAATGTCTATTGTTATACCATTAAAATGAGAATGTAAATTTGATCATCAAAGATACTTACTATGCTATTAGTACGTCTTCTTCTTGTGTTGGGCGAGCTGGATTGGTATAATACAAATAAAATATATTTTTCACTCATTTATTATCCGGCTCGCCATCCTTGACAAGTTGTCTACTTGAGATATGCTCATTAGTTTGGTTTGAACTCCTCTTTCAACTATGTTTTTTGTTATTCTTGTAAATCCAATAATAAAATCCTTTATGAATGTGTTTTCACTTTGTGTATCTGGGATGTTGCCAACACCAAGGTTGAGTTTCCCTTAATGGCCATGATTGGCTAAGCTGGATTCAGGACACTACGAACTGACCTCCTTCACACATTCTCCACCTCTTCAGTTCGTGTTTTGGTGCAATCATTTACAATGTTTGGTGGGAGAGAAAATCAATAATTTTTGGTTTTCCTGCCACTTGTACCTCAACAGTTTTACACAGTATGCTTTCTAACCTACAATTCAAGTTCTTTGATACCAAGGTTCTCTTGCCGACGTAACCTTTTTGTATCCCTCTTAACTTATGTTTGTTTTCTCCAGTTATGATTCTCTATTTTGGACCGTAGTTATCAACTACTGGATCAGCTGAAAACTTATAATTACTTGCTCCTTGTTGTATGTTGGGTTTATTGTGATTTTTGTTTTGCTGGTTTCAAATCTCTACCACTCGAGTTTTGTATTTTGACCTTTATGAGATTCTCCTTTTCAGATTATTTTATTTTTGGATCATGTATATCACCGGGGTATGCCACGTGAACTTGGATGAACTTTTTACCTATTTATTAAAAAAATTAAAATACACAAAACTAATAATAAATAAAACTTATATGTTTTTTTATTAATAATCAATACATATTTCCACTAAATAATAAATTTTAATTTACTATTATTTTTTAGTATATATATAACTTAGGGTGTGGAAAATCACGGTTAGACAAATATGAAGGCTTAATTTCTCTAAGAAGATAAGTAAAGTATACGCTAAATTTGTTTGTATTCAGAAGATTTTATTCATGGAAGTAATCTACTATTATATAAACTAACAAACATAATATTTGTACCAAATATTTATATTAACTTATCTTATACAATCTAAACGTGTTACCGCAACATTAATTTTCCCTATTCTTATTTTACTTGATCAACAAGCCGCAACCCAATGAGATTTATCCTCTAAAGATAAGTAATTATCCAACATATTTGACTCTTATCAGTAGCTCTCTAGTTTTTGCAAGAGCTTCTGTGTAATATCTGAGATGTTTGCTATATTTATTTTACGGTACTGCCAAATTTTGATCATGCATAAATTATCCGAGATACAAACCATTGAATTTAAATAATTTTAAAAGTTGAGATTCAAGCATGTGATAATATAAATATCTCATTCTTCATTCTCTTTTGCTCTCAGCGGTAGTGTTACTTGGTCAAGGTTTTACTTTATTCTAAATTATATATATATATATATATATATATATATATATATATATATATATATATATTTATTGATACAACCAAACAAAGTGGGACGATTGAGTAATCGGGGATTCCGATAAGCATAAAAGTTCAGTTCCCAAAAATCTGTTAAACTTTAGTATATGATATTTTCTAATGAGGTTGTATGTTTACGTACACTATGGATATGGATCCCCAGTTTATGTCAAAACAAGGCTTATTGATTGTTTTGAATATACCCAGATCTATCCCAACTTGTTCGGAATGCCTAGAGAGTATTAGGGCCAACCATCATTTTGTCCCAAGATATGTACAATCAATTCAATGTTAAGATTGTTTTGGCTAAATTCAGTTATTGGGCGAAATGCCAATCAATAGTTTTATTTTACCATTGGTAATGGTGCAAAGATCTTGAAGATTATAACAAAATTTATAAAAGAGATTTTGTACATGTTTCGAGCAACTAAGAGACTAGGATGAAAGAAGATAAATGGATTTGCTCCACGACTTAGATTTCGAAAATTAAATCCTTTATTTTTATTTCTATTTTTATGGTGTGATAATTCTATTGAACATAATTTTGAACATTAATTATATTTCTTGTGGGTAATGTCTAAAGTTACAGAATTACCATCTACGAGGCGACTACAAGAAGCACAAAGAAAGTATGTTAAGTTGATGAGAAAAACGACATAACAACTTTACTTATATATATCGCTTCTTGTCTCCATAGTTTTAAATAATACCGCCGCGGGGTTGCTGCAGCGCGCGATGACGTGTAACGCTCAAAAATCGTTACGAAAAGTCATGTAACGGTCCGGACAAAAAAAACTCCCACCGCAGCGGTGTTACAGAGGCATAGCGTCAAATTGCATCGCGAGCATTTTTCCACAGGCTACCTCTATCATTGTTTTTATTATATATAAACTAATTTTAATTACTTAAACTGCTATAATTGAACTGAAACGTTATGTATAAAGTAAAATAAACCCATTATTAAGTAACAATTACTATTCCACTTTCAAACCATCGACTCGAAACCACTAACTTATATTAAATATAAACTAAATATTGAATTACTAATTTATTAAATATCTAATCAATTTATTTATATTAATAAAAGTTATTCACATTTTATACTGATTATTGAATTGCCACTTGCAAAATCTCTTTTTGTTCTTCCACGGTACACTGCCTCTTATGTGAGATGTATATGAGGTAAATAAACAATGAGATAAAGATAACTCAATTGATGATGATATATGAGTTTTTTTATGTTTAGTTCGAGTAATTTTATGTTTAATCGCATTCGAATGTCTTAAAATATTTAAAGTTAAGATTTTATAAAATTTTGTTGATTTTTGGACTTGATTTCTTATTTTTTGATTAGATTATATATTATTTAAGTAATAGTATTTGTAAATAGAATAACTCTTACCGCAACTCTCGTCGCGTCGCCGAAACTTTTTAACCCCTCCTTGTCGCAGGGCGTCACGGGGCGTCGCACGTCGCTTAAAACTATGTTTTTGTCTAAATTGTTTGTTGCCAGTGGCCTATGACCCCATGTTTATGTCATTGATGGATTTTCACTATAGAAACTAGGTGAACGTCGAGGTTGGAGATAAAAGGGTTTCTCCACCAAAAACACTGGTAAAAGTTTAACTGCATCCAGCCATAAAGATTAATGTGAAATCTATTATGGATAAACTAAAGACTGGTAAATGTGCCAAAGTGAATATGAAAAGAGTTGAACTGACTATGGAAGCAAAAAGTAAAATTGGTGAACCGAATATCAAGTTTGTATTAGTGAGCTATGAATCTACTCATCCTGCCAAAGCTAATATTTTAAGAGTATGTACTTTTGAGTTTTTGTCTAGAAAATCCTCAAGGTCAATGACTGAGCATGAAGTAGCAATGACGGAGCGTGAAGTAACAATCCTTAATCTGAGGGAAATTTGGTAAAAATCCTTAAAGTCGAGGCTCTTGGAAATACCGTTGTGGGTCAATTTGTTTTAGTCAAAAGTAAGAATGATGAATCTAAATTTTATGACATAAGATAAGAGCTTGTGTAGACAAAGGATGAGTTAATGTTTATAAATGATATGTTTTTTCTCCCATCAAAGGAGTTTTGATTGCTGAAGGGAATTCCCATTCGCGAAGACAATTATGGTTTGTGAAAGAAAATGAAGCGCCCCATGTATAAAGTGATGCTAAAAATTGGTAGAAAACAAATGAGAGATGTTGGTGAATGATCCTTTAATGCCAAAAAGTCGAATACTAAGTTTGACTAAGGTTTATAAACTTATCAAATAAGTTACAAAGATGTGAGAGATGTACCACCTTTGAAGTTGGAGGCCACAAGTGTGGCTAAAGAAGTATTCCGTCAATACTATACTAAAAGTTGAGAGGCTAAGGGGCTTAGAATATGTGATTATGGCAGTTGTAGAGCCATAATATGATGATGACGTGATTGTTGCTTATGAAAATCTAAGGTTTAAATATCATGCCTAGATGTGCTAAGGCTAATGACAATATCACATATTCAACAACTATATTCTATGAGTAGCCTAAGCCGAGTGCCTCATCCCTTTAGCTTATTATGAGATGTGTTGCCATAAGGTGAAAGCTTGAGATGCTGAATGATGGGAAACCTGTTACTGATACGTCTAGGTCACTCATATTTGATTTGGAGAAAATTTGCAAGGTTGTGAGCCAATTTGTTAGTTTGGCCAGTAGGAAAACTGATGTCATTCCAGAAACATAAATAGGTCTTGTTTCTAATTCCTATATCAGAACTGGGCGATATTGGTACTGAAATCGAAGGTCTTGACGAGCCCAACAAGTATCAAAAGCGTGACAAAGTCACGAAGTTTGGACCCTATATTTTATTGTTTAGAAGCCCAAAAGGCAAGTTTCGTATATTTTATTATTAATTTTAATATTTTAAGACAATAATGTAATTTCTATATTTTAGGATTAAGGTTTTGAGTATTTGCTATTTAAAAAATCTTATGCCCTAAATTTTGGAGGAGTTTTTGTTGAATTAATATAATTTTTCTGAACTTGCGAGTTCTGTGTACCCTAGATTTAGGGTTTTATCCAAATTGTCTTCAATTGATATTCTCCCTACATCATCTTGGTATCAGAGGCAGGTTCCTGCTACGTGGGAATTATTCCGCCACAAAAAGACCAATGGAAGACTACCGCGTCAATCACTGAGATCTACAATCGAGAAAATCCGGATCGTGTAGGCTTGATGGGGCATGCCAACACTCGAAAATTCCAGACGATTGAAGAGCAGCTGAGTACGCTGGGAAATCAGTTGAAGCAAATACAAAAAATGATGCAGAGGATGAGCACCGGATTCCGAGCTCCATGGTCGACTAACCTATCGTCGGGTTCTAAAGAAGACTATAATATGGGTCAGAATATTTTTGCTAAGAGGAGAGAGGAGGACATAGGCCGTGTTCCTCCACAAAATCATCACGAACATGCCTTTAAACAATTTCCAGATCGTGATTATTATCAGAATACAAACAACCGGTGGGACTCAGGATTCAGTCTTGAGATTCCAGAATTTCATGGGGATCTTCAACCGAAAAAGTTTCTAGATTGGATCGCATTGGTGGAAGAAGGTTTAGACTTCAACAACGTTCCAGATGAAAAGAGAGTCAAGTTGGTCGCAAACAAGTTTCACGGTCGGGCTGCAATATGGTGGCAGCAGATGAAACAGACTCGTTTGAGACAAGGTAAATCGAAAATACCAACCTAAGTTAAGTTTATGAAATATCTTATGGTTGCGTTTTTACCCTTTAATTTCAAGGCGAAAACCCCTCTCATCAAATCCGAACCTAGCCCTAATTATAAGTCGGTGGAACCGACGAAGAATAATGTATTTGACAAGAAAAGGTATGATGATGATTATTTTGGGTCAAATATCTCTCCAAAATCGGCGTACCAGAAGAAGGAACAACTGAGACGAATTTCTCCTTATTATGATAAGGTAAACAATTATAGTTCATTTGTTCCTGTTTCTAATGGAGAAAAGGGTAAAATTTTGGTTGGTGATTTTTGTAAATCTCGTTCTAAAAAATCAAAGTTAGGGTTTAAAATTGAAGCGAAAAATTCGGGTAAGAATAAGGATGAGTTGTCTAGTAAGATAATGGAAAAAAGTCTTATTCTAAGAAGAAAAAAACTAGAGTTTCAATTAGAACCCGGAGGAGTTTTAGATAATGTTGAACTTATTGATGCAATGGCTAGTGAAAAGCTTAGTGTGGAAACTCATGATAAAGAGAATGTAGTTATGGAGACTTCGAATAATAAAGAAACTGGAATAGTCTCTAATTCTTCGAAGAGTTTAGTTCTTTTCAATGAAAACGAGAAAGATAAAAAAGAAAATAAAATTGCCAAAGTTATAAAAAACAATCTACTAATTGTGGATCCTAGAGGATCAAACATAATGGAAAAGGCTTGTAAATTATTTGAGTCAAAAATTGTTTGGGAGTTGGAGAAATATTTTCATGCTTGGCAGGTTATTGTTGGATTGCAAAACAAACAGCAGTTCATAATTCACATAGACACACCAAATATTAGAGGAGTTGAGAAATCAGAAACTATTATTCCGTCTTCTGAGTATGAGAAAAATGTTCTACTTGTTTTTGGTGGTGTGACTGGCTCAACACACTTAAACAGGGTTTTTCGTGGGAATAGTTTATATTACGATTGTATTTACAAAGTATTGATCTTGCTAAAGATGAGAATTCGAGGACGAATTCTTCTTATGTGGGGGAGAATGATGTCTTTCTAGAAACAGAAACAGGTCTTGTTTCTAACTCCTATATCAGAACTGGGAGATATTGGTACTCAAATCGAAGGTCTTGACGAGCCCAACAAGTATCAAAAGCGTGACAACGTCACAAGTTTAGACCCTAAATTTTATTGTTTAGAAGCCCAAAAGGCAAGTTTCGTATATTTTATTATTAATTTTAATATTTTAAGACAATAATGTAATTTCTATATTTTAGAATTAGGGTTTTGAGTATTTTCTATTTAAAACATCTTATGCACTAAATTTTGGGGGAGTTTTTGTTGAATTGATATAATTTTTCTGAACTTGCGAGTTCTGTGTACCCTAGAGTTAGGGTTTTATCCAATTTGTCTTCAATTGATATTCTCCCTACATAAAAAACTTTCCAAACTATCCCCCTCTTGTGGATATTCTAAATAAAAATTTGAATTTAGGGGTAGAGGTAAACTTTAACTTCCTTTTGGAGTTTTCTATACTATGCGGAATATGTTTTGATATCTCTTTTAATGTTTGTTCTATACGCTTCTTAATTTCTTGACTACCCTGCATCAAGCCTGTAATAATCTTGCATCCTCATGGCTGATATTCATCAAATTTTAAAGGTTGTTGGTGAGCTGTTTGAAGAAAATACAAAGCTATACGCAATATTTCAAGCAAAAATATGTGCCGAAGAATAACTGGAGGTTGAGCTTCAAATTAATATGGTAGCCAAAGAGGTATTGAGAGTTGAACATAAAATCAAGAATGAGGCCATAAATTGGCTTGAAGATAAAATTTCATCTAAAGCCTTCTTGATTTCAAAATTCATAATATATTTAAGGCTATCACCCACCAATACTTGTCATTTTTCAGTTTTGGAGGTTTTTCTTATCAAGGCTGAAACACCTTCATAATGCCACAACAAGTTAAATGATGTCAACACTGAATTATCATAAATATAACAGTTTTAGGAAACCGTATAACAGAAGAATCACGAATATATATGGAAGAATCTTTGTAAAAAAAGGTGAAAGAAACTTTGGCGGAGAAACATGTTGAACGAGCTTAAGTATGATAATGGGAGACAAATATAGATAACCACAAGATTAATTATATAAAATATAAGGCCTAAATTTGTGTATTTAATGATTAAGGACCAAAGTAAAGCAAACATAAGAAATAGAGGGGTTAGATGATATACCCAAAGAACTTATTTGTAAATAGAAGAGGAGTGGGTTGAGAAATCCACTTCAACGGTGGTAATTATGTAATTTTACTATCCACCTAATGTACTACTCCCTCTGTCCCAAAATACATGTCATTTTAAGGTTATGCACGGGTTTTAAGGAAGGTCATAATTAGACATCGTTTTCATAAAAAGTAGAATAAAGAAAGAGTCTAATTGGTAGATGATTATAAACAATATTAAAATTTGCATTGGTAAATGAGAACGACATGTATTGTGGGACAAAAAATATTTCTTAAAACGACAAGTATTTTGGGACGGAGGGAGTATATAAAGGATAGTCCTTTTTTGGGAAAAAGGGTCAATGATTAGTCAATTATTGCTACATTTATTTCTTTTGTCTCTATCTCTCTCAACAAAACATTAATCTCATAATTATTGTTACCTTATACAAACATTTCTTAGACAAACGCACTCCTACGAACATTTCCACTTCCGAACTTACCTAAGAATATTTTTAGTTCATCAGTGGCGCCGTCTATGGGAACCCGAGTGGTACCCGAAATTAACGTTCCAAAACCTTAAAAACAATATAAAAAAATAGAAACAGAAGTTCGTAGTGAAAGTGAGATAAATTTGACCAAAGATCTGATTGGTGCTGAATTTGGTGAGGATTTGGTGGAAGAACAAGTCACCAACGAAGAAAATGACCCTAACCGATCCGCAGAAGAGCTTCCAGAAGAAAATGCCTTGGTTGCTAGGCGTAAAGAATTATTGGAGGACATCGAAAGACTAAATGCAGAGAAAGAAACGATAATAAGCTCTAGAAGAGTCAGATCTGAAGTCCAACGAGAGAGAGTCGTGGCTGATCAGACTCAAGATGCCATTCAACCTGAAGAATAGCGTTGGAGGAAACGTCATCGATCTTCCAAAAGGTGAGCTAGATCGGAATAAAGATATGAGTATTCAGATACTAGTGAGTATACTTCTCTTAGCTCAGATAAATTTTCATCCTTGGACACCGATGCCAGGTACAAACTTGACCGGAAGCAAAAAGAATCAAAGATGCGTAAGAAATCTCATCGGACCAGTCGGAGAAAGAAGGAGTCGAGGAATAAAAGTGATCATGGGAAAATAAAGCTGTATTCCGAGGAGCCTGACAAGACAGGGAATGTCCGACTAGAACATGTAACTCCACGGAGGCAGCTTCAATTCGACAGTTACAATCAAGATTACCGAGTCAGTAATCAACTTACTTTTCCGGCTATATGACAACTAATGAAGGACCGGAGGGGGGAGTGCTTACAAAGTCGGACATAATTGGAGGTCATCTCCACTCTCTCCGGACACCGATGGCAGATACAAATTAGATATGAAGCAAGAAGATTCAAAGATGCGTAAGAAATCTCATCGGACCAGTCAGAGAAGGAAGGAGTCGAAGAATAAAAGTGATCATGGGAAAATAAAGTTGTATTCTGAGGAGCCTGACAAAGCATGGAATTTCCGACTAGAACATGTAACTCCACGGAGGCAGCTTCAATCGGACAGTTACAATCAAGATTACCGAGTCAATAATCAATTTAATTTTCAACTGAGGAAATGCTCTATATGATAGCTAATGAAGGACCGGGGGGAGTGCTTGCAAAGTCAGACATAATTGTAGGCCATCTCCACTCTCTCCGGAAATTTTATCCGGACATTTACCCAAGTGGTTCGATATTTCCAAGCTGGAAAAGTTTGACAGGACTCAAGATCCAGATAATCACATTGAGCAGTTCAAGAACTTTATGATCAATTATGATGATAATAAGCTATTTTACAGGGAATTCTCCCAAACCTTCAAGAACGCTGCATCCAAGTGGTATAATCGTTTACCTCAGGGATGTATTAAATTTTTTGATATGTTGTTGAGCATTTTCCGACATCATTTTTTTGGTAGCAAATTTTTTTGTGCGAATATGGATACCATGATTTACTGCAGATACAGAGTTGGGGAAAGCTTAAAAGAGTACACAAAATATTTTATTCAGGTCAAGACGGATATAGAGTTTTGTGAGGACAAGGTGGCACTGACTACTTTCCGAATGGGTTTGCTTCCGGGGATAATGAAAGATAATGCCGCGGAGACACAGACTATAACATTCGGAGCGTTGCTGAATCAAATAGAGAAGCGTATTCTAGTAGAATAAACTAGAGCTTCAAAGATTGAATCGATGTCTCAATTCTATCATGATCCCACCTTGATAAGAGCTAGTGCACCAACGGTGCATATCCGACCACAAGTATCACAGCCAACAACAACCGTCTGGCCCTGAGCACAAGTTCAAGCAACAAGTCAAACTCCTCAACGTGCAGTACACAATCAACAATATGCACCTACAGGACAAACGTCTCAACAGTACGTTCGACCCATGTCCAACATGTAGGTCCGACCCGCTCACTATACCGAGTTCACTGAGTGTGTATCAACCATTTTCGAGAAAGCACGTGCAAATGTACACTTTCGTAAGCCTTTCCCGTTGCAAACCCCAAGGGAGCATAGGAAGAATAAATACTATCAATTTTATGAAGACATCAGGCACGATACAAAAGATTGTGTGGCATTAATGAAAGAAGTCAAGTATTTGATAGAGAATAGAAAATTAATCGATTTTGTGAAAAATAATTCCGCGGTTGTTCCTTAAGCAAGAAGCTGCTTCTAAACAAGAGGGTACTATGATGATATTCGCAGCGGTCGATGAAGAATCTATTGAAGCGTTTGATGTTACTATAGAGTATCTAGATCCAAAACCAGGAAGAAACAATATAAACATGGTTGAAGAACCAATTGCTAGACGAAAGGTTAGTGAATTATATGCATTCTTTGAGTCACTAACCATTTTTGGCGGGGATACAGTAGCAGGAATATCAAACTACCCTCAGAAGAGACATATTGTTAGTCTGGCAAAACAGTTGGAAGCAGGTGCTTCATTACACCTGTACAGAAATCCATCCCCAATTGTTTGCTTCGAAGATGATGACATGAGAGACGTAGCTGGTCCGCATGAGGATGCAGTGGTAAGCGGAGCAGAGATAGTAGAAAACAAGATAAGAATTTTTTTGATTGATACTGGGAGTTCAGCTAACATAATGTTTATCTTGCGACCCACGAACAATCTTGCGATCTGACCGGACGATAGTGGGATTTAATAGAGCAACAGCTGATGTAACGGAGAGTTTGAAGGAATGGTAGAGTTGGGCCGATGGCCATTCAAGAAGATAGTCACAGTATTGTTTGTAGTGGTGGATGCTCCCACATCATACAACTCTATCTTTGGAAGGTCTTGGTTCTCTAAGATGCAGGCTGTGCCCTCTACTGTTCATCAGTGTTTGAAGTACATGGCATGTAGCAACGTGGGAACAGTAAGAAGCAACCAGAAGATGGCGAGAGAATGTTACCGAGCCGCATTGGCCCCCAAGAAGTTGAAAGGGGTCGAATCGAAAAAGAATAAAAATCAATAGGGTCTCCTGCGGGTTCCAATCCTGTTGATGATCAGAGGGAGGCCCCCGGATTCATGGTCCCTGATGATGGTTTTGAGGATCACATCTTTTGTCCCGGTAAAAGTCTCAAGATTGGTACAAGGTTATCCCAGGAGGTAAAAAAATCTTACTCAAATTTCTTTCTACGAAATTACACTTGTTTGCTTAGTGTACAAAAGATGTTACATGGGTTCCTGCAGATGTCATCTGTCACAGGCTAGCAATACAGAACAGTGTTCATCCGGTAGTACTAGAGAGGAAATCATTTTCTCAAGAAAAAATCGAAGCAATAATGGTAAAGGTGGACCGTTTGAAAAAAGTGGGCCACATACGCGAGCCACAATATCCTTTGTGGACTGCTAACTCAGTCTTAGTAAATAAGAAAAATGACAAGTGGCGAATGTCTGTGGACTTTATCGATCTAATTAGAGCGTGTCCAAAAGATCCTTTCCCCGTTATTAGAATAGATAAAGTTGGTCGATTCGACGTCCGGAAATCGTTTGTTATCCTTTATGGATGCCTATGATGGGTATTATCAAATCCAGATGGACCTAAGAGACCAAAAGAGCACAAATTTTATTACTAGAAGGGGTATGCACTGTTACAAGGTGATATCATTCAAATTAAAAAACGCTGGGGCAACATATCATCGCTTAGTGAATAGAGCTTTTGAGAGTCAGATTGGCAGAAATGTTGAGGTCTACATCGGTGACATGCTAGTTAAAAGCCTCAAAGGAGAGAATCATTTAGCTGAATTGGAAGAAACGATTGCCAATTTGACCAATGTAAATTTGAAATTGAACCCAGAGAAGTGCACGTCCTGGGTAAGATCCAGATTTTTTTTAGGCTACATAGTTAGTGGATAGGGTATTGGAGCCGATTCGATACAGCTAAATGTTATGTGTGCTATGTCCCTACCAAGAACAATCAAAGAGGTACAAACCCTGACTGAAAGATTGGCAGTGTTAAACAAATTTATATCGAGGTACTCATACAAATACGCCCTTTTCTTCCACGTACCGAGAAAAGAAAATTTCATTGATTGGACTCAAGAATGTTCGAATGCTTCTAACCAGACCAAGCCAAATCTGGGGGAGAAGTTCATTTATTTGGCAGTGTCAGAATTTGCTGTGAGCACAATTTTAATCCAAGAAGAGTCAAACGTCCCAAAGCCAATTTTCATTGGTAATATCTTATGTAAGTAAGAGTCTTCTGGATGCAGAGAAGCGATACCTCAAGTTAGAAAAATTGGCACTTGCATTGGTAATATCTGCACGAAAAATGAGGCCTTACTTTCAGGCTCATTCAATCGTGGTACGAACATCTTTTCCGTTGAAGAACATGCTACAAAGGCCTAATGCATCAGGAAGAGTGACAAAGTGGACGGTAGAGCTTGAAGACTTTGATATTGAATTTGAACCACAAACTACTATCAAAACATAAGTATTAGTTGATTTCCTAGTCGAATTACACTCCAATCAGAATGAAATGGATATTGATAAAGAAGACTCCGGCTCAGAGTGGGTAGTCCGAACTGACGGGGGATCAAGCTCATCTAGTTGTGGTGCAGGAGTACAATTGACATCTACGGAATGAATTTCTATGTATCAAGCTATCCGACTCAGGTTTTAAAGCGTCAAACAATTAAGCAAAGTACAAAGCAGCTTTGGCTGGCTTAAGACTTACAAAGATTTGTGGAGCCAAAAGAGTCAGGTTGATAAGTGATTCACAACTTCTGGTGAACCATGTTCCTAGACGGTTAGAGGCAAGAAAAGATCATTTAGTAAAATATATGGGGGTTTTGAAGGCCTTAACCTTGAGTTTCGAAAGATGTCAGATTCAAACATGTTCATAGGGCTGGGAATTCAGTGGCTGATTCTTGCCCATAACATCTTACTCAGAGGAGTACCCATGGATAGTCGTCCAATAAAACCCATCAATTGTTAAGTGATCCGAATCAGTTGAAGGAGGTGTCGAGGCCTTCCAAAATTCTACAGTTATAGTGAAAGAATGAAGAAGTGAGATACAAGAGTTCTTAGTCCACGACATATTACCAATTGATAAAGTATTGGCTAAAACAATACGATTCGAGGCAGATGAGTATATGGTACTTGGAGATATATTATATAAGAAATCTTTTAGCCGGTCTTTACTTCGTTTCTTAGGGAAGGATGAGTCGCAATTGAGGTGCCATAATAGCCGAGTTATATATAAAATCCTATTGCTTTCTTTAAATGATTTGCATAATGTTCATATTTTCGAACTCAAAAGGCACTCCAAAAAAGTTTGGACTAGAATGTTCATATTTTTGAACTCAAAAGGCACTCCAAAAAAGATTGGACCAGAATGTTCATCTTTTTTAACTCAAAAAGCACTCCAAAGAAGTTTGGACAAGAAAATTCACCATTATAAACTCAAAACACATTCCAAAGAAGTTTGGACAAGAATTCATCTTTTTGAATCATAAGATAATAAATATCAGTTATTAACATCAAATATTTTCACTTGAAGAATTTCTTTGGTAAGAAACAAATTGAGTCCGGTAGGAATTTTGAAACGTTTTCATGTTAAGAAACCTTTTGTTCGGTACAAATTGTTTTAGGTTAAACATTTTATCATAAGGCATTTTTCAATAAGGAACAAACTTGAAAAGCACAGCATCATAAATCCTCACAACAGGAGGTTAATTTTACAAAACAAAAGTTCAATAGGTTGCGGTTACAGATAATCAACAAAACAAGGGTAAAAACATTCAAACTTTGCTAGTCGGATGTGGAGTTTTCCTTACTGCCTTCCGGGGAACAAGATTTCAAGGATGGACTTTCTGAGCCATCACTGGTCTCTAAATCTTCCATAGAAATGCATGTAGGGCAATGCCTTTTAATAACACGCAACTAAAGGCTTCCTAGCTTCAGGTCTGGAAACTTCTCATGCACCTCTAACACCATAGCGGACCTCATGTTAGCATCTCTTTCTTCGAGGCGAGAGACAACACTGGCCGTGTATGCATCCAGATGTTTCTTCTGCTCAGTTTCAAAAGTCCTTCTTTAGGGATTTGTTCTTCTCTGACAGCTTCTCAACATCTACAACAACATTTTCAAAGTATGCCTTAGTCTTCGCATAAGACTCGGTAAGACCATCAACCAAAGTATCCTATTCGGTATCTCTTGTAATAAACCGTTCCCGTTCGTCGTCAAACGTTTTTCCTTCTTCAGAAAGGGCAGTCTCCAAGGAAATAATTTTGGTTAAACGATCAACATACATCTTCTTCTCCTTGGAAAGTTTGTCTTCAACCTTTTTCAGTTGGAAGGATACTCTATTTTCTTGGCAAGTTCATCTGTCAAGTCTTTCACCTTTTGTTTCAACTCAGTCGCCTCAGAGGTCAGCATCTTTACTTCAACCATTTTTAAAGGACTTCATTCTTGTAACGATCTTTGCGGTTGGATTTCCGTTCGAGGAGAGCAGTAACACAAAGAAATTTGTTTAGCTCATTGGCAACAAAATCGTTTTCCTAGACATCAAAGTAAGCTGAGGCATGGGAGAGGTATGCACCTTCCTCAAAGTTTTCTTCTTGACCCACATACTGTTATTTATGAAGGGAAAATTCCCCTCAGAGTCCGAGTCGACTATGATAACTTTATTTACTGAGGGCAATCTCGTACAGGTTTTATTGTCGCTTTCTCCTTCACTATCAACCACTTTCTTTTGTTTTTCTTCAGCAGTAAGTCTTCTTAGTCTCACAGCCTCAGCTCTCCCAACTGGTCTCACTTCAACAGAATTATCATTATCAGCATCCCTCAGTTGTTCTTCGCGGGCGTTGGTCGGAGGACTTATCTGAGGGCCCACTGGGTGTTCTTGCTGAACTTCCGATGGATTTTCTTCTTGGGTCTCATCCTGATGATCTCCTTGGGCTCCAACTCCCTGTTCCTCGAGAGTATCACTCTGCGACTCTGCATCATCCTCGGTTACCTTACCACCTTCCTCGGGTTTTTCCGCATCTTGGTGACTCGAGCCTGAGCTCGGTAGGAAGGTAAACTACGTTATCCAAACATTTTTGTTGTATTTTCTTTTATAACATTTGGGATCCGTATATATACAAATGAACGATGAGAACTAACGTGACAAAAGTCACAAACATGAAAGACTTGCCATGATTGAAACTTACTAAAGACTCCACCATATTAATAATAAATGTCCTTTTAGAATATTTTTTTTATCAAAATAAATACCATTTTATAATTTCAATGCAACTTTTTTATTTATGTATTCTTTATCTTGTAGTGACATTCTTTATATTATTGTATTGAGATTAAATGGATAAATTTAAGAGCTCTATTTTATAAAATCAAAATTAATCCTTGTATTTTTTTAATATTTGTGCAAATATTTAAAAAAATATGTGTTATAAACCGGACAAAATAACAATAAAAACTAGTACGGAATACTTTGGTAACATTTGTTTTTTAAAAAAATCAATATAATTTCTAACAAAGAGTCTAAGTAAGCCTCCAAAAAGACTTGGTTGAGCAAGGTATGTTTGTGATCAAAGGTCACGAGTTCGAGTCCCTTTACATACACTTTCTCGGCTGAGCCTGTCACCTTGTGTGGTTTACCTTCTGGTGTTGGTTTGCGGGCTATCGCGTCAGACTGAGGGTTTACCCTGTTCGCACTCATTGCACTCTGAGTAGTGGCTGCGGGTTCCCTCCGAAAAAAAAAATCTAACTAACAACTAGACTTAAACAAAGCTTCGTTCTCTACCTTCTCTTAATAAGACCTAAATATGTTTTTAGTTATGGTTAAATTATGGTCCTTTTCGATAACCAACCCCAAAATTTGAAACCCTACTAAAATTGTTTTCTTATCTTGCCGTTTGAAACTCTCTCAACCGACGGATAAACTTGATCCGGTGGATGAAAAGTTCTCACCCGGCGATTGAAAAGGATTCAACCACCGGGATAAGAACAAAATAGAAAATTCAAATACATCTTATTTTTCGGGACTATTTTTCGGGACTGGTTAATATTTTTTGGACCTAAATTTAACCAAAACCTATGTTTTTTCTCCTGCTTATGTAACAGACGAAACGAAGTTGGGCAAGGCCAAACTAAAAGACCCAAGAATAGACCTTTTTTCTCCATCGACATTGAAAGTATTCTGAAGGCGACACAAATAAGGTATGATAGAGCTTCCTCTACATCGTCTGCCTAATACTGCCATTTTAAAGAGCATCAATCTTGTCAAGTGTGTCGAACGACCTCTCTTTGTCAATATATTCAAATTACAACTGGTATTATAAAATAGTTTTGTTTTATTTCTATAACTGATTTATTTATAAAATATATGGTTGTCTATTTTAAAATTTTATTTGCTCGATTTATTTTTGAATTAATGGGTCCTCATAATAATACTAATAATATTGGTTCGTAGTGCATTGTACTCTGGCTTATTTCATAATATTTATCGTTTAAAGAGTTTTCACACGTATTAAGAAAGGCATAATTACGTATTTTTCTTTTGTAGAAGGTAAATTTAGTAAATTCGGTGTTCAAAACTTAAAAAATATAATAAGTTCATTGGCTATCAGTAAAAAATAAAATAAATAATATTTACTACGCATCAAAATTATATACGATAGTATTATAAACTAAACTTTATTTTTGAAAATGATAAATATTATTATGAAACAAAGAAAGTATTATCAAATGCAATATATAGTACTCGTAAAAGTCTTAAAAATAATTTATTTTCGAAGTTGAAAAAGTATCGTACCGAAATTTGAACCCGAAATTATTGGCAATCAAAACCGATAAAACTCTGATAAATAGTTTCGATTTTAATTATTAAAATTAATATCAAAATAAAAGAATAATTAATATTAATTTACAAAATAAGATGTAATAAGTTGTACCCATTTGAAATATTTGTTTATCTTATCGTTTTTTTTGATGAGTTATATTTGATAAGGGAGAATAAAAGACATATGACAAAATTGTAAAGAAGAAGTTTATTAGGAGCGAATTATAAAGAAGAAGTTTATTAGGAGCGAATTATAAAGAAGAAGTTTGTTAGGGGCGAATTATAAAGACGAAGTTGTATTAGGGGAGAATTGTAAAGAACAATAGAAATAGTCGTTATGAAGAGGTGAAAAGATATAGGGACCAAAGATGTAATAAGTGGGATTAAAGCGCGTGTGACCCATAATTGTACTATAAAAGGACCACACACGCTTTATAGATTCCAGATTTAATATAATATCATTTTCTCTCTCTACTTAATCTTGTTACCACTTTCTCTCTCTAGAAAGACAACTTAACAAAGAACTTAAAGACTATTTTGACACTAAAAGATTCCCGTAACACAAAATTACCCCTTTAGCTATTCTTAAACTCTTCAGTGGCGCAGTCTATGGGAAACGAAGATTGTTTTAACGACAATCGCTTCATGGAAATAATTCCTAATCCGAGCGGAATTGTGGAAGAGTGAGGGGACGATTTTGTTAATAATTGCGAGGGGAATCTGGTGGGTGACGATTATCGGAATGACATGGAATACGAGGCGCATGGGGGCCAGCGCGATGAGTTGCTCTAAGGAAAATTCTTGGCCTGAAATTCTTGAAGCGATGATGCATGCCATCAGTGTTAACCACATATTGGGACCGGCTTGTGAAGGGAAGAGGTCAATCTTAGCGAAATACTCAACGAAAAATGGTTCTAAAAGAAATCTTATTCCCCAATTCATAATTTCAGTGTATACAACAAGTTCGTTATCCCTCACTGATAAAGGGGCCTCACCCTCCGAGGGGAACCTGATGTCGATATACGAAGGAATGCACCACCGGGTCCTCAGCAAAGGTTCTTCCGAAGGCGAAACGTACTTGTAGGATATGTTGTGCAGAGCAACCATATGTTTGTTCTCGATCCCTCGAATATTGTTGCCTGCGATGGCATGAAGTTACAAGGGAAGCGTAATGTCTCCTTTAGATTTGGGGGCAATCCGTTTCGCCTACTCTTCGGATATCGCTGGAGGAGCGATGGGCCTTTGACTAGATAACTCTAAGGGAATTTTGATAACTTTTCTTTGATCAGCAATAGGAATCGATTGAGTCGATGGTTCGGGGTTATCTGAGGCAATTGCCTTTCCCTTGGCAGCCAAGGCTTTGTTTTGCATCTCTCGAAGCTCGTCTTCGGTAATGGTATTCCTGCCTGGAGAAAATCGAGGGCTCCCAGTTGCTGTTATCGACGGAGTGGCTGGAAGACTTGACCCAGAATTACCGGTCTTCGGAAACGGGTTGTCAACTACTAAAGTTCGAAGGGGTTCTGGGGTATCTGATGACATTCCCTTGGCATGTTTGCGCTCCTGTGAATTTTTTCTCTCTTTGTGGTGTCTTTTTCTTTTCCCAGATGAGTGCTTGTGATGCTTATCCTTACCCATTAGTCCGAGGGTGTTGAGATCAAAAATTTGATTTTGTTGTGATATTTCGAGGGGAATGATGGCAGTAGAGTTTTCCGATGGAGGCCACGAACCATAAAACGTAGTGACAATAGGTTGGGGTTGAGGCTCAATGTATTCACAAGCAACAACCTTCTCTTCGAATGTTTTGCTAATAAGGAGCCATTCTAGAATTGGACGAGGTTTATAAGCCAGCTTTCTTTCTCTAGAAATTTTAGGGTGTAAAGTTTGAAATTCTAATGAAGGAGATCAGTATTTATAGAGGACAATGGGCTTTTAGGGTAAATCGGGCCTGAGAATATTTTCTCTTGTTTGCCTAGGGGCATTATGGGTAACATAGGTGCACAATTGTTGATAAAAAAACGCGAGAGAAGCTGCAGAGGCAATCCAATGATGCAAATGTCTGGGGAATAGGAAAAGATCTCTAACAAGATTCGCTGACAAAGAAGTACGACTGCTGACGTCATATATTTTTGACCCAATGCTTGCAATCTATTAGCCTAGTATTGGTGGCTCTGATTATACTGATATAGTTAGTTCCGATGCACGATATCGACAAGGCCTGGTTCAAGGATTGCTAAGACATTGCAAGGATTGGGGGGCTACTGGTTAGTATGGCATAAAAGGTATTCTGTATTCGAAGGATATACTTGTTTGACATAAATTTTTTCAAAGAAACATGTAGTATTTGAAACATTGTTCAAAGGCATTTTCGAGGATAAATTTTGCAGTTGAAAAGGAATTATCCGAGGAGAAGATATTCAAGGAAGCGAATTTCCGAGGAGGATTGAAATAAGCAATGGAGACTCCTTCACAGTCCCAACAAAAATATTTTTACTAGGACTGTGGGGCTACTGATAAGGGAGAATAAAAGACAGATGGCAAAATTGTAAAGAAGAAGTTTGTTAGGAGAGAATTATAAAGAAGAAGTTTATTAGGGGCGAATTATAAAGAAGAAGTTTGTTAGGGGCGAATTATAAAGAAGAAGTTGTATTAGGGGAAAATTGTAAAGAACAATAAAAATAGTCGTTATGAAGAGGTGAAAAGATATACGGACCAAAGATGTAATAAGTGAGATTAAAGCGTGTGAGACCCATAATTGTACTATAAAAGGACCCCACACACTTTATAGATTCCAGATTTAATATAATATCACTTTCTCTCTCTACTTAATCTTGTTACCACTTTCTCTCTCTAGAAAGGTAGCTTAACAAAGAACTTAAAGACTATTTTGACACTAAAGGATTCCCGTAACACAAAATTACCCCTTTAGCTATTCTTAAACTCTTCAATATTGAACCAACTTTAGACGGGTTATCTCATGGGTAAACCCAATAACAACTATGTATACAACTAATTAAATAACTCGTTACAAGTTGTTACCTAAATAGTGGAGTTTACGTGATTTTACAACCTTATGTTTTTAAGGTATATTTTTTTTATGTTCATGCATTTTGAAAAAATAGAAGTATGGGTCGAGATACCAAGCTTTGCTATTTGAAGGTCCAGTAATGCGTGAATGAACATATCTGATGTCTAGTATCCATTGAATAACTTTCTCACAAATGAAACATATATCAAGTTCGATGTGCTTGTGGGCATGAAATACTGAGTTGGAGGCAAATGAACTTGCTCCCAAAGTATCACACCATATGATAAGTGATTGTGTGGGTGAAGGTCGAAGCTTATTGAGAATCGACCACACCAATTTATTTCTACAGATAGATTAGCAAGAGCCTCACACTCTGCCAATTGATTTCTACAGATAAATTAACAAAATCCTCATAATCTGATTCCTGACTTGAATGGGTTACTATACTCTGTTTCTTTGATGACCACATGACAGTGATGTCTTCAAAAAAGACACAATATCCACCAACAGATTTGCAATCGTCAGTGAAGCTAACATAGTCCACATTAAAAAAATCCTTACAAGTGAAAACAACGACTCGATTTTATACAAAGAACAAGCAAATAGTGCCAAATAAATATATGAGTATCCTTATCAAATATTTCTAGTGAATATTAGTAGGTGCTTGTTAAAACTCACTTAAATTATAAAGAATGTTGGGTAAATATTATTGTGATCTACCGCACTGTGGTTTAGTAACAAAAAAATAATAGGTTATGCGAGAAAGTTTTCATAAATATTGTATACTATCTATGACTTAAAATATGTATATTATACTACTTATTTAAAAAAAAGTACATCTATCATATATTCAGATAATAAAATTTGATGCAAAAATATAAAGTAAATAATTCCACTTAAAATACGTATAAAACGCGATTCAATTAAACAAATATTTTTATCATACATTAAAATATGGGATAATTAAATAAACATTAGGCGGCGGCAACGGCGACCACACGACGACGACGAGGACGATAAAAAAAAACAACAACAATAACAATAACAACAACAAACAACAAGAACAACAACAACAATTAGTTCTATAAAAGTGAAGTAAATTCTTATTTTATAAAATTTAAACGTTAAAACAAATTTAATTACGTTTTAAAGAAATCACCACTTAAGCTAAAAAGTTATTTACATAGTCACCAATGTATTTTCCTGTATAAAAGAGTGCAAAAAAATACATGATTTTCGGGGCATACCCGTACATAACAAGTAAATAGACAGATCGACAAGTTCAACATGAAGAGAATGCAACAAGGAACCGATACAAACAAAGTAGCATAATAGAGTAACAGATTCCAGCAGTTGCAAAGAACAAAAGATGTGGAACCATCCAAAATATGATAATATCTTGAAAAAAATAAAACAAAGTTAGTAGTGGTTAACTCGACCAAAATATCTTTGAGCAGTGCAATCTGTAACAAAGGCCTAGAAAATGCGATGAGATATTTTTGAAGCAAACAAGGAAAAATTTGTGAACATCCTAGAATTTCTCTCATACAAAATATGGTAGACCATCACACAAAAGGTAGCACACCAAATATATCCCATAATATTAAGCAAAAGGTAGCACACTCGCAGTTTGTAGCTATAATAATATTATTATATTCATAGCCTCTTTGTTACTTTTTATCATCATATCATAACATTGCAACATGCAATCGATATGAATTTGGAGGGGAAAAAAGGCCACCTGACTTCAGGATAAGATCCATGAAGGTTTTGCTCTAACTAGGATCCGTGTGATTGTAGAGGAAGAAATAATCGAATGTTTTATAAATGTCCGTAGCGGTGATAGCCCAAGAGAACTTAAAGAAACTAAAGGCTGTAGACACCAGTGTCACGCGTTTTATTACTATCCGTACTAAACAATGACTATCTAATCTCATTATGGGGAAAATCATATAAGTTTTATCAAATATTGTTAAGCTTTATGGTGATAAGGCTTCTAACTCGATCGAGGCTGAGATGGTTTGTTGATTTTTTTACACCAAGGATGTTGGTGAAGTTATTAACAAAGATTTTGTAAAATTCACGAAAAGATATATATGTTCCCCGTTGATAGAAATTGATTTTATTTTGGAAAATACGCGCTATGATACTATTATGGAATAATTTTGACCCTAGTTTAAGCCAAGTTTCACAGGACTTATTAATAATGAAGAAATTTTCTGCACGAATGAAGAAGATAAAGTTCTTAGAGAAATTGATTGTAGCCTTAATGAGTGAGGGGTTGATGAGATCACTTCACAAATTGTGATGTGCTTGAAGAAGCAAAGTTTAAGCAGAAGAAGCTAATTTACTTAATGTTACTAAACTCTATTTTATTTAGGAAGGAGAGAGTAAGTTACTGAAGTCATTAATGGACACAGTACAAAGGTCCAAATTACTAGTTTGATACTTTGGCTTACAAATGACATTTTAGTTTATGAGCACAACCCAATGAGTTCCATGTCGACATGAGTAAATGGAATATATGATATGCCAAAGGGGAATACAATATGCATCATCATTGAAACCATAATTTCTATAAGAAAGGTATTGGACATGATGTATGTAATTAAGAAATGTATGAGCTGATAAAAGGTATTTTTCAGTGGTAACTCTAAAAACACTCGGACTCCAAACAAACCATAGTAAGACTTGTCATATTTGATGGCATCCCTATGGACCATTAATTCCCTATTCTCGACATGGATATACTAGATTTTCTACACCATCATGTTGAAGCGATTGTCGTGGAGGGAAACCATAATATTAGCCCAAGTTTAGGGTGTATCTTAGTTCGTAAGATATGATGAAAGGTGCTAGCATGAATATAGACTGGAGGGGGAGAGATGTGAGGTACGTAGTTAAGCTGATTGAGTTGGAATTTTAGAGCATACTGGGAGAAAAGACAAAGGCCCTGTAGTTAGGAGTAATGAGTTTTGAAGAGAAAGTCTCAGTAACTATATATCAAGTCAGATAGGGGGAGGGGGGGGGGGTGAGCCTCTTCTACTACGGGAGAAATTTGAAATGGTTTGACTACGACTGTTATGATCCGGATACGAGAGAAGGAACATACCAAGAGGATTAGATCCTAATAAGTCAACATATCAAAGTTTGCATGCAAGTTAGGAGCGTTGCTGAATGTGTTTGTGTGAATCATAATGAACATAGATTAATACACGAGGCTTTGCAGCTGAGTAATATTAAGAGAACGCTGAAGTGGGTTAAGTAGGGTTTCTAAGTCAGTGGGTGTGGAAAAAACTAAGTCGGTTCGAATATACTAGTAGCGGGTCTAAATATCAGTATTTCATCTACATATAGTAACAACATCATTTGTCCGTTCCTGTGTGTTTTCCCATTACAATAGACATAATTTTTTATAATATATTCTCATATACTTCATGAACCTCATAAAAAAAAATAAAAACTTCTCTTCAACAAATACAAATTTCTTTTCTTTCCATATTAAGAACATCAAGGCTAATCGTGTAGATAACGACCTCTAGTTATCTATGTAGGGAATAATAACATTCATTTGATCTAAGTCAATATAAAACTTAACAACAATTAGTATCATAACTCTTCTCGAGGTTTGTTTCACAACTGGTGCATTGAAATTAAAAACTTTATTTTTTGTGAATCCTTAGCCACAAACCGAGCTTTATATATGGATAACGTAACTTTGGAAATTTCTTGCTTCATCTAAAATATCCATGTAATCTTCTAACTCTTTGACTATTTTACAATAATCCAAGTCATATTCATTTTCAGACAACTCAATTCTTACCTCATCACCCTCGACTACTTCAACTTATCACTGCTCTTCATAGAATTGTGATAACTACCAGATTAAAAAACATCTCTATACATTTCAAGTGATAAAGTATAACCTACAATATTAGCAAAGTTGTACCTTTATGTAGGCTTTATAGGTTTTCATTCTCTATCTATTACCAACTGATAACAATCCAGATCATCATGAGCCGTATTTGTACCTCACTAAATATCCTCAACTTTATTATTTTGTTCAATCGTCATCAACCCCACATCTCTTCTCTTCAATCTGTCTCCACCATCTTAACTAATGACATACGCACCTCACTAAATATAACATATCAGTTAATTAAAAATTTCTAACTTCCAGCTTCCAAGTACCCCAGCCTATAGCCTTTCCTCATACTGGGTAATCGAGGACAGATATTTTAGTTCTCTGAACTAAATCTTATATTGCTTCACATGTGCATAAGAAACACATCCAAACACTCTTAAATGTCCCATCACAATTTTTTTCCTTGTTAAACGTATATGGAACTACCGTTGCAACTCATACCCATATAATCCAATTGATGATATTTGCAACTATCGTTGCAACTTCTACCCAGAATCTTCAGCTCATTCAAGCTTTCAGAAGCATACACCTTGTATTTTCCAACAAGGTTTGGTTCATCATCTCAGTAATCCCATTCTACCAATGCTAAGTTTAGAACAATAACTAATGAATGCTTCATTAGCATATTCTAAGTTATTGTCAATCCTCAGTTTTTTCAGTAGTTTTCCAGCATATAACTTTTACATAAACTCAACTTCTCAACTGTGTTACCATCCAATAATACTTATTTTCTAAACTTAGTTGTGGCCTTTCTAACTCACATGCCATAACCTCATATGCCAGAGCTTGGTTGAATCCCTCTCTACAGTAGACACACCCCGCTACTACATACCCTTCAAGAACTATACCACCATTAGTATTATAGGCTTTCCCAAAAAATTATTAGCCTTGAAAAATCCTAAATCTGGCATCTCAAAATGATTATTTCTTGATCAACTTATTTTACTTTGACTCAAACTACATTCAAATCAAGAATGATTTTATTACAATCATCGAAATGTATTCATATCTTCTTGTTAGTATCTATTGTGAACTTATGTAATTATCTCTTACAATACAGTCTGTTGGTTAGTGACACCTATATGTAAATATCTTCCACACGGTTCCATATCCCCAATGTCGTAGGCTCTTCACACATCTCTCAAAGTACATTGTCCCTCAAACTTCAGACTCGAGCATCATATGCCTTGGATATCACTTCAACATCAACCTCGACCTTAATGATAATGATATGACCCATGCAACATATGCATATGTGTTGTACTTGTCGAGATATATTATATTTATCGACATAACTAGCATGTACTTTACCCTCAAATATGTGTTCCTCCTCAAGGACATTGATGATTTGGGTCCGTAAGCATTTCGTGTTCACGTACTGACCTATATTTATCATTATTTGGGAGAAAATTTAGAATACAAAATAAATATCATATATGCTTTTATAGTTATGCTAAATAAATAGATCATCGACCACTTCTCTATTTTATGTTGCGCTATATGCTCAGACTATACGCGTGAGATATCATCCGTATCAAGGTGTGCTATGCGCCATATCAATGCTTACTCTATGTAAAAAAACTAATAGAAGAATTTTGTTGAGCCACGTGAACGAGTGTGACATAAGTTGTACTACTTTTTTTTCATTTTTTGAGATTAAGGTGGGTAATTAGGCTGCAGAATAAGTATAATTATATTTGTAAAATAATATATATACATATTCAAGAGTTTAAATGATTTTTTTTGCAAAATTAAATATTAAATATCACAGAATAACCAAATGAAAAGGGAGGAAAAATAATCTCTAAATACCTAAATCACCAGATTACAATCAAACTAAAGAAAGAAAAGGGAAATAAAATACGACTAGGATATTATTAGTTGGAATAATAATCTTACAAAATAGCTTAAGTGAAAAATATATAGAATAATAACCTAATGAGCTAGTGGACCAAATAGCTAATGGACTATATTTTTAACACCTTCCCCAAATTGACAATGAAAAAATAATAAGCATTGAGAGTTTGTCACACAAAAAACAAAACCAAGATATTGACTGAGCTTTGGTTAAAATGTTAGCAACCTAAAAACTAATGGAATAAATGAAAGGGAGATGGTCTTGAGCTAAAATTGATGTCGAGTAAAGTGACAATCAATTTCAATATGTTTCGTCCTCTTATAAAAAACAGAATTGTTTGTAATCTGCATGACACTTTTATTATCCGAATGTGAAGAAGCGGGCTTAGTAATATTAACCATTATATCTACAAGAAACCACCATAGCCAAACAGTATCCCGTGTAGTCAATGCCATAACACGAAATTTAGCCTCAGTAGAAGATCTAGAAACAACATCATGTTTCTTGTTTTTCCTTGAGATTCATGAAAAACATGAACTACAACTGGTTGAGTAACTGTAAGATACACCAAGCTCACCACAAAGTACGATAAATAATCGGGTCTAGTCAAGGAACACCATCAGTTGGAGAATACCAAGTATTGGTTTCAAGAAAGATGTGCGCTATCATGCTACTAGAACGTCATGCTCGCTCAATCAAATATATATTTTGTTAGAGAAATAATATACCTTTCTGAGACTGAGCCACCATAATAAAAAAAAAATAACGTAACAATTTCAAGCATTTCATCGCAAATCGATGAGCCAAATCACGTTTTAGTGCCTCAATACCATTAATATCGTCACCTATTACAATCATATCATTCACATATAAGGATAAAATAGCCCGCTATGCACTCCTACGTCTAATAAAAAAAATCGAATCATTATTACTTGTATGAAAACCAAGCGAAATAATAAATGTAGAGAATTTATCAAACCAAGAAGAAATAGCTTGTTTGAGGCCATATAAAGCTTAAGTACGTCGACAAACTTCACCTGGTTGTGAGCAACACCCGTCAGAGAAGTTATGTAAACCTTCTCATGAAGATCACCATTGAGAAACACATTTTTGACATCTAGTTGAAAGATCGTCCACTAGTAAACGAATGCAACATCAATATAGGTAAAAACTGTCATTTTTACCACTATGGCAAAATTTTCCTTATAATCCATACCATACATCTACGTATACCCTTTTTTACAAGACGAGCCGTATACCTCTCAACACAATCATCAAAATTTATTTTGATTTTGAAAACCCAATGAAAACCAGTTATATCCTTACAACGTGGAGGTTTTAACTACATCTTATGATTGAGTCTGATAAAAAGAAGTAAGCTCTTTAACCATAAAAGTTTGTCAACGATGATCAAATACAGGTTCTTTATACAACTTAGGCTCATATAAATCATGTATATTTGCTAAGATTCCAAACAGAACTGAATAAGAAGGATAAAAAAAAGTTGTAGTTTGGCAGAGTTAATTGCGTAATTACGTTTAGATTGATTGTAAAACTAAAAAAAATCTCCAAACATATCATTTATGGATTTCATTTTGTTCGAGTCTTAAAATAAAGAAAAATAACGTTTTTAGTTTTCTTTTAAATATATAAAACTTTAAATATTAAAAATTAATACTACAATTATGTTAAAAATAATGGGAATAAACTGTATATCTGTTTTCGATAAACTTAAACATATAGATAGTTATGGTTATTGGTATTTAGAACTTTAATTTGTTTTTGTAAGTAATTAGATAATTCTCTCATAACTATAGTAAAATAATATATCTTATATAACGGTGCCAACTTCATTTCGGTTTTGTTTCTTACAGGAGAGAAAAATTGTTGGTTGTTATTAATGGAGGATCAAGAACACACAGAGAGCTAAGAATTTCTTTTTCTCTTGTGTATGAAACAGAACGAAAGTGAAGTTGGTACCATTATAGAAAGAAGAGGCCAAGCTAAGGGATGCAAGAGTAGACTCTCTTCTTCCTGGACATTCAAATTATTACGAAGGAGGAAGAAAAAAAAGATATAGTGGAACTTCCTCTGACCCATTTCCGTATACTGCCATTTTCATAAAGCATCATTCCTGTCAAGCTTATAGAAAAAAAAAACTTTATTTGTCATAATACTCAAACTCTTAAACCATTGATATTATAAAATAAAGCATCAATTATTATTATTTTTGGATTACAAAATGTATTAAACAAAAATAAAAAGAGTTCTTATAAATACATGGGGCATACTTCGAGTAGTGGCTTAAAAACCGTTAAAGAGGAAATCGTAGAAAATGACCTTGATCAAGCAAATACAACAAAACAAAGCGAAGTGTTAAAACCTATATGGTCAAAGAAACTAGTAGCAGCGACGAAAGATAGCAAAGACTACAGACCAGTAGTGAAAAATGGTTTCCTCAAGCGAAACACATACAAACTAGGTAAGAAGATAAAATGATTGGATTGACCTGATATGTCCAAAGAGACAAGGAAGCGGCTTCAAAATTCAGCATAGCAAGCAGACGTGTACTGACAAAAGTCTGCGACAATCTAAAAAACAACAACATTAAGTTAGAAATTAAAGAGATTGGGAAGACCAGACAAACTTTGTACCATGAAATCTGAACCGCATATCAGAAAGCATGCGATAAGATATCGCGGAGACAAGGGTAGGATGGAGCTTACATGAAAGCCCGTGATATTGATCAAGTCAACTCTAAGAGAGGAGTTAACCCCATAAAGGAAGATGTGGCTTTTCTGAGGGCTAACTTTGAGGCCCGAGAGATCAAAGAATTCTTTAAGACTATCCTTAATGAGGTTGAGAGAATTAATATCACCACGACAAAAAATCATCAAGTCGTCCGCGAAGCAGAAGTTGACAATCTTAAGCTTGTGACACTTCAAGTGGAAATTAAAATTCAAGTCACTACTTTTCTTCTTAAGAATACTGGAGAGAACTTGCATGACCAAGACAGACAAATAAGAAGGGGGACTGTTAAGAATTTAATTATAAATTATTAATTTAAAAATATAAATTATAAAAAAATATTTAGACTATTTTCAATAAAAAATAGTACAACATAAGAGTTATACCAGAACATCAAACATATATATTTTTATTCATTTATAATTTAATTTTTTAAAATTTATATTTTTTTGTAATTTGAAAAAATATATCCAAAATTACTACTTATTTCGTTTTTTATAACGATCTCGATCCATAACTTTTTATAAGTTGTGAGAGAGATAATTTTGTATGTTATTAAGATGGGTAGAAATCAATGATTGATATCACAAATAGATATAAAATCTCGATACTTTATCTAAGTGAAAACATCGACATATCATGTGAGATTGCAGAAAATATTGGTGTACTAAACTTCACATATCACGTGCCTGGTTGTCTAGATGATAAAAAATTAACATACATCTCCAATGATAAAGATACTCTAGAGATGTACCAATTGGTTTATGGACAAATATTTCCATTTGAAAGTTATACAACCTTCACGAAATACTGAAAGAGATGTACAAATAATAATAATTTCTTAACATTCATCTTCAAAATTTAAAAGTGATATTGTGGCTAACGATGATGATGGCTTGGACAATAGAGGCATGGGTGTTGTTGATGGTGTGGTTAACGAAGATGGATTTTTAAGCAGTGAAAATTTGGGTGTTGGTGTTGGTAGTGGTATGAAGACAACTGCTGATGTGGCTAATAGGGATGATGGGTCAGGTAGTGGTAATGTTCATGTTGTTGCTGTGGAGGAAGATATTGGTTTTAAGGATGATGTGGATGTTGTTTTTGGTCGTAAAAAGGTTGGTGTAAGAGGTGTTGATATTGAGTAAGTGGATGTTGTTGTTTGTTTTGGAAGTGTTGAAAAATATGTGAATGTTGTTGGGGGTGTTGTACAAGATGGTCATAGAGATGTAGGATGTGTTATAGGTTTTGTAAAAAATGGTTATGTTGAAGATGTTGTAGAAGATGTTGTAGAAGATGTTAAAAATCTTGTTGGTGTTAGAGATGATGAAGGTGTTAAAGAAGATGTTGAACATAATATGAGATCAAACTTAAATGCCTTTCTAGATGAGTTGGGTCCTAATATAATACGGGAGGATGTTTGAGAGGTTCATTAAAATAGGTTATAAATAATTGGTAAGGATGTGGATGAAACTTCCTTTGGTATGATAATGTAAGAGATGCAGAGGTTAACTCAAGAGAAGAAAAAATGGGACAACCAACAAATGAACATTAGACAGAGGCAGTAGCATCAGATGAGATGATGCTATCAGGTGACGAGTAAGAGCCAAATAGATTTCTATTACGTGATGAGCATTAGCCAAATTTAGTTCCATAAGGTGATGAGCATTAAACACATCTACTGATATTATTTAGACCACCATAAGAAGTGGTAGATGTGGTTACAGATTATAGAACAAGTGGTGTTCTTCTCATACTTGCAAACTCTGATAAAGAGGTTCAAGATCCTGAATAATGGCATAATTTTGAATAATTCAACACTTGTGCACAATTTCAGTGAGAATTCAACTTGGTGGGATATTTGGAAGGAAATTGATGTATTTTATGCAATATTATCTTAATACACACGTGATGAGTATGGTGGAATATTGTTAGATCGAAAACTAAAATAAGATATGTTTCTACGACATGTAGTTTGTTCGAGTAAGCTAAACTAAACAAATTAATGCAAATGTAACATGGGAAATCAAACATTACATAATTAAGTTCGAAAGTGTACTGATATAGTACATCGATACGTAAGTAAGCTTGAAAATAAGCGTAACATAATCACATATCATGATTAGTCAGATCATTTAATATTTCCTCTTTGTTATGAACCAATGTGATGACCATTTTGATTTGGGTAAATTTCTTGAATCTTCTGAATTATGGAATTACCGAAACATTAGTTTTTGAGGTATGAAATCGCATCCATACGAAGTATAATTTTAACCACGGTCCAACTAAAAGCATAATAACATATAAGATTAAATTTAAGAATTAGAGAAACATTGCAAGCTTTAAAAATTTAAAATAAATAATGTTATTGATATATTTATGTGTACGAAATATATATCATGTTCGAAATAAATTTCAACATTCTCGAACAGGTGCCAAACAATGTGGGCAACCACGTAATAGTAGATATGTATAAGATTGACGGTGAAATAAATGATATGCAACACATTGATATCGAGTGGTTATAACTACTCCAATGTCAGATAATTTCATCCAATAATCGATATCTGTATGACTTGTGAACCAAGCTAACCTACGTAGTAATCCATCTAAAACATATACTAAGCCATAAACATCTAACCAAAAATCTCGGATGGTCACCTAATTCTAAGATAAAATCATGTTTAATGGAAACCTAATTGTTCTTTTGACCGTATATCATTCTCGATACGGTTTGATAACCATATTATTCGTCTAGCACAGTCTTTATTGCTAGTAATAAAAGAACGTAAAAATTTGAAGATGCATCTCTCGTATATATTTACATTTATGATGTTAGTAGATTGTTTTGGTTATCATACTTTCCTTTTGGTTAGATATTTTGGCACTATGAATGGATTTAATTTTGAGGAAACTGTGTTACCTGTCGTGCCAGATGTGCTAGCACTCTCAATTTTCTCAATGACATGTTTGAACAAATATTTGTCTAGGTTAGTCTATCAGACCAGACCGACGTTTTTTCTACCTCAAGTACTAACCGATTCTTTAGGCTATACAACATGTCTGTTTTCGGGTTTTAGGATTTGCATAACTCTATTTATAATATAGTCTTAAATTTATGGCCCGTAATCGCATATAGAACTATCTATGATAGATAGTTTTTTTGCTAAATCATATTCAAACATAGTTTTAGTTTAGGAATGAAATCTAATGTTTTCCAAAATATACCGCATTCATCCTTAAGAATGGATCTATGTTCTATGTCTATCACAAGTATTTCACTTGCATAAGGAAACATGTGTGTAAATAACCAATTAAATGCTCAAATATATAAATTATATGTTTAGGTTCCATAAAAACTTACTTCTCTCAAATGATTTAAAATATTTGAATGTTGAATATCAAGTAGTTTGTGAGAATTATTCAAAAAAAATTTAAAGTTACTTGTATCAGTACCAATGTAGAGTTTTAGGTATGCATGAGCGTTCTCAGCCTTATAAAAAATGAAAATTTATAATTATAACATCAGTTTTTTTATAACAAAATGTAACATTGAAAATAAAATTTATAATTACCGATTGATTGCTTTATTTCCCATATACAAAACCTCGTTCATGAAGCGATTAAAATATTTGTCCCCCGTATCATAACATAATTTATAGCTTTTAGGCATGAAGTGAATAATTTGTTTGCTATATTTTTGTTATACTTTTCCTCTGTGTTTAATTCAAAAAGGTCGGTATAAAATACCATAAACTCGCCCGCACCATCTCTTTTGGCCATAAAGTTTTTAGTGTTTGTAAAAATGTTATTGTTTATATACCATTTTTATAGGATGTGATTTTCATATAAGAATACATCTTCAATAACTAGAATCAACACTAACTCTCGGTCTATAAAAATAACACTAAGAAATACACTTATCATACACCATCCCTGTATCTAGAACACTTTAATCCCACGTGTAGTTGGTTTTCTTCTCTAAACTCATAAGCACAAAACAAAATGTAATTTGTGTTGAAGTTACACCAAAAATATCAAGAAATAGCATTTTATACATCGTCGTCTTGTAAGTATTATCCAATATAAGTACTTTGTGAAATGTACCAAAACAAGTCAAAATTTTTTAATGCACAAAAAAGAAACTGGTGATCACGCTTGTTGCATCATTGTCCAGTGTCACGCGTAGTACTTGTATTCCTTTAATTCCGCCAACAAGTATTGCATTTGGATTTGACCATATTCTTCGACAAAATAATGTTTTTGACAATAACGGTAGATCGTGCGCATATTAGTACATTTTTAGGTTATGCATCTTCAAACCAACATATATTTCCATATGATGCGAATCAAGTAACGTTAAATTAAAGACTAATGCCTCTTCGTCGGCCTTGAGTGTACATGCTTGTGTATGACCGTCTAACTGGATGACAAGTGCGTGGTTGTGTTTCTTGTTTACAATAGATAAGCGCCAATAAGCAACTAATACATCATCTAGATACACTTTTAATTCGAATGGACAATCATATTTTTTTGTTGCACATTTCATTTCTTCATTTTTTCTCTCTTTAACTTCCGAATTATAAACATCATACCTCTGAGAATTGTAATATATCTTAGGAGTTTTCCTCCACTTACAATTATCGTATAGGATAATGATGACGATGAATTCTATATTTTTTCCTTCGAATTAAATTCAAGCTTTCAAATCAGGTTTAGTATAATAAGTGTGCGTGGTAAAAATGTGTGTAATTTGCCATCATAAATGTTGACTACTTTGGCTCCTAAAATAAATAATAATTTAATTTGTTACATATTTGTCCATTATAATCATATAATTAGTCGCACATTTGTACAAGTAATAACATAAATTGTTGCACCCATGTTTTGACAATATAACACCTTTTTATGCTCAACAAGCGATGAACCTACAAAAATTGCTTGACATGTGCAACAAAACTTACAAAAAATTGCACACAATGCAAGTAATTATACAAAATTACACGATGGGTGCGATACATTACATGTTGGTTAAAAAATCACGCGATTTAAACAATTACAATGACGAAGCTTATAATATTACTTTAAGTGTAGTTTCTTCATTTTCATCTATGATGAGTCCGGATTTTACCACCACTCACTATGAGGACCGGACAGGGGCAATTCGGACAAAAATCACCCACTGAATCATCCGAACTGAACTAAAGTACTAAAAACTTAATCACTTTATGACTAAGCTGATTATCTACCTGCGTAAAACTAATGAGTCTTTTAACTTGACCCAAGTCCATAATCGACCCGAAAGCCCATGTGGCCCACAATTAAGGGTATAAATACCCACCTACTTTCATTAAATGAGGGTAATGAAAATTAAATACAACCAGGCAGCTCAATTCTCCACTACACTCTATCAAAAAATTAAATACCTTTGAAATACCACAAAACTCTGGACAAAATTACCCTCAAACGAAAATAAACCACACCAATCTATAAAGTTCAACATGTCGCAGATGAAATCATTGTTATCTATATATAGTTGAAATTCAAAAGTTTTAGAGATTTTATAAGTGTTTATATTAAGGTTTAGAGGTTTAAAGGTTTTAGGGGTTTAAAGTATATTTTTTTGGGATGAGTGGCACATGTTAAAAATATTAACGAGATATATTAGGCCTAGTGCTGTTATCGGGTCAGGTCGGTCCGGGTTTGGACGGAATTGAGACCTATTTGGTAAGCTATCGGGCGGGTCGAGCTAGACTGCTAAGCGAAGGGAGCTGAATATTATGGATCGGGACCTGCTCGTTAAGAGTCGAGTCGGTCCGGTCCGACTCGACACTTGGCAGGTTTGCTAGTTTATCATAAATGTTTTAGGGTTTTAGTTAAAAATATAAATAGATTAGGAAACAAAATTATATATCTCCCTTACTGGTATGGTTATCGGGTGGACTAGTCCAAATCGGTAAGGGAGTCGGTCCAAAATTTTGGCTTCCAACCTGCTCCCTAAGCTACCCAGACCGGTCTCGGACGGGCCTTACTGGTTTGGTCCCTGGCGGCTTAACGGTTGGGAGACCCAATAACAGCTCTAATTAGGCCCACTAACCCATATTATTACTTCAAAATTATTGTTTAACGTATTGTAAATACATGATTCAAATTAATAAAAATAAAAACCATAGTTGTCTTTTAGTTTTTTTTTAGATTTTGAGTCCATATTATTTGTATCTTCTTGTTTGGCGACGAGTAGTTGTATTGTTGTTTGTAATGAGAGAATTTTTTAATTTGGCTTCAATTTGTATTTGGAATTAAATCAAATTTTGATTTGAGTCTGGATTTGATTTAATTTTGGTTTTTTTGGAATTTTGATTAGGAATTGAATATGAATTTCAGGTTTAATTTTGATTTAGTTTTGGTTTTATTTTTTATTTAGAGTTAGATTTGGATTTAGATTTAGATTGAGATTTGGATTTTTCATTTTATATTTTGAATTTTAGGATTTTGATATTGTGAACTAAAATTTAGAATTTAGAAGTTATAAGTTAGAATTTGTAGTTTGTAGTTTGTAGTTTGTAGTTTGTAGTTTGTAGTTTGTAGTTTGTAGTTTGTAGTTTGTAGTTTGTAGTTTGTAGTTTGTAATTTGTAATTTGTAATTTGGAATTTGGAATTTGAAATTTGAAATTTAGAATTTAGAATTTAGAATTTGGAATCAAGAAATGATAATTGAGATTTGAATTGGAATTTGGAATTTGGAATTTGAATAAAATTTAGAATTAGAACTAAGAGTTGAGAATTGAGAATTGAGAATTGAGAATTTGAAATTTGAAATTTGGAATTTGGAATCTATAACTGAAGATTTGAGATTTGATATGTTGGAATATATATTTTTCATATATTTTTGGACCGACAATAATGTGGACCGACATGCTAAATAAACATATTCGGTCATTGTCTTAAGGAAGTCCAAATCAAAAGTAATCGAGTTAATTATATCATTAACTAAATTGGACATATAGGTGAAAAACGTTATGGGCTCAAGCGTGGTAACCGGGTTGAATTTGGGCACTGTGATGGAGAGTGCCCAAATCTCAACACTTAAGTCTAAATTAATAAATCGGGAATATAAATTGAATTATCAATGTATCGGGTTTTGGTCCATGGACACAAGGAAGTAATAAATGATGGGCTTTACGATGTTGGACTTCACATTGTAAAGACTATAAGTAAGGGTCTAAGTTTAGGAGTTCATTATCCTAAACCTTAATCAAACAAACGGGAGCTTCCTTCAGTGTCTGGAAACCTTTCCTTTCTACTAATTCGTTCTACAGGTTTCTCAAGGCAATATAAGATATCACTAAAGAACAAAAAGGAACACAAGATACTACTAGATAAAAAGCAGCAAGCAACCCCGTAATCATTCCTCTTTTATTTATTCATTAGGTGAATCCACAAAAGGGTTTCTATTTAAAATTTCGCGATTTGTTATATATTATTTGATGGAATTTCAAGTAATATATTAGATGACTTTAATTGAAGAAGATGTGATAAAGAAGAAAATTTGAAGAAAAACACGACGTGAAGAAGATGTGAACAAGATGGTTGTTTGGAGAAGGTGTGAAGAAGATCATTTGAGGATTGAAGGCCACTTACAGATTTGTTCACGAAGGCTTAGTTGTCATCTCATTTTTCGTTTTTTGTGTGACAAACTCTCAATACTTATTACTATTATATAATGAGTTTGGAGAAATATGTTAAATATATTAAAATAATTAGATATATTAGGCCACTAGCCAATATTATGAGTTTTTTTAAATATACATTCAAATTAATAAAAACCTTAGTTGTCTTTTTCTTTCTACCTCTAGCGTTAAGAGTGGTTATTGAAGAGTTATCCCATATCGCTTGTATAATCTTAATATATAGTGTATACAAAGAATATACAAAGGCAGGTTGGTTCTTCCTTCTTTTTGTTTCTCTATTTTCTACATGGCATGAGAGTTTAAGTCTAGATATTAAGTTTAGACAGTGAGTTTAGATTTTTCGTGTCTTCTGCTGAGCCAGCGGGCAGTTGTTTTCATTGTCCGTCGGGAGAGAAAAAACTGTGGTTGTCTTCTGCTTCTTTATTTCCAAGCTATTGTAAGCGTTTTAGTCATGAAAATAAGGAAGGTGAGTCGATTAGTAGAATTATAATTGAAATTTCAATCTAGATTTCAATCTAGTTTTGATTTATATTTGGATTTTATTTAATTTGGATTTTTTATCTTGATTTTTGACTTGGATTTGGATTGATTTTTGTTTTTATTTGCGTTTGGATTTGAACTTTGATATTTATTCAATTTATTTGGATTTTAATTGGGACTACAATTTGAGTTCGATCTTTGGATTTGGTATTTGGTATTTGGTATTAAGATTTGAGATTTGGGATTGTAGATTTGATTGAAAAAAAAGATGAGGTTGAAAAAATATGAAGAAGAAGATTTAGAGAAGGAAAATATCAAAAGGTTGCGTGAAAAAGATGTGTAGAAGAATTCGTTTGATATATACGAAGAATGTGAAGTTTAAATGCCGTTTATAAATTGCTTGAAGATCGTTTAAAGATTATTTGAGGATTGAAGGTAACTTGTAGATTTTTTTACGAATGCTCACTCGATATTTTTTTTATGTGTATAACAAACTCTAATTGCTTATTAGTGTTGCATTGTGAGTTTGATGGAATGTTTTAGAGATATTAAAAAAGAGGTATTGGGCTCATTGTATTAGGCTCACTACCCCATATTATTACTTTATAAATAATGGCTTAAGCTCTTTGCAAATACTAAGGTTGTTATCGGTCTGATTCGGTCCAATTTTTACTGAACCAGGACCGATAAAATTAGCGATTTGAATCAGACCGAACCGATAAAAATTCTAATCCAGATTATAAAATCGAACCAAAACCTAAATTAGTTCGGAGGTTTCAGTTCAATATATATATTATATAAATAACGTTTTGTTGCATCAAAATTAATAACATTTACAATTATGATATTATAAAATCGATAGTTATAATATTTAATTTGGATTAAATCAATAATTTCGCAATATATTAATTATTAAACAATTATATACACAATTAAGGTGAACTGTTCATAAATACTTAGTCAAGTTTTTTATTACTAACTAATGCCTAAAAGTGGTAAACTACCGATAAATACGTGGATTAAGTAACATTATTCTAATTTTTTGAACAAAATCTTATTTTCTAATTTATTTTAAAAAACCCACATCTTTTAACCCGTAGCTAGAAAAAAGAAATCGAAATTACCGTCGGTTTTGTTTTTATGAGACAAACAAAACTAGATTCATTCATGATTTTTTTTTTAAATTTTTTGCTAGAAAATATGAGAGACCAAGCATAAAAAAACATACTAGACCAGACATAAACAAACATACGAAACCATGCATAAAAAACATACGAGACCATGCACTAAAAACATACATAAAATTATACGTATAGACATAAAAAAAATATAAGAGAGCTCCTAAAATACAAAACCGATAATTCTTTTAAATTTTTTTTCGAGCCCAATTTAAAGAAACGAACTTTCTAAAAAGTGAAATATAACAAAAAAGAAAAAGAGAAGTTTTACTTTAAAAAAGAGAGAGTAATATATGAACATTCAACCAATCTGTTACATTCCTTTTTCACTCCTCAAAACCTTCATGGATGCCTGTTCTTAACAGTCACTTCATGTTAGTTTCCCCTGCTGCCATTTTGAACTTCCCAGAATTTATAGCTCCGGATATTGTGTTGAATCTGAAAGATTCCACCTATAGGTGCCAGGATCATCAGCAGAACACCGAGTACTATACATGTCTAAAATATTCAATGGATAAAACAAAGTATTATTGGATGTGAAGTAAATAAAGAATCAACACAAAAATAGCAACCAAATACAAGGACATCTTACCCAATTGGCCGACCAAGATATATTAAACTTAGTCTCTTGTTTTAGGATCAGCCAGATGATGCAAGGTAGCTGGGAAACAAGAGCAATGAAAAAAGATGTTATTTTTTGTTAACACATTTGTCGAAAATGTTGTGTTAACTTATAGTACGAGTACCTGTTTTTCGTTAAAGAACTTTGGTCAATCACGAAATTGGTCATGCGTATAAAAAAAAGTTACCGATGGTTTTTTAAAACGATCATTTTTGTGACCACATATATCCGAATGGAGACAAACAAAAATACATATAAAATGAAACCAACATTAGATCAGTGGCTAGCACAGCACATCATATTATATTTTCGATAAAAAACAACGTTAGCGACTTTTTTGATAAAATATCAATGAATTTTTTATACCCGTGACCAATTCCAGTGACTAATCATGATGTAAAACGCAATATTTAGATTCTGGATAAATCTCTTAAGTCTTGTAAACAATTTTTTATTGAAATATTTTTGGGGTTCTCTAAAAATTTTAATCGGATAAAATCAGAGAAAATCAATCGAACATAAAGTATGAAATTGATGTGTTATATTTTTCAAAAGGACGCATCTTTTTTGCAATTCGACCAACGAATCAGTTCGGTAGTTAGGATAGTTACGGTCTCAAACGAGAATTGTATTAAGACGGTTCAAAATTTGAAATTTAAATAAAATGTTCAGATTTCCAATTTCGAAATTTTGTTGACTTCCAACCAACTTGATATTTAACCTCGACCCCAACCAACTTGATATAATTATAATATAATCTAACGAACGTGAACTCCGCCCTCTACGACTTGTTTGATAATATATCATGATTAAATTCGTCGATCCAATTACATTAAAATATCTAACAAAGGGTTCTTAGCCAACTGTTTTTAGAATGGATTTAGGTTAAAATGAGGCAAAAGTGGCTTACAAAGTATGATGTTGGGGCATAAACAAATCCTCCGAAGATTGAAAGAAGAGCACCGAAGTAAGGTAATAAAATAGCAACAATCATTGTGAAACCTGAAAGAAACACAAGCACTTGAGATCCTGTTTTTCTTTTGACTAATTTAGTTGCTTGTTTTGGAAGTTATTGACGGCAAAGCTCTTTACTTACAAACAATTGTGCTGCGTACAATAACACTACGCCATTTGGTGTAACGGAAATGGAACCATCTTACCAAAAGTGTTTCCGTCATGTCAAACAGTGGCATTGCATAAACCTATACATAGCTTATAACATAATTCCAACTGAAAGTTTGATCGGATACTAAAAAATCTGGATTGTTACCTGGTAGCCGCCTATCATATGAATGGCAACGAACATGTTAGCCACTGCAATCAGCCAACTAGGATGGTTTAAAGAGAACAAAATGTTGTCTTGAATGTTCTTGCCAAAAGTTCGATATCCAAATAAAGCTACCGGGAAGTAGCAAATGGCAACAATAAAA
Source organism: Limnanthes douglasii subsp. nivea (assembly GCA_036936605.1). Taxonomy (NCBI): domain Eukaryota; kingdom Viridiplantae; phylum Streptophyta; class Magnoliopsida; order Brassicales; family Limnanthaceae; genus Limnanthes; species Limnanthes douglasii. Next base: position 289,186,488 of record JAUPFV010000005.1, read on the forward strand.
TAGGCAAGAAAGACTCCTTTCATGACAGGTCTTTTTGACGGCTTCTCAGGTGTGGATGGCATTGTTGCTTGGATCTCCAATACCACATTGTGCCCAGCATAGGCAAATGCAACTTTCCCCAAGGCACTAAAGAAGTCAAACACATCGTGTCTGTAATCGTCTTCTAAATCTTCCTTACCGACTTTGCCAAATGCTGAAACTGAAGTTGCCCAAGCAATAGTACAGTAACTGCACAGTGACAGACATCCTTATATGGACCATATATGTTATCGTTCTAGCTTCTATATATGCATTCGTTATAGAGATGACTTATTTACCTGACTGACATGACAGCAGCAGCCAATGAGACACCAGAGATGGAATGTAAGTTGGGTAGCTGAGAGAGTACGAAATGAACGGAGCCAAAAATCATGATGAAAAATGCCTGTCTAATGGGTGCGCAGTTCTGGCAGACAAGTTGGTGAAACCTCCACAATGATTTGCCTCCAGTCAGCATATAAATTATGCATACACTGACTTGAACAAGCACTTGTTGAGGCACCACAATGTATAAACCAAGTTTTTCACCGAAAGCATACTGACCCAGTTCATGATACCTATTGAACCGCCTTCCTGGAACCATTTCATGCATTTCAACCATTTGCCAAAGAGTAAATAGTGTTATCACCCATGACACCACCATTACTAGAACACCTGGCCCCCTGAAAAATTAGTTTCGATAACTTTAGATTTCCAAGTATGCATGCATGTATTGAGTTTCCGAATATTGTAAATGATATTGAAAATACAAACTACCAATCAAGCTGGGCCATGGCTTGAGGGAGACCGAGGACACCAGCTCCTACGATGGCAGTCACATTGTGGAAAGCTGGGTACCACCATTTCACATCCCTTGATGAAATATCCGACTGCAGCCAACGGTGGATGTTCTCTTGCCTCTCCATCTGCGAAGCCTGTGACCCTCGAATAAGTTTATGTTCGTTATCTCACATATACAAATTCATGATTCTATAACATGACACTTTTCGTAAGGGAAATACTACGTCTCCGAACTTTGCAACCACCTGCCTTCGCTACAATATTTATTTTTATCATCTAATTATCGATCGGTCTATAAGCAGCTGGGAGCAAACTTTTGGGACATAGAACCTTTTGATAAAGATAACACCTTTCATATCGTTACCATATATGAAAAGAATCAGGAAATTGAACTATAATCGAAACGGATTAGATTATTAGGAATCAAAGATCAAATAGGGTTCCGAAAAACATAACAATACATATTAAGACAGAGAATTTCGGAACTCTATAAGCTTACCCTGCTTTCGTCAGAGTCGTGGCTTGATGGTTCTTCATCTGTCATTGTTTGAAACACCCGAAACAAATCCTACTCGTGTCGAAAACAAAACAGAAGCCAAGATGACTCCAATGCAATACTCCTGGACCATGTATTAAAGAGACAAGGAGGGAACAGACAGAGATACCATATATTATATGTCCAAGTTGACATTGATTATATATTGTCTTGAATATGTCAAGAAGTTTTTGAAACATAAAAATGCTATTGACAGCTAGCTGAAAACGAAAGAACTTATTGAAAATTACAAGTTTGGTTTATAATAGAAAGGTCTAAGTCAACCCAGAAATTCCATTGAACTTGCGCTACTATGATACATGAAATGCTGCGAACATTGAACATTGAAATTACAAAGTTTGTTCTCTCTTTACCGACAACAACATATGATTACAAAGCTAAAAGAATCGTAAAAATGAAAATACAAATAATAGCCCAAAAGAATTCCCTTCTAGTCGGTCCAACACTAATCTTTCCCTTTCGTCTATACTTAAGAAACTATACAAACCCTGCTTTAATACGAACATCCTGTTAGTTTCCCGTCGTTTGATTGTAAGATTTCCAGAATTGATAGTATTTGGCTTCATGAAGAATTTGCTTGAATCCTCCAATAGGTGCTATTATAGTCAATGTGACACCATAGCAAATACATATCTGAATCATTCAATAGGGAAAATGTGATTACTTGGATAAGAAGCAAGTAGAGAAACAGCAAACACCATTGAATTATGAGAATCTCTTACCCAGTTGGCCCACCAGGACAAGCTAAACCTTCTATTTTCTTTTAAGATCAGCCACATGACGCAAGGGAGCTGGATAACGAGAACCGTACCACTGAGAATGATTATTTGAGCCTACAATTTCTTTTCGGTACATTAAAATGAAGATGACTTACGAAATATGATGTAGGCGCAAAAATGAATCCTCCAAAGAATGAAAGAAGTGCACCGAAGAAAGGTATTACAATTGCGACTATCATGGTGAAACCTGTGCAAGAAACAAACTTGCTTTAGATTCTTTTCGTGGTGAGACTATATCCATGACTTACGAAGTTTGCTGAAGTAGGTTTCACTTACCAACATAGATGCTTCGTAGAATAATACTACGTGTTTTACTATACCGGAAATGAAACTTCCGTACCAAAACTGTTTCCATCATGTCAAAGACTGGCATTGCATAAACCTACAGACACACAGACACAAATTTATATAATGAACTTTTATGAAAAGGAATGTAATAAATTTTGTCGCTCACCTGGTAGCCTCCAATCATATGAACGACAACAAACATGTTAGCGGCCGCAATTAGCCAAGTAGGTGTCTTCAAAGACAACAGAAGGTTGTCTGAAACTTCATCTCCAAATGTCCGATATCCGAACAGAGCTACAGGGAAGTAGCAAAAGGCAACAATCATATAAGAAACAACAACTCCTTTCCACATTGGACCTTTCGATGGCTTCTCGGGTGTAGACGGTATTGTTGCTTGGATCTCTAATACCACATTGTGTCCGGCATACGCAAATGCAGCAGTTCCAAAGGCACCAAAGAAACCAAACACGTCTGTCTTGTTTTCAAAGTCCCTTTCTGTAACATCTTGGTCACCAAACGCGCAGGCTGTCCATGCAATGGTACAATAACTGCATGTTGACAAAAACAACTCACTCTCTTTGATAGTCTAAGGGTATCGGCCATCCCGGCATAAATACAGCCATGGGAATCGGGTCAATATAATCTTAATCGACGTTTTAAAATGGTTCATGCCAATGTATCTAGCGAAGTGAGATATACCAACAGTTTAGCTCAGAAAACAAAATTTAATTACCTGACTGACATGATCGCGGCAATCAACGAGACGCCAGAGATGGAGTTAAAATTTGGAAGATGAGAGATTACAAAGTGAACGGAAGCGAAAATCATGATGAAATACGTAAGTGGGATGTCTTTGCAGTTATGACAGACAAGCTCATGAAATGTACTCAATGAAGTGCCTCCTGTCACCATATAAACTATGCATACACTGAGCTGAACAAGTACTTGTTGAGGCACCACGATGTAAAGACCGAGTTTTCTACCGAAAGCGTGCTGACCGAGCTCATGGTACCGATCGAATCGCTTCCCTGGAACCATTTCATGCATTTCAACCATTTGCCATAGAGTGAATAATGTAACCAACCATGATACCACCATTATCGAAACACCCGGTCCCCTGTAAAACTCTTTAATTTATTACCGCTATCATAAACTAAGTTGGATTGGCCTAGATTGAACTGAAATCTTTTGTACTCTTTAGAATTATATTAGTTCTAAGATTGATTTTTTTCTGCCGCGGCTACCCAAAACCATAACTAAACACTAGATTGCACAAAAAATAGTTCAACTCAACTCAATCCAGTCCCAATCCTATCTACCAAACTACTCCTTAGTCCTTACTCTATTTTATCGGCGCAAAAGCCGATTTCGTTCGATTAAAGACCAAACAAACATGACTAATTTGTTGGTGAGTGCATGGTCCTCACTGACTAACTAGCAAGATATTGTCCGCTCTGGGTCTCGGGCCCGCACAGGTTTGCGGGATGAGACTCCCAAGAGACCACAATTATATACACTCACTTATTTTGAATCTTATCAATGCAATGTGGGATTGAGGTCCTCTATGGGACGAAGTTTATACTTCAACACTCCTCTCCTCTATGGGACGAAGTTTATACTTCAACACTCCTCTCTTCTATGGGACGAAGTTTATACTTCAACACTCCTCTTTTTTATAGGATGAAGTTTATACTTCAACACTCCTCTTTAAACTTTATCCCATCAATCGCAACGAATTCGGTATTTAAGGCACTTGTAGCTTCGAATTTCTTTCGGCGATTAAGCAATTTTTTTTTCTCTGATACCCACACAGGTCTGCTCTTTAGGATGAGACTCTAAAGAAACCTCTTGCTAGTTGAGGTTGAGCCACAATTATACACACTCGCTTATTTTAGATCTTACCAATGTGAGATTGGGGGTCCGAATATGAAGTTTATACTTCAACATAAACAAGGTCAGTAATCCAATCACACTGACGAAAAATATCAAATCATATCCAAATAGATAACTTGATTCTTTAAAAATTAAATTTTTTTCGACGAGTTTCGAAAATCAAAAGGTGAAAAGTGATTAGTACCAGCCAAGCTTGGACAAGGCATGTGAGAGACCAAGTACTCCAGCTCCAACAATGGCAGTGACGTTGTGGAAAGCTGAGTACCACCATTTTGCATCTCGTGAAGCATTATCCTGAAACATCCATTCCTCATTCTCACGCCTCTCTATGTCCGAATCCTACAAGTTCAAATCAAACCATCAACACCAAATCAAACAATCTCAGCAAGTAATAAAAAAAAAACAAATCCAACAAACAAACTATATATCAAGACTATAAATTTAACCGACAAAAACTGTCTACATGTTGTCTTGTGTAAAATGAAACACCAGTTTTGTTATACATACCCTGTGGTCGTAGAAGGGTCGTACTTGATCTGTCATTAGAGTTGTATAAAGTAAAAGAACCAAAATCGAAAACTGAATACTTCTGAACCAAAGATCAACTATAGAGATTGATCCTTCTGTATATGCAGAAACTCCATTGCCAGCTCTAACTTCAAAACTTAAAGCTGTGTTTTTGGAGAAACAGAATATAAATAATTATTGGTCAATAAAGAATGCTAGAATATCAAGATAATAATTTTAACACTATATAGATATACAAAAGGTCAAAAGTCAACTTCGAAACTCTAATAATAATATATTAAATAAATATTACGTGAAGAGCTTGAAAAGTCATTTATTGTATCTTTTTGTTTGGATTCGACTACTTGTTTTCGTTTCTTACATATCTCCTTATGATTTTAGTTGGTCCTCCGTATGTATAGTCCGTGTATCATAGCAGTTTTTTTTTATTTTCATTTTGTTATCTATTCATCTTTCATATTTTAAAAATTTGTACCATCAATTTTCTGCATGGGATAAAAAATAACAAAATTTAAAATACGCGTGTCAATTTTTAAATAGCTCACGTGCACGGGAATTAATCGTGCGAAATTCTAAAACATGAAAGATGGATGAGAGACAAAAATGAAGATCAATCATTATTTTGATACACGAATTATAGATGAATGCCAATGGTAAATTATCAAATTGTAATGGAGGTAATAGTTTTAAACTTAGAAAATTTTAAATTTATTAACATAGCTAAACTTAAAGCTTATGGTTTATATAAGTCTATCTATGATAAAAAAAAATCAACTATAGCATTATATGGTTAGTTTTGTTTCAAATTTTTTATTATTATTTTTGTCTCACACTTATCTTTATGTTTTAAAAATTTGTATCTATAGTCATGGCATGTAGATTTTTTGTCATACCTGTTAACCACTTTTTCTTTAATAATATTTATATTTTAAATTTTAATATTATTCACAAAAGATTGGATATATATTATTAACAAAAGATAAAATGACCAAATCTAAGACAAACATCCCCTGTCTAAACTGCCACGTGGTAACTTCCAAGTAATTGCACGTGCGGAAAACTGAATCACAAATTTTTTAAAAACATAAGAGACTATTTAGAGGCAAAGATGAACGAAAGAAACTAGTTTGATATAAACGCGTAACTACTCCAGACAAAAGTATATGTTTTGCCTCACAATTTACCCCCAATTTTTTTTTCTATAAAACCTATTTTTAGAATCTAATATTATTGACAAAAGATTTGATTTGTACTACGGATAAAAATAAACAAAGTGTGAAACGAAAATCTATTATTTGAGCTGCCACGTCGTAACTCCTAAATAATTGCATGCGTTTAACGTTAAACTGAACATATAAAATTTTAAAGCATAAAAAACTATTCAAAGACAAAAACTAAGGAAAATATTTAGTTTGGTACAAATGTGTAACATGAAGGTCCAATGATGATTTTTATCGATCTATCAATTTACATAATTTCATTCCTACGATAATTGTTTTTGGTGCAAACAACTCATGTCGATGCATCAAGCAATAAATCCAACTTATTTGCGCAGAACCGATATCTAGCATCATCAAACTTCAAAGTTGAATTATTATTGCCGTACTATATCAGCGAGTGAAGTTGCTTTCACGCTTTAAAGATCTGTCAAACTATTAAAGATCGGCTGCGCTGCTTCAATAGTGTTTTGAAAAGTCTTGCAAGATTTCATGACACTGTCTACATCTTCACGCTTTATATTACTTCAAACTTTTGTAACAAAAGTAAGGCCTACTACAATGATCGAGAGTTGATCTAGGTAGTGCCATCGTAAGATTACCAGAACTTATAGTGCTTGGCTTCAGACATAATCTGCTTAAGTCCTCCAATAGGTCCCAAGATCATTAAAAGAACCCCAAGAACGATGCAAATCTGTAACATTTGAAGTTATTATTGTAAAAAAAAAAAACAAAGAAATAATAATAAAAAGAGCAGTGAACAGGAAAGGTAGCCCAGTTGGTCGAGTATGGCATGTTTGTGACTAAAAGTCATGAGTTCGAATCCGTTGGTTTGCAGGTTATTGCGTCAGAATGATGGTTTACCCTGTGCGTACTCATTGAGTAACGACTGCGGGTTCAAACCGAAAAAAAAACAATGAACATAATTTCTTTTACCCAGTTGGCACACCAAGACAAGCTAAAGCTCTTGACTTGTCTTCTTAAGATAGTAAGCCAAATGATGCAAGGGAGCTGTGGAACAGAAGAAACAATGAAAACTATTACTATTTATTGTAAATTTGGTTAAAAAATTATTGTCGTTTGGCAAAATTTGGTTTATGATTTACGAGATAACCGCTGAAATCCAGTTAGACTAAAATATTTAACTTGTTCGATAATCTATTTTTACTGTATTGGTCGACTGGTCAATCCAGTTAGACTAAAATATCTAACATATCGAAAGGAATGTAGCTTACAAAGTATGTTGTTGGGGCGAAAACAAATCCCCCAAAGAATGAAAGAAGTCCACCAAAGAACGGTACGGCTATAGCAATAAACATCGTCAAAACTACAAGAAAGAACTTGTTCTTGTTAGGCTATGTGTTAATATGTCTCACGAACGCGCAAACATGCTGAGCACCTATTTCAATCTTAAAGAACTTACAGACAAAAATACTGCGTACGATGAACCTTAGTCTTTTTCTAAACCGAAAATGCAACTTTCTCACCAAAAATGTTTCCATCATGTCAAACACCGGCATTGCATAAACCTGTATAACCAAACATATATCGAGAGCCTTAGGCCTAATTTGATTAATGTTTTAGTACTATATCGAGTTTGGTATCTTACCTGGTAGCTTCCTATCAAATGGACAACAACAAACATGTTAGCCACTGCAATAAGCCACTTAGGTTCCATCAATGTAACTAATATGTTGTCTGAAACTTGATTTCCGAATTTTTCATAGCCTATCATTGCAACCGGAAAATAGCAAAAGGCTACAATAACATAGGCAACTACAACTCCTTTCCACATAGCTTGTTTTGATGGGTTATCGGGCGTAGAAGGCAGTGTTGCTTGTATTTCTAGTACTACATTGTGTCCGGCATATGCAAACGCAACTTTACCTAAACCGCTAAGGAACCCAAACACAGTGTCGGCTGTAGACCCTTGTTTATAGCTGTAATCTACATCTTTGCCTTCGGTAGTCTTGCTGTCCGCGGCTGCCCAAATAATCGTAGAGTAGCTAGTAGTTGAAAGAATCAACATTAGTAGATTGTTTGGTGCCAAGCTTCGGTCTTTGACATTTGTTTACGAACATTTTAGACGATATAACAAGAGATTGCATACCTGACCGACATGACAGCTGCTGCAAGAGAGACACCGGAGATCGAATTGAAGTTTGGAAGATGTGAAATTACAAAATGAACAGAAGCAAAGATCATGATGAAAAACTTGAGCTCAATCGGTTTACAATCGTTACAGACGAGATGGTGGAACTTTTGTAAACATTCCCCTCCGGTTACCATGTAAACTATACACGCACTAAGTTGAACAAGAAGTTGTTGAGGCACCACAATGTATAGACCAAGTCTTTTGCCAAAAGCATACTGACCGAGTTCATGGTACCTATCAAACCTCTTATTCGGAACCATTTCATGCATCTGTATCATTTGCCAAAGAGTAAAAAGGGTAATGATCCATGATAGAACCATCACCACCAGACCTGGTCCCCTGAAAAATACCAGAATTTTTTACGTTTTAGAGTGCATCCTACGATTACGATTTTGAGAAAACAATGTTTTCTTTTATAAAATTCTTTATGGTTTTTTTATAAAAGCTTGTGAGTGTTGAGAAATTAATCGTTCGAAGACAAACAAACTCCGTGTTGGGGAATAACAAAATGAAAAAATAGTTAATGAAAATCAAAACACGCAAGACGACATCTAACATTGTTCAGATTGTGAAAATAATTCTACATCCACGGACAAAGAACAATCTTTTTTAATAGACAAAGACGTTATAAAAAGACTCTCCAAACACAAATGGTTAAATCACTCTGAGTTACAAAACTCTCACAATTCAGAAAGACAACGTGATTCACAAAACTCTTTATTCGGTGTTTATCTTTCACCTCAATTTTCTTTTTAAAATATCGAGTTTTCTCCCACTTCAAAGAATATATATTCGTCTAACAAATGAATTCTCGCTCTTGTCGTGACTAGAATAAAGGTCTAACCATGAAATGAAAATTCTCATAAATAAAAAGTTTAGATTAATATGAGACCTTTATTTTATAGAAATCTCAATTAATAAGAAATATAATTAATAGGAAATATAATTAATATGAAACCTAATTAAATAGAAAACCTTATAAAATAGGAAATCTCGTCAAATTGAAGAATTATCAAGATCTTAAGCTTAGAAATATTTGAAAGTTCGGCCTATGTAGTATTCACAAGACAACTCAAGATCAAGGCATCAACACCATGCATTTGGTCCAGTCTCTATACATTCGAATTGGGTATTCGATGCAATAGATGATAACTAATATGTCTTCGGCCAAACTCGCCTATAGGTTCCAGCAAGATTATTTGCCCCTAAGTGTTTGCCACACTCTATTTTGAGAGAATCCCAACAGTTCATGCCTATACATGTCTTTGGTCGATCCATCTTTAGCCCATTTAGTCCTTCGACAATACCCATGTTGCCGAGTTACTTCTAGCATACACCTAACAATTCTCCACCTAGGCTTATGGTAACTCCAACATCCATTGCATCCAATGTTCTATTCTTTGAAGACCAGCTCACATCCGTCCGAGACTTGCACAAGTCTCATGTAGTTCATGAGCTTTGAAATTAGTAATACCTTGGTCAGAGCATCCAAAATATTTTCTTCGCTAGCAATCTTAGGCACCTTCACTTTTCAACACGCCTTAGATGAAGTCTAAATTGATATCTACATGTTTAGTTCACCAATAAAACTTTGGATTCTTTATGAATGTTATTATGGTTATCACATAACAGAACCACATCATGTTCCACACCAGTGATTTCACTGAATAATTTCTTCAGCCAAATAGCTTCCTTCATGGCTTTTGTAGCAACCATATATTTAGATCTTGTAAATAACAAAGAAATGACCTTATGTATACAAGACTTCCAACTAACCACTCCTCCAAGCATAGTAAATAGATAACCAAAAGTAGACTTTCTTGTATCAAGGAAACCAACAAAATGAGAGTCCACATACACTCTCAACATTATATCAGTCGTACTCTTGTCATACAACCCTACAACACCCAAAACCGTCAATTATCTCATAAGCTACTTGAATGCATGCCGAAGTGGCTCCCCCCGATTAGACATGAATCTGCTCAAAACATTCACGTTATAAGAAATCTCTTGTCTTGTAAAAATCATAACATACATAATACTACCAATAATATTGGCATAAGGTGTCTCTAGCATATAAGTGTTTTTTGAAGCTTTGATTGGTGATTAAGTGGTACCAAGTTTTAATTTGGAACCAATGAGAGTTCCAGCTGCTTTGGCTTCAGACATAAAGAACTTTTGGGAATTTCTGTATATATTCTTGTTAAGATAAGAATAAATAACCCTTCAGTATGTTCCTTTTACTATCAACATCAATTATCCTTATAGATTCTCCCATATCCTTCATCTTAAAATCTCATTTCAGTTGATTTTTAACTGTCATAACCTGCTTCCTATCTCTTCCAGCTATTAATGTGGCATCCGCACCAATATGACTTGTCTCTCCATGTGTATTTATTTATTCCAATGGACATAGTTGTCTTAACGGTTATGGATATACTTTATGGAGCTCATAAAATAATAAAATCTTCTATTATGCTACATCGTAGATTGTTTTAACTCATAGAGGTGTCTCTTCAACAAACACACATCATCTTCCTTCCAATTTTAATTTTTTTATGTTGAAACATGTAAATTTTCTCTTTCAATTCACCATGCAGAAATGAAGTATTAATATCTATTTGATCTAGCTCAAGAGAAGAATCTTGATGGAGGTTTGTTTCATAACTGGTAAAAATATCTAATTGAAATATATACTTTAGTTTTATAAAATCTTTAGCCATTAGTAGAACCTTCTATCAGGATAACTCAAGACTATAAATACTTGACTTTCTCTTGAATATTTATTTAATTCCAATAAGCTTCTGACCTTTCGGTTGCTTCATAATAATCCAAGTGTTCATCTTCTTGAGAGATATCAGTTTTTCCTTTATTTTCGAAGCGACTTCTCCTTATCATTTCTCTTTGTAGCATCGTGATAGATTCAGGTTTAAGAACATCTTCCGTATTTCAATAGATAAAGCATAACAAATTACATCGGCAAAACTGTACTTCAGTGGTTGTTTGCTTGGTCTTCATATTTTATCTTTCACAACTTGATAAATGTTAACAATATATTGTTGTGCAATCTGATCATTTGAAGTATTTTTTTCTGACTCATGCAGTGGTTGAACTTTTCTTGTACAAGCAGAAGTTGAACCAGGTCCAATATCAACTTTGGTAAAAGTATCAGCAACTTCACTCTACAAATCAGACCCATCATTAACTTCACATCTCTTCTTGACAGTACTAGGTTGAGTCTCTACTCCATTTTTAATGACATATCTTCCTTATTAAAAACCATGTGTTTCTTTATCATAAAATTTTGACATAGACGTTCAATGCACCAACACCTATACCTTTTACTGCTTGCAGATAATCGAGGAACATACATTTTAGTGCTCTCGTCTGAAGTTTATCTTGCTTCACATGTGCGTAGGGAGCACATTCAAACACTCTTAAAAGTTCCAGTTTTGTTTCTTATTAGTCCAACCATTTTTAGGAAAAATAAATTCAACACCATACATGATGATTTACGCAGTCGTTGTAATGTCTTCCCCTTAGAACCGTCAACCTATTGCATTTTTATGAAGCATATACATAACCCTTTTTCAGAAAGTTTCGTTTCATTCATCTAGCAAGCCCATTATGTTGATGAGTCCTACTCATGGTTTGGTGTCTAGCAATTCTAAGCTTTGCCTAATATTTAATAAAGGCTTTATTCACATATTCTAAGATATTATCAGTTTGAAGCTTCTTTAACACTTTTCTGGTTTGATTTTGTATCAATGTCTTCCAGTTCACAAAAGATGCAAAAGCTTCATCCTTGGTGTTCAAACGTATAACTATATTTTCCTCGAATAATCATCTATCAACGACTAAAGTACATTGCATCAACTATTATAGGTTCCCGTGTCGAACCCTAAAATTCTGAATGAACGTAATAAAGTACTCCATTGGTTGCCTGGTTAGTGGGTAGAAACTTTACCCTTTTTCTCTTACCCTATACATAACTTTCACTAAACCTCAACTTCTAAACCGTGGTACCATTTAACAACCCATATTTACTTAGTTCACCAAATCCCTTCTCACTTAAATTCCCCAAACGATGATGCCACAATCAGGTAAAATAATTCACCACACTCGACATATCCCCTACCACTACAGATCCATTAAGAATTAAAATATCATTAGTCCTATATGATTTCATAACAACACGTAAGCCTTGTAAGAACCTAAGTATATCATGTTTAACCTTATAGGTAAATACTTACTCATTTAACATACTAATAGAAACAAGATTACATTTAACTTCAGGTACATACCTTACGTTATTAACCACTCTCTCAAGTCATGTAGACAAATTGAGCCCAGTTCCAATCCTTTTGACATAACAAGATTCGTTATTACCGACCCTTCCACAATTAAGCATTCTCAAGTTTATAAAACAATGCTTATAGAAAGTTCATGTGGAGTGATGCACCCAAATCCATTATTTATTTATTTTGGTACCTGTAAGAATAAGAAATCATTAACCGATCAGCGTACTCACAGTCATCAGACACAATTCCAACATCTCCAGATTCAGTATTCTGATAGTTGTTTACCTTTTCATCTATGAAAATTTCCTATTGATATGTAATTTCTTATTAGTTACCCACCATGCCATCTTAGAACCAGTCGCAAACCTCTTTTACTTAGACCGATATTTTCACTCTTCTTACTCATATCTTTCTATCTTTGCATGTCGATCACACTCAGTTCTTTCCATTCATAGTTACCTTTTATAATAATATATTTTACAGATATATGAGTTTAATGAGCTCTTCACTTAGGTCATTGTAAGGGAATATTTTCTTAGACCAGGTTCATAAAAGTTTTGTAAAATTTTGGTATATAGATTAGGTGGATGATTGTTTGGTCATCTTCCTTCACATTTATACTAACTGCATTCAAGTCGATTATGATTTTATTTTCATTATCTTAGTTTTTTAGATCTTTGTGCTACTATCTATAGATACCATATAAATATTCTTCTGGATATACAATATGTTCGCCGATGATTGCTTCATGTAAATTTCCTCGAACCGATTTAGTATCCTCAGTGTGGTAGACAATACTTCAACATCAAACTGTTTAGAGTTCTCGTTGATAACAACAACCAATCACTTTTATAATAAGTAAGCGTTAACCTTAATCTTCTAAAGGCTGAATTCATTTGATCCATCAAATATTTCTAATCTAAGCTTCGTGAAACTTATCTTTTATGAACTTTCGGTTTGCAGATGAGATCTATTTCTCAAACCTCTAAAATACTGATCAATCCACTTTTGATTTTTTTGCTCTAAGCTCACCGCATCACTTATTGGGAAACTAATCATCCGAAGATAAATAAACTTCATATTTGATAAAAACAACAAAAGAAAAAAGAAGAAAAAGAAACTAAAATACACAAGACAATAGCTAACATGGTTTCAAATGTGGAAATAATTATACATCCACGGGCATAAGTCACTATAGATTATTAAACAAGGAGGTTACAGAAAGACTATTTGAACACAAATAACTCAATCATGATGTGATAAACAAATCTCACAAATTACAAGAATAACATAATTCACAGAACTCTTTATTCAGTGTTTAATTGTCACCTGACTTCTCTCCCTAAAATAACAAAGCTTTATCTGATTATAAAGAATACAAACTCGTCTCACAAGTCAATCGACGCTAGAGTCATTGGATCGAGTCATACAACTCTAACTTTATGTTTCTTCTTATATTTATATACTTAGGGAAAGCCCTAATTCTTTTAAAGACGATCTTGATTAAATTTCATTAATCAACAGCGGTAATAAAGACCTAATCGTAAAATAAAATAATTTATAAATAGGAAGTCCAGATTAATAGTTAACCTAATCAACTAAAAATCCAAATTAATAAGACATGTAGTTAAGATGAAGTCCAATAATAGGAAACCTACTTAAATATGAAACTTAATTAAATATGTAACCCTAACAAATAAAAGAAGCCAAATTCTATCGTGAATGAGTCGAATAGTGCCTTGACAATGTACCGTGTTCGGCGGTACAGCTTTGTTTCTCTCATAGTGTCATTATGCCTTGACTTTGTACCGTATTCGGCGGTACAGTTTGGTCATTGATAGTGAAGCTAAAATGGGTAATGTCATTTTTGGTCTCATGTATACGAGCCCATTAGGACCATTATCTAGTAAGTCTATTTATTCTATATAAATAGATTATTAGGGCTACACAAAATACAATCTGAAATCTGTAACCTATTCTATCATAGTGAGACTCTTTTCTCTGGCGGCGCCCGTGGACGTAGACAATTGTCGAACCACGTTAAATCTTGTGTTCATTTATGTATTTCCTTTGCATATGTTTTGTGCTTGAGCCATTTTGTGATAACTTCATAGTGATTTAATAACAAAATTGGTATCAGAGCCACGTGGTGAAATTAGAGCTTTTGCAATTAGGGTTTCACAATGGCGTCTACAGCAACAAAATACATGATTGAAAAATTTGATGGGGGATCCAGCTTTGCGTTGTGGAAGATTAAACTGAAATATTCATTGGTACTGCATGGATTGTGGAAGGCTGTGGAGAATAAGTTACCAGAAGATATGAAAGAAAAGGAGAAACAAGATCTTCAAGAAAGGGCTTTGTGCTGGATTTTAATGAGTATGAAAGACAATGTGCTTCTCAGAATTAGTGGTGAGAAGACTTCTGCCTGCGCATGGAAGAAACTAGGAGATCTTTACTCAGAGAAATCAGTAATAAATCGATTATACTTGAAGAAGCGTTTGTATGATTTTAGACTGAAAGAAGGTATGTCCATAACAAAGCACTTAGATAATTTTAAATCAATTATAATGGACTTGGAGAACATAGATATCTATATTGAGGATGAGGATCAAGCGTTATTTATATTGAGATCGTTACCAGCTCCCTGCGAAAACTTCGTAGATACCATTATGTATGGTAATAATAAGTTATCGCTAGCAGATGTCAAAGGAGCACTGGAATCAAAGGATATGAGACAGTTGCAGCTAGACAATCAAGCTGAAGGGGGAGGTATTATGACTAGGGGAAGATCTAGAAGCACAACGATTTCTTTAAGAAAGAAGAACTGGAGGTCCAAGTCAAAGGTATAGCACTCAAACTGTTATGAATGCGGTGAGCAGGGTCATTATAGGAGAGATTGTTTGAAACTGAATGGTAAGAAGGGAAATCAAAAGGAAAATGGAGCAAACATTGTTAAAGGTGTGAACGATTCCGACGATAGTGAAAATAGTGGTAGAGAATATGTATTGTCCGTGAGTTCAGACTTTGAGAAAAACTCTTGGGTATTCGATACTGTCGATACATATCACATGTGTCAGTTCAAGCAGTGGTTCGATACTTACAAATCCTCCTCTCGAACAAATTACCACCTTAGCTTCCTCTCAATTGACTTTCATCCGCCCACTCTAATCAGGTTGGAAGACTACCTGACCATAAAGACACTACAGATGCTACTGCTCACCTCCTCTTAGACCACACTGTCTTGTTCCTTAGCGCCACTCCAATCAAGCCACACTGCTTGATGAGCTACGGGCACTCCAAACTAGGATCTCTAGAGCAGATCACCTTGAGCATGACTACTGGTTCATCATGTTCGACCTCCGAGAATTTCACCACCATCGCGTTCCGTCTGGGCCTGACGCTCTGATGGTATCAAAAGGAAACCTACTTAAATATAAGACCTAATCGTAAAATAAAATACCTTATAAATAGGACATCGAGATTAATAATTAACCTAATCAACTAAAAATCCAAATTAATTAGACATGTAATTAAGATAAAGTCCAATAATAGGAAACATACTTAAATATGAAACTTAATTAAATATGTAACCCCAACAAATAGAAGAAGCCGAATTCACTCAAGAGCTTAAGCTCAACAAAATTTGAAACTTCAGCCCTTGTAACATTCAACACATATCTTTGGATGATGGCATCGAAACCATGTATTCGGCTCAGTCTCTACACATTCGGTCTAGTAAAAGATAACCAGCATATCTTCGGCTAAACTCGCCTATGGGTTCCAACAAACATATTTGCATCTAAGTCTTTGCCACAACTATGTCTTGAGAGAATACCAAAAATTTCAATTTATACACGTCTTCGACTGACCCATCTTTGCGCCATGTAGCTGTGTCTATATTGACGAGTTACTTCTAACCTACACCTATGGTTGTTAATGGTTCTTGAGAACCAAAAATCAGACTAGAACCAAGCCGATAAAAAAAAGACCGAGAACCAAAACGAACCTTAACAGTTCGGTTCACAGTTACATTCTAAAAAACAAAGACCGATAAGGAACTGAACCGATAAATGGATTCGGAACCGAACATATAAAATCGATAAACTGGTAAAATCGATTTGGAACTGAATCGATAAAACCGTTAAACCGGTAAAACCTTTAGAGTTGACTATTTTTTCTTTTAAATTTATTTTTATATATTATATTGTCAAATTAATAGGTAAAGACCAGAAAAGTAAAAGATTAACTTCTCAACTTTAATTTTTATATCATTTAATTAAGTAAATTAAAGTAAATTTTTTGAAAAACTAAATTGTAATTAAATTTTAAATTTTAAAAAAATTGGACCAAACTAGATCGAACAAAAATCGGACAGATGCGGAACAGATCCAACTAGATCAAACTGAACCAAACCGAAAGTTTAATTGTCAAGTCTAGTTCCGAAAACTAGAATTGAAAACTTAATAGTCTGATCCAATCCAAACCGATAAGCTTAATGGTCCGATCCGATTCCGTTAAAATCCAAACTATACCTAACTTTAAGATTTAACGAGATTTTAAATTTGATACAATAATTACAAATTAAAAAAATTAGATTTCAAAAAATGTATTTATGAGAATAAAAAACAAAGATTTTAGTATTTTTGGATGGTAACAAATCCAAACATTCCTATATCTTTTATATATCTAAGGTAGTCTTTAACACCAACATAATTCTTCGAAAAAATGTAACTACAACAAATTTTGAAACATAATCACATCAACTATAAACAATGCTCATTGTCGTAACAAATTTCATTACACTTCTTGCCACAACGCTTGAGATACATCTCAGGCAATGACATGCTATATCGTGCTTATCACGGCAATGACTCGGATTTATAAGGGCGAACATGTGATAATAAATAAATAAAACTACTCTGCACTAACAAATATGAGACTATATGCTAGACTACGGAACATTAAATGAAGAATAACAGAGGATTACCATCCAAGTTGAGACATGGCATGAGGGAGGCTTAAAACACCAGCTCCAACCATGGCAGTGACATTGTGGAAAGTTGAGTACCACCATTTTGCATTTCTTGTAGATGTAATTGTAAGCTGATCGTCCAGCTCCTGCTGGCTATCTATTTCCAAAACCTATCATTGTCATACATGTTTTCTTTTCATCAAACAATATCGGAAACTCCAAAATAGCAAAGCAAATAAAGAATTTTGGAAATAGTCGATGAGAGAAAGAAAGTTTGTACTCGGGGTTGGAGTTCGTAGGCAGAATTGTTGGGTCCTGCGTCGTCATCTCTCATTGTAGGAAATTCCTTGAAGAGAGGAAAACAGAACTGAAGAACTTAATGCTAAGTGTTGGAGGGAGAGAGAACCTGTCAAATAAAAGATCTTGAATGGTATGGTTACTCAGGACCATATAATTTTATGTACTTAAGGTTAAGGCCCTATTTGTTTGACTTCTCAACTCAAAAATAAGTCAGCTCCCTAAGGATTTGTTTAGTGAATTGATGAGGGGAAGGACATGTCTGGTTCGTTATAGCTTAATGTATACGTATTCTTTTATAGATAGTTTAGTATAATGAGATCGAGCAGGTTGGGGTGCGAGATCGGGCAAATTGGAATGTGCGGAGTGCATAATAAAATAAAATAGTTTGAACAATCCAAGATGATATAGATGAGGTCCAACGATGTGTTTAAAACAACTTGAACATGAACACAATAACATATCCTAGGAACACGAATATGGGTCCGGTCCGCATATTCCTCCTTCCTATATAAGTACGGAACACAACCGAAATCAACACTAGTATGATATTGTCCGCTTTGGCACCCGAAGGCCCTCACAGTTTTGTATTTGGTCCACTACCAAAAGGCCTCATACTAGTTGAGGTATGTTCTTACTTATATACCGCTGATCCTTCCCATGTTTAACCGATGTGGGATGTGGGACTTTGGTCGCCACCCTAACAAATCCTCCTCTCGAACAAAGTACCACTTAGCCTCCTCTCAATTGACTTTCATCTGTTCACTCTAATCAGAGATTGCTCAATCTGAGCAATAGAGCATTTTACAGCATATCTATATACTCACTCTACCATCCTGCGCTTGTTCCTTAGCTCCACTATCCACTCCAATCAAGTACCACCGCTTGATGAGTCATGGACACTCTAGCTCCACTATCCACTCTAATCAAGTACCACCGCTTGATGAGTCATGGACGCTCTAGCTCTACTATCCACTCCAATCAAGTACCACCGCTTGATGAGTCATGGACGCTCAACTAGGATGTATAGAGTAGATCATTCACCTTGAGCATGACTACTGGTTCATCATGTTCGACCTCCGCTGAGAATATTACCACCATCTCGCGTTCCGTCTGGGCCTGGCGCTCTGATACCACGTGTTGGGAATATGGGGGTCTGGTCCACATATTCCACCTCCGTATATAAGTAAGAACACAACCGATCTCAACACTAGTATGATATTGTCCGCTTTGGCACCCGAAGGCCCTCACGACTTTGCATTTGGTCCACTTCCAAAAGGCCTCATTCTAGTTGAGGTATGTTCTTACTTATATACCGCTGATCCTTCCCATGTTTAACCGATGTGGGATGTGGGACTTTGGTCGCCACCCTAACATTAATAAATAGAAAATTACATTTTGGTTGGCTTAATAAGCATTCACGTCGTTAAGTTATATTACTTATCTACTTTAAAATGTAATATTTCATAATGGATAAATGTCATGTATTTCGTATTACGCGTGTTATTCATCTCTATATTGTAAGATTTATCAGACTATAAATAAGGATGCAATCTTATTTAAAATAAGATTTAAACATTTAAATCTATATTACCCTCGTATGTTTGCATACCAGAGTTTTGAACTCCTTAAAAACATTTAGAGCTTTACTTTTGTCCTTTAGGAGGTATAACCAAGTGAACCTAACATAGTCGTCTACAAAAAGTATGTAGAACTTGTACCCAGTCTTAGATTCAACAAAAGCAGGCCCCCACAATTCAGAATGAATTAGATCTAGGATATTGGCAGATTGAGACAATGAGTTAGAATAGGGAAGAAAATGTGATTTTCCTAATTGACATTCATCATAAAAAAAGCTTTTCATTACTAGAAATAGTCGGAAGATTACATTTCCTCATAATAATTGGCAAGACTCTTGTAGAAGGATGACCTAACTTTTTGTGCAAGCCTTTCTTTAGAGAATTAGAGATACTAGGTAGAATAGAAACATGAGAGACTGAAGGATGACACTTTAGGATTTATGTCTTAGGAGAACTAGAAACAGATGAGCCTTCCAACCTATACAAGCCATTCTCAACTCTCCATGTAAGTATAAACCTCCATGTTGTCTCGTCCTTTACAAAACACTTAGAATTGTGAAACTTAAGGAAAATATTATTATGCCAGGTTAGTTGAAAATAGATAGTAGGTTTTTATTGATATATGGTACATGTAGGATGCTGTTTAAGTGAATTTGTTGGTTTTGGTAGATAAAAAAATATTACCTAAGTATTTAATGCTCAATTCATTACCATTTCCTACTGTTACTATCTTGTTACCTGTATGTTGAGATTTATGAGTGATCATCTTAGCTGAGTTAGTGATATGGTGACTAGCACCTTGTCTATGTACCAACTTCTATCTAGATCTCTAGTGTCCTGTGACACAATCATCATATTCTGGTCTTGATCATTGTTGTGTTGATCAGATGACACCTGACCCATCATATTAGGATCATCCCTAAAATAGCAGTAAGCAACACCACGTCCATATTTTCCACAGATTTGACATGTAGGCTTATTATTAGAGTAGTTAAACCTGCCTCTTTTACCTTTGAAAGAACTCTTTCCCATGTAGTTATTAGAATAATTAGGAGAGTACCTTCCTTTGAAGCCCCTCATTTTTCCTTTGTTCACATTCCTTACACTGGAGTTATAGTTGATATTCCCAAGAGATCTAGGTTATGGCTTATTAATTGAAACAAGGTTCATGTTAGCCATAGAAATCTATATTTTACCTAGTTTCTCCATCCTAATCTCGTAGGTTAGTAAGGTAGCTTGTAAGTCAAGCCAATTTTTTACTTCATTGTCAACTAGATGGACAAAAATAAACATGTATTCAGTGTCCAGTCCAGCCAATTCCCAAGACACTAAATCATCCAAAGTAACAAGAGATCTTACTAGAGTCAAACTATCAAAAATGTGTTTTATTTTAGCTAAGTTGCCCTCCATTGATGAGCTCCCCTTCCTAGTCCTTTGAAACTCAGTTTTAAATAAATTCAATATGGACTCTGTGTTGGAGCAAGACAATCTGACTATGGCATCCCAAAGTCCTTTGGAGGTCTCCTCTTCTATTACTTGGGATGCTACCTAAGCACTCATGGTGCTATAGATCTATCCCAACAACAATTACACCATCTGAACCACTGATTAGCCTAGGAGGACATGGTTTCTTGCCATTGATGGATTCTCTCAGTTTGTTTCCTCTTATGATAGGAAACACTATAGTCTTCCACGGGAGAAAATTATTCCTGTCGAATCTGAGATTGTTGAATGTACTTATCTGATTCATGTGGTTGTTCTTGTTTGTTAGTAGGTTGTCGATTGGAGAAGAGGCTTGATCAGCTGATCCTAAGCTGAAAGATGGGGAGTATGTCCCAGCTAATGAAGGATCTAGAAATGCTCTGATACCGAGTTAAACAATGAAAGATAGAAAATAATTTTTATTTTATTTATGCTTTATTCACGTAGCTACATTACATGTATATACAAGTATATAGTTTGTTTAACGCAGCATAAATTTATAACATTTGTTACATTTAGTAGTTACACTTAATTTGTTACACGCTTTATTTATTTAGACTTGTATTGGACTTGAGATATAGGAGGACCCAACTTGTAAGAGCCTCGACTAGTCATGGGCTTAGACTAATGTTTATGTGTCGACCCGATCCACTACTAGATCTGAGACATAAAGCCTTTATTTTTAGGAATATGGGTACCGCATATTCCGTCTCCGTATATTAGTAAGAGTATCCGATCTCCATACTAGTATGATATTGTCCGCTTTGGCACCCGGAGGCCCATACGGTTTTTGCTTTTGGTCAACTTCCAAAAGGCCTCACACTAATGGAGATGTATTCTTAACTTATATACTGATCTTCCTTCCCATGTTTAACCGACGTGGATAGTGGGAATTTGGTCGCACCTAACAATACTCCTCTTGAACAAAGTACCACTCTAGCCTCCTCTCAATGGACTTACATCTGCATACTCTAGTCAGGTGGAGAGACGCCTGAACTTAAGACCTTTAGAGCGAATCTATCTGCTCACTATCAGATGACATTGTGCCGCTCCTTGATCAAGCCACCTTTTGATGAGCTATCAGGCACCTCTATCTTTCGATGATACTGTGCCGCTCCTTGCTCAAGCTACCTGCTTGATGAGCCATCTAACGCTCTATCTATCTAGCAGATCAATCACCTTGAGTATGGCTCCTGACAAGATGTTCGACATCTTGAGAATTTCACCCACATCACACATACCACATTGCGTTCCGTCTGGGGTTGGTGCTCTGATACCATTTGTAGGGAATATTGGATCCGTATATTCCGTCTCCGTATATAAGTAAGAATAATCCGATCTCCACACTAGTGTGATATTATCTGCTTTGGGCCCACTAGCCCGCACGACTTTACTTTTGGTCCACTTCCGAAAGGCCTCACACTAGTTGAGGTATGTTCTTACTTATATACCACTGATCCTTCCCATGTTTAACCGATGTAGAATGTGGGACTTTGGTCTCCACCCTAACAAATCCTCCTCTTGAACAAAGTACCACCTTAGCCTCATCTCAATTGAATTGCATACGCCCAATATAATCAGGTTGGAAGACTACCTGACCATAGAGGCACTACAGATGATACTGCTCACCTCCTATTAGACCACTTGGTCTTGTTCCTTAGCACCAATCCAATCAAACCACACTGCTTGATGAGACGCAGACACACCGAACTAGGATCTCTAAAGAAGATCACCTTGAGCATGGCTACTAATTCACCATGTTCGACTTTCGAGAATTTCAGCATCATCGCGTTCTGTCTGGGCTTGGAGCTCTAATGCCATTTTTTGGGAATATGAGTATCATATATTCCACCTCCGTATATAAGTAAGAACAACCGATCTCCACACTAGTATGATATTGTCCGCTTTGGCGCCCCGAAGGCCCGCACGACTTTGGTTTTGGTCCACTTCCAAAAGGCCTCATACTAGTTGAAATATGTTCTTACTTATATACCACTGATCCTTCCCATGTTTAACCGATGTGGAATGTGGGACTTTGGTCGCCACCCTAACAACGTGTTGGGAATATGGGTGTTATGAATATAGGGGTCTAGTCCGCATATTCTGCCTCCATATATAAGTAAGAACAACACAATCTCAACTAGTATGAGGCTTTTTGGAAGTGGACCAAAACCAAAGCCGCGCGGGCCTTCGGGGCGCCAAAGCGGAAAATATCATACTAGTGTGTAGATCGGTTGTTCTTACTTATATACGGAGGTGGAATATACGATACCCATATTCCCAAAAATTAATCTAATATATTAAACTATATGTGTCAATAAAAATAATGATTATGGTACCAGGTACCCCCTAGGTTGGAGAGACTCTCTCCTCTTCTTTCCTTTAAGGTCAATGACTCGGATAAAGACTTAATGACTTGTGAGGGAACGTGCGAGGAAATCAAATCTTACTTATTTAGTATTGATAGTAACAAATCTTCCGGTCCTGATGGCTTCAACTCCAGTTTATTCAAAGCCTCCTGAAATATTATGAGGCTCGATATTTGTAATGAGGTCTTTGAATTATTGCATTCTAGAACCCTTGATCCCTCGTAGAATTCTATTTCCATTTCCATCATCCCTAAAAAATATTCATATTCTGTAGCTGCTGATTTTCGACCCAGAGTCATTTGCGATGTGGTCTATAAGATCATTTCTAAAATTTTAGCCAACATAATTAAAGTTTTCTTCCTTTACTTGATTGAATGATCCCAATCTACCTTCGTAGATGGTAGGAATATTTCTGATAACATTCTCCAATCCCAAGAGCTATAGAGGGGTTATCACTATAATACTAGATTTAGAAAGGTTGCTTTTAAGATTGATCTTGTGAAAGCTTTTGATAATGTCTGCTGGCATATCATCATGAATATTCTTGTCACGATGCACTTCCCTTGATAAGATGATCAATTGGATCATCAAATGCATTTCTAGCCCCACTTATAACATCATCATTAATGAGGACTCTCATGGAAACTTTCATGGTAGAAAAGGTCTCAAACAAGGTGAACTGATTTCCTTCTTCCTCTTTGTCTTTATTGTGCAAGTCATCTCCAGCATCCTTATGAATAAAAGAAATGACCCAAATTTTTGTTCCACAAGAAATGCCATAAGCTTAAAATCATAACCTCAAATCGGCTGAAACTGGCCTACCAACCTCATATCAACCACTTTTAGGAACCACTCTAATCTCCAGGAGATAAACAACCTCATTCTCACCATTAATTATAGTTGATAAAATAATGTTATAGTTTAATTATAGTATAACTTGTTAAAGTTTGCTTTTTTATATATATGTGGTAAAATAATTATGATAAGTTGTTACATTATGAGATTGAAAGATATTTTTTTATTGATTTAAGTCTTTCACATTTTATACTCTTGCGCACCATGAGTTGTACAAATGTTGTTTCTCAAACAACTACTACAGTTTTTCAAACTAAGGAAAATGAACTATGGAACTTGGATAAAGTGTACACTGATGACAACCAAATTGAAATTAAAATTATTGAAAACAAAATTATGTCATATTTTGGAGAACTCCCTCATATTAGTTATAATACACATTCTAAGAGAATAATAGTAATAATAATTTGGATGATATATATTTTCTCTTATAATGTGTATAATAAGTTAATATCACGACTTATACGAAATACGACAGTTTTGTTAACAAGGATTTCAATTTCAATTTGATTATCATCAGTGTAAACTTTATCCATTAGGCTCCATACTTTTTTTTCTCGATTTGAGAGATTATATGTTTGAAAAGAACTAGTATAATAAAATAAATATCAAACAGTCACACAAACAAAAGAAAGGAAAGAGTATACTAAGCACTTAAATTACCAATAGTCATCAACGGCCAAGAAAAATTGATTGAGTATATAAATTAAAATTTTTGATAGAAGATTGTAGAAGAATAATATTAAAATAATATCTTGGTGAGATATTTTAGTAGTAACCGTAGTAATTAGTTTTGAGAGCTTTTGGAAGAACAATATTGTTTAAGAGATGATATTAGAGATGATTTAAGAGATGATTTAAGATATGAATGAGAAATTCATAAGTTTTTTTCTCTATTTACAGAGAAGAAACTAAAAAAAGTTAGGATCAAATCGAACAATGACTATTTAAAAAAAACTTGATAAAATCGGGTATCCAAATTGATATAAAAAAAAAGATGTTGCAAATAGGATATCTGATTTTCCAAATATGATATCTGATTTGTCAAATTGGACCTTTGATTTGCAATGATTAAAACACATATAATTAGTGTACTTCTTGTTCATTATATTCATAATTATCTTTATACTTCGCACACAATCACTACACAACAAATCTTATTTCTCAACCCGATTAGATGTCGCTGAACATCCTCAACGAGTAAAAGAAGAGCGAGAGGGATTCATTGCTACATAAAGATTTATCCGAGAATATTGAGGAACGTATAAACTATTTAAAACATCTAAAGATATATATAGTAGAAAGATATCATAAACTATTAGTTAAAATATCTAATGAATTATTTAAAATATCTAATATATGAAAGATATAAATTATCTAAAGATTCCAACAATTTAAAAAATATACTTTAAAGATCTAATAAACAAATGGTTGAAAGATCTAATAAACTATTTAAAATATATAATAGTTGAAAAATCTGAACAATCTAAAAACTTTAAAGATATAGTTTAAATATATAAAAAACTATTTAAAATATCTAATATTTGAAAGATATAAATATCTAAAGATTCCAACCCCTATAAATATGTACTTTAAAGATCTAATATAGTTGAAAAAGCTAATAAAATTTTAAAATATTTAATGATCCAATAAACTATTAACCGAAATAGCTAATAAAATATAAAAATATCTAATAAAACTAAAAAATATCAAATAATAATTCAATTTTTTTATAATATACATATTTTAATATTATTCCATTATATTAAATGCAAATTAATTTTTAATAAACATATTAAAACCCATAACAAGACAGATGTTTTCTCGATCTCCATCATCATCAGCTCCAAAATTTATTCTCAAAATTATAGAAAATTGGTGCTCAGATTATCAGATTTTGAAGAAGACCTTCTTCTTTCTAGAGAAACACCTTTTATTTGAGAAAATACTAAATTCAAAGACTTCAATCTGGATATTTACAAATTAGGGTTACAAAGATGACGACTTCTGAAGTAACAATCAGCAAAATATGATTTTGTTCGTACTGTGCTATAAGGTTCAAGAAAAAGTCAATTCTGATTTAATAACGATTTTGTAAAAGCCAGAGACAAAAGATCGGGTATTTAGGGTTTTCCAAAATTGGAAAACCCTAAAATATACGATTGAAGTCATGGATTTTCGAATAAATAGGCAACACAAAATCAAGACTCAAACAAAGAATAGTAAAATAGAAGAGTACAAGAGGGCGACATCAGATTTTGAGGAATTTTCTCTGTTGAGGGCAACTCAAAACACATCAGGCAAGAACGTAGACACCATGCACCTGATGGATAATCCAATGTTTGAAAAGATCGTGAATCCACAACAACCAACTCAACAAGGATTCAATCTATTGGGAAATACGTTTGCAAAAGCAATTGGAGGTCAAAGAAAGTAATTCAAGCATGAAAATGTTCTAATTGAAGAGCATGAGGACTACGCATCAGTTACTTTTGAGGAATCACATATGTTTGCACTCTCACCCCTCTTTAAAATTAGACTGATTGAAAATTCTTTTTCGGGTGACATGCATTAGATGAGTTTAGGTCATATCAAGCAACATTTAGGTTATGTAGTGATTATAATGTTTATCTTTGGGATTATAGACATTTTTTTATAGAATTTGATAACTTGGAAGATGTTAAAACCTTCTGGAAGCGTAATGTTAGGTCAATAGGCAAATTAACATACATAATATTTAAATGGACGCCCCAATTTCACCCCAGAATGGAGTTACCACTGACTCTAGTAAGGATCTTCATACCAAAAATACATGAACTTCTTTATAATTGTTAACGAAAATAATAATATACATTGACTAAATAATTTATTATAGTCAATATGCAAACGTAATATATTATAGATATTATTAGATTAGATTTTATTACAACATACTAGTATAATAATAAGATATTTTCAGAGCCTATATATATATGGCTTTAACTTGTACTGAAATTCTAAGTCATAATAAATCTTTTCTAGTTTTTACATGGTATCAGAGCCATTAAGGTTTCTATAAAAAATAAAAGAATCTAGATGGATGAAAAGAAAACTATGTCTGATTTGGTTCCTGTGATGACAAAAATCACAGAACAAAAATTGAACGAATTTAATCACTTAGATTGGAGTAAAACGATTCGTATCTATTTACGAAGTATAGAAAAAGATGACCATTTGATACAAGATCTTCCTACGAGTGACACATCTAAAAATTAGATACGTGATGATGCTCGCCTTTTTCTTCAGATTCGAAATACAATCACTATTGAGGTACTTAGTCTTGTTAATCATTGTGAATACGTTAAAGAATTAGTGGAATATCTGGAATTTCTATATGCGGGAAAAGGTAATATATCGCGTATGCATGATGTCTGCAAGTCTTTTTATTGTACTGAAAAAAAGATAAGTCTCTTACGACATATTTTATGGAGTTCAAACGGATCTACAAAGAATTTAATGTTTTGTTACCTTTCAGTACTGATATTAAAAGTCAACAGTTGCAACGAGAACAAATGGCTGCAATGAGTTTTCTTGCTGGTCTTCCTTTAGAGTTTGATAGTGCAAAATCTCAAATCCTCGCTGGATCTGAGATATCATCTCTACATGAAATTTTTGCTAGACTTCTTCGAACCGAAAACTCACAGCCAGTACAACCTGTCACTAGTGAATTAATCAGCACCAATAAACTTGATTTTTTCTGATAATCGGGATGGTCATAATGGTCGTGGTGGTCGCGGAGCTTATAGTTACAATAATCGTGGCAGATCTGGTGTTCGTGGTGGTCATGGTGAATATAACAATTATGGTAGTCGTGGTAGATCAAACTATTATGGTAATCGTGGTGGGTACAGTAATCGTGGTGGGTACAATAATCGCGGTAGTCGTGGTGGATACAATAATCAAGATGGATACAATAGACATAATAGTTCTGGTAACCATGGTGGTGATCTAAACAATGTTGAATGTTTTCACTGTCATGAACGTGGTCATATAAAGTGGAATTATCCTCAACTACCGCAACAATTTGCTCATATGGCAAGGAACGAGGAACCTCATGTGCCTTCCACTGGGGAATATGCTCAATTTTCCAAGTACCAAGAGTCTCTAAAGTCACAAGATCTTACAAACCCTGCAGCTTGTGTGTCAGGTAACTCAACAACATGTCTTATTTCTTATTCCTCTGATTGGGTCATTGATTCTGCTGCCACAGAACATATGACAGGCAATAAACAAGTTTTTACTTCTCTTTCAAATACACATCATTCTAATGTCACATTAGCAAATGGATCATCATCTCGTGTTTTAGGTTCATGGATTGTCAATCCCACCAAAAATATCTCTTTGATATCTGTTTTACATCTCCCTTAGTTTTCATTCAACCTTATTTCTATTAGCCAACTCACTAAAACACTAAATTGTTTTGTTACCTTTTATTCTGATCATTGTTTGTTTTAGGATCTTACGACGAATACAATAATTGGTAGAGGGTATGAGAGTGGAGGTCTCTATTATCTTGATAAAGACTATCATACATCTATTGCGTGTTCTAGTAGTACTTCTCCATTTGAAGCACATTATCGTATGGGCCATCCATATTTAATCTCTTTAAAACAACTTTATCCTAAATTTCGACATTTGACATCATTAGAGTGTGAGTCATGTAGATTTTCTAAACATCATTTTCTTCCATCATATCCTCATATTAATAAACGGGGCTGCGTTTCATTTTGAAATAGTTCATTCAGATGTTTGGGGTCCTTGTCCCGTTGTTTCTAAAACTGGTTTTAAATATTTTGTTAGTTTTGTTGATGATTAATCCCGTGTTACATGGCTATATTTAATGAAAAATTGTTCTGAGTTATTTTCAATATTTTGCATGTTTACTGCAGAAATAAATACCCAATTCAATTGTCCTATTCGTATTTTAAGAAGTGATAATGGTAAAAAAACAATATTGCTCAAATGCATTTCAATTATTTATGGAACAAAAATGAATGATTCACCAAACTTCGTGTGTGGACACGCCATCTCAAAATGGTGTTGTTGAAAGAAAAAATAGACATCTTTTAGAGGTTACTCATGCACTTCTTTTTCAAATGAAAGTACCGAAATTATTTTGGGCGGATGCTGTTTCCACTGCCTGTTTTTTAATTAATCGTATGTCGTCTACTGTCCTTTCAAATAATATTCCATATTCTGTGCTTTTTCCATCTAAACCTCTATTTCCTGTTGAACCACGCATTTTTGGTTGTACTTGCTTTGTTAAGGATGTAAGTCCTACTGGTACAAAATTAGATCCCAAATCCTTAAAATGTGTTTTTCTTGGATATTCTAGGTTTCAAAAAGGCTATAAATGTTTTTCCCAATCTTCATTGTTAGATAGTATCTAAAGATATTACATTTTTAGAAATGTTCCATTTTTTCTTGGTTTGTCTAATGTCGATCCAGAAACAACTACTGTCGATGATGATTTACTCATGTGCACCACTGTTCAAAGATCTGATGTACCATCTCCATCATATCGACCTCCTACTAGATACATTTATTCTCGACGTAAATCACCTCCTCCATCATGTCCACTACCAATTCCTTCGTCTCCAGATCCTGCTACAAACGATAATGAGTCCACTATTGATCTTCCTATTGCTCTTTGAAAATGTAAAAGACAATGTACTTATCCAATTTCTTCTTTCTCAAAATATGATCAATTACCTTCTTCTACCCTAGCTTTTATTGCATCTCTTGATTCTATTCTATTCCAAAAACTATTCACGAAGCATTATATCATTCTGGCTGGCAAGCTGCAATGTTTGAAGAGATAAGAGCATTATAAGACACTGGTACTTGGAAGTTGGTTGATTTACCCAATGTAAAGAAAGCTATCGGTTGTAGATGGGTGTTTAATGTAAAAATGAATCCAAATGGGACGCTAGCTCGTCTCAAAGCACGACCTATTACAAAAGGATATGCTCAAACCTATGGTGTTGATTACTCTGAAACCTTTTCTCAGGTAGCTAAGTTTACCTCTATTCGTTTATTTATTTCTTTAGCAGCATCAAATGATTGGCCATCATCAGTTAGATATTACAAATGCATTTTTACATGGAGACCTCCAATAAGAAGTCTATATAGAGCAACCAACTAGATTTGTTGCTTAGGGGGAGAGAGGAAAGGTATGTCGTTTGTATACATCATTGTACATATTAAAACAAAATCCCCGTGCTTGGTTCGGCAAGTTTAGTGATGCATTAAATGAATTTGGGTTGAAGAAAGCAGTTGTGATCAGTCTGTCTTTTATAAACGTTATGCAAATGAAATTATACTCGTTGTTGTATATGTAGATGGCATCATTATTACTAGGAATGGTACTAAAGGCATTTCATTGCTTAAAACATTTTTACATTCACGATTTCAAACAAAATATTTAGGACCATTGAAGTATTTTTTGGGGGGTTGAAATAACAAGAAGCAACAACGGTATTCTTTTATCGCAGATAAAATATGTTCTAGATTGGTTGATGGAAACAGGAAAGCTAGGAGAAAAATCATGTAATACACCAATGGTTCCTAATTCACAATTACTGAAAGATGACGGAGAATTGTTTAGTGATCCAGAAAAGTATCATCGATTAGTAGGAAAACTCAATTACCTTACAGTAAATCGACCAGATATTGCATATCCAGTCAGTGTTGTAAGTCAGTTTATGTCTTCTCCAACATTTAATCAGTGGGCAGCACTAGAACATATCTTGTGTTATCTTAAATCAGCTCCTGGACTAGGATTGTGGTATGACCGTACTAGTCATAAAAATATAGAGTGTTTTCTAGATGCAGATTCGGCTAGATCTAAAGCTGATAGAAGATCAACCACTGGTTACCGCATTTTTGTATGGGGTAATTTGGTATCTTGGAAGATTAAGAAACAAAATTTTATATCGCGATCAAGTGCTGAAGCTGAATATAGAGCCATGGCTCAATCTATTTGTGAGATAATTTATATTTTCCAATTTTTAAATAATATTGGCATCAAGACTACCATGCCTGCGAAGTTATGGTGTGATAATCAAGCGGCGCTGCACATTGCGTCTAATCCCGTCTTTCACGAAAGAACGAAGCATATTGAAATTGATTGTCATTTTATCCGCCAAAAGATTCAACAAAATCTCATTTATACGAGATATGCCAAAACATGAGAACGACTAGGAGATAAATTCACAAAAGTGCTCAATGGATCATGGATTACTTATATTTATAACAAGTTGAGCATGATTAATATATATGCTCCAGGTTGAGGGGGAGTGATTTCGTTTCAGTCTTTCGATCATGCTTGCACTTCAAGTACTTCAGTTCAAGTTTCAAAGAGAACGTTATTATCAAAGCTATGACAGTTTCAAGTACTTTCACACAAGCTTGAGTGCTAGTGTTAACGGAAATAATAATATACATTGACTAAATAATTTATTATAGTCAATATTCAAACGTAATCTATTATAGATATTATTAGATTAGGTTTTATTACAATAGACTAGTATAATAAGAAGATATTTTCAGAGCCTATATATATGGCTTTAACTTGTACTGAAATTCTAAGTCATAATAAATCTTTTCTAGTTTTTACAATAACAATGACTCAGTTACCCATATTGCTAAAGCAATAGGATTGCCTTTAGCAGTATGGGTACCTCATAAACATCGTGCAAGCTTTAACATGTGTAAATCTTGGACAATTATAGATGCCTCCAAAACTCTTCCAAAACAGGTTTGGATTAGTTTTATAGAAAAATCAGGATTTTGGCAGGATATCACCTATGGTGATAGACCTGCATTTTGTAAAAACCGTAAACATCTAGGTCATACATCTTCAACATATAAAAATGATCTAAATGAAAAACCATATTTCCCCTCAAATCATCTCCTGTCAAGACTAAAGAACTTTGGATTAAAAAAATAAAATCAGTGATTGTTGACTCCAATCAACAATCACTCTCACCAAATCTTAAAGAAAAACAAAAAGAGCAAGAATTGAATTCAAATGATTTAATGTTAGGTAGAAAGGAACTGAAATTATTAACAATTCTGAATTTCAATCAAATGAAATGAACCCAACAAACAGCTTCAAAGAATCAGACACATATAGTGAAAAATTTCAATCATCAAACATAAAAGATAAAGTTTTAATGTTTAATCAGGAATCTGAACCTCCTGACCCATCTGATAGAGAGGTGATTGAAACTATTCAATCCATCTCTCTAGGAAACTCCATTAATATACTTAATGAAGAATCAAATTCTGAAAATGAAGGAAACCCTACTCAGCCCTTACTTACCATTAGCCTCCCCACATCCCCTGTGAAACAAATGATAGATAAGTCCAAAAAAGAGACCAAAAACATACCAGACCCAAACTTAAAAGTCTAAAAAATAATTTAATTCACAAAAACCTGACCCTCAAAGGATCTAAAAGATCCTTAAATCTAAAATCTAAATGACTATTATTATACTCAATTGGAATGCAAGAGGTATGGGGAATCTAGGAACATTAAGAAGAATCAAAACTTTAGTGAAAAAGTATAAAACTCATATCATATCTCTTCAAAAAACCTATGATATCAGATACCAATATAAATAAAGTTGTTCAAAATTAGGATTTGAATAAAAAATTGCAAACATTAACAATAAGATATGGTTTTTTTGGAAAAACAATTATAAAAATAAAATTATTGAGAACAATGAGCAACACCTCCATACAATGGTTAACCACAACTCTTCTGATACATAGGTTCTGGTTACCATTGTATATGCAAAATTCATAAGATCCCAAAGATTGACTCTTTGGGATAACTTGAAAAAAAAAATCAGACACTAAAAAACCATGGATAACCTTTAGAGACTTTAACAATATATCAAAATCTTCAGAACAACTGGCCTGTTCATCCCTCTGCCTTCGAGAGATGGATGAATTTAACAATATGATAATGGACTATAACCATGAGGATCCTAGCTACACAGGATCAAATTATACCTGGTCAAACAATAATAAATGGAAAAGACTCGATAGAGCCTTACATAATGAAAAGTGGAGTGAAAATATTGAAGTTACAAGGGTGAGGCACCTGGCCAAAACTGGCTCAGATCACTCACCCTTATTAATATATGTATCATCCTCAACTTTTATAGCAAAAACCCCATTTAAATTTCAAAATATGTTGTTAGACCACCCAAACTTCATGCAGACAATAAATAATAGTTGGAATGAAAACATGAATGACAATCTCATTCATGTATTCTGGTCAAAACTCAGAAGATTTAAAAATACATTAAAAGAATGGAACAAACTCACCTTTGGCGATATATTTGATAATATTGCCAAAGTTGAGGAAGATGTTAAGATAGCTGAAGCAAAATTAGAAGAACAAATAACTAATGAAAACAAAATGGCACTTAAAAAAGCCACAAACTCCATATTACATTACTTACCCGAGAAGAAACCTACTGGCAACAAAAAAGTTCTGCTTTTTGGATTAAAAAAGATGATAGAAATACAAAGGCCTTTCAAAATTTTGTTAACAGAAGGAAGAAAAGAAACAGAATACATGGGATAAAAATTAATAATGAATGGGTTGAAGATAAAAAACTAATAGGTGAATCTGAGTCAACCATCTTGAAAACATTTTTAACTGTCAAAAGAATTCAAATATAGACTATAGCCCTATCAATAATATTATCCCTAAAATACTCACTGAACATGATAACATAATGTTTCTAAAAGATCCATCTATAGAAGAAATTTCAAAATAAAATTACCAATCTAAATACACAAAGTGCATCTGGAGTTGATGGTTTCAACTCTAGATTCGTTAAAGGGCTATGATATCATATTTCAACAATATTTGTTACCCTAAAGGAATTTTTTCTACTGTAATATGCCTAATACTAAAGTCAGCTCACCTAAAAATTGAACAGAATTCAGACACATTAGTCTTTGTACAATATTCAATAGAATACTGTCAAAGATTATAAACACTAGACTTGCCAGAATTATGTCTTTAATCATATCAATAGAACAATGAGCATTTGTTAAAAATAAAAACATAAAGGAGAACATTCTAATTACGCATGAATTAGTTCATGATTTAAACAAAAAAACAAGGGGTGATAACATAATAATTAACTTAGACATGGCAAAAGCTTTTGATAAATTAGAATTCCAATACTTATACAATATATTAAAAGCTTTTGTTTCAATCTAAAGTTCATTAACCTGATAAAAACTTGTATTGAAAATGTTCAATGGTCAATAATTGTTAATGGTTGCCCCTTTAGGTTTTTTAAGGCTAACAATTGTATCAGGCAGGGTGATCCTTTATCACCCAGCATGTTTATCATTGCTGAGGAACTACTGCTAAAAGGAATTAAGATATTATACAACACATACCCTTCAATGAGATTTAACTCTAGAGCCTCAATAACAATATCCAGTTCAGCATTCGCAGATGATGTGATCATCTTCATTAATGGATATAAAAATGTTAACAAATTTTTTTGTAACTTTCTTGACACATATTAAACACTATCTGGCCAACAAGTTAACAAATCTATAACTACCTTTATTTCTAATCCTTAATTGAATAGAACTAGGAAACCTGAGCTAGAAAACTCTTTAGGATTCAGACACAGTACTCTACCTTTTAATATCTAGGGATCACTATACATAAATCAAAATCCTCAATATATTTGCTCCTCTTATTGATAAGATAAGAAACAAAATAGATGAATGGAACATTAAGACCTTACCCTTTGGTGGGAGGCTGATTCTGATAAGATTAGTACTCCTATCTTATCCAATATACTATATGCAAAATACTAAATTGCCTAAAAATATAATTAAAAGAATCTACACCATGTTAAATAAATTCTTATGGGGATAAAATGATCTATCAAAGCCTATTATATGGTTAGAATAGAAAATAATATGTAAACCTTATGATGAAAATTGACTTGGAATTAGGAAACTCCAAGACATTCAAACTTCCTTTAGATTTAAACTATGGTTTATACTGAGGGAAAATAAGTCTTTGTGGGCAAAATTAATGAAATAAATATATTACCTAAATCTTCATCCTTTATAGTCAAATCTAAAATCTAAAGACTCAAAAATCTGGAAAATAATACACAAACTAAAAGAGTGTGCTTAAAGTTATGTTTTCTAGCAACCTGGCAAAGGAAATATTGACTTCTGGCTCGATAAATGGATTCAATCCCAACCATTAATAACATTGCCCCAAACCTAAACAATACATGGTATAGACAAACAAATGTATAAGAAGTTTGGAATAATAATGATTGGAACATACCTAAACTAAAGGATCACATCTCAGAAACAGACATTAATAGGATTACAAGAATATCCTTAAACTTGAATCATGATGATACTATTCTTTGGAAGGTATCATCAACATGTAGCTACTCTTTAAAATACACATGGAATGATATTAGAACTAAAGAATCACAATCTACTGTTCTAAAGAAAATCTAGAATAACTTAACTCCAACTAAATGTTCTTTTATATTATGGAGAGCAATGAATAATTTAATGCCAATTGACCCCATTATGCAGAAAAACGATTTTAATCTAGCCTCCCAGTGTCAGCACTACTTTAATGCTGAAAGTTGAATCATATTTTTGTCTCCCACTCAAGTGCTTGGAATGTTTGGTTACATTTTCACTCTTATTCAGAATTAGAATAAGCTAGTACATGACTTTAAAGCATATTATAAACATTTGGTTTTTCTCTTCAACAAAGAAAACACATGTTAGATACATAATACCTTCGATTATAGTTTGGGTCCTATTGAAAGCTAGGAGTAACTCTAAACATGATACAATCAAAGCTAGCTCCAAAAATATTATACATTATGTATTACATATAATGTCTACAATAGATGCTTATAAAGTTCTTAAACCAAAACACTGGATATGTGATACCAAAATAACAAATGATATACACTATTTTAATCACTTAGCAATTAAAAAACATTGCCTATACATTGAATGGAATCTCCCTACATTAAACAAAATTAAACTAAACTGTGATGCCTCCTGTCTGACAAATGGTGAGGCTAGCAGTGGATTTATACTAAGAAATAACAAGGGTGAAGTACTATATGCTAGAGGCACACTATTAGGTAAACATATACCCTTAACAGGTGAAGCTCGAACTCTATTAGATGGTTTGCTATACTGCAAGCAAAACAATATTACAAATGTTGATATTGAAGTTGATTCACTGATACTTTTTAACATATTAGGTAAAAGGCAAGCCCCATGGTATTTAAAACTCTTACTAAACTGCTGTAGAAATTTAATTGCATCTATAATGATCATTAGACATATTTATAGGGGGCATAATGAAGTTGCTAATTAGGCAGCTAAGCCTAAATTAACTCTCAAACAGACTGATCATTCAATTCATCACAATTACCTCCTGGATTGAGTACTATTGTCTTCCTTGAAAGCCTTAGCATAGGCTATATAAAAGACACTAATACTTAATAAACTAACGAGATGGCAGACAATATCTAACCAACATCTTTTAAATTTTACAGGTTTCTCCTTCACACATGAACTGAAGAAAGGGACAGAGTAAAATATTGAAGCCCATACAACACAACAGAAATGAAGTTAGAGATGAAAAAGAACACTATACTAAAGTCAATCAAACTATCAAAATGCTTCAAAATAAGAAACATAAAAACCTTAAAAAAAGATGAAGCTATGGCCAAAATAGATTACAATATCTTTATATAACTGATTAAGTCATAATATGTACTATAAGAAACTAATATAAGGCAAGAATTTGTAACCGCAACTATTATTTTATGTAAGGACGTGGACCGTTGTAATTGTAAGGTAGGAAAGAAACGTGCCGTCAAAGTAGACACTTCTCCGGCTAATAGTGAGATATTCTCCGAGTCAAAGTAGACACTTGGCCAGCTACAATAGTAAGATATTCTCCGAGTGAATGACAAACGTCAACCATTTTAACTACCTACCACATTCATTTGATGACAAAAGAAGACTATTATCTTCGCAGTTACAAATTATTCAAAGGATATTGAAGGAGAGGCTGATGGACATGCCTAAGCAAAACAAAAAGATAATAATGGTATCTTATTACTAGTAATAGAAAAGAACAAAAAGGTACCCATCAGCGTAAAGGATATTTCCAGGCTGTTGCTATTTTGATTTCTTTTCAATCAATAGTTCCTTACGGAGCTGCCTTATTTTCAAGTTGAGGAGTCGATCAAATATAGCATCTTAAATAACGTAGTATCTAATATGTTTATTTACTAACTAACTTTATTTGATATATCTCTTTCGTATATTCGGTTAAGTATCTTTATTCGGTTTTCTTTTCACGAAATTTTTTACGATAAGAGATGATGCGCGACGAAAAAAAGCTGACGGCTATAACAAATGTTTGTTTATGATTTGATGATTTGTTGTCGTAACGAATTGATTTCTTTTATCTTAATTGAAAGAGATTTGGATAATTTTTATTCGTTTTCGGATCTCCAATTAAGTTATGCCAGAAGTCATATTTTTATTTTTAGGATAGACCACCCTTAAAAATGACCCCATTAATATTATAGGATACAAAATCGGCTATCTTCCCGTAAAATATTTTGGAAGCCTTCTCCTCACGGGTTGTTTCTCTTATGTCAAATGTCAGTCTTTTCTCCATGACATCAATTCGTGTATAGGTTCTTGGACCTCCAAACATATTTTCTATGCTAGCCAAATTCAACTCATAAAGTTATTCTCTTTGTTGGCCAGATTTGTTGGCCAGGTTTATTGGCCAGGTTTATTGGTCCTTTTTATTCTTTCTTTTAGAGTTTTCAAAGAGCTCTCTCACTTCCGTCGCCGCTTCTGTTAGTTAGGCCATGCGATGAAGATCTCGGAGGCTAAGATAACTTGATTCATTGTTACATTGCCCACGAAGGAAGGCGTCTTTGAAATTCTAGACCTAAAAATATGGAACCATGTGGTCGTCCTTAAACATTGTGGTCATTAATACGTAATAACAACAACTCTATACGGTGCAAGTGGAAGAAAGTCAAAAAATAATAATTTATTAGCTTTATATTTAGGTTTCTCACCCATCATGGACTTCGAGGAAACTCTTACGTCTAAGACCTTTGGCTAGCAATATGTACACGGTAGCAATCGGTAACCTAAATGCTATATTTTATTAAGTACGATCCTTGGTTATTTCATCCCTCTCTTGTAACCCATTATAGGCTAGGTGTCATCCACGAGTCAAGAATTGACAATAATCTTCAAATTTTGGGCATAATTCAAAATGTTCTATGGAACTAGTCATCTCATATTAGACTTGCAAGCAATATGAATCATAAAAATACCCATGAGATCAACAAGCTCATTCTTTCTGTTCTTCCTCCCAACACACCTACGAGGATGTCCATTATTGGACTGCAAAAACTAGAATCACTAAATTCACGATAAAAAAACACTTACCACGCCATTCAAACTTCCACCCCATGTGTTAGGTGGGCCAAGTTAGTATGACATAAATTTAATATCGTCATTCATTTATTCTCTTGTTTGCTATCGAGAAAAAGTTATCCACCAGTGACTTCGTATAATATTTTGAGTTCAGATTAATCTCCCCTCCGGATTGTGTCTTATGCAACTATGAATTTGAAATATTAATCATATGATATATGACTACAATTTCACTCAGAGCATCTAGGGCTATGCCAATTTCAAGCTTGGGTTCACCTTAAACACAAATAATTGGCCTTCTTGGATTTGTGAGGCATCAAAACGATATTTTACTTGAAGCATCCACCTTTGGTGTTCTTATTTTCGCACGGTTATTCACACCACGTATTGTGGGAGAAAAATGCTATGATTTTTGGCTCCCCGTCTACATAAGCCTATGCGGTATCGCACTATATTTTTTATAATCTTAGATTCAGGTTCTTTAGTACCAAGGTTAATTGACATGTTTATCCCTATCAAAATGTATGTTTTTATCTTTATATGTTAAACATTGAGCAAAATATCCAGATTCCCTCATAATAGTTTAAGTTTTAATTGGCTCATGCTCAGAAATTATTTTAATTTTCAACGCATGGATTGTTGTGTGCATACGAGATAACTTTCATTGTAGAATATTACTGTGGTATGGTCTATGGTATGATCGATAAGAGGTACAAAACCTTAAACTTTGTTATTAAATGATATTATAAGAAATACGAATTCGTGGATAAGTTTTCTTTTAAATAAATTTATTGTTTGGTCCATAACTATGATAAACATAATGGATGATTTACATCATAATTGTTGTATTGAATAAATTGATCCAAACAAAATCCCACTTGTTCCATGAAAATACAAATATACATGATGAAAAATTAGTTAAAATAGTTTGATTGAACATGATAAATCGTATTTCGAGCATGTCAGCAAATAAACTAATAGTACAACGCACATTGTTTTAGCATTCTAAAACAAAAAACTACAAACACTATAAAAACATTAGCCAATCAAACCAAAATAAACCACTGCAAACACCCAAACACAAAAAAGTAATAAATAATATTATTTTTAAAATTGAGTAGTTGTATTGTGACCATTTTCCTACATATAAGCATCCATACTTAAATAGGGTAATAAATTTGAGACATGATAATCATTATAATTTATGGCAATATGATAAGAAGGTTGTTTATATAATCGAACTTACAATAGACTCGAAGGTCTAAATTACAAACTAATTGATTGTTTATATATATATATATATATATATATATATATATATATAGTGTATTTAAATGGCTTGATAATTTATTCACCTCTTAAAGGTATTTCATTTCATCTCATAAACATAAAATAAAGTTTTATTTCTCAGGTGAACATGAATCATTTAGCTAACATAATTAAAAGTTTCAAATTATATTAATTATGTTAATAATAAAATATTATCATATATTGCTAATTTTAATAGTTTGTCTTACATCCGAATGGATCGATTGATTTTATATGGCAGATATTTTCTTATGTAGAGAGTTGGACTTTGATGACACGACTATTCAATCATCTTGCTAAATTCACTTATACCCAACCTCTTAAGCAACATGATTGTATAGTGACATATATTACTAAATACTGGCCAATCTTTATGTTGTAACCAACCATTTGTAATCTAAATAGCTATAACCGAAGTTTCTATAATTCAATCACAAACCTCTTCATACTGCTGATTTTTAACAATTGTTTTTTTGTAAGTGTGGTTGTATATCTAGACAAAACAATGGAGAACTAGGTTAAACTAATTTAAGATAATATTAGAAACACATTATATTAAAACAACCAATAATGTAGCAAGACTTATCTAATATATGGTTATTACTTTATGTTAATTTGAGAATAAAATATCTAATTTGGGGGTAAAATTTAGTTATATTTTTGTTTATCCAAGATCCAACTCATTTCGACCATATGGCTCAAAATCCATTGCGTAATAAGAACTACAAATTAAAACTTATTTTGAAGCATAAGATCAAAATATATTGTTTTTAAGAATACAAATTTTATACATTTTAAAGACGTTATTGTACCTAATTTCGACCTAATATTTTGAAATCTATTTTTTTTATGAAATAACTAACTTAGGTTTCTTACACATTTTTACATTTTTTATATAGTTACCTAATGTTTATTGCATTTGTTATTGTTGTTGTCTTTTTAGGTTTTTGGTTTATTAGATATAGAAAAACTATAATTTGAATGAGATCTCTATAAATATTCATATCACAATTGATAACATAATATCAAATACATAATGTATATTATTTTTTTATATACAAATAACATATCTCAACCATTTCCTATAATGCATAACTACTTTCCTTGAGGAACATACATGTATATCGCTCATTGTACTTGCCGATCACCCTCTTATACCTCATACACATGTTATTTTCTTGCATTATGAGTGTTGGTTCGACCGTTTCATTTTTCTTGGCTAGAATATGGGATACACCATACCAAATATTTCTCTAAATAAAGCCGTTGTGGTATGGCTCTGTAAAATGAATGCCAAAATTCTGACCATTTTTATATTTTTTTTTTATAACAGTAAAAGTTATTAGGCCCAACACAAGTAAAATGAATTAATCAGATCCACAAACATTTTTGGACTTTTACATATCCTCGAACATTTATGTATGATACAATACACGTTGGATATGATTAAATATTTAAACAACACGGTTGATCATATACGGTTTTATCTTGTCTAGCGAACTAATAACATACTCAAACCATGCTATATCCTCGAAGAGTTTTATCATTTGTATATATTCATATGGTTATAAAATAACCTCGATATTTTTCTTAGTGTCATATTATTGGTGTGAATCACTCACAAAGATGAGGACATGTAACTCATATCGACCTAAGGAGTCAAAATTGAATTAAATGTAACTATAACAGACTATAACCTAGTGGGTAAAAAATAAATACTAAAGCATGTGATATGATTCAACCCCTAGGATCGGTATTTGTTTGTAAGTGAAAATTCATAGATTTTGATTGATAAGTCTAAAGATACGACACATCTTGTCTCATAACATGGTAATACTAGTCTCGGCTTGTGTCGGCCTAGAGGGACAAAACACTAAACGAGAAAATATTCTAACAAAATAGAATTTCAAATATTAAGTTTCATCTCATCTCAAAGTTAACGAGACTAAATACCGCGGACCTAACGGGTACCCATCTGGCCTAACGGGTACCCACTTGGTAATTAAACGGGTACTAGCCTGATCGAGCGGATACCCGGCTTATATATTGTTTATTCTTCTAAAATTATACCCACCTCGCCAACTGGATACTTGTTTGGAATCAAAATGGATACCCACATTATCAAACAGGTACTTGTCTTATACTTCAAAGTTGAAAAACAACTAAATACATAAATAAAAGTTAATTGATACAGAATTTGATATACATACAATAAAATAGAAAAACAAAAATACTAACAATTAACTAAACCATATCATCATCATAATATTTAGGAGCATTTGGTGGTTGCGGTTGTGAATGACCTCGAGGTGGAGGATAACCATTCATATATTTAAGAAAATATTGATTATAAGTTTCGATATTTTTCAAATTTCCATTTAACATTTTAACATAATGTTTTATCCGCTAGTACAAACCATTTTTGTTCCTTAAACTCAATATCAAAATGACACCAACTCTACTACCATTTTAACATAATGTTTTATCCGCTAGTACAAACCATTTTTGTTCCTTAAACTCAATATCCTTTAATTTTCACTTTCAATACCATGTATTTATTCTTGAAACTCATTAATACTGATAAAAGAAAATGAAATATAAGGGAATTTATTGCAAAGAAGAAAGTTTATTTAGGAAAGATTGTTAATTATGTAATAGAAAAGGACTAGTTTAAATCAAACAATATAAGTAAAGACTAATTATGCAATTACTAAGTTGTTAGATTTGTGGGATTTACTGTTGTACTATAAAAGCACCACCCTATTATGGGAAAGAAAAATGATTGATAAACAAATATATTGTCTCTCTCTAAAAGTGTAGAACTTCTCTCTAAAAAACAATTAACTAAGTAATCTTTAATACGAGATAAGTCCTCAAAACGTTGTTTGACTCTAAAACCCCCCCTCGAAGACTTCTTACCCTTTCATTGGCGCCGTCTGTGGAAATCTCGATCGGTACCCAGAATTATTTTCCAAAACTAGAATTGACTTTAAAAAGTGATAGAAGAACAGGGGGAGGCAACAATTATCGAAGTAATATAGATTTTGGAAGGCATGATGATCAGTGTGCTGGTGAAATTTTATATGAATCGATTTTAGTGCCTCGAAGAAATGAATTATTGGAGGAAATTGAGAAAATAAAGGCTGAAAAAGAAGCGACATTAGAAAATCTTCGTTCCGAAATCCGAAGGGAAAATGATAATGAAAATGTCGAGTGGGAAACTTATCATCACACTAGGGGCAAGAATGATAGGTGTAGAGGGCATGGTCGTTATTCTCCAAGAAGAAGGGAAAGACGTCACTCAGAATCTTCTAAGTCAAGTAATTATTCCCATTACATCTCGATAGAATCATCCCCTTAAGGAAATCATCGGAAGAGAAGGTGTGACCAGAAGCATGTAGATCACCATCGAACTAGAAGTTCAAGA
Source organism: Limnanthes douglasii subsp. nivea (assembly GCA_036936605.1). Taxonomy (NCBI): domain Eukaryota; kingdom Viridiplantae; phylum Streptophyta; class Magnoliopsida; order Brassicales; family Limnanthaceae; genus Limnanthes; species Limnanthes douglasii. The sequence continues at coordinate 289,229,882 of JAUPFV010000005.1, forward strand.
AAGAAAATTCTAAAGGAAAAGAATCATGTTGATAAAAGAAAAGTTGATTAGCAAGCTTATAACCACAAGAATTTTCCGGTGGGCAACCAAAATTTTGACCAGCAGAATGTCGAATGGAAACAGCAGTACACATTGCTTTCCGAAGAAGGTACCTATTTGAATTATTAAAGTTTGAGGGCTAATATTTACAGGACAGGTCACAATTGGAGATTTTCTCTTTTGTCCTCAGAAATTATTTCACGCAACCTCCCAAAACATTTTGACATCTCTAAGTTGGAAAAGTTTGACGGAACACAGGATCCGGACAACCATATTGAGCAATTTAAAATTTTAATGATCAATTTTGATGATGATAAATTACTGTGTAGGGCTTTTTCTCAGACCTTCAAAAGAGTAGCTTATAAGTGGTACAATACGCTTCCACAGGGTTACATTAAATTTTTTGATATGTTTTGGAACATTTTCAGACAATATTTTATTGGAAGTAAGAAATTTAGGGCCAATTGAGATACGATAATATATTGCAGCCAAAGGGTTGGAGAGAGTTTAAAAATTATACCAATCGTTTTGTGAAGACAAAAAATGATATAGAATATTGCAAAGATTCGATGGCATTGGCAGCTTTTAGAATGGGACTTCTCCCTAGACTTTTAAATGATATTGTGGCTGATATTCAGGCGATCACTTTTAGATCTTTTCTTGACCAAGTCAAAAAGAGGATTCTGGTTGAAGAAAATCAGCCTTCAGAAAAGGGTCAAGCGATCAATTAGAGAAAAATCAGTTCAAGAGATCTGAATCCAGCAGCCAGGAACCTCGTGTGATTGTGCAGCCCAAAGCAGTTAATCAATATCCTCTGAGGCCAAGAACGAATCAGCAGACGTACAATACGTAACAGGGAACAAGACCTATATCAAATAAATGGATTCGTCCGGACTATTTCGTAAAATTAAAAGAGTGTGTGGCGACAATATTTGACAAAACCAAGGTTACAATACAATTTTGGAAGCCTTTTCCTATTCAGACTTTGAGGGAAAATATATGTGCTAGTAGGTACTATAAATATCATGAAGATATTCGACATGATACAAAGGAGTGCGTTGACCTGAAAAGAGAAGTGCATGCGTTGATTGAAAATGGTAAGTTGACATATTTTGTGAAAAATCACTCCTAGAGGAATCCAACGTCAAAGGTTGTTCCAAAGAATGTTGATATTAAGATGGTTATTTCCGAAGAAGTTGACACTTTTGATATTGCTACATAATAGTTGGACCCAAAATAGGGGAATAATGATATTAATTTTGTAGAAGAGGTTGCTCCGAGGGGAAAAGTTAGTGATCTATGTGTATTTTTTGAATCATTGGCTATGTTTGGAAGTGACACTATTGCTAAGAATTTTGAATAGTTCCCGAAAGAGGAACATTGTTAATTTGACTACCCACTTGGAAGTAGGAGCTTCAGCACATATGCATCGCCTTCCCTCTCCAATTATTTGCTTTGATGATGATGACATGAGAAATATGACTGGTTCACATGAAGATGGAGTGGTAATTGCTGCGGGAATAGTTGGTGATCATGTGTAGAAGATCTTGATTGACACTGGTAGTTCTGCCAATATTTTGTTCATGAATACTTACAGGAGAATTGTTGATCCCCCGTAATTTGTCGGTCGGATAGAACTATTATGGGTTTCACGGGGGCAATAACAGAAGTTATCGGAGAATTCGAGAGTGTAGTGGATCTTGGTCTTCAAAGCAAGTTTCGGGGAGTGAGACAGAGAAAGCATAACAACTAAAGGGGACTCTCTAAAAAATAATGCCTTTTGATGATCCGAGAGAATCCCCCAAACTTTTGGTGGCTGATGATGATTATAAAGATTACGAGTACCCTGATAGGAAAGTTTCAAAGATTAGAATAAATCTTCATTTTGAGTTAAAAATTGATTATGTTTTTATCTACAAAGCTAAACATGTTTGCGTGGTGTGCAGAAGATGTAACAAGGGTGCCTCAGAGATAATTTGTCATAAACTGTCGGTCAGAAACAATGTAAGGACTATCATACAAAAAAGAAGACCTTTTTCTCAGGAGAAATCTGAAACAATACTTGCAGAAGTAGAGCGGTTGTTAACCATATGCCACAATTGAGAGTCGCAATATCCTTTGTGGGAATCAAATCCAGTGTTGGTAAATAAAAAGAATGCAAAATGGCGAATGTGTGTGGATTTTACGGATTTGAATAAAGCTTGCCCAACTAACCCTTTTCCAGTGCCTCGAATTGATCAACTAATGGATTCTATGTCAGGAAACCGGTTGCTATCTTTTATGGATGCTTATGCAGGGTATAATCAGATCAGGTTGGATCCACAGGATGAAGAAAACACTTCGTTTATTACTAGGAGAGGTTTGTATTGTTACAAGGTGATGTCATTTAGTCTGAAGAATGTGGGGGTAACTTATCAGCGCTTGGTAAACAAAACTTTTGCGGACCAAATCGTGCGAAATGTGGAAGTTTACATTGATGATATGCTGGTTAAGAGTTTAAAAGATGAAGATCACTTTGTTGATTTGGAAGAGACTTTTAACAACTTGAGAAATGTCAATTTAAAGTTAAATCCGGGAAAATGTATGTTTGACGTTAGATCCGGAAAGTTCCTCGGTTATGTGGTGAGTGAAAGGGGAATCGAGACAGACCCGCTACAGATTAAATCTCTAACAACAATGACTCCTCCCTGAAATTTCAAGGAATTTCATATATTGACGGGAAGGTTGGTAGCGTTGAACAAATTTATTTCTTAATCCTCGGAAAATTGTGCATCTTTCTTTCAAGTACTTAGGAATGCAAATACGTTTAGTTGGACAAAAGAATGTTTTGAAGCGTTTCATCATATTCAAGAATACCTTTCATCCGCAGAAATACTTTTTAAACCATTGTTGGGGGAGAAATTGGCTATCTATATAACAGTTTCAGATTGCAATCAGTGCTAAGTTCGTTCGAGAGGAAGAAAGTGCTTTGAAGCCAGTATATTACATCAATAAGAGTATGTTAGATGCAGAAAATCGATATTTGAAATTGGAAAAATTAGCTCTTGCTTTAATGACAGATGCTCGAAAAATGAGACCATACTTTTAGGCGCATTCTATAGTAGTTTGAACAACATTCCCTTTTAAAAGTTTACTGTTGAGGCCGGATATCTCGGGGAAAATGACAAAATGGTCGGTCGAGTTAAGAGATTTCGATATAGAATTTGAGCCTCCAACAACTATTAAAGCTCAAGCTTTGGCGGATTTCTTAGTCGAATTTCATTCGGAGCGTTCAAGTATGGAAATTGATGAGCACAAAGTTGAGGTTGAGTGATTAATTTAACAGATGGAGGGTCGAACATATCTGGAAGTGGAGCTGGAGTATAGTTAATTTCCCCGGATGGGGTAGCAATGTTTCAAGATATTCGGTTTGGCTTTAAAGCGACAAACAATGAGGCAGAATATAAAGTGGCTTTAGCAGGTGTAAAGCTGGCTCAGGTATGTGGAGCAAGGAGGGTTATATATTTGAGTGATTCACAACTTCTGATTAATCATGCATTGGGAGAGTCGGAGGCACGAAAAGATTATCTAGTCAAATACTTGAAATCGTTGAAAGATTTAGCACTTGTTCGACGAGAAGAAAATTCTGGGCCAGATTCTTTAACAACCGCTTCATGTTTAGAGGGTTATCCATGGGTGATTACACAAAAGTATCATTCGATTACCAAAGATACACAGTAATCGCTGATAATAGTTGAAGAAAACTTTCAACGGGCAAGTAGTGTTGTGACAAATGATTGGAGGTCGAAAATTGTTGACTTCTTGGAAAAAAATGTGTTAGCTACGGATAAGTTGGTGGCAAGGAAAATATGTTTCAAATATCATGGTTATATCGTCTTAGGAGGAGTTTTGTACAAGAAATTGTTGAGTAGACCTTTACTCAGGTGTTTTGCTAAGGATGAGTCACAAATCGTTTTGTCAGAACTGCATGACGGAGAAGGGTCTACACAATGTGGGTATAAAGCTTTGATTCGAAGGGTATTTTTAGATGGGTATTACTGACCAACTATATCTAAGGATGCAAGAGAATTGGTGAAAAGATGTGCTACATGTCAAAGGTATGTTAATATAATTCATAAACCTAAGGTTCTCTTTGACAATATTTCTGAAGCATTGACATTCGATCGGTGGAGTATTGACTGGGTTGGCCCGTACCAATGGCAACTGGGGGAAATCAGACAATAATAGTGTCGGTTGATTATTTTTCTAAATGGATGAAAACAGATCCTTTAGCGGGAACGAAAGCGAAGGGTGTCATTAAGTTTGTTGATTCAAACATTTGTTGTCGATTTGGATAACAAAGAATTCAAGAATTTTTGTGTTGCTAAGGCCATAAAGTAATGTTTTTCAGTTCCATTTCATCCGCAAGCTAATGGGAAGGTGGAGGTTACTAATAGGATGATCCTTGATGGTTTAAAGAAGAATTTAGAAGGAAAGGTTGGGAATGGCCTGACTATCTACAGGAAGTACTTTGGGTGTATTAAACAACCCCTCGAACATCGAGTTCAGAATCTCAGTTTGCTTTGGTTTATGGAATGGACGTTATGGTTCCTTTGGAAGTTATTTTCTCATCATATCGAGTGACAACATATTCTGAGGACATAAATGATCAAAGAAGATCACTAGAGTTTGATTTGGTGGAAGAAAAAAGAAGGTGTGCGCAGTTAAAATATTTACATTACCAAACGCTAATAAGAAGCAGATATGCTTCGCGAGTAAAACAAAGGGAATTTAAGAAGGGGGATAAAGTGCTGCGAAATATTTTTCTTCACACCAAGGAAAAGAGCCTCCGAAAATTAGGACCCAACTAGGAAGGTCCTTATGAAGTAACACAGAAAGTTAAGCATGAAACATATCAATTGAAGGATAAAGAAGGAAAAAGCCTCAAACATTCTTGGAATATAGAACATCTAAAACTGTATCTTGAGTAAGGATGGAAATATTTTCATATTTTATTTTGTCTTTTTTTTGTAATACATCAACGGCATACTCTTTCCTACCATGATAGGCATAAGAAGATTTAACGAGGTGCCATTTTAGCTGATTAATGCATATGCAGTTTTTGCCTTGAAATTTTGATTTTGAGCTTCAAGTATTATCCAAATAAAGTTGGCACACAACTATTATCATGTCTAGCAAAAGTTGACATACAACTATTATTATATCCAACAAAATTTGACATACAACTATTACTATATCTAACGAAATTTGGCATACAATTTTATCATATCCAATGAAAGGCTTTGATCTATAATAGTGGGTTTATGAAGGATATAGCAAACAAGGTTATGCAAAGTTTGTTGGATTAAGTGTACATTCATCGGAAAACATTGGTAGCGTTTCTACAAAAGACATAGCAAATAAAGTTGTATGAAGTTTATTGGATTAAGTAAACACTCCTCGGAACACATTAGGAGCATTTCAAAAATTTCCTCGGATGATGAGAGGTCTTATACAAGAAATCCTCAAAAATAACAAGGACTTATACAAAAAAGTAAAAAAAACACAACATTAACTACTTAACGATTTTGGAGGAGTCACTTTCTTCAGAGTTTGATGTTTCACTATCACTAACGACAATACCAGATGGGCGATTTTCTGGAGGGACAACTTTCCAAAAACTACCCAAGTCATAATCAGGGTAGCATTCATGGATTTCTGTGATTAACCCTGAACGGATGGTAGCATGCCTTGCATTCAGTTTTTTACACATTTAGCAGTGTATGCCTCTACAGCGGCGTCTTTTTCTTTCTCAAGATTCCTTATGAAATTTCTCTTCCACTATCCTCTCAAAATCTTCGAGGCAATCTTTAAAACCTGTTGTTGATAGTTGATGTGCTTTTTTTAGAGCCACAATGAGTGTTTCTTGAGCATCGGTTTTCTTTTTATAGAGGTCCCTTTCTTCTTGGCAACATTTCTACAGAAGCAGAACATAACTTTCTAAGGCAACCAATTTTTTGAAGATAGTATCGGCCTGGTTTTCTAAAGTAGAATGTTTTTGTTTGATCTCTTCAAATTTGGAGGAAGCAACTGAATCCTTGAATTTGTAATTATTTTTCCTATCTTCCAAGTGTTGCATCTTTTTCGCCATGGTGACTGAGGTATGAAGCAGTATTCCAATACTATGGTAGAAGTCGTCTCCTTGAGGAACTTCGAATGAGCTGCTAGGTGAACCCATTTCAGCCGAGTTAAAGCTCGAGGTTTCCCCGGTTAGAATAAGTGTATCAACAGCTTGAGGTGGTTGACTTCGGGGAATAAGAAGACGAGGTAACTTTGGGGAAATATCACTGTTTGGTTGAAGATTTGGTGAATGATGAGGACTTGGTGGAGAATTTTGTGTTTAGCCAGAATTATTTCCCTCTTGATCTCCAGCATCTTCAGATATTTCTTGGATAGGCTCCAAAAATAATTTGTTTCTTCTTCGGTTCTATTTTCTTAACAGGGTGAATATACCTTTGTTGGTCCATAAAAGACAGAGCTTGTGTGGATTCGAAGGAGATGATTCAGAGCCTGTCTCCCAATATCCTGAGAAGAAAAGAACTTCTACTTCAACTTCTTGTCAGCTTCAAGTAGGTCTTTCACTACCTTTTTACCTCGGCCAAATGTGAGTTAATAGAAAGGGAAAATGGATTTTTGGCCAGACCAGAAAACCCGATGAGCTCTTCCGACAAAAAGTCATTCTCATAAATTCTTGATGCCATGATACATGCCATACGTGTGTACCACATGTTAGGACCTGCTTGGGTGGGGCAAAGGTTGATTTTGGAAAAGTATTCGATAAAAAATCGATCCAAGGGGTACCTTAACCCCAAATTCATGACATCTATGTATACGACACATTTTTCGTCTTTTACAAACAAAGAAGTTTCACCCTGGGTCGGAAATCTAATGTTTATATAGGAAGGAATCCCCCATCGAGTCCTCAGCATAATTTCTTCGGCAGGATGAAAATATTTGTATTTGATATTGTGAAGAATTACCAAGTGCTTGTTTTATATGCCCCAGATATTGTTGCCAACAATGATATCGAGTTCGAGGGGGAGGGTGATGTCATCTTTCGATCTTGGAGTTATTCTTAAATACAGATCTGCGGTAGTTTCAGGAAGGTTGATAGTCATTTGGTTGAGAGCCACAATGAGTGTTTCTTGAGGATCAGTTTTTTTTATATAGGTCCCTTTCTTCTTGGCAATATTTCTACAGAAGCAGAACGTAACTTTCTGAGGCAACCAATTTTTTTGAAGATAGTATCGGCCTGGTTTTCTAAAGTAGAATGTTGTTGTTTGATCTCTTCAAATTTGGAGGAAGCAACTGAATCCTTGAATTTGTAATGATTTTTCCTATCTTCCAAGTGTTGCATCTTTTTCGCCATCGTGACTGAGGCATGAAGGAGTCTTCGAATACTATGGGAGAAGTCGTCTCCTTGAGGAACTTCGAAGGAGCTGCTAGGTGAACACATTTCAGCCGAGTTAAAGCTCAAGGTTTACCCGGTTAGAATAAGTGTATCAACAGCTTGAGGTGTTTGACTTCGGGGAATAGAAAGAGGAGCTAACTTTGGGGAAATATCGTTGTTTGGTTGAAGATTTGGTGAATGATGAGGACTTGGTGGAGAATTTTGTACTTGGCCAGAATTGTTTCCCTCTTGCTCTCCAGTATCTTTGGATATTTCTTGGATACGCTCCAGAATAATTTGTTTCTTCTTCGGTTCTATTTTCTTGACCGGGTGAATATACCTTTGTTGGTCCATAGAAGAGAGAGCTTGTGTGAATTCGAAGGAGATAATTCAGAGCATGTCTCCCAATGTCCTGAGAAGAAAATGAACTTCTACTTTCACTTCTTGTCAGCTTCAAGTAGGTCTTTTACTACCTTTTGATCTCGACCAAATGTGAGTGAATAGAAAGGGAAAATGGATTTTTGGCCAAACCAGACAACCCGATGAGCTCTTCCAAAGAAAAGTCATTCCCATAAATTTTTGATGCCATGATACACGCCATAAGTGTGTACCACATGTTAGGACCTGCTTGGGTGGGGCAAAGGTTGATTTTGGAAAAGTATTCGATAAAAAATCGATCCAAGGGATACCTTAACCCCAAATTCATGACATCTGTGTATACGATAAGTTTTTCGTCTTTTACGAACAAAGAAGTTTCACCCTGGGTCGGAAATATGATGTTTATATAGGAAAGAATCCCCCGTCGGGTCCTCAGCATAGTTTCTTCGGCAGGATGAAAATATTTGTATTTGATATTGTGAAGAATTACCAAGTGCTTGTTTTCTATGCCCCAGATATTGTTGCCAACAATGCCATCGAGTTTGATCGGGAGGGTGATGTCATCTTTGGATTTTGGAGCTATTCTTAAATACAGATCTGCGGTAGTTTCAGGAAGGTTGATAGTCATTTGGTTGAGAGCCACAATGAGTGTTTCTTGAGCATCAGTTTTTTTTTATATAGGTCCCTTTCTTCTTGGCAATATTTCTACAGAAGCAGAACGTAACTTTCTGAGGCAACCAATTTTTTGAAGATAGTATCGGCCTGGTTTTCTAAAGTAGAATGTTGTTGTTTGATCTCTTCAAATTTGGAGGAAGCAACTGAATCCTTGAATTTGTAATGATTTTTCCTATCTTCCAAGTGTTGCATCTTTTTCGCCATCGTGACTGAGGCATGAAGGAGTCTTCGAATACTATGGGAGAAGTCGTCTCCTTGAGGAACTTCGAAGGAGCTGCTAGGTGAACACATTTCAGCCGAGTTAAAGCTCAAGGTTTACCCGGTTAGAATAAGTGTATCAACAGCTTGAGGTGTTTGACTTCGGGGAATAGAAAGAGGAGCTAACTTTGGGGAAATATCGTTGTTTGGTTGAAGATTTGGTGAATGATGAGGACTTGGTGGAGAATTTTGTACTTGGCCAGAATTGTTTCCCTCTTCCTCTCCAGTATCTTTGGATATTTCTTGGATACGCTCCAGAATAATTTGTTTCTTCTTCGGTTCTATTTTCTTGACCGGGTGAATATACCTTTGTTGGTCCATAGAAGAGAGAGCTTGTGTGAATTCGAAGGAGATAATTCAGAGCATGTCTCCCAATGTCCTGAGAAGAAAATGAACTTCTACTTTCACTTCTTGTCAGCTTCAAGTAGGTCTTTTACTACCTTTTGATCTCGACCAAATGTGAGTGAATAGAAAGGGAAAATGGATTTTTGGCCAAACCAGACAACCCGATGAGCTCTTCCAAAGAAAAGTCATTCCCATAAATTTTTGATGCCATGATACACGCCATAAGTGTGTACCACATGTTAGGACCTGCTTGGGTGGGGCAAAGGTTGATTTTGGAAAAGTATTCGATAAAAAATCGATCCAAGGGATACCTTAACCCCAAATTCATGACATCTGTGTATACGATAAGTTTTTCGTCTTTTACGAACAAAGAAGTTTCACCCTGGGTCGGAAATATGATGTTTATATAGGAAAGAATCCCCCGTCGGGTCCTCAGCATAGTTTCTTCGGCAGGATGAAAATATTTGTATTTGATATTGTGAAGAATTACCAAGTGCTTGTTTTCTATGCCCCAGATATTGTTGCCAACAATGCCATCGAGTTTGATCGGGAAGGTGATGTCATCTTTGGATTTTGGAGCTATTCTTAAATACAGATCTGCGGTAGTTTCAGGAAGGTTGATAGTCATTTGGTTGAGAGCCACAATGAGTGTTTCTTGAGCATCAGTTTTTTTTTATATAGGTCCCTTTCTTCTTGGCAATATTTCTACAGAAGCAGAACGTAACTTTCTGAGGCAACCAATTTTTTGAAGATAGTATCGGCCTGGTTTTCTAAAGTAGAATGTTGTTGTTTGATCTCTTCAAATTTGGAGGAAGCAACTGAATCCTTGAATTTGTAATGATTTTTCCTATCTTCCAAGTGTTGCATCTTTTTCGCAATCGTGACTGAGGCATGAAGGAGTCTTCGAATACTATGGGAGAAGTCGTCTCCTTGAGGAACTTCGAAGGAGCTGCTAGGTGAACACATTTCAGCCGAGTTAAAGCTCAAGGTTTACCCGGTTAGAATAAGTGTATCAACAGCTTGAGGTGTTTGACTTCGGGGAATATAAAGAGGAGCTAGCTTTGGGGAAATATCGTTGTTTGGTTGAAGATTTGGTGAATGATGAGGACTTGGTGGAGAATTTTGTACTTGGCCAGAATTGTTTCCCTCTTGCTCTCCAGTATCTTCGGATATTTCTTGGATAGGCTCCAGAATAATTTGTTTCTTCTTCGGTTCTATTTTCTTGACCAGGTGAATATACCTTTGTTGGTCCATAGAAGAGAGAGCTTGTGTGAATTCGAAGGAGATAATTCAGAGCATGTCTCCCAATGTCCTGAGAAGAAAATGAACTTCTACTTTCACTTCTTGTCAGCTTCAAGTAGGTCTTTTACTACCTTTTGATCTCGACCAAATGTGAGTGAATAGAAAGGGAAAATGGATTTTTGGCCAAACCAGACAACCCGATGAGCTCTTCCAAAGAAAAGTCATTCCCATAAATTTTTGATGCCATGATACACGCCATAAGTGTGTACCACATGTTAGGACCTGCTTGGGTGGGGCAAAGGTTGATTTTGGAAAAGTATTCGATAAAAAATCGATCCAAGGGATACCTTAACCCCAAATTCATGACATCTATGTATACGACACATTTTTCGTCTTTTACAAACAAAGAAGTTTCACCCTGGGTCGGAAATCTAATGTTTATATAGGAAGGAATCCCCCATCGAGTCCTCAGCATAATTTCTTCGGCAGGATGAAAATATTTATATTTGATATTGTGAAGAATTACCAAGTGCTTGTTTTATATGCCCCAGATATTGTTGCCAACAATGATATCGAGTTCGAGGGGGAGGGTGATGTCATCTTTCGATCTTGGAGTTATTCTTAAATACAGATCTGCGGTAGTTTCAGGAAGGTTGATAGTCATTTGGTTGAGAGCCACAATGAGTGTTTCTTGAGGATCAGTTTTTTTTATATAGGTCCCTTTCTTCTTGGAAATATTTCTACAGAAGCAGAACGTAACTTTCTGAGGCAACCAATTTTTTGAAGATAGTATCGGCCTGGTTTTCTAAAGTAGAATGTTGTTGTTTGATCTCTTCAAATTTGGAGGAAGCAACTGAATCCTTGAATTTGTAATGATTTTTCCTATCTTCCAAGTGTTGCATCTTTTTCGCCATCGTGACTGAGGCATGAAGGAGTCTTCGAATACTATGGGAGAAGTCGTCTCCTTGAGGAACTTCGAAGGAGCTGCTAGGTGAACACATTTCAGCCGAGTTAAAGCTCAAGGTTTACCCGGTTAGAATAAGTGTATCAACAGCTTGAGGTGTTTGACTTCGGGGAATAGAAAGAGGAGCTAGCTTTGGGGAAATATCGTTGTTTGGTTGAAGATTTGGTGAATGATGAGGACTTGGTGGAGAATTTTGTACTTGGCCAGAATTGTTTCCCTCTTGCTCTCCAGTATCTTCGGATATTTCTTGGATAGGCTCCAGAATAATTTGTTTCTTCTTCGGTTCTATTTTCTTGACCGGGTGAATATACCTTTGTTGGTCCATAGAAGAGAGAGCTTGTGTGAATTCGAAGGAGATAATTCAGAGAATGTCTCCCAATGTCCTGAAAAGAAAATGAACTTCTACTTTCACTTCTTGTCAGCTTCAAGTAGGTCTTTTACTACCTTTTGATCTCGACCAAATGTGAGTGAATAGAAAGGGAAAATGGATTTTTGGCCAAACCAGACAACCCGATGAGCTCTTCCAAAGAAAAGTCATTCCCATAAATTTTTGATGCCATGATACACGCCATAAGTGTGTACCACATGTTAGGACCTGCTTGGGTGGGGCAAAGGTTGATTTTGGAAAAGTATTCGATAAAAAATCGATCCAAGGGATACCTTAACCCCAAATTCATGACATCTGTGTATACGATAAGTTTTTCGTCTTTTACGAACAAAGAAGTTTCACCCTGGGTCGGAAATCTAATGTTTATATAGGAAGGAATCCCCCATCGAGTCCTCAGCATAATTTCTTCGGCAGGATGAAAATATTTGTATTTGATATTGTGAAGAATTACCAAGTGCTTGTTTTATATGCCCCAGATATTGTTGCCAACAATGATATCGAGTTCGAGGGGGAGGGTGATGTCATCTTTCGATCTTGGAGTTATTCTTAAATACAGATCTGCGGTAGTTTCAGGAAGGTTGATAGTCATTTGGTTGAGAGCCACAATGAGTGTTTCTTGAGCATCAGTTTTTTTTATATAGGTCCCTTTCTTCTTGGCAATATTTCTACAGAAGCAGAACGTAACTTTCTGAGGCAACCAATTTTTTGAAGATAGTATCGGCCTGGTTTTCTAAAGTAGAATGTTGTTGTTTGATCTCTTCAAATTTGGAGGAAGCAACTGAATCCTTGAATTTTTAATGATTTTTCCTATCTTCCAAGTGTTGCATCTTTTTCGCCATCGTGACTGAGGCATGAAGGAGTCTTCGAATACTATGGGAGAAGTCGTCTCCTTGAGGAACTTCGAAGGAGCTGCTAGGTGAACACATTTCAGCCGAGTTAAAGCTCAAGGTTTACCCGGTTAGAATAAGTGTATCAACAGCTTGAGGTGTTTGACTTCGGGGAATAGAAAGAGGAGCTAGCTTTGGGGAAATATCGTTGTTTGGTTGAAGATTTGGTGAATGATGAGGACTTGGTGGAGAATTTTGTACTTGGCCAGAATTGTTTCCCTCTTGCTCTCCAGTATCTTCGGATATTTCTTGGATAGGCTCCAGAATAATTTGTTTCTTCTTCGGTTCTATTTTCTTGACCGGGTGAATATACCTTTGTTGGTCCATAGAAGAGAGAGCTTGTGTGAATTCGAAGGAGATAATTCAGAGCATGTCTCCCAATGTCCTGAGAAGAAAATGAACTTCTACTTTCACTTCTTGTCAGCTTCAAGTAGGTCTTTTACTACCTTTTGATCTCGACCAAATGTGAGTGAATAGAAAGGGAAAATGGATTTTTGGCCAAACCAGACAACCCGATGAGCTCTTCCAAAGAAAAGTCATTCCCATAAATTTTTGATGCCATGATACACGCCATAAGTGTGTACCACATGTTAGGACCTGCTTGGGTGGGGCAAAGGTTGATTTTGGAAAAGTATTCGATAAAAAATCGATCCAAGGGATACCTTAACCCCAAATTCATGACATCTGTGTATACGATAAGTTTTTCGTCTTTTACGAACAAAGAAGTTTCACCCTGGGTCGGAAATATGATGTTTATATAGGAAAGAATCCCCCGTCGGGTCCTCAGCATAGTTTCTTCGGCAGGATGAAAATATTTGTATTTGATATTGTGAAGAATTACCAAGTGCTTGTTTTCTATGCCCCAGATATTGTTGCCAACAATGCCATCGAGTTTGATCGGGAGGGTGATGTCATCTTTGGATTTTGGAGCTATTCTTAAAGACAACTCCTCAGAAGTTTCAGGAAGGTTGACAGTCATTCGGCTCGTTAAGGCTAAGGAAGACTCATCGGTGTTTTTCTCAACTGGCTTGGGGATTTCTGATTGGTATGAGTTGGAAGATTCAGCCAATTTTATTTGCCTTTTAATTTAGTGTCATCAGATTTGATTGACTGAACTTCTTCATTAGTCACTGCGACTCTTGGTAATTGTGCAGTATCTTCTTGTGTTAAACTTCGAGGAGGAATGTCCGGGGTGAATCTGGGACTTCCTTGAGCAGTTATAGAAGGAGTAGCATATAAGTCCAACCTAGAGCCTTTGGCTTTCTGTTGTTGAGGTTGAGTATCAACCTGAGATTGGACATTGCGGCTTCGAATTTCGGAGGGGGAGCCTTTTGAGTGTTTGTATTCCCTGGAATGTTTCTTATATTTGTGATGCCTTTTTATTTTGTCAGAAGATATTTTGTGATGCTTATCTTTCCCCATTAATTTGAGGCTATGGTTAAGGGTCGAACAGTTGAGACTGAGAGCAGATGTCGAAAGGAATGACAGCAGAAGAATGTTTTGGGGGAGGCCACGTGCCGTAAAAAGTGGTGACAGGTGGCTCGGGTGTATGATAGATGTAGGTGCCAGCAGCTATTTTCTCTTTGAACTTTTGACTGATAAGCAGCCACTCTGGAATCGGACGGGTTTTAGGGGGCATAAGTTGTACTTTCTCTCTACAAATATTTTGGCAGAGCTTTATCTCTCTAAAAGGTGTGTCTAGAGAATGAAGTGGGAAATAGATTTTATAGAAGAAAGATGGGCTTCAGAAAAAGGTTAAGGCCCATGGACGCATGGCTTGTTTGCCTAGGGGTATAATGGGTGAAGTAGGTGTAAATGTTTTCTGGGGAAGTGTCAAAGATCGTCTAAAAGATATTTGTCACGAAAAGAGACACACTAAAGAATGTGAATCGATTTGATGTGACAGAAATGTGTTCATTGGAATTGCCATAGTTTTCTTTTTGTTACGTCATTACTAAAGAAAAGGCGGGAAAACGTTTGGTATGGGTTGAAAGATTTTTGTGAGGTTCGAAGAGATATTTTTAAAAGTTCGGGGCAGCCTACGAAAAATTGATCTTCGAAAGACATTTGGTCTAAAATTCATTCGTATGAGAACTTTTTGGATAAGACATTCCCAGTCTTTCTCAACATTCGTTTTTACAAAGACTGAGGGGTTACATATATAGATTCATATTGAAAAAATCGAAGAAACTCAAAGCAAAGGAATCAAAATTTCCGAAGAGAATGTCTGAAGAAGGCCAAGCCAAGAAGCAACCTCCTATGGAGATTTTTGAAGAGAATATACGAAGAAGGCTAAAGTTAAGAAGCAACCTTCTAATGAAATTTTTGAAGAGACTTAAAGATAAGAAGCAGTTCAAAGAATACCCAACAGTCCTTGCCAAAAACAATTTCACAAGGACTAGAGGGCTACTCATAAGGGATAATGAAATATGAGGGAGTTTATTACAAAAAAGAAAGTTTATTTAGGAAAGATTGTTAATTATGTAATAGAAAAGGACTAGTTTAAAGCAAACAATAGAAGTAATGACTAGTTATGCAATTACTAAGTTGTTAGACTTGTGGGACCTTTTATTGTACTATAAAAGCACCACCTTATTCTGGGAAAGAAGATGATTGATAAACAACTATATTTTCTCTCTCTAAAAGTGTAGAAGCTCTCTCTCTAAAACAATTAACTAAGTAATCTTTAATACGATATAAGTCCTCAAAAATTTGTTTGACTCTAACCCCCCACCCCCCTCAAAGACTTCTTACCGCTTCAACACCAATTATTTTATCATACCCTGTTTGATACAACAAATTAGCTTAACTACCTTTATCACTCATAGCTCTCTTGATAATAACTTCAATAATCTATACAGCAACTAGTAAATCATTTTCGTAGGGCGTAGCTATGCCTCTAGAATCATTGTTAATAAGCATCAATGCTAGTGTTTGAACTATATTTAAGTGCATTACGACTCAACAATAATATAAATTTTTAAATCTTTTTTATGTGTATTTTTTATGTATGTAATGTCTCGACTAACACATCCCCTCTAGAAATAGTCCAAACATAAGCTTTTTATTTTCTTGGACCATCGTCATTATCTTTCTCACTATTATCCATAAAATCAATCAATTTATCATTATCAATCAACATTTGTATTTTATATCTTAGCTGAAAATAGTTTTAGTGGCATGCCCATAGTCACAATGACAAACACAACAATATCTTATCGGTCTATTATTAGTTGGAACAAATATAATTGAATCATCCTCTATTTTATCATAAATCGGAGCAATATACATTGCCAATGGTGTAAACCTTATGTGGGGATTTAACATAATAATAAAAACAAGATTGCATAAGTGGTTCTTTGATAATTTCTTGAGCTCTTCGTCAATCATCTTATTTCTCATTAAAAATGTTATTTTTTTACTCTAATGACTTTGTACACAATTCTACCTCGTTTTCTTTGAATTTGATAAACATCTCAACAAAACTCCGATAATATCAATTATAAATTTAATAAAGTCCTCAATCAATTCTCTCTCCGTCGGAAGTCCTCTATTGAATGCTGCCAAAAGACACACATCCTTACAACTTTTGAAACTATTCATCTCTTGAACAAAATTTTGAGAAACAATTCTTAAAGATTCATCATATTTTAGGAGTAACGTCATGATATAATCTCTATCTCGTTTAATTATTTTATTTCCAATAAAACGATTTTTGAATGAACCTTATAAATCATCAAAGCTATTGACAGAATTTGATGAAATATTATTAAATGATGGTAAAGGATTCCAAGATACGATGCAAAATTTGATGAGGGATGACCTCATCAAATAAATATCAATTATTGTAGAGACTAAACAACTCAAGAATTATAACAAGATAAATCTCTCATTGATTCTTTTTCCCAGATATTGTTTACCCTTAAATTAAAGATTACATCCTTATTTATAGTCTAATAAATCCTACAATATAGAGACGAGTAACACGTGTAATACCAAATACATGATATTTATCCATTACAAAATATTACATTTTCCTTCTAAACGTTTAAGGTATATTGGTAATATAACATAATAGCTTGAATGCTTAGTAACCCAACTAAATGTGATATTCTCTTCATTTATCGTATTGATATTTTATCATCGAAATCTAAATCATTTAACTCGTTTACCATTCTTGTTTATGTAAATCATTTTACTTTGTTCATGTTCAAGTTATGTTGAACACGTAGTTTTACGCCATCCATATCATCTTGGATTGTTCAAATTATTTTATTTATCCAAATCGTTTATTCCATCCTTGTCGTTTTAACCAATGGTATAATGTCTTAGCTATAATTGTACTAATATATATAGTGATATGAATAGTAAAATATTATTATAATATTTAAAAAATAAACTAAAAATCAATAATTAATTGAAGAAAATGATGACACATATTCTAACCAAAATAATTAGATGAAAGAAGAAGAGGAAATCAATAATCGTTGGAGATAACTTTAAATTTCACCCAGTTGAATATCTTAGATAACTAATTTTTCTTCTATCGTAAAAACATGCCAAAAGAATATTGGCAACAATATTTTCATGGATAATTATAAAGTCTTGAATATTTTCAAATTGAAATATTTTTGGGTCTTCATCAAAAGTCAAAACCAAAGTTTCTTTTTAAACTTTTAAGAATGAATTTTTGCCTATTTTTATGAACCAAAACTAAACCGACATTCAAACTGTTAGCTATTTACATGCATTTTTAAAATTAAAAAATAAAAAATCAAATAAATTTTCAAAGTAAGGACACCATTTGAAATAAAAAAAAATCGATCTTACCTATCATATCCTTTTATCCCTTGACCACGTGCACTCCGCACCCTCATCTTGACAATATATTGTAAGTGCATTGGTGGACTATTCAATAAAAAATAGAGAAAAGTACCAGTAAATACCTTCTCAACTATTTAATTACCCAGTGGTATCCGCTTTTTAGATAGTGCAACTTGGTACCTCGAATTAAAATTTGGACAAAAATACCCCGACCATATATATCCGCTGATACCTCGAGGTGTTTACAATTCTCAGGATATCATTAGAGTTGTTTGCAAATCAGGATTTCTTTAAAAATTATATATATTAAACTATAACGAACCAAACATTACCTTCCCCTCATCAATTCACCGAACAAATCCTTAGGGAGACTTATTTTTGAGTCGAGAAGTCAAACAAATAGGGCCTTAACCTTAAGTACATAAAATTATATGCTCCTGAGTAAGCATACCATTCAAGATCTTTTATTTGACAAGTTCTCTCTGTCCCTCCAACACTTAGGTTTAAGTTCTTCAGTTGTGTTTTCCTCTGTTTAAGGAATTTCCTACAATGAGAGATGACGACGAAGGACCAAACAATTCTGCCTACGAAGTTCAACCCAGAGTACAAACTTTCTTTCTCTCATCAACTATTTCCAAAATTCTTTATTTGCTTTGCTATTTTGGAGTTTCCGATGTTGTTTGATATTGTATGACAATGATAGGTTTTGGAAATAGATAGCCAGCAGGAGCTGGACGATCAGCTTACAATTACATCTACAAGAAATGCAAAATGGTGGTACTCAACTTTCCACAACGTCACTGCCATGGTTGGAGCTGGTGTTTTAAGCCTCCCTCATGCCATATCTCAACTTGGATGGTAATCTTCTATTATTCTTCATTTAATGTTTCGGGGTCTAGCATAGTTTCATATTTGTTAGTGTACAGTAGTTTTATTTTTTTATTTATATATCTATTATCATATTAAATTTTGTTTTTTTATAGCATGTTGGAATTTTTTTAATTTGTGACTATTGTATCAAAATTTAGAATCTCCTTAAATATCAATGTTAGGTACTGTTTAGATTTTAACGATATCAGACTATTAAGCTTATTTTTTCGGACCGGATCGTTCTGTTAAGTTTTTCACCTGATTGAACCGATAAATTTTCATAACCGGATTAAACGTTAATTTTAGTTCGGTTCGGTTCCGATATGATCAAGTTCGATTTGTGTTGGTAACATTCCGATTTTGGTTCCGTCTCGTTTGGTCAAGTTTTATTTTAAATTTAGATCTAATTTTAATTTGATTTTTTAAATATTTTATTAAATTAGATATATAAAACTAAAGTTTTAAAGTTAATCTTTGACTTTTTTTTAATCATTACATACTAATTTTGGTAATGTAATGTATAAAAATAAATTTAAAATAACTAATAATTAACTCTAAATGTTTTATCATTTTATTGGTTTTATCGGCTCAGTTCCAAATCAATTATAATGTTTTATTGATTTATCGGTTCGTTTTCGAATCCGATTTATTGGTTCAGTTTTTTATCGATCTCTGTTTTTAGAATACAACCGTGAACCAAACGGGTAAATTTGTTTTCGGTTCTCGGTCTGGTTCTTACCGGTTTGGTTCAGGTCCGGTTTCCGGTTTTCAAGAACCATTAACAGCCATAGGTGCAGGCTAGAAGTAACTCGTCAACATAGGTGATGTCGGATGAGTACGTGACCAAAGATGTGGTCAAGACTTAGATGCAAATATGTTTGTTGGAATCTATAGGCGAGTTTAGTCGAAGACGTATTGATTGTCTTATATTGGGCCGAAAACTAGAACCAAATGTGTAGAGACTACGCCAAATACATGGTGTCGATACCATCATATGTAGATGTGTGATGAATGCTACGAGGGTTAAAGCTTCAAATGTTGTTGAGCTTAAGTGATTGATTGAATTTGACTTCTTCTATTTGTTAGGTTTTCATACTTAGTTATGTTTTATATTTAAGTATGTTTTCTATTAATTAGACTTCTTATTAATTACATGTCTTATTAGTTGAGATTTCTAGTTAATTAGGTTTCCTATTAATATGAATTTCTTATTTATATGGTATTTATTTTAATATCAAGTCTTTAATATTGATGTTGATTAATGACGTTTAATCTGGAGCATTTTTTAAAGAATTCTAATATTTTTTAATTCTATAAAAAGAAGAAAAAACATAAAGTTAGAGTTTTGTAACTCGATCTAATGATATCAGTGTCGATTGACTTGTGAGACGAGTTTGTATTATTTATAGTGAGAGAAGGATATGCTCTTTTTTAGAGCAAAATGAGTGAGAATTAAAAACTGAATAGAGAGTTTTGCGAATCATATTATCTTTGTAATTTGTGAGATTTTTGTAACACATCATGATTGTGCTTTTTGTGTTTGGAGAGTCTTTCTGGTAGCCTCTTTGTTTAATTAAAAATGTGTTTGCTCCTTGCGGATGTAGGATTATTTCCATAATATAAACCACTTTAATTATCTTGTGTATTTTTAGGTTTTGTTTATCAAACATGAAGTTTATTTATATTCAGATGATAGATTTCCCAATAGCTGGTGTGGTATGCGTGAAGCAACAAAAAAAAGTAGATCGATCGATGATCGGAAGGTTAGAGTAATAGATCTCACGTGGAAACCGAAAAGTCACAAAAGATGAGTTTCATAAAGCTTAAACTATAAATATTCTATGAATCAAATGATTTTAACCTCTGGAGAGTTAAGGCTAAGGCTTACCTATTATAGAAGGGATTGGTTGTTGTTATCAACGACAACTCTACATAGTCCGATGTTAAAGTATTGTCTAGCTTAAATTTCCATAATACTGAGCTGAGATTAAGTGTTATGTTATGTATATGAACAGATTACCACACCGAGGATATTGAATCGGTTGAAGGTGATTTATATGAAGAAATCATTGTCAAACATATTATATAGCAAGATTCATATTTATATGATGTTTATGGATAATAACACAAAGATCTAAAAGAACCTAGATGTTTAAAATAGAATCATACTTGACTTGAATATCGTTAGTATAAATATAAATGAAGATGACCAAATAATCATCCTCCTAATCTATATACTAAATGAGTACACACATTCTATGGACACCATGTTCTACTACAAATATTACCTTACGATAACTAAAATAACTAGCTCATTGAACTTAAATATCTTCAAACGAATATTGTTCTGAATAGGAACTCTAAAGGCCAAGAACTGAGTGTGATGGGAAGGTTAATAGAGAAATACTCAAGTAAGACGAGAGGAAAGTCACGCTCTAAGTCCAAGTAGTTTGTGACTAGTTCTAAAGTGACGTTGTGGGTATTTAATAAGAAATTACATATCAATAGGAAACGTTAAAAGAAATAAAAGGGCAACAACTATCAGAACATTGAATCTCGAGATGTTGGAATGTTGTCTGATGACTGTGAGTACGTTGATGGGTTAATGACTTCTTATTCTTCTAAAATATATAGTTGTTGGATATGGGCACATCATTCCACATGACTTTCCCATAAGGATTGGTTTGCAAACCCGAGAATTATTAACGGTGGAAGGGTCATCATCGGCATGACGAATCTTGTTATGTCAAAGGAATCAAGATTTGGGCTTAAGTTGTCTATATGACTTAAGAGATTGATTAAGAACGTAAGGTATGTACCTGAATTTAAACGTAGTCTTAATCTATTATGATGTTAAATGAGGAACGGTTTACCTATAAGGGTAGACATAACATACTTAGAGTCTTGCAAGGCTCCCCTGTAGTTATAAAATCTTATATGACTAATGATGTAGTAGGTTTTGATGGATCTTTAGTGGCAGGGGATGTGTCTAGTGTGGTGAATGATTCCACCAAGTTTTTGGACCATCAATTAGGGAATTTAAGTGAGAAGGGATTTGGTAAATTAAGTAAACATGGGCTATAAGATGGTACCACGGTTTAGAAGCTGAGATTTTTTTAAAGTTATTTATTGGGTAAGAGAAAAATGGTAATGTTTATACCTACTAACCAGACAACCAATGTAATACTTGATTACGTTTATTCACACTTTTGGGGTTCGGTACAGAAAT
The DNA here is from genome assembly GCA_036936605.1 of Limnanthes douglasii subsp. nivea. Lineage (NCBI taxonomy): Eukaryota > Viridiplantae > Streptophyta > Magnoliopsida > Brassicales > Limnanthaceae > Limnanthes > Limnanthes douglasii. Next base: position 289,251,410 of record JAUPFV010000005.1, read on the forward strand.
CTATAAAAGGTGATGCAATGTAATCTATACTTTTGATAGATGATTATTCGAGGAAAGTATGTGTTATACATTTACAGACCAAGGATGAAGCTTTTGCTTCCTTTGTGAGGTGGAAAACATTGATATGGAATCAAATCGAAAAGAATGAAACGAACCTTCCTGGAAATGTTAAACACTAAACCATGAGTGGGACTTCTCAGCATAATAGGCTTGTTGAAAGAATGAAACGAGCCTTGTTGGAAATGGTTATGTGTATGCTTCATACAAATGGAATGTACCGAAGGTTCTAAGGATAAAAAATGACAACAAATGCATATATTATCAACATGAGTCCATGTATGTTGCTTAAGTTTTTTTATCCTCAAGAGGGTTGGACTAAGGAGAAACCAAAACTGGAAAACTTAAGAGTGTCTGAATGTGCTCCCTACACACAAGTGAAGCAAGACAAGATTCAGACGAGAGCATTAAAATGTTTGCTCCTCGGCTATCCGTAAACAATAAATGGTACAAGTTGTGGTGCTTTGACCATGTAAGTCAAAATTTTATGATAGACATACCATTAAAAATGGAGTATAGACTCAACCAAGTACTATCGAGAAAAGATATGAAGTTGATGATGGATATTTATTCTTATCTAAACAAGAATATATATATATATATATATATATATATATATATATATATATATATATATATATATAATCTTAAGAAAGTTACGTATGTATGCAACCAAGGCAGTTGAAACTCTCATTGGTTCCAAGTTCAAACTTAGTTTACTTAATCACCAACCAAAGTTGCATATAAGAATTATATGCTCCAAATACCTTATGCCAATATTATTGGTCGTATTATTTATGCTATGATTTAGACAAGACATGAGCTTTCTTATATTGTGAGTGTTATGAGCAGATTCATGTCTAATTTGGGGAAGCCACATTGGCATGCACTCAAGTGGTCCATGGGATTGTATTATAATCAAAAGGATACGACTGATATAATGTTAAGAGGGTATGTGGACTCTGATTTTGCAGGTTGCCTTGATACAAGGAAGTCTACTTTGGGTTATCTATATACTTTTTTGTTGGAGGAGTGGTTAGTAGTAAGTCTTGTATACAAAAGGTAATTTTTGTCATTTACAAAATCTAAATATATGGCTACTATGGAACCCATGAAGGAAGTTATTTGGTTGAAGAGGTTGTTAAGTGAAATCACTAGTGTGGAGCAAAATGTGGTTATGTTATGTGATTATAATAATAACATTCACTTAATAAAGAATCTCAAAATTATATGATAGAACTAAACATGTAGATATAAAGTTACACTTTATCTAAGATGTGTTGAAAATATAGCAAGTCAATGTGCCTAAGATTGCTAGCAATGAAAGTCTTTCAGATGCTCTGACCAAAATATTGTTGTGTTGACAATAGCAACAATTGACCTTTGCAACGAGTATGTATTCTTTCATGTGAGATAAAATTCTAATTTTTTTTAAAAAAAGAATTGAAATGAGAGATAAACACTGAATAAAGAGTTTTGTGAATCACGTTATCTTTATAAGCCTAGAGAGTTTCTGTGAAAAGTGAGTAAACTTGGTCATTTATCCCACATCGCCAAAACTTATAATAATATACAATATATAAATGTATGAAATATCTCTACTTATTAAAGACGGTTTTGGAAGTGAACCAAACGGCAAAATCGTGAGGCTTCTCATTGCATAAATATTTTTTCACTTTATTTTCTTCTTTTTTTATCAACTTGGGTATCCGAGTTTATGAGTTTTTTTATTATAGTCATTGTTCGATTTGATCCTATTTTTTTAGTTTCTTCCTTATAAATAGAAAAAAAACTCATTAATTTCTCATTCATCTCTTAGATCATCTCTAATATCATCTCTCAAACAATATTGTTCTTCCAAAATCTCTCCAAACTAATTACTACAGTTACTATTATAATATATCACCAAGATATTATTCTATATTATTCTTCTACAATCTTCGATCAAAATTTGTAATTGATTCACTCAATCCAGTTTTCTTGGTCGTTGAAGATTATTGGTAATTTAAGTGCTTTCGATACTCTTTCTTTTCTTTTATTTGTGCGATTCTTTTGTATTAATTTTATTTACTAGTTTTTTTTCATACATATAATCTCTCAAATCGAGAAAAAAATTATGGAGCATAATTGATAAAGTTTACACTGATGATAATCAAATAGAAATTGAGATCCTTGTTGACAAAACTATATCGTATTTTAGATAAGTCGTGATATTAACTTATACTACACATTATAAGAGAAAAAATATATATTATCCAAATTATTATTATTATTATATTCTTTTAGAATGTCTATTATAACTAATATAAGGGAGTTCTCCAAAATATGACGTAGTTTTATTTTCAATAATTTCAATTTCAGTTTGGTGGTCATCAGTCTACATTTTATCCAAGCTCCATAGTTCATTTTCCTTAGTTTGAAAGACTATAGTAGTTGTTTGAGAAGTAACATTTGTAAAACTCATGGTGCGCAAGAATATGAAATGTGAAAGACTTAAATTAATAAAAAAATTATCTTTCAATCTCATAATGTATGAACTTATCATAATTATTTTACCACATATAAAAAAAGAAATTATAACAAGTTATACTATAATTGAACTATAACAATTATTTTATCAACTATAAATAATGGTCAGAATATAACAACATTTGTAATACTTATAATTAAACCATAATAATAAAAAGTTAGGTATTCAGATCTCCTAATACAAAAATTATAATTTTTATGAAATATTTGGTTTTGATTTTGTTAAATGGGTAAGAGTTAGAATTTTGAAATTTTTAGTTTTAAGAAAAGAACTTCTAATGAAAAACATGATCCAACATTTTAAATATGAATCATTAGAAGAAAAAAAAAGAATGACATATATTGCTTCTTTTAAATGAAATTTGAATGCTTTAGTATATTTTATTTTTTATATAAATTTTTATATTATCTTTAATGTTACATTATTGTCTTATATCTTATCTAATTCATATATGTTGGTTCAAGATCCAAAATTATTCTTGTTGCAGAAGAATCATTTTATTCGTTTCGGTGTAAAAAATTAAAAACGTTCATACAAGTACCTATGGCATACCCTGAGGAGATACAAAGACTTAAATAAAGTCACAACTAAAAGTTGTGGATAAGTAGATACATAGAGTAATCATCCACATGATAATCATTACTAAGTAGCAAATAGCAAGTAGAATGTCCAATGGGAACAAAAAAACATCAGATGATCCAAGTAGTGTGAGACATGAAGCATCCCAAAGTAACCCGAGAAGATACATAAAGGCTACAAGAAACAAAACAATAAGTTAGAATAGAAAAATTACATAGGCTAGCGAATCTTGGTTCCATAGAATCGAAACCGAAGATCAGATAAAATTATTGTGGAAACTAGAGAGGAAATGACGGGAAGGGAACCAAAGACTCTTGAGTTCCTCTCACGCCAGACGTGGTAAATAATCGTTCCAAACCAAGTGCGCCAAATATAATGGTTTCCACAGTGAGACCAATTTGACACCTCTCTAATCCAAGATTACCTGCAAGAGGCAGTAATTTAAAAAACCAACTTAGAACTTGCAAGTTCCAAAGACTCTTATAAAAGCTACATTCTTAGAGGATATGAGAAATAGATACTCAATCAGAGTTGCAGAGGATACAACCTGGTGGATTATTAATGCCCCAACTCAAAAGTTTGTCTCGAATAGAGAGCTTACCGTGGATAGAAATCCATAAAATAAAATAGTGATGAGGAATGTTAAATTTATTCCAAACTAACCGGCCCACCCAACAATGAGGGTGGGCATTCAAATGACGATTTACATGTCCTTGATGATGAAGTTGGGTTTTCCAGCCTTCAGGATCTAGAAGTAAACATCGTTTGAGATGAAGTTGGGCGGGGGAAGAGTGAGAATGAGGTTGTTTATCTCCTGAATATTAGACCCGTTCCTAGGAGTGATCGACCTGAGGTTGGTAGGCCAGTTCCATTGACCATCGAGGATGATATTAGAGACCTTAAGGTTTTTGTCAAACCTTGAATCATTGATGATGCTAGAACCATAGTGATAAATCATGGAGGTAGAAAAAAGCCAATGATCATACCAAAATGAGGTATTCTGACTTACCAATAACAACTCTATACAAGTTGTTGGCAATAGGGCAGAGACGCAAAACTTTCCTCCAAGCCTAGGACGGGGAAGAGCCAAGCTCGAGATCCTAAAAGTTTTTTATTTCTATTTTGTCTAATTTAATCCAGTCACTACATATAAAGTGTTTAATGTTACTAATAATACACCAAAGATGCTTAAGGACAGCCACCTGATTCCAAATTTTAAGGTTTAAAATTCCAAGGCCACCCTCACTTGTAGGAGTGGTGATATTGGTCCAGGAAACTTTGGCACCATAGTTTTCATGGCATGGCCAGACCAGAGGAAACAACAGAGATGTTGTGTCAGCTCTTTAAGATTCTTAGAGGGAAGGATAAAGATAGATGAACAATAGACTTGACCAGCAAACAAGACAGACATAATGAGTTGATGTCTTCCAGCATAAGAGAGGTGCTTGGAAGTCCAAGAATCAATTATTGAAGTAATTTTGTGGAGAAGAGGACGACACTCTGTGTGGGAGAGTCGGTCAATGAGAAGAGGAACTCCAAGGTATTTGACAAGGCGAGAACCTTCACCAAATTTTATGATGGAGAGTAGCTCATAGCGAAGGGGGTTATCAATGCTAGTAAGAAAATTTAACTCTTAGAGAGATTGAATTTTAAGCCAGAAAGGGAGTAAAAGTCGTCGAGACCCTCTTTGATGAGGATGAGTGAATTGGTGTCACCATAAAAGAAGATCACGAGGTCATCAGCAAAGCTAAGGTTTCTGATTTTAAGCTTATGACATTTCAATTTGAATAAAAAATTTGGGTAATTTATTTCCTCTTTAAGGATGCTAGAGAGGACTTGCATAATAAAGAAAAAGAGGAAGGGAAAAAGCGGGTTGCCTTGTTTGAGACTTTTTCAACCATGGAAATTGTCATGAGAGTCTTCATTAATAATGATGCTATAGGTGGGGCTAGAAATGCATTTGATGATCAAGTTTATGATTTTATCAGGGGAAGTGCATCGTGACAAAAATATCCATGATGAGATGCCAGCGGACATTATCAAAATCTTTTATAAGATCAATCTTAAGCAAACTTTCTAAATCTGGTATTAGAGTGATAGCCCATCAAGAGCTCTTGGGATAGGAGAATGTTATCAGAAATATTCCTACCAGCTACGAAAGAAGATTGTGAGGAGTCAATGAATTATGGGAAGGAATCTTTCTACGACGTGGCAACTTAAACAATAAATTTTCGTCTCATATTTGGTCTTTCAATCTTTTGTCAATAATATTTATCTTCTAAATTTGAATATTGTTGGTAAAAAATTGAATGTGTATTATTGACAAAAGATTAAGAAACTAAATATGAAACGAAAATCTATTGTCTGAAGTTCCATGTAACCGCTCCCGAAAGATTGCACGCGCAAAAATCAAACTAGCAAAATTTTAGAATGTAAATAATTGCGGAAGAAAAAAACTAATTCCGTACAAACAGAAAATATAAAAGGGACTATCTACCAAACGCGATAGTCTAGGGACTGCCAACGGACATTTGAAAGTACAGGGACTATCTGCCACCAAACACGATAGTCGAGGGACGACACACTGTTTAAAGCCTTAACTTTCCAAATTTGTCAAACTCTTAAAGATGAGTTGCTGCTTCTATAGTGTTGAAAAGTCTTGCAAGATTACATTACATTGACTGCCTCTTTATATAATAATAAATTCTTACAAGTTGTATGCCGAACGTAAACTTTAATTTTTTTTCTATAATCATTAAAAAAGAAATCTTGATATAGTGACAAAATACCATATATGCATACAATAACATATATTCACCATATATTCACCAGTCCTCCTGAAGGTGTCGACGTCATCCAATGTACTGAAGAAAAAGATGGTAAGCTCTTCTTACCAGCTAGGAATAAGGCTCCTAGTCATCTTGACAAAATGAAGAAGAAGAAGAAGAAGAAGAAGAAAAGTGGAGATTCCTCTCAGGGACTTCCCAATGCGGGTAGTTCGGAGTTACCAGGAGAGATTAATTATGCACTATTGGAGGCTGTGACAGTAATAGTTGGTGCGGAAGAAAGGCCACCACCTTCCCCAAAGATCAAGAAGAAGAAAAGGGTTAAGAGACATCAGGCTGGTAGTGATGACAGGTGAGATAAGAAAAAAAAAGTGGCTACTGGTTCGGAGATCATACTTCGATCCGAGATTATTCCTCCTAAAATTCCTATTGAAGTTCATACTGAAGAAGAATTCCATGTTGGTCCTTCCTCTCTAGTGTTCCTTACCGTTGACCAGCCTCCTGTTGAAGTTGAGGTTAACTTAGATGATATAGGGAACTTATATTTCAGCGAGTTTGACAAAGAGGATTTTGATCGAACCTTTCCTCATTCATCCAACAAAGTCAATGCAGTGATTCATGATGGTGAATCTTTTGAAGTGTCCAATGAACACGATATATTAAGATATGCAGTTTTGGGCTACATCAGACCCATAGCCGACTTAGAAAGGCAAGTCAGAGCCCAAACAAAAGATATTACTACCCTTCAAACTGATAATCAAAGTTTAAAGGTTTCCCTTGCATCCGAACAGAGCAAGGTAGAGACTTTAATCAAAGACAAAAGACAATTGAACACTGAGTTGAAACAAGAAAGGAAGATCGAGAAAAACACAATCCAGTTATACTTAAATGCAAACCTCCACCTCTTAAGAAATTAAAATCTCGAATGATGCATTGACTAAGGAAAAGGCTACCAATGAACAATTGTCTAAAGAGAAAAAAGAACTACAAGATCTTCTCAAGAAAATAGACAATAAAATCACTGCTTTGAATGATACAAAGGCTCAAGATATAGTTGCAGCCAAGAATTAATATGATGAATGGGTGTTGAAATCTATGGAACGAAGGGAAAACTTAGTTAAATCTGATATGGTCCTTTTGTTCCATGAAACTTTTCCTAAACGATCTCTTAGAAAGTGGTAGGCCGTTGTGCCAGATGATGAAGTTCATTATCATACTTTAGCATAGAATGACAAATATAACATGACTTCGGAAGATTCCGACTCTGATGATGATGCTGAGGAGGGCTCAAGCGATGACAGAGAAGAAAAAGAAATAAACAATGTTGATAAGACAATTTGAGGGAACAAGCCCTAAGGTTAATTCATTCTCCAGTCGTATGCTTTGAACTAAATTTCGTGGATGGCAAGGCATTTTCTTGTTTTATTTATTTTTTCTTTGTGAACTAAAGTCCTTGGATGGACAAGGAATGTTTTGTAAAATGGGTGGAACAACTTTGATGATCCAACCAGTATTTCATATCATCTTTACTTTCGTCTATTTTGTATTTTATCTTATCTTTTTAATGCTTCCATTAAAATCCAAACGTAATTAAAATATAGTAAACATTAATCACATATGAACTCAATTAAATATTTCAACTATTTATTCATTCTTTAATATGTTTGAACGAATCACAAGTATTCCATCTGACAGTTAGAAGTGTTTAACCAGTGTTTAATTTATCCGACTAGTATTTCAAGGTGTTTAATGGGTGTTTAACATGTCTGATGCATTCACAAATATTTCAAAGTGTTACACGAGTGTTTAATTTATTCGATGCATTCACAACCTCAACAATTATTTTAAAAAGGAAACGGAGAGTATATTAATTAGGATTCGGACACCTCATTGAAACCTCCCATCGCCACCAGGGTAGGAAAGAGTATGCCCTCAAATATTTACATTGAAACACAAGAAAGTAAATATTTACAAAAAAGAGATTATTCTAAGTATAACCTGAGGTGCTCAATATTCCAAGAATGTGTAAATGGTTGCTTTCTTTGTCTTGGAGTCTGTACGTTTCTTGCTTGACTTTTGCAGATATTACGTACGGACCTTCCAAATTTGGAGCTAGCTTTCCGAACGGTGTCTCCTTGGTATGAAAGAACACTTTTCTTAATACTTTGTCCCCTTTTTGAAAATCTCATCTTTTAACTCTAGATGCAAATCTGCTTCTCATCAACCCTTGGTAGTGTGTTGTTCTTAAATATGTTACCCGTCTTTCTTCAATTAAATCCAACTGACTTCTCATAGCCAAGCTATTATCCTGTTTGGAATAATTTTGTACTTTGAATGAAGGAAAAGTACCTTCTGTGGGGGTAATTGCATCCCTCCCATAAACAAGATCAAAAGGAGTCTCCTGAGTAGTTGAGGAGTGGTTCGGTAGACCCATAACATTTCTTGTAAATAAATTGGCCATTTTCATGCTCCTCGTTCCAAATTCTTTTTTAAACACTTCAAAATTGTTCGACTAGCAACTTCAACATGTCAGTTAGCCTGAGGATGAAAAGAGGAAGAGAGGCAGTGTTGAATTCCTCTTGAGCTGCAAAAGGCTTCCATGTCTTTGTTGTCAAAGTGAGGATCATTATCTGTAGTAATGCGCTTCGAAATTCTGAATCGGCTGCACATATTGGAGAGAATAAATTTAATAATTGTCTTAGAAGCTTTTCCTGACAAAGGGGCAGCTTCTATTCACTTAGAAAAGTAGTCTATCGCCACAATTATAGTTCGACAACCACCAGAAGCCATTGGAAAGGTTCCCAACTAAATCCGGTCCCCTTTGATCTATCAAAAGGTATTGGTTTATATACTAATTCCATGGGAACTGCCACCACATGGATTTCATTTCCATATTTTTGACAAGGGTCACATTTTTTTACCAAATCTTTAGCATTTGTCATTATAGTAGGCCAGTAATATTTTGCTAACAAAACTCTCATAGTTAAAGCTTTATAACCATTGTGTGGTGACCCTTATCCATCGTGTAATTTTGATAAAACATTTTAAGATTCTTCAAAACCAAGGCATGATAAGAGAGGCCTGCTGAAAGACATTTTATAAAGAACTCCTCTTAATATCAGAAAACTTCGACCATTGTATTATACTTTCTTAGCCAAAATCTTATCCGAAGGTAAAACTCCATCGGTAATAAACTATTGAATTTCATATCTCCAATCTTTGGATTGCAAACCGGATATATAAATACTCTCTTCAACTTCACCCTTTTTTTCTTGAATTGAGTCAATGGAAGGACATTTTTGCATAATGATCCAAGGATATGATTCAGAGTAAGATATGGTAACCAAAGAATATACCATAACGTTTTCCGATCTAGGGACATGTTCATATCGGATGTCTTTAAATCTTGAGGCAATTTTCTTAATAACTTGTAGATACTTTATCAAAATATCTTTTTTGGTTGACTAACCTTGGGCATGATTAATAAGTAATTGAGAATCACTTACTAACCTGATTATTTTTGCTCCACATAATTGAGCTAACCTTAAACCAGCTATGGCTGCTTCGTACTCTGACTCATTATTGGATGCCATGAAACCAAAACATATAGCTTGGTAAATAGTATCATCATAAGGTGAAATTAAACCGACCCGGCTCCACATCTCATTGTACTAAACCTGCTATTTGTCTGATCTACTCATTCTTTATGAAACTTGTTTTTTTTTTGTAAGATCTTTGAGTATGAATTCCACCAAAATATCAGCTACAACTTGAGCCTAGATTGCAGTTCGAGGTGAAAATCGATATTATAATCTCCAAGCTCAACCGACCATTTAGTCATCCTCTCTATATGTCAGCCTTTTGTAGCACGTTCTTTAAAGGAAAAGACGTTCGAACTGTTATACAGTGTGAGGCCTTTTGGAAGTGGATCAAAAGAAAACCCATGCTGCCTTTCGAGGCTAAAGCGGATAATATCGTACTATTGTTTAGATCGAAATGTTCGTACTTATATACGGAAACGGAATATGTGGTACTCATATTACCAACAAATGGTATCAGATCCAGACACAAACATAACACAATGATGGTGAAATTCTCATATGCCGAACACGATGAACCAACAAGTCTAGCTCAATGTGAATGAGCTGCTCTAGAGATCCTAGTTCAGAGTGTTCGTGGCTCATCAAGCGGTGGTATTTGATTGAGTGCGTGGCGGCTAAGGAACAAGACAATGATGGTCTCCATATACAATTACTAATGAATATACATCCATATACGAGTTTAGTACTAATGACTTCACTTAAACTCAAATGTTTTGTAATAAGAGCAAGAAAACCGTAATATCACAAAAATAAGGCCTACTACAATGTTGGAGGGTTAAATCAGGTAGTGCTATTGTCAGAATTCCAGAATTTATAGTGCTTGGCTTGGTCCAGAATCTGCTTAAATCCTCCAATAGGTCCCAAGATCATTAAAAGAACCCCAAGAACAATGCAAATCTGAAACATTTGAAGTTAAAAATGTCAAAATAGAAATAAAGAGATAATAAAAGAGCAATCAACAGAAAAAATATTTACCCAGCTGGCACACCAAGACAAGCTAAACCTCCGAGTCGGTCTTATTATTAGCCAAATGATGGAAGGGAGCTGTGGAGCAGCACAATGAAAACTATTACTATTTCGTATCAATTTTGCCGATAAACATGTGGCCGAGTAGTCAATTATATTAGAAGGAGTGTAGCTTACGAAGTACGTTGTCGGGGCGAGAACAAATCCTCCAAAGAAAGCAAGTAGGCCACTGAAGAACGGTACCGCCATAGCAATAATCATCGTCAAAACTACAGTAATGAATTACTTCTTGTTAGGCTATGTGTCAATATATCTCACAACGCCCAAATACATACAGTGGCGCCATGAACCAATACATATATATTTGATACTTAAAGAACTTACGGACAAAAATGCTGCGTACGATGAAACTGTGTAACTTTCTGAACGGAAAACGCAGCTTGTATGCCAAATATGATTCAAAAATGTCAAACACCGGCATTGCATAAACCTATATAACAAAACATATCTTATTATTTAGACCTTAGTCATAATTTGATCGATGTTTTTAGTACTATATCGAGTTTGGTATATTACCTGGTAGCTCCCTATCAAATGAACAACAACAAACATGTTAGCCACTGCAATAAGCCACTCAGGCTTCTTTAATTGAACTAATATGTTGTCTGAAACTTGATTTCCAAATCTTTTGTATCCAATTACTGCGACGGGAAAATAGCAAAAGGCTACAATAGCGTAGGCAACTACTACTCCTTTCCACATAGCTTTTCTTGATGGGCGCTCCGGTGTAGACGGTAGTGTCGCTTGTATTTCTAGCACTACGTTGTGTCCGGCATATGCAAACGCAACTGTACCTAAGCCGCTAAAGAAGCCAAAGGTAGTTTCTGCTGTAGACACGGATTTATAGCCGTAGTCTACATCTTTATGTTTAGTAGGCGTGCTGGCCACGGTTGCCGCCCAAGCAATCGTGGAGTAGCTGCGTAATTGAAAAAATATTTACAAAATGAAACCAGTAGTTTAATAATATCTCACTAAAATAGATATAAAGGCGAAAGATATTACCTCACGGACATGATAGCTGCTGCGAAAGAGACACTGGAGATGGCATTCAAATTTGGAAGATGCGAAATTACGAAATGAACAGAAGCAAAGATCATGATGAAATACTTGAGATCAATATGTGGTTTACATTCTTTACAGACAAGCTCATGGAATTTTTTCAAAGATTGGCCTCCAGTTACCATGTAAACTATACACGCACTAAGTTGAACAAGAAGTTGTTGAGGCAGCACAATGTATAGACCAAGTTTTCCGCCAAAAGCATACTGACCCAGTTCATGGTACCTATCGAACCTCCTACCCGGAATCATTTCATGCATCTGTACCATTTGCCAAAGAGTAAAAAGGGTAATAATCCATGACAGAACCAACACGACCACACCTGGGCCCCTGAAAGATACCGGATTCATTATGTTCAGAGTGTTATCCCCTTAAATATAGGGTCATTCTACTTTTTTGCGATATTGTGGAATTTGTCATCGACTATCACATTTGGTGACCGATAGTACTTGACTTTCAAAAGTCTGCTGGTAGTACCTGGACTATCAGCTTTGGATAAAGTTAGTCCACCAGATCTTTTGATTCATGTGAACCTACCACCTGTCATCATATTTACCAAAATTTTATGACTATGATGACAGGTAGCATGTTCATATGAATCAAAAGATCTGATGGACTAATTTTATCCAAAGCTGATAGTCCAGAAACTACCAGCAGACTTTTGAATGTCAATATACTATATATCACCAAATATGATAGTTCACGGACGATATACTATTCAAAGTCCAACATAGTGGTAAAATGAGTTATGCAAATCCATATAGGTGATAGATGTGTAATCCGTTTTGGAATTCTTATTAATTATTTGTAGGTATCTCAATTGGTATAAAAATATTTGTAATGGACCAAAATGGTTTTTAACCTAAAACAAACAATATCAACGTGCGAAAATCGGTGTTGTTCATATAATTGGAATATGTGGTCTCGTTATTTCTAATATCAATTGATTGATAAAATATATTTCAAAACGAAATCATATCATTTGTCACATATTGTAATATTATATATTTTAGTATAATTGGATCGAATACTCGACGAGTATAGTTATTTCAAAACGAAATCATATCATTTGTCACATATTGTAATATTATATATTTTAGTATAATTGGATCGAATACTTGACCAGTATAGTTATAATATTTTATCGAATAAATCAAAGAAAATATAATACACACATATTGTGATTAGCGGATTCTGTATTTGTTGGATCTAGATGTTGTTAGATCTCGATTCAATTTTGTTGGATCTAGACGTTGTTGGATCTCGAACTAGTTTTGCTAAATCTCGATCCTGTATTTGACCATTTCGCCCTTCATATACCTCGCTCAAAAAAATTGTTAATTTGTCAAAATCAAACTTCACGGTACTTGTTAATGCACTTACTAATTCATCTATGATATTATATGTTTTTTAAAATTTCGAAATATATATATATATTTATTTGATTTATAGTCGGTTGTATTGTTTAGGCTAGATACACATTTACGTTTTTAGATATTTATTTGTATAAAATGGGGTTGAAATGCAAGATTTGTATTTGTTGAACAAGTCATGCTTATCGAGAAAGTGAGCACCTATAAGGCATGTGGCATATGTGATTGTAGCCTATAAAATTGCTATATAGTTTTTTCTTAGGTATATTTTTTATTTTGAAATGTCACTCAAATTAATTTTTGTTTTTTTAAATTTTATTTTTACGGATTTTATATTTTGTTCCTCTTATGTACTATCAAAGCTTCATATATGTTAGATATGTAAATGATCAATGGTATATAAATAAAAACATATTTAGATTAGTATGAAGTCTTTGGAAGTAGACCAAAAGCAAAATCGTGCGGACCTTCGGACTCAGAGAATAAATTACCATACTAGTGCGGAGATCGGGTTGGTCATACTTATATACGGAAGCAGAATATGCGATACACAAATTCCAATCAGATGGTATTAGAGCTTCAAGCCAAAATCAAAGACGATGTGGGTGAAATTCTCCGATGTCGAACATTCATGAACCATCACTCATGCTCAATGTGAATGATATGCTCTATAGAGAACTTGTTTGAACTAGTTTGGAGTGTGACCTGATTAGAGTGACACTTTAGAACACGCTGTGTGGTCTGATGAGAGGGAGCATATAGATTCATTGTAAAGTTCTATGGTTCAAGTAGTGAACCCTAACACAGCCTGATTAGAGTGAGCGTACGGAAGTCAACTGAGAAGAAGGTAAAGTGGAGTTTTGTTCGAGATGAATGAAGGTAAAGTGGAGCTTTGTTCGAGATGACTTTTTGTTAGATACGATCAAAATCTCACATCGGTTAAACTTGGAAATAAAAAATGATATATTAATAATAGTATATCTTATCTAGTAGAAATCCTTTTGAAAGTGGAAAAAAACAAATTTGTATGAACATTCGAACCCAAAATGAAGGATATCATACCAAGACGAAGACCGATACACATATTCTCAACGGTTCTAAACCCGACTTTGAAGTGTGTTTTAATAATAGTCCCTAGAATAAAAAACCTAAATTTAATAATAATAATAATAATAATAATAATAATAATAATAATAATAATAATAAATAATAATAATAATAATAAACTATCACAATAACAAATATGAAACTATTCTAGATTATGAAACATAAATAGAAGAATAATATAGGATTACCATCCAAGTTGGGACATGGCATGAGGAAGGCTCAAAACACCAGCTCCAACCATGGCAGTGACATTGTGGACAGTTGAGTTCCACCATTTTGCATTTCTTGTGTCATCTCTCTGCAAAACTTATAATCGTCTTACAAAGTTTTCTTGTCATCATCATCCATATATACTTGATACTGTAAATTGGCTATATGTTCACATAGAAACTGCTAAAACAAACAATATTGAAAACTCCAAAATAGAGAAGAACCTTGGAAGTACCTAATGTGTTTGAAATGAGGTTGAAAGAAAGTTTATACCTCGTCGACATTGTTTAGTTCGGGTTCATCTGCCATTGTAGGAAATTCCTGAAACAGAGGAAAACAAAACAGAGGATATCAAACTGAATCTTAGAAAGTGAAAGCCTGTCAAATTATAGCTATATACAAAACTTTAAGACCATACAATATTATCTACTATGTTACTTAAAGACACGATTTGTCTGACTTCTCAACTCAAAACTAAGCCAGCTAGCTCCATAAGGATTGTGGAGAAAACCTTCAGAGTCACAAAAATAAACTTTTTAAATTTATCATATAATATTAAAAAGTCTTCGTTTTATATATAAGTGTTCGTAGATCCAACAAATAATAAAATGACAGTATTTATTCTATTTCAAATCGGATTGGTTGAATTTGTATTTTTATAAAATGTAGACATCGATAGTTTTGGAGTATTTTTTCGTCATAATTCAAATGATACTACAAGTCCGGAAAAAAAACAGACATTCTATACATCATATGTTAAATATATGTTTTTCTTTCCGTAACTCGTAAAATAAATTTATAAATGGTGAACTGTACAAGAATATTTACCAAGTTTGTTATTATCGGCTAGTATCTAAAATTAGTAAACCAATATTCGGATCTAAGCTAAAAAATCACAAGTATTTTTTTTTTAACAAAAAAAATCTCTTCTTTTTATAAAAAGTCGTATCCTTCAATCGTAGTTTGGAAAATAATAGTAGGAAAGCATCGTCGGTTTTGTTCATTAAGATGAGCAAAACTAAATTCATTAATGATATTTTTTGGAAAAAACAATCGCTATGTCTAGTAGAACTCCGCTTCATTATGCCTCGTTTTGCATCTATCTACTCTAATCATGTCTGGTCTCGCATTATTTAATAATATATGGTCTCTCAACATTATCATGCATAGTCTCGCATGTTTTAATAACGTCTGGTCTCTCAATTTTATCATGCATGATATCGTATGATTTACTAATGTATGATCTTTCAACTTTGGTCTCACATAATTTTATAATGCATGGTCTCTCAACTGTATCATGTCTTGTCTCGCAATTTTATTATGTATGATCTCACATGATTTTATAATGCCTGATATCGCATAATTTTTGTATGATCTCGTATGATTTAATAATACATTCTCTCGTATGATTTATATGCCTCTTCTCACATAATTTATGGCAAAAAAATTAAAAAATGTCATCAATGGATTTAGTTTTATTCGTTTTAAAAAACAAAATCGATGATACTTTTGATTTTTTTCCGAGGTTCAATTTGAAAGATATAGACTTTAAAAAAAATAAAGAACATAATCTTCGGTTCAAAGAATGAGAAGTGGTTATGTGGTTGGTGACGAAACATGAGTATTTAAGGTATTATTAGAAAATTGGTATCTTGATTGAGTTAAGTACATAAAGTCTGTATTATTTAGGTAATCGTGAAACTTGAGATACTAGATGAAAATAAATATTAGTGCTGGGTACTTTTTACTTATATTTCCTTTTTATAAACATTATAGTTTATGATTAAAGGGATATGTCTTTAATTTATAGGTGATGACATTTGGTTGTTGAAATTGTTTTAGATAAAGTATAATAAAAATTATTTAGTTTTTTTTATTATTGACCGATTTGTTATATTTCTGTTGAATATTGGTTGCAGCTAGCAACGGTTTTTTGTCTATATATAACAAGTTCAATAATAAATGTACGTAGAGATCTGGGTTTCATGTATTTGGGGTTTTATTAGTTTTGCGAACATACCAAACCTTTTGAATTTGTGAGTAAAGGTGTTTGTAAATCTCTTTGAACAAGTAGATTTTACTAGGACTGTAATCATTTTTGATAGGTAGAGTACTCTACTTTGAAGTACTCGAGGTGGTATATCTTTGTAATCAACATCTGAAATATGTTTCAAACTTGAATAATTTTTCGTGAGTAAGGCCCTTCCATATAGGATCTGCTTCAAGAAAAATTATATAATTTTAAGATGGACTATTCTAAAACCATGGATGAATTCACAAAATCGAACAGCGACCTAGAGAACTTTGTTGTTACATTAAATAAAGAAGATCAACCAATCTTCTAATGAGATCTCTATGAAAGCGTATGGTCAGATGTGTTACACTTTAAAGAATGACAAGGAAAATCTCTTTTTAAAAAGTTATGGAGTTGTTTACTCCAAGGAGTTAGATCTCATGCCTAATGGAAAATCTACCAAACCGAATGGTAAATTTTGAATGTTTGGGGGAGATCGAGTAAAAGAGATATCATCTAAACCAAAAATGGAAAATAAAATCAATGGGCAAGAAGACTTGTTAGATTTGCAACAAGGAGGGTTATTTTATGACTCAAACAAAGCATGCATACCAAAAGGAGGATGACAACAATTATGGTGATCTTTTTGTTAATTTACAAGAATATAAGAATATTGAAATTACTCATTATCTCAAACAATGATCCTAAAGAAGAATAGATTATGGATTTTGGGTGTTCCTTTTTATATAACACAAAGAATGTATATTATTGTTAAGTATAAAGAAATTGATGATGGAAATATACTCATGGGGAATGATATGTCATGCAAGGTGACTATGATTAGATTCATCAAGTTTCAAATGTGGGACGGAATTGTCAATACATTCTTTCAGGTAAGATATATCCTTGAATTAAAAAAGAAACTTGATTTTTTTGGGGAATTTTATATAAAAGAGGGTGTTGTTACAAATCACAAAATGATGTGTTAAAAGTGATAAAGGGATCACTGACTGTTGTAACATCGTTTTGTTTATGCTCCAAGGGACTGATGTTGTTAGGGAGAATACAATTTCCAAAGCAAGGAAAAACAAAAATCAACTATGGCATAACAAACTGAGTCATACGAGCTTGAAGTGGTTATTATCACTAGACAAGAAAGGATCACTGGATAGTAATAAGATATCAACCTAGAGCTCTTTGAAAATTGAATTATTGGTAAGGTTCGCAGACTTAAGTTTGCTGCTATAACACATGACCAAGGTTACACTGGATTATATACACTCAGTAGCTGGTGATAAGGTTATATTCCCATATGGGCAGTATGCCCTTATTCAAGAGCCAAAGGTTTTTTATCAAGGTAGGGTCATTCTAAATAGAGAGGGTCATATTAATAATGACGACCTAGAGTAAACAAATGGATCCAGATTATACCTTGCAGAAAATGACATGAACATGGGTGAAGAAAGAAACTAGAACAAAATTGGTAAATTATTATGACGACCCTAGTGCAGGGTTCATGTTAAGTAAATTAGACAAGCAATATAACGAACCAAATATGAGATTTATGTTGATTAAAGCAAACAACGAGATGGTTAACAAGCCATATATGACCCAAATATGGTGATCAAATTGAGTTGATAAATGTAAAAAAGAAGAATAAGATATAGAAGCTTATGTGCTAGAATGAACACTTAAAAACCTTGTAAGACATTATTTAGTATTATTAAAATATCTCAAATAGATAAAGGGTAAACTTGTAATATTTGTAACAAACTCTTTGGTAGATGAATGTCACGTAGCGATTAAGACATGTTTTATTCATCTATTGAATTAAATTTCAAGATAAAATAATAGTATAAATAAAGGCATTGATATCATTGTAAAGGGTTCTAATTTTGTAATCCTAAGAGTAAATATGATGTATTGAGAGTATTCTTTCTTACCTTGAGTTATTTAGCTTAATTCTATAAGAAAGTTTTTGTTAAGGATTTCTACTTATCATCTTTGGCGTCGTCTGTGTAAAATACTTTTCAAATAATCATTTAAACTAATGGTGTTAACTCGTTCCAGAATTAAGAGGAATTATTCTCAATATTTCTTGGTTTTAATGTCCACATCGATCATTTAAGGTGTTCTAATGGTGTGTCTTTGGTTGCTGAAAACAAGGTGGTTCAATGAAGATCAAATATCGATTCACTCGTGGGTGAAAATGAACTAACACGAGTTATATCTAGAGTAGTTTCTCCTATATTTTGTGAACGAAGTTATGATGAATGAATATGGTTTGTCTAATTTTGTCTCGGTCAATCATAGAGTTGAGGAGGTAGGAATCATACCTTTTAATATAGAAAATAATTCACCATTTCAACAAGATACTTTTGGTTTTGGGTGGTCTAGGCATAGGCTTGCTACTCTTAAAGGTTAGGTTTTGTATGTTATTAATAATTTAGAATTACAAATAAATGAGTTGAAACAAGAAAAATACATATTCAATATGTTAGAAAATCAAATAGATGAAGAATGACAAACTAGATTTGAGAATTTATCCAAACGTTTGCAATTATTAACTGAACATATTACTGTATGAGAGAATGAAAATTAGCGCGATGTAGAATATTTAGTATAATAATATTTTTAAAAATATTTAATAAAAATAAGAAATATGAAAAATATTCTAGTAATAGAGTGAATTATGAAAAATATTCTGTGTATACAGTAACACTGTCTCATTTATCTTCGAAAATTCTTGAAAGTGAATTTTCAAATAAGTTTGATCCTCGTAGAATGGACAAGTATGATGGAATTGAAGATCGAGAGGACCATTTATAATCATTCAGAAACATTATTTTTGGATTTAAGTTTAATGATACCATCTTCTATATAGCATTTTCTATGACTCTTAGAGTAAATGCACTAGCATTGGTTCATAATCTTTCTTATATATCTATTAAAATATTTGAGGAATTTTGGACTTATTTTATAAGTCAATTCATTAGAAACAAAGATATAAAGAATGATGAGGATTATATTATGACTCTATACCAAAATCAAGGTGAATGTCTATGGAACTATATGCAACAGTTAATCTAATAAGTGAATAGTTTTAATGGTTGTATTGAAGGAGTGGCTCTAAAAGCCTTAAAAATATATCTATCATCAGAGAGTAAACTACTTGAAGATTTTCTTAATTTTACAGTTAACAACATGGGAAATTTATTAAAAATATCTAATATGCTTATTAAAGTGGAATGAACTGAGAGAGATGATGTCGTAAAAATTAAATATACATAATAAAATATAGGTTTGTCTGATAGACAATGCATTATAGATCAAATACCAATAGAAGACGTCATGTTACCAAACATGCCTAGGTATTCATATAGAAAATTGGAAATAGAAAAGATAGAGGAAGTTAAAGGAAATCGCAAACTGAGAAAGCAATAAGCAAAAAATCATATGATATGTATTATCTCTGCATGAGAAATTCTGGCAGAGACATCTAGTAATTTAAGAAAAATGCATAGGAAAGATCTTGAAGTTCGTAATTTTTTTGTATCTGCAAATATTTTAACAGATTTTTATTTTCGTCTTTGAATTTCACTAATGATGATACATAGAAAGTTAAAGGAAATCGCATCCCAAGAAAGCAAGAAGCAAAAAAACATATGATATGTACTATCTCTGCATGGTATATTCTGGCATGGACATCTAGTAATTCAAGGAAAATTCATATGAATGATCTTAGAAGTTCAAACTTTTGTTGTATATGCAAAAAAATTAATAGATTTTCATTTATGTCTTTGAATTTCACTAATGATGGCTTAAGAGGATTGATTACCCTCACGAAGATGCTTTATTAATTACTGTTGAAAGTGATCTTGTAATCATTAGAATATTTATGGTTGATAATGGTAGTTCGGCTAATGTACTGTGTCAACATGGTTATGAAAAAATGGTTATGGTAACGTTGTATAAAAACATAAAAGAAAAAAAAGTTTTTTTAACGTCATACTAATTGTGTAATGAATGTGGAGCTGCTAATAATAATTGGACACAATAATACAAGAAAAATTGTGGGAACATTTTTTTATGGTGGTTTATGAACCTGGCTCAGTATAATGCTATTTTAGGGCACCCAGTGGATTCATCTTATCATTAATGCTTAAAACATTATGTGGGAAGGCATATTGGAGTGATCAGAGGGAGCCAACAAGTATGTAGAGCATGTTACTCGGTTTATTTATCTCAAAGTAATATTATTGCATATCAATAACATGTCTAATTAAAGGATTACGAATCAGTGAATATTGAAAAACCTTCAATATAAATATGTGAAGAAGTCATCGATGATCCAATGGATGCAGTACGTATAACCTAACCATTATATGAAATAGTGAACGAGAAGATTGGTATTGGAATATTTCAATAATAAATTCAAGTATAAATATATTTAATGTGTATAATCAAATATATATATATATATATATCTCTTCACGTGGAGCATAAATGATGTCATTGGAGTAAGTTGGTCAATCATTTAGAGTAATGTCAATTTGGAAAACAATAAGTGAGAAAATAATAAAATATGTGGAAATAATTTTGTAGGTAATTCATATGAGAAAGTAAAAGTATCCAACTTGGGTGGTAAATCTAATTTTAGTTAAGACGAATAATGCGCAATAGCGAGTTCGCAGTGATTATACTAATCCAAACCGATCATGTCGAAAAGATCATTTTCCGTTCCCTCATATTGATCAATTAGTACATTCCACGATGGGACATGAAATATTATATTTCATAGACTCTTACTCATGTTATAATCTAATAAAAATGTATCACAATGGTGAAGGAAGTGTGAAATTTATGACAAGATATGCTTTAGATTATTAAAATTTAACACCATTCGGATTGGAAAATGATGGATCAACCTACAAAAGGCTCATCAATCGTATTTTTTCTGATCAATTGGGGAAAATATAGAAGTATATATATTGATGATATGAGCGTAAAGAGTAATGTCGAAAAAGATAATATAATGGTATTGTGTAAAATGTTTAGTAATCTCACAATGTTTAATTTAAAGTTAAACCCATTGAAATGTTCTTTTGGTGTAGAGTTTGTAAATTTCATGGTTATGTAATCAGCAAGAAGGGTATCTAAGTCGTCCGAACATATTTAGAAACAGTCTTAACTATGAATCCACCAAAATTTATCAAAGAAGTTTGAAATGTAACACATCATTTTTGGTAAAAGAAGATAACATAATTCAAATATTAATTTATAATGTGAGTAAAAGTCTGTTGGATGCTATAACGAGGTATTTGGAGTTAGAAATTTTGGCTTTTGGTTTGGTAATAGCTGCGAGAAAGATGAGGTCGTACTTTCAAATTTATGTTATATATGTTTGGACTTTCTGTTAAAATGTATTTTGCAAAATCCAAATATTTCAAGTTGTATAATGAGGTGGTCTATCAAATGAGGAGAGTGTGATATAAAGTTTAAATCATGAGTGGAAATTATAGCACACGCGGTAGTAAAATTTATAAATTAATTTAATGAGGATAAAATGGAAAGTGAAATTGAAAACTAAAGCAAAGATCTGTTCAAGAATATAGATCCAACATATTTTAGCATAAGGAAATTAGGAAATTAGATCAGTATGCACGAGAGATTCATATTTTAGCAGAGTTGTATAGGGTGTTACTTTCAGCTAGAATACATTATCAAAAAAAGATAAACGACTTTATTGTCTTGCTTAAAGGTTGGATATATGACTAATATTGTGGCTTCCAAACAATGCAATGGAAAAATTATATCATATACTCGTACTTGAGCTATAGTGTTGTTAGAGATCCAACATAGATTTTTCGCTCAAATTCATCACTTGTCCCCCATGCTCCATTTTTTTTTGTCAAACTAGTCCTTTTCGTTCACTTTTGTAATCGACTAGTCCCCCATGTTTTAAAAAATTTCATGTTTAGTTCCTCCGCACGTGTGATTGCTTAGGAGCTGCCACGAGGCTGCTTAAATATAGATTTTTGGTCTCTCATTTGGTCCCCCCAATCTTTTACTAATAATATCATCCTTTAAATTTGAATATTATTGGTAAAACGATTGGGTGTGTACTATTGATAAAAAATTAAGGAACCAAATATGAGACGAAAATATATTTTTTAAGCTGTCACGTAGCAACTTTTAAGTAATTGCACGTGAAAAGGGAGTGAACAAAAAAAATATTAAAAAGAGGGGACTAATGAGAGACAAAAGTGAACAAAAAAGACTAGTTTGATAGAAATGTGAAACATGAGGTACCATTGGTAATTTTTATCCTAGATTATTCATTGACGATCTTCAAATGAAACGAAGCTTTGTCAACTATTAAAACAGTTTATACAAAATGATATACATATTTAATGTATATTTTTATTATATTAAATTTTATTGAAAACAATTATATTTGATAGCCTGTTTTTTTGTTTAGATTATTTTTCAACCATATGAATATATACGGATGATAAAACTATTCGAGGATATAATGTGGTTTGAGTATGTTATTAGGTGTGAAGACAAGACAAATCATATGCGACAGACCATATTATTTAGAAATTTAACCATATCCAATGCGTATTGTATTATACAATAAATAAAGATTTTATGATATGTAGAAGCCACAACATTTTTGTGGATTGGAGTGATTCGTTTTACTTGAGCTGAGCCCAATAAAATTTAAAGTTATAAAAGAAAGATACGAAAGTGTTTGAAATTTTTGGCATTTATATTACAGAAGCATACCACATCTGTTTTATTCATAGAAGTATTTGGTATGTTGTATTCAATATTCCAGCAAAGCAAAACCAAGTGGTTGAACTAACACTCACGATGCACGAAAATAACATATAGGAGGGCGGTCGACAAGTAAAATGAGCGATATCGATAGATGTCACTCAAAGATAGCAGTGATGCATTATAGGAAACGACTGAGATATGTTATTTGCATATAGAAAAATAACCTATGTGATATATTTGATATTTTTTATTTTTGGATATTATGTTATCAATTGTGATATAGATATGTGAATAGATTTTATTCAAATTATATCTTTGAATATTTAATAAACCAACAAACTAACAACGACAACAAATGCAATAAACATTAGGTAAACTACAAAACAATCACAAAACAATGGATTTTGAAACATTAGGCCGCAGTTTGGTACAATAACATCTTTAAATGTATAAAATTTATATTCTTAAAAAACAAATTCTACCCCATGCGTCAAAATAAGCTTTATTTGTATTTTTCATTACGTAATAAATTTTGAGCCATACGGTCGAAATCAATTGGATTTTGGTTAAAAGAAAATGTAACTAAAATTTACCCAAATTAGATATTTTTTTCTCAAATTAACATAAAGTCATAACAATATATTAGACATGTATTGCTACATTATTAATTGTTATAATCAACTTTGTTTTCAATGTTATCTTAAATTAGTTTAACCTAGTTCTCCATTATTTTTCTAGATATACAACCACACTTACGAACAAAAAAATCTCTCAAATATGCAGTATGGAGAGGAGTACGATTGAATTACAGAGATTTATGTTACAAAAATTTAGGGTGCAAATGATTGGTCACAATATATAAATTGGCTAGTTTTTAGTAGTATATCTCACCGTACAAACATGTTAATAATAGTGAATTTAGAAAGATGGTTGAATATCGAGTCATCAAACCTCAACTCACTGCATAAGAAAATATATGTCATCTAAAATCAAGTGATCCATTCAGATGGAGGATATTATATATTACTATTTACATAATTAATATAATTAAAAAAAATTAATTGTGTTAGCTAAATGATTCATTTTCACTTGCTAAATGATTCATTTTCACTTGTGAAATGAAACTCTATTTTATGTTCGTGAGATAGAATGAAATACCTTTGATACCTTTGAGAGACAAATAAATTGTCAAATCACTTAAATACACTATATACATATATTTAAAAACAAATATTGGGAACTATCATCAAGTTTCCTTTACCATCAATTGAAGAGAAACAATCAAGCGTAGTTAGTTTGAAAATTACATCTTTGCTTCTACCGTAAACTCGGTCATACAAACGTCAGTCTCATCAAATAATCTTCATTAGTATTTGTCTCACATACGGACACCAATATTTACCTCTTAAATAAAAATGATCAATAACCATAAATTATAATGATTACCATGTCTCAAATTTGTTAACCTAAGTTTGGATGCATATATGCAGGGAAATGGTCACAATACAACTAGTCCTTTTTGTAAAATAGAATCATTTATTACTTTTTCGTGCTTGGGTGTCTTCAGAGGTTTGTTTTGGTTTAATTGTATAGTATTTTTGTTAACTTTTTTGTTTTTTTGTTTTAGAAGGCTAAAAATATACGGTGTGTTTGCACTATTAGTTTGTTCGCTGACATGTTCGAAATACAATTTACCATGTTCAGTCCGACTAATTTTAACCAATTTTTTTTATCATGCATATTTGTCTTGAATGATTCTTTTCATGGAAAAACTTGGGTTCTATTTGGATCAAGTAATTTTAAAAAAAATTATGATATAGATCCTCCACTTTTGATCACAATCATGGACCAAACAACAAATTTATTTAAAAGAAAACTTATCCTCGGATTTTCATTTGTTAGAATATCATTTCGTAACAAAGTTTAAGGTTATCTACCTCTTATCGATCATATCATAGTTCATACCAAGGTTGTATCTTACCATGAAAGTTATCTCGTATGCACATGACAAGCCATGCATCAAAAATTAAAATAATTTACCGGAATGAGCCAATTAAAACTCAAACTAGTATGGCAGAATTTGGATATTTTGCTTGATGTTTACCATATAAAAATAAAACATACATTGTAATAAGGATTAAACATGTCAATCAACCTTGTTACTAAGAAACCTGAATCTAAAGTTATAAAATTATGGTGCAACACCGCATAGGCATGTCCAAGAGGAGAGAGAAAAATTATAGCATTTTCTAAAACAAGAATGCCAAAGGTGGATGCTTCAAGAGGAACACCAATTTCACACCTCACAAATCCAGGAGCAAATTATTTGTGTTTAAGGTGAACCCAAGTTTGGAACTTCGATAGCCCCAGACACTTTTAGTGAAATTACAGTCATAGAGGATATGATTAATAATTTCAGAATTAGAATTGCATAAGACACAACGTGGGGGGAGGGGGGGGGGAGATTAATCCCCAACTCAAAAGCTTATCACGGGTTCATAGGTGAATAACTTACCCAGGATCGCAAGTGAACGAATACAGTATTGACGATAAATATTATACTTATGTTATACCAACCTGGCCCACCCGACACATGGGCTGGACGTTCGAATGGCGTGGTAAGTGTCTTTGATCATGAATTTAGTGATTCTAGTATTAGGATTCCAATAATGGACATTGACATTGTCGTAGGTGATGTTGGAGGAGGAAGAGAAAGAATGAGTTTGTCGATCTCTAGGAGATTGCTATGATTCATAACGCTTGGAAGTCTAATATGAGATAGCTAGTTAAATAAAACATTTTGAATTGTTCCCTAAACTTTACGATTATTGTCAAATATTGAGTCGTGGATGATACCTATCACAACAGGTCATCAAAGAGGTAGGAAGTAGCCAATGATCGTATTGAAAAAATTTATAGCATTTCTGTTACCGATCGCCACCCTTTACATATTGCTAGCCAAATGTCTTAGATATTAAAAATTTCTTCGAAGTCTAGTAGCTTTCTCCCAGAATGAGAAACCTAAATATAAAGCTCAAAATTTATTGTTTTTTGTTTTTTGTTTTTTGTCTAGTCGCACCGGATATAGTTGTTGTTATTACTAATTAAGGACCATAAATATCTAAAGACGGCAACATGGTTCTAGATTTTTAGGTCTAGAATTCCAAGACCGCCCTCTTTCGTGGGTAATGTAACAGTGGACCAAAAAACTATCGTAGCCTCTAAGATCTTTATCTCATAGATGGACCAAAAGAAACGACGAAGGGATTTGAAGAGCTCTTTGAAAACTATAGAAGGAAGAATAAAGAGAGCATCAATAAACCTGGTCATTAAAAAGAACATAATTGATTAGCTGAATTCGGCTAGGATAGCAAACATGTTTGGAGGTCCAAGAACCTATACACGAAGTGATGCTAAGAGACAGTCCGTAAGGAGGAGGACTCCGAAATATTTTACAATAAAGGAGCCGTTTTTGTAACCTATAATGTTGAAGGGTCATTTTAAAGATGGACTAACTCCAAAAAAGGAAATATGACTTTTAGCATGACTGATTTGGAGATCCAAAAACGAATAGAAATCATCAAAATCACTTTCAATTAGAATGAAATAAGTCATATTATTGTGACAAAAAATCATTAAACCGTCAGCAAAGCATAAATCGACTATAAAATAAAATCTCTCAAAAATATTTAAACTGCATCAACCTGTAACATACGGTCGTGTTTGTCTACTCTTGCATTATTTCTTACCGTACGAAATTCGTAAAACAGAAGAAAACTGAACCGAAGATATTATACGAGAGAGATATATATCAAATAAAATTAGTTACTAGAAAACATATTAGTTAAGACGTTACTTAAAGACGCTATATTTGATCGACTCCTAAACTTGAAAATAAGCTAGCTCCGTAGTGATCTGTTTGGTTGGACGATTGAAACGAAATCAAAATAGCAACAGCCTGGAAATATCCTTTACGCTGATTACTAGTAGTAAGATGTCATTAATTGTCTTCTTTTGTCGTCAAATGAATGTGGTAGCTAGTTAATATGGTAGACGATTTGTCATACACTCGGAGAATATCTTACTATTAGCTGGCCAAGTGTCTACTTTGACTCGGACAATATCGCACTATTAGCCGGCGAAGTGTCTACGTTACATTTAAAACGGTCGGTACAAGTCGTTGTATAAATTCATGTCACGTAGTTATAAAAAGTTTTGCATGGTTAACATTTTTACATATTTTTTAACACATATTAAAAATTAATCTGTATCTATAAATTTAGTATAATGAAATAAATTAATATATATATATATTATACAAAAATATTAGAAATTTTCGGATACATCCCCATGTAGCAGCGATGAATCTTTCTTTGGTCTTTTTCTACTTGCCGATGATGTTTCAGCAACATTTGTTCCGGTTTTTTAGTCTTTCCTTTCTGAACCATTAGAAATATGGATTGAGGAAATAAGATTTGATGTGTAGCGATTTTGTGCGAAGTATGAAGATAATTGTGAGAATAATGAACAAAAGGTATCCTATTTATAAGTTTTTTTTTTTCCGGTTGCAAATCAGATATCCTAATTTGACAAATCATATATCATATTTGGCAAATCAGATATCATATTTGCAACATCTTTTTTTATTTTATTATCAAACGGGATATCCGATTTTATCAAGTTTTCTTTTTGAATAGTCATTGTCTGATTTAACCCGATTTTGTTTAGTTTATTCTTTATAAATAGAGAAAAACTCATTAATGTCTTATCTATCACTCAATTAATCTCTCAAACAATATTGTTTTTCTAAAATCTCTCAAAAACAATTACTACAATTAATAATATAATATTTAAAAGCAAGATATTATTTTACATTATTCTTCTGCAATCTTCGGTCAAAATCTGTAATTGATATACTCAATCAAGTTTTTATTGCTCATGGATGATCATTAGTGATTTAAGTGTAAACTATATTATTTTGTTATTGCAATAGTTTGATATTTACTTTATTTACTAGCTTTTTCATACATATAATCTCTCAAATTAATAAAAATAAATTATGGAGCATAATGGATAAAGTTTACTGTAATGACCATCAAATTGAAAATGACATTCTTGTTAATAAAAATATGGCGTATTTTGGGTAAGTCGTGATATAAACTTATGATACACATTGTAAGAGAAAATATATATCATCTAAATTATTGTTATTATTTACTTACAATGTGTATTATATAACTAATACAAGGGATATCTCCAAAATACGATATAATTTTGTTAACAATAATTTTAATTTCAATTTGATGGTCATCGGTGTAAACTTTATCCATGCTCCATAATTTATTTTTTTTTAGTTTCAAATATTACAGTAGTTGTTTCAGGCACAACATTTATACAACTCATAAGAGCATGAAGTGCAAAATGCTTAAATCAATAAAAATTAATTTTTATCTTTCAATCTCATAATATAACAACTTATCACAATTTTGTACCACACCTACAAAATAAACAAACTATAACAAGTTATACTATAATCAAACTATAACAATTATGCCCCAACGGGGTAGCCGAGTTGGTTGAGTATGGCATGCTCGTGATCAAAGGTCATGAGTTCGAGTCCCTCTACATACGCTTTCTCGGCTGAGCCTGTCACCTTGTGTGGTTTACCTTCTGTCGTTGGTTTGCAGGCTATTGCGTCAGACTGAGGGTTTACCTTGTGCACACTCATTGCACTTTGAGTAGCGGCTGCGGGTTCCCTCCGAAAAAAAACTATAACAATTATTTTATCACTAGTAAATAATGGTCAATATATAACATTAAAAAACTTTATGATACTTTAGAAAACATTATATTTTGAAACATAAAAATAACCATTTTATTATATTTTCCATCGTGTTTCACCCATACATATTGAATAAGTTCGACACGTAGTTGTTGATTGACTGCAATAATAAATTTATTATTATATATATTATAATAATAATAATAATAATAATAATGATGATGATGATGATGATGATGATGATGATGATGATGATGATGATGATGATGATGATGATGATGATGATGATGATGATGAATATATAAAAATGAGATGTTATTATAATATTAAAAGGAGATGAAATAAAAAGACATTGTTGGAGTTAGTTACGAAGGGTATAAAAATGGTAATTTTTTGTTTTCTATTTGTTTTATATAACACTCATTTCCATAATAAAATGTAGTCAGTTTGTCTCTCGTGCGTAAGATTTTACTGGTGTTGTCATGAAGTTGACATATCGACAATCAAACCATCGACTCCAAAAATCTATTTATACTATTTTACCCACCGTGTATATTACATTTGGCAGTATGTTACCCTTTACATGGTCATATTTGACGTTAAAAGATTTTATGTCTCTTTTATTATATAACATCATTAGAATCCTAAATGTTGTTCTTCATCATGCAAAATCTTCATTTATGTTTTTCATCAAATATTTTTCCATCTTAAATTTTCACTTGTGTTTATTTATTTACTTTGTGAAGGCAATATAAGTGATAGAACAAACGACTGCAAAACACAAGAAAAAAAAAGACGAAACAGAGAATAAATAAACTTTAACCATGTGTTAGAGTATAAGAGACTTAGAGAAAAAACTCAATTTTGATTCAAAAAGTGTGACGGTAAAAATAGGGTTTGAGAGCCTTTTATAGAAGTGTTTGAAACCCTACGCCAAAATTACAGATTGTTCTTCACGAAATACAATAAATCTCAGCCCAATTTCAAAGCGATTGGAGCTGGTTAAGTATTTTTAATAAATCTAATACAAATAAAAAAATGTAGAAAATTAACGAAAACAACAAAAAGAGGGCTTCTAAATCATGATGCTTTGCAAAGTTGTTAGGTTTTTCGACGCATTCGATTTGAGTGGACGCATCGCCTAATTTGGATAACCGAGTCCCAAATAAATCCCGATCTGTTTGTCCAAAATGAGCATTAAGTAGATCATTTAGTATATAAGTAAGCTTTTTATATTGTTTCTTATTTATAAAGTAAGAAAACATTTCAAATCTTAAATCTAGAGAGAGAAACCTTCATTGTCTTAAATATTCTCTTAGGTTTTATGTTCACAGCAAGAACTGCCTTAATCAAATATGGTTGGCTTAACTTGTCTGAGTTAGACAGAGAAAAAAGAAAGGCTAGAATCGTAGCCGAACTACCAGCCTTTCCTAATGGATTGATCATCGAAGAATTGTTAGACCCAGACAGAAGTTCATGTTCTTGCAGACTAACACCATTTTCCAACAAAAACTTTTCTACTTCATCTCCAATAATCTCCCACAATCAGAGCAACCAAAATTACTAGTTCATCAATCAAAACAACCGGAGACATTAGTTCAGCAATCACAACCACCAGAACCTTCCTTTTTAAAGCTAAAACTGATATCAGTGTAAAAATTCTTCTCCTTTTATTTCTATGGATTCAGATATGGGAGATATCCTGCCTCGAAGGGTTACTAGGCTATCCAAAGCCAAAACTGCAACTCCACCTGTTAAAGAGGCAAAAAAAGCCCAAGGAAGGTCCTTCAATGGTAAGGTCTTCAACACTACCAATTTTAGACTCACCCTCGTCGACTTCTCCCATCAGGTCTTCTCATGTTGAAAAAGAAGATAATGAGCATACATCGGCAAATCAGGGGTAAAAAATAATAGAAGAGATGATGGAAGACAGTGGGCAAGACAACCCTATAGAGAACCCCGGACATACGGGGGAGACTAGTTCAGTCTGGGAAAAGAAAAAAAAATAGAGAAAACTGACTCTGAACCTCTTCCGGAGTGACTCGTTGGGCGAGTTGGGCCCAACTTCTCCAAGCTTAGTGTTAAGTACTTGCTAGCACTTCAACAAATTTCTTATGTGTATACCCATACTGCTGAGTTGGATGAGATAAGAAAGACATGGGGTTTTCTGTAATCTATCAATGTGAGAATTCCCATCCCTAATGAGACTCCGATAGATAGTAAAATGTGGGAGTTAGTAGTACATACCGAAGTGCTTAACTAGGGACTTAGGTTTCCTTTGGACCAAAAGATAGTTAGATACTTTCATTTAGTAAAGCTATATCTGAGCTAGTTAAGCCCTAATACTTGATATACCTAATTAGCCAGCAACATTGCTTCAAGGCTTTCCGATATCCCAATGCCTATGAAACATTTTGCAGTTGTGGCCGGCTTATGTAGAAACCATCATATCCCTTTCTACTATTTCAATATGAGGAATGACTATAAGGTGGTCAATGACCTGGTAGAAGCTGACAAGCCTTGGAGGAGTCCATTTTTTTATATCAATGGCGCCTAAAGAATGGTAAAAAATCAGATACTGAATAAGCTCAAGTAAATGTTTAATGATTTTATTAAATGTGTATTAATATCGATCTTTACATCGGATAATTTCAACATTAACTTGTACTTCAGATTTATTTTTCAGTGTTCTCCAAAATGTTCTTAAAACATTTGGAAGAGGGTTGGACCACCTTAATAAACTGAATCAATGGGCCATGGAAAATTGGGAAGCTGGTTTCCACAACTGCTTTACTGCAGCTAACATGGTGAGGGCTCATTTATGGTAGAACAAGCTCAACCAATGACCTTTCTTGGGAAGAGTTCACCAGTCCTCCTGAAGGTGTCGACGTCATCAAACATACTAAAAAAATATGGTAAGCTCTTCTTACCATCTAGGAATAAGGCTTCTAGTCATCTTGACAAAATGAAGAAGAAGAAGAAGAAGAAGAAGAAATAGAAGAAAAGTGGAGATTCCTCTCAGGGACTTCCCGATGCGGGTAGTTCGGAGTTACCAGGAGAGATTAATGATGCACTATTAGAGGTTGTGGCAGTAACAGTTAGTGAGGCAGAAAGGCCACCACCTTCTCCAAAGATCAAGAAGAAAAAATGGGTTAAAAGGCATCAGGTTGGTAGTGATGACATGTGAGATAAGAAAAAAAAGTGGCTACTGGTTCGGAGATCATACTCCGATCCGAGATTATTCCTCCTGAAATTCCTACTGAAGTTCCTACTGAAGAAGAAGTCCGTGTTGATCCTTCCTCTCCAGTGTTCTTTACCGTTGACCAACCTCCTATTAAAATTGAGGTTAACTTAGATGATATATGGAACTTATATTTCAGCGAGTTTGACAAATAGGATTTTGATCGAACCTATCCTTAATCATTCAACAAAGTCAATGCAGTGATTCATGATGGTGAATCTTTTGAAGTGTCCAATGAACATG
Source organism: Limnanthes douglasii subsp. nivea (assembly GCA_036936605.1). Lineage (NCBI taxonomy): Eukaryota > Viridiplantae > Streptophyta > Magnoliopsida > Brassicales > Limnanthaceae > Limnanthes > Limnanthes douglasii. Next base: position 289,283,805 of record JAUPFV010000005.1, read on the forward strand.
ATATATTAAGATATGCATTTTTGGGCTACATCAGACCCATAGTCAACTTAGAAAGGCAAGTCAGAGCCCAAACAAAAGATATTACTACCCTCCAAAATAATAATCAAAGTTTAAAGGTTTCCCTTGCATCTGAACAGAGCAAGGTAGAGACTTTAATCAAAGACAAAATACAACTAAACACTGAGTTGAAACAAGCCAAGGAAGATCGAGAAAAACACAATCCAGTTATACTGAAATGCAAACCTCCACCTCCTAAGAAATTAAAAACTCGAATGATGCATTGACTAAGGAAAAGGCTACCAATGAACGATTGTCTAAAGATAAGAAGGAACTCCAAGATCTTCTCAAGAAAAGAGACAATAAAATCACTGCTTTGAATGATACAAAGGCTCAAGATATAGTTGCTGCCAAGAATTAATATACTGAGTGGGTGTTGACATCTATGGAACAAATGTAAGAATTAGTTAAATCTAATATGGTCCATTTGTTCCATGAAACTTTTCCTAAACGATCTCTTGGAAAGTTGTAGGCCTTTGTGCCAGATGATGAAGTTCCTTATCATACTTTAGCATAGAGTGACAAATATAACATGACTTCGGAAGATTCCGACTCTGATGATGAGGATGAGGAGGGCTCAAGCGATGACAGAGAAGAAAAAGAAATAAGCAATGTTGATAAGACAATTGGAGGGAACAAGCCCTAAGGTTAATTCATTCTCTAGTCGTATGCTTTGAACTAAATTTCTTGGATGGCCAAGGCATTTTCTTGTTTTATTTATTTTTTCTTTGTGAACTAAAGTCCTTGGATGGACAAGGAATTTTTTGTAAAATTGGTGGAACAACTTTGATGATCCAACCAGTATTTCATATCATCTTTACTTTCGTCTATTTTGTATTTTATCTTATCTTTTTAATGCTTCCATTAAAATCCAAACATACTTAAAATATAGTAAACATTAATCACATATAAACTCAATCAAATATTTCAACTATTTATTTATTCTTTAATATGTTTGAACCAATCAAAAGTATTCCATATGACAGTTAAAAGTGTTTAATCAGTGTTTAATTTATCTGACTAGTATTTCAAGGTGTTTAACATGTCTGATGTATTCACAAAATATTTCAAAGTATTACACGAGTGTTTAATTTATTCGATGCATTCACAACCTCAACAATTATTTTAAAAAGGAAACATAGAGTATATTAATTAGGATCCGGACACCTCATTGAAACCTCCCATCGCCACCAGGGTAGGAAAGAGTATGCCCCCAAATATTTACATTGAAACACAAGAAAGTAAATATTTACAAAAGCAGATTATTCTAAGTATAACCTGAGGTGCGGTATATTCCAAGAATGTTTAAAAGGTTTCTTTCTTTGTTTTGAAGTCTGTACGTTTCTTGCTTGACTTTTTCACATACTACGTACGAACCTTCCAAATTTGGAGCTAACTTTCCGAACTGTGTCTCATTGGTATGCAAAAACACCTTTCTTAATACTTTGTCCCCTTTTTGAAAATATCATCTTTTAACTCTAGATGCAAAGCTGCTTCTCATCAACCCTTGGTAGTGTGTTGTTCTTAAATATGTTACCCGTCTTTCTTCGATTAAATCCAGCTGACTTCTCATAGCCAAGCTATTATCCTGTTTGGAATAATTTTGTACTCTGAATGAAGGCAAAGTACCTTCTATGGGGGTAATTGCATCCCTCCCATAAACAAGATCAAAAGGAGTCTCCTGAGTAGCCATATGAGGTTCGGTAGACCCATAACACTTCTTGTAAATAAATTGGCCATTTTCTTGCTCCTCGTTCCAAATTATTTTTTAAACACTTCAAAATTGTCTAATTAGCAACTTCAACATGCCCATTAGCCTGAGGATGAAAAGGGGAAGAGAGGAAGTGTTGAATTCCTCTTGAGCTGCAAATTGCCTTCATGTCTTTGTTGTCGAACTGAGGACCATTATTTGTAGTAATGCACTTAGAAATTCTGAATCGGCTGCATATATTGGAGAAAATAAATTTAATAATTGTCTTAGAAGTTATTCCTGACAAAGAGGAATCTTCTATTCACTTAGAAAAGTAGTTTATCGCCACAATTATAGTTCGACAACCACCAGAAGCCATTAGAAAGGTGCCCAACTAAATCCAGTCCCCATCTATCTATCAAAAGGTATCGGTTCAGATACTAATTTCATGAGAACTGCCACCACATGGATTTCATTTCCATATTTTTGACAAGGGTCATATTTTTTGACCAAATCTTTAGCATCTGCCATTATAGTAGGCCAGTAATATTCTGCTAACAAAACTCTTATAGTTAAATCTTTATAATCACCGTGTGCTGACCCTTATCCATCGTATAATTCAAATAAAACATTTTAAGATTCTTCAAAACCAAGGCAGGGTAGGAGAGGCCTGCTGAAAGACATTTTATAAAGAACTCCTCTTAATATCAGAAACTTCGACCCTTGTATTCTACTTTCTTCGCCAAAATCTTATCCGAAGGTAAAACTCCATCAATAAACTATTGAATTTCATATCCCCAATCTTTGGATTAGAAGCCGGATTAATAAACTTGAGGCAATTTTCTTAATAACTTGTAGATACTTTATCAAATTATCTTTTTTTGTTGAGTAACCTTGGGCATGATTAATAAGTAATTGAGAATCATTTACTAACCTGACTATTTTTGCTCCACATAATTGAGCTAACTTTAAACCAGCTATAGCTGCTTCGTACTCTGACTCATTATTGGATGCCCTGAAACCAAAACATATAGCTTGGTAAATAGTATCATCATAAGGTGAAATTAAACTGACCCCAACTCCACATCTCAGTGTACTAAACCCGCCATCTGTCTGAACTACTCACTCTTTATGAAATTTGTTACTCTGAGTTTTTTTGTAAGATCTTTGAGTATGAAATTCTACCAAAACGTCAGCTACAACTTAAGCATAGATTGCAGTTCGAGGTGAAAATCGATATCATAGTCTCCAAGCTCAACCGACCATTTAGTCATCCTCTTTGATATGTCAGCCTTTTGTAGCACGTTCTTTAAAGGAAAAGACGTTCGAACTGTTATAAAGTGTGAGGCCTTTTGGAAGTGGATCAAAAGCAAACTCGTGCGGCTTTTCGAGGCCAAAGCGGATAATATCATACTAGTGTTGAGATCGAATTGTTTGTACTTATATACGGAGACGGAATATGCGGTACCCTTATTACCAACAAATGTATCAGATCCAGACACATACATAACACGATGATGGTGAAATTCTCATATGCCGAACATGATGAACCAACAAACCTAGCTCCATGTGAATGAGCTGCTCTAGAGATCCTAATTCGGAGTGTTCGTAGCTCATCAAGCGGTGGTGCTTGATTGAGTGTGTGGCGGCTAAGGAACAAGATAATGATGGTCTCCATATACGATTACAAATAAATATGCATCCATATACGAGTTTAGTACTAATGATTTCACTTAAACTCCAATGTTCTGTAATAATAGCAATAAAACCGTAATATCACAAAAATAAGGCCTACTACAATGTTGGAGAATTGATCTAGGTAGTTCTATTGTCAGATTTCCAAAATTTATGATCCTTGGCTTGGTCCAGAATCTGCTTAAATCCTCCAATAGGTCCCAAGATCATTAAAAGAACTCCAAGAACAATGCAAATCTGAAACATTTGAAGTTAAAAATGTCAAAATAGAAACAAAGAGATAATAAAAGAGCAATTAACAGAAAAAATATTTACCCAGCTGGTACACCAAGACAAGCTAAACCTCCGAGTCCGGCTTATTATTAGCCAAATGATGGATGGGAGCTGTGGAGCAGCACAATGAAAGCTATTACTATTTCGTATCAGTTTTGCTGATAAACTGTTGCCGAGTAGTCAGTTATATCAAAAGGAATGTAGCTTACGAAGTACGTTGTCGGGGCGAGAACAAATCCTCCAAAGAAAGCAAGTAGGCCACCGAAGAACGGTACCGCCATAGCGATAATCATCGTCAAAACTGCAGTAATGAATTACTTCTTGTTAGGTTGTGTTAATATGAGACGGTCTGGTTTCTGGGAGCACCTTATCTATTTCAATCTTAAAGAACTTACGGACAAAAATGCTGCGTACGATGAAACTGTGTAACTTTCTGAACGGAAAACGCAACTTGTATGCGATATATGATTCAATCATGTCAAACACCGGCATTGCATAAACCTGTATAACCAAACATATCTTACTGTTGAGAACTTTGGTCCTAATATGGTTAATGTTTTCAATACCATATTGAGTTTGGTAACATACCTGGTAGCTCCCTATCAAATGTACAACGACAAACATGTTAGCCACTGCAATAAGCCACACAGGCTTATGTAATTTAAATAAGATGTTTTCCGAAACATCATTTCCAAATCTTTTGTATCCGATTATTGCGACGGGGAAATAGCAAAAGGCTACAATAGCGTAGGCAACTACTACTCCTTTCCACATAGCTTTTCTTGATGGGCGCTCTGGTGTAGACGGCAGTGTTGCTTGTATTTCTAGTACTACGTTGTGTCCGGCATATGCAAACGCAACTGTACCTAGGCCGCTAAAGAAGCCAAACACAGTATCTTCTGTAGACCTGGCTTTATAGCCGTAGTGTACATCTTTGCCTTTAGGCCTGCTGGCCGCGACTGCCCAAGCAATTGTGGAGTAGCTGCGTAATTGAAAGAATATTTAAAGAATGACACCAACATAAAGGCGAAAGTAGATATAAAGGAGAAAGATATTACCTGACCGACATGATAGCTGCTGCGAAAGAGACACTGGAGATGGCATTCAAGTTTGGAAGATGAGAAATTACAAAATGAACAGAAGCAAAGATCATGATGAAAAAATTGAGCTTAATCCGTTCACATTTGTTACAGGCAAGCTCATGGAAATTTTTCAAAGATTGGCCTCCAGTTAACATGTAAACTATACACGCACTAAGTTGAACAAGAAGTTGTTGAGGCAGCACAATGTATAGACCAAGTTTTCCGCCAAAAGCATACTGACCCAGTTCATGGTACCTATCGAACCTCCTACCCGGAACCATTTCATGCATCTGTACCATTTGCCAAAGAGTAAAAAGGGTAATAACCCATGACAGAACCAACACAACCACACCTGGGCCCCTGAAAAATACCGGATTCATTATGTTCAGAGTGCTATCCTCTTAAAAATAGGGTTACTTCTACTCTTTTGCGACATTGTGGGATTTGAACAGTATATACTATTACATCTGGCGACTCATAGTCTTTTGATTTTCAAAAATCCGTTGGTAGTTCCTGGACTATCGATTTTGGATAAAATTAGTCCACCAGATCCTTTGATTCATGTGAACCTGCATCCGTCACCATAGTCACCAAAATTTTGTATCACGACTAGTCCCTTAACTTTAGGTCAAAACTAAAATTTAGTCTATAGATCGTGACCTAAAGTTGAAGGACCAATGGGTGATTCAAAATTCTGGTGACGATGGTGACAGGTAGCATGTTCACGTGAATCAAAGGATCTTGTGGACTAACTTTATCCAGAACTGATAGTCCACGAACTACCAGCGAACTTTTGAAAGTCAAGAGACTATCTATCACCAAATGTGATAATTCAGGAACGATATAATGTTCAAAGCCCGACACTGTGTTAAAGTGAGTTATGCAAGTCCATACACCTAACACCTATATAGGTGATATGTGTGTAATCCGCTTTGGAATTCTTATTAATTATTTGGTACATAACTAAAAAGGTATCTCAATTGGTATAGAAATATTTGTAAATGGATCAAAATGCTTTTTAACTATAAAAAAATATACTAAAGTGAAAATCGGGTTATTCGTATAATTAGAATATGCGGTATTGTTATTTCCAATATTAATTGATTTATAAAAAATATTTATAAAAAATCATATCATTTGTCACATGTAATATTATATATTTTAGTATAATTGGATTTACTAGTCGACCTATATAATCATAATATATAATTGAACAAATCAGAAAAAGTTTAACATACACTTACTAGATGATATTGTGATTAGTGAATCTAAAGGGCAGTATATGCGAGACATGATCGACTGTCCTTGCTATGTCACAAAAGTTTATGCTAATTTGTTTATTTTGATGGTGTTACTATTCTGAAAATACATTTGAAATTCGAATATTAAAAAAATAACCATTTTTACTTTCAATTTGATTTCAACCATTTTTCACATGAACCGTTTTTACCGTTGAAAACATTTTCTTTTATAAAATAATATATATATATATATATATATATATATATATATATATATATATGTTTGATTTATAGTTCGTTGTACTATTTAGGCTAGATATACATTTACGTTTTAGATATTTATTCGTAGAAAATATTGTTGAAATGTAAGATTTGTATTTGTTAAATAAGTCATGCTTATCGAGAAAGTGAGGACCTACGATGCGGCATATGTGATTGGAACGTATGAAATTGCTATATAATGTTTTGTTAAGTATATCTTTTTTATTTTGAAAGGTCTCTCAAACTAATTTTGTTTTTTCAAATTTTATTTTTACGATTTCTATATTTTGTTCCTGTTATGTACGATCAAAGTTCCATATTTGTTAGATATGTGAATGATAAATGGTATATAAATAAGAACATATTTAGACTAGTACGAAGTCTTTTGAAAGTAGACTAAAAGCAAAATCGTGCGGGCTTTCGGACTCAGAGAATAAATTATCATACTAGTGCAGAGATCGAGTTGTTCATACTTATATACGGAAGCAGAATATGCGTTACACAAATTCCAATTAGATGGTATTAGAGCTTCAGGCTCAGATCAAAGACGGTGTGGGTAAAATTTTCCGATGTCGAACATTGATGAACCATCAGTCATGCTCAAGGTGAATGATATGCTCTATAGAGAACTTGTATGACCTAGTTTGGAGTGAGACCTGATTAGAGTGGCACTTTAGAACACGTTGTGTGGTCTGATGAGAGTGAGCATATAGATTCATTGTAAAGCTCTATGGCTCAGGTAGTGAACCCTAGCACAACCTGATTAGAGTGAGCGTATAGAAGTCAACTAAAAGGAAGGTAAAGTGATACTTTGGTCGTGATGAGTTTTTGTTAGGTACGACCAAAATCTCACATCTAAATATGGAAATGAGCAATGGTATATAAATAAAAGCATATCTCATCTAGTATGAATTCTTTTGAAAATGAATGAAAAACAATAATTCTAAATCCAACTTTGAATGGTGTTTTTTAATAATAGTCAATGGAATAAGTAACCTAAATTTTTAATAATAATATAAAAACAAACTATCACAATAACAAATATAAAACTATGCTAGATTAGGCTGAAAATCACTTTTAGTCCCTCATGTTTACTCTTTCTATCAAACTAGTCTTTCACCTTCATTTTTGTCTCCCACCCATTCCCTTCGTTTGAGAAATTTGCACGATTAATCCCCGCACATGTAAACCATTTAAAAACTGACACGTGACACCTAAATCACAAGTTTTGTATCACTTTTGGTCCCTAAATCCTAAATTTTGTGTCACTTTTGGTCCTCTAGAACGTGTGGGAGAACTGATCGTGCAAATTTCTCAAACGAAAGGGATGGATAAGAGACAAAACTGAAGGTGAGGAACTAGTTTGATACAAGAGGTAAACATGGGATGGGAGACTAAGACTGATTTTAGCCGCTAGGTTACTAAACATAAATAGAAGAATAGTATAGAATTACCATCCAAGTTGGGACATGGCATGAGGAAGGCTCAAAACACCAGCTCCAACAATGGCAGTGACATTGTGGACAGTTGCGTCCCACCATTTTCCAGTTCTTGTGTCATCTGTCTCCAAAACCTATAATCGCTTCTTCTCATGATCATCCATATATATTCAATACTGAAAATTGGCTATATGTTCACAAAGAAACTGCTAAACCAAACTATATTAAAAACTCCAAATTAGAAAAGGAAATAAACTGATTGATAGAGTTCATGGATTGATAAAGTTGATCTAGAATGCTGGTCCTATTCAAATTTACAAGTTTGTGCTTCAAAATATATGTAAATTGGTAATTAGTATCAAAGGAAAACATTGGAATTACCTAATACGTTTGAAATGAGGTTGGAAGAAAGTTTATACCTCGTCGACATTGTTTAGTTCGGGTTCATCTTCCATTGTAGCAAATTCCTGAAACAGAGGAAAACAAAACAGAGGATATCAAACTGAATGTTAGAAAGAGAAAGCCTGTCAAGTTATAGCTATATACAAAGCTTAAGACCATATAATATTATCTACTATGTTACTTAAAGACACGATTTGTCTGACTTCTCAACTCAAACATAAGCCAGCTCCATAAGGATTGTGGAGATTGTGGAGATTCTGGAGAAAACCTTCAGAGTTACAAAAAATAAACCTTTTAAGTTTATCGATATTAAAAAGTTCTTTTTATATATAAGTTTTTTGTGGATCCAACAAATAATAAAATGACAGTATTCATTCTATTTCGAATAGGATAGGTTGGATTTGTATTTTTATAAAACGTAGACATCGTATTCGATAGTTTTGGAGTATTTTTTCGTCAAAATTCAAAATGACACTACGAGTCGAGGAAAAGAAATAGACATTATATATATATATATATATATATATCAAATATATGTTTTTCTTTTATTGACTCGTAAAATAAATTTATAAATGGTGGACCGTTCATGAATACCCAATCAAGTTTCTTATTGTCACCTAGTATCTCAAATCGGTAAACTATCAAAAGATATTCGGACTAAGATGAGAAGCCACAGGTAGTTTTTTTTTAACCAATTTCTTTTTTTTTTTATAAAAAGTCGTATCCTTCAGATCGTAGTTCTTAAAAAAATAATATGAAAGTATCATCGGTTTTATTGGTTTTGTTCATTAAGATGAACAAAACTAGATCCATTAATGATTTTTTTTTTCACTAAACCCCATAACCTTTGTCTAGCATCTTCACTATTAAGTAATACATGTCTAGCATAACTCCGTTTCATTATGCCTGGTTTTGCATCTATCCACTCTCATCATATGTGGTCTTGCATGATTTAATAATATATGGTCTCTCACCATTATCATGCATGGTGTCGCATGTTTTAATAATGTTTGGCCTCTCAATTTTATCATGCCTGATATCGTATGATTTATTAATGCATGGTCTTTCAATTTTATCATTCTTGGTCTCGCATAATTTTATAATGCATAATCTCTCAACTGTATCATGTCTGGTCTCGTAATTTTATTATGTATGGTCTCGCATGATTTTATAATGTCTGGTATCACATAATTTTTTTATGATATCGTATGATTTAATAATACATTCTCTTGTATGATTTATATGCCTCTTCTCGCATAATTTCTGGCAAAAAGTAAAAAAGTGTCATCCATGGATTTAGTTTTGTTCGTTTTAAAAAACAAAATCGATGGTACTTTCGGTTTTTTTCCGAGGTTCAGTTTGAAAGATACGGACTTTAAAAAAAGTAAGAAATATAATCTTTGGTTCAAAGAATGAGAAGTGGTTACGTGGCTGGTGACGAAACATGAGTATCTAAGGTATTATTAGAAAATTGGGTATCTTGATTGAGATAAGTACATAAAGTCGGTATTACTTACGTAATCTTGAAACTTGAGATACTAGATGACAATAAATATTAGTGTGGGATATTTTTACTTACATTTCCTTTTTATAAACATAATATATTATGATTGAAGCGATATGTCTTTAATTTGTAGGTGATGACATTTGGTTGTTGAAATTGTTTAGATAAAGTATAAAAAACAATTTATTTAGTTTTTTTATTATTGACCGATTAGTTATATTTTTGTTGAATATTGGTTGTAGTTAGCAACAACTTTTTGTCTATATACATACAAGTTCAATAATAAATGTACGCAAAGATCTGGGTTTCATGTATTTGGGGTTTTATTAGTTTTGTGAACAAACCAAACCTTGTAGACCAAACCTTTTGAATCTGTGAGTGAATTGGTGTTTATAAATCTCTTTTAACAAGTAGATTTTACCAGGAATTGTAATCATTTTTGATAGGTTGAGTACTCTACTTTGAAGTACTCGAAGTGGTATATCTTGGTTTTTTTATTCTATGTTGAGTGTAATCATTGTCGGGACATATAGATATGTTTGTGAGTTGTATTTTTTACAAAATGGATTCAAGCTAGGTCGCGATATCGAGCATTGAAGAACTCAGAGAATATTGGAGGCTCTTCAACCATTTCTTGAACTCAAGACTTAAAGCTAAGTTAATACGGGTTATTGGCCAAGATTTAATTCAACAAGTCAACTTCGATGTTTGAGGTACAACCGTTTGATGGTAATAATGACTTTAATATGTGGAGAGAAAATATGATGGCTCATCTCAAGAACTTTGGTCTAGATGAAGCACTATAAGGAGAATCAAAGATGTCATAATTTTTTTAAAAGCAAAATAGAGGGATCAAATTTTGAAGAAAGCAAAAAACATGATCAACCTTAGTTTTAGCGATCAGAATTTTAGGAAGCTCGCTCAAACAAAATCAGCATCTGAAATATGTTTCAAACTTGAATAATTATTCATGACCAAGGCCCTTCCCTATAGGATATTCTGAAAGAAATAATTATATAATTTTAAGATAGACTATTCTAAAACCATAGATGAATTCACAAAATAGAACAGTGACCTGGAGACCTGTGTTGTTAAATTAAATAAAGAAGATCAATCAATCTTTCTAATGAACTCTCTATGAAAGCGTATGGTCAGATGTGTTACACTTTAAAGTATGGCAATGACAATCTCTTTTTAAAAAGTTATGGAGTTGTTTACTCCAAGGAGTTTAGATCTCATGCCTAATGGAAAATCTACCAAACCGAATGGTAAATTTTGAATATTTAGGGGAGATCGAGTAAAAGAGATATCATCTAAACCAAAAAAGGGAAAATAAAATCAATAGGCAAGAAGACTTGTTAGATTTGCAACAATGAGGGTTCTTTTATGACTCAAACAAATCATCCATACCAAAAGGAGGATGACAACAATTATGGTGATCTTTTTGTTAATTTACAAGAATGTAAGAATATTGAAATTACTCATTATCTCAAACAATGATCCTAAAGAGGAATAGATTATGGATTTTGGGTGCTCCTTTTATATAACACCAAGAATGTATATTATTGTTAAGTATAAAGAAATCGATGAAGGAAATATACTCATGGAGAATGATATGTGATGCAAGGTGACTATGATTGGTTCCATCGAGTTTTAAATGTGGGACGGAATCGTGAATATACTCTTTCAGGTAAGATATATCCTTGAATTAAAGAAGAAACTTTATTTTTTAGGAATTTTAGATAAAAGAGGGTGTTGTTAAGAATCACAAAATGATGTATTGAGAGTGATAAAGGGATCATTGACTGTTGTAACATCGTTTTATTTATGCTCGAAGGGACTGGTGTTGTTAGGGAGAATACAATTTCTAAAGCAAGGAAAAATCAAACTCAACTATAGCATAACAAACTGAGTCATACGAGCTTGAAGTGGTTATTATCACTAGATAAATAAGGATCACTAGATAATAATAAAATATCAACCTAGAGCTCATTGAAAATTGAATTATTGGTAAGGTTCACAGACTTACGTTTGTTTCTACAACACACATGACCAAGGTTACACTGGATTATATACACTCAGTACCTGGTGATAAGGTTATATTTCCCTATGGGCAATATGCCCTTATTCAAGAGGCAAAAGTCTTTGATCAAGGTAGGGTCCTTCTAAATAAAGAGGGTCCTATTAATAATGACGACCTGGAGTAAACAAATGGATCTAGATTGTACCTTGTAGAAAATGACATGAACATGGGTTAAAAGAGAAATTAGAACAAAATTGGTAAATTATTATGACGACCCTAGTGTAGGGTTCATATTGACTAAATTAGATAAGCAATATGACGAACCAAATGTGAGGTTTATGTTGATTAAAGAAAACAATGAGATGGTTAACAAGCCATATACGACCCAAATATGGTGATCAAATTGAGTTAATAAATGTAAAAAAAAAGAATAAGATATAGAAGCTGATGTGTTAGAATGAACGCTTAAAAACCTTGTAAGACATTATTTAGTATTACTAAAATATCATAAATGGTTAAAGGGTAAACTTGTAATGTTTGTAACAAACTCTTTGGTAGATGAATGCCACGTAGCCATTAAGACATGTTTCATTCATCTATTGAATTAAATTTTAAGATAAAATAATAGTATAAATAAAGGCATGGACATCATTGTAAAGGTTTCTAATTTTGTAATCGTAAGAGTAAATATGATGTATTAAGAGTATTCTTTGTTACCTTGAGTTATTTAGCTTAAATATATAATAAATGTTTTGTTAAGGATTTCTACTTATCATTTTTGGTGCCGTTTGTGTAAAATACTTTTCAAATAATTATTAAAAACTAATGATGCTACTTGCTCCATAATTAAGAGAAATTATTCTATACTTTTTTTGGTTTGAATGTCCTCATCGATCGTTCAAGGTGTTCTTAATGGTGTGTCTTTAGTTGCTGAAAACAATGTGGTTTAATGTAAATCAAATATCCATTCACTAGTGGGTGTAAATGAACTAACACGAGTTATTTCTGGAGTAGTTTCTCCTATTTTTTATGAACAAAGTTATGAGGAATGAATATGGTTTGTCTAATTTTGTCTTGGTCAATCATACCTATTATTAATGTAAAAAATAATTCACTATTTCAACAAGCTAAGATTGGTTAATAATCTTCCTTCTATATCTATTAAAATATTTGAGGAATTTTGGACTTATTTTAGAAGTCAATTCATTGGAAACAAAGATATAAAGAATGATGAGGATTATATTATGACTTTATATCAAAACCAAGGTGAATGTCTAAAGAACTATATGCAACAGTTAATCCAATAGGTGAATAGTTTTAGTGTTTGTATTGAAGGAGTGGCTTTAAAAGCCTTTAAAATAGATCTATCATCAGATAGTAAACTACTTGAACATTTTCTTAAATTTACAGTTAACAACATGGGGAATTTATTAAAAATATTTATTATGCTTATTAAAGTGGAATAAACCGAGAGAAATGATGTCGTAAAAATTAAATATCCATAACAAAATATAGGTTCGTCTGATAGACAATGCATTATCGATCAAATAAGAAGCCGTCAAGTTACCAAACATGCTTAGGTATTCATATAGAAAACTAAAAATAGAAAAGATAGAGGAAGTTAAAAGAAATCACAAACCGAGAAAGCAATAAGCAAAAAATCATATAATAGTACTATCTCTACATGAGATATTCTGGCAGAGACGTCTAGTAATTTAAGAAAAATTCATAGGAAATATCTTGAAGTTCGTAAGATTTTTGTATCTGCAAATATTTTAATAGATTTTCATCTCCGTCTTTGAATTTCACTAATGACGGTATATAGAAAGTTAAAGAAATCGCAGCCCGAGACAGCAAGAAGCAAAAAAACATATGATATGTACTATCTCTGCATGATATATTCTGGCATGAACATCTAGTAATTCAAGGAAAATTCATAAGAAAGATCTTAGAAGTTCAAACTTTTGTTGTAACTGCAAAAAAATTTAATAGATTTTCATCTATGTCTTTGAAACTAATGATGGCTTGAGGGGATTGGTTACTCTCACGAAGATTCTTTATTAATTACTGTTAAAAGTGATGTTATAATCATTAGAATATTTATGGTTGATAATGGTGGTTCGACTAATGTAATGTGTCAACATGGTTATGAAAAATGGTTATGGTAACATTGTATAAAAAACATAAAAGAAAAAAAAATTAACGTTAGAATAATTATGTAATGAAGGTGGAGCTGCTAATAAAAATAGGACATAATAATACAAGAAAAATAGTGAGAACATTTTTTATGGTGGTTTATTAACTTGGCCCGGTACAATGCGATTTTAGGACACCCAGTGGATTCATCTTATTATTAATGCTTAAAATATTATGTGGGAAGGCATATTAGAATGATCAAAGGGAGCCAACAAGTATGAAGAGAGTGTTACTCAGTTTATTTATCTCAAAGTAATATTATTGCATATCAATAACATATCTAATTAAAGGATTACGAATCAGTGAATAGTGAAAAACCTTTAATATAAATATGTGAAGAAGTCATCGATGATCCAATGGATGCAGTACGTATAACCAAACCATTATCTGAAATAGTGAACGAGAAGATTGGTATTGGAAATATTTCAATAATAAATTCAAGTATAAATAGATTGAATGTGTAAAATCAAATATATATATATATATATATATATGTCTTTACGTGGAGCACAAATGATGTCATTGGAGTAAGCTGGTCAATCATTTTCATAATTTAGTTATGAATAATAGAGTAATGTCGATTTGGAAAAAAATAACTGAGAAAATAATAAAAGAGGTGGAAATTATTTTATAGGTAGTTCATATGAGAAAGTAAAAGTATCCAACTTGGGTGGTAAATCTAATTTTAGTTAAGCCGAATAATGTGCAATAACGAGTTTGCGGTGATTACACTAATCTAAACCGAGTATGTCGAAAAGATCATTTTCCTGTACCTCATATTGATCAACTAGTAGATTCCACGACAAGACATGAAATATTATCTTTCATAGACTCTTACTCATGTTATAATCTAATAAAAATGCATCACAATGATGAAGGGAGTGTGAAATTTATGACAAAATATGGTTTAGATTATTACAATGTACTACCATTCGGATTGGAAAGTGATGGATCAACCTACCAAAGGCTCCTCAATCATATTATAGTTTATCAATTGGGGAAAATATAGAAGTATATATTGATGATATGATCGTAAAGAGTAACATCGAAAAAAGATAATATAATGGTATTGTGTGAAATGTTTAGTAATCTCAGAATGTTTAATTTAAAGTTAAACCCATTGAAATGTTCTTTTGGTGTACGAGTTCATAAATTTCATGGTTATGTAATCAGCAAGAAGGGTATCTAAGTCGTCCGAGCATATTTAGAAACAACCTTAACTATAAATCTACCAAAATTTATCAAAGAAGTCTGAAAGGTAACACATCATTTTATTGCTTTATCTAGATTCATATCCACATAATTGGATAAAAGCAACACATTTTTTAGGTGTTAAAATAAATAAATAAATCTTTTAAATAGAATGATAAATGTGGTAAAGCTTATGAGGACTTGAAAAGTATATGACATATATACTGTGATTTTGTGAACACATGTTGAAGGGGAAATTTTGTTCTTGTATTTATCAGTATTAAATGTGGAAGTTGGTTTGGTTTTGGTAAAAGAAGATAACGGAATTCAAATACTAATTTATAATGTGAGTAAAAGTCTGGTGGATGCTATAACGAGGTATTTGGATTTGGAAATTTTGGCTTTTGGTTTAGTAGTAGCTGCGAGACACATAAGGCCGTACTTTCAAATTTATGTTATAATTGTTCGGACTTTGTGTTAAAATATATTTTGTAAAAGCCAAGTATATCAAGTCGTATAATGAGGTGGTCTATCAAATGAGTATAATGTGATATAAAGTTTGAATCATGAGTGGAAATTATAGCACATGCGGTAGTAGAATTTATAAATGAATTCCATGAGGATAAAATGGAAAGTGAAAGAGAAAACGAAAGAAAAAATTTGTTCAAGAATATAGAATGGATGGTACGAACCGATGGAGCTCTAAGTCTGACATGTAGTGGATTATGTATTGTATTATTCAGCCCGTTTGCGAAGGAAATAAAGCAAAGTATTAAGTTTGGTTTTGAAACCATTAATAACAAAGAATAGTAGAAAGCAGTTTTTCCTGGAATAAAATTGGCTCGTATTAATGGAGAAAATATGGTTCGTATAATGTTATATTCTCAGTTGGTAGTAACTCAAGTCAAATTAGACGACTTATTAGACCAATAACTTGTTAATTGTCATTTTTAGGACTTATTGAAAGTCCTCTTTTCTATTTGTGACAAACATTTATGATAAATTATGTATAAAAAATAATATAAACTCCTTATATACAAAATGGTATAATCTTCTTAAATGTATGAATGTTAACTAATATGGTATGAAAAATGAATTTTATTATAAGAAATACCTCTTATTTGAGGTTTTATTATAGACGTTATCCAAATCTTAATGTCGTTATTAATGTATCCAATAAACGATTTTCATGCTTAAAATTTATTGAGGAAGCTTTCTTATTATCAACATTGTTAACGAAACATCTTTATTGTCATCTTTTTTAACGAAACTTCCTTATTATAAATATCGTCGATGAAGATGCTTGTTATACTGTTCATGAATTTTTGTATAAATTATTTGACTTTTAATATCATCTTCATAATTTCATACTAAATTATCGCACGAAAAAACGTTATTTATGAACTAGAAACACCCATGTGTTGACTTCATGTAAAAAACATAATTATCAAATATACTAAAAGCGTTTAAGATCTTTTAAGAGACAGAATATAACTTTTCAAATAAATAAAGTAAGAGAGAAGATAAATTAGTCTTATATTAGATATAATCGTTTTTTGTGTTTCTTTCGTATATATCAAATGTCAAGTGTTATACATACAATAGACTAACGGGTTATTATTTATAGGTATATTGTATCTTAATATGAGATAAATATCTTTATGAATGTCATTACATAAATGTCATTATTTTCTTATCATTATCGGAATATTATGACCTCATCAATATCTTCTCCGAAATTTCACACAAATTCAATAAGTGATATGTGACCGAGCTGGAAACACATTACAAGGGACATGCATATCTACACATTTACCGTAACCTGTATCATATATTAAGATTTACTAATGACTTAATATGCTTTGTGGAACCACTCTGAGATATCGTCCGAATTATAATCAAACTGTAGTGGTAGAAATCAACCGCGTCAGGGTCGACACAAGAACCTCTATACAAAAGTTTATAAGATAATATGAGGGACGCACCAGTTCTGGTCCCATCTCATAGGATCTTGATAGGTTTTACTAGAGTTCATGCTGACGTGTTAAGAGAGCTCATGCTAAACATTGTCTTTGGTAGTGGAGAATAAATTTAAAAAAGTGAAATTCTTTTTTATGATAGTAAATGCACCATCTTCTTATAACGTTATCTTGGTCGATTATGGTTGGACCAGATGCATGTTGTAATTTTCATTATGCACTAGTACTTAATTTATCTGATCAAAATAAAAGTCGTGTCATCTTACGGAATCAAAAAATATGTCGAAAATGTTACATCGCTTTCATATAATTAAATGAATTTCAATTAGTCGGGGAATCATTCATCTAAAATATCATGGATGATCCACGAGAGGCTGCCACGTCATTTGGCAAGGAGAAGACGTCGACGACGTCATAAAAGGCGGTACCAAGACACTAAGACTAGAGCGAGGCATCAACCCTACATCACCGTCTTAATTTCTTATCTTCATATGACACAATATCAACATGTTCGCCTGAAGCGCCAAAGATGCGACCGGAATCCCAATTGAGGTATCATGCCATAAAATCAAAATAAACACAAACTTGTGAACAATCAAGCAAAAGATATGATTATACTCTCAAACAAGATGGAATCCATCATTGGGTAAATGATTATGGATCCAAGGTTAACAACGATCCTAAAGAATTGATGGGAGACGGTTGTGCTTCAGGGTTAGCATTGAAAGGAGCAAGAGGAATTTTTTTATTTCTTTCCTAGTAAACTAGTTTGAACAACTTTCCCAGTTGGAGATTTAGATTTTAAAAATAAGAAATTGCAATATTAGTAGGGACATTTCTTTAAAGAGGACTTTTTTGTCGATTTTTTTTCATTATTTTTTTTGAGTGAGTGTCGTCATTAGTAGTCCAACGCATTTTGGATACCTTTTCATTATTGCTTTTGGATCATTTCTACTTTTGAATCTTAAGATCTATGCCTCATTCAAGTTCTTCTCTAAAACAAGCAGCTAAGATATCGGTTAAATTTATTGTACCATCGAAGTGTTGTTAACGGTATCCATTACATCACAATTTGTTTTATAAATATTTTCTATAGAAGCCAAAATTCAAAAGAAGTAAAAGTTTTTTTGCGAAAATATGGTGGTATTTATTTTTCCGAATTTGATAATTAGCTATTAAAAACTTGAATTATGTGTTTGGAGCTTCATATTTTCAAATTTTAGATAAGGTTTTAGCTCTTATAATATTAAAACAGTGTATGATAAGTATAATGTATGAAAATGATATAATTAATTTACAAGTAAAATATAATGGGTAAGTACAGTTTTTGTTATCCACCGTCTTTCAGGTTGACCGACATTTGTGGATGATTTGGATTTTCAATTACCGTTGACATAAAATAATTTTTCTTTCTAATAGTGGTCAATCGACGGTAAACTAACTATGTTACGCTGGTTTAGAACACTGAAATAGTCGAAATAATATTTACTAACTTTATTGAATTTGCATTCGGACAGAATTTTATGTCTTTCGAAAGGAATCTTGAGCAGGACAGAAGTTATAATTATACTTGTTAAGGCATTAAACAGTACATTGTTCCTCGACTATCGCGTTTTGTGGCAGATAGTCCCTTGATTTTCAAATATTCGTTGACAGTCCCTCGACTATCACGTTTGGATAAAGTTAGTCTACCAGATCCTCTTATCCATGAGAGGTTGTCACCTGTCCCCAGATTTTTGTATCACCTCATTTTAACATCCTCTAAAAAAAATTCAAACTTATTTACCAACATCATTGTTTAAATATTTTTTTATTTTTTAAAACAGATTTTGACGTACTAGTTATGTCATATTCAGGTCGAACAAATTATTCTTCTACAACTGTATCCTCGTATAAAAAAGTTCAGTTTAGAAATATTAATTAACAAAATTGATTATTTTACTGTAAATATTATTGTTTAATCTCTATCTTCAATTATTTATATTATAAAAATAAATATATAAAAGAATAGCCTTAATTATACCGACCGTATCTTATATATTTATATAAAATCTCGTATGTTAACACTGTACTAAAAACATAAATATATATTATATTATCCACAAAAATATCCAAAATAAATATCAAAGAATATTCTAAAAACGTTTATAAAATTGATTTTTAATACGACTGGTAACCTCGTTGTTGGATTCACGTAAATAACAAAAGTCTGTATAAACGAACCCTAATATATTTTTTTCTTTACGTGAATTGCACGTTAATTGGTACTTCTTTGTTTTATTTAAATAATAAGTAATCATTTTGCGATGCTCCTATTTTGCTATTTGGAAAGATTTTCTTAAATATCGTATACGTCTAAATATTTGTATAGTTATTTGGAAAGATATTATCAAAAAAAATTATAAAATATTTTTTTACTTTTTTTATAAAATTCATCGGTGCAACTGTATTTAATTAATAAAATAAAATTAATAATTCAAACAAATTAAGTATTTAAATCAAATCAAGTAGGATAACAATAAGTGGTAGCTATTTTTGAAAAGATTTCAAATTCTATAAACATTTATAAAACATTTTTTATTCAATATCACCAATAACAAAAATGAGCTTATATTTATAACTTTTATGTTTTTATTTAGCCCGCTAATCAGCAACTTCATTTTCATATCTACAAACATGTTAAAATTGAACCCTAAAACTAAGATCATGAATATCTAATAGTTCATACCTTAGAGTCGAATATTTAGGATGAGATTTCGCAACATAGTTACCAATTGATAACTCCCTCGATAATATCGATAAAAACAATAAGAGTAGGAAACTTGCAAAAACAAAGTATAGCACGACATTTTGTCCATAAAATATTTTCATTTCCTATAAATAAAGCAAAACAACAACTATTTCTTCATTTGTATCACGTATAATTCTTCCAACAATACATTTTCTATTACAACATGAACCATCAAAATTAAATTTCAAATACCTTTCGGCAGGTTTAATGTATCGCACTCATTTATCCATTTTGTCTATGGTGGAACTAATGGCAGATTAAGTGAACGCAAAATACTATTGTAATAAAAATTAGGATAGTCAATCACCTTCATTCCACTACATATATCAATCAACATATTTTGTACTATATTTATCACATCTTGACTTGACCAAATGTTTGTCATAATGTTTCTTATTTCTCCATTCCAGACGTACCAAAAAATGACGTCGAGAGATAATGAATAATAAGAGAAAAATGTAGTTGACTTTTATTTATATCGTAATAAAATCTGAATAATTAAAAAACCAAAGAAAACATCAGACATTGTAACCAATAAGGAAAGTAACCCAACAAAGTATTAGCAAAGTCACCGTGTAAAAAAATGGTTCAAACTCTTATGTTGAAGATTTTACAGCATACACATTCCAAAGCAAGTAGAATGCCAAGAATAAGAATTTGATCATCTGTATGGAGTTTGGAATATAGTAACTTCCAAACGAAATAAAAAAAATGGAGGATGAATATGTGTTATACTATAATTCAAGAAAATTCTCAGATTTCAAAGTTCAAACTTAATTAAAGACGTAGAAAACTTATCATAGAAACTCATAGTTCGGATTAACTTTTCGTCCATATCCACACGGAGTCGAGGCTGGCATTTATTTACTTCATGACGTAAATACCTCATAATATATGATAACACTTTTTTTTAACTTAGAGTGGTCAGTCGGAATATCTCTAACCAAAGCATCCAAAAAAGAACTTTCATTTCCATATTCAAATTTATCGCACAATCATCGAGAAAACCAGAACGGAATCTCGCAATTACCTATGCGCCAAGTCGAAAAATTAGATATTTTGTCAAAATGATTAAGTATTATTTGGTTTTTTTTAAATATGCTAGAATATGGTACCATATTCTCATTTTTCTTCTCATGAATTTAACATATAGACCTTGACATTTCATGAATTTTCACTAATACAAAGCTTTTCATAGTGTCAAATAAACGAATAATATCAAGTATGCCTTATTTTTAGGATTTTTAACTCGGGTCTATGATGTTTAGTTATGATTATTATTATCAGACCTCTATCAGAAAGATCCTCATTATCTTTTTAAGTGATCTTAAAACCTCTTTTAGCACACAAAAACTGAAAGAGTATAAATAGATATTCATGACGTAAATGAGTTGATCACAAAAACTTCACTAGCACGAGAAACAATAGTAGTGACTAAACTTTCTAATCGAGCTTTAACTTTTTCAGCAAGATGTTGGAAGAATTATATTTTAGCTCGACCTTTAAACAGAGGGGAACTAGGTAATCTGTTGGAAATATTTTGGTCTTCATACCCATATGACGAAGAATATTCTCCTTCTTTTCGTAAGTAATGAATTTACCAAAAATATAGAGTTTTTACTGTTATTAACCTTTTGACGGCTTACACCTCATATATCTTTAGCAATTTATTTTCTTCATTTACGCTAGAATATCCTCTATTTAAGAACAAAATAATATCATCTGCATAACCAATATGAAACACGTATATTTTTAATTTGATGCATTAGTAAGGCATAACTGCTTTAGTTTTAAACAACATTTTTCATTTCATTAAAAAAATATCTAAATCTAAGATTAAAAAAATGAAGGATAGAGCATGGTTCTTACCTCTCTCTTCGATTTAAAGAACCTGTGTTGTTTGTCTGCTAAGTTCGATGAATACCAATAATTATTAATATATTTTCAAATCATCACTATCACATAATTGTGAAAACCAAAATTTCGCATAGAAGCATATAAGAACTCTAAAGACAATCTATCATAATATTTCTCCACGTCGAGTTTTATAATCAAATTTACACCTTTAATATTCTTACTAAGATAATCCGTCATTCATGAGATAGTGAAATCCCTTCATAAATTTATCTATCTTTGATGAAACAAAATTGTTCTTTCCTACTAATATTGGGGAGCAAAAATGACAACCTATCATATAAAATTTTGAGATAATCTTTTATGAAAAGTTACATAAATTTATTAGACGCATATCCTTAAAAGAAGACGGTTGTTATTTTTTAGGACTCAAGGTAAGAAGCGAAGACGTGCACGTTTTTTGCCACATGGTACCATAAAAAATATTTATGAACCACAACCACAACATCAACCCCAACAACCGACCAACATTTATGAAAAAAATACCATTATTATCATCATGACTGGTAAAACTGGATGCCTTCATGTTTTGACCCCTTATATGTCGCGACGATATGAATGAGATCAATGCTCTCCTGATAAGGAACAGAACCCCCGGGAAGCATGAAATCATCTACATCATGAATGTTATCATAAACTATAGAATGACCTAAAATAGCTGAGTAAACATAACCTCTCACGACCTAAATCATCATGAAAAAGTATAAATCCATTAACAAAATATTTAAATGATGAATTATTAAGAGCTCTCACTTTAAACACAACATAAACAAATTTAGAATTTGTATTCTGCCTTCCAACCACATCATCCTTAATTTATCTCTAAAAAAACTTCATTACGCCTAAAAAGAGTTGTATGTGAATCCAACAAGAACGAAAAGATCCAACTTCGATATCATCCAGCACATCCTCGCGCTCCTCTAGAGATTTTATTTTCAATTCAACTTCTTCTAACTATTTGAAAACATTTCCAAAAAAATCAATTCAAATCTTTCAAACATCTTCAAATAATTTTGATTTTGGTCTTCAAATTAATCATAGGAGACCCAATACAAGGTTGATTTTAAGAATCTTTAACTATTGACATAAATGATTTTTAACATGGACATAAAGATGAACCAACAAAACATTTTAATAACTTGAGCGCATTGAATCAACAATGAAGTATGGTCGTATTTCTAACTAGACAAATAATAGTATGAATGTTAGGCGTTGGAGCACTATATGTATGATTCAACAATACTTTATCCAATCTAAACTAAGTTTGATTCTTCATGTAGCTGAGTAGCTTCAACCTGTATGCATTGGGATTAATCTTCATGGCACCAGGTGCTTCACGTGGAAAATGTTATGGGTCTTCATGTAGCTGAGTAGCTTCAACCTGTATGCATTGGGATTAATCTTTTTAATAATTTGAAACCGACCGACCTTCCTTGTAGCTAACTTGTTGTTACTCGTGTGCAGGATAACGATCCATGGTCAAAACAGCCCATATAATATTCTCCACTACAAACTCCACCAGGCGGCGCTTCTTATTTGCGATAACCTTGTACTTCTGTGTTGTTTCCTCCAGGTGTTTGCGGGTGTTCTTATGGATCTCCAATAGATCAGCAATGGAGTTCTCGACCTTAGCTCGATCTTTATCAAGTGTTGAGAAAGATAAATCCATAGGACCCCGTGGGTTATAACCATAGACTACCATGAAGGGACTATACCCAGTACTGCGCTTGTGGTGCATGTTGTAGGTAAACTCAACGTGATAAAGGCGGGAATTCCATGCTTTCAAGTTCCCAGATACCTTTGTGCATAATATGTTGCCTAACGTTCGATTAGTTACCTCGGTTTGGCTGTCTGTCTACGGGTGATACGCGCTGCTAAAACTCAGCTTCGTATTTGTGAAGCACCACAAACTCCTCCAAAAATGCCTAACAAACCGCGTATCACGATCAGAAACGATATTCAAGGGTAGACCATGTAAACGGTAGACCTCACAAAAGTATAAATTAGCAACATTCACAACATCTGTGGTTTTCTTGTAGGCAATAAAGTGGGCCATCTTAGAATACCTGTCAACCACTACAAAAGTAAAATCGTGACCTCTCTGTGTTCTTGGCAGCCCAGAGATGAAATCCATGCTGACGTTTCGCCACGGTCATTCCGGTATTGGGCGTGGTAGGTATAGACCTGCGTTGGAGGATGTACCTTTTGCCACCTAGCAAACCCGACAACCAGCTACAAAACGGATAACATCTCGCCTCAAATGCGGCCAGAAGAACTGACTAGATACAGAGTGAAGGGTTTGATCTCTACTCCCATGCCCCTTGTTGTGTCTCTCCTATACAATTAGTAACCTCAAACTGCCATCAAGAACACAGAGTAAATTACCTTGGAAGAGGTAACCGTTGCTCACTGCAAAATCTTTTCTCAAACCTGCGTTGAAGTCCTCTAGAATAGAACCAAAATATGGATCGATAGCCAGTAGATCCTTCATCTCGAATCCCACAACTTCTCCTTCCACACAAATCATCATGATGCGTCGACTCAGTGCGTCAGCTACGCGGTTAACTGCCCCTGAAGTATGCTTAATGGAAAAGGTAAATTGTTGAGTAAATGCTGCCCAACGTGCATGGCGGGAAGAGAGTTTCTCCTGACTCTGCAGAAGCTTCCAAGCATCATGATCGGTGTACAGGCCAAAGTCATTGTAGGCCAAGTAGGAACTCCAGTGCTTCAAAGCTCGTAAAACTGCATAGAACTCCTTGTCATAGGTGTTGTAGTTGAGTTTAGCTCCACTTAACTTTTCGCTGAAGTATGCTATAGGGCGGCCTCGTTGGCTGAGTACAGCTCTAATGCCCAATCCGGACGCATCACAATGCAGTTGAAATCCTGTAGAGAAGTCAGGTAAAACCAGAATTGGTGTAGTGGTCAGTCTTACCTTGATTTCCTCAAATGCCTTAGATGCTTCAAGGGTCCAGTAGAATGTCTTGCCCTTCATACACTCTATAATATGAGCCATGATAGTGCTGAAGTTATGTACGAACCGTCTGTAAAAGGAGACCAATCCGTGAAAAGAACGGACTTTAGTGATGGAAGTAGGAATAGGCCAGTCTCGTATGGCTGCCACTTTCAATTGATCCACTGACAGCCCATCCTTTGACACGACATACCCTAGGAAGACGACCGAATCTGTCATAAAATAACACTTATCGAGTCCTCCATAAAACTCCTCTCGCCTCAAAACAACCAACATTTCGCGTAAGTGTTGGAGATGCAGCTCTTTCGTGGTACTATATATAAGAATATCATCAGAGTACACAACAAGAAATTTTCCCATGAACGAGCGAAATACATGGTTCATAACCCGCATGAACTTTCTAGGAGTGTTAAAAAGACCGAATGACATGACCATCCATTCAAACAGACGTTCTCGGGTCTTGAAGGTTGTTTTCCACTCACCCCTCATACGAATATGAATCTGGTGATATCCGCTCTTGAAATACAGCTTCGTAAACACAGTAGCACCATTCAACTAATCCAGTAAATCATCAAGGCTAGGAATAGGAAACCGATACCTGACTGTAATTTTGTTGATGGCCCGGCTATCCACACACATTCTCATTGAGCCATCATTCTTTGGTGTTAATAGTGCATGAACCGCACAAGGACTAAGACTCTCACGGATGTGGCCTTTAGTCAAAAGTTCTTCCACCTGGTCTGCAGAGCTCTTCATGCTATGTTGGTCTCATCTGATAATGCAGTCGGTTCGGTAGGCTAGCCCTCGGTACAAGGTCAATCTGGTGATCGATATCTCTCAATGGAGGAAGACCTGTAGATAGATTATCGGGAAAGACAACAGAAAACTCTACTAATAGCAGTCGAACTCGCTCAAGTATACCAGCAAATGGATCAGTACTAAATTCTTTAACCATCAAAAGATAGACAATCCCTGTTTCATGAGTATGTTCAAGAAACGCCTTTTGAGCTAGAAAGTTCTTACTCGACTCCTTTGATACTGAAAGGGCAAGTTTTGGGGATACCTCTCTAGTTGGTTTTAATATGAACCTGACAATATTCCACATGAAACTGTAGCGGTTCACCCTACCATCATATGTGACACTTCTATCATATTGTCAGGGTCGTCTAGCAACAAGTGACACGCATCCATCCCAATGACATCGCACCATACTTTATCCCTATAGTTACCAACAGAGAAATATACCAGACATCTTCTAGAGATATTTACCTCACTACATTTCTTTAACCATGCAAGCTTGTAGGGGTCTGGCTGGTCCTCTGTTTTCAAGGCCAGCTTTTGCACAGCTTTTTCAGAGATAACATTTTCGCAGCTCCCTGAATCAATAACGAATTTGCATACATTTCCCCCGATAGTAGAAGTCGACTGGAAAATATTGTTTGTAGCCAATCATCCCCTTCACTTCTGGCTTTCAGCGTCAGACAGATACGCCTTAAAACCAATGCCTGACCAATATTTTCTCCTGTAACCTGGTCCTCTGGAACCTCATTAACAGCATCCTCTGGTTCCTCATCAAACTGTGGCTCACCCTCTAGGTAAAAATCAGTAGTGTCAGCGAACAGGCCCCTCGATTGTCGTGGATGTTGTCATAATTTTAGACACTGTAAACAAACGTGCCCTAGTTCATGACAATGGTAGCACCGGACCTGTGAGGAAGTAACTGTGCGACTAGGGACCTGCGAATTAGCACATGTACGCATAGGAGCAGTAGATGGTACTCCTGTGTTAGGGCTTGGAATCGTATTTTTTGGAAACGTCAATGGAGTTGTTCTGACAGTATCTCCTCCATAAGGCCTTCGTGAAAGGGCTTTCTCCAGATGCAGTGCGCGCTGATGTGTTTCAGACACATTCACAGGGTCGAACATGTTCAGCTGGTTCTGAAACTGCTGTCTCATCCCCTCTATATAGCGAGATACTAACTGATCTGCTGAATCAGCAATATCGACACGGTTTTGTAGCTTAAAAAAATCGTTAGTGTATTCATCAACAGTCCTTGACCCTTGTTTAAGGTTTTGAAACTGCTGATACATGATACGCGCATAGTTGTAAGGCAAAAACGCATCCCTCAAGTGCTTCACAAACTTAGCCCAAGTTGTTGTTTTTGGCTTACCGTGCCTTGATCTAGTTTGCTTGAGTTGTTGCCACCAGGATGCAGCTCGGCCTCAGAACTTAGTTGCAGCCATTTGTACCCGTTTTGCATCCGGAACATCCTTGAAATCAAGGACTTCTTCAACTGAGGTGATCCAATCTAAAAACTCCTCTGGTTCGAGACCCCCTTGGAACTCTGGGATCTCCAGTCTGAATCCAGATTCCCACCGGTTGTTGGCGTTCAGATCAGAATCTCTCGCTGGCGGTTGCTCAAAGACTTGGTCACGGTAGTCTTGTGGGGAATATTAATCACTAGCTTGTTCTCATCGAGGAGCAAACGGATTCCGTTCGCGCCTGATCTTTCTCTTAGATCCCGACAGCTGGTTGTTCGAACCTGGAGCTCGAAATCCATTAGTTTGGTTGTTCAACAGCCTGTATAGTGTTTCTTGTACGTCTTTCATCTGATTTCTCAACGAGTGCATATGTTCACCAACCTGGGATTGGAATTGACCGAATTCATCACGGTCGACTGATCCGGGAAGAGCGGACTTCCTCTCAAAGGATCGTTTTGGCGGCATACCTTCGTTACCCATGTCGTAGGGACTCTGAATCTGATACCAATATGGTAGCGCCAAGCTACGAGATGGAATAAGTGGCGGAAAATACAGAGAAAGAATGACGAAAAAATAGAAAGATAGATAGCTTTAACCCCTAGGTCAGAGTAAAAGAGACTTTAGAGAAAATCAACTTCTATTTAAAAAAGTGTGCGGCAAAACTAGGGTTTGAGAGCTTTTTATAAAAGAGCTCGAAACCCTAGCCCAAAATTACAGCTTCTTCTTTATGCAATAAAATAAAGCACAACCCAATTTCAAAGTGATTGGAGTTGGTTAAGTATTTTAATAAAATCCAACAAAAATAGGAAAATACAGAAAATTCATAAAAACATGAAAAAAGGGCTTAAACGATGGAATTTTAGGCATGAACTTCATCATTGGGTTTTGTCCCATGATGCTTCCGAAAATCGTTGGGCTTCTCGACGCGTTCGATTTGAGTGGTCGCATGGCCTAATTCGGATATCGGGGCCCCAAATAAAGCCCGTTTGCGTTTGTCCAAAAGGGTCGTATAGCCATGGACCCGTTCAATTACATCAGTCAGTCCCAAACAGAACGCGGTGGGTGAAATTTTCGGATGTCGAACAAAGTGATGATCTACTATATAGATCAGTATTGTGGCATAGTTTGGAATGCGTGTGGCTTATCAAACGATGTGACTTTATTGGAGTGTATTAAAACGAACTGACCTGATTAGAGCGGCACTAAGAAACAAAGCAGTATGGTACCATAAAAGTGAGCAACTACATCTGTAGTGTCTTTATGGTTCACGTAGTCTCCAACCTGATTAAAGTGGACGAATGGAAATTAATCGAGAGAAGATTGAAGTTGTACTTTATTCGAAAAGAGTATTTATTAGGCGCAACCAAAATCTCACATTCCACATCAGTTAAACATGAAAATAATCAGCAGTACAAGAACGTATCATAAAATTCATAACTAATATAAAACCTTTTGGAAACGAAATATACGATATATTCTAACAGCATAAATACACTATTATATCCATTAAACACGTGGAAATGTTTATAAAAGGTTTATCAATAATTAAAGTATTAAATAAATTACAAGAAAAATGATTGAAATTTCAGACTTCTAATCGAAAGCATAGAAAGAAAATAAACGTTGAATTGTTTTGAACGATAAAATATAAATACATATAATAAATGATTATATACCAATACAACTTAAATCATAAAATTGACAAGCCAGTCGACGACACTAGCAGAACACCATTCTATTCTACCCAAACAAACACAACCTTATCGATAAAACCCGAAACAAACATGAAGTAAAACCGAAACATTAGTCTTATCATCTTCTGTTATATAGTAGTAGCAACCAATCTTATGAAACACCGTGCTGCTTAGTTCCGTCTTCCGTCGTATGTTTCGGAACAAACTAAGAGTAGAACTTATAGCCTTTCGCGCTAATTATGATAGTTCTCATTCCTCCGATCGGAGCTACAATCATCAAAAGTACTCCAAGTACGATGCAAATCTGTATTATCAAATCAAAACAATAAGTATCCATTCACTTAGGTTTTGATCTAGTAATTAGTTGATTGACTATCCACTTTCATGACAGTTAATCCATCGACTAAAAATTAACTAAAAGACGTCCAGATTTAGTTTTTTTATTTACTCATTTTCGTAACAGATAGCCTTTTGACTAAAAAAATGTTTGGATTTAGTCTATTGACTATCCATTTGGATAAAATTCGTCATTTGCATGTTTCGATTATCCATTTTCGTGACATATAGTACTTCAACTATCAATTTTCGATAAATCTAAATAAACGAAGACTAACTTTATCCAAAATTGATAATTAAGAGAGTAGAATCATGAGACTAGTCAAATTACTAAAAGATTATGTTTTTCAGTTAAAAGATTTTCTGTCACGAAAATGGATATTCAAAACCATATTAAATATGTATACAAACTTTATGATTCCTCGGATATTAGTTGTTTTACACGAGCAACTATATTATCCGGCATTTAGTCGGCCATAGTTGTTTCCAAAACATAATTTTCAAAAAAATGATAAATTTAGTTTTTTTTACTCCAAAATGCGACGGACTTACCCAATTAGCCCACCACGATAAGCTAAACTTCTTTGGCTTGTAGATGGCTAGCCACATGATGCAAGGAAGCTGAAGAAAAAAAGTAATCAGAAGATTAAAAATGCTCATCGTCTCCTAATTCGTCGATAATTATGACAAACGATTGAAGCTTACGAAATAAGTAGTTGGTGCGAAAGCGAATCCTCCGAAGAAAGCAAGAAGACCTCCGAAGAAAGGGAAAGTAATGCCTATAAACATGGTCGCAGCTGCAAACACAACGAATAATGTACATATCGACGAGTTAAACATTGTATTGTGCCGTGCAAACTTGATTAGGTTCAAAGTAGGGTTTAAATTTGCTCACCGACGTAGAAATTTCTGACGAAAAAACGAAGTATTGCTGATGGTTTGAAATTCAATTTCTTTACCAACAAAGTTTCCATCATGTCGAACACTGGCATTGCATATATCTACACCAACATACATATAAGTTTCAAAACTTAAAAAATAAAGTACTTAAAAACATCAATTATATCGAAAACTTTGTTGTTTTCACTCACCTGATAGCTACCGATAACGTGAACGACGACAAACATGTTAGCCGTAATAATAAGCCAAATAGGCTTCTCTAAAGACAAGAGGATGTTGTCTTCGACTTTGTTTCCAAAAATATAGTAGCCTACGAGAGCGACGGGGAAATAGCATAAAGCTACGACTATGTACGCGACGATAACTCCTTTCCACATAGGTCCTTTTGATGGTTTATCGGGCGTAGACGGGATAGTTGCTTGAATTTCAAGTACTACATTGTGACCGGCGTATGCAAAAGCAACATCGCCCAATGCACTAAAGAAATTCAAAGTTGTTCCTGCTGCGGTCGTTGCCTTGTACCCATATTCCACACCAGCTTGTACACCTTTCCCAGCCGACGTCGCCCAAGCAATCGTTGAGTAACTGTTTGTTGATCACATACCAAAATGTTTATCGTTAACGCGTATATACTCACGATTTTTTCACTTATAAATTGAAATTTCTACTACCTTAGAGACATGACAGCAGCGGCCAAAGAGACGCCAGAAATCGCGTTGAAGTTTGGGAGATGAGAGAGCACGAAGTGAACGGAGGCAAAGATCATTATGAAGTAAGTTAGTTTGATTGGTTCGCATTTATGACAAGCGAGATCATGAACCTTCTTCAATGATTTGCCACCGGTCACCATGTAAACAATGCACACGCCGATTTCAACTACAAGTTGTTGTGGCACGACGATGTATAGTCCAAGCTTTTCACCGAAAGCATACTGACCGAGTTCATGGTATCTATCGAACCGCCTTCCGGGAACCATTTCGTGCATTTCAACCATTTGCCATAGAGTGTATAATGTGATGACCCATGATATGATTAAGACCGCTACACCAGGCCCCCAGCCAAGCTGGGACATGGCGAAAGGGAGACCGAGCACACCAGCACCGACCATGGCGGTGACATTGTGAAACGCCGAGTACCACCATTTCGCATTCCTTGAAGATGTGATCGGAAGCCAATCATCTATTGCTTTTTGCCTAGCTATTTCCTTTTCATCATCCTATTATTTTTACACAACGTAGACAATTGGTCATACAAATTGGAATTACTAATTAAAAATCATAAATTTGAACTTGAGCTCTGATTAGGCTGGTCACAAACTATAGTGTTAATTTATTCGAACGATGTTATTTCTACCGTTCCATAATACCCGCCGTTCTATAAAATATTTTTAAAAAAGCTTATAATTTTTAATATATTAATACAAAATTTAATATATTTATTTCTATCTACTTATTTATTTTCTTTTAATTTTTATAAAAATATTATGATTTTTTTACGTCTAATTTTAAAAAGACATGTATTATTATGTGCCAACCTTTTGAAATTATTAGCACATCATCCGAGCACATTAGTATATATTTTATGGCATTCTAACTTACAATTTTTTTTCTAAAATTTATAAATAAATATTTAAAAACACTAACAATTTGTTCTATTTTTCAAAAATAAATAAATAAAAATATATAAAACTTGTATGTATACTAGACGGAGGGAATAGTTTTTTATACAAAATAAGTTTTTTATATATATTCTAAAGATTAATTATTCCCAAAGTATGAGTGGATTTGGTTTTAGTACCTCAATACCATCAATATCATCACATATAATGATCATATCATCTACATATAGGGATAAAATAATTCTTCCTACACTCGTACATCTGATAAACAAAGCCGAATCATGATTACTAGCAAGGAACCGAATCATGATTACTAGCAAGGAAACCAAGTGAAGTAATAACTTTGGAGAATTTTTCAAACCAAAAACGAGGAGCTTGTTTGAGACCATATAAAGATTTCCTAAGTCGAAAAACTTCACATGGTTGGTGAGATACACCTGGAAGAGGAGTCATGTAAACCTCATCAAGAAGATCACAATTCAAAAATGCATGTTTGACATCTAGTTGAAAGATCTTCCACTCGCGAATAGATGCAACCGCAATAAGTGTATGAACTGTCGTCATTTTTTCCACTGTAGAAAATATCTCATCATAATCCACATCATACTTCTGTAAAGACTCTTCTGCTACAATAAGAGCCTTATATCTTCCAGCATACGCATCAGACTTTATTTTAATTCTAAAAACTTGTCGAAATCTAATTATATGCTTACCGCTTGAGTCTGATAAATAGCGGTAAGCTCTTCGATTATTGAATTTTGAAAAAGAGGATCAGAAGCAGCTTCTTTAAATGATTGACGTTCATATAAAGTATGTATGTTTGCTATGAAAGAGGTGAAAGGAGCTGTGTAAGAAGAATACGCAAAATCTGCTAGTTTGGTAGACTTACTTATACGAGTAGATCTTCTGAGGGGTGGAGATGTTTGTTCACTAAAAGAATGAGGTGACCCGACCCTTCACATAATAGAAGTAGTATCAGTTGTAGTCGATGTTTCATGAGTTAGCCCGTCAATATCAATAGGTATGTTGCTATTATTTTCAAAAGGACCAACAGTCTGAAGTTTGGTACTTGTTATATCATGTGATTTTGATGGAATCAAATAAAACGGGATATGCTCAAGATATGTAACATGTCGAGTGACATAAAAATATTTACTAGTGAGATCAAAACAACGATAACCTTTCTGTCTAATACCATAACCCAAAAAATACATATTGCGGATTTAGGGCCTAATTTGTTGTGTTAAACATGAGGACGAAGGACAAAACATGTACATCCAAACACTCGTTAGGAAGAATAATCTGGAAGTTGTCCGTATAATTTCTGAAAGGGAGATACCCCTGCATTATGAGCAGTAGGAATTCGATTAATCACATATACAACAGTATGAATTGTATCTCCCCAATAAATAGTAGGTCTCAGCAAATAAAAGAAGAGAACGAGCAGTCTCAATAAGGTGACGATGTTTTCTTTCTGCAACATCATTCTGCTGAGGGGTATCAGTGCAAGAAGACTGACGTATGGTATCATTAGATGCAAGTAACTGAGTAAAATCATTGGATGCATATTCACCCTCTAAGTCAAATCTGAAGCATTTTATTACAACAGAATGTTAAGTTTTCACAAGTGCTTGAAATTCTCTATAAATTCCAAGGAAATCATATCTTTGTTTCATAAGTTAAACCCAAGTATATCAAGTACAACCATCGATTAGATAAATATAGTAGGACAAACCACCATTTCTGGAGACATGTGATGAACCCCATCCATCAAAATGAATAATATTAAATGGAGCAATAGAAGAAGTGACACTTTCATTAAACGGTAACGCCAAAAGTTTTGCAAGTTTACAACCAGTACAATCCGAGATATTACAAGTGTTTA
Organism: Limnanthes douglasii subsp. nivea; assembly: GCA_036936605.1. Lineage (NCBI taxonomy): Eukaryota > Viridiplantae > Streptophyta > Magnoliopsida > Brassicales > Limnanthaceae > Limnanthes > Limnanthes douglasii. The sequence continues at coordinate 289,317,208 of JAUPFV010000005.1, forward strand.
ACTTACCTAAAGCACATGTAGAGACTAAAAAATTTAAACACGATGTAGATACATGTCCCATACAAGAATGCCAAAGATAAAACTCAGACGATGAAGGATTTAAACGAAATGAAGACAAATCAACACCAGAGGCAACAATATCAGTCAAGTATGTTTTTTTACTATGAACACCATAGACATCCCCATATGTTACTTCGAATAGAGTTCCCCTATTTTATGACATGTCCCAATCACTTGATGAGTCTGTTGATTTTGTATAGCACAAACAACATCAGAAAACAAGACACAATAACCAGATTTATACAATTGGTTAACCGAAACAAGATTCAAAACAAGGGTGAGAACGTAGTAAACATCGCATAGCGATATATGAGGGGTACAAATAGATCCAATACCCTCTACTGACATTGGTGAATCACCAACAGAAAAAACAGACGTGGGTGAAACATGAGACAGCGAAAAAAAGTTCGATATATGAGGTGACATATGATGAGATGCACTTGAATCCAAAATCCACAATGATGAATCAATATCTAAAGTGGAAGACAAGGAAATACCTGAATGGTATGCACATGTAGACATAACAAAGTTCTTTTTATTCGGTTTGTTACTAGTAGATTGTAGAAAATGATATTTTCCTATCGTATTCGCAATACAATCCACAATTTCTAATCGAATAAAATCCAAAATCATACCAAGTCAAAATTCAAAATCACAATTGTCCAACAAAATCAAATCGAATACCCAACCAAAACCAAAACCAAATCCAAATCCAAATACCTAACTAAGTTTAATTTCCAATTTCCAATTAAAATCAAAATCAAAATCAAATTGAATTCACAGTTTTACCAACAAAACTGTTGCACTGTTCCAGTAGCGATTTCTCCAGAACTGTAACACCGAATCATAATCCAACAAGTCAGATTGAATGATTAGATGTCCCGAACACACTCTTCAACTGAAATCACAATCGAAATTCAAAATAATAATAAAAAATCAATACAGCTCTTACGACCAATGTCTTCTCTCTTAACGATAAAAGAAGCTTTTTCCTTTTAATTAAATAGATTATTTAATTACAAAATAACTATAAGCACTCAAATCAATTAAATCACTTTCTCCTTTTAATTAAATAGATTATTTAATTACAAGATAATTGTAAGCACTCAAATCAATTAAATCGCTATAATATTTCTATGCTAATTGCAATTAATTCTCCGCAATTAATTTTATATAATTCCACCAATTAATTTGTTGATTACTTGTAATTTCACCAATTATCTTTTTGTTATTAATTCATTACAATTTTACTAATTAATTACTTACCGTTTTCACCAATTAATTCACAGTGCTAATGCATTTTCAGCAATTACTTCTATTGCAAAATACGATTTGCGTGTTTACCAATTAATTTACTTGCACTCTCACCAATAAATTCATCGTAGAGACGTTCACCAATTAATTTAATTGGAATTTCACCAATAACTAAATAGATTATTTCTTCCAAAATTAAAATAATAATATAACTCAAATAATACACTAAATTATTTCCTCTGAAATAAAAAAATATATATATAACTCAAATGACTTACTAGATTATACATTTATCGAATATAACTCAAATAATATTAACTAAAATTTCATATAATTTTCATTATTACATTTTTTTTTATCGACGGTTAGAAACATGTTGTTATACCTTTGTAGCTAGATGTGCCAAGTCCGAGAGATTCATGATTATATATTCTTATTTTCTAGTAGGTTCATGATGTTTTTGTATACCTTTTAGTTAATTTATTAATTTTTTATTTTATTTATGATCCCAAACATCAAGAACCGGAAGGGATGTATATTACAGCAAAACGTCACTGAAGCGTAAAACCAATGAGAATGGTCTGAATATCATGCAGTCTACCATACACGTTATTGGAGTTGCTTTGTTGATGGTGAAGAAAGAATATTCGTCTTAATGGGAATATTTTTTGAGGATGAGTCGAATAATGTTGACAATGTATACTATGTTTGTTGGTACAATCTTGTGTCACGAGAGCGTATCTTTTGTCAGTTGGTACAGTCTTGTGTTAAACGATAACATGAGTTATAGTTTATAGTCTAGCGTATATGAGCCTATTATGTACATTATCTAGTAAGTATATTTATTCTCTATAAATAAATTACTATGATAATTCAATAGGAGATTTAAAAATCTGTAATCCTTTTCTAACATAGTGAAACTCTTTTCTCTGGCGATGTCCATGGACGTAGACATTTGTCGAACCATACTAAAACCATGTGTTTTTTTTATTTCATGTTCTTCATTTTTTTCTGTGTTTGGGCCATTTTTGATATATTGCATAGTGATTCATAATAAATTGGTATCAGAGTTCCAGACCGTGACAGAACACGGTGTGGGTGAAATTCTCGGATGTCGAGCACGTTGAATCATGAGTCATGCTTAAGGTGATGATTTGCTTTATAGATCACTAGTTTGGCCTAGTTTAGATTGCATGTGGCTTATCATGTGGTGTGACTTGATTCGAGTGTATCAAGACGAAGTGATTTAATTGGAACGACGCTAAAGAATAAAACGGTGTGGTTTGATAAGAATGAGCAGCTACATCCATATTGCTTTTATGGTTCAAGTTGTCTTATTAGAATGAATGAACATAAATTAATTAGAAAGAAATTAAACATAAATGAACATAAATTAATTAAAAAAAGATTAAACATATTTATTCGAGAATTCGATTTGTTATATGCAACCAAAATCTCAATCTCACGCATTTGTTAAACATTGAAATGCTAGTATATAAATAATAACGTAGTTTAATTAGTATGAGACGTTTTAAAAGGGAAATATCATATACCCTAATTACATTATTATTTCCGTTAAACATGTTAAAAAATTTATAAAAAGTTCATCAACAATTAAACTATCAAATAATTTACGACAAAAATTATTAAAATTTAAGACTTGAAATCGAAAGCATAGAAAGAAAATAAACGTTGAATTGTTTTGAACGATAAAATATAAATACAATAATAAATGATTATATACCAATACAACTTAATCATAAAATTGACAAGCCCGTCGAGGCTAGCCGAACACCCTTCTATTCTACCCAAACAAACACAACCTTATCGATAAAACCCGAAACAAACATAAAGTAAAACCGAAACATTAGTCTTATCATCTTCTGTTATATAGTAGTAGTAACCAATCTTATGAAACACCGTGCTGCTTCGTTTCCGTCGTATGTTTCGGAACAAACTAAGAGTAGAACTTATAGCCTTTGGCGCTAATTATGATAGTTCTCATTCCTCCGATCGGAGCTACAATCATCAAAAGTACTCCGAGTACAATGCAAATCTGAATCATCAAATCAATACAATAAGTAATCTATTCAATTTTGACGAAGAAAATGTAAAAACTAGATTCTTAGATAGGTTTTGATCTAGTAATTAGTAGATTGACTATCTACTTTCGTGCCAGGTAATTCATCGACTAAAAACTGTTCAAATTTAGTCTGGTTATTATTCATTTTCGTAACAGATATTCTTTTGACTAAAAATGTACGGATTAAGTCTATTATTCTCCATTTAGATAACATTCGTCTTTTACATGTCTCGATTATCCATTTTCGTGACATATAGTACCTCAACTATCAATTTTCGATAAAAATAATCTTTTAACTATCAATTTTCTGTCATCTGAATAAACATACACGAAGACTAATTTCATCCAAAATTGATAGTTAAAAGACTAAAATCGGGTGATTTTTAATCGTGAGACTATATATTACGAAAATGGATGGTCAAAATGTTTTTTAGTCGAAAGACTTTCTGTCACGAAAATGGATATTCAAAACCATATTAAATATGTCTACAAAATTTATGATTCCTCGGATATTAGTTGTTTTACACGAGCAACTATATTGTTCGGCATTTAGTCCGCAATAGTTGTTTTCAAAACATAATTTCCAAAAAAATGATAAATTTAGTGTTTTTTTTTACTCCAAAATGAGACGGCCATTATAATATGACTTACCCAATTAGCCCACCACGATAAGCTAAACTTCTTTGGCTTGTAGATGGCTAGCCACATGATGCAAGGAAGCTGAAGAAAAAAAAAGTAATTAGAAGATTAAAAATGTTCATTGTCTCCTAATTCGTCGATAATTATGACAAACGATTGAAGCTTACGAAATAAGTGGTTGGTGCAAAAGCAAATCCTCCGAAGAAAGCAAGAAGACCTCCGAAGAAAGGGAAAGTAATGCCTATAAACATGGTCGCAGCTGCAAACACAACGAATAATGTACATATCGACGAGTTAGACATTGTATTGTGCCGAGCAAACTTGATTAGATTCAAAGTAGGGTTTAAATTTACTCACCGACGTAGAAATTTCTAACGAAAAAACGAAGTATTGCTGATGGTTTGAAATTCAATTTCTTTACCAACAAAGTTTCCATCATGTCGAACACTGGCATTGCATATATCTACACCAACATACATATAAGTTTCAAAATTTCAAAAATGAAGTACCTAAAAAAATCAATTATATCGAAAACTTTGTTGTTTTCACTCACCTGATAGCTACCGATAACGTGCACGACGACAAACATGTTAGCCGTAATAATAAGCCAGATAGGCTTCTCTAAAGACAAGAGGATGTTGTCTTCGACTTTGTTTCCAAAAATATAGTAGCCCACGAGAGCGACGGGAAAATAGCATAAAGCTACGACTATGTACGCGACGATAACTCCTTTCCACATAGGTCCTTTTGATGGTTTATCGGGCGTAGATGGGATAGTCGCTTGAATTTCAAGTACTACATTATGACCGGCGTACGCAAAAGCAACATCACCTAATGCACTAAAGAAATTCAAAGTTGTTCCTGCTGCGGTCGTTGCCTTGTACCCATATTCCACACCAGCTTGCACACCTTTCCCAGCTGACGTCGCCCAAGCAATCGTTGAGTAACTGGTTGTTGATCACATACCAAAATGCTTATCGTTAGTGCGTATATACTTACGATTTTTTCACTTATAAATTGAAATTTCTATTACCTTAGAGACATGACAGCAGCGGCCAAAGAGACGCCCGAAATCGCGTTGAAGTTAGGGAGATGAGAGAGCACGAAGTGAACCGAGGCAAAGATCATTATGAAGTAAGTCAGTTTGATTGGTTCGCATTTATGACAAGCGAGATCATGAACCTTCTTCAATGATTTGCCACCGGTCACCATGTAAACAATGCACACGCCGATTTCAACGACAAGTTGTTGTGGCACGACGATGTATAGTCCGAGCTTTTCACCGAAAGCATACTGACCCAGTTCATGGTATCTGTCGAACCGTCTTCCCGGAACCATTTCGTGCATTTCAACCATTTGCCATAGAGTGTATAATGTGATGACCCATGATATGATTAAGACCGCTACACCAGGCCCCCAGCCAAGCTGGGACATGGCGAAAGGGAGACCGAGCACACCAGCACCGACCATGGCGGTGACATTGTGAAACGCCGAGTACCACCATTTCGCATTCCTTGAAGATGTGATCGGAAGCCAATCATCTATTGCTTTTTGCCTAGCTATTTCCTTTTCATCATCCTATTATTTTTACACAACGTAGACAATTGGTCATACAAATTGGAATTACTAATTAAAAATCATAAATTTGAACTTGAGCTGTGATTAGGCTGGTCACAAACTATAGTGTTAATTTATTCGAACGATGTTATTTCTACCGTTCCATAATACCCGCCGTTCTATAAAATTTTTTAAAAAAGCTTATAATTTTTAATATATTAATACAAAATTTAATATATTTATTTCTATCTACTTATTTATTTTCTTTTAATTTTTATAAAAATATTATGATTTTTTTACGTCTAATTTTAAAAAGACATGTATTATTATGTGCCAACCTTTTGAAATTATTAGCACATCATCCGAGCACATTAGTATATATTTTATGGCATTCTAACTTACAATTTTTTTAAAAAAATTTATAAATAAATATTTAAAAACACTAACAATTTGTTCTATTTTTCAGAAATAAATAAATAAAAATATATAAAACTTGTATGTATACTAGACGGAGGGAATAGTTTTTTATACAAAATAAGTTTTTTTATATATATTCTAAAGATTAATTATTCCCAAAGTATGAATGGATTTGGTTTTAAAAAATAATTTCTCTCGCAACCTCTCTCACGCGCATATCATATAAGTAGTTTTAGAAAATAATTTGTCACACAATAAATATTGTTTTCGTATGACAATATAAAATTTAATATTATTTGTTAAATTTTATTAATCAAAAAAATTTATATTATTTTTTTTTTGAAAAAAATAACCAATTTTTTTTTAATACCGGTGTATAATTTTAAAATTACATATATTTTGAGACAAATGAACTATATTTTAGAAACTAAATTCAAATTTTGTAGTATCAAACTCTAGGGGTACTATAGACATTTCAAAGCTTTATGCAACTAGTGTTCCTTAAGGTTTGGAAAAGTAAACTATTGCCGACTTATAAGGTTGTACTAGCTGGCATGAAAGGAAGTTTCCTATTAAATGCCACATGGACCCAAACGACGAGACAATCCACATGTGGGGTCCGCTACTTGTCTTAAAATAAATCTAAACTCATTAGTCCCTTAACTTTCATAATCACAACTTTTCAGTACCTTCACTTTTTTCTTTTCTTTTAAAAACCCCAAATCACAAAATCAATTAAATTTGACTTTTTAACATCTTGAATTTGAATTTTCAACTTCAACATACGACGCTTTCCTATTGGTTAGAAAAGTCAACGGCCAGTTCTCATAGGCTCAAACCAATCTAACTAGCTGTCGACGTGTCGTTAAGAATTAAATATAAAAAACAGAGTAGCTTGAAGAAAAAACAGAGCATGCGTGAAGAAGAACAAGTTCTAAGTTATATGACGAGGATATAAAAAAAAATTAAGCTAATTAGTTTTACGAAACAGCTTCGAAGAGAATACGAAATGGCTTGTTTATGTAGATAAGCTTACAGAGAAATTATAAGAAACCGTGTTAAATTTCGAAAAACAGAGTGATATCAAGTAGAGAGACAGAGACAGAGAGAGGGAGAGAGACTAACAGTGCTGCGATTATAATTGTAGTCGGGTTGAGATGCCATTGAGAAACCCAGAAGAAGAAATTGGAGAGACAATTTATGAAATTGTGAATATAATGGTCTCATCTTTATAGGAATACAGAATTCGAGAATAAGAGTAATCAGTCCTTTCACGGTGGTGACGTTTTTGTTTGACTTTCAAAGTCTTCTAACGACAAAAAAATAAAAATAAACAAATGTGATATATATATATATATATATATCAATCGGTTTTTATTATGTTTGCTAGCTGTAATTCTGGTGCGAATTCCATCAAACAAGCCGGCTTTCTGCCAAATGCTAGACTCGTGTACAATGAAATTGAATTTAGAAATTGTAATGTATCCTGTATAAACTATGGTCTCTTATAATTTGGTTGCTTTGTATAATTTTCAGCACAATTACACTGGCACGGTTAGAACATGAAAGAGTAATATTTATTGCGAAAAAGATTCAATATATAAACTATGGGTCAAGCTATATCCAAATGTGTTTAACTATATCTAATTTTGAGTTACCCAAAAGTTGTATAAGTTTATCTAAATTTTAATAAAAATATCCTTTTATGGGTATATAAGTTCGTACCTTTTGGTACGCTACGTCTGTACCATCGGTACAGAGGGGTGTACTGGTTGGTACAGACCCCATGTACCAGTCGGTACACACCCTGTACCTATGGTGCGCTCAACTTTCGTTGCCGGCCATTTTTCGGTCGAATTCCGGTCGGAAAATGACCTCTAAACACCATAAAATTATGTTTTTTTAATAATTAAATCCTTATTTTAAAAAAAAACTTCAAAAAAACAAGTTTTTACCTTAATTTCGTTCGATTCATGTTTGATTTTGTCTTTTTATTAGAAGAAGTTTATAAAAAATTGAAAAGAGTTTGAATGTTCTTGAGTCAACTTTGAATGTTCAAGAAGAATTTGCAGAACTTCACAAAATTGTAGTAATATGGGGTTTGATTTAGTAGGGAGTTGTGTTTTTTGGGTATACATAGCCAAATAGATTGTTTTGTGAATTGGGTATATCTAGGATATATTTAGTGTTTTTTTTTACTTAGTGGCAATTTGGATATTAAATAAAAGTTCAAGGGTTTTTCGTCCTAAAAATTCAAACAAAAGTCAACTACGTTTTTTGAGTATACGTAAACCATATTTTGGTATATATAGTCATACCCATAAACTATACTATAATATAGTTTTAGATAGTCTACAATAAGCGTTACATATTCCAATCAATGGAGATGATAATTTTTATTGACCACAATAATAAATGTTAAAATACTAATTGATGTAACGTCTAAAAATACTAATTCATATAACTAATTATTAAATATGATAATTAAAGCAATTAATAATTAAATAAATTCCAACAAATCCTTCTTATAAACTAGATATGCCTGAAAAGCAATCAGTTTAATCTTATAATGCTTGTACTCCAAGTGAACTTCGACACTTAACAAACGTCTCCAGCTTCACTGGCTTGGTCATTATATCTGCAACTTGTTCTTCTGTTTCACAATAAACCAATTTCACAGCTTCTTTATTTGTAAGATCTCGTAGATAATCATACCTTACAATCGATATGTTTCGTGCGCGTATGCATCACCGAATTCTTCGAGAGTTTAATTGAATAAGTGCTTTCGTAATAGATTTCCAGACACTCGGATTGTTCACATGTGATTTGTTCCATAATTTATTTGAGCTATACACAATGACAACCACAAGATATTGCAGCATTGTAATCTGCTTCGATTGTAGACAAAGTAACTACCTCTTGTTTTCTTGAGCTCCAGCATACTGCAGCTTCATTGAACATAAAAACATAACCTGAAGTGATTTTTCTATCATCGAGATCACCAGCATAATCATTGTCCGTGTATGCTTTCACCTTTATCTCTGATCCTCTCTTATAAAAAATTCCAAACTCCATTGTACCTTTTGAGTATAACAAAACTCCCTTAGTTGCATGCATATGTTCCTCCATTGGTTTGGCCATGAACCGAGACAATAAACAGGCCACATACATCATGTTTGGTCTTGTAACTGTAAGGTACATTAGACAACCCACCAACTGCTTGTATAAAGTAGCATCGACTTCTTTTCCAGCTCATTCCTTTGAACCTTGGACAATGGGATTTTTTACTGAATTACAGTCTGTCATGTCAAACCTTTCTAACACCTCATGACCATATTTTTTCTGTCTTAAGTGAATCTTTTATTCGCTTTGATGAATTTCAACACCAATAAATAACCTCATCAAACCAAGATCAGTCGTCTCAAATTCTCGTGTCATTGACAACTTAAACTCTATAATTAATTGTTCATCATTACCAGTTAAAATTAAATCATCTAGATAGAGACTTACCATAATATACTTCACTCATTCCCTTTTAATCGATAATGTATGATCATGATTACTTCTGTTGAATCATTTTTGCTTGAAATACCTCTCTACCCGACAAAACCAAGCTCGGGGAGCTTGATTCAAATGATACAAAGCTTTCTTGAGTCGATATATTTTACCTTCTTCACTTTTTTTACAAAACCCTTTGGTTGATCCACATACACCACTTCTTTTAATTCTCTATATAAGAAGGCACTTTTTACATCTAATTGATATACTTTCCAACGTTTATGTGCAACAATAGCCAATAAAATTCTGATTGTATCCCATCTTGCAACAGTGCAAAGACTTCATCACAGTCAATGCTTTCTTCTTGTGCATATCCTTTCACCACCAATCTTTCTTTGTATTTATCCACCTCCTCAATTTCATTTAATTTAGTCTTGAAAACTCATTTAACCCTGATTTTCCTTGTATTAGCAGGGAGAGTTACAAGTTCCCATATGTCGTTTTTCTCAATGGCTTCTATTTCACATTTCATTGCTTCAATCCACTTTGTTTCTTTAACATTTTCTTTAAAACGCATCGGATCAGCATGAGACATAAATAGTGCCAATTCCATTTGTACTTCAGACTAAAACATATAATTTTTTATCTTCAAATCTTTAAGCCTAAATTCATCCAACATCTTTTGTTGCACTGTCGTCAACACTTTACCTTCTCCAGGTTCCTGGTGGCCTGGTTGAATCACACGCAAGTACTCTTTTGAACGTAAAAGATTATCCATGAGTAAAATCTAGTGATCGTAATCTTCGTCAAATTTGGGCACACATAGGGCACTGAAATTGTTCGAATCGGATATTTTCACACTTTCTTCACTATTTTTTCACACGTTCTTCACTTTTTTCACTTAAAAAACTATTGTTTCACTCAAACACGCATTCTTTTCACTCAGATTTTTTTACTTAAACAAACATACCTCACTCTTTCTGTGTTTCACTCATACACACATATCTCACTCTTTTTGTGTTTGACTCAGACATACATACCTCACTCTTTTTGTTTTTCACTCAGACACACATACCTCACATTTTTGTGTTTCACTCAGACACATATACCTCATTCTTTTTGTGTTTCACTTAGACACACATACCTTATTATTTTTGCGTTTAACTCAAACACACATACCTCACTTTCACTCAAATTGTTTTACTCTAACACACATATCTCGCTTTGATACCATGTTAGAATATAAAAGAGTAATATGCAGAGAGAATAAGACTTAATGTATTAAACTGCAGCATAAAATGACTTTAAATAGCCTACAAGAAGCGTTAAATTATAACTTTTATTTACTAACAGCTAAAATACTAATTGATGTAACGTCTAAAATACTAATTCATATAACGTCTAATTATTAAATAAGATAATTAAAGAAATTAATAATTAAATCAATTCCACCAGGCACCTCATATAATATCTATTGTTTATTATAATATCAATTGGATGACAACAGTTAACATGATGGCACACTTTGAAACGGAAGCCTTACTATGGCCACTATTAGGTACCTTTTTTCATCTGTACTTTAATTGTTTAACCTCTTCTCTAAATATGTATCGTATATTTATAAAAATATTTATTAGAAAAACAATATATATATATACTATTATAATAGTTGAATATATTTTTTGGTAGTAATGTGATTACATATTTTAAAACACACTTGTTTTAAAATAACTTATTTTCTCTAGAACGATATTCATTTCAAAATAGTAGAAGTATATCTTTTGGTTTGTAGTCCTCCTTCCTGAATTTGGAGGAAAAAAAATTAAATATTAGATCTCTTACTACCAATTTATACATGGTGGCGATTGGTAATGAAGAGAATACTTCTTTTTGGTACGACTCGTGCTTGATCTATATCTTCTTGATAATCCATTATGCGCAAACTATTATTCGAGATTCTAGACTGGACATCAATTTTAAGGTTTCCGACATCACTCGGGTGGTCTTTGAAACTGGCATATGCAATTAAGGTATGCTAGTGCTAGAAATCAACGAACCTTCCACGAGATTAACCATCTCATTCTCTCTTTCTCCAGCACCAAACTTCAACTATGTTGATGTGCACCGATGGTCCGTCAAGATTGAGAATATAATATTCCATTTCATTATCTTATCCTTTGGGTTGACATTCTAAGTTGGATGTTTATTCGGGAAAAACTCATTAGTTGGGGTATTCACTCCCCTCCTAACTGCGTGTTGTGAAATTTCTCTTATGAATTTATCAACTGTGTCCTTTATGAGTGTGTTTTACTCAGCGTACATGGGTTGATGTCAGCTCTAAGCCTGGTTCATCGTGAACGGTGAGGATATGCCTTCCTGGTTTTGAGTAGCTTCAAATTTCTCACCCTCTAGATACCACTATTTGTTGCACGCCTACTTTGGTTCAATCATTTATCATGTTTGGCAATCTTTTTTTGTCCTCGTATCAGCTGTGTCATATTGTCTGCTATCTGACTTTCGGTTTAAAATTCCTTGGATCCAAGATGTCTTGATTGATGTAATCTGGAGTTCTGTTAATCACTAAATTTATTGGTTGTAGGTACCTCCCCGCTTTTGTGAATGCTTCAGTTGATTTTGTTTCTCGTTCTCATTCTCCTCTTGTGGGATTCACTCTGATTTTCCGTTTTTGGCTATCCTTCCGCTTTTCCCTTGGGGTTCGCTCCTAACATCCTCTTCATTAGTGAAAGTTGTAGTTGTCGTTCATTGGATTTTGAACTATTCGTGCATAAATATTCGTGTCTTTCTTGTATCTTTGTTGTCTCCTATTTCTGTAGACATTTATAAATTTATCAACATTTTTGTTTGTTTCTTGACTCACTTTTTTATAGGCGTAGCGTTTATTACACATTTGGACCTCATTATTTGAATCCAACAATAATTTCCTACAACTATTTTGTTTTGACAAAATACTAATTTTTTACAAATAGATCTCATCATATATGAACAATAATTTTATTTCTTGCTAACAAATCGTTATATCGAGAATATAAATAGTAGTATAATTAGAAACCAACCATAAATAATTTTAAATATAAAATTCAAGATAGGAATACCGAATTTGTGTAAGAAATTGTACGGAAAGAGACACAACCGTCATATTTACAGTCATGATGTTTCGTATTCGTGACTATTATCAGATTATTCATCAGATATAAATATAATCCAAATCGATCAATAAGTCAAAGTTAATGAAATATCGCCGATTAAAATCATACATCATTTTGAAACCTACCCACTTTGTGTACATAGGATAGGATAAGGGTTGAACATTAGACTTTGAAATCATCAATAAATGATTACGACAAAGCAATGAAATACTTTGAAAATGGTCAAGAGGCAGATATGAGATCGATAAACTATCAAATTGTGATACTCCGGGATCATAAACCATGAATAAAAGATTTGTTTATATTTGAATATATAGCTATTTAAGATAACATATTTTTAAGTATCAAGTATCAAGAACTTATAAAAGCTTCAAATATTATCTAAAATTTGATGTATACAGATTGATTAGTTGATTTTAGGGTAGGATACAAAATTTTATCTATTATTTATTTCTATATTTTTATATTTTTTTTCTCAAAAATATTTGTTTTATTCAGATATTTATCATTTAAGATTTATAATATGCCTATTATCTTTTATACCCGTACTCACTTATATAAAAGCTTTTAACACTATATTTTTTTTCAATTTTTTTTATGTTACGTGAACACTGTCCTACCATAGGTGATGATCAATTTTTGTTTTTTTTTTCTCGTATGATTTTGATTGTGTTTTATTTGATTTCGAAATTTAATTTTTTAATATACGTGAAAATAGTCGATTTTTGTGCGTTTGGAAAGTCGAATTTTGAGTTCAGAACATCTGTTTACCCTGAGATCTGCTTTAGTTCTTTTTTTGTCGCATTCCAGTTAGTTTTTAAGTTCGAATCTGCTAATGTAGTTTATTTGTCGCATTCCAGTTAGTTTTTTGTTGATTTTAGTCTGTAGTATGTGTTTGTGAAATTTTTGTGCGCGTAAAATGATTTGGGGTTTATCAGTAGGAGATGTGAAACGTGTTTGTTCTGTACGTAGTGATAGTTGCGAAATGTGTATGTCTTCTGAAATGGTAGATGCAAAACACGGTTTTGGAGTTACGAAATCTTATTTGTTCTTTTAAAAAAAATAAAAAAATTCAAAACATATCATGAGTGGTACTAGTTTTGTTCGTCTTTAAAAAACAAAACCAACAATATTTTCGGATTTTTTCCCGAGTTACTGTTTAAAAGGTATAGACTTTTAAAAAGTTTAAACTTATATGGTAAATGAAGAAGATGCGAAACCTTCTTTGTTTTGATAGACGCGAAACCTTTTTCGTTTTGATAGATGCGAAACCTTCTTTATTTTGCTAGATTTGAAACCTTCTCTATTTTGCTAGATGAAAAACCTTCTTTGTTTTGTTATATGCGAAACCTTTTTTGCTTTGCTAGATGAGGAACCTCTTTGTTTTGCTAGATGCGAAACCTTCTTTGTTTTGCTAAATGTGAAACCATATACTCAGAATCGTGTATATATATATATATATATATTAATTCAAAAATATCATGAGTCGTACTAATTTTGTTCGTCTTAAAAAAAACAAAACCAATGGTATTTTTTGATTATTTTTTTCCGAGTTACGGTTTAAAATATACGGGCCTTTAAAATTTAAAGTAAAAAAAAGTTATTTACTCGATTTTATATAAAAGAGTATTTTAGGTGTAAAATCTCTTAAAAACATTTAAGCCTTTGTCTGTAATAGGTTTGTTGGATGAGTCTTAATCGATAAGTCTCCTTTGATTTTAATGTTTTATAATATTTATTATTATTATTATTATTATTATTATTATTATTATTTCTAGGGTGACTCCCATATAGGTCCCAATAATTATTCAAAATCAATATTTAATACCAAATAAGATTCATATCAATATTTGGTACCAAGCACGAGACAAAATACTCTAATACCCTTGTTTGTAATATTCTATAGTATCTTTTAAACAAAAAAATGGTTTTTTTTCTTTTTCTTAGAAAATCTGTATCTTTTTAAATATAATTTAAAAAATTCTGAAACCACAGTTGTGTTTTTTTTCGCGAGACGGATTAAACAAGTTTGCTTTGTCTCGTAAATATAAACACAATGGTGCTTTTGGTTTTATTTTTAATACGAACTTCAGGCAGCTTAATGGAGACGTATTTGGATTGGAAGCTCAGTCGAGTGACCTAACCTGTTCGCGTAGGGATTGTTTTCTTATAAAATAAATAAATAAATAAAATATTTAATTGGGTTCGGATTGGGTTATATTGTAGTGGGCTGGGTCAGCTAGATCTAATTGGGTTCGACCCGGTCCGAATATAATAGTTGTGGGTAAATGATAATTTTTAAAGGTAAAAGGTAACTTTTAATAGTAAATGGTAAATATGACTAGGCAACTTACTTGACATCTGATGTGGCATGGGCAGACACATTTATGACTAAAATTTTGGGGGACAGAACCTGTAACAAAATTAGGGGACACGTGTCAATTTCTGAGGCTTCACATGTGCGGAGGGATAAATTTACAAATTTCTGGAACGAAAAGGATGAGTGGAAGTCAAAAATGAAGGAAGGGGAGTAGGTTAATACAAGTGATAAACATGGGAGACTAACAGTAATTTTTAGCCGACTAAGCATAATAGACATGTAAGACAACGCATAATAAATTATTGTTTTTTTAAGACGAACAAAACTAGATCCATTGATAAATGTTTTTCCTAATACGGTGACCTTAATCTCGCATCTTTATCATCAAGTAGTGCATATCTCGCATGTTTATTTATGCATGGTTGCGCAGTTTATTTATACCTAGTCTCGTATATTTTTTATATATGATCTCGCATGGTTGGTTATATCTTGTCTCGCATGGTTGGTTATATCTTGTCTCGCATGGTTGGTTATGGCTACTATCGCATGGTTGGTTATATCTGGTCCCGCATGACCGGTCATTCCTGGTCTCGCATAGTTGTTTATGTATGGTCTCGCATGGTTAGTTAGGTATGGTCTCGCATGTTACGATAAAAAAAAAATCCGAAAAATAAAATTGTTTGTCTAAAAAATAACAAAGCTAATAGTACTTTTAAAAAATAATCAAACTATAATGCGAAAGATCAACTTTAAAAGGAATAGTTTGAAAAAAACATAATACTCATATATACACCTTAAACGGTAAATAATCAAAATCAGTACTCTAAATGTCACTGTATCTCCCATGCCGTGCTCCCAAAAGATCGGCCGGTTCATATTATCTTTTATGAATACTATTGTTTACTAGTTACTACTATAATAATATAATATAAACGACTAACAATAAATGTGACCACCTGTTTTGCGTAAAAACCAAGATGCCGACGGGGCATCTAAGCTGACAGCAATTAATTGTAGTATAAAAGGGTGAGCTAACGGATACATTGACATTTGAATTAGGAATTTATTTGTCTTTTATAAATAAGAATGACTAAATCTTATATATTTTAGGTTAATACACATTTCAAAAATTTAAGAGTATCAAAATTTGGTCCACAGAGTTGATAGGGCACGTATTATATTGCTACGGTTTGTATATTTTTTCGGTTTATATTTTTGGAGATATTTAGGTTTGAAAATTATATTTGTGAAAATCAGATTTTTATATATTTGTAGTTGTTTGCTTAATTTGTAGTTACTTTGATAGTTTGGATTATGTTTTAATTTTTGTTTTGGTAGCAAATTTTGTTGGATTTTTGATAATATGTATGAATTTGGAATTGTGAGACAAGCATGGTTGGTCATGCAGATTCGCGCACTCGTCGCACGATGAACAGTCGGTTTCACGCACAAAACACGTGAAATCGGCTGTTCGACATGCGAGTAGTGCACGAATATGCCCAATTAGCGTGATTTATTTTACGCAAAATCGCACGTATCGTGTTCGCGATCTCGCACATAATTGCGCGTAACGCGTGTCCCAAAATGATTGTTGTTAGTTTTTTTTGTACATCTATATCAAATGATTTATACGATTCTAGAGTATGTGGTCAAAGAGTACCTCATGATCATAATTTTTTACCATTGGGATATCAAAATTTGGTTAGAATCTAAATGATGGCCTCTCTAGTTTAATTTTATCATTTATGTGGATACAAATGGAACTTCACTAAAGTGTCATTGGACAATGACTGAATTTTTTTGGACAAATTGAGCATTTTGCTTTGGTTTTGACAATCTACTTTTTTAGATAAGGCTCGTATCATCAGTTTAAATAACTGTATTATCTTTTTCAATCTCGATTTTTTAACTTAGTTACAAACATAGATTTGATCTCACTTATCATGTCTCAGTGAACACGACAGTGACTGCAAGCGACAAGAGATATATTATTGAATTGGTCTTAGAGCAAGCCTTCGGTCGAAACTTTGTGTATAGCAAAAATCTTTTCATTTATATATTGTAGCACTTGTTTTCTATTAATTCTCTTTTCGTTTATGGCTAACTCACTAAATATGCGGATGCCACACATATAAATAAGTTTAAATGCAACATTATTATTTATTTGTACACGATAGTGTACTTTCTTTTTTAAAACCTTCTCCCTATGAGTAGGGACCTAAGTACTTTCATTTATGAATTATTTCTCTTATAAGAATATAAATAGTACACTGATGAGATCATGATTTGTTGGTTGCGTGTCCATTGAAATTAAAAAATAAATAATTCTACGTTGTGATATTCTCGAAGGTGAATATCAGTAACACCGCAATGGAGCTTGACATTCAGCAAACAAAACATATAAACTAAAATTCAACTAAAAATCAAAATTCACTAATTATTGAACATTTGAAATCATTGTTATGCAACAATACTATGGCTCCCCTCCCAGATGCTAGTGTTTTTTAACACGAGAGGACATACTTAAATATCTTTAATATTTTAACCCTATAACAGAAAAATAATGACAAAAAAACATCATTACTCTATTGTTGCAAATCCTCTAGATTTAAGTTTTCATATAATGTCATTTGCCTCATTCTTTCCATTAACAAAATAGC
Source organism: Limnanthes douglasii subsp. nivea (assembly GCA_036936605.1). Classification (NCBI taxonomy): domain Eukaryota; kingdom Viridiplantae; phylum Streptophyta; class Magnoliopsida; order Brassicales; family Limnanthaceae; genus Limnanthes; species Limnanthes douglasii. The sequence goes on from JAUPFV010000005.1 coordinate 289,334,863, forward strand.
GCAGACTGTAGCAAAATTGCACACACAATTGCGCATCTTGTAGCAAAATCATGCATAAAATTACAAATGTTTTAGTACAATCGCGCACAAACAAGTCCCGTAACTTTGCGTCAAACCGTGCATGCTACACACACGATTTTCAATGCATCGCACATTATGGGTATGCGATTATGTATAAAAATGCATGTGAAATACACATTGACGGTAATATTAAATCGAAATGTACCTCACTGACTGTCTCTAGATGATCCGTTGATGGTTCCTCCACTTTTGAAAGAAAATCTTATATATAGCAGCTGAAATCGTCTTTTAAACCAGTTTAATCCATAATTTATAAAATGACTATATGAATTTAAGTACGTTTTTGTTAGGTTAGTGTTGTTTAGTTGTAGTGCTAGTGGGTAGGTTTAATTTTGGGTAGTTAGGTTCAATTTAGTGTTTTTATATGTTATTGGTATTTTAGACAGTTTAAGGTTTTAGAGAGAAACCCCTTCATATATTAAGCAATTCATATCAATTTAAGTTAGTGATTCGCACAACATTTCTTAAAATGTTCATAGTGTCGCATATGTTAAGCAAATTTGTTAGAATTTTTGTGTTACAATGGATCTTCATATATTTATTGATACATTAGTTATTATCGATAACAATCTTATTAATAAGTAATCACATAAATAAGAATAAAACTAATATATGACACCTAGTTTAGAGGTAATTGTCTACATACCATGTCAATTTTAGATTTTGTGAAAGATTTAATCTGAGCATTGACAATTAAGTCTAAACTATAAAGTTTATGGAAAATTTATAAGGAAAAAAATAGTAAATTTTATAATTCCACGATCTGAACAATTTAATTATATTTAAGTTAAAATCTTTCTTGCAACTCTATATAAAGAGAAATATAATATTGTATTCCTTCAGTACACTAGCATACATAATTTCGTTGTTTCTGTTGGCTAGAAGTTCATAGCATGATGAGAAGATATGTCTCCTCACTTTAAGATAATCACTTGAGACAAGATACAACAAATCAGGAGTAGAAGATACAATGCGATCAAAAGCAAAATAAAAAACAAGAACAAAATAAAGAAGATGTGATATCTACATCATACTGTCAGTTTCTTATTCCGAATCCAAGGATGAGTTCATACTCATAGGGGTTTATTTATTCTGATTTGGGTTTAGGATTCATGTAGTATGAACTCTAACAATTGGTATAAGAATAATCCTTTTGATATTAGATGGGGAATTGCTAAAAAAACGGCCGAAATTACTCAGCGAAGTCGCTTATAATTTTTTTTTTAAATTACTCCGTGAAGTTAATTTGTTTGACGATTTTACCCTTACGAAATCGTATAAATAGTCAAATTTACTCCGCGAAGTTATCATAATTTCAAAAAAAAACTAAAATTCTCTAACTTCACTATACCTTCTCTCTAAAAAAAATTATTGTAATTAACTATAATTACAACTAAAAAATAAAACTAACCTAAACTAAATTAAATTAACCTATCCTAACCTTATATTAACTAACCTAAAATTTAATTTAAGTTAAATTAACTTAAATTAAACTAAAAAATTAAAACAAAACAAAAATTAACCTAAACTACCCGAAACCCTAGCCCAAACCCACACCTCACCTCCTGCCTCACCCCCTCCCTCACCCAAAACTACCCGATTCCCACCCCCACACCCACCAGCCGAAACCCACACCCACCAGGCGACACCGACGACCAATTCCGACACCCACTACCTGAAACCCACCTCCTGCCTCATCCGAAACCCACCCCACTATTCCGACATCTCCGAATCGACACCGACGAGCAATTTCGGCCGTTTCGGAATCGAACGAATTATTGTAAGTTGTTTTCGTTGTTGTTAGATAGATTAGGTAGGTTTAGTTAGACTGGATCTGTAGGAAAAATGTGTTTTTGTGGTGTTTGTAGGATTTGGCAGAAGCTGTTCTTCGCCAACACGGGGCGAAGAACAGGAACCCTACGCCATCGTGTGGCGTAGGGTAGGTTCTCTACGCCACATGTGTGGCGTGGGGTACTGGGTGTACGCCCCTTGATGGCGTACGCCCAGTACCCCACGCCATACATGTGGCGTAGTGAACCTACCTTACGCCACACGCGATGGCGTAAGTGTCTTGCCACACGCCACCACCGTGGCGTGAGGCATCTCCGGTCACCGGAATGGGCCGGGACCGGTTTATTCTTGTTATTTGGTTTGTTATAACCTGCCTTATGCTATTTTTTGTCTAAAACAGGTACCACCATAACAATTTGTGTTTTCGACGAAACCTGATACTTAGTATTTTGTTTTTTTCAGGTGATGGATCACGGCGACGATGCACAGTATACATTGTCTGCTGATGGCTCGCGGACGAGGAGAGTTAAAAAGCGGAGTAGGGTACGTGACGCTGGTCAGCCAGTTTTACCTGTCCAGATGGATGAGCTCCCCATAGTCTCCGGACCGCATGCGTCCGGATCGAGTTCAGCTTCCGCTTCCGCTTCCCGCGGACGACGCCATCCTCCACCGGGTACAGGGCAGCGTAGAGCTCCTCCTCCGGCCAGATTGCCACCGCTGTTCGGCGAGGATTTCACCTCCCACACTGCATACCACATTCAGATGGGAGAGGTAAATATCGAAATTCAAATTTTACATTCTTTGAAGCTATTTTGTTTTGTCCTATGATAATTGGAATAAATTTTTTCAGGAGCGAGAGATGCGGCTGTATGCCCATTATCCTAGTCATCGAGCATGGAGTTTGGCTGCACATACTAGGGTACGCGCTGTAGTTGACGCCACCCCGTTCGGTCGTCTGATTGAGCCGTTCTATGAGATGCAGACACACTCCAACATGACGAAGGTTTTCCTAGAGAGGTGGCATGCGAAGACCAATAGCTTCCATTTCGCTTTCGGTGAGATGACGATTACTCTGGACGACGTCCACACTATTTTGGGACTCACAGTTGATGGTGAGCTTGCTGTGTTTCCCTATATTTCTGACAAGAGTCTGGCCATGCACGAGTGCGCTGAATTGCTTATGGTGGATGATCTATCCTTCGTGACGGAGGTTGAGAAGTGCAAGGGCGTTGGTTTGGGATTTAAATGGCTCCGGAGTAGGTTTAGTGGGCCAGAGTTCTGCGATGACAGCCCTGGTTTGAGTGATCTCATGGTGGATGCTGCAGCCCGCGCCTATATATTGCATATGTTCGGCACGGTCATATTCCACGACAAGAGCAACATGTACTCCAATTACAAGTATTTGTTTTTTGTTGCGCGATTTGACTCCGGAGGGTGTTAGCAGGTACTCATGGGGTAGTGCTGTTCTCGCTTACTTGTACCACCATCTGGGTGAGACCTCCCTGCACGACACGAGGACTATGGCCGGATGTATCGGTATGGTAGACACGTGGATACGGGATCTTTTTTCCATGCTCCGGCCCGTTACTCGACGCACCTACACTGAGCGCGACCCCACTATTGGTAGATGGGATACAGCTACAGCAGTATCTGACTCACGGACGAAGCTGAACCTTCGTATCTCCGTCAACAACCTGGAAGAGAGCGATGTAAGTGTTATTGTTTAGTGATCGCAAAATTGATTTATTTTTGTGTTTATGTTCATATCCGTTTATATTGCAGGTATTGTTTGAGCCTTATCGTGCTATACGCGATCATTTCCCGTTCCAAAAGCTATCTTGGTTTCGGGATGTCATATGCGGTGTGGAGCACTCTCAGGCATACTATCCCGAGCGAGTTCAGCGGCAGTATGGCCGTGTCCAGGGTCCAATCGCGCATATTTTGTTAGCCATGCAGTCGAAATCAAGGAGAAAACCGAAGACGATGGCGTATGCATTCGATCCGCATGATTGGGACCAACGGCAGATGAACACGTTGCATCGTGGTTTTCGAGGAGGGATGGTGACAGACGAGATGGAGTCTTTCTGTGAGCCTGAGTACCTACTACTTCACCAAAGTATTAGCTGGTTCGACCTCGTCAACACCGCAATCTACTCGCTCGCTGACTACGTCCACGAGGATCGAGAGGGAGCTATTATCCGACATTTGCGTGCTGGTATGCGGAGGATCTCGTTGTTTCCTGGAGTGAGCGAGTTTGATCATGATTTCGATCGTCTGGCTGGGGCTTATGACGATGTTTTGTCCACAGCCAGGAGGCTCGCATACACATTATGATATTTTTTGTGTTTTTATGATGCTTTTATTATGTTGTCACTAACTTTGGTGGTTTGCTTGTTTTTTGATACTTTGTATGATACTTTGTATGAAACGTATCATTTTGGGTTTTGGATTGTGTAATACTTTCGGATTGTATGATAATGTTTTCTATATGTTGGTGCTCTCGTTGATGTTTCGGTCCATGTATGATACTTTTTCCTTTATGTTTGATATTATAAAAAAAGTATTTCTCGCCTCAAAACATACAGAATGATGGTTTCCCGCCTCAATAAGTTTTTAGCGGGAACAAAAACACCATTTCCCGCTGATTTTTTGAGAATTGAACCACAGACTACGAGTCTATAAATACTAGAATCTGACTATGAAACTAAACATTTAAATTATAACAATGGGTGATTCAGGCTGGAACGTGTACGAAGATGCAAGCCTCCTAAGCACATTTGATTTCGTCAAAGGTACGATGCAAGAGGAGAATCATGGTTTCATCGATGCGGTTTTGTGCAGGATGTTCTTCAACCACGGTAGGGAGGCATCGTGTCCAGGATGCTTAATGCCCCGACCACGCGGACGCCAAGAAGTGTTCGAGAGGCTGGCTTATCTTAAGCCAAGGACTATACAGATTGAGTCATTGTATTACGAGACCCGTTTACATGTCCAAGATGTATTCAACATGGGATCTCAAGGTCCAGTTACGCCGGAGATGGTGTCACATGCGACGCAGCAAAGGGAGCAAGAAATGGCCGACGCAATTGCAAGCGCCGTTGAAACGTATTCAACTCCCGAAGGAAGTTATGATTCAGATGATTATGCGTTCGGGAGCGGCATGAACTATCCGACTCCATAAATCTAAGTGTGAAATGTTAACTGAGGGTTAGCATTACTATCCAACTCAACCTACAAATTTCCGTTCAATATAAATGCGCGTTTACAAAATAAATGCTTAAATGCGTGCTAAAGTTAAAGTTATTTACTCACTTGAACAAAATGGTTTTTATTGACGAATGCCACGCCGATCTCCTTTAAAGAACCATCGCTCGGCGGTGCATTTTTCACCGGTAGGTAAGTCGTACATCCACCGGGAGCGAGGCAATAGAAAACGCAATTGAATGTAGTCGCGACTAGTTTTCCGCAACTAGGCAATGACATCCATTTTGCGTAAGGTGCATTCTCTTTATTAAAAGTTAACCGGTTTATCTCCTTATCAACTTCGCTTTCATCGTCGAAGGATCCAAAAAATTTTGAAATTTTTTGAGCCAATGACTTTGTTCGTAAACATCAAACTCTTCAAGTTTCGCATTTAGATTAGCGAAATTAAATTTCACTTCTTCTTCGCCGGTGAGTTTAACTCGCGGAACGATATCTAGTCTCTTCCAATGCTCATCTATAATCCGAGTAGGTACGTGGCCGTCCACTCTTCGGATTGCCTCAAGGTCGTGGGAACACGGCAAACCATGGATCGTACGATCGGTGCAAACGCACATAGATTTTTCACCGCCGCTTTTATCAACATAGTTATTGTATACTATCGCCAATGCAATAGGTGATACGTACCCCCGTAAAAATTTGAACGGTTTGAAATCTTGGAATTTGTGAATTAAACGGCACTTACTAAGCTCCATCGATTCTTTAATAGTAGAATGTTGCATCGCTAACAAGCCATGCACTTTATCCCAAAACCCATCGAAATCCAATCGGCTAGACCCAACATATTTTTTCAATGTAGCATGCGAGCTTTCGGCCCTATTAGAGGTGTGGTTATTAAAATGCATGATCTTGTTAGTATAAGCGTGAACAAACCTCTCTTTATAAGGCGTAATCCACGAGTCAACCACATAGTCCACCGCCTTATCTTGGTCTTTGAACATCGACCGCATTTTAGCCAACCTCTCGTTCATAACCTCAACGGTATCGGATGAAACAACGTCGTTCCAAGCCACCAAAAAACTTTTAGCCACATTTCCGTCTTCAAACATTTTTCTCGTTCTCCCGCTAACATTTTTGTTGATATGCCACTCGCATAACATGTGACTAGCGCTAGGGAAAAATTTGTCGATGCTATTCATCAAGGCTAGTTCGCGGTCCGTAACGATAACACACGGTAATTCACAATCATTCTCCTCCATTACCGTTTTCAAGCATCCCAAAGACCATTCGTAGTTGTCTTGTTTTTCACTCACCATAAACGTGAAACCAATGCAAAACGTTTTGTTCGTAGATGTTACCCCGACTACTTCGAACAAAGGCATCCCGTAACAAATGACTTTATATGTGCTATCCATGATTAGCAAGCGTGGGAAGGTTCGTAGTAAGTCAATACTAAGCGGATGTGCAAAAAACAAATCGGTTATGACGTTAGAACCGTCATTCCCCATCCGTATCCAATACTTATACTTGTGCAATTGTAATTTAACTAACAAGCATTGCATTTGGGATCGACCGCCGTTTTCAGCCATCCTCTTTCTTTGACGGTGATTGTAAACATGACGGATACTTGAAGCATTCTCCGGATCGGCCTTTTTCGAAGCACCAAATATTTGTCGCGGACTTGTCTCGTTCACCGTCAAAAGATCAACGAGCTCTTTTTCCTTACGTTTTAACTTGGACCATTGCAAATGTCCTTCGGAATACTTGATCGGTTCGTGGTTGTGCTTCCCGGAAAGGACACTAAGAGCCCACTTATCGTCTCCTTTTAACGGATTACCCACCAAATGAAAATGGCAAATTATTTTTTTGCTACCGGTGGCCTTACGCTTACGGTCGCACTCTTTAACGGCCGATTTGAAAATTCCGGATCGCTCGCACCGATAATCCACTCTCGGTGTTCTCCCCCTCTTCCCTACCTCCTTCGATGCTACGTTTATCGAAAAACCCAACGTTTTCCCCCTAAGTTTTACCCACTCGGTCATCGACTCTAAGCTATACTCGTCGTGGGTGGTGAAATGGTGAGCGTAGTCCGAAACAAGCGAAATATCGCATTCGTTCACCTCCTGCAATACGTAAGAAGTAGAAAAACAAATTAATCTGGCATTCCGGATAAGGGAACCACATTTCGCCATTGGGAAGGCGTGGGGCACCTTCCATCCGCCATGTCTTGGCGTGGGAGACCTACCGGTCACCACACGTGTGGCGTACGGATGCTCCCCCACGCCAAGCCATGGCGAATGGAGGGTGCCACACGCCTTTCAAATGGCGTACGGCATGTCGTCCACGCCGGAGGGTGGCGACGAACACCATTACGGGTTTTTTCAGAAAATCGATTTTTTGGCAAAAATGAAAGAGGGAAATGCAATGTACCTCCTCGGCGACCATGCTGCTCTGCGTGGGAAGCACTTCCGACCCTTTTCCGTCCATGTTGTAAAGGTTTTGAATTTTTTTAAAAAATGGGTTTTGTTGGTTGTTAAGTTTCTATTTTTAGTAGGTTTGGAGAAGATGAAGTTTGAAATTAAGTTTGCAACTTCATGGAGTAGTTTGGTTATCTTCAATGGCATCACTTGTAAATATTTAGACTTCAAAGGGTTTTTTGGGTTTTTTGCCTTGTGGCATTTTTGTAAATATTGAAAATCAGAAACATGCGACTTCGCGGAGTAGTTTTGACCGTTTTTTAGCAATTCCCTATTAGATGTTAGATTTTAATTTTATTTTAGTAAATTATCCATATTTAGGAATTGATTGTTGATTAATTTGGTATAAATGCGTAGATCTAAGGTTTGAAATTGTATGATTATTTTATTTTTTTACATAAAACATGTTGGAATTGTGTTTTTTATCGATTAAGCATAATTTTAGACGAAAGTTAAGATTTTTGCTCGATTTGAGATTGGGTTATTGCGATCAAAAGAGTATCACTGTGACACATTAAGCCAAAATTAAAACAGAAACATGATAATGAATTTTTGCCTCGGTAAGCCATGATGTTCACTGTGGTAAAAAAAACTTTTTGGTATCTTTGCTATGACAATCCCTGATTTGTTCTAACAACAACATAAAGCGTTGTGGCGAACTCTGTTGTGAAAATAACTCATTGCATCATTAAAATGTATTTTCATCGCCTTGGTCTTATCTGAGACTTTGACCATATGTTATCTTAAGATTTGAGTGAGATCATCTATTTTTTAGATTCATTGAGAAATGTTTTTCCAAAATTAATAAGGTGAGGATTAAGATGATACAACTTTACACTATGAATTTCCATGGCAAAAGAACAATAATATATATATATATATATATATATATATATATATATATATATATATATGCGTGTTTGTGTGTGTGTTATGTTAATGCTCGTCTCAAATTTAAATTCACTTAAGATTTAACTTCCTGATGAAATTATGGTATAATATACGTTTCAATTTTTTTTTCTTAGCATGAGAAGTGACTAGTTAGTAAACTGATTTCTGCTACTTATGAGGATGAGAGGTTGAAACAAAAACGTATTAAATTACATGTACTGAGTTCTAAATAGTAGGAAATCATAAAAGAGAAAGTATGATAGAGCATTTTCTAAAGATTCCAATTTTAGAGCAAACAAATCCAAAGAATCACCTTTACAAGTTGATATTTCTTTTGTAAGAGGACAAATGATCTAAAAATAAATTTGAAAAGTACCAAGCCCGTGTAAAATCTAAAGATAATCTAATAATTTTAGTTTCTTCAAAAGTAAAATTAGCCTCAGTTACAAGAAATATATGATGGATTGATACGGTCGTGACCATCTATGTTTGTATTTTATGTAGGGTGCGTTTAGAAACCAAAACTTCAGTGATGAGAAAATATCTTTCTATCAAGTAGACAGTAGTTTATTCTTAGTTTATGTCATTTGTGATTTTTATTAGTTATCTTTTAATGAGTTTTTGTTATATTTGAAATATAGATCTTTCTATCAAGTAGACAATAGTTCATTCTTAGTTTATGCCATTTGTGATTTTTATTAGTTATCTTTTAGTGATTATTTTCATGTTTACTCTCTAGCGCGTGTGATTATTTGGGAGCTGCCACGTGGCAGTCCAAACATTATTTTTTTATGTTTCACAATTGATTCCCTTAACACTTGCTAAATAATACCCTTTAACATACCACATCACATATCTAATCAATTATCCTATAAACATTTACCAATTGTTATTAACTATTTACTTTTACCATATACGCATTCACTTTTACTATTAAACGTGTAATGTTAACCATTCACTTTTACTATTAACAATTTAATTTATAAATTTTACTTAACCAACATGTCATGATATATCATATACATATATAAATATATATTTTTATCTATATCCCTGTCTGCATCCACATTTACTATTTTGAATTAAATGAGTTCTTCAAAACGATTCAATTCAAAGACTTTTTGATACAATACTCTATTTTTTTTCTTTTTTCTCATTCAGTTCAATGATTTTTATTTTGATAACATCAAGAACATTCTCCACGAACTCAAATCGAAGATGAGTTTGTTTAATATTACAAACCGAGCTCTTTGTACGAACTATTTTGCTTTAAAAGCTCATTTTACTCGAGATTTTAAAAATCCGATTGTCGATCCGAGTACTAGATCGACGTAGTTGTTGTTTTCACGATTCGAATCCACCAAGGTTTTGAGTTTTAAAAATGACGAATATGATAAATATGTATGTGTGTAATCCAACCCGACATCGCTATTGATCATTTCATATTAATAATTCATAATTATCTTGAACCGGTTCCTACCATTTTGTAATCTATTAGTAATGTTGTTTGATTTTAGGTTTTGATTATGAGTTTTCTTTTATGCAATGATTGCAAGTTCTTTATTTTTTTCGAAATTTTTGTTTAGTTTCATTCGTGAAATAAGTGCAACTATAATGAAGTGAAAAATTATATAAAAGAAAAATTCGTGTTTTATACTTGAGGCAAATGAAATGGTATAAATATCTTCAAAATATCTAAAAATAGTTTGAGGCAAATGAAATGGTATAAAAATCTTACAAATATCTAAAAATAGTTTATCAATATTGATCATCTACATCATTTTAAAATAATGTCTACTAAATAATTCTTTATCTAAAAAACCATTCTATCATGATCTAACATCATGATAATCTTCTTGTATTGACAACTTTTGGATTTCTCGGGAGGAAAGTTTATCCAAGTCTGAAATGAATTTCAAATTTGATTTAGTAGCAATTAAGTATGGACGCCGGCCGCCGCAGCTTTAGTTTTGCCGCTTTTTTACTTTCCGGAACTACCCCGTCTGACAAAATTGATCTAACAATGACACGCACACCCAACAAGAATTAAGCATTAAGTTGACTTCACTCTTCCTCTATTTCTCTTTCTCTCTTTTGAGGGAAGGCTCCTCTAAGACTATCTAAGCTACTTACCAAGATTCTCACTCTCTTTGATTTATATCCCAAATTCAATATATACAACCCAAATATAATGAATTTAAAAAGTAGGCGATTTGGTTAAATAAAAGGGGAAAAGATTCGAGTTTCTTAGAAATGTGTTTTTGTGACTATATTATTTTGTTTGGTTTATTTTCTGGCGTTGGTTTGTAGGTGGTTTATCTTGTGCGCATTCATTTAAGTAACGGCGGCGGATTTCTTCTGAAAAAAATTACAAAAAAATAATATTTTATCTCTAAAAAGTAGCTGAGTTGATGGAGTAAACATATATGTTATTAGAGATGGTAATGGGTTGTCTGCGGGTCGGTTTGGCCCGACCCGACCCGAGCCCACTTATTGAACACCAGAACTCGAACCCGGCCCGACCCGTTGCCGGGTTCGTATTTTCAAACCCGAGCTCGTCCATTCGTGCCATCGGTCAATCCGGTCCGACCCAAGTACATTAATTTTAATATTTTTAATATATATATATATAAAATATTAATTTTTATATTTTTTATAATTTTCGGACCGAAACCGATCACACAAACTAGAAATCCGAACCCAACCCGACCTGATTGCGGATTATAATTTCTTAAACGAACACAGCCTGTTCTATATTTGGATCGTATAATATCCAGTCGGATTGGATCGAATCGGACAAGACAACACCCGAATTACCTTCCATACTTGTTATAAAAAATTATATATTTGAATCTCACGACTAATGATTGGCTGAGCTTGCGGATCTCTTAAAAAAAACACATATTTTTATTCTAAAATATATAACTACTATTTTAAGTGTGAAATACTCCAATTTTTTGTAATGTTATTTATGTATTGGTTTTAAGTAGTTTTTACTATCCATTTTGACATATAGTTTGCTATTTAAAATAAATCGGAGGTAACTTTTTGACTATATACTTCGACAACTAATTTTTATATTTTGTCAAATTATATATATTGTTCATTTTTTTTATTTCTAAATGTCTTTTTGTTTCAAAATTTTACCTATTTAGTTTTTTACACGTGTCTTGTTTAGAAAATACCACATGACCGTTCAAATAGTAAATTTCCATCTCATATTTGGTTTATCTCCACTATTTATATCTGAGTATATTGGTACAAAATCGAGTTTGTATTATTGTCAAAGAGACTAAATATGAGAAGAAAATTTATTGTTTGAATTTGGGGTGTTTATCGGTCCGGTTTGGTTCGGATTTCGCTGGAACCGGATCGCTAAGTTTTCGGTTCTATATTTTGGAACTGGACTGGAGCGTTAAGTTTTTGGTTCGGTTCAGTCCGGTCCGATTTGGTTTGATTCGGATCTGTTCCGGTTCAGTCTGAGTTCGGTTCAGTTCGGTCCCGTTTTGGTCCTTTTCGGTTCGGTCCGGTTCATTTAAAAAAATTAAATTAAAATTAAAATTTCAATTTTTTTAAAATAAATAAATAACACAAAAATCAAAGTTTAGAAGTTAACATTTGATTTTTTTTATTATAAAAATAGGTAATTAACTATTAATTTTGACAATTTAATGTAAAAAAAAACCGGGTTTAACGTTTTTATCGGTTTGATTCTTTATCGGTTCTACTAGTTTATCAATTTTATCGGTTCGGTTCCGTATCGTTTTTATCGGTTTGCCGGTTTTATCGATTCGGTTCTTAATCGGTTGTATCGATTTTATCAGTTCGGTCCCATACCGGTTTTGTTGTTTTGATTCCTAATCGATTTCGATTTTGAAAATAAAACCGAAAACCGGATTGTTAAAATTCGGCCCGACTCTCAATTCTCCAAAACCATTAACAACCCTAGTTTTAATTGCTACGAAACACTTAAACAATTGCACTTGCAAAAAGACTAAGCATCCACAGCTTTAAAACGTAAGACAATACTAGGAGAACGAATAAGACCAAGCATCCACAGTTTGTATATGATTAAAAATGATTTTTATCCTATGGATAGTCATTCACCTAAAAAAAATATTGGTAGTTTAATGACTATCCATTTTCGACGAGATTAATCATTTTTATAAAAAAAATTAATTTTATTAAAAATAAATAATTAATTAACAAGTGATTAACAAACTAACCGATTATTTTTTAGTCCAAAAAGATTATCTTTTACTAAAACTGTTATCAAAATCGATAAAATTAACCGATTATAGTTCGAAACTTATTTTTATACGACTACAAAAAATGAAATTATATTAACTATTTGATATGAAGCTTAAAAGTCTCTCTATCTTTTGTGGGGACTATCAAACAAATTAACACCCTTTATTTATGTCGTCTAATAAATACAAAAGATTAGAGAGAAGCCGAAAAGAAAAGGAAGTCGGAAGGAAGCAAGTTGCGAGTAAGTTCAACGTAATTGAGCGTTGACTTATAAACTCTACGGTCAACACATGATACCATACGCAAGTTTCCAAGTTTTAGTCCACTTTGTATAGCGACTCCCTATCTCACACACGGTCCAAATTGCATAAATATAGTCTCCATGTCCACACTATATAGTACGACTTCCGGCCAAAGGGGTAGCCGAGTTGGTTGAGTATGACATTCTTATGATCAAAAGGTCATGAGTTCGAGTCCCTCTACATACGCTTTTTCGGCTGAGCCTGTCATCTTGTGTGGTTTACCTTCTGGCGTTGGTTTGCAGGCTATCGCGTCAGACTGAGGGTTTACCCTGTGCGCACTCATTGCACTCTGAGTAGCGGCTGCGGGTTCCCTCCGGGAAATACGACTTCCGGTTCCCGTTGGATAGTCGAATTGGTTGAGTAATGCATGTTTGTGATCAAAGATCATGAGTTTAAATCTTTTTACATATGCTTTTTCGGCTGAACGTGTCATCTTGTGTGGTTTACCTTACGGCGTTAGTTTGTAGGTCATTGCGTAAGACTGAAATTTTATAATGTGTGCCCTCATTATATACTGAATAGCGACTTGAGTTCCTAAAAAAAAGACTTTTTACTTTAATAATAATAATAACAAATACATATGCTTTTTGTCTTTTAAATTTTGAAATCTAGCATGTAAAATTTATGACACGTGTCAAGACAAGAATAGTATTAGTATACTAATTACGTGTAAGGACATTCTCATAACTATGTCAGCACACAAATTTAATCTAAAAATAAGAAGTAGATGATGTTTTCATCCGATTCGACCATATTAGTCTTTTCTATGCGAGGACTTTCGCAATCAATAAAATAGAAAAATAGAAAAATAGAAAAATAGAAAATGATAAGGAGATATGAGAATCGGTTGAAATCGGTTTTTTATTTTTAAATGCAGAAAAGAGTAGCTTTTACTTTTCAGTAAAACTATTATTAGTATATATTTTAGTTGAAATTTTTGTTCAACTAAATAATTTAGGTAGGATAAAAAATTTACTGAGTTTGGCGGTTGATATTTATATTTTGTATTATATATATTTTAAATTTGTTATATATATATGATTGTATATTTTCATCTTCTAGATATAATTGAAAGAATAAAATAGTTTTCTTTACGTATGAAACACATCACAGTTAGATATCCAGTTTTGCGGTTTTGTGATTGGTGATCACAACCACATAATTAATTTAACAATTTAGTCTATAAATTATTAGTTGAGGTTTGAGTGTTGAGATTTAGGCCGAATTTTTCATAATGTCCAAAGTTAATCTGATTACATGTTAATCGAACTACATTATGACAATGACTAAATATATATGTAGCATACCGATCCATAATTATTTCAACAATCTTTCACTTGGATCGTCATATGTTACACAAGAATATATTTAACTATAAATAAGTACTTGAAATCTATTATCAATAGGTGCACAATACAGTGCCGTACATGATCAATGAACGATAAAGGATTAAAGACATATTTCTCGTAATATGAACAATATGATACAACAGTAATCACATTATCCATACCAATCAATTACTTAGGCAAATTCTGGTGTGCATTTTAAAATTAATATGAAATATAATCGTACATATCCACTCTTAAATGACCATACCTTGAAGATCTAATAGAGTATCACATGTCAATAAATTTAACCAAGTCATATGTAGCAATAATCCTTTATTTAGACGATATCATATCACAAATATTAATCAGATTCCATTACAAAAACTTCCGCCAGACATAACAATCATCCAAATCAACTTCCTCATCTTGAAAGTATGTTCCTGGAATATATTAGGCAATACCGATTTTGTAAGAGAATCTACTATCATGGAGTTTGTATCGATATATTTATCCTAGACCCATATAAACTATTTATTTAACATACATAAAGTTTATATCTATGTGTTTGGACTTAGTCGAGCTTGGTGTGGTTTATTTTTGTCTCAGGGTAAGATTGTAATTTTTGTTTAGAGTTTTATGGAGTTTTGAGAGTATTTAATGATTGGGTAGAATGTATAGGGAGAATCAAGCTGTCTGGTTGTATTTAATTTTCCTTACCTCATTTAATGTTGGTGGTTGGGTATTTATACCCTTACATTTGGGCCACATGGGCTTTCGGGTCGTGTTTAATGGATTCGGGTCGAGTTTAAGGACCCATTAGTTCTAAGTAAGTGAACAGACAACTTAGTCAAAAAAATGATTAGATTTTAAGTACTTTAGTTCTGTTCGGATAGTTCAATGGGCGATGGTCTCCGAACTGCCCTTGTCCGGTAAGGTGGACATTGTCTGAATTGACCCTGTCCGGTTCCCATAAAATGTGGTGACAAAATCCAAACAAAATATAAGTATTGGTATAAAAGTACCTAAAAAGATACATCAAAATGCTTTCCATATTAAACAAAAAGAAGAGAAAACGAAGAGACTAAGTCTGAACACTATTATTGGAAGCAATTACATATTTGGTAACTTCATCACAAATACTATTCACATGTGTATTAGATATCTTTGCATTATCAACACCAATAATTTGAACATTATGAGTTCCACCATCAGTAAGTTGAATATTACTAGTTCCAAAATTATCTTTTTGAACAATACAACTTTCAAGAATATTGAAATCCATTGCATCTATAAAATCCATATGTTTTTGTTCTACCATCTCTTAATAAGGTTGTAAATATAAGCACCTCATTTCTTATGTTATGATAAAATACGAGAGCTATGAGATGAGTAACTCCATTGTAAGTCTTTTGATTATTCATTTAGAGGAACATAATACCAAAAATAATCTAAGTTCATCATTATGTATTGTAATTGATCATAAGCTTCGATTTACTTCTACGCCTACTAGAATTAGTCATGCTGCTATCTCACCTGAATATATACTTCTCCCGTCTAAGAAAGAAGCAAGAGAAACCATTTGAATCGGGATAATAATCTTAAGAGTTTATTTTTTACACTAACTTTCTTAGCTTGGAGAGTTTGGCGAGTGCGACGACTATTTTAGCAGCTTATTCCTCCCTGGAATAACAAAAGACAAAGCCCTAAATAAACTACTAGTACAATCATTTTGACTATCTGAACAGTCACTGTCTTTATTCTTTTTACCATTTATAAACAAAGAGTAAAAATATTTTAAAAATAAGATAAAGAACGTAAGAAAAAGAATGTTGAAAAAGAATGCAAAGAAGTCAAAAAGACAAATGGGAAGCATCGACAAGTATTTATATCCAGACTTAAAAATAATTTGTAGCCTTTGATTTCCTCAGATTTCTATGGTTTGGATCTAGGGATGGCAATGGGCCGTCCGCGGGCCGGGTTTGGGCCGGCCCGCTTGAGCCCGCTTTTTTTGCACTTGAGCCCGAACCCGGCCCGACCCGCTCCCGGGCTCATATTTCCAAATCCGAGCCCGCCCGTTAATGTCCGCAGGTCAACCCAGCCCGACCCGCAGACATTAATTTTAATAATTTTTTATATATTTTTTAATTTATTTTAAATATATTAATTTAATTTTTAAAAATATTACTTATATTATATATAGAAATATTATTTTTATATATATTTTATGATTTTCGGGCCGGAATGGGCCGGACAAATTTGAAACCCGAACCCGGCCCGGCCCGGTTGCGGGTTATATTTTCTGAACCCGAACCCGGCCCGTTCTAAGTTCGGGCCGGACAAAACCCGTGCGGGCCGGGTCGGGTCGGGCCAGGTCGGGCCGGACACCACCCGGATTGCCACCCCTATTTGGATCTGTTTACAAGATGAGTGACTAACATTAAATAAGTTTGGAAGACCAAAATAAAAGTATATCAAGAGACTACACGTGTCTACTTAACACAATGAACTTCTAGTCACGTGTAAGCTTCATCCTAACAACTTGTCCACTTACCAATAAAACAACAAGAAACCTTTAATCTCATAAAGTTTTTCATAATACGCCAAAAAAATACGAACCTCTCGCAAACAAAATCTTTTTTAGACATATTTTAATTCATACAACTTTGGTCAATATAACAAAGAAAATAGATAAAACTCACCCAATTTAAAAAGACACATACATTCCTATAATGACCAACCCTCACTTAAGTCTTTAAAATGGATTGTGAAAGATACTAAAGAAATGTTAAACAAATCAACTTGAAACTAAAAATCAACATCTTGAGTTGCCAAGAATTCTCAAATTTGATGATCAATTACAATAATCATTCCTTCATCTTTCACTAATGACTATGCGCTACTGGACTACCTTCAAAAGAAGTTTGGCCGAATGCAAAATAATAAAAAGTTTAGCTAACCGAAACACTCAAAGAAATTTCAACAATTTCTCTCATCTTAATCAGTCTTTATTTCATCATTCACCAAATACTAAGGGGGTTACTCAACTATACTCAATGAATAATCGAATCATTATGAAGAAAATAAGAAGACATAAGAAAGTAAATAAGAAATTGGTAATACACTAACAGCCTTAAGAGAGGTTTCAACCGACGAATAGCTTAAGCAATGAACAATTAAGTACAAACCTTATAAGAGACGTCTTTGATGATATTTCGACTAGTGAAAATTAGAATAAACAAGTCTTAAGACTCTTAAGAATCTAGCAAAAGATGATTGACATAATCGTTTCAACATGTAAAATATAATAGCTTCAGACTTGAAGATAGAGTTTTGGCAAACAACAATCTCAGGGATACAAGTTTTGACCTATAACAAGTAGTGCTTCAGACAGTAAAAGGTAATAATTCCTTATTCGTCCCGCAAAAACTACTGATAAAAGTGTAAATAGTTTGACTCACCAACTTATAGTCCATCGGTCATATAAACGTATACAAATATAAAAGATTTAGTAAAAACTATCAAATCTATGATAACTAGTTTAAATAAATGGTGTTAGCAATTCAAGTTTTTTTTAGTATTTCAAGAATATAATTCTCCAAATCTAAATTTTATAAATAGAAACCTAACCATCATCAATATATGTTTATGATTATAATTTTTGTTATTTCTAATTAACGGTTTTATTATTATATAATTTTTAAACTTTTCATAATTATTGTTCGTTTCAGTCTAACCGTTTCAAAATTTAACTTTTGTGTTTTAAATCCCTTTTAAATATCAATGATATTAGTCAAAATTTTAACCACTTCAAAATTTTAAAATATATTGTATTAAATCAAAATTTTAAACATTTTAATCTTGTAAATAGAAGAAATTATACGTGGGCTGACCATTAATTTAATGAGAAAAGTACTAGTAAATACCCGCTCAAGTATCTAATTACTCGGTAGTACCCAAATTTTGGATAGTGTTACTTAGTACCTTGAGTTAAAAATTGGACAAAATTACCCCCCGACTCTATATACCCATTTTGTGCTTCAAACCCATTTTCCCCCCTTCCCATCACCCTAAACCAACCCAAACACGTCTAATTTTAGAAACCACCAGAAACCGTTCGAATTCGTGATACTCTCTCTTTCCAACCACAAACCCTTCCAACTTCTCTTTGAAATCAGTCATTCTTCGCACCTTCAACGGAAGTGGACCGGTTACCGTCTTTTACTCCGTCAAATGACTAACCACATTCTGTTCGACAAGTTGTCGTCAAGTGGTCGTCGGCCGGTAGAACTACAGTGTTTAGCAGTAACCAAGTAAGCATTCTCGTGGAAAATGTATTTGTTTTTGCATTTTTTATGACTTCGAACCACTTGTTTCTGTTATTTCACGATCGACATTGCTTTTTTTACCAGAATCAAGTATTTAGTGAAGATAGTTGGTCAGTTAGTTTCTGGGTTTATCGTCGAACCCAGGGTAGAAGTTAGGTTGCATGTAATGTTAATACTTTCCTGAGAATTGTGATGTATGTTAGATGTGTATTAGGTAGTTGATTGTTGATTTTGGTGTTGTTTCCATATTTCTCAGATCCCTGTAACGTGCATGTAAAAAATAGAACAGTTCGCAGCCTGTACATGTGCGCTGTATTACAGTTCGCATATTAATCACCTAGGACACAAACAATTCGCAGCTTCATATATGTTTATAGTTCATAACAATTCACAGCTTGATTGAATGTGTATTCCATACATTTTGCAGCTTATATTTACAAACAATTCGCAGGCCAGCATGTGAATTGTTTGTAAATACTCTATTGACATATTAGGCAGTTCAAAGCTTGTCATGCGAGTCGTGTGACACTCTAACTGATAGATAGAAAGTTCGCAGCTTGTCATACGAGGTGTGTGACACTCCAACTGATTTGTGTTTGTGCAGGAAGTATGACAACAAAACCAAGCTATTACAGGTCAGGGTTGGTGAGCCTTCTCAAGCTGTTGAAAGAGAACTGTATTACCCGTGCTCACACTGAAGCTGCAAGAAACACACCCTTCTACATGTTTTTGAAATTGACTTTCGATATCCGTAATGAGGTAGAGCTGCCAAAGAAGAAATTCTACTCACTCATTTAGTATGTTGTCGGGAGGTTCTCCGTCGATGAAGACGCCTTCCATATTGGCTCAAAGTTTGTAAAGCTAACTGCAGACGATGTGAAGGTCATATTCGGGATGAAGCATGGCACAGAGGAAATATCGTTAACAAAAACCAAAGCATTTCACAACAAATACGCGCCCGACGAGGAGGACGAATCGAGGATGATGAAGAAATACTTCATGGGTAAAACGTCTAGGAAGATAGGACCAACAAATACTAAATTAATAACGAACGCCATTTTAAAGGTACCTGTAAAATAGACATCATCTTATAAAGCAGGATGCTGTAATTTACTAACATGGCATGTTGTCGTGGGTTTTACAGGCAGGTATAGAAACAACCATAAGCGAAGGGGGGAGCATGAGTTGGAAGACGTTGTAAGGTTGTTGATACTATTTTTGTGCTCAACCCTATTCTAATCCGTATCTGGAGATATCTTGGGTTGGAGTACGCTTTATTTTGTTGAAGATCTCAGCAAAATAAACAATTACGACTGGTCCGGATCAATACTGTGCAAGCTTCGATAGTCTATCAGGAGTTTCTTAGCTATCGAAAAACCCGATAGAGTCGTCGGCTGCGTCGCCCTTCTAATTGTAAGATTGATTTATTCAGTATAAAAATTTGTTATGTACAAAATATATTGATGATAATACTTGTCCCCATGAAGCCCTTCATCATGGAGCACTCAACAATCAGGCTAGAGGTAACGAAGTCGACCTCGATCCCAAGGTTTTTCAAATGGTTGGGATTAGAATGCCAAACATCTACCGTGTCGCTGCTTGTTAGAATACCCAATCTGAAAGATGATCAGATATGAGCTTTATATAGTTATTGAATTGGGGTTGCAAACAGTTCGCAACACATCCTGCGTGTTGTTTGGTATTATATTTGAATAAGTTATCAAACAATTCACAGCCTACCCTGCGTTCTGTTCGGTACTCTATATAATTAAGGTATTGAACAGTTCGCAACTTATTGTTTTCAAACAATTCGCATGGTAATATGCGAGTTGTTTGCAACTTTAAACTTATATAGTTCCACACAATTCGCAGCATATAATGCGAACTGTTTGTAAAAAAATAATCTGTTTGTCTACATCCTGATACTTTCCAAACAAACCGCTTGCAGCTATTTACTTTCATGTTCCTCTGTTGGTAGGTTTTGGAAGGTCCACTATATCTCACTGAGGCTGAAAGTCAAGCTTTCGGAGGAGCAGTAAATAGTGGAGATGCAGATGCTGAATCTCTTTCACCGGAAGAAAGACCAAAGAAAAGGAAGAAAAGTACAGTCCCAAAACCAAGGAGACGAGCACCACAGAAATAGAAAGAATCGAATCAGGTGATATCACCCAGACCCTAACCACCAAGACTCCCCCCGCCAACGATTCCACTACCACCGATCGACACATCCCAGCAGGAGCCCAGCGACGATGAAACCACTACTATGAGTGAAAAAATCGGTAATTTTATCCTCAAACGTAGAGAGACTGCTCCACAGAAGTCTGAAACTGTATGGGAATCAAAGCGTTTGAAGACATACACCGATAAGAACAAGTACGAGAGAAAGATAGAAAAACAGGCCAACGAAGTAAGTATGAAATTGAGCCTTACATAATCGTTATAATCAGCATGTAATATGTTATAAAACGTATGCTATTAATTTTTCAGCTGGAAGAATTAAAACTGAAGATAGCAGAGCTTGAAGCATAACAACTCCACAATGCTATCTCTCAGCCAATTTGCCAGATTGGAAGCCCAGAAGTTGAGAAGGTACCAGCATTTCAATCTCGAGCAGCGTCCACTGAATTGCAGGAATTTGTGCCTGCTGAATATCAAGATAAGGACACAAATCAGGACGGGAAAATGCAGGATCGTGATCAGCATGATGCTGATGTAGTACTGCCGGAAGAGAGGGGTGATGATGGGAACCATTCACCCATACCGGTACCATCTGGTAGGATGCAGGAAGAGTTGTTGGTGTCTACAGAGACGCACACCACGGAGAGACAGACAGACAGGTCTCCTCCTACACAAGAGGCAGCCACAGTTATGAGTCATACAACGGAGAAAGAAATAAACGAGTCTCTTCTGAATGACCACTAGCTCGTACTTCACGTAGCAGAGAAAATAGAAAATCGTGAGAAATAAGTGGTAGACCCAGACAGCCTTGAAGATGTAAGTGGATCAAAAGTACACTAAGATTCAAATATCTTATTTATTATTGTGATGAAATTGTTTCTATTATAATATTTATTGTTCTATACATATTCAAACAAAGTCAGTGTATGTATTTAAAACAGTCAGTGGGGTTTTATCGTTGAATACATATTCAAACAATGCATCACATGATAACTTTCAAACAAATATCAGGACTATTGTGTAGTCCTCTCCAAAAAATTCGCATCGTATATTGCAAACTGTTTTATACTCTATTGGGTTGGTTATTTCACAGATTGCAGCTTACCATGTGAATGGTTTGAGATGGATAACTCAAACAAATCCTAGGTTAGCATGCGATTTGTATCCAACTATGATTATAGTATGCTTAACCCCTCCATCTTTTTATTTTGGAATTTATATGAAACAGGAGGCCGACAGACAACACCAACAACAACAACACCACCACCACCAACAACAGCAACAAGATCAACAACAACAGCAACAAGAACAACAACAACAACACCCACAAGAAGAACAATAACAACAACAAATAGTCTTGGCAAAGAGAAATAGGCTAACACAAGACATAGCTCTGGAAGAGTCAGAACGTGTCAATCCCTGTGAGAAGTTGGAACTACTCAACCAGGGAGGACCATCGTTAGAAGACCAAAATAAATACGGAGATGTACCTCAAAGACCAACGGTGGTGTGTGCAAAGTCAGAATTGCTAAGCCAACGTGAAATTGTAGTACCAGTACCAAATCAACTGTAAGCTCCAGAGTCGAACGATAACATAGTAGGTTTACCCGATGCTTCTGTTGATGGTATTTACACTCAAGTTTCACATTTTTTTTAAATGAAATTGATAATGTATATTACGATTGTGTAATATAACGGTCTTTGGAGAACATATCGGAGGATGACTTTAATGATTTCTGCCGACACGAACCAGATCATATGCCGAACCAGTCAACATCATTAGTTGTCGTTGACGGTGTGGTAAGGGCTATTTTAAATGATTTCGCAGCATACCATGAGAATTGTGTGGATATATTTTAAGTTTTACAAACGAATATCAGGGTAGCATGTGAACTGTTCAGTGGAACCTTGATTAGTTCGCATGCTATCCTGATAGTTATCATGTAATGTATTCAGCTAGAACCAAACAGTCCACATGTTAGCATGCGAATTATTTGGGTTCTTTAACATTATAATGACTGACACGCTCTTTTTATTTTTGTTATTTAATAAGATCAAGTCAAGTAATGAGACAGAGGAGCCAACTTTTAATCTACTGACACCAGTACAACATCCAGTGGCAAAGGAAGAGGAACATATAATTATAACAGAACGTCAATCGCCAAAAGTAAAATACACCGACTGGCCAAAGAAAACAAAGACAATTGACCATATCGATGTCGCAGAATACCACAAAATACAGTTAATTAAAGCCTACGAGCATGATACCATTGATCCAGTAATAGGGAATTTACCATCGTCTAAATTTACCTACGGAATTAGAGTGCAAACGAGTGATGCGCTGGCACTACCTTTAGAACTGGAGCTGGACGTAAAGGTATCCAATTGTCAACCAATTCTCTTTTTAATGTTTCAAACAAGTCTCGTATATTTAACATAAATAAACAACTCCTTTCATAGGTTGTGGCCGCTTGGATTAAAAAGATGCTTGTAGAAGCAAACTTCAAAGTTCCGTGTAAAAATGTTCGAGGAGTGTATCATGACTGCATTATGATTTCAGGCATGACTACAGTAAGTTTAGCTACGGTAAATTTCAAAGTTCCTTGCATGTTCTCGTTGTAATATACTCTCGCTTGAATGCAGCATAATCTAGAAACAAGGTGGGATGTATCAAATCTAGTCGACATGGTATTCAGAAAAGTGCCTAAAGACCCCAACATCATCATCATTCTATTATGCACCGAGACGAAAGACCAGATAAACCATTGGACGTTGCTCGACATTGATGTCGACGACATGTCGGTAAAAAAGTACAACCCACTGCTGCCTAAACTCAAAACGATAGACCACACCACAAAGACACCTATCAAACTGGTAAAATTCCTAACTATTCAATTACTTTTGAACACATTTTAAAATGCATGATTAGGATATGCTGCGAAATGTTACCAAGTCAGTTGTATTTAAATGAAAACAATTCCTATGTTGTCATGAGAATTGTTGGCAACTAAAAAGTTCTGATATTTCTTTGGAAATGTAATCCGTTTGAGTTTCATTCAGTTCGCAGCATATCCATGATAGAATTCACAACATAGGCTGCGAATTGGTTGACATTCAAGAAATGGATTGGATAATGAACACGCCGCAATATAGGTTGCGAACTGTTTGCAGACAAAAATAGATTGGATGCTGAAACATACTGTGAATTGCTTGACATCCATAGTTTAAGTATTTGTGCTGATTCCTAACACTAATTATTATAACCAGATCAACTATTTACTGGATAAAGGATACCTACCTGCTACAAAGACAAGGTGAAAGGTGAAAAATGAAATAAAAATTCCACAACAAAAACGTGGCACCCTTGACTGTGGTATTTTTGTCTGCAAATACGCTAGAGATATTATCCAGCATGGATATGTGCAGCCAAATTACGATGGGGATACGGTTCCTGGCTTTAGAGCAGAAATGTTTGATTTTTTTTCTTAAATGACGGAGACACCAACACGTATTGGTGATTTTCTGTAAGATATTATGATTTTTTTGGTGTACATACATCCATTCTAATTTTTCGGTGTATATAGACTTTTTTTAATTTTAGAAATGTGCAATTCCCTGATATATATAGAAGGACAGATTTCTTATCAAACAACTCGCATGCTAACCTGATATATAAAGATTAGTTGGTATTCGAACAATTCCCACCATTCCCTGATATATATTAAAAATAGGATCCTCACTAAAAAATCCACATGATAACCTGATATATGCTTTGAAAACTATCACATTAACAAACTACAGGCTGCGAAATTATCACTAAACAGTCCGCATCAACTCCTGATATAAAATAAATAACTCAAAATCTGTCGTTGAAGAATACGAGCAGGCTATGGTGTCTGCCTTGGTAAACGTTAAGTGCATTGAGCACGCAAAAAGCAATCTAATCACCAGAGCCCATTAAATGCTGATTGGACATAGAGGCTATGTAATGATTAATATAGCCACACCACCTCATAAGCTCAGACTCCCTCCATGCCTATAAATAACACTAGTAACCAAAGGCTAATTTTAAAACAAACTCTATATTTTTTTAAAACACCTCTTGTTCTCTTCAAATTCCAAAAATCATGTCATTTTCCACCACCACAACCACCACCACATACTATGGTTCAATAGGTTCTCTTGGTGACTCCTGGTCATTCATAACCACCAACTGGAGCGATGACTTAATCATTCAGGTATCACTACCAAATAGCCCAGTCTCTTTCCTTGATTTAAACATTGAGGACTAATTTTCAGCTGACTCTCAACCAGTGGAAGTGGTTCCACTGGTTGCTGCTGAACCTCAGCCAGTAGAGGTTCCACCTCAGAAGGAAGAGGTTCCAAACAATAAACGCAAGAGGGACGACGACGCCGGTCCATCAAGGACCAAATTTTTATGCATGATGGACGTAGATAACGAAGAGGAAGGGGAAAATGAAAGGCTGATGATCAACACAAAGAGGAGAAAGATGGTGAATAATCCTCTAGTGATGACTGATACAATCTGTTTATTTTTATTTTTTTGGAATGCAACTAACAAACACTAATAGGTTGTAGTGATTTTTTTGAAAATTTGTTAGTGCATGAAGCCTGCAATCCTCTTTTTAGAATCCATTTTTGTATAAACTTTGAATCATATATACAATTCTCATCCTATTACCATTTGCAAACAACTCGCATCTTAACCTGAGATATTTTTTTTATCAATATTACTGATTTACACACAATTCGCATGCAGACCTGAGTATTGTAATGCTTTGTAGTTCCATTCAATTCGCAGCATATCATTTGCTTTGCAACCAACTAAAAGTCCTGCTATTTGTATGAAACTATAATTCGCAACATAAAATACGATATGTAAGAAAATATCAGGACTTCTGGTTGTTTACAATTCGCAGCATATCATGCGATATGAAAGCAACCATAGGTCCTGATATTTGTTTGAGACATAGTTCGCAACATATCATGAGATTCGTAAGCAATTAAAAAGTCCTAATATTTGTTTGAAAACACAATTCGCATCATATCATTGATTCGTAAGAAACTAATAGTCCTAATATTTGTTGGAATAAACATTACGTTGGAGTTCAATACACTTCACAGCATATACTGATAGTTTTGTATATGATTTCACAAAAAATCCGCATCCTCGCTGATAGTTCATTACAATACAATTTCACACAACTCGCATTAAACCTGATAGATGTTTGTAACGTGATATCAAGATATTGTAAACAATTTGCAATAGTAAATACGAATTGCATGCAACGCTGAACACTTAGCATTTCTTTACTGTAATAAAAACAAAACAAAAACAAAATGTCTAAATGAACAAACAACTTTAAATTTGTTTACTTTGTTGTACAAAACAATAACAGTATTACAAATAAATATGGCCAATGAGAATTTTCCACAACACGGATTGTGCTTAAACTGGAACATTACAAGTCCTCCTGTTATGGCCTGATTTCGAACAACCGCCACACCTCAACTGCTTGGTTGAGATTTCTCCTCTAGATGAGATTTGATTTTTCTTAGGCCTTCCGGAGCGTCTTTTAACGTTCGGAGGTAGAATTTCAACAAACGAAGGATCGTTAGCGCTGGACCTTTCCTCGAAATCCGTTATAACTCGTATGCTGAAAGAGTAACTTTTCATGTAATTCTTCACCGTAAAGAAGGGCTCTATTATAATAAAGGGATCTTGGTTAATATACTGTATTGTCGCTAAAGCGTGAGGACATGGAAAACACTCTTGTTGCCATTATCTGTAAGAACATTTGAAATCCAACATATTAACAACAACCATGGGATTTGAAAAGACTTCGAA
Organism: Limnanthes douglasii subsp. nivea; assembly: GCA_036936605.1. Lineage (NCBI taxonomy): Eukaryota > Viridiplantae > Streptophyta > Magnoliopsida > Brassicales > Limnanthaceae > Limnanthes > Limnanthes douglasii. Next base: position 289,361,557 of record JAUPFV010000005.1, read on the forward strand.
CATGGCAGAAGAAGACTTACTTACTACCCAAGTTCGGCACATGTCAACATTCTGCTTTAGCTTCTTCTCATACTCGGGGAGCAATTAGTACTCCAGCTTAGCCCTTCTTCGTATCTTCATGAAACTTGATTCATAAGAAAGACTCTAATCCAATCAATAAACTCAACAATGGATGAACCACAATATTTTTTGATCTGATTGTTAAACGATTCTGCCGCAGTAGAAGCCATAGAGCCGTATCGTTTCCCTTTAACGTAAGCTTGCACATACTTTTCCGGGGCTAAATTAGCAAGAAAATCACTCATTCTGTCACCACTTTCATATAGAAAAACTGTTAGTATATCTTTAAAAAGCTCTCTACTGGGAGCATAAGCAAAACGATGGAAGAAACTCAACATCTTTTTTTATAGTCTATGTTAGTATGTTCCAATTTTGCTTTCAAATTTTGCATGAGATGGAAATAACAGTACGTATGATAGCAGTTTGGATACAAGACAGAAACAACATTAACGATACCAGGATAACGGTCTGACAAATGTGGTTTCAAACACCCCAAAAACCACATCCTGAGACAACATTAACGTATGTTGGCGCTCCAACAAATGTGGTTTCAAACACCCCAAAAACCACATCCAATTGTCCCAATCTTCAATGCTAATTATACCAAGAGCAACATGGAATAGTCATGGAAAAAGGCAGCTCAAATGAACAATACAATAGCACTCAAGCGTGTTAAAAATGTAAATAACTCGCATGTTGTCCTGAAACATTGTTCTCAAATATACGCTGCGAACTGTGTACAATCATAGGTCGCGAATTGTTCACGGTTTTATGGTTACACAGACTAATTCACATCATCTCTTGCGAAGTGACATGAAATAAAATTACTACCTAATTCGTAGTCTCTGATGTGATTCGTTCTCAAATATCAGGATTCCATGAGAGTTGTGTGCTACTATAGGATGCGAATTGTTGCACAAAATTTCAAACAAAACATCATAATCATTCAGATTAAATAGTTAAATGAAACTAACCATTGTTGCCGTCTTTTGCTACGGTAGTAAGCAAGGTACCCTTATACTTGCCATATAAGTGGGTTCCATTGACAAGCAACATTAGCCGGCATGAATGAAAACCATGAAGGGGCGAACCGAATCCTACAAAACAACGTTTGAACTGGTTTCCAGCTGATAACTCCAACTGGCAGTCTGAAGTAATATCGCGGCTCTTCAATTGCTTGAAGTACCCGCTTAGTAAACTAAAAGAACTTGAATTATCTCTGAAAAATCCCCTCTTTGCCTTCTCTAAAGCATTCTATGACAAACACTAAGAGATATCAACACTGTAATTTTGTGTGATAGTCGATTGTATGGTTTTGGCTGTCAACGAATGGCAAGTCCGGAGAGAATCCTGAAACTCCTCCGCAATCAAATCTGATGTCAAATGCCTGTGCCGCTTATGCTTCTTGGAGAAAACGGGACTGCAAGTATGGTGCAAAACATACTTCTTGATCGTTATCAAGCCGATGTTGGAATCAATAGATGCATAAAGCCTCTATTTGCATCCGCTTGTGAACTTATTTTCACAATAAGCAGTGATCTTGGTTGCTGTGTTGTGCAGGTATTTGAAAGCAAAACCATGCTCTAAAGAAAACTTGCACAAAGATAACCTGAGACCTGCAACACATTCTTCAAAAGCTTGACTCACTCTTGTAATAGCATCAGCCTAACCAGCAGTAGCAAGTTGTTTTTTTCTCTGATCAGAATTAACTAAACCGTTACTACTCTCCCTGCTAACTAGTTGATTAAGATATGGTTCTCCCAAACTTATGTTATGCTCTTTACGCTTTACACCACAATCCTTACCACCAATACTTTTTTCACCAGATCACTTATCCCCAGAACCCTTATCGAAGACGTATTGTTCTATGAGAAAACTAACCCGTTTTAAACGCTCCAAATCAAGATATAACACCAACCCAACAAAATCATTCTGGTTATTAAAGAAACAATTATTGTGATCCCTGTAGGAGTAGGTAATTAGGTAGTCACCTGTGACAAACTCCTCCCATGTGTTCTCCACATAAGCTTGGATACTTTGGACACTTTCAAACTCCGTGAAAGGCACAATTGCAGTTTGGTGACCATGATTAAATATACAAACTCGTGATTTAGACATACCTTACCCTGCACCGAACAAGCTGTTAGTTATTAATCCCAAAAACAAAATGAAAGTTATCTATTACTGCACCAAGAAACTCGCATCTTATCATGCGATTTGTGTATAACTATAAGCTGCGAAGTGTGTATACTTTTAGTCTATAATTGACTAATTCGCATCCTGGCCTGAGAGTTGTTTGTAAATCAACTGGTACACTCACACTAACAAAAATGTAAACAATTCGCAATTGTACCTGAGATTTGATCTAAACTATTAATTCCATGAGATTTGTCTGAAAGATGATAAGGTATGATATATCACACAATTTGCAGCATCTCATGCGATTCGTAAAGCAATTAAAAAAGTCATGATATTTGTTTGGAAATGCAATACTTAAAAGTTCCACACGATTCGCAGCATATCAAGTGATTCATAAAGTAACTAAAAAGTCCTGATATTTGTTTGAAAATGCAATACTTTAGAATTCCACACAGTTCGCAACCCATCTTGAGTTTTGTAAGCAACTAGGAGTCCTGCTATATGTTGAACATGCATTACGTTGGAGTTCCATACAATTCGCAGCATATACTAATAGTTGTTTGAAATGTTTTTGAAATTGTTTCATGCAATTCGCATGAAACCATGCGAGTTGGTAACACAATTAGCATCTTCCTCATTAGATACATCACACAATTCGCATCTTGTGTCGAACGCCTGGACAACTAAAACTCATAGTCTACACATGTTTCACGTCAGAAATCAAAATCTAATACACTACAAATTAGTATATAACATCATAAACAAGGCCATGAGTATATAACGACAAATATTAACAAAATAAGCACAAATCACTGGAACAAAAAAAAACAGAGAAAAGCTCGAAATCAGGCTATGGCGTCTAAAAATAGTAGAATAAAACCTATTCTAACTCAGAAAACCAACAAATAACTTCGAAATCGGTAGTTAATTACGATTACCTGAAAGCAGCAACGCGATTACTCAAAAGACAACAGATTCCAACAAGCACGATCAGTTCATGTACGTAGAAAACAATCGTTAGATAGGTTTTACACCACAACCTACAGAAATATACAGACCTTTGAACGCTCTGATCACCGGAATTGTGCTTTCAGTCGTGCTTCATGGTGGTTCGTAGGGTTAGGTGGTTAGAGCGGCTAACAAATTCAAATCTTCAAAAGCTAGAAAAATAGAAAGAAAACAGAAAATTCTGTTTATATAGTGTGATAAGGGTAGTTAGTGTATTAAAATAATATTAGGTATTAAGTGACAATTAGATAATTGAGTTGGGTATTAAATGACAATTGATCAAACTTTGGTACTAGATGACAATTAAATAGTTGAGTAAGTATTATATGTGCAATTTCTCTAATTTGATATTATATATAATTGGGAAAGTTATTCACAATAAATAAATTTATTTGTTGAAAGTTAAAAAACATATTCTGTATCAAAATATGTCTGAAAAAACACATACTAAATTCTCATTTGGTTCGCATTATTTGATCTTCTAACTCATTCATTTTGACAAGACATTAATTTATCGGATAAATTTTCAAAATTATTTTAAACATCGTTAATCTTTTAATAATTTTAGTACCAACCATGATATCACAAAACCGTAACACACATCATTCCAAAAATTAAACAATATTGGTCAAATAAGCTTATTATCAATATCGTAATCGAAATTTACATTGCAATAATACAATTTGAGTCAAATACGTTTTGCGCGAAAGAATTCGAAACCGCTAAACCTTGTCCGAGTTCACACATCATACATCTATAAATATATTCCATTAAGCTTAAAAATAATATAATTGTGTTCAATTATTTCAAAAGTATGCTACTAATACTATAATAAATTTATGTAAGTTTCTTCACATGTACATAGGAGTATATTATTATCTCGATAATGACATTTGAAACCTGGTTGCGTCTGGTTGCTATGCTTGAATTAAGGGTCTCCAACTTGTTTTAAAAGCAAGTATGGATTAATTATTCTTATTACTAAATTTCAAAGTTATTGACGTCGACTCTACAATAATTCGAATTGTCCAAAATATGATGGTAAATTATGGTTAGACCCTCTTAGTTAGTAGGTATTTCATAGTAGTAGTTTTTTATTTATGAAATTTTTATATTTGTAATGGTTCGTGGAAATCTTCTAGATATGGACCGATGAAGATTTTTTATTATTATCGTGAACTCCCAATTATGTGTATAATTTTTATGCTTATGTGTATAATTTTTATGGTAGATATTGTTCTATTTATTTTTACTAAAGCTTTTATTAACTATTTTTTTTAAATAAACTTTATTTTTTTGAAAATAATATATTAAACGTAGGTTTTAACCAATATTGCCGAAAAATTATTTGGACGTAGTTTGATTAATCCTGACATGGATATGCAAGAACTAGTTAAAATGCTATGGGTGAAGCCTGAATCATGATTTAATGACAGAGATGTTTGCTGGATCCTAAAGGTTGAAACAATGTGACAAGATTGGTGACATCGAATCGAATGAGACATGTGCTAATCCGAAGTAGGTTGGTCTGAAGTATGCTCGTCTGAAATAGTCTGATCCGAAGCAAGCAGGACTAAAACATCACAACTCGGCTGAATATGATTTTTCTACTTGTTAGGTCTTCTATATTTATCTGGGTTTCATATTCTCCTCTTCCTATATTAATTATATTTTCTATAAATTGAGTTTGTTTTTTAAATTAGGATTTATTATTTATGGGGCTTCCTAGATCAAGGGATTAAGAGTTATTTCATTCGTATATTAATGAGATTTAATCTGAAGCTTCTAATAAAGAATTATGATTTTTCTTAAATCTATAATTAGAAGAAGATATGCAATTACAAAAGTGTGATGAGATAATGACGAGTTCCATGAACAACATATTTCTTGAGTGAAAGAAATAACTTTAGGTCTTTCGAATGTTAAGTGATGTGAGAGATAAGGACTATGCATAGAGCTATGTGAATCACGTTATTTTTTGTTATAAAGTGGCTGAATTCTTTGTGTTCGAGAGTCTTTCTAAAACCTATTTGTTTATAAAAGAGTGTTTACTGCCATAGATGTAGGATTTTTTCACAATCTGAACCACATTAAATATTTCTTGTGTGTTTGGTTTTATTTCGCTTCCTTTTATTTGTTGTTAATTCTTGAATATGGTATATTATTTTTCCGAAAGATTGACAATCATAGTTTGGTTCTTTTCTTCAGACGAATGATAAATTTCCCAACAAGTGGTATAGTGAGAGTGGAGCAATATTGGAAGAAGTAGATCATCGTCGATCCGAAGTTTGAAGAAGGGATCTCGTTTGGAAACCGAAAACCATGAAATATGATTTCCATGAAGCTTAGCCTAGAAAAAATTGACGAGTCTAATGACTTTAACGTCTAGAGAGTTATTGTTAACGCTTACCAAGTGCAGAAGGCATTGGTCGCTATCGATGACAAATATACATAGGTTAATGTCGTGGTACCGTCTAAATCTCATAACGTCATCATACTGATCTTGGGAGATGGAATGCTGCAAGAGGTATCTAAAAAGCATACAACACTGAGGATTTGGCATCGATTGGAGGCGATATACATGAACAAGTCTTTGGGGGAACATATTATATGTGAAGAAATAACTTATACATTGTCTATAGATAATGGCACATAGACCTAAAGGCACCTAGATGATTAAAACCGAATCATACTTGACTTGAATTAGTTGGTGTGAAGGTGAAATAGGAAGACTGAAAAATCATCCTCTTAAGTTCTCTGCCGAATGAGTATGAACAATTCATGGATATCATTCTATACATCAAAGAATACCTTACGATGATCGAAGTCAAGAGTGCCTTGAACTCTAAATATATTTAAAAGAAGTCTGTTCTGAAGGGTGACTCTGAAAGGCACAAACTGAGTATGAGGGGTTGTTCAGGAAATAGAAATTCAAAAAATAATAGAGGAAACTCTCGGCCAAAGTCCAAAAAGTTTGTAACAGAATCAAAAGTAATTTGTTGGAAATACAAGAAGTAAAGACATATCAGTCAGAATTAACTCGATAAGGGAAATAACTTATAATGGCAGGATTTATCCGACCCACTTGCCGAATCAGTTAAATATTATACCGATATTGACTTTGTAATATAAATCCAACAAAGGTGTAACTTTGAGGATATTTTATGTAAGAATGCGCAATTGTGTTTAAAAGGTGAAAAAATTATTCTTTTTACTATTTTTGACAGCTTCTCTCTCTAGAATTTTCATTTTAGCTACTTTCTAAAACATGTGTGATGTTTCTCGAAATATAGATGCTTTGCCAATTAGATATTTCTGGAGTCATAAATGATAACAAATATCAAGAGACTGGAGCCAAGGATGCTGCAATGGTGTCTGATGACTGTAAGTATGTTGATGGGTTAATGAATTCTTATTCTTATAGTTATAATAATACTTGGGTGTTGGATTCAGGTGTGTTATTCCATATGAATTCCAATAAGTATTACTTTAAATATCATAGAATGCTTGATGGTGAAAGGGTCATCATATGCAATGATGAATCCTATGATGTCAAATGGATTGGAACAGTTCGACTCAAGTTTTCTATAGGACTCGAGAGAGTGATTAACAATGTAAAGTATGTCCCCAGAGTTAAATGTAACATTTCGAATCAAGTTACACGATAAAATTAAGAGTTTGTTGCTCAACATCCACAACAATAAGGCACATGTCCCTGATGGTTTTAGAAATAGGTTCTTCAAGACCTCCTGGTAGACCATCATCCCTGACCTTTGCGAAGCTGTTCACCCCTTCTTCTGTCACTCCCGCATGGAACCTGATTGGAATAAGACTTTTATCACACTCATTCCTAAGTCAGATAACCCTTCTTCACCTTCTGACTTCAGACTTATATCTTGTTATTATGTCATCTATAAAATCATCTCCGAAATCCTAACTAAATGATTAAGGATTCTTTTCCCTCTCTTGACGAGCTCTCTCAGATGGCCTTTGTCCGTTAACGCAATATATCTGATAATATTATTATATCCTAAGAACTCCATATCTATTACACCAATATGAAATGTCCACGTATTGTCCTTAAAATTGATATCATGAAGGCCTTTGATATTGTTCGATGATGCCTCATTTTGGATGATCTTTCTGTCATAAATTTCATCACCCGTATAGTTGATTGGATTATCCAATGTATTTAGTCCCCTTAATACGCTGTAAATATCAAAGAAACTTATTATGCTTCTTTTGCGGCAAAAAAAGTCTTCAATAAAGGGACCTCATTTTCCCATTCCTCTTTGTTTTAATTATGTAAGTCCTTTTTGTATCCTCAACGAGAAAATATTTTACCTCTCATTTTATTTTATAGAAGTGAAAAAAACTCAAAATTATTAATCTTTGCTTCCCGGATGATCTAATGAATTTTTGTCGTGTAAACATCAACTCCATCAATCTCATTAAGAATAGTCTTGAAGAGTTCGCGGACCTCTCGAGCCTCCATCTCAATCCTAGCAAGAGTTAGATCTTTTTTTTTGTATCACCAATCTCACTCACGAGGAAGATCCCCATATATCTTTTCATTTTTTGGCTCACTCTCTAGGGAAAACTTACAACGTGTGACAAGATCATTGCATGTGGTTACAACACAATCCATGAATGTGTTCTCTATAACCTTATCTCAGAGTCTACTAATCATATTTTAGTGGATTGTTTTCTCTTCTAACATATTTAGAGTACTATTCTTGGAAATTAAGGTTCTCTCACTTGTTTACTAATTGGCCAAACTAGCTTCATTCACCCAGTTCTTGGACTTCTGCCCCCTCTGATCTTGGTAACCTTTTGTGTACGTCTTTCAGTGCGATGGTTTACCATTTGTGGGAGGAGAGGACCACTTAGATTTTCTCTGCCCCCTCCCTCATTTGCTTAAGTCTGCCATTTGCCATCAAATCCTCTCCGACCTCTATTATATATTCCACGACACAAAGATCTATTGGCCATTATTATCCATTTTACCTACTTTCTTTTTTATTTGTCTTGCAAATTCAATTTCAATTGCTCGACGTCGACCTCAATCACTTTGGTACTACCTTTGTGTCCGCTAGTTTGTTGTCTTGTACTTCACTACTATTTTCTGTTATTATAAAACTCGATTCATACCATATATTTTTTGGAAAATGTCCCGATGTAATTTTAATCCAACCTTTCTTCTTTTAATTTTTTATTATTGATACCAAATAAAAAAAGTGTTACGTGTTAAACGAGTATGGTATGAGAAAATAAAGAAGAGTTGTTACTTATGTTCGATTTTGTGAGTTATGATGAGGTAAAAGATGAAATCGAGAATAAGAAAATGATAACGGTCGAAATAAATGAAACACCCAATAATTTAAAATCTTGTATTCATATAAAGGTATAATTAGATTTTTTTATAATAAAAAAATAATCTACCAATAACTATCTAATATCAAACTTATTTACCAATAACCACACAATGTTTGACTAAGTACGGACAAACACTTGGTGATAAATAAATATATACATATTACCACGTGGTGATAAATGAGTACCCTTAACTATTTTTTTTTCTCTCTTCTTTTTTGTTTTTTAAATGTCATATCTTTCAAACCATAGCTCCAAAAATATCGGAAAATACCATTAATGTTTTTAAGACAAACAAACCTATATCCATGAAATACATTTTTTGATTATTTTCGTAGATGTGTAATTAGGTGTAATTATGTTGCAAAATAAGTTTAGAAGAAACAATTATGTTCAAGTTGTGCATTTGCGTGTAATTTACATGCTAAAAATAATTGTGTTCCAGTTGTGGAATTACGCGTAATTTGGTTGATAAAAAACAATTGTGTACAAGTTGCGCAATTATGTGTAATTTGGTTGCTTGATTGGATGGTAAAAATGAAGTGGGTTCAAGTTGCGGAATTACATGTAATTTGTTTGCTAAAAGACAATCGTGTTCCTGTTGCGGAGGTACTTATAAATGTGTTACGTAAATAAGAAGAAAATACTTACGAAATTAGAACCTTGGTTGTTAAATAAGTCACATCGTGTGAACGAAAAACAAAATACAACTTGCTTTTGGAAAGTTAATGTTAATTGAGTGTGAAAGATCCAACTTTTTTGTAGGAGGAAAATATGTGCAATTTTGTGTTGATTTTTTTCTAAAAATTAATAGAAAAAAATGACTGTGTTCAAGTTACAGAAATATGTACAGTTTGGTTGAAAAATTAATTTTGAAAAAAACAAATGTGTTCAAGTTGTGGAATTACGTGTAATCTAATTCCTAAAAAATAATAGTGTTCGACTTGCGGAATTATGTTCAATTTGGCTGCGAAAATAAAAAGAATCTCCAAAAATATTATTTATGAACTTCATTTTATTTATCTAAATAAAATATAAATATAGGTGTTTAGAAAAATTAGATTAGGTTCTGAAAACTATAACATTTTGAAAATTAAAAATTATTGTCGAAGGTTGAGTAAATTTATCTATTCATGTATATTGTTAGAAGAATTTATGAAAATTTATGGTGCAATACTCCTAGAAATTTATTTTATACTTGAATTATTAACAGCAATTTAATTATTACTTAAACAAAATAATAATAAAAAATTACACAGAAAATAAATTACAAATTTAATTAGCCTCTCCCATATATGAAAGCGTTACATATTGAACACTTAAATTTAATCGGTCTCAATTTAGTACCATACAACTGATTTAACTAAAAGGTCCAGAACTAAAAGCAAGCAAGTTATTGCTCGGTGATTCGGTTCAACATAGACATAGACCATAACCGAAGACAGACTCTTCTAGCTCTGTTCTGTTTTTCTGAATCATAAAGACGATATATTACATTACTAAGAAGATGATTCACGTAAAGAAACATAATCTTATCGATCTCACTATGTAGACTCCGGTGTCAGTAAGCTGCCTGAACCATTGAGATAATGGACGAATTAACACTAGAGTTCTGTCTCTCCCTACCAACAGATGTCTTCGTAGACAAGCCTGAACCACCGAAACAAAAGTATTGTCTCCGCAGCCTCTTGTTCGTGGCCTCAAAATTACCCGCTTTCTCATGTTCGTCGTTAGATGATTGGTTGGAGCATGATGGGCCAGCAGCTTCGGTACTAACAAACACCCCTTTCTGTTTGAGATCGACTGAACTCGGAGACGAGCACATCGAAGACTTTGAAAACGAACTCGACCGAGACCTGCCTGAGGGATTCAAATGTGGCATTGCGTGTGAATCACCTTCTACCGATCTTTTCTTGGACGTTGGACTCGGTTGGTGACTTCTAACAGAAAGTGTTCTCTTGTTGTTCTGTAAAGATGAAACATTTGAATATCTCTCCCTCAATGGAATCGCGGGCGGAGTTTCTTCTGAATTTTTGCTGCTCCATTTCTTGATCGATTCGACGTGTATCGGTTTCTTGATTTCTTTCGTTTTAGGCCAGTGGAGTGCACGTTTGAATCTTTTCGCAGCAGAACTCATTGAGTTTTCTAACTTTTTGTTGATCGACGAGACTTGAGTTTCCTTGCTGATCTCGAGTTGAGAAACTTCTATCGAAGATGAACTCATGTTTCTACTACGACCAGCAGGACTATCATTTACTACGATCTCGAGCCCTGTGTGCAAAAATATTTCAGCGTCAGATATTCTAAAAGAAGTTCCAGGGCTGCTCAAATCTCCGTGCATCTTCAAACGAGACGCCATGACTCGTCTGGTGTTGTAATCTTGGCAACCGAACATTCCTCCAGCTGACACTAGCTGTCTGATCAGAAGATCCGAAGATGGGGATCGCGGTCTTTGTCTAAGAAGATCAAGAGGAGTCATGCTATCGTTATCACGAATGTTGACGTCGATTAGTTTAGCAGACATTAGCAGTTCGACTAAATGAGAGTGAACGTTTCCGACAATTGCCATGTGAAGAGCAGTCCTTCCTTGGTTGTTCACTGCGTTTATGACGTCTTGTATGTCGAAGTTTGTCCCGCATATTAAATTCTTCATAAGAACTTTCTGTCTGTCAAGTCTTCTGAAAGTGTGCGACTGAAACCCTGAGACTGCCATGTGGAGGAAGGTTTCACCGGAGTTGTTTTTCACGGACATCAACGAGGGAGATGTGAGGATCAAGAAGTCAACTACAGCTGATTGGCCTCTGTAAGCAGCAATATGTAGCGCCGTGTTGCCTTGATCGTCGGTGGAGTTTGTAATGTCAAAAGATTTCACAAGGTCTTTAACGACCTGCGTAAAACAAAGACATATTTGTCATATAAACTCTATAGATCAAAGGGGCTTTCATACGAAGTTAATAAAAAACCAAATTTAGAACCCTTGTAACGTTGGTGAGTGTACAGTTCTCACGGATTAGCAAGATATTATCCGCTTTCGATTTCGGGTCCGCATGGATTTGGTCTTTGGGTAACACTCCTACAAGGTCTTTTGCTAGTTGAGATTGAGCCACAATTATATACACTCACTTATTGTGGATCTTACCGATGTAAGATTGGGAGTCCTCTAAGTTTATACTCAACAGGTAAAACCAAAACAACTGTCTCTTGGTCTGAGGGAACATACTAGCTGGCCTTGATGCTACGAATACTAAATCTCATCCCCAAATTGTGAGATTTCGATATTCTAGTAGTGATCTTTTTCGTCGCTGTAGTACTACTTTTAGCCGATAAAGAACGAATTCATCCACCAAATGAATCGACTATATATTCTATATATTAAGCCTCAAGAGTAGGACTGCCTAACAATCAAATTGCTCGAGCTTGGCTGAAAAGTGATTTGAGCCAGTTCCATGCAAAATTTTAAGGTCGAAATAGGTTCATGACTAAAAAGCTAGGCTCATGACTAAAAGATGTTCGCGCGTGAGTTTAATCCCACATCTCACATCGGTTAGACATGGAAAAGATCAGTAAGAATATATCTCAACCAGTACGAGGCCTTTTCGAAGTGGACCAAAACAAAAGCCGTGTTGACTTTCTGGCGCCAAAACGCACAATATCATACTAGTGTTGAAATCGTGTGCCCTATATTCCTAGCAATAGATATTGCGGATAATCTCAATAAGATAAATTAGACTAATCTTCAACAAATTATGGAATTAAGGACGCTAAGCGAAAAAAATATCGAAATTACCTCAACCTGCCCTTTACCAGCAGCAGCATGTAAGACAGTAGAGCCCTCCTTATCCCTAAGACCCAAAACATCACTGCAATCAGCAAGAACCTCCTTCAAAACCTTCAAGTTTCCACCTCTCGCCGCAGCATGAACAGCTCTATTCATCATCTCCTTCTTGTAAACAACCGGAATATCTCCAATCTGCTCTTCAAAAACTCCACTTTGCGCAGTCAAAAACCGAGGAGAGACAGCAAAGTCATAAAGCAGCCTGAAAACATCACAGTTTCTGCTCTTCGCAGCAGCATAAAGAATATCGGTGACTCCATACTCTCCTTCGCCGAACACAAGCAAAGGATTTCTCTTCAACAGTTCTTGAACAAAACCTGAATCTCCAGCCGACGCTGCAGTGTACATAAGCCAACCACCGTAACCACCTTTGATCAGTGAGTTTTTGTTCTCTTTTCTTATTTCGCACTCAACAAAAAGTTTCTTGGCTACGTTGGATCTACACATGGCAGTGTCGTCGAACTGCGCTTCGTCGTCCCATACGGTCTCGAGTCTGCGAATTCTCCTCAATGAAGTTAGGCTTATGAGGTGGTTGTTGTCGATTCGAAGAAGCTCTCGAACTAGATCGTAGTGTCCATTAGCTGCAGCCCAATCAATAGGAGAAGCGTACCACCACTGATCACCGGTGCTCTCCCACCGGAGAGGAAAATCCATCGGAGACATTAGAAAGAACAACCAACCCTTCTAACAGAACACAACTCAAAAAAGACAATACTTTTGTCTGAAACTGACCAAAGAACTAATCAAAACTGAAACAAAATTTCAAGATATTTTTTTAAACTTGACATGAAGCAATACAAAAGGGACAAGAACATAAGAGAAGTAGGGACTAGTTCAATAAGTTGAGCCACAAAGAAGCATGTTCTGTTAAAAAATGACAGAACAACAACAACGTGTGAGAGTAAGAGAGATTAACCATTAGTTTTATACATTGAACTTTATGATTACCAGACTTTGATGACTCAAGAATAGAAAAATATATGATTTGGTCCAACCAAAAAGTAGCAGGCCTTTAAATATAATTAAAAAGTATTGAGTGGGATAGTAACTATCTAAAAACACTCTGCCTCTAGAAGATAACAGCACATGAACAAGATTAGTTTCAAGTCAAAAACTGGGAGTAGTGAGGCCTGGAGTTAAAAGACAAAAGCTAAAAGTAAGATTCCAAAACAGAGTGATGTTGTTAAAGATGTGCATCTAATGATGGTAATAGATGGAAAAGAACATAGGGAGAGAGAAAAATAAAGTAAGTAATATGACGATTTTATTGTCCGATTTGGGTTGGATAAAAAAAAATTATCCTGTACCTCATTTTATTATTTTTGTGCTTGGGTTTTTATGTTTAAAATCTCATCCTAGTTTGGATATTTTTTTATGAATAACATGGAAATGCAATTGATAAAAATAGGGTTTATCCGATTCGCATCAAGAAAAAGTTGAATGGTATCGGTATTTATTTTATAATATAAAAGATAAATATGTTTAATATTAGTAAATTAATGATATAAAATAACAAAAATAGATTAATCATGTAGGTTTTTTTATTTCTTTATAACTACTTTGGCACATTTTTTTCTTTAGAATTTAAATTTTAGCTTATCTCTCTAACATTTGTATGACTCTTCTTAAAATATTTTAGACGTTTTTTTCTAATCGGATATTACTAGAGTAATCAGTAACGATCATAGTGGGAGGCTAAACGGGTACCTGTCTTCAGATTCTTGCGAGAGATGAATACCAAAGTACGGGTGGATCCTGCACTAGTTACAGAAAATATAAGAATTAGAGTCGGTTCCGATCGCATGAGACCTTCAAGCGCAACACCAGTACGAAGATCAACAAGATCAATTAACCCTAGAAGGGCATCGTGATCGATTGTTAAGTTAAATTGTTGCGTTAAATGCACAAAAAGAAACAATGGTAGCTCGACCAAAAAAAGTGTGATCAGAATTTTAAAAAGTTATAGGAGGGGAAGAAGTTTTCAAGGGCGATGATGTTGAGTCATTTTTCTTGCAAAATCAGGATAATACCGAAGAAAGTTGTTCCGATGAGACATAAGCCACCATTCATTGAGAAATGACTGAAAAACCAAATATCATTACAGTCTTTCGAAATCTAGTTATTTTTCTATGTTTGATTTGGAGAAATTATTTTCTTATCCAGAGAGGGAGCACCATCACATGAAAAAAAACGATGGTGGTATGCATTATTCAAAGAGGTGTTTGAGTCAATATCGGACATAAAAATAGCACGATTCTTCTGATTAGTATGAGTCTTCTAAGGTTAAGGATATGGTGGTTTTAGGAGGTAAGACTGGACCAAAACAAACTATAATTTAGGTCTGAGGAATCCTGGTCTGTTATAGTGAGGATTAGAAAACCTCTTCATGCAATGAATAATGAAAGCCACCAGTATAGTCAGGGCACAACTGGAGGTAATCTCGTTTATCAGAATAAATTCTTTCCGGACATCTACCAAAGCAGTTTAATATATTTAAGGTAGATAAGTTTGATGGGAGCAGGGATCTGGATAATCATTTTACTCAATTTAAGAACTTTATGATAAGTTATGATTATTACAATATATTGCCTTCTCTCAAAACTTTAAAGATAATGCTTTAAAGTGCTACAACCGGCTTTTTCGGGGTTCTGTTAATAATTTTGACATGTTCTGGACAACGTTTAAGCGATAATTTGTGGGAAGTAAAAAGATGTGGGGGAATGGGGCTACTATTATCCAATGTAGATAATTGATCGGAGAAAGTTTAAAGGATTATACCAAACGTTTGTTCTTACAAAGAATAGTTTGGCTTATTGTTATGAGCAAGTCGTTATCGATTAGTTTATATACAATGGCTTCTCCCGGAGAATTAGCTAATGAAGTGACTAGAAAGAAATATTTGAATTTTTGTGCTTTATTAGCTCAGGTCGAAGAGCATGTCAAAGTAGAAGAATCTAAGAGGTTAAGACTAATTCCCTTAAAAATATAAATTCAAAAATCACCTGCTCCGGTTTATCAACAACAATAGGTCCAAAACTTCTAACCCCGGGCTGCGAACTCTTTTCTTCTGAAAGGCCTGAATTATATGGCGCATCGATCAAGGGTAAAACCAACAACCTCAGGTTCAGATATAGGGCTCATAGTGAATCAGTGGGCCTGACCTGATAACTATGCAGAGTTAATAAAGAGTGTCTCTACTATTTTTCATAAAACACAAAATTCTAATTAATTCAGAAAACCCCTCCCCATTCAGAGACCTAGAGAAAAAAAGAACAACCGATTTTAAAAATATCACAATGATGTCGGTCACGAACAAGGGACTGCATAGCTTTAAATCGGGAAATTCAAACTCTAATAGACAATGGCAAGTTGACGAAATTTTCCAAAACACAATTAGGGGATCGACAGCAGGCTCCAGTGAGTAATCAAACAACAACTCAAAGGGAAGTAGTCGAGATTGCACCAAAGCAAGAAAATGTGATGATCATAGCAGAACCCTTTAATGATTTTGATGTGGAAACAAAGTATTTAGAATCTGATCCCAACCAAAGTAATGCTATGGTAATGAAGAATCCAAAGTTAAGGGAAAGGTAAAAAAAATTGTGCAAGTTTTTTGAGTCGTTGACTATCTTCGGTGGGGATACCGTGTCGGGAACCACCAGTTACTCTCGGAAAAAGAATAATTTCCCGACACAGTTAAAATGGATAATGTCAACTCATCTTTACAAAGATCCTTTTCCCTTTTGTCCTTTTTTACAATGATAATTTAAAGGAGGTCGTCAGACCTCACGAGGATGTTATGGTGATCGTAGCAGCCACTAAAAGAACCAAAATCTGAAGGATCCTAATCGATAAGGTTAGTTTAACAAACATCATATTTATGGCTACTTACAAGGAAATGGATTACCCTCATATCATTCTCAAATCTGATAGAACAATATTAAGATTCACTATGGTCACAGTCGATGATAGTTCAAAGATGAGGTATTATTAGACTGAGGGTCCTTCAAGAAGATGGTAAAAGTATTGTTTATAGTGGTGGAAGTTCCAACATCCTATAATGAAATTTTTTGCAGGTCTTGACCGTCAATAATGCACGTTATTTCCTCTACTATTCATCAATGTTTGAAGTATGTTGTTAGAATTCAAGCGGGAGTTGTTTAGAGTAACTAGAAAGTGACAAGAGTAGCACACTACTACATTGGCCCGAAGAAAATTAAAAGTGTTGAAACAAAGCAATAATATCAATTACATGGGTCTACTTCAGAGTCAGATGTTATAAATGATCTTAGGGAGACTGCCAGTCCTATAATTCCAGATAAAGACGTTAAAATTTACACCTTATACAACGAATTTTTTTAAAGATCGGTATTCAGCTATAACCTATTGTAAAAGAACAATTGATATATTTTTTAAAAATAATTTTTTATATCTTTGGATGGTGTATTGAGGATATAACAGGAGCACCTGGGACTGTTATTTGTCAGAAACTCAATGTACGGCCTAATGTACGCCCTATAATTAAAAAATAAATAGTGTTCTTTGTTGAAAAATCTGAAGCAATTATGGAGGAAGTAAATTAGTTATAAAAAGTATGACACGTTAGAGAATATAAATCTGTGTGGATGGCAGACCCAATGCTTGTGAAAAATAAGAATGAGAAATGAAGAATAAGTGTTGATTTTACCCGACTTGAATAAAGTTTTTCTGAAGGACTCATTTTCCATTTCTACAATTAATCAACTGTATACTCAACTTCGAGTAACAAAATCTTATCGTTTATGGATGCATTTTTCAGATATAATCATATACAAATGGATCTGAACGACCAAGACAGCACTACGTTCATAACTGGTAGGAACCTGCATTGCTATAAACTAATGTTATTTAGGTTAAAAAATGTTGGGGCTACTTATGAGCGACTAGTTAATAAAGCTTTTTCCAACCAAATTAGAAGAAATGTTGAAGTCTATACTTGATGACATGTTGGTAAAAATCATAAGATTAAACTAAACTATATAGTGAGTGAGAAACAGATTGAAGTCGAGCCAATACATTTTAATGCTTTAACTCTTATGGATCATTCGAGATCCATCAAAGATTTTAACTCAAAAAGGTTGGCTGCTTTAAATAGATTCATATCGATATTATGAGACAAATATACTCCATTTTTTCAAGTTATGAGAAAAGAAAATTATTTTAACTAGACTTCATAATGTGATGAAGTTTTTTTCAAGATAAAAGAGAATTTATCCTCTTTATAAATTTTTACTAAGCCAACTATGGGAGAAAATCTATTTGTATATGTTGTGGTGTCCGATTACGCATTAGTGTAATGTTGGTAAGAGAGGTCGAAAATTATCCTTGACGGGTATATTACGTGAGCCAAAGTTTATTGAATACTGAAAAATATTCTTTAAATTGGAAAAACTAGCCTTGGCTTTAGTTATGACGGCACAAAAACTAAGGCCATATTTCCAACCTCATTTTAATATGGTTCGAACTTCTTTTCCACTAAAAATATGCTGCAAAATCCTGATGTATCAGGTCGCATGGCTAAGTGGTCAGTGGAGGCTATGATATTAATTTTGAACCTTACACAACAATCAAAGCACATACCTTGGTATATTTTTTAGATGAGTTACATTCTAAACAACCTAAACCAGAGCCACGTATTGACATATCCAAAGATGAGTGGGTTATTTGGTCAGATAAGGGCTCAAGAATTTTGGGTTGTGGAATGAGGGTTTAGATGGTCGCTCTAACTTGAAAAGCAATGTATCAAGCGATACGCTTTTGCTTCAAAATATCTAACAACAAAACAGAATACAAAACAACCATGACACAGTTGCTACTTGCACAAATATGTGGTGCTAATAGATCTTTTTAAATAAGCGATTCGCAACTTATAATCAACCACGTATCCGGCCACGCCAAAGAAAGGAAATATCATATGGTAAAGTACCTAAATGCATTAAAAGAACTAAAAACCTTCTTCGAGTGCATACAGTATGAATATTTTCAACGAGCTTAAATTTTTTTTGTTGATTCCCTAGAAAATATAACATATACTAAAGGGTATCCGTGGATACTTGAATAAGAACATTCATCGACAACACCAGCCTCTGAGCAGAAACTAGACACATAAGAAACGCTGCAAATTTTGAAAAGTCCGAAAACAAATTAGAGGCATGAACTTAAATAATTCTTGATCAGAGGTACTTTGCCAATTGATAAAAGGTTGGCTAAAAAATTGAGATTTAAGGCACGTATTTTGTGGTATTCAGAGACATTCTTTACAAAAAAATATTAAAGCCGACCATAATTGTGATGCATCATAACTAATGAATCACAAATGGTACTACCCAAATTACATGATGGAGAGGGGTCAGCTCATGTGGGTTTAAAATATTAGACAATAAGGATTTTATTGGTCAAATATTATTAACGTTCCATCATTGCTCATGCTAAAGAAGTAGTAAGAATGTGTGATATCTGCCAACAATGTATGAATGCAACAAATGTTGTAGTAGTATCGCTTGAATCAATATCTAAAGTGTTTGGACTTAGTCGGTTCGTTACCTTTGGCCTTCGGAGGACACCAAATCATCATAATAGTTGTTGATTATTTATCTAAGTGGGTGAAAGCCGAGCCTTTGTCTAGAACTAAAGCAAATGATGTTATCAAATTTATTCAATCTAATATATGTTGCATATTCGAAGTTCCATGAAAATCACTATATATAACGGCCTTTAATTTGATAACGAAGGCATATAAGCTTTATGTTATTCCTGAAGCATCCAACATTGCTTTACAATTTCTCCACTTGTAAGCCAACGGGCAAGTAGTGGGTCTGAACAAAATTATCCTTGATGGCTTGAGTAAAACTTTATAGGGGGTGCCGAAGAATGGCCAAATTATCTACATGAAGTATTGTGGGCTTACAAAATGGTCCACCAGGCAACGACACAGTAATTTCCTTTTGCATTGGTCTATAAGATGGACATTGTAACCTCTGTCGAAGCCACCATCCCATATTTCAGAGTAACAAACTACTTTGAGGCTAGAAATGATGAGGTTCGAAGAGCCGAACTTGACTTGGTTAAAGAGAATAGAACGAAAGTTTGTCTAAGATCCTTTTATTAGCAGACTTTATTGAGAGGCATATACGTATCTTGAGTCCGTCGAAGAGAATTCAGAGTGTTGGATAAAATTCTATATAAGTTTTTCTTGCATACTAAAGATAAACATCTTGACAAGTTAGGGCCAAATTGGGAAAGACTTTATTCAGTAACCGAAAGGGTAAAACGCGGAACTTATCGGTTGGAAGACCAATAAAGAAAACCACTTCGGCATCCTTGGAAGATCAAATATTTAATGATATATTTAGAATGACTATGTAATAGTTGTAAAGATATTATTTTTTCAATTAATTTTGTAATGATCGATGGCATTCTCTTTCCTACCATGGTGGTAAAGGAAGGTCTTAATGAGGTTTTTGAATCACCGGCTAGTAAATATAAACCATTTTCATTTTATATTCCCTAGTTTAATCTTCAAGAGGTCTGGACATTCTTGAACCTGAATATTTAAAAGGATCTAACACTAGTTGGTCATGTTTAAAAGGTTCCAACTCTAGTTGGTCATGCTAAAAACGTTTCAACACTAATTGATCATATTTAAAAGGTTCCAACACTAATTGGTCACGTTTAAAAGGTTCCAACACTAGTTGTTCATGTTTAGAAGGTTCTAATACTATTTGATAATGTTTAAAAAGTTACAACACTAGTTGGTTACATTTAAAAGGTTCCAACACTAGTTGGTCATGTTTAAAAAGTTCTAAAACTAGTTGATCAATACTACGAGTTCGGTACTTTTAAATATCTAAAAAAGCTTTGGTAACTAGTTGAGGATTGATCACCCTCAACTAATAAAAATCCAAATACATGAGTTGAAATAAAAAATAATATGATACTTAAAGATGAAGAAAGAAACTAAAATTTATAAATTACAAAGTATAAAAATTCCCTAGCCATACAGGGACATACAAACAAAAAAAAACACAAAAAAAGTTACAATATTAGAAACACAAAGGGGAAATTATTCAACACCCTCAGATTTGTCTTTCTTAGCCTTGTTATTGGTTATTTTCCCCTTGTTTTTTTTAGGATTGTACTCTAGAGCGTTTTAAGATTGATCTTCTTCAGATCTTTTATTTTCAGACACCTCACTTACAGACTCATCATCACTTCCAAAATCTACAAATGCCTCCACTTTATCTTCGAGCGAGATATTATCAGGACGTTTCTCCTCTGAAACCAAATTCCAATAAGGGTCGATGTTCAAATCCAATTTTTTTTTTATGGAAACTAAGGACCAGCGCGGATATGAAACTAGTGTCTTGTTGATTTAGCGAACCTATGCATGAATCTGCGTAACTGGAAAACACATCTACTTTATCCTTTTGAACTTGTTTCTTGAAGGAAATAAGACACTCAAAAGATATTTTCCTATCCTCTTTATCCTTTTGGGTAACAACCACCTGCTTGTTATGTTTCAACTTGAGAAGGTTACTTTCCTTAACACTCTCATTTTGCTTCTGAATATTTCTAACAACGCGGAGTCCAAGTCGGCAATCTACGTTTGGCGAGTTGAGTTTTTTTATGAGCTGTTTTTCTGCAGAACGGGCCTAATATTCACTTTTATATGCAAGTGATATTTGATCTGAGTCAGCTTTCCATAAATGGTTGGATCTTCCTTGAAGATATGTCGATATCTTTGCAAGATACGAGTTTGGTTTTTTGAGGTGTGCTTCTCTTTCCAGTTCAGCAATGGGAGCAACAAGCTCGTGTAAAGCAACGAAAAATGAGTCTGTTTCAAATAGTTGAAATTATCTGGAGCTTAAAAAACCCTCCGGAACTGTCAAATGGTCTCTTTGGGGTTGAGTTCCTAACTCTTGTGGATTTTTCTTTGGAAAACTTCACGATGAATTTGTTAAACCTTGATTATCTAGCGCCTGTTGGTTTTTCTCTGGAAGTGGAGGTGAATGTTTTTTCGGGGCATGAGAATCGTAGCGCTCGAACATCGTAGGATAGTGTTGATCCGCGGTGGGGATGATTTCTCTTTCGGTCTTAGATTTATTTTTTCTCTTCACTTTTATTCTTTTTTTTATCCCTTGATGCATGTGTTCATTTTTCTTTTTTGGGGGATGGGTTTTTTCTGTGTCTCAGTCATCGTCAAATCAACAACTTCATTCGTTTTCTCGCCAATCTTTTTCTCTTCCATGGTGTATTTCTTTAATTTCTTTGGGACCAAACCTCCATCAATGTTTGTTTTTAATTATGTAATTGTGGCCCCTCTTTGTGGTTGGAATGAATACTTGGGCATCAAGAGCATCAAATCGTTTTAAAGCTTCCACCAGACCAGATAGGGTAATCAATTGTTCCAATAATAGGTTAAGCTTTAAACTTGTACGCTAGAGATGACTTCGGATCATGTTAGTTGATGTAAAGCATTTGTGAAATTCGTTTGACCAGTTTTCTCGGGCTCGATGGTGTAGGATCCCTAAATTCTCTTCCACGATGTTCAAATGTTTCTTTTAGAATTTTAAGATTAGTGCCAAAAAATATTATACGAGAAATCAAGTATTAATTTTTTTATAACTGATGAGTCCGGATTTTGTCACCATTCTTTATGAGAACCGGACAGGGGCAATTCGGACATCGTCCACCTAGCCGGACAGGGATGGTTCGGAGAACCTCCACTTACTGAACTGTCCGAACAGAACTAAAATATTAAAAACTTAATCACTTCATGACTAAGCTAATTACTTGCTTACTTAAAAACCAGTGGGTCTTTAAACTCGACCTGAATCCATTAAACACAACCCGAAAGCCCATGTGGCCCAAAAGATAAGGGTATAAATACCCAATCATTAAATGAGGGTAATGAAAATTAAATACAACCAGGCAGCTCAATTCTCCCTCTATACTCTATCCAAACATTAAATACCTTCAAAATACCACAAAACTCTGGACGAAGTTACCCTCAAACAAAAATAAACCTCACCAATAACAACTTCATACTAGGTGAGCAAAAGAGTGATCCACTCCATTGGGAGTCGCCTATTATTTTTCTTCCTCGAAATCTCCTTACCATTTTTCTAACAACCACTAATAAAGCGAAACTACTGATTTTAAGTCTTCTCCGCTTCAAGAATGTCGATAACCACTTTATACTTATTTCCAAGAGTGATGAAATAAAAGATGATACAAGGGTTCCTCGACAAGGAAAGTAATCGCCATGAACTGCTCTATTGAGAGCTCAATTCTAGAAAATCTTGACGCGAATATACAAAACATAAGCATGAACCGTGTGTTTGAACTAACTTGAGTTGGGTAAAGTCCCAATAGCTCAAAATACCGAACAATAGCAGGTTCTAAAGGGAACCGAAGTCCCCAAATCAAGATGTCTGTGTTGACTAGTAGCTCACACTTCTTGGCAGACATCACCGTACCTCTCACTTTAAGGAAGTGTATATCAAACGACTCTGAAATTCCACAATGCGTTCAAACATTGACTCATCCTCATCAGAGTAATAATTGTACTTGATTTCATAAAAACCCATAACGTATATGTGGTCGACCTCGCGAAGGTTGCTCCCCAACACATTGGATATTTTGGAAGATATTTTGACTTATGCTTCTTTTCTCTTCAATTAATTTGGATTTGGGATCTTATTTTGTTTTCCTTCAATATTTCAACTTCAACCTCATTGCCGCCTCATTTCTCGTTTAAGCTACCAGCGTCCGACCCCAAGTTAGTATGGACCTATGTCTCTTCGTCATGTTCATCTACCAAACACATCAGATTGTCATTGGCACGATGATTTTTGTTGAATGACGACAGATGCCTCCGGATGTGTGGCTTGAATTGCATGAATCCCTTGGGCTCTTGTGGGAACCTTCCCTCCGGGCCCAGTCGATTCTTTCGGGGGCATGTCCTGGTCCAAAAGAAACATCCTAGGCCTATTGGGTTTGTGTTCTTTTTTATGGGAATGGCCTTTCTTTATCTCTAAAAGCAATAAAGAGTTTTATATAGAGGATGTTTTTTCGTTGTCAAATTGACCCATCAGAATAAAGCGCGGTCGGTATTCTTTAGATCTGAAAGAGTAGGTATTTATTGTCGAAGTTTTAATCGAAAGGATTGAAAAAGGCCGTAGAAAAACCGATTCGGACTGCTTTATTCCCAATACATTGCCTCCGTAATCGAATACGTGGACAATGTGAACATGTCTTTCGCCTGCAATCCTAACAGTTTTCTCGCCTCGCTTTGCTCGGAAATTGAAAATTAGTCTAGGGCGTTGTCCTTGCGAAACATATAACTCCGAATAGACTGTGTGGCAGCAAATGAAAGAAAGCTAGAACTTGTGTCGAAATTTTTTGTATGCGAATAAGAAACTGAGTTTTGCAGTGGGAGGAGCGCAATAGTTTTGTAGTGGAAAGATCTTTTAGTTGTCTTTTTACACCCCAACACATAACTTTCGAAGGTCCGATGGACGCCAACGTTGAGGATTAAAAAGATCTTTTAGTTGTCTTTTTACATCCTAACATATATTTACATGAGAGAGTGGAACGCTTCTTCACTACCTTATTATACTTCGCCACTAAAGAGCTATATGCGGTAAAAAAAAAATAAGAAAATGGTGAATAATTGTTATTTTTTTACAAATATTCTCTCTAAAAATTTCGTTTTAGTTCATTTTTAACATATTTAACATATGCGTGACTCTTTTCGAAACATTTTAAAAAAAATTATCTCTCGAATATTTTTAAAATCATCCGCAATATTTCGATAGCTCTAGCTTTGAATAATTTTTTCCGAATTTGACGACCACATATTTTTATCAAATTCAGGTAAGCAATAAAATAATACATCTAGCGACCAAATTGGCAAAATATAATACGAAATAAACTTGGGATCTCGGACTAAAATTTGAGCCCCAGGTGCGAGGCTAATCATATCATCAATATTGTTTTAGATTCGGACAAGTGTTGGGCGGATCATGTCCGCTCAGTATACGATAATATCTTTAATCTGTAATCTGATGATTACTCTTTGGCTAATTCTTAGCCAGATCTAACTAAAGTAAAAGTTAAGCTCAACATGTTTGGTCCATCTGAAAAAAAAAGAAGTAAATATGTATTCGTACCTTTCCACGAATTTAAAAACTTAGTAGTTGAACTCAGACCTATTCTTGGTGATACATCTGAAAGCGACTTTATATCTCCTTGTCAACTAATTCTTTTTATAATATATCATTTCAACCATATAAATAAGTGTTCTGACTTCTGACCAAATGTAAATGTTACTAGTAGGCAAGTAAAACCGACCTACCAAATTTTATTGCTCACATGACCAACAATTAGGTTAGATATCAAGTCTGTAATAAAGTATTAAGATCAAGACAAATACCTAGAATGTTACAATGACAGCCTCGAGCATGTGATATATTGCATTTATAGTATATATCACATCTTATATATCAAAATCTCTTTCATCAGTTTCGGTTTCTCCGGACCAACCCAAACCCATCCACTTATTTTTCGGTCGCAAATATCTAGACCTATAAAGTCTACCTGGTTTCCGTAAATTTATCGAATATTGATAGCCCTGCTCATGAATCAATGTGAAGGGTAATTTAGCCAGCAGACCATGTAATAGTGCGTTTCATTTGGTGAGCGTTGCTGGTTTTGGTGTCTTTAAACCAAATCCCACCAAGTTGGACATAAGACATAACACTAAAAGCAAAAGAGACCCATGTGAATGGGTGATAAGCTTTAACTTTAATCAAATAATTAAAGGCTGTGTAAAAGTAGGGATAAACAAGAGCACATGTAAATTCTGGTATTTTTGTATGGTTTTCTTCCATTGCTCTTACAATGGTCTCTTTCTCTCCTTTTCTAATTCACAAGCCTCATCACATGACAATAAAAGTAAGGCATCATAATCACAAGTTTGCAGTCCCACCACTGTGAGATCAAATATGCGCACTTACGTCGGTAGATGTCTTATTTGTCGGATAAAAGAATTGATCAATCAATACTTGATAATCATCTAGAGGATGACATAGATCATTCGAACATGGCATTAATACAATAGGTGACACATACACTATAAACTTATTAACGATTAGGATGTGATTCGACTTGAACCTTCCGTGACAAAACGGACGTGGTTTGTTAAGCAACTCTTAGAATTTTCGGGACGAGTAAGTTTGGCAAACAGAAAGGGAGGGGACTTCCTCTCACCTTGAGCCTCTAAGAGAAAAGAAACCTTAACTTTGTTATGCAGGGTAGACCTGTTTGGTCTTCAATGGCTGTAATACTTAAACTATCTTTCAATGAAGTAAACTCGTCTTAAGCGGAAAGAAAGGCGTATGTCTAAACTGTTTTCCCAAACTTACCGATCCTACTTCAATCACATTTTCTATAACATATGGCAAAAAGTATATAGAGTTTAAAACTATTGGAACTCAACTAACAAAAGCAAATGCGTAGTGCACTTATCGTTCTTTCGAATTTGTTATTCCATTGCAGCCTGCAAGGAATGATGTAATTTGCACAAGCGAATAATGTAACATGACATCTGAACAACATTAGAGGTTGAAAAGAAAAGATCAGTTCATAGATATATAATCAGAGAAACGGTCAACAGCACACTAGTTTACGAGCTAAATCCTTTCTAGTTTATTCAGGACCATTTTCTAGACCATTTTCTATTCCACACACGCAGTTAAATAATCGCGGGAGATCAAGAGCAACATACTTGGCAAACCAAAGAACGCTACTAAAAGCCTGATCACATCAGTTCTTGGCTTTCATAGAATTGTTTTCCTTGATTTTCGCTCGGTTGTCCAGCTTCGCAAAACGTCTAAGCTCTTCGAAAGGAAGAGTCTCGGTATTCTTCCTTCTTAGTTCACTCAATGCCGTTCGTTTATCTAGTAAATGCCACAGCCAATCAGGGTATTCGGAGTCGGGTAAGATCTTAGGATCAGCTCCTTCTTTGAGAGTGTTAGCCCCAACTGTGGTTGTAGCTTTGATTTCTTTGTTCAGCAGAGATGCTTTTGGGCCATCACCACCTCCACCTTTACCCCCCTTTTTGGCTTTTCCGGCTGCCGCAGCAAAACTTCGCCTCCCCAGCAGTCTTATTGCCTCCTTAGCTATGACACTGATTCTCAACGACTGGATTTGATTCATTGCCGTAGTGTTCTACCTCTAACATAAACACAAAACTATTATAATTCATTAATCGAAGACAAAACCTATAGCTTCTACGTCTTTGGGCGATTTGAATCTAACTTAATATGCTAATCCTTTCACATTCAGCTATAACGATGAACTAATTGTACGATTGTTATTGATACAATGCATCAAATTTGTCATTTCTCGGTGTTCAACTATACAGAGAAAAAACAATTCTCAGTTCTGTATTTCGATTATTGAATCATCAAAACTCATAGATTGATAGATAGATATCGAGATAGTGAAGATAGGGAACCTACCTGTTCTTGGAGGACAGTAACGATTGAGCCTTTGCTTCCCTTTTCTCGACGAGGAATCTGCAGATTAGGGTTTCTGAATCAAATACTAGAAATGGCAGAAGTAGGGATGGCAATGGAACGAGCCGGGTTCGGACCGACCTTTGGGGCCATTATTTTTTATTCGAACCAAAATTCAGCCTGATCCAAACGTTCAAATTTGATTTCACTTTTAATTTAAAATAAAAATTTTAACATAATAAATTTTTAAACCAACATACCTACCCACAATAAACAGTAGAGAAAAACATTAAAGAACCTGAAAAGTTAAAAATTAAGATTGAGAGTATATATAGATAAAGATTTGAAAAAATATATTTATAATTTATGTAATTAGTTTATAAAAAATATATAATTAATAAATATTTTATTGAGTAATATAATAATTATTAA
This sequence comes from Limnanthes douglasii subsp. nivea, assembly GCA_036936605.1. NCBI lineage: Eukaryota > Viridiplantae > Streptophyta > Magnoliopsida > Brassicales > Limnanthaceae > Limnanthes > Limnanthes douglasii. The sequence goes on from JAUPFV010000005.1 coordinate 289,388,965, forward strand.
AAAACTATATTATTATATTATTGTAAACATATAAATGTCTTCTTAATAATTAACGAGTATAGTTATATTCTACAAATTTACAAATATTTTTTAATGTGTTTTTATTTTTTATATATAGTTTATATTTACGGGCTGGATTGGTTTTGAAAAATTGAAAATCATTATCCGATCTATTTCGTCAACGGATCACAATTCAATTCGTATATCCGTACCACTCAGGGCGGTCAACGGTTCTCAAGAAATGTGAAACGGACGAGAACCGAACCAATAAGGAATCGAAACAGAAAAACCAGTAAAATACCAAACCGATAAACCGGTAGAACCGATTAGGAACCGAACTGATAAAACCGGTACATCTGGTAGATCGACAGAACCAATATGGAACCGAACCGATAAAATCATTAAACCGATAGAATCGATACAGAACCGAACCAATAAAACAGTTGGAACCGACTATTTTACTATTATTTTTTATTTTTTTATACATTATATCACCGAAATTAATAGTTAATTACCGATTTTGAATAAAAATCAAACATTAACTTCTAAATTTTTATTTTTATTTTATTTATTTATTTAAATAAAAGAATTGAAAATTGAATTCTAATTTAATTTAATTTTGTTGCAGCGGGCCAAACCGGACCGAAACCGAACCGATAACGGACCGAACGAAAACCTGACCAAATCGAAATAGACCGAAACGTGACCAAACCGAAAACTTAACGATCCAGTCCGGTTTCAAAAAATAAAACTAAAATCTTAACGGTCCGATCCGAACCGATAAGTTTAGCGGTCCAAACCAAATATAACACCTCTAGTACCCCGGCCCCGTTAAATGCTCAGACTAAAAAAAATCCAACCGGATTAGGTGGGATCGAACCGGTCAAACCGGTTCGGACCAACGCTGTCACCCCTTGCCGGACAATCTAAATCGAATCGAGTGTTTTCTTGCCTGATCACATTAGTATAAATGGCCCTGAAATTGGGCCCATATAGTGAGTATTATGGACACATAACGGCCCAATACAACTGAAAATCTGGTCACCCATTTTTTCCCCTTCTCCACGTCTTCAAGCTCTTAAAATTAGCTTAAACCCTAACAAAGCCCTCTCTCTATCTCTATCTCTCTCGCATTGAATTTCTTCGTTGATTCTGAAATCTGAAAATGGGAGGCCAGCAAGCTGCTATGTCGCTCCTCAACAACGTGGCTCGAGCAGCCTTTGGGCTCGGTACCGCTGCCACGATAGTCAACACGTCACTTTACACCGTCGACGGAGGCCAGAGGGCCGTCTTGTTCGATCGGTTCAGAGGGGTGCTTGATCAGACTGTCGGTGAAGGTACTCATTTCCTTATCCCATGGCTCCAGAAGCCTTACATTTTCGACATCCGAACCAGGCCCCATGTTTTCTCTTCGATGTCGGGGACCAAGGATCTGCAAATGGTTAACCTAACTCTTCGTGTGCTCTCTCGTCCTGAGGTACTGTCAAGTGCTAAAACTATTGAAATTCTTCTCTGCCATCGATGTTGATTAGGGTTTGATAAGGATTTTGTTTGTAATTAAGCTTTGATAGTGGTGATTTGGATGCTACTCTTATTAGTGACTGTTAAGATTTGTTATAACTCTTGATCGGTAGCTTTAATTTAGAAAACGTAGGCGATTATAGAAATTTCAGTGCGTGGTGTTTTGAATGGTAAACGAATTCTCAAGGAGGATTGGTGTTTGTTTGTGGATGATTGCTTAGTTTTTGTTGTGAATTTTGACTCGATCACTGTAATTTGCTGGTCTGTAGATGAGTAATCGAATTCACCGTGTGTTTTCATCTGCGCAAATGTTATGCCCAGTGTTGCAACCACCTTTGTTTAAGATATAAGCATTATCTGCCCATAACCTTCTCGGTGATTTCATTTCCGTAGCTTCGTACATAGATATGATTCCTTTTATATGTATCTGTTGTGTTTGTCTTCTATAAACGACGACTTAATCCAACCTAATTTGTTTTATGTGTTAAAGGAGTCAAGCCTCCCTACTATATTCAAAGAATTGGGTCTAGAGTATGATGAAAAAGTGCTTCCCTCAATTGGTAACGAAGTGTTGAAGGCCGTCGTTGCACAGTTCAATGCTGATCAGCTTCTCACTGAGCGTCCCCATGTATCAGCTCTAGTTCGTGAGTCACTGATTAAGCGTGCTAGAGACTTCAACATCATGCTAGACGATGTTGCTATCACGCACTTGTCGTACGGAACAGAGTTCTCAAGAGCAGTGGAGCAAAAGCAAGTGGCACAGCAGGAAGCAGAAAGATCAAAGTTTGTGGTGATGAAGGCCGATCAGGAAAGAAGAGCTGCTGTCATCAGAGCTGAAGGTGAAAGTGAGTCTGCTCAACTTATCTCTGATTCGACTGCCAAGGCTGGTATGGGGCTGATTGAGCTTAGGAGAATCGAGGCTTCTAGGGAGATTGCTGCTACTCTTGCTAGGTCGCCTAATGTAGCCTACTTACCTGGTGGGCAGAGCATGCTCTTTGGTCTTAATCCAGGGCGTTAATGATACAGTAAGTCTTGAGATTATGTTTGTTGACTTCTTTTTTCTCTCTTGCACGTCAATAATCGTCTGATTTATTTGGTTTACACTGTAATGAACTACTTGGAAGAATCTCAGCATTATTTGCTTAGTGCCATAGGGCTGGTTAGGCTATTCGAAAGCTCCCTAACCACCTTTGCTATGTCTTTTCTTCTATTTGTCTGGAATGCACGAATATGAATCTTGCTTAGAAAATGGAACGTAAAGTGGTGACTGAGATGCGAATGAATTCGTTTTCAACATTTTGTTTTTTCTTTTTGCAGGTCTTCTGATGTGGCGACATCATGATCGGAGTTGCAAAGTTGCTGGTTTCGTAAAACTCTATTGCTGGTTTCTGATTGTAATTTTCTGTTTTGGATTTTATAAGATGAGATGGAATATTAATGCACGGTCATATCGTACTCTACATGCTTCGAATTAAGAGTAACCATGTCTAAGATATCTGGATAGGTTAATATTTAAACCAAAGTGTCTTCTTGTAACTGGGTTGTTTCGGCTGTTTAAGCATATAGAAAAGTTCTAAATCGGCAATAACAAGGCCAATCAACTATTGATTTTTTAATAGTTCGCTTATGAAATACTTTTGGTTTTTTAAAATTATCCGATGATTTCATGGATATTAAACTTAATATAGAAACCTGTATGATCAGGTTAAACTATTTTCCTCTTTTTCATATCTTTAATTTTCTTTGAAAGAGTTATGTGATTTTCGAATTTCGTAATATTGTTTTTCTAAATAATAATTTTAGATTTTTTTTTTATTTTAATATTTAACATTAAGGACTAGATAATGATTATGTATAAAAAAAATAGTTTATTTTCCAAGTCACAAGGCTCTTCCTCTTTATTAGCCTAATATTTTATAGGTAAATTATCGGTTGAAATGCTCTAATTTAAATTTTATCGTCTTTCATTTATCTAAATATTCTAATTTAATTTTTATGGTCTTTCGTGTATCTAGATCTTCAAGCTTAGACAAACATATGATTAAATTCTCTCAATTTTATCTAATAACATACATTTTAAGAAATTGATCCAAAATTATTGAAAGTCTTAAATAAATCACAAGACGTAACCAATAATTTTTTTTTTTTTAATTACGTGGATTCCTAGCCATTGCATTAGTTTTTTATTTATTAAAAAACATGTATTTTGAAACCATGTCTCGAAAATCAATAATGTTTTAGTAGTTCATTTTGAGATATCATCTTTGAAATTTTTAATTTTTAGTAGTTTTTTATTTTGTTATTATTAAATACATAACAATATTATTTTTTAGGTTTTTTATCTAAGTAATTAAAAAACATTACTTGTATGTGTAAATTAGGAGCCGGAGAGAACTATGGAGAATAACATGTTACCAGATTCCACTCATTTATTTACCAAATATGCGCACTACTCTAAAGATGAACTTAAAATATAGATAATAGGGGTCGGTAGAGATATGGATTATGCATTAATTATCAATAGATATCATGATGGAAATACAAGAATACTCTTTAAATTGTTTTATGTTTGTGAAAGATTTGTAAAGTTTAGAAAAAACCCAGAGACACAAAATACATAAAGAAGAAAATTGGAAATCAGAAAAATCGACTGTCCTTTTAAACTTAAAGTTCATCGTATCGACGAAAAAATATAAATTTTACAGTTGAATGCAAAAAATATAAATTTTACAGTTGAATGCGGAAAACACAAATATGGACCAATTGAATCTTTGGAAAGATGTCCTTTAGAAAGAAAAGTTATTATAGTTTAAGAAGAGATGGTGAAGCAATTTTATATACGTGGTTTTCATCCTCGAAATATTTTACTCGAGCTACGAAAGATTAATCTTCATAATATGTCCAACGTGCGTAACATTAATAATATTAGAAATAACATTATACGTTGGAGAAATGCTTCCAATTAATACTTCGCTTCTTATTGGTAATATGAAAGAGACAATGTATATTAAATGGCATCGAACGAAAAATAATGGGTCTCAAATAATAACCAATTTATATTTGCACACCCTACATTTATTGATTTAATAAGGACATTTCATGAGGCATTTATCATGGATATTACCTATAAAACAACGAGATACAAATTGAGATTGTTTGAAATCGTTGGTGTTACATTAACAAACATCACATTTATCATCGGCATCATTTTTGTTACCCTTGAAATGGTGGAAAATTACAAGTAGGTATTAGATTGGTTGTGGTTTCTTATTGAAGAACTCGATTTTGTTTTACCTAGTATTTTGGCGATTGATAAAAAAACTTGCATTAATGAAAATAATTAACTAAATAATTTCGAAAGTCACACATTTATGTAGATGACGCATATGCAAAAAATACGCTTGCACATATTAAGAAGTTATTTACGGATGAAAATGTATTCGAAGGATTTTAAAGCTCATGAGAAAAAATTGTATATTCGATTACAACCAGCAAGTTGAACTCAAACATAACACGAATGACAGACGAATACAAAGCTTACCCTGAAACCCTCGGTTACACTCAAATATCTTGGTGCACACCATATGGTGAAAAGTTCATTTATGTTCACACGAACAAGTTCAACCATTTTGGAAACAATACAACAAATCTTGTATGTCAACTTTTTTACATTTGATGCATTAGATATTTTAACATTGCATTCTAATTTAACTGTTTTTTACAAAAGTTAAGGTAGAAGGTGCACATGCCTCTCTTAAACATTTTCTCAGAACGAGCCAACTTACATTTGACTTATTTTGGAGTAAACTTTATATTGTTTTGCAGATTCAACACACGAAGATAAAAGTATCATTCGAAAAAAGTAAACTAATATCTAATTTTAAATTTGATGGTTTGATATTCAAGTTTGTTAGACATTTTGTGACGAAATTTGCTCTAGGAGTTTTGTTAGAGCAATACAAAAGGACTAGATTAATATGAACCGATAAAAGTATTGTTAAAAAAAAGTAAGCTAGTCTCCAATTTTAAATTTAATGGTTGGATATTCGAGATTATTAGACATTTCGTCTCGAAATTTGCTCTAGGAGTTTTTCTAGAGCAATACAAAAGGACTAGAGTAATATGAACCGATAAAATTATTGTTAAAAAAAAAGTAAGCTATTCTCTAATTTTGAATTTGATGGTTGGATATTCGAGACTATTAGTAATTTAATGTCAAAATTTACTCTAGGAGTTCTGTTTGGGCAATACAAAACAAGTAGAATAATAAAAACCGATAAAGCATAATGCATATTGTGTTATTAGAATCATCCATGGCTTTCCTTGCGCATGCGAGGTTGGTTTACTAGTGATGGAGCACCATAAATTCAATGTAAGGATGATCGATAATAGGTGAAAAACGTTGAGTTTGTTGAAGCACGCCGAGAATAACGAAGATGATTTTGTTGAGGGAGAAATAATGGTGATCGGTTCTCTAATCTGTGGTAACAGTCGCGACCGTAGACTTCATATTATAATGAAAATTTGAAAAGTAATTGAGCTTAGAAAAACTGAAATAATACCACCTATTGAGAATATATATATTAAATTTAGAGATACCAAACATGTTAAAAACAATTCAACCAAAAGAGAAAAATCTATACGTGAACATGTAATCGAGCAAACCGCTAGTGCAAAATCATCGTCGTGTCTAAGTCTTATTTCCTCGCCTATTATTGAAAGAAGCATAAACTCATTAGTTAGTCAAACAAAAGTTATACCAACTACTAAATAATAAAAAAATACCAAAGATTCCAAAGGTTCCAAAGGTTCGTAAGGTAAAAAAATATAAATGATACGTCATTATTTTTTATACATCTCTCTTACATTTGTATCTATTAATCCCCAATTGCAAGAACGTGATTTGCGGTATTTATTATGGTTTTAAATTTTTATGACAAATGCGTAAAGAATGCATGTGAGGTCTGTGCTAAAGGAAGAAATATTATCACAATTATTTTTCTATGAACTAGTTTACGGTAATCATGAAAGAGTTGATGATGAACTACGTAGATTCAAGTGCGTAGTATTTTTCCCCTCAACAAAATTAGATGATGATTTCTGATATTTGTTACATGATTGCAACCGCATTTAAATACATTGTAATAAAATTTCTAGATCGTTCACAAAAAACCTTCGACTTTTAAAAGGGATTTTCCCCCCTATATTTGAAATAAAAGAGGTTGGTATTGCTCACATGCAGGCAATCACTTTATCAATGTAACTAAAGTTTTTACTTGAATTATTCTTACGTATTAGAGTTATAATATTATTTATTGCTAGTATACTTATTTATTTTATATAGGTTACCATATATCAAATGTACCATTATCGTTAAATAACATATCTTGCACATGTTTCCAGAGAAGCTAAGGGATGGTTACCTCTATTACAGGGGAGGATTTCTTATTTTATTAGGATCCAACCTCTTAAGACTCTGACAAAATAAGATCCATAAATCATCGATTTAATGGTTGATTAAAATCATCTAGTTGTTTTTTATTAACTTTCTATTATATATTTGAAATATTTACTTATGGAACATTTACTTGAACCTATTTTTTATCATTAAATGTTTCTATTTAATGCAACATCTATTGTATACTATTTATTAATAGAGAAAAAGTCTTCAAGATTACTAGGATAATTTAAAAAAACTTATATTAAATTTATAGATAAGATAGAAAAGATGAAATTTAAAACAACGATAAAACTTAATCTAAATAGAACTACATATCAAGATAGCAAAGATGAAAGTAAACAATTTAGTCATTCGTTTCTTCATAGGATTCTATGTACACAACATCATATTTATTGCATAATATGAATTTATGTCCCGCATTCATTTGGTGTTCGGTTAATTCGTCAGTGAGAATATTCTTGTATAGCTTGAACGTGGCATCCAAGGTAAAACATGTTAAATGTCGTAAGGGTCATTTAATATCTTCACCCATTTCTTTATCTTTTTTATTGCACGAGGTTTTTGGTGGAACGTATATGTCTACGCCCATGAGGTAGAATAACTTCCAGACCAAAAATCCTACAACTCTTCAAAATATGTTGACATTTCAATTAGTCTAGCGGCTTTCTTCAAATATGAATCTTTATTGGTGCTATTTTTATGAGTGTTTATAGTTGGTTCTCACCAAAAATCAAGCCTTTACTTATATATTTTGAGAAAGAGATAGGGTAATCAAAAACAACTAATGAAATATCGAATCCTGTCTGACTTGAGTATTGTAATCCACGAAAGCCAATAAAATAGTGACATCTATTAGATTATGATACTATACGACACACATATTTATGTTATTTACGAGAAAGATATGTTAAAAATGATAAAAAGACACATATTTTTAAAGCATAAGCTAAGAAATAAGATCAAGGTTTTTGTCTCTAAATGGAGACTAAAAGTATCATAAAATAATCATAACATCCAATTTTGATCAAGCATCTCAAAACTAATTGTATATTATTTTTACAAAATTACACCTAATTTTGAGGGTTTATCTAAAAATATGTGCTTTTATTTATAAAAATACACCTAATTTTGAGACCCCTCGGTATTAGGTGTTAATTTGGATAAATAAATGCATATATTTCTAAAGTACTATCTCAAAAATAAGAGCAAAGATTATGTCTTTGAATGGAAACTAAAATTACCATAAATAGTCATATCACATAATTTTAAAGGATCTCATAAATAGATGTACATCATTTTCATAAAATGGCACCAATTTTGAGTATGTGTCTCGAAAATAAATGCATTTATTGTTAAAAATTATACCTCATTTTGATACTCCCTCAAATTTAGATGTTATTTTTAATTTAAAAAAATACATATTTTTTATGTACTGTCTCGAAAATATGAGCAATATTCATGTCTTTGAATGGAGACTAAAAGTATCATAAAATATTTGTAAGAACTAATTTTGATGGGTTCTTACACTTAGGTATTTATTTATACAAATTACGGAACATATAAAAAATAAACAAATTTTTAGGTTCAAGTACCAATAAAATTCAACAATTCATTCAACAAACATAAACATTCGACAATAATTTAACAATCCACTAAGCAACCAACATCAAAATAAAAATTAACCAACAATAGCTTGTTTTTAAAAACAAAACAACATTCGATAAATAAAAACTAAACCAATCTTCACCAATATAAATATCCTCTTCACCATCTGAATGCGATACATGTGCCAAAGATTATTATTAGCCCATCAATCATAGTCCAACATGGTTTTAGAAATCATGTAACCTTCGTAGTTTACAATCCACTAAGCAACCAACATCAAAATAAAAATTAACCAACAATAGCTTGTTTTTAAAAACAAAACAACATTTGATAAATAAAAACTAAACCACTCTTCACCAATATAAATATCCTCTTCACCATCTGAATGCGATACACGTGCCAAAGATTATTATTAGCCCATCAATCATAGTCCAACATGGTTTTAGAAATCATGTAACCTTCCTATATCAATTATCATTTAAAATATAACAAGAATATATAGTAGTACCAGTTTTCCCGCATATGGTCAAGCCAATCAATTTTTGTATTTGACAATCTACATCTTTTACGTGAAAATCTTTCAAGATTTAACAAAGTACTGTGGATGTGTCCAAATTTCCACAAAACTCTAGTGGGTTGGCATGACTTCATCTTTTTCATCAATTTGACGCCGAAGTTGAACCAATATAGTTCTTTAAATGGTTTTAGCATTTGCGAATACTTATCTGACTGAAATATAACCTGTAAAAGTATATATAAAACATGTTTAATTAAAAGCACGTTATAATAATACTTTACCCATTTATGCCATAAAGAAAATATAGTACATAAGATTAGAATTTAAAACATATCATGTGCAAGGGTAATCGATTAAGAGTGACTTTATGCAACTCAATATCATATTTGAAATATCGTTCCATGTTAACATGTCTTGTTGTTTCCTCAGTCTGGATCTGTGACATATACGGATGAAACCTTGTCATATGAGCATATCAGATACAGATGAAATGATGGTAAATAGAGGACTTTAAAATATGAACGAAGTCGTTCATCATGTTTGTGGCATACTTCAAAGCAGCACGTAGCCCGCTATAAATCTTGATGAGAATATGCATCCTCAATGATACTTCCCTAGTGACTCTAAATATCTCATCACGTACAACCAGTCGGCTTTAACATAAGTGTCTCTCTTGGTTGAAAAAATAATAGATCTGAAGAGATAAAGTAAATACACTTTTTCATATCGGTCCATATCAATATGACTCAATCGATAATGTCCATCATGGAATCGGTTGGAAGAAATTTTTTATCTCAGCCAACTCAACATAAGACCGATACCTTTGCACGCATCGATCTTCACTCTATTCTATTTCAACAAAACTCCAAGAATATCTAGTACCACTTTAGCCTAAACATCATAAAATTCGTTTTTTCCTAGTATGACAAGCCTTTCCTTTATAAGTAACCCGGTAATAACCATTGTGTCATCGAGTATTATTGTCATCTTGTTGAATAAAAAATAAAATGAACTTGTTTCCACATGTCATCTTTCTAAAAACGAATACTACAGAAATATTTATATATAAATTATACAACATATCCAATAGCAGGTTGACTACGATATTACCAATAATACTTTTAATCGCCTATTGTTTTAGTAGCTCCCAACGCATAAGTACACCCGAAGCATTTTTAAAATACAAACGCTGCCAATTATTTCCTAAATAATATAACAATTATTAAATTAATATATCAAATAGACATATCATTAATGTTAACTAAAGCCAAATAATGTCTAATAATCGTTTGTGGTATGCGTGTTTCATAAATCCTTTGTACAACCTACAAATGTTGGGGAATGTTTCCATGAAAGCATTTTTTTCAGCGTTCCAAAATTAATGCATGATCATTAGTTTCTATTTCTTTAAAAGCTGTTTATATATGTTCCATACTTGGTTCCCAATTCACCGCATGTTTGTTAGCTCTTCTAAACCTAGAAGTATGATCATAAAATTTTAGAGGCTTTTCTCCTTAAAATCAACCTCGTTGTCTTCCGCATATAAAAAAGAGGAACTTCGAAATAAACTCTTCAAAGCATTCCTATGTATCATCCTGTAAAATAGAAAACATAAAACATTAGTTGATATCATCATACTTAGTAAACACATGCAAATGTCTTCTTTTAAAATGAAAGTTGATTCTGATAGCCTATCTCATTAGTTTATTCTCTTCCACGAACCAGCTATATTTTTTTTATTTCAAAATTATTGTTGATTATTTATGGTATGCCCTATAAACAACTATTATTTTGAAAAACAAAAGGCAATGAAGAGATTATTTTTTTTTTATCCCGGAGAAGTAGTGTGCTGTAATTTATTTACTATAAAGGAGAGAAAGCTTATAAGATAAAAGATCTTCAAATGATATTTATAAGTGACATAAAGATTATAAACTAAATGATTTTCATGTCAACGAAGATGGTATTATTAGAGGTCAATGTGTTGTGTATTTTCTCTAAGACGATGTTCAAAGATCAATATATGTTATAAAAAAAATCGGAATCAATATTTATCAATAAAATCCGATGGAATCAACATTTAACAATAATCATTGACAAACAACGAAAGTGAAAATCTCCAAGATATGGTGAAATAGTCTACATAGATAATTTGAACTAAAATTCGATACGGTTAGAAAGAAAAAATGGCTATAAGTAAATATCACCTTTATAAATAATAAGAGGTTATACACCCGACTAACGCGAACATGGATATAAGTCAAGCTCATCTAATAAAATGTAAAAAAAATACACTAATAAGGTTGTAAAAGCATTGATTGTTACATGACTATAATCCAAGTTCATTTTTATAAAAGAGTAAGAGGGTTACACACCCAATTAACGCCGACATGGTTATAAGTCAAGTTGTCTGTAAATTATAAGAGACCATTGTAAAAAGGTTGTAAAGTCTAGACTATAAAATCCTTAACTAAAGAAATAACTAGATGGTAAAGTTATAAAATGATAGAAATTTGAGTTACGTGATGAAAGATGAATGAAAAGAAAGGAAAAAACGGTATTTATAAACGATGATCTTCATATGGTCTCTAGATGATGTTTATAAAGCAACGTCCACATATATTCTACAAACGGTGATCTTCATATGTTTTGCAAACGATATTTGTAAAAAAACGTCCAAATATATTAAACAAATGATGATTTTCATATGATATTTGTAAAACGACGTCCTAATATGTTTCTACACAACAGTTATATAGAATAAAAAATCAATAAGACAAATGAATTCCATGTGCTTTCTAAATGTCGTTTACAACCTATAAAGATAAAATTAGTTGATGAGTTCTAGAAGATGACATAAAAAAGTAAAGTATCTTGACAAGATAGATAAAATGACTTCATTGAACAAATCTGTTGTGGATAAGAGGTAAAGATTTACATTAAGGATTAAAAGATGATTTGAGCAAGAGAAAGCGTTGTCTTGAGTAATGATGTTTTATTCAATATAAAACAATGTCTTCAACAATAATAAGATAAATTTAACAAATTTATTCAATAAGAGCACGGCAAGGCATCATATTGGTTAAAGGAAAAGTAAGATGAAGTTTTAGGAAAGATTCGTACAAACTTCCATCCAAAGCATAATAGTATAGAAAATCTTTGTAAATTATGAAGTTGAGAGACATGAAGGACTTGAAATCAAGTGAGATACAAACATAACCAAGATAAATGGTAATTAGATAATCAAGTTTAAATGGTGGTCAAATATTAGAAAGTTAAACGGCGTGAAAACTTGTAAAATGATCTGATAAAGGTAATTTAAATACAAAGGTAACCATTTAACAATGGGAGAACACTTAACTTGATAATCGGGATCAAAATTAAATCAACATGTTAATAAGTTCTAAGCTAAGTGGTTAAAATAAAGATGATAGCAAACGTATATTGGCATGAAGTATGATGAAGAAATGACTTAAAGATTACATTATTTGCTTATACTTAAATACTTCTACTCATTAAATTTTATTTGATATTCCAACTCATGGACTAAAGGGGATCCATGATGAGGATATAATAGTCGGATATTGATATGAATATAAAAATATTTATTTAAGCATACATATAAAGGTATATATTTTGTATTAAATGATAATATACCTACAAATAAAGGTATATTAGACCTTTAAACATGAAACCATTAAAATATTTGATATATACATATCTCATTTACAATAAAATAATTATCTCTCTTTGACTTTATCTTTCTAAAAACTCTAATCTCTATATTAGAAAACTTTTTAGAATTTCTTGATAAAGTTTTTTATCTCATGATTAGGCACGCCAAATTCATTTTATACGTTGAAGGCATATATTATGTTCGAAAAATTAACAACAAAATCTAGACGAATATGACTAAGATTAAACTTATTCAAATTAATACTAACATAAAATTGATAGACTAGCCCACTATAACAACCGGAATAATGTGACACAAATATCATCTATCCTAAGATAATAAGAATTTACAAAATAAATTTAGTACCTCGAGTGTCCATTATTTTAATGGAATCTAAAAACATACCACAATATATCATTTTTCCACTTGCACCAACAATTGCGTCATTTTCTTGTTATGGCGTCGGTTGTTCTTGTTCATGTTGTTCTGATGTCGGTTCTTCGAGTTCCACACATATATTTTTTCTTCAAATCATTTTTCACATTGATCACCTATTTGGGATGAGAATATATCAACTTTGAAGATTATAAAATATGTTTGAGAGACGCTGGTGATTTTAATAGTTGGGTTGAGAGAAATTTGAGAGATGAGGTGATGTAGGCACGGAAGCGGTTTGGTTGTATAAGTTTATGTTCATCGAACACTCACAGCTATAACAAATTCAAATGATACGTATGGTGGTGGATGGAGTGATGGTTTGACTCGTTGTTGTTAAGAGAACACTCACAAACAAAATGAGATGGAAACATGATGATAGATAAATGATAAATCGAGTGCGCCACAAAAGTGATGGATAGTCTTTGATATGCAGATTTCCAAACTAAATTTATCCCAGATAAAATCAGAATGAAAGATCAACTAAACTCGCTTCTCACAAGAGTGGTTTAAGGATAAAATTTTCCCTAACAAATATTTTGAGTAAAAAAACTCGTTTTTTTATTGATATTTTTCACTTGATTGATTCTTATTTGTCCAATGGATATTACATCTATTTAAAGTAAAAAATACAACTGAAAATTCTAAAAATTAGACTAAAAATGACAAATAAAAAAGATATCATAACAGCTAGTAAATCAAAAAAAATATCTTCTGACAAACTAGCTAAAAGATAGTAAATTAATATAAATTTTAACAAACTAAAAATAACAACTAGTAAATTAAAAAACTATCCTAACAAACTACCAAAAATATAGCAAATTAAAATATATATTAACAAACTAATTTTTATAATAATCTCGAGCTTCAATTTAGTATCTTTTTTTACCAGATCTTCTAGAAGCATTTTAAATTGTTTCTTGATATTTTATCATAGAGAAAATGGACATGGCTCGATTAGTATCTAAAATGTAATTTGGATCATGATTTATTTGGCTTATAAGGCTCTCCACATTCTTATTGAGCTCTCGATGAAGTCTCCTTGATCTTGAGCATGTTATAGGACCAATTCCAATAGTTGGTACTTTGACGGTCTTATGTTGGTCTTCAATTGATCTGTTTGGATGTCCTATTTCCAATAGTTGGTACTTTGACGGTCTTATATTGGTCTTCTATTGGATATATTTGGATGTCCTCATCATTCCCTCCATCTTGAGAAGGTTTGTGATAGACGGCTAGACAATCAAGACTGACTAGCCAAGCATTTGAAGTATGTGTTACAATCGATGATTGAATTGCGGTGGAGTATCGGATGCAAGACAAGGAATATGCAATGAAAGAGCATAAAAAAGACATTTCGATGGACTAAGTGATATTGAAGATAATCTTATGGATGAAGCTTATGAGGATGAAGAATAGCTTGAATATGAAGACAAAATTCTAGATGAAGATAATTTGTAATAAAATTTTAGAAGTGAATTGGTAACAGGGTAGTTAAAATTGAGAACATTTGTACAATTCTTAACCCGCAAAAGTTTAAACTATGAAATATTTAAATCAAAATAATTTATTGTTTATCCTTAAACTCATAATGTAACAACACTTACTTATAGAGTTATACTATAATTAAACTATACTATCAACCAGCATTTATCACATTTTTTATCACTTATAAATCAAACTATAACAAAACCTAGAGGTTAAAATACAAATATAGTCCTCCATGTTTGTCAATTATCGCCTAACAGTCCCATGTTCAGTTTTGTTTTAAAACGGTTTTCGTATTTACCGATTGTTTCTTTTATAGTCCTTTTCGCTCGGGATTTACTTAATTGTGACACATGGCTCCCTCAATAATATCGTTTTTGTTACAAATTTCATTCTCCAAATATTTACGTATATTTAGTTGAATAACATTTGGCATCGGTCATCTATAAATAATCTTTGGCACGTGTATCGCATTCAGATGGTGCAGAATGTTGTTTTGTTTTAAAAAACAAGCTATTGTTGGTTAATTTTTATGTTGATGTTGGTTGCTTAGTGGATTGTTGAACGATTGTCGAATGTTTATGTTTGTTGAATGAATTGTTGAATTTTATTGGTACTTGAACCTAAAAATTTGTTTATTTTTTATATGTTCCGTAATTTATATTAATAAATACCTAAGGGTAAGAACCCATCGAAATTAGTTCTTACAAATATTTTATGGTACTTTTAGTCTCCATTCAAAGACATGAATATTGCTCATATTTTCGAGACAGTACATAAAAATATGTGTTTTTTTAAATTAAAAATAACATCTAAATTCGAGGGTATATCAAAATTAGGTATATTTTTTTATAAATAAAAGCATTTATTTTCGAGACACATCCTCAAAATTGGTGTCATTTTATGAAAATAATGTACATCTATATTTGAGATCCTTTAAAATTAGGTGATATAACTATTTATGGTAATTTTAGTTTCCATTCAAAGACATAATCTTCGCTCTTATTTTTTGAGATAGTACTTTTGAAATATATGCATTTATTTATCCAAATTAACACCTAATACCAAGGGGTCTCAGAATTAGGTGTATTTTTATAAATAAAAGCACATATTTATTAGATAAACCCTCAAAATTAGGTGTAATATTTTTAAAATAATGTACAATTAGTTTTGAGATGCTTTATCGAAATTGGATATTATGATTATTTTATGATAATTTTAGTCTCCATTTAGAGACAAAAACCTTGATCTTATTTCTTAGATAATGCTTTAAAAATATGTGTCTTTTTATCATTTTAACATATATTTCTCGTAAATAACATAAATATGTGTGTCGTATAGTATCATAATCTAATAGATGTCGCTATTTTATTGGCTTCCCGTGGATTACAATACTCAAGTCAAACACGATTCGATATTTCATTAGTTGTGTTTGATTACCCTATCTCTTTCTTAAAATATATAAGTAAAGGCTTGATTTTTGGTGAGAACCAACTCTAAACACTCACAAAAATGCCACCAATAAAGATTCATATTTGAAGAAAGCCGCTAGACTAATTGAAATGTCAACATATTTTGAAGAGTTGTAGGATTTTTGGTCTGGAAGTTATTCTACCTCATGGGCGTAGACATATACGTTCCACCAAAAACCTCATGCAATCAAAAAAAGATAAAGAAATGGGTGAAAATATTAAATGACCCTTACGACATTTAACATTTTTTACCTTGGATGCCACGTTCGAGCTATACAAGAATATTCTCACTAACGAATTAACCGAACACCAAATGAATGCGGGACATAAATTTATATTTTGCAAGAAATATGATGTTTTGTACATGGAAGCCTATGGAGAAACAAATGGCTAAATTGTTTACTTTCATCTTTGCTATCATGATATGTAGTTCTATTTAGATTAGGTTTTATCGTTGTTTTAAATTTCATCTTTCCTATCTTATCTATAAATTTAATATAAGTTTTTTTAAATTATCTTGGTAATCTTGAAGACTTTTTCTTTATTAATCAATAGTATACAGCAGATATCGTATTAAATAGAAACATTTAATGATAAAAAATAGGTTCAAGTAAATGTTGCATAAGTAACTATTTCAAATATATAATAGAAAGTTAATAAAAAAACAACTAGATGATTTTAATCAACCATTAAATCCATCACTTATATATTGCTCTAACAAAACTCCTAAAGCAAATTTCGTCACAAAATGTCTAATAATCTCGAATATCCAACCATCAAATTCAAAATTAGATATTAGCTTACTTTTTTCGAATGATACTTTTATCTTCGTGTGCTGAATCTGCACCAAAATATCAAGTTTTCTCCAAAATAAGTCAAATGTAAGTTGGCTCGTTCTGAGAAAATGTGCATGTGCACATTCTACTTTAACTTTTTTTTAAACGGTTAAATTAGAATGCAATGTTAAAATATCTAATGCATCAAATGTAAAAAAGCTGACATATAAGATTTGTTTTATTGTTTCTAAAATGGTTGAACTTGTTCGTGTGAACATAAATGAACTTTTCACCATATGGTGTGCGCCAAGATATTTGAGTGTAATCGAGGGTTTCACGTAAGCTTTGTATTGTTAGGTCATTCGTGTTATGTTTGAGTTCAACTTGCTGGTTGTAATCGAATAAACAATTTTTTTCTCAAGAGCTTTAAAATCCTTCGAATACATTTTCTTCCGTAAATAACTTCTTAATATGTGCAAGTTTATTTTTTCCATGTGTCATCTACATAAATGTGTGAATTTCGAAATTATTTAGTTAATTATTTTCATTAATGCAAGTTTTTAGTTAATTATTTAGTTAAATGTGTGTATTTATTTAATTATTTAGTTAAGAAACCACAAAAAAAATCTAATACCTACTTGTAATTTTCCACCATTTCACGGGTAACAAAAATGATGCCGATGATAAATGTGATGTTTGTTAATGTAACACCAACGATTTCAAACAATCTCAAATTGTATCTCGTTGTTTTATAGGTAATATCCATGATAAATACCTCATGAAATGTCCTTATTAAATCAATAAATGTAGGGTGTGCAAATATAAATTGGTGATTATTTGAGACCCATTATTTTTCGTTCAATGCCATTTAATATACATTGTCTCTTTCATATTACCAATAAGAAGCGAAGTATTAATTGGAAGCATTTCTCCAACGTATAATGTTATTTCTAATACTATTAATGTTACGCACGTTGGATATATTATGAAGATTAATCTTTCTTAGCTCGAGTAAAATATCTCGAGGATGAAAACCACGTATATAAAATTGCTTCACCATCTCTTCTTAAACTATAATAACTTTTCTTTCTGAAGGACATCTTTCCAAAGATTCAAGTGGTCCATATTTGTGTCTTCCGCATTCAACTGTAAAATTTATATTTTTTCGTCGATACGATGAACTTTAAGTTTAAAAGGACAGTCGATTTTTCTGATGTCCAATTTTCTTCTTTATGTATTTTGTGTCTCTGGGTTTTTTCTAAACTTTACAAATCTTTCACAAACATAAAACAATTTAAAGAGTATTCTTGTATTTTCATCATGATATCTATTGATAATTAATGCATAATCCATATCTCTAGCGACACCTATTATCTATATTCTAAGTTCATCTTTAGAGTAGTGCGCATGTTTGGTAAATAAATGAGTGGAATCTGGTAACATGTTATTCTCCATAGTTCTCTCCGGCTCCTAATTTACACATACAAGTAATTTTTTTAATTACTTAGATAAAAAACCTAAAAAATAGTATTGTTAGGTATTTAATAATAACAAAATAAAAAACTACCAAAAATTAAAAATTTCAAAGATGATGTCTCAAAATGAACTACTAAAACATTATTGATTTTCGAGACATGGTTTCAAAAAAAGAAGTCAACAAACATAATCTCAAGACTTACTGTATCATTAACGCCATGGATTAAGACCAAAGAGCATGCTTTGCCCACCAGGTAAGTAGGCTACATTAGGCGACCTAGCAAGAGTATCAGCAATCTCCCTTGTGTTTCAGCAATCTTCCTTGAGACTGCGATGGAAGATGATGAAATGGCCCTACTCTTGGCCAAACAAGAAGCGGAGGCGAATTGAGCGACACCTCACGACACCCTACACTCCGCAACAAAACGGAGTGGTAGAGCGTCGAAACCGAACTATTGTGGAGATGACTAGAAGCAGTCTCAAGGAAATGCAAAATTCGCCTCCGCTTCTTGTGTTTCCTTGGTTTCCTGCATTCTGAGGCAAAGTGACCATAGATATTACAGTTGAAGCATTTGATAACACTCTTGTCAAACCTTCCATGGCCTCTCTGCCTTGTGGATCTGTCACCATTGTTTCGCCTCAGCCATTCTTCACGCGTCAATAGAAGCTTTTTGTTGGCTCCTTCTCGTTTAGCCCATTCCTCTTCTGTCAACATGAGTTGAATCTCCTTCGTTTCTGTCCTTCCTTTTACTCGTTCTTCATGTGCCTTGAGTGAACCCACAGCTTCTTCGACAGTCATGCTCTCGATGTCTCCAAATTGCTCCAGTGTTGAAGTTATCTGTAGGAATCTGGCAGGGACAGCACGCAGAAGTTTCTTTACGACGTATGATTCTTCCATCGTTTCCCCCAAAGCTCGAATATTTGTAACGAGGCTATTCATTCTCATGTGAAAATCTTCAAATTTTTCATTGTCACCCATATTCAGCATTTCGAATTCAGATTTTAGGGTTTGAATTCGGGCCTTCTTTGCTTTGTCTGCACCTTGACATAAGGTTCTTATCATATCTCAGGCGTCCTTCGCTGTTCCCTTGTTCGCAATTGAGAGCAATACATCTTCGGGAATTGCCTGATACACCATTGCTAGCGCTATCTTATCTGTCTTCTCTTCGACAGCAACATTTGGATCTTTTGGCTCTACTGCATTCCAGACCCCTTGCGCTTGCATATAAACTTTCATTTTGATAGCCCAAGCCGTATAATTACTTCTATCCAGCATTGGGTAGCTTAGGCCGTACGAACCTCATTTTCCTTTGTTCACCTCCATCATTAGTGAAACAAATACGTCTGCTAAGACCTTCAGGCTCTGATACCAAATCTAATCTTAAAACAGATTAATATACACCGTTTTGAGACAACAGGGATAATGCTAAATCTCAGATCTGATTTATTAGGTAATAGAGAGACTATTAAATAGTCCAAAGTTGAATAGACAAAAAGACAGCACAAAGTGAAACGACAATGTGAAAAAGAAACGGACAAATTCAAAGGACACAATTAAAGTTTGAGATTAAATGCAACGTAAGTAAACTTAATCGTCTCTCTCAATTCTCAACAACTTATACTCGAAGTAGAATCAGTGCTGTACAATAAATAGAACTACAAATTTGCAAGACTTTCAAATTTCCCCTCGAATCTTTGTTCAACAAAATAAACTTGACATGTACTAGGCACTACACAAGCTTCAAGCCAAAAAAAAAACTTCAATGTTGGTTGTCTACTACTTTGATACTTAGTTGGAATTTAGACTGCATACCTCATATACTTCTCGTCTGTCATGAAGAAGGTGCTGTGGCTCAAGTTCATTTACTAAAAAGGGCCTGAATCATCACACGTGATAGAACCTTATTAAACTCAAATTAATATCACTAAAATAGTTTGTAGATAAATTTCACCTCTTATCGACATATATCTTCCTGTGCATAGATAGAAAATTGAACTAGCATACCCCATTAGCATGCACACCGTTCAATTAAATGTAAAGGTGAAACAAAGAAAAAAAAATCCATTGTAGCACCAAATTGACAATTTACTAATCTGATAGGAGTTTATACTTCACAGCAACATGAACAACCCCCCATACCTCAGCAGCGTGTAAGCATGATTTTTACATCCTTGACTATCAGTTTCACCCTGTTACATAATTGTATGACTCAACATACAATGCTAAGTTTATGCAGCCTTTTTTTCTCCCACCTATTTTAGCTGTAAACTTGTATTGGGATTGATAATTTGTAGCAAAATAGATAGCAAAATAAATAGCTTATGCAAACGAAAACGATACCGGAGGGATAACGATGAAACCGACTATCAGGAGAAAAGTTGAGACGCCTAACAACCAGTGGAACAGAAAATGGGATTAAGAAAATAAGTCTGTATCATTAACGCCCTGGATTAAGACCAAAGAGCATGATCAGCATTGAACTGTGCAACTACGGCCTTCAACACTTCGTTACCAATTGAGGGAAGCACTTTTTCATCATACTCCACACCCAATTCTTTGAATATAGTAGGGAGGCTTGACTCCTTTAACACATAAGACAAATTTGGTTGGATTAAGTGGTCGTTTATAGAAGACAAACACAACTCATACATAACAAAAAGGAATCATATCTATCTACAGAGTTACTGAAATGAAATTACCGAGAACGCTATGGGTAGATAACATTGTTCCGATAATCTAAACATAAAGCACCCTGATTGCTCAATAACATTATGCTTATATTTTAAACAAAGGTGGTTGCAACACTGGGCAGAACATTTGCGCAGATGAAAACACACTGCGAATTCGTTTACTCATCTACAGACCAGCAAATCACAGTGATCGAGTCAAAATTCACAACAAAACTAAGCAATCATCCACAAACAAACACCAATTCTCCTTGAGAATTCGTTCACCATTCAAAAAACCACGCACTGAAATTTCTATAATCGCCTACGTTTTCTAAATTAAAGCTACCAATCAAGAGCTATAACAAATCTCAACAGTCACTAATAAGAGTAGCATCCAAATCACCACTAGCAGAGCTGAATTACAAACAAAATCCTTATCAAACCCTAATCAACATTGATGGCAGAGAAGAATTTCAATAGTTTTAGCACTTGACAGTACCTCAGGACGAGAGAGCACACGAAGAGTCAGGTTAACCATTTGCAGATCCTTGGTCCCCAACATCGAAGAGAAAACATGGGACCTGGTTCGGATGTCGAAAATGTAAGGCTTCTGGAGCCACGGGATCAGGAAATGAGTACCTTCACCGACAGTCTGATCAAGCACCCCTCTGAACCGATCGAACAAGACGGCCCTCTGGCCACCGTCGACGGTGTAAAGTGACGTGTTGACTATCAAATATTAGTAACCATGAGAACATTTTGTTCCAGTAAGAGTTTTAGATATCGATTGAATTCGAGTTCTTAAAACATGTTAAAGATTTTTAGATACAATTGATGTAGACTGAATTCGAGTCTGGGATTTCGAAATATAGCAACCATGAACTGCGTAAACATATACTTTATTATTAACTCGACCAAGCAGACAAAGAATAGTTTGCGCGAAAAAAAACGAGAAAAAAAAGACCACGATAATGCTGTCTAATGGTCTTAATCCACCAAACAGCTGAATTTTATTCTATAACATCTCCTCAATCTCAATACTATACTAAACTGCAAACTAAGCAGACAATGATGAATATCCCAAAGCATAGGATCTCATTTGGTCTTGGACATGTGCCGGATCAAGTCGACCACACGTGAGCTGCAAGAAAGACACAAGACTTTAGAACACCTCAGAACACTTCAAATCAATCTTAACTATTCTTGTCTGAATGATAGAATCTGAGTATTGGCTCATGAATGACCAAGAACAATAACTAAGAGTGAAAAAAACAAGAACATCACCTGTAACCCCATTCGTTGTCGTACCACGAAACTAATTTAACAAAGTTATCGTTCAAGGCAATCCCGGCCTTGGCATCAAATATGCTAGACCTGCGAAAAACGCGTTGAAATGTGTAATTGTAAATGGACAGCGATCTTTCATCGATGACTAGCAAGACTGAAAGAAGGAAAATAGCCTTACCTGTTGTCTCCCAAGAAGTCAGTCGAAACAACTTCATCTTCCGTGTAACCTAGGACTCCCTTCATGCTTCCCTCAGATGCCTCCCTATACACAAAATTTGGATCAAGGTGATTCTGCAATAGTCTAGTCGCAACTTTTGTGGACACGGGCGCGCACAGACGCAGAGAATAGTAAAAAACCTATATGCAGATGTATTCTTACTTGATAGCAGCTTTGATCTCATCATAGGTAGCCTTCTTCTCAAGTCTCACAGTGAGGTCAACAACTGAGACATCGACAGTCGGCACACGGAATGCCATGCCAGTTAACTTTCCATTCAATACTGGTAAAACTTTTCCAACAGCCTAAAATAAACACGAGATTACACCATCAGAGTCATAAGAAGGCTGTTCTGATGCCGTGTCATCTAGTGTATTATAAACAAGAGAGACAAGTGTAGTAGTCGTGCCTTAGCAGCGCCAGTACTGCTGGGGATGATATTGAAGGAAGCCCCTCTACCACCTCTCCAGTCCTTCATTGATGGTCCATCGACAGTTTTTTGAGTTGCTGTATCACGAGGAAAAAGATAGGCCATCAGATTCAGTACACACTAGTTACAACTTAAACGAAGAGAAATTATAGAATACTCGCCTGTGATGGAGTGAACAGTTGTCATGAGACCCTCGACGATACCGAATTTATCTTGGATAACCTGTTAAGAGATTAGATATGTAACGAAGAAGCCTCGGATTACTATCTAAGTTCATTGACGGACGAAGTGGAGTGAAACGAATAGAGAATACCTTAGCCAATGGAGCTAGACAGTTGGTGGTGCAGCTAGCGTTGGAGACGATATTAATATCTGACTTGTACTCTTTTTCATTGACACCTACCACAAACATGGGAGCATTGGCACTTGGGGCAGAAATGATGACCTTCTTAGCACCACCCTATAGTTACAAATCATCCATGGCACAGCTTAGACGATTATTCAACACTTTTTTTCAAAGATCAATGGCACTCATTAAGATAAAACTATTTTCAACCTTCAAGTGGGCAGCAGCTTTGTCCTTGTCAGTGAAAACTCCAGTAGATTCAACAACATATTCAGCTCCAGCTTCACCCCACGGGATCTCCTCGGGGTTCCTTTTCAAAAATAACAAAACGCATTCACCGAAACAGTTTCGGTAGAGTAACAGCAGACAAAGAAAGGTGAACATTTCAAAATAGCTAATACCTTGCACCGAAAACAGCAACGGTCGAGTTACCGAAGAGAAGGGTCTTTGAGTCCTTCACGGTAATATCACTATGCTTCCAGCGTCCATGGACACTATCATACTTGAACATGTAGGTCTGTCCAAAAGTATAACTAATGTAATTATAAGCTCATCTTAATTCACCGAGGAACAAATAGATCAGGTAATACCATGTAGTCGGTGGTGATGAAAGGATCATTGACAGCGACGAGCTCGATGTCATCACTCTGCAATGCGACTCTGGCGACCAAACGACCAATTCTTCCAAACCCTTTACATTAGACAAGAAATATCGAGAACCTATTTACTTGATCAACAAGTATGACAACAAGCAGAGTGGAAAAGAGAAACGAAACGTATTACCATTGATCCCGACCTTGATCTTCGCCATGATGACTGATAGAGCAAACAAATATAATCACAGATCTACGAAAAAACGAATAGTGTTGTGGTTTTCATACATAGAAGAGAGAGCGCAAAACCAAATTTGGTGGCGTATTTTGTGTTTTAGTTTTGCCTGGTCATATGAAAAAATTTGTGGTTTAGAACTGGTAAAACACCATCCATTGACCAAGTCTTTTGTTAGCTTACTTACCTCTGTAAAAAGTTCAGGTTATATTCAATAACTTTTTGGATATAGCTATAAAATTTCAAAACGCTCAAAGCCTCATTGAGGATAGTCTTAAGCTCCACTTTGCGTAAGGTTCAGTTTGGTTATAAATATTCCAATTCGAACATCGGATTTGTAAGAGTTTACAGCAATAAAAGTCGAACATTACTTACTAATCACGAACATTACTTCACAATGATTATCGGTTCGTACAGGAGTTCTTATATAACTGAAACTCTAGAAACAGAAGGAAAAGAAACAAAAAGGAAAATACACGAAAATCTGATACAGAAGATGAACTACTCATCCATTGTTGTTCTTGACGACAAATTCGCGACCAACTTCTCTATAATCTTCTTAAGAACCGGAGCACTTACCCCACATTTCGTACCTTCAAAGCAAGATTTACCTTCTTCAGCTGCTTTACAAAGCTGTGGATCCAACGGTACTTTTCCCAGGAAAGGCACACCCATTTCCTGGCACATTTTATCTGCACCACCACCACTACTATCAAATACTTCGGTACGTGCGACTAAGTTTAACAATTCCGGGGCTTTCTCCTTTATCAACTCAAGAACTTTCTCCGTAACATCACTTTGTTCGCCCGATTCTGTCGTTTTCATAAACCGGAAATCAGTCAGTGGTTGGCATAAGCCACTCATGTTCTCGACAACTCCAAGAACCGGGACGCCGACTTTCTTGCAGAAACTGACTTCTTTACGTACATCGATTAGCGAGACTTGTTGCGGAGTTGTGACAATTATCGCACCGTCGATTCCAGTGCCTTGAAGGAATTGGACGATCGAGATGTGCTCGTCTGAGGTCCCGGGTGGGGCATCGACAACAAGAAAATCGAGTTCTCCCCAATACACATCTTTAAGGAACTGCTTGATGAGACCGTTTTTCCGTGGCCCTCTCCATATGACAGCTTCGTCGGAATCCGGAAGCATGAAGCCTATCGACATTACCCCAAGATTATCTTCAACGTATACGGGAGACCAGCCAAGGTTGCTCTGGTGAATTTCTTGACCTTCTAGGCCAAGCATTTTCGGAATGCTGGGACCGCAGATGTCGATATCGAGAAGACCCACCTGCTGTTCCATGCTTGCCAGAGCAAATGCAAGTTGGGCGGAAAACGTACTCTTGCCAACTCCACCTTTCCCTGATAGAATCAATATCTTATGCTTAACTGTAGCCATTCGTTCTGCTATTGCAACCAAATCTGCAGAATCAAACATACAAAACAATCATAAGTCATCCGTAAAATGACAGCCCATCAAATATTACCGGGGAAGTGTTATAAACTTCAATCTTTGCAGAAAAGAGCAAGTACATAAAATATCAGCACGAGAAACTACGAAAACAATATGAGTAAGTAAGCTCAAACGATGGCACATTGAAACACAAACAACATCTACTAAGCACAGAAATGAGAAACAGACAAGTTACCCAAACAAACATACTGCAAAACCCTATGAAATTTATGTATTTGCGGAAACCATAAAATTTATGTACTTACTCACAAAAGACTCCTGATTTTAACATCCCACAGAACTTAATGACTTCCTCAAACTAGCTCGCCCGAACAAGAAAATCTAAAAGATAACTGAAACAAAAGACTCCCTGATTTTAACATCCCACAGTAAGTTGATGAGTTCTTCAAACTACCTCGCCCGAACAAGAAAATAATATCCATATCCATGGTGGAAAGGCCACAAGAAAAATAAGGCCAGAAATTAGAAATAACAGAAATATTACCATAAACAAGAGACCCCTGGTTTTGAGGGGACAAAACTCCCAAAATAGTTTTCAAGCGAACCATGTCCTAACAAAAGATGGTCTAGACACAATGGTTAAGGAAGGAACCATGTCCTAACAATTCTGATACTCAGCTAACAAGTACAACGTTCCCAAAGCGCAAAGTCAACACATACTCAAACTGCATAAGTAGATCATGAATTTAAAATATGCTGGCTGACAAGCCTATAAGGGTCAGACAGGTACAAAAAGCTAGCCGTTTTAAATGAATGGGGGCATTTGATTGAAATAAAGAAAATAATATCCATACCAAAAGCTAGCCTATAAGGCTTACAATCCTAATACTCTCCAAACATTTAATTCATGTGCCGAAATTAAACCATGGTCTATTTTTATCTAGGGTTAGAGTTGAAATTTAATGTTTTTTCTATCTATTACCATATTAGTACTCAAAATCTCCCAAACATTCCAATTTCACAGTACAATTATTATTATTTTTGAAATAACAAAGAAACACATTGTCTAAGAACATGATTGCTACCGATTGTTGATATGACAAAGCCTTACACTACTAACTGACATACTGCTATTCGTATAGTAAGAAAGCTATCCAAAAACAGGTGAACAGAATTACCAGGATCAGGTCCCTTGGGGGCAGAGGCACAAGCTTCTTGATTGGGACATCCTTGACATGAATCAGACTTACCGGCGAGCTCTGATGCGGTACCGGGGCAATCTGAAAATCAACCAAACAGCAGATAAATTACAAACCTTTGAAAATGAACCTGAAGAAGGTAAAGGAGAAAGAAAAGTCGTACTGTCGTTGGCGTCTTCAGGAATGTTCCCGTTCTCCATAGTCGGCTTCTTCTCTTGCTTGGCTGTGGTATGTCACTATGTGGTTCTTTCACTACACATATCTAACTGACCGGAATACAATTTGGGCCTAACTATTATGATTCATGGAATCGGGCTAAATACAAGACCTACAATAATAATCGAAATTAGTTAAATCCAGATCCAATTCTGTTGGAATTGAATTCCATTTGTTTAAAATAAACTTTTTTTGTTAAATTCATAGCAAAAAAAATACAAAATTGAAAATACTTCAAAGATCGAAATCAAACACCAGAACCTAATGGAAAGACGAAACCCTAGATTTGGACAAAATCAAAGCAGGTAGACAATAAAGTAGACAGAAAACAATGAAACAATAGAACACTGTAGGTAGTGAGGGAGAAAAGAGAGTACCGGTTAAAGGGGAAGAAGAGAGCCACGATTAATCAATTAGCGGAAGAAGACGTAGAAAGAGGAGAAGAGAACCCCGACGATGACAGTGCCGTAGATCGTTACCAACAGAGGTTTCGAATTGGTCGAAATGGTGTTCTTCTGTCTCCGTGTGTCTTTCAAGATCAGTTTGAAGTTTAGCAGCCCTTAGTTTTGGTCAGCTAACAACACTTTGGTCAAGTTGGTACTAGGGATTTGGTTTACTTTTTTTTAGGATAACTTAAATATCTTAGCTAATGCCTGTTTTTTAGATAAATCAATTTTTAATGTATAATTTCTAGTCTAAAATATTGGTTAATTTTTAAAAAAAAAGGTGGACTAATGCGTATAAAAAAAGTGGACTAATAGTTTTAACTACTGTCTATTTTTAAAGAGTTTCTTAAACTATAAAATTTTATTCTAAATATCTTAACTAATTTTTATTGTTTTGCTAAAGAAGTGGATAAAACTTGAAGTTAAATATCTTAACTATTGTCTATTATATCTTAACGTTAAGTTAAAAAAGTGGATAAAACTTGAAGTTAAACATCTTAACTAATGTAATGTAAGGAAAATGTATTTATAAATTATAGTCCAGAAGATTAGAAGTTGATTTTATAAGTCTTTTCAGTTTTTTATATTTTGAGTGTAATTATTTGTTCCGATTTTATTATGGTTTAATCTATCTGTCAAAATTTAATTTTTATTTATCTTCGTCTTCTTCTATTGTTCTAAATTATAGATTTGATTTACAGTTTCATTTAGAAAAAGATAAAAAGTCTCATTTATCAAGGTGACGAAGAGTTATTAAAATTCAAAAAAAAAACATGAACTGAATTTCATGTGTTTCTCTCTAATGTTTTTAATTAAATAAATTATTAATATTATAAATTATGATTGATATAAATTCCATCAATAATATATATATATATATATATATATATATATATATATGGTAATAAATTCTATTATAGATGGATTGATAAAAAATTATCCTAAAACATGAATTAGGATTGATTTTCTATATCGTTCATATTTATGTATTTTTTAAATATCTTTTAAATATTAAATTTGATTATGTTATCTTTTATTTGTTTAAATATATTTTAAAAATAATATATTAAGATTTATTATTAAATATTATTTTTAGGTATAATAAAATATTTTTATTTGTAATAAAATTTCTTTTTTTTTTATTTTTTTCATAATAACATAGTTTTTTTTTTAGCAAAAAAAGATCGTATTACTAAATTAATAGTTTTACAAACATTAAGGACCAAATTAAAACAAGGACTAAGAATAGCCTTAAGAAGGCAAATCGACAGATTTAAATTAAAATTAGAAACCTAGAAACCCTAGATCTCATAATAACATACTTGTACACAATTTAATTGTTGTAGGCTTTTAATGGAGCGTTATTATGCTAAAAACCCAAAGAATAATATTGGTTGTTAGTAACCCGAGTAGTAATAATAATAATAATAATAATAATAATAATAATAATAATAATAATAATAATAATAATAATAATAATAATAATAATAATAATAATAATAATAATAATAATAATAATAATAATAATAATAATAATAATATAATTTATCCTGATCTGATTGTCCCTATATAAAGACCTAATGTTGATAGTGTAGAATTTGATCCGGAGAAAAATATAGTGAGTGATCCGGGATTACGCCAACGTATTGAAAAAATTGATATAAATTATGCCGATAAAATTCGACGAGAATTCATCTCAAAAGGACCTTGCCAATCAAAAGATCATATTTTTCCCAAAACAAAATTTGGGAAAGAAAACCGAAGTTTTCAAGTTACATGGTTTAAAAATATCAGTGGTTGAAATATAGTGTGCACAAGCATGCGGTATTTTGTTTTTGGTGTTACCTTTTTAAACCACGTAATGCTCGTGATGACGTGTTTGTTAGAGTGGGTTTTAAGAATTGGAAAAAAGCACATGAAAAATTTAAAGAACATGAAGGTGATGTGAACCGCGCACATAATCAAGCTAAGCAGAAATCAAAGACAAAATATTGAATACAGTTTTGAGAGAATGTGCGAAAGAAGATGAAGTTAACTATCGTGTACGTCTAACTGCATCTTTAGATGTGATCGGATTGCTTTTGTGTCACGGATTAGCTTTTCGTGGACATGTTGAATCATCACAATCATTAAACAAAGGAAATTTTTTAGAAATACTTGACTAGTATCGTGAGCGTAAAACAGAGGTTAAAATGGTTATACTAGAGAACGCACCTGGTAATAATCAAATGATTTCTCCAACAATCCAGAAAGAGTTGACGAATTGTTGTGATATTGAAACCACAAACGCCATATTGGAAGACATCAAGGGTCGTAATTTCTCTCTTTTGGTTGATGAAGCACGTGACGTGTCGATTAAAGAACAAATGGCTTTGGTTATTAGATATGTTAATAATGACTGAGAGATCATGGAAATATTTTTAAGCTTGGTTCATGTTACCGATACAATTGCAAAGTCACATACAACTGCAAATTCTTTGAAAAAAGGAATAGACTTTATATTTACTAAACATAAATTATCGTTATCACGGTTGAGGGGTCAAGGTTATGACGGTGCACCTAATATGCGGGGTGAATTTAATGGTTTGAAAATACTTATATCGAACGAAAATGAATCGGCCAAATATGTTCATTGTTTTGTGCACCAACTCCAACTAGTTGTTGTTACTGTTGCGAAAGACCATAGTGCTATTAGTGATTTTTTTTAGCATTATCACTATGCTCGTAAACACATGTGGAACATCTTGTAAGAGGAGGGATATACTACGACAGGTTGAGCACGAAAAAATTGTTAATGCTCTTTAAACTGGAGAAACTACAAGTGGGAGAGGGAAAATCCAAGAAATGAGTTTGAAACGACCAGGTGACACTCGATGGGGATCACATTTCAATACTTTGCTACGGTTGGTGAGTATGTGGTCTTCAATAATTAAAGTACTTGAACATGTATATGAAGATGGTTATAATCTAGATAATAGAGGCATATCAAAAACATTAATTATGCGAATGGAGAGTTATGATTTCATCTTTATTTTGCATTTGATGATTAAGCTACTCGAGTCAACAGATGTTTTATCACAATGTTTACAACGGAGGGACCAAAATATTGTGCAAGCTATTTCTTTGATTGATACAGCTAAAAAGACATTGCACAATTATAGAGAGAATGGTTGCGATGAAATTTTGGACAAAGTCAATAAGTTCTGTATGACTAATTCCATTGAGATTGTTAATATGAAAGATACAATAAAGACTTGTGTGCGTATGAAGCGAGATGGACGTGTAACTAATTACCATTATTATAAGGTTTAGATTTATTGCGAGGTAAATTGACTATGTACTTAGTTGTAATTTAGGATGATAATATATCTATACGTATAATTCCAAATTCTTATTTTCTCAAATTCTACAGGTTCTCGATTTACTTATGCAAAAGATGGAACATCGTTTTCCGGAAGCAAATACAGAGTTGCTTACTTGCATGCATTGTCTTAGTCCAAAACATCTATTTGCTGATTTTGATGTTGACACGTTGATTCGTGTAGCAGAACTTTATCCAAATAACTTTTCTGATTCCGGACGTACGAGGCTTAGATTCGAACTTGAAACATACATCAACGATATAATTAACAAGGATGAGTTCTCCAATATTTAAGATTTAGGAGATTTAGCTAAGACACTAATTGCCACTAAAAGAAATCAAATTTTCTCATTGGTGTATCGATTGATCAAATTGACATTAATTCTTCCGGTTGCTACAGCATTAGTAGAAAGAGTATTTTCTGTAATGAAGCTTGTAAAAACGGACTTGCGGAATAAAATGGACGGCATCTGGATAAATGATCTTTTAGTTATATACAACGAGAGAAATTTTTTTAAAAAAATTAATCATACAAAACCCTCCTCCTTTTATTAGCTCGTGGAACCCCCTCCTACTTTCGCCTTTTTTTTTTTTATTTAAAAAAATTATAATATCAATCCTTTTACTTTAATTGTATGAAGATATAATTTATTTTCCTTTTTTTTAAAACAGCTACTTGTATAAATATATATATATATATATATATATATATATATAAACTTTAAATAATGTTTAAAAATTATGATCCTTTTATTTATTTTTATTACGGGAAGTGTACAAACTTCAAACTTTGCAAAAAGAGAAACTAGATAGAAACTTTGCAAGTAAACCAAAACGTATAATTCCGATTCGAACAACAGTTATTTGAAACTTAGTTTACAAAAAAAAATCAACCTGAGCTTACAAAAATCGAACATTAAGCACAACCGAACTTCACATTAATTATAGGTTTGTACAGAAGTTCTTTAATAACTGAAACCCTAGAAACAGAGGGAAAACAAACAAATATGAAACCACACCAAAATCTGATACAGAAGATGAATAATCATATGAACTACTCATCCATTGTTGCTCTTGACGACAAATTCGCGACCAACTTCTCTATAATCTTCTTAAGAACCGGAGCACTAACCCCACATTTCGTACCTTCAAAGCAAGATTTACCTTCTTCAGCTGCTTTACAAAGTTGTGGATCCAATGGTACTTTTCCCAGGAAAGGCACACCCATTTCCTGGCACATTTTCTCCGCACCACCACCACTACTATCAAATACTTCGGTACGTGCGACCAGGTTCAACAACTCTGGGGCTTTCTCCTTTATCAACTCGAGAACTTTCTCAGTAACATCACTTTGTTCGCCCGATTCTGTTATTTTCATAAACCGGAAATCAGTCAGTGGTTGGCATAAGCCACTCATGTTCTCGACAACTCCAAGAACAGGAACGCCGACTTTCTTGCAGAAACTGACTTCTTTACGTACATCGATTAGCGAGACTTGTTGCGGAGTTGTGACTATTATCGCACCGTCGATTCCAGTGCCTTGGAGGAATTGGACGATCGAGATATGCTCGTCTGACGTTCCGGGCGGGGCATCGACAACTAGAAAATCGAGTTCTCCCCAGTACACATCTTTAAGGAACTGCTTGATGAGACCGTTTTTCCGTGGCCCTCTCCATATGACAGCTTCGTCGGAATCCGGAAGCATGAAGCCTATCGACATTACCCCAAGATTATCTTCAACATATACGGGAGACCAGCCAAGGTTGCTCTGGTGAATTTCTTGACCTTCTAGGCCAAGCATTTTCGGAATGCTGGGACCGCAGATGTCGATATCGAGAAGACCCACCTGCTGTTCCATGCTTGCCAGAGCAAATGCAAGTTGGGCGGAAAATGTACTCTTGCCAACTCCACCTTTCCCTGATAGAATCAATATCTTATGCTTAACTGTAGCCATTCGTTCTGCTATTGCAACCAAATCTGCAGAATCAAACATACAAAACAATCATAAGTCATCCGTAAAATGACAGCCCATCAAATATTACCGGGGAAGTGTTATAAACTTCAATCTTTGCAGAAAAGAGCAAGTACATAAAATATCAGCACGAGAAACTACGAAAACAATATGAGTAAGTAAGCTCAAACGATGGTCACACTCACAGCTACTAAATGAGATACATATACACTATACGTACTGCAGCGACTTTTCAAATACTGCTATTCTTACATACACTTTTCAACTATGAAGCATTTGCTTTGTACTCTTTTGTGAGCTACTTGGTTGCATGTCCTGGTAAGCTACTTACATACACTTTCACATTTTTAGTAGTCTTATGTGCTTGGAGATCTAAAAAGGACCTAGATATTAAAACTTCGAAAACGACTATGGTAGGTGGAGAAGGAAGAGTGGTACAACTTCTTGAACATCAATCCAGCAAACAAGTGAAGGAGCCTTTGTTAGAAGGAGGGGAAGATGAGAAAACACAACGGTGGCAAGGTGTGGGTATGGCGTTGCTGTCCTACTTTGGTGTTCTGCCTAGGCAAGGAAAATTTGAAAATGGTTTGCAGGACTTCTTGATTTGTATCGAAGTAAGATTGTTGATATGACAAAGACTTACAGTACGATAGAGCATCACACACAAGAACAGACCTAGGTTAACTAATCAATTGAACTGACATACTCTGCGATTCTTATAATAAGAAGCTATCCAGAAACAGGTGAACAGAATTACCAGGGTCAGGTCCCTTGGGGGCAGAGGCACAAGCTTCTTGATTGGGACATCCTTGACATGAATCGGACTTACCGGCGAGCTCTGATGCGGTACCGGGGCAATCTGAAAATCAACGAAACAGAAGATAAGTTACAAATCAAGCAAAAGAAGGTAAGAGAGAAAGAAGAGTCGTACTGTCGTTGGCGTCTTCAGGTATGTTTCCGTTCTCCATAGTCGACTTCTTCTTCTTCTCTTGCTGTGGCTTTGGTTTCTTTCGAGAGAGATGGTTTGTCGATCGTCTTCTCTATTCAACAAGAGAGTGAGACAATTTGGGGCAAATGATTATGATTTCTTGAAATTGGGCTAAATATCAATAGAAGATAAGACCTAGAAATAAAACCCGAATACAATGGCCCATTAGATTTTGGCTTCTTTTGCTAGATTTTTATAGGTGTGAGTTTTTTAATCTGATGAATGATTTACAGTTTTTTTTATAGGTGTGGAGTTTTTTTTTTATTGTTTTTTATTGTTTTATTTTTTAAAGCGTTTTTTAAGTAAGGATTTTAATTTTTAATTCGTTTTTATCCATATATATCAAACATATTTTAATTCTGTTTGTTGTTATCCATATATATTAAAGATATTTTTTCAAATATATTTTAATTTTGTTTGTTCTTATCCATATATTTTATCAAACTTATTTTAATTAAAAACTTTACTTTGGTGGTTGTTAATCTATCATCACACTTATTCACCATTTTTGTTCGATGGTGAATAACTGTGAACAACTATGATGAAAAAAATGAATCACGAAAAAAACATTGAAAATAAAAAAGATATTTAAAAAAAAAAAATATACATTAATATTTAAATTTACATTACCTAAATATAATCTATATTTATTAGGATAGAAAAATAATATTTTTTTTGTTTAATATCTTTGTTTTGATGCATGTTATCTATTAAAATATTAAAACCTAAATATAATCTATATTTATCAAACTCCTCCAATCACATAGTACAGTAAACAACTAACAAATCTGAAAATCTGAAAAGGATAGATTTACTCCGCTATTAACAATCAAATTATTGGAATTCGCAAATTTAAACAAGGATTAACTTAATCGACCTCCAGTAATTCAACCTCTCAAAGATAGAGAAATAATATATTTTTTAATATATTTGTTTTGATTTATGGTATCTATTAATATATTAAAATGTTATTTAATTTTATTATCGTATAAGATTTTAAATATTTTGTTTTATTATTTTCATATTGATAAAAAAGATAAAAGCTATTATTTTAAAAAAATAAAATTGAAAAAGGCATTAGCATATACATTATAAAATATGCGTAAGACGAGATTCATTCATCTTTAGTTCTATTAAATACAAGATCTAAAGATTATTCATATTTCTTGATCTTCATAAGGTCATTAAGCATTCTCTCAATTTCCTCGTCATTGTGACTCCGAGACGAGGACACCATAGCAATAGCTTCTTCTACAGTCTTGGGACATAGGTTGCCCAGAACGCAAAGCTCGTACTCAGCCAACTTGTATTCACTCAGAATTTCTCAAACTTGTCGAACAGCTTTCGTATTTTTGTAGCGGCTAAATCGCTTCACGTACTGCAGCGACTTTTCAAATACTCGTGAAACTTGATTGTTAGAGTCATCAGACATCTGCTGAAATTGCTCGAATTTGTGTTCCAAAATGACAGCAACTTCGCATGTCATTAAACACTTTGATTTCAAAAACTCATCTCCGATTTGGAGCTCTCCGGCGTTTTCTCCCTCTTTTCCGGACATGACAAACCTTCCGGACATGGATTCTAAATGAGTATTTAGTTTCTGAAGGAGAGAGTCAGGAAACCAAGAGTTCTAAATGAGTGTATAGTTTTTTAAGGAGAGAGTCAAGAAACCTAGGGTTCCAAAGGAGTGTGTAGTTTTTGAAGGAGAGAGTGAGGAAACCGAGGGTTCAAAATAGTGTTAGTGTGTGAAGGAGAGAGTTAGGACTCAAGAGAGGAAACCGAGGGTTCAAAATGAGTATTAGTGTGTCAAGAGGGATTATATATATATATATATTATTTGCTAAGGATATGATTTCAAAATAGATAGAATTTATTAAACATATAATTTTTTTTAGAAAAATTAAGAAAAACAATAAAAATAGTATTTTTTTAGTTTGATTATATCTTTTAAAATAGTTTAAAGATATCTTTTTATTTTATCTAATTATTAGTTTTGTTAAGATTTGTTTTCATAAAATAATTGATTTTATTTCTATCTATTTTACAATAATATCTTATATATAAGAAATTTTACTTTGTGTACCTCTTAAGAACTCACCCTTTTGAAAAAATGGTATTTTAATTAAAAACTTTATTTTGGTGGTTGTTAATCAATATATTTGGAAAATATTTATGATTGTGAATCTATCATCACAAATTGATATGTCAGATTTGGATTCTAAATCTTTAAATTTCTAAATTTCTTTCGATTGAAAAGAAAAAAAAAAGTAATTGAAAAGATGAATGAAAACGAAGAAGATGGTGAATAACTCTGAATAACTATGATGAAAAAAAGATGAATCATGAAAAAATATTTTAAAAAAAAAATATTAAAAAAAGGGAAAAAAATATACATTAATATTAAATTTATGGTATCTATTAAAATATTAAAACCTAAATATAATCTATATTTATCAAACTCCTCCAATAACAGTAAAGAACTAACAAATCGGAAAAAAACAAAAAGGACCTCCAATAATTCAACTTCTCTTTAAGGTAGGATAAAGAAATAACTTTTTTTTAATATCTTTGTTTTGATTTATGGTATCTATTAAAATATTAAAATATTAAATTGTTATTTAATTTTATTATCCTATAAAATTTTAAATATTTTGTTTTATTATTTTCATGTTGATAAAACAGATAAAAGCTATTATTTAAAAAAAATAAAATTGAAAAAAGTATTAGCATATACATTATAAAATATATGTAAGACGAGATTCATTCATCTTTAGTTCTATGAAATAGAAGATCTAAAGATCATTCAAATTTCTTGATCTTCATAAGGCCATTAAGCATTCTCTCAATAGCCTCGTCACTGTGACCCCGACCTTTCATCTTTAACGAGGACACCATAGCAATAGTTTCTTCTACAGTCTCGGGACATAGGTTGCCCAAAACGCAAAGCTCGTACTCAGCTAACTGGTATCCACTTAGAAATTCTCGAACTTGTCGAACAGCTTCCGGATTTTTGTAGCGGCTAAATCGATTCACGTACTGCAACGACTTTTCAAATACTCGTGAAACTTGATTGTTAGAGTTATCAGACATCCGCTGAAGTTGCTCGAATTTGTGTTCCAAAATGACAGCAACTTCGCATGTCATTAAACACTTTGCTTTCAAAAACTCATCTCCGATTTGGAGCTCTGCGGCGTTTTCTTCCTCTTTTCCGGACATGACAAAACTTCCAGACATGGGTTCTAAATAAGTATTTAGTTTCTGAAGGAGAGAGTGAGGAAACTGAGGATTCAAAATGAGTGTTAGTGTGTGAAGGGGAGAGTCAGACTCAAGAGGGATTATATATATATATATATATATATATATATATATATATATATATATATATAATAGAATTTGCTAAAGATATGATATCAAAATAGATAGGATTTATTAAACATATAAGTTTTTGAGAAAAATTAAGAAAAACAATGAAAATAGTATTTTAGTTTGATTATATCTTTTAAAATAGTATAAAGGTTTCTTTTAAATAACAACTTTTATTTTATCTAATTTATTAGTTTTGTTAAGATTTGTTTTTATAAAATAATTGATTTTATTTCTATCTATTTTACGAAAATATCTTATATATAACAAATTTTATTTTATTTATATTTAGATAAATAAGATAAAATGTTATTTAATTTTATTATCGTATCAGATTTTAAATATTTTGTTTTATTATTTTTATGTTGATAAAAAAGATAAAAAGCCTTTTTTTTAGAAATTGAAAAGTCCAGAAAGAGAAGAAGTAAATACGAGGATTTGTTAAAGATATGATTTCAAAATAGATAGGATTTATTAAACATATAATTTTTTAAAATATATTAAATCAATAAAATTGAGAAAAATAAGGAAATAAAAATAAAAATAATATTTTTTAGTTTGATCATATCTTTTAAAATAGTTTAAATGTATCTTTTAAATAACAACTTTTATTTAATCTAATTTATTAGTTTCGTTAAGATTTGTTGTCATAAAATAATTGATTTTATTTCTATCTATTTTGTAACAATATTTTATATATAACACATTTTATTTATATTTGTTTTTTAGAATCTCTTTCAAAATTAAATTGAATTTTGTTATATTCTACTTTCAAAATATCTTTCTAAGATAATATATTAAAAAAATTAAAAAAATAAAAAAAATAAAAAACAACGACATTCTCTAACAAACAAGGCAATTAACCCATACTTTAACATCTACGCGGTACATACTCTAAGACTCCGTAAAAGGTTTTAACTCATAGCTATCCATAAACTATTGTTTTGAAAGACCCATTAGGGCCAAAATTTCGAATAACAAAATTTTTTTGGAATATGTCATTTTTAGACTGTACATAGTATTTAAAAATATACATAATCTAATCCTTCTGTGATATGAGACTGAATAGAACCGGTATTTTGTGTAATCAACGATTTAAACTTATATTTACAAGCAAAAATATACAGGGTATGTTGCATAACCGGATGCTTTGGCGTTCTCTTTGTATCTGGTAGACTTGTTTATGTTAAAATGTGAAAATAACAGGGAGAATACATAGATAGACAGAAAGACAACGATGATTGGCTTTCAGTTACATCATCACGAAAAGCAAAATGGTGGTACTCAATTTTCCACAACATCACTGCGATTGTCGGAGCTGGCGTCTTAAGCCTCCCTCATGCGATGTCCCAGCTTGGATGGTAAATATGACCTCTGTAAGATAGTAAACCAAAACTAGATTAAATTGTATTGAAGTATTGTTTTTTTTACCAGGGGACCTGGTATTGTAGTACTGGTGCTATCATGGATTATCACACTATTCACTCTTTGGCAAATGGTTGAGATGCATGAAATGATCCCCGGTAAGAGATTCGATAGGTACCATGAACTGGGTCAGTACGCTTTTGGTGAAAAACTTGGTCTATACATAGTGGTACCTCAACAGCTTAGTTGATATCTGCATGGTGAACAGTAAACATGGCAGTGCGATGAGTGTGGCACGTTTACGGTGACATGCAAGAATTGGGAAGAGTGAAGATGAAAGTGTTATGCTGCAGAACCAGGCAAATGGCAATGACTCTGCTGCAAACGGATAAAAAGTTTGTTGGGCTCTTCCTATGTGGGAGTCAAATTATCATATGAGCTAAGCCCAATTTGGATAACATATAGGATTTTGATTTATGTATAAATATATTTTATACGGTGTCTTTTGGAAATTAGCATCATATTCTATAGCGCAGTTTTTGAGAGAAAAAGGTGATCCGAGGCGGAACTTTGTGCTTTCAATCGGACTGTCTCCGGTTGTCCGATCGGCTTCAATTTTGGTGAGAAGGCTCGTCTACTTGTCCTCTACAATCTG
The DNA here is from genome assembly GCA_036936605.1 of Limnanthes douglasii subsp. nivea. Classification (NCBI taxonomy): domain Eukaryota; kingdom Viridiplantae; phylum Streptophyta; class Magnoliopsida; order Brassicales; family Limnanthaceae; genus Limnanthes; species Limnanthes douglasii. Next base: position 289,428,151 of record JAUPFV010000005.1, read on the forward strand.
TCCAGAGAGTTTTTGATTTGGAATCATCTAAGTGTGTTTTTCGAGCATCTTCTTCTAACTGCGTTTTGGGGATATTTCAGTGAGTTTTCTGATTTCGGTTCATTATCTTGTGTATTGGGGTTGTGTATGAAGTTGTCATACTTCTTGTGGCGTATGCTCTAGTTTTATCTAGAGAATAGTTTTGTAACCCATCTTCTGATAGTGAATATTTGGTTGGACTCCGAAATCAGTCCCGTGGTTTTTACTTCCTACACTGGGAAGGTTTTCCACGTAAAAAGTGTTCTGTGTTGTTTGCGTTTATTTTATTCAGACTTGATAATTTTTGGGATCGTTATCTCTATCATACTTGATACAAGAAGGAAGATTTCGTTTGTGCTTCTATTTCTTGTCAAACTGGTATCAGAGCGAGAGGTTGTGTACTTGTCTTGTATCAAATATGGAGGTGAATACAAGCAGAATGGTGACGATGAATGGTTCGAATTATCATATATGGAAATCGAAGATGGAAGATCTTCTTTATGTTAAAAGTTTTCATTTACCAGTGTTCGGTGATGAAAAACCTAAAGATAAGTCTGATGCAGAATGGATAATTATTCATTGACAGGTTTGTGGCTTTATTCGGCAATGGGTTGATGATAATGTGTTGAATCATGTTGTAGACGAAACAGATGCAAGTAAATTGTGGAGTAAACTTGAGGAGTTATATGCTCGGAAGACAGGAAATAGTAAGTTACTTTTGTTTAAACAGTTGATGTATTTGAGGTATCAAGATGGATCACCTCTTACAGATCACTTGAATACCTTTCAAGGATTGATTAATCAGTTGGCTGCTATGGGTATCAAATTTGATGACGAGGTTTTGGCGTTATGGTTGCTTGGTTCGCTGCCAGACTCATGGGATACTTTCAGAATGTCTCTTTCTAATTCAGCTCCTGAAGGCAATATCTCAATGGCATTAGCTAAAAGTAGTATGTTGAATGAAGATATGAGAAGAAAAACAGTTGGCTTCTCTTCACATTCAGAAACTCTAGTCGTTGAGAAACGTGGTAGAAATGAAAATCGCGGTTGGAAAACTAGAGGTAAAAGTAGAAGCAAGAGTCGGAACAAGTCTAATAAATTTGCAGATTGGGAGTACTACTATTGTCATGAGATCGGGCACACTAAGAAATTTTGTCCTAAGTTGAGAAAGAATAATAATTTTGGGAAATCTAACAATGGTAAAGAAGAAAAGAACAAGGAGACAAATTATGATGAAAGTGGTGACGAGAAACATGTTGCTGCACTTTCAGAGAGCTACTTCGTTGTTATTGATGATGCTGTTGTGAATTCTGTGTCTGATGAAAATGGTTGGGTAGTTGATAGTGGTGCTACAATTCATGCCACTTCCCGTAGAGAATTTTTCTCATATTACACCTCTGGTGACTTTGGTTCTGCAAAGATGGGAAATAATGATTTGTCTAAAGTGGTTGGTATTGGTGATGTTCATCTAGAAACAAGCATGGGTGCAAGATTGATTTTGAAGGGTGTTAAACATATACCCGATCTTCGATTGAATTCGATCTCTACAGGGAAGCTAGATGATGAAGGTTATTGCAGTATTTTTGCGAATGGGCAGATGAAACTTACTAAGGCTCGTTGGTTGTGGCAAGAGGACAAAAATATTCAGCCCTCTACATCATGTCTGCAAGGGTGTCTGCTGAGAAAATCAATGTTGTTAATGATGAAACAATGGTTGATTTGTGGCATAAAAGACTCAGTCACATTAGCGAAAAAGGATTAGATATTCTGAGGAAGAAACAATACATTCGTGGGATACACAAAGCTCATTTAAAGAAATGCGTACATTGTTTGGCTGGAAAACAGAATAGAGTATCTTTCAAGAGCTCGGCTCCTTCAAAAAAACCAAGTTTGCTTGACTTAGTACATACTGATGTTTGTGGTCCTTTTAAAACGAGAACACTTAGTGGTTGTCTCTACTTTGTTACCTTTGTTGATGATCATTCCAGGAAAGTTTGGGCTTACACTTTGAAAACAAAAGATCAAGTGTTAGATGTCTTTAAGCCGTTTCAAGCTTCAGTTGAGAGACAGAGTGGGAAACAATTGAAGTGTGTTAGAAGTGATAATGGAGGAGAATACATTGGTCCTTTTGATGATTATTGTAGACAGCAAGGTATTCGGCATCAAAAGACACCTCCCAAGACCCCTCAGTTGAATGGCGTAGCGGAGAGACTAAACCGAACATTAATTGAAAGGGTAAGATGTCTTCTTTCACAATCACAACTCCTTAAATACTTTTGGGGTGAAGCTTTGAATACAGTGGTACATGTCTTGAATCTTAGTCCTTCTGTACCTTTAGATGGAGATATCCCAAATAGATTTTGGACAGGTAAAGATGTTTCTTATGATCATTTGTGTGTCTTTGGGTGCAAAGCTTATGTACATATTCCTAAAGATGAGAGATCTAAACTCAATTCGAAGATAAGACAGTGTGTATTCATTGGTTATGGTCTTGATGAGTTCGGCTACAGATTTCATGATCCAATTAATAAGAAGCTTATTAGGAGCAGAGATGCCGTGTTTATGGAAGATCAGATAGTTCATGATATTGATAAGAGTCAAAATTCAGCGCCTATGTCTGAGAATGACTTGGTAGAATTGGGGCATATTCCGCTTGCACATACTCCTACAGAATTTGAAGAAAATTCAGATGGTGACTCATCTGCCTCAAGAGGTTCACATATTGTTGATACTGGTGATCATGATAATGATTTCATGCATGAACAAGAGAATGAAGAAGATGTTGAACAACTTGAAGTTCCAACGCGGAGATCTACTAGAGATAGACAACCCTCTACTAGATATCCTTCTGATGAATATATTTTGTTAACCGATGCAGGTGAGCCTGAGTGTTATGATGAGGCTATTAGTGGTGTATGTAAAAATCAATGGATTGAAGCGATGAATGAAGAGATGCAATCACTTCATAAAGAATCATACATTTGAGTTAGTGAAGATACCTGAAGGGAGAAAAGCCTTGAGTAACAAGTGGGTGTATAGGTTGAAGCAAGATGATAGTTCTCTACAACCTTGGTACAAAGCAAGAATGGTAGTCAAAGGCTTTGGTCAGAAAAAAGGTATTGATTTTGATGAAATATTTTCTCCAGTTGTAAAAATGTCTTCTATTCGTGTGGTTCTAGGCATTGCAGCGAGTCTAGACTTGGAAATTGAGCAAATGGATGTAAAAACAACATTCTTGCATGGTGACTTGGAAGAAGAGATTTTTATGAAACAGCCTGAAGGTTTTGTGGTTGAAGGAAAAGAAGATTATGTATGCAGACTGAAAAAGAGTCTATATGGTTTGAAGCAAGCTCCGAGACAGTGGTATAAAAAGTTCATGTCAGTTATGGGGGAGAAGGATTACAAGAAGACTTCTTCTGATAATTGTGTATTTGTGAAGAAATTTTCTGATGCCGATTTTATCGTTCTTTTACTTTATGTGGATGATATGCTTATTGTTGGGAAGAATACTTCGCGGATTGATTCTTTGAAGAAACAGTTAAGTAAGTCTTTCGCAATGAAAGATTTAGGTCCAGCAAAACAGATTCTCGGCATTCGAATTACTAGAGACAGAGACTTGAAGAAGTTGTTTTTATCACAAGAAAAATACATTGAGAAAATTCTTCAGAAGTTTAATATGGACAAAGCTAAAGTAGTTAGCTCACCACTTTCCGGTCACTTCAAGTTAAGCAAGAAACAATGTCCTTCAACTAATGAAGAAAAGAGAGACATGGCTAATATTCCATATGCATATGCAGTTGGAAGTCTCATGTATGCCATGGTATGTACTCGTCCTGACTTAGCTCATAATGTTTGTGTTGTGAGCAGATTTTTGTCAAACCCAGGTAGAGAGCATTGAGAAGCCGTGAAATGGATTATGAGGTATCTACAAGGAACCTCTAATTTGAAGCTCAGTTTTGGGATGAATAAACTTGAGTTGTTGGCTTATTCTGATTCAGACTTGGCTGGAGATGTCGATACTCGCAAGTCTACTTCTGGATATTTGATTAACTTTTGTGGTGGCGCTGTTTCATGGAAATCAAGACTACAAAAGTGTGTTGCCCTTTCAACGACAGAAGCTGAATTCATTGCAGTGACAGAAGCGAGTAAAGAGCTACTATGGATGAAGAAGTTCTTGAAAGAACTTGGATTTTAGCAACACAGGTATGTACTGTTATGTGATAATCAGAGTGCTATTCATCTCGTGAAGAATTCGTCATTTCACTCAAAGTCGAAACATATTGATGTGAGATATCATTGGATTCGAGATATTCTTGATGCTAAACTAATGGAGGTTGATAAAGTTCATACAGATGATAATGGGTCTTACATGATGACAAAGGCTTTGCCTAGGGGAAAGCTTGAACATTGTAGATTGATCGTCGGGATGGCGAATCCTCCCACATAGTCGTGAGGGGGAGATTTGTTGGGCTCTTCCTATGTGGGAGTCCAATTATCATATGGGCTAAGCCCAATTTGGATAACACATAGGATTTTGGTTTATGTATAAATATATTTTATACCGTGTCTTTCGGAAATTAGCATCATATTCTATAGCGCAGTTTTTGAGAGAAAAATGTGATCCGAGACGGAACTTTGTGCTTTCAATCGGACTGTCTCCGGTTGTCCGATCGGCTTCAATTTTGGTGAGAAGGCTCGTCTACTTGTCCTCTACAATCTGTCCAGAGGGTTTTTGATTTGGAGTCATCTAAGTGTGTTTTTCGAGCATCTTCTTCTAACTGCGTTTTGAGGATATTTCAGTGAGTTTTCTGATTTCGGTTCATTATCTTGTGTATTGGGGTTGTGTATGAAGTTGTCATACTTCTTGTGGCGTATGCTCTAGTTTTATCTAGAGAATAGTTTTGTAACCCATCTTCTGATAGTGAATATTTGGTTGGACTCCGAAATCAGTCCCGTGGTTTTTACTTCCTACACTGGGAAGGTTTTCTACGTAAAAAGTGTTCTGTGTTGTCTGCGTTTATTTTATTCAGACTTGATAATTTTTGGGATCGTTATCTCTATCATACTTGATACAAGAAGGAAGATTTCGTTTGTGCTTCTATTTCTTGTCAAACTGGCGCCGTCTGTGGGAACAGTAAACATGTAAACATGGCAGTGCGATGAGTGTGGCACGTTTACGGTGACATGCAAAAATTGGGATGAGTGAAGATGAAAGTGTTATGCTGCAGAACCAGGCAAATGGCAATGACTCTGCTGCAAACGGATAAAAAGTTGACACCAACCACATATATATATATAGCATTGCCGATCGGTTCATTAATTTCTATGTTTTAAATTCATCTTATTTAGGAGGTGGTTTGTATCCGGGGAAAGTTGTAGAGAGGTAGAGGTAATTTGGGTTCTATTTGGGGATACTTCTGAAGAAGATGGACATCTGTCTTCAAAAGCCAAATTGGATTCTGTGAAATGATATTTAGGATGGATGTATTTGCTCTCAAATGTAGAGCGGCAAACATCCAGAAGCTTTATAATCCTAATACTCTCCAAATGATTAATTCATGTTCCGAAATTAACACATGGTTTTTTAATCTGAGGTTAGAGTTCAAATTCAATATTTTTTTATCTATATATTAGTACTCAAAATCTCCCAAACATTACAATTTCACATACATCAGTATAATTATTATTATTTCTGAAATAACAAAGAAACACATTGATTTGCCTATCACGAAGTATGGCCCGCGTCTAAGAAACATGATTGCTACAGAGTGCTTAGTCAAGTATAAGATGAAAGTTACCGATTGTTGCTATGACAAAGCCTTACAGTACTATAGAACTTCACACACGAGAACAGACCTAGGTTAGGTCAGGTCCTTTGGGGGCAGAGGCACAAGCTTCTTGATTGGGACGTCCTTGACATGAATCGGACTTACCGGCGAGCTCTGATGCGGTACCGGGGCAATCTGAAAATCAACCAAACAGAAGATAAGTTAAAAATCAACCAGAAGAAGGTAAAGGAGAAACAAGAGTCGTACTGTCGTTGGCGTCTTAATTAGGATGGTTAGTTAAACAATGCTAAAATTAGGATTGAGCTAACAATCCACTCGTTTTTTTTTTTAATTTAACAATGCTAAAATTAGGATTGAGCTAACAATCCACTCGTTTTTTTTTTTAATTTTATCTTTTAAAACGTTTTTTAATTAAGGATTTTAATTCATTCTTATCCATATATATCAAACATATTTTAATTATGTTTGTTCTTATCCATATATATTAAAGATATTTTTTTGGAACGGTATTTTAATTAAAAATTTTATTTTGGTGGTTGTTAATCAATATATATCGAAAATATTTATGTTTGTGAATCTATTATCAAAAATTGATATATCGCGATTCTAAATCTCTAAATTTTTTATAAAAAGAAAGTTCAACTATGAAAAAGAAGATGGTGAATAACTGTGAATAACTATAATCATGAAAAAAACATTGAAAATAAAAAAAATATTAAAAAAAATACATTAATATTTAAATTTACATTACCTAAATATAATCTATATTTATCTAAAAAGTAAGATAAAAAAATAATATTTTTTGTTTAATTTGTTTTGATTTATGGTATCTATTAAAATATTAAAACCTAAATATAATCTATATTTATCAAACTCCTCCAATCACATAGTACAGTAAACAACTAACAAATTTGGAAAAACAAAAGGATCGATTTACTCCGCTATTAACAATCAAATTATTGGAAATAGCAAATTTAAACAAGGATTAATCGACCTCCAATAATTCAGCCTCTCTTTAAGGTAGGATAGAGAAATAATATTTTTTTTGTTTAACATTTTTGTTTTGATTTATGGTATCTATTAAAATGTTGTTTAATTTTATTATCGTATAAGATTTTAAATATTTTGTTTTATTATTTTTATATTGATAAAAAAGATAAAAACTATTATTTAAAAAAAATTGAAAATAGCATTAGCATATACACTATAAAATGTGCCTAAGAAGATTCATTCATATTTAGTTCTATTGAATACAAGACCTAAAGATCATTCAAATTTTTTGATCTTCTTAAGGTCATTAAGCATTCTCTCAATAGCCTCGTCATTGTGACCCCGATCTTTCATCTTTAACGAGAACACCATAGCAATAGCTTCTTCTAACGTCTCGGGACATAGGTTGCCCAGAACGCAAAGCTCGTACTCAGCCAACTGGTATCTACTCAGAATTTCTCGAACTTGTCGAACAACTTCCGGATTTTTGTAGCGGCTAAATCGCTTCACGTACTGCAGCGATTTTTCAAATACTCGTGAAACTTGATTGTTAGAGTCATCACACATCCGCTGAAGTTGCTCGGATTTGTGTTCCAAAATGACAGCAACTTCGCATGTCATTAAACACTTTGCTTTCAAAAACTCATCTCCGATTTGGAGATCTGCGGCGTTTTCTTCCTCTTTTCCGGACATGACAAACCTTCCGGACATGGGTTCTAAATGAGTATTTACTTTCTGGAGGACCTAGGGAGTGAGGAAACAGAAGGTTCAAAATGAGTGTTAGTGTGTGAGAAGGAGAGAGTGAGGGTGTAAGAGGGATTATATATATACACACACACGATGATTTGCTAAAGATATATATAATTTCAAAATAGATAGGATTTATTAAACATATATTATTTTGAGAAAAATTGAGAAAAACAATAAAAATAGTATTTTTTAGTTTATTATATCTTTTAAAATAGTTTAAAGGTATCTTTTAAATAATAACTTTTATTTTATCTAATTATTAGTGCTGTTAAAATTTGTTTTCATAAAATAATTGATTTTATTAATTTATAATCTTTGAAATATAAAATTTAATTTTGTTATATACTATTTTCAAAACATTTTTAAAAATAATATATTAAAATTTATTGTTATTTTTATAAAAATTATAAATTTAATAACAAACATTAAAAACGAAAAATAAAATAAAATAAAATAAAATTGGGAACACAAGGCTTTGTTAAGTTAAGGTGCTCTAGTACATGCTCTAATAAGTAATTCATTGATTAAATAAATACAAAATTCATCGTAACCAGCCATGCCATCCACTGAACAATATAGTTTCCCTTCTTCGAAGGTAAAATCTTCTTATTCACAAAACAAATGCTACAAGTTAAGGTTATTGCATGCAAACAGATTTAAAAAGCAAACAGATTTAAAAAGCTTACAGCTTACTCCAGAAAACTTACAACTCTCTGAGACTAATTACCTGTTGTACTTGTACGCAGAATAGGGGGTCGAGAGTTGAAACAACGAGAGAGTTCCGAAAACTGTCGAGCCTAAGATCAGCCAAAGAAAACGACTAGAAGTAGACAATGGTGGAGGAGAGTTGTATACAAAAACCTTGATGGGTCCTAAAGAGTTTACCGCTTTGAAAGTTGCCGTAAGGCTTCTTTGATCACAGCGGTAGATTTCTACGTTATACACTTCAGCGATATTCTCGTCTTATCTCCACCGCTAACCCTGAATTTATATCCATAAAATTGTTTATTGCATCCCCAACCGTTACTCTAGTCTAATTTTTTTTAAATATTCCTAGGATTTTGATGCTCTAAAATTTTAGATTATAGCTATGGTATAATTAAGGTAGTTTTTATAGGTAGTTTTTATGTAAGTAGATAATGGGTAAATATAACTAGCCTTAATAGATTATTATTTGGAGAAATTAAAAGAAATAAACAATCTATATTCAAGTTACTAATCCCTAAAATAATGGGAGAAAATTAAAAGAAATAAAAAATAAAGCTTTATCTAACTAATCCATATTCAAGATAGTTACTAATCTCTAAAATAATGGATGAAAATTAAAAGAAATAAGAAATAAAACTTTTCCTATTATGTAATTGTTACTCTAGATACATCTAGCATAATTTACGCTAAAATAAAAATCATATATAATCGTTATATTTATTTTTAACTGCTAAGTAGAGTATATGTTCGGATGATAATTAATAAAGAAACATATCAGTCTTAAAATATTAAAAACAAATAAAAGATAATTGCAGTAGTTATTATTTATAACGGTATTGATATGAAAAGTAGTGGAAATAATTACAGATGTGGAATTAGGACGATGGTATAGACGAATTAAAATAAAAGCTAGAAAAAATTAAATATCGGCGTCTTGACCTTTTAATTAAGAAAAGAAAGTAAGGTGGATCAGAAATTGTTTGGTGTACATCAAAATAATAGTTAATACCACGAAGTGAAATTCATTTAAAATAACAAAGTTGAAAAAAATATAGATTTATTTGAGAGTGTTTATTGGTTTTTTATCATATAAAATGTTTGAATTATCTTATTGAAGCTCACTGAATCTGTAATTTTTTTTTTTAATATATGCTAACAAGTTATTTTTAAAAAATTCATCTTCCATTCGACTATCAAAATTTGTTTTTATTATTTTCATAGGTGAAAAAATTCTTTTGGATGTTGTAGTTAATTCAAAAAGCATCAAAATAAGACGTAAAAATTAATTTATTAGTGAATACACTTCAACTTTCTCTATTGTTGTCACCATTCTTTGACATAAATCACAAATAGTAGATATATCCTTAAAATCTGAACGAGTAGAAATATCTAACCCATTATATTGTATTTCACACTTGAAACGATTTTTTTTTCTTCTAAAAAATCATCACGATAGAATTTTTCAACAAGCATACAAATATTTTCTATATTGAATGATCTGTAACCATCTTTGGGATTCAATATGTATTCAAAATTAGAAGCTTTGTTGCTTGTTCACTAAACCAATTGATTAACTCTTGCAATTATTGATCTATGACAGCGACAAATATTTATACTCACTCATGATATTCTATTGTCACTGTTTGTCTTTGTTTTTCTTGTTCTCGAAAATATTTCAGTACATCAAAATAAAGAACAACCATGTCAGGATTCAATATTGATGAGGTCGGATTTCTTTGACACTGGCCATTGTATATATCTGAGGGGCAGTTCGGACATATCAAGTATCATGCTCCACCAAACAGTATAACTTAGTGGAACATGACTCACCTAGTTGCTAGTCATTTCATCTCTTGGGCTAATAGGTTTTTAAACTTAACCCAAGCCCATGATCCGACCTGGAAGGCCCATGGATCATTAAATAGTATAAATACCCCAACTACTTTCATTAATGAGGGTGATTAACATTTACTGCTAGCACACACCTTACTTATCGCTCTACATTTTACATTAAACATTAAATTCCCAACCTCTTTCCAAACTACCCTTTAGTTAGAAATAATCCACACCAAATTGGCAACAATAGTGGGAGACAACGGTGCCTGAATCACATATTCAAAACCAGTAATAAGAACCAGTTCGGATTGATCCAAATGTACAGAATACACCACCTCCACAGGTGGAAGCAGCAAAAGAGAATAATGAGTACACTATTGAGGAGCGATATTAAGGGTTGAAACTGAGGCTTTAAGGGAAGTAAAACAAGCAGAGAAAGGAGTTAAATAAAAATTTGGTGTGTCGGCACTTCACCGTACTCATATTCTTTGTGAAGACGAGCAGTCCCTGAAGACTCATCTGAGTTCTAAGAAAACGCATCGATCCAAGCGTTTGGAGAGTTCCACTTCGAAATCCTCTAACAACTCCTCTAATCATGCAGAGCTTGAAGAATCAGTCTCATCCAACAGTGATGAAGAACATTCAAAAAATAAAATAAGGCTTACCAAAAAACATTCAAGAAAGAAGGATAGACATGGCAGGCTCAAGAAGTATCAGGAAAAAATGAAGGTTCAGCTGATCAACATATTGACCGTTTGCTTATTGATCCCTTTGCTTTTCAATCCGAACTAGGTATTTTTGCTACTCCAAATGAAGATATTGTGTTTATTCCTAGCCAAAACTAGAGACAATCACCTTTATCAGCAAAAATACTCTACGGGCACCTTCTAAAAAGATTTGATAGTTCCAAGATGGAAAAATACGATGGGAGTAAAGATCCGGACAACCATCTTGTTAGCCATTCTTTTTTTTAATATATGCTAACAAGTTATTTTTAACTATTAATCTAGAGTATCCAAAATACTATCTATATTTATTAGCCTAAATTATGGTAGCTATATTTGTAGTAGCAGTTACACAATAGGTAAAATTTATTTGTTATTTCTCTTATTTTTCTCCCATTTTTTTATGGATTGACAACTAACTTAAATATACTTATCTGTTAGAAGAAAAATATAATATTTAAATTTATATACTTAAATACTATCTATATTTACCTAAAAAATAAAGTATTTGTTGTGATGCACGTCAATTTTTTCTTTATAATTATTTACTTGCTTCATTTTAGGTTGGTATATTTAGAATCGCAGTTATCCAATATTTATAATTATTCTTTTTTTTTCTTCGATCTGCTCAAATAAAAAACTACCTTATTTATACAATATGATAAACTAAAATTTTACAATAGGAGAATCTTAGCCTTCGTTAACAAACTTGCGACAAGAACGCTATAAGGCGCTTCGTTGAGGATTCTAGGCTCTGTCTTCTCTCGGTCTTCTAATATTCTAGGTAATTTTAATTTGCTAAAAAAAAAATCGAACTCTCTATGGATTAGGGTTTTAATCTCAAATTGCATGCTTTGATTAGAGAGATTACCTTCCGTGATGGAAAAATGTCTGACTCTGACATCGTTGTTTCGTTAATATGATAAAGCAAAAAAGTGGAAGCTCAGATTGGCAGTGCTCACATTTTTGGTTAGTTCATATAAAACAGGGTATGCATTAGTTTCAAGGTCCACCGCACTCTTGTCCATATACGTACAAACAATCTCTAGCGCAATCTCCAGAATCTGAAACTCAAAAGGAAGCTCAGATTGTAAGCCTTCAACAGCTTCAGGATCAGTAAGCCATTGCTCATTCATTCCATGCATTTGCCTATCTGTTGGCTCGGCTCCATCAATCTTCCGTTGGGTTTTTTAGGAAATTGTTGCCTTAGCCTATCCACAAATGGAAGAACTTCTTGGCAAAGAGGATCCGATACTAGGATCTCTTCAGCAGTAACGATAGCCTTTATTAGGGCTGTCAACGGTTCAACCGGAACCGAGAACCGGGTCGGGACCAAACCGATAAGGTTTGGACTGAGAACCGGACCGAATCTTAACAGTCCGGTTCGCGGTTCCATTTTAAAAATCGATAAAGTTTTGAACAAAAAATCGGTTAGGAACCGAACCGATAAATAAAACTGATATGAAATCGAACTGATAAAACCGATAATCCATTAATCGAACCGATATAATAGATAAACTGGTAGAACCGATATGAACTCGGACCAATAAAACCGTTATAACCGATTATTTATTATTATTATTATTTATTTATTTATAACTTATAGTACCAAAATTAATAGTTTATTACCGATTTTTTTAATTTACTTCCATAAAAAAATCAAAAATTAAATTTTAATTAGATTTAAATTTTTTAATTGGACCGGACGGATAATAAACCGAACCCGAATACAAAAACCCATTAGATTTTGGCTTATTTTATTATATTTTTATAGGTGTGGAATTTTTTTTGGAATCTATAGGACCAATCGGATTAAATGAATGATATACGGTTTTAAAATATAGATTAACTAGTGGATTTAAAAAATTTACTATCACAATTTGAAATGGATCATCGGTCAGCAAGTCAGTCTTCCCTTATATAAAATTTGTAAAAGGCTCTGACTCAATTTATAGACTTGGTTTCATCGATACCAGCCAATAAGCAACCGAGTTTGTATGAGCACGTTACGTTTTGTTATTGGAGAGGTGAACCATTATCAATGTACATAGTTTTAAAAATATACATAATCTTTTTCTTTTTCTGGTTAGTTGAGTATGACATTCTTGTGATTTCGAGTCTTTCTACATACGCTTTGTCGGCTGAGCCTGTCACTTTGTGTCAGACTGAGGATTTGCACTATGAGTAGCGGCTGCGGGTTCCCTCCAAAAAAAAATCTAATCTCGTGTGATATGACACTTAAAGAAAAAATCGAACCAACCGACCGAACCCAACCGAAATAAGTCGGTTTGATTGATTTAAAAAAACTGAATTTCGGTTTAAGTTTTTATTTTAGTTTTTATTTTCCAAACCGAACTATGCTTTCGGTTTGTTCGTTTGTAAAACCGAATTGATAAAAGTGATTTATAATTAAATAATTTACAAAGTATATCATATACAAGATCCCAGGGTGTGTATAAACTTTTTGTTATATTAATGATAAAAGGATAAAAGTGATTTATAATTAAAATTAGAAAGCGATTCTTTTTATAAATTTTATAAATTGGTTTTTAAATTTTATTATTAATATTATCTTATTATAAAGATAAAAAGGAAAAGATTAATTATTGGTTTAATAAATTTATTATAATTTTTTTAATTTTTTTTTTATTAAATTTAAATAAAAAAATTAACATGAACTGAACCGCGCCGAACCAAACCGATGTTGAAACCGACAAACCGAACCGAAAAAACCGAAACAAAAAAAAATTTAATAAATCGGTTTAATAATTTATAAACCGAATTATTTTAGTTCGGATTAAATATTTATCAAAAAAACCGACCGAATCTTACCCTAATGAGACCGAATAGAACCGGTATTTTGTGTCATCAACGATTTAGACTTATATTTACAAGCAAAAATGTCGTTTTGGTTGCTCTATACAAAAAAAAAAAAAAGTACATATATTTAAGAGATGGAAATAGTCCGTGGCCTAACAAGTCAAAGAACCAACTCTTGGAACCATAGCATGACTGTTTCAGCTTTTTTACAGAAACTTCAAATGTCATAAGCACTCATCAAACCTTAATTTCTAGCCTGTTGGCACTATAGATCAGTCTTAAATCCTAAACCAAGAGTGGTTAAGAAACTCCTAAACCAAGAGTGGTTAAGAAACTGAGTCACCTCTCTTTCTTGATTCTCACCAAGTCAAAACCACCGCCTTGTTATATATGGTTTAGAAATACAGATCCTTTATCATCTTTACTTGATTTTCAGCTATTTACTGCCATGGAAGAAACTTACTTACGCAGGGTATGTTGCATAACCGGATGCTTTGGCGTTCTCTTTGTATCTGGTAGACTTATTTATGTTAAAATGTGAAAATAACAGGGTGAATACATAGATAGACAGAAAGACAACGATGATTGGCTTCCAGTTACATCATCACGAAAAGCAAAATGGTGGTACTCAATTTTCCACAACATCACTGCAATTGTCGGAGCTGGCGTCCTAGGCCTCCCTCATGCGATGTCCCAGCTTGGATGGTAAATATGAGCTCTGTAAGATAGTAAACCAAAACTAGATTAAATGGTATTGAAGTATTGTTTTTTTTAACCAGGGGACCTGGTATTGTAATACTGGTGCTATCATGGATTATCACGCTATTCACTCTTTGGCAAATGGTCGAGATGCATGAAATGATCCCCGGTAAGAGATTCGATAGGTACCATGAACTGGGTCAGTACGCTTTTGGTGAAAAACTTGGTCTATACATAGTGGTGCCTCAACAACTTATGGTTCAAGTAAGTCTCTGCATAGTTTACATGGTGACCGGAGGCCAATCATTGAAGAGGTTCCACTATCTTATCTGCAAGAACTGCAAATCTATCAAACTTACCTATTTCATCATGATATTTGCCTCCACTCAGTTTCTAGTATCTCACCTTCCCAACTTTAATTCCATCTCCGGCGTCTCATTGATAGCTGCGGTCATGTCAGTAGGGTAAAGCTTTTGGCCTTTCCAAACTCTGTCAATAATTAAATATGTAAAGAAAGAATATAAATGATAAATTTGATTATTGACCATCACTCAGGTATTTAAAGGATTGTAAATTATGCAGTTACTCTACCATTGCTTGGGCAGCGTCTGCAGCTGCAGGTGTACAGAAAGATGTGGAATATGGCTATAAAGCCAAAAGCTCCGCAGCAACAATGTTTGACTTTTTTGGCGCATTGGGTTCGGTCGCATTTGCTTACTCTGGGCACAATGTTGTATTAGAGATCCAAGCAACAATGCCATCGACACCTGAGAAACCATCAAAAGGTCCGATGTGGAAAGGAGTCGTTGTCGCTTATATCATCATAACCTTTTGCTACTTTCCTGTTGCTCTGATCGGATACCGTAATTTCGGGAATGGAGTTTCAGAATCCATTTTCAGCTCACTCGATAAACCTGTCTGGATTACTGCAATGGGCAACATTTTTGTTGCACTGCATATGATAGGAGGCTACCAGGTGCCAAACATAAATCCTAATAGACTTTTTCAGACTGATCATAAAAAATTAAATTCTACCATTTCTTTGTTTCATGTTTTTATAGATTTACGCGATGCCAGTGTTTGATATGGTGGAAACCTTATTGGTAAAGAAGTTGCATTTCCAGTACTCTAAAACTCTTAGTTTTGTTGTACGCAACATCTTTGTTGGTAATAAACAGTCTCTTCTCATGCGATAGACTTCTCATTTTCTTGCAATTTCCCCATCGAAACACATTAAAGAGGTATAATACTAGAGTTAAACGATAATTATATATTCTCACAGGTTTCACAATGTTTGTTGCTGTAACATTACCTTTCTTCGGCGGTCTACTTTCATTCTTTGGAGGATTTTTCTTAGCGCCAACCACATACTTCGTAAGTCGTGTCCTGTTTCCATGGCATTACACAATTAGGAGAATAGTAACATAGAACTTACGACTAAGATAAGAAATAGATTGCAAAATTCATCATATTGGTGTTTTGTTTTTCAGCTCCCTTGCATCATGTGGCTCTCTTTAAAAGAAACAAGGAAGTTTACCTTATCTTGGTGGATCAATTGGGTACATCTTCTAGTGTTAAATTGCTCTCTTTCAATTTTCTCCATTTGCTTCTTAACAAGCAGATCTTATTGCATCACTTGAATTTCTCAGACCTGCATTACACTTGGAGTTATGCTGATGATCGTAGCACCTATTGGAGGACTCAGACAAATTATCCTTCAAGCCAAGGACTATGACTTTTACTCCTAAATCTACTGCTCTACAATAGGAAAGAGGGAGTCTTATGACATCATAAAAACCTTTGTTTACTACTATTTCTTGTATAGTTGAAGTTTTGGGGTGCAAATGTGTAGAACCTCTACACGGAGTGCATTCTAAGCACTACTATTTCTTGTGTGATTGAATTTTTGGGGTTAACACGTGTAGAGCCTCTACACGGAGAGTCTCCTATGCACTATTATTGCTCGTGTGATTGGATTTTCGGGTTGAAAACGTGTAGAACCTTTGCACGGAGAGTATCCTATGCAATGTTCATATGTTGTTATCAGCTGTCTATCTGTATGCAGTATTATAGGTGAAGTCAAATCAAAAGCTGATAAGTTATTACTAAAAAATCAGTAAAAGTACCAATAATACTGCATTTTTTGTGTTGTCCCCGATGGTCGAAATCAATCTTTATTCTTTACCAGGACATCTTCTCCATCAATTTGTTTATATAAATATGTCTTATATTACCGACCAAAAAGATCGAAAATTGAGTTAAAAAAGGACAATGTCGATCTTCTCGAAACATTGAATGACTATTTTAGAAAGATATCCTACATTGAAGAGTTCATCAACCAGTAATACAAGTCCAAAAACACGCATCCTAGTGCAGTGCTGTTGATTTGCTGTCTCAATCAGGTGTTGTTAAGACACTGTCACGCCGCATGTCAGAATATAATTGAATTATAGAGAAAAATATAAAGGACTAGCATTATAACTCTAGGCAGAATCTACTATGACTCTATGACGAAACTTTTTCTCCATATTATCTACGACCATGGTTTTCCGGCGGAACCACAGCCATGGCCTGCCATGAGCCACAGCCAGCTCTAATCATATCAATAGAAACAGTCTGTATGGTTAATGTGGCATAAAAAATCACTCACAGGTAACATTTTATGGTTTTTTAAGTATCAGCTTCCCTGGCTCTAGTTTCAATAATTGTATAGTTGTAAGTCAACGAGCTACCAAGTGTTTAGTATAATAATGATCTAAAAATGACAGGTAATTGATGAAAGGATACCAACCAAAAACCAATTACCTAACATTTTTATTAGTAAAATCAATTTGAGCAGACTCCTAACTTTTAGCAAGGTTTGATAGTTCTCTATGACTAAGGATATTTTCTTTGAGAAGAAGGTCAAAGTTCATTATTTTGAGCATCCATTATAGAAGTTAAAGAAGCTGGCCATTTTTTTTCTTTCCTTCTCTTACACTTGAAACATCCTGTGTAAACTTCAAAAAGTCAAACAAATAAGTGCCAGACTTCATTATTACTCATTTATTACCTTTGTGTCTCTTAATCTCTCCAATTCATGTTCTCAAATCATTAAAATCTATTTCAGGAAGAGTTGCTTTCATCTACACTTTCTTCTGTCGCCTCAGAAGAGTCTGCTAGCTGTTTCTTGCTATGGAAGATCAAGGACTATACCGAGACGTCTATAAGCTCAGAGTATCTCTCTCAATCTCTCTCTCTCAAGTTTAGATTATAAGTTTTCATATGCTCTATAAGTTCATTGTCGTCAAAAGTTACTACAGTAGCTCTTTCCTTTAACAAGAGTTTTGGGTGAATTCTACAAAAACACTCGCGCTTTTTCTGAAAGTTTTTTTAAAGCAGTCACGAAATATTAAAACTGCATTACTTCGCAGCAGTCTCGAGATACTACCGAGTTTCTTTGCAGCAGTCTCAAGAAATTAAACCTTGATTAGTTAGCAAGATATGAAACAAGAACAATATAAAGCATAAGATATCTAACTTTGTGCTTACACTCAAAACTGATTAATTAGTTTGACTCCCTAATGAATCAGTTGAGGAAAGAGTATATGAGAGTTATCAGCTCTCCTTACTCAACTCTCATTTTACATTAGACCCTGTTGTCCTAATGGATTAATGGGCCTTTTAGTAAGAGACACGTACAATTAAACATTGAACTGCGTTGCTTTAGCAATTCTGTTTCGCAGAATATCTAACTATCATGGTAATGAGCAACAACAGGGTGAATACATAGATAGGCAGAAAGATATCGACGACTTTCTCCCAGTTACCTCTTCTAGAAATGCCAAATGGTGGTATTCTGTTGTTCATAACATCACGGCAATCGTTGGAGCTGGCGTGTTAAGTCTCCCTTATGCCATGTCCAGGCTTGGATGGTAAACCTACATTTCATTGCAATTAAGGCACTTTAGAATATTACTTGAAGAATAAAAATGCAATAATTTTTTGCAGGGGACCTGGAATTGCGGTGATGATTCTATCATGGATCATTACACTATATACTTTATGGCAAATGGTAGAGATGCACGAAATGGTTCCTAATAAGAGGTTTGATAGGTACCACGAACTGGGGCAATACGCTTTTGGTGAAAAGCTTGGGCTATACATTGTGGTACCTCAACAGCTTCTTGTCCAATTAAGCCTGTGCATAGTGTACATGATCACTGGAGGCAAATCATTAAAAAGATTTCATGAACTTGTCTGTGGGAACTGCAAATCGATCAAACTTACCTATTTCATCATGATTTTTGCCTCCGTTCACTTCATATTCTCTCACCTTCCAAACTTTAACGCTATCTATGGAGTGTCAACTGTAGCAGCTGTTATGTCAATTTGGTAAGTTTCTCTGTCATTTGCTTAATAGGCCTTTAGCCAATCTACAAAAATAACATAAAACAAGTATATAAAAGCACTGAACAAGAAATATAAATAATATGACCATGATTATAATAATATAACAGAAAAGCCTGATAGTAATGCTGTGAACCATGCAAATGCAATGTAGTTACTCTACCATCGCTTGGGGAGCCTCTTCTGCTGCGGGTGTACAAAAGAATGTAGAATACGGCTACAAAGCAACAAGCACTGCAGCAACTGTATTTGATTTCTTTGC
Source organism: Limnanthes douglasii subsp. nivea (assembly GCA_036936605.1). Lineage (NCBI taxonomy): Eukaryota > Viridiplantae > Streptophyta > Magnoliopsida > Brassicales > Limnanthaceae > Limnanthes > Limnanthes douglasii. The sequence continues at coordinate 289,447,137 of JAUPFV010000005.1, forward strand.
TGCTCTTGGTCAGGTGGCATTTGCCTATGCTGGGCACAATGTGGTATTGGAGATCCAAGCAACAATGCCATCTACACCTGAGAGACCATCAAGAAGACCTATGTGGAAAGGAGTTGTCGTTTCTTATATCATTATAAGCTTTTGTTACTTTCCTGTTGCCATAATTGGATATCGAAATTTTGGCAATCAAGTTTCAGAGAATATTTTAACCTCGTTAGAGAAACCGGTGTGGCTTATGGCACTGACTAACATGTTTGTTGTTTTGCATTTAATAGGAGGATATCAAGTAAGGAACACAATTGTTGTAGTTTGCTTTCGAATGAATAACATTAAAAGTTACATTTACTCATGTACCATTTTTTTAATGTCTATAGGTGTTTGCAATGCCAGTATTTGACATGACAGAAACCTTTTTGGTAAAGAGACTGCATTTTCAGTATTCCAAAACTCTTAGGTTTCTTGTACGCAACACTTTTGTGGGTAAGTATATTCAAACCATACTCTATTGCAGTTCCTCTTTTCGTTAGAAGTGAATACAATAAGATGTCAAAAAAAGGCATTAAATTAACTGAAGATATCTCCAAGACAAATAAGGAATCATATGACAATAATAGAATGTAAAAATAAATAACATCTTAGCTAGAGTTCAAGGATCCTATCCTTTCAGATCATGTTAGAGCCAGGAAATAAGGGTAGGAAAGGTACTCTGAGCTTTACCTCATTTACAAAACCCCCGAACATAGTTACTAGGTAATTTTTCCTTTTTATCTTTTCTATCTTTCATGTCAGCACATTTAGCAAAACTCTTTATTTTCCTGGTTTCCCCAGAAGTACACATCCAAAAGCAAGTAGAATTAGAGGCTACAGATAACTGAAAGTTCAATCGCAGGTTTCACAATGGTAATTGCCATTACATTACCTTTCTTCAGTGCTCTTCTTTCATTCTTTGGAGGATTTGTTTTGGCCCCAACATCATACTTCGTAAGTCATCACATTTCATTTGCATGGTCTACTGTTACTAAAATAGTGCTTCTTAAGATCTACGAAAATTTAAAATCAGCACTCTTTGATTGTTATGTGCTTCAGCTCCCTTGCATCATGTGGCTTATCTTAAAAGAACAGAGGAGGTTTAGCATATCCTGGTGGGCCAATTGGGTAAATCTTCTTCTCCCTGAACTGTCTTTCTGTGTTCGCTCCATACTTATAATCTTGATTTTTTTCTGCGGAACGATTTAGATCTGCATTGCACTCGGGGTCGCTTTGATGATTCTAGCACCTATTGGCGGATTAAGGCAAATTGTCCTTCAAGCGAAGACCTATGAGTTCTATTCCTAACTCTACAGAGAGACAAAAGAGGGGATAAAACATGCATGTTCTAAATGAATTTAAGGCGAAGGAAAACAAATGTATCGTGTGTAACTATATTTGGGCTTGTGATTTGAAGATTTTGGAGGGTCAACGCGTCAGTCCGGGAAAACTCACACGTCTAACAAACTCTGATGGAATCTATCGTGAGCTATAGTTGAATTTTCCTATATATTCTTTGATGTTGTACATATTCTTTACGTGTATTCTCAAATTAGATAATATTGAAATTGTACATGCAAAAGATTTTTGGAGATTGGTCTGATGGAATCTATTGTGAGCTATAGTTGACTTTTTCTATCTATTCTTTGATGTTGTATGGAAATTGTAGTAAAATATATTTGGAGATTGGAAAGGAACACTCAAAACACAAACATATAGTATCTGTGTCTACATTTTAATTACGCGAACCAATTATGAGTCAAGTGACAAAATAACTGGCCAATAAACAAGATGATATTCTAAACCTTTAACACATCTGATCCCAGTAAATGAAACTGTCTGTAAACTGGAGTGGGGTTAAAGTTTACTTCAGTCCATCATTGTTGAGTCCATGTTTCCCTAAAATTACTTTTACTTATAAATTGTAGTCATTTTTTAATATATGACTTGTCAAGCCTAAGACACCCCTGCAGATAAATGAGAATATCACAATAATAATATTGGTTTTCAATTCAATTTTTTTCGAGTAAGCATGCACTTACAATTCTCGAAAAGGGTAACAAAACTTTCTTGGTGCTATCAATTTTTTCTATGTAGATAATTTGTTACGAGATATATACACTTTTCTTCATTTTTATTAGTAGGATGGCTAAAATTGATCTTCGTGGTTTGTTACTTAAATCTTTATTTAACAGAGGTTGATACAGGCATTACTTGCCTTCTAAACCAATCATTTAAACATTGGTTCAATCAAACAGATTATCAACAACGCGAAAGATATTTACAATCAGAACGCTATTATTCCTCATCAAGTGATCCTTTTCACTCTACCATAATCGACTGAATGAAATGATGGCTTTGCTTAATTAGGCAGTATACATGACTAGGTTGGTTTGATTTGCTACAAACTTCAAAACCACGGCCCGAAAACATAAAACTAGATGATCACCAGAGTAAATGACAATGCATCAAGACATGGGGCCGATTATATTGGTGCAACTACCTTTTTGCTAAACAACTCACCAATATTAAACAGCATACACCCCCTACCAAATGTGGTCCAGGTTTCAAACTATTTTACCGTAAAAAGATAGTATCGCAAAAAGTATCTAGACATTTGGACAATGGGATTGGGAAGACTAAGAACATTTCTAAATAAGATTAGAATGGTGCTAGTTTTATCAAACACTACGAATACCGAAAAAGTATGTGAACACATGATGATAAATTTCATTTCTTTCTTTTTACCAATAATACATTTATAAGGATGATAACCCCTCCCAGGAACCCATAAACAACAAATGTAAGGGATTTCACTAGCTTGACTTCTTCGACCTAGCATTCCTTTCTCTAAACAAGTCGACCCACAGATTCCATATCCACAACATACTAACAGAAATAGCAACAACCACAACAGCAATCCACGAAACCCAAATCCACTTGGGGATCACATCATCAGAATCACCACTAGCATAAAAACAAACCATTCTGTAGACAAAATACGGCCCAACCATGCCCCTCACAACGCTATAGAAAGCATAAAAAGGAGGAGACAAGAAATCATACAGTTTGGCAGCTGCACGCGAATCATGCCTCCTCGCCCCAGCTAACGTCCACGTGTTCTGGCAAGCGCTGGTAACCTCCGCTATCACCAACAGTCCAAGTATAGCAAAAGCTCCGTGAAAAGCCACGTACCTGCACGTAACAAACACGAGCAACGTCCCGACGTGGTGCGCGATGAACAAGACGTCTTTCGGGTAGAAGATGAGATAGTGACAGAGATCAGTGAGGAAATAGGCGATGCTATACTCAAGGACTGAATTCTGCATCCCTGTATTGGCCGATGCGAAACCACTGTTGGAGTCTGATAGTACCGCTCTGGTGGCTAGGAAAACCGCCGGAGTGCCGTGGAATAAGGAGATTAAGCAGCTGGAAGCTTCGGGTCGGATCTTGGGGGTCCAATTGGAGAAGACGATGAAATAAGCTATGCAGTAGATGAAAACGAAGAGTGCGAAGAAGAATGGAAGATCAGGGGAGAGAGCTAGGGTTTCCATTTGTGTGGATTTCGATTGTGATTGATGGTAGTGAATGGAGAAGTATATGTATGAATGAATTAGGTTTTGGTTAGGATGATGATGATGAGAGTGTTTCAGGAGGAAATGTTTGTTTGGTTGGTGAGAAAATGTGTATAGAAAATAATAAGTCTGACGAAATTAGATTTTGTTTCTAGAAAATTTATATTTATGGTTCTCTTCTCCGGTTGCTTTATAATTCCATCAATGCCGTCAATTTGTCTAACCAAACCACTGCCACTGGACCCGGTTTGGTATTTCTATAAAGACTTAAGACTCTAGAGTCTATTTATATAGCCCATTTTCATTTTCTCATGCCTAATAAGTACGGTTTTATCTTGTAACAAATTTATATTATATAAAAAAATATTATTGAGAAAATATATAAATAAAATTAAAATTAGTTCTTAATTTCTATAAAGACTTTTGTAAACACTTTAAGAAATTTGTTTGAATATTCACATGGGGATGGGGATGCATTTATTTTTATCTAATGAAAACAAAAATTACATAAATGTGTTGACTAATTTTTTATTTATTATTATTTATTTATTTAATGTTTTTGGCTAAATATTTAAATTGTTTGTTTAATAATAGAACTAGATTATGTTAGAATTGAAAATAATGATATGGTTTTAAAAATATTAATTGTTGTTCTCGAGTACGGAAAGAAACGACGTCTGTAGAGTTTTCTATACATATTTTTGGAATTTATATTCGAATATGCTTTTTTTAAAGTAAATTAATGAAGGTCGTGTTATATTATAACATGTCTTTGGTAAAATATGAAACAATAAATTATAATCTAATATGTAATGTTGATGTAAGAAAAAAAATTATAATATAACCTATCATATTGAAGGTAAATAATGAAGGTCATATTATAACATGGTCGGTCATCTTGAATGTGAAGCATGAAAGGTCATATTACATTACAATGTGTCTTGTTGAAGGTAAAATAAGGACTGTCATATTACATTCTAAACTGCCTTACTGAACGTAAGATAAAGAATGACATATTATAATCTGACATGTCATGTTGAAGGTAAAGAAATAAAATACAAACTATAATCAGGCCTACCTTTCAAGGATAAAACAAAAAAAAATATTATGATGAGACTTGCCTTGTTGAATATAATATACAAAAGACATGTTATGATATGACTTGTCATGTTTAAGATAAAATAAGGAATGTAATTATAATATAAAGTGTCTTGCTAAAAGTAATAAACTAAAAGTTTGATTATAATATGACATGTTTTGTTAAATTTAAAATAAAAAAAGATGATATTGTATTATAGCATGTCTTGTTGAACGTGAAATAGGGAATGACATATTGTAATCTAACATGTCATGTTGAAGGTAAAACATAGAAGGTCATATTATAATATGATATACTTTCCAGAACTAAAAATATATATTATAATATGATGTACTATGTTAATGGTAAAATAAAAAAAGTCAAATTATAATATAGCATGTCTTATTGCAGGTAAAATAAGGTAGGTCATATTATAATCTAATTTGTCATGTTAAAGGTAAAACAGTAAATATCATATTATAATCTAACTTGCTTTGCTAAAAATAAAACAACAAAAAATAGATTAAAACATGAACAATTATGTTGAAAGTAAACAAGGAAAATCGTACTATAATTTGTGTTGTAAACGAGTCGAATAGTGCCTTGACAGTGTACTGTGTCAGGTAGTATAGTTTTGTGTTTGTGATAGTGATATTGTGTCTTGACAGTGTACTGTGTCCGACAGTACAAATAAGTTTTGTGACAGTATGGTGTTAGTCTTGTGGTATGAGCCCATTAGGGCCATTGTCTATTAAGTCTATTAATTCCCTATAAATAGATTACTATGACTACACAAAACACAATCTGAAATCTGTAACATTTTCTATCATAGTGAAACTCTTTTCTCTAGCGGCGCCTGTGGACGTAGACAATTCAAGTTTGCTTTGCTAAAAATAAAACAACAAAAAATAGATTAAAACATGAACAATTATGTTGAAAGTAAAACAAGGAAAATCGTACTATAATTTGTGTTGTAAATGAGTCGAATAGTGCCTTGACAGAGTACTGTGTCCGGTAGTACAATTTTGTGTCTGTGATAGTGATATTGTGCCTTGACAGTGTACTGTGTCCGGCAGTACAAATAAGTTTTGTGATAGTATGATGTTAGTCTTGTGGTATGAGCTCATTAGGCCCATTGTCTAGTAAGTCTATTAATTCCCTATAAATAGACTACTAGGACTACACAAAATACAATATGAAATCTGTAACATTTTCTATCATACTGAAACTCTTTTCTCTGGTGGCGCCCGTGGACGTAGACAATTGTCGAACCACGTTAAATCCTGTGTTCATTCAAGTTTGTCCTTTGTATATGTTTTGTGCTTGAGCCATTTTGATAATTGCATAGTAATTTAATAACAAAATTGGTATCACAGCCACGTGGTGAAATTAGGGTTTTTTCAATTAGGGTTTCACAATGGCGTCTACAGCACAATGGCGTCTACAGCAACAAAATACATGATTGAAAAAATTGATGGGGGATCCAGCTTTGCGTTATGAAAGATTAAACTGAAATATTGATTGGTACTGCAAGGGTTGTGGAAGGTTGTGGAGATTAAGTTACCAGGAGAGATAAAAGAAGAGGAGAAACAAGATCTTCAAGAAAGGACTTTGTGCTGGATTTTAATGAGTGTGAAAGACAATGTGTTTCGCGAGATTAGTGGTGAGAAGACTGTTGCATGTGCATGGAAAAAGCTAGGAGATATTTACTCAGAGAAATCAGTAGTAAATCGACTATACTTGAAGAAGCGTTTGTATGATTTCAGATTGAAAGAAGGTATGTCAATAACAGAGCACTTTGATACTTTTAAATCAATTATAATGGACTTGGAGAACATAGATATCAATATTTAGGATGGGGATCAAGCTTTTTGTTTGTATTGAGATCGTTATCAGCTCCTTATGAAAACTTCGTAAATACCATTATGTATGGTAAAGATAAGTTATCGCTAGCAGATGTCAAAGGGGAACTGAAATCAAAGGAGATGAGACAGTTGCAGCCAGAGAAGCGAGTTCTTTAAGAAGGAAGAACTGGAGGTCCAAGTCAAGGGTAAAGCACTCAAACTGTTATGAATGCAGTGAGCAGGGTCATTATAGGAGAGATTGTCTGAAACTGAATGGTAAGAAGGGAAATAAAAACTAAAATGCACCAAACATTGTTGAATGTGTGAAAGATTCCGACGATAGTGAAAACAGTGGTAGAGGAGATGTATTGTCCGTGAGTTTAGACTTTCGGAAAAACTCTTGGGGTACTCAATACTGGCGCTACATATCACATGTGTCATTTCAAACAGTGGTTTGATACTTACAAAGCCAATACAGGGAACTGTCTATTTAGAGAACAATCATTCGTTGACTATTGGTGGTATTGGTAACGTCAGAATCAGAATGTTTGACGGGGTTGTTAAAATCTCGACGTGCTGGCATGTTCCTGGGTTAAAGAGAAACATGATTTCTCTTGGGACTCTAGACTCTCGGGGTTACAAGTACCGTGCAGAAGACGATGTAATCAAAGTGACAAAATGCTCAATGGTATGCATGAAAGGCAGTTTTCAGAAGGGTCTTTACATTCTCCAAGGGAGTGTTGTTATGGGTGATGCTGCAGTAGCATCATCAGGAAGTAATAGCCAAAGTAGGCAAGATCAAAATAATTTGGGGCATTGGCGTCTTGGTCACATGAGTGACAGAGGATTGGCTGTTTTGGGAAAGAGAGATTTGTTGAAAGGGTATAAAGCAGAATCATTGGGATTTTGTGAGCACTGTGTGTTTGGTAAACAAACTAGAGTCAAATTCAACAAATCGGCTGTAAGAAAGACTAAAAGGACAGTGGACTACATTCACTCAGATCTTTAGGGTCCAAACAGAATTCTATCCAAGAGCGGAGCCAGATACTATATGAGTTTGATTGATTATTATTCAAGGATTGTGTGGGTTTACTTTCTGAAACGAAAGCTGAGGCATATTCAACATTTGTCAAATGGAAGACGATGATTGAGAAGCAAACATGAAGAAAAATCAAACGTCTTAGGACAGATAATGGGTTAGAATATTGCAATCGTGAGTTGAACGAGTTTTGCGAAGCTGAGGGAATAATGCGCCATCGCACTTGTTCTAGAACACCACAACAGAATGAAGTCGCATAAATAATGAACATAACACTTTGTGACAAGGCACGAAGTGTGCTCTCGCATTCCGGTGTGGGAAAGGATTTTTGGGCTGAAGCTATCAATACAGCGTGTTACTTGGTGAATCGGTCTCCATCGACGGCTATTGATTGTAAAACTCCTTTTGAGATTTGGTCTGGATCGTCGGCTGATTATGAACATTTGAGGGTGTTCGGTTGTCCTGCGTATGCTCATGTGAGAGATGGTAAGCTTGAGCCGAGGGCAAAGAGGTTCATATTTCTAGGATATGCTACTGGAGTGAAGGGATATAGGTTATGGTGTACCTCTCCAAAGTCTCCAGGTTTTCTCATCAGTAGGGACGTTACTTTTAATGAGTTTGCTTCGATAGAAAGTCGAAGTAGGAGAAATGGTCAAATCAGGATCGGTTGTGAGTAAACAGGTGGAGCTTGAAGTATAATTAGTTCCTAACAGGTCCAATAATTTAAGTGGTTCTGAGGTGGATCCAGAATCAGGAGGTGAAGCGTCAGAATCGGATGATAGTGACGATGATGCGGCTGAACCAGAACAACAACCTTATAGCATAACATTGGACAGAGAAAGAAGAGATATTAGACTTCCAAAAAGGTATGCGAATCTAGTTGTATATACTCTGTCAGTTATAGAAGAAGTTAAGATGCAGGAACCTAGTAGCTACAGAGAAGCTATAGCGTGTTCAGAGGCAGATCGATGGATTGGTGCTATGGGGGAAGAGATTGAATCTCTTCAAAAGAATACTGTGAACTTTGGCTTAACTTTTAACAAGACCGATATTGGTGAATTGTTGAATGATGTTGTAGGATCATTGGTTGGTTTAGTTGATTCTGATTTTGCAGGTGATATGGATAAAAGAAGATCTCTGACAGGATATGTATTTCTCTAGCTGGGAGTGCAATCAGTTGGAAAGCATAGTTGCAAGCTACTGTAGCTTTGTCTACAACAGAGGCAGTGTACATGGTGGTAACAGAAGCAATTAAAGAGGCAATATGGTTGTAAGGTTTGTGGCAGATTTGGGCTTGGATATGACTACTACAAATATGTTTTGTGACAGTCAAAGCGTCATACACCTTACAAGGAACCATATGTACCATGAGCGTACAAAGCACATAGATGTCAGGTATCATTTTATTCGTGATATAATATCAAAGGGAATTGTTGATGTGAAGAAAGTGTCTACACACGATAATCCAACAGATATAATGACCAAGGCAATATCAGTTCGAAAGTTTAGGGAGTGGCTAAACTGGATCGGTGTTCGCAGTATAGATTGAATGCCTTAAGGGCATTTGGTGAGTCGGAAGAAGAGAAGTTTCTTTGTTGATAGTGAAGAAAGGATATTCACCTCAAGGGGAAGATTTGTTGTAAATGAGTCAAATAGTGCCTTAACAGTGTACTGTGTCCGGCAGTACAGTTTTGTGTATGTGATAGTGATATTGTGCCTTGACAGTGTACTGTGTTCGGCAGTACAAATAAGTCTTGTGACAGTATCATGTTAGTCTTGTGGTATGAGCCCATTAGGCCCGTGAGTTTAGTAAGTCTATTAATTTCATATAAATAGACTATTAGGGCTACACAAAACACAATCTGAAATCTGTAACCTATCTATCATAGTGAAATTCTTTTCTCTGGCGGCGCTCTTGGGCGTAGACAATTGTCGAACCACGTTAAATCCTGTATTCATTCAAGTTTGGCCTTCGTATATGCTTTGTGCTTGATCCATTTTGATAATTGCATAGTAATTTAATAACAATTTGACATGCCTTGCTAAAAGCAAAACAACAAAAAACGTATTATAATTTGACAAATTGAGGTAAGATAAATAAAAACAAATTAATATATGACCTTTCATGTTAAAGGTAAAACAAGAAAAGTCGGTGAAGGTTAAATATAAAAGTTCAAGTTACAATATGACATGCATTGCTGAAGGAAAAATAGGAAATGTCCTACTACAATCCGGTATACCATGTTAAAAATAAAACAGGAAATGTGAGATTATAATCTTATTGTCATGTGAAAAGTAAAACATGGAATTTTATATTATAATCTGACACGTCTTGCTAAAAGTAAAAGAACATAAAACATATTATAACACGAGCTCCCATGTTTAATGTAAGACAAGGACGATCACATTATAACTTTGACATGTCTTTCTTGTAATTTGACATGCCTTGATGAAAGTAAAATAATCAAACATATATTATAATATGATTTACTTCGGTGAAGGTAAAATAAGAAAGGTAAAATTATAATATGGCATGTCATGTAAATAGTAAAACAATTAATTTTAGATTATAATCTGATATGCCTTGTTAAAAATAGTAACAGAGAAAACATATTATTATACGATATGCATTTTTAAAGGTAAAATAATAAATATCATATTATATTTATCACACCATATAGTATAATTTATTACATATGATGTGATAGAGAAACATATTTAACATTAAACTTTATTACATGTTATTCTATTGTAGAACACTATCTTATTAGATTTACTACAGTTGCTCATAATTTTAATAATTTCCCCCAAATACATAATTTTATTATTCTTTGATCTTCTTTACTGTTTTCTAGCTTTTGGAGTAAGAACGCCAACATACACAAAAGCCTCGCGTTCGACATTAAGAATAATAAGTTGAATTGACATACTATTGATGAGGTCGGATATTTTAACTACTGAATCCAGTTTTAATATGATGGGCAGTTCAGACAAAAACACTATCAAATGAAACTGGACAGACTAACATAGTGGAATATGACTAAGCTAGATGCTGGTCATTTCACACCAAATTACTAATGGGTCCTTAAACTTGACCCGACTTCACAATCCGACTCAATAGGCACATGGGTCATTAATTAAGTATAAATATCTCAACCACTTTCATTAATGAGGGTAATCAGAATTTACTGCTAGCACACAGCTTAATTATCTCACTACTCTATACTCTATACTCTAAACATTAAATTCCTAAACCACTTTACAAAATTACCCTTAAACAAAAATTAACCACACCAACTATAAAAATTTTTATATGTTGATACGAAATACTATTGGTCAATAAAATCAATTAGATTTATGAATGTTGTAACACACATGCAACACGAGAACAAGGAAAACAACTTTGATTTCATACACCACAAACGTTATGACATGTGATTAATTAGATTTAGTCTTATATGGTCAATAAACTTAACAAATGGAAAAAATCTATAAAACTTTTATTTGCAATGTTATTTCCCCCATAACGATAAGCTATCAAATATGCATTCGATTGATTTACATACAGTAAATTATGTATAAACTCAACAACTTTATAACTATCTTCCATAACCAACAAAATCAAATGTATTAATATTTAGAGCTAAAACACATTCTTATAATTTCTTAACCATCTTATCTCGCAAATGTTTACTCGTTTCTTTCAAATTATCTTCTATATTACCACATGCATGAATCATACAAAACGAGTGAAAACAATATGGAAAATAGTTGTTAACTGAATTAACTAATCCTAAGTATCGGTGAAAATTGAAAGTCATAACTCGTTCACTCAAATGATACTAATAAATCCAAAAACCAACTCCAATTAATATCGTCATCATAGCTGACTATTGCAAAACAAAGAGGAAAAATACATATAGAAACATTAAACAAAAAATATTTTTTATACACGTGCAATATACAAAAAAATAAAAGCATACTATTATTGTTATTTTTTACTGTTGCACATAACAATGTTTCTTTGTACTTTGATTGAATAAAAGTACCATCCATAAATAATATGGGACAACAATATTGATAAGTAATAACCATGAAAACATGCACAAACACCAACAAAACAACACACAAACTCATTCAATAAAAGGATCATACTTCAATACTACAAGAGAATTCCTACCACGTTCAAACTATAGCCCTCAAAATATAAAGTAGGAATGTTATGTAATAATACAAGGTCACTCCTGCCGGTCAATTCTACTTTCATTTTAACACCATAAAAAACACTACTTATATCTTTGAAAACGCCTTGTGGTTCTTCAGTGACCACTATATATTTCTCAAAATATGGGAACTGGTGGCATCGTTCTCAAAAGATCCCCTGTATCCACTCATCTTAGGGTCATATTGCACAATATCTCTCATGAAGTTTATAACGAAAAAGTTTTAAGTTATATTGAAAGTGTTATGCGCACTTCGATATATGTCGATACTCATACAACCAACAAATTTATATTGATTTTTTCTATGGTTTTCATCATTATGAATATCACAATTCATTTGCTCATTATGACTATCTGCAAACTTCCGATCACACTTCGATCATCCTCTTCCTCAACTTTCTTAGTTATATTGCCAAAAAATCATTATATATTTTTTATATGTGGTAATCTCACCCAAATTACAAGTCCATTATCACCACAAATTGGAATCTTTCAACTGCGAGTTCTGATATATCTATCACTCACGCCAAACTCACCTGCATGTAGCGTACTCTTTACTCTCTTAACCAAAAAAAGTTTAGTAATATGAGTGAAAAAACCTCTTCTGCCAAAAACCTTATTATCCAAGCCCATCAAAACTTGGCTAGTGACCCCCACAATTCTTCCATAATTGAAGCCAACATTAAAGTTTATAAGGTCTTTATCTTCTTTAGTCGCACATAGGAATATTTCCTTAAACAAAAGTCTCGCAAAACCTGACTTAAGATTAAGGACCGTATTAAGTTTTTTTTTCACAATAGTATCGAATCATTTATTACTCGTAATAAGATTATTTCCATCAAATATCACCTTAGTAATCAATGCAATACATCCAAAAGGGTCGGGAGTATATTTGTTAACAACTTTACCAACCTTTTCGGACAAACATACCCCCTTAACTACCTTAGGCTCAGTCAAATCAACAGTCTAAATATTTCTAGCTAATCAGAAAAACCCAAATGATCTGTCTAATCACTCATGAATATATAAATAAAACCTCATTTGATATTGATGGTGATGAGTCCGGATTTTCTCACCACTCACTGAGGGAACCAGACAGGGGCAATTTGGACAAAAACCACCCACTGAACCATCCGAACAGGACTAATGTATTAAAACCTAAATCACTTCATGACAAAGCTAATTATTAACTTAATTAAAGATTAATGGGTCATTGAACTCGACCCGAATTCATAAGTTAACCCGAAAGCCTATGTGGCCCATAATTAAGGGTATAAATACCCAACCACTTTCATTAATGAGGGTAAGGAACATTAAATACAACCAGACATTAAATCTCAAAACTCTAGACAAAATTACCCTCAGTTGAAAATAATCCGCACTTAATTGGCGACCACAGTGGGAGAAGAAGGTGCCTGAATCTAGCATTCAAAACCATCAAGAAAAACCAGTTCGGATGAATCCGGACGTGCAAGAAATGCCACCAGCTTTGGCAGAAGTGGTAGGGGAAATGATGAATATACGATTGAGGAGCGAGATAGGTTAAAAGTTGAAATAGAAGCTTTAAGGGCTGTCAAAGGGCAGAGATGGGCACAAAAGAGAAGTCTAAGGCGTCAACAGCTCATCATATTGACAATCCAAGAGAGCATGAGCCATCAAAGACCCATGTGAGTGCAAAAAAGACTCATGCTAGCTCAAAAAAGTCTCACCGGTCTAAACCAGTGGAGAGCTCTGATTCAGACTCAGAGTCTTCCAGTAGCTCCTCGAATGAAGATGGAGTTGAAGAATCCTTGTCATCCAGCAGTGATGAAGGCCGTTCTAAAAAGAAACAAAAGTTGGTCAAAAAGTACTCAAGAAAAAGGGACAGGCATGGAAGGTTGAAGAGACATCTGGGCAAAGGATCGTCTCAAAGTTATGGCCGGAGACACGTAGATCGCTTGTTAATGGATCATTTTGCCTTCCATGATGAGCCAAGTATCTTTGCAACTCCTAACGAAGATACTGTATTCAGTCGTGGCCGGAATTGGAGACAATCTCCATTGTCCTCCAAGATACTGTACGGAAACCATCCTAAGAGGTTTGACAACACGAAAATAGAAAAATATGATGGCGGTAAAGACCCGGATAACCACTTGGAACAATTCAAAAAATTTATGATGAATTTTGATGATGACGACAAATTACTTTGTAGAGAATTCCCCCAATATTTTATGAGGAGTGCTCTGAAGTGGTACAATAGTTTGCCACAGGGTTGCATCAGAAATTTTGACACTTTTTGGGTGGCCTTTCGGAGGCAGTTTGTTGGAAGTAAGGAAGTAAAGGGCAATGGGGACACAATTATCCATTGTGCCCAGGAAACAAACGAATCTTTAAAAGAATACATAAGTCGTTTCGTAAATACCAAGAATGGATTGGCTGATTGCTTTGAACAAGTAGCAATAGCTTCTCTAAGGCAGGGCTTGAACCCTGGAAACTTGGCCGATTCAGTAACCAGGAAGAAGGCTATGACATGGGGAGGTCTGCTGAATCAGGTCGGTAAACAGATTAATGTAGATGAAACAAAGAAAACTAGGGTGCACAGGCAGGTGAGGTCTGCTCCAGCTGCACCAAACCAAAACCAGTCCGGGAACAAGGCCAAAGAAGCCAGACAGGGTCATAACAGAGCCAAAGCTCAGTCTCATCCAGCCGCACCAGCCCAACGCCAACAAACCTATGAATAAGCGGGGGCCTTGGGTTCAACCGGAGTGGTTTGCTGAGTTAAAAGAAATCGTAGCCACTATTTATGATAAAAAAAAATGAAGTACACTACAGAAGGTCGGCTGCATTATAATCTCCTAGGGAGAGCCATAATAATTGTGTCTGCCAGTATCACAATGATACTGGCCATACCACTGAGGATTGTATTGCATTGAAACAAGAAGTGCAGAATTTGATTGAAAGAGGAAAGTTGGGGGCATATGTTAAAAGCAAAGGTGGCAAAAGGCCTGATAATGCTCATCGGGCTGGTCCAAACAATGCAGGCACGTCGGCTCCAGATGGGGCTATGGTTATAATCGAAAGGTTTGATGTAAAGTCAGAATATTTAGATCCTGATCCAACCCGGAATAAAGTGGGTGTTATCACAGAGCATTGCAAGACGGTGTCCGGACTTATTAACTTTTTTGAGTCACTTACAATATTTGGGGGAGACACCATGACTGCACCAACTACTTCTTCGAGAAAGAGGCACGTTCATACTTTAGCTACCCAACTGGAAGGAGGCATGACTTTCTATCAATCACAGATTCCATTTCCCTTTTTTGTCTTTGATTATGATGACTTGAGGGATATTGCTGGTCCTCATAAAGATGTTGTTGTCATATGAGCATCCATTGGGGGCATTGACATAAGACGAATTTTGGTGGACACCGGAAGTTCTACTAATATTCTCTTTTTAATGCTATTCTGGGGAGATCTTGGCTCTCCAAGATGCATGCTGTGGCTTCAACAGTCCACCAATTCTTGAATTATGTTGTGCAAGGACAAGTGGGAGTTGTTTGAAGCAGCCAAAAAGTAGCAAGAGAGTGTTATGCAACAACACTGACTCCTCAGACGTTGGGGGTAGTCCGGATCAATGAGGAATAGCAATTTGAGGGGCCCTCTGGGGGAGAGGGTGAAATTGATGACCCTAGAGAGACCCCTGGTGTTTTAATATCAATTAAAGAAGTTGAAATTCACTCTATGGCTGAAGGAAAAAGTGTCAAGATAGGATCCAAGATGACACCAAAGTTGAAGGGTAAAATGTTAGATTTCTCAAAAGACCATCTACATGTCTTTGCTTGGTGCAATGCTGATGTTATCGGAGTACCAGCAGACATTATATCACACTAATTATCCATCCGAAGGGACGTAACACTTGTTGTACAAAAGAGGAGAGCATTTTCTAAGGAAAATGCTGATGTCATAGTTCAAGAGGTTGATCGACTTACTAAAATTGGACACATAAAGGAATCTCAATACCCTTTATAGACAGCCAACCCGGTGTTGGTGAAAAAGATAAATGGTAAGTGGCGTATGTGCATCGATTTCACAGATCTCAACAGAGCTTGCCCAAAAGATTTATATCTGGTCCCCCGAATTGATCAGTTGGTGGACTCTACATCTGGAAACAAGCTGTTGTCCTTTATGGATGCCTTCTCCGGGTATAATCAGATTCAAGTAGATCCGAAGGATCAAGAACATACCACATTTGTTACCGATAAGGGCCTTTATTGTTACAAGGTGATACCGTTTGGGTTAAAATTGTTGGGGCTACTTATCAAAGGTTGGTAAACAAGGCTTTTGCTGATCAAATTAGAAGAAACATGGAATTTTACATCGATGATATGATGGTGAAAAGTGTAGACGAAGAGCTACACTTGGCAGATCTCCGAGAAACTTTTACTAACTTGGTGAAAGTAAATTTAAAATTGAACCCAGAAAAGTGTGTCTTTGGAGTACAGTCCGGGAAATTCTTGGGGTATTTGATAAGTGAGAAAGGGATACAGCCTGATCCGGACCAACTTAATGCTTTACTACAAATGGAGCCTCCTCGAAATGTTAAAGAGGTACAACGATTGACCGGGTGGTTGGCTGCACTACACCGTTTTATTTCAAGGTCTTCGGACAGGTGCGCCCCATTTTTTCAAACTCTGAAATGTGGAAAAGATTTCAATTGGTCCCCACAGTGTGATGAGGTCTTCGATGAGATTAAAAAGCACTTGTCTTCCCCCAAGACTTTGTTTAAACCAATTGATGGAGAGACCCTCTTCGTATACTTGGCCGTCTCTGATTGTGCTATAAGTGCAGTGTTGGTAAGGGAAGTAGATAATTATCCTCGACCGGTGTATTATATCAGCAAAAACTTAATAGATGCAGAAAAATGGTATTTGAAACTTGAAAAATTAGCACTAGCCCTGGTGATTGCTGCGAGGAAGATGTGACCCTATTTTTAGGCCCATTCTATCATTGTTCGGACGTATTTTCCTTTAAAAAATGTTCTCCAAAAGGCCGACATTTCGAGTAGAATGACCAAGTGGTCAGTAGAACTAGGAGACTACGATATTGATTTTGTCCCTCGAACAGCAGTCAAAGCCCAAGCTGTGGCTGATTTCTTAGTTGAATTTCATTCAGACAGGGATATTAAATAAGCAACCGGGGTAAAAGATAAAAAAATATGGGTTATTCGGACTGATGGTGGATCAAGTACCATGGGTTGTGGTGCTGGGATATGTTTAACCTCTCTGTACGGTGACAAAATGTACCAGTCTATATGTTTTGCCTTCAGGGCTTCCAATAATGAGTCCGAGTATGAAGCGGTTGTAGCTGGCTTGAAGTTAGCTCTCATCTGTGGAGCCAAAAGGGTCAGGTTAATGAGCGATTCTCAGCTTCTTATCCAGCATGCACAAGGTCAGTCAGAAGCCAAAAAAGAGCAGTTGATTAAATATTTATTCATCCTCAAAGAAGTGGCACTCAATTTCAAAAGCGTCACTTATGAGCACATATCCCGAACGGAAAATACGCTAGTAGACTCATTGGCAACCATATCCTACTCTGAGTCATACCATTGAATACATGTGCAAGAATGCCCATCCATTCAAATCAATCCGGATAAGGAAGAAGAAAGTTTGAATATACAGATAAAACAACCCCAAGATTGGAGATTTCCTCTCCTTCAATATCTCTCAGATGGCATCTTACCTCCGGAAAAAGCAGTAGCAAAGAAAATAAAATACAAGGCTCGTGGTTTTGTCATCCTAAGATATGTTCTTTATAAAAAAAAATTATAGTAAACCCCTCTTGCGATGTTCGGGGATCGATGAGTCTCAAATAGTGCTATCCGAATTACATGATGGTGAGGGATCAGCACAGTGTGGATTCAGGTCCCTAACTAGAAGAGTTTTGTTAGATGGGTACTATTGGCCTCTATAATGCAAGATGCCAAAGAGTTGGTAAAAGAGTGTGATCCATGCCAACAATATAGTAATGAAATTCATACTCTGGTTGTCCTTTTAGAGTCAATTTCTGAGCCAATACCTTTTGCTCGATGGGGGCTGGATTTGGTGGGACCTCTACCCATGGCGTCCAGGGGGTGTAAAACTATAATTGTTGCCATTGATTACTTTTCAAAGTGGATCGAAGCAGCCCTATTGGCAGGAACTACCTCGAAATTTGTTATCAAATTCATCATGTCTAACATTTGTTGCAGATTTGGAGTTCCACAGGAGATAACTACAGACAATGAGCCACAATTCGACAACAAGGAAATCGAGAATTTATGTGCCTCTAGAGGCATTCAACACTGCTTCTCTTCTCCTTTCCACCCACAGGCAAACGGTCAAGTTGAAGTGACTAACAAGACTATACTGTCCGGTCTTAAAAAGAATTTAGAAGGGATTTCTGGAAAATGGCCAAGTTATCTACAAGAAGTCTTATGGGCTTACCGGACCACTCTCGGGGTTGCAACACAAGAGTCTCTTTTTACCTTAGTATATGGGATGGATGCCATAGCTCCCATTGAGGCTACTCTTCCTTTCTTTTCTGTTCATAATTTTTCCGAACACGCTAACGAAGTGGCAGTCAGAGGCCAGCTTGACTTAATGGAAGAAAGAAGAGTTAAGGCTCACCTTAGAGCCGCACACTATCAAAGGTTGATGAGAAGCAGGTTTTCTTCTAAAATTAAGAGAAAGGATTTCCAACCAGGGGATAAAGTATTGAGGAAAGTCTTCGTACACACCAAGGAGAAGTAGTTCGGCAAGCTAGCTCCAACTTGGGAAGGACCCTATGTGGTCAGTGAAAAGCTTAAGCCTGGGACATACCGGCTCAGAAGGATTTTGAATCACCCCTGGAACATTGAGCATCTCCGGTTGTACTTGGAATAAAAGCTATGTAAATATTTGGGGCCATACTCTTTCCTCCCTGGTGGCTCGGGGAGGTTTTAATGAGGTGTCTGGTCTTTTTTATAAAATATGATGCCTTCTTGAAAGATTCAGAGTGTTTCAATTTATAGTTTTCTTTGAAATTTTTTATGGCAGACCAGATTAAATTGGTGGAGTGATGACTACTTAAACATTTGTCATCGGAGAATTTAAACACTCTCACTTTAAAATACTTTTAAATTAACTAAGGGTTGTTTAAACATTAGCCACCAAAGTTGAAAAACTATGAAACAATGCAAGAGTTGTGTAAAATGAAACTACCCATTAAGTTGTACGAAATGCCTTGGCCATCCAAGGACTTTGAATTCTCAAAACAGAAAGGTTTATCCGGACAAGGGCCGAACATGGTTATAAAAAATACCTTGGCCATCCAAGGACTTTGGTTCAATCACAGAAAATTAAAAAGATAGTTGATACTTTAAGACTGAGCTTTCTTAGATGGCTCAGCCTCACTCGGCTTCTTCTTCTTTGGGTCATCATCCGGACTCTCCCCAATCTTTTTCTCTTCATCGGTTGTGTCATCCCAGCCACTGGAGTAGTTATGCTTATCATCATCAACCATGGTATGATGGGGAAGGTCTTCGTATTCCACGAATCGCCATAAATCTCCCAGTGTCCTCTTCAGAAAATTTTCATGAAAGAGCAGGACCATATCTGACTTGACTTCGGCATACCTTTCCTCCTGAGAATCTATCACCTCGTTGGTATAAGCATCAATCCTAGCCTGGATTGTTTTCTCTTGCTCCCTTAACAAGTCATCTTTTTCTTGTTCAGCCTTGGACGCAATGTTTTCAAGTGAGATCTTGTCATTGGTTAGGGTCTGAATGGTGCTATCTTTGGCCCTCACCTCCTCTTTTGAAGAAGAGAGGTTTCTTTCCAGATCAGATTGCTTCAATTGGAGTTCTTTGACAACTCCCTCCGAAGTGGCCAGCCTGGTGGCCAAGTCCTCCTGACGTTTCTTCAACTCCTCATTCTCTTTCTTCAATGCCTCAGCATTTCGGTTGGCACTAAGGAGGTCACTAGACAGCTTCTCTTTGTCAGAGTTGAGGGTATTGATGATGGTTGACTGATTGCGCACTTGCTTCGCTAAGGTAAGCACTGGCTGGATATTGCTTAGTAAGGAATAGGTGATAATGTCTCTCTCACTCGAAACAGAAAACGACCTGCCATTGAAGGTGATGATATTCGAAGAGCTTGGGGGGAGGTAGGGTCCAGCAAAATCATCCTTAGCGAAGTCTTCAAAGTAAAGACCTATCCCTTGAAGCCCTGTGATGTCAACACCATCAATGTTGATGTCCCCTCCGGCACCCTCTCCGGTATGAAGGTTGATAAGGAAGAATAAAAGACAAGGAGAAAAGTGTGAAGAAGAAACTTGACAAGAGAAAATAGCATAGGAAAAGTGTGATAGGAGGAAAACGCATAGAGAAAACTGTGTGAGGACTGAATTGTACAAACTATATAAAGAGATGGCCAGAATAGGAAGAAACTAAAATATTGGGACTAAAATATATAATTAACCAAAGTTAAAGCGTGTGGGGTCCGCAATTGTACTATAAAAGGACCACACACGCTTCACAAATCCCGAGATGAATAATATGATACTTTCTCTCTCTACTTAACCTAAAAACTCTCGCTTTCTCTCTCTAAAATTGACACTAAGAGATTTATGTATCACTGAATTGTCACTAAGTAATCCTCGTATCGCATAATCACCCCTGGACTTTCTTGAAACTCTTCAGTGGCGCCGTCTGTGGGAAACGAAAATCGCTCTGACGATAATCGCTTCCTGGAAATAATTCCTATTCCGAGGAGAACTATGGAGGGCCAAGGGGGCGAGTTGGTTAACAATTGCGAGGAGAGCCTGGTGGGAGATGACTACCAGAACGATATGGAGTACGAGGGACTAGGGGGCCAGCGAGTCGGAAATACCTTTGACGACTCAGATCTGTTGGCTCAGAGAAATGAGTTGCTGCTAGAAATCGAAAGGTTGAAAGCAGAGAAGAACCTCGTACAGGAGAATCTTCGATCCGAGATAAGGAGGGAGCCGGTTAGCGAAAAGGAAGATCGCGAAACTGAACTTCGTCCCAAGAAAAGGGACGATCGGTACCGGGGAGGCGAGCGGCAATCTCCGATGAGAAGAGAGAGGCGACATGTGGATTCAGCTTACCTGAGTGACTACTCTCGATATTGCTCGTCGGATTCGTCCCCGCGAAAATACCACAGAAAGAAAAAATATGATCGCGGGCACACCGATTTCCGAAGAGGAAGAAGTTCTGAGAGGAAATCTCCAAGGGAGAAGGGTCACCACGCTCGAGGTGGCAAACGATACTATGAACAAGAAAAGTATGCTGAGAGGAAAGAGGATAGGGTCCCTCGAACTTTGGAATGGCAGCACCAGTATACTCTGCCGTCCGAGGAAGGCTTGTACTTTCCAAATAATGACAACTTAATATCCGAAGTTTATCGTGCGGGTCACAATTGGAGAGCCTCCCCCTGTCCCCGGACATTTTGGTGGGAAATCTTCCGAAGCAGTTTGATATTTCGAAGCTAGAAAAATTTGATGGGACACAGGATCCGGATAATCACATTGAGCAATTTAAGAATTTTATGATCAATTTTGACGACGATGATAAGCTGCTGCGCAGAGCATTTTCTCAAACTTTTAAGGGAGTAGCATCTAAGTGGTACAACAGGCTACCTCAGGGCTCGATAAATTTTTTTGATATGTTCTAGAACATCTTCAGACAACACTTTGTGGGGAGCAAGAAGTTCAGAGCTAACGGAGATACGATCATCTATTGCCGACAGAAGGTGGAGGAGAGCCTCAAAAATTACACTAATCGCTTTGTTAAAACGAAAACGGATATGGAATACTGCAAGGATTCAGTGGCGCTTGCAGCTTTCAGGATGGGCTTGCTCCCCGGGTTGTTGAAGGATACGGTGGCAAAAAGTCAGGCGATGACTTTTGGAGCATTGCTAGATCAGGTTGAGAAGAGGATCCTGGTGGAAGAGACCCAGGCCTCGGAGAAAGGGTCGGGGGATCAGTTGGACCAGAATCAATTTCAAAGGACTGAGTCGAACAACCAGGGCCCTCGTTCGAATGTTCAGACCAAAAGTACGGGTCAATATCCTCCAAAGCAAAAGTCGAACCCGCAGTACTATGGCAATCAGCAAAACTACAATCAAGGAGCGAGACTCATGTCAAACAAATGGGTTCGAGCTGACTATTTCGCGGAGTTGACAGAAAATGTTGCTGCAATATTCGACAAGGCAAAATCTACGGTCCCGTTCAGAAAGCCTTTTCCCATACAGACTTCGAGGGAAAGCAGAAGTGTCAATAAATATTGCAAATATCATGAGAATATTGGGCACGACACCAAGGATTGCATAGCTTTGAAAAAAAGGTACAAGCCCTGATTGAGAATGGAATGTTGTTAGAATTCGTCAAAAAACACTCCCAGAAAAATGTCGTGGTGAAAGCTGTCTCAAAGAACACTAACACAGCCATGGTGATTTCTGAAGGGGTCGACGACTTTGACATCGAGCAAGAGTATTTAGATCCCAAAGCAGGGAGGAACAATGTGAACTTGGTGGAATAAGAAATTCTGAAGGGGAGAGTGGACAGCCTTTGTGCGTTCTTCGATTCTTTGGCAATTTTTGGGGGAGACACTATTGCGGGAAATTCCAACAGCTCCCAAAAAAGGCACATAGTTAACCTGACCACCCAGGTTGAAGCGGGAGTGTCAGCACAAATGCACTGATCGCCTTCCCCAATTATTTGTTTCGATGATGATGATATGCGAAATGTTGCAGGCCCTCATGAGGATGCGGTAGTGATTGTGGCAGGCATATCTGGTGATCAAATTCAGAAGATACTCATCGACACGGGGAGCTCCGCGAATATATTGTTTATGAGTACTTACCGACGAATCTCTGACCCGCCTGTTATCCGAAGATCCGACAGGACTATAGTGGGCTTTACTGGCGCTACAACAGTGGTGGTTGGAGAGTTTCAGTGTGTGGTCGAGTTGGGTCGTGGACCATTTATGAAAGAAGTGGAGGTACTTTTTATTATGGTTGACGCGCCAACATCGTATAATGTTATCCTGGGTCGCTCTTGGTTGTCTCGGATGCATGGCGTAATCTCCACAGTGCATCAATGCTTGAAATACATGGTCGGGAACAATATTGGGATAATCCGAAGTAGCCAGAAGATGGCACATGAATGTTACCAGATAGCCCTGTCCTCCAAGGGGGTTCGGGGGGAAACTTCAGACCAAGCATAACAATTATTTTTACCAAAGCAGGGAGGAACAATGTGAACTTGGTGGAATAAGAAATTCCGAAGGGGAGCATTCTTCTGCTTGAGTAGGGTCGGTTGGGTCAACTGAAGGTAGAAACTCCGGAGCCCAGAGAGAAACTTCATCTTCCTTGGAGGTTTTCTTTTTCTTGGCGTCCATGTCCCCACCTTCTGCTCCCCGTTTTTGGTTTTTTTTTAAAGTCTTTTGGGGTTTTGAAGACCCAACTACTTCTTTGGTGCTTTCGTGTTCCACCACTTGCAATAAGGCAACATCAATCTTCCTTTGATCTTGTCCCTGTGGGTTTGTTGGGACAACTTCCTCCACCTCGGTAGGATTGGCCTCAACCACACCTTGCTTGGCCTTAACTTTCTTGCCCTTCATTTTGCTCGGGGCTTTAACTCTGCCCGACAAGACCAATTTCCCATCTTTTCCCTCTGTCTTCCGGAGAGGGTGGAGTAGTTAATTCCTCCCAAGACAAGTCCCTCCGGTCGGTTGTATTCCAAAGATAGGATCTTTTTAAATTGCCTCCGATAAAACAGTTGTGGAAACGGTTTCCCCATTTTTCAGTATCCCAAGCATTTAGCTTGGCGCAAGTAGTCTGCCCGACCTCTAAGTAATCATTGAAATCCTTGGTCAGCACTGCCAAAAAACAAAAGAAGAGGAATTTTTTTTTAAAAAAAATGTTATAAACAAAAGTAGAAGTATGTAATGAGATTTTTACCATCACTTCGCCATCTGCTGGTAAGCATGCTTGGGTTGACACCAGCTTTGATTTTCTTCCCATTCTCCCAGGCACCGCTGATGAACATAAATTGAGTTTTTCAGCTTTTCTCCGACTCAAGTAAGTCATCCACCGCCTTGTAATCGTCGCTCATGTTAAAGTGATAGAAAGGGATGACATGGTTTCTGGAGAGGCTTGCTACAGCAGCGAATTGCTCCATCGGAAGAAGAATTCCGGAGAGCATGGAAGCCATGATACATGCCATAAGGGTGAACCAGGCATTAGGGCTTAGTTGACTTGGGCAACACTTTATTAGATGGAAATATCTTACTATTTTTGGGTCTAGGGGAAACCTAAGCCCCCATTTAAATAAATCCGTGTAGAAAACTATCTCACTGAGTTTGCAATCCATGGGTGTCTCCGGATCAATTGGTATTCTCACTTTAACATTTTCCGGAAGCCCCCACTTCGTCTTCATCCGGCCAAGTTCAGCTGTATGAATAAAAGCATAATTGATTTTCTGCATGGATAGCAGATATTTTACACTTACTTTGTGGAAACAAGACCCCACTTTTTCCTACAAGGCACTCCGGCAGGTCCGGATGCTTTAAACACACTTTCTCTTTGCCTTTGCTCTTCTTGGTGATGACAGTCTCGCTTGTTTGCCCGAAGATATCAGTCTCAAAAGGGGCTTCTTCGATGCTGTCCTCCATTACATCTTCCATTACATCTTTCATTACCATGGAAGGATTGTCAGCTATTTTTGGGAGAGAAGAGCTAGTGGTTGGCTCAGTAGGCCCTCCGGATTGTTGAGCATTCTTCTCCTATTGTGGCCTAGAATCTGTTGGGGCTCAGATCCGAAGGTCTCTTTCCGGAGGCTTGAACTGGTAGCCTCTGGACCGGACAGCTTGTTCTTGGGAATATTAACGGGTACTTCTGACCCTGTAGTCTTACTCTTAGTACCAGACTTAGAAGGCGTGGATTTTAGAGGTTTAGGTTGTGTTGTAGCAGTCTGCCCTTTCACCAGACGACCCCTTTGTCGATCTACTAGCTTCTCTGGGGAAATATCAGCATCTGATCCCATAACAATGAATGGGGAAGGTTTCCTAAGGCTTGCAACCGCTTGTTCTGGTTCAACAACGTGCTCTGACTCTTGAACCGATGAGCCTGAAGCGATTGGAGAAAGATTGGGCTGGAATAACCTTCTGGGTTTAGAACTTTTGGCAGAAGATGAACCCCGATCAGGCTCCGAGTTTGGTGTATCAGACTTGTCGACAGGAGAAACAGGGAGGCCCGCAACAATGCCCTTTTATCTTTCGACTTTTTGAGCTTTATCTAACTCCTACAAATTGAGCCACCCACCTTTTACTAGGGCGTTTCTTGCTGTGAACATACACTCACAACAAAAGAAGGGTTTTTTAAGAGGTAAAGACTTTGAAGATTAACAGAGTAGAGAGAATGAAGATGGTAAAACAGTTAAAAGTGGACTAATTTATACTAAAAGAACAAATGATGCTTTGATACCTAGGAGAATACGAAAAGATAGGTGTAATGATTAAAGACGTCGCTGATGTCACCAAAATTAATTAAGGGGTTGCTTTTCAAAGCAAGTGGAAGCGCCTTTCTAGGAGAAAAACGACCGGTGAGGCGAATCAGAGAAGGACACGTGTCCCACTGTCTCTGGCAAAACCGTTCAGCTTCTAAGGGTTTCAATCAGTCCGAATAAAGTCGTTACACATTTCGAAATGTCTGGACATAGTTATGGGTACACTTGAACTATTTTTTAGGTCCTGTTAAAGGCCTCTGAACATCACCTAAAAAAGGGGCTACTGATGAGTCTGGATTTTCTCACCACTCACTGAGGGAACCGGACATGGGCAATTCGGACAAAAACCACCCACTGAACCATCCAAACAAGACTAATGTATTAAAACCTAAATCACTTCATGACTAAGCTAATTACTTACTTGCTTAAAGATTAATGGATCATTGAACTCGACCCGAATTCATAAGTTAACCCGAAAGCCCATGTGGCCCATAATTAAGGGTATAAATACCCAACCACTTTCATTAATGAGGGTAAGGAACATTAAATACAACCAGACATCTCAAATCTCTCACTACAATCTATCCAAACATTAAATACCCTTGAAACATCACAAAACTCTAGACAAAATTACCCTCAGTTGAATATAATCCGCACCATATGGTAACAAAGCCTATGGCTCTTATGATTTTAGACCAGTTTCTTGCTGCAATGTAATCTACAAAGTAATTTCTAAAATTCTTAAAAATAGGATAAATGACTTATTGTCTTCCCTGAGCGAATCTTCTCTATTCACCTTTATCATGTGTCATAATATCTATGATAACATTATTTTGTCCCAAGAACTTATATGGGGCTATAATACCAACAAAAAAGGCATAGAGCGACTCTCAATATCGATCTTATGAAATCTTTTAACAACGTCCGTTGATGCATTCTCCTCGACGTATTAGTAATCATAAATTTTCGTTCCAAAATTATTTTTTGGATCTTTTAATGTATATTAACCCATCTTACTATATAAATATTAATGACAACGCCTTTGGACCGTTCCAAGGCAAGAGAGGCCTCCACCAAGGTAACCCCATTTCTTCTATTATTTTTGTCATCATCGTGAAATTTCTCTATAATATCCTTGAGGAGAAAAGTTATAACCCCTCATTTAACTTCCACTATAAATGTCACAAACTCAAAATCATCAATCTCTGCTTCGTAGATATGATATAAATACTTTACGGATTTCTAATCTAACTTATTGAACTATGAAGTTAAATCATCCTATAATAATGCGGAATAAATACTTACATGATGTAGACATTCTTTGATCTTCAGATTCCTGACTTAGAGCAGATGATCGGCGATCCTTTGCTAGGTTATTGATTCTTCAAAGAGATGACAACCAAAACACACTTTTGTAATTGATTCGAAGGAAGAATCAATTTGTTTTTCTTAAATGATTTTCTCTCTCTGTATTTTCTTTCTCTTTCTTTCAAGAATGAGAAACTCATTCTTATATAGAACTGAAGTGAGAAAACGGTTCTTCATTAAGTAATTGTTTGTAACTTCCAAAGATTTACTTAACGAAGACCAGTAACAGTTCTTCTCTCTTAATTGTCTGTAACTTCCAGACGGTTACTTAATGAAGACCAGTAACGGTTATTCTCTTTTAATTGTCTGTAACTTCCAGACAGTTACTTAATGAAGACCAGTCCTTATTAAATTGCCACTCTTAGGGACCATAACCCGGTATTATTTTGTTTTACAAAATAACCCCAAAACTTTATGTTTTGCTTAAGTTGTTTATTTCCAAATCCAATCATTCACAGTATTCGGAATTAAACCTGGTATCTATACAATTACCTCCATGATACATATTTTATCTACTAGTCTGTTCTTTTCTTTATGATTACTTTTATTGGACTAATATTACGATAGTTCAATACATCGATACGACATGTGACGGTCCAACTTAATGGAGAAATTCCAACAATCTCCCACTTGGATCATCATATGCTACTATAGGATGCATCCACTTAATGAACGTTCTAAATTTCTATCGTCACATAGATAACCTTAATAATCTCGTAAATGACTATTAACGACATAGGACTAACGTCATCATCAATGCATTTCAAGCCGCAAATAGATGCATCAGTAATCACGATATTGCAACAATCAACTACATGGATCTATCATGGTGCATAGCATAAGAATAGTATGAAATGTAATCTTACATATCTATTCTTAACTAGTCCCACTTAATTGGAGGTCTACTTACAGCAGAGTACGAATAATCAAATACAAGAGCACACTGAAAACTTGTATATAAATATGTTTGCATTAATGACCGCGAATATCATAATACAAACAAATTTAATAGCTTAATACAAACTCCCACTGAAACTAATAATCCTCTAAGTACACAACACCCATGTTAATGGTGTGTTCAATAAAAACTTTAGGTACTAATGCCTTCGTAAGAGGATCTGCTAACATTGAGTTTGTCCCTATGTGCTCCACACTAATTTGACCACTCTGTACTCTCTCTTTAACAGATATGAACTTGATATCTACATGTTTGGACTTAACCGAGCTTCTATTACTGTTTGAATACTGAACTGCCGAGTTATTGTCACAATATAATCTAAGGGGTTTTTCTATCCCTTCTATGATTCGCAGTCCCGTGACAAAATTTCGCAGCCAAAGCGCCTGATTGGATGCCTCGAAACAAGCAACAAATTCCGCAGCCATAGTGGAAGATGCAATGAGTGTTTGTTTAACACTTTTCCACGATATTGCACCTCCCACTAAAAGGAATATAATTCCTGAGGTTGAACGACGAGAATCCTCACATCCGGCGAAATCCGAGTCGGAATACCCTATGACCTCCAATTTATCCGACTTCTTATATGTTAACCTGTGATGTTTTGTTTGTTGCAAATACCGGAGAACTCTTTTGACTGCTTTCCAGTGTTCCATCCCCGGATTACTTACGTATCTCCCTAACACACCCACCACAAAAGCAATGTCTGGTCGTGTACAAACTTGAGCATAAATCAGACTTCCAACAGCCGAAGCATATGGAACCTTTTGCATTTTCTCAATCTCAAGTTTTGTCTTTGGGCATTGCTTAAGGCTAAAATTTTCACCTTTTGATATAGGGGTTTCCTTTCCTTTGCTGTTAGCCATCCCGTAACGTTGTAACATACTCTCAATATACGCCTTTTGTGATAAACTCAAAATTCCATGGGATCGATTCCTGTGAATTTGAATTCCTAACACAAATGATGCATTACCAAGATCTTTCATATCGAATTTGTCCGAAAGAAATTTCTTGGTCGTATGTAACAATTCCTTATCGTTCGTGGCCAATAATATGTCATCAACATACAGCACTAGAAATATGAATTTACTCCCACTGAATTTTTGATACACACAATCCTCTACCGAATTTATCTCGAAACCAAATGAGACAATAACTTCAAGGAATTTGTGATACCACTGTCGAGACGCTTGCTTGAGACCATAAATAGATTTCTTCAGTTTACATACCGTCGACTTTGGATCACCAGAGACAAAGTTTTCAGGTTGTAACATATAGATCGTTTCCTCAATGTCTCCATTAAGAAAGGCGGTCTTTACATCCATTTGATGGAGCTCATGGTCGAAGTGTGCAACTAATGCCATGATTGTCCGAAAAGAATCCTTCGAAGAAACTGGAGAGAAGGTTTCTTTAAATTCAATCCCTTCACGTTGAGTAAAACCCTTAGCTACAAGTCGCGCTTTATGCCTCTCCACATTACCCTTAGAATCCCGTTTGGTTTTAAAAATCCATTTGCAACCAATCGGCTTCTTTCTTTCAGGTAATGGAACAAGCTCCCATACTGCGTTATCTTGCATTGATTTAAACTCTTCGTTCATTGCTTTAATCCAGAAGTGAGAATCAGAACTTTTCATGGCTTCACGAACACTTAAAGAGATCGTTTTCTGTTGAACCATAAAATTCTTCATGTTCTTGAATATACACTATATAGTCCGAAGATATAGCGCTCTTTCTTTCTCTAGTAGATCTACGCAAAGGCATAATTTCTTCATTTTGCACTTGAACTTCTTGAGGAGATAGAGTTTGTTCTTCTTGAACAACTTCATTTTGCTCCATTGAAACAACATCCATAGGAGGAAGATTAACATCATCTTGAGTATCTATATGTTCTAACGAATCTGAAGTGATGATTGGCCTTCATGGTTCAATAAGTTAGATTAGAAATCCGTAAAGTATTTCTATCAAGTGGTATCAGAGCCAGGTTCCGATCCTTGAGGAGAAAAGTTATAACCCCTAATTTAACTTCCACTATAAATGTCACAAACTCAAAATCATCAATCTCTGCTTCGTAGATAATCTGTTTATTTTCATCAGATTCGACCCCAACTCCACTAATTTGACTAATAATGGCTTTAAAGAGCTTGCCACCCTCTCGGGCATATGTATCAACCATAGTAAAAGTTAAAAATTTATTTCCATAATTAATGACTTTACCACTCACACAATCACCTATATATTAGGCTATTTTACCACGAATCTATACATATTTCTAACAGCATTACCTCTCGTATTACCTTATTGACCTATAAATATATTTCTTACGTAGGGGGGGGGGGGGCTCCAATTAATTGAAGTTTTCATATTTGTTAAACAACTTTACTGGACCTCTATATTTATTCTCCATTTTATAATTCTTAACAAAATCTCTCAACTTCTCCGTCGTTTTTTATGGTATGGCTCAACCACGAGAGGGTGACCTTGAGATTTCCAACCTTAAAGTTTGTAATCGGATATCCGCCCTTAAACACATTCGGTCTATTTTAAGTGGCAAATCCACTTTAATTTGGTGTGACTATATCTAATTTGAGAAATTCGGTAACAAGAGCATATTAAATCTCTCAATAGGATCCTCTCATAGTTGAGGCTATATAAAAAAAAAATTCTTAACTTAAGACCGACCACCACTAAAATATACAAATTAGAAATAACTAATAGCGCTTCCATTTTCCTTTTAATTTTCCTCTTAACATTCTTGTCTTTAAGTTTTTAGTGGACCAATATGGTCATAGTATTTTTTGTTATGCTAAAATACACATGAATAGTAAGGTTAGCGATATCATCTTAAATAACGCATGTAATTTGCATGTTCAGATATCAGATCTCATCATCTTTATTTATAAGAGATTGGTAATTTTATCACTCTCCTCCTCGTTCCTTCAAATAACGCATGTAATTTGCATGTCGTCTGGCTCATTAGATATTATATGTGACTCAAGTATGTAATACTGAATTATTTGCTTATAGACTTACCCGTGTTAGTGGTCGGCCTATAATTCCAAATAATTATGCAGAAATAGCTCATCTATCTTTAACAGTCTTAAAGAACAATAATAAATAAGTTTTTTTTTGTATTCCACTATTAATAACATAAGAGAATCGTGTACAAAAAAATATTTATAAATTGTACACATTACTGAGTGTAAATAACAGAAAATAATATACAATTGTTTTTACATAATCAAATACTACTCTCTCACATACATATACATTATGTATTTAGACTTTTGTTAGGTATGAAACTGATATATTATTAATGGATGTAGATTTTTTTCTACTCATAACCTAAGTACAACTTAATTTAATTAAATACTATAATTTTAAATATTTTTTGTAATAAAATTTATCATGAAACTACCAACTTCCAACTTATATAGTTTTTGTGATGATTAAAGTTTTTAGGTAAAGCTGATGCATTTATCAGTAGCATGTTTGATAGTTTTTCGTTATTCGAACGACAGACTAGTACAATGCCATCTTGTTTTACACTGGAAATAAATATGATTAAGTAAATGATGTAGTTAGGATTTATACAATCATTAAAATGTACATATTACCTTTTCTTCCATTATCTCTTCAAATAAGCTTTGTACTTTATTTTGTTGTCTCAAACTCGCTTCTCCTACCCATCGTAGGCATCTTTTTTTTTTCGGAGGGAACCCGCAGCCGCTACTCAGAGTGCAATGAGTGCGCACAGGGTAAACCCTCAGTCTGACGCGATAGCCTGCAAACCAACGCCAGAAGGTAAACCACACAAGGTGACAGGCTCAGCCGAGAAAGCGTATGCAGAGGGACTCGAACTCATGACCTTTTGGTTATAAGAATGCCATGCTCAACCAACTCGACTACCCCTTGGGGGCAATCGTAGGCATCTTGGGAAATCATTATGCGATACTCGTATTCTTGTGTGCTCCAAGAAAAAAAACTGCACATGTTAAATCAAATAAGGATAACTTATCAGTATAACAGTAAAAAAGATTAGTATACTCATAATTATATAAAATAATTTATATATTTTACTTGCAATTAAAAGCTGCACACATCCCACTGTTCTAGCTAAATTGCTTTTGTATTTTTTCTTGATTAAGTCGGTTAGTTTGTGAACAATTAAATCAACCCAATTGTACTTGTATAGTCTAGGGAACTCATTTTCTATAAATCGTGCAAGAGCTTCCAACAGATTTTCCCCTAAAGTAGTGGATAAAATAATGTGAGACATAAGTACATGACTAGCATTATACCTACATCTTTCACAGCTTCTTCGTTATCCAATTTGGCAACCTCTTCAATCGTTTCCTTTAACTTCTTCTTTGGTGAGATGTTGGAGTTCTTGCCTATGCAATACTTCCGCGAAGTAAGTTTGTAATATATGAGATTCTTTTGTGTTTTTATTGAGTTTTCTGCCATTGAAAACTCTGATTTTCTTTTCCCAACAGTCCAACCTATATATCACCATTGCATCATTTTTTGTTAGATGCACTAGCTCCCCCCCAAAGATAAAACCATCCTTCATTTGGTCATACCTTTTAATAATCTTGATCGTCAACTCCAAGATTTTAGAATATGTAATTGACCGTCAATCTTAAAAATCTGGTTTAAGAGATTGTAAAAGGGAGTGGGGTTTGTAGCGTCAATATACTTTTTTGTAATTCCAGAATTTCGGCACATTTTAAATACCGATTATAGACTTGATCGAAATATCGTGGGTTGACGGACTGGTTATATTTTTTTTAGGACTTCTTGTTCTCTTTGGAGCGCAAGATTTTGTTCGAGTCATTTTCAAAACCTGTTGACAAAGAAATAAACAATTTTTGGATAAATAACAATAATATTAAACCTAAGACAAACACTACTATTGTCACAACTTTTAAGATAATTTTAAGAGTTCTTGTAGCGTGAAACCTATTGGACTATTGTTTTTTAAAATGGACAGCTTTGTCTCAACCGAGTTAGTTAGATGCAACATATAGACTTTAAGAAAAGAGACCAACATCTCAAAAACTTTCTTGCAGCTTCAGGGAATGAACCACTTGTACTTTTTAAGTAAAGCACTAATCCTCTAAAAAGTATACAATTAACAGGAAAAAAGAGATACTATTCTACCACATCTGTAACATAAATAGTCATGGTTATAAAAGTTTAACCTAAGCAAAAAATCAACACAACAACTCAGTCCTCAGTTTCTAAGCATCCAAAAATAATCAACACTAGGTGAAGCCAAACCAACACGAAATAGAACATCAAACGATTACAACATATAAGTGAACTAGACATGCATAGAATCAATCGATATCTGGAGATAACTATTGATGCTGTGTAGAGCTTGGGGTTTTGCCGTCTTTATCGTTCGATTCAAGCCATCTCTAGAAACTAACTAATAAAAAAAATCAGATTAAAATTTAGTATTATACCTTAATCGATTGTCTGTCGATAACAAGTAGAGGATTTCAATTTACCATCTCATGACTAAGGTTTACAATCCATTTTGTTTTATGTTTTTGGGCGTTTGGCTAGTAGATGGGTGAGTTCGTAGCAGCAACTCAAGAATGTGATTTGGTAATTTAACACAGTAATTGATCTTCGGCCGACAACGATTTGAACCGATTTATAGCCATTTGAAACTTCACAGATTTGTTTGTATTTCCAATAAAGAGATTGTTCTGAAAATCAGGAGACAATTATATCATTTATTATATTCCGTACATTAATAAAAAAATAAAAAAATAAAATGTATTCAAGGAGAATTTTAAAATATTTTATACCCGAACTCATCCAAAAATAAAAGTAAGTGTTGAATAATGTTGGAATCGAGGACAAATCAAGATGACCCAAATCTTAGTATACAGATATCAAAACCGCGCCTTCGAGGGTTTAAAGCCGTCTCCTTTAACACTCCTTGCTTTCTCCGAATCACTCCTCAATCCTGCTTATGTCTATCTTTCTCTATATACTCTGTTCTGCTATTTACTTAGTTTAAGCTTCTTTCACTATCTGGGTTTGGAATTACAAGATCTAACCAATTGCTATTGAAGCTATTCACTTTCATTTCGAGCTAATTGCAGTTTTTCTCATCGAGGGTAATGATACATGTCTCCTCTTTAACAATCTCTAGATCATTGTAAGTATTTTTCTGTTCTCCATGTTTTATTCGTGTATTCGACACCGATCAATCTGCAATCTATCATAATCATGTTCGATTCTGCTTTTAATTCGACCGAAGAACATATTAGGGTTACTTTTAGGGCTTTTAAGTCTGCGAGTTAGATAGTGTATGATACTCAGAGAAGAAATCGGTTTCATATTTGTATCTTGGAGCTGTCAACGGTTATCCGGGACCGAGAATCGGAACCGTACCGATAATAACCAGAGAACGGATAAGAACCGGACCGAAAAATAGTCGAGTTCGCGGTTCCATCTGAAAAACAAAAATGAAACGAAACAAACAAAACCAATTTGAATCGAATCGGTAAGTTATAACCTAATACAGAATCGAATTGATAAAATTGATAAACCAGTAGAACCGAAAAAGAATCGGATCAGTAAAACTAGTAAACCAATACGAAACCGAATCGATAAATCAGTAAAACCGGTTAATTTATTATTATTGATTTTTTATACATTATATTTTCAAAACTAATAATTAATTACTCATTTTTAATAAACAAATCAAATATTAATTTTCTAAACTTTAATTTTTATATTATTTTTTTATTTTAAAAAATTGATTTTTTATTTTTATTTTTAAAATAGACAGGACCGAACCAAAACCGGACCGAAACCGAACCAAACTCGGACTGAACCGAATCGGATCGAACAGACCAGACCGGATCAAACCGAACCGAACCTTTAGCGGTCCGGTCTGGTTCCGAAATATTGAACCGAAAGCTTAGCGGTCCAGTCGGTCCGAACTGATAAGCTTAGCGGTCCGGTCCGGTTCCGGCGAAACCCGAACCGGACCGGACACATAAACACCCCTATTTGTATCATATAGTGTTGCATATGCAGTCTAATTCGGAACTTTAGTTTAGTGATATTGACTACCATTGTTTTTATATAATGTTGTTCAAATTCCAGAAATTTTGGAGCTTTAGCAGCACGCTATTCTTTGAGTTCTTGTTTTGATCATCCCCGCAAAAATTTCGTTAGACTAAGTAGAATGGAGAGTAATAACAAAGTCAGTTCGAGTGGTGGAAGAGGTGCCTTGATAGTTCTAGAAGGGCTGGATCGTAGCGGGAAAAGCTCACAGTGCGGTAGACTAGTGTCTTATTTGGAGAGTTTAGGACATGCCACTGAACTATGGCGGTTTCCTGACAGAAACACAGCTGTTGGTCAAATGATATCTTCGTATCTTTCGAATAAATCGCAACTGGATGATCGTACGATCCATCTTCTGTTCAGCGCAAATCGTTGGGAGAAAAGGTTTGCTTTTTTGTATGTACTTCTTATGCAAAGATTGATTCGTAAGGTGGCTTTGTTTATGTTGTTAGAAAATTTGTCCGGTTTTGGGTTCGCCCGTTCTTTCACTTAGAATTTGTTATAGATCACTGGCTTTCTGCCGCGTCGTCTGATTTAGGAAAGCAAAGGCGCAGAACAATAATTTAGAACTGTACGTTACTATATAACAAAATTTCGTATATTCGGCAGAAATGTTAGTACAAATGAGTTGGTAATCGAAGGCGTACCAACCAGGGTCTGTTCATAAAATTGTATTTCTACTTATCTGATCCGGAAACAGCCTTGACCCATTTCAGTTGTGATCCTTCGTCTGGGATCTGCCATTAATAATTCGGATTCTTATTCGTTGGTGACTCATGACAGACTAATCATTAAAGATTTGCCTGCTTGTTTATGAGTTAGAAAACTGAGAATTTGCGTTGGTGGGTTCGTTGGAGTTAGTTTATCATTCTTTTGAGTTAGAACTTAGAAATACAATATGATCTGGTATTATAAATCGCCTGATGATAAACCCTAAAAACCATCAATTTATTCGTAGATCATTGATGGAAACTAAGTTGAAAAGTGGAACCACGCTAATTGTGGACCGTTATTCGTATTCTGGCGTTGCTTTCTCGTCTGCGAAAGGACTCGACGTAGAATGGTGCAAGGTCAAGACGTACTCGATATCAGAATTGTTTAGATTTTCTATTTCATTACAATGTGTTGCTGGAAAATAACATGCGACGTAATGTTATCTTTTGCAGGCACCAGAGACTGGACTGTTGGCTCCTGATCTGGTGTTATACCTCGACATCTCCCCAGAGGTTAGTCTCGTTCCTCTGTACGAGATGATTTAGTTACAACTGGGTGCCTTTTTAAGGTTACTTGTTATTAGTTTAGGTCTAAACTCTAAACTTGATTGTTGTATTAATTAGAAAGCCGCCGAAAGAGGAGGGTATGGAAATGAGAGATACGAGCAGCTAGAGTTTCAAAAGAGAGTTGCCGGCTGCTATCAGGCTCTGCGCGATCCATCGTGGAAGGTATTCTTCTTCTTCTCGTCTTGTTTTTTTATCTCTTTTGGAGAATCGGAATTAAAGTTTGTGAATTATAAATGCAGATTATAGATGCGAGTCAATCGATGGA
Source organism: Limnanthes douglasii subsp. nivea (assembly GCA_036936605.1). Classification (NCBI taxonomy): domain Eukaryota; kingdom Viridiplantae; phylum Streptophyta; class Magnoliopsida; order Brassicales; family Limnanthaceae; genus Limnanthes; species Limnanthes douglasii. The sequence goes on from JAUPFV010000005.1 coordinate 289,483,407, forward strand.
GGGCGTTGAGAAACAGTTGAGCAAGTTTGCGCTGGAACATGTTGAAAGTTGCCGAAAAGGCAAACACCTTACTCAACTATGGTCGTCTTCAACTGCTTGATTTACAGAGATATTTATAACATCTGTTTGTGTGTTTCAACACAGTTAGCGATCTACGAATTCATTGCACAACTGTTTCTACACTTCATTGTCTGAAAACATTTAATCTTATTCCTCTGTAGTACAAAACATGAAAAATATCATTTTACACAACCATCGACAGATGTTTTCATAATCATGATACAAATATATATATGCTAACGAAAAGAAAACGCAAGGTCAAGGTAGAATTTTGTGTCCGTAGATTATGGAATGTATAGTAAATATTATGTTTTCAAGAACTCGACTTACATTTTAATATAAAGCTCATTCAAACGCCATAAATAATATAATTATTTTTAAAATTTTGTGCTCTTATGTTCTTATTTTATAATTCAAACACCAGAAATAATATAATTATTTTTAGAATTTTGTGCTCTTATGTACTTATTTTATAATTAAACGTGTTATCGTATAGAATGTGATTATATTCAATAAAAAGATTCATTCTTTTGGTAGTTTATTACTGTAGATGTTATTAATTCCATAGATTGTATTTGTGCAGATATCAAAATCTAAACCACGTCGATAATTTTATATCGTTAGATTTAGCCGAAATGTAGATAACTTTAAAAACTCTAAATCTCTACGCTTGGCTGAAATGTAGAGTGAATTTAGAATTAAAATAAGAACATAAATAATAATAATTACAAATAAAGAAAAAATAATAATAGCAAAGGATACCTTAGTTTTATGGATTGACGTTAGAACTTTATATAAAGGTCGCGCTAACTATTTAGATGTGCGGTTAAGTGTTTATTCGACTTAGTCTGGGTAATATTTATACGTTTGGATAAGTCGATGAGCCGATTGGTTTGGATTTGACTAATTATTGTCAATAGTCTTCATAGTCTTGGTGAGAGTAACGAAAGAAGACTAGCCAAGTGTTGTCCGAAGAATTCTTGATATTGGCTGAAGCGTTCTTTGGTCATTGTCGAAGCACCTATCGCTTATCCGCAACATCTTTGTCTTTGTCAAAGCATCATTCATTTTTTATTGCTTTGCTTGAACGACGCTTGATCTTTAAACTTGTGATTACTTTAAAAGTTCGACTTGTTGTATAACTCATTTATTTTTTGTTGAAAATTCTATCGTCCTTGTAGAGTTTTTATCTTTGCTTCAACTTTTTTTAATTTATCTTTGACTTCATTTCCTTTTGCTTCAGCTTCATTTGTTTGCTTGCTTATGCTTTTCAGCGAGAGTATTTGTATAAGTATTTCAGTATCTTCCTAGCTATTCATAAAATATGAGAGAAATATACTATTTTTTCTCCTCTATTTTTACATTATTCTTTTATTTTTGTATTGATTTTTAATTGGACCCTTAGTCTTTCTTGAAGGCAGAAGTTAAGGGTTATAAATTTTTGTTACCTCAAGTCATTAAATCCAAACAAATTATTTCCCATTTTAAAAAATTGTAATTTTGAGGAAAGTATTTGTGTATTAAGTACACCCTCCAATAGTAGCATTTGTTTTTATTCTCATGTAATTATATGTTTGGAATAAATTTTTGTTTAAATGAATTAATTTCGTCATGTTTTATTCTTGAGCATCCATTCATTCGGCCTAAGCAATTTTTGCTTATCTTAGCGAAGAAATAAATATATATCTTTTGTATTTAATGCATTGTGTAAATAGTGCACCTTTTTATTCCCAAGTAATTATAGGTTTGAAATTTGAGGGATTATTTTAATAAATTTTCGCATGAAATTTTGTTGGTAAAAAATCCACACATTTAATAAAATTACTTATTTTATAGATGCGTGTGTAGTCATTTGATATACTTGTACCATGACCTTAAATTTGTTTTTACTTAATCTATGTTGTTGATATATGAATAGATATTCGATTGAATTTTGATTTTTTTATTTGGGTTAAATAAAATTTCTTTTTATCTATCAACTTCTTTATTTCTCGTTTTTTCTTATTTTCCGAGCTTTGATATTCTGTTAGTTGTTACAAGAAACTCTTTCCTTTTTATTTTTTTTGTAAACAAAATGAATAATTTTCCCTTGTGACAATTATATCATTAAGATAAATTAGGATGATGAATATTACCTTGCTTATTATATAAATAAACATAAAGTTATCAAACTTAGAGTTTAAAATCCCAAACCAAGTAGCACATCTCTGAGCCTTGAAAACCAGGCTCTTAAATCTTGTTTTAGCTCATAAATAGCTTTATGTAGTATGCAAATATGTTGTGCTTCATATGGTCCTCAAAATGTTATGATTGTGACATGTAAACTATCTCTTATAAGTAACCATTAAGAAAAGCATTATTGATATCAAATTGGTAAATGCCCCAGTTATTAGATACATCAATGTTTAACACCAAGTTGATAGTAGAAGCTCTAATGGTCGGGCTAAAGATTTCATTAAAATCAACCACTATAGACTGATGGAAATCCTTAGCTAGCAAGTATGCCTTGTATATTTGCAAAGAACCATCACCCTAATACTTGAGCCTGTAAACCTATTTTCTTTCTGTTATATTCATCTTAGGAATCTAAAGTATAAAAAACCATGTATGATTTGATCGTAGAACCTGAAATTCAGTGTGCATTGCCTTAAGCCAGTTAGGATAAGAAAATCATGTTTAAAACTAGTTGGTTCTTTAGGTAGGCTCATAGTTGTATTGGTTAGGCTAGTATATATGTTTTTGGGCTTAGAAATACAACATTTTCTCCAATATGCATGAAATGTGTATTAGTTAGAAGAGATGAGTTGCTAGTACGATCTAGTAAAGTAGGATTAAAACTGGTGAGATTTTTAGATAAAACTTGGCTAGGTAACACATGGTTTATTTGCACTTAAAGAGATGTACGATTGTTTTCTTGTATATGAAGTAATTGGTTTTGTAATATGAATTGTCTGTTTGAGTGAAATTTTTGTTGTCCTCATGTTGTACTACACCTAGAGACTAAGGAACCATTATCTAAATCTTAAAAATATGTCATGTTATGTGTATGAGTAGCTGAGAAGGTGGTAGTGTGAGAATGATGTTGATCTGTATCTGCAGAAGTTTGAGGTAAATGCTTTTTTTAACTAGAAGTCTATGTTATAGTATTATATTGCACTAAAATATGAGTAGAGTGAGACATAATAGGATCTTTAAGGAATTTAGTGAACCATTAGTATATAAAATAGATATTAAAGACTTCTACCTCATAATATTAAAAATTTGACCAAAATATGGAAAATATTCCTCATTAAAGACCACATGCCTCAAATATATTATAAGTGCATACTTATACCTTTTTGTGGTTGTAAAATACCTTAGGAAAACATATTTTAGGGAATGAAAACTGAAATTATGTTGTTGATAGGGCCTAATACAAGCGGAAAAGATAGATCCAAACACTTAAAAAATGAATAATTAGGTATCCTATAATATAAAAACTTATAGGATATCTTGTTATCTAGGATAAAAGTAAAGAGTTATTTATCAGATATTTAGTTGTGTAAAAAACATCACACCATTAATAGAAATGCAGTCGAGACTAAGCCAATAGAATCCCCTCTACCCTACCATTTTGGACAGATGATTGGGGGACATGACATCCTTAATTTAATCCCACAACTCTTAGTAAAATTTAGGAAAACCTAATATTCTCCCTCTCTATCTGTCTGTAAAAACTTGATTTATCTTTCACACTATTTTTCAACTAGTTTTCTTAAACATTAGAAAAATATGTAACACATCACTATTTTGTTCAGAAGGATAGACCCGTGGGAATTTGTATAGTCATCCAAAAGAGAATGTAGTATCTGAAATAGTTTTTGGTTTGTGTGGGAGCTGGTCCCCACAAATCAATATGGATAAGATCCAATATGTTAGAGGCATGGGATCTAAAGATATGAAATGATGGCTTGTGAGATTTTCATAGCTGAGTGAATTCACAAAGATTAAAATGCGTTTGATTGGATGAAGCATCACATTGACTAATAATCACATACATCAGTTTGTGAGATGATTTTCCCAATCTCATGTGCTATTTTTAAGGTAAAGAATAAATAAACTTAGAACTAGTGATAACTCAAAACTAAGAACCCCGAGAGTCTCATTCACTGGATTTTTAGTGCAGTACAAGTCATGTCTAGTCTTCCATGTTCAAAGCACCTTCTATGTCTCCAAGTCCTTCACAAAATAAATATATTTAAAAAGCTCAACAAACACTGGACTTTGAGATGTTAGTATGGAAACCAAAAGTATATTTTTAGAAATTGTAGGGACGTGTAGTATATTATTTAGGTTAAATTGTTTGTTTTCAGAAATGGAAAATCTAGATTTACTGAAATGTCTAATCAAACATTTTTTACCATTACTGACTTGAACGAAAAACTTACCTCTAAAATTTATTTCTCTAGCTCGAAAAACTAGGGTTGTGAGTCACATGATGAATAAACCCCAAGTTATCATACCAAGTAGTTTCATTGTTTTGATCATGAGTCACAAGATAAACATTTGAATATATTCTTTGTTGTTCTGCAAGTACAGATCCACATATGGGTCATCTATAATATAGCAGGTAGTAGCACCATAGTCAAACTTGGCACAAATTTAGCAGGTTGGCCTATTTGGAGAATATCAACTTCTCCCGCCCTCTCTATAAGTAGACCTATTACTTTGTAGTTATTCTGAAACCTTCCTTTCAGAAATTTAGCCATTGAGATGTTGTTTTGACCTTTTGAATTTAGATTATTATTTTGAGATTTTTTGTCACTTTTGTTGGAGGTTTTGTTAGTATATGTTAGATTTAAACTGGTCATATCACTCTCTAGTTTTGATAGTAGTTCCAATCTGCTCTCAAACGTTAAGAGAGACGTTTGAAGATCTACCCAATCTAAGACATCTTTGTGAGTTAGACTCACGACTATATGAGTATAGTCTGAGTCTAAGCCATCAATGACCTCTCAAACCAAGTCATCGATGGTTATAAAACAATCGACTAATTCCAAGTTATCTAAAATAGACTTCATTTTAGCTAAGTATTCATCCATTTTAGATCCCCCATTTGTAGCTCTTTAAAAATCTCTCAAGATCTAGTTAGCCAGATAGTTATGTTAAACCATCCAAGAGTTCTTTTGAGGACTCATGCTCCATTAATTGTGCAGATGTTTTAGGATTGATAGTGGTAAACAACCACTAATGCACAAGCTGGTATTTAGATTGCTAGTATTCAAAATCTGATTTTCAACTAAAATACCATTAGGTTCATGGAATACCTCGGGGGGTGTGGGGGGGGGGGGGGGAGTATCCCCAAAAAGTCAATTTCATTTGATGATGAGAAAATTTATAGTTTTCCATAGAAAAATATTGGTGCGGTCTAGATTGATATTATTGCTAGTGTTACTTATTGCGTTATTTGTGTTTTATTGCGCATGTTTGAATCAGGAAGGAGACATCCCAATTTACAGGAAACCTAACTTTAAAACTCTCATGAATGGACAAATCGATAAGCTTTTACTGACATTCGTCTATTGGAAGATATCAATAAATATAACAAAAAACAGAATCTCTATGAGAATCTAATAAATCGGCATGGCACACGACTTAACATCCTGGAAAGACGAAGAGGCACCTAAAAGAACACCATTTTATAGATTCAAACTAATAATATTAGGATTAGAGGAAGAAATTTGAAAAACAAGAATAATAATAATAATATGTAACAATATTATTTTACTTTAATAGGGTTCTTTTTTCGAGGTTAAGGAAAAACTATATATGAGGTTTTAAAAATACCTTCTCCACCAGAAACGTCAACACCATATAAATAACTAACTCGATAATTTTTGTTGTTAGAACCACTATGTTCTCCTATATTTCCTATTTCACAAAAGAATATTAAACTTTGGAAATTAAAAAAACAATTCGTTAATAAAAGATGGAAGAATTGAAAGAGAGGAAAAAACAAATTCGTGAAAGAAGTAAAAAATGGTATATTTATAAGTGGAGGTATGAGCTAATATAATTTTTTTATCTGGTGGCGAAGATTAATTTGAACAAAAATGAAGAGTCAAATTTACATAAGTTGACAAATATGCACGCGCATGCTTAAAACAAATAACTTTCTTACACGCTTCAGCACATCAGTTGGCATATTTAGTAAAAAAAACCTTATACTTCAAAAATATAATCAATTGAAAATTAAAAATAGTGAAAATATATTACTTATAAATGCTTTTCTGAGTTCAATTTCTCTCGAGCCAGCCTTAGTTGATTAAGCAAATATATATATCAAGTCTTTACCCAGAACTAGGGTGTTACTTTAGAAATTAACTATAAAGGAATAATTAATCATTTCGAAAAATATTAAAAAATGAAGAAATTATATTCTTTACCTCGTCGTTCGCGAAGAGTAGGGCTGTTATCGGTCCGGTTTGGTCCGGGTTTCGATAAAACCAAACCGGACCGATAACGTTATCGGTTATGACCGAACCGGACCGATAAACTTTCGGTTTCAATAAATAGAACCGAACCGGAACCGATAAGAATCGGTTCGGTTCGGTCCGATCCAATCAACCGAACCGATAACTACAAACTTATCTTAAATTAAAATTTAAACTGTTTTTATAATGTAGCCTGTGTAGGCTTTAATGGCCTTTGGGCTTCCAACCAATACTTTAGACTAAAAACTCATGGTTGAGTCTCTTATATAGAAGTCGTCATATACTTCATCTTTGACCAACAAACCGTTTGAGCATACTCATCAACCAAACTCCTCCGATAATGCCAGGTCCAGGTCCCACCTGATGTACGCATTGGCCTCTGGCATGGCTCTTGCAACCGTAACCCACGGCAGATTCAGTCCCCACCACACGCTCATCTATACCATCAGCGCTTTTTTCAATCCCGACATTACTTCTTTATTCGACCTCCTCCCTTTCTTCTCCGGCGCCATAGCTGATTTCATGCTCCACCCGCTCTTCTATATCCTCATTTTCGGTCTGCCTCTATGTTTTCTGTATTCTTGGCTCTCAAGGTTTTTGCTTCATTATGGTGTTCTTGATTCTCTTTCTGGGGTAAATAGCATGACAATTGAATTAAAGACAGAGTTACATGGTGCCCAAAATATATTTATTTGTTCGTAATTGTGTGTGAATGTATAAATAAACAGGACCAAGTTAGCCCCATTTGGTCAATGTATAGGAACCCAAGGGCTGCTAGTTCAGTAACCCTCGTGAGCGTTTGGTTTGTGTGTGCCTTTTTTTACATAAACAGAGTGAGATCTAATGGAGATGAAACAGAGGGGTTACTGAGACTTATAACTAGGCTACGGATCCTTGGTTCGTTATGGTTTATAAGCCTGGTGTACTGGATAGATCCGCGCAGCCGAGGAGCTGGAGAAGAAACTGATCTTGGAATTGTTGCATTACTAGCCATATACTTCTTTCTTCCTCATTATTTTTGTATCGAGTCCATGTCTCATGACAGAGATCTGGGTATTAGTGAAGAGAATGTTCGTATTAAAATTGTTTTCTTTTTTAGGATGTATGATAAGTAACATGTATATATTCCGGATTACTATAGATTTTACCGTTTCGGTTTCTTACCGGTTTATCGGTTCGGTTCCTTACCGATTTTATCGTTTCGGTTCTTTATCGGTTTCGGTTTTTAAAATGGAACCGTGAACCGGACCGCTAAGGTCCGGTTCTCGGTCCGGTTCTTACCGGTTCGGTTCTCGGTTCTTTGGAACCATTAACAGCCCTAGTTAGGGGGAATGAAACACTTTTAAAGTAGGCTCAACTAAAACAACGTGATCAAACAAAAGGACTTTAAGCAAAATCAATACTATAAGACATATGACAATCGTTAGCTTATTCTTCACCGACGATTAAGGGATTACTCAAGTATGACCAATAAACAATTGAAGCTTTTAAAAATAACGTCAAACTCAAAGACCGAATTTCATCCAAATAAGAAAGATCATAATAAATGCTTCGAAAAAGACAAACAATGTATCGACCAATATTAAATCCAATTCAGACACCATTGAACTAGTTTTTACTTGTTACTCGTGCAAAAACTAAAAGTTATTGATAATGATGTATTAGTCCGACCCAGACCCACGACCCACGACCCACGACCCAGACCCATAAGTTATTGATAATAATATATTAGTCCGACCCAGACCCATAAGTTCATAAATAATACAAATATCGTTTTCATCTATAATGATAATTTTAATTTATTTATATTTTTTCCCATTAATTTACCGTATAAATATTTTATAAGTCCAATATCAAATATGCATTAGTAATTCTCACAAACAAAATTAAAGATAAGAAAAACCAAAAAGCAAAAGCATACCCTTTTTCTTTATATATTTCCCTTATACACTAATTGGGACACTCTCTCGTCTCTAATTGGTCAGATCTCCTCCACCCAATCAAAAACGCAAAAACTGATGCTCAACTTCTTTTAAATGGGACCCACTTCCCCTCAAATCAACCAATCAAAACCCTCCATCTGCACCTTCCGTTTTATTTTCACCATCTTCATCCCCATGAATGGAAACCTCCAAACCTGAGAACAATAACATCAGAGAGTCACGCACGCTTCTATAGAGAGAAAACTCGGTGGTCATCCATGGAGGACAACGAGGAAGCTTTGATGCGATTGCTATGCTGTACTGATCGTAATACACAAACTCCGACTATATTTCGATACCGTCCGATTGCACCAAAACCTGCTAATCTAAATGCTCCGGTTATCAACACCGCTTCGATTTTCACCAGAAAGAGAACCAAACGAAAATACGTAAAGGTTTCCAAAATCAATAGCACCAAGAGAATCTCTTCGGATCAAGTGAAAGTTGTACAAACTCTACAACTCTTGCCGAAAGACGATCGGATCGTGAAATCTCAACCGTCGAGTTCTGATCGTCTTGATCTCGTAGTAGGTTCGAAAACTGAACTAAACCGATCAACAACGAGTAACATCGAGGGAGATCGGATGACGGCCGAAACGTGGGTGACGGTAGAGAACGTGAACGTGACGACAGGCGGTTTCGGTTTCTGTGTGACGGCTGCTTTGAGGAGTGCGGACGTGGCGAGTTTGTATAGAGATGTGTGTCCCGTGTTCGTATCGGACGGTGGTGCGTGTAAAGTTGTGTGGATAAACGATGCGTATAGGAGGATGGTGAGGCGGTCACCGGAGACAACGATAGTAGTGTGGTTGGTGATGGACGATACGTCACCGTTTCGGTGGGGTGCGTTTTCTTGTAGAGTGAGGGTACAGTACACGTGGCGGGGAGAGAGGTTGTTTAAAACGGTGCCGTGTGATGTGTGGAGAATGGAGTTTGGTGGATTTGCATGGAGGCTTGACACTGAAACTGCTCTCACGCTTGGATTCTCATGAATAAGGTATTTTGATGACAAAATATTACTGTTAGTCCTTCGTGTTATCTCTGTTATCAATTTAGTCCTTAACTTTTGTCAGCTTTCCATTCTCTTGGTCGCCTTCAAGAAATTTGTACAATCAGTCTTCTTGCAGAGTTTTTCAAACAAAAACGATGACCGAGAGACGAAAGTGAATGAGAGGGACTAGTTTAATACATAGAGTGAACATAAGGACTAACCGTTATTTTTATTTTTAACTTATTTTGATTGATTAGAGAAAGAAAAAACATGGGTTAACTTAGCTTGAAACAAGTTTAAGTTTTAAGGTATATCAATTAAATATGTATATATATTGTATTGGCATAAGAAAAATGAATAAAATCGAACCAGGTGGACCAACTCGAGGTGTTGATTATGATTTAAGTAAGGTTTAGATTCGTATCGAATGGTTCGGACGATGCTCTCTACTTGCCGGAGCATATAAATATGTAATATGAATTAGCCGTGAGATATATAATCTAGGGTTTTGAAGTATATATTTTATCCAGGCGCTTTGTAGGGATAAAATATAATCGGACGATATCTGTAGAGAGTGTTATGATATACTATATCAAGAAAATGTATGTGGTGGTTAGAGTATCAATTTATTTAATGAAATATTCATGAATAAGTTGGAAAATGTTTAGGCGTTAAAATTTAACATTAGATTATTAAAAACAAACAAAATATATTCACCGACTACTAAAAAAACTTATATATATATATATATATATATATATATATAACTTCATATATTATAATCTATCATCTAGTTTCTTTATTATAATATAAAATTAACTATTCACAAATTCTATTTTAAATTCTTTTTATGATATATGAGTAGCAAATCATTTACAAGAGGTGTTTCTTATTAAGTTTGTACAAAAAGGTTAAAAAAGTATAATATCTTTTAAATTTTTAAAACTAGAAAGCAATAATTTAGTTCGTGCCTTCTTCGTTTCGGTTAACTAAAGCTACGTCTATGTTATTATATATGCACGAAATATGAAACTAGTGAAATTATTATATTTTTTAAAATATACAAATATTAAAAATAAAGTATACGTGTTTGATATTCTTTTACAGGTAAAAATGTTTTTAGTCGAAATAATAAATCAATCTTTATTATTTAGATTAGTAATATTAAATTATATAGCTTGACCACTAACTTGTATCTACTATTTCATATTTGATAAATTTTAATTATTAATATAATATATTTTTTATTCAAATTATCTATATATATAGTGTACATAGTGAGACGAATCATTTGTTATTTTTCATGATTTTATCAAAAATGCATTTGATTGTATATCATGTTGTGTAAGTTCATTTTACTGATTTTTGTAATCTTTTAAACTTGCATTAGGTTATAGATATAAGAATATTTGAATTGAAATATCTCATTCATATAAATTTAGAGTATTTTAACTAGTGTAAATTGTGGCATATTAAATACTAATCATATTTTAATTTATCACACATTGAGTAAAAATAGGTTAGTATTGTGAGTTTTGAATGTGTAAATACCAGTTGGGTTTAAGGTTGAGCCTTTTATTCCAACATTTATGTTATCGAATTCTATGAGTCCAAAAATATTTTAGTCTCGTAAGGACACAAATATAATGGGTCTTGATAAGAAAAATGTGTATATATCATTTTGTCGAGAAAAAAACAACATTGAGACGTTTGATAAAGTTAATTCATATTGGAAAAATATAGAAGTTTTGTAATGATATCATACAAGCCATAAAAAAGTATAAATTTTTGGTCTATCTCCAAGCTAACATCATTCGAGATTAGTAGAAACTTATACGTTTTTCTTTTTATATTTGTCTATGTTTTGTTTTATTTGCTATATAAATCCGTTTCGATGTTTATAATTGGGTTTATATCATTTTATTTCATATGTAACACTTTATGTTGGTCGTGAATCAACAATTATATGAAATTAATACAGAAAAATCCTAACAATTTGAAGCTATATATATATATATATATCATCATTGGCTGATGTCTAAGCCTTATGTGTTAACAAATTATAACTGAAATCACTTCATTTTCTTCACTAACAATTTTTTATACTATTTTTAGTTGTTAAAACCATAAATGTATTATGGATTCGATAGACTCGTAAAGCCTCGAGTAGATAATAAGCATATGTATATGTAGTTTAAATATGTCAACTTTATATATACCATTGTTATCCGGTTTAAAACCAACATAAACATAATCTATGGTAAAATACTAAAGTTTAGTATTAATCAGTTAATTGTAACTTAATCAAATCAAGAACCGAATAAATCGTTTTTCGAATAAATTGTTTTTCAAAGATTAACTTCTCTAGATTACATTTACAAAGATTAATCCAAATTATTTTAAAAAATAAACAGAACAACAAATACGATAAGTTTTAATAAATCACAAAGAGAAGTACATATATGATTCTTTTTTTAATAAAAAACTAGTCGAATTAACATGATTAAAGAAGATAAGTAGGATATTCAAGATCAATTGCTCATGGTCTTAAATTGATGCTCCGTTTTTAATTAAATCACACAACTCATTTCTATATTTTCTTAAGACTTTAGTCACACGTTCATCAAATATATCGACAACCCTAAATCAATGAAATAAATTTAGTATATTGGTAAAGATCTCTTCTAAAATACTAGAGATCATGAGTTCAAGTAGCTAGGTTATTTTAGGATAATTTGAGTCGATTTATTTTTAATATTTTGTATAGAAACAATATTTAATGGAGAAAATTACTGTTACTAAGCTATTTTAGGATAATTTGAGTCGATTTATTTTTAATATTTTCTATGGAAACAATATTTTTTATTTAAATAAAATATTTTATTTTTTTTATGAAAAAATATTTTTTTATTTAAATAAAATATTTTATTACTGTTACTAGGCTATTTTAGGATAAATTGAGTCGATTTATTTTTAATATTTTGTATGGAAACAATATTTTTTATTTTAAAAAAATATTTTATTGATTTTTTTTAAATACTGTTTATTTTTCAATGATTTTTTTTGACAAAATTTATAATTTTTTTAGCATAATTTGCAAATTATCGTATTGACGAATTTTTAATTTTCTGTATCATATTTTGTAATCTTTTATACAGAAAAGAAACAATATTTTTTATTTAAGAAAATTAGTGTACTCGTTCTTTTTAAGCAAATTAATGTTTTAAATGTATTTAATCAAATTATTGTATAAATGATTTTTCTCGATATATGTTATTAAACGCTTTCAAGGTAGTAAGAGAAGAATTTTGAGTTGTAATCGAAATATTTATATATTTTTAATCTATGATATTAAGATATTTATCTTTTATGGATTTTTTTTCATAATATTTTTCGGCATACCCATTATTTTGGCCATGGATCCGCCCCATAAGTGAGCAACATTTCTGAGTTTCACTTTCACCGTAGGTAAAAATCAAAGTTGAAAAATAAATTAGGCCGAGATAGAGTTACTTCTGTTTTATTATAATTCTAGGTTAGATTTAAATCAAAGAAATAAAATAAAATAAAATGGAATCTGTGTAATTAAACTTTCGAAATAGATAGTAAACGATGGTCACAATCGAAACAATGATACAAATTCATCTTTCTGAACCAGAATCGCAAAGAGATTAAAAAGAAAACTATGATTTTCAATTGGTTGCGAAACTTATAACCAAAATCGTTTGAATTGTGGTCAATCAGGAGCCATCCTAAAAATATCCAAAACGAATTACTCAAATTTAAAATTGTACCATATTTTACTCTTACTTGGCCAATTATATATTTTTACTAGAGAATGAAAAAACAAACACGCAGAGAGCCCGCAGAATGCACCATCGATGAGGTAAAATTCCTCAATAAAATCTACCAAAATATTTTTTGATCTCTTAGAGAGAATAAAGCTACTAAGAAATATAATATTGTTTTTTAGAGATAGAAAGTAAAAAATTAATTTTTTTTATAAAAAATGAGATATAACTCATCCTTTGGATACTTCCTCTTTATATAAATATCAAATATCAAGTGTGCAAATATAAAAGACCAATATATCTCATGTATATGTAATTGACTCCTAATATGAAGTAACACAACTTTATCATTAATTATAATATTGCATTTATATTTCTACTACTATCTCATTTTTCGATAATCATCAATAAATTGTTTTCCAATAAAAATACCTAATTTTTAGAGATCAAAATTATAGGTTTTCTACTATTATTCTTGGTTTTCTTTCTTCATAAACACAACATATAAAAAAATCAAATATGCATGTTCGAAAAAGTAAGAATAATTATAAAATTTGAACACTCAATTTAATTATGCAAATTATAATCAAAGTGAATAATTTTAAAAATAAATGAACTACATTGGTTTAAAACTAAACAGTATAACATATAAAATGAAAAATATTTATATATTAGGATTAATTTAACAAAAACGCAAGTATAATTATCGTTTATAACAACAATAATAATATCATAAATTCAAATAAAAAAAGATTGTAATTGATAACATAAACCAGAAAATCAAATATATAAACTACAAAATCTAATAACAAACATACACATTGATGGTGTCAATTATAGATGGACAGATTGATCCACAGTTTTAAGTGATTTATTAAGTGTATGAGAGTAAGAGTAATGACAACGATTCTTAATAATTGTTAAAAAATAAAGATGAACGGATAGTTTATTGATGATTGTTAGATCTCTATTTATAGAGTTTACAATATAATGATAGTATATCCGATATAGTAGAAAAATATCATATTTGACATTATCTTATATTTTACTAGTCTTCTTGATAACTTTTTCATCTATGGTTGATGGGCCATAAGTTTATAGACCAGACTATTTACATTATCATCATCAATAACCTCCTAATATTTGCTTGAGTATTAAGAAATGACTATTTTTTTATTGTCCAGAATACCACTTGATATTTATTAAGCTCGTATTATTAAATTTGTTTTATTTTGAAGCTTTATCTTTATTGTCGAAGCATTTATCTTTTGCATGCCAAGATAATCATGCCATTCGTATTCACTTAGATTTTTAGGAGTCTCGAGGCTTATTTATTTGTCTTTTAATTTACTCTAGACAAACTATTCCGATACATATCCAATTTGGTTCGTACTTAATCTATTCTTGCCTCATTAAAAACCCTTTGTCGGTCAAAACCTCCATTGAGAAAAAAAACAATATTTTGCCAAAGATAAAACAATACATGTAACATTTAGTAGGCTGATAAAGTATTATCCATTTTTAATTTACATAATTATTTATTATTATCTTTATTCGAATTTTTTTGGTTCTTTCTTAAATATGGCTGAGTTTTCCTCCCATTCCCACCCTAATCCTTGGTGAATGATGAAGTAAAGATCGATAAGATGAGTTGAAGTGTTGATGTTACTATGAGAACTTGAGGCGGCCAAAGTTTTTATTTTTAATTCAAAAGAACTTATTTAGATGATAATCAAGTAGCCCCCTTAACCCTTGGTGAAAGATGAGGGAATAACTATTGAAATAAGTCTTTTACTTCAAAATGTTTACTCTTATGAAGATATTGATTTTTGGTTTTATCCAAACTTCTATTGAAAATTTTCAAGTAGCCCTCATATACCTTTGTGAGGATTGAAGTAAGAGTTGAACATTACGTAATAATTTATATGGTTTTTAGGCGCATGAAGTTGATATCTTTTTTTTATCTTGGCCAAACTTGTATGGATGCGAATGAGGTTAAGAGTGTAGTATTTTCTTGGAGAATGTTTGTATATCTTTTGTGCTTTTTATTATAAAGCTATTGAAATTGGATGACTTATTTTTATTGAATCAACGAATGGGCAAATGCTGAAATAACTGACACTTAGATGAAAGTCTCTTGTTTTAAGCATACGTATGTGTTATTTTTACCTTGATCTCGACCCTTTAAACTTCTTGAATCTCGGCCACCTATCTTGCAAATGGAATCCAAGCAACAAAAACTTTAGGGTATCAAATTCTAAAATATTTACATTTTGGTATAAATATCCTTCTTTGTTTTCCATTCTTCTTTTGGTTTCCTCTATCTTTCTGTTTCAATTTTTTTTATTTCTCTTCTTGAGCCTATTGCCTTTTTGATTTCTTGTTAAAACATAATTTAATTTTCTATATTTCATATAAATTTACAAATAACATCATTTCTTATAATATTTAATATATATATACTTGAACTGTTCGTGATCTCCCGACTTTTAACAAGATATAAAAAGATAATTTTGAAATCCCTAGGTAGGATAATGTGGAGGAAAATAATCTAAAAAAAAGAAAATATGGAGATGAAGTCTCCCAAAGAATAAGATTATGATAAAACATTCTCCAAAATAGAATATTAGGAAAAAAAACACTCACCGAAGAAGAAGCTAAAGACGATTGAAACTAAAGTTCATGTTGCCTATAAATCCAATGTTTTAAATATTTTTGGTTTAGGTAAAAAGAAGACTCATCTTCCAAGTGTTTTCGAATATGAATCTGTGGTTGAGAAAGATGACATGCCTTTGATAAAACGTCGAAAACTATGGTAGCCAAATATAGTGCCTCTCAAAATATTAATACTACTGTTTTTTTATATATTTAAGAGTAAAAGTATTATACATTTGGCTAATGTATTTGCGTATCATGATACTCTTGTAATTGTATCTTCTTTGGCTCCCAAAGCTTCGTCTGTTCTAAATCCTATTGTTGAGATATATATATATATATATATATATATATCTCAAAGTCTTCAGAACATGCAACTGCTTTTTTTAGATGCCCTGCTACTAAATTTGTTTCTTCATATGAAGACTGAATAGCCTAGATCAGTTAAATATGGATGTATTTACTCCTTATCCTATAAAAAAGTTGTTATATTTGAAGGTCGTATGCATAAAGGAGTCCCTAATTTTACTAGGAAAGGAAAATAAGACGTGTTTAAGGTTAGTCATGATCGTGATTTTTAGTTATAAGAGATAAGAAACTTCTTGAAGTTATTAAGATAATTGAGAAGCCTGATTTGGAATTCTTGCGACTTATACGCTAAAAGACTAAATCTAAAGGTAATTCTAAATCACATAAACTTTCACCGTTAAAAATGCATCGTTCATGTTGATAATAAAACTGTTGTTGAATCTTTTAAAGAGTTGGTGTTTTGGAAAATGATTATGAAAACTTGATAATGATTCAGTTGTTAACTTAGTCGATAAAGAAGGTAGGCATGAGTAGGATGTAGTTGCGAACATTAAAGTCTGTGTCAACTCTTCACTAGCTCTGAGTTTTGCTTGAAATAAAAATTTATGATTAAGTCTTTATTGATGTCTCAGTTGGGTAGTGCAATGTTTGATGCACACAATACAATCTATTTTGGTTTTTAAGTTTTTTGGTAATCTAAATAATATTGTTTACACTATAAATAGAACATGTTTTTTGCTTATAATGATAATTTAAAAATTTCTAAGACTGAGTTAAGCATTTTGAAAGATCTTTTATCTTTTGTTGATAAATAGCTTATTGATTCAAAGTCTGAAATCGAGATTTTAAAGTCAAAATGGCAAGAGAAGTTGGATGAATTGAAATAGAAAATAGAGTTAGTTCAAGAGCTTATGCTTAATGAATGGTTGACCATGACCGAGGCTGTTGCTGCATATCAGCAAGAAATGATTGAAGTGACTCGTATAACAGTTATATAATTTTAATCCAGGTTAGTCCTTTATTTTTACCAAAAATATTTTGATTTTAACTTAGATAGCTTCTAGCATAATGTTTTTAGAGCAAGTGGCCGAATTATTTAAAGTGGAGTGACCAATCTCTTAATTTTTGTTCCTTTTTGAACTATATAAAATAAGGCTCTTATATTGCTGACATGATTGAGGAGTTTGAAAATAAAGAACATAATAAGCAATTAGAAGTTCTAAAGTCAGATATTCCTAAAGGTAGTGTTGTTAAAAAATTTAATGTTGGAACTAGTAATGTTCGAAATATTGATGTGAAAACCAATAATGTTCAAGCTAATGCTAATACTGTTTAAGTTGTTACAAGTGGCTAATACTTTAAATGAAACTAGTATTATTCTACTCAAATATGTAGTATCTTCTAATAAATGTTCAACCTAACTCTTTTTAATGTTCATATTTTTTTTGTGTAATGCTAAATGGGTTTTCGTATATTGTTTGAAGGAACTTTTGTACCAAGACTCGTGAATTTTAGAGTACTCTTATACTTTTTCAGTGAGTCTAATTGTGCTTTTGTCAAACAATTTTCTTGTACATACTCTATTTTTTTATTGACGTGATCAATTTCAATAGGCAGAGACTTAATTGGGAACACTTGTGTTTCTTACTTAGATCATTTCTATATATTTTTCAAGCACACTTAGAGGCATGACTCATGCTAGAGGGTTTCCCTCTTTTTGAAGCAACTGAAGCATGTTTATTGTTTTAACTCTAATTTTTAATCGGTGGATACTTATTTTATTTTGGTAGACTTTATAAAGTCATGGATGTTCCTGTTAGAATCACCTTTTTAATATTATGTTAGTCTTTAACACTTATAGATGTATATCTACTTTTAAAATAACTATGAAATTTAATGTCCTGGTAAGAAAAATGTTTTATTAATGTCAAATACCTCCTTAAAACCTTCTCGTGCTACCAAAATATGAAAGAGTACAACCCGATAGTTTAACAAATACATTTTATGAATAGTATTAAGGTACGTGATGAAGTCTTACGGGTTATGATAATGAAATCTTAGGTTGTCATTTTTTCTTCTTCAGATTTTTCATAAAAAAATATGGTTGCTTAAAATTACGACGAATAAGAGTCAAACAATTCACTAGTGTTTCATTTTGAATTTGGTTAGTTTTTATGTCTCAGTGTGTTTTATTCTTGATTGAGGTATTATTTTATGTTTTGATTAAAATTGAATAAATAAAAGGATAAATTAGTTTTGCGATGTAGATCTCGAACAAGTTTAAGAATAAAAAATCAATCGAGAAATTCTAAAGTTTAATAATTTTTTGTAGATGAGGTTTCTCTTTAATTCGTATATGGTAATGAAAGTTTTAGCAAACTTTATTTATTTCATAAACGTCAATCAATGTATGAAATTCTTAGCGAATATTTTTATTGATAGATTCTCGATTAAGGTACCGTTAAGGATTTGATGTTCGGTTCTCAGTTTGATTTTTCATCAAAGTTTTTATTTTGTTTATTGGTCGCAATTTCCATCTGGTAATTAAATTTCTTCGCCATGTGTTCTTTGATTATTTATTTTTTTGAGGTGAATAAATAAATAATTAGGTGAAACTATATTAAGGTCCGAAAAATAGTTATAATTTTCTATTTGATTTCTATTTGTTGTTATTAATTATCTAAATTTAATTAGGATTTTTTATTGTATTTGTCTTTTTAATCTAAATGCTATTGACGAATACTGTTCACACATCGTTTCCTGGTCTTCTTGATTGTAGCTTCCAATTATGTTAATTAAACACTGATCATTAAATTTGGATATACATTCACCAACTTAGATATTGATAATTGGTTGATACTGATTTTGGTTATTAAATGCTCTAGATTTATAAATTCTAAATAAAGTTAATATCGATTGATAATTTGGTCGGTATTGTGATTATTAAGGATTAGTATTGATCTTAATTCATAGTTTGGTTGCTAATTTATGGTGAATAAAGATTACTAATGTTTAATTTGATCTTTTACCAAGTTACCATGATCCTTCGTATACAATTATGTTGATTGTAATTGATAAGAATATATGATATAGTTATGTGTTTGATATATAGTTATGTTATGTGATTATAATTGATCTTATTGTTAAATAAGTTATGTGATTTTTAAGTTAGTTATAATGAGGAAGATAATGTACTATATAGCTCCCCGGATAAAAATAAATTTTGGAACTACAAGCCTTTGATGTAAGGTTCGAAAAAACAATCATTTATAGTTAACATGTGATATATAAATAGAGGATTAATGATGTATATCTAAAGCTCATGCAATTGTGGATCCTCGATTGAGGTTCTTAAGTATAAGTGATATGGCTTATTTGGAAAGAGTAGCATGAGTTAATTTACAAAAATTCTACTTCACATGTCAACCAACGGTTAGTCATTGCTCAAGAACACGTGTTAAAGGTTCATTCTTCCAACAGTTATTTTTGGGATCCAAACTAGAAAAATAAAATTTGTATTTCCAATATTTGGTTGGATCTAATCTGGTTGATATGAGTTAAAATTAAAATATTATAGATTTGATAAGTTATACCCTGTGAAAGAAGTCTTCAGTTCGTCATGTTGAAAAGCTTAAGTTATTAAGAGTATATAAATTCCAGACTCATGGTTATTGTTACCAATTAGGGTGTATGACAATTATGTTAGAAGTAAAAAATAACTAATGGTACACAAAGTGATCCTGAAAATGAAAAATTAAATAAAAAATTAGTTTATTTATGTTTTGATTTTGGTAAAAATACTTCAGAACCTGGTGTGAAGCCTAAGTAGAAAATGAAGCAAAAATTTTACTTGATTCAAGTACATCTACTACATCTGAACATTAAGGTGCATAATCTACTGTGGGATCTATTTTTTCTTTCCAAATAAAATATGAAAATAGAATATTTCAAATGAAGGAAACCAAGACTCATAATTTAAATCTATAATCTCCAACTTGACTTTATCTTTCTCTAGTGTATCCCTGGTATTTTTTGCTCCAGCACAGGATCAAACTACGCACCTTCCTTTTACAAGACTGAAAAGATGACTTAAAGGTACAATGAGGAAAACGGTGAAAACATAAGGTATGATATACATAATTTGATGGTTAATTAGCATGACAACAAAGCGATGATGATCAGGTACTAAAATAAAAATATAATATTGATAATGATAGCATGATGGATCCAATGATATATTTATTAGTAGCTTAGATTAAATCGGGCAGGTGAAACAATAAGTGATATGAAATTTTGTTTTAGTTGATGACGGTGTTATATGTGATTATCAAAGAAATAACGAAGCAAAAGTATTAGGTTTAAATATAAAAAGTGAGATTGAGAAGTCCATTGTGAATTTTTATGACAAATTTGGAAAAACATAATCTCTTGTACTCGAAAGTTCATAAATTTTGTGAATAAGTAACATATTGACAAAATGCTAATTTAAAAAAGAATTGACTTTTAATAATGAATGTCATTCCTCATCTGACTTACATAGAGTTTTAAATTTAAAAGATAGAGTATGTTAAATTTTATATAATATAGGGGTATTTGTCTATGGAATAAAGAGTGTGAGATGAGTTATTGAATTACGCGAAGCCAAAAAGTGACCTATTTGAATTACTAATATTTGAATAAGTGTGTAATATTATTGAAGTAATTAACAAAGATGAAGCTAAGGTGTAAAAGATATAAGCTATATTGTAAGAGATGTGGTCTGATGAGGAGCTACAAAACCTTGTATGGGATGAAGATTCATTCAAAAGGGTTATTCATCATCTGACTTACATAGAGTTTTAAATTTAAAAGGTTGAGTATGTTAAATTTTATATAATAGAGGGGTATTTGTCTATGGAATAAAGAGTGTGAGATGAGTTATTGAATTACGCGAAGCGAAAGAGTGACCTATTTGAATTAATAATATTTGAAATAAGTGTGTAATATTATTGAGGTATTTAACAAAGATGAAGCTGAGGTGTAGAAGACATAAGCTATATTATAAGAGATGTGGTCTGATGAGGAGCTACAAAACCTCGTATGGGATGAAGATTCATTTGAAAGGGTTATTGATAGAAGTGACAACTAAGAGTTATTGACTTAAAATGATACATATCCAATATGAAATTGAAAATTGATAGAAAATGAGCAGCAAGTTAATGAGGCTATAATAGAATTTTATCATAAGTAATATTCTTTATAACAGCCTTTTGAGTATGAATGTATGTTAGAGATATGAATTGGAACACGAAAATGAAACATTGAGGCATTATTATAATTAAATCACTTTAAAAAAGTTTAAAAATAAAAATTTGAATATAATTCTTTGATAAATCATATCAAATCAATGAAGGATTCTACCTCGTCATTATCTAAAGAGAAGTACCTTTAAACTATTTTAAGTAAACTTTATATGTATAGATAAAATTTCATGTAACCGAATTATTACTTCGACGTTATTGAAAAAGGAAGGTACCCTGGTGTGTCTTCTAGGTAAAGATTAAATGAAGTAAGATCTTATTAATATAAAAGCACATAATCAAAATGTTAAGGTATTGATATTAAAGTACATTGTCAATATTATTTGAAGTATGTTGTTCAGAGAAGGTATGCAAGTTAAATCAAAATATGAATAAAGATGACTATGAATAAGCTAGAGTTTTCAACAAAAATGACTTTACATAATGTTTTTTAAAGAATTAAAATGAACCAAATATTTTTACCTCGTTAATACTTGATTTTTTTTAAAATTATAATCTCATGAGTAAAATTTCAAATGTGATGTTTTTTAACCAAACTCATTTGTCATAACATATATTAATTAACATGCAAACATTTAAAAAGATTATATATCTTTTTATACTTTTACAAAATTAAATTATTTTTTACACATGTTTAAGGATTTGTATTACTTTTGCATACATGATTTTAGGGATTCACACGTTGCTATAAGCCTAAATTCTTCATCAACAAAAATGAGATCATGCAATAAGGCTTCAAAAATGAAATTTGTCAAGTCATTGGTCTAATAAGTTTTTTATCGCGAAAAATAAGTCTATAAAACGCGATAAAAGTATCAATTTTACATCGTCTCCATCAATTTTTAATCCTTAAACAAATACTTTGATTGTTCCTAAAAGGGTTGGGGGCACATATCCTGTTATACAATATTTACATTTATTAATTAGAAATATTGTAAGTTAATGATGTACATAAAAGAATTATCAAAGAAAAGACGAGTGTCAAAAAATGTTATAAGCTAAAAAATTATCGAAAGTGAATCTATATGACTATAAGCCAAAAAACTAAATAACTTTTAAACATAAGATGAGCGACGGTAATTGATATAAGGCAAAAAATTCTCGAGAATAGTGAACATGATTATAAGCCAAACCAATGATATTTTAAGATCAATAGGCCATGAAACGATCCATAAGTACCATCATTACAAGTCAATCAATGAACATGGTCATAAGTCAAGCCAACGATATTTTAAAATCAAGAGGCCATACGATATGCCATAAACATCGTGAATATAAGTAAATTAGTGAACACAGTTATAAAGCAAACTAATAATGTTTTACGATCAAGATGATTCAAAATTTAAACCATAAAGGCCAGACTGTAAATGCCTTAATAATAAGATAACATATAATATGAATGACTTAAATAAATCAACATAGTTGAGCGAGCTACATAAAAATAGATGACAAGCCATAAGATAAAAAAACATAGTTGGATGAGTTACATACAAAAGTATAAGCAAGTTATAAGAAGAATACAGTATCATTGTTGGACGAGCTACATAAGAAAAGATAATCAAGTTACAAGACAGACAAACGCAACACAATTAGACAAGCTACATTAGAAAATATAAGCAAATTATAAGACATACAAAACAATACAATTGGACGAGCTACATGAGAAACGTTGAGCAAGTTATAAAATGAACGACTTAAATAAACAAAGTAATTGAACACGCTACATAATAAAAGAAGATCAAGTTATAAAATAGGCGACATAAATAAACAAGATAGCTAGAAGAGCTAAAGATGACGATACAGAGATGGCGAGGTAAAAGATATAAACCGAAAAATACTAAGAAAACTAAATTGGACGAGTTAAAAATGAGGACAAAAAAATCCGAGATAATATATATAAACTCAAGATATTAAGAAAAACAAGTTGGTTGAGTTAACCACAACGATCCAAAAATAACGAGGTAGAATATATAAACCGAGAATATTGAGAAAAGCAAGCTGAATGAGTTAAAAAACAACGACCGAAAGATGACGAGTTAAATACAAATTGAGAATACAAAATAAGAATTGAAAGTTGGATGAGCTATAAAAACAAGATCAAAGAGTCAAAGAACGCGAGCTAAAAATAATATATTGAATGAATTAGGTGAAAGAACAAAATAAATAAATTGAATAAGTTAGAACATTACGAGAGCATGAAGAACTCGAAAACATTAAATTTAAAGTTTTAAATCATAATTAAATCGACATAAATCTCAATAATTATCATGACAAAATATATTTTTGACGTGTTTTAAATTAAAAAAGAATTAAAATCAAAATACCAATTATTTACCGTATTTTATTTTTTTATCGTAACTTTTATTACATGAAAACAAGATTAAGTCGATGCAGTTTTGAGTATATTTTTTTTTTCTAAAGAGAACCCGCAACCGCTATTCAAAATGTAATGAGTGCGTACATGGTTTACCCTCGGTCTGATGCAATAACCTGCAAACCAACGTTAGAAGGTAAACCACACAAGATAACAGGCTCAGCCGATAAATCGTATATAAAAAAACTCGAATTCATGATCTTTGGTCACAAACACGCCTTACTCAACCAACTCGGTTACCCCATTGGGGGCTAGACGAGAATATATTATGTATATATATCGTGTTTACAATTTTTTTATAAAAATTGCAAAGAATAGTCTAGTTTTCGGTTCACGTTTATTCTCAACAGTCAACAGCATTTTAAACGTTACGTATGGAATTAAAGTTGGTCCCGCATGTCGCCCAACCAATGGAGGAAATCCATGTGTTGCAATATCGTCGAAAGAGAACTTCATACGTGGAGGCATCTGCTTCTTCATTCATAAAATAAATGACCAATCACACACTTTGTAGGTAGACTCCAAAAACTCATGTTACACGTAAAGCATTCTAATTTGCCATATAATTATAAATACACGTGTCCCACATCCGACCAGTTTTTTTTTTCTTTTGTTTGTTTTTTTTCAAAAGAGGTGACACGACGAAAGTTAAAAGACGCGTGGATGGCTTAGATGAACTCTATGTCTACATCTCTACCAAAATATTTGCTTACGTCATCCCTAGGGATCATGATTGGTTACTGATTTGTTGTCGTTATGTGATTACTTTTTATTTTAATTTTAATTTTGTTCATATTTTTTTAAAAGATTAGATTAGATTAGGGTCGAAATTTTATTTACAATTCTCAAAATATAGAGAATTTTTTAATTCAATAGTCAAAGACGGTTTTACTCTTTGACCAAGAATCTTTATTTTTGTTGGAATGTGGGTATGGTTAGCCAAATGTAGAAGAACACAAAATTACTCCTCCAAACAACCCTCTTATACTCAACCCTTAACAAAAATTTCAAAAACTCCCAAATATTCAAAAACTCTAAAAATTTCAAAAACTTCAAAAACTTCAAAAACTCACAAAGAAACACTTGAATCTCCAAAAATCATTACTTTTTGTTATAAATTCGAAATAATCGAAGGATGGACTCGAAATGTGAGAAGCTTGCTCAGGAGCATGGGACTCCATATATGGTAGTTGTTCTAACCAATCTATTTAGAAAAGTTTCCATTTTGGTAGACCTTCTTACATTTAGAAAGGTAGAACCCGAAGTACCCCGCCGGTTTCAACAATCTACACCGGCGGGGACGATGAACATTCATAATATTTTCTATGAAGGTTCCCCGTCGGGGCACACCATGTCCACCCGACGGGTTCATCGAGTCCCAACTGTCGGGTGGGACACCCTTACCCGGCGGGGTTGTTACTCTATACCCGGCGGGACCAACTCCTTTGTTTTGTGCACATTTTCAGTTTTATTTTGTGTTTGGTCCCCGCCGGGTATAGTATTGGCACCCGCTGGGGTTGGATTGTTCCTCCGCTGGTCTGGGATTTTGTAACCGCCGGGATCAACCCCTGTGTTTTATGCACAACAAGAGTTCGATTTTGAGCTAGACCCCCGCTGGGTGTTGAATTGTCAACCGCCGGTTGACAATATCCCCGCAGGTTCAAGAATTTTAAACCACCGGTGTAACAATGTCCCCGCCGGTTGTAACCCTCCAGAACCGGCGGGGCCACGTCTTTCAATGTGTGAATTTTCTAGCCGTCTCAATTCATGGTTTTTTACATCAAGTGAAGAGTTAAAGAGTGGAGATTGAGAGTTAAAGGATGAGTCAAATGTTGATTTGTCTAGTTCGTGCATGGCGAAGGCGGAGGAGGAGGAAATACCGGTGCCTTGCTCAATCGATTATGGCGAGTTGTTCAACACCAAATCTCACTACTACTTCCAGGCAAACCTGATTGAATGGGTTAAGGAAACCGCATTTGATAACAGGTTTGTGATTATTTTACGCCGATGCGATAGACACGATCGTAAAATTCCGAGAATAGAGTTTGTGTGTGAAAGATCTGGAGTTTACGCAAAACTGGTAGATCCCAAGGATCTAAAGAGAAAGTCTACCGGAACGAAAAAATGCGGATGCCCGTTCGCCCTTAAAGGAAAGAAGATGGGTGATGATTTGTGGGGAATAGAGGTTGTGTGCGGCGTTCACAATCACGATACTACATCCTACAAAGAAGGTCATTCCTACGTGGGACGCTTTCAAAAAATAGAGATGGATTTCGTGGTTAGTTCTACGAAAATGGGATCCCGTCCTCGTGATATTCTTGGTGGAGTGAAGAAATTAAACCCTAAGAATTCTTCTACAATGCGCACCGTGTACAACGCATTAATAAAACACCGGAAGCTCGAGAAAGGCGGTCGGTCGCAATTCCAATACTTGTTGGGTGAACTAAAACGACTAAACTACTACGAATTCCATAGAAAGTGCGAAGACGGAAGCGATATCATAGGAGAGCTTTTTTTTGCGCACCCAGTTAGTTTAGATTTGTTACGGACATTTCCAAACGTCATTTTAATGGATAACATGTACAAGGTGATCAAATACGGGATGTCGTTGTACGAGGTAGTGGGTGCGACTTGTACGGGGAAAACATTCTACATTGGATTTGCGTTTTTGTCGAATGAAAAAATTGAGACCTACAAATGGGTGTTAGGATGCTTACATTCGTTGATGGTAACTCACTCCATCGAATTACCATCCATTGTTTTGACGGATAGAGACTTGGCGCTTGTGAATGCGGTGGAGGAAGTGTTTCCCAATGCAACGCACATGTTGTGTCGATGGCACATCAACATGAACGTCCTAGGAAAAACGAAAAAGATCATAAAGGAGAAGAAAATGTCCAACGCATTTTTGAAAGTGTGGAATGAAATGATGTTGGCGGAAACGGAATTAGCGTACGATAACTACCGGTCGGAATTGCACCGCGACTTCAAAGAGTATCCGGAAGCGATTGAGTATACCGAAAGTTGGGTAGGGTCGTACGGTGACAAGTTTGTCACGTGGAGAAGTAACAAGTGGATGCATTTTGGTAACCAAACTACAAACCGGGTGGAGAGCGCTCATTCGAGCCTCAAGCGTCTCATCGGTACGAGCAAAGGTAACTTTGAATCTTTTTGGTTGAAGTTGCATACTTTGATCGAATTGCAAAACGGGGACATCAAGGCTTCTTTTGAAAAGAGCCGGTTGTTGGCCCTACATAAATTCACAAACATTGTGTACGGTAAACTAAAAAACAACATCTCCCACTATGCAATGGAACTTTTGGCCGACGAAGTCGAATGTGCCCGCAACATGACAATCGCGCAGGATATGCCTTGCGGTTGTGCCATACGAACTACGCACGGTATGCCTTGCGCCTACGAAATCTATGAGTTTGTTGCAAAAGGCTTAGAGGTGCCGCTTGAGTTGTTTCATGAACATTGGAAGAGGTTAGACATCCTAGTTCGTACCAACCTCTCGACGATCGAGCAACTTAAAGCCAAACTTGACAAACTAGTATGCGATGTCATGGCGTCCAATGACGAAGCACGCATAGAGCACGTTTATAAACAATGGTTTGTCGTCGTCCATCCCGAAACAACTAACATTTTGGAGCCATTGGTTAAGCAAAAAGCGCGCGGTCGTCCACCTAACAAACGTAAGTTATCTATTGCCGCTGCTGATACATCCACAAAACGCGACAAAAGTGGGCACGAGTATGTGCTTCAATCAGAAAATTCTAGTACGCCATCCTTACTTGAAGACTTCAAACTTCCAACCGCAACCTCAAGTAAAGGGAAAAAAAGAAGGGGCCTAAACGTGGTTCGGAAAGCGCCCCCGCTCGTACGAAAGGTAGTGCTATTCCAACGCAAGCAAGTGGGACAATGCTTAGTAGTGGAACAGTGGGTTGTAGGTCAAGCTCTACGATGCCGGTGAAGGAAACTTTTGTAGACCTCAAAGGATACATGAACCAATTCCCCATCTATTTTAGGCCTTTCGTAGAGTCCATTAGCGATGTTAAATCCGATGGCCATTGCGGGTACCGCTCGATAGCGTACGCCTTGAACGGGCAACAAGATGAGTGGAGGTTGATAAGGGATACCCTTTACAACGAGCTGATGGATTACGCATCCGTCTACGTTAAGATTGATAAGGGCGGAATTCGCCGATCTCAATGAGAGGGGTAAAAACACAATGAAGAAACATTTGATGTAATTAAAGAGTATTCAGAGTCAATCAGGGACCAATGTGTAAAGATAAAAATAGTAGAGGGGCCTCATTAATATATGAACGGCCCACTAAGAGCTTAAATGGGTCCTCCTTATTTTAGTATAAAAGGGTGAACCACTTGCCTAAAAAAAGGGATTGGATAATATTTTCTCGGAATCTGCCTTTATCTCTCTACACTTTCTCTCTCTAGTCACATCTAGCAAAAAGATCCTAAATATATTCCCCCAACAATTATTCACTCATCATTGGCGCCGTCTGTGGGAACAGTGATACCAAAAAGGAATCTTTTCCCTTTGAAAATCACATTTTTCGAGATGAACAGCGATGCGGCGATAGAGAGGGACGGGAGAGAAGTCGTCCGAGCCGTCTCAGGTTCGGGAGGCACGGTAGTCCCCGCCCGAGAATGGCACGGCGGTCGGGACAAGCGGTCAACTCTGATAATGACCCGAAAGCAGCTCCTTGAGGACATTGCTCGGTTGGAAGAAGAAAGGGAGCGGGCGTTGGGCGATAAAAGAGCCCGAGAATGGAAGGGCAAAGAGCCCCTCCTGGAGAATCGGGGGGCAGCTGGCCATGGCAGCGATCAGCGAATAGAGGCCCGACCTGTTAGGTACTACAGGGATCCTCTCCCCGATGACGAAGAAAATGCTAGGACTCGTCGGAACCTCGAGAACCGTCGGGCCATGACGTCAGACTACCCCTCAGACGATTCGTCGGGCAAAGGATATCTGCGGAGGGAAAGGGTTCAGCGAGCGCAGAAGAATCGATCCCGACGCCTTCGAGGGCCCAGGGCCGACCCTGTGCAGTATAAGAGGAGCGGCGCCGATAAGCCGAACCCGGTATCTTTTGAGAAAGAGGAAATGCATACCGCCAGCCGCGGAGGACGGGAAGTATTGCCACCGATTCCGTGGCAACCATCGAATAGCCAGAACCATGGTTACAGGACCAGTAGCCAATTCATCAGCCCAGGGGTCGAGGGGCTTTATGGAGTTAGGACCGAGGGTCTTGGGGGAGGAGCATGTGAGCTCGGAGTCAACTGGAGGGCCTCTCCATTATCCGACGAAATATTAGCGGGACAGCTCCCGAGGAGATTTGACATTTCTAAGTTAGAAAAATACGACGGAAAAAAGGACCCGGATAACCATTTGGAGGCTTTCAAAAATTTCATGTTAAGCTTCGACAATGATGACAAGCTCCTGTGCAGAGCATTTTCTATGACTTTCAAAGACAAAGCCTCAAAGTGGTACAACCGCTTGCCGCAGGGGTGCATTCGTAACTTCGGGACCTTCTGGACGATGTTCAGGCAACACTTCGTCGGAAGTAAGAGTTTCCGCGCCAACGGGGATACTATCATGAATTGTCGACAGAAGCTCGGGGAGAGCCTCAGAGACTATACTAGGCGGTTCATCGACGCAAAAACCGACCTGGACCATTGTGAAGAGAATGTGGCGCTAACGGCGTTTCGTTTGGGCTTGCTCCCAGGACCGATGAAACAAGCAGTGACCAAGAAGCAAGCGTTCACTTTTTCCGCATTGCTAGCACAGATTGAGAAGCAAATATTGATTGAAGAAACAGAAGCGTCAGAACTGGCAGCCCAGATTCAGCAGAGCGCCCAAGCGTCGGTTGTAATAAAACAGGTTTCCCGATCAGATTACGCCAGGTCGGCCCAACCAGTTAGCACGATACACCCGACCACGCCAGTTTTAACCAAAACTTCGACCCCGACCGGTCAGAAACCAAGGCAAACAGGGCCGGCGGTCTCTCGACCCATGTCCAACAAGTGGACGCGACCTGCCTATTTCGCGGACCTTACGGAATGCGTGTCATCGATCTACGAAAAAACCAAGAGGAGCGGAATGTACCGAAGGCCTTTCCCCATCCCGATGCCCTGGGAACAAAGGAATAACCGCTATTGCCGCTACCACGAAGACATCGGGCACGACACGAAGGATTGCATAGCCTTGAAGAAGGAGATACAGATGCTCATAGAGCACGGGAACTTGTTGGAGTATGTAAAAAAGGCACAGCAAGGCATGACCTCGAAGGAGGTGGTGGTCGTACCAAAACCAGAAACGACCATGGCCATTTCAGAGGTGACTGACCGTTTCGACGCGACAATTGAGTACCTTGATCCCGAGGCCAACCGCAATATCATCGGGGTCATTGAGGAGGGGGCAGAGGAAGGCGTCGGTATCGTCCGTGGTTTTTGTGAATTTTTCGAGTCGTTAACCGTCTCCGGGGGAAGACCGATGATGGGAAACGCAAACTTGCTTCCAAACCGGAAGTGCCCTTTCCCCGACCAAACCGTTCCGCTGAAAACGCAAACTTGCTTCCAAACCGGAAGCGCCCTTTCCCCGACCTCGCGCTTCGGTGACCCAAAAGCTAATCACGATGTTATCGGGATCATCAAGGAAGAGATTGAGGAGAACATCGGTAAAGTGCGAGGCCTGTGTAATCTTTTTGAATCTCTGACCATTTTTGGGGGGGATTCGATGGCGGGAGTCACGCATTCCTCCAGGAAAAGGCACATCGTCAACCTGACCACCCAATGGGAAGCCAGAACTTGCTTCCAAACCAGAAGCGCCCCCTCACCGATTTTACATTTCGACGACGACGACATGAGAGACATAGCCGGACCGCATGAGGACGCCATTGTGATCGGGGCAACAATAGCGGGAGAGGAGGTTCGGCGCATCTTGGTAGACACCGGGAGTTCGGCCAATATCCTCTTCGCATCTACCATTGCAAAGTTCAGGACGCGACCGGTGATTGCGCGATCCGACCGCACCATTGTCGGGTTTACCGGGTCAGCAGCCGACGTAGTCGGGGAGTTTGAGGGCGTGGTCCAGTTAGGCCGCGGCCCATTTAAAAAGGAGGTCACGGTTTTGTTTGTAGTAGTGGACGCGCCGGCCTCACACAACGCCATCCTTGGGCGATCTTGGATATCGCGCATGCATGCTGTGACTTCTACTATTCATCAGTGTGTGAAGTACGTGGTCGGAAACAATGTAGGAGTGGTCCGAAGCAGCCAAAAAGCGGCGCGGGAATGCTACCGAGCTGCGTTAGCTCCGAAAAAAGACCAAGAGATGTTCCCGGCTCAAGAATAGCAATTAAGGGGGGTGCCTCCGGGATCGCAACCGGTGGATGACCCCCGGGAGGCCCCAAGCCTTTTGACGACAGACGAGGAGTGCGAACTATATTCTTTTGCAGACGGGCAATGTCTGCGGGTCGGGGTAAACCTTTCGCCAACCCTAAGGGAACAGCTACTAACCCTCCTACGAGAGAACCTAGACTTGTTTGCTTGGTGTTCCGGGGATGTCACGGGGGTACCAGAATCCTTCGCGATTCACAAGTTGACTATTGACAGAAATATCAGACCAATCGTCCAGAAGCATCGGGCTTTTTCCCCCGAAAAGGCGGAAGTAATTCTGCGGGAAGTTGAGAGAATGACCAGCGTCGGACATATCAAGGAAGCAAAGTACCCTTTATGGATCTCTAACCCCGTGCTGGTTAAAAATAAAAGCGGGAAATGGAGGATGTGCGTGGACTTTACTGATCTCAATCGGGCCTGCCCGAAGGACCCTTTCCCGATGCCGAGGATCGACCAGCTGGTAGATTCGACGTCGGGCAACAAGCTACTCTCGTTTATGGACGCCTATGTCGGTTACAATCAAATTAAGTTACATACCGCGGATCAGGAGAATACTGCGTTCATTACGGGTCGGGGATTATATTGTTACAAAGTGATGCCCTTCTGGCTAAAAAACGCTGGCGCGACATACCAAAGGCTAGTAAACAGAACATTCGAAGGCCAGATCGGGATAAACATGGAGGTTTACATCGATGACATGTTGGTCAAAAGCGGTTCCGATGAAGCCCATCTCGCCGATCTCAGGGAAACTTTTGGTAATCTACGAGGGATTAACCTTAAGCTAAACCCGGAGATATGTTCTTTTGGGGTCCGATCAGGAAAATTTTTGGGGTTCTTCGTCAGCGAGAAAGGAATTGAAGCAGACCCTGTTCAGCTCCGAGCCCTGGCCGACATGACGCCTCCCCGGAGGGTGAAGGAAGTTCAGATTCTGACCGGGCGTCTGGCCGCCTTAAATCGTTTCATTTCTCGATCGTCTGATAAATGCGCTCCGTTTTTTCAGGTCCTACGACAGGCGAAAATTTTTGTTTGGACTCCTGAGTGTACCAAGGCTTTTTTAGGGATCAAAGAGTACCTATCGACCCCGAACCGCCTCACCAAGCCGACGGCGGGTGAAACCCTTTTCCTTTACATTGCGGTCACGGATTATGCAGTCAGCGCTGCTCTAATCAGCGAATCAGGGCCGGCACGGACAGCGGTATACTATGTGAGCAAAAGTTTGCTGGACGCCGAAACTCGGTACCTCAAACTGGAGAAAATGGCGCTGGCTCTGGTGACAGCAGCGCGGAAAATGCGACCGTACTTCCAAGCCCACCCTATTGTTGTCCGCACATCACTTCCGCTAAAATACATTTTTCAACGACCAGACATGTCGGGGAGATTATCCAAGTGGTCGGTAGAACTGGGGGATTTCGACATTGCCTTTGAACCCCGAACAGCTATCAAAGGCCAGGTCTTGGCTGATTTTCTAGTTGAGTTTCACTCAGAGCGACCCGAACATGAAGCCCAATCACAAGAGAAAGCAGAGGGCGAGTGGACCGTCCGCACCGATGGGGGAGCAAACGTTAGTGGTTGTGGGGCGGGAATCCAAATCATAACTCCCTCGGGTGTTAGCATGCTCCAGGCTATCCGTTTTGGTTTCCACACGTCGAATAATGAAGCTGAATACGAGGCCGCTCTGGCAGGGTTACGGTTGGCACAGGTATGCGGGGCAAGACAGGTACGACTCATAAGCGACTCCCAGCTTCTAATAAACCAAGCCTCGGGAAGCGCGGAGGCTCGGAAGGAACACCTGGTACAGTACCTTGATGCATTAAGAATTCTGGCCGCTTCCTTTGACAAAATTACTTACGAGCATGTACCGCGAAGCGAAAACGCCACAGCGGATTCTTTGGCAACGATTTCCTGCTCCACCAGTTATCCATGGGTGATAGAACAAGAAATCCCGTCCATCATTAAACGACATGAGTTAGCTAACCGACCTGAGATCGCATGCCAGATCTCTTCGGTCGTAACTTCTGACTGGCGCTGGGGCATTATCTCTTTCTTAGCTGAAGGTCGGCTTCCCGACAACACCGCTTCGGCGCGAAAATTGCGCAACAAAGCGCGGGGCTACGTCCTTTTAGGGGATGTGCTGTACAAAAAATCTTATAGCCGGCCTCTGCTTCGATGTTTAGGTTTCGACGAATCCCAGGTAATCTTGTCCGAACTGCATGACGGGGAAGGCGCGGCGCATTGCGGATACAAGGCTCTGATTAGGAGAATTTTTCTGGCGGGATTCTATTGGCCAACAATAACAGCAGACGCAAGACTCATAGTAAAAACCTGCGATACATGTCAAAGGTTCGGTAACGCCATCAACGTACCCGCAGCTCCTTTGGAATCCATATCCGAAGGGCTGCCTTTTGACCGCTGGGGAATCGACCTCGTCGGACCATTACCAAAGGCATCGGGAGGAAGGCAGACGATCGTCGTAGCGGTAGATTACTTCTCCAAGTGGGTCGAAGCCGAGCCTTTGTCCGCCACGAAAACCAAAGATGTTGTCAAATTCATTTGGGCGAACATTTGTTGCCGGTTCGGGGTACCTCAGCGGCTGACTATGGACAACGGGCCACAGTTTGACAGTGCGGAGATGAAGGCGTTCTGCACCACTCATAATATTCGACAATGTTTCGCTGCCCCTTTCCATCCACAAGCCAACGGTGAGGTCGAAGTAACGAACCGAACCATTCTGGATGGCCTCAGAAAGAACCTCGAGGGAAAGGCCGGAAAGTGGCCAGACTACTTGCAAGAAGTATTGTGGGCCTACCGAACCACACCCCGTACGGCCACTCAAGAGTCGCCTTACGCTTTAGTATATGGTATGGACGCGGTTACTCCCGCGGAATCTATTTTTCCTTCTTTCAGGGTCGGAACTTACCAGGAGGAGGCGAATGACGACAACAGACGACTCGAGCTCGATCTCATAGAGGAGAAGCGCCACCACGCCCATTTGAATTCTTTACATTACCAAACTTTGATGAGAAGTCGATACGCAGCCAAAGTCCGCCGTCGGGAATTCAAGGTCGGAGATAAGGTTTTGCGACGCGTGTTCCTCCACACAAAGGACAAGAGCCTCGGAAAGCTGGCCCCCAATTGGGAGGGACCATACGAAATCGTCGAGAAAATTAAGAGCGGGACGTACCGCCTGCAGAATCGGTCCGGACATCTCCTAAGGCTACCATGGAATATTGAACACTTAAAACTGTATCTAGAATAGTTTGTAATTTACGATGTACTTCGCTGTATTTTCCACTTTATTTAAGGTTGTAAATGGTCGGGGATGCACTCTTTCCTACCTCGGTGGCGCGAGGAGGTTTTAACGAGGCATCAGTCTAAACCCGACCCACGTTTTTGATAATCAAAAATCTTTTGCCTTCTAAATATTCAATTGTTGTGACTTCGGACAGCTGACGAGCTGGACGTTGTCCGGTTCTTTTAATGTTACAAGACCTAAAAATAGGTTTTTCGGTTCTAACCGATCTACATTTTGGTTTTCCCGAACTTTTGGAAAAGCTTTCGATAACGAATCGATCTACAGAGCCTAAAAATAGGTTTTTCGGTTCTACCGATCTACATTTTGGTTTTCCCGAACCTTTGGAAAAGCTTTCGATAACAAATCGATCTACAGAGCCTAAAAATAGGTTTTTCGGTTCTACCGATCTACATTTTGGTTTTCCCGAACCTTTGGAAAAGCTTTCGATAACAAATCGATCTACAGAGCCTAAAAATAGGTTTTTCGGTTCTACCGATCTACATTTTGGTTTTCCCGAACTTTTGGGAAAACTTTCGATAACGAATTCACCTACCAAACATTAAGATTAACGATGTACAGAACAGTATACCCAAGTAAATTAAATATGATCATCACAGGGGGCCCCGTGACCTCCAAAAAATATAAGAGTTAAAGTGGTTCGGTAAAAACAACAGAGGGGCCTACGGCCCCCCAAGAGTTACAGAATCTTCAAAAAAAAAAGGGAAACAAAATTATTGGTCCCCATCTTCATCCACATCCTCGTCCGCATCCTCGTCGTCTTCTTCGTCATCAGCATCATCGGATTCCCCGCAATCGACTCCCTTGGGCCGGTCTTTCTCTGGTACGTCGAGCCACAGCGACCCAAGGCGAAGGTCCGGGAAGCGGTTATGGAGTGACAGCACATACGCGGCTTTAGCATCCGCAGTCTCCTTGTCCGACCACTGCCTACATCGGTTGATGTAAGCAACGTTTGAGGATTTTAACTTTTGAACCTCCTGCGCCAGAGATGAGGCGCGGTCTTCCGCGGCTTTCCTCGCCGTCTCCGCAACGCTCACCGCATCCTCCGCAGCCTTCCTCGCTGTCTCCATCGCCTGCTTCGCCGTGTCCGCGGCCGTTTTCGCTTCGGTAGCGAGATTCTCCGCTTCCACCACCCGACTTTCCGCCAACGCCTGGGCCTCCTCGGCAGTTTTGACCTTCGCAGCAAGACTGGCAATCTTTGTCTCCGCCGAGGCTAACTTTTTGCCAAGCTCCTTTGCCCGACGCTCTTTCAAGGCGGCCGGAACCAGCAGGTTGTATAGCGACAGAGCAAGTCCATCAGTGCCCCGAAGAGGAAAGGGGTGCGGGCTACCGAGCATCGTCAGCACCGGGAATTTGGGGCCACTTCACGAAGGGGCGTCCGGATTCGCAGCTTCGGCTTCGGGGGGCTCAGTGTCGTCTGGAATCAACACAACGTCGTCCCTTGCGGGATCTACGCCGTCGTCCACTTGATCCACGAGTTTTAGCCTGGAAGCCTCCACCTCCGCGCTGACGGCTGCCCGATCCTCAACCGCAGCTTTGGATTTCTTCGGCTTAGACCCCCCCGCCTCTGCACGTTTTTTCCTCTTTGGCACCGCGGCCGGGTTATGGCTCGCGTCCAGTCGTCCTGCCTCGGGCACCGCGACCCTGGTCGGTTCACCTACTGCCTCGTCGTCCTCTGACTTTGGACGCTTACTGGGCGCCTTGTTGCGCTTGGGCAGAAATAGTATGTACCCGGGACGCCCGGTTCGGGCAAGCACGTCGTCCAGACTTGGAGGCTCCC
The DNA here is from genome assembly GCA_036936605.1 of Limnanthes douglasii subsp. nivea. NCBI lineage: Eukaryota > Viridiplantae > Streptophyta > Magnoliopsida > Brassicales > Limnanthaceae > Limnanthes > Limnanthes douglasii. The sequence continues at coordinate 289,519,844 of JAUPFV010000005.1, forward strand.
GCAGCTGTTCAATGGTAAGAGCCTCGGATGAGCACCGCCAGAGGTTGCTCATGAACAAGTTCTTATCCATAAAAGTGCGATGCATGCCCCGACCCCAATTCCTTCGGGCGTAGTTTTTCAGCACCTCGAAAGTGACCTCCGCGGCTTCCGAATGGTCCTTCTTCACCCCCTGCAGCCAGTCTTTCGACACTACGCAAAGGAACGGTAGATAAAGGTAAAAAAAAAACAAAAAAAAAACAAAATATATATATATATATATTTATAGGGGAAGGTAGTACCATCATGGACCCAGGTCCGCAGCAGTTGCCTCGGGTTCTCCGGAGAGTATGGAAGACCATTCTCCCAACACCCGCTCAGAAATACGAACCGATGCTTCCACCCCTTGTCCCCTTCCAAGAAGTCGTTGACAATTTTCCACTTATTGCCACGAGAAGAGTAGAAGAATGGGGATTTCGGGGACTTGGACAGACCCGACATGGCGATGTACTCCTCCATCGGCATAACCTGGCCAGAAAGACGGGAAGCCATAATGCAGGACATCAAGGTATACCAAGCATTTGGCGTCAGCTGCGACAGGCAGATCTGGAGAGTGCGGAAATAGAGCGCGATCTCAGGGTCCAAGGGGAAACGCAAACCCCAGTTGAACAATTCGGTGAACACCACAATCTCTCTGGGTCTGACGTGGACGGGGGTCTTCCCTGGGGTCGGGAATCGGACGCTGACACACTCAGGGATCCCCCAGCGGGTCAGTAAGTCTCTATGATCGGCCTCGGGGAAGTAGAGATACTTCCCTTCAAAGAGAGAGACCACGTCCCTGGTTAGAAGCCAGCTGAAGTACTTGGTGGAAATGGCAGCCGCAACCGCTTCGGGCAAAGGATCATCCTGGGGGTTAGCCGCGTGACCAGCAGCGGCAATACAGACCCCCGCGGGAGCAACATCGACTTCCGACTCTCCAGCTTCTTGGGTCGGAACTTGGCTAGAGCTGCGGGCAGTAGCGGCATCTGTTTCAGATGGTCGGACCCGGGAGGAAGAAGCGTCGGCAGCATCGCGTGCCATGTTCCTATGAGCCTCCTCCGCTTGCTCGGGTGTTAGTCGCATTTTGGGCAAACCTAAAAAAGTGACCGCAGTGTTAATACCGGTCAGAATCCCTCTAATCGAGGGCGTAAGTTGAACCATTTCGGGACTATTACCTCCTGCCGAGTACTTGGATAGATCGTCTTCTCCCATTATCAAGAAGGTGGATTTACGGGCACGTCGGGAAGCGGGCGAGTTGACGGGCGGTAAGGTCGGATTGTTTGGCCCGACTGCGGAAAAATGGGAACTGTCACTGGAGGAAAGGATAATGGTTTCTGGGGACAGGCTAGCCTCGGGAGTAGGAGAAACCGGAAGGTCGGATACCAGGAAAGATTCTGCGGGAACCGGGGTGGCAAGAACGGGGTCGTGAGGAAGTGGAGCGGGAACAAAAGGCTTGGAGTTAGACCCCCAGATCAGACCAGCGCGTCGGTACTCCTCTGCTCGATCGCCAATACTTGACCACTCTTCAAAGCTCCACTCGGATTTCTTTTTCTTGGTCGGTTTTTTCTGTGAACGTCCGGTTTTCATGCAACGAACATACTAGAACGAAGTAGGGTCGAACGAGCTCTTTCTCTCTCTAGAAATGGTCGGACAGCGTTTTCTCTCTCTAAAATTCCTCTGAGAGACACTAAGAATCTTGGGGTATTTATAGGCTGGATTGAAGGATCGGGGGATACCAATCGACGGAAAGACAGCGGGAAGATGAAGAGTCTCACTAGGAGCCTAGTCTGACAGAGGGGTGACCCGTTAGCCAAAGACGCGTGTCGACCACTGACTGACACGGGCTGACATAAGCAACTCATCACAAACCCATCGACGATATGGGCCGACACCACCGAAATCGGAAAGAAGGATAGGCCCATCACAAGAGGCCCGGGATGAAAATCTCAGCAGAACAGGAGTAGGAGGCGCGGGAGTATCGCCAGTGAGGAAGCCTCGAGCGTCGGGCAGTCAGAACTTGCAGAGCCCGAAGCCGGATAAGAGAACGGACGAGTGGCGATGGATTTTTCACAAGTCTCCGCTCACGAAGCTCCCGAAGACTAGGGGGCTACTGATAAGGGCGGAATTCGCCGATCTCAATGAGAGGGGTAAAAACACAATGAAGAAACATTTGATGTAATTAAAGAGTATTCAGAGTCAATCAGGGACCAATGTGTAAAGATAAAAATAGTAGAGGGGCCTCATTAATATATGAACGGCCCACTAAGAGCTTAAATGGGTCCTCCTTATTTTAGTATAAAAGGGTGACCCACTTGCCTAAAAAAAGGGATTGGATAATATTTTCTCGGAATCTGCCTTTATCTCTCTACACTTTCTCTCTCTAGTCACATCTAGCAAAAAGATCCTAAATATATTCCCCAAACAATTATTCACTCATCAAAGATATTTACTAGCATGAAGGATTTGATTGATGTGTCGGAGCGTGTGAAATGTTCTAGTGATGTGGGAACTAAGGACCATTAGATGTCCATGCCCGAGATGGGAGTGGCAATTGCATCTGCGTTTAACTGCATACTCCATTTTGTTGGGCTATTCCGAAATATTGATGTCGGCTTCACTTTTCTTCCGCTAAGAGGTGCACCTCCTCAGATGCCAAACCGGTTGGAAATCGGATTGGGTTGGGTCAACTCCAACCATTTTGTGAACGTAAGTATTCATACAAGGGGTATGTTAATGGTAATTTTAATATCAAGAAATTTATTTTATCATGTTTTGTTTTGTAGCTTGGGATTAAGGCGGAGGCCCCATGCGCTAGGATACATCCTTGTTGCTTAAAGCTGTGTTCACCAGAAGCAGAAGTTTGGGCATTGCCGATTGCATCTCGTTGCAAGAAATACGAAGAGCTTAAAAATAATTACCCCGAAGTAACCGATTTATCCTCTTTTGCTTGATGACTAGACAATTGTAATGAATGTAAACCTTGGATTGTTTTTATGTTTTTATGGTTTTTATGTTTGGATGGTTTTTATGTTAAAAACAATAACACTTAAGCTTCTTAATATGCCGATTGCATTAAAACATTACACTTTAATCAAAAGCATTGCATAATTAGAAATACATAAGCACATAACATAAACCAAATGATAGATAAGCTAACCCTGAGTTAGCATTGCATATTTAGTTTTACGGAGTCGGATAGTTCATTCCATACTCAAACCTTTTCTCGATTGAATATTCATCTTCATCACTACTTCCTTCGGGAGTTGAGTACGTTTCAACGACGCTGGCTATTGCGTCGGCTATTTCTTCCTCCATTCGATGTATCGCATGTGACACCATCTCCTGTGTAATTGTACTCTGCAATCCCATGTCGAATACCTTTCGGACTTTGGTTCGGACTTCCCAAGGAAGTGACTCGATATGCATAGTCACTGTATTAAGATAAGCTAACCTATCGGCAAATTCTTTGCGTGCACGTGGTCGGGGCATTAAACATCCTGGACACGATGCCTCCCTGCCGTGGTTGAAGAACATTCTGCACAGAACCGCATCGACGAAACCAGGAATCTCCTCTTGCATCGTACCTCTGACGAAGTCAAATGCGCTTAGGAGGCTTGCATCTTCATGCACATTTCAGCCAGAATCACAAATTGTTATAACTTAAGTGTTTAGTTTCATAGTCCGATTACAGTACTTATAGAGTACATGTATGTGGTTCAGTCTGAAAAATAATAAGCGGGAAAGGGTGTTATTTTCCCCGCTTATTATTTGTTTATTGGCGGGAGTCTTATTTGGTTGGAGTTCGAATTTGGCGGGACATCGAATTTGGCGGGAATTTGAATAAGGCGGGACTTATATTGGTGGGAGTTTATGTGGCAAAGTATTTGGTGGGAGTTTAATGTGTATAAAATAAATGTTCTGCCCACACATTGAAGGGTAAACAACAAGAATAACCTTAAAATAATGTGTCTCTGGAACGAGTTAGAATATCAAAATCTAATTAAAGCATCAATCGAACTTGGTAACACTCACATAGAAGGTCAATATGTAAAATGCGGACAATACGAAACATAAATACATTAATATTGAACAACAACTAGAAACCCAAACATAACAACTTAGCATTACATAAGAAACGAGGACAATACGCAACATAAATAATAAAAACATAACAACAACTTATAACAACATTACGCAACATAAATAATAAAAACACGTTCGTATACGATAGATTGCACTATTAGTAGTCGTAACGCAAGCTGTGTAAAACATCGTCGCCATCCTCCCTTGCCATAACCATATCCTCCACATATGCTACCATATCCCTAGTGATATAGTCGCAGACGGTCATGTCCTAGACCTTTACCGCCTCCTCTATTATTCTTCACGGCATGAACAACAACTTTGTGAGGGGTTGGACAAAAAGGTACCGTCTCTTGATTTCGTCACGGCTGTGCACAACGACACTTCCAGTTTCTAAATAACCGTAGTTGTAATACATATGACACAAAACCCTTTCAAAAAATGCATCACTTCTATCTTCACCCAACTCGGCCCGGGAATCCTTCACTGTTACAAGATGTAATAGTCTTCATTAGCGGTAAACTCCATTTGTTTATGAGTGTTTGATGGATGTCATGTTGCTCGTTAACACTTGTATATTTATAATGGTATTCTTTTGTTAGCGGGAGTTTCATTTGGCGGGAGAGTTATATGGCAGGAATTGTTTTTTGGCGGGGGAATAATTTTGTCTAGGTCCCTGCCGGTTCAATAATATTCACCCGCCGGTTGGAAACTCCACCGGCGGGTCACAATTTTCAAACAGCCGTGGAGGAAGCCCATTTTTTAACACCGGTGAAAAATTTCACCTAAATGCTGCCCCGCCGGTTCAGATATTTTCACCCGGCGGGTGAAATACTTCCCCGGCGGAGAGGAAACATCCCCGTCGGGGTAGAATTTTCAAACCGGGAGGGGGGGGGGGGAGTAGACCTATCCTCTAGAAATTGTGAGGATGGATTGTCGAAGGGTTCCCCGCCAGAACAACAATTTTCAACCGCCGGGTGACAATGTCCCCGACGGTTGAGTATTTTCTAACCGGCGGGGATGTCGAGTGAAAACTAAAATTTTCCACTCGATATCAACCGGTGGTATAAGCAACCTACCCCGGCGGGTAGTTTATTGACCCCGACGGGGTAGGTATTTTCAACCGTCGGGGACGTATTCAACCAGCGGTTGAATATTAGTACACCGGCGGGGAAGGGCTTCTGTTGAAAAATAAACAACATGAGTATATTAAAACTGAAATACACAACAACAAAATTTGGTGGAAACTATCTCAGGTTTTACGTTTGGTGGAAACTATCTCAGGTTTTACGTTTTTAAAACTAGAGTGTGAGTCAAATATCGAATTCAAAAACGCAAACCACAACAACAAACTTAAATTAAACGAAGAACAAATGCATATTAAAAATGAAATACATCAACAAACTTAAGGTTTAAAATAACAAAACAGCCCAAATGTCAATAATTATAAACGGCCCAACTGTCAACAACTAGAATAACATACAAATCAAAAAGCCAACCATGATAATCAAAAGCCACGGACCGGTAATCTCCATCACCTTCCTCGCAAAGGACACAATCTCGTTAGTCGAATCGTCTAACGGACGAACAAGATTAATCGTGTTCACCACATCGATCGTCGACGCCTCCGTAAGAATCCAAGGTGTGATGTTAAACCACCCGTACATCTTCATGTATGCCTTGTACTGGGGGGATGAGGTGTGAGTACTCCCTTCCAAGGGCCTCGAATACCTATCGATCACGTATAGGTGCTCCATCCAGTTCGTCCAATGCCTACCCTGAAGCGCATAGCGAAGATGGTTTCCTCTACCAAAACCGGTTCTAGCAACGAGGGGGTCCAACGACTTTTCTTGGATCCAACCGAACTGGCGCATCACTCGGTCGGGGTGATATGCCTCGCGCACCATCATAAGGCGAATAGGGTTTCAGTACAACCATATTTCCTGCTCCGGCCACACCTCACGGACATCCTCGTAAGGTCGGAATATAGCATACAAAAAAAATCAATTACTCGTACTACATTTTATATAGAATAGATGTATATTAATAAACGTAAAGAAGATAACTTACATCCCTTTCTCCTTGAGCCGCGAGGATGTCACGGTAGTACGGCTTCCCGCGAGCTAATGATACCGGATCTTTTTGGGCAACCACGCCAGCATCTTCAGATCCGTTGGGCTATAACCACTGTTCACTGACGCGCGGAAAATAGGGAAGTGGTCATAGACCCAACACTCAAACAAGGCCGAGAAGCCGACCAAGCTCTTCAAGGAGTGCTTCGAAATGCCTCCCAAGCTCTTGTACAACCACATCAGTGCACAAGTACCCCATGAGTACTCACCTACCTTCGTCAAGTCCTCGAGGTGATGGAGAAAATCGCACTGGATGTTCTTCTGGCTCGTGTTGGTGAAGATAGTACACCCGAGGAAGAACAAGATATATGCCCTAGCTGCTGCCATCTTCATCTCCGTAGTGAGGGCAGCATTGGAATCTAAGTACTCATCCCCGGAGAATGTGGTCCTAAGCCATCGGAGGCCGAATCCACTCCCGTTGTGCGCCTCCATTTCCTGCTGCACATCAGCAGCTGAAACTCCCAACAACTCCGCATAGCGTGCGTACGTCGCCTCTATCGGATTCGGCCTATAGACATCAATAATTCTCCCCTCAACCGGGAGGCCAGTAATCACGTAGACGTCGTCCAGTGTCAACGTCATCTCCCCAAAGGAAAACTGGAACGTGTTAGTCTCTTGGTGCCACCTCTCACTGAACACCTCAGCCAACTGCACGTGGTTGTTGAACCTTGGTAGATGCCGCATCAACGGCCAAAACGGTGTCTCCTCGAGGTAAGCCCTAACCGCTAGTTGTTTGCTAAGGTCCCACTGACCAAGCAAACCATACTTGGACTGGACCGTGATAACCGAGCGCGCCTGCAAAAAAATTGAAAATATATACAATGTTAAAACAACAATTTAACTAATCAAACATATAATTAATTCGATAACTTACGTCGTTTTTGAAGGCGTAGTACGCCTCATGTTGGGCATAGTTGGGGAATAGAAGGACGCTGTTTTGGGATAGAAAAATATTTTTCCATCCTCCGGATCGGTTGGACACCCTTCCGCACGGACCTCTCTTCAAGGTGGTGGCATAAGGACCTCCGTTTCCTCGTCCGTGTCCTCCTCGTCTACTAGGGCACGCCGCCGTCGGATGGAGAGCACCTCTCGTGGAGGAGAAGATCGTGGATGGGGGGCCTCCCTTGTGGGATCGCGATCGCTTGTGGCGTCATATTTCCGATGCCGCAAGGATCGTTCCGTGGGGTCCTCGCGCACCTTGCGCACCTCGCGCTCGGGGCGACCACGCTCGGTCCGCTCCCCACGTTCCGGCCTATTGACCACTGACCGTCGGCTACCTTCGCCCTTTTTCGCCGCTTTGGCCGCCTTCTCCTTCCCGCGAGGTGCTTCGTGCCTGCAAAAACAATCACAACAAAACAAGTTAGAACGAAGCAAAAAAAATTACTAGTTCTATAAAAATAACAGGTCCCCCCGCCGGTTGACCAATTTTCACCTGGCGGGTGAAAACTATTTTTTTGAAAATTAAATTTTCTACCCGCTGGGTGGCAATTATTCACCCGGCGGGTAGAAAATTGAATTTCCAAATAATAGTTTTCGCTCGCCGGGTGAATCGGCCCTCAGCCGGCGGGGAACGTAAACACAGTCTTTTCATGTTCATCGTTCCCCGCCGGGTAAATCGGCCCAGGACCGACGGGGAAGGATGAATATCTGGAAATTCATCTTTCTCCGCCGGTCTAAACCCCTAATACCCGGCGGGGAAGGATGAACATCTGGAAAAAAAATATATCCCCCGTTGGGTATTCAAGCACTGAACCGGGGGGGGGAGGCTCGAAACCACCATTAACGACTTGAAGAAAAACTCCTAAAACTTCCTAAAAAAACCAAATCAGCCAAAACAAAATCTACCCTAGCATCACTAGACAACTAAAAACAACTTCATAACCAAACTTCGCCAATTCTAACACCATATGCGTATCAAAATCAAAAAACTTAAGCAAAACCAAATATAGAAAAAAAACTACATCTAAGAGTAAAAACTTGCTTTTTTCCTTTTCCCATGGTAGTTCTTGCCTTAGTGTTGATGTGGTAGAGTTCTTCGGATCTGATTTTGGGGCTGATTTTGCAAGATTGTAGAATTTTGGAAATGGGAGTTTGTTTAGGGTTTTGGGTTGGGGATGGTTTAGAGATGGGAATGGTTAGTGTTTAGGGTTTTGACTTAGTAAAAAAAGAAAGGTTGTTTTGGATATAATGTTGGGGCTACTTAAAATTTGTTTGGGTATAGTTAAAATTGGGGCTGGTTAGCCAATTGGGCCCTAATTTAGCCAAACCCTTTTTTAAAACATTAATACTTCCATATTTGTTAGTACCATACCCACTTACTACGTTTATAGGTAGAGGTGGAAAATGGTTCTGGAACCGCGGTTCAAAGCTAGAAATCTGTTTAAGAACTGGTGGTTTAACTGCGAAACTGGCCCATTAGGACTGCAAACCGGCAGGACCGCAAACCGTTAGGACCGCAAACCGCCAGGACCGCATAAGGAGTAAACCGACAGGACCGCAAACCATTAGGACTGCAAACCGCCAGGACTGCAAAACCACGGTTTATTTGTAAAAACCGCGGTTTATTTGTAAATATTATAAATGGTTTAATTATTTTATAACCAAAATCATATGTTAAGTTATATTTAAAAAATATTGAGATATTACATATTATTATAAATTATTATTACATTTTGGTTAGTATTAATTTGTTTTGGTTATTAATATTTTAAGTGTCGTAATTATTATATAGTCCAAAATTTTAAATATTATTTATGTTATTATCACATTTTGAATATTATTATTATGTTTTTAGATCTAATATTAGTAGTGTTGCTTTTAATATTACAAACCAAAACTATATCTTATCATGTTAAAATATTACAAATTCTATGGTTATAATTTTAATATTACATTTTGATTACTATTGTGATTTGGTTTTAAATATTACAAGTGTTTGTTATTATTTTTTAAACCAAAATCAGATCTTATGAAGTTATAAGTATTTCATAATACAGTTGTTGTTATTATAATAAAAGGTAAAGTTTTTTTTTGGTTAATTTAGCCGTTCACAGTTTATACTCTTGCGGGCCAGGAGTTGTACAAATGTTTTCAAATTACAATACAAAATAGTAAATAATTATTACAAACATAATCCATCTCCAGCTTCGTCTTCTTCGTAAGTAAAATCTTCGTCCTCACTTGATTCACCTTCAGCTTCGTTTTCTTCCGCAATTTCTTGTTCAAATTTATCTTCGTAATCATCCGGATAATCTTCAAAGATGTCATCTATGTTAACTTCGTCTCTAAACTCTCTGTCTTGCATCCTTTTATCCGCCGCTGTCCAATCCTTGACTGCCACAAGCACTCCAAGTGCTTTGCCCGTCAATCTTGTTCTCTTAGTCGTGTATTGCAACCTCGCTTGGCTGAAAGCACATTCACTTTCAACTGCAGACATAAGTATTGCATAAATCTCTTTAACAATCCTGCAAAGAATAGGAAACTCTTCAGTTTTGGTACCCCACCATCTTATGATATCTTCAATACCTTGGTTTGGAAAATTCGTAAAATCAAACCTAGTGCTCAAATATCTAGACAACTCATTATCAGATTGAGGGGTTTCTGTAAATTCATTGCTTCGTAACATTGCCATTTGAACATAGTTAGTAGAACATCTCCCTCTACCCCTATTGTTACTACTCCTTACATTTGTAGTTGTATTTGATCTATATCTTGCAGCATACTTATCATAAATATTATACAAACATTCATATATACCGGAAATATACCATTTAGGGTCAATTGGTTCCTTCGGTGGTTTAGTTGTAGAAAACTATACAGATTTATAAAACCATCTAACTAGCCATTCAAATTTATATTTTCGTGCAAAAGGATTTAAAAGGCAAGCAAATGAATAACTATCATGGATTGGATGAAAATACTTTGTGAACTTATATTCCATTTCGGGCATCATGTCTACGCATACAAAATTTGATCTAAATTCATTCGTATGCATGGCAAGATTAGTAATCGTGAAAAGGGCCAAATGAGCATTAGGTTGATTTTGTGAAGAAAAGGTTAGAGTGTTATCTTTAAAAAGTTTTAAAAATCTTAACATGTGTGCACAATATTTCCAATGTTCTTTGTCAATTGGTGTTTCAGGATAAGATATATTATAAAGCGTCATAATCTCTTCTTTAAAAACATGCGCACGTGCAAGCATTGTGTAAGTAGAATTCCATCTAGTTTCGACATCTAATATAAGTTTCTTATATTGTTTCCCATTTGAAGTAACAAGTGTTTTAAAAGCTCTTTTTTTAGCAGCGGATGTCGAGCAAAATAGGATCCCATTTTTTATAAGGGCAATACAATCACCCATAACCTTATGTATTCCGTCTTTCGCAATTAATTGAAGTACGTGGCATAAACATTTGGTGTGAAACAATTTTGGAAAAGGGGGATTGCAATCTTGTATAAGCAATTTTATAACATTAATATTAGAAGATGCATTATCCAACGAAATAGACATAATCTTGTTTTTAATGCCATACACATCCATTCAACCATAGTCTCCCTAATTAATTGTGCGTTATGCTTCCCAATTGATTCAAACCATATAATTCTCCTTTGGAGGACCCATTCGGCATCCATCCAACGAAGGGTAATACATACCATATCAAAATCAGTAAAAGTAGCAATATCACTAGTAATCGAAACATTCCATGGTAAAGTCAGCATAGTTTGAATAATGCTTTTTTTTTCTTTTTAAATAATATTTAAAGGCTAGCGATCGCAAAGAGCTACGTGGAATGCGTTTTGCCTGTGGGTTTACCCCAGCTTGCATCCAATTTTCGTATCTCCAAGAATCCCCAAAACTAAATGGTTGTAAACTACCGACTCCATAAATCATTGTTTCTTCCCTATACGTATCGTGGTTAAACTCAAAAGGAAGACATGTTTGAGGGTTCATGCAAACATTATTTGGGTTAGGTTTTGTAGGATCATATACTTCATGTTTCAGTAAATGTTTTACCATAGTGCCAGTGCCCATATTTCTATTTCTACTTACGTGAAGATAACATTTTTTGCACACGTTACAAATATTAGAATAACCATCATCTGATGGAGTATAGTGTTTCCAAATCCAAGATGTTTTCTTACGAGATCTCGACCCAGCACTAGTACTTCCACCACCACTTTCGTGGGAGGAGAGTGTGTCAACGTGAGGGAAATCTGTAGAAAATTCATCTATGGTATTGAGATCCACATTAGCGGGTGGGTGAGCATTAGTATTTCTAGGTTTTGAATTCATTTTAAAACTAATAACAATTTTTTTTAAAATATGCAATAAAATACTAATGGAAACTAATTAATATTGCAAATAATAAAATCTAAATTTAGACTTATAACAACTAATAACAACTAAATTTACACTAATAAAAACTAAGAAACAATTTGCGTAAAAACAAAAATCAAACAATTTCGAAAGTAGAAGTAGAATATGTAAAATAAGTAATTATAGTTTTCTAGAATATTTCGAACAAGCAGATAGATTTAGAGAGAAGTAGAGATTTGTTTGAGAGGTGTGAGTATTGAGTTGGGGTCTCCTCTATTTATAGGGGAGACCCAAAAAAAATCAAAAAATCAAAAATAAAATAAAATTTCGGACCATCCGGATCAATGTCCAGATGGTCCGGACACACGGTCCGGGGCATCCGGACAACGAATTCGGGCCATCCGGACCTCTATGGCTAGTTGAATTCAACTAGCCGTTACCTTTTCGAACGTGTGGACCATCCGCACGCCTGGCCGGATGGTCCGCGCGATGACGTCATGGATGACGTCATCCATGACGTCTTCTAACGGCTAATTGGGAAAAAAAATCCTATAAATACTACCTATTTCCTATTCTATTTTTCACACCAAATCTATCTCTTCTCCTATAAATACTACCTATTTCCTACAAATCTATCTCTTCTCCACTACAAATCTATCTCTTCTCCACTACAAATTTATCTCTTCCCCACTACAAATCTATCTATTCTCCACTACACTACACTTCTCTAAACTATTTTTATAATTTTCAAACACTATTTTAAATTTCAGGTTTCGCTAAATGTCTTCGAGAAGATCAAAGCAAGCCCGTCAAGGTGGAGGAGTTGAATCATCCTCGAGACGAAAGAGAGATGCCGAAGATTTGCTGTATGAAGAGATGGAGGTAACGGAGAGCGCGACTATCGAACATCGCGGCGAAGGGGAGCTTCACATCCGTAATCCGGAAGGAGGACGAGGTGTAACCAAAATTTGGGCGGGTATGTATTTGGATTACGATGAACTGATCGAAGTAGAGGGTATGCAACAAAATTTCAAACTTATTGAACCTACTAATGGCCTAGGTTGGATGACACTAGCTAGAATCAATTGTGATTGGTATCTAGAACTAGTACGCAAGTTTTATGCCACCGCACAATTAATTGAGAATGATCCAAATGGTAGAGGTTTAGGAATGAATTGTTTGATTGATGGTAAACCCTATAGTTTTTTCGAAACTAATTTCGAAGATCTTTTTTTCGTTCCAACCCATGATATATATATATATATATACCGGTAATAAATTACCTTCCATTAGTTATCGCCCTTCGGGCTGGGGTGCTGATTGGCCTATGTCTTACGAAGAAGCAGTAGAGCTTCTTACTTGTCCTGGTGCGGATGCTCCGAAAATTAGCGGTAAATTTCGAACCATGCGAAGTAATTTGGATGCTAATGGGAAATTAGCTTTGAAATTGGTAAATAGTATATTTCTTCCCCATAGTAACAATGATTCGCAACTTTCATATATTCAAACATTTGTTACTGCTTTTATCGTCCGAAATCAGGGAATAATTAGTTTACCTAGCTTGATGAATCAAAATATGGCTACGAGGTGTGGTACGGATAAACTACCTTATAGGATGATAGTGAGTTACTTGCTTGTTTCGAAAGGAGCTGATGCGAGTATGTACACTCCGATGAAGGTGAGGCCGACTAGTGCTATAGGTAGAAGCTCTTGCGTTTGCAGGAAATATACTCTTGGGATGGAGAGTTGATGTCGAAATTGGAGGCATGGAACCACCATAGGCCTGAGTTGAATCAGATATGGACTGCGAACGGTCTTACAAAACCGCCAAATCCACCTACTCAGTATCGAGTTCAGGATCAGGCGCCTTTCGATCCAAATGTTATTGGTAGTTCTTCTGGAGTACCGCGACAAGAAAGACGAACCGATCGCGAATTTGCTGATTTTTCGCATGAGCAGCATATGGATTATATACACTTTGCGCATACTCAACAAAAGGAATGACATGATGATTTTACAAAATGGCAAAGTGGATTTCAAAACTGGCAGGGGGGGGGGTAAATGACCAGCTTAGCCAGATACAGCAGTGGCAAGTAGGGGTGAATGATCAACTTGGTCACCTCCAGTGGCATGGTCAATACGAGTAGTGGCATCATGGACAAGATCAATGGAACGAGCGATTTGCAAACTCTCAAGCCGAACAGTTGGAGTATATGCGACAGATGATGGAGAACATGCATTTGCAAGGTCCACCACCTAACAACAACAACAACGATGAAGCTCCTTAGTTTTTTGCATTTGATTGTCTTAAACATTATCATTGTAATGTTTTTCTTTTTTATTTGATTGAACAACTATGTTACTTGTTTGGTTTTTATTTTTAATGAATTGTTTGTTTTGCTTCTATTTTTTTTATTAAATGTTATTTAAATCACTTTCGCTTTCAAATTTTATTTTGTTATTTACAAGTAATTTAAGTTTATGCATATAATTATACAATTCTAAAAATTTTAAATTTTAAATTCTAATATTGAATAGTTCGAAAATACAATAAACTATATAATTCATCTAACCATAAACACTTCAAGCTTGAAAGAATCACCTAATAATTTAAAATCAGAATACAATTATATGTCTAATAGGTATATATTATTTAATATGTACCTAATATTAAATATAACATCTTAAATATCTAGTATGTTCAAACAATATACAAATCATTTTACAATTATATTGTTTACGATATCTTGTTTAAGACAATCAAATTTTTATTTTTATATTTTTACAAATATTGAAAGTTGTAATCAAAATACAATTAGATGTATATATTTTATTTAATATATACCTAATATTAAATAAAATATCTTAAATACATAAATATAATCAAACATATCAAAATCAATTAATTATTTTTTAGAGGCTAATTGCTTGATTATAAATTTCGATTAAAATGATAACATATTTAAATTAAAATACATGAAATAGCATAATTAACTCGTTTATATGGTACATATCTCAATTATTGAAATTAGATTCAACTAACACTTACAAATTAATTTTAAATAACATTATAAAATATTTTGATAAACGATTCCTAAATGGTTTGTCTTGTGGTTTGAACCGGTTGTTTAACTGCGAAACTGACCTATTAGGACTGCAAACCGGCAGGACCGCATAAGGAGTAAACCGGCAGGACCGCAAACCGGCAGGACCGCAACCCGCCAGGATCGCAACCCGCAAGAACCGCAAACCGTGGTTCTCTGTTAAACGGTTCTGATTGTTCGCGGTTCAAACCGTTTGACACCACTATTTATCGGGATGGATTACAATTCAGTTCGATCCGGTCAGGTCGGTCCGAACATAGAACATATCGGTTCGAATTAAAAAATTATAATCCGTAACCAGGTCGAGTCGGATTCGGTTTTTAGTTTGTTCGATTTGTTCCGGTCCGAAAATTATAAAAATATATAAAGATTAATATTTTTTATATATAATAACAATAATATATATAAAAAATAAGTTAATATATTTAAAATATATTAAAATATATGTCCGCGGGTCAGGCTGGGTTGCCCGACGGACACGAACGAAAGGGTTTGAGTTTAAAATACAAATTCGGAAGGAGTCGGACCAAATTGAGGCTCAAGTATCTATAAAACGAGTTCGAACGAGTAGGCCCGAACCCAGTCCGCATCCAGCCCATTGTTATCACTACGCTTTTGGGGCCGTCAACGGTTCTCCGGAACCGAAAAGTGGACCAGAACCGAACTGATACGAAACTGGACTGAGAATCGTACCGAATCCTAACAATTAGGTTTGTAGTTCCATTTTAAAAGTCGAAGCCGATAAAAAACTGAAACAACAAATCGGTTCAGAATTGAATCGATAAAACTGATAAACCGGTAGACCCGATTAGGAACCAAAGTGATAAAACCGGTAAACCAACAGAACCGATACGATAAAATGGATAAACGAGTAGAACCGATAAGCAATCGAACCAATAAAACCATCAAATGTGATTAATTTATTATTAGTATTATTAATTTTTTATACAAACATTATATTTTTAAAATTAATAGTTAATTACCTATTTTTAATTTAAAAAAATAAAAAATTACCTTCTAAACTTTGAATTTTATGTTATTTTTTTATTTAAAAAAATTGACAACTAAATTTTAATTAAATTTAATTTTTTTTTAAATAAACTCGAACAAAACATGACCCATAACATACCGAATCGAAAAAGACCGAAACAGGGCCGGACCGAATCGGAACTGAAACTGAATTGGACCGGACTAGACCGAATCGGACCAAAAACTTAACAATCCGGTCCGGTTTCCGCGAAACTCGGACCAAACCGACCGATAAACCTCCCTAACTGCTTTAGACATGATCGTCTCCAACCAAACACTAGAATCGCACTTAAAAATGTTTAGAACGATAATTACATGGATCAAAATTCTAACGAGAGGCGGCAGCTGGTGATATCAAACTCAAGATTTCAAGTACTACATCTAATCCTAAAATTTTCAAAGAAGATGGTCGTCTAAAAGAAGATTCGGGTCACATAAAAGACTTGGAACAAGTTATGATAAAGATTTGGGCCTAAGTATAGAATCTGGCCCAAAACCTATAGGTCCAAAGAGAAATTAAAAGCAAGATGATAGCAATATAGGGGATGTTAGAATTCTTTTTCTTTTAGTTTTTTAAGAATAAATTAGGTCATAGTAGGTAGAGGTATACACCAGCTTACAATGTCGGAATATTTATTACTGAAAAGAATTTACGGTATAATTGGATTTTTTTTGAAAAGTCCGATAGTACAAATCATAAATATAACTTTAAATCTAGTTATGAAAAGAATTTAGAACAGAAAATTCAGATTTACAAAAAAAACTAAAAAAAAATACTATATCTCATTCGATGTTTGATGGAAAAAAATAATACAAGATACCATTTATGGTTGCGGTGGAAAAACACGATGGTAGAGAAGAGAAGCATGATACTAGTGGGAAAAGTTCGGTGCCGGAGATATGAGAGATGCATTCATAACGTCGGAGAAATTCCAGGTGGAAAAGATAAAGTATCACTCGTTTTAAGGTTTAAAAGAAGTACGGTAATAGAAAGATACAAGTCATGAACCGAATAAAAAGAGGAAGTGTGAAGTAAAGAGAAATGTGCGGAGAAGAGAAAAATGACCATACACCTTAAGAAATAAATAGGAGGTGGCTACTAAGAAAACAAGACTTTATTTATTTCTAAAAAAACTCTACATACGTGTTTTAACTTTAAAATTACATGAGTCATTATAGATAAGAATGTCCAACAATTAATGCACGGTACACAATGATTTAATCACAACAGTAAAAATATCAAAAAAATTAAAAATGTGTATTTTTCTTTATTCCAGTTTGTTATCAGAACTTTTATGGCCAATACCAGCTCCCGGCCTGAGCTGAAACACACCAGCCTCATGATGTCTCATTGCTGATTCAAGCATGAGCAACAAAACACAAATAACGCCAATAAGTAATACTATCAACAATATCATGCGAGACCGTACCAACATTTTGTCATGGAAGGTTATGGTTGTTCCCATTATCAAGGAAAATCGAATATTTGGACACATTTCAGGGATACTACTTAGCCCCCAAGGTATTCTATGACCTAATGGTATTTTGGCTGAAAAACCAGCCTTTGAAAACTGGAAATTTAAAAATCAGTTTCTGGTTTGGTGGTTGTTTACCACTATCACTCCTGCAATAGATCCACAACTATTAGAGCATGAGTCATCAAAATGGCTATTAGATTCTTTAACAAAACTATATGAATCATAAACTAGAGCTTGAATCTCCTATTTTAAGGGGAGAGGTTTCAAATAACTAGAAATGAGAATCTAGCATGGATGACTATTTAGCTAAAATGAAGTCCATTTCAGATAACGTGGCACTAGTTGGTTGCGGAGTAACCATTGATGACCTGGTTTCACAGGTCATTGATGGCTTCGACTTAGATTATACACGTATAGAGAGAGTTTAACTGACAATGATGTTCTAAATTGGATGGATATCCAAATGCCTATCTTAATGTTTGATAGCAGATTGGAACAACTATCAAGTATACATAATGATATTGCGAGTTTAAACCTAATAGTTACCAGCTAAAACTCCAAAAAATTGACAACAAGTCTCAAAATAATAATCAGAATCCAAAAGGTCAAAACAACTACCCTATGGACCAAAATCGTGGTTACACAGGAAGGTTTCAAAATAACTACAAAGGAAAAACTAGGTATACTTACAGAGGGGATATTGGAGGTTGATGCTCTCCAATCAGGCCATCCTGCCAAATTTATGGCAAATTTGTCGATGTCGCTACTATTTGTTATTTTAGAGATGACCCAAATATTATTGGGTATGTACTTGCAAAATAAAAAAAGATTTAGATGTTTATCTTGTGACTTGAGATCAAAATAATGATACTATTTCGTATGTTGACTCGGGGGATATTCATCATGTGAATCACAACCCTAGTCTTTTGAGCCAGAGAAATGGATTTTGGAGGTAAAGTTTTAGTTCAGTTAATAATGGTCAGAAATATCTGATTAGACATGTTACTAACTCAAGATTATCTACTTTTGAAAACAAGCAAGTTAACCTAAACAATATGCTTTATGTTTCTACAACGTTATAAGAATTTACTTTATGTTTCTAAACTAACCTCTAAAAAACTAGTGCTTGTTGAGATTTTTAAAGATGCTTGTTTTGTAAGGGACTTGAAAACATAGACGGTGCTTCGAACATGGAAGGATATGCATGAATTGTATTGCATTGACAAGCCAGTGGATGCGAATCCTAGGGTTCTTAGTTTTGAGTTGTCACTAAGTTCTAATTCTGTTCGAACTTAGTGACAACTCATAGGTGATATCTAAGGTTTATAGTTAATATAATTTTTCAATCAATCAAAAGCATTTTAATTTATGTGAATTCGGTCAATTAAGAAAATTCCACAAGCTACAATTTCTTAACTCTAAATCTCACACATTGAACATATTAGGTCTTGTCCATACTGATTTGTGGGGACCAACTCCCACATAAACTATAAATGGTTTCAAATACTACATTATCTTTTTGGATGACTATAATAGATTCTCATGTGTCTATCCTCATAAACAAAATAGTGAAGCATTATTTATTTTTCAAGAGTTTCAGAAACTAGTTAAAAAATAAATTAAAAGACATATTAGGGTTTTACAAAGAGATGTGTTACAGGACTCGTTAGGCACGATAAACCCAAACTAGAAACCCAATGAAAGGTTCGAAGAATGGTAGAATAAGGACTAGGAGATAATGCTGTAAGTAAGAAGATTACCTCTAAGAACACAAATTATCTTCAATGATTATATGAATAGACAATAGAGAGAAAGATCAAATAACTTGAAATTAGGATTATGCCTTTTCAGAGTTCCTATCTCTCTTACATATAGATTTAGAGTCATAAATAAAGAGAACCAAACAGACATCAATTAGGGCTTAAATGAATGAAAAGTGACGGTAGTAAATGAATGAAAAGTAACGGTAGGAGTAGGAGACCAATAGGATCTCTGTAACATTGCCCCCTTCTTCGGAACATCCTTGTCCTCAAGGATTGAAATTTGGATACTTGGCGGTGAAGTTTTGGTAAAACTCCCAAGTAGCAGCCGATGACGGATAACCCTTCCATTGAACGAGAACTTTGGTGACAGCGGCGTTGCGGTTCTTGACTGTTTTGCGTTCCAAGATTGCTTCGGGTTCTTTAGAATTTCCCAAGTCGACGAGGTATGGAGGCAGAGCAGAGATTGTTGATGGTGGGTTAGGGTAAAAGTTCAGTTGGCTCACATGAAAAATGTCGTGAATGGCTGCGGTGGACGGAAGCTCCAGCTTGTAGGAAACGCTCCCAATTTTATCTGTAACACGAAAAGGACCATAATATTTCGGAGCAAGCTTATTCGGTACCTTGTTTGTTTTCAACAAATTCTGCCGGTATGGTTGGAGCTTGAGGTACACATAATCGCCTAGGTTGAATGCGCGGTGGGAGCGGTGTAAATCTGCAGTTTGCTTCATTCGATGTTGGGCACGATTCAAATGAAACTTTAACATCCGGAGGATATCTTCCCGCTTTTGTAGAGTCTTATCGATAGTGGGTGACTTGCTTTCTCCGAGTAGGTAAGGCAGGTGGGTTGGAGGCGGGTATCCGTAGACGGCTTCGAACGGCGTCATGCGTGTAGCGGTGTGGTAGGTCGTATTATACCACCACTCGGCTAAGGAAAGCCATTTGGACCATGTGGTTGGAGCTTCACCTGTCATACAGCGTAAATAAGTCTCAAGTGTTCGATTGGTGACCTCTGTTTGGCCATCAGTTTGTGGATGATAGGCGGAAGAATGGCGAAGATCCACTCCATGTACTCGAAAAATTTCTTGCCAAATTTCGCTTAGAAAAGTAGGGTCGCGATCGCTAATAAGCTCCTTCGGCATACCATGGTGCTTGAAGATATTATCGAGATAAATGTGAGCAATATCAAAAGCGGTATATGGATGCGAGATGGCAATGAAGTGCGCCTGTTTGCTTAACCGATCGATAACGACAAGTATACAATGCTTCCCGGCTGATTTTGGAAGTCCTTCGATAAAGTCAAGGCTAACTGATTCCCAAAGTCCGTCCGGCATGGGCAGTGGCTGTAACAAACCCTGTCGTTTTGTCCTGTCGTTTTTGTTTTGTTGACATATCGCACATTTCTGTACATAATTTTGTATTTCCGTACTCATTTTCGGCCAATAAAATAGAGTTTTAGCACGATGAAGAGTAGAGTCACGACCCGAGTGACCTCCAACCGCTGAATCATGTAACCACTGAAGAATTGATAATTTGGTGTCTTTGTGGTTTCCGATAACTAGCTTTCCTTTCCTGCGCAGTTCATTATTGGTGTACGTATAGTGCGGATGAACATTCGTACCAGCAACAATATCGTCGATGATTTGTTTGAGGGAAGGATCAGATTGCCAAAGAAGCCGGATGGAATCAAAAAAACCCGAATGAACCGTAGACAACATAAGACTAAGGAGTTGTGAACCGGAAACCCGTGATAGAGCATCGGCAGCATGGTTTTCTTTTCCGTGTTTGTACTCAATAACAAAATTAAAACCCATCAACTTAGAAAGCCACATGTGTTGAAAAGGAGTAGTGACTTTTTGCTCCATCATATATTTGATACTCTTTTGATCGGTTTTGATGATGAATAAGCCATTAGCAAGGTAAGCATGCCATTGTTGAACTGCATACACAACCGCAAGTAACTCCTTTTCATAAACCGAAAGTCGTTGGTGTCGAGGTCCCAAAGCTCGACTAATATAGCATATCGGATGATTCTCTTGCATAAGAACTGCTCCGATTCCGATGTTAGAAGCATCGGTTTCGACGATAAAAGTTTTGGCAAAATCCGGTAAGGCTAAAACAGGAGTAGACGATAAAGCTCTTTTTAAAGCTGTAAAAGCCGCGTTTGCTTCATAATTCCATTCGAACCCATCTTTTTTTAACAAGTTGGCCATGGGCCTAGCGATCACGCTATATCCTTTGATGAACCTCCGATAGTAATTAGCAAGTCCCAAAAAACTGCATAACTGTTTTTACGTGGTCGGTGTAGGCCATTGCGTAATACTGTCAACTTTACCCGGATCGGTTTCAACTCCCTTTGCCGAAATGAAGTGTCCCAAATACTCAATTATGGTTGCTCCAAAAATGCATTTGCTTTCTTTGAGGTAAAGTTGTTGTTGGCGGAGGATCTCGAAAACGGTTTGTAGGTGGGTGAGATGTTCTTCCCAAGTAGAGCTATACACCAAGATATCGTCGAAAAAAACGAGTACAAACTTTCGCGTAACTTCACTAAAAATGTGATTCATGAGGCTCTGAAAAGTACAAGGGGCATTTGTGAGACCAAACGGCATAACAACATATTCATAGTGTCCGGAGTGAGTCTTGAATGCTGTTTTATAGATATCTTCGGGTGACATTCGTAGTTGGTGAAAACCCGCATGGAGGTCCAATTTTGAAAAGTATACAGCCCCACCCAATTCATCTAACAGGTCTTCTATCAGTGGAATAAGATATTTGTCTTTGATGGTTTGTTTGTTTAACCCGCGATAATCAACGCACAACCTCCAAGTACTATCTTTCTTCTTTACTAAAATAATTGGGGAAGCATACGGACTAGAACTATGTTCGATTATTCCTTGGTTTAACATATCTTTTATCATCTTGTCTATTTCATCCTTTTGAAGGGATGAGTAGCGATAGGGTCGGAGATTAACGGGATTAGAACCGCTTACCACAAGAATTTTGTGATTAAACCCTTCACGAAAAGGCGGTAAAGTTGTGGGTTCGATGAAAATTCCAGAGTACGAACTGATCAACTCACGCAGCGTAGAGTCCGTAGAAAATTCTGTTTTGGTCGCCGAAATATGAGACAAAAGAGCGTTTGGGTTTAAGTCGTCTAAAACGTCATCTGTTATCTCATGGCCAAACAACAATGCGATCTGAGGTTCTTGAAGCATTAACTTGTTCAAACTTGCTCCGTTAATCGCCTTACAACCCTTGTTTACATTCCCACGCAGCACATGCTTCAAACCATTAAGGTTGAATTCCATTCGGAGGTTGAGAAAATCCCATAAAATTGGACTGAGGGTGTGCAACCATTGAATACCTAGCACAAAATCACAACAGTCAAGGTTTAAAGTTCTTACCTCGGTGGTGAGATCATAGCCTTGTACTTTCCAAGAAAAATTGCTACACTTGTATTTTGTAACAATTGTGCTTCCCAGGGCGGCAGAAACCACCATCGGTTTAGTCGCTTCGAGAGGGAGACCGATTTCATTGGCAACCTTTAGGTCCAAGAAGTTGTGTGTACTCCCGGGATCAATCAAAATGTGGATCTTTCGCTTACCACTTTGTCCTGTCAAACGCATACAATTGAAGGTTGTGTTGCCCGTCAGTGCGTGTAGCGATATCATAGGCGGTTGTGTTTGCTCTGACTCAACAGCCGTCGTGTTGACGACGTCATGAACCTCATCTACATCGGAAAGTTCAGATTCTGCATCACCTTCCATGACATATATATGAGCCTTGCGATGGGTTTGTTGATGGCCGGGAGTGAAGATTTCATCGCAATACATGCACAGACCTTTTTGTTTGTGATCTTGCATCTCTTGCCAAGTAAATTTTCGGGGTGTTTGGTTGTTGTTTTTTGAGATAAAATTTGGCGTCTGATGTGTTTGTGTGTTGCTAGGGGCAGTGGGTAAAAGCGGTGGCTTGGTGTTTTGATTCGGATATTTCGGTGTTTGATAGGCGTTTGGAGAAGAATAGGTGTTGGGTTTGAATGAGGGTCGTTGTGGTTTGTGAGGGAGTAGGCGTAAATATGATTCATGCATCATAGCTATTTTTGGTGCTTCGGTAACGGATTCCACATTCTGAAACTCTCTCACATGAAGCTGCAAATGTGGATTTAGATTAGTCAAGAAAATACTTAACGCATGGGCGCGTGGTAGGGATAACCGTGTGAGTTTACACTAAAATTTATCATGAAACACCTCGACCGAATCGGTCTCTTGTTGTAAGCTAACCAACTCCAATAATGGATCGACATACAAACCTCCAAAGCGAGTAGAAATTGCAAGAACATATTCTGTCCAGGGTGGGTATCGATTGAAAAGTTCTGCAATATAGTTGTGGTGCCATTGCAATGCCTTTCCTGTCATATGGATAGTAGCGAGTCGTACCTTCGATTCATCTAGCGTTCCGTCAAGCGCAAAGAATTGTTCGCATTTAAAAACCCAATCGCGTAGGTCGGATCCATCAAAAATAGGAAACCCAACCTTAGTAAGGCGGGTGAGCAAACCGTTTGTTGGTGTTGTACGAGGCTCCTGATTAGTTCCACGATTCGAACCAGGGACAAGGTTCAGCGAATCAGGTGGTTCCGGAGAGAATGTTCGGGGAAGCGTCGTGAAAACGCCGGAATGTGAAGGATCGTCGTCAACCAGCGGATGCTTTTCAGGGTTCCGTGTAATAGGGCGTAGCTCCGCAAACATGTTCTTAATATCGTTGAATCGAGCATTCATCTCATTCCTCAATAGATCGTTTTGTTTGAGTTGAGCCACGCGATTTTCTTCATTTTGCTTGGCTTGATCGGCCTGAACTTGCTTCATCTCCTCAAGTTGCTTGTTAACCTTGATCAAAGTTTGTGCCCTAGTTTCCATGACTGCTTATTTTGAAGTAGAAAAAAAAATCCGGGTCCGGAAGATCGATGGCTCTGATACCAATGTTATAGGACTCGTTAGGCACGATAAACCCAAACTAGAAACCCAACGAAAGGTTCAAAGAATGGTAGAATAAGGACTAGGAGATAATGCTGTAAGTAAGAAGATTACCTCTAAGAACACAAATTCTCTTCAATGATTATATGAATAGACAATAGAGAGAAAGATAAAATAACTTGAAATTAGGATTATGCCTTTTCGGAGTTCCTATCTCTCTTACATATAGATTTAGAGTCATAAATAAAGAGAACCAAACAGACATCAATTAGGGCTTAAATGAATGAAAAGTAACGGTAGGAGTAGGAGACCAATAGGATCTCTGTAACAAGATGAAAGGGGAGAAACAAGGATTTCCTAACTCTTACTAAGAATTGAGTGATTAACCTAAGGATGTCATGTCCTCGCACCTTTGTCTAAAATGGTAAAACATAAAGGAAGCTCATGCATATTATTGAGACTAGCGTAACTCTATTGGCTCAGTCTCAAATGTATTCATCTTATCAGTCTGATGATTTTAGTGCAACTACATATATGATAAATAGACTCATTACTCCTATCCTAGAAAATTATACACCCTATGAGTTGTTATATAATGGAAACCAGATTATTCATTTCTTAAAGTGTTTGGCTCTACCTTTTACCAATATATTAGGCCCTATCAACAACATAAGTTCAATTTTCATTTCCTAAAATATGTTTTCCTAGGGTATTCTGCAACATACAAAGGGTATAAGTTTGTCACTCATAGGAGGAAAGTCATAATATCAAGGCATATAGTCTTTAATGAGGACGAATTTCCATATTTTGGTTAGGTTCTCAATACTCCAAGGTCTGAGTCTCTAATAACTATTTTATTTTTTGATTGGTTCACTATATTTCTTAAAGATCCTAGTATGTCTTATTCTACTAATACTTCAATGCAATGCAGTACTATAACACAGAATTATACTGAAAAGAGTACTTACCTGAGACTTATACTTATACAAATCAACATTATCTTCACACTGTCACTTTCCCAGCTACTCCTGCATAACACATAACATATTTTTCAGAATCATATAATGGTCCTTTAGTTGTTAGGTGTATTACAATGAATCTCACTATTGTTCCATTTAATCCGAGCATGATAGAAAGGTTCTCTATTGGCTTGTAAAAGGACATGAATATGATGTTTGCTGAGCTACCTGTATCAATTAGGATTCTTCGAATTTCAGTTCCTTCAACATCCATTCCGATTACCACAAAATTCTCATAAGTTCCAGTAACATCTCTTAAGTCATCATTTTACAAAAATGATAAACGAAATCGGATCTTGGTAAAAGTGGATGGACATTTTCTCTTCTAACTGAATTGCCAAACTACACTATACTTTTTTCGCAAATATACAAAAGGCCCTGACACCGTATACCCAAAAAACTAGTCAGTGATTTAAATAATTCTCACAGAGTCTTTACCTTACCTTTGTTGGGTTAATCAATTACCATAAAATTTATTAGATTAAAATCAAGGTCCATATACTCAGGATCCACATCAAACTCGTAGTATAGTCTGACTATGACAATCACATTTTTCATGCTTGGGTGAAATATCAATTTCATATCTTCAGATTATGGCATGATTGACAATTGGCCCTTACTGTCAACCCACAGATTCTACTTTGACAAAAATAGTCAGTTTTTCATTCTCAATCAGGTTTGTATTTATTGTTTCAAAGCAATACAGTCCCATGTATCATGGCCTATATCATTATGATACTAGTAAAATCGGTTATTCCGATTTTTCTTAGAGTTTTGGATTAGATGTGGTTTTTTAAACGGAAAACAATTCCATGTTTTCTTGGAAATGGCAACAGTGCTCTCTGTTAGTTCAACATAATATTAGGTAAGACCCAATAATTTGTTTTGGGTCTACTCTGTTTACCTTGTGGGTATTGATTTACCCTAGGTCGGGGCAGGGTATGATTTATGCCATTTGGATGAAAGTGGTAGTTGTCTGAGGTTGAAAGTTTTGGCCATGTTGTTGATAGCTTGAAGTAGAAGACTACAAGTTTGTCTTTGTAAATGGATAAATTTTAATCTTTTTTATTCCTCCAATTTGATCTATTTCTCAACCGAAGCTATTAAAACTTCGAATCTTAAGGCATTTTCTTGGTTACCACATCAGCCAACTCTCTGAGGAGAAGCTATTGTCCGAAAAAATCAACAATTACTTGCTCATAGCAATCATCCATGTTATTCTTGGTAAGTATGAAGTGTTTGGTGTAATATTTTAAAGTCTCTTAAATAAACTGGCAACACTATTGTGTCTACGTTCCCTTTTATCTCCTTACCTCCCAATAGTTGTCTTCAAAATGTTGGTTATAGAATATCAAAATTATTGAAAGAACCCTGTGGAAGCTGGTTGTACCATTTTAAAAAATTGTCTTTGAAAGTTAGAGAGAAAGCGCAACTGAACAACTTGTCATCGTCGTTGTAATTCATCATAAAGTTTTTAAATTTCCCATAGATGGTTATCCAGATCTTTACTCAATTCAAATGTTCCAGTTTTAGATATATCAAACCTCTTTGGTAAGTTTCCAGAAAGAATTTATGAAAATAATAAAGACTATTTCCAGTTATTTCCCTGACTATATTGGTGACCTTCATTAGTTGTTGCATAAAGACTCTTCCTTCAGCTATCATTCTATCTTTTCCCTTTAGAGGCTCTTGTATATCTGAGGAGGTACATCATTTATTCGACCTCTGATCTCGTTTTTTGTTTTGATATCGACAAACATGTATATCAGAATAATGTTTACCACCATATTTTTTTTATGATGGTAATCCGTATTCGGAGAATATGAAATTCCTCGGACTCGGACACATAATAATTACTAGATTCTGATAAACTGTAGCAATACATGGCCCCTTGTTCCCTTGTCAAGGGATGATGGATTCTGTTTGACCTTCCTCTTCGACATTTCTTTTTCTGATTTCATAAAAAAATAGAGTAAGCAACTTCTCCCTCAGAGCCCTCTTGTTCACCAAGTGTACTTTGCCCGTATAATGTGACATAAAGCATGGAAGTGGTCGATGATCCGTGTATCCAGCATAGTTAGAATCATTTATAATTTTTGTTAAGTGTTACGAAGCTTCTCTTCAATGATGATAAATATACATCCATACCCAAACAACCCATGCATACGATCCAAATCATCAACATATTTGAGGAATAGTGCATACTTAGGTTTGATGTATTGTTACTTTTGTTGAAAAATATAATGCATTGAAACTAGTACATGTATTGTATGGGTTACGTCATCATAAAAAAACGGGGGTTTCTATCGTGGTATATGGGGTTACTAAACATTTTGGAGAGATAATTTAAACTGATTCAAAAAAATTTACATTTTAGAAGTTCCTTACATAATTTTTCATACTCTATATCTATATTGTTAGCTCTAGTATGAAGCATAATTTTGGGGATAAAATCTAAAAAATTCATAATATGATCGGTAACATTCAACCCGATGATAACGTGCACATCATCTAACGTGATAATCATTTCACCAAATCATAAATGACACGTATTGGCCTCTAGATGTCACCTATCTATAAACATCTATGTAAACGTTTTATAATTCTCTCAATTGATATCATATCTAAATAGGTCCATACTAGTTTTTGATGTACAAGATCTCACGATTTCAAGCTGGTATAATAAGCGTATAAACATATGCATCTCTCTTACAATATAAATAAAATAAAATAAAATAATATATGTTAGAAAACATTTTGCAAGTCAAAATACATTATATTCCACAATTTAATATAGTTCAATGTTTCTCAAGTTTAATATACCATATTTTGCACCATATCATTTTGCAAGAATAAAATTTGTTTTGTTTCACAATTTTAACATACAGTTTTTGCAAATTATATTTAGCGGGAATATATAATTTTATGTTTCATAATTTATCATTTTGAAAAAATAAATAAGATTATGTTTCGTAATTTTAATATACTATGTTGGGCAACTTTTAACTTCTATAAAATTTCTTAATTTAAAAAAATAAAAATTGTTGGCCCAAGATAATACACGAATATTTATATACTTTTAAGATATACAACTTTAATATTATATTATTTTTTTCATCAGGATACATGTTTGTTTCTTCATGTGTCACATAAGAGTTTTTCATGTCCACCAGAATGATGTATTCTACCGGTTAGGAGGTGCAGAAGAACCACTTTCTTTATCATGCATCCGGATGAAGTTCTTTCACTTAATCGTCTAATATGAGTTCTTTCGACTTGAATCATAACATGATAATAATAATATTGAAACAACCATATTAGCTATAAAACACACAAGCATGTCGAGATTAGCTAAAAATTTGTATTTGGTTATCGTTTCAATTAATACATGTCTATGATCCCAAATTGATATACTAAACAATCCTATAAATTTAAATGATTGCATGAAATTTTAATTTTTTTATAATTTGGGTCAACCAAATGAAAACTTGGCTACTAATGTGAATTAAAATTCAGACAGAAGAAAAATCTTATCTCGTTCGGGGAAGATGATTGCTTTGAAGTCTCATTTTTCCTGGAATAGAACCTTGTCGTGAGTGAACTCATTCCATTTGATTCTGGTGGCCTCTGCACATGATCTTTTGTGTTGCCATTAAGCGGGAACTGCCCTTGATATTGTTTTGGTGATGATATTTCAATGACCAGGTTGATCCTGATCTTTCATGGACGAAGAGTAGCAATATAGTTCTTTTGTTTGTGAAGAAGATGCGAGGTTTTGTCTTTTATTGTTTCTTTCTTTCGATCCTTTTATTCTTTTCATTGATTTGATTCTCTTATTTTTTTAATCTTGAATCTAGGATTTCAACGTCTTTTTTTTTCATATGGGGCCTAATTTGAAGAAGATGCAACCCCTAGAGAGAGTTGTGGTAGCAAATCATGAATTGTTGTTGTAGATTAAACTAATATGAAAACTTGAAGATCATAGAGAAGGGGATTTGAGATTCATTCTTGAACCCTTTTTTGGAAAGAAGCCCAAGATTTTTTTCCTTTTTTTTTCCATTTTCGAAGTTCCCATTATTTAAATTAAAATAATTAATTTCATATTATATGTTTTTTTTATAATTTTGATTAATTTTGAAAGGTGAAGAGAAGATATATGGATATAAAAATGAATTTTAAAATGAAAAATGACTATTTCTATGGTAAAGAAAATGTGAAGATAAAAAAAAACTTGAGAAGATACATAATTAAAAAAATTATAAAAAACAATTAAAAACAATAATATTTAAAAGGCACAAATATATTTTACTCATAATTAAGTAATAAGTCACCTTAAAACCTGTCAAATTTTAGATTTAGCAATCCAATTGATTTATTATAAACTAATTTAAATATATTAAAGTAACTTATCAATAACCATTTATAATCAAAACTAATTATCAATAATCATCCAATATTTGAAAATATATTAATAACCATATAGTTTTAAAACTTAATTATCAAAAACCATTTCTATTTTTTTGTTAATATCAATATACCTCTTAACCAATTTTTTTTTTTGATTTTTTTGTTTAAATGTCATATCTTTCAAACCATAACACCTAAAAAATGAAAATACAACGTGTTTTGTTAACCATTTTTGTTTATTTTTTCAAATGAAAATAACTATATCCATGAAAGATATTGTTGGAATTCTTTTTATTTCTTTTATTGCGTAACTACGTGTAATTGAGTTTGTGAAATAAATCTGATTGTGAGAAAAACAAAATACAACTTATTTTTTTATGAAAATAAGTGTTAATTTGGTGTGAAAAACTAGCATTTTTGTAGTTGCTAAAATATATGCATTTTGTGTTAAAAAAGTATTTATAAAAATGAGATGTGTTAAAGGTGCAAAGTTACGTGTAATTGGGGTGCAAAAAAATAACTTTGTCTAGTTACATAATTAGGTGCAAATATTTTGCGAAATAAGAAGAAAATGGTTGCATAAATAGGACTTTTGGTTGTGAAATAAGTCTCATTGTTTTAAAAAAACAAAATACAATTTTTTTTGGAAAATAAGTGTTAACTTGGTGTGAAACAACTAATCTTTTTTGTAGTTGCTAAAATATGTGCATTTTGTGTTGAAAAACGTATTTCTTTAAAAAAACAAAAATTGGACTATGTTAAGGATGTGAAATTACATGTAACTGGGGTGTGAAAAACAATTTTGTTCTAGTAAAAAATAAAAAATGAAAAATGTTGCGTAAATAGGGCTTTTGGTTGAATGTGTGAAAAATAATATACAACGTGTTTTGTGAAAATAAGTGTTAATTTGGTGTGAAACAACTAACTTCTGGTAGTTGCTAAAATATGTTCATTTGTGTTGACAATTTTTGTTCAAAAAGATTGGATTGTGTCAATGGTGCAATTACGTGTAATTGGGGTGCAAAATTAGTCTACAAAACAAAATACAACTTGTTTTTGTGAAAATAAATGTTAATTGAATGTGAAACAACTAACTCTTTTATAGTTGCTAAAATATATGTATTTTTTTTGTTGAAAATGCGCTTTTCAATATAACAAAAGCATATTGAACCTTGGCAGGGGTGCAACATTACAAATAATTGGGGTGCGATAAATGAATTTGTTCTAGTTGCGTAATTAGGTGCAAATATGTTGTGTAAATAAGACATTTAGTTGTGAAATAAGTCTAATTGTGTGAAAAAACAAAATACAACTTGTTTTGTCAAAATAAATGCTAATTGGGTGTGAAACAACGAACTTTTTATAGTTTCTAATATATGTCCATTTTAGTGTTTAAAATATTTGTTCTTTAAAAAAATGATTGTGCAATGGTTACAAAATTAAGTGTAATTAGGTTGCAAAATTAGTTTAATTTTTTTCCCAAATTATCACTTATGGATTTCGTTTTGTTCGTCTTACAATATATATATATATATTTACAAAATATATTTTGAGTTAGATTTGAAATATATGGAGTTTTGAAGGTAAAAAATAACTATTGTTAAGTTTGTACGTGTTTGTGTTCATGGGTATTTTTGGAAGTATTTATATTTCCTATGCTAATAAAACATCGGTGTTTTTACTTGTATGTTCTCATGTCGTTCCTCTACAAAGTCAACATCTACTATCTTCTTTTGTTATTCAATTATTGGAATAGAATTTGATATTTATTTTTTTGTTATTCTATTTGTTAGAATAAAATTTGATATGTTGGCTTGAGATTATTATCTCATCTGGCACGACTACCTCATATAGTAAACCACGATGAACGAGTTTCTTTGATGGTTGCTTGTATGACTAAAGCACATCTTATAAAAGTTTGAGTCATTTAAGTTTAAATTTTTCGATATTTTTTTAATACAATTAAATACGGTTTAGTACCTTTAATTTTTCATTAGTTAGGGAGTGATATATAACATAAATTTTTTGTTCGATGCCAAACATTTTACATAATGATATTATCTGATTGTTTGACATTTGAGCTTTTTGTCCGTCATAATAATCTTTGGTGTTTTATATTTATAAAATACTTATGTATTTAGGAAGTCCCAGAACTTTTGCGTTGTTATATGAGTTAACGATTTTTCTTCCACCTATTTGTGAAGTAATCAACATCCACTAGTAATTTTTTTTAACTAGTCACCATGGGTAATGGTCTTACGTATTCGACTCTCCATACGACGAAACGGAAAGAAACGACTACATAACCTGGTAAGGTGGCCGACATAAGCGATGTATTAGTGAATCGTTGGCGTAGTTTGCAAGTCTTACCTACATTTTTGCATACAGATCAAAAGTAATATCTTAAGAATATCTTGATCAACCCTTTAAATCCACAATGCCCTCGTAGGTTCCCTCGTGAAGTCTTTAAATAATGAATTATGCCTCTTCTTTTTTCAAACATCTCAACAATGGTCGGGTTAAAAATTATTTGAACACGACGTCGGTTAGGAAAACATATTTTACAATTTATAAACGTAAAGCTTGTGACAATCTTATGTTATCTCAAATGATAAGATGTTAATGTTTATCTTTTCATATTGAGCTACGATATCAATTATGTGCACCAGTCTCCAGTTTTCTCAAATAATAAGAAATAAATGCTTGAGATCTCGCTCCTGATTTGGGTTATTGCGAGGTGGTTTTATTTATAAAACCTAAATTCGCTAGAGAATTTGTAATACTGTTTTCACCTCATGACATGCATATGTTTTTATTTTTTCCCTTATTCTAGCTCAAACTCAAACGTAGTGTTTCTATCAAGCCCTATAAAACTTAAGATAACATTTTCTTGCTCTAGCTAAAGATATGGCGTAGCATTCTCTGGTTGCTTCTTATTACACATATTTTGTCTTCGACTACATACTTGATGCACTAATAATAAGAAGATTCTAGGTTTGCTTTTTTTTTGAATTCGTAGTCATCCTGTGATAGATGAACTTGAATTATCTATTTACTCTCTTTCAGTGGCGTAGCCAGGATTTAAACCCTATGGTGTCCTGGTTATTGTCAAAAAATATTTCTTTTGTAGTGGAAGATGTAAAAATGGTGTTGTAATATATCTTCATATTTTATTTATATAAAAGTTGTTTAAGTGAGTTTTCCGTATTAATTTTGTCAACTTTTTGAAGTACTATTATAACATAAAAAAATATATAAGTAGACTAATAGATGTATTGATTATGATATCTATTACTAGTGAACTCCAGAGGCTATGTTGTTACGTTTGATCAGGTTTTAGTTTGAGCTTTTCCGCTGTATACAAAAACTAATAGATGTGTTGATTATGACTTGTTAGTGAACTCGAGAGCCTATGTCGTTACGGTTTGATCCGTAAAGCAAAATAAAGAAATTATGATTTATGCAGGTCTATTTGTTTCGAAATTGAAATCTACAGCTTTCTATCTTAAGAAAAACTATAAATCAATCAATGTTATTCTTTGTAACTATTGACTATTCAATAAGACATGTAGCAAAGCTTGAATTATAAAAATTAATAACATAGAGTCATAATAAATATTTTAGTATTTGAAGCTTGAGTTTCCTAATTAATAGTAAAAGAAGAATAAATATTTTAGTATTTGAAGCTTGAATTTCCTAATTAATAGTAAAAGAACAATTGTTTAAAAAAATTGTATCTTGTAGTTAGAGGCGCCCGCTAATCAAAATTATATAAATTTATATTATTTTTTAATCATATTTTTAAATAAATAATATATATCAAATCTGTATTTATTATATATATAAATTTATATTATCTTTTAGTTAAGATATTTATTACAGTATTATTTTTTATATCATATTTTTAAATAACAGACTCCACAACTTTTACCAACTAAACTCATAAAGTAGAAAAATCAGCTTTTACCAACTAAACTCATAAAGTAGAAAACTTAATTGAACAGAACCCACAGCTGGTTTCTGGCGACCCTTTTACCAACTAGCCTCAGTCATGAAGTAGATATAAGTTACTAAAGACAATATTTATGGAGCTAGCTGGAACCCCACAGGACCCCAATATGAACGGATGGTGAACTTGACTGTAACTTAGTCGCAAATATACTCAAACAAGTTACTATTAAGATGATTTCGGTTTTTAATGTTTCTAGATTCTTTTTTAAAATGTTATGAAATCGTTCAAATATACGAAATATTACTAGATCTTTAATGACATAATGCACTTCAAAAAATATCAATATAATATAATAAATTATTTTGTAGACTATATTTAATATTTAATGCATTTAAAAAGTATCAGTATATCATAATAAAATAAATTGTTTCTACACATAGAGTGAACGGTTTACTTATACAAAATAAAAACGATAAAATAGTAATATATGTAACCTAAAAAATAAGAGGTGGCGTACATCCAACGTATATAATAGTATAATTTGTTCTGAAGTATTTTCATAATAATTCATCCAAACTAGTCTTGATTCACATGAAAATATCCGAGATCCAATGTACAAAGGTGTTTATTTTATTACAATGGCCTTCGAGATTCATTACACATAAGTGCTTGTTATGTTAGGATAGGCTCTTCGGAGGTGTCAAAAATGTTTGTTATGCTAGAATGGACTCTTCAGAGGTGTCAAACGGTCTCATCGACCAAAACCTAAATTCGAGATCTTCTAAAAGTCTAATCTACAAAGATATAACAGTATGTGAGACCGAGCTCATACTTCAGATCATCGAACATCCTAATCTACAAAGATATTACCTTATGTGAGATAGAGCTATTACGAACTTCAGAATGTAGATCTTGTGTATCAGAGTTACTGTCCCAAGACTTCATGTTCGCTTAAGTAACATATACGCTTGTCAATAATGCTATAGACTATACAAAACAATCTGAAGTAGAATTAATGGGATTGATTGTTCTCGCAGACGGATCATAGTTTATCCCTCAAGATGATTACAGTACCGTTTTAGGGTCTTAAAGAATACAGTGCACAGCTGGGAAAGTAAAGAACATAACAAAACAAAAATTTCGAAGCAAGCATAGACATCTTCCAACTTGCTCCATGACTATTTGCTCTTATCTATATACTAGTAGCACGCCGAAATGTGACTCAAGTCACAATATTTAGGAAAAATAGAATCAGGCAGTAAGTTTCTGTGAAGCAGTAGTAGCAGCATTAACATCTTGGAGATGTAATGCAGCTAACAAACCCTCCCATGATTCTCCAGGAGCATCACCCTGCTGAAAATTAACCAGTTTCCTTTGATTCTTGTAGTACTCTTCTAATGGATTTACCTAATGTCATACAAGTTTAGGGTAGGGTTAGCCTTGCTTTATATCTCCTATTATTACCTTAAGAGAGAAAGTTCTAAAGTCCAATCCACGCGCAAGAAACATGGTTAAAGTAAGTAGAAAACTTAAGAATCGAAGTTAGTACCTGTTCAGCATAAGCGCTATTGATAACAGAAGTGGACAAACTGGAGTTTGTCATGCTAAAATAACCTTGACGAGAATTATCACTAAAGCGGTTTTTAACCATATGCTTCCTGGTGCATTTCAAATTCACAACTAGGTCGATATCTTCGATTTCATCTAAGATCTCCTGCGAAAAAGAAAAAGGAAATTGTGTACATGTAAGACACTAAGACAAATCATATAAATTGTTGATCAAGATAGACTAGTATTTGTCGTACGAACTAGAAGTACGGAGTGCTTGCCAATGCTTAGTAATGATAATACAGATTCACAAAGACTTACAGCCTGGTTTCTGGTTCGAGGAATGCCATCGAGAATGAACCCAGTTTCGCCTCTATTGTAGCCTTCTTCAAGTCTCTTTGATAACAATGCAAAGATTACATCCTCTGGAACAATCTTTCCTTCGTTCACAGCGTTCGCAATCTGGTTAGGAGATCAAAGTAAGGAAAGGTAAAATACAAAGTCTATTCTAAACAGAGAAAAAGTAAAGCCTCGGATTGATCAACAGCAATCCACCAAAGTGACTGTGATTAAGACCATATCAAACATCACCAGAACCTACCACATCTATAAATTCTAAGCTTATCTAAAGCAGCTCAAATTCCTAGCCGTGTTAACTAGCAACGCTATTCAGCTTAGTATCAAAACAAAACTCTGCAATTCTATGGATTACGGAATTAGCTACTATCAGTACTTGCAGGAGAATTCTCCAGTACTTGAAATCGCAATAGCAAAATCAAGAAAGCGATCCAGTTCCAATCAAAAGGCGACCAAAACAGCTAAAGGTTAAGAGAGAGCATGAAAATTCATTTACCAGTTTGTGGAGAGGAGAGCGAGGGTTTAGCTCTTGCCTAACGAGCGAGTCCATGGAAATGTGAGGAACCTCCAGAAGCTTCGAGAGTCTCTGAGCGTACATGTGTCGTCTAGCGCCTGGCTCTCCGATAAGCACCCACTGTACTCCTCTCTCCGGAGCCGATCCAGTCGAGCCAAGCATCAATCTCGGCTGACGAACTTTCTCCTCCTTCTCGTTGTAATAGTCTTCATCGGTGTCGTAATCGAGCGCCAGAGCAGCCGCCGATCCGTAGCGTCGGGTAGTTGATAAGAAATCGGGTCGGGTTGGCTTCATCGACGGCGAGGCTAATCGCAGGCGGTTTAGCCATGCCATGATGAGCTTAGGGTTTTAGAGAGAGAGAGAGAAAGGCGTGTGGTGGCGATGATATAAGAGAGGAAGTGAGAGCGAGTAATTTGGGTGAACAGAAATCAGAGACCTAATTGCTGAGGTGTCGTGTTTTGATTGGATGGACGTTTGCTTTAAAACGGTGGGGTCTACTCGACGTGGAGGGTTGGAAGCTAAATGAACGACACGTGTGATGAGGTGATGTTAGTCAATGCTGCCCACTACACGCGGGTAATCTAAGGGTTTGTTTGGTTGATCTATCTATTTTCGTATTTTCTGGATTCTAGTTATGTTTTCCTATTGGCTATTTCACATAATAGAATTAAGTAAGCAAACAACGGTTTGGCTAAGTTTTTTAGCCCGGCATTAAAAACCAGAATTATTTTTCAGTCTTTTACCATTTTCATTTTCTTCATTATCTATGTAAGTTGGATTCGATTATTTTTAATTTCGAAAAGCACATGCAAGATAAATTATTTGTTTTAAAAACATGGAAATAAGATTAAATTATTTACAACAACATTTAACACAACTTTTTATAAAAATAATAATTGTTTTATACCAAAAAAACTCTTAACTCAAATACTAAAAAATGAATTAAATGAAAATTAACGAATTTAGCGGTTGAATTGATATTCTAAAACAAACAAACTAAACTTTAACTTTTTAGTAATATTATTAAATAGAGTTTTTTGTATTTTATAAAAATAAAAAATTCAGACTGTAATAGCGTTTGGATAATAGTGTTAGGAAACGTTAACACTTTTGGTACGGGCATGGGTACTGGTACATTGTCGTGCCTGTTTATCAGTTTACGCGAAACTTTATGGATATGGCATTACTAACACCGTTATTACTGAAGAGTTTTAGGAAAGTCAAGGGGTGATTATGCGATACGAGGATTATTTAGTGACAATTTGGTGATACAGAAATCTTTTAGTGTCAATTTTAGAGAGAGAAAGTGAGAGTTACAATTTGGTGATACATAAA
This sequence comes from Limnanthes douglasii subsp. nivea, assembly GCA_036936605.1. Lineage (NCBI taxonomy): Eukaryota > Viridiplantae > Streptophyta > Magnoliopsida > Brassicales > Limnanthaceae > Limnanthes > Limnanthes douglasii. Next base: position 289,556,861 of record JAUPFV010000005.1, read on the forward strand.
TCTTTTAGTGTCAATTTTAGAGAGAGAAAGTGAGAGTTATTAGGTTAAGTAGAGAGAGAAAGTGTCATATTATTTATCTCGCTTATCTCGCGATTTGTGAAGCGTGTGTGGTCCTTTTATAGTACAACTGCGGATCCCACACGCTTTAACTCCTCATAATTACATCTTTTAGTCCATACATTTTACTTTCCTCCTATTCTGGCTACTTCTTTATATAGCTTATACAATTTAGTCCTTACATAGTTTTCCCTATGCGTTTTCCTTCTATCATACTTTCTCTTTGCTATTTTCTCCTGTCATGTTTCTTCTTCACACTTTTCTCCTTGTCTTTTATTCTTCCTTATCAGTAGCCCCCTAGTCCTTGTAAAAGTTTTTTTTACTGGGACTGCATAATTCTCCAATTACTCACTTCACATGCCCTCGAATAGCTACTCTTAAAAAGCAGAAATCATTTTCCTCGAATATTTTCTGTCCTCAAATTTCCACAATTTGCCTCGATCCATCGAAGCCATAAATCACTCTTCGAACTTCACCTGATAGGGAAATGTCTCCTCCAAAAATCGCTATGTGAACCTCTTCTGATAACCGAATACTCCTCGAAAAATCTCTCTTCGAACTTCTTCTGATAACCGAGTAGCCCCCCAATCCTTGCACCATTTTAGCCATCTAAGCCCCCCGACTTTGGCTGTATCAGTACCCCAAATAACTTCGAATCAAGGCTAAAAGGGGTGCCAGGATTTAATCTTTATCATGACGTCATTAGACAAACACATGTGTCAGCATATCTTTTTTGAAAACGTTTCCTATTCCCCTGACATTTTCTGACAGAAAACTCTTCATTTTCTCCTGCGGCTGGTGTTAGAATAATTCACACCTATATAGACTATACTGTCCATATGCAAACACCAGAAAAAGTCCCCGGGCCTGATCTGTCAGGAAAGCCTATCTTCTCCTATAAATACTGACCTTCTCTCCTCATTAACTCAACTTTTGTTCAATCATTTCTAGAGAGATAGAGCTGGCGAACAAACCCCGTCGGATTCCTGAGTGGTTGTTGATCAGTAAAAGGTTCGAAGAGAGAGTTGCTGCTGGTGAAGACGTGAGTCCTCAACCCCCACCATCGACTACTACTTTCTTTGGTTCGTGGCCTCCCTCAGCAGATTCGACTGCAATTATCCCTCTCGAAGTCGCTCGATAAAGCCTGCATAGCGATTCTAACCCCCTTCGGAGATATGGGTAAGGACAGGCAGCATAAACACTCGTCCGGGAAGAGAAAGAAGTCTCACAAGGATAGGAAAGGCTCTCATGAGCGGAAACGTGCCAGGGAAGCGCCCCTGGTCATTCGGGAGCCTTCATCACCAACAACCTTCGAAAATCTCCCTCAAACATCTGCTAGCCCTCTTCGAACGTCTACCAGACCTCCTCGAATTTCTGCGAGTCCTCCACGAATATCCACAAGCCCTCATCGGACCTCCAATAGTCCTCCCCGAAAAAACGAAGTAGATGAGTCAAGTCTGCCTTCTACTCCATCTATGACGATTCATGGGACTCGATTTTCGCCTGCAAGAATGCTCATCACCGAAGAGGATATGCTCAATAGGCGAAATGAGAGTCGAGATGTCAAAGGGAAAAAAACCGCCACAATGCCCCTCGAACCAAAAGTGCTAGTGATTCCACCTTTGGGTTCTTCGAATGATGCCACCTCCTCGTCCCACACAATATCCGAAGAGCAAGCCCGTCAGATTGCTCCAAAATCGAAAGGGGATATTGTGCTACCCTTGAAACTAGACAATATTGATGGTCGCAACATTCGGGGCATCGAAAATAACATATGGTGGCCCTTTCCAACATCAGATACAAGTATTTTTCGAAAGACGAAGAGGCGATGCTGAGGGCCCGATGGTGCATCCCTTCCTATATTGCCATCAGATTTCCCTCGGAAGGAGAGACACCTTTATCGGTGAGGGACAACGAGTTGGTGGTATATACCGAGATCATGAACTGGGGCTAAGGTATCCCTTAGACCCTTTCTTCATCGAATATTTGGCGAAGATAGACCTTTGTCCTTCGCAGGTTGGTCCCAACATGTGCTTTACTTTGATGGCCTGCATCATGGCCTCGAGACTCTCAGGTCATGAATTTTCGTTAGAGCAACTCATTGGCCTTGCTGGTTTGGCCATGAATCCTTTCATTCCCTTTTACTCACTGACTTTCAATCGGGGACAAAAAATCCTGAGAGATCTACTAGAGGCTGACAAGAAATAGAGGCAGCAGTTTGTGTTTTTCTCTGGTTGCTGGGAGACCGGTCGAATCCTCACAAGCTTTCCCTGATGTGGACTAATAAATGTGAGTGCATATCCTTCGAAAATCTTTTTATGCTTCCTCAAATTTTAAATTATGACTGGTCTTGATATTGGCTTCTTGTTGCAGCTATGACTGGGATATCTAAGCCCTACTATGACTATGTTGAGGGTGCCACCAATGTATTCACCAAGCTTCGCTTGTGGGCAAAAGAACACTGGGACAACCGGTTTCGTCTCTGCTTCACAGATAACAATCTTGCCATGAGTCGATTGTGGAGGCTCAATCCCCTCGACCGAATTAGCATGAGAGGATTGATGGCTCCTCCCTCGGAACGAGAAGTGATGGAGCGCTATAGCCAAAAAGACATAATGGTATATCTGCCCAAGCATTCTCGGTCGCAGAGTCATCTTGGGGATCCTCTGAAAGATGATGTTTCAATGACTCAACAACTTAACCCTGAAGAAACGGTCAACACCCAAGGGCCTCCTCCCCCGAACAATACTGGGTCGTTGAACCCCATCCCTCCACCAAACAATACTGGGTTGTCGGACTCCATTCCTCCTCCCCCTGCTCCCATCCTGCCATCAAAAAAGGATGCCAAGACAAGAGATAGGAAGGGTAAGGGTGTCCTCGAACCCATCCAAGAATTATCCGAGGGTGGAGAGACGCCCGAAGATAATCAAGGAGTTGCTCTAGAGGAAAGGGTCCAAGAAATCTCAAGTGACCCTGAGGACAGAGGTGGCCATTCTCCCGAGGAAAGTTCTCATCAATCTCCACATTCGCCTCTTAATGAGGCTTCTCACCCTATCTCCCTCGAGCATAGGCCAAGGTTAGCACCTCTTCCCATCCCTCGGAGCAACCCTCCTCAGCACATTGATCCAGACACTCTTGGAGGCGGTTTTTCTGAGTTCGATTCTGCAACATTAGGGTCTCCATCGAGCTCCTTCGAAGTTCCCTTGGATGATGAATTCTCACTGTCCCTTCGAAAATTGCTGCATACCTCAGTAAATAGGGGCAAAAAGTTGCGACACCTTGAAAAGCGCAAAGATCACTACAAGTTTAAATCGCTGTTAGCTGCCTCTCAGCTCGAAGAGGTAAAAAAAAACACGCAGTGATCGAGGGCCAAGCCGATGCCTTGTACGAGCGCCAGTCTGCCTCCGAAAATTATGTGATAATGCTGGAGATGTATTGTCAAGAAGAGAGGGACTTATATAAAAAGAAGACTGATGCTCAAGAGCTGTTGATAGCTGAGTACAAAAAGGGACATCGTTTGGCTTGCGATGGATTCACATAGTGTATCGAGGCCTTTAAAAAAGTGAAAGAAGACCGAGATCAGCTGCTGAAACGGGTCGAGAACTTTCCTAGACAAGTCGAGGAAGAGAAGGACAAAGCTGTGGATGCTTATGCGGCGACGTGCACAAGTAAGCTGCAAGCCCGGGATGCCACTACTCGAGCTGGTTTGCTCACCCAAATCCATGTTGAGCATCCTGAATATAACTTAGGGAGTTTTTGGAAACTTGTCCCCTCGGAACTTCGTCCTCCCCATATAATAGTAAGTGATAGCGAAGATTCAGAGGCTGAGGGGAGTGTCTCTTCGAAAAATTCAGACTGAGGGAAATTGTATAAGGTGTTGATGTTTTGTGTATGGCCCAATAGGGCTATTTTTTTTAATGCGACTAAGGCATGTTGTACCGCGCTAATTTAATGATACATGTTACGATTTTGTAAGGTCAGTGATGAAGCTTCATTGTTATGCATAATTTCAATCCAAAACACCAAATGTTATGTTCTCATTAATGATCCAAAAAGACAAATCCTTCGAACCTTTATTATGTCCTACCCAACAACTTGGAGAGGTAACATTAGGAGTCAGATTATTGTGACCCAAACATTGATAAAGGCAGCTAGGATTCGAGGCACACATTAAAGTGACCAAAATACTGAAAGTTAAATAAAATTCGAGGCACACTTTAGTGTTACCCAAATGTTAATTAAGTCAAATAAAATTCGAGGCACACTTTAGTGTGACCCAAATAACAATAAAGTCACAAAAAATTCGAGGCATACTTGAGTGTGGCCCAAATATTAATTAACTCACAAAAAATTCGAGGCACACTTGAGTGTCGCCCAAATATTACTTAAGTCACAAAAAATTCGAGGCACACTTGAGTGTGGCCCAAATATTACTTAAGTCACAAAAAATTCGAGGCACACTTGAGTGTGACCCAAATATAGTTCGAAGAAACATGAATTCGAGGCACATATTGCTGTGACCCGAAAATAGTTCGAAGAAACACGAATTCGAGGCACATTTTACTGTGACCCGAAAATAGTTCGAAGAAACACGAATTCGAGGCACATTTTACGGTGACCCGAAAATAGTTCGAAGAAACACGAATTCGAGACACATTTTACTGTGACCCGAAAATAGTTAAGGCAAAGAATTCTTTGTATTGAAGCAGCTCATCGAAACACCTCATTAAAACCTTTATGTGCCTAACAGGGTAGGAAAGAGTGTGCCCTCGCTAAATTTCGTTCTATGGGAGACAAAGAAGAAGAAAAAATACAATCACTACTCGCTAGCTAGCTTGTCAATCAAGATACAATTTTAAGTGCTCAATGTTACAAGGGAGACGGAGATATCGCCCTTCCTTGTCTTTTAACCGGTATGTGCCCGGTTTTATCTTCTCTGTGACCTCATAGGGACCTTCCCAATTCGGTCCCAACTTTCCCAAACTCTTGTCTTTGGTGTGCAAGAAGACTTTTTGTAGGATTCTGTCCCCCACTTTAAAATCTCTGCGCTTTACCTTAGACGCGTATCGACTCCTCATAAGAGTTTGATAATGGAGGAATGTCAATTGTGCTTGCTGTCTCTTTTCTTCAACCAAGTCTAAGGCCAGTTCTCTACTCTGTTCATTCGTGTCGGAGGCATATGTTGCTACACGATGTGAGGGAAAAATAATTTCCGGAGGGACAACGGCATCCATTCCATATACCAAGGCAAATGGAGACACAGCAGTGGCCGTCCGCGGAGTCGTCTGGTATGCCCACAATACTTCATGTAGATAATCAGGTCATTTCCCCGCTTTTCCTTCCAGGTTCTTCTTCAAACCATTGAGAATCGTGCGATTGGTCACCTCCACTTGCCCATTAGCCTGAGGGTGGAATGGTGCTGAAAAACATTGTCGTATACCCCTTGATACACATAAACTTCTGAACTCCTTGTTATCGAACTGAGGTCCGTTATCCGTGGTGATCTGCAATGGTACACCGAAACGACAACAAATGTTAGATATGACAAACTTGATCACATCTTTAACCTTTGTCCCTGCCAGCGGCTCAGCCTCTACCCACTTAGAAAAATAGTCGACTGCTACGATTATAGTCTGTCGGCCCCCAGACGCCATTGGCAGGGTCCCAACTAGATCAATGCCCCATCTGTCAAATGGGACTGCCTTTGAAATACTTTCCAGTAACACCCCAGGTTTGTGAATCACATTAGCGTAGCGTTGACACGTGTCACATCGTTTGACTAATTCTTTTGCGTCGGCCGCGATAGTAGGCCAATAATAGCCAGTCAGAAACACTCTCCGAATTAATGCCTTATACACACAATGGGCAGATCCTTCACCATCGTGCAATTCGGAGAGGATAATTTGCGACTCGGGCCCACTCAGACACCTCAATAATGGTCGACTCAGAGATCTTTTATACAACACTCCTCCCAACAGGATATAGCCATGAAACTTGAATCTGACTTTCCTAGCTTCGTATTTTTCGACAGGTAAAGTATCATGGGCCAGAAAATTGATGATGGCCGTCCTCCAATCATTCGTAATCACGTTGCTTTCCTCCAAGATGTTCATTGTATGCTCCTCGCCAATTGAGATCAAAGGGCATTCCTGAATCAAAACCCATGGGTACCCTTCCGCCCGTGAAGCGGAGGCAAGAGAATCTGGGACATCATTTAACTCTCTTCGAACATGCTCATACTTGACTTCTTCAAATTCGGACGCCAAATCTTTCAATATCTTCAAATACTGTATCAGCTTATCTTTCCTGGCTTCGGACTCTCCCGAAGCTTGGTTTATCACCAACTGTGAGTCACTGATCAGTTTAATCTTTCGAGCCCCACATATCTGGGCCAAACACAAGCCTGCTAGAGCAGCCTCATACTCAGATTCATTGTTAGTAGCCTTAAAACCGAAACGAATGGCTTGGAACATAGCTGCCCCTTTTAGGGAAATCAATTGGACACCTGCCCCACTTCCTGAGATGTTCGACCCCCCATCCGTCCGTATCACCCATTCCTCTTCATCAACAAATTCATGCACTTCCTTTTCCTCTTTATCCGAATGGAAATCGACCAGGAAATCGGCTAAAACTTGGGCTTTTATCGTCGTTCGAGGCTCAAATGTTATGTCGAAGTCTCCCAGTTCCACCGACCATTTAGCCATCCTTCCAGAGATGTCAGGCCTTTGTAATAAACTCTTCAGGGGAAAAGTCGTCCGAACAATGATAGGATGGGCCTGGAAGTAAGGTCTCATCTTTCGAGCCGCCGTTACCAGCGTTAAAGCTACCTTCTCCAATGTGAGATATCGCTTCTCCGCATCCAGCAAACTCTTACTGACATAATAGATAGGGTTCAGGAGAGAGTCATCTTCGCGGAGGAGAACGGCGTTGACCGCACATCCTGATACTGCTACATAGATAATTAATGTCTCTCCCACCAATGGTTTAGACAAAACCTCAGGAGACGTCAAATATTCCTGAATTTGGTGAAAAGCGGTCGAACATTCCTCGGTCCAACAAAACTGTTTCGCATTCCGCAACACCTTGAAAAATGGAGCACATTTATCTGAAGACCTAGAAATGAATCTATTCAGAGCGTCCAATCTCCCTGTCAGAACTTGTACTTCCTTAATGTTTCGAGGGGGGGGGGGGGTCATCGTGATCAGAGCTTTTAGCTGTTCGAGATCTGCCTCAATGTATTTTTTGCTGATCATGTATCCGAGAAATTTGCCTGACCTCACCCCGAAAATGCACTTCTCCGGATTGAGTTTTAGATTGACTCTACTTAGATTTCGAAATGTCTCTGTTAAGTCGGCGAAATGGTCTTCATCCCGCGCACGTTTGACTAGCATATCGTCGATATAGGCCTCCATATTCCGCCCAATCTGCCCCTCAAAGGTTTTATTGACTAGGCGCTGATAAGTTTCCCCCGCGTTTTTTAATCCGAACGGCATGACCCTGTAGCAATATAAACCTTGCCCGGTGATAAAAGAAGTGTTTTCCTCATCGTTAGTGGCTAATCGGATTTGGTTGTATCCTGAGTAAGCGTCTATAAATGAAAACATTCAATTGCCGGAGGTCGAATCTACTAACTGATCGATGCGAGGCACATGGAATGGATCTTTAGGACAAGCTCTGTTTAAATCTGTGAAATCAACACACATTCTCCATTTGCCATTCTTCTTTCGCACCAACACTGGATTTGACGCCCACACGGGATAATGCGACTCGCGAATATGACCTATGCTCAGTAGCCTCTCGACCTCCAACAGAATTGTCGTGGCCTTTTCCGGGGAGACAGGTCTTCTTTTCTGGACTATAGGTCGGACATCAAGTCGTACCACGAGTTTATGACACATAATTTTCGATGGCACTCCAGTGACATCCTGCGCACACCAAGCAAACATATCAAGTTTATCAGATAAAAAAGCAATTAACTTCTCCTTGAATTCTGGAGAGAGGTCGACTCCAATCTTCAGAAATTTGCCACTCGCAAATTCATGTGTCGCAGAATCTTCTTCTGGGACCTGAAATCCGGGGGCCTCCCTCGGATCATCGCATGGGATGATTTCGGGGGGAGGCCCCTTTAATTGCTATGCTTTGTCTGAAGTTTTTCCCCAAACCCCCTTCGAGGACAGGGCTATCTGGTAACACTCTCGCGCCATCTTCTGGCTACTCCGGACTGTCCCAATATTATTTCCTACCACGTACTTCAAGCATTAATGCACCATTGAGATTACGCCATGCATCCGGGATAACCAAGAGCGGCCTAGGATGGCGTTATACGATGAGGGAGCGTCAACGACAATGAACAGTACTTCAACCTCCTTCTTGAATGGCCCTCAGCCCAATTCGACCACACACTGAAATTCTCTTACCACCCTTGTTGTAGCACCAGTGAAGCCCACTATAGTCCTGTCGGATTTTCGGATAACTGGTGGGTCGGAAATTCTCCGGTAAGTGCTCATAAATAATATATTATCTGAACTCCCTGTATCAATAAGTATTTTCTGAATTTGATCCCCAGCGATGCCCGCAGCGATCACCACCGCATCTTCGCGGGGGCCTGCGACATTGCGCATGTCATCATCGTCAAAACAAATGATATGGGAAGGCGTCCGGTGCATTTGTGCCGACACCCCCGCTTCGATCTGGGTAGTTAGGTTGACCATGTGCCTCTTGCGGGAGCTGTTAGAATTTCCCGCAATAGTGTCTCCTCCGAAAATTGCCAAAGAGTCGAAGAAATCGCAGAGGCTATCCACCCTCCCCTTCGGAATAATCTCTTCCACCATGTTGACGTTGTTCCTCCCCTCCTTGGGGTCTAGATATTCCTGTTCAATATCAAAGTTTTCAATCCCTTCAGAAATCACCATGGCTGTGTCAGCGTTTTTCGTGACAGCTTTTACCGCGACATTCTTTTGGGAGTGCTTTTTGACAAACTCTAGCAACATTCCATTCTCAACCAAGGCTTGCACTTCTTTCTTCAACGCTATACAATCCTTGGTGTCGTGTCCGATATCCTCGTGATACTTACAATATTTATTAACGCTTCTGCTTTCCCTCGGAGTCTGTATGGGAAAAGGCTTTCTGAACGGTACCGTAGATTTCGCTTTATCAAATATTGTAGCAACACTTTCTGTCAACTCTGCAAAGTAGTCGGGTCGAATCCACTTATTAGACATGGGTCTCGCTCCTTGGTTATAGTTATGCTCGTTGCCATAGTATTGTGGATTTGATTTCTGTCTCGGCAGATATTGACCCGCATGCTTGGCCTGAACATTAGAACGGAGGCTATGGTTACTCGACTCGGACCTTTGAAATTGGTTTTTATCCAACTGGTCCCCAGATCCCTTTTCCGACGCCTGAGTCTCTTCCACCAAGATCCTCTTCCCAACATGATCTAATAATGCTCCGAAGGTTATTGCTTAGCTCTCTGCTACCGTATCCTTCAACAATCCGGGGAGCAGACCATCCCAAAGGCTGCAAGTGCCACCGAATCTTTACAGTATTCCATGTCTGTTTTCGTTTTGACAAAACGATTAGTGTAATCCTTGAGACTCTCCCCAACTCTCTGCCGACAGTAGATGATCGTGTCCCCGTTTGCTCTGAACTTCTTGCTCCCCACGAAGTGTTGTCTGAAGATGTTCCAAAACATATCAAAATTCTGTATGGAGCCCTGCGAAAGTCTATTGTATCATTTGGAAGCTACCCCCTTAAAAGTCTGGGAAAAAGCTCTGCACAACAACTTATCATCATCGTCGAAATTGATCATAAATTTTTTGAATTGTTCGATGTGGTTATCTGGGTCCTGCGTCCCATCAAATTTTTCTAACTTTGAAATATCAAAGTGCCTCGGAAGGTTCCCCACTAAAATCTCCGAGGACAGAGGAGAGGCTCTCCAATTGTGACACGTACGATAAATGTTGGATCGCAAATTGTCATTATTTGAAAAGTACAAACCCTCCTCGGAAGGTAAAGTGTATTGTTGCTGCCATTCCGAATTCCGAGGGCCCATGTCCTCTCTCTTATCAGGATACTTTGCCTGCTCATGAGACCGATCACCACCTCGGGAATGATGACTCTTTTCCCTCGAGGATTTCCTCTCCGAGCTTCTTCCTCTTCAGAAATTGGTACGCCTGTGATCACGTTTTTTCTTTCTGTGGTATTTCTGAGGGGACGATTCCGAAGAGCTGTATCGAGAGTAATCGCTTGAGTCGGTCGAATCCGAACGGCGCCTCTCTCTTCTCCTTGGCGATCGCCGCTCGCGTCCCGATATCTGTCGTCCCTATTTTTTGGACGAAATTCAGTTTTGCGTTCCTCCTTTTCAATGACAGCCTCTCTCCTTATCTCGGATCGAAGATTCTTCTATGCGGCTTCCTTTATTGCTTTCAATATTTCGATCTCTAGCAGCAATTTATTCCTTCGAGCCAGGAGATCTGAATCATCAAAAGCGTTTTCGACTCGCCGACCTCCTTCTCCCTCGGATTCCATATCATTCCGGTAATCATCGCCTATCAAGTTATCCTCGCAGTTGTTAACCAAATCGTCCCCTTCCATAGTTCTCCTCTGAACAGGGATTATTTCCAAGAAGCGATTATCGTCAGAGCGATCCTCGCTTCCCACAGACGGCGCCACTGAAGAGTTTCAGGAAAGTCCAGGGGTGATTATGCGATACGAGGATTACTTAGTGACAATTTGGTGATACAGAAATCTCTTAGTGTCAATTTTAGAGAGAGAAAGTGAGAGTTATTAGGTTAAGTAGAGAGAGAAAGTGTCATATTATTCATCTCGGGATTTGTGAAGCGTGTGTGGTCCTTTTATAGTACAACTGCGGACCCCACACGCTTTAACTCCTGATAATTACATCTTTTAGTCTCTACATTTTACTTTCCTCATATTCTGGCTACTTCTTTATATAGCTTATACAATTTAGTTCTTACATAGTTTTCCCTATGCATTTTCCTTCTATCATACTTTCTCTTTGCTATTTTCTCCTGTCATGTTTCTTCTTCACACTTTTCTCCTTGTCTTTTATTCTTCCTTATCAATTACTAATGACATAGATCTACAAAATACGAAAGTGATATTATCACTGAACTTCTCTTTGCACATCCAGTTAGTTTGGATTTGTTACATATATTTTCAAAAGTGTTTATAATGGATAACACCTACAAGATAATAATATGGGATGCCGTTGTTTGAGGTTGTTAGAGCCACTTGTATCGGTATGACTTTATACATCGGACTGGTGTTTATATTTAGGGAGAAAGTTGACAACTATAGGTGTATTGGAATGTTAGCAATTTTTGATGGTAACTAACTTTATCGAGCAACCATCCATTACTTTCATGCATACAAAATTAATGTTGGTGAAGGTTGTTGAAGAAATGTTCTCTAATACAACCCACATGCTATACCGATAACACGTTCACATGAAATTTCTATGGAAAACAAAAAAAATTATGAATGATAAAGATGCCTCTTTTGTTTTTTATGTGTGTGAGACAAGATAATGTTACCGGAGACGACACTCATGTTTAATAAATATCGATCTGAATTACTTTTGACTTCAAAGATTATCCAAACGGAATCAAAATCACCAAAACTTGGTTGAAGTCTTATGGTGATAAATTTATCACGTGGAAAACTAACAAGTTCTTATATTTTCGTAACCAGACAACTAACTGTGTTGAGAGGTTTCATTCCACCCTTCAGCACTTCCTTGGTACGAGCAAAGTTAACTTCGAATCATTTTGGTTTAAGGTGCATGGTTTAATAGAATTTCAACATGGAGAAATTAGACACTCGTTTAAAAATAGTCAACTTATAGCCCTACTTAAATTCGTAGACAACGTGTATGTCGAGCTACAAGATAGTGTCTCTCGCGTTGCTTCAAAAAATTTAATTTCTATGGAACTAGAATGTGCCCAAATAATGGAACTTGTGGACAGTTCAAATCTCACTTGTGTTATAAGAACTACACACGGTATGTCGTGTTCGTACAACATCTTCAATTTTTTAAGTAAAGGAATAACTATACTTGTAGACTTTTACAGTGATCACTGGAAGATGTTAGATATAATTGTCCAAACTAATCTAACGCCGACAAATTTATAGAAATAAAAAATTGATAAATTAGTTAATATTGTCATGGAAGCCAAATACGAAGCACACATAGAGCATGTGCACAATAAATGGTTTGGCATAGTCTATGAAAAAACATTTTCCCTTTTAGATCCTTTAGATAAACTGAAATAGGATGATCATTCAATTTTGAAACATGAATTATCTATTGCTGCATTTGCACCGTCCACTAAACGAGATAAATCATATTACGAACCTATGCTAGATTAATGCGAGTGCAACATCGTTAGGTAAATATTTCAAACCTTTATCGATCATTTTGCGGAGAGGGAACAGAACTCTATAAGTCAAACTTTGGAAATGGAGAAAAGTTTATATACAAGAAAATTCTCATATATATATTCTCCCGACAAATATTGTAAAGTGAAACCATCATTTGGAACTCATACGATGCATTCACTATCAAGTTCAACAGCTAGATATAGTTCAAGCGGTATAATACATTTTAAAGTAATGTTTTTTTAATCCAAAAGTTTACTTAAAACAATGCCATATATTTTGTAAACCTTTTATAACTACGATAAACGATATTAAAGTTGATGAACATTGCGGGTATCGATCAATTGTGTTTGGCTTGGACAGACATGAATATGGATGAATATATATATATATATATATATATATATATATATATATATATATATATATATATTCTCCCGGCAAATATTGTAAAGTGAAACCATCATTTGGAACTCATACGATGCATTCACTATCAAGTTCAACAGCTAGATATAGTTCAAGCGGTATAATACATTTTAAAGTAATGTTTTTTTAATCCAAAAGTTTACTTAAAACAATGCCATATATTTTGTAAACCTTTTATAACTATGATAAACGATATTAAAGTCGATGAACATTGCGGGTATCGATCAATTGTGTTTGGCTTGGACAGACATGAATATGGATGAATATATATATATATATATTCTCCCGGCAAATATTGTAAAGTGAAACCATCATTTGGAACTCATACGATGCATTCACTATCAAGTTCAACAGCTAGATATAGTTCAAGCGGTATAATACATTTTAAAGTAATGTTTTTTTAATCCAAAAGTTTACTTAAAACAATGCCATATATTTTGTAAACCTTTTATAACTACGATAAACGATATTAAAATCGATGAACATTGCGGGTATCGATCAATTGTGTTTGGCTTGGACAGACATGAATATGGATGAAAGTTGATTAGAGGTTCCATCTACTACGAGCTTATGGATTTTGCGTCCATTTACATTAATATATTTAGTGTTATTGATGAGTTACCAGAAATTATAAAATATGTAAAATGCTTTGGTAATACTGCTACTACAGAAAATTGGATGAAAATGTGAGATTTAAAATATGTGATCACATCAAAGTTTAATTGTATCGTTCACTTTGTAGGATAATCGAGGACGACATATGTAGTTTCATTTTTCAGCCATTACCAGGTGCACCCTCCAATATTTGAAAGGAAGGAAATCAGGTTGGGTGAGTTGATAACCACCAATATGTCAATGTAATTATTTAATTTCAACAACCTTCGATTTATTTGACAATATTCATTTGATATTCAAATTTTAACTTTTTGTTTATTATCTTTTGTATCTTTCCATTATGAATTACGTTATATGTGTAAGAATATATCATTATTGTGTACAATTGCATATTTTAAAACTTGAAGGTTGGGAATTACCAATTAAATTTTGCAACAAGAGATATGGAGAGATTAAAAAACATAACAACAAAGTAACCGATTTAACCGTATTCGTTTAATATGCGTGCACTATTTTTCAAAACTATTTTTCAATGAAATCTACGTACGTTAGTTTCCACGGTAAAAACTTATCAAGTTTCATATATCAATTTTATGTTGTTGTTGCGTTAAAGATTCGAAACAATCTTACCTAAACCTATAAAATTCAACAATAAAATTGGTGGTACAAAATTAAGATTCGAAACAATCTTACCTAAACCTATAAAATTAAACAATAAAATTGGTGGTACAGAATTCAATAACAAAATTAAGAAAATATCCAAAATAGATTTATTGTATCAGAGATACAAAATTGTTATATTGTTAGTACGATATACCGCTGATCAGATGTGTTTCTCCTGAATCAGATGGTTGCTGGATGCTGGGTGTTGGCTATGACATACTACAAGTTTTGAGGTGTTGGAATGATGAAAACATCAACTCATGATTGTTATTTTTTTTCTAGTGTGCGTGATTGTGATATGTTCGATGGAAAACAACGAGAGCGGCGTTTTGTTACTTTCTCATATGACAAGGTTTAAAACCAGATAGAGAAATGATCACCGAAGCCGTGAGTGTTACCAGATCAAAGGAGAACTTGAACTTAAGAGTGTTGTCCGAAACGCTTTGGAGGCTAAATACATGACCATTAAGGAAAGCCGGTTACAATTCTCTATATCTATTCAGATATATACTTAACAAGACGAAATAAAAAACATAGACGTAAAACTTCGTCAGTTTTAAAAGCTGCTCGCTCATATTAACGACGAGGCATCTAATTTCTGGTCAGCTTCTGCTGCAGCCTGAACCTGAGCTGCATACTGTAGGTTCCATAGAACATCCTCAAACGAGGGACGTAAAGATTTCTCAGCGCTAATGCATTTGTTTGTGATAGACACCACAATTGATAATGACTCTTGTGAACTGGTTGTTAAGACAACAGGATCAACAATCCGTCTCCGACCGTCCTGGCTCCCAAATGACGCCTGTATTTGAACCCAAAAATGTTATAAATGAGGTACAACATTGATTGCATAAACGAGAGGTTGCTACTTGCTAGTTGCTACCATTTCATTCAGAAGGAAGGTCTCTCCTTTTCCACTACTAACAGGTCCGACAAGTGATTCAAGTAATATGAATCCGAATTTGTAGACATCATCGTCGAGTTTGATTTTTTTGCTGCAACAGCACATAACAAGATATTGTTTTCACTTACAA
The DNA here is from genome assembly GCA_036936605.1 of Limnanthes douglasii subsp. nivea. NCBI lineage: Eukaryota > Viridiplantae > Streptophyta > Magnoliopsida > Brassicales > Limnanthaceae > Limnanthes > Limnanthes douglasii. The sequence continues at coordinate 289,572,058 of JAUPFV010000005.1, forward strand.
ATAGATAAGAAATTATACTCTCTTTCGGTCGTATGTTATTGTAAGGTTCTCACCTTGATTTATGGTTGTCAATCTTCGTCTGTCGGATAAACAAAAGAGACGTTAGAACTTAGAACCAACAACCAAATTTTTATTCACCAAAGCACGCACCTAGTCTAATAACAGAAATATCATACCTCAAACTTTTCGTTCTCTTCTGTGATGATACACAAACCGTAATCACTCAGCTTCGCGGTCCGATGCTCATCAAGCAATATATTGTTTGTTTTTAACCGGTTGTTGAAAGAACAAGGAATAACCCCAGTATGAAGAAAATGCACAGCCTTGGCAACTCCAATTAAAATCACTAGTCTATCTGACCAGGTAAGAATCTTATCCGGGTTTGATTCTGTAAAAAATAAAATTAGAGCATTAGATGTTATAACTTATAACCATTGTATTTCTATATTCTATAAAAAGTTGATTGACCTGAAAGATGTGTGCGATAGTTCCGATTAGAGACGTATTCGTATACAAGCAAGAGTTTACTTGCAGCAAAATCATCTTGGCCACCACTCTCGATGCAGTGACCAATGAAGCCAACCAAGTGTGGATGGTCAAGTTTTGAAAGCAATTCGAGCCGAGCTTTCAGAATTTGTACCGGATATTTTTTCATCAGAGTCAGAAGTCTTATGGCCACATAAGTTCCATTTCCTAATTTCCCTTTATAGAGCTAAAACAAAGATTCAAAGTCAGATCAAATCGCATCTGTTTGTTACTGAAAATATTATAAAGTTTCGGATTTAATACCTTTCCCGCCGAGCCTTCACCAATAAACATTGGCGAATCGAAGTTGTTTGTGGCTTCTTTTAGTTCTTCTAAGGAAAATGATCGGCATGTGAGACCACCCTGTGTCCCTTGCTTGGCTGCTTCAGAAATTAATCCTATAAATATAAAGCCGAAGTTCAAATCTATAGAAGCAAAAATAAGTACCATATTGATGTGATGCGGTCATATTAAGATATGACTCACTGGCATTTGCGAGGACTTCAGTGGTAACTCCGGCCAGTGGGTTATCCTGTAAGCCTTTCGGTGGCAAGCGCTGTACATATGTTCCTCGTGAACGGAACTTTCTAAATAAAAGAAGAGATCCAAGCACCAAAAGAGCCAAGATAAGAGCAGCTCCACCAACAACAGGAATTAGTACTCCTATTGTTCTTCCTTTTGAATATTTGGCCACCGCAATATCTTCGTTACAATACAAATGTGGATTCTGTTCTTGGTCATCGGTAGACAAACAATTCCCACTAAGCGTAACTAGTCTTTTACTGGAAACCCTATCCAAACAAGAAGGTATCTCACCTCTTAGCTTGTTATTCGATAAATCCACCAAACCAAGTCTTTTTCCGCAGTTCAGATTCTTAGGCAGTGACCCGCTTAACCTATTGGATGCTAAATTTAAGTAACTAATGTTAGGTAAGGAGAACAAAGCGGAGGCCGGTGTTCCACTAAGATGATTAAACGACAAGTCAAGGTGCTGAAGCTGACGTAATGCGTTAATCTGGACCGGAATTTTCCCGGAGAATGAGTTACGGCTCAGCAGAGCAGTAACCAGCCCTTCAGGCATGTTAGGCAACTGTGAATCGAAGTGATTTTCTCGTACATCCAATACATCTAAACTCCTAATGTTCCTCAAGTCAGGTAATTTACCGGAAAACTTGTTATGAGACAATGCAATATCAGTGAGTGTTTTAATTCTACATAGTGAAGATGGAAAACGACCCATCAACCTGTTGCTTTTCAAGCACAAGACAGTGAGATTCGACAGCGAATCCAAGTTATCAGGAACACTACCATTAAGATAATTTCCATCAAGTGTCAAAGTCTGAAGCTTTACCAATCTAGATACATCAGCAGGGATAGAACCAAACATAAAATTCGAGCTCAAGTCCAGAACTTCAAGCGAAGACAGCCTACCAATTTTATCCGGAACCTGTCCCCAAATCCCTAAAGACACTAAACTCAAGACTCTTAAGCTTGTCAATCTGGACAATGTGGTTACAAACGAGTCAATGTAGAAGTTTGTAGAAAGGGTCCGGTTAGGAATGGGAAAGCCATTGAAATCACTGACCTTAACAAGCTTATCTCCCATGATTTTGAGCTCAGTGACAAGGTTATCCTGGCAAGTGATACTCAGTTTTGGAGTTGAAGGGAGACTGCAGAGATCAACATTGTACTTTCCCCATATGTCCATGTGTGATGGGTACTCTAGGTGTTTTCTTATCTGCATAAGGGCTTCAGTTTGAGAGGTTTGGAGTTCATGAGTGTTTTGAACAAAGAAAACCCATGAAAGCAATACCAGATTGACAAACAAGAAACAACCCATTGATTGAATTTTAGTGAAGAACAGCAACAAATCCTAAAGATTGAATCTTTACAGAAACTGAAACAGAACAACCCATGGAAGTTTCTTATACAAGAAAAAAGAACTTTTCAGGGAAATGGACAATTTGGAAGACTGGTCAGTGGCTCATCAGTCAGTAAAATACAAAAGAACGAAGCTCGTGATCCGAAAAAACTGTTTGGGTTAATGTCAGAGACTAAGAATCCAAATAAAGTATGATTGAAGAACAAGTCATGAGGAAGAAAGTAAAAAGATAGAAAGCTAGAAAGCTAGAATGAAGAAATGCTTGTGGAGAATGTTTCTAGCATTGAACAAAACAGTGCCAATCATGGAGGTGTTGGGTGAAGACTGAAGAGAGAGGGAGAGAGTATAGGGCATTTAGTGTTGGAGGGGTGACATTAATGGAGTGCTGTGGCTGGAGGAGGACAAGTCAGGGTGTGTAAGAGTTGGAAGATAAGAATCATGAGATGAGAGTTAATTGGTAAAGCCAAAACATATATGTTTTTGTTCTTGTAGTTGGAGACTTGTAGTAGTTGTTGTTTATGCATTGCTGTCTGTCAAGTGGAGCTAGCTAGTACTGAATACCGAATACTGATTATGGAATGAGTTTCGCTGACCATGTCAAAGATGCCATTATCACATGCCTCTTCTCCTCTAAGTTCTAACCGCTTTGAATCTGCTTCCTTTGAGTAAAGTTTAAAGCATCCCATTTCAATGTTTTTTTTTTCTTTTACTAATATGACCATGTGTTACTTTAGGAAACAGTCTGTTGGTAATAGGGTTGCTATTTGTTAATGTGTTTTGAGAATCCAAAATGGGACGAGACCGGAATAGAACCGGAAACCGTATTTAGGTAAAAATCGGTTTGAAAATTGGTTCTGCATCAAATTTTTGATGGTTCGATTTGCGACTCCATTTTAAAAATCGAGATCAGTAAAGAAGCGAACTAATAAGGGATGTAACCGAATCAAATCAATAAAGTCAATAAATTAGTAGATTCGATTTGAAGCCAAACTGATAAAATGGATATGAAGCTGAATCCATAAAATACATAAATTGTTAGAATCGATACACAGTCAAACCAATTAAACTGATAGACTCCAACCTTACAACAATTTTTTTGTTCTCACCCCCCTAATTTCCAGGAATTAGTCACTTCAACAGTATTCAATGGTTATACGGGTATCAAAAGTACGAAGGAAATGGATGTTTGTTGTTCAACCATTTTTATTAGTTTTGATCCCTAAAAAAAAAGAAGTCAGTCATTTTTAATAAAGATTTTAGGTTGTTGATTTCTAGACGTAGTGCTTTTTCCCCTGTACTGCATATAGGTATTAGTATTACTATAGTAAGATTTATTTGCAATACGAAAACCATAGAACCTTTCGGTTACTAGTGGAATAACCAATTAAAACATTGAAGGCTGTCTTAATCGTGGATACACGACACAAGGGATTGCTTTTTAAGAACTTCACCTTCAACAAGCGTGTATTTTTTTTTATAATTTATGTGTATATTATATTGTCAAAATAATTAAATAATAATCAATTTAAAAAAAAGTTAACTGTTAATTTTAATCTGTATATCATTAATAAGTTAAATTTTTAAAAAATCTAATTATAATTTTTTTAAAGATGGATCAAACTAAAATGGACTAAAACCGATAACAAAAACTTAAAAATAATAAGATTTTGTTTTCTTACCATCTCGATAATAATAAGGAAATGTCACACTAAGTACCCACTCACCAATATTATTATCATCTACTACCCCAATTATTTTTTAATGCCTACTAAACACCCTTCTCACCAAAACAACTCCATTCCAATACCCAATCTTTATTTTATCCCTTAACTACCCTCATATTTTGGTTAGGGTCTTTTCCACCACAAATTCAAAATTTGAATTCGTCTGAGTAGCTCACGGACCCTAATATTTTCGTACAAACTACTAATACCCTAACAGAGGTCGAATTTATAAAAAAAAACTTGTATTCATAAACGATATTCTGGCCATGTTACCAGTTTACCGTCGCTTTTCTCAAAGCCATTAGTCTTCGATTTTCTGGCTTGTGAGAAGTTCCTCGTTGTTTTTAGGCTATACCGTCAAATGAGCAATATCTCTGTTGAAGTTTCAAGCCATCAAACTTTGTTTATCGACTTCATGTAATGTTTTCATTTGTTTTCCTTCACAATTGTCTTGCTGAAGCTATTTTTACGTTATTTTTATCGACGAATGCAAATGTTTCACCATTGATTTATATTTCTAAAGTTCTCAGTACCTTATGAAGTTTTACGAACTTTGCACATTAACAGATCAACGTAGACGAAACAAAGAAAACAAGGGTGCACATGCAGGTGAAGTCTGCCCCGGTGGCACCAAATCCCAATCAGAATCAGTCCGGGAACAAGGCAAGGGAAACCGGACAGGGGCATGGTAGGGCCAAAGCTCAGTCTCAGCCAGCTACTCCTGCTCAGAGTCAGCAGTCCAGAAACAAGAGAGGGTCATGGGTCCAACCGGAGTGGTTCACAGAATTAAAAGAAAGTGTGGCCACCATTTATGATAAAACAAAGGAAGAAGTGCACTATAGAAGGCCAGCCACACTGCAATCTCCTAGGGAGCATCGCAATAACTCTTTCTGCCAGTATCACAATGACACTGGCCATACCACTGATGACTGTATAGCTTTGAAGCAAGAGGTTCAGAACTTGATCGAAAGGGGAAAACTGGGGGCTTATGTCAAAAGAAGAGGAGGTAACATGCCTGACAATACTCACCGGGTTGGTCCAAGTAATGCTGCTCCGGAGGGAGCCATGGTTATAATTGAAAGGTTTGATGTGGAATCTGAGTACTTGGATCCTGCTGGTCTGACCGGAGGTCTCAGACTCAAATGGAGCCTCTTCGACAGAGTCCTCCATTATTTCCTCCATGATTGTTGAATGATTTTCTGTAGCAGTGGCACGGGGAGGATTCAGATATGGCTCAGCTTGGTCTCCGGACTGCTGGGCTTCAGGGTTCCCTTGGCTTCTGGCCTCCGACTGGGGCTCTGAGGCAGAGGTCTCTCTTCGAAGGACCGGGCTGCTACCCTCCGGACCAGACGGTCTGTCCCTGGGAGCTCTAATAGGCACCATTAACCCAGTGTTGCTGTCTTTTGCCCCCGACTTTCAAAAAGTGTTCTTAGAGGCTTGCCCCTTGACCAACCGGCTCTTTCTCCGGTTAACTAGCTTTTCAGGGGAATGCTCCGTATCTGACCCCATTTCTATAAAGGGTGAGGGTTTTTTGAGACTAGTAACTGTTACTCCTGGCTCGACAGCAGTTTCCGATTCCTGAACCGAGGAACCGGAGATAATGGGGGAGAGGTTAGTTTGGAATAGCTTTCTCGGCTTGATTCCTTTAGAAGAAGAAGAGCCTTGATCTGGCTCTGTGGCAGAAGTGGTTGGTCTATCAACAGGCGAAGTGGGTAACCCTGCCGCAATTCGTCTTTCCCTTTCGACCTTTTGAGCCTTCTTTAATTCAGAAAGGTTGAGCCACCCGCCTTTGATCAGAGCGTTCCTCGCTGTAAACATAAACTATTAAGCAAGTTTTTGCTTTAGAGAGAGAAAGCTTTGAGAAATTTTGCAGAGTAAATATGAAAGAGATGGTAAAACAGTATAAAGTGTGTTTGAATTTATAGTAAATCTGAAAAAGGAAGATGATTCCTAGGAGAATTCGAAAATATTGGTAATGATTAAAGACGGCGCTGATGTCACCACCTTTAATTAAGAGGTTACTTTTCGAAGAAGGTGGGTTCGAAATTCAAGGTGAAAAATGGCTGAAGCAACCAATCAGAGAGCGACACGTGTCCCACGAACTCTGGCAAAAAACCGTTTGGATTCATGAAGCTTTATCGGTCCGGATAAAACCATAGGGTAAACAGACCTGTCCGGATTAAAACTACCCCTGATGTCGGACTGTTTTTCAGGTTTTTGACAAGAGTATTTGAACAAACACCTAAAAAAGGGGCTCCTGATGAGTCCGAATTCTGCCTGCTCCCCGGACAGGGACAAATCGGTCCAAGGCTTCCGGACCGGACAGATCACTTCGAACACTTAGCCCATAGGACTGTTCGAACTATGACAAAAGTACTAAGAAAAACCTAAACACTTCTTAACTAAGCTACTTGCTCTCCTACTTAGAGCTCGTGGGTCTTTGAACATGACCCGGGTCCATTAAACATGACCCGGGTCCATTAAACATGACCCGAAAGCCCATAAAGGCCCAAACATAAGGGTATAAATACCCAACCACCTGCATTAAGTGTGGGTAATGAGAATTAACTGCAACCAACCAGCTTAATTATCTCTCTACTCTATACTCTAAATATAAAATACCCCCATACTTCTATAAAATACCAAACAAATTACAAACCTACCCTCAGGCGATAATTATCCTCACCAACTATGGTTTACGGAAAGTCTTGAACCTCATTTATTAAACCGTTAAATAACTTTTATTTCCGACCGACACTCTGGTATTATTAATCTTGTTTCTGTTGTTTACCCAAATAGATTTCATGCGTACTGATTTATATCATCTCATTAATTATTTGAAGTCTACTCTTTAAAAAACTGACCTAGAGTTTAAAAAGAAGATGTTAAAGTTGTTTAAAAATTGTGCTTATGCTCGCACGGTAGAACTATTAAATAAGAGACTTTATCAATTTTTAAGTAAATGCGGTAGTAAGATAAAGAAATTCCTTGAGCATTTACCTCCCGAAAAGTACGCTCATGCATTCGTTAAAGATAAATGGTATGGGGCAATGGCATCATCTGCCACCGAATCCTTTAACAATCAGATTAAAAAGTTATGAAATCTACCAATTATTGAAATCTACCAATTATTGAAATCATAGACAAGATTAGAGACATGCTAATGAATCAGATTCCAAGATATTATCCGGGGGGGCTGAGCTGGAATAATTATTTATATCCGAGTATGACATGCAGTTTAAGCAGAATGTTCTAATTGGTCGAACGTGGGCAGTATCCAAGTCTTCTGCAGGTCTATTTGAAGTTTATTCTGAACCCGTTATAGTTGTCAGCATGCTTGATCTCAAATGTTCATGTGGTTCAGGGAAACAAGAGTGTTTTCTAAGTCCACACTCATTAGCGGCAATAACTTCGGTTAACAAAGATCCCATGACGTTGATAAACCCATTCTTTACGGCGGGGAATTATAGGTCTACTTATTCTTTCAAAATACCGGTTATAACCGATTTCGGTGAAAGATCATCCTCTAATGATTTTGATGAACCGATGGTTCTTCCTCCTAACATTAAAAGACAAGATGGAAGGCTAAAGAAAAAACGGATTCCATCTAGAGGAGAAGTGTCATCGAGCCAATCGCGGTGTGGTCGTTGTTTTAAATAAAAACATAATATGAGGACATGTGATGTCCCACTTTGAGTTTGCGATTGTTATGAAAACTATGCTTGGATCATGTGATTCAAATGATGTTCTAGTTTGCATATCAGTGTCAACTTACAGCATGAAATACACGATTCACTTGTATCTCTCTCCCCAGACCTTATGTTTATTAAACGATTTGTCTCCTATATTGCGATTGTTAAACTTTATGAAGTCGCAATTCGTTAATCAATTTATTTGCATAACATGGGATTGTTAGCTTATTTCAAAGACACGATTTGTATTATACTCCCTAATCCAATACTGTTTTGGCAACATACAACATTAAAATCATGATTCGTTTGTAACTCATTTTTATTTCGATACACGATTTGGGTATTTTTCAAAGTCGCGATTCCCAATGTACTTTAAGACAAAACCCCAGACCTAATGTTTTCTTCAGATAATTTGTCTCCAATGTAACATTACGATTGCTACAATTTTTAATGACGTGATTCATTACTTAATTAGGGACATTACATGCGATTGTCACACCTACAGTTATTGCCAAACAATTGATGAAGATACAGACCAAATATAACTTCAATCTATAATATTGCTCAAACAACAAATATAACAGTAGTTGAACAAAGAAAACATGAAATATTTCAAATATTAAAGACGTTATGGACCTACAACTGCTTAGATACTTAACCCTAACAAAACAAAACAACATATTATAGGGTTTCTTTTGTTTAATTTCAAAAAAAAAGAAACAGACAAAACTACATACTCATTAATCATCAGAATAGTCATCCTCGTCTTCATCTTCATCATCTTCTTTGTCGTCAGTTTCTCTCTTCCATTTGCATTTGGGAAGCTCATCCTCGTCCGAGTAGTAGTCAGGAAACAACCATGCCTCGCCTGAATCATACCCATCCCCGAAAGAAAAAGTCATCGAGTAATCATCTTCAGACTCATTTGATAAATGCACCGATGTACTCGAGCACTTGTAGTCATTGCTTTTTTTACTCTCATCAAGGTAATTTCCATCAGAGGATGGGTAACCATAGGATTCTGGAGAGGAGCTGTCCATATTTTTCAAAGAGACTGAAAATAAGTTTTTTTTGGAGAATACGAAGAGATTGGGTGTTTGAACGAAAAGACTGAAAAGAGCATACTATTATTTATATTCGAAAATCTATCTTTACGTAAATGTGTATTTAATGTTAACGTGATCATTACGTATCTATCTACGTCTAGTCAAGAAATAGCTAAACCAACAAGAATTTAATCCTAAATCATATCATTAAATTACTGAAATGAAAATATGACTCCTTGTCTTTTCTACCATCAATATGAAACGCGTTTTACGTTGTAATCATATTTATGAAGGCCAAAATTTATTTATGCAATTTAAATGAACACAAAGCATTTTCTGTGAGCACGTATTTATTTAAAATGTGATTTATGCATAGATGGATCATGCAATGCGATTTACATTTTATCTAGCATTTTCAAATGACATAAATAGAAGTTTTGAACAACATAATCCCCTTTGGTAATACTAAGTACGTATACGACGTTTATATTTCTGGTTTAATTACAACATCAACGCCATTTACCTTATTGATTATTGCGTGTTTCAAGTCCAAATTAAAGTCACTTATGACATAATGCCATTATGCGATTTATATTACAAGTGAATCATTATTTTTCGTGTTTAATGAATACGCAATTTTGTCATTGAATATTCCCATCTCGCGTGTAAATTTGTTCATTGATTTACGAATTACGTGATTTACTTATAGATTAGTGAATAACGCGATTTACATTTTATAAAGATTTTATCCTTGAATATGTAGACTTACGCGATTTTAATTTGTTCGATGATTTATGAATTACGCAATTTACCTATAGCTTATTGAACAACGCGATTTACCATTTATCAATCATGCGATTTTGTAACATTTTTAAAGTATTACTCAATTGACAATAGCTCGTTTTTTAAAGTTATGTAAAAATTAATATTCTACCCCAGCCACCATTGTTATCATCGACCAGTGAGCAATTAGCTAGCGCATCTTCTTTCTCTGCAATGTTGTCCTTCAAATAAACAATTAGTCTCTTGTAATCCAATCATTAACTTCCCACTGTCAAAGTAGTGCCGCCTCTTCGCGCAAAATGTAAGACAATCAGACACGAGAAACGAGGATTCAAATCTAGTTCATTGTACATGTATGTCTCTTCTTCACGGCTGCGCAAATGGGGGCCTGTAAATCCCAGTTGTCCGTAGTCAAAGTACATCTGACACAAGACTTCATCAAAAAGCATGTTTGTCGTATCATTGGTCATTGTTCTCCTAACGTATTTGACCGCTTGAAGCAAATGTTGGTCTTCTTCCACGCCCCAATTTATATTAAATAAAGTTTAACTGTTTATAAAATATATAACGTTTAGTTTCACATTATAGGTAGAAGTCTCGAAGGTTGTATAAGGGATATAAAGTAGGTGAAAATCTTTGGCGGGTCTTTGTTTGGTGGTCAACATTTAGACGGGCTAATTTTCCTTAGATCAAAAGTTTTGACAGAAATTTATCAAATTCTATCAAGCTTGGTAATCACGCGATTTGTTCAAAACGGAGATGAGAGATACAAACAAATTTTATGAATCAAGATTTTAGAGTAAAATGAAAATATATAATGCGATTTACAGGCAACTAAAAAATATCATTACACTCTTATGATCACCATATATTTCAACACTTGCGTAATTGCTTACAAATTGAGTTTGTTAAGTGTTCTACTCAACCACAAAAAAACGACCCAGTACTATAATAGAAATGAATTACATCACACTACTTTTCTTTAAATAAACATACCATTCTATAATTTTAAGAAATCAAGCGACCTACCACCGAAGGTTAGTGTTTTTATTATTTAGGAAATAATAAAATATTTGTGCACGTGTTTGAGCCGACATAACTTTGTTATATTTCTCGGCTACAAACTCGTTGTGAATAATGTCTTTAACATACTCGTAAAAGAAAACTCCGTTGTCAAGTGTTTTTCTTTTACACGGTATATCACATGAACCTGTTTCCTTTGAGTAAAATTTAAAGCATTCATTTCAATGTTTTTTTTTATTTTACTAATATGACCATTGTGTTACTTTAGGAAACAGTCTTTATTATGGTTGTTGGTAATAGGGTTGCTATTAGGCTGATAATGTTTTTTTAGAATCCTAGATGGGATGAGACCCGAACCGAAACGAAAACTGCATTTGAAACGAATCAGTAAGAACTGGATTAAAAATTGGTCCTGGACCAAATTTTTAATGGTTTGGTTTAACGTTTCATTTTAAAAATCGATATTGATAAAAAACGACTAACTAATAAAGAACATAACTCAATTAAGTCAATAAAACCAATGAACCGGTATAGTTGATTTGGAACCTGACCGATAAAAACGATACGAAACTGAATGCATAAAATCGATAAATTATTAAAATCGACACACAGTCGGACTAATATAATTTTTACGCTCAAAGTCTAATTATAATTAATTATATTTTTTTTTTAAAATCTAACAAACTAGAACGGACCCAAACCGATGACAAAAACTTAGAACTAATAAGACTTAGTTTTGTTACCGTATGAAAAAATAATATATTTATATTATTTTCAATTTAATCTCGACACAACATGTAATGTATTCATTTTATTCTAACACATGATTCAAGATTAAGAGTTATTAGTTGGGGTGACAATGGGCCTGGTTTGGATCGACCCGCTTGGGTCTGCGGTCTTTTACTCGAATCCAAATCCGGCCCGACCCGCAACGGGTTTAATATTTTCAAATCTGAGCCAGTTCTGTTTATGTCTGCGGGTCAATCCGATCCGGCCCACAAACATTGTTTTTACTATTCGGGTTGGCCTACGATCTGATCCAAACCAACTCAAATTTGATTTTATTTTTAATTTAAAACAAAAGTTTAAGACATGAATTTTTAAACCAACATACCTAAAACTCAATAGCAAAAGAGAAAAACATCCACAAAACTTAGAAAGTTATAAACTAGGATTGGGAGTATATATAAACAAAGATCCAAAGAAATATATTTATAATTTATGAAATTAGTTTATGGAAAAATAATATAATTAATAAATATATTATTAACTTTAAAGTAAAGTAATAATTACTCAAGGAGGGTATATTATTGTTAAACATATAAATCTACGTCTTGTAGTAATTAGTAAGTATATCTTTCTCGTTATATTTTACAAATTTATAATTGCTTTTTAACACAATTTTTTTTTATATAGAGTTTATATTTACTGGTCGGATCGGGTTGAACAAATTAAAAATCCATATCCGGTATGACCCGTCTACGGATCACAATTTGTATATCTTTATCCGTTCCTTTAAATGTTGGGCTGAACAAAACCCGACCGGATTAGACCGGATCAGACCGGTTTAAGCCGGCTCAGACCAAACTTATAAAACCAAATTAGACCAAACTTATAAAACAAAAAAACTTTAATGATTCCTTTCTAAAAGAATTTAAATTCAAACTAGATCAATTGAGATTGGCAACCGCTAGTCCACGAATGCGTATTTAATAAATTTTAAATATGATGCAAACCAACGCAACAAAATAAACCACACTCCTGGCAGACTTACCTAAAAAAAATTTGTTGGAGGCTCACCAATTCAACCGGTCTTCTCTCGATCATTACGAAGCGAACATCCATTTAAATGAAACAGACAATAAATTAAAGTTATTAGTTGGTGTCAGGGCTGCCCTAACTAGTTGCTCAAACTTGGACCAAAAAGAACTGTTGCAGTGAAGTTACAATGGTAGGGAATGGTGTGTCAATGTTATGCTCTTAAGTCCCTATCTAAAACTAATGGTAATTCATGTCAGTGTCACGTTTTAAAGGAGAAGATAATATCTACCACCTCCTAAACTCGAGGTAATAAATTCACCCGTCCCCAGGTAATACTATCTCTGTTTCATACCCTTTTCCGTCCTAAAAGCGCCACATCAGCATACTCTTCAAAAATTCTGACTTCTCACCGCAGTGCATATTTCATCTTTCAGCATATTCCACCATATTTCTCTATCTTCCACATCATTCTACCATACAATATCCTATCATATATTTTTATTTATCTTTCTTATTATTTACTATATATTTATATTAAAATTATATATATTAAAATAAATAATTTTTTTAAATTAACATAATATATTTTCTTTACAAATAAAAACTATAAAATTGAAATAATTAAAAATATAATACATAATATATAGTATATTTAAAAATCAAAATTAAAAATAAAATTGGTTTGATTTCCGAAAAAGCTTTAACTTTAATAGATTAAATCATTTACAAATTTAATAAAATATATTATTGATCACCTAAATTTATTTGTTTAATTTTTATTTACCAAATTATTACTTAAATTATCGATGATTTAATTTTTTTTTTAAATGTAACTATATCAATAACATTATGAATTTTAATTTTTTAAGTTTTGTAATGAATTTAAAAAATTTAAATCCAAATTTATAGCTTATTATGTTATTATCTATTTTTAAACATTTCAAATTACTATAGGGTTATGTTGTTGTATTTGCTTTATTTCCTTTGAGCGCTTTAAGTTATTTATGTTATTTTATTTTCACGTTTAATGCTATTATATTTGTTTGGTGTTCTTTTTAAATGTTTAATTATACATTTACCAGGTTACAAAAATGTTCGGAAAATTGTTTCGGAAATACAAAAACTTAAAAACTTTCGTTGTCCGAATCAATCAAACCAAGTCTCTATTTATAGATCTCAAGAAATTATAAATCATGGTATAATTTATTTATTTTTTTAACTTACAAAAATGTTCTGAAAATTGTTTCGGAAATACTTAATAAAAAAAACTTAAAAAATTTCGTTGTCCGAATCAATCAAACCAAGTCTCTATCTATAGATCTCAAGAAATTATAAATCATGGTATAATTTATTTATTTTTTTAACTTACGAAAATGTTCCAAAAATCATTTTGAAAATACTAAATAAATAAAAAACTCAAAAAAATTCGGTGTCGGAATGAAACGAACCAAGTCTCTACTCGTAGATATCGAAAAATTATAAATAATGGTATACTTTTTTAAATTTTTTGACTAACCATTTTTTTTAAAAAACCGTTTTTCTAAAAAAAAATAGACCGCAGCATGCCAAATGGCATGCTGCAATTGGTTGTTTAAAAGATGGTTTGGGGTTCATCTTTTGAACCCCCTAACCATCTTGGCTTACGGATATTAAAAAAATAATAATTACACTTTTTTATAAAAAGCAAAAGAAAAAAAAAGTCTAATTGATAGATGATTATAAATAATATTAAAATTTGTATCGGTAAACGAGAACGACATGTATTGTAGGAATTTGGAACCAGACCAGACCGTTAAGTTTCGGTTCGGTTTGGTCCGGTTTGATTCGGTCCGATTTGGTTCGATTCCGGTTCCGTTTCGGTCCGAATTTGGTTCGGTCCGGGTTCCCGTTTCGGTCCGAATTCGGTTCGGTCCGAGTTCCCGTTTCGGTCCTTCTCAATTCGGTCCGGTTTTGGTTCGGTCCTGTTTTGGTCCGGTCCAGTCTATTTAAAAAAATTAAATTAAATTAATATTAAAATTTTCAATTTTTTAAAATAAAAAATAACATAAAAATCAAGATTTAGGAGTTAATCTTTGATTTTTTTATATTAAAAATGAGTGATTAACTATTAATTTTGAAAATATAATGTATAAAAAAGTAATAATAAAAAATTAGTCAGGTCTAACGGTTTTATTGGTTCGGTTCCTTATTTGTTCTACTAATTTATCAATTTTATCGATTCGGTTCCGTATCGATTCGATGAATTTATCGGTTTTATCGGTTCGGTTCCTAATCGATTCTACCGATTTATCGGTTTGGTTCCGAATCTACTTTTGTTGTTTCGGTTTTTTATCGGTTTCAATTTTTAAAATAGAATGACAAATCGGACCATTAAAATTCGTTCCAATTCTCAATCTAATTTTTATCGGTTCACTTCCGATCCGGTTCTCGATTAAAAAAAACAGTTGACAGCCTTTGTCTTGTATAAAGATAAAAGCACGTTAGTAGAAGGTTATTGGAAATCTAATAAAATAGAAAAAAGAAAGGTGAAATTGAGAATAAAGGTACAAGAATATGACTATCATCAATATAAATCTGAAATTTTGGTCCTAGTAAAAAGGTGCATAGAATCAAATACATGGCATAAAAGTACCCAAAAGTTCACTCCTGAAATAGTTTCATTTCTTTTTCATAATGGTAATATCTTGATGCTTACTTGTGGCTTGGACATTCTATAATATATTTTTTCTAACAAAATAGGTTAAAGGGTATAATAATATAATTGTTTAGCATTTATATAAACAACAAATTTTTGAGATATGTTGTGTAGAAATGTAGTATTTGAAATGGATTATTGAAAGTTTAATTTAATGTAATTTATTAAATGAGGATAGAAGATCTCATTGTTAAAATAACTGGGTAAAATTAAATTTAGATAATCAAATAAAAATAACGGTGCTCGATTTAGTTAAGAGATTAAGAAAAAATCGACAAAAATATTCGTTTAGTTGGAAATGTATAATTTGTGTGCGACACAAACAAAATTTTGTAGGAAAATTGTAAAACTAAAAATATAGGATAATAAATGCATATATTTTTAGAGCATGACAAATGAAGCTCATTTACATCTAATACAGCACATGACTAATATTGATTCAAAATCATATAATGATCCGATTAATAATTCATTATCAATGGTTATGTAGTCTGGGCGAGCTAATTGAGGAATGATTATGTACATGTATGGTTTGTTGTTAATACACTTGAAGAGATTTGTATTTGTTTTTGTGTGGTATGAGCCTTTATTGTGCTGAAAATATATATTTTCATAAATACATGGGATTTTCAGAACACATGACTCTCTGATGGTATTGGAGTCCAACTTGTCGAACCGATTAATGTGTTGCAATGGTCCCAACGAGAGTAAGCTCGGAAACTAGTATACTTCTTTGACCGTTAGGATTCTATTACGATGTCGATTGGTCAGCCTTGACTTGAAGCTTAAACCGAAAAATCTGGATGGAAACTCAACTTTTTTGATTAATCTTGGAACAATGCCATTCATTTTTTGCCACGTGTAAATTTATGGGTGGGTCTGTTAGGAGTCATAATGGCTGGTGCCGTTAGAGCCCCCTAGGCTTCCTCGTACGTACACCTCTTGAACTCCATGCACACTATAATCATTGAAGTAAGAGTACCAAAAGTCATGAGTCAATCTATATATTTCAAATTCTTCCATAACATTTATTCTTTTCACACATATTTTTAAAGATAAAATAAAAGTTTTTTTTATATTTAGCCTATTTAACCATCATAGAAAACATTTTCTAGCACACGTTGCACTTATCACATTGCTGCTGAACATAATACTATGTTCTGCTTAGTTGGTCGAATGTGTTTGTGCCAAACGAAGTCATCATCTCTGTTTATCCTTTGTCATTTTAAAATCATTTTAAGCTCTTCTCGACATTGTTAACTCATGTAACCAACCTCTTGTTTTTTAGTTGACATTAGTACCAATAAGCTTAGAAAATGAAGTTGACAAGAGTAAGAACTTTTACATTGGTGGAGAAGTATAGTTTGGGTCAGATTCATCGGTATAATACCTGAATAGCTCTAGTACCACAGGGGAAGGTCTGCTAAAGGTCGTACTTTAATCAAATTCCGGAGTAAGATTATGATTCTTAAAGATCCATGCTCAAAAGATGAATAAATAAGAGATTAAAATCTTGATAATTCCATTCCTGAAGGTATGCATGTTCAATATGCCAGATATGGAAAATTTATCATGGTTGGGTTGTACGAGGCCGAGACAGTTACTCCAATTTCAAAGAGCCGCAAGCTTAAAATAAATAAATGGGTCATAAGAGTGATGTCCGACTCGGTCACTCTTAAAATAATTATTACATTACCCATGAAAGTCAATAGGTCTATGATTAATAAATTGGCAGATATCCGTTACATGTACCCCAATTCTGACTTTATCTCAACACTTTTGCTTAAATATGGAGTTTTTTATTCGGCTTCCTAAGACTTTATCTCAACACTTTACTAAACTACCTCCAGCCCAAAATAAACCAAACCAGTATTGAATAAAAAATAATCCACTATATAAGACTTTATAATAGTCATTTGAATAAGAATTATACTTGTACAAGAAGTTAAAATTTGACTCTAAAGAGAATATATTTTAGATCAGGATAATTGGTTTTTTCAGGTAGAAGCTTCCTTGCATTAGATTGTCTTCCTCGTTCAAGGAGCTGATCTTGAACATGTGAAGAGAATAAGTTCATTTTCTACTAATTTGATAAGAGAAATTGTATTGATCTTTTGATTTAAGTGTCTCGAGTTATCATGAAATGTCTCAACGCTTTCTTAATCTTCATAGATATCAGATGTCATCCCTTCTTGTAAGTTGAAGATTTGATTCCTCTCACGAGCTGTGACAGAAGGATTAAAATATGAATTGTGATTTTGAATCAAGCCTGAACAACAATAATATAAGCATATCTGATCTGTTCATTGATTTAATATTATTGGGTAATAAAAATTGATTAAAACTTGATACTTATACTATATTTTATATCATCATGGGCAGATAAGATGGTGATTTATAATGATGTGATTGAATTGAAAGTCCGGTTTCCCTTGCATCCTGGCCTAGTTGAGTTTATGGAATCGCCAAAACTTTGCCCAAGACAGGGGACTCTAAACGCCTTAAACAATGTGATGGCCACCATAATAAATGCAAGATCATCCATAATTTTTACTCTCTCAGACCCTTACAAAGTAGTGGATTACTTTCCAAATCGGACAAAAAATGGAAAATAAATTTAATCTATATCAGTGGGAAGTAGGAATCCGCTCGTGAATGTGGTAGACATAAAACTAGATATGTATAGCAAGATGAAAGTACGAGTTAACCTTCGACTAGAGAATATTGCTTCACACCTCCCTCTTGTCATGGTATTTTTTATGTCTTATTGATTTAAGTTTATATTTGTATTGTTGAAGCTAACTTATTTTATAGTTCACAATTCAGAAGTCTCTACTCTCGTTCCAACCTTAAATCAAAGAAGTCCTATAATTATTTCTCTTGCTTAAACTATTTTGCCACACCGCTTACATTGCATATCTTCTACTATTTATGTATTTAAAGAAACCCTAAATCTTCAATAAACACTCCAGATTAAAGCTTATTAATCCATGACGGTAGATTTTAATCTCTTCAAATAAAAAATCTCATGAATAGAAAATCCAAATTAATAGGAAACCTAATTAATATCAGAAGACAAAAAATATGAAACCTAATTAAATAGGAAACCTAACAAGTAAAAGAATATGCTTTGGTCCAGTTTTCATGCTTTGATCCAGCTCCCTTCATGCCAGACTACTTCAGACTTGCTCGCTTCAGACCAAGCTATTTTAGATCAAGGTGTTTCAGATCAAATTCTTTTGGTCCAACCTGATTTGGTCCAACCTGCTTCAGATCAGCCTACTTCAGACCAGCCTACATCAGACCAACCTATTTCGGATCAACACATATCGCATTTGACTCAATAGTCACTAGTATTGGTAGTTTTCCTTAGCCTTTAGGTCCATAAGATGTCTTTATAAATAAGTCACGACCCAAGTTTCACCCATAGTTTTTTAACAGTTGTTGCCTATACATGTAATCAGGTGATCCAACTATGTCCATATAATCTCTTTATAATATTTTTGTTATCGATTTACTTTTAGCCTACACCTAAAAAATCTCTACCCATGCTTATAGTAACTCCATCATCCGTTGTACCCCAATGTTCTACTCTTTAGAGACCAGTTCACTTGCATCATAGACTTGCACCGATCTCGTGTAGTTTATGAGCTTTGAAATCATCAATACCTTGGTCAGAGCATCAAAGATGATTTTCTTCACTAGCAATCTTAACCATCTTCACCTTATCTTTCTCAACCACATCTTTGATGAAGTTCAACTTAATATCTACATGTTTAGTTCACTTATGGAACTTCATATTTTCATCGAATGAAGGGCACTAATAGTATCACAAAACAAAGTTACATCTTGCTCAATATCAGTGAGTTCACTAAATAATCCTTTTAGCCAAATAGATTTATTCATAGATTATGTAGAAGCTATATACTTGGCTTTCGTGACAATCTTGTGTATACAAGACTTCTAGCTAAGCAGTACTCCAAGCATAGTAAATTGATAACCCACATTAGACTTTTTTTTGTCGATACAACCTGCACAATCCGAGTAGCCCCCATCCTTTTTTGCCACATTTTACCTCCTCACCGGCACTGACTAGTAGCCCCCCAATCCTTGCAATTTCTTAGCAAAGACTAGACCATAACCCAACACATGAAATTTTTATCTCCTCGAAAGCTCTTATCGGAAACAATCATGTGGACATTTTGATACCTTCAAAGAGTATTCTTCGAAAATAATCTTATTAATACATATATCAATAGCCCTATAGACTTGGCTAGTTAATTGTAAGGATTAAGCTCATTGAACTTTTCAGTGTCAGCTCTCATATCCCAGTCAGCAATCTCCCGCCTTTTTATTAATGACGTCATTAGTCGTAATTCTTTGTCACCAAATCTTTTTAGGGATCTTATTACACTTCCCAACATTTTTCATCATTTGATTTCCTCTTCACATTCTTCCTCAGTTCTCGATTCAATACAAATGTGCCTATGTTACCTATAACACCCCTAGGCAAACAAAGGAAAATGTCCCGAGGCCTTTCTCACTTTAAAAGCCCATCTACTTCTATAAATACTCGCTCCTTTCATTTACAATCCAAACCCTTTGTTCTAAACTTTCTAGAGAGAGAAAGTTGGCTTATGCTCCCCAAACCTCGTCGAATTCCAGAGTGGCTGTTCATTAGCCAAACATTCGAAGAGAAAGTTGTTGCCGGTACCTACGTTGAGCCTCAACCCCAACCTCCGGTTACCACTTTCTACGGTGCCTGACCCTCATCAGAAAATTCCTCTGCCATCATACCCTTAGAAATTTCTTGTTTAAACCAACGTCCCAATCTCGAACCCCTCGAATCTAAGGGTAAAGATAAACATCACAAGCACTCTTCTAGAAAAAGAAAAATGCATCACAAAGACAAAAACTCTCAAGAACGCAAACAAGCAAGATAAACTCCTTCTGAAACCCCAGAGCCAAATTTAACTCCAATACTTGACAATCCTCCGAAACTGACGTCTCTGGATCAAACCTTCCAGCCACCCCTTCGATGACGGGGCAAAGAAATCCTCGATTCTCCCCCTGAAGAAGTACAATTACCGACGAAGATGTACAATCATTTCGAAACAAAACCTTGGAGAATAAAGGGAAAGCGACCGCCTCAGAAAACCCTGAGTCAGAGAAGAGTAAATCTGATGCTCCTTCCTTGGCCTCTTCTAGTCAAATATCTACAACTCCCCTAGCAATGTCCGAAGAGCAAGCTCAAAGGATTGCCCCAAAATCCAAGGGTGATATCACTCTTCCTTTGGAACTTGATGCTATTGTCGGAAATAACATCCGAGGGATCGAAAACAAGCACCTGGTTGCACTCCACCATATTTCCTACAAATATTTCTCGCCTTCGGAAGAAACCATGCTAAGGACTCGATGGTGCATCCCTTCGTATATTACCATCATATTCCCTTCGGAAGGTGAGACTCCTTTATCTTTTAAGGATAATAAGTTAGTTGTCTATACAGAAATCATGAACTGGGAGCTGAGGTATCCCTTAGACTCAAGCTGGCCCAAACATGTGGTTCACACTCATGGCATTTATTATGGCTTCAAGGATTTCTGGAAACGAATTTTCCTTAGAAGAGCTCATTGGCAAAGAACCCATTTTTCCCATTTTACTCACTAACCTCTGGTCGAGCTCAAAAAGTAGTGAAGGACTTACTGGAGGCTAATAAAAAATGGAGGCAACAATTCCTCTTCTTCTCTGAACATTGGGAGACGGGCTCTGAGTCGACCCCCTCGAATCCACACAAGCTGTCTCTTGTATGGACTAACAGATGTAAGTCTTTTTAACCCTCACTTTTTATCTTCCTCGAATAATAGTTTAATAATTTACTGTTCGAACTTTTGCACAACTATGACTGGGGTTTCTAAGGCCTATGCTGACTATCTAGAAAGTTCCACCACGGTTTTTACTAAACTTAGTGAATGGCCAAGGAAAATTGGGAAAATAAATTCTGCCTCTGTTTTATGAACAATAATTTGGCCAAGAGTCGTCTTTGGAGGCTAAACCCCATCGACAGACTAACTATGAAAGAATTGATGACTTCTCCTTCTCAGCAAGAAGTCCTCAATCGAGTGGAAAAGAAAGGCAACATTATTTATCTTCCGAAGTGCTCCCAAGACAAAAGCCACTTAGACGATTCCGAAGAACAAGTATCGATCAAAGATCTTCAATCAGACTCCGAAGGATTAGCTACTAACCAAGAGCTAATCTCTTCGTCAAATACTGTAACACCCATCTCAGTTTCCCCTCCACGAAAAACTGTCCATCCCATCAAGAAAAAAGAAACGAAGAAAAAATAAACCAAGAAGAAAGCAATTTTGGAGCCCATCTAAGAGATATCCGAGGACACTAGAGCACAAGATGATATCTAGGAAAAATTCAAGGGCATTGGAGCCCAAATTGCTGCAACTGAAAACGAAGGTGAAGATAGAAGAAATTCAGGTCAAAAGCCTAACTCTCCACTCACCCAATATTCAAGTCCATTTTCAAATGATGATCTCCCAAGATTAGCACCGTTCTCAATTCCTCGAAGCGATCCTCCACAAACCGTTGATCCCATCATTTTAACTGGTGAGTCTTCGAATTTTGACTCAACAGCAATAGGTTCTCCTACTAGCTCATTCGAAATTTCTCAGGTCGATGAATTTTCTTTAAGTGTTCGGAATTTACTTCATGCCTCTGTCAACATGGGAAGAAAAATTCAACATCTGGAAGATCGGAAAAACCACTACAAGTTCAAGGCTTCCATTGCTTCTGCACAGCTTGAAGAGATAAAGAAATAACACTCCATTCTAAAAGGACAGGCCGATGCAATTTTCGAAAAATTGTCTGCCGCGGAAAACTTGTCATTGTCCTCAAAAAATGCTGTTAGGAAGAAATGAATCTCTACCAAAAGAAGACCGGTGCTCAAGAAAGACTCCTTACAGAAGTTAAGAAAGCTCACCAAATTGTAACAAAAGGATTTAAGAATTGTCTTGCCGACTTCGAGTTTATTGTAGAGGAAAAGAGAAATCTGTTAAAGACGATTGCCCCTTAGAAGATAAAAACCGAGAAAGAGGCAGCTGTGAATACTTATGCAGCGAAATGTGTGGACAAGCTTAATGCTCGAGATGCTACTACCCGAGCAGGACTGATCACTTAAATTCACGCATAGTACCCTTAGTATGACTTAGGAAATTTTTGGAAGTTTGTCTCCCCCGAACTTCGTCCACCTAATATTGTTGTTAGTGATAGTGAGACATCAGATTCCGAGGAGAGCGAATCATCGAAAAATTCTGAGTAAAACAAACTTGGAATAATTTTTTGTATAAGTCCTTGTCAACTTGGAAGGCAATTTCTGTAATGGTATCAACATGTTTCGAAGAACATCTACCTTGACTTTCCTTGTATGCCATTGTTTGGAATACCAATCTTATAATTTTTAACTTCACATTTGGTATGAAAATGATTGTATGTCAACTTGCGTTGAATAAAATAATTGCTTTATGCCAACTTTAATTGGTCATAATAATCATTGTATGCTTCTTTAAGGCAGGCTTATAAAATGTCATAACTATTAACCTAATAATCCAATCACACCTTGTAACTTCGAAAGAATAATTTGAGGCAAAAATTCAAATGTATTGATCAACTAATAATGGCACCTCGTTAAAACCTTCCTGTGCCTAACATGGTAGGAAAGAGTATGCCTTCGTTGTTTTTGCAAACCTGAAAATAAACATAAAAAATAATCATTACATGTCAAACACTTCCTCATCACTCTAGATAAAACTTTAAATGCTCTATGTTTCACGGATGCTTAAGGTATCTCCCATCCTTATCTTTTAACCGATACATTCCCTGCTTCACTTTTTCTGTTACTTCATAAGGGCCCTCCCAATTCGGTCCCAATTTTCCGAGGTTTTTTTCCTTGGTATGAAGAAAAACATTTTGTAATACCTTGTCCCCTACCTTGAAATTTCTATGCTCTACATGCGAAGCGTACCTGCTCCTCATTAATGTTTGATAGTCTAGGGACTTCAACTATGCACGTCGTCTTTTTACCTCCACCAAATCTAATTACATAGCCCTGCTTTGATCATTCAAGTCCTCTGCATAAGATGTCACACGGTATGATGGGAAAACAATCTCCGAGGGGACCACCGCATACATTCCATATACCAAAGCAAATTGATATGTTGTTGTTGAAGTTCGAGGCGTTGTTCTATAAGCCCACAATACTTCCTGTAAATAATCTGGACATTTTCCAGATATGTCACATCGTTTACCAACTCTTTTGCATCACTCGAAATAGTCGGCCAATAATAACCGGCTAGAAGCACTCGTCGAATCAATGCTTTATATCCACAATGGGCCGACCCTTCCCCGTCATGCAGCTCTGATAGGAAAAATTGCGACTCGTCCTTGTCCAAACATCTAAGTAACGGTATACTTATGAATTTTTTGTATAAGATTCCTCCCAAAAGGATATAACCATGAGATTTAAACCTCATTCTTCTAGCCTCTGATTTTCCTACCGGTAAGCTATCCTTTTCTAGAAAGTCTACAATTTCTGACTTCCAATCATCTGCAACAACATTGCTTACTTCCTCCACAGTCATCAAATGCTCTGTATTGCTTGTAACCGAAGGATACTCCTGAATTATGACCCATGGATGACCTTCTGACCGCGAAGCAGCTGCTAAGGAATCAAGGATCAGATTTGCTTCCCTTCGAACATGCTCATACTGAACTTCATCAAAATTTAAAACTAAGTCCTTAAAGACTTTCAAATACTTGACTAGTTGATCTTTTCTTACCTCTGACTCTCCCAAATCTTGGTTTATCACCAACTGTGAATCACTAATCAATTTAACCTTTCTAGCCCCACATACTCGAGCCTACCTTAATTCTGCTAATACTGCCTCATATTCTTCCTCGTTATTAGTTGCTTTAAAACCGAAACGGATAGCTTGAAACATCGTTATCCCATCTAGGGAAATTATCTGAACTCCAGCACCACTTCCAGAAACATTCGACCCCCCATCAGTTCGAACCAACCATTCTGTCTTATCTAACTGATCAATAATCTCCATGTCTGCTCTTTCTGAGTGAAATTCAACAAAAACGTCAGCTAGAACCTAAGCTTTTATTGACGCTCAAGGCTCAAACGTTATGTCAAGGATGACCTTCTGACCGCGAAGCAGCTGCTAAGGAATCAAGGATCAGATTTGCTTCCCTTCGAACATGCTCATACTGAACTTCATCAAAATTTAAAACTAAGTCCTTAAAGACTTTCAAATACTTGACTAGTTGATCTTTTCTTACCTCTGACTCTCCCAAATCTTGGTTTATCACCAACTGTGAATCACTAATCAATTTAACCTTTCTAGCCCCACATACTCGAGCCTACCTTAATTCTGCTAATACTGCCTCATATTCTTCCTCGTTATTAGTTGCTTTAAAACCGAAACGGATAGCTTGAAACATCGTTATCCCATCTAGGGAAATTATCTGAACTCCAGCACCACTTCCAGAAACATTCGACCCCCCATCAGTTCGAACCAACCATTCTGTCTTATCTAACTGATCAATAATCTCCATGTCTGCTCTTTCTGAGTGAAATTCAACAAAAACGTCAGCTAGAACCTAAGCTTTTATTGACGCTCAAGGCTCAAACGTTATGTCAAGGATGACCTTCTGACCGCGAAGCAGCTGCTAAGGAATCAAGGATCAGATTTGCTTCCCTTCGAACATGCTCATACTGAACTTCATCAAAATTTAAAACTAAGTCCTTAAAGACTTTCAAATACTTGACTAGTTGATCTTTTCTTACCTCTGACTCTCCCAAATCTTGGTTTATCACCAACTGTGAATCACTAATCAATTTAACCTTTCTAGCCCCACATACTCGAGCCTACCTTAATTCTGCTAATACTGCCTCATATTCTTCCTCGTTATTAGTTGCTTTAAAACCGAAACGGATAGCTTGAAACATCGTTATCCCATCTAGGGAAATTAGCTGAACTCCAGCACCACTTCCAGAAACATTCGACCCCCCATCAGTTCGAACCAACCATTCTGTCTTATCTAACTGATCAATAATCTCCATGTCTGCTCTTTCTGAGTGAAATTCAACCAAAACGTCAGCTAGAACCTGAGCTTTTGTTGACGCTCAAGGCTCAAACGTTATGTCAAAATCTCCCAGTTCGACTGACCATTTCGTCATTCTTCCTAATATATCCAGCCTCTGTAATAAACCTTTTAGGGGAAATGCTGTTCGAACTACTATAGGATGGGCTTGGAAGTACGGTCTCATTTTTTGACCAGCTGTTACCAGGGCCAAAGGTAACTTTTCCAACTTGAGATATCGTTTCTCTGCATCTAGTAAACTTTTGCTAACATAATATATCGATTTCAATGTATCAATCTCTTCTCGGAGTAATACAGCGCTGACTGCAAAATCTGATACCGACACATAAACGATCAACTTCTCTCCCATCAAAGGTTTAGAAAGTATCTCCGGGGACATAAAATACTCTTGAATCTGACGAAATGCTTCAGAACATTCCTCGGTCCAACTAAACTATCCGGCGTTTCTCAACACTTTAAAGAAAGGCGCACATTTATCCGATGAACGAGTAATAAACCTGTTTAATGCTGCCAATCTTCCTGTCAGAATCTGGATTTCCTTAATATTCTGTGGAGGAGTCATAGTCATCAAAGCCTTTACCTGTTCTGGATTAGCTTTGATTCCCCTATCACTTAACATATAGCCAAGAAACTTCCCCGACCGTACACCAAAAATGCACTTTTCTGGGTTTAACTTTAAATTGACTTTGCTCAAATTATTAAAAGTTTCCTCTAAGTCAGAGAAATGATCTTCGTCTTGTAAACTTTTTACCAATATATCATCGATGTAAGCTTCTACATTTCGGCCAATCTGCTCCCAAAGGTTTTGTTTACCAAACGTTGATAAGTCGCCCCCGTATTTTTCAGGCCAAACGACATGACCTTATAACAGTATAATCCTCTCCCAGTGATAAACGATGTACTTTATTCATCTCTTGTATCTAATCTGATTATATCCTGAATAAGCACCCATGAAAGACTATAACCGATTACCCGAAGTAGAATCCACTAACTGATCAATTCGGGGTACCGAAAAATGATCATTGGAACAAGCTCTATTCAGATCCGTGAAATCCACACACATCCTCCACTTACCATTATTTTTCCTGAGTAAGACTGGATTCGAGGCCCATACAGGGTATTGCGACTCTCAAATATGGCTTATACTTAATAACCGTTCAACCTCTGAAACAATAGCTGCAGACTTCTCCTGAGAGACCGGTCTTCTTTTCTGTATAATAAGCCGAACATCATGTCGCACTGCGAGTTTATGACATATCATATCTGGAGGCACACCCGTAACATCCTCTGCACACCAAGCAAACATATTTAACTTTTTTGACAAAAATTCAATCAACTTTTCTCTGAACTCAAAAGAAAGTTTTACTCCAATTTTTAAAAAATTTCCCTCTTGAAAATTGTGTTCCTCATGATCATCATTCGGAACCAGAAATCCGGGGGCCTCCCTCGGATCATCCCAAGGAGTGATTGTAGAGGAAGTTGCCTTTAGCTGCTATGCCTTTTTTCGATGCTCCTCGCCGAACTCCTTCCGAGGATAAAGCTATCTGATAACATTCTCGAGCCATCTTCTGACTGCTCCTAATTGTCCCTATATTGTTCCCTACCACATATTTCAAGCATTAATATACCGTCAAAATAACACCATGCATTCTGGACAACCAGGACCGGCCTAAAATTGCATTATAAGAAGTTGGTGCATCTACAACTATAAACAACACTTCAACTTCCTTTTTGAATGGCCCTAGACTATGCTCCACCACACACTGAAACCCTCCCACGACTATTGTTGTTGCTCTTGTAAAGCGCACTATAGTTCTGTCGGACCGCTGTATAACAGGTGGGTCGAAAATTCTCCTGTAGGTACTCATAAAAAAAATATTCGCAGAAATTCCCGTATGAGTAAGTATTTTTTAAACTTGGTCACCAGCTATCCCTGTAGCAATAACCACCGAATCCTCATGCGGGCCTGCTACATTCCTCATATCATCATCGTCAAAACATATGATAGGGGATGGCAAGCGATGCATCTGCGCTGAGACCTCTGCTTCAATCTGCGTAGTCAGATTCGCTATATTCCTCTTTTGCGAACTATTGGAGTTCCCTGCAATGGTATCCCCTCCAAAAATAGCCAACGACTCAAAAAAAAGCACATAAGTCATTTACTTTCCCCCTTAGAATAATCCCCTCTACCATATTCACGTTGTTTCTCCCTACCTTGGGATCCAGATACTCTGCTGCAATATTAAAAGCATCAACTTCCTCGGAAATCACCATTGTCGTGTCAGCATTCTTTGGGACAGCCTTTATTGCAACATTTTTATGAGAATACTTTTTCACGAATTCTTAATAATATTCCATTCTCAATTAAAGCTTACACCTCTTTTTTCAAAGCGATGCATTCCTTGGTGTCATAACCAATATCCTCATGGTACTTATGGAACCTGTTAGCACTTCTTCTTTCCCTCGGAGTTTGAATACGAAAAGGCTTTCTGAACTGTGATAAGTTTTTAAATGGTCCAGGGGTGATTATGCGATACGAAGATTGTTGATAGATGAGTTTGCGATACATAAATGCCTTAGTGTTAGTTTTAGAGAGAGAAAGTCTTGTTTATTAGGTTAAGTAGAGAGAGAAAGTCTCGTACTACTCATCCCGGGATTTGTGAAGCGTGGTTGGTCCTTTTATAGTACAATTGCGGACCCCACACGCTTTAATCTGGACTAATTACATCTTTTGGTCCCTACACTTTACTTTCTTCCTATTTTGCCTATCTCTTTATACAATCTATATAATTCAGCCCTCATACATTTATTTATATGCATTTTCCTCCTATCACACTTTTCCTTTGCTATTTTCTCCTATCAAGTTTCTTCTTTACACTTTTCTCCTTGTCTTTTATTCTTCCTTATCAGTAGCCCCCCAGTCTTAGTAAAAATTATTTTACTGAGACCGAATCACTCTCTTGACAGGCAAAAACCATTTCTTCTCCGACTTTCATAAGTCGCTCCTCGAAGAGTCATTCTTCCAATTTTTACAAAACTTCTCGAACTATCGAAGCCGCAAACCAACTCTTCGAAAAATCGTCCTTCGAGTGTTTACAAAGCTCTTCGAATGCTATGCGGGCCTCTTCGAATGCGCAAACCTCTTCGAATTCCTTCTGTTAATCGAGTAGCCCCCTCCATACTTGCACCATTTTAAGTGGATCGGCCTCCGAATAGCTTCATACTCAAGCTAAAAAGGGTGCTAGGATTGATGACGTCATTTTACAAACACCTGTGTCAGCATAACGTTTTGGAAACGTTACCAATTCTTCTGATATTTTTGTTAGGAAACTCTTCCTCTTCCCCTGACACTTTCTGACACAAAAACCCTTCATCTTCCTTCGCGGCTAGTGTCAGAACAATTCCCACCTATATGGACCATAATGTCCCTAGGCAAACACCATAAAAAGGTCCCCAGGCCTGATTTGTCAGGAAGGCCCATAATTGTGTATAAATACCAGCCTTCTCTCTTCATTAACTCAACTTCTGTTCAATTATTTCTAGAGAGATAAAGCTGGCGAATAAGCCCCGTCGAATTCCTGAGTGGTTGTTAATTAGTAAGAGGTTCGAGGAGAGGATTGCTGCTGGTGAAGACGTGAGGCCTCGTCCCCCACCATCGACTACTACCTTCTTTGGTGCATGGCCTCCCTCGGACGATTCGACCGCAATTATCCCCCGCGAAATCGCTCGACAAAGTTTACACAGCGAGTCGACCCCCCTCGGAGAGATGGGTAAAGATAGACAACACAAGCACTCATCTGGGAAGAGAAAGAAGTCCCACAAAGATAGAAAAGGTTCTCATGAACGAAAACGGGCCATGGAGGCACCCCTAGTGATTCGAGATCCAACTTTGCCAACAACCCTCGAGAATCTCCCTCAAAGATCTGTGAGCCCTCAAAGGACTTCAAACAGCCCCCTCGAACTTCTGTTAGTCCTCCGCGAATATCCACAAGGACAGCCATAAGCCCTCGACGTACTTCGAACAGCCCTCCTCGAAGAAACGAAGCAGATGCGTCAAGTCTGCCTTCCACTCCATCCATGACCATTCATGGGACTCAATTTTCTCCCTCGAGAACAATTATTACCGAGGAGGATATGTTCAATAGACGTAACGAAGATCGAGATGTCAAGGGGAAAAAACCTCTCAAAAAGCCCCTCGACCCGAAAGTGCCAACCATCCCTTCCTTAGGTCCTGCAAACCTTGCAACGTCTTCATCCCCAACAATATCCGAAGAGCAAGCTCGTCGGATCGCTCCAAAATTAAAAGGGGACATCGTGCTGCCCTTGGAGCTGGACAACATTGGTGGTAATAACATTCGGGGCATCAAAAATAAACATATGGTGGCCCTTGCCAACATCAAATACAAGTATTTTTCGAAGGAGGAAGAGACGATGCTAAGGACTCGATGGTGCATCCCCTCTTATGTTAACATTAGATTTCCCTCTGAGGGAGAGACACCTTTATCTGTGAGGGACAATGAGTTGGTGGTATATACAGAAATCATGAACTGGGGGTAAGGTATCCCTTAGACCCCTTCTTCATCGAGTATTTGTCGAAGATAGACCTTTTCCCCTCGCAGGTTGGGCCCAACATGTGGTATACTGATTCTCAAGAGTTGATGATAGCTGAGTATAAAAAGGGTAATCGCTTGGCTTGCGATGGATTCATACAATGCATTGAAGCCCTTCGAACGGTGACAGCAGACCGAGACCAGCTACGGAGGCGGGTCGAAAATATTCCTGGACAAATCGAGGAGGAGAAAGAAAAAACTGTGGATGCTTATGCAGCAACATGTACAAGTAAGCTGTAGGCCCGAGATGCCACTACTCGAGCTGGTTTGCATACCCAAATTCATGCTGAGAATCCTGAATACAACCTGGGGCCCTTTTGGAAGCTTGACCCCTCAGAACTTCGCCCCCCACATAATTGTAAGTGAGAGTGAAAATTCAGAGGCTGAGGAGAGTGACTCCTCAAAAAATTCAGACTGAGGAAAAGTACTGAAGGAGTTAATTTTTTGTGTATGGCCCAAGAGGGCCTCTTTTGTAATGACTTGAACATGTTGTACCGTGCTAATTTTGTAAGACATGTCGATTTTTGTAAGATCAATGAACAATTATCACTTCCATTCGTAAGTTTGTATATGTTATATTTTCACCAAGTTCTTCAAACTTCGAATTATATTGCCCTTCGAACAATTATCACTTCTATTCATAAGTTTGCATATGTTATATTTTTACCAAGTTCTTCGAACTTCTAATTATATTGCCCTTCGAACAATTATCACTTCCATTCCTCGAATCTATGCATATGTGATACTGTACTAATTTTGTGAGACAAGTCCTTCGAACTATGATTGTAATCTACTTAAAAATTTAAAGAGATGATATCTTGAGTCGTATTATTGTGATCAAATAATGACATAGTGATATTGGATTCGAGACACACCTTAGTGTGACCCAAATATTGATAAAGTAAAAATAAAACTTGAGACACATGTTAGTGTGGCCCGAAGAATAGTTCGAAGGTCCTAAAACTTGAAGCACACCTTAGTGTGATCCAAGAAATAATTCGAAGGTCCTAAAAACTTGAGGCACACCTTAGTGTGATCCAAGAAATAGTTCAAAGGTCCCAAAAACTTGAGGCACACCTTAGTGTGACCCAAGAAATAGTTCGAAGAGACAACAATTCGAGGCACATGTTACTGTGACCCAAAAAGTAATTCGAAGGGACAACAATTCGAGGCACATGTTACTGTGACCCAAAAAATAATTCGAAGGGACAACAATTCGAGGCACATGTTACTGTGCTCCAAAAAATAATTCGAAGGGATAACAATTCGAGGCACATGTTACTGTGACCCAAAAAATAGTTAAGGCAAAGAACTCTTTGTATTTAAGGGGCTCATCGAAACACCTCATTAAAACCTTCCTGTGCCTAACAGGGTAGGAAAGAGTGTGCCCTCACCAAAATTTGCTCTGGGGGATACAGAGAAAGGAAAAAGAAATACAATGTCATGTAGCTCTTTTAATCAAGATACAATTTTAAATGCTCAATATTCCAAGGTAAACGGAGGTATCGCCCTTCTTTATCGTTTAACCGATATGTGCCTGGTTTTATCTTTTCGGTGACCTCGTAGGGGCCTTCCCAGTTAGGTCCCAACTTCCCCAAGCTCTTGTCTTTAGTGTGCAAGAAAAATTTGCGTAAAACCTTGTCTCCCACCTGAAAATCTCTATGCTTTACTTTGGACGCATATCGACTCCTCATAAGAGTTTGATAATGAAGGGATGTCAACTGTGCTTGCTGTCTCTTTTCCTCAACCAAGTCTAAAGCCAACGCTCTACTCTGGTCATTTGTGTCCGAGGCATATGTCGCTATACGATGTGAGGGGAAAAGGATCTCCGGAGGGACCACGACATCCATCCTGTAGACTAAAGCAAATGGGGACATAACAGTGGCCGTTCGGGGAGTCGTTCGGTACGCCCACAATACCTCCTGTAGATAGTCGAGCCATTTCCCTGCTTTGCCTTCCAAGTTCTTCTTCAAACCATCGAGGATCGTGCGATTAGTTACTTCCACCTGCCCATTCGCCTGAGGGTGAAATGGTGCTGAAAAGCATTGTCGTATGCCCCTCGATACACATAAGCTCTGGAACTCTTTGTTATCAAATTGAGGCCCGTTGTCTGTGGTGATCTGCAATGGTACACCAAAACGACAACAAATGTTAGATAGGACAAACTTGATCACATATTTGGCCTTTGTTCCTGCGAGCGGCTCAACCTCTACCCACTTAGAAAAACAATCGACGACCACAATTATCGTCTGTCTTCCCCCAGACGCCATTGGTAGAGGCCCAACTAGATCAATGCCCCACCTATCAAACGGGATTGCCTCTGAAATACTTTCCATCAACACCCCATGTTTTTTTAATCACATTAGCATAGCGTTGGCACGTGTCGCAGTGCTTGACTAAATCTTTGGCGTCAGCCACGATGGTGGGCTAATAATAGCCAGCCAGGAATACCCTTCGGATTAAAGCCTTATATCCACAATGGGAAGATCCTTCACCGTCGTGTAACTCGGAGAGGATAATTTGCGACTCGGGCCCACTCAAACATCTCAACAACGGCCGACTCAGAGATCTTTTATACAACAATTCTCCCAGCAAAATGTAACCGTGAGACTTGAATCTAACTTTTCTGGCTTCATGCTTTTCGACGGGTAAAATGTCGTGGGCCAAGAAATCAATGATAATCGTTCTCCAATCATGCGTAATAACGTTGCTTTCCTCCGAGATGTTCATCGCGTGCTCTTCACCAATCGAGATCGAAGGGCACTCCTGAACCAAAACCCATGGGTAACCTTCTGTCCGTGAAGCAGATGCAAGAGAATCCTGGACAGCATTTAACTCTCTTCGAACATGCTCGAACGTGACTCCC
Organism: Limnanthes douglasii subsp. nivea; assembly: GCA_036936605.1. NCBI lineage: Eukaryota > Viridiplantae > Streptophyta > Magnoliopsida > Brassicales > Limnanthaceae > Limnanthes > Limnanthes douglasii. The sequence continues at coordinate 289,604,845 of JAUPFV010000005.1, forward strand.
TCAAATTCAGATGCCAAGTTTTTCATCAGCTTCAAATACTGTACCAGTGTTTCTTTTCTGGCCCCGGACTCCCCTGAGGCTTGGTTTATTACCAACTGTGAGTCACTAATTAATTTAACCCTTCGAGCCCCGCATATTTGAGCCAAACGCAAGCCTGCTATAGCGGCCTCATACTCAGCTTCATTATTAGTAGCCTTAAAACCGAAACGAATGGCTTGGAACATAGCTACCACCTTCGGGAAAATCAATTGGACACCTGCCCCACTTCCTGAAATGTTCGACCCGCCATCCGTTCGTACCACCCATTCCTGTTCGTCAACCACGTCGTGTACCTCCTGTTCCCCTATGTCTGAATGAAACTCGACCAAGAAATCGGCTAAAACTTGTGCTTTTATCGCCGTTCGAGGCTCAAATGTTATGTCGAAGTCTCCCAGCTCTACTGACCATTTAGTCATCCTGCCAGAGACGTCTGGTCTTTGTAATAAACTCTTCAGAGGAAAAGTCGTCCGAACAACGATTGGGTGAGCCTGGAAGTAAGGTCTCATCTTTCGAGCTGCCGTTACCAAAGCTAAAGCTACCTTCTCCAATGTGAGATATCGCTTCTCCGCATCCAGCAAACTCTTACTGATATAATAAATCGGTTTCAGAAGAGAGTCATCGTCGCGGAGGAGAACGGCACTGACCGCGCAGTCTGATACTGCTACATAGACAATCAATGTTTCCCCTACCAGAGGTTTGGATAAGACTTCCGGAGACGTCAAATAATCTTGGATCTGACGAAAAGCCGTCGAACATTCTTCGGTCCAACAAAACTTCTTCGCATTCCGTAAAACTTTAAAAAATGAAGCACACTTATCCGAAGACCGGGAGATGAATCTATTCAACGCGGCCAATCTTCCTTTCAGAATTTGTACCTCTTTAATATTTCGGGGAGGGGTCATTGTGATCAGAGCTTTTAGCTGCTCGGGATCAGCCTCGATGCCTTTTTCGCTGATCATGTAACCGAGAAATTTGCCTGACCTTACCCCAAAAATGCACTTCTCCGGATTGAGTTTGAGATTGACTCTGCTCAAATTTCGAACTGTCTCTGCCAGGTCAGCGAAGTGGTCTTCGTCTTGCTCACTTTTGACTAACATATCGTCGATATAGGCTTCCATGTTACGCCCAACCTGCCCCTCGAAGGTTTTATTGACCAAGCGTTGATAGGTTGCCCCCGCTTTTTTTAATCCGAATGGCATGACTTTATAGCAGTATAAACCTCGCCCGGTGATAAAAGAAGTGCTCTCCTCATCGTTAGCGGCCAGTCGGATTTGGTTGTACCCCGAATAGGCATCCATAAATGACAACAGTCGATTTCCGGAGGTCGAATCCACTAATTGATCGATGCGAGGCACATGGAACGGGTCTTTAGGACAAGCTCTGTTTAAGTCCGTGAAGTCGATACACATCCTCTACTTGCCATTTTTCTTCCGTACTAACACTGGATTGGACGCCCATACGGGATAATGCGACTCGCGTATATGGCCTATGCTCAGTAGCCTTTCGACCTCCAACAGAATTGCAGAGGCTTTTTCCGAGGAGACATGTCTTCTTTTCTGGACTATGGGTCGGACATCCAATCGTATCGCGAGTTTATGACACATGATTTCCGACGGCACTCCAGTGACATCCTGTGCACACCATGCAAACATATTAAGCTTATCAGATAAAAAAGCAATTAATCTTTCCTTAAATTCTAGAGAGAGGTGGACTCCAATCTTCAGAACTTTTCCGCTCGCAAATTCGTGTGTCGCAGAATCTTCTTCTGGGACCTGAAATCCGAGGGCCTCCCTCGGATCATCACAGGGGATGAGTCCGGGGGGGAGCCCCTTTAATTGCTATGCTGGGTCGGAAGTCTCTCCCCGAACCCCCTTAGAGGACAGGGCTATCTGGTAACATTCACGTGCCATCTTCTGGCTACTTCGGACCGTCCCAACATTATTTCCAACCACATACTTTAAGCACTGATGCACCGTAGAGATTACGCCGTGCATCCGGGACAACCAAGAGCGACCCAGGATAGCATTATATGAGGTTGGTGCGTCGACTACAATGAAAAGTACCTCCACCTCTTTCTTAAATGGTCCACGGCCCAACTCGACCACACACTAGAACTCTCCAACCACCACTGCTGTAGCCTACTATAGTCCTGTCGGACCTTCGGATGACCGGTGGGTCAGAGATGCGTCGGTAAGTGCTCATAAACAATATATTCGCGGAGCTCCCCGTGTCGATGAGTATTTTCTGAATTTGATCCCCAGCGATGCCTGCCGCGATCACTACAGCGTCTTCATGAGGGCCAACTACATTCCGCATATCATCATCATCGAAGCAAATAATTGGGGTAGGCGATCGGTACATTTGCGCAGAGACTCCCGCTTCAATCTGGGTGGTTAGGTTGACCATGTGCCTTTTTCGGGAGCTGTTGGAATTTCCCGCAATTGTGTCTCCCCCAAAAATCGCCAAAGAATCGAAGAACGCACAAAGGCGGTCCACTTTTCCCCTCTGAATTTCTTCCTCTACCAAGTTCACATTGTTCCTCCCCACCTTGGGGTCCAAATACTCTTGCTCAACGTCAAAATCGTCAACCCCTTCGGAAATCACCATGGCTGTGTCAGTGTTCTTTGAGACAACTTTTACCACGACATTTTTCTGGGAGTGTTTTTTGACGAACTCCAACAACATTTCATTCTCGATCAGAGCTTGCATCTCTTTCTTCAATGATATGCAATCCTTGGTGCCGTGCCCGATATCCTCATGATACTTGTAATATTTGTTGACGCTTCTGCTTTCCCTCAGAGTCTGTATTGGAAAAGGCTTCCTCAACGGGACCGTGGATTTAGCTTTATCAAATATCGCAGCTACATTTTCCGTCAGCTTCACAAAATAGTCGGGTCGAACCCATTTGTTTGACATGAGTCTCGCTCCTTGATTGTAGTTTTGTTGATTGCCATAGTGCTGAGGGTTCGACTTTTGCCTCGGAGGATACTGACCCGTACTTTTAGTCGGAACGTTCGATCGAGGGCCCTGTGCGTTCGACTCAGTCCTCTGAAACTGATTCTGGTCCAACTGATCTCCTTTCTCCGAGGCTTGGGTCTCTTCTACTAAGATTCTCTTCTCAACTTGATCCAGCAATGCTCCGAATGTCATCGCTTGACTTTCCGCAACCGTATCCTTCAACAACCCGGGAAGCAGACCCACCCTGAAAGTTGCTAGTGCCACTGAATCCTTACAATATTCCATATTCGTTTTAGTCTTGACAAAGCGATTAGTGTAATTCTTGAGGCTCTCCCCCACCTTCTGTCGACAATAGATGATCGTGTCTCCGTTGGCTCGGAACTTCTTGCTCCCCACGAAGTGTTGTCTGAAGATGTTCCAGAACATATCAAAGTTCCTGATCGAGGCTAGAGGTAGCCTGTTGTACCACTTAGATGCTACTCCCTTGAATGTCTGGGAGAATGCTCTACATAGCAGCTTGTCATCATCGTCGAAGTTGATCATAAAATTCTTAAATTGCTCGATGTGATTATCAGGATCCTGTGTCCCATCAAACTTTTCTAACTTTGAAATATCAAAGTGCTTCGGGAGGTTTCCCACTAAGATCTCCGAGGACAAAGGAGAGGCTCTCCAATTGTGACCTGTACGATAAATGTTGGATCTCAAATTATCATTGTTCGAAAAGTACAAACCCTCCTCGGAGGGTTAAGTGTATTACTGCTACCATTCTGAATTTCGAGGGCCCATATCCTCTTTCTTGTCGGGACACTTTGCCTGTTCATGAGACCGATCGCCACCTCGGTCATGGTGACTCTTTTCTCTCGAGGATTTCCTCTCCGAACTTCTTCCTCTTCGGAAATCGGTTCACCTATGATCACATTTTTCCTCCTGTGGCGTCTCCGAGGAGACGATTCCGAAGTGCTGTATCGCTAGTAGTCGCTTGAGTCGGCAGAATCTGAACGGCGTCTCTCTCTTCTCCTCGGAGACCGCCGCTCGCGCCCCCGATATCTGTCGTCCCTATTTCTGGGACGAAATTCGGTCTCACGTTCCTCCTTCTCAATAACAGCCTCTCTCTTTATCTCGGATCGAAGATTCTCATGTGCGGTTTCCTTTTCTGCTTTCAATCTTTCGATCTCTAGCAGCAATTCGTTCCTTCGAGCCAGGAGATCTGAGTCATCAAAAGCGTTTTTGACTCGCTGACCTCCTTCTCCCTCGTACTCCATATCGTTCCGGTAATCATCGCCAATCAAGTTCTCCTCGCAATTGTTGACCACATCGTCCCCTTCTATAGTTCTCCTCGGAACAGGGATTATTTCCAGGAAGCGATTGCCGTTAGAGCGATCCTCGCTTCCCACAGACGGCGCCACTGATAAGTTTTTAAATGGTCCAGGGATGGTTATGCGATACGAAGATTGTTGATATATGATTTTGCGATACAGAAATTCCTTAGTGTTAGTTTTAGAGAGAGAAAGTCTTGTTTATTAGGTTAAGTAGAGAGAGAAAGTCTCGTACTATTCATCCCGGGATTTGTGAAGCGTGTGTGGTCATTTTATAGTACAATTGCGGACCCTACATGCTTTAATCTGGACTAATTACATCTTTTGGTCCCTACACTTTACTTTCTTCCTATTTTGGCTATCTCTTTATACAATCTATATAATTCAGCCCTCATACATTTATTTTTATGCATTTTCCTCCTATCACACTTTTCCTTTGCTATTTTCTCCTATCAAGTTTCTTCTTTACACTTTTCTCCTTGTCTTTTATTCTTCCTTATCAAACTGCACTGTTGACCTTTCCTAATTGAATATCGTAGCCACATTTTATGTTAACTCAGCAAAATTGTCCGGACGAATCCACTTGTTCGAAATAGGCCTTGCTCCTTGGTTATAGCTTTGTTGATTATTATAGTTTTGCTGGTTCGTTCTCGGCCTCGACGGATACTGACCCACACCCTTAGCTTGAACATTAACATGAGGCCCTTGATTACTAGACTTAGACCTTTGAAATTGATTATGGTCTAGCTGATCACTTGATCCTTTTTCTGATGCTTGTGTCTCCTCCACCAAAATTATTTTCTCAACTCGATCCAGTGATGCCCCAAAAGTCATCGCCTGACTCTCTGCTACTGTATCCTTTAAAATTTCGGGTAGAAGTCCCATCCTGAATGCCGCTAGTGCCATTAAATCTTTGCAGTACTCCATATATATTTTCGTCTTCACAAATCGATTAGTGTAATTCTTCAAACTCTCCCCAACGTTTTGCCTACAGTAGATTATCATATCTCCATTGGCTTTTTACTCCCCACAAAATGTTGTCGAAAGATATTCCAAAACATGTCGAAATTCTTTATCAAGCCCTGTGGAAGCCTATTGTACCACTTGGAAGCCACCCCTTGAAGGTCTGAGAAAACGATCTACACAACAATTTATCATCGTCATCAAAATTGATCATGAAATTTTTGAACTGCTCGATATGATTGTCAGGATCCCGCGTTCCGTCGAACTTTTCTAGCTTCGAAATATCAAAGTGCTTTGGGAGGTTTCTTGCTAGAATTTCCGAGGACAAAGGAGAAGCTCTCCAGTTATGACCTATCCTATAAACATTAGCCCTTGAATTCTCATGGTTCGGAAAATAAAGACCTTCCTAGGAAGGCAAATTATACTGATGCTGCCACTCTGAATTTCGTTGGTCGACATTTTGGTTCCCAGAAGGAAAATTCATTTGGTCGTAATCTTACTCATTAGCATGAGTATGATAATTCTTTTCCCTCGGAGATTTTCTTTCCAAATTTCTTCCCCTCTGGCGCTCCACATACTTCCTGTTATGTCTTTTCTTTCGATGACTCCTTTCAGGAGACGACTCTAGTCAACTATAACGAGAATAATCACTTGAATCAGAAGATTCCAAGTGCCGCTTTCCTTTCCTCCTCGAAGAACGTCGTCTATGCCCTCTATATCTGTTATCTCTATTTCTAGGACGAAGATCAACTTCACGCTCATCTTTTCCGCTATCATGCTCTCTTATAACCTCGGAACGAAGATTTTCTTGGACAGTTTCTTTTTCTGCCCTTAATTTTTTGATCTCTAGTAGTAACTCATTCCTCCGAGCCAACAGGACCGACTCGTCAAAGATTTCTCAGGCGCGCTGACCACCATGCGCTTCATATTCCATATCGTTTCAATAAGTATTTCCAACAAGATTCTCCTCACACTCGTTAACAAAATCATCCCGCCGTTCTTCCATAATTCCGCTCAGATTAAGAACGATTTCCAGAAAGCAAATGCCATCAGGATAATCTTTGCTTCCCACAGACGGCGCCAATGATGAACTAAGAGTTTGCTCAAGGGTAATTTTGTGTAAAACGAATATCCGAGGGACTAAACTGTTATAATAACTTATTTATGAGGGTGCTTTAGAGAGAGAAAGTGGTACTCAAATTAAAGAGAGAAAATATTATTATATTAATCAACCATCTTTATCAACTCGTGTGGGGTCCTTTTATAGTACAATAACAGGCCCCACACGCTTAAATTCCCAACTATTACATATCTAGTCCCTATATTTTACCATTTATTCATAATTAATACTTTCATAATACATTTTACAATCTTTCCCCAATAAAAATGTTTTTTTTCAATTTCCCATTATATCTTTTATTCTCAAATATCACATATAACCTTTAAGAATTAAATCAATCATATCATTCTGATTACAACATAACATACAGAAGCCGATCCCTTCAAGTATTGTTTTAGCCACTTAAGAGCATGTCAGTACGCCTTCCTTGGATTTGAGAAGAATCTGCTCAAATTACTTACGGCGTAGGCTATATAAAGTCTCGTTCAAATCATAGCATACATGATGCTACCAATTATATTAATATAAGGTATCCCTAATATATACTTATTATCTGCTTCTTTGATTGATGCTTGAGTGACACTAAGTTTTTATTGACAACCAATAAGAATTCTAACCGTTTTGCTTTGGACATAGAGAACTTTCTTATGTTTTTTATATATTCTTGTTGAGATAAGAGCAAATACCTTTTTTGGCATGTTACTCATAATATCAAAACCAAGTATTCTCTTAGACTCTCCCATATTCTTCATCTCAAATACTCTATTCAGTTGAGTCTTTGTCGCTTCAATCTTCCTCATACCCCTTCCAGTTATTAGTATATTATCGACATACAAAAACAATAAGATTTGTATCTCCATGTTTATTTTCTCATTCCAATAGGCACAATTTTCATAACAGTAACAAACATATTTGATAGATCTCATAAAAGAATCAAATCTTCTATTCCACTGCATTGGTAAATGTTTTAACATAAAAATGGGTCTCTTCAACAAACACACATCCCTTTCCTTTCTTTTTTCAAACCATTTCGGTTGAAAATTTTAAATTATCTATTCTAATCCACCATGTAGTAGGGCAGTAAGAATATCTATTTGATCCAGCTCACGATCAAATCTAGCAACAATTGCCAACACAACCCTGTTGGAGGTTTGTTTCACAATCGGCGAGAATATCTCATTTAAATCGACACCTTTGTTTTGATTAAAACCCTTAGTCATGAGAATAATGTATTTGGGTAAATCAACAAGAAGAATACATTTTTTCCTCTTAAATAAGTTATTTCTCTTGATATCATCATGATATGTACTGGATTCAAGAACATATTATCGTATTTTAATAAATAAAGTATAACTCATTATATCTGTAAAACCATACCTTTGTGACTGTTTGCTTAGTCTTAATGATCTATCCTTGTTTAGTAGATAATTTTCAAGATAATGTTTCTCTTCCATGTGATCATCTGAAAGACAGAGAACACTAGACCTTCAACCATCTTTAGACCAATAAAGTACTTGAACTTCCTCTATACGAACCAAAGCAGAACCAGGTCCAAAAAACTATTCAACAGAAACGTATCGATTTTCACTGTATAAATCATATCCATCATCAACTTCACATATCTTTTTGAAAATACTAGGTTGAGTCCCATTACGTTATTCATTGACATATCCTCCTAACGGGAAACCATGTTCGTAATTATCAAAGCCTTCTGATGTCCAAGTTCAAGGCACCACAACGTATACCCTTTTACTTATTCTAGATAACTAAAGAACAAAAAATTTAGTGCTTTTGGCCTAAGTGTATCATGCTTCACATATGCATAGGCAGCCCATCCAAGTATACTCAAATTTTATAGCTTAATTTTCTCTCTAGTCAAGGCATATTAAGAAAAAACAAACTTAAACATCGTAGATAGACACCTATTGATGATATATGCAATCATTATCATAACTTCTCTTAAGAACCTTCGATCCATTCCAGCTGTATGAAGCATACATTTAACATGTTCTACCAGATTTTGATTCATTTTCTCATAAAACCCATTTTGTTGGAGGATCCCAGTTAAGGTTCGATGTCTAATTTTTTTAAGATTAACACAATATCTAGTGAACTATTTGTTTACATATTCTAAGCCATTATCAGTCTGAATTTTATTCAACACTTTCCCGGTTTGATTCTCTACCAAATCCTTCTAGTTCATAAAGATATCAAACAAAATATTTCCCATACCTTCGTGGAATAGTCATCAATCAACGACATAAAGTACCTTGCACCCCCAATGGTAGGTTCCCGTACCGGACCTCAAATATCTAAATGAACATAATCAAACACTTTATTGGTTGTTTGATTGTTTGAAATAAAATTCACCCTCTTGCTCTTAACCAAAACACAGCTTTTATAAAATCTCAGCTTCTGAACTGTGTCTACCCCCCTTCTTTACTTAGTTCACCTAGTATTTTTTTACTTAAATGCCTCAACCGATGATGCCATAACCTGGTAGGAACCTTCACCATACTAGACATATCATTTACTATTACGGTGCTCCCAATAACTAATACATCATTAGTCATATTGGCTTTCATAACAACAAGAGAGTTTTGAAGACCCTAAGTATGCCATCTTCACCTTTATCGGTAAATCCTTTCTCATCTAATATCCCAAAAGAAAGAAGGTTACGTTTAACTTCATAAACATATATTATATTCTTAATTTCTCTCTCAAGTCATGTAGACAATTCGAGCCAAACAGTTCCAATCCCTTTGACATCACATGATTTGTGATCCTCGAGGATGATCATCCCACCATCAAGCATTCTTATGTTTTCAAACCAATACTTATTGGAAGTCATATGAAATGACATACCCAAATAAATCACCCATTTATTAATGTACCTGCAAGAGTAAAAAGTTATTAACCCATCAGCGTACTCACAGTCATCAGACACCATTGCAACATCTTCGGCTCAGATCTTTTAATTGTTGTTGCTAATTCCTTTTTCTTGTAGTTATGGCTGATATGTCATTTCTTATTGCATGTCCAATAAATTAATTTTGAACCTGTCATATCTCTTTCATAATTTGACCAGATTTTTCTCTTCTTTTATTTGAATCTCTATTCCGTGAATGACTTTTCACACTCAGTCCGTGCCTTTCGAAGTCACCCTTCAGAACTGTCTTCCTTTGAAAATATTTGGAGTTCAAGGCGCTTTTGACCTTGGACATTGTAAGGGAGTTTTTTCCGTAGAGAATGTTGTCCACATAGTGTTCACACTTCTATGGCAGAGAATTTAAAAGGATGATTGCTTGGTCTTCCTCCTCCAACTTCACACCAACCGCATTCAAGTCGAGTATGATTCGGTTGTAATAATCTAGATGCCTTCAGATCTTTGTGCTCCCATCCATATATAATATGTAAAGATTTTTGTGAGATATAATATGTTCGCCAATGATTTTTTCTTGTAAATCACCTCCAGCTGATCAAGAATCGAGCACACATCTCCCAAAATCACTATGATGGAACTATGAGCTTTAAACAGTGCCACAACATCAACTTATGTAGATCTATCGTACATAGCAACATCCAATCCTTTATGGTACTTGGTAAACTTTAAATTTAATTCTCTAAAGGTTAAATTTATTTGGTAATGATTAAATTTAATCCTTTTTACACTTGTGGAGAAAAATTCAGTTTGTCTGAAGCAAAAATCAAGGTGCGACTATCGATTAAAGTTCATAAGAACAATTTACCATGTTCAAGATTAACAACAAATAAAAAAAACATATAATAAAACCAAGCACACACAATTTTTTTAACATGGTTCGGATTGGTGAAGAAATCCAACATTCACATTTAACAGACACTCTTGTATTAAACAAGTAGGTTACATAAAGACTCTTAACCACAAAGTATTCAATCTCTTTTTGTTACGAAGATGACGTGATTCACAAAACTCTTTATTCGGTATCTATCTCTCACCTCACTTGCTCCCAAAAGACCTAAAATTATTTCTCTCACTTAGGAAATCGGATGCTCTTAAAGTATCTCGCCATATCATTTGTGTTACATATATTCTACTATTTATAGGTTTAAATAAAATTATAATTCTTCAACAGACGCTCCAGATTAAAGTTCATTAATCAACGATGGCGGTAATAACATCATAATCCCTTCAAATAGGAAACATCATAAATAAAAAAATCCAAATTAATAGGCAACTTAATTAATATAGGAAGACAAAAAATATGAGACCCAATTAAATTGAGAAAAATAGTAAATAGAAGAACTCGCTTTGGACCAGTCTGCTTTGGATTATCACATATCTCCTTCGACTCCATCGTTATCACTCTTGGCAACTTGTTTTAACCCGTAGGTTTCGACAGACATCTTTACAATTAAGTCACAACCCAAACTTTATCCAAAACATTTCAACGATTTTTATCTATACATCTAATGGACACATCCAATTATATATCTACAATCCTTTAACAACATCTCTGTTGACAAATTATTTCTAAGTAATCCCTCATAATAATTGTTCTAGTTAATATGAGTAAAAAAATTCCTTTCAAATTCACGTCTTACACTATTTATTTGACAATATAAGAATATAACAATACTCACTCAGCTTCAAAATTATATATATTTAAACCTTTAAAATCTAAATATATATAAAAATAATATTTTTTTCTGGTTTTGTTCTCTTTACCAATCCATCTAAAACTTAAAAATTAAAAATCATTGAGAAATAATAAGTTTTCAAAATATTTTATCAATTTATGACTATAAACTAACGATTCTATTATATATTCTTTCAGCATCAACAAACCAAACCATATTTATGATTATAATTGGACCCTTAAACATAGAAAATTAATAGTTAGATTTAGCCTTCTTAGCAATTGTCACCAAACCAAAACATATTTATTTATTATAATCGGACCCTTAAACTTGGGACCAGACCATATTAGCTGTATTCAGAGTTCAGACCGACAGAGTTGTACAAGTTAAATATAATCAAATGGTGATTATAGTTTAAACATGTACAGATTCTTGTTTGGCAGCATCACTAAAAGAATGGGAAAACAGTTCATAATAACAAAAGATGGAATTACCTTTTACTTTTTTACTTTTTTTACTTTTTTTACTTTTTTACTTTTTTACTTTTTTACTTTTATGCATCAGAGTTGAGAGTAAGCTAATTCAAAAAGAAAAGACTTTGTTTTCTTTTGAGTGGGTGAGTAAACTTCACAGATTCATGGTTGGGCAGAGCCCTTTCTAAAACTTGGACTTTCTCTAATCATGTATACATTTTTTATATATAAATAACAGTTTTGTGTGTGTTAATTTTGTTAATTTTATTATAAAAATCATAGGTTAATTTATACTTTTATATCAAACTTTTGCTTTGATTTATAGTTTTTTTAAAGGATCTTTGTCCATAGTTTTTTTTATATCAAATTTTTATTTTTTATATTTTCACTTCTAATTTTTTGGGGTTATATCTTCAATATCCGCCCTCATTAAGTTTGTATCTTAGTTTCGTCGGAAGCTGGTAGTAAAATTATATTGGGATTTTTAAAAATCACAAGAGTGATAGAAGTGAATCTACACAACTTAAAAATTTTGTTTAGAAAGGGCATTGAACAAAGAGTTGGTATGGAAAATCTCCAATGTATTAATGTATTGTTAATTCTTCAACGAGCGTACCTACTATTGTAGTTGCTCTAAGATATTTTTACTTTATGTGTGAAACTATCCCTCCATTGGCATCCAATGGTAATGTCACTCCAAATGGTGATATGGTTTTTAACGTTTATGTCTAATTGGTTAGGAAGCTTTCGCTTCTTCTCATTTTGTTTTTCTCTAATAATCGGAATACTAAGGTTATTGCTCAGTTTTTTATTTTGGTCGGGCATAGGCGTTCACCTATTCGTTTTTCTCTTTTGGGGTTGGCAAGTCTTCAAATGGACTTTGATTTTGAGGTAATTATTTCTTTTCTTTTCTTTTGCTTTATTGTTGTTTTTGCGACTTATGGTTTTCTTATTTGTTTATAGTTTGTTTTCAACTGATAGCTCGTGTATCATCACGTCCCAGTAAATCATTTGGATTAGTTATGAGATCTTAGGATTCTTTTGAATGGTACTTACTCTTGATAGATGAACGACTTGATTTAAGAGATGGTCTCTTATCTAGTGTTGAGAAGTAAAAGTGATTGCAAATGATGCTTAATAAAAGCCTAAAGAAGGAAAGTTTTCGTTTCAATTAAAATCTCTGATAAAAAATAAATCTCTTGCTTTATCGCAATCAAAATAAAATTTATTGGCCCGTCAATCCAACTTTTTCTAATTTGGAATATGTTCAAATAAATTTTTATAATTTGCTTGCAAATGTAAAATCTGAAGTAAATGTTGCTTATTCGATGTCTAAGGAGGTTAAAAAAGGTTTGTCTTCTTTATCAACCATGTTTGCTTTTGTTTGTAACAAAAGTATATTATTATAGTTTATAATTTCGTAACCCTATTTTTTTCTTGTCCGGGTTAAGCATAGTAGAGATCAGATTACTTATGACTCTTTTAAAGATGGAAATGTGAGCGATTTACGTATGGATGTGTCTGAGGCAAGCATCGTAACGGATGCTGTTACATCACAACCTTAGGCTTTTCCTTGAATTTTATATATAATTTGTATATTTTTCATTTTCGTGATTGTTTTCCCCTTTGTTGTAATTACAGTTTAGCAATATATTTTTGTAAGTCTATTTATGCGAGTACTCTTTTAGATTTTTTGTGGACGAAACTTCGTGTCTATGATACATCTTATATTCTATATTTTTCTACTGACTAATCAAGTACAATAGGTCGAGAATTAGAATTTTCAAACAAAATGGTTCTTTACTTGAAATTTTCCTAAAAATTTTCCAAATATATTCAAGGTGCATGACTCCCTCTTTCGATTTTTTCATTCTTTGTAAGAAAATGTAGCTTTTTAGTGCGAATCAACTCTTTGTTATCCGTCTTTTTGTTATTACATTTTGTTAGGATTATTCGTTTTATCACTAGAAGCATGTTCATTTTTTCTAATGGAGTTTAATTTTATTCTTAAACATTTTATTAATTTTATTTATAGATTTTATTTTTTATTTTTTAGACTCTATTTTGTCTAAGTTATTTGGAGATGTGTGTTCCCTTATGCATATTCTTGACATTCATAGCTCAATGATATATTTTTCGTTTTACCAAGATTTTTTATATTATGCCCTTCGACATTATTCAAATATTTATTTCGCTTGAGTACTTTTATTTTGTAGAACTGTGTATTATTTATGCTATATTAAATAAGAGATGAACCTTATTTTTGGGAATAAAATTATTTTATCAATTTTGAATACCTCATTAAAATCTTTTTGCGTCATCGACAGAGATAATAACACATTTTGATAATTAATAAATACGATTTGCATGACTATGATAGAGTTTCAAATGTCTATGTTTCGGGGATGGAAGACTTGGTTTCCATTTCCATCCAACAACGTATAGGTTCCTGACTATATTTTTTTTACCAGACACGGTCATTCCCAAGTTGGGTCTAACTTTCCAAGTATTTTTTATTACGTATGTAGAAATAATCATCTCATTATTTTATCCCTTGGTTCAAAGCTTATGGCCCGCACTTTGGAATCATATTTACTTTTCATTAGTGCCTTATACTGCTCTAATCGAAATTGTGCGTTAATCATCATTTCTTTGATTAGGTCGACCACCACTCTTCTGTTTTAATTATTATTTTATTCGTTGTATGCTGCAATCTTTAGGATGGTGTAGATATTTATATTGGTACTACTGCCACTATACCATATACCATATACCATGACAAATGATGTTTTTTCTGTGCCAATTACTAGTGTTGTTTGGTATGACCATAAAATATCTTTTAGGTTCTTCAGACAACTCATGTTGTTTCATTCATCATCTATTTATGCTTTCAATTATTGTTTTATTAGTCACTTAGACTTTCTTTTTTTCTTGAGGATGAAAAAAAGAAAGAATATTTGTTTGATTCCTTTACACATGCATTTTTGTGTGATATTATTATTTTTCAAGTGTTTTCTAATTATCGGTGGTGATAAATATTGGAGGACCATACGTTCAATATATACTCACTTTTTTTAAAAGGAAATTAGCTCAGTTGCCATTAATTATTGTACTGCTTTTGCTTCTACCCATTTAAAAAAGTAGTCTACGACAAAAATTAGGTATTTTCTTTCTCCGGAAGCCATCAGGAATGGTCCTACGATGTCCACACTCATCTACCAAATGAGAAGGCCTCTGTTATTATTTACAATAATACTAATGGAACTTGGATTGAATTTACTAACATTTATTATCTATCACATGTCCTCACTTTCTTTTTTGTGTCATTTATGGTTGTTGGCCAGTAACAACCTCGTACCACTATTATTTAAATTAATACTTTATATTTGTAATGAGCATCTCATTCTCCCTCATGTAATTCTTCCATTATGAAGATTACTTCGTCCATGCTTAAACATCATAACCAGAATTGTGATAGTCCTTTTTTGTACAATATGTCTGTTGTCCATACATATATTATGAATATTATTCTTATCTCTCTTACCTCCCTTATGTCTTAAGGTTGTATGCTTTGTAAAAGAAAACGTTTTTATTGGCGTTCGCCAGTCCTCTTCATCTTCTTCTCATTCGATTTCCATTACCCTTTCGGATTTCACCATTAAAAAAAATAGTTTGGCAAAGTGATTCATGATTTTTCTTATAATATTATTTGTGGTATTGAGTATGTACATACTGCTGAAGCCAACACACTGATGATTGTATTCTGTGTCTTTGGTACTTATTTGAATTGGATATGCTCAAATTGAGAGACAAAACAATATATGTACTTTAGGTATTCAATAATGTGATCCTTTTTTTACTTCTCACTGACGTGTCATTTTTCTAACTACTAATTGAGAGCTAGTTATACGTATTATATGTTCTGCTCTACAATTTTTTACCAACCGATGTCCTGCAATAGCAGCCTTATATTCTGCTTCATTATTTAAAATATGAACTGAATTGATTGGTTTAAAATATCAGCAGTTGGGTAGGCAAATGTTATATTTACCCCAAACTTTAATTGTTACTTTTTTCATTAGTTCTGACTCTTTTTCATATTTTCTGAATCATCATTTATGATGATTAACCTTTTGGATTGAAATATTGTTCAAATATCAGCTAATGATTGGGCCTTTATTGTTGTTCTAGGTTTGAAGTTAATAACATAATTCCTTAATTCTACTGATCACTTAGTTGATTTCCCTGAGACGTTGAGCTCTTGCAATATGTTTCTTAGAGGAAAAAGAGGTTCGCAGCATGTTTTTGAAAACATAATCTCTCTTTTTAGTTGCCACAACCAATTCTAGATCTAGTTTTTCTAATTGTAAATATCTAGTTTCTCTTGGTAATAGAGATTTAATTAGATAATATACGACTTTTAGATTTCATTATTTCCTTCCTAATTAACACTGCACTGATTTCATAATCTAATACTACCAAATACATGTACAAAGTTTCTCCTTGCTTTGGCTATGTTAGTACCTCCAGTGATACCAATAACTTTTTGATATTGTTGAATGTCTCTTCACACTATATAGTCCACTATAACTTTCCTGCTCCATTCAATACATAGAAAAAAGATTGAAATTTATCCAAGGATTGTGACAGCAACCTGTTTAGTGCAGCTAGTCCTCCCGTTAAGATTTGGACTTCTTTTACATTCTTTGGTGCCTTTATTGATGCCAGGTTAGTGGGTTGGGTTGGATTGCTTGGATTTCTCTTTTCCTTGCCATATATCATATAAATTTCCCCGACTGAACGTCGAAGGTGCATTTTTTTGGGTTTAGTTTGAGATTCACGTGTCTAAGGTTGCTAAATGTTTTGCAAGATCTTCCAGATGGTCTTCCTCATGTTGGTTTGTTACCAAAATGCCATCGATATTTGCATGTAGTATATCTAATTTTTAAATATTTTATTAACCAATATTTGGTAGGTTGCTCTCAGATTATTTAATTTGAAGAGTATTACTTTTTAGCAATGTAGCTCTCTTTCAATGATCAAACTCGTGTGTTCTTAGTCTTCTTATTTTATTTGGATTTGATTATATCATGCAAAAGAATCTATAAAAGATAGCATTTATTGCTTGATGTCACGTCTACAAGCTGGTCAATTCTTGATAATGAAAACGGGTCCTTCAAGCATGTTTTGTTTTTTACATGAATTCCACACACATTCTCCACCTCTTATTTTTATTTTTGATAAAAAAAATAATTCACTGTCCACATTGGGTAATGAGACTATCTTATGTGTGCTACAGTCGCCAATCTTTCTATCTCGGTGATTATCGCCACAATTGTTTGTTGAAAATAAGATCAAATTTTGTGTATCATCGGTCTGAAATTATTATAGATATTTAACTAGTGACATATGACCTTTTCTGGGACTCATGTTACACCATGTGTACTCCAAAAAACATATCTAAGTTATTTTCAAACAAAAAATGTGTACATGAGATCAGGTGGTATGTTTATGCCAATCTTTAAGGATTTTCCTTCTTCCATGTTAACTTCCTTCACGTGTTCTCTACGATGAACAAATCGAGGGTCTTATTTAGATCATTTACTTCCTCCAAGATGACGTTTCATTCTCTGATTATTATGCTTTGAGAGCCATAGATGCTACATATCATTTAATGTTTGTTTTTTTTGTTTCTTTTTATTACAGCCACCTTATCATTTATGCGATATCTTATACAATTGATGTACTATATATACTACATCATGTATTTATTCCAACCATGATCAGCCAACGATTATATTGTATTACTACCATAGAAAGATATGTTACCTTTTTGCAGAATTTTGTTTTCGATGGGTCACGTCCAAAGTTAATTCCCCAAAAACCTTTGCGTTTGTAATTGTGAATCCTGTCAGGACTGTCTAAATTTGGATTAACACTTGTGCTCAACTCATTCTTTCACATGTTCCTTGGTATATGATATTTTCCAAGATGCATGTATAAATCATCATTGTCTTGAGCTAATTCTACTATGATCAGTATTGCATCACTGTGAGGAGAAGCTACTTCTCTTAAATCATATTCTCTTACTGGATATTTTTGTTATTCCAGAGTATGGATCTCTTCAAGCTGGTTTATGAAATTTGTATCGAGTGCTTGTTGAGTTGTTGTCGAGGCTTGTGATGAGGAATTAAATGAACCTTGTCAATGTTCCTCCCTTGATTTCTTTTGAAGAAACTCTTTCAATTTTCCTTCATCTTCAAGACTAGGATTCGATGATGCAAAGCCCAACAATATTTAGTAAAGGGACCTATCTCAACGTGGAACTTACAATATTTTTTTTTGTTTATGTTCTCCTTTTGTCCGAACAACTTTATGAGTCGACTATACTTGATAGAAACCTTTATTGTTTCGTAGATTATCGTTGGCGAACCTGTCAATTTTGTAGGTGGTTCCCTCAACGGTCGATCTGTTATCCTAATAATTCTGACATTGGAGTTACCTTTCGGCTTTACTATTTAGTATTAATTGAGCTTTGGTTTAGTCGAAGTCGAAGCATCGTTATATCAAATTAATATGAGTAAAAAAAATTATTTCAAACTCAGTCTTACGCATTACACTATAACAATTCTCACTCCTCTTCAAAACTATTATCATTCCAACATTCATATACTTAAACCCTTAAAATCCAAATATATATAAAAACAATAAAACAATAATTTTTCCGGTTTTGTTCTCTTTACTAATCTATCTAAACTTGAAAATTAAAAATCATTGAGAAATAATAAGTTTTCAAAATCTTATATCAATTTATGACTATAATCTAACGATTCGGTTATTTATACTTTCAGCACCAACAAACCAAACCATATTTATTATTATAATTGGACCCTTAATCATAGAAAATTAATAGTTAGATTTAACCTTCTTAGCAATTGTCACCAAACCAAAACATATTTATTTATTATAATCGGACCCTTAATCTTGGGACCAGACGAGATTAGCTGTATTCAGACCGACAGATTTGTACAAGTTAAAGATAATCAAATGGTGATTATAGATTAAATATGTAGAGATTTTTGTTTGGCAGCATGACTAAAAGATAGGAAAAACAGTTCATAATAACAAAAGATGGAATTACTTTTTACTTTTTTACTTTTATGCATGAGAGTTGAGAGTAAAGTAATTCAAAAAGAAAAGATTTTGTTTTCTTATCTACTAGAAAATTCAGTTTTATTTTTTATAAACATAAACATTATTTTTTATTTCTAACTTTTTTTGGGTTAAATCTTCAATATCTGTTCTCGTTAAGTTTGTATCTTAGTTTGACAGAAACCGGTAATGAAACCATTTTGAGATTTTTAAAAATGAAAAGAGTGATAGAAGTGAACCTACACAACTTAGATATATTTCGTTCAGTGAAGGTGTTGAACAAAGAGTTGGTATCGAATATTTTGTAGTTGCGATGTTGAATCAAATCATTACAAGTTGCGCTTGTTTTACTAGCAATGGTAATAAGGCTCTCAATATATAGAGAACTTAGAAGCCTATAAAGGAAACTTAATACACTGATTTATAGGGAGAAGATTAAGGACAGTATGTGAAATCCCAAATTATAGTGGTCAATAGTTGACCCCAATTATTACTCCATGAATCCAGCTTTCCAAATTTAGTCGAATATTCTTACACCCCCCCCCCCCTCATGTTGTGTAGTGGGATCACCAATACCCAACTTGGATAAAACTGATTCGAATGTTCTTGCAGCAACTACTTTTGTCAGGATGTCTGCGATTTGGTCTTCGGATCTAACAAACGGAAGTTCGACTGTCCCATATTCAATTTTTTCTTTTATGAAGTGCCTATCTATTTCAACGTGAATTGTTCTATCGTGCTGTACCGGGTTCACTGAAATTTTAATCGCAGCTTTATTATCGCACATTAACTGAGTTGGACACTTCAGAGGGTATCGCACATTAACTGAGTTGGACACTTCAGAGGGGATCCGATTTCTTTTATTATCTTCTTTAACCAAAGTATCTCGGTAATCCCCTTAACGATTCCTCTAAATTCTGATTCAGCACTTGACAGTGATACTACTTTCTGTTTCTTACTCCTCCAAGTCACCAAATTACCTCCAAGAAAAGTAAAGTAGCCAGCACGTTGATCGCTTGTCGTTAGGATTCCCTCCCCAATCAGCATATGTGAATACTTCAACATCAAGGTGTCCATTTTTCTTAAAAATTATGCCTCTTCCAGGTGTGCCTTTGAGATATCGAATAATCCTCATTACTGCCTTCATATGGTGTTCCTGAGGATGATGCATGAACTGGCTAACTACTCCCACCGCGTATGCAATGTCGGGTCGAATGTGAGCCAGGTAAATCAATTTTACCACCAATCTTCGGTACCTTTCTTTACTCGCTGGTCTGGCCCTTTCAATTATCTTTAGTTTGTGATTCACAACCATAGGAGTGTCATTTGGTTTGCAATCCACCATGCCAGCTTCAGCTAATAAATCCAATATATATTTTTGTTGGGAGATATAAATCCCTCCTCTTGACCTAAGAACCTCGTTTCCTAGGAAATAATTCAATCCCCAAGGTCTTTCATTTCGAACTCCTTGAAGAGGTTTTTCCTAAGAGAGCTAATTTTTTCTTCGTCATTCCCCGTTATAATCATATCGTCGATATATATTATAAGACAAATGACTAATTCTCCTCTCCTTTTGTAAAACAAGGTATGATCCCCATTAATCTATTCGTAGCTATACTACTTCATTGCCATTGTAAATCTCCCAAACCAAGCACGAGGAGACTGTTTGAGCCCATATAATGCCTTTTTTGGTTTACATACCTCATTTTCTTGAAAACCATAAGAGAACCCTGGTGGGGGTTCCATATATACCTCTTATTCCAAGTCTCCATGTAAGAAAGCATTCTTTACATCAAATTGATGAAGAGGCCAATCTTTATTCACGGCTATTGAAAGTAAAACTCTGATAGTGTCAATCTTTGCAACCGGAGAGAACGTTTCAGAGTAGTCTATACCATATGTTTGTGTATATCCTTTGGCAACCAATATTGCCTTGTGTCGCTCAATGGTGCCATCAGATTTATATTTTATATTAAACACTCATCTACACCCGACTGCTTTCTTCCCTTGTGGTAACACACAGTTCTCCCATGTACCATTCCTTTTTAGAGCTTCCATTTCGGTATTCATTGCCTCATGCCATTCAGACATTTTTCTTAGCTTCTTGAGCTGTTTTAGGGATTTTTTCAGAGAGAATAGTAGTTGAAAACGCCTTTGCAATCTTCGTCATTCCTTTACTGTCCGTTTTTACCGGATATGTAGAAGCACGAGGAACGTGTTCCGGTGAATACCGGTCAGGAGGAACCCCTCTATTTTTTCTTGGGGAAGAACCAGAGTTTGAGTTTCAACAAATGAACTTTCTGAAATATCATGGTCAGTAGCATTTTGTGAATTATGACATTGTAAATTTTTTACCTCTTGATGAACATTTTCTTCGGCTGATTCGCTGGTAGTATCCATGGCATTTATTTCTTATTGGACATTGTCTTCGAGAGAATCATTGGTGGTAAGAACTGCCTCGTCAGTCTCCTTTATGTTTGAAGAGGCGTGTTCGGTGGCGCCATCTACCGACTCTGTCGGCACATCCTCAAAGTAACTTTCATATAGAAACCGATCGAGTTATTCACTTACTTTCTCCCCCTGAGCACGAGATTGGTGGTCAAAATAATAATCGGATTCTAAGAAATCACAGTCCATGGTGACATGGATTCGACAAGTAACCGGATTGTAACACCGATATCCCATTTGATGAACACTGTACCCAACGAATACACACTTTTCAGCACACGGATTAAGTTTGTTTCGACTAGTTTTAGGGATATGAACAAACACCGAACAACCAAAGACACGAGGTGGTAAGGTCATAACAGATGGAATTGTAACTTGGGTGGCAAGCACTTGTAATGGAGTTTTATTTCCTAGACATCGGGTTGGTAGACGATTTGCAAGATACGTAGCTGTAGCAAGAGCTTCCGGCCAAAGAGAATGAGGAACTCTAGATTCAATCATAATAGCAGGATTTTTTTCATGTAAAGTATGATTTTTTCGTTCTGAGGTACCGTTTTGTTGAGGTGTGTTTGGACAAGTGGTTTGATGGATAAGACCATTTGTTTTGAAAAAATTATGCATTGTTTGGTTGATAAATTATCTTCCATTATCAGAACGGAGAATCTGTATTTTGTTTTGCAAATAGAGTTAAAATCATTTTGTAAAAACAAACAAATATTTCTGGTACTTCCGATTTATGTTTCATGAAGTATATCCAAGTCATTCTTGAGATATCATCCACAAATAAAACAAAGTATCTGATTTGATTGTTAGTGGAATTTGGTGCTGGACCCCAAATATCAAAATAAATTAGCAAAAAAGCATAATCAACTCTAGTATTACTTTGATTAAATGAGACCCTACGATTTTTTGCAAGAATGCAGGTTTCACATTTCTCATGAATGGAATTATTCAAAAAAAGACTAGGAAAAAAACTTTTAAGATAGCTAAAAGAAGGATGACCAAGTCGTCGGTGCCATAACAAAAGTTTACTTTCAATTGTTCCGTGAGCAATCATGGCATGTCTTTTATGAACTACCTCATCAACATAATAGAGACCTCCTTGTTCAGTACCACGCCCAATGATCTCCTTCGTACGAACGTCCTGTAAAATGCAAAAAAATAGATACATAAGAACCACACAGTTGAGTTATTTTGTCACTTGACTAACATATAATAACTTTAAGGATAGTGAAGGAATGTAAAGGCAGTTTTTAATTTCCATTTTTTCCGAAAAAATAATTGAACCTCCCCTTTTGACCTCACAAATTTCTCTACTAGCAGTCTCAATATGGGACTTTTTTGGAGATGACATGTCACCAAAGTCTTTAGGATCATAAGACATGGTGTCCGTAGCCCCGTAATCAAAGATCCAATTCATTGATTTCTCAAACCCTTTACCTCTATGTTTTTCATAGGAGTTCACTGCCATTCCTCCAAAACCAGTGCCACTTCCTTGCTCATTTTTAGTCGGATCTTCACCACCACTTGTAGACGAAGCCCGTTTGACATTAGATCTGAAACAATGGTTATTTTTCTCCTTATGACCGTCCTTCCACCATTTCTAGATAGCAAACCAGCTGGAAACATGTCTCTTTAGTGTGTTTCTTCATCCCACAATGAGTGCAATACAACTTGGAGTTATCTTCTTTCTCTTTGGATCAGAATTTAAACCTCTGTGCTAAATATTTAGCAGCCAAACCAATTCCAATTTCAATCAAGTCACTATAAGAAGAACTTGTTTTTAGTATATTAAGCCTGGCCACTTCCCTTCGTATTGTAGCATATGTTGTTTCCACGGAAGGAAGATGATCCTTTTTCAGGATATCTCTCTTGACTGGTTCCAGCTTGTCATTAATCGCCATTAGCAATTAATAGAGTCTTTGTTCTTGAGTCTTCTTATTGTAGATCTGAATGTCTTCTGGGTTTTTCATAGGGTTCGGATCTCGCCTATCTATAGACATCCAAATGTTCTGCAGTTTGTTCCACAAGTTTTTTAGTGTATCGGACCCTTGCCTTAATGAATTAGCCCTCTTATGAAGGTCAAACATATGTAAAGAATCTTTACCAGAACCATATGTGGTGGCTAACCCATCCCAGATGGTTTTTGCAGTGGGATATTGCGAGACATTATTCACCAAGCTGGATTCAAGATTCTGGATAATCGATGTGAAAACACATTAATCATCTTGTTCCCACCTTGTATATGTGTTTTCATTTTTGGATGGAGGTGTCGGCTCCCCTGTAATATAAGAACCTCTCCCCCTTCCCCCAATTGATTTCTTCATCAGGTTTGCCCATAGGGGATAGTTGTCACCACTGAGTTTAATCCCTAGGGATAAATTCTCGGGGTTATTTGTTTGTTGTTGTGTTCCGAGACCATTTCTCAGAATGGCAACAATCTGCATTGTTAATTCATCACGAATTTGACTGACCATGTTCTGATACCATGTTAAAAAACAAAGAGAGAAGTAGCCGTAGGAGGTGGCTAGGGTTTTGTGTTTTATTAGAAAATGTTCCTTTTTGTATTGAATTGTTTTTTATTGAACCAAATTATTACAAGTTGCGCTTGTTTTACTAGAAATGGGAATAAGGCTCTCAATATATAAAGAACTTAAAGGCCTATACAAGGAAACTTAATACACTGATTCATAGAGAGAAGATTAAGGACAATATGTGAAATCCCAAATTATAGTGGTCAATAGTTGACCCCAGTTATTACTCCATGAATCTAGGTTTCCAAATTTCGTCGAATATTCTAACACTTCAAATATTAACATGGTTTTTAACGTTTCATGTCCAATGGGTGATGAAGCTTTCACTTCTTCTCATTTTATTCTTTCGAATAATCGGAATACTAAGGTTATTGCTCAATTTTGTATATTGGTAAACACATATTTGTTTTCATCTTTTGGAGCTAGCAAGTCATGAAACGAACTTTGATTTTGAGGTGATTATCTATCTTATTTTCCTTTGCTTTATTGTTGTTTTTTCGACTTATTGTTTTTTTCTTTGTTTGTAGTTTGTTTTCAACGGGTGGCTCATGTGTCATCACGTCCAAGTAAATCATTTGGATTAGTTATGAGATCTTCGGGTTCTTTTGAATAGTACTTACTCCTCGATAGATGAACGACTTGATTTAAGAGATGCTCTCTTATCTAGTGTTGAGAAGTAAAATGATTGCAAATGATGTTTAATAAAAGCCTAAGGAAGAAAAGTTTTCCTTTCAGTTAAAATCGCATACTGATACTTTAAAAAATAAATATCTTGCTTTATCGCAATCAAAATAAAATTTATTGACCCCTCAATCAAAAGTTTATACTTTGGAATACGTGCAAACAAATTTTTATAATTTTCTTGGAGATGCAAAATCTGAAGCAAATGTTGCTTCTTCAATGTTTAAAGAGGTTAAAAAATGTTAGTCTTCTTTATCAACCATGTATGTTTTTTTTTGTAATTAAACGATACTATTGTATTTTATAATTTTGTAACCCTGTTTTGTCTTGTTAGGGTTAAGCATAATGGAGATCAGATTGCTTCTGACTGTTTTAAAGATGGAGAGGGGAGTGATTTACGTATGGATATGTATGTGGAAGATTCTAACCTTGCGATGCTGTTACGTCACAACCTAGGCTTCTGCTTGAAATTTATGTATAATTTGTATATTTTTCATTTTCGTGTTTGTTTTCTCCTTTGTCGTAATTACAGTTTAGCAATATATTTTTGTAAGTCTTTTTTTTGCGAGTACTCTTTTAGATTTTTTGTGGATGAATCTTCGTGTCTATGATCCATCTTATATTCTCTATTTTTTCTACTGACCGATCATGTATAGTAGGTCGAGAATTAAAATTTTTAAACAACATAGTTCTTTACTTGAAATTTTCTAAAATTTGCCAATTATATTCAAAGTGCATGACTCCCTCATAGGGGTTTTTCTTTCTTTGTAACCAAATGTAGCTTTTTACTGAGGATTAACTCTTGGTTATCCAATCTTTTTGTTATTATCTTTTGTTAAGATTGATAAAAAAAAATTATCATTGGAAGCATGCTCATTTTTTTAATGAAGTTTAATTTTCTTCTTAAACATTTTATTAATTTTATTTTTTAGACTCTATTTTGTCTAAGTTTTTTCGAGATATGTATTCTCTTAGGCATATTCTTTGGCATTCATAGCTCGGTGGTGTATTTTGGCTTTATCATTATTTTTTATATTATGTCATTCGACAGTATTCAAAGATTTATTTCGCTTTAGTACTTTTATTTTGTAGCATTGTGTATATTTATGCTATATTAAATAAGAGATGAACCTTATTTTTGGGAATAAAATCAATTTATTAATTTTGAATGCCTCATTAAAATATTTTTGCGTCATCGAGAGAGATAATAGCACATTTTCATAATTAATCAATACAATTTACATGAGTAGTAAGTTACAAGTTTTTTTAGTCCGCATGACTATGATAGAGTTTCAAATGTCTATGTTTCAGGGATGTCAGACTTGGTTTCCATCTCCATCCAGCAATATGTAGGTTCCTGACTTTATTTTTTATTTAACTTTCCAAGTAATTTTTATTACGTATGTTGAAATATTCTCATCACTTTATTCCTTGGTTCGAAACTCCTGGCCCGCACTTTGAATCATATTTACTCCTTATTAGTGCCTTATACTACTCTGATCGAAATTGTGCGTTTATCATTCTTTCTTCGATTAAGTTGACCACCAGTCTCTTGTTTGGATTATTATTTTCTTCATTGTATGTTGCAATCTGTAGAAAAATGTAGATATTTATATTGTTACTACTGTCACTATACCATATACCATGATAAATGATGTTTTTTCCGTGCCACTTATTGGTGTTGTTTGGTACAACCATAAAATGTCTTTTAGGTTCTTCAGAAAACTCATGTTGCTTCATCCATCATCTATTTATGCTTTCAATTATTGTTTCATTAGTCACTTAGACTTTCCAGTTTTCTTGAGGATGAAAAAAGAAAAGAATATTTGTTTAATTTTTTTATATATGCATTTTTGTGTGATACTGTCATTTTTAACTGTTATCCAATTATCGGTGGTAATATATCTTGGAGGACTATACCTACAATATATACTCACTTTTAGAAAGGAAATTAGCTATGCTACCATTAATTGTTGTACTGCCTTTACCCATTTAGAAAAGTAGTCATCAAGAATGGTCACACGATGTCCACACCCCATCTATCGAACGTGAAGGACTCTGTTATTATTTCCAGTAATACTATTGGAACTTGGATTGAATTTACAAAGACTTAGCATGTATCACATGTCCTCACTTTCTTCTTTATGTCCTTCAGAATTGTTGGCCAGTAATAACCTTGTACCGCTATTATTTAAATTAATACTTCATATCTGTAATGAGTCTCTCCTTCTCCCTCATGTAACTCTTCCATTATGAAGATTACTTCGTTCATGCTTAAACATCATAACCAGGGTTGTGATAGTCTTTTTTTGTACAATATATATGTTTTCCATACATATATTTTTAATATCATCCTTATGTTTCTTGCCTCCCTGATGTCTTAAGGTTGTATGCCTTGTACAAGGAAATATTTTTATTGACATTCGCTAGTCTTCCTCATCTTCTTCTTATTCGATTTTCATTACCCCTTCAGACTTGAATAATAAAAAGGAAATAGTTTGGCAAAGTGATTGATGATTTTTCTTGTAATATTATGTGTGGTATTGAGGATGTACATACCGCAGAAACCAACGCATTGGTGATTACATTTTGTGTATTTGGCACTTTTTTGAATTTGATATGCTCAAATTGAAAGGCAAAATACTATTGTTCCTTTAGGTATTGAATACTGTTATTCTTTTTTACTTCTGAGTGACGTGTCATTTTGCTAACTACTAATTGAGAGTCGGTTAGAAGTATTACCTAATCTGCTTTACAAATTTTTACCAACAAAAGTCATGCAATAGCAACCTCATATTCTACTTCATTATTTGATGTTGAGAATATAAACTGAATGCATTGGTTTAAAATATCAAAAGTTAAGTAGAAAAGTGGTATCTTTACCCCCAAACTTTGATTTTTTACTTTCTTCATTGTTTCTGACTCTTTGTGTATTTTCTGAATTATCATTTATGACGATCAACCTTTTGGATTGAAATACTGTTAATATGTCAGCTAATGATTGGGGATTTTATTGTTGTTCTAGGTTTGAAATTGATATCATAATCCCTTAATTCTACTGATAAATTAGTTAATTTCCCCTAGACGTTTAGCTTTGCAATATTTTCTTAGGAGGAAAGAGGTTTGCACAATTATAGTGTGTTCTTGAAAACACGGTCTCTTTTTTTAGTCGCCACAACCAATTTTAGATCTAGTTTTTTTTAATTGAAAATATTTAGTTTCTCCTGGTGATAGAGATTTACTTAGATATTATACGACTTTAGATTTCATTCTTTCCTTCCTAATTAAGACTGCACTGACTGCATAATCTGATACTTCCAAATACATGTACAAAGTTTCTCCTTTCTTTGGCTTCGTTAATACCTCGAGTGATGCCAATAAATTTTTGAATTCGTTGAATGTATTTTCACACTATAGTCCACTAGAACTTTCCTTTTCCTTTCAATACATAGATAAAAGATTGAAATTTATCTTAAGATTGTGACATAAACCAGTTTAGTGCAGTTAATTCTCCCATTAGTATTTGGACTTCTTCTAGATTCTTCGATGCCTTTATTGATGCTAGGTTAGTGGGTTGGGTTGGACTGCTTGGATTTCTCTCTCGCTTGCCATGTATCTTAGAAATTTCCCCGAATGAACTCCGAAGGTGCATTTTTGGGGGTTTATTTTGAGATTTACGTGTCTAAGGTTAGTGAATGTTTTACAAGATCTGCCAGATGGTCTTTCTTATGTAGGCTTGTTACTAACATGTCATCGATATTTTCATGTAGTATATCTAATTTTTAAATATTTTATTGACCAATCTTTGGTAGGTTGCTCTGAGATTCTTTAATTTGAAGAGTATTACTTTTTAGCAATGTAGCCCTATTTTAGTGATCAAAGTCGTGTGTTCTTGGTTTTTTTCTTTCACTTGGATTTTTATTATATCATGCGAAATAATTTATATAGGATTTTATTGCTTGATGTCACGTCAACAAGCTGGTCAATTTTTTATAGTGAAAACGGGTCCTTCAAGCATGTTTTGTTTAAGTACATGAATTCCACGCACATTCTCCACCTCTGATTTTTTACTTTTGATCAAAAAATGATTAATTGTCCACATTGGGCAGTGGAACTCTCTTATGTGTGCCATAGTCGCCAATCTTTTTATCTCGATGATTATCGTCACATTTTTTTTGTTGAAAATAAGATCTTATTTTTTGTATCATCGGTCTGAAATTATTATAGATATTTAACTAGTGACATATGACCTTGGCCAGGACTCCTGTTACACCGTGTGTACTCCAAAAACAATCTAAGTTATTTTTCAAACAAAAAAATGTGTACTTGAGTCATTGGTATGTTTATGTCAATCTTTACGAATTTTCCATAATAACTTCCTTCGTTTGTTCTCCCGGATGAACAAATCGAGGGCCTTATTTGAATCATCTACTTCCTCCAAGATGAACCTTTAACTCTCTAATTGTTATGCTTTGAGAGCCATGGATGCTACATATCATTTCATGCTTGTTTTTTAGGTTTCCCTTTATTACGGTCACTTTATCGTTACAAGATATCTTATACAATTGATATACTATATAAACTACATCATGTATCTGTTCCAGGCATGATCAGCCCAAGATTATATTGTGTAGGAATGATGCACCTACTACCATATATAGATATGTTATATTTTTGCATAATTTTTGTTTTCCATCAGCCACATCCAAAGTTAATTCCCCCAAAATTATTGCGTTTATAACTGTGAATCCTGTCAGGACTGTATGAATTTGGATCAAGACTTGTGCTCAACTCATTCTTTCACATGTTCTTTGGTATAGGATATTTTCCAAAATGCATAATAATTCATCAGTGTCTTGAACCAATTCTACTGTTATCAGTATTGGATCACTGTGATGAGAAGTTACTTCTCTTACATCATGATCTCTTATTTGATCTTTTTGTTATTCTAGAGTATATATCTCTTCCAACTGGTTTATGACATTTGTATCGAGTACGTGTTAAGTTGTTGTCGAGGCTTGTGCTGAGGCATTACATGATCCTTTTCCATGTTCCTCCCTTGATTTCTTTTGAACAAACTCTTTGAATTTTCCTTCATCTTCAAGACTTTGATTCGATGATGCAAAGCCTAACAATCTTTAGTAAAGTGACCTATCTCACCGTGGAACTTACAATATTTGATTTTGTTTATGTTCTCATTTTACCCGAACAACTTTCCAGGTTGAATGTACTTGATAGAGTCCTTTGTTGTTTCATAGATTGTCGCTGACGATTCTGTCAATTTTATGGATGGTTCTCTCGACGATCGATCTGTTATCCTAGTAATTCTGATATTGTAGTTACCTTTCAGTTTTACTTTTTGGTATTAATTGGGATTTGGTTTAGCCAAAGTCGAAGCATCATTATTTCTTAGCTCTACGTATTTTATGCTTACTTGTGCCACAATATCGATCTTGATGGATAAAAGGCCTTCGACTAGATTGTCAGCATTTCATATATATGTTTCTCTGGCTACCTCGTCCTTTTTGATGAACCACTACATATGGGCCAACAGATCTACAAAATTTAATGCGTTCTTTTTCATGATCGCTTCAGATAGAGTTCATTCTTTAACCTCTTGTCTGAACGCCTCCAAAAATTATGGCAATTTTATTGCTTTGATTTTGTTTCAACAAATTTTTGTATAGTCTCTCGAACTCTCGTTGTCTTTTTTGTTTTCAGTGAACAATGTAGTCCCCATATCATTTGATTTATTTCGATCATACAAATTGATATTTAAATTTTACTTAAAGTATCTTGTAGTTATTTACAGTCTGGTGGGAGACTATTGAACAACTGCATTGTTGTTTTCCTTAGGCTCATGGCAAATTCTCGGAATTTGATTTCATCATCCTCTCCATATCGCAGTATCTCACTGTTAAATTATTGGATACTGTATTCCAGGTCTCTTTTACCATTATATTTGTCCATTTTGTGATCATCATAATGTTGTGGCCTGACTCGATATAACGTTTCTATGCTAGTATAAATTTATCATTTGTTTAAGGTTTTTCATCCTCATAAAAATCATTTATACCAACCATGATCGGGTAAGCCACTTTGAGCCATTTGTTTTAATTTTTTCCTTCGGTCTTTTCACCCGGTTGTATGGATTTGGTTGTACATATCCTATTTGATATGATGGAACATCATCTAGACACATTGTATTATTTCTACCATTGGATAAAATTTGGTGTATATCCAGTGACTCATTTTACATTTTGGGTCATTCATGGTTGAGAAATTTGGTCAGGATAATTAAATTGTACATGGTTTGGTTATGAATAATAACATGGTGGAAGCATAAAGTCTTGTGGTGGCGGGACGTATCCCGGCATTGCCCCCATGATCGACACCATTCCCACATCCTTGATTTGCTGGATAATCAGGTTTTCCTTTCATGTTTCCACTTTTGGTTCCAAACTACTCATTTCCCTTATAGTATAATTGGATGTTAGAGTTCTGCTCCTTCTTCTTTTCATATGGAGCTTTCGTCGCCTCCAATCTCTATAATTGGATCTTCGTCCAAAGTTTTCATTTTCGTCTTCTCGTTATCCTCTCATTTCCTTCTTATTTTTGGAGATTCTCCTTCATACCCATGCTGTAACATTTTTAGAGTAACATCATCACATTCCTCTTCATCCCCCATGTCGACTATATGGATAACAGGCTTAAGTCTGTGAGCTTGTGATAAGAGTTGCTCCTACAAATGCAAAAAATCTCTTGTTTGTTCATTTCTCAATTGTTGAGCCAGTCACTCGATCTCAGTTGGTGATGGCATCTCCTAGTCTTGTTCACTTGGTATCACTTCGATTGCATAGGAGTTCGGTTGTTCATTCGGCAGAAGTTCTATCTCGATCCTTTATCGGCTGATAAATTAGCGTTAAAGATCACGTCAGACATCTTTCATGTTGGATTTTTAGATTACTTTGTTCTTAATGGACACAAAATTCATTAATTCCCTCTGACGATCCCAGTTAATGTTAATGTTTTGTGATCGCTAGGTTCAGCTGAAACGGAGACTGATTTACGAATAAACCGAATAAATATTTAAAAACAAAATAAAATATAAAATTTATCAATTTAAATGTTTAGATAAAATTATATGTCATTAGTTCGGACTTGACTAACTACATTATTATCACCTAATTAATAAAATGGTAAAAAAAATCAGTTTCTTTTACGTGAAAACCAAAATATATCTATAAACAAAAATTTCCAAAATACATGTCTTTTATTATTGATCTACAAACAAATTATCTAGGTATAATAAGTTTCTGAATTTTTGTATAAGAGACGCTTCGGTCATTTATCCTGTTAGTTCCAATACCAGACAAACCTAACAATATTTATATACTAATCGGACCCTTAAATATAAAAAAGGATTAATAGCTAGATTTAACCTTCTTAGCATTGGCCACCAAACCAAAACATATTTATTTATTATAATTGGACCCTTAAACTTGGGACCAGCCCAAATTGGCCGTATTCAGACCGACTACAACTTAAAGATAACAAAATGGTGATTATAGTTTAAATATGCGCAGATACTTGTTTGGTAATATGACTAAAATGGTGATTTATAGTTTAAATATGTGCAGATATTTGTTTGGTAATATGACTAAAAGATACGAAAAAAAAGTCATCATATTTTTTATTTTTTTTTATGTTTAAAAAAAAAATATCACTTGTTTTTATGATCTTGTCTTTATTTTACATTCTAATTTATAACATGATATCATAACCATTATGAAATCTTTATATCAACAAACACATGATTAAGCAAATTCAATCATATATCAACAAACATATATGATTTAGCTTCTAAAATTAAACTCTAAAAACAAAAAAAAAAATCAAATTCAAGATTACTCATGGAAGAGGAACATACCCAAACCAAAGATTTAATATCGGAGAACATCACCCAATCAACCAACAAAGTAATTTAATCTTGTTTTTTTAGTTTTACATTCATGTGATTAAAAAATCCGTGTTAAAAAAACATATTTTCGAAAATCTCGATTTGTGCAGGTTTTAGCAGAAAACAACTAATTCTGAGACAGCAGATAGGAATCAGTTGTTTTTTTTATATATATAAAAAATTAGGTGTTTCAATAAATAATGCTGCATTTTTAAGTGTTGTTTTTTTAGATAACGAATGATTTCTACCTTAGAAGAATTCGAGAAAAACTGTCGTTACTTTTCAAGATTAGAAGAGAAATCGAATAGGTGGTTAGGGTTTGTTATTTTTCAAGATTTGAAGAGAAATATAAAAATGAGGCTGATTTTATAGTGGCTAGACTAGGTTAGGTTTAGGGTTTATGGGTGATTAATGGTGAGAAGCTTATATGGTTGGTTGGGTGTGCAGAAGTTAGTAAGATTGAAGATAGTTTAGATAAGGTGGGAGATAGTTGAGATTGTGGTAGAAGTCGATGGATTTGCTGGAGAGTGAATGAGTTTTGGGATAAAAAAAAGAAAGGTAAATATGTTATTTCCTTTATGGAGGAAATAACAAAGTGGAGATTTTATTTATTTATGAGAGAAATAAAATATTTGATGGAGGAAATAGCTTCACCCAACGTTTTATTATTGGTAACATAATTGAAGTTAAACATCACTGATTTAAACTGTTGCGTATTTTGTTATAATACGAATTGAAGCATCATCAGAAATCCATCGACTAAGCATATGAAAAATTTGAACTTACCATTTTTGACTTAATCCTAGAAATAATGAAATCGACTAGAATAATTACGTCTCAATGAATACAAAATTTATTCACCGGTTAATGGATTTGAATCCATGTAGAACTGAAGGAGAGGAACTTGGATTTAAACCGCTGAGTTTAAGCCCGATTGATTTCTATCATTTCACAAATCCAAACCTTCAGTTCAGGGATTTAGTTCTTCAATATGTGAGCCTTACATTTACGAATTTACTTATAATTTATATTTTGTTTGACTATAATAATAATAGCACGAGTAACTCTTATTTATCATACTCATGCCTTATCATTTTCTAAAAATTAAATTAAATCAATAATTATTTAATTTATTTTAATCAATAATTATATAAAAAATATATTATAGAAATGATGGGAATTTGATAACCGTACTTGAATATATTTACTAATTAAAAAAAGTTATAAAAGATATAGCAAACCAAATAGAAATACTCTCTCCTCTCCTCTATGATCCAATGGTATAATTTTAGAGTCTCCAGCACATTGATCTCCTCTCTGGCTGCAAAGCCAGAGCCTCCTACCTCCATGATCCAATGAAAATCCTGCTTCATCTCACCCCAACACCCTTGTGCAAACAGTTTAAGGAGGACTCTTGGAAAATATGGCCTCTTCAATTGTCTGATGGGGCTCTCACCCACCTGGCTCCCTTGGCTAGGTTGGTTAAAGATTCCTCCAATCCACCAGACTCTCTTGAGACCTCATTCTGGTGGGCCTCATCAGTTCTTTCTCCTCGAGATAACCACCTCCAATCCGAGCCTCCAAAGTCTGATGGAATCGAATCTTCTTATCTCTCCCTTTCTGGAATTGTGACACCATACCCAGTCCAACTAATCCTCTATATTCCTATCTTTCTACCCTCTGTGCATCTCGCTAAACCTTGCATCCTATCAGTCTTTCAATCAGCCAACCACCCTGCCCCAAACCTGACTCTAAACACTCCACTTTTTTGGACCATAGAGCACCTCCTTCAAGCCTATTGTTCAACCCTCAATCCTATACCTTTTCACCCTATTCACAGCAGTTACTTTGCTGATGCCCCTACCTTCTGGTCTGCCTGGTTTGGTTGGTGCAACTGGATTTACAAACCCAGTTTGCCCAACGGTCATATTGTCTCTTCTGGTTCATTACCCAAAACCTCCAAGATACCCCCTCTCTCTCTCTCTCCTTTTGGGTATTATGTCCAAACAAATTTCCTAAGTTGCCTTCCTCTTTCCTACTTATTTCTTCTCTATTGTCTAAGACTGAATCCCTAGACACTCTTCCTTCCTCCAGGGTAGCCTTCCCCGACCCTTCCCATCAGCCTGCCCCTATCTATATCAGCCTTCTCTTGCTCTGTTCGAGCAGTCCTGAAGACATGTCTTTCTCTCTGCTCCCATCCCAGCCCCATGTGCTTGTCTGGATCACTAGTCAAACTCAAACCCTAGGTCAATCCTCACCTTAGCTCTCTGACCTAATCCTCCTAACTACAACAACACCCAATCACTCTCTCTAAAACCAATTCATCTTCACTCTCAAGACTCAACACAAACTACTACCCACTACCATTCTACTAAAAAAAGCCACTTACCTCAAACCATGCTTCCCCGTGCATCTCCTTTACTCAGACCAGCCAAACCCACAGGCTCACCTGGCTCCTTCTCACCTCGCCGTATCCAGACCATCTCCTGTGCCCTGATCTTTATCCCCACCTCCATCTCGTTAAACCCAGCCTCCTCTGACCTCCCCAACTCCTCCAGTTATGTTCCTCCTCCTCTTTCCAGTAAGCCCGCTGATATAAGCCCCTCTCACGAGGCCTTTGTGAGGAGTGCCCTTGCCCTTGCCAAACACCACATGAAGTCTGAACAAGGACATATTATTTTCCAAGACAAGCCGGTCTTTGTGGCCTTGTCCTCTGCTCCCCCTGAGCTCCTGGTAACTGAAGGGCCCCCCTCAATCTTGTTCTCTACATCTACAAGTACCAATCTGCCGGCAACTGCCCACCTGAATCCTTCTCCGGGGAATGGCCTTCCTAGTTCCCTAGGACTATACCAAAATCTTGTATCAGCAGTGGCTGGCAGCCACCTTGAAGCCCCCCCCCCCTTCTATTTTCTAGGATGCTTCGTCAAACCCTAAACCCCCTCCTCAACTCGATGGTACAACCTCAAACCTCATCTTTAAAGCCACCTCTGGAAACTTCCAACCGTCCCCGTCCTTGAACTAAGCCTTCTCTGGAAACCAAGGAGACCATCTGCTCAACTCGACTATCTCTCCTCCTCTGCTCGACTCGAATGCCTGGTATGGCTATGCCTCGTCCTCATTCTTCATTTCTGGATCTACCTCTCGAGCTCACCTGTTGGAATCTAGTACATAAACCGATTCCCCAGTCCAATTGCACCAAAGACGAGCTTCCTCTGATTATTGGCTTCAATCCGATGAAGTTGGATGGTGATGAATTTGTCATGGATGAATCTGCTTTGGGAGCTCCAAATTTATAGAAAGCTTGTCTCTCAGGTTAATTTCTTAACCAACTGAACAATCTCTCTTTTCGAAAAGCTAATGTTGAGTCCTTATGGGGGAAATATGGCCTCTTGGAATTCAAGCCTCTCCCTGAAGGTTACTTTCTGTTTAAATTTGGCTCGGAAGATTTGGCAAAAAAAGTTTTGGATGGGGCACCTTGGCATTTCAGTGGTAATCTGATGATTTTAAAAAATTGGGTCCCTCTCTCCCCCCTCATCAAAGACCCTCATACTGAGGTTCCAATTTGGGCCAAGGTCTACAACTTGCCTTTGGATTTATGGACAGCTGAAGGTTTCAACAAAATTGGTTCAGTCATTGGCACCCTTTTGTTTGTTGACCATCAGACTGAAAGGATGAACAAGCTGCATTTCGCTCGAATTTGCATTATGGTCTCGGCCGGATCTGATATCCGATCTGAGCTCACTTTCAAAATTAAGGGAAAATCTATCATGGTGAACTTTGAATACCAAGGCCTCCCTCCCCAATGCAAGAAATGCATGATTTTTTGTCACCTCACTCGGCATTGTATCAGGGGCCCCATGAAGGCCCCCACCTCGAGCACCCTTTTACTGAGTTCGGAGGAATCTGACCCTTCTGAGATGAAGCTGATTGCCCCGTTGCATGAGGACAAGATAATTGTGGAGAGGAGGTTGAGTCGCCTCCCAAGAGGATCCGCGCTGAGGACAAAGGGAAAAAGGCTATGTCCTCCGACAGGACCTTCGACTGATGCTCTGTAAGTCTACTTCTCTATGAATATAGCTTCTTGGAATGTGAGGGGTCTTAACGACCCTGTTAGACAAAAAGATGTTACTGACTTCATAATTAGTAATAGTATCTCCATTTTAATTCTTGTCGAAACAAAAGTTCATCATACTAAAGTAGATATCATCCTTAGACTCATGGCTCCTTTCTGGCATGTCCTCACCAACCATGACTCTCACCTTTTCGGAAGAATTTGGATTCTCTAGAATCCTGGTGTAATTTCAATCATTAAAATCTCCCAATATCCTTAATTCATCCATTGTTCTGCCAGATGCCACAATTTCAACGCCTCATTTAGATTCACTGTTATCTATGCTTTTAACGAGGCTAAGGACCGTACCCCTCTCTGGAATGATCTAATAACCATTTCCAAGACCAAACAAGGCATTCCTTAGACTGCTTTGGGTGATTTTAATGTCATTCGCCATCCTGATGAGCGAATTGGTTCTTCCAAAAACTGGTCTACCACAATTGATGAATTCAACAATTGTTGTTACCTCTCCAAGCTCTGTGACCTTAGATATACTGGATTCAATTTCTCATGGATAAACAAGAAACCTTTCCACCCTATCCTCTCTAAGTTGGACTGTGTCTTAGTCAACCCTGACTGGGACACCCTGTTCCCTATGTCTTTTTCCCATTTTGGATTTCTCCGCTCTTCTGACCACACCACGGTCACCCTTAACCTTGGTCTACCCAGACCTCGGAGAAAGAAACCTTTCAAGTTTTTCAACATGTGGCAATCCCACCCCTTTTTCAAAAGTATTGTCTCCAACAACTGGCAACTCCTGATCCAATCTAGTGGAATGAGTTGTGTCACTAAAAAACTCAACCGCCTCCAGCTTGTCTTAGCGAATCTCAACCGCAAGGAGTATAGTGATATTAGTACAAGGGTTACTAATGCTCAAAATGCTCTATTTCTCGCCCAAACCGCCCTGGCCAAAGATCCCCTCAACTCCACTTTGGTCTCCAAAGAAGTTGAGGCTTCGTCTCAATTCATTTTTTTAGTCGGGCCGAAGAGTCTTTCCTCAAGAAAAAATCTAGAGAAAACTGGATCAAGCTTGGAGACAGAAACACAAAATTCTTCCACAACAATATTAAAAACCGTCTCCTCCGCAATTAATTTGTTTCTATCAACAATGACCGGGGGATTTCTGTCTCCTCTCCTATAACCATCTCGAAAGTCTTTGTTAGTTATTTCGAAAAAACAATTGGCTCTCATCACACATCCAACTATATATCTATAATCATTCGACAACATCTGTGTTGACGAATTATTTCTAACTTACCTCTCATAATAATTGTTCTAATTAATATGAGTAAAAAAAATCATATCAAATCTACGTCTTATACTATTTAACAATATAACAATTCTTACTCCACTTCAAAATTATCATCATTCAAACATTAATATATTTAAACCTTTAAAGTCTGAATATATATAAAAACAATAATTTTTCCGGTTTTGTTCACTTCACTAATCTATCTAAAGCTTAAAAATTAAAAATTATTGAGAAATAATAAGTTTTCAAAATCTTATATCAATTTATGACTATAATCTAACGATTCGGTTATTTATTCTTTCAGTACCAACAAACCAAACCATATTTATTATTATAATTGGACCCTTAAACATAGAAAATTAATAGTTAAATTTAGCCTTCTTAGCAATTGTCACCAAACCAAAACATATTTATTTATTATAATCGGACCCTTAAACTTGGGACCAGACCAGATTAGCTGTATTCAGACCGACAGAGGTGTACAAGTTAAAGATAATCAAATGGTGATTATAGTTTAAATATGTACAGATTCTTGTTTGGCAGCATGACTAAAATATAGGGAAAACAGTTAATTATAACAAAAGATGGAATTACTTTTTACTTTGTTACTTTTATGCATGAGAGTTGAGAGTAGGGTAATTCAAAAAGAAAAGACTTATGTTTTCTTCTCTACTAGAAAATTCAGTTTTATCTTTTTTATAAATATAAACATTATTTTGTATTTTTAACTTTTTTTGGTTAAATTTTTGGTATCCGTTCTCGTTAAGTTTGTATCTTAGTTTGACGAAAGTCGGTAATCAAACCATTTTGAGATTTAAAAAAATGACAAGAGTGATAGAAGTGAACCCACCCAACTTAGATATATTCCGTTCAGTGAAGGGGTTGAACAAAGAGTTGGTATGGAAGAACTTGTAGTTGCGATGAGATATTTGTTTTCTCTATGTGCGAAACTATCCTTCCACCAACATCCAATGGTAATTTCACTTCAAATAGTGACATGGTTTTTAACGTTTCATGTCCAATGGGTTATGAAGCTTTCACTTCTTCTTATTTTATTCTTTCGAATAATCGGAATACTAAGGTTATTGCTCAATTTTGTATATTGGTCGGGTATATGTGTTCGCCTATTCATTTTCATCTTTTGGAGCTAGTAAGTCGTCAAATGGATTTTGGTTTTGAGGTTATTATCTATCTTATTTTCCTTCGCTTTATTGTCTTTTTTCGACTTATGGTTTTTTTTCTTTGTTTGTAGTTTGTTTTAAACGGGTGGCTCATGTGTCATCACGTCCAAGTAAATCATTTGGATTAGTTATGAGATCTTCGGGTTCTTTTGAATGGTACTTACTCCTCGATAGATGAACGATTTGATTTAAGAGATGCTCTCTTATCTAGTGTCAAGAAGTAAAATTGATTGCAAATGATGCTTAATAAAAGCCTAAAGAATGAAAGTCTTCCTTTCACTTAAAGTCTCATACTGATACTTTAAGAAATAAATATCTTGCTTTATCGCAATCAAAATCAAATTTATTGACCCCTCAACCAGAAGTTTCTACTTTGGAATATGTGCAAACAAATTTTTATAATTTTCTTGCAAATGTAAAATCTGAAGCAAATGTTGCTTCTTCGATGTTTAAAGAGGTTAAAAAATGTTAGTCTTCTTTATCAACCATGTATATTTTTGTTTGTAACCGAAGGATATTATTGCAGTTTATAATTTTGTAACCCTATTTTTTTTGTCAGGGTTAAGCATAATGCAGATCAGATTGCGTCTGACTGTTTTAAAGATGGAGAGGGGAGTGATTTACGTATGTATGTGTCTGAGGCAGATTGTAACCTTGTAACTGATGCTGTTACATCACCGCCTTAGGCTTCTCCTTGAATTTTATATATAATTTGTATCTTTTTCATTTTCGTGTTTATTTTTTCCTTTATTGTAATCAAAATTTAGCAATATACTTTTGTAAGTCTTTTTTTGCGAGTACTCTTTTAGATTTTTTGTGGACGAATCTTCATGTCTATGATGCATCTTATATTCTCTATTTTTCTACTGACTGATCAAGTACAGTATGTCTAGAATTAAATATTTTAAACAACATGGTTCTTTACTTGGAATTTTCTAGAATTTGCCAAGTATATCCAAGGTGCATGACTCCCTCATAAGGGTTTTTCTTTCTTTGTAAGCAAATGTATCTTTTTACTGCGGATTAACTCTTGGTTATCATCTTTTTGTTATTATCTTTTGTTAAGATTAATGATTTTTTTTATCATTGGAAGCATGTTCATTTTTTATAACGAAGTTCAATTTTCTTCTTAAACATTTTATTTATAGAATTTATTTTATTTTTTAGACTCTATTTTGTCTAAGTTGTTTCGAGATATTTATTCCCTTAGGCATATTCTTTGGCATTCATAGCCCGGTGGTGTATTTTGGCTTTACTATTATTTTTAATATTATGTCATTTGAAATTATTTAAAAAATTTATTTCACTTTAGTACTTTTATTTTGTAGCATTGTGTATTATTTATGCTATATTAAATAAGAGATGAAACTTATTTTTTAGAATAAAATCATTTTATTAATTTCGAATGCCTCATTAAAATATTTTCGCGTCATCGAGAGAGATAATAGCACATTTTCATAATTAATCAATACGATTTACATTAGTAGTTAGTTACAAGTTTTATTTAGTCCACATGACTATGATAGAGTTTCAAATGTCTATGTTTTAGGGATGTCAGACTTGGTTTCCATCTCCATCCAGCAACGTCTAGGTTCCTGGCTTTATTTTTTATTTAACTTTCCAAGTATTTTTTATTATGTATGTTGAAATAATATTCTCATCACTTTATTCCCTGGTTCGAAACTCTTGGCCCGTACTTTGGAATCATATTTATTCCTCATTAGTGCCTTATACTGCTCTCATCAAAATTGTGCGTTTATCATTCTTTCTTCGATTAAGCTGACCACATAATGTAGCCTAGAAAGTCCAAACACAAACTTTTTTATTTATTTTTTTATTCAAATATCTTATATTATTCAAATCAAATCTAATTATATTAACATTTGATTTTATTTTATTTTATAATATTTATTTTAATTCCTTGTATTCTAATTTAGGGTTTTGAGAAGCTCTTATATAAAGTCCCATATACCTTAAGTTATTTTAAGTTTTAGGAATAATATATACTTTTATCTCTGAAAATTTCAATCTTTGTTACCCTTAGATTAGGGTTTCATCATGTTACCCTTGAATTAGGATTACATCTATCGTTGCTTCTTCTTCTATTTCCGCTGCACAATCAGTTTGGTATCAGAGCTTTAGTTCCTGCTATGGGGAAGCATGTTTCTAAAGCTTGACTCTTCTCATTCAAGGTTTAAAAAGAGAACAACACACGTGGTTATGAAGATCGGAAAGATCGTTTGAGTACGAGGGGACATACCAGCCGTTTCAATAACGATCGTATTGACCGGTTACCGAAGGAGTTTAAATTGGCTACCAATCGTCGAATCAAGGTAAAACTTGTTTATCGAGATGCTGTCTCAAGCTATGAAGAGGTTTTCAGAACCAAGTTTTTTCATCAACTAGACATGGGGATGTTGTCTTCGGGCTATGAAAAGGTTTTCGAAACCATTTTTTATCAACTAGATGACGTCAATGTGAGTTTGAATAAGGAACACTCGATATGCATTTATATTATTCGGATAAGGCCAACAATTATAATTCCCAATGTAACAATTGAAAAAAATAAAATAAAAATAATTTTGGTTGTTGATGGTGATGGTGCTGTGAATTCGAGGACAAATTCTTGTCAACCAGGGAGAGGATGATGTAGCCCAGAAAGTCCAAACACAAACCTTTTTTATTTTATTTATTTTATTCAAATATCTTATATTATTCAAATCAAATCTAATTATATTAAGATTTTATTTGATTTTGTTTTCTAATATTTATTTTATTTCCTTGTATTCAAATTTAGGGTTTTGAGAAGCTCTTATATAAAGCCTCATATGCCTTAAGTTATTTTAAGTTTTTGGAATGATATATACTTTTATCTCTGAAAATTTCAATCTTTGTTACCCTTAGATTAGGGTTTCATCATGTTACCCTTGAATTAGGGTTTCATCTATTGTTGCTTCTTCTTCTATTTCTACCGCGCCATCACCACCACTCTCTTGTTTTGATTAATATTTACTTCATTGTATGTTGCGATTTGCAGGACAATGTAGATATTTATATTGGTACTAATGTCATTATACCATATACCATGATAAATGATGTTTTTTTCGTGCCACTAATTGGTGCTGTTTGGTACAACCACAAAATATCTTTTAGGTTCTTCGGAAAACTCATATTGCTTCATCCATCATCTATTTATGCTTTCAATTATTGTTTCATTAGTCACTTAGACTTTCCAGTTTGCTTGAGGACGAAACAATAAAAGAATATTTGTTTAATTCCTTTATATATGCATTTTTGTGTGACACTGTCATTTTTCAACTATTTTCTATTATCGATGGTGATAAATCTTGGGGGACCATACCCGTATTATCAAGCGCATTCCACATTAGTTCGAACAACATTCCCTCTTAAAAGTTTGTTGCAAAGACTGGATATCTCGGGAAGAATGACAAAATGGTCGGTCGAATTAGGAGATTTTGACATAGCATTTGAGCCTCGGACAGCTATTAAGGCTCAATCCTTAGCAGATTTTTTAGTTGAATTTCATTTGAAGCGGTCATGTATAGAGATTGATGACCAACAAGGAGAGCATGAGTGGCTACTTCGAATAGATGGAGGGTCGAATGTTTCTGGAAGTGGAGCTGGAGTATAGTTAATTTCCCTAGATGGGATATCAATATTTTAGGCTATACATTTTGGTTTTAAAGCAACAAATAATGAGGCAGAATATGAAGTGGCGTTAGCAGGGTTGAGGCTGGCTCAGATATGTGGGGCAAAAAGGGTTAAGTTGTTGAGTGATTAACAACTTATCATTAACCATGCATTAGGAGAATCAGAAGCAAGAAATGATCATTTAGTCAAATACTTGAAGGCATTGAAAGACTTGGCT
The DNA here is from genome assembly GCA_036936605.1 of Limnanthes douglasii subsp. nivea. Taxonomy (NCBI): domain Eukaryota; kingdom Viridiplantae; phylum Streptophyta; class Magnoliopsida; order Brassicales; family Limnanthaceae; genus Limnanthes; species Limnanthes douglasii. The sequence continues at coordinate 289,647,542 of JAUPFV010000005.1, forward strand.
TTTGTTTTTGATGAAGTTAACTATGAGCATGTTCGACGAGAAGCAAATTTTATTCCTGATTCCTTAGCGGATGTTTCGTGTTCATAAAATTATCCTTGGGTAATAACTCAAGAATGTCCTTCGATTACAAGAGATGCATAGCAATTGATGATAATAGATGAGGAAAATAATGTTATTGTGGATGATTGAAGGTTGGAAATTGTTGAATTTTTAGAAAATGATATTTTACTAGCGGATAAGTCAGAGGAAAGAAAAATATGTTTCAAGTCCCATGGTTATATTTTCTTAGGAAGAGTTTTGTACAAGAAATCACTAAGTAGGCCTTTGCTCAGATGTTTGGCAAAAGATGAGTCGCAAATGATTTTATCAGAGTTACATGACGGAGAAGGATCTGCGCACTGTGGCTATAAAGCGTTGATTCGAAGGGTATTTCTAGCTTGCTATTATTGGCCGACTATATCAAGGGATGCTAAAGAGTTGGTGAAAATGTGTGATACATGTCAGAGGTATGCTAATATAATTCATAAACCAGGAGTCCTTCTTGAAAGTATTTACGAAGCCTTGACTTTCGACCGATGGGGAATTGATTTGGTTGGCCCTTTTCCAATGGAAACTGGGGAAGACAAACAATTATAGTGGCGGTTGATTATTTTTCTAAGTGGGTGGAAGCAGAGCCTTTAGCAGGAATAATGGCGAAGGATGTCATCAAGTTTATAGTTTCGAACATTTGTTGTCGGTTTGGAGTACCAATGAATATTACAACATATAATGGACCCCAATTTGATAATAAAGAGTTAAAAAAAATTGTACTGCGAAGGGCATACAACAATTTTTTTCTGTTCCTTTTCATCCGCAAACTAACGGGCAGGTGGAGGTTACTAATAGAACGATCCTTGACGGTTTAAAGAAAAATTTGGAAGGGAAAGCTGGAAAGTGGCCAGATTATTTACAGGAAGTTCTTTGGGCTTACAGAATAACTCTGCGAACAGTGACATCGGAATTTCCGTTTGCTTTAGTTTACGGAATGGATGCGGTGGTCCCCTCAGAATTTGTTTTCCTATCATATCATGTGTCAGCATACACAGAGGAGCTAAATGATCAATGTAGAGCAATAGAAATTGATCTGGTGGAAGAAAAAAGAAGGCGAACGTTAATGAAAAGTAGATACGCACCACGAGTAAAGTAAAGAGAATTTAAAGTAGGAGATAAAGTGCTACGAAAGATTTTTCTTCACACTAAGGAAAGAAGCCTTGGAAATTGGGTCCAAACTGGGAAGGCCCTTATGAGGTAACACAGAAAGTGAAACTGGGAACATATCGATTGAAGGATAAAGAATGAAGAAGCCTCAAGCATCCTTGGAACATAGAACATCTGAAGCTGTATCTTGAGTAAGAACGAAAATGTTGTTGTTTTATTTGTCTTTTATGATTTTTCTTTGTAAGATAGCGAAGGCACACTCTTTCCTACCCTGATAGGAACATGAAGGTTTTAACGAGGTATCGTTATTAGCTGATAAATACATGTTAAATTTTGCCTCAAAATTTTGTTTCTGAGTTTAGCAAGCTACGCTCAGTTCAAAAGATGATCAACGATTATTGTCAATTGCTAGCACACAACTATTATCACGTTTGACTAAAATCAGCATAGAACTATTATCATGTCCAGCAAAATTTGTCATGAAACTATTATTATATCCAACAAAAGTTGGCATACAACTATTAGTATATCCAACGAAAGTTGGCATACAATTATTATCATATCCAATGAAAATTTTCAGATTCCATAAACGTGGGTTTGCGAAGGATATAGCAAGCAAAGTTACAAAAAGTTGGATTAAATAAACACTCCTCGGAAAACATTTTGCAAAGGATATAGCAAGCAAAGTCATACAAAGTTGGATTAGTAAGCACTCCTCGGAAAACATGGGAGTATTCCAAAAGCCTCCTCGAAATTAATGAGGACTTGCACAAAAAAACACAAAATTAACTACTTAGAGCTTTTAGAGGAGGCACTGTCTTCAGAATCTGATGCTTCACTATCACTGACAACAATACCATATGGGATATTTTTTGGAGGGACAAGTTTCGAAAAACTACCCAACTCATAATTAGGGTAGCTTTCAGGGATTTCTGTGATTAACCCTGATCGGATGGTAGCATCCCTCGCATTCAGTTTGTCTACGCATTTAGATGCGTATGCCTCTGCAGCTGCGTCTTTTTCTTTCTCAAGATTCCTTAGGAGAAATCTTTTTTCTTCCACTATTCTTTCAAAATCTTCGAGGCAATATTTAAATCATGTCGATTATAGTTGATGTGCATTTTTGGGAGCTACAAGGAGTTTTTCTTGAGTATCAGTTTTATTTTTATAGAGGTCTATTTCTTCTTGGCAACATTTCTTCAGAAGTAGAACATAACTTTCTAAGGCAACCAATTTTTCAAAGATAGCGTCGGCCTGTTTTTCTAAAGTGGAATGTTGTTGTTTCATCTCTTCGAATTTTAAGGAAGCAAGTGAAGCTTTAAATTTGTAATGATTTTTCCTATCTTCCAAATGTTGCATATTTTTCCCCATTATGACCGAGGCATGAAGTATCCTTCGAACACTATGGGAGAAATCATCTCCATGAGGAACTTTGAAGAAGATTCTTGGAGAGCCCATTTCAGCAGAGTTGAAATTTGAGGATTCCCTAGTCAGTATGAATGTGTCAACAGCTTGTGGTGATTGACTTCAGGGTATGGGAAGATGGGCTAGCTTTGGAGGAGCATCATTGTTTGAAGGAAGATCGTTGTTCGAAGGAGGATCGTTGTTTGGAGGAGGACTTGGAGAAATATTAGGTGGACATTTTTGTGCTTCCCCAGAGTTGTCTCCATCTTGATCTCCGGTGTCCTCAGAGATCTCTTGAATAGGTTCCAAAATGACTTGTTTTTTCTTTGGCTTTTTTTCTTAATTGGATGGATAAGATTTTTTCGAGGAGGAGAAGTTGAGGTTTTGATTGAAATGATGTTTTTTTAGGAAGGGGTTTATTTTATTGAAATGATGTTTTCAGAGTTTGAGTTCTGATATTTTATTGATGCCTCTTCTTCAGAATTTTCTAGATGACTCTTTTCCCGAGAACGCTTTGGGAGGTAAATAACAATGTCTTTGGCTTCAAGACGTTCGATGACTTGTTTTTGAGAAGGAGGAGTCATCAGTTCTTTCAAAGATAGCCTATCTAAGGGGTTTAACATTCATAGTCGACTCTTGGCTAGGTTGGTGTTCATGAAGCATAGCCGAAATTTGTTTTCCCAAGCTTCTTTGGCCCACTCGTTGAGTTTGGTGAAATTTTTTGTAGCACTTTCCACAAAGTCAATATAAGGTTTAGAGATGCCAGTCATGGCTGCAAGGAAATTCGAGGAATGAATCTGTGATATAGTTGTACGAAGAGAATTAAAGTGTGAAATAGTTGAGAATGGTACCTTTGTTAGTCCATATGAGGGAAATCTTGTGAGGATTCGAGGGAGATGATTCAGAAACCGTCTCCCAGTATCTTGAGAAGAAAATGAATTGTTGCTTCCATTTTTTATTAACTTCAAGCAGATCTTTCACAACTTTTCCCCCCGGCCAAATGTTAGTGAATAGAATGGAAAAAATAGGGTTTTGTCTAAGCCCGACAGCCCAATAAGTTCTTCTAAGGAAAACTCATGACCAGAAATTCTTGAAGCCATGATACATACGATAAGCGTGTACCACATGTTTGGACCTGCTTGGGTGGGGCAGAGTTCAATTTTAGCAAAATATTCGATGAAAAAGATTCAAGGGGTACCTTAAACCCCAATTCATAACTTCTGTATATATGACTAGCTCGTCTTCTTTGACGGATAGAGGAGTTTTTCCTTCCACCAAAAATCTGATTGTAATGTATGATGAGATTCCCCATCGAATTCTCAACATAGTTTCTTCAGATGGCAGGAAACATTTATACTTAATGTTATGAAGTATCACCAGATGTTTGTTCTCTATACCTCGAATGTTATTACCGACAATAGAGCGGTACTCTAGAGGGAGTATGATATCACCTTTTGATTTGAGGGCGAGCCTTGAAGAAAGTGCCTTGGAATTTTCGAGGGAGTAGCAGACACTTGGCTTGAGGAGGCTAAGAAAGGACCACCGGATTTGCTCCCATCTGCTTTGGGAATTTATTTTTGGTTTGAGTTGGTGTTTTCATCTACTGCCGTTTTTCCTTTTAGTTTGAGGGCCTCGAATTTTGCTGATTGCACTTCTTCATCAGTGATTGTGACTCTGGAGGGTGTAAATCTAGGACTTCCTTGTCCTATAATCAAGGCAGTAACTGGTAATATGTACCAGAGCCTTCGGTATTTTGAGGTGGAGGTTGAGTATTAATATGAATCTAGATAGGAATTTGAGCTTCTAAGGGGGATCCTTTGGAACGTTTGTGCTCTTTGAAGTGTTTCTTATCTTTGTGATGTTTTTTTCTCTTGCAAAAAGAGTTGTTGTGGTGCTTATCCTTCCCCATAAATTCGAGGCTAGAATTAGGTTTTGAGTAGTTAGGATTGATGATTGCGAGCAAATGTCAAAGGGAATGACTGCAGAAGAACCTTCCGATGGAGGCTAGGCGCCGTAAAAAGTGGTTACATGAAGTTCTGGTATAGGTTCGACGTAGGTGCCACTGGCTAGTTTTTCCTCGAATGTTTGACTAATAAACAACCACTCTAGAATTCAACGAGTTTTCAGGGGCATAAGTTGGTTTCCTCTCTATAAATGTTTTTAGCAGAGCTCTCTCTAGGAATGGTGTGAAAGGTATGAAATTAGAAAGAGTTTTTATAGAGAAAATGTGGGCTTTTGAGAGGTTTGAGGCCCATGGATATTTACTTTTTTGCCTAGGGGTGTTACGGGTAAATAAGGTGCAAATGTTCTTTCTTGGGAAGTTTGAGAGATTGTTTAATAAACAATTGTTATGAAAGAAGGCGTGATGAAATGAGAATTGATAGAGGACATGACAAAGTTTTTGGGGAAGCGTGAGAATATTTATAAAATATTTACTTCTAGAATTTTATTTTTGATGACATCACTAAAGAAAAGACGAGAGACTGATTTATGGGATACAAAAGAGCATGCTTTCAAATTCGAGGAAGATTATTGAGAAGGTGATATTTGAAGGCGCATAATTTTTTCTTGTCTTTGCAATATTTTGGCAAAGATTGGGGGGGCTACATACATATAGATATTTGAGGTCATTATTTTTCGACGTACTGATTATTTTCGAAGAGGTATTTTTGAGGAGGTGTCTTCGAATAAAGATATTTTTAACGTATTGTTTATTTTCGAAGAGGTATTTTTAAGGAGGTGTCTGCGAAGAGGTAAAAATATTTTTTGACGTATTGATTATTTTTGAGGAGGAATCTTCGAGGAGAGGAATTTTCGAGGAATTATCTTCGAATAGGCATAGGTATTCTTCGAAAAGATGTTTCTAGAGGAGGTGTATTCAAAGAAATTAAGGACAAGTGAATGGGAATGTTCGAGGAGGTCTAGAAGTGAGAAGAAGTCCGAAGAGTACGTAACAGTCCTTGCCAAAAATATTTTTACAAGGACTGGGGGGGCTACTGATAAGGAAGAATAAAAGATGAGGGAGACAATTGCAAAGAAGAACTTTAATTTAGGAAATATTGTAAGATGTGTATTAGAAAATGACTAGTTAGAAACTAACAATAAAGTAAGGACTAAGTATGTAATTATTAGGTTGTTAAGCATGTGGGGGACATTGTTGTACTATAAAAGCACCCCCCAAGTCTCAGAAAGGGGGTGATTAATATTGAAATATATTTTCTCTTTCTAAAAGTGTAGAGTTTCTCTCTCTATAAACTAGTAACTAAGAAATCCTTAACACAAAATACTCCATCATAATTTTGTTTGACTCAGACTACTCCTCCAAAGTTTCTTACATCATCAATTCTTATCTTTCTTGCCTCCCTTATGTCTTAAGGTTGTATGCCTTGTACAAGGAAATGTTTTTATTGGCGTTCGCCAGTCATCCTCATCTTCTTCTCATTCAATTTCCATTATCCCTTCGGACCTGAACATTTGAAAAGAAATAGTTTGGAGAAGTGATTGATGACTTTTCTTGTAGTATTATGTATGGTATTTAGGATGTACATACCGCTGAAGCCAACGCATGGGTGATTACATTTTGTACATTTGGCACTTTTTTTGAATTTGATATGCTCAAATTGAGAGGCAAAACACTATAGTTCCATTAGGTATTGAATACTGTTATCCTTTTTTACTTATCAGTGACGTGTCATTTTGCTAACTATTAATTGAGAGTCAGTTAGAAGTATTACCTTTTCTGCTTTACAATTTTTTACCAACCAAAGTCCTTCAATAACAACCTCATATTCTACTTCATTATTTGATGTTGAGAATATGAACCAAATGGATTGGTTTAAAATATCAGCAGTTGGGTAGAGAAGTGGTATCTTTACCCCCAAACTTTGATTGTTACTTTCTTTATTGGTTTGGACTCTCTGTATATTTTCTGAATCATCATTTATGACGATCGAACTTTTGGATTGAAATATTGTTAATATGTCAGCTAATGATTAGGGATTTTATTGTTGTTCTAGGTTTGGAATTGATATCATAATCCTTTAATTCTACTGATTACTTAGTTAATTTCCACGAGATGTTTAGCTTTTGCAATATATTTCTTAGGGGGAAAGAGGTTTGCACAATTATAGTGTGTTCTTGAAAACACAATCTCTTTTTTTAATCGCCTCTAGATCTAGTTTTTTAAATTGCATATATCTAGTTTCTCCTGGTGATATAGATTTACTTAGATAGTATAAGATTTTAGATTTCATTATTTCCTCCTAATTAAGATTGCACTGACTGCATAATCTGATATTTCCAAATACATGTACAAAGTTTCTCCTTTCTTTGGCTTCGTTAATACCTCCAGTGATGCCAATAAATTTTTGATGTCGTTGAATGTCTCTTCACACTATATAGTCCACTAGAACTTTCCTTCTCATTTCAATACAAAGAAAAAGATTGAAATTTATCTAAGGATTGTGACATAAACCTGTTTAGTGCAGCTAATTCTTCCGTTAATATTTGGACTTCTTTTGCATTTTTTGGTGCCTTTATTGATGCTAGGTTAGTAGGTTGGGTTGGACTGCTTTGATTTCTCTCTTGCTTGCCATGTATCCTAGAAATTTCCCCGGCTGAACGCCAAAAGTGCATTTTTTTTTAGTTTATTTTGAGATTCACGTGTCTAAGGTTAGTGAATGTTTTACAAGATCTGCCAGATGGTCTTCCTCATGTAGGCTTGTTACCAAAATGTCATTGATATTTGCATGTAGTATCTCTAATTTTCAAATATTTTGTTGACATATCTTTGGTAGGTTGCTCTGAGATTCTTTAATTGAAGAATATTACTTTTTAGCAATGTAGCCCTCTTTTAGTGATCAAAGTTGTGTGTTCTTGGTATTTTTCTTTCACTTGGATTTTTATTATATCATGCAAAATAATCTATATATGATAACATTTTATTTCTTGATGTCACGTCTACAAGCTGGCCAATTCTTGATAATGAAAACGGGTTCTTCAAACATGTTTTGTTTAAGTACATGAATTTCACGCACATTCTCCACCTCCAATTTTTATTTTTGACCAAAAAATGATTCATTGTCCACATTGGGTAATGGAACTCTCTTATGTGTGCTACAGTTTCCAGTCTCTCTATCTCGGTGATTATCGTCACACTTTTTTTTGTTGAAAATAAGATATTATTTTTTGTATCATTGGTCTGAAATTATTATAGATAATTAACTAGTGACATATGACCTTGGCCAGGACTTCTGTTACACCTTGTGTACTCCAAAAAATTATCTAAGTTATTTTTCAAAAAAAATGTGTACTTGAGATCATTGGTATGTTTACGTCAATCTTTACGAATTTTCCTTCTTCCATGATAACTTCCTTCGCTTGTTCTTCCGGATGAACAAATCGAGGGCCTTATTTGGATCATCTACTTCCTCAAAGATAAACCTTTAACTCTCTGATTGTTATGCTTTGAGAGCCATGTATGCTACATATCATTGCATGCTTGCTTTTTTGGTTTCCCTTTATTACGACCATTTTATTGTTTACAAGATATCTTATACAATTGATATACTGTATAAAATACATCATATATTTGTTCCAACCATGATCAGCCCAAGTGTAGAAATTATGCACATAATACCATAGAAAGATATGTTATATTTTTGCATAATTTTTGTTTTCCATGGGCCACGTCCAAAGTTAATTCCCCAAAAACTATTGCGTTTGTAACTGTGAATCCTGTCAGAACTGTCTGAATTTGGATCAACACTTGTGCTCAACTCATTCTTTCACATGTTCCTTGGTATATGATATTTTCCAAGATGCATAATAAATCATCAGTGTCTTGAACCAATTCTATTGTTATCAGTATTGGATCATTGTGATGAGAAGTTACTTCTCTTAAATCATGATCTCTTACTCTGTCTTTTTGTTATTCTAGAGTATAGATCTCTTCCAGTTGGTTTATTGCATTTGTATCGAGTGCTTGTTGAGCTGTTGTCGAGGCTTGTGCTGAGGCATTATATGAACCTTATCCATGTTTCTCCCTTTATTTCTTTTGAACAAACTCTTTGAATTTTCCTTCATCTTCAAGATTTGGATTCGATGATGCAAAGCCTAACAATCTTTAGTAAAGTGACCTGTCTCACCGTGGAACTTACAGTATGCAATCTTATTTCTTTGATTTTGTTTTGATGAATTTTTTTATAGTCTCTCGAACTCTCGTCGTTTTTTTTGCTTTCAATGAACAATGTAGTCCTCATCCCATTTGATTTCTTTCGATCCTACAAATTGATATTTAAATTTTACTCAAACCATCTTGTAGTTTTTTTACAACCTGGTGGAAGACTATTGAACCACTGCGTTGTTGTTTTTCTTAGGCTCATGGAAAATACTCGGCATTTGATTTCATCATCCTCTCCATATCGCAACATCTCATTGTTAAATTATTGGATATTGTATTCTAGATATCTTTTACCATCATATTTGTCCATTTTTTATCATTATAATGTTGTGGCCTTAATCGTATAACGTTTCTATGCTAGTAGAGAGTTATCATCTGCTTGAGGTTTTTCATCCTCATAAAATCATTTATACCAACTATGATCGGGTAAGCCACTTTGCGTTATTTGTTTTAATTTTTTCCTTCGGTCTTTTCACCCGGTTGTATGGATTTGATTGTGCATATCCTATTTGATATGATGGAATGTCATCTAGACACAATGTATTATTGCTACCATTGGATAAAATTTGGTGACTATCCCAATGAGAATCCTTTTACATTTCGGGGCATTCATGGTTGAGAAATTTGGCCAGGAAAATTAAATTGTACATGGTTTGGTTATGAATGATAACATGGTGGAAACATAAGGTCTTGTGGTGACTGGACGTATCCAGGCATTGCCCCCATGATCGACATCATTCCCACATCCTTGATTTGCTAGATAATCGGGTTTTCCTTTCATGTTTCCACTTTTTGTTCCAAACTACTCATTTCCCTTATAGTATAATTGGATGTTGGAGTTCTACTCTTTCTTCTTTTCATATGGAGCTTTTGCGCCTCTGATCTCTATAATTGGATCTTCGTCAAGAGTTTTCATTTTTTGTCTTCTCGTTATCCCCTCTTTTCCTTATTGTTTCTGCAGATTTTCCTTCATACCCGTGCTGCAAACTTTCTAAGGTCACATTATCACCTTCATCTTCATCTCCCATGTTGACTATATGGATAACAGACTTAAGTCTGTGAGCTTGTGATAAAGAGTTGCTCATACAAATGAAAAAATTCTTTTGTTTGTTCATTTCTCAATTGTTGAGCCAGTCGCTCGATCTCAGTTGGTGATGGCATCTCCTAGTCTTATTCACTTGGTATCACTTCGATTGCAGTGGAGTTCGGTTGTTCATTCGGCGGAAGTTCTATCTCGATCCTTTATCGGCTGATAAATTAGCGTTCCAGATCACGTTTGACATCTTTCGTGTTGGTTTATTAGATTACTTTGTTTTTAGTGGACACAAAATTCATTCATTCCCTCTAACGATCCCAATTAATGTTAATATTCTGTGATCGCTAAGTTGAGCCGAAACGAAAACTAATTTACGAATAAATCGAATAAATATTTAAAAACCAAATAAATAAATAATAAAATTTATCAATTTAAATGTTAAAATAAAACTATATATCGTTAGTTCGTACTTGACTAAATACATTATTATCACCTAATTAATAAAATGGTAAAAAAGATTCAATTTCTTTTATATGAAAACCAAAATATATCTATAAACAAAAATTTCCAAAATTCATGTCTTTTATTGAACTACCAACAAATTATCTAGGTAAAATAAGTTTCTGATTTTTTTTGTATTGAAAGTATGATTAAATTTATATATTTAAAAGAAAAGGAAACAGGCACGCTTCGGTCATTTATCCTTTTAGTTCCAATACCACAAACAAACCAAATAATATTTATACATTATAATCGAACCCGTATATATAAAAAAGGATTAACAGCTACATTTAACCTTCTTAGCAATGGCCGAAGGTATTTAATATAATATATTTAAAGGAGAGGACCAAAGCAATGACCTTCTTAATAGGTCCAATTATAATAAATTTAATATAATACATTTAACCTTCTTAGCAATGTCCAATATAACACTTATATTATAGGACCAAAACATATTTAATATAATATTTATATATTATAATCGAACCCTTATATATAAAAAGGATTAACAGTTATTTTTTCCATCATATTTTTTTATTTTTTTTATGTTTTAAAATAAAAAAAGAATTTATCACTTGTTTTTATTATCATGTTCTTACTCAATATGATTAACCATTATGTCATTAACCATTATGAAATCTGTATATCAACAAACATATGATTAAGCCAAATTCAATCCAACATATATGATTTTAACTTCAAGATTACTCATGGAAGAGGAACATACCCAAACCAAAGATTTAACACCGGAGAACATCACCCAATCAACCAACAAAGTAATTTAATCTTGTTTTTTTAGATTTACATTCATGTAATTTAAAAATCTGTGTTAAATCTCGATTTATGCAGGTTTTAGCAAAAAACAACTAATTCAGAGACAGTAGATAGGAATCAGTTGCTTTTTTTTATCAAAAAAACACTTGATTCCGAGACAGCACCTCAGAATCAGGTGTTTTTTTGTATAAAAAAAATTAGGTATGGGCATTCGGTTCTTCGGTTCGATTCGGTTCGGTTCTTTCGGTTCTTTAGAACTAGTACCCATTTAGGAACTGATTAAAATTCGGTTCGGTTCGATTCGGTTCTCGATTCTTTTGGTTCTTTAAAACTAGTACATATTAAGAAACTGATTAAAATTCGGTTTGGTTCGGTTCTTCTCGGTTTGGTTCGCTTACATTCGGGTTTCGGTTCCAAATGGTTACTTTCTAACCAAATGTTTACTTTGTAACCAAAAGAACCGTTTTGAAACGAATCTGAAAGGAACGAAATGGTTATTTTCTAATCAAATGATTACTTTGTAAGCAAAAAAACTGTTTGGAACTGATCCCGAAAAGAACCAAATGGTTACTTTCTAACCAAATGGTTACTTTGTAACCAAAAGAATCGTTTAAAACCGAACAGTGAACCATGGATATTCAAGGGTACTATTGCTTATTCAGTTCTTTATGGGTACTATTCGGTTCCCGGTTCCGAACCGAACCGAACTGAGAACCGTGGGTATTTAAGATAAGGAACCTTACGGGTATTTTTAAGGAACCGGAACCGAACCGAATCCGTTATTTCGGTTCGGTCCGGTTCTTCAGTTCCATACCCATATGCCCATGCCTAAAAAAATGCACTTAATTCCGAGATGTTGTCTCGGAATTAGGTGCATTTTGTTTGTTTCAATAAATAATGGTGCATTTTTAAGTGTTGTTTTTTTAGATAACGAATGATTTCTACCTTAGAAGAATTCGAGAAAAACTGCCGTTACTTTTCAAGATTAGAAGAGAAATCGAATAGGTGGCTAGGGTTTGTTATTTTTCAAGATTTGAAGAGAAATATGAAAATGAGGCCGTTTTTATAGTGGCTTGGCTAGGTTAGGTTTAGGGTTTATGGGTGATTAATGGTGAGAAGCTTATAGGGTTGGTTGGGTGTGCAGAAGTTAGTAAGATTGAAGATAGTTTAGATAAGGTGAGAGATAGTTGAGATTGTGGTAGAAGTCGATGGATTTGCTGGAGAATGAATCGGTTTTGGGATTAAAAAATAAATAAATATGTTATTTTCTTTATAGAGGAAATAAAAAATGGAGTTTTTATTTATTTATGGGGAAATAAAATATTTGACGAAGGAAATAACTTCACCCAACATTTTATTATTGGTAACATAATTGAAGTTAAACATCACCGATTCAAACGGTTGCGTCTTCTGTTATAACACAAATGGAAGCATCATCAGAAATCTATCAACTAAACATATGAAAAAATTAAACTTACCATTTTTGACTGAATCCTAGAAATAATGAAATCGACTGGAATTTACTTAGAGAAAATCAATGTTTTTTAAATATTCCTCTAATATTTAATGTTTTCAAAAGTAAGAAATTTATAACTTGAAGAATTTCTCAAGATCTATTAGTGTTAACCGTTATTTTTAACTTGTAACATTTTTTGTTGAGCATATTCTTTAACTTATACCTTGGCACGTTGCTTATTAGAATAATTTTTATACTGATTAAGTTATCCGAATTTTTTACTTGGAATTTTTTAACCGAGGCACTAGTTCGTATATGAAATTCTCAAATTGGTTTTCCATATACTTTACCAACTAAGAATACCTAATGAAACAAATTACTTTTACACCACAAATACGAGCTAACTTCATTTGATCCAAAAATGCCTCATATTCAGCCTCATTACATGTAGCAACAAAACCAAACTTGATAACATGTCATTTTTCCCTCACACGAATTAAGCCAAAATGATCCCAACTCCAATACCAATTTTTGTTCCTTAGATAAAATTTTACTTAACTTTTCATTCTCATCATCTATATATTCCTCTTAACATTCATTAATAAAACCTACTACACATGGTTCTTCTTCCGATGTTTTTCCCTTGCGCTACACTATCGAGGTACCTCGTCTTGTTTTCCATAAATAACTCTTTGTAAAGTTCCACTATAAGTAACACCCTTCGATTATCGCTTCGTAATAGAAGGGACCTCATCTTGGCAAACGGATATAAGTTGGTGATAAGGTTATGCCTTATCATATAATAATTTTTTAAGTTTACAAGTGAAATTATTTGTTACTTTTCAGTATTTAGTATTTTTCAGGATTTATTTTTTTGTAGGTTAGTTTACTACATTGGTTTAACTAGCTGATATTTTGCGATTCTTAAAATTATTTCCAATATAGGAGATGTGGTTGCACTATCGGTTTGTTCGATGGATATGGAAAACAAAATTTATCTTATTTGGTCAAACTAGCTTTTACCTTGTTTTCTTCATGTTATTTCTTCTTGACTAGTTCTTTGGATGGAACACCTTGAGTATATTTCGGATCAAGCACTTCAAGAACCTTTCATAGGATATATAGTGTGCACTCTTGATCATAATCGCAAACCAAACCAACTAGTTCTAAAAAAATAAATCTCGCATTTCATTATAAAGTTTAAGTTTTCCACATATTGACGACCATATAACAAGTTATACAATAATTGTATCTTACCATGGAAGTTATCTCGCATGCCACGATAAACCATGCGTTTCTCTAACAACACATTCACATTCTACTTTTTCGTACTATATTTTTAATCCATTCGTAATATTTTAAGATAGTAGCTATGGATGCCTCGGTAGTGTCTTCTATTACCTCTCTCATTATCTAAGTATTGTATAAAATTATATATTATTTTTACACTCTCTGAATGATATTTTTATCTTCATATGTTAAATACCAATAAAAATGTATAATTTCTCATAAAATAGTATAAAGTTCCATTGGTTCTTTACGATAAATAGTTTCAATGATGAATGCGTGCCTCTAGCATAAATGATAATCAACAAATAACAGTTAGAATATGTTACCTCATTTAATTTAATTTATTGTATAAAGATGAATGATCTTACCGATTAGTTTTTGTATGTCATTGTAGTACTTGGCCTAAGTGAGTGTGTACGTATATAAACGTCTCATTTATGATTGTTATGTTTGCTACAACTCAAAATTTGTTATTGAAAACACGTCTGTATTGCATAAATTAAGATATTCGTCATATATTTTTCCTTTTGTGAAGATTTTTTTCTTATTGGCTATAATATTTTATTATATGTACCAAGTGTATAACAATTATATCGACTCTTGAAATATCTTATCGATTGCGCACATAAATGAAAATTCCATACATGTCAGCATGACATTAGGTAATACACATATTTTTTTCATGAGTATCCTAATATGATCCAACACCTAAATGTAGTTGACCAACTTTTCCCACTTATAAAAATGAATGTAATAGAAACTGTTATACATGTTGAAGTAACCTCAATAATTTCAAACAATGGTATTTTATATCTAGTAGTCTTGTATGTACTATACATAAATAAATCATGTGAGAATATCCATAACATCTCGATGGATGTTGGTTGTACGAAGCATGGATTTGTGATAACATGAGATCCCTCACATGAATTAATAACATTCGACCAAGTTATTTTCCTTCATCTTGTCCAACAATAACTGCATGTGTGATCAACCGCACATACGTTGCTTATCCTCGTATTATAAATATTACATACGTTTGATACATTTTTTAGTTTTACATTTTTTAGTTTTACATTCCTTGGGTTGAAATTAAATCTTAGATGACAATATATAAATTTTGATTCAAGCAATTGACATTTGATGATATTTAATAAAACCTAATTTTAATATTAAATGTCAAAATCATCTACTCTGAGTCAAAATATTTTACCGCTATATTGGGTTTTAGGTTGGTATGTTTTTTTTATAAAAAAATATTAAAATAAATGTTAAAACCATGTCAAATATAT
Organism: Limnanthes douglasii subsp. nivea; assembly: GCA_036936605.1. Classification (NCBI taxonomy): domain Eukaryota; kingdom Viridiplantae; phylum Streptophyta; class Magnoliopsida; order Brassicales; family Limnanthaceae; genus Limnanthes; species Limnanthes douglasii. The sequence continues at coordinate 289,662,673 of JAUPFV010000005.1, forward strand.
ATTTTATATTTCAATTATATATATATATATATATATATATATGGTTTTGGATTTGACACATATCTTTTACTATTGATCGATGAGGTTCGATGAAAAAAGGTTTGAATTTTGTTTGGTTATTTTAAAAAAAATTGATCAAAATTTGAATTAATTTGATTGAAATAAATCCGAGATGATGGATTTTTAAAATAAAAAAAATTGATAAATTATTAACAATAATATTTTGATAAGTTATTAAAAATAAAATGATGAAATATAAATTAAAAATAATACAATGGATTTAACTATAACATAATCTATTAGCCCAAAATTTATGGAACTGGAAACTTCTCAAAATGGGCCGCTACATGGGGTTAACCTGTAAATCTATTACCATGCCATGTACGTTTTAATGGGTTTCCATCTTTGATGGGTTTAGCCCAAGCCCATTCTGACTTACATTCAATGGGTCGTACCAGTCACCCAATTTTCAAATCATCAAAACTTGTTTGTATGTTTAAAATATTTTTGTACCACTATTTTAGACATTGAATTATGAGGTAACGTGGGTAAAAGTATCTAAAATCAAATTTTATTGTCATATTTAAATATCACTACTATTTAAAGCTTAATTCAATATTTAATTTTTATAATAATATTTTAAATATCCTCGACTATTTATATAAATTTGATTTACTTTTCCTTCAACTTTTTACATTTTAAAATTTTAAAATTAAACAAAGCAGCCGAATCTGAAACTATAGCCATATTCGCACCGGAATCATACTCATTCTTTAATCATCCAAGAGCAGCTTCAATGGCATAATCACTAAAATTATTTTTTTTACAAACCAATCTACCTTTTTTAATAGATTTTATCCTGAGTTACGAGATTCATACGGACCAGATTTGTCGGTGTATCGAACCAGTTTTTACAGGTGAGAAATAAAAGTTGTGTATCGTTCTTTTGATTAGAACATATTTACGAAATAGTATATGAGAAGCTTTGTTTGTTATCATATATATTCGGTAAAATAGTGTAAAAATCATTTTGGACGAACAAATTGTAGAGACCAATTTTATAATAGTAAGTTTTGAGCTCTTTTTATTTTGTAATAAGTTATAAAATGATTGTATAATGTATTTCCTTTAATTAGTAATTTTGTTTAGGCTATGAAATATTTTGAGAGTTGATTTTAGAGTTTGCAGGTATTCTATGTTCAAGATCTGCATGTTACTCTAGAAGAAGATGCGAGAGGTATAACCATGTGAGATGTTTAGAAAATCATACTATTGGGAACATGTGTATCGTGTTGGTATAGACTATGCGAGACATTTGGAAACACCGTACGTCTCACATATGCGAGACGTTAACGTATCCTCTATGCGAGTTTAAGAATGGTTATTATGCGAGACGCGTTGATTGCTCCTAAATATTTCTGAAGTGTTCAATACAGGTAAGTAATGTCTAAAGCTCGAATGTGCATTTTCAAACATAATGGTCAAATTGCAATTGTTCCTTTTAGCGGAAGTATTCAAAAGTATGTTGAAATTGGATATGATGTGTTGGTTAGAAGTAAGTACAGTATTACCAATTGTTGCGGGTGATAATAAGAATTGTCTATTTACGAAAGTGACATTTTTAGGTTTTTTAGTACTGTTTGACTTTGAGCGTTTAAAAAATGTTAGTTTTCTTATTGAAGAGTATGTAATTGATAAGGTTACTGAAGTAATGCTTAAAGAGTCTATCTTAAGTTTATTGGAGCCCTCAAATAATCATCGGGGAGAAGAGTTCGTCATAAAAAACAATTTGCTACTATTGGTTGGATTGATGCAATTACAGGTGTTGCTCAAGTTTTCTATCAAGGTGTTACAGCTCTAAGGTTATCTTTATGTCGTTATGCCTTAGAGCATGTTTTTGTTTCAAATACATGCATAATATGAGATCTAAGATAATTGTTTATTGTAAAAATAAAGTCCCAAGTTGATGTAAATGGAGATTGTATGCAACACTTGACTCCATCACCGGCTTGATGATCATTAAGCGGTTTGTTAAATTGTATACTTGCAGCCCCATTTTGACCAAAAAATATAGGAAACATATTGCATCCAAATTGATTTATACATAAATTCATGATTAAATTAGGTCATGAAATTGTGTGCGGGTCAAAAGTGTAAAATCGTTGGTTAAACAGGACTACGGTTTAGACATTTCTCACTGTCTCTCATAGGATGCTTTAGAGAACTCTAGGAGGGGAGTTTCCGGAGATAGTTCTACTTTTTTTTAATTTACGTAAAGAATACTTCAAAAGATTGGAGAGTCGTGATATTACGACTGACTGTCATTTGGAATATACTTTGGGAAACCACTTCAAGCGGTGTTTCAAGCATTCAGTTCTTGTCTTTAAGGTTTTTTATTCTTGTCGTTCGTTTTATTTGTTGATGAAATATTTTTTACCGGCAAACACAGAGGAGTATTGATTTATGCCATAACAAAATATGGAAACAATGGTAAGTTTCATAATTTTTTGTTTTTTATTATATACATATAACATGCGAGATTTTAGTATCTTACCAGTGGTTCATGCGACACCTGTATGTAATAGTCTTACCTACCAACATGCGAGATATGATATATAGAACATGTGATTTGTGGCAAAATTATGCGAGAGCTATGAAATGATTGTTCGGATCCTAGTACATATAATATCAGTTTGATTTGTTTTTTAGGTATTTTCCCTGTGTCATTTGGTATTGTTGGTTGTGAAGATGCTGAAAATTGGCTATGGTTCTAGATATCTTGAAACCTCATTTGTTGGAATGTTAAATAATATTTATTTCAGACCTTTATTTAGGTATTACTGTTGTTTCTTCATTGTATCCAAACTATTATTATGCCTGGTGTGGTTTATTTTTGTCTGAGGGTAAGTTTGTAATTTTTGTTTAGAGTTGTGTGGAAGTTTATGAGTATTTAATATTTGGATAGAGTGTAGAGGGAGAATTAAGCAGCTTGGTTGTATTTAATTTTCATTACCCTCATTTAATGTTTGTGGTTGGGTATTTATACCCTTACATTTGGGGCTTATGGGCTTTCGGGTCGTGTTTAATGGACCCGGGTCGAGTTTAAGAACCCATTAGTTCTAAGTAGGAGAATAGGGAGCTTAGTCAAGAAGTGTTTAGGTTTTAAGTACTTTAGTTCTGTTCGAACAGTTCAATGGATGATGGTGTCCGAACTGCTTATGTCCGGTTAGGTAGACATTATCCGAACTGCCCCTTGTCCGAAATGCTGACAGAATCCGGACTCATCAATGCATATTGTATTTTTTAATTTCTTCAAAATTTGAAGTATGCTCTCAATCATTCTGGTTTAAAGTTTAAGTTTATGATGATTTATATGTTTAGATAATGTGCTTATGCTCTAATTTTCGATTCTTTTAGTGAAAGGCTTGAAGTTTTTATTAGTGAAAGAGGTCAGAGAGTTATTAACTTTCTTGATAATTTACCTCAGGATAAATATGCTCAAGCATTTCTTCAAAGAAAACGATATGGTGTTGTGCCATCTTTTCCGACCGAATCTTTTAACTCTGAGATTAATCTTGTGTAGTTTACCTATTCTTAAATTAGTTTGATTCTTACTTATGATTCAAATTTCACAATGTTGTTTGAACAGTATATGTTGGAGCAGTAAATTATGTCATGAGTATGAAAATAAGTTAAAGGTCAATGTGGCAAAAGGTCGTCTATGTCTCGTTCGTAAGTCTTTGGCAGTAATATTTGAAGTTTTTTCTAAACCTGTTATGGTTGTTAATTTACCAGGATTTCAATTGTTCTTGTGGTGCTTGGAAACAAAAAAAATTTCTACGTTCTCAAGCAATATTCTATGACATTAATAGAGTCATTCTTCATTATTAGAAATTACATGTCAACTTACTTTTTTAGCATACCTGTTTTAACCAATTTTGGTTAAGGATCAAGCTCTAATGAATCACTATAAATTTTGCCTCCCAATCTAAAAATATGATCTGAAAGGCCTAAGTAGAAGTGTATTCCGTCTAGAGGAGAAATAACAACCAAGCAGATGAAATATGACCGTTATTCGAAGTTCCACCATAATAAAATGAATTGTGAGGAACTTGTATAGATGTTTTTAGATTTAACATACTGAAAATTTTAATATTCCAAAGTATTTATTAATCTACTTATGAAAACATACATTTTACTTAAACTTAACATGATATTCTACTTAAACTTAATATACGATTCTAGTTAAACCTACCAACCATGTGTTTTAACTTTAACTAAACATGAAATTCTATTCTATGCGTTTGTACTTAAACTAAACATGTGATTCTAGTTAAACTAAATATGAAAACTACTTGAAATAAATATGTGATTCCATTGTAACTACACATGCAATTATATATAAACTAAAAATGTGATTCTAGTGCAACTAAAACATTTGATTATAGTGCTACTAAACATGCGATTCTAGTTAAATTAAAGATGTGATATTATAGCAACTAAATATATTTTTCTACTGTAATTAAACATGTGTTCCTACTATTAAGTAAACATGTGATGCTAATGTAACTTAATATGTGTTTCAACTGTAATCAAATATGAGTTCCTTTTGTAACTAAACATGAGATTCTAATGTAACTAAACATGCATTTCTACTATAATTAAACATGTTTCTACTTCAATTGAGCATATATTTCTAACTTAAAAATCCACTATTATAATGCAACACCTGTATATTTTACCTTAAAGTCCAGGGCGCGTTCATTAGATAACATCATTAGATCGCTTACACAGACGTTCATCTTATAGGATCCATCTGATAATTGTAAATACCATACTTTTGGATCATCTTATTTTTATTCCCATTGTATCTTACAAACATTTTGGTATTCACATACGACAATCAACTTTTTTGTTGCACCATTTATTTCCCAATCAGCAAAATTCACCTCCTCCTCTTCTATATGAGATTGTGTTTCTTCAAGTAATGACAATGCAGGCCATTCATGGTCCTCTGGTACTGGTTCTTTGGTTGCTTGAAAGAGGGAAGATAAGGTGTCAAACACTATGCGTGACGAGCTATAGATAAAGTGAACATGAGAGTCCAACTATACATAACCCTTTATACATTAAGTAAACATGTGACACATCTACATGTGTCATCAATAAACATGTGATTACAAGTATAATTAACATACAATTCCAAGTATATTTAACATGTGATTCCAAGTATAATAAACAAGTAAGATGTTCTATAAATAACATGAAATCTATTATTTTGCAACCCTATAATATATGACTTTAGAAACCTTCAGTATATGACAATATATATTTAGATTTAAATCTGTTTCTACTTAATATCAACTTATATATTCATGAACTTGTACCACCATTTTGTTTATATCTCTTTTACAGCCTTCTAAGTAGTAGCATCCACGAAAACATCAGTCTTTATCTTCTCCATGATAGTATCCCAAGTTCATTCCATGTCAGCATCGGTAACAAGCTTATTAATCTTATCAAAATATGATTCTGTAGGCTCTACCAAAAAATCATCATCATATTCTACTTCTATACATGCTCTTTTGTTTGGACGTATTAAGTAAATCTGATGGTGATGCTTCTCTTTTTTACTTTTGGGGTGTTAGTTGTTTGAGTTTTCTATGTTGACCTTCTGGTGCCTGTGGGTCGGCTGATTCTGGTTCTAGTTGATTGAGTTGACATTCTTCTGCCTATGGGCATGTTACTTCTTATTTTTGTTGTTTGTTCTGTCGTTGAAGTTGAGAGTTGGTTTCTTCTCGTTCGGGTTGATCGAGTTATTCTTTTTTTTTTCGGGTTGATGAAGTTTTTCTTCTTGTTGGTATAAACATGGTTAAAATATAGCCACAATAAATATATGACAGTCTAGAAAATTTATAATGGGATCCATGTATAAGCATATATGGATGATAAAACATGTGATTCCTTTGTAATTTATAATCTAAGACCTGTATAAGCACCTATGGATAATGAAACATGCATTTTTGGTTCAATAATTTCACACAAGACTTGTGAAAAATGTGGATTAACCATATATAAAATAACGATGCGAGACTTGCACATATACTTGCCAGTGGTGCGGGTTGGTTGCGTTAGTCTACTCGGTTAACTTGTTGCACTATTTGGTTCACTTATTGTTCTTGTTGTACCGATGGGATTTTTCATTGACTGGTGGTGGTGGTGGTATTGACTTAATTGGTTTTGGATCACAAATAGGCAGAGAAAATGTTTTGTCATGCTCTTAACGTTCCAGCTCCCGACGTAACTCAACTATCACTCTTTCTTTCTCTTCAACCTGTAACAACAATGCCAGACATATTGGTATGAGATGTGTAAGACTACAACAAATAGAACATATATAACAAGCAAGACTGGAGGATAAACATATACTCACTTTGTTTATGAGGGGGGGGGGGGGGGAGGTCGAGTGAATGCTTTATATGGTATAACTCAATAGAAAAAAAAAACCACTTGTATGTATCGCTTCTTCTTTTACGGTCAACCCTCTGATGTAAAATAGAAATTATCTTGAGGTGGTTTAACTTTTCTTCGATGTCGTTGCATTATTCTTAGATGTGGTTGTAGTGTTTTTTAAGGGGGGTTGAAGTCTTCCTTTGTCATTGGATAAATTCACCTAGGGGGCAATCAGCATAAATGTCATCTCTAAACTCCCCGATTTCAATTGGGGATGTCCGAATTGATGTTTGATGGCTGGTTATCAGCTAGTGTGGTTGGTGGCTGTTTGGGATGTGAAGGTCTTCTTCTTGCTTTTGTTCTTATTGATTTAGTCCATAGGCCTTTTGATCTAATATAGGATTTGGGTTCTAACTAGTTCATCTCCCAGATCATTCCCCGTAGCTTCATCCCCATCAAATGCTCTTATTTCAACCACTGTTAGTGTTAATCCACCTTTTAAAACCTATTAAATGATAAACAGTTCAATATGACATATGATTCTACTGCAAATAAACTGAATATGTGATTTTACTTTAGCTCAATATGCGATTCCACTAAAAACCACACCATGCGATTCTACTACAAGAAAATAAAATGCACGACTAGTGATACTAACCATGTGATTCTAGTACAACTAAACGTGCGACTTTGTTTTAACTAAACATGCGATTCCATATTAACTAAACATGCGTTTCTACTATAAATATAACATTTGCGACTAATATTTGATACCTCATCATCTTTGAGCTAGTTTATCTTTTTAACTATATCCAAGGTGTATGATTTTGACTCCAGTTACCATCATTTGTAGCATAGTTGATGCAGACAGTTAGCGAAGTTTGCGGATAAACTGGTTTCTTGGTCAGGTATCGGAATTAGGTGAAATAGGTACTCAAATCGAAGATTTCGACGAGACCGTAAGATTTCAAAACTGTGACTTGTCACAAAGTTTAATACCCAAATTCGACCTCTAAAGCCTTCGAAAATCAGTTTTCATATTTAGACGTTATTTTATTTATTTATTTAAGTTTCTAGACATTTATGTAATTTTCTTTATTTGATATTAGGGTTTTGGATAGATGCTATATAAAGCATCCTATACCTTATTTTGTCGTCAGACTATTTTTGATTAATTAAAAAAATTAGGGTTTATCCCTCTTTTAGGCTTCTGCTACGTTTCACTCTTTCATTTGGTATCAGACACAGGCAGTCCTGCGCGATGGTACGAGCAAGAACCAGCGGTCGCGGTGGCGCTAGAGTGTACCGAGATACAAGTGATGCAGATGAGCGTGAAGATGCTGACCTACGCCGTCAGGTAGCCGATCTGACCCGGCAGATGGCTGTTCTTACCGCCAAGCAACAAAGCACGGAGGGTGAAGGTATGGTTAACCCTTGTGGGGAGGGGAGCGACCAGCCTACTTCTAACCCACGCCGCTGGGAGCTTGGGTTCAAGATAGACGTCCCGGATTTCGATGGCAGCCTTAAGGCGGAGGCACTTATCGACTGGCTATCACAGATTGAGGAAGTCCTAGACTTCAAGAAGGTCCCGGAGGAGAGAAGAGTTGCATTGGTCGCCAAATGAAAGAGTGAAACGTAGCAGAAGCCTAAAAGAGGGATAAACCCTAATTTTTTTAATTAATCAAAAATAGTCTGACGACAAAATAAGGTATAGGATGCTTTATATAGCATCTATCCAAAACCCTAATATCAAATAAAGAAAATTACATAAATGTCTAGAAACTTAAATAAATAAATAAAATAACGTCTAAATATGAAAACTGATTTTCGAAGGCTTTAGAGGTCGAATTTGGGTATTAAACTTTGTGACAAGTCACAGTTTTGAAATCTTACGGTCTCGTCGAAATCTTCGATTTGAGTACCTATTTCACCTAATTCCGATACCTGACCAAGAAACCAGTTTATCCGCAAACTTCGCTAACTGTCTGCATCAATAGTAAGCTTATGTTTTCCCTTCTTTGTGCTTGCGCAACAGTTGTGTGCTCACTGATGAATGCTTGCATCAACAAAATTATTAGCACCATTACATCTATTTTTAACTTGTTTAATTATGTACCAATATTCTTATCATTAAAAGCGCTACACATCTATAATTTTATCAGGTTTTTTGGAGACACACATTCGAATTGACCTAAGAAGCTTGTCTTTTATTGCTTTTGACCAATCATAATTTTTATTTTTTGTAGGTCTTCGATATAAATAACCGTTTGGTATACCCAATATATCTCCTGATACTGAATAGAACATGGTAGAGCATGAAAACATAGTAAATAATATAATCACATCATTTCCAACATGATCCCTCCCCTCTCGTATTAACGATTCTGTCTATTTATTTCTGTAAAACACAACACAATTAGACATTTCATCTATTTTATCAAAATACATGCCATGTTTGTACAAATTAACCATGCGATACTGGTGAAAAAACCACAATACAGGTTTATACCAAACAGACCATGTGATCTTGGTTTAATAGACCATGCAATCTTGGTGAAAAAACTACATGCAAGTCTACCAAACAGACCATGTGATCATGGTTCAATAGACCGTGCAATTTTGGTGAAAAATTACATATAATTTTAGACTAAACAAACCATGCGGTCCTGGTTCATGGACCATATGATCCTGGTGAAAACATTACATGAAAGTATAAACAAAACAGACGATACATTCCAAGTTCAATAGATCATTCGGTCCTAGTCCAACAGACCATGCGTTTGTGGATCAATAGACCATTCGATCTTAGTTCAACAGATCATACGATCTTGGTGAAAACACTACATGCAAGTTTAGACCAAACATACCATGCAATCTTGGTTTAATAGACCATGTGATATTGCTGAAAAAACTGCATGCAAGTCTAGTGTAGATTAACCATGAGCTATTAATGATAATAACATACATTTATCAAGCACAGTCATACGTGCAACTATGCGATTTCTTTGTATAACAGATGGAAACATGCAAAATAATGATGAGACGTGTGTATGACATATAAAGAAGATGCGAGATGCAGTTTGTTTTTACCCTCCCTCTGAAAGAAACAAAAAATAATGTCTCCAAATATCAAATAGTAGGATACTAGACAATACATTAATGACTAATTACTAAACTTCAACACAGCATATGCAAGTACTGTGACCTTCTAATACTCTTAAACCTTGTGTTTACCAAAAATTACATCTCGAACGTGATTTTTGATCAATGATACCCAGTGTTTACGCTCATTTTAACTAATAACATATTTCATATTAATTCAAGACTTCCAGACTAAGTTAATTAAACCTAAACCATCAAAATACAAAAAATCAAAGAACTGATATCTAGTTCTTACTTGTAATTTCAGAGTTCTACAAATCATACTTGAAATAGAGGTCCAAACAAATATTGAAGCTAAATAACACTATTCTTGAACGAAGAATCGTAGCTCAAATGTGTGTAAGGGTTCGTCGAAGTTCGTCGACGATTTCTAGGTATTGGGTGTAAGGTTTAAGAGGGAAGCAATGTTAGTGAGCTGAAATATTTTGGTTCAAAAGAGGAGAAAATGTTTTTTATCAACCTAAACACCCTATTATACTAATAGAGATCTTTTTGTCCATTTTGGTGGTCCATATATCTATTGGTAGTATTTCACTTTTGAATATTAAGTGGTAATGAGATACTTGTTTGGATATTTATAGGTAGTTCATCCAAAATTAAATATAATAGAATTATTTAAAAGCTGGATAAATATTAATATTTTTTCCATTGATATTATTATAAAAATATTTATTAAATTGTTAATATAAATAGAAAATTATATATATAACAGCATGTTAAATTTGACTAACGTGCTATGTTGGTTACACATAGAAATGATCAATAATATAAAGTAAGGACATATCTCAACTTTTGGAAGTGGACAAAAAATAAAGTTGTACGAATCCTCGAACTTAAAGCGGACAATATCATACTAATATATGTTATTCTTACTTATGTACAGAATTTAAACTTTAGAGAACTTTCTTCAAATGATTTTATTCAAACGACTCTGAATGGCTTATTTTTAAACTTTTTATTCTTCGTATTTTCATGTATTTTTCATATTGTTCTTCAAACATATTATACTTCACACATCTTCATCTAAATATTCTTCTTCATGCAAGATATATTCTCATTCGGAAAATAAGAACCATATCAAGACCCAAAACTTTTGGTCTTTAACAAATCGAGAACAAAATGCATACCCAATACTTTTGCTCTTCATCAAATCGAGGACAAAATCAATAATCAAATATAACCAAACTAATAACCAAATATAATCAAAACAAAATTCAAATCCAAATATAATATTATAAAAATATAAAAATATAACATTACAGTTTTATCTTATTTGCTTTTTCTGTGATTTGGTATTACATAAAAATATATTCGCATTGCCAACCTATTCACAAATTTGGACGATCATGCCATCTGAACCAACCCAACATGATTTTTATACCATCCTCATTATGTATTATATCATAAACCCAAAAAGAAAAACTTGGGTGAAATATTTTTAAATTGTATCGTCATTGGATATGTTGAGCATTCTTTTACGTACAAGTTCAATGTGTTAAAATCTAATAGTTGTGTATGTGAACAAGGTCATAAAGTCAAGATATATAATATTTGATAAAGAAATATTTACATCTATAGTTAGACGAAGAGACATGATTCAAAATTATTTTAATAGGAACTCAGTTCAAGCTGAAGCTGTATCTAGTGGTACAGTGTCTATAATGGACCGGCTAAACAGAAAAGAAGTACTAGAGCTAGAAAAGTTAAGTCTTTGGATCTGTTTTTCAATTGTATTTGGTTGTATGGTCATGTGATAAGATTTACTATTAGTATAAATATTTATTTTTATTAAAGAAGATCTAAGAAATTATACTTAAGTTATAGCTACAAAAGATGTTGCATTTTGGAAAGAAGCTATAAAGGATGAAATGGATTTTATCATAAATAATAATATATGAGAATTGATTGAATTACCTTATGGTTGTAAATCATTAGTCAATAAATGGATCCTCAAAAAGAAAATAAAAGTAGATGATACCATAGACATGTATAAAGCTAGAATGGTTGTCCAACGGTTTAGGAAAAAAATAAGGGATTAACTTTTTTGATACTTATGCTCATATTTCTAGGATTTTCACTATTAGATTGTTAATAGCACTTGAATCTGTATACAATCTTTTAGTTCATCAAATGGATGTGAAAATGAATTTTTGAATGGTGATTTGGTTGAGGAGATTTATATAAAACAACCATATGGTTTTGTTATGTTTGGTTATGAAAATAAGGTGTGCAAGTTAAAAAATATTAGTATGGTATAAAATAAGAACCAAAAGATTGGCATAAAAAAATTGATCATGTAGTTTTGTCTAATGGTTATATTCTTAATTGTGTGTGTATAAGAAATTTGATGATACTGGTGAAAGAGCTACGATTTATTTATATGTGGGTGACATGTTGACTTTGGTATTGACCAAAATCAAGTTGATAGTTGCAAGAAATACTTGTATATGAAATTTCATATACCAGATTTTTTAGTCAATCTTTACTAGCTGGTGCTTATGCCACAAACTCATATTCCATTATTGAATTAGTAATACAACTTTGTTTTTATGATGTCCAAGAGATAGCACCTACCTCAAGAAGCAATACACATCTATATAATGAAAAATAATCTTCCATATTAGAGTTATAACTCACATTCAAATACCTTTCAAGAACAAAAGGAAATCAAGTATAAGTCCAACCACAACCCACAATTATTTTCAAGTACTTGAATAGACGATTTAAAGTTTGCCAATGATGTGAACTAGGACTTCTAGCATACCTACTAATTTTTCTAACAACATAGGCAATATATGGCATATTGCAAGTCATGACATACATAAGACAACTAATAGCTTTTGAGTATTCAAGTTATAATATTACAACACCTTTATTACGTAGAAGCTTAAGTCTAAGATATATAAGAGTGCTAATAGGAGAAAAAATTTCCTCGAAGTTAAATTTATTTAATATATTCTCAGTATAATGGATTTTTTAGTCAACTATAAAAACTTTAAAGGGCTCATGTTTATAGATAAGTATACAAAGATAGGTCTAGACACTTACATGTTATATACAACATGTTTTGTGAGCCTATCATGCATTGTGATATATCGATGGAGTTTATGAAAACTAAATATGATTTAGTCGATCATTTAATTAAAGGGTTAAGAATAGAACACATTAATAGTACCATCCCAAGGTATGTGTTTGGACTTGCAACTTGTAGAGGTTGAAGTTTATCTTCTTAGTAGTTATTTTGAAAAATTGTATGTGCAGGTGTGAGAGTAAAAAAGCTACCTATATGAGCATGAAGTTTAGCCATTTCAAGACGCTAAAACTTGGCTTTGATATGTTTAAGAATGATTAGGACACAAAGCTAGTAAAAGATAGTGTCAAGTAAGAATGTAAATTTATGTGTATATTGTCTTCATGTATTCATTATGAATAGTTCAGTCATTAGTGATATCTTCATATTCGAATATTTGAAATGTGTAATACACTAATATAAATTCAAACGTTGCGATATTTTATATATGCATAAATTTATTGTTTATTATGATTTTGTTTTAGTCAATTATGAATTACACTAAAATGGAAAAAAATTGTTAAGTGTCTTAATATAATTAGATTGTCTAATCAACCAATGCAATTATAATATATCATCAAACAAATTGGAAAAGTGCGGAGTGCAGTGTTGTTAAATTATTTGTGATTATCGAGATGAAAATGCGACCGTCTCTGACTGGGGTTAAGCGGTTTATTTCGCATCCGAAATTATTCCATTTTGGACAGATTTAAATCTCATTCAAATCTGATAATCTGGGAAAAAAACCAATAGCAATCATAAAGATTATATAAGGATTTTCAAGGCGTGACTTTGGAAATGCATTGCGCAGGGGACCATTGGGTCATATTCCTATAAGATGCATGCTTTATTTTAGGTTGCTTGTGGTATAAGATACATTAAAAGCAATTTATTTTCCATCTCGTTCTAAATAGAAAATAAAGCATATTGTCCTGTACTCAAATCTTTAGCTCTGATTGGTCACTAAATTGGTGACAAATTTTGAGACCACATAGCTTAGAAGTTTAGTCACCTTTATCATCCCAAAATGATACTTGCTTAAGACTTGGAACTTTGAGATTGTAACGTTGAAGAAACATTACTATCCGACTATAATTGATTTGGAAAAGTGAGTATAAAGGAGGTCAAAAGTATTAAATTTAAAAACATGTTTTACAAATAGTCGTTGTATTGAATAATTTTGGTTTTTTTAATGTTATTATGTTTGATAATGGTGATTTCTTTTATTGTAGATTTTGTTGGGACTAAATTCTTAATTTCTTATTATCATTTAGTTTGACCTAACTATAAAAAAAAATAAGTTTTTATTAAATAAAAAAAGTTTGTACAAAATTGATAAGAGATATATTATGAAAAAAATATGAATATAAAAATTAGAAACGACGTGAACAAAAGTTACAGAATTTTAAAACATAAGATAACTAGGATATATAAAATATAGAACATGACATGTCTAATAATAGATAGATAACGTATCCAAAAAAATTACTAACAGTAATGAGCATTGATCTTAGTCAACATATAGGAAAAAAGATACTGGAAAAAATAAGAAAACAACGTACGGGTAAATAGAAATTTGTAGATAAATTATCCTGCCAGCCAATTCTGGTGTTAGGAAATCTGAACAATAGTTTCGAGAAATTATGGTAAGAATCCAAAAAGGCGAGGGCAGGAAAGGAACCAAAAGTTCTGTATTCCTTTCCTGCTAGACATATGACCACGCCAAAACAAGAACGTTAAAATGACGGTTTTGAGAAGAAGACCAATTTGACTCAACCCAAACCCAAGATTGTCAAAAGCAAGCTTTAACCAGGAACCTCGGTTTGGAGCTTGCATAGTCCCATAAATTATGAGTGTAACTACAGTCATAGAGGATATGATCAATAGTTTAGAGTCTGAATTGCATAAGATACAATCTTGTGGGGTGTTTATACCCCAACTTATAAGCTTATCTCGAGTAGAAATCTTGTCATTGATTGCAAGTCAAAAGATGAAAGAATGACGAAGAATGTTAAATATGTTTCATACTAACCCCGCCCACCGAACATATGGGGTGGGTGTACGAATGACGTTGTAGGTGTCTTTGATCGTGAAATTTGGATTTCCACTTTTCACGATCCAAAAGTGAACGTCATTGGAATTGATATTTGGGAGAGGTAGAGAGAAAATGAGATTGTTAATCTTCTGAAAATTGATGTGGTTCCTTGTTCGCATCAGTCTGATATTTGATGGTTAGTTTGAGTGACCATGGTCGATGATATTAGAAACTTTGAGGTTTTTCTCGAGCCTTGAATCTTTGATAACGTTTTTTCCGTAATAATTTATCAAAGGGAAAGGAATGAGCTAATGATCATACCATAAGGAGATATTCAATTAATTACCAATCGTCACCGTGTACAAATTAACCGTCACTGTTACAGGTGTTTGACCTTCATAAGAGAGCTAATTCATTAAGGCAAGGGTCTGATACACTAGAATACTTGTGGAACAAACTGCAGAACATCTAGATGTCTATAGATAGGCGAGATCTGAACCCTACAAGACCTAGAAGACATTCAGGTCTACAATAAGAAGACTCAAGAACAAAGACTCTATCAATTGCTAATGGCGATTAATGAAAAACTGGAACCAGTCAAGAGAGATATCCTGAAAAAGGATCCTCTTCTTTCCGTGGAAACAGCATATGCTACAATACGAAGGGAAGTGGCCAGACTTAATATACTAAAATCAAATTCTTCTGATAGTGACTCGATTGAAATTGGAATGGGTTTGGCTGCTAAAGATTTTGCACAGAGGTTTAAATTCCGATCCAAAGAGAAATAAAATAAATCCAAGTTGTGTTGCACTCATTGTGGGATGAAGAAACATACTAAAGAGACATGTTTCCAGCTGGTTGGCTATCCAGAATGGTGGGAGGAAGGTCATAAGGAGAAAAATAACCAGTGTTTCAGATCTAATGTCAAACGGGTTTCGTCTACAAGTGGCGGTGAAGATCCGACTAAAAATGAGCAAGGAAGTGGTACTGGTTTTGGAGGAATGACGGCGAACTCCTATGAAAAACTTGGAGGTAAAGGGTTTGAGAAATCAATGAATTAGATCTTTGATTGCGGGGCTACGGACACCATATCTTATGATCCTAAAGACTTTGGTGACATATCATCTCCAAAGAAGTCCCATATTGAAACTGTTAGTGGAGAAATTTGTGAAGTCAAAGGGGAAGTTTCAATTATTTGTTCGGAAAAAATGGAAATTAAAAATTGCCTCTACATTCCTTCACTATCCTTAAAGTTATTATATGTTAGTCAAGTGACAAAACAACTCAACTGTGTGGTTCTTATGTATCCATTTTTTTTGCATTTTACAGGACATTCGTACGAAGGAGATCATTGGGTGTGGTACTGAATAAGGAGGTCTCTATTATGTTGATGAGGTAGTTCATAAGGGACATGCCATGCTTGCTCACGGAACAACCGAAAGGCAATTTTGGTTATGGCACCGAAGACTTGGTCATCCTTCTTTTAGCTATCTTAAGAGTTTGTTTCCTAGTATTTTTTTTGAATAATTTCATTCATGAGAAATGTGAAACCTGCATTCTTGCAAAAAATCGTAGGGTCTCATTTAATCAAAGTAATACTAGAGTTGATTATGTTTTTTTGCTAATCCATTCTGATGTTTGGGGTCCAACACCAAATTTCACTAACAATCAAATCAGATACGTTGTTTTATTTGTGGATGATTTCTCAAGAATGACTTGGATATACTTCATGAAACATAAATCGGAAGTACCAGAAATATTTGTTTGTTTTTACAAAATGATTTTGACTCAATTTGGAAAAAAAATACAGATTCTCCGTTCTGATAATGGAACAAAGTTTGTCAACCAAACAATGCATATATTTTTCAAAACAAATGGTCTTATCCATCAAACCACTTGTCCAAACACACCTTAACAAAATCGTACTTCATAACGAAAAAATCATACTTTACTTGAAAAAACTCGTGCTATTATGATTGAATCTAGAGTTCCTCATTCTCTTTGGCCAAAAGATCTTGCTACAGCCACGTATCTTGCAAATCGTCTACCAACCCGATGTCTAGGAAATAAAACTCCATTACAAGTGCTTGCCACCCAAGTTACAATTCCATCTGTTATGACCTTACCACCTCGTGTTTTTGGTTGTTCGGTGTTTGTTCATATCCCTAAAACCAGTTGAAACAAACTTAATCCGTGTTTTGAAAAGTGTGTATTCGTTGGGTATGGTGTCCATCAAATGGATTATCGGTGTTACAATCCAGATACTCGTCGAATCCATGTCACCATGGACTGTGACTTCTTAGAATCCGATTATTTTTTTGACCACCAATCTCGTGCTCAGGGGGAGAAAGTAAGTGAATCACTCGACTGGTTGCTATATGAAAATTACTTTGAGGATGTGCCGACAGAGTCGGTAGATGGCGCCACCTAACATACCTTTTCTAACATAAAGGAGACTGACGAGGCAGTTCTTACCACCAATGATTCTCCCGAAGACGATGTCCAACAAGAAATAAATGCCATGGATAATACCAGCGAATCAGCCGAAGAAAATGTCTATCAAGAGGTAAACAATTTACAATGTCATAATTCACAAAATGCTACTGACCATGACATTTTAGAAAGTTCATATGTTGAAACTCAAACTCTGGTTCTTCCTCCAAGAAAAAATAGAGGAGTTCCTCCTGACCGGTATTCACCGGAACACGTTCTTCGTGCTTCTACATATCCGGTAAAACCAGACAAGAAAGGAATGACAAATATTGCAAAGGCGTTTTCAACTACTATTCTCTCTGAACAAATCCTTAAAACAGCTCAAGAAGCTAAGAAGATGACTGTATGGCATGAGGCAATGAATACCGAAATGGAAGCTTTAAAAAGGAATGGTACATGGAAGAATTGTGTGTTACCACAAAGGAAGAAAGCAGTCGGGTGTAGATGGTTGTTTAATATAAAATATAAATCTGATGGCACCATTGAGCGACACAAGACAAGATTGGTTTCCAAAGGATATACACAAACATATGGTATAGACTACTATGAAACGTTCTCTCCGGTTGCAAATATTGACACTATCAGAGTTTTACTTTCAATACCCGTGAATAAAGATTGGCCTCTTCATCAATTTGATGTAAAGAATGCTTTCTTACATGGAGACTTGGAAGAAGAGGTATATATGGAACCCCCACCAGGGTTCTCTTATGGTTTTCAAGAAAATGAGGTATGTAAACTGAAAAATGCATTATATGGGCTCAAACAGTCTCCTCGTGCTTGGTTTGGGAGATTTACAATGGCAATGAAGCAGTATAGCTACAAACAGAGTAATGGGGATCATACCTTGTTTTACAAAAAGAGAGGAGAATTAGTCCATTGTCTTATAATATATGTTGACGATATGATTATAACGGGTAATGACGACGAAGAAATTAGCTCTCTTAGGTAAAACCTCTTCAAGGAGTTCGAAATGAAAGACCTTGGGGGATTGAAGTATTTCCTAGGAATCGAGGTTCTTAGGTCAAGATGAGGGATTTATATCTCCCAACAAAAATATTTATTGGATTTATTAGCTGAAGTTGGCATGGTGGATTGCAAACCAAATGACACTCCTATGGTTTTGAATCACAAACTAAAGATAATTGAAAGGACAAGACCATCGAGTAAAGAAAGGTACCAAAGGTTGGTGGGAAAATTGATTTACTTGGCTCACACTCGACCCGACATTGCATACGCGGTGGGAGTAGTTAGCCAGTTCATGCATCATCCTTAGGAACACCATATGGAGGCAGTAATGAAGATTATTCGATATCTCAAAGGCACAACAGGAAGAGACATAATTTTTAAGAAAAATGGACACCTTGATGTTGAAGTATTCACGGATGCTGATTGGGGAGGGAATCCTAACGACAAGCGATCAACTGTTGGCTACTTTACTCTTCTAGGAGGTAACTTGGTGACTTAGAGGAGTAAGAAACAGAAAGTAGTATCATCGTCCAGTGCTGAATCAGAATTTAGAGGAATCGTTAAGGGGATTACCAAGATACTTTGGTTAAAGAAGATAATGAAATAAATCGGATCCCCTCTGAAGTGTCCAACTCAGTTAATGTGCGATAATAAAGCTGTGATTAAGATTTCAGAGAGCCCGGTACAGCACGATAAAATAAAGCACGTTGAAATAGATAGGCACTTCATAAAAGAAAAGATTGAATATGGGACAGTCGAACTTCCGTTTGTTAGATCCGAAGATCAACTGGCAGACATCCTGACAAAAGCGGTTGCTGCAAGAACATTCGAATCAGTTTTATCCAAGTTGGGTATTGGTGATCCCACTACACAACTTAAGGGGGAGTGTTAGAATATTCAGTGTATTAAGTTTCCTTGTATAGGCCTCTAAGTTCTCTATATATTGAGAGCCTTACTATTGAGTTAACATCTCTAATGCATCAATAAAACAAAAAAAGAACATTTTCTAATAAACACAAAACCCTAGCCGCTTCATGTGACTACTTCTCTCTTTATTTTTTAACAATATATAAATTAAATATAAAGTTATTTTCAAGTTATTTGGAAAATGGTTGAAGTTTATATAGCAAATAAGTTACCATAAAAAGTTTATGGTAGTTGGTAAATATTTTAGAGGCATTAGTAAAAGCTCACATAATGGTGAAAAAAGCTAAAATATGTTAGAGAAAAAACAAGAATGCGGTGGTTTTGGTTGTTAGAGAGAGAGAGTATGAAGTTAGCTAGGGAATGTGATATTTTGGATTTGAATTACAAATAGAGAGAAACGGAAATGGTTTGAATAGAATAGATTTACTAAATGAGCAAGTGATTCCCCAGATGAAAATCTTGTTATATTTATAGGCAGTGGTTAAGATCAGAAATCCTTTTGGACTTTTGGCATAATTGTTTTTGGTGTTATAACATGAGTTTTGTAGCTTTAACCTCACAATCATAAGTTTTAGTCCAAAACATTAATATATATGCAACTAATACATTATGATGAGATTAGCCTATTAAATTTTCACCTTGATTAGTAGCCATCATCTTTTAGTCTTTGCGAGAGTATCGAGGACCTTTGTGTGAGCAACGATGACGATATCGACGCCTTTCGTTCTTATTGGAAGACTTTTGCTCTAAATGGTCTTTATGCTTTTCGCTCTTAGTCCGAAAATGCAACTTGGGTGTGTTAATAATGTTCTGATAGCGCTCGTTGATCATATAGTTTGGGCTAAAAATCATGGTTAGTCACTGAAGTTGGTCACTTGTTTCAAAACAACCACTTGTTTGATTTTTATATCAAGAAGTCACTTTGTTTCACCAGTGGTCACTAGTGTTGGTTTTTTCTTTGCATTTTTAGTCATCGCTAGTGATCATAAATGTAAACAAAACAAAGAGAAGTGACAATTTTGAAACAAATATAACTTGAGTGACAGTTTTGAAACAAGTGCCTAATTCTGATGACTAACGAAGGTTCTTAACCTATAATTTGTGGCGTCATCCATTTCGTTCTCATTTATATTCTTGGGATGATCGATTACAAATGTCAAGTGCAATATGAGAGTAGTTATCATGGTCTGCAAAGCTCTAAACTCTGAATTCTGAACTGGTTGTTGTGTTCTTCTTCTCTCACGTTGTTGCATGTCCACCGCAGAAGTCCCTGCGGTGGTAGGCGTAACCGGGGCACCGCGAGTGAAATGTGATCCACTAGTTGTTATTCATTCCTGCGGTGGTAGGCGTAACCGGTGCACCGCGAGTGAAATGTGATCTATTCGTTGTTATTCATTAAACAATAGTGATATTATCATTTATTTTTTATATGTTTTTGTGGCTGTTTAATTTTTTTATTTTTTTATTTTTTTATTTTTTTTATTTTTAATGTCTTAAATATAACTCTTCAATTGGGTAGGGTGGAATTGTATTTGAATGTTATTAGAAGGATGATTAAAGCTTAGATAAAATTTATAGAAAATTTATAGCGTTCGGTCGAGATCCTGGAAGCGCTAGTCAAAACTTGTACGAAATGAATGTAGTTAAAATTTATTACGATTTTAATTTTAATTTTAGATTTATATTATTTTCTTCGAAGTCGCTTTTTGAACTATAAAGTTTATATCAAATAAACCAGTTAAACATACAACTAGAATTTGAAAAAGAATACTATTTTAGATAAAACTGAACCTATCTATCAAAGTGTGTCCTAACCAAATTGTTTACACCCACTTTACTAAATTTAAATTAAAACATAAAAGTTCTATGTAACAAAGTGTTCATAATATTACTAGATTCTTACAAAATCTATACCTTATCTTTTGAATCCTTGCCTCCAAAGCAATTTCAAATAATCATGATGTTGCTGCTATTGTGCTTAATATTTTGAAATGTTGTGGGTCTCTATTTGGTTCTATAGTTTTTTTCTAGCGAAGTTTCAAATTTTAAAATCACTAGCTAAATCGAATAAATAAAATAAAAGTGAACTTTAGAAAGTAAATAAAAATGCGGGCGTTTGGGTCTACTAAAATAATATATATTATATTAAATACATTCTAATTAGGGGTGGTCTGAACCGGTCTGATCCGATCTAATCCAATGGGGTTTTGTCCATCTTAAACATTTAACGGGGTGGGTACGAATATACGAATTGTAATCCGTAGGTGGGTCGGATCGGATATGGATTTTTAATTTATCCAACACGACCCGGTCCGCAAATATAAACTATATATAAAAAACAAAAATATATTAAAAAATAATTGTAAATTTGTAAAATATAACTAATAAAATATGCTTACAAATTACCGGTAGACTGACATAGATATGTTTACCGATAAATACCGTCTATGAGTAATTATTATTTTATTTTTAGAATCAATAATATATTTATTAATTATTATTATTTCAATAAACTGATACCATAAATTATAAATATATTTTTATATATCTTTGCATATATATATATATCCTGAATCCTAATTTCCAACTTTTTCAGGTTTTTTGGTTTGTAAATTCATGTCTTAAACTTTTGTTTTAAATTAAAAATAAATCAAATTTAAAAATAATAAAAATAATATTTGCGGACCGGGTCGGACTGACCCACAAACATAAACGGCGCGGATTCGAAAATATTAAACCCTTTCTGGATAGGATCAGGCTTATATTCGAATAAAAAATAACGAACCTAATCAGGTCGGCTCGAATCCGATCCAAACCGGCTCATTGCCGTTCCTAGTCTAGACCGGTTTAATTTACATAAAAATTAAGAATTACAATACTATTGTACGGAGTTTGCATTTACTGCAACACGAAGTATGAAGGAAGGAGCCAAGAAACATTTAATACAGTTCGTGTTTGAATATTATTTTTTAATTACAGCTAAGTGACAGTTCTTGTTCTCCCATGTTTTAATCGTTTATATTTTAAAAATATTGTTGGATTCGTGCAACTATGGCGTTATATTATGGTTTACGTTCATTAATCCGTGTAAAAAATATTTATTAAAAATAGTTAATATATATATTTTTTGTAACCATTACAATTATATTATTTCATAATCGATGTTAGAAAGTGAAAACAATAGGAGAAAGGATTCCTTTCTCAAAGAACTTTGAGTCCTACAAATATAGCAAGTCTATTTTGATATCCCAAGTATATCATTAACCCTGAATCAAGATAATATCCCGAATATCATTGATCTTGAATCAAGATAGCAACCGTCTCCCGAAGTTTTCAACCATTGATGGGTTTGTTCTATTCGTTATCTTATCTCAAGGAAGACGAAGACGGTAAAATACAAAAGAATTAACTTCGAAATTTTCAAAGAAAAGCTCCAAATCAAGAAGATTGAGAACTTCAAAACAACTAGAAAAACTACCTTTCACTATCGAACTCAACCTTCGAAGGAAATCCATGAAGGGGTTGCAGCAATCATTGTGAATAATTCAACTTTCGAGTCTGCTCCAGCAACTCAACAAAGAAGTCCAGATCTCAGATCGTATGCAAATCATTAGAAAGTTCAAGAATATGAACGTGATCCATGAGGACAAAGAAGACTACAAATCCATCTAATTTCAAGAAACAGATAAGCTCTCTTTATCCTCTATTTCAAAAATTATCTTGATTGCTAAATTTTCATTTTGGAGTCCAGCTATCGATGAATTTAGTGCATACTTAACATCATATAGATTCTCATGGGCATATAGTATTATTAAATAGGATTATCGTCATTATTTTATCGAATTCGCCTTTTAGATAATGTCAAAATTTTCTAGAAACGAACTGTAAGATCTATATTATAATACTCCTTTTGAATTTTAATAGGGTCCCCTGATTTTCATCATAAACTGGAGTCCCCTCAGACTCCAGTTTGGATTTATTTGCAAAAATCTTTGAAATCTTATACAACTCTGATTTTGTTACCCATATTGTCAAAGCAATTGGATTTCCTTTAGCAGTCTCGGTTCGTCATCGAACAAGCTTTAACATTTTGGAGTCCAACTCTCGATGAATTTAGTGCATACTTAGCATCATATAGATTTTCAAGAGCATATAGTACTATTAAATGGGATTATCGTCATTATTTTATCGAATTCGACCTTTTAGATAATGCCAAAATTTTCTAGAAACAAATTGTAAGATCTATAGGCCAATACTCCTTTAGAATTTTAAAATGATCCCCTGATTTTCATCATAAACTGGAGTCCCCTCAGACTCCAGTTTTGTTTTATTTGCCAAAAATCCCTGAAATCTTATACAACTCGGATTTTGTTACCCGTATTGCCAAAGCAATTGGATTTCCTTTGGCAGTCTCGGTTCGTCATCGAACAAGCTTTAATATTTTGGAGTCCAACTCTCGATGAATTTAGTGCATACTTAGCATCATATAGATTTTCAAGAGCATATAGTATAATTAAATAGGATTATCGTCATTATTTTATCGAATTCGACCTTTTAGATAATGCCAAAATTTTCTAGAAACAAATTGTAAGATCTATAGGCCAATATACCTTTAGAATTTTAAAATGATCCCCTGATTTTCATCATAAACTGGAGTCCCCTCAGACTTCAGTTTGGATTTATTTGCCAAAAATCCTTGAAATCTTATACAACTCGGATTTTGTTACCCATATTGCCAAAGAAATTAAATTTCCTTTGGCAGTTTGGGTTCCTCATAAAAATCGAACAAGCTTTAACATTGTAAAGCTTGGCTCATTGCAGATGTCTCCAAACCTCTGTCCAAAGAATATAGATCATCTTTAGGGAACGAGATGGCTACTAGCACGATGTCACATATGGTGCTTATTGTAAAACTTGTAAACATCTAGGGTATAATGACAAATTCTGTAAAAAAAAAAGAAATAGACATAAAATATTCAATCAATATCACCTTTATTGAACGTATCCAACATACTGAGCAACTCACACTTCGACCAAAAGAAGTTTGGGTTCCAAAACTTAAATCTATAATTGTGGATACCAATAAAAAAGATATTATTGATCATAATATCACTCAAAAAAATTTAACTTCATTTGAGAATCAATCATTTAAATGTATTGAGATTAACCAACAAACCAAGAAACTGATTCACCAAAAAGAAACAATTCCAAACAATAATCATAATTCTATAGTTAAGATGAACCTAAATAGTAAAATTAATAACTGTCTGACAAATCTTAAAAGTGATAAAACATTAATCTTAAATTAATCAATTGATCCTCCAGAAGTTTCTGAAAATGATGTGATTGAAGCAATTTAAAATATCAAATTAGGAAATTATTTCAATATATATAATAATGAAGATATTTCAGAAAATGAATATGTTTTAACTAAAACGAGACCAATATTAAGCCTTCCTCAATCACCTGTCATCGATAAGCCATATGTGAGAAAAGAAGCATCTAAACATGCATCTAAAAAATCATCCAGACCAAAGATTAAAAGCCTAAAGGGTAACTTAATCAACAAGCCAATGAACTTCAAATGATCAATCAGATCCTCAAAATCAACTTCTAAATGATCATATCATTCTTAAATTGGAATACAAGAGATGTGGAAAACCAAAGAACAATAAGAACAATTAAAATTATTGTTAAAAATGATAAAATAGATATCATTTCTCTTCAAGAGCCAATGACATATATTGAAAAATTGAAAAAAAAGTAAAAAAAAACTTTGTTTCGAAACAATAAAATATGGCTTTTATGGAGGAAGAAATTCAATGTTCAAATAATTGACAATAATGACCAGTTTTTCCACACTACGGTACACCAATCTGCTTCAAACGGAAGCTATGGACACCATAGTGTATGCAAAATAAATCAGATCCCAAAGATTGTCTCTTTGGGATCATTTAAGACAAATATTTGAAACAACCCTTCCATGGCTTGTGGTTGGAGATTTTAATACAATCTCCAAAGCAAGTGAACAACTAGCCTGCTCAACCCTCCGCATTAGAGTAATGGATGACTTTAACTATATGATAATGGATTGCAATTTGGAAGACCATGGTTTCTTAGATTCGAATCTTTACATGGTCTAATAATCATAAATGGGAGGGCGTAGATAGGGTCTTACATGATGCCTCATGAAGAGATTCATTTGATATAACTAGGGTGAAATATCTTGCCAGAACTATCTCAGACCATTCACCTTTAATAATATCTATATCTTCAAATACTAGTGTCTTTAAACCATCTTTTAGATTCCAAAATATGTGGGTCAAACATCAATATTTTCTTAAAACAGTAGAAACAAATTGGAATAAACCCATGTATGGTAACCTTATTCATGTGTTATGGTAAAAATTAAGAATACTTAAACATAATCTCATAATTTGGAATAAAGAAGTGTTTGGAAACATTTTTGATTGCATTTCTAAAGCATAAGAAGGTGTTAAAATAACTGAAAGGAATTTAGAAGAATTAAATAATCCTTGCAATAAAATAATCCTCTCAAAACTTAGAGCAATCCACTTAAATTTTCTTGTCAGAGAAGAAACCTTCTGGCAACGAAAAAGGGCATCTCTCTGGCTTAAAGATGGTGACAAAAATACCAAAACCATCCATGATTTTGTGAATTAAAGATGAAAAGGGAATAAAATTAATAAAATATCAGGTAACAACATTTGGATAGAAGATAAAAATTTAATTGGTGATCCCGTTGTTCAACATTTCAAATTTTTACTAAAAAGTCAGACCACTCAACCAAATTTAAACATTATATTTAATCTAATTCCAAGAACATTAACTCACCAAAATAATATATTTTTACTAGAAACCCCTTTCATAGAAGAAATTTACCCCGTAATATAGAATGTTAACATAAATAGTGTATCTGGAGTTGATGAATTCAACTCTACTTTCTACCAATCATGTTGGAAAATAATAAAAGATAATATATTTAATGCTATCACAACATATTTTATTAATTCATCATATCCAAAATATATTTTTGCTGCTTTAATTTGTCTGATTCCTAAGTTAAACACTCCAAAACATGGCATGACTATAGGTCCATTAGCCTTTGTACAGTATTCAATAGAATACTGTCCAAACTAATAAACAACAGAATAATTATACTACTCCCTAAAATCATTTCTAAGGAACAAGGTGTCTATGTTGAAAAGAGAAATATCCAAAAAAATATACTATGGGAGGAAATATAATCATTAATCTTAATATGTGAAAAGCCTTTGACATGATAGATTTCAATTTTATATACAATGTAATGCAGGCTTTTGGTTTTAAATTAAAATTCATTAACTTAATCAAAAAAGGTATAGAGAATACTTTCTACTCAATCATCATTAATGGCATATCTTTTGGATACTTCAACTCTAGAAATGGTATCAGGCATGGGGCATTTATCCCCCAACATGCTTACCATTGCTGAAGAGTTATTACTAAGAGGAATTTCAAACTTACATACCAATATTTAACAATGAGATACAATACAAGAGGGTTTTTAAACATCAATTGTCTGAATTTTGCAAACGATGTTATAATATTCTCAAATAGATCCTTAAATAATGTCAATATTTTTTTTATCTTCTCGACATTTATAAAAAATTATCTGGTCAACAAGTTAATAAACATAAAACAACTTTTATTTCACCTACTCATATGAATAGAAATCAAATTTCTTCTCTTAAAAATACGTTAGTATTCAAACATAACTATTTACTTTTCAAATACCTAAGAATACCAATTCATTTAAACATCAACTATTGCTACTATGATGACCTTATAGGCAAAATCAAATATAAAATAACATACTGGAACTCTAAGACATTGTCTTTTGGTGGAAGACTGATTCTAATCAAATCAATTCTTTTAGTAATCTCAATCTATTATATGCAAAGTATCCAGCTACTAAATAATATCATATCAAGAATTAATAAATTACTAAACAAATTTATTTGGGGATACAATCACAACAATAAAACAATCATATGGTGAGACTGATCCAATCTGCGTAAACCATTTGATGGAAATAGTTTAAACATCAGAAATTTAAATTATATCCAAACATTATTTTCCTGTAAATTATGGTTAACACTTAGAAAAAATAAAATACTATAGGCTAATCTTATGCAGTCAACGTACTATCTAAATGTCCACCCTATACAAACTTCCATCAAACAAAAAGGCTCGAAAGTCTAGAAAAGAATGTTTAAAATTAAATAAATAGCTAAGAAACACATATTATGGATCCCCGGAAATGGTAATATGGATTCCTGGCTGGATAAGTGAAACCACACTCATCCTTTTATAACCCTCTCCCCAAATAGAAATAATTATTGGGATAGACAAACCAAGGTTTCTCAATTTTGGTCAAACAATGAATGGAATCTACCTAAATTAAGGGATCATGTTTTACACTCAGATATCAACATAATCCAGAAAACTTCCCTTAATCTTAACTTTGAAGATACTATTCTACGGAAAGTATCTCAATATGGTAAATTTAATCTTAAAGACACATGGAATGTAATCAGGAACAAAGACAAAAAATATCAAATACAACGGAAAATCTAGAATAATATATCTCTAAAGAAGTGTTTTTTCAATCTTTGGAGGATATTAAGCAAATTAATATCAGTAGATTCAGTTTTACAAAAAAAAAATTAGCTTCTAATTACCAGCACTGCCAAAATTCTAAAAACTTGAAAAATCTGTTTGTATCTTGTCATGTCTTTTGCGGTGTTTGGAAATATTTCTCTAGTTTATTTGGTATTATCTTAGGTAATCACATGAAGATAAAGCATGTTATTAACATCGGGCTCCTCTCCACTTCAAAAAACATTCATATGAGAACCATTCTACCATCTATTATTGTTTGGTCTATATGGATGGAAAAGAATAAATCCAAATATAGTAACATTAAGTTCTCTTCAAAAAAAAATTATACATAATGTCATTTATTTATTTTCATCGGTAGACATATCAAACATCATCAAACGCAAACACTAGACTGGGGACTTAAAATATGTTAAAGACATGCACTATTATAACCATTTAACAAATCACAAACACTGTCTTTACAACAAATGGCACCCACCATCATCAAATCGGCTAAAACTCAACTGTAGTGGCTCATATATTCTTGATGGTGAGTCTAACAGTGGATTTGTTCTAAGAAATTAACATGGTGGTCTAATATTTGGTAGGGGTACTCTTTTGAAAAAAAAAATACTCCATTAATTGTTGAAACTCGAGCATTATTACATGGTCTATTATACTGCAAGAACCATGACCTTAATTTGTTGATATTTAAATGGATTCTTTAATCTTATTTGATATCCTTGGATTCGGTAAAACTCCCTCGTACTTTGAACAAATTATTACATGCTGTAGAAATCTAATATCTTCACAAATGGTAATCAAACATATATTTAGAGAGCATAATTTTGTTGCTAATTGGATTGCAAAATTCACTTTAAAAAATAAATCAAAATGTCAATTCTTATCAAATTAATCACCTGCACCCCTAAATGTTATATTAGTGTAAGAGTGGGGTACATAAGATTACAAAACTAATGTCACTTAAGTTCACTAACCCTAAGGCAGGATTAAAACCCCTCACCTATACATGTTTTTTTAATTTTGCAGGCTCAAGGAACAACAATCACTAAAACTCTTCATGAAGATAGGTCTGTTGGAGAGACACAAGAGAAATAAATCAATTTTTGAACAAGCTACATACCTACAAGCACAAAGAAAGATCATCAACAAGACTTGTAGAAGAAATTACAAATATAAAGTCAATAATTTTCAATATCATAATTTATCCTTGTAAATTCAAATAGCAAACATTGTAGTTACATTCTATGTATATTTTATTTATAGATAAAAAAATTATTTTTGTCTATTCGTAATCAGTTAACACGTAAATATATAATAATTTCTCAACGAGTTTTTTATTTTCACAATTTATTATAACGTAATTTTGCATCCAACTAACAAAGGTTTAATTGCATAGTTAAAAACATTTAATTCCAAACTGTTAATATAAATATAAATTTACATTTTCCATCTATTTTATCATATTAATATTTAAATTCGTTAGTAAATCTTGATAGAGTAATTGATGAATTGATTTGAAAAAAATAGATAAATCATCATCTACATGATAACAATTACAACGATTAGTTCACCCAAAAAAAGAAAACTTTAGTTATGAATGTATGATTCTAACATTTTTTGGTATAAATTCAATTTACACTTTCATTAGGTTTTCATACAAAGTGAAAACTTTGTTTGGCTTCAATAATTATTGTATACTCTAATGATGACTCCAGTTCTAATAGTTATGATGATTTATCACCAGTCGATAGCTCACCAGGATGACAAGAAAACTGGAAAATTACAACCATATAAGAATATTCTTGATCTTATTCTAATGATGAAATTTTGTATTTTGTTATTGGAATTTTTTCTCTAGTTAGTTTTAAATATTTTGGAGATGAAGATGATCCAAATGACGATCATTGTCTTACTCATGGAAAATAGAGAAAAAATTTAGTGAGGTGGAAGAAGAGTCTGAATCAGGAGAATAGAAGGAAGAAGAATAGTCTCAATAAGAAGGCTATTCTTCTAATGTCTGAAAAAAATGATTTCAAATTTTGTTTTTAGTTTTTCTATGTTTTTGTTGTTAATTTTTTTTTTCAACTATAAATTTTTTTGTTTCAACATATTATAACAAATGCACTTCCTAATTACGCAAACACAAGTGTTCTTAATTTTGCAATCCTATGTAGTGTCTAATACAACGTAATTTGACAACACTTTTACGGAACCACCTATAAACGTAATTTCACAATACTTTTACGCAACTACTTATAACGTAATCTGTAACACTTTTAAACAACCACCTATTACGTATTTTTGCAGCCAGTTGACACATAATTTTGTACGCAGCTCTGTTAACCCAAATATCACTCCTTTTCAAATAATTGTCAATACATATACATTAATATATGAAATCAAAGAATTGACATAACTAAAAAAAATAATATGATCATAAAAACAGCAACAAAATAACTCGACATAAATAAAAAATACAAAAAATAAAAAATAAAAATCACACGTGAATCGCTAAATACTCGATAAATGTATAAGAATAAAAAACAAACGATCAAAAATTACAGAAGATATTGATCAAATGAATAAAGAAAAACTTATCTGAAATTGAAGAACAAATTATTGATTGATTGAATAAAAAACAATCAGATCAGACATGAGGTATGATAGGTATTGAAAAGGTCCAAATGGTTATCGACAATTTCTTCGACCGTGGGTTGTTACAAGTAATTAATTTCAATTTGAGGTGATTATTGGTAGATTACATTTTTTATAAATTAAGTTATGTAGTGAGTGATTGCGCTAACTTTCTCTTCTTTGTTGTTTATCTATATATGAATTTTATATATATCTCAAATTTGGTAATTTTTTTTGTTATATCACAATTTTATGTGTATTCGTTAACTAATTTTTTATAAATAAAAAATCTTATGTTTCATTAAAAGTTTTTTATTTTTTAAAATGATAGTCTTAGTTTTAGTAATTTATGGTTAATCGTGTTGTTATTATTATCGACTAATGTAAATAATATTTTGATTATATATTTTTTGTCATCAATATCATTATTCATACAAAAAAATAAAAATATATATATACTTTAACTTTTAAAAAATATATATATAATAAAACTAGGTAATCTTTAGTTTTCCATTGAAAATGAAATAGGAGCAAAGAGAATTAGCTTGATAAGTTTTTGTGTGTTACAGTATATAATTTAGCTAAGATGGAAAATGATAAAAGATTCGTCTTTCTTGAGGGAAAAAAGTTAGGTTTTATTCTTTGAATTCATCTCGATTGAAAAACCGATTTTTGTTTGAAATTGATTTTTTTTAGATTTTTAATTGAAAATTGAGTTGATGTGACATTATGGAACAGATTTTTAGAAAAAAAATAAAAGGTTGGTGAATACTTTTTTTTTTGTGAAGATAAATTAAATAAAATAAAAAGTGTTGATACAAGTACCTATGGCATACCTCGAGGAGATACACTAGACATAAAGAGGTCGATAGACATGACTGCTAAAACAAACATACTAGGAGTAACATGACAGCAGAGATAAACTAGAACAACTAACACAACGAAACAAGGGCCAATCGAACCGACAGATAATAACTCCAAGAAATTCCACAACAATCGAAGACAACGGACGAGACCGAGAAAGAGGGGACCTACAAATAAGTATAAGAATAAATAAATTAAAAGCAGTTACATAAGCCAGCAAATCTTGGTGCCATGGAATCTGAACTAAAGATCAGAGAAGATTCAGTGAGAAACCATAGAGGCATTGACCGGAGGGGAACCAAAAATTCATGAGTTCCCCTCCTTCTAGACATGATAAATAATCGCGCCAAAGCAAGAGAGTTAAATGTGTCGGTTTTGAGATTGAGACCAGTTTGACGCCTCACAGACCCAAGACTGCCAGCACGAAGCGGAAAAAGTGAAGTTTTGAGCTAGCAAAGGTCCAAATACTTTGAGTGAAACTATAGTCAAAGAGGAGATGAACAATAGTTTCAGAAGCAGAGTTGCATAAGGCACAATCAGGTGCGGTATTGAAACCCCAACTGAGAATCTTATCTTTGGTATAAAGTTTTCCCAGGATAGCGAGCTATAAGATAGAGATGTGACGAGGAAAATTGAATTTATTCCATATTAACCTGGTCTACCCCACAACAGGGGCAGGCGTTCGAATAACGTTATAGGTATCCTTGATTGTGAAGTTGTTGCAGCCAACCTTCGCAATCCAAAAAAAGAACATCATATGAGTTGATATTAGGAGGGGCAGGGTGAGGATAAGGCTGTTGATCGCCAGAAGATTAGAATGACTTCTAGCTCTAGCCGATCTGATGTTTAGAGGCCAATTCCAGTGACCATCGTCTATGATATCCGATACTTTGAGGTTTTTACCGAGCCGGGAATCCATGATGATATTAGTACCATAGTGTGAAGCTAGTGAGGTAGGGAAAATTCATGGGTCATACCAGAAGGAGGTATTTGAACCATTGCCAATAGCCACCATGTATAAATTACTAGCTAACAGGCGAAGACGAAGAATTTTCCTCCAAATCCAAGAAGGAGAAAAACGATAAAAAGATCCCAGAAATTATTTTTTTCTATTTTTATCCAATCACACCAGCTAGAGTGATTTTTATTACTAATAATAGACCAGAGATGCTTAAGGACAACCGCATGATTCCAGATTTTTAAATCCAGGATCCCAAGGCCGCTTTTTTTGTGGAATATGTGATATTAGACCAGGCCACTTTGGCCCTATAAATTTTCATAGCGGAACCCGACCAAAGGAAACGACGAATGTTATGGGTCAGTTCTTTAATGATCCTAGATGGGATTATAAAAATGGAAGACCAATAAACTTGACCAGAAAATAAGACATATTTTATTAGTTGGAGTCTACCCGCATAAGACATATGCTTGAAGGTCCAAGAATCGATCCTGGCAATAATTTTATGAAGAAGATAATGACAATTTGTATGGGTAAGACGACCAGTAAGAAGGGGAACTCCCAAATATTTAACTGGGAAAGAGCCTTCCGGATAACCCATAATAGATAAGAGCTTAGTGCAAAAAGGATTATTAATACCTGACATAAATATATGACTTTTATAGGGGTTGACTTTTAGACCAGAAAGTGAGTAGAAATCATCCAGAGCCTCTTTGATGAGGAGAAGAGAATTAACATCACCATGACAAAAATCATAAGATCGTCTGCAAAACAAATATTTGTAATTTTGAGTTTGTGGCACTTCTAGTGAAACCGAAGGTTTTTGTCATTACTCTTTTCTTTGAGGGTACTGGAAAGGACTTGCATGACAAAGATAAAGAGAAAAAAGGAAAGCAAGTCCCCTTGCCTGAGACCTTTTCTACCTTCGAAGTTACCGTAAGGATATCCATTAATATTGATAGAGTAAGAGGGGGAGAAGATGCAATTGATGATCCAAGTGATCATCTTTTCCAGGAATTTCATCGCCACAAGAATGTCAAGGATGAGATGCCAACGGACATTATCAAAAGCTTTCATAAGATCAATTTAAAGGGCTACCCTTTTACCTCTACAATTAGTATGATAGCCTCTTAAAGGTTCTTGGGAAAGAATAATGTTATCTGAGATGTTCCTACCTGAGACGAAAGCCGATTGGGAATTATCAATCAGATAGGGGAAGGAATCCTTAATTCTATTAGCTAAAATTTTAGAGATGGTCTTGTAAACGACATTACAAAGAGTAATAGGTCTAAAATCTGCAGCCACATAAGGGGAATCCTTTTAGGAATAAGAGAAATTTAAGTAGAGTTCCAAGTGGAATCAAAAATTCATGTTTGGAAAAATTAGAGGACACCGTTACAGATGTCTTGCCCAACAATATTCCAGGTGGATTTGAATAAACGGGAATTAAAACCATTAGTACCCGAATATTTATTACTATAAATACTGAAAAAGGCAGACTTAATCTCCTCGCTATTGATCTCACGAATCATTGAGGCCTTGTCAATATCGTGGACTTTAAAGGAAAGAAAATAGGAAACTTTCTCCAACCCTGGATAACCAACAGGATTCCTAGTACCAAGGGAGACCTCAAAGTAACTCACAATGACCTTAGAAACACTAGTGGGAGTTGAAACAGTGATACTCTGGTTATTATTGATAGAAATAATTTTGTTACGGAAAAGATGAGTTTTTATACTGTTTGGAAAATTTTAGTGTTTTTATCACTAAGCTCGATCTAGTTTGTTCTATATTTTTGCTTGAGAAAGGATTCTTCAGCACGACTAAGAAATATGAAAGTCGTGGAAGCCTCAACTTCTTTGGTGACAATGATAGGGTTGAGGGGCTCATGAGCGAGATTAGATTGAGCTTGAAAGAGAATGTTTTGAGCATTAGAAACCCTAGAACTAATGTCGCTAAACTCCTTACGATGGAGGCAAGCAAGCTCATGCTGAAGACGATTGAGTTTATTAGTGACAAGACTCATACCAGAGGAAAAGATATGAAGATTTCAGCTTTTGGAAACAATGTTTTTGAACTGAGGATGAGATTGCCACATATTAAATAATTTGAATGGTTTATTCCGTCTTTGACGGGAGAACCAAGATTGAGAGTGACAGTGGTGTGGTCGGAGGAACGGAGAAAACCAAAGTGAACGAAAGACATAGGAAAGAGATCATCCGAGTTAGGGTTGACTAGAACACGATCGATTTTGGAGAGGATGGGATGAGTATGTTGTTTATTAATCCAAGAGAAGTGGAATCCACTGGATCGAAGATCACTGAGCTCAGTGAGGTAGGAGCCTAATCGCTCCTCTGGA
The DNA here is from genome assembly GCA_036936605.1 of Limnanthes douglasii subsp. nivea. Classification (NCBI taxonomy): domain Eukaryota; kingdom Viridiplantae; phylum Streptophyta; class Magnoliopsida; order Brassicales; family Limnanthaceae; genus Limnanthes; species Limnanthes douglasii. Next base: position 289,697,282 of record JAUPFV010000005.1, read on the forward strand.
TGACGGATGTCATTGAAATACCTAGGGGAGACCCATGGGATGCCTGATCTTGCTTGGAGATGGTTATTAAATCATTCCAAAGGTGAGTACGTGAACGTCATTAAAAGCATAGATGGAAGTGAATCTAAATGAGGCATTGAAATTATGGCACTTGGCCATGCAGTGAATATAATGAGAGGATTTGGATAACCTGGAAACAGTGATTACACTAGGATTCCAGATAATCCAAATTCTACCAAGAGGATGAGAGGAGTGATTGGTAATAACATGTTAAAAGGGAACCATATACCTAATAATAAAGTCGACTTTAAAAAGTTGAACTTTTGTTTCAACTAAAATTAACAATGAGATACTATTCCTATTTATGAAATTAGTAACATCGTTTTGCCTGACAGGATCATTAAGACCCCGCACATTCCAAAAAGCAATATTTATAAGGAAAAAGACTTACAGTGCACCATACGATGGTCCTATCGGAAGACAAATCCATATTACCGTAAGCATTGACGCTAATAAATCGAAACCTCTTAAGAGGTGAGTCCACCTTGTATATTTGTATATATATGTATATATATACACTACGAGTTCACAGTTTTTTGTGTTTAGGTAAGGGTTTCCTTTCATGTTTTTATTTTTTGTGTTACTGATATATAATATATTTATATGATATTTTGTTTTTTTATAATAGTTTTTTTTATGTAATTTATATCGAAATTGCAATTTATTTTTATACAAGCTAATTTTTAATATATATAATCACTATTCATATAATAATTTATATCTCATATTTAATAATATTAATTTTATATTTTTAAATTATTAAACTTTACATTTTTCATAACAACCAAATAAATTTATTTAGTTCGTGGTATCTAAAATCCACCGTAACCTCCATTAAAAGTGAAAAATGCACCATAGTACACATCTAAAATCCACTACAACCTTGGTTAAAATAAAAAGATATATCATACTACACATTAAATAAGATAACAATTTTTTATCATAATAGTTTCATTATTCCACAAGAATTTGGTTAAAATAGGGTAAAAAAATGTTAAACATTCTTAAAGTGTTTTTGGATTTTTACCCTTTTGTTTTTGGACCCATTTGTTCCCGCCGGTTGAAATTTTCTCATCCGTTGGATGAGACCCTTTCACCCGTTGGATGAGACCCTCTCATCCGTCGAGCCACCTATATTTACCAGGCGGGGCCATCTATATTCACCAGGCGGGAAACTTTTCTACTGATCCAACCGATGGATGTTAAAGAATATTTTTGATGATCTTTAAAATTTGTCAAAATTTTAAAGATGGTTATCTCTTATGGTCATAATTTAGCCAAACCATTCCACAAACATAAAGATAATAGAAAATCGAAAGATAAAATTTTGATTCTGTCTATAGCAGTAGTATCTTTTATTTTTATATTACTACTAGTACAAACCAAAAGACTTGGAAGTAAGAGACTCAAAAGGAGAATTGACTACGAAAGAGTTGCTTCTCAAGTACTGCTCTGGCACTGGCATCGACTCCAGCGAGAGTCTGGAACAAGCTTTTACCATAGCAAGGAGTAAGGACTCTCTGTATCACTGTCTTCTTTTGACTTCTTTATCTCTCATATATTAAATTACTAACACGTCTATTTCTTTTTTATAACTTGATACATCAATATATACATTTACATGTCACGTTCTTCCAATTATATATTTTCAATTTTTTATTTTAAAATAAAAGTTTAATATTTCAGTGAAAAAAATATATAAAATATATAAATAGATAGGTTATATATATGAACATGAATATATTCAAAAGTGTTTAAAATTGTGTTACTCAACTATTTGTTTATTATAGACTACAAAATCCACGACGGTTTTGTTTTTGGTACATTTCATATTCTATTCACTGAGATATTGTATATTATTTTAAGTCTAAACTATATGGGATAGAAGATCAAATTAGGGCACTAAACTTACTCTAACAAAATATAAAACAAAAAAGAAGGTCATGCCAAATGATCTAAAAATCTTCATGTAGTCAGATCAGCAGTATCCAAGTTGGACAACAAATCTAAGATACAACGATAATCGAGAACGAGGAGAGAGATGAGTGCAAACAACATGATCATTAAAAGTAATTTAGAATTCAACTTGGAGGATTACATTGGTGAGTCAATCTTGATACCTATAAATCTAAGTCGGATGCAAAAAAAGCGTACATTTAAATTTTGGTAAATTTAAATTGTGAACTACACAAGCCAATCAATTCGGTTTAGAAATTACACTAGCTAGTCAATCTTGTTAAGTTTAGTTTTTTGCTCATTTGTTACTAAATATATGTTTGATTAAAATAGTAATTTTATTTATTTATAAGAATGGAATATTCAAATTTTCTTTTTTTTTGGTACAATAATATATCAAATAAGATAAATGGTTCGTACAAATATTTGAGATACATCTCGACTAGTGCTTTGAAAGATTTATAAAAAAAACAAGTTCTAAAATAGATAACCGACCTAAAGCTTGGGCAAAAATCGAAATATAAAAATCTAACCAAAATAAGAGCATAGTGGAATGGTCCAAAGTACCTCATGGAGACAGAGCAAAAAGAAGGTAGCCGTCGAATGGTATAACCAGCGAACATCTATATAAACCATAACATGAAGGGAGAGGTGGCTGCATACAGTAAATCAACAATAATATGTTAGAATTATATTAGAGATTACACTGTTCACTCAACCTTGGTACCAAAAAATATGAACCGAAGGTTCAAAAGCATAAGGTGTGATACCATAGAGGCAAAAGCAGGACATAACCAAAAAGTCTTGCATTTCGCTCCGTCAAACATGGTAAATTATTGTGCCAAAATATGATCTTCAAAGATGACGGTTCTGAGAGGAACAAAGTCCAGATTAAAGCCTCTCAAATTTAGGGAAGCCACTTTATGGCATTTAAAGTAAACACGAGCTTAGAAGTAGAAAATTCTCATATACTTTGAGTGAAGCTACATATACTTTAGCTTTACCTCCAATATTTGTTTTACGAATCCCTTGTTACCATTCATTCTCCATTTCTTTTTTATCTTGCGATTTCTTATAATTTAACTTGTCATAATTATAACAACGCTGTAAAACTAATATTAACTTCTTATTACCACTCAATATTCCTTCCTTCATTATCACAAAGTCCGTAACAATATAGCTCGTTATAATTGTCATCATGTTATAACTTTACTTTAATCGTGGTTATTTATATCTTATGTGTTAGTATTTTACTCACCACGTTATTTAGCAACAAAACACGAACGCCAAAGAGGATGAATGCTTAAGGGATGCCAGTTTGAAGCCTTTTTTATCCATCTAGGTTAATCATGGTCATGAAGCGCAAATCAGATCTTATTTTGAATGTATACACATTCGTATATGATACGATTGGTGGATTCAACACAAGAGTTATACATAACACATTCAGGAAGAGAGTTTAGTCCCCAACTTATAAACCTATCTTGATTAGACAACTTGTCGTGGATGACAAGACAAAGAATAAAAGAGTGATAATGTATATTGTATTTACATCATATGAATCCAACCCACCCGACATAAGGAGTTGATATATGCATGACATGGTAAGTTCCCTTGAAGCTGAAGTTTACATTTTATTTTTGGCGGTCTAACATTGGATATCGTTATAATTGATACTTAGGGTGAGAAGCAAAAGAATGAGGTTGTTGATCTTTAAAGGTTAAGCTAGTTTCCAACACTACCAAACCTTATTTAGACCGACCAGCTCCAACGGTCATTCAAAATGATGTAAAAAACTTTGAGATTATTATCAAACCTAGAATCACTAATAATAATTTTCTATAATAGTTATAGGAGAAGTAAAGAACACCACGGGTCATACCAAAAGGGCGTAAACTCACCATTAATGATCATCATCCTGTATATTTTGGAAGAGAGATACTAAAAACATAATTTTTTCCTTTAAGATGAAGAGGAGATGAGCCAAGATTTAAAATCCAAAAGTTTTTGTTTGTTAGTCATTTCGATCTCATCTTCATATTTTCCTTCCGGATATGTCTGTTTGGCTAATTTCTCTGATCTTTACGCTATATAAATTAGTCCTTCGACCTCATCTTTAGTGGAAGTTTATATAGAGAATTATGGTTTATTAACTTGTAAATACAAATTAAGGTTTCCTTTTCAAAAATCGTCAAAACTATGCAAACCAACGTCAGAAGGTAAATCACAAACCAACGCCAGAAGGTAAATCACACAAGGTGACGGGCTCCGCCAACAAAACGTTTGTAGCGGGACTCAAACTTATGATTTTTCGTCATAAGCGTGCTTTACTCAACCAACTCGGCTACCCCCTCGGAGGCTTTTATATGACAATTTGTAAACAAGTTTTGAGTGTTGGAATTTCAAACAAAAAATTTAAATTTACTTATTCATTTTTAAATTTTAAATAATAAATTTATAATAAGTTACCCTACAAAAATCTCATATTTTCTTTTGAGCTCCAACTATATATCCTAACAATGTAATAAAAATAGCTTTTTTCTTATAATATATAAAAATTTACAAAAATAATAATTTTGGTTATATTTATTATTTATTTTTAAAGTTCTAAAGTTTTTCTATTTTAAATTTGAAATTGTTATAACACAAAATATAAATTCGGTTATATTTCTTATTTATTTGTATAATTCTAAAGCTTTTTTATTTTAAACTTTTAATTTTTATAACATATAAAATATGTTAATATAAATCAAAACTCTCCAATTCAAAATGATAGAATTTAAAATATAAGACTAATTTTTAAATTGGAAGTAAACTATATAATTTTATTCCAATAATTTACCATTTAAAATCAACGTTAGAATTTAAATTTCGGGAGTTAAAATTTTCACTTTAAAGTTTAAACCGAAGAAGAGTTTTATTCAGAACTATCCGGTCCATCCCCATAAATATGCACCTTCTCTCCTTCAGGACCTTCTTGCATTGTCAGTTCATTTGACTCCAAAGTTCGTTTCTAGCTACCATCGGCGATGACGGTTTTCTCGGGAAAACAGGTGGTGCCGGTGGACTACGAGACCGAAGTATCGCAGCTCCTTCTTGAAGCTTCTCTCAACAACGATCTTAAATCGGCGTTAGATTGCATTGCTAATCCGTCCGTCGATGTTAACTTCATCGGCGCTGTTTCTTTAAAGTCGAGGAAGAGCGAGCTCGTTTTGCGTGAGGAATCGCCTAGCGAAGTTCGAGTCGAGTACGCGGAGTTCAAAACCGACGTCACAGCTCTGTTCCTCGCCGTTCACGGCGGCAATGTGGCTCTCGTGAAGACGTTGCTGGTAATTTTGTGTTTTCCTTGCCCTATTTTGTTTACACTGTTGGAATTTCTCATGCTTGGTTATTAATTTTTTACGATTTAGCACCTACTATGCACGTTCTTGCCGTATTAGTCGGATCTATAGTTTAATTTTTAAATTTGTAAGTAGAGATTTGAAATTGAAGTGATTAACGTTTTGGTAGCTGAGGAAAAGAATTGTATCGTTCTGATTCGCACGTCGTCGAGTCTTTGAATTAGTCATTGTCGGCTATCTCACGTTTTGGCGGGGTTCTCTTTCGAATTGAAGTTACTGACCTTAACACTTGTTCTAAGATTCGAATTTCAATCTTGTTTGTTTTTAAATTTAGTTTCGATTTGTCGAAAAATCTTTACTGATTTCCTTACATGACCATTCACCAGATGTTTATATTTCTATAGTTTGAGTACTGAGGCTTTAGATCGTTGGAGCGTCCGGTAGGGATGACTATCCGATTTCACTAAAGTTAGTCATGAGTCATGACGCGTGTGAATTAAGGAGAACCGGTCACGTGACAGTCAGCCGAAAAGTTTCTCAAAATCACTCTCTCGATGATAGTATGGACGATATTATATCGTTCATACTAAAGTCGATGGACTATATTTCAACATTTTGGCGCCTAACTTTGGTGCCAACTTGCAGCACTTTGTCAATTGACACAGACACACGCAAATTTTGTGAAATCGGATAGTCAAGGGAGCTCTACCGGACAATTTTTAGTCAATAGACTATATGTATAGAAAGTTAATAGTCGATGGACGATATACTGTTTTAAGCCGGACATGTTCGATAAACATGAGTCCTTTTGGTTAGTAAATATGCAACCTATATTTTGTCTCTTTCATATTCTCTGATAAGGGTCCTCCTTAGTCTGAATCTGGCCTTTGTTTGCACTAATAATTATCTCTATGTGCTGTTTCATACTGTCTGATATAATTATTTTTATAAACTTTTTTGGGTATTTTGACTCTCTTCCTGTAAAATTATGATTCAAGGTTTTAAATGCATCTCTGGTATTCTTCTTTTTACTTGTTCAGTTCATTTTTATTTTTCTGGAAGTAAAATAATGTGTAGATGTGATACTGATAAGTGTAATCCAGTTCTATTCTCAAAAGATGTATAGTATTATTTTTACTTGGAGTACGTGTGCTTGAGTAATGAGGTACATCACCAACTTGCATTCATTTTACACCTAACTTTAAACAGAAACATAGTCAGTGAGGTCCATCTTGAGTTGTCCTTGGCTATCGGCCAAAGCCTGAAGTACAGAACAGTACCCTTTACCTGATACATCTCACTTCCTCTTTCTAATTCATTTACAACTTGGTGAAACCTCCCATGCTCCTCTGTCTGTCACATCAGTATTGTTCGTTTTTTTGTCTGTCTATGAACATCAATTTTATATTAAATTATTAATTGTAGAATCCAAAAATGTCATTGTATCCCTATTACTATTATTATTTATGTTTCTTGTGAGTTTCAACTAAAAAATAATGAAAAGACATTATGTGGAGTATTAAATGTTCTTTAAGTAAACGCTAAACTTTGATCTGTTTTTAATTACAGAGCGTGGGTGCCAATGTAAACCAGAAACTCTTCAGGGGATTTGCCACGACAGTGGCAGTGAGGGAGGGGCATCTTGAGATACTGGAGATCTTACTTAAAGCTGGTGCTTCTCAGCCTGCTTGTGAGGAGGCACTAGTAGAGGCAAGCTGTCATGGAAGGGCAAGACTAGCTGCACTGCTCATGGCCTCTGATTTGATTCGTGCCCATGTTGCTGTGCATGCTCTAGTGACAGCATGCTGCAGAGGATTTGTCGGAGTAGTGGACACACTACTTAAGGTAGGCTATAGTAGTGATTTTACGAAGGGTTAAGATCCTTTTGAACCATTATTACCAATCCTTTTTACTATAGCTTTCCAAGTAGTTTCTATGGCTCATAATCGAACAATACGGCCTCCTTGAAAGTCGTTCCTCACATACATTTTGTTTGGGTTTCTCGAGGAGTTACTTTGTTGACAATACTACTTGATTCAGCTGGATAAACATTTTTCACTAATTTTCTGTAGATAGAAAATGTTCGATCCACAGTTAGACCATAGCTTCTTTGCTTACCATATTCTATGGTTCTCCTGGGTCGTGGGTGTCTATAAGTAAATACGACTATCTAGCTTTATTAGGTTTCCATGTCAGTTACTTCTAAAAATGCAAGCTTTACTTAAATCAAACTTGATAGAGCGAACTATAAATAAGGTTTATCTCATTTTTCCTGGCTTTAGTTAAATCCAGTCTGCATTGTGTTTGACTGTTGAATTCTTTAGATCGACTACTGAAAAACTACTCTTCTGTGATGACAGTGCGGAGTAGATGCAAATTCAACAAACCGGGTCTTGCTTCAGTCATCCAAACCTTCTCTGCACACAAATCTAGACTGTACAGCTCTTGTTGCCGGAATCATTAATAGACAAGTTTCTGTTGTCCGCCAGCTGCTACAGGTGATTTTTGTATTTTATATCTACCAGGGATTAAATCTACCAGGGCATAGCCATTGATATACGGGAATCCTTTGTAATTTCTCACTAATTAATTGCTGGTTACAACATGATCATACAGGCTGGGGTCAGGACAGATGTCAAAGTCAGATTGGGCGCGTGGTCCTGGGACATGAATACAGGAGAAGAGTATAGAGTTGGTGCTGGGATGGCAGAGCCCTACACTATCACCTGGTGTGCTGTAGAGTATTTTGAAGCCACTGGTGCTATTCTGCAGATGCTACTCGAACACATTTCCCCTTATACTGATCACCTTGGAAGAACACTCCTCCACTATGCCATCCTATGCGGCAACACCGGAGCCGTCGATGTGCTTCTGAAGCTTGGAGTAAATATAGAATGTCCTATTAAAAGAACAGGGAAATTTGAGTTTCGGCCAATACACATGGCCGCACGTCGTGGTCTGTCAACTATTCTTCAATCCTTAGTCAATTATGGTTGTAATCTGAATTCTAAGACAGATTCAGGTGACACGGCTTTAATAATTTGTGCAAAATACAAGCAGACAGAGTGCCTCAAGGTATTAGCCATGGCTGGTGCTGATTTTGGTGTAGTTAACATTGCTGGTTTATCCACAAGTTCAATTGCGAGCGCAAACAGGTGGTCGTTTGGTTTTGAGCAAGTATTGCTAAATGCGATAAAATGCGGAAAGATTCCAGAATCCAGTAACGTCTCAGTTTTCTCTCCCCTAAGGTTTGTGGCTCAAGCTGGTGATATCGACGGACTAAAAGCTTTGATTGGGCTTGGAGAGGTCAATATAGACTGCCAAGATGAGCAAGGTTATTCCGCAGTCATGCTCACTGCTGTAAAGGGTCATGTTGAGGCGTTTAGGTTGCTAGTCTATGCAGGCGCTGATGTTAAGCTCTTAAACAAAGTTGGCCAAAGTGCAATGTCCATAACTGAACACAACCAAAACCGTGATTTATTTGAAAAGGTGATGCTTGAATACGCACTTGAAAAGGGTAACAGGAATGCAGGGGGGTTCTATGCTTTACATTGCGCAGCACGCCGTGGAGACATGTGTGCAGCCAAAATGTTAACAAGTAAGGGCTACGATGTAAACATGGTCGATGGAGATTGCTACACTCCTCTCATGTTAGCAGCAAAGGAAGGTCATGCACTGATGTGCAAGCTCTTGATGTCACAAGGAGCCAGTTGTAAAATAATGAATTCTAGAGGAGAAACTGCACTCTCTCTTGCAAGGAAAAAATGTAGCTTAAAGAACGAAGCAGCGGAAGTGATTCTCGATGAGCTTGCGCTCAAACTTGTTTTAAATGGAGCATGTGTCCTGAAGCATACGAAAGGAGGCAAAGGTCAGCCACATGTAAAAGAGTTGAGAATCTTGGAATCCACGGGGGTGCTGCAATGGGGAAAATCAAGCCAGAGAAATGTGATGTGTGCTGAGGTCGAGTTAGGAGGAAGCCCAACCTTTCGAAGGAATAGGAATAGTAAGCATGATGCTGATGAACCCGGAATTTTTTGTGTTGTAACAACCAAGAAGAAGGAACTGCATTTTGTATGTGAAGGTGGGTTAGAGGCTGCTGAGCTGTGGGTGCGAGGAATAAAGCTCGTGACCAGGAACGCTCATTGTTGCAAGGCTTAGGTAGAAGCTTTTGTATAGATGTATGAAGTAGTTTCATGATTGTAAAGGTTTAGGTGATGAGTTTAGGCTTGTAAATCTTTCTCACCTTGAGAAATTGAGAACCCTTTTAATTTGTATTACAACGTTTTCTCATTGTTTCGAGTCCTACCTTGCTAGAGGTCTGCAGTGATATGATTATCTTTATCTGCAGCAATTGCTATTCATATGAATTATCGTACTCTGAGGCAGTAACGCTATCACTTGCGAGCGCAAACCGGTGGTCGTTTGGTTTTGAACAAGTATTGCTAATTGTGATAAAATGCGGAAAGATTCCAGAATCCAGTAATGTCTCATTTCTTTCTCCGCAAATGTTTGTGGCTAAAGCTGCTGCGCAGGGACAGGTCAGTATAAACTACCAAGATGAGCAAGGTTATCGACAGTTACGTTCACTGCCATGAAGGGTCATGCTGAGGCATTTAGGTTGCTATTCTATGCAGGTGATGATGATGTTAAGCTTTTAAACAAATTTGACCGAAAGAGCACTCTCCTCTCTGAATACAACGATAACCATGATTTATTTGAAAACGTGGTGTGTGGATAAGGACTTGAAAAGGGTTACAGGAATGCAGCAGTATTCTTTGCTTTACATTGTGGTGACATGTATGCAGCCAAAATGTTAACAAGTCAGGTTACGCTGTAAGCATGCTTGATGGAGATTGCTACACACCTCTCGCAGCAAAGGAAGCTCATGCGCTGATGTGCAAGCTCTTGATGCCATAAGAAGACAGATGTTATATAAAGAATTCTAGAGGCGAAACTGCACTCTCTCTCGCAAGAAAAAATCATGGCTTAGAGAATGAAGCAGAGAAAGTGATTATCGATGAGCTTGCGTGCAAACTTGTTTTAGATAAAGCATGTGTCCAAAAGCACATGAAAGGGGTCGGAAAAGAGTTGAGAATCTTGGAATTCACGGGGAGGCCGCAATGGGGAAAATCAAGCCGGAGACATGTCAATTTATGTTGTCCGGTTGATCTAAAGTTGCAGGTATTCGAATAGCAAAACAAATGCATTCACCATTTCATAAAGAAGTAATCTTCTCGACAATGATCTGGTTGAATCGAGCTACCTCAAGTATATAAATAAGTGTTAAAAGTATACAAAATCATTTAGCTTGAATTTGCATAATAATTGCATATAGTTTCGAGTTTACCATATGACCCAAAAAGCTCAAACTGCATAAAACCATCCTTATAAATTAAGGGAATGAATATCGCCTATGCTATAGAAGTGTAACTCTCAGCCTTGAGTTATTTCTTTCTCCTTTGCCTTGCATATATCTTCAGCTGATTTTATAAACTTTTTGGTCAGCTCTTCAACCTGGGGCAGATTTTAAATCAGATTACACGATGGGACAACATAAGAGAAAAACAAGAGGTGGATTCGGTAGAGTAGTTGATAGATAACTCACTTCTTTCTCCAACCTCTTGATGTTATCCTTAGGTAAACTAGTACCTGCTTTCTTTATCATGTCTAATGCCTGTAAGACCAGACGCAAACCAGATTATATAAAGATAATATATCTTACACTTCCTATGTATATATCATCAAAACAAAAATACTAGTCGCGACAAAATTTACTTCTCGCGTTTCAAAAGCGTACTTCGTTTTTTTCACTATAATTTACAGCTTTCCCCGTGGTTCCACGTCAAAGAATTGGACATCAGGGGAATCAAACGTTGGAAAGTTAGGACTTAAGATAACTAATAGCTAATCATTCAATGAATTCTTAATACAGTCAAAGGTTTGGCACTGGCTTACGAGAAAACCTAGAAATTAACATGTTTATGGTTCTGAGCTGAGATTTCATAAACGAAGACACCCATCCGCAGACTTAGTTGTAACAAATCCAGTAACGAAATATTTAAACATGAATACACAATTGGCAGTACAGACCTTCTGACGAGACCTTCTTATACTTTGTTTCACATCTTCACTGGATTTGGCAACTACCTTGCTCATAGCCTGGTACAAAGTCCAGGTTAAAGGATTTTAGCATCTTATTGTCAAAACAGGGTCAGAAAAGCGAATAGAAGAATCAGGCAGAGCTGACCTGCACATGCTCCTTCGTCAATCTTGTAATGGCAAAAATAGGAAAAAGAATCAGTCAACCAATGTACCGTTAGCTATTTCATGCTCTTAAATGACCTCAAAATGGAAATAATCCTTACTCGGGAATGGTTGCAATCAAACGATCACCATCAGTTTTGGGATTTAGTCCTAATGGAGATGAGACAATGGCTTTCTCTAGCGCTTTCAAACACTGAAAAAAATAGAAAAAATATTATATATAATGTTCTGCACTTTTGATGAGACGAGATTAGAATCCAGCCAAGACGCCCTAGTGTTTTAGAAAATCAGGGTTCTTATCTAAGCCATAGGCTTTAAACGATCAGCATATACTCATGGGGAGCTAAACAATCTACAATCATTTCAAAATTTTCCTTTTAAACATTAGAGTCTTATATCGCACGCCATACCACGAAGCCACAAAATAAATCTTTCGCTGAAAAAACAAAATGGTACTAAAAACCAATACTTACATTTGGATCATAAGGATTTACGGACAAAGTCTTGGAATCAAGAACTGAAACAACAGCTAGATGACTTAAGGGCATCTTCACACCACCCGTTTCTACGATAATGTGATCGAGAATTCCTGCAAAAGACATTACCGGTAATAGTTATACGAAACCGTTTATATTTTCGAATACTACCCAATTCAGGTCTTAACATTATCAATCAAACACCTGCAGACGCTCTTCCTGTTCGTATTTTCGTCAATTCCCGCGTCAAAGCATCGAGTGCTGCCTCCATTTGCGAACTAGCGCCAGCCTTAACACTTGGACCGATATCGGGCATTGCTTCAACCATACCGCCAGCAGAATCATCCTCTAAGAACAAGGTTAACAAATCAAAACTACGAATTTGATAGCATTAACATGTTATGAGCCAATCTATATTGTGTTAAAGCAACACCATTTCAGCTTCTAAGCCTAAAACTATCACAATGCACGAACTTGATCAAATGAAAAGCGAACAATCACATCAAAACCAACGATACTACAAGAGCGAGAGAGAGAGAGAGATAAGAGACAGTACTGGATTTTCTTCCTTTGGCAAACCCTCGACGGAAATCTCTGAGAAACTCGTGTGGGAAACTAATGTCGCTGCCGAATTCTTCGCGTCTCTGATTAGAAGAGAAGAGAAACCCACATAAACTGCGAGATTGAGTACTTTTTGTGCTTCTTCTAAGAAGCTGAAACGCGCTTCCGTTTGAAATCGCTCGTTTCACAGACATAGCCATTGCCATACTTCGAGACCACTAAGCTTTCTTGTCTAAAGTTCCAAACTTTTGATTATGTGGGTTAGGGTTTTTCAAGGTGCTTCTTTTCTTGTGCAATTTTGAATAGGGTCACGCTACTCAACCAATGTACAATAAACTACTCATTTTACAAACATATTACAAATAATGACCCAAAATAATCAATAAATTTTTTTGTCAAAACTATCCTCAATATAAAGATCCATTTTTTAACACGAGCATTTCCCTCTCTTTTTCCTTCTCCCTATTTTTCTAACTTCCTCTCTCTCTCCTCCAACACGACTCCGACGACGATCGTCAAACTCCGGCGAATCAAGACGGAACCTACTCTGGCAAAACAACAACAATAACTACTACGATCGATTCAAACAAATTCATCAACAAATTCGACTGAACTGTTCGACTCCGACAAATTCGACTGAACTGTTCGACTCCGATAACGTCATCAAATCCGATCAAGACTTCGGTCAGAGTATCAGAGTATCAACGACGACAAACAACAGTGAACCAGTAAGTTTAAAGTTGTTTTACGATTTCAATTATTCAGTTAGTTTACATTTACGATTATAGAAAATTCTAGGGTTCGAACACACTGTTTCGAGTCTGTTTTCCACTGACGAACAATGCTTACTCGTGTCTCGCTAAAGCGAGCCACTAGACGCGGTAGAAACTGCTTGATCAAATTGTAATTTCAATTAGAGAAAGCATTATTAAATGTTACTGCTGTTGTATAGGTTTCGCAGATAGAATTTAGGTAATTGCAGGTTTTTTATATAGGTTTCACATCTACTATAGTCTACTGGTTATAGATTTCATTGTGTTTCGCATCTACTAGAGTCTTCTAGTTATAGATATCCTTCTGTTTCGCATCTACCAATCTTTTATGTGCATAGACATTTCCATAGGTTTCGCAACTATCCGTTGTTGGAACTGCTTTATCAAAATGTAATTTCAATTACAGAAAGCATTACTAAATGTTACTGCTGTTGTATAGGTTTCGCATATATAATTTAGGTAATTGCAGGTTTTCTATATCGGTTTCGCATCCACTATAGTCTACTGGTTATAGATTTCATCGTGTTTCGCATCTACTGGAGTCTTCTAGTTATAGACGTCCTCGTGTTTCGCATCTACCGATCTTTTATGTGCATTGATATTTCCACAGGTTTCACAACTATCATCTTTCTCTTATTTGCAGATTTTATGTAGAGTTTCGCATCTAGCAAAAATTTGATATATTGATATGTATAGATGTCTTTATATTTCGCATCTATCAAATCTGATATATTTTCTCTTTTATTGCTTTTTACATGTAATAATGGCACCAAAAACATGTTTTTACAGATCCGACCTCTTTGCACTGTTAAAACAAATGGAAGAGACAAAAGTGAGGCCAGAACATATAGAAGCAGCAAAGAAGACACCCTTTTACTCACTTTTAAAAACAGCCTATGATCTTCGGACAAAGAAGACTACATAGAAAAAGCAATGGGATGTAATTGAACAGATTGCGATGACATATGATGATGAAGATGAAGCATTTAAATTTGGGGGAAAGTTTTTAAAGCTTACAAACCATGATATAAAGATCATTTTTGGTTTAAAACATGGTGATGAAAATATGCCACTTCAAGCAAAAAAAATTGAACCTAAGTTTTCAGAATTAGAAGATAAAGAAATATCAAGGATAATAAAGAAGTATTTTTCTGAGAAGACATCAAGAAAAGTTGATGGAAGTAGAGCAAGACCAATTACTAACAAACTTATAAAGGCTCTCAAATTCCATCTTTCTCACATTTTCTGACTGTTTTAATACTTGCATAAGTTGTTTCTCATCTACTACTTCTGCTTTATATAAGGTTACGCAACTATCTCTTTAAACTGTTTCATATTAAACTAGGTATCGCATCTATCACGTTAGGCCGTTTTCATATTGAACAAGGTTCTGCATCTACTATGATTAAATCAGTTTTCGCATCGATCACATTAGGCCTGTTCCAAATTAAACATGTTCCGCATCTAGTAAAATTGATACCCGTTTCGCATGTATTATTACCGTTTACATAGGTTCCGCGTCTATCTAAATATAATTACTAAAGTTTCGCATCGATCAAATTTAGGAAATGGTTTTGCTTGTTTGTAGGATGCAATCAAGATAGCATTAAAAACATTTGGACAAGAGGCAATAGAAGATGTTGTAATACTCTTTATATTGCTAGCATGTTCTACCTTGTTTTTCTCTACATCTGGAGATGTACTAGCTTCCACAGTGGTCTATTATGTGGAACACCTAGATAAAATAAACAACTACAATTGGGCTGAAGCAATTCGGGAAAATTGATGAATTCTATAATAGCTTGTCATGAAACTAAACCTGGGAAAGCAGTTGGCTCTGTTGCCCTTTTATTGGTTAGTATTTTTGTTCATTCTATTTCATATTAAATATTTACTCAACAAATGATATGTAAAGTATTGTTAATATGTACCCATTCATCATGGGACACACAACTTTATGTCAAGATACTGAAATTAAAGACAGGATACCTAGATGCTTCAAATGGCTGGGTATTGAACGCAAAACAGATTTAGATTTGGTTGAAGGCATAAAAACATAACAAATGAATAGGTATATTTACGATATGTTTTTTAATCTGTTTCAAATTTTACATATATATATCTGTTTACTCTAACATTTTAACAATTTTATAGATTCTTGAAGAGCAATTGAAGCTGACATAAGAAGAAGAAGAATTTGGAGGAGAATTCCAAATAGATGAAGAAAATATTGATGCTCCTCAAGAAAATGATATTGTTCCACCAATAGAACAAGTAAACCTCAACGAAGATGAAGATAAAGATGGTTTGCATTGGGGTACGTTACAAGAACAAGATTTAACAGATTCTACTGATAGCAAAAAAATACTTGACCAATACATAGTTCAACCACGCCAAAAAGTTATAAGAACTAAAAAAACTGCAACACGGCGAATAAAACCACTACAGAACCTGAAAGAGAAAACATTACCAGTGGATACAGTTGGTGCCCCAATTGAAAAAAAGATGAATACAACATCACGTATTCTTAGGAATCGGAAGAAATCTGAAAAGACAATACAAAAGAGCTCTAATATAAACATTTTGGACAGATTATACCATCTCAAAACAGAAAACAGAAGGTTGAAGAAATTACTAGTAAGAGAAAAAGTAAAAAATATACTATTTTATCAAATCTAGTATCATCATTACCAGAGGTTACGCATCTAGCATCATTATAACTAAAAAGTTTCGCATCTACTCGTAATTAACGTTTCTCATCTATTATTCTGTTTCACATTTCGCATTTATCTTTATGTACACGTTCCGCATCTATCTTTATGTACACGTTCCGTATCTATCTTTACGTACACGTTCCGCATCTAACATTTCTTTTTAGTTCCACATTTATCATTATTGACGTTCCGTATCTATCAATTATTTGACTTCAACCTTTTGCATGTAGGTTTATGAATGTTAAGATTTCGTATCTATTATTTATCTTCCGATGTCAAATGTTTCGCATCTATCTTTACATTACTTATTATTTTACAGCAAGTTAACACAATAGCCCCAGCCCCAGTGTCAACCACAGCCCCACAACCACCCACAGCCCTAACAACAACAACACCATTAGACGCAGACAAACCTCACACTGACCCAGTCTCTAGCCAGAGCTTCGATTTAACAACATTTGAAAAAGTAGAAAAAAAATGAAATGGAACGCCGACAATTTCAACAACAAATTGATGAACTGAAAAAGAAACTCAAAGAAAAAGGGAAGATCATTACACAAATGAAGGCAGATGCAAATATGGACATTGAGGTTGAACTCCAAAACACACTTAAACTGCCTATGTTGAAGCTAAACATGGAAACAACTGAACAGCAACCAAAAACTTTTGGTTCAACTTATTCAAGAAGAAAGAGATTAAATGATCAAGCCCACCAATCACCAAATAAAATAAAATAAACACCAAATATTATTGTGGAAGACAAACTTCAACCTCCACAACAAGAAAAAAGTGAAGATGATTTGCAAAAACAGAATCATAATGTTGTTGTTACTGGTGAAAATTACCATGTTGCTGATGTTGAATTTCATGTTGCTGCTACTAAATCTGAGGATGTTTTTGGTGTTGCAAATAGGCATGTTGAGGTGGGAAACCAAGTTTATACCACTGTTAATAGTGAGTCCCCTGTTAATGTTGATATTGTTAATTCTGAAGATATTATTGCTATTGGAAAATGAGAATTCTACTCCTTTTGAAGTTGGAATGGAAAAGCAAGTTGATGCCACATTTGAAATTACTACTAAAGTTGCTAAAGTACCTGTAGTTGCTGAAGTATCCGAAATTTCTGTTGCTGAAGTACCTGAAGTTGTTGTTGCTGAAGATGATCCCTCAGTTCTTGTTAACATTACAGAAGATCAAAATCCCAATACTGTTATAGAAGAACAAGATAAAAATACTAATGTTGTTGTTCCTACTGCTAAAGAATCAATTGCTGAAATATCTGAAACGTCAAGCCCAGTAGCTGAAGTATTTAAAGGGAACAAGAGTGTTGCTGAAGCATCTGGAGTGACAAAGGATGTTCGTGAAGAATCTAAAGTGACAAAGGAATATGTTGTGGACAAAGAGGTGATACAGATAACCCAAAATTAACAAAATATATTTTGAAAAAACTTTTGTATTTATAGATATATATTGTTGCGTATTATCTTCTTTTTGGCTTAAATTCTGTAATATTATCTGTATTTATATGTTTATCTGCCTCTGGTGTTTAGCTGAAAGCTGTTTTTGTATTTAAAGATACGGGTTTCGCATCTATCATACTTGTGTATTATTGTTACTCATGTTTCGCATCTAATGTACAGTTTTCTGTTTTGTTAAGGAAAACGCACCAGAAGTCCCAGAAAACCAAATGCCACAACTTAGTGACTTAGACCCAGCAATTGAGAAAGAAATTATAAGAATTGAAAAGGACATACAAAATAAAAAATTAAGTGAAACATTCGCACATGTCATACTTAATTGTTTCGCATCTAGCATATTTTCATACTTTCTCATTTACTGCACGTTTCGCATCTAGCATATTTTTCTACTTTCTCATTTACTGAAGGTTTTGCATCTACCTTAGCTTAAGCTAATTTCCTCTCTATTATATTTCTAAATGTTTTGCATCTACCAATGTATTTTTGAATGTTTCGCATATAGCTTGGCTTTTCCTTATTTCCACTATATGATATTACTGTACGTTTCGCATCTACTATTGTTTTCCTTATTTCTCATTTACTACTGT
Source organism: Limnanthes douglasii subsp. nivea (assembly GCA_036936605.1). Taxonomy (NCBI): domain Eukaryota; kingdom Viridiplantae; phylum Streptophyta; class Magnoliopsida; order Brassicales; family Limnanthaceae; genus Limnanthes; species Limnanthes douglasii. The sequence goes on from JAUPFV010000005.1 coordinate 289,715,492, forward strand.
TTCGCATCTATCGTTTCTATTTCTTAACGTTTCGCATCTAGCTTGCTTTCCCTTATTTCCCCTATATTATATTACTGTACGTTGCGCATCTAGTAATGTTTCTCTTATTTCTCATTAACCAAGCGTTTCGCATCTATCGTTTCTATTTTCTGAATATTTTGCATCTACTGTTTCTATTTTCTGAATGTTTCGCATCTATTTTCTCTAACAGTTTCAATTATTTCACATCTGTGTAGAAAGATTTGGATGAAGGTCCTTCATTTGAACTCATTGTAGATCCTACTCAACATCAAGTCAATATATAACAACGAAGCATGGAAATTACCAGAAAATAGTGGTCATTTACAAACAAAGTTACAGCTGCTATTGGCATAAAAGAATACTACAAATTAGAGATGATTGAAAAAGGAGAAAACAATCCTGATCCAACAGTATGGTCATGTCCAGATGTACCAGGCTCAAATATTTTTGTTAGTACTTTGATGGAGATAGCATGTGAAGATGAAATCGACTCTACGGTAAAAGTTAAATTCAAATTTACTTTTTTCCATTGCTTCACCAATCATATGTTAACAAGCTGTTGGTTTCCACTTTTGACAAAACAGGTAATTGATGATTATATATATCAACCTTAAAGAACACAACTTTCAAATACCAGTTGCAAGTAGTAAAGGAGAATTTATGCCAGTAACATACTTATCTGGAAGCGTAATGGTAACAATAAAATACTTTTACGATATTTGTTTATTTATAAACATAAATACTTCTAATTATTACTCCTCCAATGTAGCATATGCTGAACCGAAATATGGATGTAACATTATATGTTGACGATAAGCTACGAGGCATCACAGAAGGTTTAATCTTCGTTATGCTTCTAACAAAAGCTAGACCTGGGAATGTTAACCATTGGACATTATTGGTAATAGATGTTGAACATCAAAAGGCCGTAAATCTAAACCCGATACCAAAACGTCCAGATCCAACAAGAAAAACTGCAAAAAAGATTAGTAAGTGCCTCTCTTTTATAATAATTTCATAGAACATATATATATATATATATATATATATATATATATATATATATATCATATGATTTATTTATATGTTTATTAACTTACAGATTGCATACCCCCAAAACAAAAACATTTTACAATCAGAAGAACCAATAAAGATATTTTTTCCAGTAAAGATTACTAAATAAAGATCTAGATCACTTGATTGCGGAGTAATGGTCTGTGATTACTTCAAAGATTATATTTTGCATGGGAAACTTAACCATCACAAAACTTCTGAAATTGCACCATTAAGAAGAGCAAAAATGTTCTATATGTTTCTTAATGACATGAACACTAACAAATATTGGGACAATGATTACTAATACATGTTTTACTTCTTGTGATATTTGTAATATATTTTTACATGTAAACTGTCTAACAGCTATGGTTTCGCATCTATCTAACTTGTAATAACACGTGTATCGTGGTGAGGATAAAAGTAGCCTGAGGGTAGGCTGGTAATTTCAACTGGAGTTTTAAGGCGGCGTGAGGGTGTTTTACGGTGGTGTGTGTGTGTTTAAAGGTGTTTCAAAGTGTTTTCAATGTGGAGAGAGAATTGAGCAGCTTGGCAGCAGTAAATTCTTCTTACCCATAGTTAATGCTGGTGGTTGGGTATTTATAGTATGTAATTTGGGCCCTTATGGGCTTTCGGGTCAAGTTTAATGGACCCGGGTCATGTTTAAAGACCCATGAGTTTTAAGTAGATGAGCAGGTAGCTTAGTCAGATAATGTTTAGGTTTTTTAGTACTTTAGTCATAGTTCGAACTGCCTTAGACTTGCAGTGTTCGGAGTCATCTGTCCGATTCAAAAGTCCTGTCCGAATTAAGCTCTTGGAGTCTGTCCGGTTTACGGAGAGATTTACCTTGGGATGCCCTTCCGGGGAGCACTCCGAATTCGGACTCATCAGGAGCCCCTTTTTTAGGTATTTGAACAAGTATCCTTGTCAAAGAACTGAAAAACAGTCCGATTCAGGAAGTGGTTTATCAATTCGGAGAGAGTTGAGAACAGAACCGGGCAGACCAAACGTTACGAATTCCAAACGGTTATTGTCAGAATTAGTGGGACACGTGTCACTCTATGGTTGGTCTCTTTAGCCGTTTTTTCTCCTTGAAAGTTGCACCACTTTCTCGAACAAGTTACCTCTTTAAATGCTATTAATGACATCAACGCCGTCTTTTAATCATTGCCCAACTTTTCGGATTCTCCTATGATCAACCCCTTTTTTCATTTACTATAAATTCTTTTCACCTTTCACAGTTTCACTATCTTTTTCACTTTGCCATTTCACCCAAAGCTTTATCTCTCTAAAACCTCAAAATTTCCTTAGTTATTTATGTTCACAACAAGAACAGCACTGATCAAGGGCGGTTGGCTTAATCTCTCAGAATTGGAGAAAGCTCAAAGGGTTGAAAAAGAGAAAAGACTTGCAGCAGGGCTTCCAGCGTCGCCTGTCGAGAAACCAGCCCCTTCAATCGAAGAATCTGACAGAGGTTCGTCTTCTTCTAAAGGTACGAAACCTAGGAAACTATTTCAATCAACACTCTCCCCCATAGCATCTGACTCTTCTGTTCAAGAGTCGATCCCTATTGTTGAACCGGGGGTCACTGCCACAAGTGTTAGGAAAAAATCCTCTTTCATTGCTATGGGGTCCGACTCCGACCATTCTCCAGATAAACTAATCATGAAAAGACCAAGTAGATTGGTTAAAGGGCTTCCCTCTAAAAGTACACCCTCAAAATCGGGGGCAAAAAATAGTGAATCGGGGTCCGGGGCAACTATTAGGACTCTCCGGGAAAGGCCGGTTGGTCCGGAGGCTAGCAGCCCATTACCTCCCAAAGAAACTTCGACCTCAGAAACTCAGACTGAGGTGAGAACTCAAAAACATACAAAGAGCCAACAGCCCGGAGGATCAGCTGTGCCAAGCTTCATCCCTCCCCGGGCTGTTTCTGCAGAAGCTCCCCCAACAATAATGGAGGAAAGGATGGAAGACTCCACTGAGGAGGTTAGGTTTGAGTCCGAGTCTTCCGGACAAGCTGAAACTGCTATAGTTGTTGCTAAGAAGGGCAAAGAGGACTTGTATCTGAGGCGTCCGGACCTGCCGGAGAGCCTCGAAGGGAGAGTAGGGCCCTGCTTTCACAAGGTAGAGTTCAAATATCTCTTATCTTTGTTAAAGACCAAGTATGCGATCATTCATACTAGAGATCTGGGACGACTGCGTACTAAGTGGGGGATCCCTGAGAACGTAAAGATTCGGATTCCCATCGATCCTGAGACCCCGATGGACTGCAAAAGAAATAAGATAGTCTTCTTTACAGAGCTATTCAACTGGGGACTTAGGTTCCCACTGGATCCGGAGATAGTGCGCTATTTTCACTTGGTCAAGCTATGTCCAACACAGCTAAGCCCCAACGGTTGGTACACCTTGATGTCATGTATTATGGCATCTAGGCTATCCGGAATTCCTCTTCCTATGGAAGAGTTTGCAGCTGTGGCAAACTTGTGCAAACATCATCAATTCCCCTTCTACCATTTCAACATGGGGAATGATCTTAAAGCTGTCGATGATCTCCTGGAGTCGGAGAGCAAGTGGAGGAGCCAGTTCTTATTTGTCAGTGGCTCATGGGAAAATGGCAAGAAAATCAAAACCGGGGAGAATCCTAGCCTTCTTCGAAGCAGATGGAGAAGCGATCGTAAGTCTTTATTCTAAGTTTCTGTTCGAACCTCTTTTTTCTTTAAGTTTATACTAATCAGTTTTTCTTTTGTTTTGAACTAAAGTCCTTGGAAGGCCAAGGCACCTTTGTTGTGATGGTGTCCGTATTATTCGGACAGATTTTTGTACTGTGCCCAAACATGTTCAAAAAGTCCTTGGAAGGCCAAGGCAACTTTAAGTTGTTGAATGAATGCTTTTATTTTACTCAACCATCTTCTTCTTTTATTATTTGTCTCACTTTAGACAGCTAGAATTTAAGTAGCTCTAAGTTATTGTATTGTGAGAGTGTTTAGTTTCTCTGGCTAGTATTTAAGTAGCCTTTAGTCCTTTCAGTCCGGGTAGTATGACAAACAACAGAATTTTGCAAAAACTTAAAAAATTATTGGAGAAAGCATCAAGTTTTATTGAAAGCTCTCCGTGGCGCCGAAGAGAGGAAGTGGTATGCCCCCAAATATTTACATGGATGTTTAAACAAGTAAATATTTACATAAGCTTTACTCCAAGTACATTCGAAGGTGTTCAATATTCCAAGGGTGAGTTAAAACCCTGCCATCTTTGTCTTCCAACCAGTATGTCCCAGGTTTGATTCTTTCAACCACAGTATACGGACCCTCCCAAGTTGGGGCCAGCTTTCCGAAGAGCTTTTCCTTGGTGTGCAAGAAAACTTTTCTCAATACTTTATCTCCTGGTTGAAAATCTCTTCTTTTAACTTTAGAAGCAAACCTGCTTCTCATCAAGCCTTGATAGTGTGCCATTCTAAGATGAGCTTTTACCCGCCTTTCTTCAATTAAATCAAGTTGATTTCTAATTGTCATCTCATTAGCCTGTCCGGAGAAGTTATGAACACGAAAGGAGGGGAGTGTCTTCTCTATGGGAGCTACTGCATCCATCCCATAGACCAAGGCAAAGGGGGTTTCTTGTGTTGCAGCCCCAGGTGTTGTCCGGTAGGCCCACAGGACTTCTTGTAGATAACTAGGCCACTTTCCAGCAGCCCCTTCTAAGTTTTTCTTTAAGCCGGACAGTATTGTTCTATTAGCCACCTCAACTTGCCCATTGGCCTGTGGGTGGAAAGGTGAAGAAAAGCAATGCTGAATACCCCTTGAGGCACAGAAACTCTCCATCTCTTTATTATCAAACTGTGGCCCATTGTCTGTTGTTATTTTCTGGGGGACACCAAATCTGCAACATATGTTAGACAGAATGAATTTTATAACAGCTTTTGATGTTGTCCCTGCCAAGGGGGCTGCTTCTATCCACTTCGAGAAGTAGTCAATGGCTACTATTATGGTTTTACGCCCTCCTGACGCCACAGGGAGAGGCCCAACTAAGTCCAATCCCCATCGAGCAAAAGGGATGGGCTCAGAAATTGATTCCAAAGGTATGACTGGTACATGAATTTCATTGCTGTACCTCTGACATGGGTCACACCTCCTTACCAGCTCCTTAGCATCTTTCATAATTGATGGCCAATAATATCCGGAGAGAAGCACTCTTCTTGTCAAAGCTCTAAATCCACAATGGGCTGATCCCTCACCATCATGCAATTCAGAGAGAACCATTTGTGACTCATGATTCCCTAAACAGCGTAGGAGAGGTTTGCTATAGGACTTTTTGTACAAGACTTCTCTAATCATAATGAAACCATGAGCCCTGTGTTTCAATGTTCTGGCTTGTGATTTATCCAAGGGCACGATGCCATCGGACAGATATTGCATTAGAGGAGACCTCCAGTCTTGAGGTCGGTTTACTTGTATTTCAAAGACTTCCTCTTTCTCACCTTCATCAAGTTGAATTGAAGGGCTTTCAAGTACATGGATCCATGGGTAGGACTCCGTATATGCTATCGTTGCCAATGAGTCTGCTAATTCATTCTCTGCGCGGGGGATGTGCTCATAGACAACAGCTTTAAACTTTGATGCTTCATTTTTAAGGAGGAGCAAGTATTTGATCAATTGCTCCTTTCTGGCCTCTGACAGGCCTAGAGCATGGTGGACAAGCAATTGGGAGTCACTTAGTAACTTGACCCTTTTTGCTCCACAAATGTATGCCAATTTTAAACCAGCTATAGCTGCTTCGTATTCGGACTCATTATTGGATGCCCTGAAAGCAAAACAAATAGCCTGGAACATGTTGTCCCCATAGGGGGAAGTGAGACATATTCCTGCCCCAGATCCCATGGTACTGGATCCACCGTCTGTTCGGACAATCCACACTTTTTTGTCTTTTGAATCAGCAGGTTGTTCTGAATCCCTATCAGAATGGAATTCGACCAGAAAATCAGCCACAGCTTGAGCTTTTACTGCTGTCCGAGGAGCAAAGTCTATGTCGAAGTCCCCCAACTCTACTGACCATTTTGTCATTCTGCTTGAAATGTCTGCTTTTTGAAGGACATTCTTTAAAGGGAAAGATGTCCGGACCATGATAGGATGAGCCTGGAAGTAGGGCCTCATTTTTCTTGCAGCTATCACCAATGCCAAAGCTAGTTTTTCAAGTTTCAAGTATCGTCTCTCAGCATCAATCAAGCTTTTGCTGATGTAGTACACTGGGTGAGGATATCCATCGACCTCCCTTACCAACACAGCACTGATGGCACAACTTGAAACAGCCAGATATACAAAAAGAGTCTCCCCATCGACTGGTTTAAACAAGGTCTTGGGAGAGGACAGATGCTTCTTGATTTCATTGAATGCCTCATCACACTGTGGTGTCCATTCGAACCCCCTTGCACCCCTCAAGGTTTGAAAGAATGGAGCACATCTGTCCGAAGACCTGGAGATGAATCTGTTCAAGGCTGCCAATCTCCCCGTTAACCGCTGTACTTCTTTAATGTTTCGAGGAGGCTCCATTTGGAACAAAGCATTGAATTGGTCTGGATCGGGTTGTATTCCACGCTCACTTATGACATACCCTAAGAACTTCCCGGACTGCACTCCGAACACACACTTTTCCGGGTTTAATTTTAAATTCACTTTGGCCAAGTTGGCAAAAGTCTCTTAGAGGTCGGACAAGTGCAACTGCTCATCCACACTTTTCACCATCATATCGTCAATGTAAACCTCCATATTTCTTCCAATTTGATCAGCAAATGCCTTATTGACCAACCTTTGATAAGTAGCCCCGGCATTTTTCAAACCAAAGGGCATCACCTTGTAGCAGTGTAAACCTCTATCAGTGACAAAAGTGGTATGCTCTTGATCTTTGGGATCCACTTGGATCTGATTGTACCCGGAGAAGGCATCCATAAAGGAGAGTAGCTTGTTCCCCGAAGTAGAGTCTACTAACTGATCTATCCGGGGGACCGGATACAAGTCTTTTGGGCAAGCTCGATTGAGGTTTGTGAAGTCAATGCACATACGCCATTTACCATTCTTATTTTTTACCAAGACAGGATTGGCAGTCCACAAAGGGTACTGAGATTCTTTAATGTGCCCCATCTTTGTGAGTCTGTCAACCTCTTGTACAATGACATCAGCCTTTTCTTTTGAGAAAGCTCTCCTTTTTTGTACCACTGGTGCCACATCCCTCTGAACTGATAGGTGATGGGAAATCACCTCTGATGGAACTCCAGTAACATCAGCATTGCACCAAGCAAAAACATGCTGATGGTCTTTCAAGAATTTCAACATTCCTTCTTTCAACATCGGTGGCATTTTGGATCCTATCTTGACATTCTTTTCTTCTTCCAAGCAGTGTGTTTCAACCTCCTCGACTGGGATCAACACTCCGGGGGTCTCTCTGGGGTCATCAATTTCACCCTCACCCCCAGAAAGGCCCTCAAACTGCTATTGGTCATTTATTCGGACTGCCCCCAGCGTTCGTGGAGCCAAGGCAGTGGCATAACATTCTCTTGCAACTTTTTGGCTGCTCCGGACAACGCCAACCTGCCCCTGAACAGCATATTTCAGACACTGATGGACTGTCGACGCCACTGCATGCATCCTAGAGAGCCATGATCTACCTAGAATAGCATTGTAACAGGTGGGACAATCCACCACAATGAAGAGTATTCTAACCATTTTCTTGAAAGGGCCCCTGCCCAACAACACTTCTTCTTCAAACTCCCCGATCACATCGGCTGAGCTGCCTGTGAAGCCCACGATTGATCTGTCCGACTTTTGTATCACAGCTGGATTCCTCATTTTCTTATAAGTGTTTAGAAAAAGGATATTGACAGAGCTTCCAGTATCCACCAGGATTCGCCTTATCTCATTGCCCCCTATAGATGCTCCTATGACAACAGCATCCTCATGAGGGCCAGCAATATCTCTCAAATCATCCTCATCGAAAACTATGAATGGGAATGAGTTTGGAGATTGATAGGATGTCATGCCTCATTCTAGCTGGGAGGCCAAATTATGAACATGTCTTTTTCTTGAAGAGGTGGTAGGAGCTGTCATAGTGTCCCCTCCGAAGATTGTCAGTGACTCGAAGAATTTAATGAGCCCGGAGACTGATCTAGAACGCTCCTCAATAGAACCCACTCTGTTTCTGGTTGGATCAGGATCCAAATACTCGGACTCCACGTCAAACCTTTCCACTATTACCATAGCCCCCTCCGGGGCAGCGTTGCTTGGACCAACCCTATGAGTGTTGTCAGGCCTGTTGCCTCCTCTTCTTTTAACGTATGCACCCAACTTTCCTCTTTCAATCAAGTTATGTACCTCTTGCTTCAGCGCTATGCAATCATCGGTGGTATGGCCAATATCATTATGGTATTGGCAGAAGGAATTATTTCGATGTTCTCTGGGAGACTACAAAGTTGCCGGTCTCCGATAGTGTACTTCATCTTTTGTTTTCTCGAAAATGTTTGCCACACTTTCTTTGAGCTCTGCAAACCACTCCGGTTGGACCCACGACCCTCTTTTGTTTCTAGACTGTTGACTTTGTGCAGGAGCAGCTGGTTGAGACTGAGCCTTTCCCCTTCCATGCCCCTGTCCGGTTTCTCTTGCTTTGTTCCCGGACTGGTTTTGATTTGGTGTTGGTGCCACCGGGGTGGATCTCACTTGTCTGTGCACCCTGGTCTTTTTCGTTTCATCAACATTTATTTGCTTGCCAACTTGGTTCAGCAATCCTCCCCAGGTCATGGCTTTCTTCCTGGTCACCGAATCGGCCAGGTTGCCTGGGTTCAAACCTTGTCTCAGGGATGCTATTGCTACCTGCTCAAAGCAATCAGCCAACCCATTCTTTGTGTTTACGAAGCGAATTATGTATTCCTTTAACGATTCGTTTGGTTCCTGGGCACAATGGATTATGGTATCTCCATTACCCTTTAACTCCTTACTCCCCACAAATTGCCTTCGAAAGGCCACCCAAAAAGTATCAAAGTCTCTGATACAACCCTGAGGCAGGCTGTTGTACCACTTCAGAGCACTCCCCGTGAAGGATTGGGAGAATGCCCTACAGAGTAGTTTATCATCATCATCAAAATTCATCATGAAGTTCTTGAATTGCTCCAGATGATTGTCCGGATCAGTACTGCCATCGTACTTCTCTATCTTGGTGCTATCAAACCTTTTGGGGAGGTTTCCGGACAGTATTTTAGAAAACAATGGCGATTGCCTCCAATTCCTCCCACGATTGAACGCAGTATCCTCATTAGGAGTTGCAAAGACACCTGGCTCATCATGGAAGGCAAAAGGATCCATCAGCATCCGGTCTACATGCCTCCGGTTGTGAGATGACCCTTTTTCCAATGTGCCTTTTCATTCTTCCATGGTGATCTCTTTTTCGGGAATACTTTTTAACTTGCTTTTGTTTCTTCCTGGTTCGTCCCTCATCACTGCTAGAGGACAAGGACTTCTCATTTCCCTCACTGTCCGAAGAGCTGTCCGAAGACTCTGAACTTGAGTCAGAACTCTCCACAGGCTTGGACCGGTGAGACTTTTTAGAGCTGGCGTGCGTCTTCTTAGTACTCTCATGAGTTTTGGAAACCCCATGCTCTCGAGGGTTGTCAGAGCGATGAGTAACGGACGCTTTGGATTTCTCTTTCACGCCCATCTTGGCCTTTTCAGCCCTCAGAGCTTCTATTTCAACCCTCAACCTGTCACGCTCTTGGACAGTATACTCATCGTTCTCTTCCACCACTTCAAGCAAAACTGGTGGAAGCTCTGGATTATCCGGATTCATTCGGACAGAATTTCTTTACTTGGTTTTGAATACTTGATTCAGGCACCGTCTTCTCCCACTGTGGTCGCCAATTTGGTGAGGATAAAAGTAGCCTGAGGGTAGGCTGGTAATTTCAAGTGGAGTTTTAAGGCGGCGTGAGGGTGTTTTACGGTGGTGTGTGTGTGTTTAAAGGTGTTTCAAAGTGTTTTCAATGTGGAGAGAGAATTGAGCAGCTTGGCAGCAGTAAATTCTTCTTACCCATAGTTAATGCTGGTGGTTGGGTATTTATAGTATGTAATTTGGGCCCTTATGGGCTTTCGGGTCAAGTTTAATGGACCCGGGTCATGTTTAAAGACCCATGAGTTTTAAGTAGATGAGCAGGTAGCTTAGTCAGATAATGTTTAGGTTTTTTAGTACTTTAGTCATAGTTCGAACTGCCTTAGACTTGCAGTGTTCGGAGTCATCTGTCCGATTCAAAAGTCCTGTCCGAATTAAGCTCTTGGAGTCTGTCCGGTTTACGGAGAGATTTACCTTGGGATGCCCTTCCGGGGAGCACTCCGAATTCGGACTCATCATATCGCATCTATCTCGAACTATAAAAATGTACTGCATCTATCGTTTGTATTCTAATTCATGTTTCGCATCTATCACTTTATTTTATCTTGAAAACTTTTTCTTATATTTTGCTCTAAATCCAATTATCAGTTACATAAAGTAAAATCTGTGTTTGTAATTAATAAACTCAACCAATCTCACACATATAAATAAAAAATTCAAAAAAAAATCTAGGAGCTATAGTTTGATTTGATAATTTCTTACATGATTTGACAACTCTAAGATACTCATCGTTACACTGCACCTACTACACAAAAGTCCAATCATACGTTTCGCAACTTTTATATATTTTTTACATAAGGTTTCGCATCTATCTTATATATCATAATGCATGTTTTGCATATATTATTTAGTTTTCTCTTAAATATTCTTTCCTACCTTCTTGACTAATTATTTTTCATCCAACTTACCACTTGCAGAAGTAAAAATGTTTTTGTAGTTTATAAACTCAACCAGTCTCACACACATATATAGGTTAAAAAAAAACTAGTAACTTTACTTTGATTTGATGTTTTCTTACATGTTTTGAAAAGTCTAAAAATACTAATAATTACACTACATTAATTACAAAAAAAGTTCACATATATCAACCAAAAGATATTACTTTGGTGAAAGTTTGTAGTCTTTTCACATTCGTAAAAAATTAACTTATCAAAAATTTAAATTCACAATCCAGCATCTATCAAAGCATATTCCCATTATGTTTTAAATTCCATTTCGCATATACAAATAGAAAGGTTAATAATACGTTTCGCATCTATCGTTTCACTTTTACACAAAGGTTTCGCATCATGTTTTTCTCTTCTAATGAGTGTTTCGCATCTACTAAATTATTAATCTATTGTTTCTGGTATAATTTTTCTATTGTTTTTTCTTTCGCTAAACTGTTTCAAAATTCAAAAATCAAACTACTGGCTTTACTATGATTTGATCTTTACTTTATAGACTTGACAAGTAATAGATACCCATTATTACATTGTATTAATTACAAATCTAAATAATATCAAAAGGCGCCACAAATAACTTATTTTTGTTTAATCTTTAAACTTTTCACCTTCTTACAACAATTTAGCTACCTCTATAAAATACCTATTAACTCTTAACAGTTCTCAACACACACAAAACTCACTTCATTCTCACTTAAAAACTACGAAAACTTTTCACTTCTTAAAAACTTGGTTCGAAAAAATGCCATATTTTAACTATTCTTCAGACGATGGTCCCTGTTATAGTGATATCAGTTCTCCCACTCGTTACCGAGACGAGGCCAAGGAAGAGTGGAAACATACAACGACAGACGAGCTTTCAAACAACAATTCTGGTGAAAGTTTTTATTCTTTTTATGAAGATGCTTATATCGAAGATGCTTATTCAGAAGATAATGAGGATCCAAATGAGGATCCTATTTCTGTCCTCCTAAAAAAAAGAGGAAAATGGACCAGATGGAAGATAATTACGACACTGAAGATGAAGACAAAGATGAAGATGATGAAGATTCAAAGGGAAGGCGACTCTGAAGACAACCCATATGACTCTGACTGATGGTTAGGTGAAAGGTCTGTTTTTTTTTGAACTATGGGTAGAACTGCTTTTTTTTGTTTGAAAGATGAGTATGAAGAAGTTAATCTTTTTTGTTTTTTGATGACCCAATCCAAACTAGAATACTAAGGGTCTGGTTAGACAGAGTTTGAAGATGTAAACTCTGTTATAAATTTATTTAACTTTGTATTTCATTTTACTAATCTTAACAAGTATTCCACTTGTATCATAATGAACTATATCATTTTATTTATTTATTTGCATTCATATTTTAACACTTAGATCAAAACTCATTATATGAGCTGGATTACCATCTGAAAAAAAAATGTACTTAAGTACAATGTTTCGCAAATATCACTATATATATATTTAATTATCCAAGGTTCCACATCTATTAAATTAGTGTATTTGTGTGTAAGCTGTTTCGCATCTATCAATCGTTTAACAACGACTTCAGTAAATCTTGTAAATCGTGTGTCGCATCTATCACAACCCATCATGTTGATTATTACATGTTTCAAATCTAGCTTATCCATATAACAAGACGTTTCGCATCTAGCGTTTCCATATAACAAAACGTTTCACATCTAGCGTTTTCATATAACAAAACGTTTCGCATCTATCATCCATTTAAATGTTCTCAATCTATTGTTATTATGATAAACACAACTAAAAATAAAACTAAAAGTATCAAAAATTTGATTCATCTTACAAAATGTTTACACATGTGCGTCTGTTATGACCAGATTTACGACAACATGAACACGTTATCTTACGAATACTTAATTATCCACTAGATGGAATTCTTTTCTTCTTAGGTCGTCCCGCTCTCCTTTTTAAAACTAGAGGAAATAAATCTGGAGAAGTTGTTGAATTAGATCATTGACCAAAAGTAGTAAATGCAGTTATACCATATGAATATGTTGCCTTATAACAGCTTACAAAATAGCATGGCTCAACATATTCCATATGATCTGCATCTATATAAAATATAGCAGCTACAACATGAGAACAAGGAAAACACTCATGTTGCCATAAACCACAAGAACAATGACGTACACTAAGATCAACAACCATAACAGGATCACAAAATACTTCATGCAAAAGAGAAGTAGACAAATGAACTATCCATGGACGACCTTCTTCAACATTAGCTTTAAACTTTTCATCAAATTCAGGACACAAAACACTAGTCCAACATTCAGCATCACCAAAACGTCTCGAAATTTGACTCATTTCTAAAACTATAATCCTATCAATTAACTCCAGTATAGGAAAACCACAAAATTGTTTTACTTGGTTGTTAAAAGATTCAGCTGGAGTAGATGCCATGGAACCATACCTCTCGCCTTTGAAAAAAGCACAAACATATTTCTCAGGAGATAAATTTTTGAAAAAACATTGAATCTTCTCACCTCCATGCTTAAGTAATTCATCCATATATTGATTAAACAAATTCTGATTAGAAGCATATGCACATCTTTTAAAAAGTTTTACCATATTATCCTTAAATGTCGTCGGTGTAGCCTTTAAACAATGCCTCAATATATTCATTAGATGATAAAGACAACATCCATGATGGCGATTTGGAAATATATTTGATACAGCGGTAACAATACCTAAATGACGATCACTAATAAATGTCATTTCGCGATCCAAAAGATGAGGTTTTAACATCTCCAAAAACCATACCCAATTCTCAGTATCTTCAGATGAAACAATACTAAAAGTAACATGAAAAATACCTGCAACCAATATATAGAACAAAGAATAGTATAAAATAACTCATTATAAGAGGTTTTCCAACTACCACTTACTAATATATAGGTTTCGCATCTATCTCAATAATCATATACTATATATGTTTCGCATCTATCGTGTTATCATAAACTACATGGGTTTCGCATCTAGCAAATTAATCATTCATTACACATGTCGCATCTATCGCGTTATTTATTCAGAAGGTTTCGCATCTATTTATTTGTTACATATTTAAAAGATAACATCTATTCAAATATAATTAAAACATTCAATTGTTACCATCTTTGGCTATAGCAGATAACAAAAATCCGTTATATTTTCCCGTTAAAAAAGTACCATCAACAAATAAAACTTGACGACATGAATTGAAACCATAGAGGCAAGACCTGAATGCTACAAAACATCGCTTGAACACATTGGTTTCCAATGAATACTCCAATATGTAATCACTGCTGCTATCAAGAACCTTCAATGTTTTAAAATAATTTTAAAGAAGTTTATAAGAAGTTGAACTATCTCCATATACAATCCTCATAGCTTTTTCTAAAGTAAGTCATGAAACACGGTAAGAAATATCTAAACCATAATCATTTTTTAAAAATGATTTCACGCTTGTAGCTGTAATATCAACTCTCCTCCTCACACAATCACGTGTTTCATTCCCAATCAAATCAGATGACAAATGCCTTCTATTTTCTTTGCTAAAACCAATCCCACATGTATGAGTTTCAACATACTTCTTAATAAGAAAAAAACCAGTAGACTTGTCTTGCTTAGCATAAAGTCTCCAAGGACAGCCCTTTGAATCTTTTTTCATGCAATAAATAGTTACTCTTTGTAAAGCCAACTAACTAACAGCTAATCTTAAACCTACTGATCCATCTTGAAATACCTACCCAACACCACTAATTTCATTAACCCAACCAACAGTAACAAGTGCTTTATGCTTGTGACTAATACCATTAACATCAGAAGTTTCACCAATTTCTCCACAAACAAAATCTTCATTTACAACTTCAACTATACTTTCAGCAATTTCTCTAATATTATCACCAACAACAACATCACCTTCAACTTTAATAATAATACTTGAAACACCCAAGCTATCAACAAATGATACCAACGCAATTAAACCACCATCACAACCTAAGATAACATTTTCTAGATCACCACAAGAGTATCTTAATTTAAATTTACCCCAAACCAACGTATCATATCTACTTAAAACAAATTTAACAATATCTTCAAACTCAGAAGACAAACCAAGGTCACAAATTGCAAGCTCTCCATTTAGTTTTAAAATACACATCCTAGGACTAGACATCGCGTACCTGCATTAGGCAAAGGTTTCGCATCTATTATTAGCAAACAATACAAGAGTTCTGGATCTATCTATAAAACATTTTTCATATCATCTATATTAAAGAACATTGGCGTTTCGCATCTTCGCAAAACAAAAATGGCAACGTTTCACATCTACTAAAAAAGACATATTTCATCAACAAAACTAGAAAACATACACGTTTCGCAACTATAACTAGGTTTTTAATATATGTTTCGCATCCGCTTCGTAGAAATAATAAATAGTTACGTGCAGACTGAAACTTATAAAAACTGAATCACGAACTGAAAATCAACGAAAACTGATGTTAAATACCACCAATATACTGCATTAAAAGCGTAAAATACAAATCAATACTCAAACACAAAAAAAAACAGATCGAAAAACATAAACAGTTACGCGATACAAAATTTCAAAAAAACTCGAAATCCTAACCTATAACAACAAAACTAACTGCAAAATTAACCTAAACACAATCAAAATCAACAAAAAAACAAAAAATCGATTAAGAATGGAGAATTACCTACGATAGTAGTGCACTGTTAAAGTCACGAATAAAAAATTAGAGAGAAAAAATGTCAAATATGAATGCCAAAGCTTTTATATAACTAAGTGTGGGTATAAAAGGTATTAATGGGTCTTAGATATTAAATATTTCACAAAAACGGGCATTTCTTGGAGAGATATCAAAATATAGGTCTTAAGTGGAAATTACTTTGGGTATTGGGTACTAAATGGTACTTAACCCAACTACTATACCGGGAGTATTTTTTTTAAAAAATTACATCCATCTTTTTTTTTTAAATTCCGTAACCATCACTTATGTCTTTCTAAAAAAATTGTATTTAAAAAGAAAAAGAAACAGACTAGTGTTCAGTGTGGTGTACGATAGGGGCTAATTGCAGAGCACCTATGGTGCATAAGCCTTGTAACGATGTGCGCTATAGATGGACAGTATTGAGTTGGCACGAGTTGACATCATTCGTGCTGTGCACTTAGCACATGTGGTGCACAACACTGAGCACGGTAGTGTTTTTTCGTTTGTTTTTTTAAACTACAGTTTTATTATAATAATTAGTTACGAATGATTGTCGATTTTTTTTATTTGTCGAAATATTAACCTGGTATATTTAGTTAGTATCTTTTGTGCTAATTATTTAGGTGTTAAAGTTTTTTAAAAATATTGGTGTTTTTAAAAAACTTATTTTTATATGTTATTTTTCTGTATTTTCTGTTAATTATTTTTATATTTTTTTTAAAATCTATTCTTGAAGATGTTTGAATGTTCAACAAAATTTTCAAAAACTAAAGAAATTTGTAGATATTTAATCTACTCAATAAAAATGTTTTTTTATGGATAAGGTTAGTAAATTAGGTTATTTTACATTTTGGATAAAGTTAGGATACACTTAATATCTTGTAATTAAATGAAGCTTGAATGTTAATTTGGTAAAAAAAAAAAATCAAACATGCATCAAATTGTATTTTTGGATAAACTTAGATCAATTTTGGATATATACCTCAACGTTTTTAATATTTATTTTCTCAATCCGTCGTCGTTCTGTAGATAGAAAAATACAAGTAAAAACCAGAACTTTGATATTTTGTTGTCTTACCGTAAAAAACAAAAAAAAACACCATCTTCAAGCTGAAATTTTTATCTGCTATTATTAAAGTTCCGATTTTTATTTGCTTGAGAATCTTCAATTTCTTAGAGTTTGCAAATGGGTGATTTTTGTGCTGTTCGGTGCTCAGGGGTTTTCACCATTACTAGAAGACCTATCCTCTTCACAAGGTACTTTCCTTTTGGCTTATCTCTGTTCATAGTGTCTTTCTTATCATAACCAGACAAGTTCTCTGATTCTATTGATTGATTCCTTATTTGTTTCTTTTTGTTCTGATATGTAATTATTGTTCTTGTTCTGGGTTTTCCTCATAATCATTTGATTATTGGATTTTGTTGTTCATTTCGTGAGAATTGACAAGGAGTTATAGGAATCTAAGAAGTAAGCTAAAGGGAGGTGTTTACTGTAATAATATCAAAGATGTGTCAAAAGATTGTGATGTTTGGTAGTGTAAGATGAACTTGGCTAATGATTTGGTGCTAATGAGGAGCAATAGTGAGTAGAGAAGAACATTCTTTAATAATCTTCAAGTTTTCGATCTTATGGTATTTTGAGTGTCTAATAAATTTGTTGTATGAGTATGTAAGGCTCTGGTTTCTTGCCGCAAACTCTTCTAAGGTCGAACTCTAAAACAAGGATTTGTTTAGACTTTAAACTCTTTGTATCAATCCCCAAATACCTTTTCGTTTTCGAAGATGTTTTGCTTGTGAAGAGACCAAGGTTTTCATTAGTGAGTGAATTCCTCTCCTATTGTTCACCGTTGTTAAGGGCATCTCTGCGATGGATCAGATGATGTGTTTCCTTGGTGTCATGACAAAGCAATGAATTATACTAGGAGTTATAGGAATCTAAGAAGTAAGCTAAAGCGAGGTGTTTATTGTAATAATATCAAAGATATGTTAAACGATTGTGATGTTTGGTAGTGTAAGATGAACTTGTTGGTGCTAATGAGGAGCAATAATGAGTAGAGAAGAACATTCTTTAATAATCTCAAAGTTTTCGATCTTATGGTATGTAAGGCTTGGTTTGAACTTTGAACTTCATTCAAGCGAAAGGGTTTGTCGCCACAAACTCTAAAGAAAGGATTTTTTAAGACTTTAAATACCTTTTCGTTTTCGAAGATGTTTTGCTTGTAAAGAAACAAAGGTTTTCATTACTGAGTGAATTCCTCTCCTATTGTTCACCGATATTAAGGCCATCTTTGCGATGGATGAGAGATATGTTTCCTTGGTGTCATGACTCATGACAAAGCAATGAATTATACCATTTGGATGAAAAGTTTCTACCATCACTTGTTAATTGCGTACAATTTTCTCGCAGGACTGAACAGCTCTATCTTTATAAACCTTTTTCATGCCAAGCGAAATTTGGTAAGCAATCGGTTCGTGGAACTCTATTTCTAGCATAACATATAAAAGATGGGATTGTGAAAGTTGTGCTATTCTTTTGGCAGATATTGTTTCTTTGAATGTTAAATCGATTGGTTCAAAAAGCGGCGAAACCTTCAACTCAAGATTGGTGCCTCCGAACTTGCTAGCAGCAGAAAAAGAAGAAGCCAAAGCTGTGCTAACCTTGTTCCTGAAAAAGCAAGGTTTAAGCAATGCAGTTGCTGCGAGAACTATTAACAAGTCCGAACTTTTCATTGACCACCTTATCTCGACTCTCCATTCAGTCCACAAATCACGGTATCTCGTAGGTTAGATTACTAATTGCAGTACTTAACATCTTCAAGTCTATGTTTGAAATATTAAATTTAGAAAATTTTAAGATATGAGATATGTCTGCTCAGGTTTGGGTATTAAGGAAAAAAAGCTGTGTCCGGAACATGAATGTTTCATCTTTGTCTAAACTCCAAAAAAGCAAAAAGTAACATGTTCCTAAATCTTTTTATTTTGATCTTTGTACGCCGCAGGAAGAGAACTTACAACTCTCGAGATTAGAGATGCCCTTAGTCCATACCTTGAATCTCTACTTGAAGAACACGGAAGTGCTCTAGTGGATGTAGTTGAAAGTTTTCCAAATCCACCAATCAAAGACAGAACGGTTACACCAGTTTCTCCGACCCACTCAACTCTCAGCTCCAAGGCACTAAGAGCCGTGTCTCGCGTGAGTGAAACAAATCCAGAAGGAGACCTCCATCCTCAAATCCTTTACCTACTCGAGCTTGGCTTGGATCTTGAACAAATCAAGGTAATATCTCGCAAGTTCCCATCTTTTCCATACTACAGCTTAGAAGGTAAAATCAAGCCAGTGGTCGAATTTCTCCTTGATCTTGGCATTCCTAAGTCAGACATCCCCGTCATTATCTGTAAAAGACCTCAATTATGCGGAATCAGTCTATCGGAGAATCTTAAACCCACCATGACCTTTTTAGAAAACCTGGGTGTCGATAAGAAACAGTGGGCCAAGATTATTTACCGATTTCCCGCCCTGCTCACTTATAGCAGGCAAAAACTAACATCGGTCGTAGATTTCCTTCACGAAATGGGCCTATCAAAAGAAAGCATCGGTAAAGTTCTAACACGCAGCCCGAACATAATAAGTTACAGTGTGGAGGAGAAGCTGCGGCCTACAGCTGAGTATTTTGCTTCCTTTGGTGTAAATGTTGGCGTGCTTCTCCACCGATGTCCGCAGACTTTTGGTCTTAGTATCGAGACGAGTTTGAAACCTTTGACCGAATTTTTCTTAGAGAAAGGTTTCACTAGAGAGGAAATAGGGACTATGATTTCAAGATATGGAGCTCTATATACTTTTAGCTTACAGGCCAACTTAGTACCGAAATGGGAGTTCTTTTTGACAATGGATTATCCAAAATCAGAGCTGGTTAAGTTTCCTCAGTATTTTGGTTACAGTTTGGAAGTGAGGATTAAACCCAGGTTTGCACTTGTAGAGGAGAGTGGAGTGAAACTATTGTTGAACCAAGTTTTGTCATTGTCAGGTCCCAATTTTGTGAAAACTTTAGAGAAGAAAATATTAAAAAAACTTTTGGATGAGTCTTCGAGCGAAACGGCTAGTAGATAATGAAGACGAGACAGACAATTATATTGGACAGGAGGTTGCCAAGCTGAGGATGAAATGCTACTAGTGCAAAATATACCATCATGAAGGAATGAATCTTTGTTTGCTGCTTGTTTTTTTGTAATATGGCCGCGCTATCGCAGTATTGAAGAATGTGGTTTCAAAACTTTCTAACATCACTCTTTATATGGTCATTTTTGTAAGGGTAGCTATTGTATTTTCTTAGGTAAATATTTTGATAAGGGGGTGACAAAAAAAAAATTCATGTTTGGTTTGTAAAATGTGTCAAGCCCTCCTGAAAATTATAAGATCTCTCCAATAATTATCATTGTATCTTTTTATGCACCTAAAGTCTAAAGACCAGCTAAACTTTCGAATGGATGGTGTATAATAAAAATTTATATTTATCTCGTGAAAGTTTATTTAGTTATTCCAGCCGATCCATGTAGATAGTTGAATCTGAATCTATTTGGTAATTAGTTTCTCTATAAACATGGTTGAATTCAAAATCTGCGATTTTTTTTTTACAAACTATAAGAGCATTCTCTTTGCGTTTCTCAGTGTCGTCACCATCTGGCGTGTGTAATTCTAGCAAGTCTGTCTCTGCAACAATCACCATCTTTAACTAGCGTGTGTAATTCTAGCAAGTCTGTCTCTGCAACAATCACCATATACTTACGGACAACGCCATATATAGACCGAATTGTAAGGCATAAACAGTTTCGCGTTAAAACCTGATTTTAATAAGCTTGAGCTTGCAAAACTACTTAAAAATGAGTCATTCACATCTCGGAACAATGTCCATATATCCGTCCTCAGACGATCCAACCACAAGCACCCATACACATTGAGTTTAATTTCTGCACTTGGCTTCGTCCATTTTATATTTGTACTTCCCGGCGAAACTATAAGTTCCCCTTCAGCCTCTTTACCGGAAACTCGAATATAATCTTTGCATGTATTCCAAACAATAACTCGGATTTTTCTTATAGACTTTCGCCTCGTAGTAGGTTCAAAAGTCTTGTTATTTATATCCAATACAATAGCCAATTCAAACCTTGAATTTTCTAAACTCTTGGATTTCTCTTGACACTTTAATAATTTGATCAATCATCTAAAGTACTCTTTCATTTCTTCGTTCGTAAACATAAATTGTTTATCGTCCACCTTAAAATTTTGACACTCTTCCTAACTACCTGCTACAGATTGCATCATGCTCTAGAAACTCATTTTTAAAAGTTCACTCTATGAGTCCTAAATATCTTTGTGACTCTCACAATCTCAAAACAAGTGAATAGACGTCTTTGTGGCCTTATCACACCCACTGCAAAGGATCGACATTGTGACACCTCGTCTCACCAAATTAGCCATCATTATAAGACTATTATATATGGCACGCCACAATAGTACTCATACTTTTACAGACACTTGAGAGCCCAAAGATTTTCTCACTTGAATAAAACATTTTCACTCGGTGGGATCAATGAATTATAAACTGATTTCACCAAAAATACTCCTAATGGTTTTAATTTCCATTTCTATCACTCCACGTCACAATGGGGAACTATAATCACCCTATTAATCAGCATGTCCGGCCTTCCAAGATGTTTTTACTTATCATCGAATTCGACATCTTAACTACACTGTTTATCAACCCTGCCTTAAAATATTTTTGTTTGAGAACCCTCACCCATAACGCATTTCTTAGTGTAAGAACTTTCATATCAGTTTAGCTAAAAGTGATTTATTGAAATTTCTTGTACCCCTAAATCTTAACCCTCCCCCTTCTTTTTTTTGCTCTACACATCTTGTCTCATGCCATCCAATGTATCTTGATACCCTTTTTGAAAGAACCTCAAACAAAATCTCTAATAATCCGATTGACTTTATTGCACGCATGCAGCATCAATGTCATTGTCTGCATAATATAACTCAAGATCATGCTTAAAACCAATGGTGTTAAAGTTATTCGACCCACTAGAGAGAGATTATGCGCTTTCAGTAATTTTCCCCTCATCTTTGTAATAATTTACGAAGAAAACCCTATTGGGAGGTGTCCTTAAGCCCTTGATGTACCCAAATACGTTTCCAAGGATTCACTAAGATAAAAATTACTTATAGCAAAATTATTTTTATGACTTTATTGTGCATTCCCAAAAAGTACTATTATTGACTATTTATCGTTTACCGATTGACCAAATTTATTCCAAAACAGACGTAATACTCTTTTGACCAAGTCGACTTGTTCTTCCAGAACCTCCACAAACAACTTAAATCGTTTGTAAAGATTATATGGAAGCTTGGAAGGCTTGCCTATGGAGACATAGTAGATTTCATTCGTCATTACTACAAATACCTTGAATAATAAGACATAATCATTCAATACACATTCATTGCATAATACCTCGTTACGGTGTGAAAATCTCAAAAATACTAAACTCTTATTAATAAAAATAAATATCAATTATTAGTTGATATAAGATATATGATAAAAGTAGCCCCCAATGTGGTAGCCGAGTTGGTTGAGTAAAGCATGCTTGTGACCAAAGGTCATGAGTTCGAGTCCATCTACATACGCTTTCTCGGCTGAGCCTGTCACCTTGTGTGGTTTACCTTCTGGCGTTGTCTGCAGGCTATTGCTGAGGACAAGACAGACAATTAAATTAGACAGGAGGTTGTCAAGCTGAGGACAAAATGCTACTGGTGAAAAATATACCATCATGAAGGAATGAATCTTTGATTGCTGCTTGTTTTTTGTAATATGGTCGCGCTATAACAATATTGAAAAATGTGGTTTCAAAACTTTCTAACGTCGCTCTTTATATGGTCATTTTAGTAAGGGTAGCTATTATATTTTCTTAGGAAAATATTTTGATGAGGGGTGACAAAAAAAAATTCATATTTGGTTTGTAAAATGTGTCAAACCCTTGTGAAAATTATAAGATTTCTTCCAATAATTATCATTGTATTCTTTTTATGCACCTAAAGTCCAAACACGGGCTAAACTTTCGAATGGGTGGTGTATAATAAAAATATATTCATCCACATTTATCCATTGATCGAAGTCGTTCTGTAATTAGTTTCTTCAGAAATATGGTTAAATTTGAAATTATTTACGCAAATCTTACAAACCATAAGTGTATTCTGTATTCTTCTTGCGTCTTTTTTATGTCGTCACCATTTTTAATTAGCGTGTGTGATTCTAGCGTGTTTGTTTCTGCAACAATTATCATATACTTACAATGTCGTTTAGAAACCGAATTGTAACGCATAAAAGGATTTTGATTTAAAACCTATTTTTTCTAAGCTTTAGCTTGCAAAACTATAAAAAAAAATGAATCATTCACATCTTAAAACACTGTACATACACCCGCCATCAAAGGACCCGACCACAAACCATCATCCACGTACGTTGAGTTTAACTTCCGCACTTGGCTTCTTCTATTTTATATTTGTACTTTCCGACAAAACGATAAGTCCATCGTCAACCTCTTTACCTCAAACTCGAATATAATGCTTAAATCAGAATATAGTGATCGACTATCACATTTTTTTTAATTAGTCCATTGACTAAAACATCACCGGTCATGGTCTCTGAACTATTCAAAATCTATAAATTTAGTCCGCGCGCGTGGTTTTTTCTCTAGTCCAGCCATGTATCCTCATAGTTAAATGGTACGAGTCTCACAAATGGTCCATCAATTTTTAATTCCATTTTTACCTTTTAAGTTTAATATTATTTATTTATGTTTATTTTTATTTATTTATTTATTATTATTCAAAACCAGCAAAAAGTCTATAGTGAAATCCTAAATCTATCCAACTATCAATTTAAAAACTTAAGATTTTCCAAATCAGACTCTACAACTATGTTAAGGTATGTATTATTTATGTATTTATGTATTATTATTTTCAATTTTGAAATATATTTTTAGTGATATTAAGAGTTGAATATTTTGTTCGAAAAAACTCATTTTTGTATACTTGTAGTTGGTTTTTTTGTTTCTAGTGAGTTATATAGTTTAAGTTAGTTGAGTATTTACGATTCTGACTGTATTTTTGTTATATTTGGTCTAGTATTTTATGGTATAAGATTTGGAAGCACTCATTGTTGTCAAAACAAATTTTGTGCGAGTATCCGGATGTTCTTGACATTCATTGTGTGTGGATTTTCCTGATACACATGTGTGGATTTGTGCAAAATCAGGCACATATGCAGTGTGATTTTGCACAAATTCATGTTGCATGTGTGCATGATTTTTCATAAATCTTGGCGCCCACAATGCCTTGAAACGTCTATTGAGACAACTGGGATTCATACTTATTGTCTAAATATTGAAATGCGCTACTAGTATACCCTTGTGACAATTAGATTTAATTATTAGATTGTTTCAAAACTATTTATGCGTTTATCGAATTTTAGATAAAAATTGTGGTTCTAACTTTTTGTGATTACACCAAGTGAATATGAAAGTAAGACAAACGATTAA
Organism: Limnanthes douglasii subsp. nivea; assembly: GCA_036936605.1. Lineage (NCBI taxonomy): Eukaryota > Viridiplantae > Streptophyta > Magnoliopsida > Brassicales > Limnanthaceae > Limnanthes > Limnanthes douglasii. Next base: position 289,739,755 of record JAUPFV010000005.1, read on the forward strand.
GAGCTACGTGGTCATTCGTTGCATAGTGCAAGGGTAAGTTGTCACCAACGCTTGCCTATTATCCACGTCCCTTATCGGTTGAGTACGGATCAACATTTCCGTCTAATCAACTAACATATACATGATATTTACTCTTCCTTGAGTGAGTACAAGTCACACGAGGCATATAAACGTCTTCAATAATGATGTAAGTTTTTTTTTGTTTTATGATCAAATGTTTTAAGTGTGATTAAGTTAGAAAACTTTAGGTTCGAATTGTATGTCAATAGTTAGTTTTAAGCGGAATTTTACTTCTTAGTTTATTTGCATTAGTTCTTATGATGAAATGTTCCAAGTGTGCTTATATTAGAAAATTTAAATGTTAGAATTTCATGTTAATAGTTCGGTAACTATTAGATTTTTTACTTATGATGGAACATAAAAATTGAATACTTTTTTATTATTATGTTTATTTTGTAGGCTATATTACATATGCATTGCTATGCTATGTACCAAATTATGGGGTCGAATTCTGTTAGAGTCCAATAATGTAAATTGGTTTGGATTTTTCTTAGAGGCAAGCGGATTGGCATGGTTCAACATTTTACGGCCAGGCTCAGTTAACAGTTTTGATGACTTATGGATATCCTTTTAAAATCACTTCATTGCTCATAAGAATTTAAAGCAACATGAGGATCATATTATGATTGTTCCAAAAGGCTGAGGAATCTTGAAGGGATTATGTTTAACGGTTCATTAAGGAAATTAGTATTTTGGAAGGTTGTAATGAGAATGTGGCGTTAGTAGCTTTAAGGAGAGGTTTGTTGTATTCAATTGTTTTGGAATTGTAATAACCAGTAGCTTCAACCACTTTATATGACTAATTTTGACAGAATTTGAACTCATTTCAAGCTACCAGTACTCACCTTACCAAAAATAGAATACTTTTATCAATCGTACCAGTAGTACACACTCTAAGAAATAACACTTTAGACTTATAATGAAAATAGTGTCAAGTAAGTTGTGTGTCTAGTATAGTCAGTTGAATGTCTACTTCACTTAATATTGGGCCTCCAAGCCCACCAAGTTGACCCGGGTACACCAACCGACCTGGTTGGGCCATGTATTTTTGTAAGTCTTATTAATAAATCCAAAAATAACATGTAATAGGATGTACATTCTATTGATATTAAACACAAACACCTTTATTATCTATATACTCTCATCCTGAATTTAATACACCACTCAAAAAACTACCAAAAATACCCTACAATCAAGTTTTATCTTCATCGCAAAACACGTTGTAAGTGGGATCTTGCAGATCAAATCCTTATTAGAGAAGAATTTATGGGGACTTGTTTCGGTCCCCTTGTGCATTTTCTCACACGTTGGTCTACCAAAGTTCATTTACTAAAAGATTTTTTAGAGAGGTTGCTTCTTGAAACTAACACGTTTCACTTCTCTTTTGGTGAGATGAAAATGATATTTGATTATTTGCACGTCATCACTAGCATTTCGGTAGTTGGGGTTAACACTGACATAATTGATTTTCCTATCATGGTCTAGAGAAATGTGGCTTACGCTTGCCTATTAGGTGTATCAAAAGAAGACCTGGAAACAAAAATTTGTGAATATAAAGGTGAGAGTAAAAGGCATGTTCGTCTTGCTTGGTTGAAAAACAAATTCATTCAAGCACCGTATTTTGATGATATCATTAGTGAAAGTTGTGTGCGATGAGATACTATGGGTTCTTTGTTAGATTTATTTGGTTGTACCATTATAGCTAACAAGTTAGCCAACAATATCAATCTCGACTATTTACAATTAATTTATGACTGCAGTAGTTCGGCCAAGTAAAATTGGGGCAGCTAATACTCACGCAATTAAATTTATAGTTAGGCAAGGGTTGTTTACGCATACGCAACACATGTCATTTAATATCACCCAACCATCAATGTGTAGATATGCAACTTCTCTGCTTTGACAAAGCCAACGGAATCGAGACGATTTTCGTGATTTTTTTGCTACGTTTATTAGGGTTGCAAATGTTTGAGTGTGATAAAAAACTAGAGGGTCGGATTTCTTCGAGGGGGGAAATTCAGACCTAAGATAAAATTTATATCTCCACTATTCCTTTAGCTTTTGACTAAGCTGTATGGTAGATGTTGATGTGGACTTGGCACTGATGAGGGAGAATAGAAGACATGGTGAAATTGCAAAAAAGAGGTTTGTTAAGGAGAAAATTGTGAAGAAGAGGTTTGTTAAGGAGCAAATTGTAAAGAAGAAGTATGATAGGAGAGAATTGTAAAGAAGAAATTGTATTAGGGGAAAATTGTATAGACTACTAAAGAAGTAGCCATTATGAGAAGATGAAAAGGTATATGGACCAAAAATGTAATAAACGGGAATTAAAGCGTGTGGGACCCATAATTGTACTATAAAAGGATCACACACGCTTCACAGATCCCGAGATGAATATAATACTACTTTCTCTCTCTACTTACAAGAGACCTTAGCTAAGTTCTTTAGTCTATTTTGGCACTAAGAGATCTTCGTAACACAAAATCACCCCTGAGTATTCTTAAAACTCTTCAGTGGCGCCGTCTGTGGGAAACGAAGATTGTTCTGACGAGAATCGCTTCCTGGAAATAGTTCCTATTCCGAGGGAAATTATGGAAGAGCAAGGGGACGATTTTGTTAACAATTGCGAGGAGAATCTGGTGGGCGATGATTATCGGAACGACATTGAACACGAGGCGCATGGGGGCCAGCGAGTCAGAGACACTTTTGATGATTCAGACCTGTTGGCTCAAAGGAATGAACTTTTGCTGGAGATCGAAAGATTGAAGGCAGAAAAGGAAACCGTTCAGGAAAATCTTCGCTCCGAGATAAGAAGGGAGCCAAATAGTGGAAAAGAGGAGCGCGAAACCGATTTTCATCCTAAAGCCAGGGACGACAGATACAGGGGATACGAACGACGATCGTCAAGGAGGAAAGAAAAACGACGTTTGGATTCATCTTACTCGAGCGATTATTCTCGATACAGCTCGTCGGAGTCATCTCCTAGGAAAAATCACATAAAGAAAAGACATGGTCGAGGACACGCTGATTACCGAAGGGAAAGAAACTCGGAGAGGAAATCTCAGAGGGAGAAGAGTTACCGTACTCAAGTTAATGAGCGGGGTTATGGCCAAACGAAGTTTCCTGCTAGAAAAGAAAACGCAGGCACGCGAAATTCAGAGTGGCAGCATCAATATACTCTACCATCCGATGAGGGATTGTATTTTCCGAGAAATGAAAATTTGAGATCCAATGTTTATCGGACGGGTCATAGTTGGAGAGATTCTCCTTTGTACCCGGACATTTTGGTGGGCAACCTCCCAAAGTATTTCGATATCTCGAAATTAGAAAAGTTCGATGGGACACAAGACGCTGATAATTACATCGAACAATTCAAAAACTTCATGATTAATTTCGACGACGATGATAAATTGTTGTGTAAAGCGTTTTCTCAGACCTTCAAGGGGGTAGCTTCCAAGTGGTATAATAGGCTTCTGCAGGGCTCGATAAAGAATTTCGACATGTTCTGGAATATCTTCAGACAACACTTTGTGGGGAGCAAAAAGTTCAGAGCTAACGGAGACACGATAATCTATTGTAGACAAAACGTTGGGGAGAGCTTGAAGAATTACACCAATCGATTTGTCAAAACAAAAATAGACATGAAGTGTTGTAAAGACTCAGTGGCACTTGCAGCTTTCAGGATGGGCCTACTCCCCGGACTATTAAAGGATACGGTGGCGGAGAGTCAGACCATGACCTTCGGAGCATTGTTGGATCAGGTTGAGAAGAGAATTATGGTGGAGGAGACTCAGGCATCTGAGAAAGGATCCGGTGATCAATTGGATCAGAACCAATTTAAGAGATCTGAGCCTAGTAACCAAGGGCCTCGCGCCAATGTTCAAGCCAAAAGTACGGGTTAATATCTGTTGAGGCAGAAAACAAAGCCACAGTATTATGGCAACCAGCAAAATTACAATCAAGGTGCCAGACCAATGTCGAACAAGTGGGTTCGACCGGACTATTTCGCGGAGTTAACGGAAAATGTTGCCACTATATTTGAAAAGACAAGATCCACAGTGTCGTTCAGGAAACCTTTTCCTATTCAGACTCCGAGGGAAAGCAGAAGTGTTAACAAGTATTGTAAGTATCACGAGGATATCGGGCACGATACCAAGGACTGCATAGCTTTGAAAAAAAAAATCCAAGCTTTGATCGAAAATGGAATGTTGTTAGAATTTTTCAAAAAGAACTCTCAGAAAAATGCTGTGGTAAAGGCTGTCCCAAAAAACGCTGACACAGCCATGGTGATTTCCGAGGAGGTTGATGTTTTTTATATTGAGCAAGAGTACCTGGATCCCAATGAGGGAAGGAACAACGTTAATATGGTGGAGGAAATTATTATGAGAGGGAAAGTAAACCACCTCTGTGCTTTCTTTGAGTCACTGGAAATCTTTGGAGGGGATACCATCGCCGGAAATTCTAATAGCTCGCGGAAAAGGCATATGGTCAATCTGACTTCCTAGATTGAAGCTGTGGTGTCGGCACAAATGTACCGACTACCCTCCCCCACATATGTTTTGATGATGACGACATGTGAAATGTCGCGGGCCCACACGAAGATGTGGTGGTGATTGTCGCAGGCATTGCTGGCGATCAAGTTCAGAAGATACTTGTTGATACAGGAAGTTCAACGAACATCTTGTTTATGAGCACTTACAGGAGAATTTCTGACCCACCGGTTATACGACGATCAGACAGAACCATAGTAGGATTTACCGGCGCCGTCGCAGTGGTTGTGGGAGAATTTCAGTGTGTGGTCGAGTTAGGTCGTGGGCCGTTCAAGAAGGAGGTGGAAGTATTGTTCATTGTTGTCGACGCACCAACTTCGTATAATGCCATCTTGGGTCGTTCTTGGTTGTCTTGAATGCATGGAGTGATTTCGACGGTGCATCAGTGTCTCAAATATGTGGTAGGAAATAACATCGGGACAATTAGGAGCAGCCAGAAGATGGCACGCGAATGTTACCTGATAGCTTTATCTTCGAAGGGAGTTCGAAGAGAAGTATCGGATAATGCATAGCAATTAAAGGGGCGTCCCTCGGAAATCATTCCGTGTGATGATCCGAGGGAGACCCCCGGTTTTCTGGTCCCAGAAGAAGACTCCGAGGAACATAAATTTGGAGAGGGAATTTTTTTGAAGATTGGAGTAAAACTTTCTTTTGAGTTTAGAGAAAGATTAATTGCGTTTTTGTCTAACAAACTCGATATGTTTGCTTGGTGTGCACATGACGTCACTGGAGTACCATCAGAGATAATATGTCATAAACTTGCGGTACGACTTGATGTTCGACCCATTGTCCAGAAAAGGAGACCCGTCTCTCAGGAGAAGGTTGCAGCTATTCTGTTGGAAGTAGAAAGGCTATTAAGCATAGGCCACATTCGCGAGTCGCATTATCCTGTATGGGCGTCGAATCTTGTCTTGGTCAGGAAGAAGAATGGCAAGTGGAGAATGTGCGTGGACTTCACGGACCTAAATAGAGCTTGTCCTAAGGATCCTTTTCCGGTGCCCCGCATTGATCAATTAGTGGATTCAACCTCGGGAAATCGTTTGTTTTCTTTCATGGACGCATATTCAGGCTATAACCAAATCCGGTTGGATGCACAAAATGAAGAGAGCACGTCATTTATTACCGAAAGAGGATTATATTGTTACAAGGTTATGCCATTTGGCCTCAAGAATGCAGGGGCCACTTACCAGCGCTTGGTTAACAAAACCTTTGAGGGGCAAATTGGTCGGAATGTCGAAGCATATATTGATGATATGCTCGTCAAGATTTTGCGGGACGAAGATCATTTTGCTGACCTAGAGGAGACTTTTAATAATTTGAGGAAGGTCAATTTGAAGCTGAACCCGGAAAAGTGCGTGTTTGGGGTACGATCAGGTAAGTTCCTTGGCTACATGATAAGTGAAAAAGGCATTGAGGCTGACCCATAACAGATAAAAGCTTTAATCACCATGACTCCACCTCGAAATATCAAGGAAGTCCAAATCTTGACAGGGAGATTGGCAGCGCTGTATAGATTCATTTCTCGGTCCTCGGATAAATGTGCGCATTTCTTTAAGGTCTTACGAAACGCTAAACAATTTAATTGGACTGATGAGTGTTCGGCACCTTTTCGCCAAATTAAAAAATATTTGACATCCCCTAATATACTGTCTAAACCATTGGAGGGGGGAAGATTAATTGTCTATGTAGCAGTTTCAGATTGCGCGGTCAGTGTTGTATTACTCCGAGAAGAGGAAGCTCTTTTGAAACCTATCTATTATGTTAGTAAGAGTTTGTTGGATGCAGAGAAGCGATATCTCAAGTTGGAAAATGTAGCTTTGGCCTTGGTAACAGTTGCCCGAAAGATGAGACCTTACTTCCAGGTACATCCTATAGTTGTTTGAACGACATTCCCCCTAAAAGGTTTGTTACAAAGGCCCGACATCTCTGGGAGAATGACTAAATAGTCAGTCGAATTGGGAGATTTTGACATAGCATTTGAGTCTCGAACGACGATAAAAGCCCAGGTGTTGGCTGACTTTTTGGTTGAATTCCACTCAGATAGAGAGGACATGGAGACTATCGACCATTTTGATGATACAGAATGGTTGATACGAACGGATGGAGGGTCGAATAACTCTGGAGGTGGAGCAGGTGTCCAATTAATTTCTCCAGAAGGGATAGCTATGTTTCAAGCTATTTGATTTTGTTTCAAAGGAACTAATAATGAAGCGGAGTATGAGGCAGCATTGGCAGGGTTACGTTTAGCTCGAATATGTGGGGCCAAAAAGATTAAACTGATCAGTGACTCGCAGTTGGTAATACACCAAGCTTTGGGGGAATCTGAGGCCAGAAAAGATAAGCTGATACAATATCTTAAGGTATTAACGATTTGGTTTCTGAGTTCGAGGAGGTCAAATATGAACATGTTCAAAGAGAGGCAAATGTTGTCCCAGATTCTTTGGTCGCAGTTTCACGAATGGAGGGATACCCATGGGTCTTGATTCAGGAACATCCTTCGGTCATAATCGATGCGGAGCATTCAATAAATGTTACCGAGGTAAGCAATGTGATCAAAGATGATTGGAGGTCAGCAATTATTGACTTCATGGAAAATAATACTTTACTTCCTGGAAAGTATGAAGCTAGAAAAATAAGGTTCAAGTCTAATGGGTATATCATGTTGGGAGGCGTTCTGTATAAGAAATCTTTGAGTCGACCATTACTAAGGTGTCTGAACAAGGATGAGTCGCAATTTGTCCTATCCGAATTGCACGATGGGGAAGGTTCAGCCCACTGTGGGTATAAGGCGTTAATTCGACGGGTGTTTCTGGCTGGTTATTATTGGCCAACTATCGCTTCAGATGCAAAATATTTGGTAAAACGATACGACACGTGTCAGCGCTATGCCAACGTAATCCACAAGCCTGGGGTATTATTGGAGAGTATTTCAGAGGCGGTCCCATTTGGGGCATTGATTTAGTTGGGCCCTTACCAATGGCGTCTGGCGGCAGACAGACTATAATAGTAGCAGTGGATTATTTCTCTAAGTGGGTGGAAGCGGAACCCCTAGCAGGGACGAAAGCCAAAGATGCAATTAAATTCGCTGTGTCAAATATTTGTTATCGCTTTGGTGTACCATTGCAAATCACAACGGATAACGGGCCTCAGTTCGATAACAAGGAGTTTAAAAGTTTTTGCCTTTCTAGGGGCATACGACAATGTTTTTCTGCCCCATTTCATCCTCAAGCTAATGGACAAGTGGAAGTGACCAATCGAACAATTCTCGATGGTTTGAAAAATAATTTGGAAGGAAAGGCAGGAAAATGGTCTGATTATTTACAATAAGTATTGTGGGCTTATAGGATAACGCCTCGAACGACCACTGATGTATCTCCATTTGCTTTAGTATATGACATGGATGCCATTGTCCCTTCAGAGATTGTTTTCCCTTCATATCGTGTGGCAACGTATAGAGCAGACGTGAATGATCAAAGCAGAGCCATGACTTTAGATTTGGTTGAAGAAAAAAGACAACGTGCACAGTTGAAGTCTTTACATTATCAAACTCTTATAAGGAGTCGATATGCGTCTAAAGTAAAGCATAGAGATTTTAAGGTGGGGGACAAAGTACTACGCAAAGTCTTCCTATACACTAAAGAAAATAGTCTGGGTAAATTGGGAGGGCCCTTATGAAGTAACCGAGAAAATAAAACAGGACACGTATCGATTAAAAGACAAGGAAGGGCGATATCTCCGGCTCCCATGGAACATTGAACACTTAAAATTGTATCTTGAATGAGGAACTAGTTAGAGCGTAACAGTGGTCCTTTTTTGTATCTCAAAGTTCCAAAACATAGTGAGGGCATACTCTTTCCTACCCTGATAGGCACAGGAAGGTTTTAACGAGGTGTCCCAATGAGCTGCTTAATAGAACGTACTTTTTGCCTTAAACTATTATTTGGGTCACAGTAATTTGTGTCTCGAATTGTTTAACCTCTCGAGCTATTGTTTGGGTCACAATAATTTGTGCCTCAAATTTTTCTTTGCCTTAAACTATTATTTGGGTCATAATAAGTTGTGCCTCGAATTGTTTCACCCTTCGAACTATTGTTTGGGTCACAATAATTTGTGCCTCGAATTTTTCTTTGCCTTAAACTATTATTTGGGTCACAATAAGTTGTGCCTCGAATTGTTTAACCCTTCGAACTATTGTTTGGGTCACAATAATTTGTGTCTTGAATTTTTCTTTGCCTTAAACTATTATTTGGGTCACAATAATTTGTGCCTCGAATTGTTTAATACTTCGAACTATTATTTGGGTCACGATATTTTGTGCCTCGAATTTTTTAATCCCTTACGCTATTATTTGGGGCATCATATTTGGTACCTAAACTCTCTCAATGCCATGCCTTAGCCTATTTCTTTTTAGATAATATTAGCATAGTTCTTGATGCATACCACAGCGCGAATAGATATAGATTAACTATTGAATCGATATAACGATACGAGTTAGCAAACACTTAGGATAAAATGATAAATAATAAGTTGCATGGTTTATCATTCCTAGTTGGGGCATACGCAAAAATCCGAGGAGTACATCTCCTCGCATAAAGAAAGAAGGGAAACAAAAACTGCCTTATAAGGTCTTATACACAAAAATTACAAATTGTGCCACCATTTTTTACCTACTACTGCGATTTATCTGGGGAATCACTTTCCTCGGAATCTGATGACTCAGTCTCACTGACAACAATATGAGGAGGACGAAGATCCGGGGACACGAGTTTCCAAAAGCTGCCTAGGTCGTATTCGGGGTGCTCTACATGAAGTTGAGTTATTAGGCCTGCTCGAACTGTTTCATCTCGATCGGCAAGATTGTTTGTGCACTTGGTCACATAGGCATTCACAGCTTTTCCCTTCTCCTCCTCCACCTGCCGAGGAAAATCTTCGATGCGCTTTACCAATTTTTCTATGTCTTTGTAAATCTTTTCATAATCATTACAGCAGTCGTTAAAACCTTTGCGTGCCACTTCATGAGCTTTTTGATATTCGATAATGAGTTTCTCTTGGCCCTCCGTCTTTTTTTGGTAGAGGTCCATTTCCTCCTGGCAGCACCTTTCGAGCATGATGACGTAATTTTCAGATGCAGATAGTCTCTCATACACTGCATCTGCTTGGCTCTCCACAATAGCATATTGCTTTTTGGCTTCTTCAAGTTTCGAAGCCAACGGGGAGGCTTTGAACTTATAGTGATTTTTTTCGATTCTCTAAATGCTGCATTTTCTTTCCCCTAATGACAAAGGTGTGCAGCAGGCTCTGCAGACTTAGTGAAAATTCATCATTATGAGGGATTTTGAAGGAACTGGTGGGAGAGCCTAAGGCCACAATGTCAAAATCCGATGACTCCCCTTCGAGAATTCTAAGGTCAACATGTTGGGGAGGTTTACTTCAGGGAATGGGGCAGTGGAGCTAATATTGGGGGCTCTTCGATGTGAGCTGGATGTGAAGCCTGGGTGAGAGGAGTGCTAGGCGTCAAGTTTGAATTCTGTTTGGGAGAGTTATCTCCAACCTCATTCTCAGGCTCACCTAATGCCCTTTGGGGCTCAATTTCTTGGGCGGGTTCGGGGGCGTCGTTTTGCATTTTGCCGTCCTCAGATAGCTCTTGGATAGGCTCCAGGGAAACTTTGTTCTCTTTTCCTTTGACTTTCAAGTCTTTCTTCTTCCGAGGATGGACAGACTTTTTGGGGGAGAGTCAGGATTGAGATTCCCTCTGTTGGCCGAGGAGGCCGTCTCTTGGACGATGGCTACTTCCATTTGTGGCCTACTCCCCGGATTACTAATTAAAATTATTTCGTATTTTGTTTACTAGTAAATAATTGTTTATTTTAAATTAGAAACATATTTTTGGATATTTATGGGAACAAACTATACAAAATAGAATAATATATTTAAAAGAGTTCTAACTTTTTTTTAGAGAGATAATATAATTATTAGTAGACGAATAATAATAGTACGATATAAGTTTTTCAGTGAAAGTTTGTACATTTTAAATTTGATTATTTATAGAACAAATTTAAACTAAACGACCAAGTCTGATAAAATTCGTTATATTATTTATTCAACATTAGTAGAAAATAATTTTTTTACTAAAATTTATATTAATTGACATTGTCTCACTAATTAAATATTTTTTTATTGATATTTTTTTTATTTATATTTTTTTTAATTCAAATAGAGTCATTAATATGGGTTTGAATTATGGAGACTTGACAAATCATCCAATTACCAATTAATTAGTATCTTGGTTTAAATAAATCCGTTTTCTCATTAATGTATAAACGCAATATATAAAATATCTTATAAATGGTTATTAGTAATTTTGGGGAGTTAGATAAATTAATTTTATAGAATTAAAGACATATTATTAATTGAAGTATATTATTTTTAGTTTCACAAATTAGAGTAATTAAATTAAGTCAAACTTATCGTTAATAAATCGGTAAATATGTATTTTTTATAAAAATATTAGTTTTAAAACAAAATAAATAAACAAAAAAGTGAGTTATTAATTATAAGGAGATTTAGCATTTAAAACTTATGCAACAAACCGGATAAAGTTCAAAAAAAAGTAAGAGGCTGTACCTAAATTACCTTTCTATATAAAATTCATCAAACAACCTCTTAATTATTTATTTATTAATTTAATATTTAAGTTTTATATGTGTTTTAAAGCCTAACTCGAAAAAACCCAAAAATATCATTGGTTTTTTTGTTTTTAAAATGAACAAAACTAATATCACTCATAATATAGTTTGAATTTTTTTATAATATATATTTTACACAAGTTTCTGATCAAGTTCGTATTACAGGGTTTCACATCCATGATAGTGGGATGATTTGACATCTAGCATCTATCATAGTGCGCCTGAATTGACATCTATTAGTACAAAATTTAAATAGGATTCACATCTAGCAAACATCTTCTTTGTTTACACTATAATTTTTTTTAAAAAAATTAAAAGTCCGTATCTTTTAAACTGTAACTCGAAAAAAAAATCTGAAAATGCCATTGATTTTGTTTTTTAAGACGAACAAAACTAATACCCATCATGATATGTTTTGAACTTTTTTTAAAAATATATATCTTACACATATTTCTCATCTATCATTCTGGATTGGTTTTTGCATCTAGCAGTATAAGATTTAAACAGATTTCACAGTGGGCTTGAATTTGCATCTAGCAGTATAAAATTTAAATAGGTTTCGCACTTAGCAAAATTAAAAAATTAGGTTTCGCATTTAGTAAAATTTAAAAATTCGTATCTTTTAAACTATAACTCGAAAAAAAAAACTGAAAATACTACTGGTTTTGTTTTTTAAAATCAACAAAACTAGTAGCACTCATGGCATATTTTAAAATTTTGGTTAAAAAACGTTTTACACATGTTTCTAATTTAAGGGTATTTAGAGTATTATTCTGTCTTGAATGATAAATATTTGAGTGAAATAGATCTCTATCATAAATAGATGAAAATACGAGTGTTAAATAGATAAGGTATTAAATGGTACTTAACCCTTAAATATATTTGAAAAAAATAAGTATTAGAAATATATTCGTTATTTAATAAAATTTAATGAAAATAAAACAACATTTAGTTTTTAATAAAAATGATAGAAATATATTTATTATTTAATAAAAATTACAAAAATATTCAATTTTTAATGTTATATATATATATATATATATATATATATTCAAAAATATTTAGTTTTAATGAAAAATATTAGTGGACATATATTTATTTTTTAATGATTTTGTTTTTCAATTTTAGACTCATGCGACATTTATCTATATTTTTGTACGGTTATCCCGCATCTATCAAATTTAGATAATAGATGCATGAACAATATAAAAATAATAATAAAAATTATAAGATGAAGATATATTTTTAATGAAAATGTTGAGAGATATATTTATTATTTGATGAAATTAAAAAATATTAAACTTTCAATATTAGAAATATATTTAATTTTTTAAGAAAATTACAAAAATATTCAATTTTAAATAAAATGCTAGAACTATATTTAGTATTTAATGATATTTTTTAATTTTTAATTTTAGACTTCTTCTATATCTATATATTTTGTTTATACTTTTCCAGGTCTCGGGCCATGCATCTAATAGAGATAGATGATGGGTGCCAAAAGGAGAAGAAAATAATAAATATATATTCAGTTTTAATGAAAAAAGCTTGAGATATATTTAATATTTTTTTTTTTAAATTTGTCTGACATTTACCGGATTTGTTTTTGGTACACTTTTTTATTGTTAGTTGAAGTATGACATGAATCTTCAATGAATAATTTTTAAAACTCTAATTTAACTTTTTTTTTTCTTTTTTAAAAACACATTTATTTTTTATTTTTTAAAAAAGAACAAAACAAAATTCATTAGTGATAGGTTCGGAGAATGTTTTTAATTTCGCAACTAAATAAAAATTGTTTTCGGTAACCAAATTACACGTAATTCCGCAATTGAACAACAATTTTTTTTCAAACTTATTTGCAACCAAATTGTACGTAATTCTACCATATACCTTTTATAAAAAAAAGTTTATTCACTACAAAGATGCATACTTTTTTTCAACCTAAAAAAAAATCAATTGTTTTACATCTAATTAACATTTATTTTTCACAAAACAAGTTTGTATTTTGTTTTTTCACACTATTAGACTTATTTAGCAACCAAAATTGTATTTCGGTAATTATTATTTTCTTATTTTCAAAATATATTTGCAGATATTATTACAACTCTATCTTTTTTAAAGTTTTAAACAAAAGGCTTTCAAAGATTTAAAGGATAAATAATTACTTATCTAACAAAAAAACAAGTATTATATGAATATTTTTAAGACAAGGGAAAATAATATAATATCTTATGAAGATATAGCTTCGCTTTCGTAAATTTAAGTAATTTATTTAAGTCACATCACTCAAATCTCTCACTGAAATTCTAGCTATTTTTTTTTTCACAAGTCTCCAATAAGGTTAGTAGGTTACATAATTTGTTGTATTTCTGATTTCATTTGATTATTTCTATCACTAAGTTCTAGGGTACACGTGGTACAACCGTGTCAAAAGTGCAAACTTTAGGACAAAGGGTTTTGATGACGACGGTCGTCGGTCGTCGGTAGTAGTAGTATCTTCTCACTATCAGTTACTATTCCGACTCCAGAAGTTATTACACCCTGATTCTCTTTGAATGTTTTGTAAAAAAAACCTGACTTTTATAGTTTAAGCAACTACCCCATGTCAAAGTTAATCACTTTCAGAATCACAATCACCATATGATAACCAGAAAAACACTAAAGTTCCATTCTTGAATCAACCCCAAAGCCAAACCCAAGAGAGAAAAGAGATGTTTTACTCACATTGGCTTAAGTCAAACAAACGCACTTTAGGCGCCATTTGGGTTGCTGGTTATTTTTTCAAAAGACTCAAGAAGGATCAAATCAGAGGAACCGATGTCTCATCTTCTGTTGGTTCGTGTTCTTCGCTCATGTTTTTCTTATGATTTTGATAGATTTTAGAAGAATGAGTGTCGAAAGGGCTTAAAAGGTCAAACCTTTTGATGATCTGACTTAGTTGTTTGTAGCCAAAGTAGACCTTTTTTATATCCATTTGTATGCTTTTTGCTTTTTCCCTTTGTTGTTCTCATGTTTTCAGGACTAAATGAATGAGCTTTTTTAAGTTTATAGTATTTTTAGTACATTGTTTGTCTGGAATAGTTGAGTTTTCATGTGCAAGTAAGAAGAAGAAGTATATATAAGTGGCTAGTTCCCTTTGTTAGATGGATCTGCATAGGGAGGTTCGAACTTGGTTTGATTGCCAAAAGTTTGTAGGAAAGAGTTAGGGAGGTACTTCTATGTTATGTTCTTTATGTTTTACTTGAGTACATGGAATTCGTTTCGAGTTGGATATTCAAAGAACTAAATTCTTTCTTGTCGAATAAATCTTTAATGTTTGACGCTAATTCGAGTATTATATATTGCGTAAGTTTCAGAACAATGAATAAAGTAGATAAGAGTTATAACGTGCTTACGGATATCGTTGGTCTATCCCAAATATGGTTACCGAGCCTTGAAATCGTTGTGTATACTATTATTTTTTACTTTTTATTTCTTTCGAGCCGGTTTTGCGAGCCGCTTGCAAACTAGCATTCAGGGATCGAGCTTACCTCGATATGGATCTCGAGCCAAGTGTTTAGGGTCTGGATTGAAATTTCAGATTCTAGACGAGCTTATTTTGAGCCGAACTCGAACATAACTCAAGCAGCTCGCTCGGTAGCCAGTCCTATCCACAAAATATTGAAAGTTGATTTTTTTTCTTGTAGATAAGATTTTGCAATATGAGATCAATTCTCTCCATTACAGAGTACTCGCGTACCTTCTTTTAGGTGTTGTCAGAATTTACTCTGCGAAGGTAGCTTATCTCTCTGATGACTGCAATAAGCTGTTGCTGCAATTGAACAAGCTCGCGCTTAAGCAGAAAAAGGGAGTGAACATGCCAAAATTAAGTGAACCTTATTCTGGTATAACCATACCCGAAAGATTCGAGCTTGATGCCTTTGATCTAGGCATTCTCGAGGGTGGTAGCGGGTAAGCATGCTTAGTTTATAGTAATGAATCTAATGATCAGTTATTTATTTACTTGTCTTTCTAATTGAACTTGGTTTTCCGTTGCAGAAGTAATGTGTTACCGCGTAATGTGTTACCGCAAGACCAGATAACCCTGAAAGGTATTACAATGCTATCTATCATAGATCATATATTATATATCATATGTAATATTATGTTTGTATTCAGTTTTTCATTCAATCTTTCACTGTTGTTATTATTACAGATGGTGATCGGAATAGGAATATATTACCATGTTTTCATGACAAGGTATGTAATATGAGTCGCTAAATGCTCTAAATCTGTAGCCTGCAATGCAAGTTTTAAGCTTTGTTTGGATCTCATAAAGTTGATGAAAGAAGATAAATGAAAAGTAATTGGCATTTGAATGAGGAAGAAAATCTTGAATTATAATTTTTTTCTCTTTTATTATGATGGTTGTTTCGAAAGATTTAGATGAGTGTTTAAATTTTTCGTGCTGAGAGGATTGTTTCGGTTTATGTATGGTAGTAATAAACTTTTATTCTGCAGTATCATTATGGGGAATTCGATGCGCGTCAAGAAACTTGCTCCACATTTGAGGATATAACCAATGAGTGTGCATCTGAACTCGTTTCCCTTTAAATTTTGCGTTGAATCGAATTCAAATCTGTTGTTTATTAATGGTTATGTTTAAAAATCTAAATTGCAGTACTCTTTCTGCTCTTGTAATGAGAATCGTGACCGAGGCAACTGTTAGAGAGAATGCGGAGTCTGTAGCAGACGACGTGCACTTTGAAGCATCGTCTCCTTTTCGGTATGAACCTGGAGAGTCATCTGGAACTAAAGAGAGGAGCACCGGAGAAGATCTGTTAAATCAGTCAAAAAAATTAAAAGTCTCCACGGATGAGGATATAACCAATGAGTGTGCATCTGAATTCCTTTTCAGTTTAGCTTTGCATTGAATCAAATTCAAATTCGTGGTTTATTTAGTGTTTGTTTAAATCTCTATCTTGCAGTGATCTTTCTGATATAGTAATGAAAGTTGTGACTGAGGCAAGTGTTAGAGAGAATGCGGACTCTCTAGCAGAAGACGTGCACTTTGAAGCATCGTGTGCTTTTGGGGGGTACGAACGTGGAGAGTCATCTGGAGAGAAAGAGAGGAGCATACAAGAAGATAACTTAAATCAGTCCAAAAAATTGAAAGTCTCCGTCGACACATGCTCAGAGAAGGCAGGAGACGGTCCGATCTCCACTATGCAACAACCAAACACGTTGAGTCCTCCAGGTAACAAAAAAAAAACATTTTTTGTTTTTTCTTCACCGACCTTTGCATGGTTTTAGTGTCTTTCACAATATGCAGACTGTATAAGCAGTTAATGTCCTTAACAGCCTTGTCTCGTAATGCAGGGGCTACAGTGCGAGAGTTTGAGGCTATCCTCACACCAGCAACAAGAGAGAGGCCTCGGGCTGTAAAGAAAAAAAAGTGCGTGATGGATTTCCCTCCAACCACTGACAGTAGGTAATAGACGCTTACCTTGAATTTGACTCTTCCATATGCGACGTTAATTTCTGTATAATTTTGCGAAGGTATTTCTTATTTTCTTTTGAATTGCTATGTTATCATTTTGTCTATTGTATTTCATTGAAGATTGGGATTGTGTTTCATGTGGTTTTCGCTTAAGTGATGTTATTTAGTACCATATAATAGTTTTCACAAACTCAAGGATGTCTTTGATCTTATTTACGCTATTATAGAAACTGAGTTTTAATTATCACAGCTTGATGAATGAATGGCTGGAAGACTCAAGTGACTTGCTTAGACAGAGAAAAGTCCCTACCCTTCATGCTGCCTGGAGAGCTCAATATACGTCAAGGCTACCTCAGTGCTTCTTTGAGCCTTTGATTTCACGTGCGTATCATATTCATATCAACCTCATCGCAGTTTGTTTTTTCGTAACTTCTATATATGCTTTAATATACCACTATTACCTACAGATAATCTATCAGGGAACAGTGTTCTCCCCAACAACAAGAAATCAGGAAATGTAGATTCCCGCAAAAAACCGCGCATGACTGAGTCAGGTGTTGCTGCTAGTTTACATGATGAAGTTCCAAGACCTAGCGTGTTGGAACAAGAACCTTGTATGGGTGCTGGTAGTTTTGAACAAACAGACATGGCTCCAGAAACTCCTGTGAGGATTCCAGTATTGGCACGCTCTTTAAAAAGCCCTGTGAGCTTGATGAATGACAACCCCTATAGATCAGGACCATCAAGTCCTTGCTATGGTGCTGCAGACGAGCCATTTCCTAACTATTATCAAGATTTTGAGCTGAGTATGACCAATGAGGTAAATGTTTCTTTCAAAAATGAAAAATGACTCGATTTAGTTTTTTTTTCATCTTTCTCCCTTGTACTTACTTATTAATATGGCTGTTTGTTATTATTGGTGATCAGATAAACATAGACGATGGCGGGGATCAACAACAACTCAGTAAGTGCTTTCAACCTAGTTTAATATATGAACTTTAAAGTTTTAAAGGGTTGCTAAATTCTGTATAACACCTCATATGTTTGTGTTGGATTGCAGATAGATTGTCAGAGAGAAAGAGGTGAGTTGCGTAAAGCTTTTTCCTTTTTCTATTGAAAACTTGATCGTAACTTATTCTTGTATGTTCTTACTCAATAAATTTCATTCTTTTATTGTTATAGGATGGTGGCGAGTTGCTTAGAAAACGTTTTTATGAAACAAAAGGAAACTGGCAAGGAGGAAACTGTTAATCTGTCGCACCTTCTGGAAGGAAGAAACAAGAAAGATAGCGCGATGTTCTTTTACGAGATTCTGGTGCGTTTCGCCTATGTGTTAACATATTTATTGCACGGAAAAAAAGAAGCTTAATTCTGTTATTACTTACGAGACAACGATTAACAGACCGGAGTATCTTCTTAATACTTATATTTAAGAAATGAAACTAATTAGTTGGGTCGCTTCTGTTAACACTTATGCAGGCGCTAAAGACTGAAGGGCGCATCGATGTCAAGCAAGCAGAGGCCTATGCTGACATTGTTGTCCTGAAAGGAAATCAGCACTCGCTCAACAAAGATACGAATGAAATGTGCATGGCATAGTGACTTTATAAACTAAATCTCTAGATTTGTGCTAGATCAGCATAGAAATCTAATCTATAGAGCAGACTTTTACTTATAGAGCATGATTTCATTTCAAGACTATTGCAACACAAAGTTATATTTTTTTTTCAGTTCTCGACACAAATATTTAGTAATAAATGGTCGATGTCATTATCATTGGGCTTAAAGAAGTGCGTCGAAATTGCAATAAGAAGATTGTTTCCTGGTCTAATTTTTGAATAAACAAGTTGATGAACGGATTTTAGTTGTCGTTGCTGTCGAGACATGTACTGTCCTTTGAATTTATAAGGGCAATGTTAGAATATTTCAAAGTGTCTGGATAACATTACAATGAACCGGGAGGAACTTGCAACGAAATGTAAAAAAAGTTGTACTTTTTTGTCTTGTGGGGATTCACAATTACTAGAACACACCTTTCTGCAGTTTTCAAGTAAGTGTTTCAATTTTTATGATAAAAGATCATGTTTTGACACTTCATTGGAATGCTTACGAGTTCTTCCTATATATCAGAATGGAGATAACATGTGCTGGCGTGTCTATTTTCGTTAGAAATCCTAAAAATTAATAGGCAAGACTGAATTTGGTCTTTCGTCGTGATTGTTAACAAATGACTGTTTGTAATGATATGATGGTCCTGACTGCAAAACCGAGCCGATAAAATGCAATGCTTGAGAGGTTTGTGGAATCATCATCCACTCGGACCCAAGACTACTCATTTCTGGGGTCCTGTTATGAACTGAGGAATTCCTATTGCGGTAAAATACGTTTCAAATTTTTTCGTATATATTTACATATTTGATGTAGACATGTCTTGTGTACATGAATCTAATCTGGTGTTATGCTATAGGCATTTTTGGAGTTGGACACACAGAAACATGACTGCAGGTACATTTCTACGATTTTTTTACCGACCCTAACAAGAAGATATATAAGCTTATCTAATCTGAATTTGAAAATTTGCAGCTATATGTGTTTATTCTGCATTGTTCATGAGATTTCCGTGGATGGTTAAGCCACGAAACGGGCTTCTATTCGCTTGTCATGCTACAAACGAAATTGTTCAGCTCTATCAGCTCTCTCTCGCTGGGCTCGACTTTGATGGTAAACTTTCAGTAATAACATTGATATGCAAACTATACTGAACCAAATTTCTTGGTTTCACACATTTACTACAAGATTGTCTAAATAGTTTGGTTGTTTTTGTGGAAGGTACCCGGTGGATGAGAAGACAGTGGAAGATATATTAGAGTGATTGAAAGATTTACTTGCATATTACTACCAATATTTCCATTTAATCTTTGATCACAATTTAATGATTAATTGAGCATAACCTTGTACCTGGCTTTTACTATTTTTATGCTTGGTGTGACGGTGAACCTCAAATCAAAATAAAATTATAAAAGAGAAAAGAGTATAGAATCCAACGTGGTTCGACGATGATGTCTATGTCCATCGTGGTCGCCAGAGAAAAATATTGTATTATAATAAAAGCATATTATAGATTTTAGTGTGTTTTTTATAATTTTAGGAATCTATTTATTAGGAATAAATAGAGTTTTCTAGACAATGGATTCAATGGGTTTATGGACTCCCATTATTAACAACTATCAATAACACTAGAAGGTACATTGTGAACACAAGGTATATTGTGAACATAAAAATCACAAGGTACACTATGAACTCTTATATGACTAGTCATTCTAGATTTGAAGTTTTATGACTACTTGGTTCATTCACAACAAATTTTCCCCTTAGGGCGAATATATTTTCTTCATTTGACTCACCAAATGCGCATAAGGCTCACTATGTACTGCGATCATCAATCCAGTTTAGGGATTCTCTAAACTTCTGAAGTGATACTGCATTGGTCATTGAATCTGTTGAATTATCGTGTGTAGACACTTTCTTCACATCAACAGTTGCATTTGTAACTATATCACGAATAAAATGATACCTAACATTTATGTGTTTTGTATGATCGTAGTACATTCGGTTCCCTGTAAGGTGTATGACACTTTGATTGTCACAAAATACTTTTGCAAATAGTCTTATCCAAGAGCGCAGTCTATCACCAAACCTTACAATCATATTATCTTTTTAATTGTTTATATTATAACCTTGTAATATGCCTCTATTGTAGACAAAGCTACGTAGCTTGCAACTTTATTTTCTAACTGATCGCACTCTTAACTATAATAAATACATATCCTATTAAATATATCATTTTATCCATATTACCTGTAAAATTAGAATCAACAAAACCAACCACTGATTCCGCCATATCGTTCAACGATCCATCAACATTGGTCTTGTTAAAAATCAAAACCAACATTCATAGTATTCTTAAGATACTGAAGTATACATTTCACTTTATGCCAGTGTTATTTCTGAGGATATATCATGTACATGTTGACCACACATACCGGATATGAAATATCCGAACGTGTGCACATTATAGCATACTCGATGCTACCAAGTACACTTGAGTATAGAACCTTCAAAATTTGTTTCAACTCAACATCTCATTTGAAATGAGTGACAAACGGGATGCTAACTGCTTTAGCATCAACCATCTTGAATCGTTATATCACTTTCTCATTTTAGGTTTGTTAAGACAAATGTAACGATCTTACGCTTCTGTTTATGGTAATCTCTCTAATCTTTTTTTCCAAACCCAAATCCTTCATCTCAATCTTGGCACTAATGTGCTTCTTTATCTTCACAATGTATGACATACCACAGGTAAAACATATCATCCACATACAACATCAAGTAAATATAAGAATCGTCTACCATCTTCTACTATATACACAACTGCCATACAGACTTTATATGGAACTTGTTGACACCATGAATGTATCAAATTGTTTGTAGTATTTCTTAGGGGATTGATTTAAACCATACAATGAATTATTCACTAGAAAAACCTTGTCCTTCATTTTAGGTTCGATAAATCCATATGGTTCTCTTATGTAGATTAGTTCCTCAAATACACCATGTAGAAACGCAATTTTCATATCCAAGTATTAAAGCTTTAAGTATTGCAAAACTATTATGGCTAACAACACTCAAATCGAACTATGTTTCACCACTGGAGAAAACACTTCACTAAATTCTATTAATTCCATTTGAATAAAATCATTAGCGATTAGTCTTGTCTTTAACTAAGGTGCCTCAACCCCTGAATTACCTTTTTTTAATATTCATTTGCAACATACTATCTTGTGTCTTTTAAAAAAATTAACAAGCTTACATGTTTAATTCTCATGAAGAGATTCAATATTTTCCCACATAGCACTGATCCAACAATTTTGTTTAGCTCGTTATAGGTTCCCTATAGCTAATAGGTTTTTGTATCTCAACTTCTTTCGCACCTAACAAAGCATATGCAACTAGGTTCGCATACCTTTTTGGTCGTTTAATCTATCTTATTTCTCTGCCCATTGTTATGCTATAAGGTTGTTGTTATATTTTAGAAACATCATCGTCATTATCATCTGATGCTGACGTTTCACCTTCTTATCTTGGATCTACCTTAGAACCATTCAAATTATTGGACTTACTAGGAATCGATTCTCCTTCAAGTTCTACCTATTTACTCATAACCGATCCTGATTTAACCATTTCTCCTATATCACTTCACTCCGATGGTATATCCTAGAAATGTGCATCTTTTTTCCCTCGATTGAATTTTACCATCTCCAACGTGAGTGTACGCATAAAACCTAAACATCCTCAATTATTTATAATCAGCCAACAATCCAAACCCAATATCATAACGAGTCTTACAATCAACATATATTTATGAAGATCGATTCACCTAGTGTTAGAATATTCAGTGTATTAAGTTTCCTTGTATAGGCCTCTAAGTTCTCTATATATTGAGAGCCTTACTATTGGTCAATTCTTGAATTACATCTCTAATGCATCAATAAAACAAAAGGGAATATTTTCTAATAAACACAAAATCTTAGCCGCTTCCTGCGGCTACTTCTGTCTTTGTTTTTAACAAAGACAACAACTGAGATGCTACATAGAACATATGCATGTTAACATGGTATCAGAGCACGCGTGATTCTGGGAATTCTGAACATCCTCAACAAAGATGGCTGACAATGAAGTCGTGGTCAGTCAAATCTCTGATGAATTAACAATGCCGATTGCTGCCATTCTGAGAAATGGTCTCGGAACACAACAACAAACAACTAACCCAGAAAATTTATCCCTAGGGATTAAACTCGGTGGTGACAGCTATGCCCTATGGGCAAACCTGATGAAGAAAGCAATTGGGAGAAGGGAGGAGAGGTTCTCACATTACAGGGGAGCCGCCACCTCCATCCAAAACTGACAAACTGCAGAACATCTGGATGTCTATAGATAGGCGAGATCCGAACCCTATGAAAGACCCAGAAGACATTCAGATCTACAATAAGAAAACTCAAGAACAAAGACTATATCAATTGCTAATGGCGATTAATGACAAGCTGGAACCAGTCAAGAGAGATATTTTGAAAAAGGATCCTCTTCCTTCCGTGGAAACAGCATATGCTATAATAAGAAGGGAAGTGGCCAGGCTTAATATACTAAAATCAAGTTCTTCTGATAGTGACTCGATTGAAATTGGAATGGTTTTGGCTGCTAAAGATTCTGCACAGAGGTTTAAATTCTGATCTAAAAAGAAAGAAGATAAATCCAAGTTGTATTGCACTCATTGTGGGATGAAGAAACACACTAAAGAGACATGTTTCCAGCTGGTTGGCTATCCATAATGGGTTGGAGGACGGTCATAAGGAGAAAAATAACCAGCGTTTCAGATCTAATGTCAAACGGGCTTCGTCTACAAGTGGCGGCGAAAATCCGACTAAAAATGAGCAAGGAAGTGGTACTGGTTTTGGAGGAATGGCGGCGAACTCCTATGAAAAACTTGGAGATAAAGGGTTTGAGAAATCAATGAATTGGATCTTTGATTGGGGGGCTACGGACACCATGTCTTATGATCCTAAAGATTTTGGTGACATGTCATCTTCAAAGAAATCCCATATTGAGACTGCTAGTGGAGAAATTTGTGAAGTCAAAGGGGGAGGTTGAATAAAATCATTAGCGATTTTGTCTTGAACTAAGGTGCCTCAACCCCTGACTTACCTTTTTTTAATATTCATTTGAAACATACTATCTTGTGTCTTTCAAAAAATTTAACAAGCTTACATGTTTGATTCTCATGAAGAGATTCAATCTCTTCCCACATAGCACTGATCCACCAATTTTTTTTAACTCGTTATAAGTGATGAGGGAGAATAAAATACGTATAGAAATATTGTAAGGAAGTGTTTTTATTGGGGAAATATTGTAAAAAGTACAAATAGAAGTAGTTATGTGAACAAGTGGAGAAATATATGGACTAAATGTGTAATAAGTATGAATTAAAGTGTGTGGGGCCATCATTATACTATAAAAGGACCTCACACAAACTGATAATCGGGTTGATTATTATAATATTACTTTCTCTCTCTACTTAGTCTAACTCTCACTTTTTCTCTTTAAAAAGGCACTTTCACGAAGGATTCGGTTTTTATTGTTTAGTCCTCCAAATATTCGCCTAACATAAAATCACCCTTGAACTATTTCTTAATTCATCAGTGGCGCCGTCTGTGGGAAACGAAGATTGTTCTGACGACAATCGCTTTCTGGAAATTATTATTGATCAGAGCAGAATCATGGAAGAGCAAGGGGATGATTTTGTTAACGACTGTGAGGACAATATTGTGGGGAATAATTATCGGAATGATATGGAATACGAGGTGCATGGTGGCCAGCGCGTCGGAGAAATTGATGACTCGGATTTGTTGGCTCGAAGGAATGAGTTATTGGTGGAGATTGAGAGGTTAAGGGCATAAAAAGAAACCGTTCAGGAGAATCTTCGTTCCGAGGTGAGAAGGGACTCTGACAGTGGAAAAGAAGAGCGTGCAACCGACTTTCATCCTAGAAACAGAGATGACAGATATAGAGGTCATGAGCGACGTTCTTTGAGGATAAGAGAAAAACGCCACCTGGAATCTTCCGATTCAAGCGATTATTCTCGTTACAGTTCACCTGAATCGTCTCCTAGGAGGAATCACAGAAAGAAAAGATATGGTTGAAGGCATGGGGAGCATCAGAGGAGAAGAAGTTCGGAGAGAAAATCTCTGATAGAAAAGAACTATCACGCTCGTGCTAATGAGCAGGGCTATGACCAAATGAATTTTCCCTCTGGGAACCAGCATGTAGACTAACGGAATTCAGAATGGCAGCATCAGTATACTCTACCATCCGAGGAAGGACTCTATTTTCCGAGCCATGAAAATTTGAGAGCTAATGTTTATATGACGGGTCATAATTGGAAAGCTTCTCCTTTGTCCTCGGAAATTCTAGCTGGCAACCTCCCAAAACATTTTGATATTTCGAAGCTAGAAAAGTTTGACGAGACACAAGATCTTGATAATCACATCGAGCAGTTCAAGAATTTCATGATTAATTTCGATGACGATGATAAATTGCTGTGTAGAGTGTTTTCTCAGACTTTCAAAGGGGTGGCTTCCAAGTGGTATAACCGGCTTTCGCAGGGCTCAATAAAGAATTTCGACATGTTCTGGAATATCTTTAGACAACATTTTGTGGGGAGAAAAAAGTTTTGAGCTAATTGAGACACAATCATCTATTTTAGGCAAAACGTTGGGGAGAGCTTGAAGAATTACACCAATCGATTACAGACGGTACATAGCACTTAATGAATCTGGGGAGGTGAGCAATGTGACCACAAGTGATTGGAGGTCAGAAATCGTGGACTTCTTAACACTCTACTTTTTTAAAACCCTACTTTTCTGTCGTGCATTGTGGATGGTCCGCATCGTAGAAACATTATCTTCGTTCAACTTCTTAACACCATTCAGTATATCTCTAGGGTTAGTACCAATGTAGGTCGCTCGTTCAACATATTCCATCTCTTCATCATTCAAACGGCCAGCAAAAGAATGACCATCTAGATGTTTTGAACTCTCATGGTTATGAATACCACATTTCACTTCTAACTTCCATTGATCTGGTTCCACCATTAACTCGAGAAGCTGAAATGGGCAGTCAATCTTTTTCGTTCCTGTAGACTTCCGTTTACGGTCTTTTTCTGCTACTCTTGGAGTATATTTCCCCCCTTCTCACACTAGAAATACATCATCAGACTTTTTCTACTGTTTATTTTGTCGCGCCAACTTATGTTGATAACCATACCATGGAGTTTTCCTGTCTGCGTAACCCATTTTATCAACGCGTCGTGTGTGTAGAACTCGGTAGTGAAGAACAAATGACTGTAGTCAGTAGCGAAAGGTTCCTCAGTCCCATTGGCTCCATCCCCTGTTACACAACAACAAACCACAATAAGCATTCAGGTATAGTTAAAAACGCAAAAAAACCTTGATTTTTTTCGAAAAATCTGCGCGAACCGAAGGTTAAGAGGCCTAGAACCGGCCGGACACGACCAGGTGCACCACCGGTTCTGAGGCCTTGAACCAGTGGTGCAGGGGCCTCAGAACCGAGCGGACTGAAGCCCCTGCACCACCGGTTCAAGGCCTCCGAACCGGTGGTACTGAGGCCTCGGTACCGACCGACAGGTGGCCTTAGCGCCACCGGTTCGTGGCCATGGAATCGGTGGTGCATAGGTCATGCACGACCGGTTCTAAGGCCAAGAACCGGCCGTGCGTAACCTACGCACCACCGGTTCCATGGCCAGGAACCGGTGGTGCTAAGGCCACCGTCCGAAATTTTTACCTTCTCCTCCGGCGATGGCTGCTTCTCCTGCGACGGTGGCGGCTTCTCCGGCGACTCCAACTCTTTTTCCGGCACCATTTCATCATCCCTTATCTCCGACGACATCAACTCCTCCACACTGATCTCTAGTTATGCTTGAATCATGATCAATTTTGTGTTTTAGGTTGAATGTTCTTGATTTTGTTATAAAGTTTGAACTTGGTTTCAAAAATTTTAAGAAAACTATACTATTTGAATCATAAATTCAGTAACGAATAATGTTTGTTTGGGTATAGATAGCGAAATAGGTTATTTGGTGAATTGAGTATACTTATGATACACTTAGTAGTTTTTTTTACTGAATAACAGTTTCGAGATTAAATTTCTTGTCGAGAGTAAAAATGTCAAAAAAAAAATAAACTAAAGTCGAAAGAAGATTTTAGATATACTTAAACCTGAATTGGGTATATATAGCCATATCCTATTTTAAATGGATGTGATTTGGTCATTTTTCGGATATCCACACCCGAAAAGCTATTATAAACCACTCTTACTCTTAGGGGCTAGGCTAAAATGAGACCCCAAATCTTTATAGTGAGACCCTATATTCAAAAATTTTATGCAATTGTGAAATTACCAAATTGCCCCCCGCATATAAAAACACTAATTTTTCCACCCACTCACTTCTCTCTCTTTTCCTCCTCTCTTTCCTACCAAAACTCTCTCCAAAATTCAAACAAACACCCACAATAATATTTTGATACCATTTTTTTTTAAACAAAAAACATAACTTCTATATTTGTGTCAAGAACATGAAATCCCTTTCAAAGTACGGCCACAAAATAGTCATCAAGTCCATGACCATAAACACAAGAAAGTTATTACTAGCAAAGCTGTTTTCTAAAGACTTATACGACCATACTGTGTACAAAGCTAATTGCATAGTTGACTAGTCACGGAAAGCATAACTCTTGACAAATAACAAGAAAAATGTTTGTGTCCAAAAATTGACATGCTATAGCAAAAAGGTTTAACTTTCTAACTCATTTCGAATCCAATCCTGCGAACACATTACCGCTTGAACAGTACTAGGCCGTAATGAATGCCAATAATGATTAAGAACATTACCTCCTGTGTTAAATGTTGATTCCGCCGCAACTTTCGACATGGGAATCCCGAGAATATTACGTGCCATCATAGACAAGATAGGATACGTTGGAGCATGAACCTTCCACGCATGTTTTCAGGAAATCGAAGCAAGGTTTTCAGGAATCCGAGAGAAACAAGAATGTGGATTCGGTAAATCCACGCATGTTCTTGCGTGGATTTACCGGATGCCCGCATGTTCGTGCGAGCATCCGGTAAACCCACGCACGAACATGCGTGGATTTGCTTGTTCGAGAATGCAGCCTCCCCAATCCCAGATCTGTCCGAAATCAGTCCTAAAACTATAACCCAACACCCTAAACGGTCCTAATCTCCTAACTAACAACATACATGCCTTTAAAATCAAACAAATCAACACCAAATACATAAAAATCAAATTTTTCTACCCGAATGGAAAACACTAAATATCACTAGAAATAACAATGTAAAATGGAAAAAAAAATCACCATGAAGTGTAGAATCCATATCTTAACAGCTTCGTGGAGTTGGATTTCAAAAAAAGTCGCCGGAAAAAAATTGGGTTTTTGGAGGTAGAGAGAGTTAGGGTTTCGGGGAAGAAGAAAGAAGAAATCTGATTTTTAGCTTTTTATATCGATTGCATTTTTGTAATTAATGGGGGTCTCACTATAACCAACCGGGTCTCACTATAACCGGGTCTCACTATAAAGATTTTGGGTCTCATTTTAGCCTACCCCTACTCTTAGTGGTGTACCCTGTGTCATGGGCTCACAATAACAGCGTTTAAAAGGCCCAGCTCCAAATCAACCCGATTAGCAGACTTTGATTCGGTTCATCTCTCCCAATTCCAAACCCTATTTTCTTCACCAGGGTTTTACAAAGATCGGGATACTTAGTTCATGCGTATTCCAGAACTTCATTGAAATCTCGGTTTCGCAGTTTCATCATCATTTGACGTAAGATTGAGCTCTCTTATGTGAAGAATCACCAATCAGAGATCAACAGACAGAAATGGCGAACCAAGCCGCGACTTCTTTCAGCGGAAACTTAAAGGCACAGTCCCATTCTCCCTCTCTCTATATGCGTATCTCTGTATATCGTTTCAAATGAGTAGTAGTTCGTATAACTTTTGAAAGTGTGCTCATTCATACATACGATCCTTATAACTTAGTTTTAGTGTGGTTACAGCTGAAATAATGCTTATCATTTCATTCTAGATTGGGGATCTTTGATATCGATGTATAATTGGGATATAGTTCCTCTGATATGTATTTTGTTCATATAAGATTGGGGATGAGTAACAAGCTCTAATTATGCAGAAAGCATTGGCGGGCCTGAGGCGTATCGAACTTGATGGTTTAAGGTGGAGAGTATTTGATGCCAAGGGCCAGGTTGGGACTTTGCTGACACAAGATTAATTTCGTAAAGATTAGAATAACCTCACCGCCTTTGCTTGTAGGTCCTTGGAAGATTGGCATCTCAACTATCTACTGTGCTTCAAGGCAAGGATAAGCCTACATATGCTCCTCATCGTGACGAGGGAGACATGTGCATTGTGGTAAATGCAAAGGATATAAGTGTTACAGGGAGAAAGTTGACAAATAAATTCTATCGGTGGCACACTGGGCAAGTACCATACTTTTCGATTGCATTTATCATTCGGGTCTCGGTTATTTTATGTGAACGGACAGCATTGAGTTGAATACTTGTGGTCTCCTGTTATTTCCGGTCTGCGATTGTTTTATATTTCCAGCTTAGTCTATGTGATGAAAGTGGCAAGTAAATCGTAGTATCACTATAGCATATAATAGATTTGTGTGATCTATTCTAGAGTTATTTGGCTTAACCAGTACTGCTTAATCTGTATGATGTAGATTTTATAAGAGATGTTTCTTTTGTAATAGAATAGATGTTTTCTGCAGGTATATAGGCCACCTTAAGGAAAGGAGTTTAAAGGATCAGTTGGCCAAGGACCCAACAGAAGTCATCCGTAAAGCTGTTCTCCGCATGCTTCCTAGGAATAAGCTGCGAGATGTGAGTGTTAATCTTTCTACTTAAGTTTTCTAGTAGAGAAGCTATATTAGTTTTGTCTCCATATTGATTTTTTGTGTACTTTTTTTTCCGTAATGCTTTGCTACACAGGCATTCAGAGAAACACTTTGCATTTTGAGTTCGACTCTGAATTTAAGTTCTATGATATTGTGCTTTCGAATACTATATCCAACATTTTTTAAAAATTTGGTGCCTGCCAGTTTCATTTGTTTGTGTTATTATTCCTCCAGTTATCAGTCGTACTTTTCTCTTGTCGCATTCTTTACAGCATACCTATTTGGGTTGATAGCGAGATAATCTTTTAGAATTTGTTCACCTTGTAATTGCAAATGCAGGACAGAGACCGAAAACTGAGGATATTTGCTGGCAGCGAGCACCCATTTCATGACAGGCCAGTTGAAGACTATGTTATGCCCCCACGGACAGTACGAGAAATGCGTCCCCGGGCAAGACGTGCCCTCGTTCGAGCTCAAAAGAAGGCTGAAGAACAACTACAGAGTGCCTCTGATGGAAAGAAAGGCAAGAAAAGAGACGTGCCAGATGTTACCGCCTGAAGATACAACCGAAATTTTTCTATGATCTTAAATTTTTCTCTACTGTTTGTGTGTAAGCACACTTCTTGTTCGGAAAAAAAGTTTTAGTGCACTGGTTATGTAATTCCTTAATGGATCCATCTATACACAGGTTTGTTTTCCGAATCTCCGTACGGCAAAATAACTTACTTTCATAGAATCAAATAATAGCTTTTGGCTCTTGGATGTATGCTTGGCATGTTGTAGTTCCGTTGTTTTATTATTATTTGTTGTCTTTTATTTGTTATAGGTTATTTTTATGTGGTAAGTGATAGGCGATGTAACTTGATGAAACACTAGCAAGAAAATCTCGGCAAGGTTTTTCGTTTCTTTTTGTTTTTTAATATTTGCATCTTTAGTCATTTGACGCATGTTTTGAAATTTTGTATTTGTTCGCCCGTCGGGTGAGCCTTTGGTGAGACCTTCTCAACCCTCAACGCTGGGCGAGACTTTCTCACCCGTCGGGTCAAATTTCTTCACCGGTTGAAAAGCTCTCATTCAACAGAGATAAAAGAATATTTTTGGTAGGTTTTTAAATTTGGTAAAAGTTCGGGGAGCCAATCAAAAGAATATTTTTGGTAGGTTTTTAAATTTGGTAAAAGTTCGGAGAGCCAATCAAATATGAAAAGGAAGATTTAGTGTTTGAATTGCGACGTTACGGTTTTTGAGTATCTCATGTGCGGGACTAGCACTAGCATTTGAGTCGGCTTTCGAGTATCGCATGTGCGGGACTAGCACTAGCATTTGAGTCGGCTTTCGAGTATCGCATGTGCGGGACTAGCACTAGCATTTGAGTCGGCTTTCGAGTATCGCATGTGCGGGGCATGTGCAGGACTAAACATGCAAAGTTGTAAAACGTAAAAGGCCGGTGAAAAAAAAAACAAAACTAGTGCTAAATTAAAAAATGAATCTTATAGTGTTGTTATTGAATCTTCCAACCCGTTAATCGGTCCGTGACCGAACCGGTAAAGCCTGTCCGAAACCGGTCCAGATAGTTTAGAGAACGGAACCGTTCCAGATAGTTAAGAGAACGGATTGGGAGCCAAAATTCTGGACCGGAGCCAAAATTCTGGACCGATTCTTTTACTGGTCTGGACCGGTCCGTCCGATAAAAAATATATATATAAAAAATTCATAATCTATGTATATTTTTAACTAAAATCCTAAAATTTTAATGATAAACTAACAAACCGGTCCGTTAAAAGTCGGACCA
This sequence comes from Limnanthes douglasii subsp. nivea, assembly GCA_036936605.1. Taxonomy (NCBI): domain Eukaryota; kingdom Viridiplantae; phylum Streptophyta; class Magnoliopsida; order Brassicales; family Limnanthaceae; genus Limnanthes; species Limnanthes douglasii. The sequence continues at coordinate 289,770,891 of JAUPFV010000005.1, forward strand.
GAACGGCTCGACTCTTTACGAACCGGTTTCGGTGATATTTGACTCCTTGTTTATCGGTCCCCGGACTCGGCCCGCCCGGTAACTTACCGAGGCGGTCTCAGTCAGCATCAGAAACAAACGTGAAACAAAACATGAAATGGCGATTTTTAACCTTTATTTGACAATGATGGTTCTTAAAAGTAAAACAACCATGGTCAAAACGAATAAGCTAAAAACCTGTGGTTAAAGATTAACGTATCATACGAAGAACAAAAAGCAGAGCGTGAAAGCAAGGACATGGCACCTTAGATTACATAGATAAACGGAAAGAAGCACAATCACAATGTTACATAACAAATTAGGCAAAGTTACATCATTTTCAACTAAACAGCATACCAAAAATGTCATAGAACGTATATCCTCCCATCACAAGTAAAAGACCGAGTCTAATCACTTGAGTTTCCATCTTCATCATCCGACTTGTTTTCATGCTCCCGCACGACTCTCTCTATGAATTGCCTCCGAACTCCTTCGACTACAGCTTCTCTAGATGAGTTACCACTTCCTCCCTTACCATCATTCAGTACAGGATCTGATTGACAAAGTAGTAGTGCAACACCTGAAAATTTTAGAGCATGTTAGGGATTATAGCATCAAACCAAATGATTAAGTGATGCATATAACCTGACTTGCATCAAGAATTACTAGTAAAAGACTTTGAACAAAAGACGAACTTCAATAGTATCTTCAGCCAAGAATCATGATTATTGTCCATGTCCCTCTCCTTGGACTATTCACATATACTTAATGAACAACATCATGCAACAAGAATCATGATTATCCCGGGGCTAAGCCTTAATAAGAATTGCCTGACATGCCCAAGTAATTAAAGAAAGGAATGCTTTCAGGATAAGTCTCTATTAAACGTGCACAGAGCTCTCTAATTTCCGTAGTGTACGTGGAACAAGACGTATAATTGTACTGAAGCAATAATCCACAACAAACCAATGCATAATAGAGAGATTAGGCAGCTGCACAACTTAGTTCAAAGAGGATAAGTCCTAAGGTTCTTCCTTTTTTTTTGGCTATACACTAAAAATAAACGCATAAATAGGATCTGATAGACAACAAGTTGAAGATTCTTCTATTCCGTGTTGCTTCTTTGTCTAATGCTCAAAACTACATCTTTAGTCATCTTTGTTTTATTCAGGAGACACATGCATTCAAATCCTACAGAATTCCATAACGTGCAATCGCGAATAAAGAAAAACTGAAACTTGCAGACACTAAGAAATTCAAAGAAGTGACACTCGAACCGAAGATATCATACGAAACAGTAAAGTAGCAAACAAGGCAACTCAGGAGAGTACGAAGCCAAGCAAACAATAACATACTTTCGGGGGTGCATCTTCCAAAGCTATGCATTCCTACATAGGTTCCTTTCACCGCTCCACTATTGTACACCAGCAGAGTTGGAAGATTAACATCTGGATAGTTCGGAATGCACTCCGTCGATATTATCTTAACGAATTTCGTAGCTGGGTATTTCGTCGCCAATTCTTCCAAACACCGAAGCATCAATCCACACTGCGGGAATCTATTTACAAAACAGCAAGAACATATCAGTATCCATTACACAAAATCAACAGATCAATCTACGAAATCTGAAAATACAACTGATTTACTGAGCATTACCCATCTTTGTATAGAAAGACCACAACCCAATCCTCCTGTGGTGCTTGTGACACCTCTCGCACGAAATCAGATCCGGATATCGGATTCACTGATCCAAATCTCCTAACCTTAGTTGCTTCTCTCAACTCAGCCAATCTTTTCTTCCTATTGATCCACAATTAACAAATCACCACTAAATCGATCTCAGTTCGTATATCGAAATAACATTCAAAAGATCCTAATACTCATTTTCTCAGAGGAAATTACGATCAAACTAACATCCTTTACCTGTAATCCTCAAGGAATCGATCGTCTTCGAGATTCGTATCGTCCTCTAGCTCTTCGAGCTCCTCCTCGGTCTTATTGTTGACCCAGGCCTTGTCTTTGGGGACGGAGTCGTCGTCCAATGCCGGCGTGAAAGACGGCGGTTTGAACGGAGGAGGCTTCTCCGGTAGGTTACCTAGCCTTCTCTGGATATCGTCCCATTGTGTCGATGCTCCTTCGATGTCCTTGTACACGAAGTGATAGTCCGCCATTCTGCGATTCGACTGAGGCTACGATTTTATTTTGTTGTTAAAAGGGGGAGAAAATTAGTTCTCTGGAATCTGTTAGCCAATTGTCTTTTATACCCTATTAATAAATTAATAGTAATAGATTATTGGATTAATTTATTAATGTTGTTTTGTAAAAAAATTATTATATTTATTATTCTTATTTATTCATCAACTTTTGTTAATTTTTAAATAGATTTATAAAAAATATATAATAAAATTTTGAAAACAACCGAATAATAAAGGTATGATGCCCATTTACGTTGAATCTTCTAATTTATATTTCTATTTAGCTTTATCTTGACAAATAAATTATTGAATTTGATTTTTAATAAAGGTGATGGACTATTTATAACTCATAATCCTAACTATTATCTATCTAAGACTTATTTTTTATTATTTTATAAGAAAAAATCGTTTTAGTCAAATTTTATCATTGAAAACCCACTAATATTTTAAATATCTCAACTCTATAATATAAAAGGCTTTTAGACTCATATTTCATCTTTTTCCCCAATTTTTTTTTCTCTTTCTACGTAAATAGAACCACTATAACTATTAGGCGATTCTTCATTTTTTTTACTCAATTTTCTTGCTTTTCCTTTTGTTTTCGTATGTTTTTTTGTTGTGTTTCGAAGTTTGATTTTGGATATCTGTTTAGATAAGTCGATTTGTGTGTGATAAGTCGAATTTTGTTTTCGGAAATAGGAGTACTTGAGATCTGTTTTTATTTCTGATTTTTGGTATTTACATGGTTTTTACGTTACTAATATAGTTTATATGTTGTATTTCAGTTAGTTTATCGTCGACTTTAGTATGGTTTTGAGTTTTTGAAATTTATGTATCGATTAAAACGCATGGAAATGAGATGCGAAACGTTTGAATCACAGATAGTTGTGAAACGTGCAAATCTTCTAGAATGGTAGATGCAAAACACGAGTTTGATAAAGGTGGAACATTCGTATATATACGTACATATAGTTGCGAAACATGCAATTCTTCTAGAATGGTAAATGTAAAACCTGATTTTGATAGATGTGAAACATTATATGTTCTTTTTAAAAAATCAAAAAAAAAAATCACAGCATATCATAAGTGGTACTGGTTTTGTTCGTCTTAAAAAAAACCAAACGTTATTTTCGGTTTTTTTTTTCTGAGTTACGGTTTAAAAAATACAGACTTTTAAAAAATTAAAATTTATAAAGTAAACGATGAAGATGCGAAACCTTCTTCTTTGTTTTGATAGATGCGGCACTTTCTTTATTTCTCTAGATACGAAACCTTTTTTTATTTTGATAGGTGTTAAACCTTTTTTATTTTGATAGATGCGAAACCTTTTTATTTTTTTATAACTCCGAAACCTTCTTTATTTGTTGATAGATGCGAAACCTTATCTATTTTGCTAGATGAGAAATCTCTTTGTTTTGATAGATGCGAAACCTTCTTTATTTTGATAGATGTTAAACCTTTTTTATTTTGATAGATGCAAAAACTTTTTTATTTTGATACATGTGAAACCTTCTTTAAACCATATAACTGAGAAACATGTGTAATATATATATATATATATATTGAAAACTCAAAACATATCATGAATGCTACTAGTTTTGTTCGTCTTAAAAAACCAAAACCATTGATATTTTCGTACTTTTTTGCAAATTACGGTTTAAAAGATACGGACCTTTAAAATTAAAATTAAAAAAAGAAGAAGTTGGTTACTCTATTTTGTATAAAATGGTATTTAAGGTATACAATTTTAAAAAAAATAGATATCCGTAATAGGTTTGTTGGATGAGTCTTTAATGGTCAGTTTCTATTTTAATAATAAATCGAGTATTTTTAAAAAACAAAAATAAAAAATATATTCACTTATATATTATATAAATGTCCAATGTATTATTCTTATTTGTTCTTTTTTTGTTTTTTTTCCTAAAAAAGAAAGATGTTTTGGTGTATTTGTATGTTTGCTCCACAATTTAAGTACGTATTGATTGTTTTTTTATTTTAAGTTTTATGGAATTAAATATTTTAGAATAGAGTCTTGATTTTTTGTGGATTTTTTCTCGATTAGTATTCGTACGTTTGTCGTCTTACTCTAGAATACGTGCACCAATTGTGTTTTATACCCTGTTAAATTAACCGTAATAGTTTATTGGCTTAAATCAGTAATGGTGTTTTGTAAATTTTATTATGCAGCCATTTTATGGCGTAATGATCATGCTTTATTTTTCGTGGTCCTTTTGCAAATGGCTTGCTTGTTCTCACGATTGTGCTCTTTCTCTTTTGAGTGTTTCTAGATGTTGTTTTTGCCAGTTCTCTTGGCATTTTTGTCGCGTTTAGTAGATATATCTCTCCGTGGTGCCCGACTGGCCTCTACTCCGAAGTGCGGTCGCTCTATGCCGTCGTATCAGAGTTTAGCCGTTAACGTGTGAAAAAAAAAACATTATTGAATCTAATTTTTAATAATCAATCGAGTATTTTTAATCTTTAATATTTTAAAAATATTCATTTTATATTATATAGATGTTCAATGTATTGTTTTTTTTTTCTATTTTTAAGTTTACTCGACAATTTTGTTATGTATTTTAAGATTGTTTGTTTTTTTATTTAAATTTTTATGGATTTAATATTTTAGGATTCTACGTTTTTGGATTTTTTTTATGATATTTATTTATTTATTTTGTTTTTCTCGATTTTGTGTTTGTGTTTTAAAGTACTTTTTATTTTGTGTTTTTCAAGTTTGTTTCTATGTGTGGGATTTTTTTAAGTTGGTGTTTCTCGATTTTACATTTTTTTGTCTTATGTTTTTCACTTCATATATAGTGTTTCATTTAAAGTAAGTAACTATGTACGATATGAGAAATGAATTTTTAAAATTTAACATTATTCTTAGATATATAGTTGAAACTTTAGTATATTGTTTTACTTATCTTTTTAAGTAATGTTGTTGATTTGCGTGGCTTTTTGTTTTATCAAAATTGTTTAAAGAATTGTATGGTATATTTGATTTGATATCTCATCAAATTAATATAACAAAATGCGGAAAATAAATATAAACCTTTTTACATGATTCACCTAAGAATAAACAAAAAACAAGAGTACTCACGGGTTTTCCTGCAACTATCCACATAGTATTCTCTTGTTGCTTATTGTTTTTCAGCGATTATGTATATGAACTTGAGGAACCTGCAAAACAAGTTAGTAAATAAATGAAATGTTTTTTTCCATACAATAAAAGAAGCGACCGGTTTTGTGTTTTGGGTTTACGATGATGAAATTTTTAAACCTATCCCCTTATTTATAGTCTTTACAATATGAATCACAATACTGTAATGCCCATACTATAATACTTCCTTGTGTCGGGGACCATAAACCTATAAATTGACAATTGAGTTTATACCCTGAATTGTTTATTTGGGTTTAAGTGTTGAAATTTTGGCCCCATTCATCACAGTGTGCAAATTCAACCTAGTTACTACACTTGAGCTCATAACGCATTTTCACCCATTAGTCAAATTCAGTTAATTAAATAATTAACTCGATTACTTTTAATTTTAACTTTCTTAAGATAATAACTGAATATATTTATTTAGCATGTCGGTTGAAATTATTGTCGGTTCATAAATAAATATATTCCAACATTAGGTATATGAAGACCTGTGAAATTTAAGTGTATTCTTTTAGTTACTGAATTAGTTTTTTAAGTAAACTGATTAGTATTTATATGTTTTATGTTTAATCTAAATTGTCATATTGCATTAATTATAAAAAGACAAGCGAAATTGTAATATATTGTTTTACTTAGTGCATTAGTTTTTTAAATAATGTTGTTTGTTTTTATATGTTTTGTGTTTGATCTAAAATGTCCTTATGCGTTAGACATAGTTTTTGAAGTAACGTGGTTGATCTTTATGTGTTTTATTTTTTTATATAAAATATCTTACTACATTAGTTATAAAATGGGAGGTGAAATTTTAGCATGTTGTTTTACTTACAACATTACCTTTTTAAATTATGTTGTTTGTCTTTTTTTGCTTTGTGTTTGATTTGAACTTTTCTACTGCATTAGGTATAGAGAGATATATGAAATTTATGTATCATTTTTGCATATTGCATTAGTTTTTGAAGTAATGTGTTTAATCTTTATGTGTTTGGTGTTTGGTCCACTGATTGTTTTATTTGGAATTTATACGTAGCAACTAAATTTTTATTTGTAATTATATGTGTTGTTTATATTGTTTTTTTTTCTTTTTCGGAGGGAACCCGCAACCGCTACTCAGAGTGAAATGAGTGCGCACATGGTAAACCCTCAGTCTGACGCGATAGCCTGCAAACCAACACCAGAAGGTAAACCACACAAGGTGACAGGCTTAGCCGAGAAAGCGTATGTAGAGGGACTCGAACTCATGACCTTTGTTTATATTGTTATATTTCTTGTACATAACTAATGGATGGATATGCTTTAATTATTTTCAATTTTTGTGCAAAGTTTGGGGTTTGTTCATTTTCAACTATTTAAAGTTATGGTGGTGTAATCAATGTTTTCTTTCTTTTGATGTTGTTGGGGATGAAATTGTTGTTAACTTGTTATGACACATAAATATATAATTTACTACTTCATTCTGGTCTATTTCATAGTTGTCAAATGGCGTTGTAATGGCTACCACGGCGGTGTGGCGAGCCTCCGGCGCCACAGGGTGAAACGTGGCGAGGGGCTTAGCGCGGTTCTCGCCATGGTACGCCACGGTAGCCACAAAGGGTGTGGCGAGGCGCTCGCCATGGCACGCCACGCTAAGACTCATATATATATATATATATATATATATATATATATATATATATATATATATATATGAAAATATAAAAACCTAAAAACTAATAAACCCACGTTCTCTCTTCCGGTTCTAGCATATTTGTTTATTCTCTCAATCGAGCACCACACACACCCGACGGCGACGTAGAAACCTCCGACGGCGACGCATAAACCCCCGACGACTACTCTGCATGCACGGAACTGAACTGTAAGTTACCTGTTCCTTTTCGGTGCTGTTGTTTTGGTATATATAGTATTATAGTCTCATTTAAGTGTTTCAGTGTTGCTGTTTTGGTATATATAGTGTATTAGTGTCATTTGCTGTTTTTTTGGTATATATAGTGTCATTTGTTGTTGTTTTGGTTCATATAGTCTTATTCAGTGGTGTTGTTTCTTCATTTTTATTACTTTTTCTAATTTCTTTATTGAATTAGACAATCATCATCATATAATGACTTAGTGATTTCTGTATTGATCAACATACATTTCGTAGCTTTTATCACATTTGTTTAACAAATGTATTTATGGACAATGATTTTGAGTTTTTGTGATGTAGCACGAGTAGAGCAGGAGAAGGCTAGGAAGGAATCAAACAGCCACACACATCCGACGGTGACGGCGACGCATAAACCCCCAACGGTTACTCTTCTTGCACGGAACTGAACTGTAAGTAACCTATTCTGTTTCAGTGCTTTTTTTTTGTATATATAGTCTCATTTGAGTGTTTCAGTGTTGTTGTTTTGGTATATATAATGTCATTTATTGTTGTTTTGGTTTATATAGTCTCATTTAGTACTGCTGTTTCTTCATTTGTTTTTATTATTTTCTTTAATTGTTGTATTGAATCGGACAATGATCAACATACCGCGATAATAGATTGTTGTATTGATCAACATACATTCATAGCTTTTATCACATTTGTTTAACAAATGTATTTCTGAACAATAATTTTGAGTCTTTGTGATATAGATATTACATTACTTTTAGAATTTTGGAATTTTTTTGTATATATAATTTGTGTTGTGGTTTAGTATTAATATCAAGTTGAGGCCTTGATCTGAGGATATAATTGATTAATGTTATATGACTTGTGCCATGTGTGTAGTATACTGATTTTCCGAAATTTAATTAGTAGGTAAGAGTAGTAAAACAATGGCAACCAGTTCTTTTAACACTCAAGTTGGCTCGTCTACGTTTACGAAACCCAAAGATATTGGCTGGGATTACGGATTTCCTGCTGATCCTAAAAATAGAAATGTCGTTACATGTCGTTTTTGTGAAAAAACTTATAAATGGGGGATAACTCGACTGAAGCATCATCTACTAATGATGCTGATTGTAAAAAATGTCCCACTCATGTCAAAGATAGACTTCGAAGTGCAGCGGAAAAAATAGAGGAAAAAAAGGCAATGAAACAAGTGAATTGTGAGTTAATAGTTGAAGAATATTGTGAAGATGAAGAGATGAAGAGTGTTCAAATATTTGCCTCGGGTTCAAAAGGACCGTTTGATATGTATTATAAGAGGGAACCCATAACTAAAAAGCGAAAAAGTGCAATCTCAGAAGTAGAGCATGAAAAGGCTAGGAAGGAATTAAGGGCATACGCAGTTCAGTTGTTTTCTAGATGGATGTATGATGTCGGGATTGCCTTTAATGCGGTTAAATACGAGTCTTTTCAGCCTGCAATTGAGGCTATTGGACAGTTTGGTCAGGGGATGAAGGCCTCGACGTATCAAGAAGTTAGCGTGACATGTTTGAAAAAAGAAAAAGAAAATACTGAGAAATTTGTTGAAGAAAACTTAGAGGAGGGTAAATGAAATAGTTGTACTTTGATGGTTGATGGTTGGACTGATAGAAATGGGAGGGTTCTCGTTAACTTTTTGGTAAACACTCTTAGAGGAAGTGTTTTTTAGACACAATTGATGCTTCGGGTTTCTTTAAAAGAGGGTCCAAGATGTATGATATGCTCGGCAAGTACATAGATCAACTTGGCTCGGATAATGTTGTTCAAGTAATAACGGATAATGCACCTAAGAATGTTTTGGCTGGTACGTTAACTAATCTAGTTTTTATTGTTGTGTTCTTTTAGTAAATGTTATTCTTTATGCATTGTGTTCTTTAGTGAATCTGAAAGTCATTTCTCTGCGATGAAAAAAGTAAAGGGTCCAACAGAGTTTGTATACTGCACTTAGGTCTTATGACAGTAGCAGTGCCTAAAATATATTAAATAATATATTAGTCATTTACTTATAGCACAGTTGAATTATATTGCTTATTGTATACTGCACCATTAATTTTATTGTGAGAATGGTCTTGTGGCAGTAGCAATACCTATCGTATACTGCACCATTAGTTTTATTGCTTATAGTACAGGTTAGTTGTGTTATATATATCAGTGGTTTATAGCACATTTTTATTGCTTATAACACAAGTTAATTATTAGCGGTGAATAAAATTTATTTCTTATAATACAGATTAGTGGTGTAACTGGCGTTATATATTAGAATTAGCTGTTATAATATATTAGATCGATGTTATTGCTGTTATATATTAGAATAGCTGTTATAATATATTAATTCGAATATAACACATGTTAGTGGTGTTATATATTAGAATATATGTGTTATATATATTAATCTTATTATTTAGTGTTATATATTAGGATAGTTGTGTTATATATTACTGGTGAGTGGTGTTATAGATACAAATAACTGTTAAAATATATTAAATCGCGCATAGCACAAGTGAATAACCTTTTTTCTTTGTATTACAAATAAAATATTAGTCTTATTATGTTGTTTATTATGTTTTTCGTTTGATTTGTTGCTACAAAATTTGTTTTAGAATAAAATGTTCAATTTCGTTAGTCATAACGTGCTTTATATTAATTACTAGTTTTTATTCTTTGTTATTTTTATGTTTTTTTTTTGTTTACTATGTGATAGGCAAGTTGCTAGAGGGAAAGTATCCACATTTATTTTGGACTCCTTGTGCGGCGCACTGCTTTGATTTGATGTTTGAGGATATTTTTAAGATTCCAAGATTCAAGAAAACTATTGAGAAGGCAAATAGAGTGAATGGATACATTTACAGTCGATCGAGGGTCCTTAACATGATGTGAAACTTCACTAATAACAAAGAAATTATTAGACCGGCTAAGACTCGTTTTGCTACAGGTTTCTTAACTTCAAAGAGATTTCATGAGCAAAAGAGGAACTTGATTAAGTTGTTTAATTCAAATGAATGGCATCAAAATAAGTTTTCAAAAGAAACGGTTGGGAAAAAAATTAAACAAACTTTGATGATGCCATCCTTTTGGATAAATGCTTATGTTGTGCTTAGGATTAGTGGTCCACTGTTAGGTGTGTTACGAATGGTAGACGCTGAATCAAAGCTTGCAACGGGGTATGTTTAGGAAGCCATGGATAAGGCGAAAGAAGCTATTTCCAAAACATTCGCAAACAATGAAGCCAAGTACAAGGATATTTTTAAAATCATTGACAATAAATGGGAAAATCAATTGCATATGCCATTGCATGCTGCAGGTTACTACTTGAATCCTAGTTTATTTTACAACAATTCAAACGTTGATGGGAAGTTTGAAATCAATGATGGTTTTCAAACATGTCTTATGAGAATGGTATCAGACTCGGATATTCAAGCTAAATTACAATGGAGTTGAATGCATATCGATATGAAGAAGGTTCATTTGACAGACCTTTGGCTATTAGATATCGGAATTCCATGCCACAAGGTACATAATTTTTTATATATTTATATTGCAATATTTTTCATTATTTTTGTTACTTATATTAAATATTTTAGCGGAGTGGTGGGTGAACTATGGTTCATCGACGCCTAATTTGCAAAAGTTTGTCATTCGAGTACTCAGTCTTGTTTGCAGCTCATCTGGATATGAAAGAAACTGGAGCTTCTTTGAACATGTAAGAATCTTGATGTCTAAATATTTTAATGTAATTTTATAATTTTATAATATTTTTTTACTTTTCTTTATTGATTTATTATAAATACATAGCAAAAAGAAGAATAGACTTGTCCAACATCGCTTGAATGATATAGTATATATAAAGTACAATAGAGCATTGAAGCGACATCATCAATTGCGTGGAAAAATAGATCCAATTGGTTTGAGTGATATTGATGAAAGTAACGAGTGGTTGTTTAAGTTATTGTTGTTAGTTTAGATGTCTAAATAGTACTATTTAAATTACATATATATGCTATAAAAATATTATTCATGTAAGGGATCATCGCATGTCATGTGGTCATCGCCACGCCGCTCGCCTCGCCGCAGTGGCTTTTTTAGCTCTCTTTGCCACAGACCGTCGTACGTCACTGACAACTATGGTCTACTTGTAATACTGGAGTTGGTTAATCTTTTACTAGTGGTTCTTGTGAATTTCATTATATAGTTTCTAAATTTGCTTCAGAAGTTGGTTTCTCTTATGAATATATTTGTAATCATAAGAAAAATATTTTTGTTCGATGTAAATTAAAGACTTATAATGTCTGTGACTGGTATATTCATGCATGGGAGGAGAACACCTCACGGTATATGTATATAACAAAATATTTGGGGCAACATACTTGTGGTGATGTGTTTAAGTCAAATAAGTCTGAAACTTTGAATCCTAATATAAATTCATATTAAATTCTTTCAAATTTTAGATCAAATCCTCCTATTAAAACTAAAGTTGTTAATTAAAAAATTTAAAAGCATATATTGTTTAGCTATAAATGGTATTAGTAAAACAGAGATCAGTTTTTTTTGGGTGATGTCATGAAATTTTTTAGTTGATTAGTTAAATATTTTAATGTAGTAAGGGTAACTGATAAAAGATATCTTGTAGTATTGGAGTGTGATCCTTTATTAAAAGAGTTTTTAGTTGTTTTGTTGGTTTTGGTGCATGTTTTCATGGGTTTGTATATTTTCGTTCGATATTGTTTTTGGATGATGCATTTCTTTAATCAAGGTACAAAGGAACATTATTAAGCTCAATTTCAAATGATGGCAACAATGGTATGCTTCTTTTACTTATATATATATATATATATATATATATATATATTATGTTATATATGGATATATTTTCTATTTTCTATTTCTTATTTGTTTATGTTTGTTTTTCTCATTGCTTTGCAATAGTCGGTTATGAGTATAATAGTAATTTCAGTTGTTTCTTGGAGTTATTAAAGTCTCATTTGGGTGAACGAGTAATAACTTTCATTTCCAAACGATATTTACGATTATTTAATTTGGTTAGTTCCATTTCCCACACTAATTTTATTCATTTTGTATGATTCATATATGTGGAAATTTAAAAGATAAACTGAAAAAATGAGTAAAAATTTGCGAGAAAAGATGGTTCGTCAAATATGATAATGTGCTATGGCTCCGAATGTTGATATTTTTCTGCCACTTTGAATGTTTGGTTAGATAATGTGGTAACAAAGTAGCGGAATTTATGCAGAATTTACCAACTCAAAATATTTCAAATGTGTTTTTAAAGGTCATCGCTATGAGGAAATGGTACCGAATACTGCAAAATCTTTTAATGCTCAAATATGGTTTTATAAATTTTCCAAAATTTTGAGTTGATTGACCATATAAGATTGAAGTTAACAGAGCAAATGTCGCAAAATTATTTGATAGTAGAAATTGGGTTATAGTTTTGCGTTCTGACAATATGAATAAGTTAAAAGATATATAAGTTGAAAGAACATGTATTATTCATCTATCTGCATATTTTATTTACGAACTTCATTATGATCACAGCTTTTCAACTAATTTTTGTACTCGTGGTGTAAGACAACAAACTTTTTTTCTTTTTTCTCATGTTGCGCGTGTATTATAACATTTACAATGTAATCCTATTGATGAATATTATTTGGCATCAACATATAAGAATTGTTATGGTGTGCCAATTAAACCTATTGTTGTTAATGTTTATTGTGAAGCTTTTGGTTCTTGTTTTTGTCTTTAATTTATTAGAAGTTCTCCCTCCACGAGTTCAATGGAGAACCAAGAAAATCTAAAAATAATAGAATTTCATCTTTGAATGATTTTTTAAGAAGATAATCCAGTGTATTATAATAAGTTAGTCTTCCATCAAGAAAAAACCTATAATGAATTTTAGTTTTAATTGTTTTTTAGTAATGATCATTTTTATACTTTTCTCAAACTTATGCTTCTTTACATTAAAATTGTTTTTGCTTATTATATTTTCACAATGGAAAGTTATATATATTTATTTTATTTGTACTATATTCCAATTTGGAGGTGAAATTTTCATTTCACCTTTATTGTATTACTTTATTATGGTAAATGAAATTATTTGTTTTATTTTTCAAGTTGGCAGAGTAAATTTGTTTCGGATTTCAATGTGACAAGTTAAATTTCTTTTCACCTATGTCTTTTGGTAGGTTAAATTATTTGTTTTAAATTTCAATATGACATGTTATATTTTTATTTCACATTCTTCCTATTAGTTTTTATGGTAGATTAAATTATTTGTTTATAATTTATACTTACTAGTTTATTTTTTTTTATCTCACATCCCTTATATTTTTTTATGGTAGATTAAATTATTATTTTTGGATTTCAACTTGGTATTGATTTTTTTTATTTCACATTATGTGTATTAATTTTTTATGGTAGGTGGAATATTTTGTCGTCATCTTAGCCGGTAAAATTTTATTTCACCTTTATTGTGTTAAGCTCTTATGGTTCCTTGTATAATGTGATGATATTGAAGAAAAAAATCATATTCTTGGAGAAGTTTCATCCATCTTCACTGTCGCATATTTAGCTTTTTTTTATAAAATAAATACTTTAAACTTGTATAGTCGGAATATACCTTAAATTTCTATCCATATAAGTAATGTCTCTATATTTTCTTTTTATAAAAAAACTATTGTAGCTAATTTTAGATCATGAGTTAGTTAGTTCTTCTCGTGGTTGTTAAGCTAACAAAATGCGTGATAGATTATTTTATCTCTTTGCATTAAAACACAACCTAATCTTTATTAATATTAAAATGTCAATAAACACTTGGAAGTAAGGTTATTATTAAATAATTACCCTTATTATTATATATTCTTACTAAATACGCGTTTAATTTTTCTATTTACTATTTTTCATATAACTTCAAATACCCTTTTATTCAAAACCAAGAGATCGTGTACATATTCTTTCTCTCATATTTTTTATTTTATTTTAAGTTTTTAAAATATGTATTTTTTAAAGTGTAATTCGAAAATAATAATTTTAAAATACTAGTTATATATTTCTTAAGATGAACAAAACTAAATTAATAAATGATGTTTTTTATATTATTTTTATTTTATTTTTTAAATGTCAAAACATATGTTAAGTGACAAATACCAGAGACGAGAGGCGGTAGACGAATACCAAACGCCTATCGCGAGAGAAGCGAGAAAAAAATAGTAAAATGAGACGCTAGACGTGAGTGAGACGGATAACATTAGATATTTAAAAAAATAATATTAAATGTCATTAATCTGAATATAGTTTTGTTCGTTTTAAAAGTATAAAACCAATAATATTTTTAAATTTGTTTCTTTAATTACGATTTAAAAACAAAATATTTTTTAAAAATTAAATAAACAAATACAACACTGAGATGATTTTATATAATTTTTTGGGAAATTATACCAAAGGTACCTACTCAACTATTCAATTGTCACTTACCACCCAAGGTTTGATCAATTGTTACTTAATACCCAACTCAACTACCTTATTGTCACTTACAACCTAACTTTATTTTAATACCCTAACTACCCTCACCATTCATGAACAACCACGTAACCAAAATTTCTATTTCCTTCTCTTTCCTTCTCTTTCCTACTTTTCCTTTAATTTTATTTTTAAAAGATCCGTATCTTTCGAATTGGAGCTCGAAAAAAATAAATGAAAGTACCATTACTTTTGTTTTTTAAAAATGAACAAAACTAGATCCATTTATGATATTTTTTGATTTTTTTAAAAAATAAAATTTCACCAGTTGCAAGCAATTTGCATCTTGAGAATTGTACCAGTTTTTTTTTTTTTTTCATACCAGTTTTTTTTTTTTTTTTTTTTTTTTTTTTATCGTTCAGAAATCCTGAGAGTTGCAAGCAATTCGCATCTTATCATGAGAATCGTTCAGAAATTTGCAAGCAATTCGCATCTTATCATGTGAATCGTTCAGAAATTGCAAGCAATTCGCATCTTATCATGAGAATCGTTCAAAAATTGCAAGCAATTCGCATCTTATTCTGAGAATCATTCAGAATTTGCAAGCAATTCGCATCCTGATAATTTGCAAGCAATTCGCATCTTGAGAATTGTACCAGTCTTTTTTTTTTTTTTTTTTTTTTTTCAGCGCGCGCCTTCTTTTAGTCGGGGGTATTTTTGTCCAAATTTCAGTTTGAGGTACCAAGTTACACTATCCAAAAAGCGGGTACCGCCGGGTAATACCATAATTGAGAAGGTATTTCCCGGTACTTTTCTCTAATTTTTTTCGGATACAAGTCAAGTTTTAACTCTCGGATACCCGGGCCGAGCGATGGTTAGTCACCCTATTTACCTGAATCGTGGCTCTAAAAACCAAAACCATACCCACGTAACCACCGAGCCATTTACGAGTTTAGTCGGGCTCACCGGGTTTTATATACGTATCTCAAAATCACTGGTTGCATCCCTGGATGAAAATCTGACAAAATCCCTCCGTTCCGTCACGTCGATTGAGAACCTAATCAAACCAGTAAACTATGAACTCCGTCGATTCATTGATCGCTCAAATCCAGGTCTTATCAGGAGACTCAAAGGATTTGGATACGCTTCACGCTGTTTTGAAAGGAGCTGATGAATCGCTACGCTCCGAGTCCACTCGTTTATCCTCTAGTCTCGACCAGCTTGATCCCTCCGTCCATTCTCTCGGTTACCTCTACTTTCTGTAAGTTCTGTTTCCTTTTTCTGTTCATACTTCTGATTTTGTACTTCGAGAAGTGGTTGCAATTGACTACTAGGGTTTGTTTAGGGTTTCTCGCTTAATTTGAATGTACCTGTAGGTTTTGTTGTTGTTTGGTTTAAGTTAATGCAAGTTGCTGTACTGCATTGCGTTAATTTTGCGTACAATTCTCTTTGTGCGTTTTTGATGTACACTTTACCTTACAAATGCAAAATATGTACAATGATCATGCATACAAGAATCTTCGAAATGGTGAAAATGCATAGAGCAATCACATGAACTGATCTGTATTTTGTAAAGATACCTCTAGTTAGGTCTGATGGTTTGTGTGATGCTGTCTATCTCTTGTTTTGCAGCGAGGCATGTGTATCTGGTCCCATTTCAAAGGAGCAAGCAACTGGACTTGTTTTGCTCATTGCCAAATTTATAAGTTCCTGTGACCCTTATCAGATTCGTATTGCACCTGAGAAATGTATGATCAGTTTTCTGAGGAAAGTTGATACTGGAACGTTTCTAGTTTTTGTTTGTTTTACTGATGGTGATTATTTTGGGCCTGCAGTTGTATCTGTTTGCAAGAAATTTAAAGATCAAGTGCTGTTGCTTGAAACACCTATTCGAGGGGTGGCACCAATGTTGTCAGCTGCTCGTAAGCTTCAAACTTCCACCGAACGTTTGACTACTTTACATCCAGATTTTCTTCAGCTGTGTTTATTGGCGAAGTGCTATAAAACTGGTGTATCTGTTCTACATGATGATATTTTTGAGGTTGAGCAGCCTAGAGACCTTTTTCTCTATTGTTATTATGGGTAAGTTCCTTTATTGCTTGCTTTTCCTTTGATGTCTATTGCACACTGGTTTTTTTTTTGTGTCAAGTAGTGCTTGTTCCTCTGACTTACTTTTCTTTTTTACTTTCCTGTGGTGAAAATGTAAGTTTTCTTTTATATATTAATTTTGTTGTCAGTGCCGATATTATGGTGATATAGGAATAATATTTCTTTTGCATTCCGAATATACAACTAAATTTATATACTGAAGGCAAGAATATATGAAGCCTAGAGTTGTACTGTGTTTATATGGCATCTCTTAGTTAGGTTTAGATAAGTGAGGGTACTCAAAGGTTCCAGAAAGTGAAAGTACTAAAGCATCCTGTATTTGCTTAATCAAAAATTATTATGAAAGGAGATAAGTTACTCAAATTGGACACCGTTTATCCAAGGCCTTTGAAAGTACTAAGCTAGTCACACTCTATCCTTAGGATATGCTAGTAATGATAAGGGGATTGTCCGCCAGGCTTGGTCAGGCTAGGTTCGGGTTGGTAGATCCCCATCATCGAGCACTGGCATTGGCACGGACACGGTAACAGAACAATTAAGAAGCACCCTGTCAGATCCGCATAACCTCAGCCATATCACTCAGCGCAGAGTTGTTGGACCATGGCCGATATTCGTGGAGTTCAGTTAGATAATGGACCGGAGATTAACTCCGATTATTACGCTTGTGACGGCCATTGAATAGTATACATATTATGTACACCTGACATCCTTTGAAAAGGATCTGATTATTGAATACCAAAGATACTATTCCTCTGGAGTTGTTAGTGTCTACTTTGTTCTGATCCACTTAACTTTACCTCATCCATAAAGTAAACCGCACCAAACCAAAGAACTCTAAACATGCGAATTCTTGAACAAGTACTATTGAGGCCAATGCGTATCAAAAATGGACTTGGCTAAATGTTATCTGCCTTGGTTTAAGATAAGTCTTATAATCTTCTGCACACCTTGGGTTTTCTCTTAAAGGAATGGAAGTCTTTTTGTTTATTTGCTTTTGATGTATTCCCAAATTTAATGTGTAGAAACTTGATTATACTGCTCAGTGTTTTTTGTTTTCGAACATCATGCCAGGGGAATGCTATGCATCGGACAAAAGCAGTTTCAGAAAGCAATGGAGCTTCTACACAATGTATGCTATTAACTCACTACTGAGTTCGTCTTACTGTTTTCATTATTATCATTACGAGCTCTAGAAATCTTATTTGCTGGGTGATTTATTAGGTCGTGACTGCTCCGATGAGTACCGTTAATGCCATAGCTGTGGAGGCATACAGAAAGTACATATTGGTATCTCTAATTCATGCTGGACAGGTATGCTATACTAGCTTTCACACTCATACTGTATTTGAATGAGTGGAATTTAAGGAATGATTTCAGTCTCTACATCAAGAAGAGGTTAATATGCTCTCTGGTAATGTGATTGGCATATTTAGTAGTTACTGCCTCTAGTAACATTTCCAACCAAAGTGGTGAAGTTTTTCTAAAACAAAACTATTCTCCAGCTTATAAGCTTCGCTTTGGTCAATACATTGTTTATTTTCGTGTATATGAGCAGTTCGATTGGTCTTATAGATCATATGTGAGACATCAAGAAAAGTCAGTGGCTGCAAGCATAGTTATTAAAATTGCGATATGTATCGTTCGTATCCCGATACGTATCGGATTTTGAACCCTCAGCGCTACATATCGTAGTATTTATCGCTGGATTCATTTATCAGACTATACATTTACGATATCGTACGATACAATACGTATCAACGATACCATATTATCTTCCGATAAATGATTTCTTAAAAGTTCAGGAAGATTTCTTTTGAAACACTTATATGCAGAGATCTATAGTTCTATACAGTTTAGTTCTAACTGTTTCTAATTTCAAATTCGAACTTAAGTTTATTCGTTATAATAACTGTAATTCCGTAAGCATATTTATATTTTAGTTCTAAACTCTAACAGTTTAGTGTAGTTTAGTTTAGAATTAAGAATTCCATTATTACTATATAAAATATAAGCTAATATTTAAAGACTGTTTCAACATAAAAGAAAACACCCTATCCTATACTTTTCAATGAAAATAAAAAACACGTAACCTACTTTTCACTTATAAATTATAAGTGAAACAGAACAAAAGTTTCTTATTTTTTTTGTGTACAGAATAAATTTACTGTTGCAGCATGAATAAATATGAAGATACGTTAGTTATATCAGAGGGAAATATGTTATTTTCACTAATATAGTCCAAAATTATTGAACTATCTTAGAATATATTCTTTTATAGTGTATATATATATATATATATATATAATATTTTAATAGATCGTCGTATCTTACGTTACGATTCGTGATACACGATAAAGAAAAAATAAAGTCGATACACGATACGATACACGATTTAAGAACTATGGTTGCAAGTCTATCAGTATCTTGTCAATACTTAAATTATTGTTTTGTGTTTTGCTATTCAGTTCTCTACCAGTCTGCCCAAGTACACTTCAACGGTAGCGCAGAGGAACTTGAAAAATTTCTCGCAGGTACTATTTTTGAACCCGTTTCAGGATGATTAGGAAAAAATATATTTTGTTTCTACCGAGCTAAAACAATATGTCGCATCCTCTAGCAAACCAAAGGTTATCCTTTAATAGCTATTTTGCTTCAATTTATTCTAATTATATATATATATATATATTCTATATGTTGAATAAAAAAAAAGTCTAATTTTAAATTAGATAGAGAATTGTAGTAATAATCATTTTTTTTATATAAATAGTGGTATTGTTTAGTAGCTAGTGGGACTACTGATTAGGAAAAAGATCTAAGGATCTAAGTTTGATCTGAATAGAGCAAAAGAGGGGAAAAGTTATAGCAATTTCTCTTGGATTTATGGGTCTAAGCAAGAGACCATATACTTCTGTTGATGAAGTTGACAATTCTAATTTAACCTTTTAATTCTCTCCATAATTGTTTACCTTGTATGATCTGTTTATTGGCTTCAGCTGGCACTTGTCTCAGCTGCTGTGTTTCTTTTCTTAGATGTATTCTCAATCACATCCTAGTTCTCTGTGTTCAATTATGGATACAATATAAGTTAGTTACGGAAAAGTAATTTTCCTTAAGCATTTATCTTTTTCACCTACATAGATTATGCTATATGCATTGGTTGTACAACAAATATATCAATCCTTACTATTATGCAATATAATTTATCTGCTTAACATCTGAATTACTGTCACTGCTTTATGATTTTCCTGGGCACACTCACTGACACATCTTTGTTCTCTGGGCAGCCCTACCTAGATTTGGCCACCTGTTACAGTACTGGGAGGGTTTCTGAACTAGAGACATTTGTTGAAACAAACGCAGCGAAGTTTGAAAATGTGAGTTTTACTCCATGTTTCCTAGATAGTTCTCTCAGAATTTTTATAACTTTCAGCAATATTTATCTTCATTCCTTTGTGACATCTGTGTTTATTTATTTTCAGGACAATAATCTCGGACTAGTAAAGCAAGTAGTTTCATCAATGTATAAGCGCAATATTCAGCGATTGACTCAAACGTATCTAACTTTGTCTCTTGAAGATATAGCTAAGACAGTGCAACTCGGTAGCCCCAAGGAGGCAGAAATGCAAGTTCTTCAAATGGTAATTTTGGATTGTGGACTTAAACATGTTAGCATAACATTCAAAATCTTGATCGAATCTTGCTGATTAAGAAGGTGATTTTGATCCACCCATGCTAATAAACTCATACAAAATTCAGATCCAAGATGGTCAGATTCATGCCTCAATCAACCAGAAAGATGGAATGGTTAGATTTTTGGAGGATCCTGAACAATATAACAACTGTGAGATGATTGATAATACTGATTTATCAATCCAGAGGTATAGTGATCCAAACGTCCCTTGTTACAGTGAAAGTCAAAAGAGAGTCCAAATATACATATCTGTAGTAAAATGATAATAGTTTCAGAGACTTCCTTTAACACAGTATCTTTAACTGATTTGAGTACACACTGGAATCAGTATCACTAAAACTGCGTGATACGCTGTTACAATTACAGGTTGATGGTACTGTCAAAGAAGCTATCTAAAATGGATGAAGCCTTGTCATGTGATCCACTGTACCTAACAAGAGTAAGCTTTTCAATTCCTAAGATTATTAGCCAAAGCATGAATTTCCTGAAATGCTGTTTGAGTAGAGTTACTGACCGCTATCAGTCTCGTCAGGTGGGGAGAGATCGACAGAGATATGACTTTGGTGATGATTTTGACACCGTTCCTCAAAAGTTTAGCATGTGAGCAACGAGTGTGGTATAATAGACATCTTCAAATGGCTTCGTCCTTTGTTCGTCAAGACAGCAACTTCTTTGGCTCCTAAGTTAAATGAAAGTAGTTTCATTTATGGATTTAAACATCTTCTGCTTCAGTTGTCTGACTGTTGATTGTTCTTATATTACTTTTTGTCGAGGAAACTACAACCGGTGTTTATTGTATTTGATAAGCAGCATAGGATTTCGGCATCTAGTCTAAAACTGATGAGCTGATGAAGTTAGGTTGATTGAAGAACCTGTATTGCAATATGAGAAAAAAAAATGGTTAGTAGGGCTCTTGTCTGCATACAATTCGGATTTGATAGAAGAACTAGATTCAGGCCAACACTTTATAAAATTATTTCATCTGTCTTGTACATTTTATTATCAACTCTTGCATATAAAATATCTTACGCATCTTTACTGCTTTTGTCTCGGATTTTATTAAATAAAATAGAAGCCTACTGGTGTTAAAAATAATACTGAATTTAACAAGTAAATAGTATGAAATAATAAATGCGATTTCCTATTAAACAAAGCCCAAAATTAATAGTATTTTTTTTATTTTCTAATATTCTTAAAATTATTTTGGATTCAAATCTCTAAAATTTAAAAAGTTCTATTTATTTACATTTTATGTCATTATTTTATTCACTAAAGTTTTTAAATGTTAAGCAAGTGAATTTTTATTTATTAACCCAAATTATAATTAGGCAAGAGACTCTGGTCCAGAAAGTTACATATCATCGAAAATAGGTTAGTAAACCTAGTATTGGGACGAGACTGGATGGTGAGAAAACTAGTATATTAAATTTCTTCAAGCTTGAGACAAGCGTCTGAATTACTCGACGAAGAGAAGACTGAAGCTGAAGCTGGAATTCGAGAATCCATTCGGCCAACTAGACAAAATCCAGAGTACTCTTAAAGACGATGATCCATCTTAATCTGGAATAAAAAAACGATTTTAAATTGAGACTCTTAGCAAGAGAAATCAAGGACAAAGATCTTTTGGGAAGAACAATACCTGAAGAACATAGGAGAGTTCGATGCAGAAGAAGAAAATTTGGGGATAATCTGCATCTGATCAAATCAATTATGGTAAACCCTTCAAAGTTGGATATGTATGGAGAATTTCATGAAGGAATCGAATCTATTAAACAGAGGGATGCTGGGATCAAAACATGTAAGAAATTCAATGTTTTAATCTTGTCAATTGCTTTAAATTCTTATTAGAATAGATGCCCAAAACGTGCGACCTTAGTTTGAACTCCTTACTATTTTACCTGCAAAATATAGAATGTACATCTCTGCAAAACTAAGGAATGAAGCTAGTCAGAGCAGGTTAGAATTCAATGATAACTTTAATTGATAAAATTTGAAAATGATATAACTCTTAGTCATTCACTCTAATGTAAGGTAAACCCAGGTTCTCTAGAAAGATTATAGCTCATAAAGTATTTGGAGCTTGAGAGTGATTAAACTCTTGTTTCATTTTGTATTTTAGAGTCCATTTCGTAAGCCCATCTGTTACAGTATTTTAAACCTTATAAATGAGACTTAAGACCATGTAGGATGAGATTAGATTTATACAATAAACTAGACAAGGATCTAAAGTCTAAGGGTATTTTCCCGAGCTTATAAGACGCACTAGAATGTTTGAATCTGATTTAATATCTACATTTTCAATATTTAGAGACTTACAAATTAGGAGACCATCCAGAAGAGCATGATCTTTAACAATAATATGAGTTGCCTTGTCACAGAGGTTGCCAAAAGTTTTGATTATGTTACCATTATGATCTCTTAGAATACCACTGGCATTGGATTCTCCATTAGGCAAACATGATCTATCTAGATTTAGTTTATATATGTTTAAGAACCAGAGATGCAAGGGATGATAACATATTTCTTTTGGGTATTCAAAATTAAAACAACTAATTTCAATGGCATCATTGTCATCATTAGTCCAGTGAAATTTCTTAAAGAGGTTTAATTGATCTAGGCTGGTAATAATATGGTTTATATAATTGATTGTGGAGGTTGTAGGATAGACAATCTCTTTGTGCTTAGCATAGTTACGAAGCCTTTAAAGCACCCATTTCATAATGACAATGCTAATGGTACTCATATGAATCTTCTTAGAAGTATACCAAAACCGAGATCTTAATAAATGAGGGAGAGTCACATGTCTAACTATAATGATATTAAAGATCCTAGCATAGTAGTTATGTCCCAAGAGAGATTGCAGGAAACAAAGACGTGGTTGATTGTTTCACCACAATTGCAAAATTGGTATTTCGAAGCTAAGGAGATATATATTTTCTGTAAGATATTATCAAAGGGGATCCATCCATTTAAGATTCTCCAGTACAAGAACGAACACTTTTTGGGGATAATATTATTCCACATGTTAGCAAATAGATTAGACTTGTTATGTTTCTTCCTAATAAAGGTCCATATTTCTTTGGTTTTTAAGGCACCATCAGAGTACAAACTCCATAACATATTGTCATCCATTTGAGAATTAATAAAATGTTTTTTTAATAAGCTTGATATCATTAAGAGTGAACATGTCGTTAAGTTTCAACATGTTCCAATTGTCTTTGTCCCAAAATGAGTGAATCTTTTCACTATTATTTGTCTATTTTATAGTATAACTTAATAATGAGGTAAGGTTTATCCACCCATTTTCCCAACCAAAAATCTAAATTACCTTCACCAATATTCTAGTAAATATAATCCTCAACAAGAGCTCTAGATTGAATTAGTCTTTTCCGAATGAGAGAGTGGTGATATGAATAGTTAATTTGAAGAGGATGCCGATTTTTACAGTAAATATTGGATGAGTACCTGACCCAAAGAGAGCTATAGCTTCTAAATTTATACCAGAGTTTAAAGGAAAATGAATCCTGAAGATCTTTTAAGTTTCTAATGTCTAAACCACCCTCAACATAAGACCTGCAAAGATTGGACCAATTTGTCCAAATAATTGAGTTTCTCTCTATAAATGAACTCTATAAGAATATATTTAGATTGTTTTCAATTATATTGATTTTAGTCTTAGGGATAATGTTGTTTTACATCTAATATAAGGGGTAAGTCACAAGAAACGTTTCAATTAGAATAAGTCTACCCCCACAAGAAAGATGTTATCCATCTCAATTCCTAATTTTATCTCTAATTTTAGACACCACGGGCTCAAACTTGATGTTCTTGTTGTTTGTATTGAGAGGGATACTAATATAAGGGGTATTGTTGTTCCAGACATCCCGATAAGCTCTTCTAAGGAAAATTTATGACCAGAAATTCTTGAGGCCATGATACATGCCATAAGAGTGTACCACATGTTCAGGCCTACTTGGGTGGGGCAAAGATCAATTTTTACAAAATATTCGATGAAAAATGGATCCAAGGGATACCTTAAACCCCAATTCAGACCAACTCGTCGTCCTTGACGGACAGAGGAAATTTTGCCTTCCACCGAGAATCTGATTGTGATGTATGAAGGGATTCCCCATCGAATTCTCAACATAATTTCTTCAGATGGCAAGAAATATTTATAATTAATGTTATGAAGTATCACAAGGTGTTTGTTTTCTATGCCTGGAATGTTGTTACCGACAGTAGCGTCGAGTTCCAAAGGGAGTGTGATATCACCTTTTGATTTGGGGGCGAGTCTTGAAAAAAGCTCCTCGGAATTCTCAGGAGGAGTGGTAGACACTTGGCTTGAGGAGGCTAAGGAAGGACCACCGAATTTGCTCCCATCTACTTTGGGAATTGTTTATTGGGTTTGAGTTAGTGTTTTCAGCCACTGTTGTTTTTTCTTTCAGTTTGAGGGACTCAAATTTTGTTGATTGCACTTCCTCATCACTGATTGTGACTCTGGAGGGGGTAAATCTAGGACTTTTTTGTCCTGTAATCGAGGGGGTAGATGGTAAATCTGATCTAGAGACTTCGGTCTTTTGAAGTGGGGGTTGAGTATTAATATGAATCTGGACAGGACTTTGAGGTTCCGAGGGGGATCTTTTGGAATGTTTGTGCTCTCTGGAGTGTTTTTTTATATTTTTGATGCATTTTTATTTTTCCATAAGAGCCTTTGTGGTGTTTATCCTTCCCCGTAAATTTGAGGCTATGATTAAGGTTGAAGTAGCTATAATTGAGGGGTTGAGAGTAGATGTATAAGGGAATGACTGCAGAAGAACCTTCCGATGGAGGCCAGATGCCGTAAAAGTAGTTACATGAGGTTCAAGTATAGGTTCGACGTAGGTGTCAGTGGCTACTTTTTCCTCTATTTTTTTACTAATGAACAACTACTTTGGAATTCGACAAGTTTTTGGGGGCATAAGTTGGTTTTTCTCTCTTTATAAAGTTTTTTTGGCAGAACTTTCTCTCTTAAGAAATTGTATGAAAGTATGAAGTTGGAAAGAGATTTATAGAGAAAAAGTGGGCTTCTAAAAAGTTTGAGGCCCATTGGAAATTTCCTTTGTTTTCCTAGGGGTGTTACGGGTAGGATAGGTGTAAATGTTCTTTCTTGGGAAATGTGAGTGATTGTTTAATAAATACTTTTCAGGAAAGAATGCATGATGGAATATGAACTGACAGATGACATGACAAAGTTTTTTGGGGAAACGTGAGAATATCTATAAAAGATTTATTTCCAGAATTTTCTTGGTGGGATGACATCACTAAAGAAAATGCGGGAGACTGATTTATGGAATACGAATGAGCATGTTTGAAGATTTGAGGAAGCCTATTGAGAAGGTGATCTTCGAATGACACTTTTTCTTTTATAGTCTTTGCAATATTTTGGCAAAGACTGGGGGCTACATACATATACATATAAGAGGTCGTAATTTTTAGGTTCGTAAGTTTGACCTGTTTATAATTTCGAAGAGGTATTTTCGAAGAAGAAAAGGTATTCTCGATGAGATATTTTCGAAGAGGCAAAGGTATTTTTGAGGAGGTATCTTCGAAGAAACTAAGGGCAAGTAAATGGGAATATTCGAGGAGGTCTAAAAGTGAGAAGAAGTCCGAAGAATACATAACAGGCCTTGCCAAAAATATTTTCACAAGAACTGAAGGGCTACTGATAAAGAAGGATAAAATATGAGGGAGATAATTGCAAAGAAGAATTTTAATTGATGAAAGATTGTAAGATATGTATTAGAAAAGGACTACTTAGGAACAAACAATAAAAGTAAGGACTAATTATGAAATTATTAGGTTGTTAGGCATGTGAGACCCATTATTGTACTATAAAAGCACCCTCTAAGTTTAGGAAAAAAGGTAATTAATATTAAAATATATTTTCTCTCTCTAAAAAATGTAGAGTTTCTCTCTCTATAAACTAGTAACTAAGAAATCGTTAGTACGAAATACTCATTCACAACTTTGTTTGACTCAGAATACTCCTCCAAAGTTTCTTACATCATCACATGTTACTCTTTTTTATTCTCTTTTCCATAAAATTATCGCGTCGTTTAATGATAACAAGATTCAGTATAAATTATATATATATATATATATATATATATATATATATATATATATATATATATATCTTTTCATATACCATTATATATAATTTATTTCATATAATTCACATTTTTCGCACAAAACACATAGTTAACTGCATATCTTACTCAATTTTATCTTTATTAGTTTAAAAAAACTTCAAATAGATTTATGGTTCAATTATATTATCCTAATTTGATATATATTTATCTTAAATAGCCTTGGCCATGACACATGTCAATCGGTTTCTTATCGAACAACTCTGTCATGCATGATAGGTCCATAAATCATTGGGGGCTGAGTAGAAAGTGGATCGGATTATCTTTGGAGGCATTTTAGGCTCATAATAAAGATTTTGCTGAATAAGATGAGTGCCTAATGACTTAGCTGTGTGCCATCCTTATATTTTATTATGAATGTGAACGGTTCTTGGGTATGGGTGCTCATGAGCTTGACCCATATGCATAACTTGACCCGATTGGTCCATTGATATGAAATTATCCTATAAATAGTAAAAAAAACAGCATTCAAGAGGGTTAGAACATTCTCTTTCTATAAATAAAATACAAGCACCTTAATTATCTCTCTACCCTCTACCCAAAACTAAATACTTTATCTAAACACTTACCTAAAATACTCTCCGACCAGATTTTGTCATCACAAGATTGACAAACACAGTGAGAGCGAAAGGTGCCCATATATCACTTTTCAAAACCTGACTTACATATTAACCTTCAGAGTTCATTGAGACATGGATCCCGATAGATAAATAGACTCCCTCTAAAAAATGAGGGGATCAGAGACGATGATGAGCATACGAACATATGCCATGTGAATCATAATACTGAGGGAAAATGTTTCATGCATGAAGAGTGTACTACAAGCAGAAATTAAGGCATTAAGAGCCCAAAGACATGTTGAAAAGGATCTGGGTGGAAATAATCCATAAGACTATCCAAAACACGATGAGCCAAATAATTATCCTAAATAAAATTCAAATTACCAATCCCATAAATACCATAAAGGGTAAATAAAAGAACACCCGGCTAAACAATATTCAAGCACATATGATTCTGTTAGGGGCTCAACAACAAAATTAGAATCATAAGTTTCTTTCTCGTTTTTAAGTAGTGATCATGGTCGTAAAAAGAAGAAAGAAAAACTGGTTAGGAAGCATCTTAAAAAGCATCAAAGTTCAAGTAATCAGGACACTTTGGGCAAGAAAAATGACGTCAAGGGTAAAGAAATAAAAAAATACTACCAAGAGAAAATGAAAATGTCAGCGGACCAATGAAAGAACCTTCAATCTTTTCTACTCCTAATGAAGACCACATGTTTAGCCAATGACACAATTACAGAGATTCACTGTTGTCCTCAAATATTCTATTTAGACAGTTTCCAAACGATTTGATTGTTTGAATATGGAAAAATATAATGTGAGCCATGATCCTGACGATCATCTTGAGCAATTTAAAAATTTCACGATGAGTTTAAATGATGATGACAAGCTTCTATGTAGGGTTTTTTCTCGAACATTCAAGGGTAGTTCCTTAAATTGATATAATAGATTGCCACAAGAATCAATCAAGAATTTTGACATGTTTGGGATGGCATTCCGAAGGCAGTTTGTGGGAATTAAAGAACTCAAAGGAAATGGTGATACAATAATTCATTGTGGGTAATATCCGAATGAATCTTTGAAGGATTACATCAACCATTTTATGAACACTAAAAATTGTTTGCCAAACTGTTTTGAGCAAGTGGTTATAGCTTCATTACAACAAGGTTTATTAGCTGGTGAGTTGGTTGATTCGGTGACTCGAAAGAAAGCAATGACATGGGGTGGATTGTTAAACCATGTCGAAAAATAGATTATTGTGGAGGAAACCAAGAGATTAAGATAACCTCATCAATATATGCCTGCTCTAAGAGCCTCTGTTCCACAAGCTAGTAACCAATCGAAATCCATAGTCAGAAACCGTTTGAGGGACTCAGGACAAGGTTCTCATAGGCCCAAGAAAAGCGAGTATAATCAAGGTCAACAGTCTAGGCAAAAAAGAAATTAATGGGTCCAACCTGATTATTATGCATAGCTAATAGAGATTATGGCTACCTTGATGATAGGGCCAAGAACGTGGTACAGTTCTGAAGGCCAACACCGATCCAGACTCTGAGGGAAAACTGAAACACATGGTTTTACATATATTTTAACATGATAAAGCTTGATCATTGAAATAGACCTTATTCTTGTCATTATACTATTAACTCAGCTTACCCGTTTGTAAGGCTCATCTTGGGGGTGTGAAGTCATTAGAAGGAGGAGGGGTCTGTAAAAAAACTGATCTTTATATATATATATGCTCACTCTTGTCCATTTATCAAAAGGAGTCAGTTAAGCGACCGATCTATCTTTAGCTTCTTTTCTTAACTTCCCTTAGACAAAAAGAGTCAGTTAGTTGACCGATCTCATTTAAATTACTTTATTTGAGTTTCCCATCGATATGAGGGGTCGGTGAGCTGGACGAACTTCCTTTAATTACTATACTTGACTTTTCTCATATACAAAGGATTGGTTAGATGACCGACCTCTTTTTAATCACTTTGCTTAGGTAGGCTATGAAAAAGGGCCGGTTAGTTGAATGACCTCCTTTTAGCTGATTGAATTGGATCTCTTATGAAAAGAGTGATCAACTATGTGAATGACCTTCATTTAACTATTTGATTTGAATCTATTAGGAAAGGATGACTCGGTTAGCTAAGCGATTTTTTTATCTACTTAATTTAGCTTAACTATAAGAGAATGACTCAGTTGTTTAATCGACCTCCTATAAAGTGATCAAATTGGCTTCACTAGGAAAATAAAACTCAATTAGTTGACTGACCTCAATCTATCTACCCAACTCGGCTTCACTAAAACAAAAAAAGGCTAGTTTAGTTGACTGAGCTTCCTGTATATGCTCGAATTAGATTCATTAGAAAATGAGAGCTCAGTCAGCTAACTGACCTCCCCCTATATGCTTAATTTGGTTGACTGAGCTTCATATATTTTCTTAACTTGGCTTGACTAGAAGATTAGATCTCAGTTAGCTAACCGAACCCCCACTATATGCTTAATTTGGATTTACTAAAAAAATGAAGGTTTTGTTAGCTAACAAATTTACCTCTATTTGCTTAACTTGGATCCATTATGAAAAGATAAGCCGGTTAGCCGATTGACCAATATCTTACAGGTTGGGTTTCATCTTGAATGAAAGGGTGGTTTAATTGACCAATCTTATTTTATTCTCTTGCATTAACTTCATACTGAAGTGAGCACTAGATTAGCTGACCGACCTCAATTTAATCTACTTATTTTTGGGCTTGTTATAGTTAATGGTCGGTTAGATGATCGACCACCCTAACAGTTTCTATTTTTTTTTATATTTTGAGTAGAAAATCTCGGTTAACATACTAAGTCGCCTATATTTATTTAGTCATGCATGACCAAAAGAAAAATAGATGATCAACATGTCGAGTTTCTTTTAGGCCTAACTCATACTCTTCTTAAAATTATAGCTTATTTAACAAACATGTTTAATTGAATATATGGACTCGCTTTCACGGAGGTGAGCTCATTTATGCTTTCATTCAAGGGTCAATGACTTAGTTATTTTGAAGAGATCTCTATTATTTTTAGAATTATTTATTTTTGTGACCTGTTAGATTCAAAAATTAAAGTCCAACTACCACCTATATCGCGTTTGTTGTGGTCTTTTAAATTACAGGTTATTGATCATCGTGATCCATCAATCTTTTTATTTTCACATAATTTTTATATCGTATCAAGTGTAAATTAGGACGAATAAATAAAATATAAAAGGTTTTTCATTTAGTGATATTTTTATAAATATTAAAATATATATTTGTAATTATTATTAACTAAACTTTATAAATATTCAAAAGATCATATTTGAAATTGGTTTCATTATAACTTTAATATTCAAATGTCTTTCATGAAGGAAGAGTTGACATGTATCTCAAATTATTTTTAACATTTGTTTAACTAAATCATATGTTTATAATTGTTTGTGTTATCAATTTTTTATATATTTTTGAGTGAGAGAGCAAAATATCATTATTATTATTAAGTTTGAACAAGAAAAATTTGGGTTCGGGAAGGCAAACTCTCTAAAATGCCTTTCCCATTTCCTGAGTCAAAATCCCTAAACACAATATAACCCTTCTCTTCTTCTATCGATCTATGCATACGAAAATTCAACATATTCTTAGTTTGAGGTATTTTCATAAAATATTCATCATTTCACTCGATTCAATCCAAGATCCATAAGAAACTTTATACCAGATTCAAGAAAATATAATTTATTCTAAGATCTAGAGGGCTCGCGACAAGTGACTTAAGGTGGAGTTAACTTTGATTATTGAGATGGAAAATTAAAAAAGAAAGCAAGACTCTTTAGGTTGCAAAGAAACCCTAAATTACCTCCATAGACAGAAATTTCAAATCAAAATTGTTCACAATCAGTTGGGAGGCCAACTGCAGAAAGTCATAAAGATACCATACAACAAGAAGAGCTCCGCTGCTAGCCACCAGCAAGAGATAATTTATTCAAAAAGGACTCACACAACATAATGATCTTATCAATAACCCAATCTTTGAGCCACAACCTAATCTTCATCAACAGAGCCAGAAATTTTAACCATCGTCACTATAAGATATTTTACAGAAGTCATAAAGCCTTAGGAGGAGCATTTCAAACATAAAAGTTTATTTCTAGAAAAAAAAAGATCAACGTGATGTTATCTTCGATAAATCAGATAAGTGCCTTCTGCAATCCATCTCAAAGCATACTTTAGTTGCTAAATTTTCCTATAAAAACCCCATTTAAAGTGAATTTGAAACATTTTTAGATTCGTTTAGGTTTATAGGTCATTATAATATATTTGGGAAAGACTAGATGCATATTTTAATTGAGCTGCATAACTTAGAGGATATAAAAAACTATAGACTATAAATGTTTATACTCTAGGTAAGTATTGGAATCCTAAAATGGAATATTGAGTTTAACCCCAGAGTGAAGTCTCCCCAGACCATAGTATGGGTCTCATTTTCCAAAACTCATGAATCCATTTATTCCCATGATACCATAACGCAAATTGTAAAGTTAATTGAATTGCCTTTCTCAATTTCAAGTGTTGTAAAGCACTTGTAATTATTGACATTTCAAATGTTCTTTCTCATAAACTTTGGATAGGTTTTGAGAAATGTGATGGATTCTGCCAATTCATCTCTTATGGAAATATGCATAGTTATTGTAAAATCTGTAAGCGTATAAGATATAAAAAAGCAAACTGTAAAAATGATCAAAACTATGAAAATAGGTTTACTCAACTTACCTCTAATTCATATTCAGATCATCACCCACCTTCCCAAAAAGAAGTATGGGTTCAAAAGCTGAAATCTGTAGTAATTCACAAAAAATAAAATATCAACAGTAAAATCAATGTTCCCAAGAATCAAAACAACCAAAATGACTCATTTTTTATGATGAAAATATCATTGATCAAAACACAACTAAGTTAGAAAATAAAAAAAATATAAACAAACTTAAGGAAGACAACAACTTGATAAAATCTAAAAATGACAAGAATGCAACAGAAGAAATAAGACTAACATCTACTAAAATCAGTGAATCTGATGAAGAGTTAAACAAATAAGTAATTAAAGTTCTCACATTATTGAACTTGGTAACACTCTTACTAATTTTAAAGATTTGAATCCTCTTATAAAAGAATTCCTCTCCTAAAATTCTCTTTGTATGTAGTTTTTGTTTATCACCAATAAATGAACATCTATCTGTCATAAATGAAGGAAAACTTAAAAGCATGAGTAAAAGATTAAGAAAGTAAAAAACCATGATTATCAAGGGACTCATAATATTTAGGGCTACCAATTTCAAAGGATCAACTAGATCTTTAAATCAATTATCCAAATGACAGTCTCCATGCTCAATTGGAATGCCAAATGCATTGAGAATAAATGTATAATTAGAAGATTAAAATCAATCTCCAAATGTGAAAAAACAAAATTTATTGATCTTCAAGAGCCAATGATTTATGCTTCTATTCTATACTTTATAACTAATAAGTTAGGATTCTCAAATGTATTGCTTATATTAGTAATAAATTTTGGATCATTTGGAAGAATAGCTTCCAAATCCAAACTTTAATCAATCATGATCAATCAATCCATATGATGGTGACCCATGACTCTTGTAATAAAGAATTCTTAGTCACTATCATATATGGAGAATGTCTCAGGTCTCAAAGACAAGTTCTTTGAGATATTCTAAGAGAAATATCAAATACCAATCAATAATGGATTATTGCTTTTTAATGTAATTACAAATGTTAATGAGTAGTTATCATGCTCTTCATTAAGTTTAGGTGCAATAGATGATTTCAACAACATGATAATACACTGCCATTGGGAGGATTCATGATTTATTATATCTAAATACACTTGGTATAACAACCTAAGATGGAAAAAACTTGATAAGGCTGTACATAATGCAGCCTGGAGATAATTTTTCGATATCACAAAGGTGAAACATTTGGCCAGAAATAGCTCTGACCATTCACCCTTTTGTATCTTAATATCAAACCTCAATAATATACCAACATCAACTTTTAAATTGAAAAATATGTGGACTCTCCACAAGGATTTCATTCAGATTTTTAAGAATAATTGGAATCAAACAATTTCTAGCTAACCTATTACTAGGTTCTTGCCAAACTGAAAAAATTAAAGTTAAATCTAAAACTCTGGAATCAAGAAGTTTTTGGAAACATCTTTAAAAACATAATTCAAATTGAAGAACAAGTAAAACATGTTGAAAACTGTTTTGATGACACACACAACATTGATGACCAAAGTAACTTATTAAGATTAAGGGAAATTTACATAAATCTTCTTGCAAGAGAAGAGATGTAATGAGAATAGAAGAGTTCCTTAAACTGAACTAGTAATGGAGATAAAAACTCTAAAAGCTTCCACAGTTATGTTAATAAAAACTCAGAAAATAGAATTCATGGCATTAACATTAATGGTTCATGGGTGGAGAATCAATCACAGATTGGTTCTTCAACCATTAAACATTTCAAATTAATTCTAACCTTCCAATCATCCAACATAATCATGTTAGCTTAAGGAACATAATCCATAAGCTAATATCTCAACAATATTACCACTCTTTCACTGCCCCACCAACTAAAAAGAAATTATGGCCTCAATCTCCTCCATGAACCCTAATAGTGCATCTGAAATTGATGGTTTCAACTCCAAATTTTACCAAACTTACTGGTCAATCATCAAGAAAGACTTATTTGCTGCAATTAGAGCATATTTTAATGGAAATATAGCCCATGGTTGTATTTATGCTACCATCATATGCTTAATACCTAAAAACTATTCCCCACAACAATGGAAAGACTTCAAACCTATAAGTCTCTGTTATGTTTTCAACAGAATCGATCCAAAGTTATTAATAATAGATTAGCTAAAAATCTATCTTTTGGAAATAGAGTGACACCAATTCAATCAATTCTCATTGAAATTCTAATATATTATTGTCAAAGCAAATAAATTCCTAAAATAGTCATCAATATAATTAATAAATTGATAAACAAGTTTTCTCGGGGAAGCAAAAAAAACTAGAATTCTATCATTTGGTCTAACATTTCATCTCTCAGCTACCCTTTTGAGGAAAAACTTATTAAAAATCAGATTATTTGCCGAGAAATTTATTATCTGGAAAGTAGGTTGTGGTAATGTTGACTTTTGGTTAGAAAAGTGGTGCCACAATCACCCTTTCATAACCCTCTATTTCAATGAAAACAATAATTGGTATCATAACAACTTAATCTCTGAGTTCTGGTCAAATGGTTCATGGAATTTTGACATACTTAAAGATTAAGTTCTAAATTCTGATATTGAAATAATTTTGAAAATCTCACTATTTAACTTCACAAAAGATATAATCCTTTGAAACATATCCTCTAATAGAAAGTTCGTTGTTCCTAATAACTCGAATGCTTTCAGAAAGCATAAGACAACCTCTTAATTATTTAAAAAAATGTTGAATAAAGTCACCCATAAGAAGTTCTCCTTTACTCTATCGAGACTCTTCAGGGTTTTATATCTATTGACTCTCTCATTCAAAACAAAAATATAAGCCTCACATCGAAATGTTGCAACAATATAAAATTTGTAAACCATCTGTTTGTATCTTGTCAAACTATCTCGGAAGTATGAAAATAGTTCTCATAAATGTTTAAATTTTTTACCTTTTAAAACATGACCATAAAACACTTGATTAATTGTTGTTTGATGCCCTCTTCTAAAAAAACACACATAAAAACAATTATACATTCTTTAATTACATGGTTTATTGGCCAACAAGAAATCAAGCATATCATAACAACACTAGACTTTCTTCAAAGAACACAATAGACAAAGGGGCGGATCTAGGGGGTGGCCATGTATGCCATGGACCACCCTAAATTCTAAAAATAAGTTTAGTGCAGTGGTAAGAGTGTTTAGATTTTAACCTTATTTTGCCCCCAACTAAACCCTAAATCTACCCCCAACTAAACCCTAAATCTACACAAATATAAAAAATCTTTTATTTTTTTATTTTTCTTCGTTCTTTTTTTTCTTAATTTTTCCTCTTCAATCAAAATCACATATTTTCTTTTACAAACATAAAAAAAACGCAGCACTGAAGCAGTAGAAATCCGCTTCTCTCTTTCTCTCTCCTCAAACGCAGTAGTGTCCTCTACCCTCTCCTCCTCAATCAAAATCACCTATTTTCTCTTACAAACATAAAAACGCAGCATTGAAGCAGTGAAATCTTTTGATTTTAGGTATGTCAATGTGCTTTTAGTATTTTCTACTATGTGAATAAATCAATTTGAGAATCGGTATGTTAATGTGGGTTTAGTATTTCCTATTAAGAAATCAATTTGAGAATTAGTGGAATCTCTTGATTTAGAATTGTTAGAATTGTTTAATTTAACAAGAATCATGAAAAAAATTGTTTATAAATAGAATTTCAAAGCTTTTGAAAATCAATTTCAAACAAATTAGTGAATGTTAAAGAAAAAAAATTAAAGCTAGTTTGAAATTTCAGAAATTAAGTGTATTAAATGTAATTATTTTGTTAAATTGATTTAGAATTGTTATAATTATTGAATTGGTTTATTTACGTGACTTAACATGATGTTGTTCAAGTTTTTTACGCCCGCCCCTCGATTTTTGGAGTCTAGTAGTTCTTCTATTAAGACGATAATTTTTCCGATTTGAAGAGTATCTCGGATCTATGTAGGACTCTTGTGCGTACAAAAAAGCACAAAACGTTTGGATTTGTGTACAAGCTTTTAAAGCTAGCTTTGTCATTACCGGTGGCCACCGCAAGTGTTGAGCGAGTATTTTCTAGTATGAAATATGTGAAGAATGAGTTGAGAAACTGAATGTCCAATCCATGGCTTAATGATAGTTTAGTGACATTTGTGGAGAAAGACGTGTTTGCTACAATCGATGATCGAGATATTATCAAGCGCTTTCAAGGCATGAGTAAGAGAAGAATGCAATTACGTTTAGACTAGAAATAGATTTTCATTTTTAGTTGTAATAGTATATTAATTTATTTTGACTATATATTACTCAGACTTTTTTTAGTTCAATGATATTTTTGGCACACCCTGAATTCTAATCCTGATCCGCCCCTGAGACAAAGTAATCTATATTATAGTCAAACTAGATACTGCTTCTCTAATTAAATCAATACTGGTATGACGATCTTATAAATGCAAAAAACCTAAGCTGCTTTAACCATATGTCATCTTTAATAAAAAATTCATATGTTAAATGGTTCCCTCCATTAATAAACATGTTGGAATCAAAATGCAATGGCTCTTGTTTGTAGAATGGTGAAGCCCGTGGAGCCTTTGTCATAAAAAACAACTTAGGAAAGTTAATCTCAGCAAAATGATCTCTATACAAAAAAAAACTCTACTATTATTGATGCATCAAGAGCCTTATAAGGCCGAGTGTTATTTTTTATATTTATTGATTATAAACTGATAAACATTGAAATTGATTCTTTGTTAACGTTTGGCATGATTAGCTCTGGTTTGGCTCCATGCCA
The DNA here is from genome assembly GCA_036936605.1 of Limnanthes douglasii subsp. nivea. Classification (NCBI taxonomy): domain Eukaryota; kingdom Viridiplantae; phylum Streptophyta; class Magnoliopsida; order Brassicales; family Limnanthaceae; genus Limnanthes; species Limnanthes douglasii. The sequence continues at coordinate 289,807,759 of JAUPFV010000005.1, forward strand.
CCTTAAAAATATAACAACCTGATGTAGAAACCTTATATGCTCTCAAATGACTATGAAGCATATCTTGTGAACAAAACTGTGCAGCAACTTGACATTAAAGAACAACATAAACAGTGAATTTAAAGATACTCAATCTCTTGCATAACTTAAATCTATCATTTTTTGAGATCATTAACCTTGGTTATGTTAGAGATATAAGGCCTAAGCCCATTAGCCCATATAGTTTATCTATAAATAATAGATTTAGACTCTATGTAATACAAACTTTATAAATAATACAAAACCCTAGCCGTTCTCTTTTCTCTCTTTTGTTCATTATTTAACAGGTTATTTATGAGTGAAAGGCTAATCTATTTAATAATCAAATTCCAGCTCATACATATACCTACATTGGTTAGTAACTTCTTCATGACCGGTGACTCCTGACCAATTATATATTCTAATCTTCGCGAATCGAAACCATTCTCATCTCAAAATCATAATGTAATGTAAACTTATAATTCATCCTCTTGAAATTGGAAGAATAATTTTCTAAATTGAAATCTAAGATATTCTTGAATTGTTTAAGTTGGATAGGTTTTATATCAAATATTATACCAGTGTGGTATCAAATAAATAGATTCTTTCAAAGTCCGAAAGAGATAACCGAGTTGGTGTAGTAAGATATATTTGTAGCGAGTTGGTGTAGTAAGATATATTTGTAGCAGTTACAATTTTTTTTTTTCTTTAATGATATATTTTTCAAATAATTTTAGAATGGACAACTATTTGAGAGGTAGAAATAATAAACCGCTTCGAATTCCAAACATAGTAACAAGAACCAACAAAAACAAATATAAAAATAAAAGATACAAAAATTTATTTATAGAGAAAATCTTAAACTGCGTTTATAAACCCGACTAATGTAATATAAACCCGACTGAATTAGAGCCTTGTTATAGCCCATTACGGCCCCATCCGAAGATAAAAGAGTTCTGGTGTGTTGCATAGAAGCAGTTCGCAGCTCCACATTTCTCTCCCCTCTCTCTCTCGTTCTCTTCTTCACGATCCATCATCAGCTCCATCCAAAATCTACGCCGATCGACCTCCTCTCTCTCGTCGTAAGTTTATTTCTCTCTTTACTTTTCAATCGCAGTCTCACTCTCAGTCTCAATCTCAATCTCAGTCGTCTTCATCGATTTACTAGGATCTTACGAACGAATCACGTTAGGGTTAGCACAGGTAGTCACATCCGTTTGTCCTTTTTGTTTACGGTCGATTTTACGATGAATTCGTCTAATTAAGCCATTTTGTGGCTACGATTAAGATCATCTTATTGTTTATGTTTGGATTGTGTGAGGACACAGTTTCGTTGATTATTCAAATATATTACTGAGAAAACGTTATCGGCTATATTTGATTGGTGTATTGATTGCTTAATTTTTAATTGCTTGTAGTTTTTTTTTGGTTTTCGCTGGGATCGCCGTTCTTTTCCGGTAACTTAGTCTATTCTTAGTCTGGACGTTGTTTGAGTACACTTTCAGTACTGGAATTGCTTATGTTAATTGTACAAATGAATTCGAAGCTGAGAATTTGGAATATATGAATGTACCAGTGTTTTTTTAGTGTGTGATTCTTGATTTAACTATAGTATGGTCCTTATTCGCAGAAGGTTAATATTGAATCAGCGTCTTGTTTTGGGTAAAGATGAACTATGCACATTTTGCGTCTAATGATCTAGGAACTGTCTATTTCTTTGGCAATTGTCATTGCTGCATATTACATTTTGCTTTTCTTCCTATCTAGGAATAAGTTAACATACATATTTATCAAAATGGCTGGTGGAGGAGTCATGCAGCAGCTCTTGAGAAGGAAACTTCAGTCTCATTTCACTGTAAGATTGTTTTTTTTTTACATATTCTTGAAAGTATTTATGTAAAACAGCTGTTAATCCTTAGGTTGGATTTCTTAAAACCTCTGTAGTTAAAATATTACGAGTCTTCTAATAATTCCTGCACAGCTTTGGTCTATATATTTGACTTTGTTATAAATCATGATTCATGGCTGATATTTTGGGTTAAGAATGTTTACTTCAAGGTTTGACGATCATAATTGCTCCTGAAGGCATCTCTAGATTACTATTGCTGTGATTTGTTTTTCTTATTAGTTAATGGTTCTGATATGTTGTCATGCAGGCTCCTCGACTTATGTCTTGGCTTGCTTCAAAGAAAGAAACTGATGCTGGATCTGCTGGCATGAAATCTCTTGGAGCATTTGCACTCCTTGGTGCTGGTGTCTCTGGATTTCTAGGTTTTGCCACAATAGCTTCTGCAGATGAGGCTGAACATGGATTAGAATCTCCAAACTATCCTTGGCCCCACGAGGGCATTCTTAGCTCATATGACCATGCTTCGTGAGTTTGTTTTCTTAATATTTTTTCCTTTATAAATTTTATTTGGCAGAATATCTGCGGCCATAAAAAATCTCATAAAGTTTATATATTCTTTCACCTCTGTTTACCTGTACACTATCACAGAGACAAAATAATAACAATTAACTCTTTGAGGAAAAATTTGTATGATCAGGATTCGCCGTGGTCACCAGGTTTACACGCAAGTGTGTGCATCTTGCCATTCTATGTCTCTGATCTCATATCGAGATCTTGTGGGTGTTGCATACACTGAAGAGGAGGTAAAGGCAATGGCAGCTGAGATTGAGGTGGTTGATGGTCCTAATGATGAGGGTGAGATGTTCACTCGTCCTGGTAAATTAAGTGACCGTTTCCCCAAACCATACAGTAACGAGCAAGCAGCTAGGTTTGCAAATGGAGGAGCCTATCCTCCAGATCTAAGTCTTATTACTAAGGTATTTTCTGACATCTGATTGGGTATTTAATCCTCTATACAAAAAATAGTCTAATCCTTTCCCGCAAATATCTTAATCTTCATTGTTTCAGGCTCGTCACAATGGACAGAACTACGTCTTCGCTCTTCTAACTGGTTACCGTGACCCTCCTGCTGGTGTTTCAGTATGTTTTTCTTTCGCTATCTCAATGGGATTGATGCATATAACAAATTAATGCAATGCTATATATGGCTGTTCCTTAGCTGACGTAGTCCTACTTAAATGACTGAATAGTAACCAGGACACTCTTTGGGAGAGGGTTTGATATGAAAACTGGTTTCGTATTGCTCTTTAATTGTGACAATGTATGCATTATACTTTGTATGACTAAGAACAGGTGGAAAAGGTGTCCGTACAACACTGCCACCTAACAGCTCAGTATTATTTACTTCCATCACTATTATTTTTGAATGGTTTAGCGTCTTCTAGCCCATTTACGAGTTATATATAGAAATTTTCACGAGCTTCTGCTATGCCTATGATTCATTACATCAGCCTTCCCTGTTACCTCATGTTGGGCGTGCCTTCTTAACTGTGGTGTTCATACTATATTTTGTATACCCTTTGTATATAGGCTTATCTTGTATCTAATGTGTTGGTCAATGGCTCTCCGTATCTTGACATCAAAATTTATATTCAAATGATGTTTGTAGATCCGAGAAGGATTGCACTACAACCCTTACTTCCCTGGGGGAGCAATTGCTATGCCTAAAATGCTTTCTGATGGGGCTGTTGAGTACGAGGATGGTACCCCTGCAACTGAAGCACAGGTTCGCTAAAGAATCCTTATCGCGTCTCTGTTCTGTTCTAAGACGCACTTATTGAGATGTGGAAATGAATTTTTGAATTGTGATTGTTGTGCTGTTTCTGTATTGTATAACAGATGGGAAAAGATGTTGTATCGTTTTTGACATGGGCAGCTGAGCCAGAAATGGAAGAGAGGAAATTGGTATGTTCGATTTTAAATCAATATTAGTAAGACTTCTCCGGTTTCTTTTCTTTTGAAGTAAGAAAGTCATCTTTAACATTACCGTGACAGATGGGGTTCAAGTGGATATGCCTACTGTCATTGGTGTTTATTCATATTCGTTATCATGCACGTGCGAGAGCGGCAACTATGAAGACTCGCAGGCTGATTCAGGATGTTGTCAACTAGCTTCTCTTATGGTAAAACTTGTGAGAAGACATAAAACTATGAATAATTTTGCTTTTTTCATGGGATGATCTAGTGCTTCTGCCATGCCAATCTGGTGGAACAGTTGTTAAAAGGTGAAAAGGTTTTTCTTTGTAATTCAGAGGAAAAATAAGCATCAAATGCGCGATGATGGTGATGATGCGTTATATTCTTTTTGGACTACAATACTGTTGCATTCTTGTTTTTGCCCAAAACTTAAAATTAAAATTTCATTATGTTATGTGATGTTTATAAAGAGAGTCAGAAGCACATGATTCGCATTACTCTCCTCCAAAAGAGAGAATGTTCTAGAAAAATATTGATATTTCCAATTACGTAAAGAATTATTTTACTATTTTCGTGTTTTTATTAATTTCACTAGTGTAAATATAAATAACTATTAACGAAGAATATCTAGTATCGTATAAATATTAAGAATTGTATTGATTATTAAAAATATAACATTTAAAGTTTGAGTTTTTCAAAATTTAATTCAATAAAGAAGTTATGATTTTTACTTGTAACAATACAACTAGAGATTTATAGTTGAAGTAGATCTTCAATCACTTCTCAAGGGATAGAATACGGCTTCCTGGTTAACAAATACATGTTTTATGGTAATAAATTTACATAAACTATTTAACTAAAAATCCAAAATATTTACATGAACTTTAACAACAATAGTTCGGTCACGGTATGGTTTGAGTTCATAGTTCGGTCACGGTATGGCTTGAGTTCAGAATAGTTTTTTTTATCGGCAGTATGAGATTCTCTAATTAGATTTGATTTAGTGATCGTACACATATACTTTTAATAAAACTTATATATACATCGCAAATATTATCGGATAATATTACTAAATTTTTTCAATAAAACTAGAAATGTTCTAAATAAACCACACTGATACTAATGGTGTGTTTGTGAAAATCCTTAGGCAATACTGCCTTTGTAAGACGATCTACTATCATAGAGTTTGTGTCGACGTGCTCTATATTTATCTGACTTATATGAAATCTCTCTCTAACAGATACAAACTATATATATATATGTTTGGATTTATACGATACAAACTATATATATATGTTTGGATTTATACGAGCTCCTGTTGCTGTTAGAATACCACATTGCAAAAATTTGTCTATATACAACCTCATAGGATCTTCTATCCGTTGTATAATACACAATCCAATGATAAATTTCCGTAACCACAATGACTGGTTCGATACCTCAAAGCAAGCAACAAATTCTACTACCATGGTGGACGATGAAATAAGTGTTTACTTTATATTTTTTCAGGATATTGCACCTCCAGCCAATAAAATTGTGTTACCCTAAGTTCTTTTCAGTGTGTGTACGTATCCACCAAAATCTGAGTTGTAATACCCAATGATCTCTAGTCTTGCTGATTTCCTATATATCAATATGTGCCCTTTCGTTCCTTGTAAAAATTAGAGTACTCTTTTCACTTCTTTCCAGTGGTCCATACCTAGGTTACTTACATACCTCCCCAACATATATTCACCAGAGGCAACGTATGGCCTAGTAAAAACTTTGGCATATATCCTCAATTTCAAGTGTTATCTTTGGACATTACCTATACTTAGTCTATCACCGTTTACTATACACGTACTTAGGGGTTTGGAGTTTTCCAGTCTTAACGTTGTAACAAACTTTCAATGTATGCCTTTTGTGATAATCCAAGAATGCTATGGGAGCGATCCCAATGCCTTTGAATTCCTAACATAAAACTGGCATCACCAAGATCCTTGATATCAAACCTTACCAATAAAAATATTTTTGTAGTATGTAACTATTCCTTATTGTTCGAGGTAAGGAGTATGTCTTCGACATATAATTTCAGAAATATGAAATTATTCCCACTAAAATTGTGATAGACACAATCTTCAACCAAGTCGACCTAAAATTCAAAAGAGAATATCACCTCAAGGAATTTGTAGTAACACGAACGAAAAACCTGTTTGAGCCCCTAAATAGATTTTTTAAGCTTGTAAACTAGATTATTTGAGTTACATATTTCAAAGTGTACTGATCTCACAATATAGATCGTTTCCTCAATATTACCATTGAGAAATGCGGTCTTTACGCCCATTTGATGAAGCTCAAGATCAAAGTGTGCAACTAATGCCATGATTTTTCTAAATGAATATTTCGTCGATGCTGGAGAGACGGTTTCTGTAAAACCAATCTCTTCATGCCGAGTATGACCTTAAGTCGTGCTTTATATTTTTCCATATTACCCAGGGAATTGCATTTGGTTTTGTAAACCCACTTACAACCAATTTCCTTTTTCCCTTAAGATAATGGAACAAGTTCCCATACCGTATTATATTGCATCGATTTATTCTCTTCTTTCATATCGTCAATCCACTTCTGAGAGTTAGAATTGTCCATTTCTTGTTTGTAGGATGAAGGATCATCTATAGTTCCATCACATGACTCGTCATGTTCCTGAAGATATATTATAAAATCAAGATGTATAATAATATTATTTTATATTGTGAAGCTTCTTAATGCCATAATTACTTCTTCTTATAATTCTTGAGGAGGTAAATTTTGATCCTCATGAACAATGTTATTTTGATCTTCTTATGGAAGATTACCTTGAGGTTTCTCTTGTTTTAACTGTATCATATTTGTATTATGGTTAAAACTCTAAAGTAGAACATCAATGTTATTATGAGTATTACCTTGTTTTAACAGAACCGAAATGATTGATATCAACGTATAATCTTTGGATACATGAGTATCTCCGTTAAAACCTTCACAAATCTTTAAAAATTCTTCCTAAAATTGAATACTTGTTCGATTATTCTTATTCCCAAACTCAACATCCTCTAGAAACGTTTTTGTTCCCGTTTCAAATATACTACAAGCGAGAATATCATAAAACTTAAACCCCTAAAATATTCAGAATACCTAATGAAGAAGCAGCTAATTGTTTTTATGTTACAATTATTGTCCTGAGGTTTGTAAGCCCTTGCATTTGTTGGAAACCTCCATAAATGCAGATGCTTTAAATTGGACATACAACAATTCGAAAGTTCATATGTGGTCATAACGGTTGCCTTAGTGGGTACTTTGTCCAATATGTACGCAGCTCATTTAATGTCTTCCATCCTCCAACGAGATAATGGTAGACATAAGTTACTTATCATACATCTAACCATATCATTTAGTGTATGGTTTCATCTTTTAGATGCACCGTTCAGGCGGGGTGAACCTAGCATTGTTTACTGAGGGAGTATGCTACAATCCTCTAGGTGTTTTGAAAATGACTCTCGACTTTGTTCATCTAATCGGTCATATCTATCATAGTATTCACCACTACATTCAGATCGAACGCTCTTAATGATTTACCAAGTTATTTTTAAAATTCGATTCTAAATTTATTGAACTTGTCTAGGGCCTCAGACTTTTGATAAAAGAGGTAGAGGTATCTGAAATGCAAGAACTCATCTGTAAATGATATGAAGTATCGCAACCTGTTCCGTAATTAATTTGGAAACAGTTCACATATATCAGTATGAATCATCTCTAAGACTTTAGTCCCTCTATATGCCGCTACCCTTTTGGTTTTGGTATGTTTCCCCTTGATAGACTCGATACATGTACCAATATTAGAGTAATCTATGAGACCCAATAAACCTTCAACTACAAGTTTTTTTTCCAGAGGGAACCCACAGCCGCTACTCAGAGTGCAATGAGTGTGTATAGGGTAAACCCTCAGTCTGACGTAATAACCTACAAACCAACGCCAGAAGGTAAACCACACAAGGTGACAGGCTCAGTCGAGAGAGCGTATGTAGAGGGACTCGAACTCATGACCTTTGGTCACAAGCATGCCTTACTCAACCAACTCGGCTACCCCCTTGGGGGAACTACAAGCTTGACCATCCTAACTTTGGATATATGACCTAACCGCTTGTGCCACGTTAGAGGAATTTTTAGATTTATTAATCTTATTTGGTACAAGTTGTGCATACATGACAATTTTGTGATTATTAACAGTATTTAATGAATACAAATTATGTTCTTTTATAAAAATTCTATGACCAACAATCATATCATTATAAAAGAGATTTAATTTACTGTTTTCTATAAGATAAGAATATCCATACAAGTCTAAAACTGAAAAAGAAATTAAGTTTATTCAAAAAGTGGGAACACACATAATATTCTCTAAAAACAATACATGTCTAGTGGAAAGTTCTAAATTCAAATCACAAATTTCCTACACTCGGCATGAGCTCCTGTTTGCTGTGAAAATTGATATTTCATCTTCACTTAGCATCCTGCTCCTTAACGTACCATGTAAATAAATACATACATGAGTTATTGCAACGAAATTAACCTTCATGTATTCCTTTACATATAACAAGATTACTTTCTAAACAACCAAAGATGTGAGAGTACATTTACTTAGAATGTGAGACCGATATTTCTCAAAGACCTTATGGAGATTTTATTTATATTTGCATAAAAAATATCGACCAACCATCAATTCCTGAGGATTTTCTTCTTAGCCGGACCTTGACACAGTCCTTTACCATTAACCTTCTGTTTTGGACCCATCCCTTTCTTAGACATTACCATGTTCACTTCATATACCTTCTTTTTACGTATTTCCTCCTCTTGTGCAGCGTGTTCAGTCAATTCAATGATTATCTATTTTCCTGCATGTAATTATGAATAAACAGCAAATGTTTAAAATTTTCAGGTAAGGATTGAAAAGTAAACCTTACTACACACTCTTCAGGTAAGTCTACGCCGATTGCCTTAAACTAGTGCCAATCATAAACATTCCTAGAATGTGCTCTCGAATTTTACCTTTGTAGTGTATTTTTTGTTAGAGATATCATTAATGAGACATTGCATATTTACCTTGTTATTCTTAACAAATATTTTCTCAACTCCCGCGAGAAAATCTGTAGCAATGGTAGTATCTGTTGGGACAGACCTACAAAATGTAACTCGTATTGCTTGAAGCATAATGGCCATGCATAATTGATTAAAATTTTCTCAGGTCTCATACTCTTTTGGGTTTCTCATGTGTACTTTCTTGAGTAAGAGCAACTTATTTTGGTGTCTTACATGCATGCTCATATTCACGATAAAATAAGTAAAATTGCATATCTTTTTTCCATTGGTTAAAATCTACGCTATCTATCATAAAGGGTTTATTCCCGACGGATTGTAACTCAACAAGTTCACTAGAAAATAAAATAAATAACACACAACACATAAGAATTTGGACATATAACAACTAACATGCTTGAACATAATATATATATAAAACATAATATACTCAAAGAATAGGATACCATAAGGTAGATTATACTAACACGTATTTATGAGTTTAAGAAAATTACTATCATCATTATTTTAATTTTCCTAAGTACTATCCTTCGGAATGCTGATTTCACATACTTAAAATTAAAATTACCTTAATTTTAATTTTTTTCAAGTACCACTGAAACCCTCCGGAAGACTAATTTCATCTACTTAAATTAAAAACTGTAAGGATTAAATTAATTTTCTTAAGTATCGGTGAAACCCTACGGAGGGCTAATTTCACATACTTAAATTAAATAATCACAACAACTATTTTCTATGTAAATTTTATCTAGTTCATGATTAACCAAATCCAAATATTAAACTTCCGAAACGCCGACAATATTTGTATTTAAATGAACTTGTTGAATATTTTCACTTCATAGGGTCATCAAGGAGATCAATCAACCTTTCGGAGGGCCGATTAATTGATTCCATGATTCACCTACTAAGATCTGAAACCTTAGTAATGCATATCCATTTAAATATTCAAGCACATAAAAAATTTATTTCACAAAATCAAACAAAAAAAACATGCCCACACACCTTTCTTATGCTAAACAAATCAGAAAAAATAATAATTAATTTATTAACACAAAAAAGTTTTATTTTTTTCGAAAAACCAATTTCAGGTTAGTGCTATTGTTACTGGAGGATCAACCCAACCAACACATGTGACTACTGTCACCGAGCATTCACCCAACCAACAACCTCCCCCTGCTGTTATCGCGACAATGATGGGTTTTGCGACTTTCTCGCAAGCCGCGATATATATCCGCAACACCAACAATTTGTAGGTCACAGTGAATGTTATTGAACAACCTTCAATCAACAATAATATCAGGGGTTAAGTCGTTGACTAGTCACTGTCCTGATAGGTTTGACTTAATTCGCTAAATTAGAGATTTGTTGATGCTAAATTTAGGAGAAAATTTACAGCCATCAAACAAACCCTAATTTAAAATAAAAATCCAAAATTCTATCTATACAATCAATTTATTCAAAACAAAAAAAACATAAACATTCTTTCATTTGAATAAATTATTGTATACATGCTTTTCACATGAACCCTAAATCCATACCTTAACCAAGTCAATTAATAAGTTAATTCTAATGGTATCAATTTTTATAGTAAAGAAAAATATGTTTTAATTCCGTTATAGATATATCTCAACTTATCCTATGAATTATTTGAGGATTAAGGCTATGTTACCAATTGATAGAACTAACTAAATCACATCAAATTAGTTTATCAAACATGCGAAAATATATGGAGCCCTAAATATAGTTATCTACTGTATATACATAAAATAAACTGTAGACTTACGATTTGACCTACCACTATCCATAATTATGCCTTACCGACAGATCATACTGCACTTGAATCCTGCTTATAGTTTTTCAAGACTCTGGTCCTTGCGAAGTAATTGTTAGTCTTCTTCTTAATAAAGTGACGACTATCATTTTGATTTTAGTTTAAAGAAATGTCTAAACTCTAGTAATTCCTTTTATTTGAAAATATAAACTAGTTACCTAATTCTATAAATCCCATTAAGTTATACCACTTTATGATCAGGGACCACAAGCACTAAATTAATAAAATCAATTTATTCCCTCAATTATCAGTTACGCCTAAGTGTGGAGATTTGGACTCAATCATTCACAATGTCCAAATTCAACCCAGTTACCATACTTATAAGCCTGTAACGCATTTTCACATATAGGTACAATACCAAATTACTTAATATGATATAATTAATCCGATTATTTTTACTATTGGACTATCTTATGACAATGACCAAATATATATTTAGTATATTGGTCCATAAATATTTCAACATGTATTCATTGGGAATCATAGGATAAGACAAACAGACCCTCATAAGTAAACATCCTATCGTACCAAACCAAGCTTAACTGTATAAAAACATCACAAAGACTATAGATAAAGGGAATTTACACAAATAGTTGGATGATATGTAATGGTTTGTTATTGTGACTTTGTAACAAACTGACTCTGTAAGAAACTCAATAATAATTTTCTTCTATTTTCAAGTAGATATGATTTATATAAAAACACAAGACTCCATTATGTAAAACATTGAGAGAAAATAAGAATTATAGTTTCTAGAGTTCATACATATTTCCAGATTTTCATTTATGGGGTTTTGATAACATTTTGTTTTATCCTTTTCTATTTCAAGTTTTTTGTTGCATATTGTTGATTTTGACTTATAATATTTTATGGTACCAGATCGAGTTGTGTTGTAAATCTATTATTATTATTATTGTTATGAGTTCTTGATTTTCTTTGAAGTTTCTGAAATATGAGGATCTAAATGAGGTTGGCTCTGCAACCTTGAAATGTGACAATTCCAATTGAGTTAATCCAACTAGATCAATGTGATTCATCATTTAATAATCATAGAACGTCAATCACCAATACTAAATTGACAAAGAAGAATGACATGATTTGAAGTTGAACAATGAAATTTTCCTTAACTGCAAAACATAGGCTAAATTTCATATATGGAAAATTTCATGAGCGCGTGATGATAAGTGTTGAGTATGATTATTAGAATCAAGTAAGTAGAATGGTTTGTTCTTGGATAGTCAATTCAATGCTTTTAATAGAACTATGTTGTATGATCTGAAAAGAGAGATGAATTTTTTCAATCAAGGAAGCTTGAGTGTTATTTTTTACTTCTCAATGATGAATAGACTATAGGATGAAGAAAATTCTATAAGGCTATTTCCTGCTTGTTAAGTGAACTATAGTTGTGGGTTGTACAATGTAATATATAAGAGAAAACAAGAGGAAAAATTGCATCAGTTCTTGCTTGGATTGACCAATAATTATGAAGCAATGAAATATAAAATCTTGCTTATGGATCCACTTCATAGTGTTCGCAATGCTTATTTACTAGTGCTAATAGTGGAAAATAAGAAAGATATGAACATTCAAGGTTTTGAGCATGAAAACAATTCTTCAGTGATGATGGTAAAATCTGAGCAAAATGAAGGAAAGAAAATCACTGATAGAACAAGAAAATTTGAAATAAGGTGTCTACATTACAATAAAAACTCCACACTAATGGACATTGTTTTAAGATGATCAGTTATCATGAGTGGTATGATAAGAGAAAAAAATACTTCTTCCGTTCAGGTCGGCCTACACTCACAAAACCGTTCTTTAAGATGTGAGGCTCCAAACTTCTTCTCTTTCATGAATCACCTGACTTTACCCACGCAGGTGAAGTAATAAGTATGACAATCATTACTATAGAATATGCACATGAAGTACTCATATTATAGTTTAGACAAGAGTTACTGAGTTGTCTATGTCAATAGATCAGACTTTAATGTGTTGTATCTCAATACATTATGAGCGCCTGAAGCAGTTCACGGATGTAAAATATCCTATCAAATGCTCATACATACGAAAGAGGTGTATTGTTAATCACACTTTAAAAATCGAAACAAGCAATCTATTAGTACACACGACATCACCCTGTACATCTCATAGTCCAAGTGTCAACAATAATGGATAATTATATTCCATCTTGAGGCCATAAATTCGACATGTAAATGCTTCTCAATGTGCATATAATATAGTTACATAACTATATACCCTCAAACACATAATATAATACCCAATATGGCATACATACAACTCAAGAAATCATTCTAAACGTTAACCTAAACATGATATTTAACTGATTAAAGAAACATGCACAATTTCATAGATACTTGTATTAAACATGCTGTACCTAAACATATATACAACATTTATAATACATAAATTATGAACTGGTTGTTTCTTTACTGAATCAGGTTCAGTGCAACAACCACATACACAAACAAACTGCAAGCAAGGAAAATATAAAATAAAATAAATATTTGATGTCAGGTTCGGTGAACGAGCTCTGACTTTATCGCAACGAAGCCATCAGTTCTCCTCGGTGAATCCTAGTGAAGTTGGTTCACCAGTGATCTTCCTCTTGATCGTGGAGAACCCTGATGATTTTGAAAACTTGACAAAATGACGCCCAAATTTCACTGAATCAGGGGTTTATCTTGAATGTTCCAAAATAAATATTGTAATAAAAAACATATAACATGTATTCAATTATGTGCCATTGAGAAAACCATCATATTCTAACATGAGATTTTACTTTTTAATCACCTAAACATGCGATTTTACTTCTCTATCACCTAAACATGCATTAGGTCTCTAAAAAACAGAAACTAAATTAAGATTTTTTCTCATAACCTAATTCAATTTTTAAATTGAATTGTTAGGAGACTCAATAGAAGGTTTATTGATCCATACACTAAATAATCAGATTGCTATGATACCATATGTTAAATCAATTTCACAATTCAAAAGGGTCATAAACCCTTAATTGTCCCTAGATTGTCGAACAACTTTATGCATAGATAAATATAAACAAAGAAGATAAGACTTACAATTTTGCATATTCAAGTCTTGAGATTGAAGTTATGTAGTGCAAGAAATTGTCTCTAATTGATCGAGGTGGTGGTGATAGTCTTTCTGCAACTTGCTTGCTTGATCACTAGATCATTTTTGAATGATAGAGAGCGATGACCTTGATAAAATTGTTGGAGAAGTAGAATTGTAAAGAGGAGAAAGAATGGATATAAGAGAGTTATGTAGAAAACCAAAGCGGTAGATTTTTGTTGTCTATTTGTTTAGTCTTAATTAGGATTAGATTATTAATATATGTAGAGGTTGAATTGTAATTCACTAATTGCATACAGTTCTCTAAATTTAATTCCTTGTATCCAATGTGCATAACTTATTTTTATTGTTCACTCAATTGCACTACAAGTTTTACTATCTCGTATATTCTAATTTTTTAGCCGTTGAATGGATCATTACCAATGTTCAAGGATTCATTACTTAAGTGTTCCCCTAGTTTATCCTCCATCAAGATTCACATCAACCCACCCAGTATCTACACTTAAATAGTTCCACAAGACCTAACAATAACATAATTATTATTGTTATTACCCGAAAATCCAATTCTAATAATTGATTATTTAAATCGATTGAACTTGTAACTGATAAGGGCATAAAATACCAAGTGTAATAGAGGGCTTAAATTGTAAAGTAAGAAATAAGTGACATAAATGCAAATGAAGGGGGTAACATGCAATTAGATAAGTTTGACATGTGACCATGGGCCCCACAACTGTCACTGTATAAAGAAAGATTTTGTCCCCCAAAAGGGACCTCCTAATGATTAGTACTTGATTTTGACCACTTTATCTCTCTAGATTTTTGTACTTGTTTGTCTGACATTCTTCACTCGTTCGCGTTTCCCGATAAACTACCTTAGATATTCTGACACTTATCAGTAACAAATTACGAGAGTACTATGTATTTACTAAGTATTCTAAATGCGGAATTTCTTTAAATTATAAAATAAAATATAACAATTTCTTAAACATTGATCGAAAGCTTTGAAGCTAAAAATCTAACCGTGTTTATAAGGCTGTTAAGGGTTTATGATAACCGGTAACCGGATCAGAATCGGTGAGAATTGGACAGAATCATAACTATTCAGTTTGCGGTTCCATTCTAAAAACCGAAACCGATAAGAAATCGAACCGATAAGAAACCGAACCAATAAAGCCGGTAAACTAGTAAAACCGATTTGGAATCAAACCGATAAAATTGCTAAATCGATGGAACCGATACAAAATCAAATCAGTAAACCCGTTAGAACCGATTGTTTAAAAAAAAATTATTTTACATACTTTATATTGCCAAACTATTAATTAAAGACCGGTTTAAAAAATTTTCTAAACTTTGATTTTTATATCTTAATAAACTAAATCTTTTGAAATCAAATTACAATTGAATTTTTTTTTAAACAAACCAGATTGAACGGAAACCGAAACCAACCGAATGATTAGTGTTCCGAAAACTAAAACCGGAAAATTTAACGATCCGATGAGATAAAAAACCGGTAAATTTAAACGTTGGTTCCGTCAAAACCTAAACCGATAGAAATCCCTATATATAAATACTTGCATCACAATTTCAGCCCAGCCTGCGATTGTCACCATCAGTCTTTGTTCATTTGACGATCTTCAAGTCGTCGTCGGTTGCTAACTTTGATTATTCGTACTTTGCATGACCCATGCATGACACTGAAAGGTCGACCATTTTTTTCTTCTTCTTTTAATTGACGAAACTACCCCGTTTCTTCATAATATCTAGAAACAAGACCTTCTATAACTAGGTCAGCACCCGAACACGCGTTCTCACAAAGAACGCCGAAATTTTCATCATTGTCTCTCTATATATTTCGTATTTTCTCTCTATATCGGCCGATAATATACTATATATACTTTGGTTCCACATTTTAGTTCTCAAACAAAGCTTTTGTCAAAACGTCAATAAGGTTTCATTAAACTATGAACAAAGACATATTATACAAGCGTGTGTTTAACCATTTCGACGGTAACGGAGATGGAAAAATATCAGCCGAAGAGCTACAACAATGCGTCGGAGCGATAGGGATGGAGAAGTTATCGTTGGTCGAAGCGGAAGTGGCCGTGGAAGCTATGGACTTGGACGGAGACGGGTTAGTAGGGTTTGATGATTTTGTATGTTTTGTCGAAGGAAGCAAAGATGAAGAAAAAGAAAACGACTTGAAAATGGCTTTTAGGATGTATGAAATGGAAGGTCATGAATCTATTACACCTAATAGCTTGAAGACTATGCTTGGAAAGTTAGGGGAGTCTAGAAGTGTTGAAGAATGTAAGGTTATGATTTCCAAGTTTGATTTGAATGGAGATGGTGTTCTTAACTTTGATGAGTTTAGGATCATGATGAAGTGATACAAGGTTTAAGTGATACAAGGTTTGAGCGACCGCACCGTGATAGGGAGGCGTAGTTTTATTGTTCTGATCAAGACATGCTTTATTTTCGAGATTTTTATCTTTAGGGGTTGAGATAGATAGTTTGGATTTGGTTTGTTTGAATATATAAAAGGTACATATTTTTTTGTAGTTGTTGTATTCAAACTTACTTTTGTATCGAAATATTGACATTTTTTATGAATGATTACACTAGTTATACTTATATAGGCGCGTAGGTGGTGGTCTCACGGTATTGATGGCACTTATAATTAGTTGTAACATAATTTATATATATTGTATTGAAATATATTGGAAAGTTTAAAACCGATTACGAAAATAACATATTATGTGATAAAAAAAATTCTTAATTCTCTTGATTATCACAACTTTCAATTTTATCATAAAAAAACAAATGACTATTTCAAAATCGGAGATCCAAACCACCAACTTAGAGAGTTTCAGATCGGAGATCGGATATCAAAACCATCGATCCCTCACATCTCTTCTACATTCATCATTCAGACCAGTTAGACCATGTTTTGGTCTTCAACAAATTAAACGACGTTAATTTCAATCATGAAGCAAAGTTGTTATTCATGCCTTCACTGCAAAAAGAAGATTGGTTTCGTCGGCGGTAGTGTTAAAGAACCATCACAGGAATATGAACCTCTTATGTTTGAGCACCGGAACCAATGCAACAACATGATAATTTATTGGCTAACTCATGATGCTGAATGGGTTATCCATACCTAGACAACGCGCGAAGTATAGGTTGACTTGCGCGACTAATTCTCTCAAAGAATGCTCCAACTGTGTTTCACGTACAAAAATTAAGTGCCACCATATCACAAGGCACAATGAAAATAGCTACATATTTTACCAAGATAAAGGCATTGTGGGACGAGCTCAAGACATATCGTTCTTCACTGACGTGCAATCAGCGACAAGCACACCTCGAAAAGAGAGACCATTATCGTCTTATGAGATTTTTTATGGGTTTGCATGGATTTTTCTAGGTGGTGATGTCCAATGTATTGATGATGTCACCTCTGCCCAATGTATGTCAAGCATATTATTTGATAATCCAAGAAGAGAAGCAACGACCGGTATCATATGAGCCAATTAAAAACTTCTCTATAGTAGCCGCAATCCCCGGGAAAAATTCAAAGTAGAAAATATGTGACCATTGTAATAGAGCCGGATATACTATAGATGAATGTTGGGCTCTCAGATGTTATTGTACGTATTGTGATAAGACGGGTCACACTGAGGATAAATGTCGATTAAAAAATGGATACAATAACAAACCAGGACAAAGACAAAAATATTCAGATCGTGGCAATCAACCTTTTGAGAATGCGACAGAATTTCATGACTCATCGAGTTCCAACACTGCTAGCATTGTTAAGGGGTTCAGTGCCAAAAAAATACAACAATTAGCCCAAGCATCAATACACTGAATCATAATAATTATGGTTATATTGATGCATATGCGGATGTTGCAGGTTTGATTCCATCTACTATCATGTCTGTTAATTCTAGTAGTACAAGTCCTCAGATTTTGGATACTAGCGCCGCATATCATATTGTCTCTCACATATAACTCTTCACTGATCCCGAATCTTCCACAATTATCAATTTTAATTTAGCAAATGGTGTATCATCATAAATTTCTCACATTTACACAGTTAATTTTAACTCTTACAAATGTCTTGTGCGTACCATCCTTTTAATTTAAATTTAATTTCAACTAGCAAATTGACCAAAAAAGAGAATTACTATATCGTTTTATATTTTTACTATTGTATTTTGTAGGATTTGGTATTAGGAAATATGATTGGCTCCGAAACATCGTGGTGGTCTATACTATATACATTCATCAAGAAATAAATCGACTATCTATATGGTGTCTCAGTCATCCGACCTATGGTACTTACGCCTAGGTCATCCATATTTATCTCGTTTGAAGTTACTTTACCCGTCTCAAATATATTCTTTGTGGAAGGATCATAAAACTTAAAACCCCTACTGTGCTCGGGATATCCGATGAAATAACTACTAACCGTTTCGGCCTATAAGGCTTCGCTTCAGCTGGACATCCTCAAACATGTAAATGTTTTAAACTAGGTTTACGACCAGTCCAAAGTTCATACGGTGTCTTAGTAGTTGATTTCATCGGAACTCTATTAAGTAGGTAGGTTGCACATTTTATTGCTTCTCCCCAGAGTGATATAGGTAATGTTGAATGACTAATCATACTTCTTACCATATCCTTCAATGTACGGTTTCGTCTCTCAGATACTCCATTCATGTTGGGCGAACCCGGCATCGTATACTGATGGACTATGCCACACTCTTCTAGGACCTTTGCAAATGGTACATGACGTTGTTCACCTGAACCATCATATCTCCCGTAGTATTCACCATCACGGTCCGATCTGACGCACTTAATGTCTTTACCAAGTTGTTTTTCAATTTCGGTCTTAAAGAGATATCGATACCCATATCGTGAAAAGTCGTCAATGAAATATACAAAATATCGTTGGCTGTTCCATGATGCTGTAGGGAACGGATTGCAGATGTCTGTATGTATCAAATGCAAGACCCCTTTCGCTCTGTATGCATCTAATCGTTTCATTTTGGTATGTTTTCCTTTTACACATTCAACGCAAACGTTGAAGTCCGAAAAATCCAGTTCACTTAATAAACCTTCTGAAACAAGCTTTTCAATTCTATTTCTAGAAATGTGACCTAATCGCTTGTGCCAAAGTTTTGCTGATTTTTCCATTTTACAATTTAGTTTTCCAGGTACATCTACATTCATTATTTACTTTGTGATCCTTTATAGTATCCAATAAATACAAGTTATCATTGCTATTAACTTTCCAGAACCAACAACATTACCATGTAAATAAAGACATAAACTTTCATTTCCAAATAGACAAGAATAACTTAATTTGTCCAACAACAGAAAGGAAATTAGGTTCCACTGGTAAGCAACAAACGAAAATCACAAATAGAATGAACTAAACACGAACTACCATCAGCTGTATAGATGGATGTTTCACCATCACTCAGGCTTCGGTTTCTTATCATACCCTGCAAAGAAATACAAACATGAGTTGCTGCTGATAGGGGTGGCAATTCGGGTGTTGTCCGGCCCGGCCCGGCCGGGTTTTGTCCAGCCCGAACTTAGAACGGGCCGGGTTCGTGTTCAGAAATTGTAACCCGCAACCGGGCCGGACCGAGTTTGGGTTTTAAATTTATCCGGCCCGTTTCGGCCTGAAAATCATAATATATATAAAAATAATATTTCTATATATAATAAAAATAATATATTTTAAAAATAAAGTAATATATTTAAAATAAATTAAAAAATATTAAAATTAATGCCCGCGGGTCGGGCCGGGTTGACCGACGGACATTAGCAGACGGGCTCGGGTTTGAAAATATGAGCCCGGGAGCGGGTCGGGCCGGGTTCGGGCACAAGTGTAAAAAATGGGCTCTAGCGGCCCGACCCAAACCAGGCCCATTGCCATCCCTAGTTGCTTCTGTATCAACCCACCAAGTATTTCTCGGCACTGAAACTAAATTGATCTGAGAACAGACCATAGAAGTGAAAATACCTTTGGCTTTCATCATAGCCCTCCATTTTCACACTCTTTCTTAAAGTGTCCCGGTTTCTTACAATGGAAGCAACGCCCGTTACCAGACGTACCCTTATGCTTCTTTTGTCCCGAACCGGATGCATGTGCATCTGAACCTTCATACTTTATCTTGATTCCCTTATCCATCTGAGCTTTCACCATTTGCACTTCTAGATGTTCTTGCTTCATCTTTTCCTCCTCTTGTGCTGCCCGAGAGATGAGCTCATTAAGAGTCCATTTCTCGCGCTGACAGTAATAAGAAGTTTCGAAGTTCTTATACTGAGGAGGGAAAAAGTGAAAATCAAAGCTTACCACAACATCTTCCGGAAGGTCAATCTTAAGTACTTTCAATTTGGAAGCGATGTTTGACATTTCCAAGATGTGCTCACGAACAGTCCCTTTGCCACGATATTTCATAAAGGCTAGCTTAATAAGCAGCGTCTTAATCTCTACTTTATCGTTCTTGGCAAAACATTTCTTTACCTCTTCGAGAAACATTTTTTCGCATTAGTGATCTCAGGTGGAACTGCACCACAGAATGCTAATGGAATTGCTTGCTTCATGATCCCTAGACTTATCCTGTTCGACTTTTCCCACGCCTCTGACTCTTTCTTCTCCGTAAGAGAACTGTCATCAGTCAGAGGTTTAGGTTCATCGACCCTTAATGCTAAGTCGTAATCATGGCACATCAAGTGCAACAACATTTCTTCTTTCCACAACTCAAAGTTTCTCCCATTAAGTATGGGTGCCTTTTTGCCTTCCGGGTTATAGAGATACGAATTTGCTAACATAACAAACAACAAACAATAAATAACCAAAAACATCACTTAACATATAATCCCCATAGTATTTAACAAATAAACATAGCATAATAAAACATACTCTTACAACATAAATAAGATACCTTTGGGGAAGCATATTAATTTGTATATGTATGAGTTTGAGCATAATTAATGTTGATCCTACTAATTGACTTAAGTAAGAAAATCTTCCTTTGGGCCGATTTTCCTAGTTCAATTGTCTTAATGATCAATTCACAAATAACTATCTCGTGTCTAAGATTAACTATGTCAAACATTAACCTTCCTTTGGGCCGATCAAAGTTTACATTATTGTCAATCAAAGACTTGTCAAAACTCTAAAATAATTAATTCAGCAATAGGGATCACTTTGGCGATATATTGAATCATTAATTATTTATCCAAGTTCGGACAACTTAAAACATGCTAATTATTTAAAAAAAAATACTATACTACCTATTCACTTAATGTCCAAACTTTGCAGTCTTTATATAAATTTTATAATACTAAATTTATATCTTAAATTATTATACTATAATATAATACTTAATATATATATATATATATATATATTAATATATATTAATATACGCATTAATGAGTATATTCCGTTTCCGCACAACTATTACACGTCTTTACAGTTAGTATGAATAACTTAAATCACATTCTTCCTCTCACGGTAGTAACAGCGCACATAGCTCACGTAACAACGGTTAATGCACAGAATGGATTAGTTTTTTTTTTTAAAATTTTTATAATCATACTAAACTTCTCTTTACCGTTACAGCTATTAACTTTATTAAACTTCAAAAGATATATTTTTGCAGTAACTAATATATATATATATATATATATACAAATATAAATATAATCTAATATATATATATATATACAAGTAACTTTTAATTTGTTTAACTTTTGCCGTATACCTCGTCCGTGACTAACACAGGCATGGAAGGAGACGTGTAATTCTATTCTAATTTGAATAAATTACCCACAATCTTATCTTAATTGAGTATATGAGACTAGCATCTTCACTCAGGCACATATAACAGAATATCATTAAATTCCATAAGCAATTCGTGGTATTACACCAAAAAAAATAATATATGCAAATGGTTATTAAGTTATATAGCAATGGCCAATTCTTTAATTTGCATTCAAAATCATTAATTTTGTGGCATTTTCTTCTTCATAGATTTTGAAACTCAAAACTTTACGCATACTTTTATTTCCCTTTTAAATTCATAATCTGAAAAACTAAGAATTTAACTTCATGGTGGCTCTGATCCCACTTGTAAGAAATACTTTACGGATTTCTTACTTAACTTATTGAACCATGAAATTAAATCATCATGTAATAATGCGGAAGAAATAACTTACAGGATGTAGACATTCCTTGATCTTCAGATTCCGAACTTGAAACAGATGATCCGCGATCCTTTGCTAGGTTATGAATCTTCGAAGAGATGGCAACTAAAACACAATTTTGTAATTGATTCGAAGGAAGAATCAATTCATTTTCCTTAAAGGATTTTTCTCTCTGTATTTGATCTCTTGTCTTTTAAGAATGAGAAACTCATTCTTATATAGAACTGAAATGAGAAAAACGATTCAACTCTTTTATCCGTCTATAACTTCCAGACAGTTACTTAATGAAGACCAGTCCTTATTAGATTGCCACCCTTAGGGACCATAACCCGGTATTATTTTGTTTTACAAAATAACCCCAAAACTTTACGTTTTGCTTAAGTTGTTTATTTCCGAATCCAATCCTTCACAGGTATTCAGAATTAAACCTGGTATCTATACAATTACCTCCATGATACATATTTTATCTACTAGTCCATTTTTTTATGATTACTTTTATTTGACTAATATTAACGATAGTTCGATACATCGATAAAACATGTGACGGTCCAACTTAATAGAGAAATTCCAACAAAACAACCTTCAAAGTAATCATTTTTTCGTTAATCCACAAGGTATATTATATCCTCTCATATTTGGTTTTATGTTTTCCCTTAATTGTCGTGGTTTTCTAGATTTATTTATAACACAAACAGAGACTTCATATTCTGAACATGCTAACCGTGATCTGCTTTATCGCTAAGCCATGTCCATTAAACTCTACGCTCTAAAATACAACAACACTTAACATATGGTTCCCCTTCCTCCGGGGTACAAACCTATCAGATTTCATTGGGTTTATAAGATCAAATAAAACTCCGATTCAACCATTGAGCGAAATAAAGGTCGTTTGGTGGCTAAAACCTACACCCAGGTTGAACGTATTGCTATCATGAGATTTTTTTCTCCAACTGCTAAACTCACCACTCTTTGATATTTGTTGACTGTTGCAGCCTCAAGAAATTGGTATACTCATCAACTTGATTTACATAATGCATTATTCATGAAAATTTATATGAGGAGTTATATATGTCTCCACCTTATGGTCTCCGTCGACAAGGGAGAATTTGGTATATTCGGCTTTGGGGAGTCTTTCTACGGTTTAAAACAAGCATCTCGAAATTGGTATTCTTCCTTTTTAGTTGCTGTCAAAACCGCAGGTTACATACAGTCAAAAGCGGATTACTCACTTTTTACTAAATCTTAAAGTTACAAGTTCTTATTCTCATCTATGTTGATAATATCACATTGACTGTAAATAACTTGCATGAAATCAAATTGCTAAGGAATCATCTACTCCACCATTGTCACTTAAAAATTATGACGATTTAAAGTATTTTTAGGTATTAAATTTTCTCGATCAAAAAGAGTAATCTTTATGATATTGTGTATTTGGTGCATGCTTATCATGAATAAAACTATTAAATTTCTAATGGAGCATAACTTTAAATTAACCGATGAAGATGGTGGGATACTTCATGATTTGACTAGATATTGGAGACTAGTTTGCATGTTAATTTATTTGACATTATGATATTGTGTATTTGGTGCATACACTGAGTCAATTTATAAGATCACCTAGGAAACCACACTGGAAAACATCGTTAAGATCCCTCTATTACATCAGGAATTCATTAGGTCATGGTCTCTTCTTTCTATCAAAAAATAATCTAATACTCAGTACCTTTTGATATTCATATTGGGCTGGATGTTGTATGTCAAGATAGTCTATTTATGGTTACTGTATTTTCTTGGCTCATCAGTCATATCGTGGAAATTAAAGAAATAGATTAATTTTTCATGATCATTTGCAGAAGGAGAGTATAAATCAATGATGAATACTTGTTTGGAATTAACTTTGTTGAGATACATACTTAAATATTTGAAGGCCGACTTAGATAACCGATATTATTATTGAGATTGTTATTTCTAAGTTATAGGATATTCATGAGAGCACTAGAAAGAATCTTAAGGAAGCTACCTAGAAGTGCAAAAATGTTACTTACAAACGACACTGGTTGGTCAAGTTTGAGATAGATTATTCTATTTGGGCTGTTCTATGATATAATAAGCTTGCATCTAGGAAGGTTGGTCCATATGAGATCGTGAAGAAGATCAATCTAAATGCGTACATGTTGAAGCTACCAAGTCATATGAAAATCCAAGATGTCTTTAATGTGAAGCATCTGGTGCCCTTTGTTGAGCTTGTTGATGATGATATATATTCGAGGGTGAATTCTTTTCAATCAGGAGAGAATGGTGTAGTTGAAAAAGCCCACAATTATCTTGCACTAGTAGACAAATGCAAACAGGCATTGTTAAACGCTCGAGAAGCATAATTGGGAGAAATTAGTACTCAAACTGACTGTCTCGATGAGCCCAATAATTTTGAAAAGCGTAAAGGAGGCTGAAAGCCCGATCACAATGTTCGGGCCCTGAATTCCACTGTTTAGGGGCCCAAGCTCTTATTTTTGGGTTTTTTAATATTTTAGTTAGATTAGGAAAGTATTTTAGAAAATCAATTTGGATTGCATCCAGATTTGGTAGGATTATGTTTAAATATGTTTAATTTATTCCATAATGTCTGATTAAGGTTTCAGATGTTCCCTATATAAGATGTCTTCTGCCCTAAGCTTAAAACACATGTTATTGAATAATATATTTTTCTTACTGAAATTTCAGTATTATTATTCTCTGTGGAGAATTTCATCTATAATTTTTCTTGTTGATAGTCCACTGCATTAGTGAGTAAATGGCACATTAATTGAATAAATGAATAAAAATATAAATGTAACATATTTACATGAATAAAATGGTTGTTATTAACAAAACCAAACCCAATTTCCTATATTTGAGACATCGAAGAGGGTGCACCTCATAATTGTAAAAAATAAACTCACATTCACCGACCCCGACCGGATTACAAATTGGATAATGCGGTTAAACTTTGATCTGTTCGTGATCTTCAACTCCAACATTTTTATTCAATTTATTATCTTTGCATTATATTTATAGCAGTGTATACTTTCACTGACCTTTACAAAATCATTTTTACCATTAAACATTTACATATAAACTTGAAGGATATCCATAAGCTCATCATAAATGGTCTTCCTAACATGTTGTCACTCATCATTTTTGGTCGTACAAGCCATATGAAATTGACTAATACTCATAATGTTCATTCGGGTTTAACATCGTTAATCGTAGTTATAAAAATTCTATAGTAAACTGTAAATTATTCTATGTAATCATTTGTATCATGCAACAGTAGTTTGGAATCAATATTGGAGCTTGTTTCTTCATGTATTAGAGGTTTGCTACGACTAGATAGCAAAAAAATCGTAAAAATTTTAACTACTGAAGGTTTCTCAAGAAGATATATATACCCACTAGCTTATGTTGGTATTTTGAATGAATGGGCATAGAGTTATGCTCCCTCTACGTACTTTGACCGACAACGTTTTAAAAATCTTACCTAGAAAAGGTTCACCTGCTTTTTCTGAATCTAGCATGTGTTCAAAATGTGAGTTATCTTGTTGAGTTGATGATGCAACATATAATTTGCGTTTCACTGGTTGATAACACATTTTGTTTATTTATTCAAAGACTTGAGAAGGGTAGATGTTTATGGCTATATTATCTTAAATTATTTCTTGTAAATATGTTATATGCGCCCTTTGTCGTTAGTTTTCATGACAACGAGAACAAATTTATCCAATTTTTATTTTAAAATCTCTATCGTCATCGGACTTGTATGCTTTATAATATATATATAAGATTCCAATGATCATCCAAATATTCTGAAGGTATCGATATGATTTTTGTTGAAAACTTGTGAATCTTGTACAAACACGGCAAATTGTGCGTAGATTGTATCACACAAGTGCAAATTCTATCCCTTACTTCAATATCTTTTAACACCATCTAATTTGACAATAGTATCTAAAAAACTGTTCGAGATGTTATCTCTGAGTTTTTCGGAAATTATCTCTCTAAATTTATGTTGTGTTATAAGATGTATCTTTCGAACAATGAGTTAATTGATGCGTGTTGTATTTCAACTAAACAATACACTTCACCCCTAAACAATTCAAAGTTAAATTTACTTGTATCAAGAATAAACTTTAGGATAGAATGAGCGCTCTCCGCCCAGTTAGTGGTCGAGTTTACGAACTATATGAACTTTTATGTTTTCACGTCATAAACTTATCGAATGTAAGAAATTAACCAAGATATTTCAGTGTATTCAATTGCTTAAAGATAATCTTTTAACTCACGTGACATCTCATTCTGATTATTCTTGAAATCATGATTGGTTTTTAACATAGGCGGAGCCACGGTGGGGTCCGTGGGTTCCTAGGAACCCACGGATTTATCTATATATTTTAAATAAGCTAGTAAATTACTATAATTTATCTCATCCCAGTGGTAAAAGCTGAGGTAGGAACCCACAAGGTCGTGGGTTCAAACCTCAGCAGTCTCTTATTTTTAACATTCACAATTTTAACACGCAACAATTTTTTATTATATATATTCATTTTTTATTCTATATTAGGTTCAAGAAATATAATTTTTTATTATATATATTCATTTCTTATTCTATACTCAGGTTCATATATTCATTTCTTATTCTATATTAGGTTCAAGAAATATAATTTTTTATTATATATATTCATTTCTTATTCTATACTCAGGTTCAAGTATTTAAGGTAATTTATATGTATTTACAATTTTTTATTCAATATTTATATTGACATCAAAATTACAAACCGGTTTATTATTCTATATTTAGATGATTTGTGTGTCCAATTATGGATTCTATCAAATATATAATTAACTACGGATTCGAATCATAGCTATTTCATAAAATATTTATAAAATTGTAGGATTTTTTGCGTGTGATCTTTAAATTTCAAAATCCTATATACTAGTGCATTAAAATTACAAAAGGATTTCTTATTCAATTTTTAAAACACAAGAATTTTTTTAATGATAATCGATGTGTCGAATTATGGATTCTATCAAATATATAATTGACTACGGATTCGAATCATAACTATTTCATTAAACATTTATAAAACCGTACCATTTCTTCTGTGTGATCTTTAAATTTCAAAGTCCTATATACTAGTGAAGATATTTTAAATCATAGTCTTTAAATTTCAAATTTCAAAGATAATTTAAATTTCAAAACCACAAAATGTTAAAATTTCAGGCGAAGAAAGAAAAACATAATTAAGCACGAACCTAAGTGAGTTAATAAGTATAAATAACGTTAACTTATATGATTGTATATTTGCCTTTGAAAATTTCAGGGATGGCTTTAAAACCTTTCCTTTTTTGCCTTTAACAAGAACCTAATTTTAACATTGACTATATCATAGATTTGTCTTCTCTCGACTCCTACAGATCTCAACACAATCAAAGACGTGTTAAGATACACACACAATACATGAAGATAAGTAAAAAAAGACTAAGATGAAAAGACCTAAATATGAGGCAGCATCGTCAATCCCGATAACTTTGGTGTGCTCATGATTATAAATTGGTAAAATACTAAAGAAAATAACCAATACATAATGGATTCATGAATACAAAAAACACTAGTTAACCAAACAACCAAAAAAAATCATACATAGTACATAAAAACCTAAAAAATTATATTTCTGCTATTTCATTTGTGGACAATAACCAGGACCCCATAGGGATCAAATCCTGGCTACGCCACTGGTTTTTAAGTATGCTATCTTATTCCATAATCTTATGAAGGCATCGAAAACATTTTTATTCTTTGTATACTTTTCGTATTTGTAAGAATGTTCCCATTAATGTATCATTGACATAATATGTGCATTATTTTTAGTTACACTTGTTAAATAGAATTTATAAATGCCAAGTCTATTTCCATCAAGACCATGGACGGTTCTTCAATGTCGTTACTTACAATCAACAATTGTAAACAATTCAATACCCACTTGATATTGTTAACTTTCTCCACGAACATAAACGCAAATCCGACGTAAAAATTCAAACCGGTCGAGGTTGCTCTAAATATCTCAAACAACAACATCTCGGACCTTATTATCTTGTAGATATTATCCATTATTATCACTTTTGATTTTTTTTGTAATAAATCCACACTAATCGGGTATGGAAATAAAATATGAGTAATGATATAACTTTGATCTTGGCTAGATATATACTACTGAAAAATATTTAAACATTTTGAGCTCGCCAATCAAGTATTGCAACTGTGACCAACCGAATTTCTCTAACATCCGGTGTTTTGTCCAACGTTGTATACAATGTGCATGAATGACACATTTTGATCGTTTAATTTTTTCACTTCGCTCATAATTTCTTGAAGGTGAATTCTCGTGAAGATAAAATGTTTTACAAATTCCAATATTTTTTTTGAAAAAGTATCCAACGTATGAATGACCTTCTAAATGTTTATAAATTTGATGGTTGTAAATCCCGCATATAACCTTTAAAAGAAATTCACGTGGAATGACCATAGTTCCCTTAAACTCGAAAAGACATCCACATATTTTTATACAGTTTACTTTCTCTTAAGATCCTTTATGCCTACCAACCGATTATACCATCTAAATCTATCGCATTAAAAAAATATTCAAAATATTATTTTTACTATCACTCGTGTTTTTTCCTAATCATCTTAATCTACTCAAACAATCTATTATGCGTATAATATTATGTTGTAAAAAAACACATCACTAAAATTCATAAG
The DNA here is from genome assembly GCA_036936605.1 of Limnanthes douglasii subsp. nivea. NCBI lineage: Eukaryota > Viridiplantae > Streptophyta > Magnoliopsida > Brassicales > Limnanthaceae > Limnanthes > Limnanthes douglasii. The sequence continues at coordinate 289,836,673 of JAUPFV010000005.1, forward strand.
GCAATACTTTGCATCTTTTTTATTATTTTTCTCATACAATTCCAAATTACATAAATAAAAATAAATAAATAAAAATATCAACGTGAAAGAAAAGATCGATTATGTATTAAAGTAGCATTGCTGGTATACTACCATTGGGAAGACAATATACAGGAGGTTATATATATACCGCACCGTTGCTGCCAGCCTTATCGTCCGACAATGCAGCGTGAGGTTGTTGTCTTGATTTAACAAGTATTTAAAAGAAAAATTGAAACTGAATTTAAGTTTTATCTCATTTTATGGTTTTTTTTGTTTTTTCACATATTTTTATCTTTTTATATTTATTTATTATTTTTAATCTTGTTATTTTTCATCGTTTTATCATAATTAAAGTTGAAAATATATTATTTGGTTGTTTTTCTTCAATAACCAAAACATGATTTTAAAAAAGGTTGAGTTTTATAGCATTAGTGATAAAGTTATTTTAAATGTTAATAAATAAATTTAGTGGTATTTTTCGTAAATAATAACACTTAATTAAATAAAATGATAATATATTACATGGAGATTTTTTTTTTATTTTTTTGCTAAAATCGAATATAATCTAAAAGGCCCAAGTTGGGCTAAAGAGAAATACAAAGTATAAAAAAGGTGCCCTTTAGAAATCAAAAGACCCTTGTAAACAAAGCAGAATCCCTAAAATTAAGCAAACAGGCAAAGCATCCATTAATACAGGATTTCTTCTCAAAATCAGACTTGGGCTCTTCTCTGTTGAGGTCCCTTTCAAGGTAAGTTTTACAGATCTTTCTCCAATTGCACCAGTGAGTTTTTGACTGATTTTGTTTTGATCCCCAAATAAAGTTGTTGAAGAGCTTTTCGATTTTATCAATGGTGTTTTTGGTGAGAGTATTACTCTGCATCCAGTAGGAGGGAAGAGCCATAAGAACATAATTGATGAGGCTGAGTCTCCCAGCAAAAGAAAGGTTCTTTCCTTCCTAGTCTCTAATTATGTTTCTAATATTGTTAATCAAAATTTCATAATTAATGTTCCAATTGTTATTGTTAAGAGTAACCCCCAAGTAGGAGAAAGGAAGATTATCAATAGTATAGCCAGTACTGTCAGTCAGGGTCTTGATCTTGTTGTTGTGAAGGTTGATAGATGTAATGATGGTAGTTTTGTCCTTGTTAATTGTTTTCCCTGAAGATTCCTCATAATCCTACAATAGTATAAGGAGACCCATTAATAAATATGAGTATATCATCTGTAAAAGCTAAAGATGGTATATAAAACTTACTTCTGGTCTTATATTGAATGTGTTTATTATTGAAATATAGCATGTTAAGACCTCTGATAAAGGTTTCTTTAGCAATAATAAAGAGGTAAAGAGCAAGGGATCTCTTTGTCTCAAACCTCTTTTAGTGCTGAAGTAACCAGTGGCTTTGCCATTAATGAGGATGGAGTTTTTACAATGAGTTATAATGTTATTGATTAATCTGATAAAATTAGTGTTAAAACCAAATGTGGAAAGGACTTTGCCAAGAAAGCTAAATAAATCTGTCAAAAGCTTTGGCCAAGTCTACTTTAATAACTATGTTTCCATCTTTGGTTTTCTTGTTCAGATCGTAAATCAGCTCATTGGCCAAGAGTATATTATCATGAATTGATCTTTTGGTAACATACGCGCCCTGACTTTTTGAAAACAATTTGGGCATAGTTATATCCATTCTGTTGCAGATAATTTTAGAAATAATTTTCTTGAAAGTGGAACAAAGGCTTATAGGCCTAAATTGCTTCCAATTAGAGGGATTTTGAATCTTGGGAATGAGAACAAGACCTATGACTAGAGCCCCTTGAGGAAGAGGATAGCCATTGAAGAAGGAGATGATAGATTCCAAGCGATCAGCCTTGATGATGCTCCAACAATGGGTGAAGAAGATGGAGTTGAAGCCATCCATGCCTGATACATTGGTGGGACATAGACCTTTGATTTCTTTGAAGATTTCCACTTCAGTTGGCTTGCTTAAAAGGTAAGAGTTATCGTGTTGAGTGATTATATTAGGTATTGAATCAAAAAGATAACTGTTAAGATGATTAGTTTCTGATTCAAAATTAGAGTAGGGGTTTTCAGTTAGGATATTTTGAAAGTAAGAAATAGCAGAGTTGCATATTTGATCTTCATTTGTGATCCAGTTGGGGCCTTATTTGATTTTGGTGATGCATTTTTTCCTGATTCTTTTCTTAATGAAATTGTGGTAGGTTTTGGTATGGCGGTCATTGTCTTTGATCCAAGTTGAGTATGTTTTTTGATGTCAGAAGCTTTCCTCCTGATTCAAAGCTTTTATAAGGTGAGCATGAGCTTTAGAAATTTTGTTTTTATTGATATTGTTATTGTTTTCCAAAAGTTTTTCTTTATATATATGATGACCTCTTTCTCAGCTTCTTTAACCAGGTTGAAGACGTTTCCGAAGACAGATTTGTTTTATCCTTTAAGGGGATCTTACAGGCGCTTCAATTGTTAATGGGAGGTCCCTGCATATTGATCATCCAGTTAGCAGATACAAAAGGTAAACAATCATCATTAAGACACCACATATTTAAGAATTTAAATCAAGATTTTTTGTAGGTGTTTCTGTTAGAGATGGAGATGAGGATGGGCATGTGGTCTGAGAAAGTTCTGGAGAGGTGATGAACAAGGGTGTTGTTAAAGAGGCCAGTCCATTCAGAGTTGTACATAACACAATCAAGGCGCTTCCACTTGGTTTTATTGGTCTAGGTAAATCTTTTTCCCATGTAACCCGCATCTTCAAGATTACAGTTGTTGATAGCTCTGTTGAAGTCATCTAAATTGTTGGTGTAGAAGTTGTTGCAACCTTTTTGTTTAGTGGAGTTGAGGATGGTATTAAAGTCTCCAAGAACCATCCAAGCCTTGACAGAGTCAGCAATATCACTTGGAGTTTGCCACAATGCTAATCTACTACTTCTCTGATATTTGGCATAAATAACAGTGAGGGTGATGGTGTTGTTGGAGTTGAGTAAAGAAATTTCAGCACTGAGGAGCTGGGGGTGATCAGAGGTGATAGTGATGTTGAACCAATCAGACCAGAGGAGCCAGATTTTGCTGTTGCAGTTGAAGGAGAAAAGATTGAAACCCAGGTAAGGAGCAATAGTAGAAATGTGAGATGAAGTAACCATTGGTTCTTGAATGCAGACAATACTAATCTTTTTGGTGGTGATAATATTCGTAAGCCTCATTTGAGAAGCTTTGTTGGATATCCCATGGATGTTCCATTTATGAATGTTGATCATATTCAGGTGAATTGCTGGTTTGTTTTTTGTCCCCAAACATGGGCTTATATATTCTTTTCTCATTTATGTTTCTATTTTTGAATTTTGCAACCTTAAGTATTTTGCTGAGAAGAGCTTCGAAGCTGAGATTAGTGTCTTTTATCTTCAAGATTGGTGTTGAAGGCAGACTTCCAAAGTTGAGGCGGTTAGGTATGTAAGTGTCTTTTTCTAACAAATTCTGGTCATGGTCTTGTGTTTCGTTGTATTCATCCTCAAGGTCTATAATTGCTTCTATTATATCAGTGCTCTTAGGAGTGTTGATATGAGCAACAGTGTTAACATATACTTTTCCTTTGTCTCCATTAGAATTAGGAGATTTAGAGTTGGAGATGATGGTTTTGATGTTGTTCTCTTCATTCATCTCTTTCTCTTTCTTATAATCTTCAGTCTTTTTCTCCTTTTCCTTGTTAATTTGTATATATATTTTGAATTGCAGCTTAGGTTTGCTCTGAATTTCATTGTTGTTCTGTTTTTCTAATACTATTTCCTCAAGGTTCCTTGAAGATATCCTACATGAAGAAGCTGCATGGCCAATATGGTAACATTGATTGCAGTTGAAGAGTTGAAAGATAGTCCGAGGGGGATTTTGTGATAGAGAAATACTTTAGAGTCAAATTTAGAGAGAGAAAGTGTTAAAGTAGTAGAGAGAGAAAGTCGTACTTATTCATCTTGAAATTCGTGAAGCGTGTGAGGTCCTTTTATAGTACAATTGTGGACCCCACACGCTTTAATTCGGGTTAATTACATCTTTTGGTCCCTACTCTAAAATTCTTTCCTATTTTGGCTACATCTTTACAATTAACGCACTTTGGCCCATCTACATTCATTTCTATGCATTTTGGCCCTTTAACATTTATTTCTATGCATTTTGGCCCTTATACATTTATTTCTATGCATTTTGGCCCTTATACATTTATTCTCCTTATCAGTAGCCCCCCAGTCTTAGTAAAAATTTGTTTTGCTAAGACTGAATAATTCTTCTGATCGGCCAAAATCTCTTCGAGCTTCACAGGTCCCTTAGGCATAAAAGTCGCTTCTTCGAAAGATTGTCTCTTCGAACTTCATAAGTCCCTCAGGCATAAAAGTCGCTTCTTCGAAAGATTGTCTCTTCGAACTTCATAAGTCCCTCAGGCATAAAAGTGAATTACTTAAAAATCTCCTCGAATATCTACCAAGACCCCTTCGAGTTTCTGCTGTACCAAGTAGCCCCCCAATCCTTGCAACATTTTAAGCAAAATGTTCGTCGGTCAATTATATACTTAGGCGAAAAATGGTGCTAGGATTGATGATGTCACTGCACAGATTCCAACGTCATCATGTGTTTGAAGAAACGGTACGTATTCTTTTGTCAGAAAACCCTTCCGCTTCCCATGACAACCTCTGACACAAGACTCATCATCTTCTACTTTAGCTAGGCTGTCATACATTGCTCACCTATAAGGACCATCATACCCCTAGGCAAACAATACAAAAATGTCCCCAGGCTCCTGTCACCAAAGAGGCCCACTAATCTTCTATAAATACCATCCTCTTTCTTCATTAATGTAACTTCTGTTCAATCATTTCTAGAGAGATAAAGCTGGCGCATAAAGCTCGTCGAATTCCTGATTGGCTGTTGATTAGTAAACGGTTCGAGGAGAGGGTTGCCGCTGGTGAAGACGTAAGGCCTCACCCCCCGCCATTGACTACAACATTCTTCGGTCCTTGGCCTCCTTCGAACAATTCGACCGCCATTATACCTCGTGAGGTAGCTCGTCAAAGCTTACTCAGCGAAAACAACCCTCCGAAAGAAATGGGGAAAGAAAAGTCTCATAAGCACTCGTCAAGTTCGAAGAGGAAAAAGTCCCATAGGGATAGAAAAAATTCTCACGAGCGAAAACGGGCCAGGGGGGCTTCCCTAACCATTCGAGAACCTATTGTCTCAACCAATGTTGAAGATCGCCCCCAAAGATCTCCAAGCCCGCGAAGGACTTCGAGGAGTCCTCCTCGGAACTCAGTTAGTCCTCATCGAAGGCAAAACTTGGAGCGCAATGTCGAAAGTCCCCCTCGTAGGCAAAACCTAGAACACAATACTGGAAGTCCTCCTCAAAGGCAAAACTTGGAACAAAGTACTGAAAGTCCTCCTCGAAGGCAAGACTTGCAACATAGTACCGAAAGCCCTCCTCGAAGACAGGGAACGGAAGTGTCTAGTCTGCCCTCCACACCATCCATGACCATCCATGGTACGCAATTCTCACCTTCAAGAACACTTATCACCGAGGAGGATATGCGGATTAGGCATGAAGAAACATTAGATCCCATAGTTATGAAACCTTTCAACAAGTTCCTCGGCCAGAAACAACCCATTACCTCCTTGTCAGTCCCTGCAAATGGTGGTACTTCCTCTTCGGCAATATCCGAGGAACAAGCTCGTCGGATTGCGCCAAAATCGAAGGGAGATGTGACTTTGCCCTTGGAGTTAGACAATATTGCCGGCAATAATATCAGAGGCATTGAGAACAAGCATATGATGGCCCTTGCCAATATCAAGTATAAGTACTTTTCGGAGGCTGAAGAGACAATGCTTAGGGCTCGATGGGGCATTCCTTCTTACATTAATATCAGATTTCCCTCCGAAGGAGAGACGCCCTTATCTGTGAGGGATCACGAGGTGGTGGTCTATACAGAAATCATGAATTGGGGGCTAAGATATCCCTTAGACCCCTTCTTTATTGAATACCTCTCAAAAATAGATCTCTGTCCCTCACAAGTTGGGCCCAACATGTGGTTCACATTGATGGCTTGCATAATGGCCTCAAGGCTTTCAGGCCAAGAGTTTTTGCTGGAACAAATAATTGGTTTAGCTGGTCTTGCTCGAAACCCTTACTTCCCCTTCTACTCAATGACATTCAACCGGGGGCAAAAAGTATTAAAGGATCTCTTGGAAACAGACAAAAAATGGAGGCAACAGTTCCTTTTCTTCTCTGGATGTTGGGAGACCGGCTCCCAAGCCACCCCTTCGAATCCACATAAGCTCTCCTTGAAATGGACCATGAAATGTAAGTGCTCCTCGAATCTTTATACGCCCTCGAATGCTTAATTTTTCTGTACATTTCTCTAAGTTAATTACTTCTTCGAATCTCATAGTTGCGTCGAAAAATTGTCACCCTTGAAGACACATGTGTCTTCGAACAGCATTTTTAGTATAACCATTTTTCTCCTTTGTTATTTGATTCAGCTATGACCGGAGTATCCAAACCCTACACCGACTATGTCGAAGGAGCTACCACTGTTTTCACTAACCTTCGCCTGTGGGCAAAAGAACAGTGGGATAATCGTTTTCGTCGGTGCTTTGTCGATGAGAACTTGGCCAGAAGTCGACTTTGGAGACTCAATCCTCTGGATCGTATAAGTATGAGGGGCCTAATGACTCCACCTTCTGAACGAGAAGTGCTAGAGCGATGCAGCAAGCAGGATGTGACAATCTATCTACCCAAACGCTCCCGCTCGCAAAGTCACCTGGATGAATCTCCAGAAGATGAAGCCACACCGCCTCAACCAACAAATCCCAAACCAATCGCAATGACTCAAAAATCAAGCTCTTCGAAGAACATAGGGGCCTCGAACTCCAGTAATCTTCGAACAACTGAAGCCCGTCGAACAGATGAAACCCCTCGATCCAATGCTTCAACAATATCTACTCCTTCATCTGCTGCTACTATCCTTCCACCCAAGAAAGACGACAAGAAAAAGGATTTGAAGGGAAAGGGCATTCTGCTTGAGCCCATCGAAGAGCAATCTGAGGGAGGAGAAACTCCTGATAACAACGAAGGTACTAACTTCGACGTAGAAGTTCAAGATGGCGCAGTTGATACTGAAAACAGGGGTGGCCTATCACCCAAGGAAGCCTCCTACCAAGCTCTGCACTCTCCTCTAACTGAAGCGTCTCAACCAGCCTCCTTCGAAGGCAGTCCAAGGCTGGCTCCTGTCCATGCCCCTCGAACAAATCCCCCTTTACTCGTTCACCCTGATGTGGCCTGTGGCAATTTTTCTGAGTTTGATTCTGCGGATCTAGGGTCTCCGTCGAGCTCCTTCGAGGTCCCTTTAGATGACGAGTTTTCAATGAGTCTGCGAAGGCTGCTGCACACGTCAGTTAATCGAGGAAAAAAGATGCGCCATCTCGAGAAACGCAAGAATCACTACAAGTTTAAAGCATCAGTTGCTGCCGCTAAGCTCGAAGAAGCCAAGAAGGAGCATGCAGTTGTCGAAGGCCAAGCGGATGCCTTGTATGAGCGTCTTTCTGCTGCTGAGCATTATATAACAGTGATAGAACATTGCTGCCAGGAAGAGAGAGACTTATACAAGAAAAAGACTGACACCCAAGAGCTGTTGATCTCTGAGTACAAGGCAGGGCATCGCAAGGCATGTGATGCCTTCGAGCAATGCAGTGAGGGTTTTAAAAAGGTTGTTGAGGAGCGCGACGATCTAAAGAGAAAGATCAGAAGTTTCCCAGCAGAGATCAAAGAGGCGAAGGAACAAGGTGCAGATGCCTATGCCGCCAAGTGTTCGAAGACTTTACAAGCTCGAGATGCTGCCACTCGAGCTGGCTTATTGACTCAAATATACGCCGACCACCCTGAATACGAACTGGGTCCCTTCTGGAAGCTTGTCCCCCCAGAACTTCGTCCACCCCAAATAGTTCTCAGTGAGAGCGACAACTCAGAGAATGAAGGGAGTGATAATTCGAGAAACGCCGACTAAGGGAAAGGGTCGTAAGTAGTTTTTTTGTATGGCCTAAAAGGCCTCTATTTTTTGTAATGGTTGGAAGCTGTTTGTGCTGTTTCAACAAGTATTTGAAGTTTTAATTCATCAATGTACTGTTCTTCGAATTATTATTGCACTAATCCTTCGAACAATGAACACTTGGGTAAATTCACAAATTCGTACGGCCTTTGATAGAATTTTAACTTAGATAGATTTAGTAGGTGTCATATTTATCCTTCGACAAATTTACACTTAGAAAGATTCAACAGGTTTTATACTTGTACTAAGGCCGTCGAACAATTATAACGCAGACATATTTGAAAAATATATGAATCAACTAGGCCTTCGAATTATTACTTGGTTCCTCCAAAAATTTATTACTTGGGCATATTGGAATCAACTAGGCCTCCGAATTTCAACTTATGTGGCCTTCGAATATATGAATCAGGCCTTCGAATTGGGCCTTCGAATTTCAACCCACTTGGGCTTCGAAAAATTATTACTTGGGTATATTCACCAAGTTTTATATTTGCAACTAGGCCTTCGAACTCCAACTTATGTGGCCTTCGAATATATGAATCAGGCCTTCGAATTGGGCCTTCGAATTTCAACCCACTTGGGCTTCGAAAAATTATTACTTGGGTATATTCACCAAGTTTTATATTTGCAACTAGGCCTTCGAATATATTCACCAAGTTTAGTTGTGGGTTCTTTTGTCCTAACATTTGACTTAAGTTTGCTCGATACATTACTGGGGGTGGCTTCGAGGCACACCTCATAATGATCTAAAAACATGGCTCAACTTAATGTGACCCTAAAAACAATTTGACAGTCCCAAATCATCGAGGCACATCGTCATGTGACCCGAAGAATAGTTTGAAAGTCCCCAATCATCGTGGCATATCTGAATGTGAATGTGGTTCAGAAAAATTATTACTTGGGTATATTCACCAAGTTTTATATTTGCAACTAGGCCTTCGAATATATTCACCAAGTTTAGTTGTGGGTTCTTTTGTCCTAACATTTGACTTAAGTTTGCTCGATACATTACTGGGGGTGGCTTCGAGGCACACCTCATAATGATCTAAAAACATGGCTCAACTTAATGTGACCCTAAAAACAATTTGACAGTCCCAAATCATCGAGGCACATCGTCATGTGACCCGAAGAATAGTTTGAAAGTCCCCAATCATCGTGGCATATCTGAATGTGAATGTGGTTCAGAAAATAGGTCGAAGGACAACAATTCGAGGCACATGTTAATGTGACCCAAAAAGAATAGTGTGAGGGACAACGTTTCGAGGCACATGTTAATGTGACTCAAAAAATAGTGTGAGGGACAACATTTCGAGGCACATGTTAATGTGACTTCAAAAAATAGTGTGAGGGACAACATTTCGAGGCACATGTTAATGTGACTCAAAAAATAGTTAAAGGCAAAGAAACATTGTATTTAATGGGATCACTGAAACACCTCATTAAAACCTTCCTGTGCCTAGCAGGGTAGGAAAGAGTGTGTCCTCACCAAAAGTTTTCTCGAGGTGTACAAAGAAAATAAAAAGAAATAAAATATTCTATCTGAGCTCTGCTAATCGAGGTACAATTTTAAATGCTCAATATTCCAATGTAAACGGAGATATCGTCCATCTTTATCTTTTAGCCTATATGTGCCTGGTTTAATTTTGTCGATGATCTCATAGGGGCCTTCCCAATTAGGGCCTAGCTTCCCCAGACTCTTGTCCTTAGTATGTAAGAAAATCTTCCGTAGGACCTTGTCTCCCACCTGAAAGTCCCTATGGTTGACTTTGGATGCGTATCGACTCCTCATAAGAGTTTGATAATGAAGGGAAGTCAATTGCGCCCGCTGTCTCTTTTCTTCGACCAAGTCCAAAGCCAATGTTTTGTGCGCGTCATTCGTGTCTGCATCATAAGCTGCTATTCGATGTGAAGGGAAAATGATCTCTGAAGGAACCACGGCATCCATTCCATAAACTAAGGCAAAAGGAGACACAGCGGTGGCTGTTCGTGGGGTCGTTCGATATGCCCATAGCACTTCCTGTAAATAGTCGGGCCATTTCCCCGCCTTTCCTTCTAAGTTCTTCTTCAGCCCGTCGAGGATGGTGCGATTGGTTACTTCTACCTGGCCATTTGCCTGAGGATGAAATGGCGCCGAGAAACATTGTCGTATTCCCCTTGTCATACAAAAATTGTGAAATTCTTTGTTATCAAACTGTGGACCATTGTCCGTCGTAATCTGCAATGGCATACCAAAACGACAACAGATATTAGACAAAACAAATTTGATTACATCCTTGGCTTTCGTGCCCGCAAGTGGCTCAGCCTCTACCCATTTAGAAAAGTAGTCAACGGCTACAACTATCGTCTGTCTGCCACCTGAAGCCATAGGTAGAGGTCCAACCAAGTCAATGCCCCATCTGTCAAAAGGAACCGCCTCTGGGATGCTTTCCATCAGTGCTCCTGGCTTGTGGATTATATTAGCGTACCGCTGGCACGTGTCACAACGCTTGACCAAATCTTTTGCATCGGCTGAAATAGTTGGCCAGTAATAACCTGCCAAGAATACTCGGCGAATCAGAGCTTTATATCCACAATGAGCGGATCCTTCGCCATCGTGTAACTCGGAGAGGATAATTTGCGAGTCAGGTCCATTCAAGCACCTCAACAATGGCCGACTCAGAGACTTCTTATACAATGATCCGTCCAACAAAATGTAACCGTGAGACTTGAATCTTACTTTTCTGGCTTCATATTTGTCGGCGGGCAAGATATCATGAGCCAAAAAATCAATGATGACTGTTCTCCAATCAGGGGTAATCGCATGATTTTCCTCTGAGACATTCATCACTTGGTCCTTAGAGATAGAGATCGATGGGCATGTCTGGGTCAAAACCCAAGGATAACCTTCGGTCCGCGAAGCAGAAGCAAGAGAATCTGGGACGGCATTCATTTCCCGTCGGACATGCTCGAACTTGACGCCTTCGAATTTTGACGCCAAATCTTTCATTAGTTTCAAGTATTGTACCAGTGTTTCCTTCCTTGCCTCGGACTCCCCTGAAACCTGATTGATTACCAACTGAGAATCGCTGACCAACTTTACCCGTCGAGCCCCGCATATCTGAGCTAACCGCAAACCGGCTAAAGCTGCCTCGTACTCAGCCTCATTATTGGTGGCTGTGAAACCGAAACGGATGGCTTGGAACATGGCGACTCCTTGCGGGGATATTAACTGAACACCTGCCCCGCAGCCTGAGATGTTTGACCCCCCATCCGTTCGTACTACCCATTCTTCCTCAGCAACTATATCAGATACCTCCTGGTCGTCCCTGTCAGAGTGAAATTCAACTAGAAAATCCGCTAAAACCTGCGCTTTTATTGCTGTGCGAGGCTCAAACGTTATGTCAAAGTCTCCCAACTCAACAGACCATTTAGTCATTCTGCCAGAGACGTCTGGTCGCTGTAATAGACTTTTCAGGGGAAACGTCGTTCGGACCACAATCGGATGTGCTTGAAAATAAGGTCTCATCTTTCGCGCTGCTGTCACCAACGCCAACGCCACCTTCTCCAAAGTAAGATACCGCTTTTCGGCATCTAGCAAACTCTTGCTGACATAATAAATTGGCCTTAGGAGAGCATCAGCTTCTCGGAGGAGCACTGAACTGACCGCACACGCGGATACCGCTATATACACAATCAACGTCTCCCCCGCCAATGGTTTAGATAAAACTTCAGGAGAGGTTAGATACTCCTGAATTTGACGAAACGCCGTCGAACACTCTTCGGTCCAACAGAAGTGCTTCGCATTCCGTAAAACTTTAAAGAATGGGGCACATTTGTCCGATGAGCGGGAAATGAATCGATTGAGGGCAGCCAATCGCCCTGTCAGGATTTGTACCTCTTTAATGTTTCGAGGGGGGCTCATAGTGATCAACGCTCTTAATTGCTCCGGGTCCGCCTCAATACCTTTCTCACTGATCAAGTAGCCAAGAAATTTACCCGACCGTACCCCAAAAATGCACTTTTCTGGATTGAGTTTTAGGTTAACCCTACGCAAGTTGTGGAACGTCTCCGTGAGGTCGGTAAAATGGTCGTCGTCTTTCTCACTTTTCACCAACATGTCGTCGATATAAGCCTCCATATTCCTCCCAATCTGCTCCTCGAAGGTCTTATTAACCAGTCGCTGATAAGTTGCCCCCGCGTTTTTTAACCCAAAAGGCATGACCTTGTAGCAGTATAGACCTCGCCCAGTAATAAAAGAAGTACTCTCCTCATCGTTAGCAGCCAGTCGGATTTGATTGTATCCTGAGTAAGCATCCATGAAAGATAGCAACCGATTTCCGGAGGTCGAGTCCACTAACTGATCGATGCGCGGGACAGGAAAAGGATCCTTAGGACAAGCACGGTTTAAATCCGTGAAGTCGATACACATTCTCCACTTGCCATTCTTCTTCCTTACCAGCACCGGATTCGATGCCCATAGGGGAAAATGCGACTCGCGAATATGACCAATACTTAAAAGTCGTTCGACCTCCAACAAGATTGCTGAGGCCTTTTCCGGGGAGACAGGCCTCCTTTTCTGAACTATTGGTCGGACATCCGATCGCAAGGCGAGCTTGTGACATATAATCTCCGTCGGCACCCCCGTGACATCCTGTGCACACCAAGCAAACATATCGAGCCTGTCAGACAAAAAATTAATTAACTTTCCTCTAAATTCGGGGGAGAGATGAACCCCTATTTTCAGAACTTTCCCAGCCATGAACTCGTGTGTCGAAGAGTCCTCCTCCGGGACCTGAAATCCGGGGGCCTCCCTCGGATCATCACAAGGAATGACCTCGGAGGGTGGCCCCTTTAATTGCTATGCTGAGTCAGAGGGTCCCCCTCGAACTCCCTTAGACGACAAAGCGATTTGGTAGCATTCTCGTTCCATCTTCTGGCTGCTTCTGACCGTGCCAATGTTGTTCCCGATTACATATTTTAGGCATTGATGCACCGTGGAGATGACGCCGTGCATCCGTGACAGCCAAGAGCGACCTAGGATAGCATTGTATGAGGTGGGCGCGTCGACCACAATGAAAAGTACCTCTACCTCTTTTTTGAACGGTCCACGACCCAACTCCACCATACATTGAAATTCTCCCACGACAACCGCCGTAGCACCAGTGAAACCTACTATCATTCTGTCAGATCTTCGGATGACCGGTGGGTCAGAAATGCGGCGATAGGTACTCATAAACAAAATGTTCGCAGAGCTTCCTGTGTCGATAAGTATTTTCTGAACCTGATCCCCGGCGATGCCCGCCGCGATTACTACGGCGTCCTCATGAGGGCCTGCTACATTACGCATATCATCATCATCAAAACAAATAATAGGGAAAGGCGATCGATGCATTTGTGCGGAGACTCCAGCTTCGATCTGGGTGGTCAAATTCACCATGTGCCTCTTGCGCGAACTGTTCGAATTCCCTGCGATGGTGTCTCCACCAAAGATTGCTAAAGACTCAAAAAATGCACACAGACTATCCACTTTCCCCCTTGGGATTTCTTCTTCAACCAAGTTCACATTGTTCCTCCCAGCTTTCGGGTCCAAATATTCCTGCTCGATGTCAAAATCGTCAACCCCTTCGGAAATTACCATTGTTGTGTCAGTATTCTTTGAGACAGCTTTTACCACGGCATTCTTCTGGGAGTGCTTTTTGACATATTCCAACAGCATTCCATTTTCGATGAGAGCCTGCACCTCCTTTTTCAGGGCTATACAATCTTTGGTGTCGTGGCCCACATCTTCGTGATACTTGCAATATTTGTTAACGCTTCTGTTCTCCCTCGGTGTTTGTATAGGAAAGGGTTTCCTAAACGTGACCGAATTTTTGGCTTTGTCAAATATTGCAGCGACATTTTCCGTCAACTCCGCATAGTAGTCGGGCCGAGTCCATTTGTTTGACATGTATATTCCCCCCTGATTGTGATTCGATTGATTGCCATAATACTGCTGATTTGATTTTTGCCTTGGAGGATACTGACCCATGCTTTTAGCCTGAACGGTCAATCGAGGGCCCTGAGTACTTGGTTCAACCCGTTGAAGCTGATTGTGGTCCAATTGCTCTCCGGACCCTTTCTCTGAGGCTTGGGTTTCTTCCACCAAAATTCTCTTCTCAACTTGATCCAGCAATGCTCCAAAAGTCATCGCTTGGCTTTCTGCCACTGTGTCTTTCAATAACCCGGGGAGCAATCCCATTCTGAACGCTGCAAGTGCCACCGAGTCCTTACAGTATTCCATATCCGTTTTGGTTTTGACAAAACGATTGGTGTAATTTTTTAGGCTCTCCCCCACTTTTTGTCGACAGTATATTATGGTGTCCCCGTTGGCCCGAAACTTCTTGCTTCCCACGAAATGCTGTCTAAAAATGTTCCAAAACATGTCGAAGTTCTTAATGGATCCCTGAGGTAACCTGTTGTACCATTTGGACGCCACTCCCTTAAAAGTTTGAGAGAATGCTCTGCACAGGAGTTTATCATCGTCGTCAAAGTTTATCATGAAATTCTTAAATTGCTCAATATGATTGTCCGGATCTTGAGTTCCGTCGAATTTTTCAAGCTTCGAAATGTCAAAATGCTTTGGGAGATTCCCTACTAAGATCTCCGAAGACAAAGGAGAGGCTCTCCAATTGTGCCCTGTTCGATAAACGTTGGACCTCAGATTATCATTGTTTGAGAAGTACAAGCCCTCCTCGGAGGGCAAAGTGTATTGTTGCTGCCATTCCGAATTCCGAGGGCCTACATTATCCTTCCCTGGGCACTTCACCTGTTCATGAGAGCGATCATCTACTCGGTCGTGGCGACTCCTCTCCCGCGAGGATTTCCTCTCCGAACTCCTTCCCCTCCGAGCTCCATTTTGCCTTCGACCACGCTTTTTCTTCCTGTGGCATCTTCGAGGAGAAGATTCAGAAGTGCTATACCGCGAATAGCCGCTCGAAGAAGCTGAGTCCGAACGGTACTTGTCTTTCCTTCTTGGAGATCGTCGCTCACGCCTCCGAGACCTATCATCCCTTTTCTTGGGACGAGTTTCAACGTCCCGTTCCTCTCTTTGCTCGACGGGCTCTCTCCTTATCTCAGATCGAATGTTTCTTTGGGCGGCTTCTTTCTCCGCCTTCAACTTTTCGATTTCCAGCAACAGTTCATTCCTCTGAGCCAAAAGAGCGGAGTCATCAAAATCATTTTCGACTCGCCGACCTCCCTCTCCTTCGGACTCCAAGTCATTTCGAAAGTCATCCCCTTCCATGTTTTCCTCGCAGGGATCAACTGGATCGTCCCCCCGACCTTCCATGGTTCTCCTCGGAGCAAGAACTATTTCTAGGGAGTGATGATCGTCGGAACGATTCTCGGTTCCCACAGACGGCGCCACTGAAGAGTTGAAAGATAGTCCGAGGGGGATTTTGTGATAGAGAAATACTTTAGAGTCAAATTTAGAGAGAGAAAGTGTTAAAGTAGTAGAGAGAGAAAGTCGTACTTATTCATCTTGAAATTCGTGAAGCGTGTGAGGTCCTTTTATAGTACAATTGTGGACCCCACACGCTTTAATTCGGGTTAATTACATCTTTTGGTCCCTACTCTAAAATTCTTTCCTATTTTGGCTACATCTTTACAATTAACGCACTTTGGCCCATCTACATTCATTTCTATGCATTTTGGCCCTTTAACATTTATTTCTATGCATTTTGGCCCTTATACATTTATTTCTATGCATTTTGGCCCTTATACATTTATTCTCCTTATCAGCAGTAAGCCGGGATATCCTTGTAGCTGATGCGGAGCCAACATCCATCATTGGACCCGAATCCGACCCATACATCATGTTTCAGTTTCAAGGAAATATTTAGTTCAACAAGAACGTATCAGGCATTAAACAGAGCTCTATTCTTCGGAGGGACCCAAGCCTTCAGAGGTTCTCCAATAGATTCAACAATGGTTAGTATAATTTCTTCTTTGAAAAGATATCCAGGGATACGATCTATCCTTATCCAAATGTTAAAATCAGGAGACCATTTGATTAGTCTTATGATTTTATCCCCAAAATTCCATATGGTTCTTGCCCAGAGTCTACACAAGTCATCTTTTGTAGAAAGTTCGATGAGAAGGTGCATGGAGTCCCAATTACTCACATTAATCTCTCCTTGAAATTTCTTTGAGTCCAAAAAGTGATTCAAAACCTGTCTATGGGGATACCCTGAGTAAATTTAGCGAAGAGAGTAAATTTTCGGCAGCTTTCAAGATAGTCTTTTGTTTATTTTTTTAACTGAAACGATATGTGGGACTGAAGGTGTTTGATGAATATTGGTTTCATTGTTTCTACAAGGAAGGATCTTGAAGGATTGACCACATCAGCAAAGCTTTTTGCAGGGCCATCATGATTTATATTCGTCTGGATGAATTGATGAAAATCTGGATATTCTTCATGGCTAAAAATAGGATTGTGGTAAGAATTCATAGCTTGGCAATGATTCACATACGAGTAATAAGAAGAAAAGACGAAGAATAGAGATCAAAACAAGAAAAAAGAGAAATCAATTTTTTTAGAGATACAAAAATTAGATATCGAGAGGGCTTTAGTATTTTTAGAATATAATAAACCCGAACCACAAAGCCCATATTACGTGGAGACTTAAATCAACATTTAATGCAACATATCAAAGAAGAAAAAGAATATCTAATCATTTGATCTGGTTGCTATCAGTCTGTTAGAATATTTAGTGTATTAATGTTAGAATATTCAGTGTATTAAGTTTCCTTGTATAGGCCTCTAAGTTCTCTATATATTGAGAGCCTTACTTGGGTTTGCATTATAAAAAAAGAGTTCAATACAAAAAGGAACACTTTCTAATAAAACACAAAACCCTAACCTCTTCCTGGGAATGTACAATTCCATGTTCTGTCCCTAATCATTCTGCATCTTGTTTGATTGTTTCTCTTAACATGGTATTAGAGCACGTGTGATTTTGGGAATTCTGAACATCCTCAACAAAGATGGCTGGCAATGAAGTCGTGGTCAATCAAATCCCTGATGAATTAACAATGCAGATTGCTGCCATTCTGAGAAATGGTCTCGGAACATAACAACAAACAACTAACCCCGAGAATTTATCTCTAGGGATTAAACTCGGTGGTAACAACTAGGGGTGGCAAATGGTTCTGGAACCACGGTTCAAAGCTGACAACATGCTTAAGAACTGGCGGTTTACCTGCGAAACTGGCCCATTAGGACTGCAAACTAGCAGGACCGCAACCCGCCAGGACCGCAAACCATTAGGACCTCCAGACCATTAGGACCGCATAAGGAGTAACCCGGCAGGACTGCAACTCGGTAGGACTACAACCCGGCAGGACTGCGAAACCACGGTTTATTTGTAAAAAACCGCGGTTTATTGGTAAATACTATAAATGTTTTATTTATTTTATAACCAAAATGTTATATTTAAAAAATATTGAGATATTGCATATTATTATAGAATTATGATTACATTTTTGTTAATATTAATTTGTTTTGGTTATTAATATTTTAAGTGTTGTAATTATTATATAGTCCAAAATTTTAAATATTACTTATGTTATTATCACATTTTGAATATTATTATTATGTTTTTAGATCTAATACAAACCAAAACTATATCTTATCATGTTAAAATATTACAAATTCTATGGTTATAATTTTAATATTACATTTTGAATTTTATTATTGTGATTTGGTTTTGAATATTACAAGTGTTATATATTATTTTTTAAACCAAAATCATATTTTATCATGCAAAAATATTACAAGTTATATTGTTATAATTTTAATATTACATTTTGAATTTTATTATTGTGATTTGGTTTTAAATATCACAAGTGTTATTTACTATTTTTAAGTTATATTGTTATAATTTTAATATGACATTTTGAATTTTATTATTGTGATTAGGTTTTAAATATTACAAGCGTTATTTATTATTTTTAAGTTATATTGTTATAATTTTAATATTACATTTTGAATTTTATTATTGTGATTTGGTTTTAAATATTACAAGTGTTATTTATTATTTTTAAGTTATATTGTTATAATTTTAATATTATATTTTGAATTTTATTATTGTGATTTGGTTTTAAATATTACAAGTGTTATTTATTATTTTTAAGTTATATTGTTATAATTTTAATATTACATTTTGAATATTATTATTGTGATTTGGTTTTAAATATTACAAATGTTATTTATTATTTTTTAAACCAAAATCATATTTTATCATGGTAAAAGATTACAAGTTATATTGTTATAATTTTAATATTAAATTTTGAATTTTATTATTGTAATTTTAATAATGATTATAAAATTATTATTACATTTTGGTCAGTATTGATATTAAATTAAAGACATACTACTAACTGAGTTATTGATATTTGTGAACAAAAAACTTAAAAATATATATTCTTAAAAATATATATTTCCTAAATTAATCTCTTATAATTTAAAACAATTTTGTTTGTTAATTACAATAAGATAAATAATTTATTAATCGCAGATTTATTACGGCATAATATTTAAAATACATTAGTTTTAGCAAGTTTTTAATAATTTTTTATTTCGATTCTGAATCGGTTCTAAACAATATACAAATCACCTAATAATTTAAAATTAGAATACAATTATATGTCTAATAGGTATATATTATTTAATATGTACATAATATTAAATATAACATCTTAAATATCTAGTATGTTCAAACAATATACAAATCATTTTACAATTATATTGTTTACGATATCTTGTTCAAGACAATCAAATTTTTATTTTTATATTTTTACAATTATTGAAAGTTGTAATCGAAATACAAGTAGATGTACTTATTTTATTTAATATCTACATAATATTAAATAAAATATCTTAAATACATAAATATAAATATATAATCAAACGTATCAAAATCAAATTACAATTATTTTTTTAGAATGTAATTGATGATTATAAAATTTCGATTAAAATGATAACATATTTAAATTAAAATACATGAAATAGAATAATTAACTCGTATATATGGTACATATCTCAATTATTGAAATTAGATTCAATTAACACTTACAAATTAATTTTAAATAACATTATAAAATATTCTAATAAACGGTTCTTAAATGGTTTGGCTGATGGTTTGAACTCATAAACGGTTCTTAAATGGTTCGTCTGGTGGTTTGAACTGGCGGTTTAACTGCGAAACTGGCCCATTAGGACTGCAACCCGGCAGGACCGCAACCCGGCAGGACCGCATAAGGAGCAACCCGGCAGGACCGCAACCTGCCAGGACCGCAACCCGGCAGGACCGCAACCCGCCAGGACCGCAACCCGCCAGGACTGCAACCCGTGGTTCTGATTTAAACGGTGCGGGCGGTTCCCGGTTCAACCCGTTTGCCACCCCTAGTAACAAATATGCGCTATGGGCAAACCTGATGAAGAAAGCAATTGGGGGAATGTGGAGAGGTTCTCACATTACAGGGGAGCCGACACCTCCATCCAAAACTGACAAAACATATACACGGCGAGAACAAGATGATCAATGTGTTTTCACATGGATTATCCAGAATCTTGAATCCAGCTTAGTGAATAATGTCTCGCAGTATCCCACTGCAAAAGCCCTCTGGGATGGGTTAGCCACCACATACGGTTCTGGTACAGATTCGTTACAAGTGTTTGACCTTCATAAGAGGGCTAATTCATTAAGGCAGGGGTCCGATACACTAGAAGACTTGTGGAACAAAATGCAGAACATATGGATGTCTATAGATAGGCGAGATCTGAACCCTATGAAAGACCCAGAAGACATTCAGATCTACAATAAGAAGACTCAAGAACAAAGACTCTATCAATTGCTAATGGCGATTAATGACAAGCTGGAACCAGTCAAAAGAGATATCCTCAAAAAAGATCATCTTCCTTCCGTGGAAACAGCATATGCTACAATACGAAGGGAAGTGACCAGGCTTAATATAATAAAATCAAGGTCTTCTGATAGTGACTCAATTGAAGTTGGAATGGGTTTGGCTGCTAAAGATTCTGCACGGAGGTTTAAATTCTGATCCAAAGAGAAAGAAGATAAATCCAAATTGTATTGCACTCATTGTGGGATGAAGAAACACACTAAAGAGACATGTTTCCAGCTGGTTGGCTATCCTGAATGGCGTGAGGTAATGAATACCGAAATGGAAGCTCTAAAAAGGAATGGTACATGGGAGAATTGTGTGTTACCACAAGGGAAGAAAGCAGTCGGGTGTAGATGGGTGTTTAATATAAAATATAAATCCGATGACACCATTGAGCGACACAAGGAAAGATTGGTTGCCAAAGGATATACACAAACATATGGTATAGACTACTCTGAAACATTCTCTCCGGTTGCAAAGATTGACACTATCAGATTTTTACTTTTAATATCCACGAATAAAGATTGGCCTCTTCATCAATTTGATAAAAATAATGCTTTCTTACATGGAGACTTTGAAGAAGAGATATATATGGAACCCCCACCAGGGTTCTCTGATGGTTTTCAAGAAAATGAGGTATGTAAACTGAAAAAGGCATTATATGGGCTCAAACAGTCTCCTCGTGCTTGGTTTGGGAGATTTACAATGGCAATGAAGCAGTATAGCTACAAACAGAGTAATGGGGATCATACCTTGTTTTACAAAAAGAGAGGAGAATTAGTCACTTGTCTTATAATATATGTCGACGATATGATTATAACGGAGAATGACGAAGAAGAAATTAGCTCTCTTAGGAAAAACCTCTTCAAGGAGTTCGAAATGAAAGACCTTGGGGATTGAAGTATTTCCTAGGAATCGAGGTTCTTAGGTCAAGAGGAGGGATTTATATCTCCCAACGAAAATATATATTGGATTTATTAGCTGAAGTTGGCATGGTGGATTGCAAACCAAATGACACTCCTATGGTTGAGAATCACAAACTAAAGATAATTTAAGGGGCCAGACCAGCGAGTAAAGAAAGGTACCAAAGATTGGTGGGAAAATTGATTTACCTGGCTTACACTCGACCCGACATTGCATACGCGGTGGGAGTAGTTAGCCAGTTCATGCATCATCCTCAGGAACACCATACGGAGGCAGTAATGAGGATTATTCGATATCTCAAAGGCACACCAGGAAGAGGCATAATTTTTTAAAAAAATGGACACCTTGATGTTAAAGTATTCACAGATGCTGATTGGGGATGGAATCCTAACGACAAGCAATCAATTGATGGCTACTTTACTCTTCGTGGAGGTAACTTGGTGACTTGGAGGAGTAAGAAACAAAAATTAGTATCACTGTTAAGTGTTGATTCAGAATTTAGAGGAATCGTTAAGGGGATTACCGAGATACTTTGGTTAAAGAAGATAATGAAAGAAATCGGATCCCCCCTGAAGTGTCCAACTCAGTTAATGTGTGATAATAAAGCTGCGATTAAGATTTCAGAGAACCCGGTACAACACGATTATACAAATCACGTTGAAATAGATAGGCACTTCATAAAAGAAAATATTGAAGATAGGACAGTCGAACTTCCGTTCGTTAGATCCGAAGACCAACTGGCAGACTTCCTGATGAAAGCGGTTGCTGCAAGAACATTCGAATCAGTTTTATCCAAGTTGGGTATTGGTGATCCCACTACACAACTTGAGGGGGAGTGTTAGAATATTCAGTGTGTTAATGATAGAATATTCAGTGCATTAAGTTTCCTTGTATATGCCTCTAAGTTCTCTATATATTGAGAGTCTTAATTGGGTTTGCATTATAAAAAAAAGTTTAATACAAAAAGGAACACTTTCTAATAAAACACAAAACCCTAGCTGCTTCCTGGGAATGTACAATTCCATGTTCTGTCCCTAATCATTCTGCATCTTGTTTGATTGTTTCTCTTAACACAGTCTTTAGGATACGAAAACGTCTGGTTGACCAAAATGTACTGTGCTTTAATGTAGCACAATATAAGTTTCTTAAAATACTCAAAAAGAGTGAGACTATAAAATTTCGACTTTTTGGGTTCCAAAATACAATCTTTCAATTTTGACTGTTGACTCACCCATAACATCGTAGCCTATGTATTCGCTTTTTAATAATTCAAGTAATAGAACTGAGAGTCTCTCTACATAGGCTTTCTCGGCTGAGCCTATCATCTTGTATGGTTTACTTTCTGGCGTTGGTTTATAGGCTATCGCGTCAGACTGAAGGTTTACCTTGTGCGCGATCATTGCACTCTGAGTAGCGGCTGCGGATTCCCTCCGGAAAAAAAACATGATTTTGAAACTGTAAAAAATCTGAATCTCATGGGTTAAAAACACTAGACAAAATAAAAAAAAGTAAGTAGGAAGTCCTCAACTATTTCTATTTACACCCACGATTGCTTCGAAACTTTACGTGGCACTTGAAAGAATAGATTTTCTATTTTACAAATCTGCACGAGATTAGAAAAATAAAATTTTAAAATGTAAGAGTTTCGTGAAAAATAAAATGAACGAAAAAAACTAATCTGAAACAAAAAAATATGAAAAACAAAATGATTAAAAAATTTAGTTTGAAGCACAAAACATGAGGCCCGAAATAAAATTAACGAGATAAACTAGTTTGAAACAAATTCCAAAAATAAAATGAATAGAAAAAAATAGTTTAAAATAAACACAAATCATTGAAAATTAGCGGTTCTAGTCAATGTTAGGGGTATTTATCGGTCCGGTTCAGTTTGGGTTTTGTCTGAACCGCACCGCTAAGCTTATCGGTTCAAATCGGACTGAACCGCTAAGCTTTCGGTTCTATATTTTGGAACCGGACTAGATCGTTAAGTTTTTGGTTTGGTTTGGTTCGGTTCGGTCTTTTTCAGTTCGATCGGGTTTTGGTTCGGTCTAGTTTTAGTCCGGTCCGATCTATTTAAAAAAATTAAATTAAATTGTAATTTAACTTTCAATTTTTTAAAATAAATAAATAACATATAAATTAAGTTTAAAAGGTTATTATATATTTTTTTTATTAAAAATGGGTAATTAACTATTAATTTTGACAATATAATGTATAAAAAATTAATCGGTTCTATTGGTTCGATTCGGTTCTACTGGTTTATCAATTTTATCGATTCGGTTCCGTATCGGTGTTTACCGGTGCCGAACAAGTTTTGTTGTTTCGATTTTTTATCAGTTTCGGTTTTTAAAATGGAACCGTGAACCCGACTGTTAAGATTCTCGTCTGATTCTCAATCTGATTTTTATCGGTTCGATTTCGTCGGAATCGTTGACAGTCCTAGTACACACGTAAACACAACACTATTACTAATTTATCAAGTAACAAAAAAAATGGAAGTATCTCTACACTCGAGAATCAGAATTTGGAGAAATTAGTACACAAACTGACTGTCTCGATGAACCCAACAATTTTGAAAAATGTAACGGAAGCTGAAAGACCGGTCAAAAAGTTCGGGCCCTAAATTCTACTATTTATGGGCCCAAACTCCTATTTTTGGGTTTTTTTAATATTTAAGTTAGATTAGGAAAGTATTTTTAGATTGCATCTAGATTTGGTGAGATTATGTGCAATTATGTCACTCATCATTTTTTGTCATAAAAACCATATAAAACTGACGAATACTCACAATATTCATCACGTTTGACATCGTTAATTGCAGTTATAAAAATTCTATAGTAAACCATAAATTATTCTATGCAACCACTAGTATCACAAAACAATAGTTTGGAATTAATATTGGAGCTTGTTCTTCAACTATTAGAGGTTTGCTACGACTAGATAGCGAAAACGTAGTAGGAATTTTAACTACTGAAGGTTTCTCACACAGATGTATATGCCCACTAGCTTGTGTTGATATTTTGAAAGGGCATGGCTATAATGGGACCCTATTTAGCTATAATGAGACCCCAAATTCAGAATTTTTTTTCTTCAATGTGAAATGTCCATTTTGCCCTTCATTTATAAGTCAAAGTTTTGAACCAAAAACCAACTTTTCTCCAACTACTCTCTAGAGCTTTCTCTCTCTACAACTAACCAAAATCTCCAAAAAAGCATGGATTTGAGTGATTGGAGTGAAGGTTTCAGCTGCAACCTTGATGATTTCGCATCGGAGGAAGAAGAGCCGTTGACGGACCATTTGGATACCCAAAATGAGGTATTTTTCGAAATTTTTCGAGTCAGTGCGAATATAGCGGTACTACCGCTATATTATTGACGAACTGCGAACTGGGAACTCGCAGTTCGTCCAAAATTGCGAACGGCCCGTTCGCGCAATGCCCAGATGGACGAACGGACCGTTCGCAAAACAGCCAGATACACGAACGGTCCGTTCGCGAAAACACCAAATGCACGAACGGGCTGTTCGCAATTTGGCTGAATTTTCGAGTTCCCAATTCGCAATTTGGCTGAATTTTCGAGTTCCCAATTCGCAATTTGGCTGAATTTTCGAAGTTGGTATTCGCAAAAATGACCTGTTTTGGAATTTATATGATCATGTAGGTATAAATATGTTCTCATTTAATTGCATGAGTGAACTATGTAGGAACCCGGTCCACCGCCATGTTCGATGGCCAATTACACGAAAGTGTTTAGTACGGACACTTATTACACCAAAGCCGATTTGGTTGATTGGATCGAGTCCGAAAGCATAAAACTAGGATTCATTTTGGTCCGGAGTAAAAACGACGACGGTACCAAAAGCATGAAAACTCCTAGGATATATTTTAGGTGCGAGAGGCACGGGGTTTACAAACCTAACCCCAAACCGGGGTTGTGTTTCATCGAAAAAATGCGGGTGTCCGTTCTACTTAAGAGGGAGTCCGGTCTCAGAGCTACCGGGTTATTGGAAAGTGGTTGTGCTAAACGGGAAACACAACCACGATCCATTTTTGCACTTGGATGGTCACTCACGGGCCGCTAGACTAAAAGTCGAAGAACAATTGTTCGTTCGTAGTCAAACGGAAGTCGGTTCTCGACCGAGAGAGATATATCGTGGGTTGAAGATTAAAGGCCCGCAAAATGTATCAAGCATGCACACGATATACAACATGCGGCAAAAAAATGATTTGGTTGATAAAGCGGGCAAGACCCAAATGCAATACTTGTTTGCTAAGTTAAAAGAACACGAGTATTATGTTTGGGAGCGAAGTTGTGAAGCAACGGACGAGATCCTCGAGTTGTTTTTTGCACACCCTAAAAGCATTGATTTCATGCGCACTTTTCCTCAAGTTCTTATAATGGATAGCACGTACAAGACTACAAGGTATAAGATTCCTTTACTTGAAATAGTGGGCCAAACTTTGACGAAGAAGACATTTTGTGTTGCTTTTGTTTTTTTGAGTTCCGAGAAACAAGAGAACTACACTTGGAGGTTGAGTGTTCTAAAGATGGTGTTGACAAACAACAAATGCCCATTACCTAACATTATTGTCACCGATAGGGAGTTGGCTTTAATGAATGCTATCGACGATATATTTCCGGACGCAACTCATATGCTATGCACTTGGCATATTGGTAAGAACGTCACCTCTTACTCTAGAAAAGTTTTACCGAATGTGGAAATGGCCGAAGAGTTCGGGGAATATTACCAAAGGGTAGCCTATTCGGCCACGCTCGAAGACTATAACAAAAACCTTGCCGATATGCACCACACGTTCGCATTTTGTCCATTGGCTATCGACTACGTTATGAAGCAATGGATTGATGAATATGGACACAAATTCCTCAATATTCACACGAACAAATTTAAACATTTTGGCAACCAAACTAGCAATCGGTGAGTTATATTTCCATCTTCACCCATTTTTTTTAATATAAAGTGTTAGAAATCTAATGTATTTTATCTCATGTTATAGGGCGGAGAGTGCTCACTCTAGCCTCAAGCGGGAAATTGGTAGTAGTCTATGCACGTTCGAACAATTTTGGGAACATGTTCATGCGCACCTATCCGCTCAACACTCTAACATTTTCGAGTCATTCGAGCGTAGTAGGTATCGTCCAAGAAACTCAACTAGGGGGCCTAACAAAACCATCTACAAGGATGTCAAAGGTGAGCTTTCATCTCAAGCCATAGAATTAATAGAGACAAATCTCGCAACGGTCTTGAAAATATGGTTCACACCCGGAGTGTGTGGGTGTGTTATTAGGACAACTCATAATTTACCATGTGCATGCGATTTAGATTTGATTTATAAAGAAGGAAGGGCGGTTAGAAAAGATAAGTGTGATGTCTATTGGAGTACGTTAAGGATCAAACCTAATGAGGAGTTTGATACCGAAGACGAGCTCACTAGAAAAATCTCCTGAATAGGTAGCACCATCCGCGGTTACGGGCAACACATCAAAGACCACATTATAAATAGGATGATGCAAATCCTAGATCCCGCCAGAAGTCATGTTTTGGAACCTAAGGAGCCGGTTGTTACTAAGGGTAGGAAAAAAGCCGGCCGGGACAAATCAACTCAACGGGACCCTAGCGAGTGGGAATACGATGGAAGTCTAGGCGCTAGCACTCCCGGCACGATAGGTAGCACGACCGCCTCGATAGGTAATAGAACATTTCTACCGCAAAAAACAAGACGAAAGAAAAAGCGAAAACCAAGGCTCAACCGAAGAAAGATAAAGTGCCTCGACCGAAAAAATCATCAAAGGGCAAAGATTTTAGCGGGTACGAGAGTTGGTTTCCTAGCTATTTGCATGACTACATTTCTAGCGTCGAAGACGTCTCTCCCGACGGTAATTGCGGATTCCGAGCCGTTGCTTTGACGGTATACGGTAAATCCGATTCATGGGACCAAGTTAGACGGGATTTGATCGGCGAATTGCAAAACGAATGTGAGCTATGGGAGAGAGTGTTTGATGGTTCACAAGGTGTAGATAACCTTGTGAGAAGGTTGAACGTTTTCGAATTGTATGGTGCCGGTACTAGGCATTGGATGACGTTACCCGATTTAGGGTTAGTGATAGCCACTAGATACCAATGTATCGTATACCACATTTCACTCCACCAATCGTACACTTATCTACCTCTACGTGGTGTGCCTCCACGATCATGTCCTAACCTCGAAATTGGTATAGGTTTCGTTCATGGTAACCATTTCGTCAAAGTAAGTTTACTAATGCTCTTTTCAATGTTATATATTATTTTCGTGACCAAATATTTATCTACTTTTTATTTGTGTGGGTTGTGTTGGATGGACCACTTCCGGATATATATCCTACTTGGTTTCCGTTTCGTACGGATCATGAAGTGACCGGTTGGGCAATACCGCTCGACAAGAGATTGAACAAACATAACCAAATCAAGCCCGCGCAACCATCGACCACACACGAAGAGCCACCACGTGTCTTCTATTTGAATGAAGACTAATAATTTGATTATGCATTACGTGTTTAACCGAGCTCCGTTGTGTCTACGAATATTTTTCTAACTTTCACTTCGGTTTGTAATCGATACTCCCACGTTTTATTTATTTTTAAAATTCCATTACATATAATTGTTGTAAAAACAAGTTGCACAAAACAATTAAATTGCTAGTTCCCCAAAAAATTACAATTTTATCCAAAAAAGTGTGAAAAATTTAAAAATTCGGCCCAGTGGCGGATTTTCGAACTGTGAACGCGTGATTTTGCCCAAATTGCGAACTCCCACCACTATGATTTGGCAAAATCGCGAAGTGGGTGTTCGCAATTTTGTCCAATTACATGGGCCTGCATTCGCGAATCCGACGTTTTACAAGTACCTGTGTTCGCAATACCCTCTGGAAATTTTATTTTTTCAACATTTTGTGACCTTCTCGACTCCAAAACTGATTTTTCTTTTTACCAACATCAAACATTAGTCAAGTGGCCTAATGATTTGAATTTTGTGGAAAAAAAAACTGAAAAAAGTAAAAAAAACGACATCAAAGTAGCCTAAAATGGTCACATTATGTGACCTTCCCGACTCCAAAACTGATTTTTCTTTTTACCAACATCAAACATTAGTCAAGTGGTCCTAATGATTTGAATTTTGTGGAAAACAAAACTCAAAAAAGTAATAAAAAAACGACATCAAAGTAGCCTAAAATGGTCACATTTTGTGACCTTCCCGATTCCAAAACTCATTTTTCTTTCTAATCTGATTTTTTTAAACCTTTAATATTAATTGTGATTTGAAGTATAAGATAAGATATATGAACCGACTAAAAACTACTTAAAAGTAGGATAGCGTTGTCAGACATGTAAGGATAACGTAATCTGGATGGGCGACTAATGTGGTGACACATAATATATACAAAAATACACACATATGGAAGATAATTATTACAACCCACGTTGTTTAAATCAGGGTCTCATTATAGCGAAAAACAACATTGCATTCGAAATAGTATGAATTGAGCTATAATGAGACCTCATCCAACTACTAAACGCCCACCAAAATTGACTCGCCTCCTATAAAATGGGACATAAAATCTAACATAATACGACACTTTTGCAACCTACCGCACGAACGAAAATTTAAAACTCGTTACCGTTTACATATGGAGTTTACGGCGGACAAAGATTACCACATGCTTCGAGCTGTGAAGATTGCACGCGAGATACTGGGGGAAGATACAAGCGATCAGTTTTTCGAGCGTGTCCTATGTACAATGTATATGAACTACGGTCGTTTCGGTACAAGAGGTGTCGTTATACGTACTCGTGAGCAGATCAAAAGCAGATACAATTTTTGCAAGCCAATACAGCATTTGTGTTTCTTGCCATCGCTTATTAAGCGAGAAGCAGCCTCCGTTTGGAACCTAACCTTGATAGACTACATCACAAGGGATATGGTAGCATTTCTAGAGGACAAAATAATTGCAAGGGGTGAAGTGGATGATGTGGAATACAAACTTAGATATGACTACGACTAAGCCTTCCACTTATGCAGTGTTACGTATTACTGGTAGTTGTTTGAAGTTGTCAATGTTTTTATCAGTTGTTGTTTGAAGTTGTGATTTTCGTATTACTGTTTGTTGTTTGAAGTTGTAAATTTTCTTATCATTTGTTGTTTGAAGTTATTATTTTCGTATTACTGGTTGTTATTATTAAGGTGTGACTTTTTTATTAGTTGTTGTTTGAAGTAGTGGGTACCAAATAATGTCTACAAAACAAGGTAATGAAAACTTTAACAAGTTATAGCATTAAGTAAAACAAACAGACAATACAGACACTACCAGATGGAAACTATTAAAAACATATCACAATGCTCAATCGTCGAAGTCGTATCCCAAGTTGTCGTCAGACTCAATCCCCTCTTCCCTCTCAGTAATCCTATTCTCAAGATACGCTACCATATCCTTCGTGATGTAGTCTACCACGGTCATGTTCCAGACGGTATCTGCTTCTTGCTTAATTTTAAAGGGTAGAAACAACAAACGATCCATTGGTTTGCAAAAAATGTACCTCTCCTTGATTTGGTCACAGTTACGCACGACAATACCTTCAGTTCCTAAACGCCCGTAGTTGTAGTACATATTACACAAGACCAGCTCGAAAAACGCTTCGCTACTATCTTCTCCCAATTCTCGGTGGGCGAGTTTCACTGCCTCGAGCAAATGGTAATCTTCATTAGGGGTAAACTCCATTGGCTAAATTGTTACTGTTCGAATAGTGCTTCGCGTCTATTTATAGGGTCGTGGTTGTTTGGGCGGGAACTACATTAAAAGCAGATATTTTTTGCGGCAACTTTTTTAGGTGTCTCGTTATAGCGGAAAACCTGGTGATGGAATTTTTGTTATAATGAGACCCCTACTATTATTGCACTGCAAATTTATTGTACTTTTTTAAATATTAGGTGTCGCATACTCATTCGTCCGTTTGGATTGCGGTATCCTATTCTTATAGGTGTTGTTTATCGATAGGTCAACTTGAATAACGTTATCTTAACCATAAAAGTGGTACATAAAGACGTAATTTTAGGCACAACAAATAATATCCAATATACGAATTGCAAAAAATGTGTCCATGGACTGAGTTGGAAGATCAATATCTAATGATGGCATCTGCTGAACTTGGTAACGAGACCATGATAGAGGGGGGTAGAAAGTACTGGGAGGCGTTGCAATGCAAGATGTACTTCCTCTATGGAAGGGATGGTGTACAGCCGC
The DNA here is from genome assembly GCA_036936605.1 of Limnanthes douglasii subsp. nivea. Lineage (NCBI taxonomy): Eukaryota > Viridiplantae > Streptophyta > Magnoliopsida > Brassicales > Limnanthaceae > Limnanthes > Limnanthes douglasii. The sequence goes on from JAUPFV010000005.1 coordinate 289,866,925, forward strand.
CTACAATTCAAGGTGTGTCGATGAGGTGAAATGTAGGTGGTCAGTCCTAGTCACATTCCGCCAACATCCAGTTTCTGGCCTGACCGAGTTGGAACGTCGTGCTGCATCTAAGCGGTTCAACTGTAAAGTCACGGATTACTTAACACAGGACCAGCTGGAATCCGTCCGCGATGACATTATCGATATCCAACTAGAGGAAATGCGTGACTAGCGATATACGAAAGAATAAAGGAAGTTGCAGACTATGTTTTAGCCTATGTTTTATTTTATGTTTCAGTTTGTGTTAGAGTTTCTGATTCCGTTAATGTTTGCTTTTATGTTTCAGTTTCTGATTCCGTCCAACTTGTCCGATATCGACTCTAAGACGTATAAAAATAATAATAATAATATTCTTCTGATTTGATTTTGTGGGTGTTTGTGGTGGTCAGAGTTAAATGGTACTCCTAAGTAAAAGGAAGTAGATTCAACTTAATTTATTGGTTGCAGGATATAATATTAACCTAAGACGTTTTTGTTTTAAAATAGTATATGAAAACAAACTAAATAAAAAGCTAATCTATGATGATGGATTTGTTATCCATATATTAGTTAATTTATTATGATGATGGACTACAATGTGATTACATTTAAAGAGTTGTTCATGTTTGAGAATAGATAAAAAAACTTATTGGTTACAGGATAACAAGACTACATACAAAAATCTAAACAAACAGTAGTTCATCAGAATATTATAATATTGTATGGAAACATATGGAGGGAATGAAGTGAAGGTTTCCCGCTAAAAAGAGATTTAAGCGGGAGCAAAGACAACCTTTCCCGCTAACAAATTTTGAGCTGAACCACCCAGTTCGAGTTTATAAATACTATCATCATACTAAGAAACTAAACATTTAAGGTATAACAATGTGTGATTCGGGCTGGAACGTAGACGAAGATGCAAGCCTCCTAAACGCATTTGACATCGTGAGAGGTGCAATGGAAGAGGAGGTTCCTGGCTTCATCGATGCGGTCTTGTGCAGAATGTTCTTCAACCACGGTAGGGAGGCTTCCTGTCCATGATGTATGATACCTCGACCACGCACACGCGAAGAAGTGTCCGAAAGGTTAGCTTACCTTAAAACAGTGACTTTACAAATCGAGTCACTTCCTTGGGAAGTCCAAACCAACCTCCGAAAGGTATTCGACATGGGATCGCAAAGTACAATCACGCCGGAGATGGTGTCGTATGCGACACAGTCGGAAGAGCAACAAATAGCGAGCGCCGTTGAAACGTATTCAACTCCCGAAGGAAGTAGTGATTCAGATGGGTATGGAATGAACTATCCGACTCCGTAGAACTAAGTGTGTAATGCTGAATGAGGGTTAGTTTATCTACCGTTTGCTTTAATTTAGTTGCTTATGTATTTTTAATCACGCAATGCTTTTGATTCATGTGTGTAATTTCCTTAAGTATTTCTAATTATGCGAGAAATCTAGGTGTTATTGTTTAAGTGTTGTTGTTTTTAAGATACACATCATATAAGCGAAAGGAACAACTTAAGCAAAACTAAAGTAGAAAAATAAGGTAGTATCAACTTATCCGAACAAAAGCGACAAATAAAGAACCAAAATGAATTCCATACAACCATGTCAACCAAAGCAACAACTAAAGCAAAGCAAAAAAAATAATGTAGTATCAAACAACCGGCCTGCTAGTCATATAATACAAATGCACTCAAACTCAATCGAACTGGCGGTACTGGACTCCTAAAAGGTGACACTCGTGTATCTCCCGACGCAAGTCCTCCACACTCATCGACTCCGCTCTAGAATCAACATCAGTCACACGATCGGAAAGCTGATACAGTCGTGCCTGATATGTCATCGCACTAGGGGGCTCTGGAACATGTAAAGCAGATGGACCAAGAATACTAGGATCAAGCAGAACGTACCATAGGTGGTCACTGATCCATACATCGTACGTCGTGGTCGTGCCAGGACCGCCTATAGTGTAGCTGTCACCGCGAATCTTCGGGTCAACAACGTGTGACCCCCATGATATCCACGTGGCCTCATCCCACAAGAAGCGCGTGTTCATACGCTTTCGCCTATGTACGGGTAAAACAGTCTGCAGCGCCGGTGGTATGTCCTGAACGTACCCTAGCTGTCGAGCCACCCGAAGCGGATAGTACGCCTCAACTACGTCGAACGCCTTCAGCGTGTGGTCAATCCAAGCCACATCCTGAAAAGGGAAATGAGCACGATGCATCTCGTAAGGCCTGAACCAAACCTGTGTCATATGTTAGTTAATAATCTTCAAAAAATGTAAGTAATAATAAATTAACGTTATGGAAACAAATATAACAAATCATTGTAACTCACATGGTTCCCCGTCAACGAAATCAGTCCCTGTCGGATGTTAATCCGAGTCTCATCATCCGCACGAAACGGCGTCGGTACATATCGGCACATGGTCGGCATAGAACAGTCGTAGTTCGTGTTAATCGTAGGCAAACAGGTGGAGAAGTGATCGTATATCCACGTCTCCAACAAGGCAATACAACCCGCAATCCCTAAAGTCGTGTGCAGCGACGATTTTCCTAGGTGGTGGTACAGCTGAGCTAGTATATGCTGTCCCCAGTTATATCTAACAGAGGAGGTATAATGCTCTACAAACTGGAGGTAATCTAAAGATATACTATTCCCCGTCTTGTTCACTAGAACACAACAACCCAACATATGCAGCAGATAACCCCTAGTGGCACACTTTACATCACTATCAGACATGTTTTCATCTTTATATCTATGTACCATGTACTGCTCGCGTAAAAACTGTAAACGAACAGATCTACCATTACCCCCCTGTTACGCCCTAACTCATACTTAAGCTCATCCACATCTATCCCTAATGCACTAGAATACCAAGCCTCACGTTGTCCATTACTAGGAAAAGACTGAACTACGAAATCATCACCTGTGACCGGGAGACCAGTGATGACGTGGACGTCGTCTAGCGTAACCGTCATCTCACCGAAGGTAAAGTGAAAGGTGTTCGTCTCCGAATGCCACCTCTCCAGGAAAGCATCTACAAGATGAACGTTGGTACTCCAACGCTCCAACGCATCTACCAGTGGGCCGAAACAAGTCATCATAACCTGCTCTCTTACCATGTGCTGCCCAACAAGACCCCATGCACGGTGGGTACCGTACATAGAGTAGGTCCGTGAGTGCCGACGAGCCTACATAAGACATAAAAAACTTAGAAATAATACAAAAGAACATATAAACGTACTTTAAAACACGTCATTACTTACCTCTCCAACAAAGACGTGGTAAGCCTCGTGATGTGTATACTCTGGATATAGACCAGGCACGTGAGGGTTCACCCTCCGAAATAACAGGTCGAATGTCCGAAACCCCTGGGATAGAACAGGGGCCGGAGTGGAAGCGCTAGGCCTACGCCTAACGGACCGTGACCGTGACACAAGCTCAGAGTGCTCTCCATCATCGCTCGAGCCTCCTGAATGTCGAACTGGTGTCTCCTGTCTGCGAGGCATGCTGAAATACAACATATAAATTATTAATAAATTTGGGATACAAACTATTTCATAAAACAAAAAAAATACAAAAAATCTATAAACTGTGAAATTGCGAACGCCCTGTTCGCAATTTTGGTGAAATTGCAAACACCCAGTTCGCAATTTCTCAATTTTTCAGATTCTGGAAATTGCGAAATTGGCCTTCGCCACCAGTGCAAAATTGCGAACGGGCCGTTCGCAATTTTGCACGGGTTGCGAAGGCCCAGTTCGCAGATCGCGAATTCCAGAATCTGCAACCCTAATTCCCAAAATCCAACCCAAATCCCCAAAACCCAACCCAAATTCATCATGCATGGTACCAAAACAATCCTACTGAATCGACTAACACGAATCTGGAGTTTTTTTTCAAAAAAAACAACTAAATATACATGAAAATCCGACTTTTTATCAAGAACACTAAACTCTAAAAATCACTAAAAATACTAAACTAAAATGCATAAAAATTACATGGATATGTAAAGGATTCGTACCTTAAGATGTCTGTGATGTTGGATTTGAGAAAACTTGTTGTTTTGATTTCGAGATTTTTGGTGATTTTGAGAGAGAGTAGAGAGAGAAGAGAGAAAAGAGAGAAAAGAGAGAAAAGAGAGAAAATGGGCTGAAAATAAAGGTTTTATATTAGGGGTAAATGTGTCTTTTTCGGATCTCATTATAGCCAAATGGGGTCTCATTATAGAGGGGTCTCATTATAGCCAAATGGGGTCTCAATTTAGCCTTGCCTATTTTGAAATGATGGGCATAATTCCGCTCCCTCTTCGTATTTTGACGACAATTTTTTTAAAATCATATCTAGAGAAGGTTTTCTTATTCTTCTGAATCTAGTTTGTGTTCAAAATATGAGTTATCTGATGATGCAATATATAATTTGCATTACAGAGTACTTTTATTTATTTAAACTCTAAAAGGAAAAATGTTTTTGGATATATTATTTTAAATTTTTTTTGGATATATTTATTTTCATTATATTCGCGCTTCGTCGTTAGTTTTTATTAAAACGAGAACAAATTTATCCAACAATATTCGACGATTTTATTTTAAATAAAATAAAATATGCGTGTTCCGACCGGATCGGACCGCTAAACTTTCGGTTCTATATATTGAAACCGGACCGGACTTCTAAATCTTCGGTTCGGTTCGAGTTCGGTCCGGTACCGTTTTGGTCCTTTTCGGTTCGGTCTGATCCATTTAAAAAAAATGAAAATTTAAAAAAAAATTAAAGATTAAAAGTTAATTTTGATTTTTTATTAAAAATGGGTAATTAATTTTTAATTTTGACTATATAATGTATAAAAATTTAATAATAATAATAAATTAATTGGTTCTAACGGTTTTATCGGTTGGATTTTTTATTTTAGTTCTTTATCATTTTTTATTTTAGTTCTTTATCGGTTCTATCAGTTTTCCGATTTTATCGGTTCGGTTTTACCGGTTTATCGGTGGTTATCGATTCGGTTTCGAACCGATTTTATTGTTTCGGTTTCTTATTGATTTTGATTTTTAAAATAGAACAGCGAACCAAACCGTTAAAATTCAGTCCAGTTGATTCTCTCGAACCTTTGACAGCCCTACCTTTAGCCCAGAAAGACACAACACTAGTACTAATTTTTCAAGTAACGGACAAAAGAAACAAAATAAAAGTATCTCTACAACTTTGTAAAGAAAAAACGTATAGTAAATACTAAATATTATCAAGAAAAGTTTGATATCGCGATACTATTTATTACATCGTTGAATGTGTGTCTTTCACTACCAAAGGTTTCGAAGAACTTTCACACACCAATACTTGCTCCGTCTCCGCCACTACTTCATCCTTTTCTCGCTCAACCAATCTAGCCAGCTTCTCAACAATCTCCGCAACACTCGGCCTCAAAAGTGGATCTTCTTCGACACAAGCCATCCCAAGATTCGCTAACGCAATAGCATCATCAAAACAATAAGTCTCGCCCAATGCACTATCTATACATTCTTTTAAATCCTCTGCTTTGTCCAACACCCAAACACTTCCTTCTTCTTTCTTTCCATTCCTCTTCCCCGACAACACTTCAAGCAAAACCACACCATAACCATAAACATCCATACTCGGAGAAACTAGACCATGTTCGACATACTCCGGTGATAAGTAATTGTAGTTAGTTTCATCTGTTTGGTCTTCATGTGAACCTGACATCCCAAGATCACCTATCTTGGCAACGAAATCTTCATCCAAGAAAATGTTTCTGCTCTTTATGTTTTTATGAACATAGCTAGGATTCATCGACTGGTGCATGAACTGCAATCCCAACGCGACGTCGTAACATATCTTTAACCTCTGGTGCCAGTTCAAGAAACAGTAACAAGAAGCGATGAACTGGTTTTTCATTGCTAATCCACCGTGAAGCCAATCACTCAGCGCACCGTTCTCGGCGTACTCGAAGACTAAAAACCCAAACCCTTCTTCTGAATCCTGGTTTAGACACATACCCAGAAGTTTGATTATGTTGGGGTGATGAAAAGTTGAGTCTTTTAAAACGTCGAACTCGATTTTCGCTAAAGTTTCTTCTTTCACTCGTTTTACCGCTATGTTCAAGCCGTTAAGCCTGCCGTGGTAGATAGACCCTTCGATGTGGTTGCTTAAGCTGAAGTCGTCGGTAGCTTTCTTTAGCTCGTCTAACGTGTACGTCTCGACAAGGGATTTACGAGGCGTGGTTGTGAAGATTTGGCAATCGAGAGGACCTATAGATCCTTCGAACGAGATTTTTTTATCACTCGTTGTTCGGATACTTAAACTGAGCTGTTGTTGTTGCTCTAAATCTGTCTCCTTTTTCAAACTCCTCTTGTTTCTCCTCTGTTTGGTTGTGTCGTTTGTTCTTTTCATTCGGACAAGAACTAATGCTGTTGTAATAGCTATGCTCACTGCGATCGCGATACCTGTCAAAGCGATATACAGTTTGTTCTTATTTAGTTTCTTCGATCTAGCATGGTTGTTAGATTGGTTTGGTTTCAAAGTCGGTACAAGAACAGGCTTGGCATTGACAGGAACTAAAACAGTAGTAAAAGGAATAAGCTTTGATTGTCTGTTGTTTACGGACAGAACAGCTTCTTGAGTCACATTGAACAGAACTGCTAGTTTAGAAACCGTGTCACCTTCACTCACCGGATATGAAACGAGAAGCTTGGCTCTGTCCGACAAACTCGGACAAGAACAACTAACAGGAACAGAAACCTGAATTTTATCAGCAAGATTCAGCTCTTTAATTCCCGGGTTTCTGTCTTTAATAGCTTTGCAAGTACTTAAACCTCCTAAAGATTGAGAAATCTCATTAAAACTCTCACCTTTAGCACTAGTCTTCTTCAAAACCGACTCAAAATTTCCACCACCATTGCATATACACTCGATCGGAATCAACAAAAGCTGGTTCAACGCTAGAAACTCCGTCTTTGGACTCAATCCATTTGAGTCGGCAATCGAGAACCGGTTAAGTCCCAAGTAAGTGGTCAGATTCGAAAGAGATGCGAAAAACGGATTGACACGAAGAATTGCGAACGTTGAACAGCTACTTACTGATCCTTTCGCGCGGCAACTATAAGTAGAAGCATTTGGAGAAGTAGACTGGCATCCAAGAAGATTCTGTCCGGTTGCATAAACAGAAACCAACCATGTCAGTAGCAAGAACAAGAACAGAACTGCTGAGCGAAGCTTTTTTGCCATGTTCAATGACTAGCACTAGTAGTACTAGCTAGTAGTAATTACTAATTAGAAGTACTAGGAGTAATATTAAATATATAAGATTGGAAGATTGAAAGATTGAATCTTTTTGGATCTGTACAAAAGATGAGAGCTTTTTTTATAAGATAACAGAACTCAAGAGACAGGATTCTTGGGGGAGGGTGGCAAATGTTTATCTTCTTTTATATACACTTGTTTGTATCTGTGTATATATACATATACATGTATATATGTATGTATATGTGTATATATGATATATATTTATGTGATTTTGTCCAGCTGTTTGGGTCCTGAACCTGATCTTGGAGTTTGATAGTATTGTCTGTGGGGTGGCTATGTTTTCCGAGATTTACAGCTTCTCTAGTTCTGGGCGATCAAAACCATCAACCACCACCTTTCCAACTTTACAGGATTTTTTTATTTTTTTTTTAAGGAACCCGCATCCGTTACTCATGGTGCAATGAGTGATCACAGGGTAAACCTTCGTTCTGACGCAATAGTCTGCAAACCAACTTCAGAACCTTCAGTCTGACGCAATAGCCTGCAAACCAACTTCAGAAAGTAAACCACACAATGTAACAGGTCAGCCTAAAAAATGTATGTCTTACTCAACCAACTCGAAAAAAAATGTATGTTTTACCCAATCAACTCGAAAAACTTTAGAAGATTTATATATATAAATATATATATATAGATATAGATATAATGGATAAATAAATATAAGTTAATAGGTGATGACATAAATGCTTTAGAAAAACTTCAAATCATATACTATTGAAAGCTTGTAGAAGAAGTTTCATCATGAATAATGATAGTTGTGTCGCTAACAAATTTAGGTTCCATATAGTTATAAACAACTACAATGTACTAAATCTTCCAAAAAGGAATATCTAATGCTTAGATTTAAAAAATACATAATGGAAAGAAACAAATAATAAATAAATCTTAAACTCTCAACATGTCCACACATAAAGTACCTCAAACTCTTAAATCTTAAAGAGTTGATTTAATATTTAATTGTAACCCAAAAAGGAAGAAAAAAACCACTTTCGACCTATATTAAATAATACATATTATAATAAAACGAACCACAAAAAAATATTCAACCAATTATCTTATTAACATCTATTATCCAAAATTAAATACATTTTCTTTAATTATTCAATTTTTTTTATCTTCCAACTGTATTTCAGAAGAAAAAAAGAAATATACCATCGATTTTGTTCTTTTTAAAACTGACAAAACCAGATCATAGATTATATTATTTTACTTTTTTCGTCAATCCCAGTAACCATGATCTCGCATTTCTTATCATTAAAATATACACGTATCGCATCTCTCTACTTCATCATGTCTGATTTCTCCACTACCATCATGTCTGATTTCTCCACTACCATCATGTCTGGTCTCTTATTTCATCATGTTTTTCTCTGCTTTTATCATGCATGGTATCTCATATCTCCATTTCATTATGTCCTGTCTCGCATCTCTTAGCATCCACATGCCTAGTCTCTCGATTTCCATCATGCATGGTCTCTACTTCCATCATATCTGGCCTTCACTTCCATCATGTCTGGTCTCTCCACTTCCACGGTATGGTCTCTGCACTTCATCATGACTAGTCTCCTATTTCTCAACTTCATTGATCTCGTATCCCTCTACTTCATCATGTTTCGTCTCTCACTTCTCCACTTCATCATATATTGTTTTTCATTCTCTCATTCATCGTGTGGTCTCGCATCTTTCTATTACAACATGATCAGTTCTCGCATCTTCATTACAACGAGATAAGGACAAAACGAAATATGAGATGCAAGATGAGACAAATGTAATACGAGACTATGGTTATTAACTAGAAAAAAATTCAAAAAACATCATCTATGAATCTAGTTTTGTTCATCTTAAAAAAATCGACGATAATTTTTTTTTTAACTTCGATTTGAAATATATAAACTTTTAAAAAATTGAATAAAAAATAAAAAAAAATTGTTTAAAAAAATATTACATTGTGAACGAACAATAAATTTAATATTTAATAGTAGTAAAAATTAATTTGAATATCTTTAAATTTAAATTATTATTATTATTATTATTATTATTATTATTATTATTATTATTATTATTATTATTATTTCCAAACAACATACTAAGAGTGAAAATGGTAACCATCATATATAACAATTTAAGCTATATATTAATTTAGCATTGATTAAAAAGAAAACTTAACAAATGTTCTTAAGACATTTTTTTACCATATTCCAATCAACAAATATAAGTAGATAATTAATTTACGGAATTATTACAAAATAAATTGTAGGATAAATAATAAAGTAGTATTAGCAACATTAAGAAACGTCCAATTTAGCCAATTTTTTCAGACAATAGTCTAACCTTATCTTGGTTAGTTGGTACTTGGTATATAGTCTATATGGTCTGTTTGGACAACTACATGAGTAGACGTACAAAATAGATATATATCTACAAAAGCGAGAACCCAAAAATCTTAATGCCAAATTCAATTTTGATCATGTTAGCATATCAACAGTAGCATGTGACACACACGATTCGGTGCAGATTTAGTTTCAAACTATTTTTTCATCATCACGACCATCAAATGGCACATAATATATAAGTTCATCTCTTAGTTTGCTGCTAAAAAAATGTTATCCGTTCCCCAATAAGTGCAAACCAAACCAATAAATATATCGATGATTTCTTCGGTATAAAATTATTAATTTAATAAAACAAAACAAATAATAATATATTATTGGTCAAAAGAAATTAAATACCACCATTAAAATAGAATTTTTAGTATTTTCTAAAACAATCATTATCGTGAAATGGAGAAAATACTAACGTTTTTTAATCATTAGACTACTATCCACTGGACTAACTAGTTAGGTATTGGTCTGGTTGAGTTTTAACGAAATCTGAACGACCGATAAAGCTAAGTTTATCGGTTTGGATTGGACTACTAAGTTATCGGTTTGGATTGGACTGCTAAACTAAATTTTTAGCTTTAATTTTTGAAATCGGATTCGATCACTAAACCTTCGATTCAATTTGGTCCGATTACGTTAAGTTTAATTCTGTATCGATTTTACCGGTTTATTAATTCTACGGTTTACCGATTTTATTAATTTAGTTTCATATCAGTTTTATAAATTTAGTTCCATATCAGATTGTTCCGAATCGATTTTGTACCAATCCAAATTAAAATTTTGTACTCCCCTCTTTTTAAAATATTTGATGTTCTAGCAAAAATTTGTATCTCTAATTAATTATGATAGTTGTATACCGTTCATATCCCTTTTTACATTAATTATTTAGTCTTGTTTCATTCTAAATAAATATTAATTGAAAAGTCTATTTATGAAAATTAGAATTATTTTTTAAAATTATGATTTTTTTAATTAATGTGTACAAGATCTAGAACGTGAAACATTAAAGGACGAGGAAATACAACATTAAAAGACGGAGGGAATACGATTTTGGCAATTCTGTTCCGAATCAATTTTTTATCGATCTCGGTTTTTAAAATAGAACCGCAAACCAAACCATTAAATTTTTGTATTAGCGGTTTGGTCCCGATTCCCAGCGCCCAAAAACCATTAACAGCGCTACTTCCCACTCAGTCTTCTTCCTAGGTTCTAGTTTCAGAATTTAAGAATTCCGATTCCAACAGAGGAATATTGACTTGGCAATGTCATTCAAAACCCAAGAATAGTCCCTCTCAGGGTCCACAGTAATAAATAACAATAACAATCTATTACTTAGTGGAAACAAAAAGCGATCGGAAGATCTAAACACCAATGAAACAGAAGCAGGAGATTTAAAAAATATGTAATAACACATGACCGCCACTTTGTATAAACAAAAAAAATACTATTACCACCTGGGATTTTGAGAACATATCTCTCTCACGTGCATGCATCTCTAGATTACTACCCCAATCTTGTGATGGGGTTCGAAAACATGTAGATACATAGATCTTACCATCTACTTTATCAACTTGAACAATCTTCCTGATGATGTTCAAATCAAACGAATTCGGTAAATCAGAAGATAGGGAGCCTATATTAGTTCAACTAATTTTATGAAACTTAATGCTTCGGAACAGTTCAGTAAAGGATCCATAATAATGTAAGGACGTCCAAATCATGTCAATAGACACATAACAGTCCTTATCTTATATAGAAGCTGAAATGTTGAAAAGGGCAGGTTTATTATTAAGTATGGGCCATGCCATGTGTGAAGGAAGAATGATAAGTTACAGGAACATGAGCACATACAATAATAGAGCATGTATGAAAAAGACACTCTTGTTCTGTATAGTTCTAGATCCAATCATATGCTCTTTTGGGATTTCTCGACACTTGCTCTCAGAAGAGATATGACACTACCTGGTTCTGGAGCTCCAAACACCGAACTTCCAGCCACTATGCAGTTTGCTCCGGCTGAAGCTGCCATCTCGATTGTTGAAGGACCTAAGCCCCCATCCACCTTTAAACAAAGAGAAGAAAATAGCATTAGAAGTCTTAATAGATTCTAACCGTTGACCTCTCAGCTCGAGAGTTATATCTGAGGTGGCAAAGAATGAAATGAAACTATATTTTTAAATATGTCAAACCATGGGGGTTCTAGAACTATAATGTCGGAGTCATAAATACTTTATTGGTAAGAACCATACATATTAATTGAAGTCCGTTGGTTATAAGAACTTAGTTTATAAATTCCGATAAATTGGTGTCGAAGATAAAAGTTGTAGGGGTAAAACACATGCATAAGCATATTTTAGTGGATTAAAACTAATTTCTCCCCAGGAGACAGCTGTTCCCCTGCCCCCTCCCTATACCATGAGTTTCTAAGTTGGTAGAATATAACTTCTAAACGTGTAATCCAAAGCTCTCAGCAAACAAAACCGAACATGAATCGTGGCAATTTATCTAAATTAAACCAAATTAACTTATAATTTACTCAACATACCTCTATGTCAAGAGACGGGTACTTATTTCTCAACACTCGTACCTAAATAACCAATAGTAAAAAGGGAATAAGTTAGTCCCACCAAAAAAAGAATGAGATACACTTTCTCAAACAAAAAGAAAATAACGACAATAAAATTTAAACCTTAAATCACCTTATCCATTGTTTCTGGCATGAACTTCTGTCCTCCGAACCCAGGCTCTACAGTCATCACGAGAACCATTTCAACCGGAATCTCTGCTTCTATCTGTCATAAAGGTTCACATACAGTAATTCACGAATTATCATTGCAATTGGAACGTACAGTACCAACCCATACCAGAGGAAAAACTTCTTCGATAGGGGTTCCAGGTTTCAACGCCACGCCAGGAGTCATGCCCTTTGCCTTAATTTTCTGAATGACTTCTTGCCAATTTTCTAGAATAACAGACACAAGACAATATACATGAGAAACAAAATATATATAAGGAGAAGCTGGCAATAAAACAAAACATCCGAACACACCTTTTGATACCTCGACATGAAAGGTAAAGCCCGAAGCACCAGCTTTACCAAAAGGTTCAACATAATCAAGAGGGTTTGTCACCATAAGGTGGCAATCTAGATATGCACTGTAAAAAAACGTACAAAAGTTTTTAGTTTCCAACTTTAATTTATTGAACAAGCGAAATAAGAATGACGTGAAAATATTACTTCGTATGCTTTCTCAAACTCTCAATCACCGGAGCACCTATGGTTAGATTTGCGACAAAGTGCCTACAAAGAGAACAAACTAAAATCTTCAGTTCATCGATTTGGATCAAAACTAGATTTAAAACTCAACTTTCTGGTCTATTCCAACGAGTCTCGTATCCAAGTTTCTTCAAAACCAGTATAAAGATTAAGCAAGTAAGTATGAAGTGTACCCATCCTGCAGACAAACAAGCCAGTACAGTTAAACTCTATTCGATATAGTAAATGTATAGCATTCCAAAAGAGATAGCCACACACACCATCAATCAGCTAAAGTGTATAGAAACTGCTAGTAAGGGGGTTTCTCGAAAACCATGGTTTACGACAAAAAAGATCAGCTTCTATCAGTAGAAGGTTTCTCGAAAACCCTACAGATTCACTAATTGTACCAATTACAAATTGACAATGTAAACTTTAGAGAAAAGGAATTGATTAAAGTTCATGATCATGAGCTATCTTCTACTCTTTCACAACTTAAACTATAATATAAGTCTTCAATCCCAAATAAGTGAACTGCACAATCTCTTAGAACTTCTAATCTTACATACAATTGAACCCTAATCTCCTTAATCGACACTACACATCTAAGTTAAATCAACACCTCACCTCACTACACAGCAGAAGCTTACTATTAAGACGATGATCAAGAAAACCTCAAAACCTTAACATAAGAAGAAACATTAAGAGAAAATAGTATTGTAGAGACTATACCATGATGTCCATGTGAAGCCAATCGGCTCCGAGGTCGAGCATGCGCTTGGCTTCTGAGGCTAAATTAGCGAAATCGGAAGAAAGCATCGACGGTGCGATTTTTGCAGTCACCGCCATTTTTTACACTCTATGACCCGATCGGTTTCCGGCGAATCGTTGTGGAGTGTGTCTGTGTGCGAGAGAGAGATCGAGGGAGAAGAAAGAGCAGGTGACTAAGTTACGGCGTTGTTTAAGGAATTCTGAATTTTCACCTACCGCGCCCAGGTTTGTTGAATTTTGACAATCAAGTACCCACGAAAGTAGTAATGTTTAAAATAGATGATCATGTGGTGTTTGGCCGTTCATTTTGCCTTCAAAATTCTACCTAATGCAAACATTTGGGTGGTTTTGTATAATTTTAAATGTTTGGCATAATGTAATGAGAGATTTGAGCATATTACTTTCATTAATGAAAGTAGTTAGGGTATTTATATCCTTAATTAAGGATTTATGGGTTTACATGTCAGGAACTGCATCAAGTTTAAGGAATCATTAATCTTTTAAAAGGTGTTTAGGTGTTTCTTTACTTTTGTTCTGTCTGGATAGTTCAGTGTTACGTTTATGTCCTGATTGCGCTTGTCCTGATAACTCAGTGAGTTGTGCCTAGATAATCCAAACTCATCAATCTTAACATTATATAATAAAAATAATACGAATTTGACTTAATTACTTAGCTCAAAGTTTGTCCGGATATGTTTCATAATTCAACGTGAAAGCCCATGGGTCCATAATTAAGGGTATAAATACTCCAACTACTTTCATTAATGAGGGTAATGAACATTTAATACAACCAGGTAGCTCAAATCTCAAATCCCAAAGTGGGAGAAGAAGGTGTCTGAATCTAGCATTCAAAACCAGCAAGAAAAAGCGGTTCTGATGAATCCGGACGAGCAAGCAATTCCACCACCGTGGTGGAGGTGGTGGAGGAAAACAATGAGTACATGACCGAAGAGCGAGACAAGTTGAAAGCTGAAATAGAAGCGTTGAGGGCCACTAGAAAGGCAGAGATGGGTTTAAAAAAAAAGTCAAAAGCGTCAGCCATTCACCATACTGACAACCCAAGGGAGAACGACCCATCAGCAAAGACTCATTTGAGCACGAAAAAGACCCATGTGAGTTCCAAGAAGTATCACCGGTCCAAGCCGGTAAAGAGCTTAGAATCTGAGTCCTCCAGTAGCTCCTCGAACGAGAATGAGATTGAGGGTTCTTTGTCATCAAGCAGTGACGAGAGGAGGTTCATGAAGAAACAAAAGCTAGTTAAAAAATATTCAAGAAAGAGAGATAGGCATGGGAGACTAAAGATGCATCTGGGAAAAGGGTCGTCTCACAACCACAGCCATAGTCACAGGTATGTGGATCAGCTGCTGACGGATCCTTTTGTTTTCCATGATGAGCCATGTAATTTTTGCAACACCTAATGAAGACACAATTTTTAGTCGTAGTCGGAATTGAAGGCAATCGTCATTGTCAGCCAAGATACTGTCCAGAAACCTTTCTAAGAGGTTTAACAGTACTAAAATAGAGAAATATGATATGAGCAAAGATCCGGATAACCATCTGGAACAGTTCAAAAAATTTATGATGAATTTTGATGATGATGACAAACTTTTTTGTAGAGCCTTCTCCCATTCTTTTACGGAAAGTTCTTTGAAATGGTACAACATCTTGCCACAAGGTTGTATCAGAAACTTTGATACGTTTTGGGTGGCCTTCCGAAGGCAGTTTGTGGGGAGTAAGGAGGTGAAGGGAAGTGGAGATACTATTATCCATTGTGCCCAAGAGCCAAATGAGTCACTGAAAGACTATATAAGTCGGTTTGTAAATACCAAGAATGGGTTAGCTGATTGCTTTGAGCAAGTACTAGTAGCCTCTTTGAGACAAGGGTTAAACCTTGGGAATCTAGCTGATTGAGTGACAAGGAAGAAGGCCATGACTTGGGGCGGTTTGCTAAATCAGGTGAGAAAATAAATCAACGTAGATGAAACGAAGAATACTAGGGTATACAGACAAGTGAGGTTCGCCCCAGTTGCTCCAAACTAGAACCAGTTCGGATACAAGGCCAAAGAAACCGGACAGAGATCCAACAAGGCCAAACAGACTCAATCCCACCCAAATCCAGCTCAGAGCCAGCAGCCTAGAAATAAACGTGGACCTTGGGTCCAACCGGAATGGTTTTCTGAATTAAAGGAGAATGTGGCAATCATTTATTACAAAACTAAAGATGAGGTGCATATTAGGAAGCCGAAAGCGCTTCAATCTCCTAAGGAAATTCGTAATACTTGTTTTTACCAGTATCGTCATGATATTGGCCACAACACTGAAGATTGTATCGCCTTGAAACAAGAAGTACAGAATCTTATTGAAAGGGGGAAGTTGGGAGCTTATGTCAAGAGAAAGAGTGGAAACTGGCCTGACAATGCTCCCCGAACTAGCCCAACGAACAATGCGGGGACATCTGCTCCAGAAGGGGCTATGGTGATCCTTGAAAGATTTGATGTCAATTAGGAGTATTTGGATCCTGATCCAACCCGGAATAAAGTAGGGGTCGTAACAGAACAAACCAAGACAATGTTCATACTCATAAGCTTTTTTAGTCACTTACTATATTTGGGGGGACACTATAACTGCGCCGACTCCTTCTTCAAGGAAGAGGCATGTTCACACTCTAGCTACTCAGTTAGAGGGAGGCATGTCTTCTTATCAGTCCTAAATTCATTTTCCTTTCATTGTTTTTTATGAGGAAGTTTAAAGAAATATAGTTGGGACTCATGAGGATGTTGTAGTAATACGAGCTTCAATTTGGGGCAACGACATCAGGAGAATTCTGATTGACACTGGCAGCTTAGCCAATAAATATTCTCTTTTTAAGTTCTTATAAACATATGAAGAATCCCGTAGTGATTCAGCATTCGAACGGATCCATTGTGGGCTTCACATGGAGCTCTGCAGATGTAATCGGAGAATTTAAAGAGGAGGTATTGTTGGGCAAAAGCCCTTTCTAGAAGATGGTCAGGGTACTATTCATTGTAGTAGATTTCCCCACATGTTACCATGCGATCTTTGGGAGGTCCTGGCTCTCTAGGATGTATATTGTGGCTTCAACAGTCCATCAATGTTTAAAGTATGTGGTTCAATGATAAATGGGACTTGTTCGGAGTAGCCAAAAGATAGCAAGAGAATGTTATGCCCAATCTCTGGCTGAATGAATGAGTGTTAAAGTTGGCTCCAAGATGGCACCAGAATTGTAAAAAAAAATTGTTGTCCTTTTTGGTAGGTCACCAACATGGTTTTTCTTGGTGCAATGTTGATGTGACCGGAGTACCAGCAAGTGTTATATCACACAAGTTGTCTATCCGAAGAGATGTTGCACCTGTTGTGGAAAAAAAGAGCCTTTTCCAAGGAGAAAGCTGATGTAATAGTCCAAGAAGTTGGCTGGCTTACCAAGATGGGGCACATAAAGGAGTCTCAGTATCCTTTATGGACAACCAACTCAGTGTTAGTCAAGAAAAAGAATAGGAAATGATGTATGTGTGTCGACTTTACTGACCTCAACAAAGCTTGCCCAAAAGATCTTTATCCAGTCCCCCGGATAGATCAGTTGGTGGACTCTACATCTGGAAACAAACTATTATCGTTCATGGATGCCTTCTCCGGTTATAACCAGATATAGGTGGATATGAAGGACCAAGAGCACACTAAATTTGTTACAAATAGGGGTCTCTATTGTTACAAGGTGATGCATTTTGTTCAGGATGTATCATTTTGGGTCTCTATTGTTACAAGGTGAACAAAGCATTTGCTGATCAGAGTGGAAGAAATATGGAAGTATATATCGGTGACATGATGGTTAAAAGTTTAAAAGAAGAGTTGTATCTGACTGATCTTCAAGAATCTTTTGCCAACTTGACAAAAGTTAATTTAAAATTGAATCCATAAAAGTGTGTGTTTGGGGTGTAGTCCAGAAAATAATTGGGTTATGTAATAAGTGAAAAAGGGATACAGCCTGATCCAGATCAGCTTGATGCTCTATTGAAAATGGATCATCCTCAAAATATTAAAGAAGTGCAGAGGCTGACAGGAAGGTTGGCTGCTTTGAATCGTTTCATTTCAAGTTCTTCGGAAAAATGTGCTCAATTTTTCCAAACCTTGAAAGGTTCTAAAGACTTCAACTAGTCTCCACAGTGCATCCAGGCTTTCGATGAAATAAAAAAACATTTGTCTTCTCCCAAAACCCTTTTTAAGCCCGTCGACGGAGAAACACTATATGTATACTTGGCTGTGTCAGAATGTGCAATAAGTGTAGTGCTGGTAAGAGAGATGGACAATTATCCTCGTTCGGTATACTACATCAGTAAGAGTGTGATGGATGCTGAAAAGAGGTACCTAAAGCTTGAAAAGCTGGCACTAGCCCTAGTGATTGCTGTCATAAAAATAAGGTCATATTTTCAGTCGCATTCCATCATCTTCCGAATATTTTTTCCTTTGAAGAATGTGCTTCAGAAAGCAGACATATCAAGAAGGATGACCCAATGGTCAGTATAGTTGGGTGATTATGACATTGATTTGCCCCACGAACTGTAATTAAAGCTCAGTCTATTGCTGATTTCTTGGTAAAGTTTCATTCGAACAGAAGTACTAAACCAGCTTTAGAGGAGAAAACTAAAAAAAATGGGTTGTCCGGACAGATGGTGGATCAAGCACAATAGGCTGTGGGGCTGGGATTTGTTTAACCTCTTCATATGGTGATAAGTTATACCATGCTATATGCTTCGCTTTTAGGGCTTCAAACAATGAGTCTGAATATGAGGCACCTATAGCTGGTCTAAAGTTAGCTTTTCAGTGTGGGGCTAAAAGTGTTAGATTAATAAGTGATTCTCAACTTCTTATACATCATGCTCAAGTGATCAAGGTCAATCTGAAGCCAATAAGAAGCATTTGATCAAATACTTATTCATTCTTAAAAAAGTAGCAGCCAAGTTTAAAAATGTTTGCTATGAGCATATTCTTAGATCGGAAAACACGTTGGCAGACTCCTTAGCAACCATAGCATACTCTGAGTCCTACGCATGGATTCATCTACAAACATTCCCATCCATACAATCAAATCAAAGCAAAGAAGAAGAGGAGAGCTAGAGTGCACAAGTGGTTCAATTCAAAGATTGGAGATTTCCCTTTCTTCAATATATCTCTGATGGAATTTTACCTCCGGAGAAGGCTATGGCAGGAAAAATAAAACACAAGGCTCGTGGTTTCTTGATCATAAGAGAGGTTCTTTATAAAAATTCGTTCAACAGACCTCTTCTGCGTTGTTTGGGGGCTGAAGAGTCCCAGATTGTTTTATACAAACTACATGATGGAGAGGGGTCAGCACACTGTGGCTATAGAGCTCTAACCCGGAGGATTTTTTTGGTCGGATGCTATTGGCCATCCATAGTGGAAGATGCTAAGGAATTGGTGAAAAAATGTGACCCGTGCCAAAGATATGGTAATGAAATTTAGTATCTTTTGCTTGTTGGGGACTATATTTAGTTGGGCATCTACCAATGGCGTCTGGAGGGTGCAGGACTATTATTGTAGCCATTGATTATTTCTCAAAGTGGATAGAAGCATCCCCCCTGACAGGAACTACTTCAAAAGCTGTTATAAAATTCATCTTGTTTAACATTTGTTGCAGATTTGGGGTTCCGTAAAAGATAACCACAAATAACGGGCCACAATTTGATAACAAGTATATGGAGAGTTTTTGTGCCTCTATGGCATTCAACATTGCTTCTCTTCTCCTTTCCACCCACAAGAAAATGGCCAAGTTGAAGTGGTAAGCAGGATCATTCTGTCCGGTCTGAAAAAGAATTTAGAAGGGAATGCACGGAAGTGGCCAAGCTATTTGCAAGAAATATTATGGGCGTGCCGGACTACTCCTAGAGCTGCTACTCAAGAGTCTCATTTTTCCTTGGTATATGGTACAGATGCAATTACTCCTATAGAAGCAACTCTATCATCATACAGAGTCCACAACTATTCTGAACACGCCAATGAATTGGCAATTAGAGGTCAGTTGGACTTAATAAAAGAAAGAAGAGTTAAGGCTCATCTTGGAACCACCCATTACCAAGGCTTGATGAGGAGCGTATTTGCTTCCAAAATTAAGAGAAGGGATTTTTAGTCACGAGATAAAGTATTAAGAAAGGTTTTCTTGCATACTAAGGAAAAGCAGTTCAACAAACTAGCTCTGAACTGGGAAGGCCCTAATGAGGTCTCTGAAAAGCTTAAACCTGGGACATATAGGCTTCAAGACAAAGATGGAAGAATCCTAAAGCACCCATATAATATTGAACACCTCTGGTTATATCTGGAATGAAAGTTGTGTAAATATTTACTTGTTTAAAGTCAATGTAAATATTAGAGGGCATACTATTTCCTACCCTGGTGGCGCGGGGAGGTTTTAATGAGGTGTCTGGTTTTTTCAATGAAATGTGATGCCTTCTTAAAATATTATGTGTGATTTGATTACAATTCCTTTCAAGTCTTCAATTTAATACTAAGGATCTTTGAAAGATTTGATTAATCTGGTTGAATGATGGCCATTAAATACATGTCATCAGAGATTTCAAATACTCTCACCTTAAATATTTGTAAAATAAAGAAGGGCTCTTTAAAAATTAGCCATTAAAAGTGAAAGCAAGTATGGAACAAAGCAAAATTGGATAAGATAAGCACGTCCGGGTAAGAACTGGATAATGATATTAAAACACAAAATATGCCTTGGCCATCCAAGGACTTTAAGTTTTGTGAAAGACTTAACCGGACTCATATATGATACAATTACAAAAATTCCTTGGCCATCCAAGGACTTTAATAATTCACAAAATAAAGAAAAAATAGTTAAAAACCTCAAGGTTTATTCCATTCGGATGTTCCTGCATCACCTAATTTATTAGGGTCTTTGAGTCCAATGCTTGAACTCTCCTCGATTCCTTCTTCTTCATCGGTGTAGAATCGATTCCACTAGAATAGTTTTCTCTTAATCATCTGCCATTGTATGGAACAAAATGTCTTCATACTCCACGTATTTTCATAAAGGATCAAGCGTCCTCTTTGGAAACTTTTCATGGAAAAGCAGTTCCATGTCAGACTTCACTTCAGCATACCTTTTTTCCAAGGAATTTATCACCTCGTTGGTGTATTTGTCGATGCTGGCCTGAATTCTTTATTCCTATTCTTTCACCAAGGCTTCTTTCTCCTTGGTTGCCTTAGACACAGCCTCTTCAAGAGAAGTTTTTTCGTTGGACAAGGTCTGAATGACACCATCTTTGGTCTTCACGTCTTCCTTTAAGGTGGAGAGATCTTTCTACAAATTATAGCACTTAGCTTGGAGCTCAGTGTTAGCATTTTTCGAAGTTGCCAGCTTGGTTGACAAATCTTCCTTGTCCTTCTTCAATTCTTCAAGCTCTTTCTTTAGTGCTTCAATGTTCTGGTTAGCATATAGGAGGTTGGTTGACAAAGTCTCCTTGTTTGTGTTAAGGGTGTTGATAATGGTGGATTGATTTTTCACATGTCTCTCCAAGTCGAGCATTGGTTGGATATGACCTAAAAGAGAATGGGTTACCGTATCTTGGTCTTCGGAAATAAAAAAGGACTTACCATTGTAGGTTACTATGTTGGAAGAGCCTGAAGGACGGAAATGACCAGCAACATCGTCTTTCTCCGAATCGGTGAAGTAAAGACCGATGTCCTGAAGGGCTCTGATGTCAAGCCCTCCTCTAGTTCCGTCTCCCGGTTGCAAGTCTGTTGGAATTTTCTCTGCCAAAGTAGGGTCTGCAGGAGCTGGTGGAGGAGGAAGCTCTGAAGGGCAAAGAGTTATTTTTCCCCCTAAGGTGACCTTTTTCTTCTTGGCAACCCTTACATCGCTACTGGCTCCCCGTTTTCGGTCCTTCTTCGGATACTTTGGTGGGTTTGGTTTTTCTCCTGCCTCCTTCACAGTTTCATCTTCAACCACTTGGAGCAAGGAGGCATCGATTCCTCATTGGTTCTCCCCTCCTTGGTTCTCCGAACCGGTATTTTTTGCAGCAACCGGAACTGCCTTTGCTGCAGCCTTCTTCTTATTTCCCTTCATCTTTCTAGGAGCTTTGGCTCTAGAGGGCAAGACCAGTTTTCCATCTTTTTCCTCTGTTCGTTTGAGGATGACAGCTGGGGGAGGTGGTGTGGTCAATTCATCCCATGTGAGATCTCTCCGGCCTGTGGTATTCCACAGATGAGATCTCACCAAATTGCCAGAAGTAAAACAGTTGTGGAAAGCGTTCCCCCAACGTTCTGCGGCATATGCATTTAACTTGGCACATGTAGTCTGTCCCTTATCCAGATATCCGATGCACTCCTTCGGTAACTAAAGATGAAGTAATGAATGGTTCAAAAGTGGAATATTTTTAAAGTGAAAATGAGAATATTAAAAACAAGATTGAAGAACTTACTTGTACTCTTCTACCTACTAGTAAGCATGTTAGGGTTAGTCCTGGATTTGATCTTTCTCTTATTCTCCCATGACCCATTGATGAATAAGAACTGAGTTTTCCAATTTTTCTCTGACTCCAACAAATCATCTACCACTTTGAAATTTTATCCCATGTTGTGGTGATAGAATGGGATGTGATGATTTTTTCACAGGCTTGCCACAGCGGTAAATTGCTTCATAGGAAGAGGGATTCTGGACAACCTCGATGCCATTATGAAGGCAAGGAGGGAGTACCAAGCGTTTGGACTTAATTGGCTTAGGCAAAGCTTAATCAGGTGAAAATACCTGACGATCTCTGGATCTAAGGGGAATCTGAGCCCCCAGTTGAACAGCTCGGTGTAAATGACCACTTCATTAAGTTTGCATTCCATTCGAGTATCCGGAGTGACAGGAATCATCACCTTCATTGACTCTGGGATCCCCCACTTTGTCCGGATCCGGCCCAGCTCGGCAGTATGAGTATAAATATAGTTTATGTTCTGCATGGCCAACAAATACTTCACGTTGAACTTCTGGAAGCAAGGTCCTACCTTGCCCTCCAAGCACTCCAGAAGATCCGGATGAGCCACTCCAACCTTCATTTTGACTTTCCCTTTCCTGTCAGAGGTAGCATCCCCAGTTTTCCATAAGGCTTCAGTTTCGAAGGGGGGCTCTCGATACTATCTTCCATCACTTCTTCTATCACTGTGGAAGGTTTGCCAGTTTTTGTGGATGGAAGGGTGTCAGATTCTGGCTCTATGGTCTGTCCAGATGGTTGAGCGCCAGTTTTTTCCAGAAGCCTGATGTCTGGTTGGAGCTTAGTTCCGGAGGACTTTGCTTGAGAAACTACTTTGGATGCCTCCGATCTGGAGGGCTTATATCGTGGGGATCTTATAGATATCTTTGATCTGGAGAGTTTATCTTTGGATGCTGATTTAGAGGCCTCCGATTTAGAGGGCTTTGATTGTGAGGCAGTCGCTTGGGCCTTCACCAAACGAGTTATCCGGTGTAGATTGGATTTCTCTGGAGATTTTTCAATATTTGATCCCATGGTTAAAAAATAGTAGGGTTTTCTAACACTTGATAGTGCTTTTTCTTGGGTAGTAGAAGGTTGAGACTCTTGAACACAGGATCCTGATGGGATTAGTGAAATATTTGGTTTGAACAACCGTTTGGGTTTTAGATTTCTGGTAGAAGATGATCCTTGATCAGCTTCTTGGGATGGTTTATCAGACTTGTCACTTGGGGAGACTGGGAGACCGGCAGCAATACGCCTCTCTCGTTCGATTTTTCTCGCTTTCTCTAACTTAGACAGATTCAACTAGCCGCCTTTTACAAGAGTGTTTCTAGCCGTGAACATAAAACTAACCGAGGACGAATTTGAAAGAGAAGAAGGAAAGCTTTGAAGAAGATTTTTGAGTGATGAAGGTAATGAAACAGTAAAAAATGATTTATATATTGGTAGAAAAAGATAACTGATACCTAGGAGAAGATGAAGAGATTTGTGTAATGAATGAAGATGGCCCTGACGTGAGAAAAATTAAATACATAGGTTACTTTTTAGGTTTAGTAGGAGTGCCAATCTAGGTAAAAAACGGCTCATAGGTCGAATCAGATTGTGACATGTGTCCCATGATCCAAAGAGAAACTCTTAGAATTCTGAGAAAAAGTCAATCCGGACAAACCTCAAGCCAGACACACAAATGGGTTGGAAAATATTGTTTCTGACTAAGTGAATGTTTTAGTCCTGCCAAAGATTTTTTGACAAAGCCTAAAAAGGGGCTACTGATGAGTCCGGATAAATACATCACTACTTATTAGAGATGATGGGTTCAAAACTCATGCTCACATATTTTGGCTACTCGTATTTACACATGTAAAACCTAACTTTGCCAACTAAACACTGAATTAACTACATAGATCAGCAATAGTTGCATTTTAAAAATACATAAGTATATATTTTCATATAAATTAGTCAGGAGAATAAAAAACCATTTAACATATCAGTCAGAAACAGTTGCACCCCAATTTTCAAGAACTCTATGAAGATCAACTACACAGTTTTTAATTAAAATTGAAGCAAACACTTCAAATTTGAGACCTTTAAAAAAAAGTAATCCACATTTACAACTCAACACGCTAAAAAACACAACACAAGACAAAATCTCCTAATAATCATGGTTATATTAAATTAAAAATAAAAATTTAAATGTTAAATTGGGTTTATGTTTTTTTTATCTTTGTTTTACCTATTTGGAGTCTTGAAGTAAGAAGAAACACAAAATGATGTTTGTTTTTATATGAGACTAAAAATAGAAATAAAAATTATCAGTATCATGGCAGCCATTGATATAGAAAAATAATTTAAAGTATATAAAAAGTATGCTATCTTTGATCTTAAACATTTGTTTACTCAAATATTGTTTTTTAATAAATAACAAGTATTCATTAAAGTTATTTGGATCATATGTTACTTAATTTTCTTGACTGTAGATGAGACGAACTTATGGTTTATTCATATCAAGAACCTAATAAACTTAGATTTTCTTTCTTTGATTGTATTAGTTGCGACACTGTTATCTCCTTCGAAATAATTGTTCTTGATCAATCAATCAACCATCATGTAAATAGCAGAAATCTAAACTGTAAAAATAATTTATCTTGATCTTCGCTGATTTAATTGTCTCATCCAAATCAAAAAATCTGAAAATATTCCTTAATTGTTCAAATAATCTAAAGAAAATGATTAACTTATATACACAAAATAGTCTTGTGTAATATCAAAATTATTCAAATACAAAAACCTAAATACTACCAATTATCAAAGAACTCATGAAACTTTTATTGCATAAAAAACCAAAACTTGATCAATTTAGCCTATAATTATGTCATTAATTAACAAATATTAGTAATAAACTAGTTGAAAACCAAAATTATATATGATAAATTTACTCAAACATGCAATACACATGAATTCATTTACTCAAATCCAAGCTTCCAAATAATAATGAACAACCCTTAAAGAGACTTATAAATAAAAAGTAATCAAGTTACATTCTAATGTATATCTTTATAAAACTGTTTGTAACATGATTAAGTTGATCAAAACACAATTCGAAAACCATACCACTAATTTGCTACCTTAGATTAAATCAATTATTCTACCATTCAAACTTAAACAAAAGTGGAAACTTTTTGTATCTTACTCAAATCCTTCAATCCAAATTCGCTTCATTAATCAACTAGTTATATAGAGGAAATCGAAAAGAATATTGAATAACTATAAAAAAAAAGACAAATAACTAATGAATACACTATATGATACAGACAATTGACTCTAATATATCATAACGGTAACACAGGTTACCAGCAACTTACTGCATAATATGCCCAATCACAAAACCTTTCGATATGCTAACATGCAGCATATCACGGTTCAAAACATAAAACAACATGTGTGCTCAAAATTAAACTCATGTAAATAATTTTAAAGAGCACAACAATTTTGCAAATTCGTTTTACTAATTATCATAATTCATGCTTTAAGTGTCTTATATAGGCCACCATGTTGTAGCTATACATACGCAACCATATATAATTCGTCTACTGTGTTTAAATTGTGTAATCATTCCATGTGTTCCACAAATATCTATATTCATTGGGTCTAGTAAGTATTCATTATCCATGTATTGTGTGTGCTAGTATTGTATATGCATATGTTATATTATTATATATAATGTTATGGACAATGTATAAATCGTGTATTACTTAATATCAGTATAACGATTATGTTATATAAATATTACATCATCTGTTAAAATATTTACATTATTCATGGCATGTGTGTAACAACATACCCAATGCCACAATCACCTTAAAGTAGCAGGATCGTTAGAACACTCATTTAAGTACTAGATGATGTTCGGAAAATCACAATAGATATTTAATTCCCATTAAAATACAACAACATCACATAACACAATATCTCATGACAACAATAAAATGCTACTAAAATATATAACTATCAACATCAAAATAGAAATAAAGAAACTATTGACTTTTAACGTTCAAATTCTCCATTTAAAAACTTACACCAATTTAAAGCATGAATTCATAAAACCTAATAAACTAGAGAAACACGCTAAATATCAAGAAAATATAAAAATTCTTGAAACAAAATATGAAATATGGATAATCAATAATCAACCGAAACTTTGGTACCTATTGCAAATTGAAAAACTAACAATAATACCTCAATCGTAAACTAATCATACTTGATTTTTGTTGTTCACACTCTAAATTCACTTCATTTTCCTTATCATAACTTATCTGTAAATCTTAACTCTGAAAATAAAGTCAAATCAAATAATTAACCTGCATAAACCGATATCGTAAGGTTCTAATTGCTCAATATCAACATTACAAGGCTCTAGATTGAATGGAGATAGATTGTTTCAAGCGTAAAATCATCAAAAATAAAATTTGTGTTGATTATTGACTCAATATAAATTTGAACTTAACAGAAAAACCCAACCGCCTATTGACTTAACCAAATCACTTCTTTGTTGTTATAATTTTAGGTTTTGAATGAAATTGGAGAAACAAAAGGAAATAAAAACGAATCGGTAATAAAAGACAGTCGAATTAGATAGAAATCTTAAAGAAAAAACAAACCGATAAACACTAAATAAAAAAAATCAAATACCAGTCCAATTAAATACTCTAGAAACGATAACTAAAAGCTAATAGTGATAGTATTTGTGGTTACAACTTAAACAGGAAAAAAAACTATCTTGATTTTGGGAAATTGTACTTAAAGTACCCACTCAACTATTCAATTGTCACTTACCACCCAAGGTTTGATCAATTGTTACTTAATATCCATCTCAACTACCTTATTGTCACTTACAACCTAATTTTATTTTAATACCCTAACTACCCTTAACCCACTATATAAACCTTATTTTCTGTTTTCTTTCTATTTTTTCTAGCTTTTTGAAGATTTGAATTTGTTAGCCGCTCTAACCACCTAACCCTACCAACCACCACGAGCTGGGTTAAAATCACATTTTCCGGTGATCGGAAGCTGCTAAAGGTTTGTTTCTTTATGTAAGTTGTTGTGTTAGACCTGTCTAACCTCTGTTTTATACGTACAGGAGTTGATCATCGTTTTTTGGAATCTTATAGCTTACAAGTAATCGTGTTGCGAGCTTTTTAGGTAATTACCTACCGATTTCGAAGTTTTTTATTCGTTTTCTCTGTTGGAATAGGTTCTATTCTACTGTTTTTAGATGCCATTGCCTGATTTCAAGCTTTTCTCTGTTTTTTTTGTTATAGTGATCTGTTATTGTTTAGTTAATATTGTTCGTTATATAGTTCGTTATATAATTTGGTAGTGCTTTAGTTTTGTCTTGAATGTGTAGATTACGATTTTTTAGGTCAGTTAGAGTATTGTATTTCGAAACAAATATCAGGACCGGTGTTACATAGAAATATCAGAACAGGATGCGAATAGCTCTATGTAGATATACACAATTCGCAAGATAGGATGCGAATTGGTGCAGTAAATAATCTGCACAGTTTTTGTGACTAATAACAAATATCAGGACTTTGTTACCTACAAATATCAGGACAAGATGCAAATAGATCGTTGTAGGTATACACAATTCGCACCTTAGGATGCGAATTGTTTGATGCAGTAGTAAATATTTTGCACCTAGTTATTGTGACTAATAACAAATAACTTGTATTGTCCAGGTTAAGAGATGTCTAAATCACGAGTTTGTATTTTTAAATATGGTCACCAAACTGCAATTGTGCCTTTCACGGAGTTTGAAAGCTGTATCCAAGCTTATGTAGAGAACACATGGGAGGAGCTTGCCACAGGTGAGTACCTAATTACTTACTCCTGTGGGGATTACAATAATTGTTTCTTTAATAACCAGAATGGTTTTGTTGGGTTGGTGTTATATCTTGATTTGGAGCGTTTAAAACGGGTTAGTTTTCTCATAGAATAACACATCTTTGATAAGGGTTCTGGTAATAAAAGTTCTCTTGATAAGAGCTCTGGTGGTAAGGATTCTGGTGGTAAGCATAAAGAGCGTAGCTTGATTTTGGGAGAACCATCTCTTGATCAACTAGTTAGCGGGGAGAGTAGTAACGGTTTAGTTAATTCTGATCAGAGGAAAAAACAACTTGCTACTGCTGGTTGGGCTGATGCTATTACAGGAGTGGGTCAAGCTTTTGAAGAAGGTGCTTCCGGTCTGAGGGTATCCTTGTGCAAGTTTGCGTTAGAGCATGGTTTTTCTTTCAAATACCTGCACAACACAACAAATAAGATAACTGCTTATTGTGAAAATAAGCTCACAAGCGGGTGCAAATGGAGGGTTTATGCATCTATTGACTCAAGCACCGGCCTTATGACGATCAAGAAGCATTTCCCGTACCATACTTGCAGTCCTGTTTTCTCCCAGAAGCATAAGCATAAGCGGCACAGGCATTTGACATCAGATTTGATTGCAGAGGAAATTCAGGATTCTCTCCGGACCTGCATTCGTTGACAGCCAAAACCATACAATCGACAGTCAAACAAGATTACGGTCTTGACATCTCTTATCGTTTGTCATGGAATGCTTTAGAGAAGGCTAGGAGGGGAGTTTTTGGAGATAGTTCAAGTTCTTTTAGTTTACTAAGCGGATACTTCAAACGCTTGAAGAGCCGGGATATTACTTCAGACTGCCAGTTGGAGTTGTCAGTTGGAAACCGATTCAAGCGCTGTTTTGTAGCATTCGGTTCGTCCCTTAGTGGTTTTCATTCATACCGTCCAATGTTGTTTGTCGATGGAACCCACTTATATGGCAAGTACAAGGGTACATTACTCACTGCTGTAGCAAAGGACGGAAACAACGGTTAGTTACATTTATCTAGTTAATGAACGATGTTTTTGTGTGAAAATGCTCAATCAATTCGCAGCATGTGATGCGAATTAAGCAGTGTTGTGATCCTCACATTTTGCATTTGAGGCTGCGAATTATGTATTATTCTAAGTAAACTGTACTTACATCACAGCTTGAGTTAGGTATTATTTAAAGTTGTCACAAACAATTCGCATGACAAGATGCGAAATGTGAGGATGAGCAATTAAAATGTCACACATATTTCGCATGACAAGCTGCAAATTCTCTAGGACAGCATGCGAATTGTTTACAATTTTTAAACGTTTGCATACTGTTGTAGTGTTCATTTGATCTGCCTTTTTCCAGGACTATTCCCTGTTGCTATTGCTGTAGTTAGCATTGAAGATTGGGACAATTGGATGTGGTTTTTTGGGTGTTTGAAACCACATTTGCTGGATCGCCAGATCACATTTATTTCAGACCGTCATTCTGGTATTGTTAATGCTGTTTCTGTCTTGTATCCACACTGCTATCATGCATACTGTTATTTCCATCTCATGCAGAATTTGAAAGCCAAACTGGAACATACTAACAGGGAGTATAAAAAAAAGATGTTGAGTTTCTTCCACCGTCTTGCTTATGCTCCCAGTCAAGAGCTTTTTAAAGATATACTAACAGGTTTTCTATGTCAAGGTGGTGAGAGAATGAGTGATTTTCTTGCAAATTTACCCCCTGAAAAGTATGCGCAGGCTTACGTAAAAGGGAAGCGCTACGGCTTCTACCGCAGCTGAATCGTTTAACAATCAGATTAAAAAATATTGCGGCTTACCAATTGTTGAGTTTATTGATTGGATTAGAGTCTTGCTTATGACTCAAGTTTCACGGTGATACGAAGAAGGTCTCAGCTGGAGTACTAATTTGGTTCCCGAGTACGAGAAGAAGCTAAAGCAGAATGTTGACATGTGCCGAAGTTGGGTAGTATGTAAGTCCTCTTCCGCCATGTTCGAAGTCTTTTCGAATACTGTGGCTGTTGTTAATCTGTTGGATTTCAAATGTTCATGCGGATCATGGCAACAAGAGTGTTTTCCATGTGCTCATGCTCTAGCGGCATTACAATACACCGACCAAGATCCATTGACTGTAATAGAACCCTTCTTTACGGTTAAGAATTACAGGGAGAGTTACTCTTTCAACATACCAGCTATAACTGATTTCGGGGAAGGGTCCAGCGCTAACGATCCTTCTTTTGTTGAAGTTCTGCCTCCGAACGTTAAGAGACGCTCCGGAAGGCCTAAGAAAAAGCGAATCCCTTCTAGAGGAGAAATCTCAACCAAGAAGTTAAGGTGTGGCCGATGTTCGAAATCAGGCCATAACCGGAGGACTTGTGATGTTCCAGTTTAAGGACAATTCTGGTTGGCCATATCACATTTATTTTTGTAGCATAGTTATTGTTATGTACAACAAACTAAACATTTGTACATTCCTGTGTTTTTGTATCTGCCACTATTGGAGTTGTAATCATTTCGCATCCTGTGCTGCGAATCATGTACAATATGTTGGTGTATTGTTACAAACATCTATCAGGATTACATGCGAATTATGTGCAATTATGTGAAATTTCAACAGGATGCGAATCGCTGGTAAAATCATAGTAAACATTTATCATATCTTACGTTTCGCATAATAGGCTGCGAAGTAGGACCAGAATTGTGATGCGAATGAAGATCAATTAGAAGTCCTGATATTTGTCATATGATAAGCTGCGAATTGTCATTTATAAAAATATCAGGATATTCAGTAAGGTTGAAAATAAGTAATATAGCAGGGTAACATGCGAATGAAGTGCAAAATGTATTTGGATGCGAATCCTTTATGTCATTGAAATTCTGTAAACAAGTTGGATTACAAAAAGGAGTATTACAATATTTCCACAAACTAACAACTGTTTACACATATCAGTACAAGCTACTATTTCTAGTTAGTTGCATTTCAAAAAAACAAAAAACAAAAACCAACTCTAGCAGTTGGTAGAGGATTCATCACCAACTGTTTCCTCTTTCTCCTTTTAGTTCTGATCATCTTTGTCTTTCTCCTCTTTGTCTTCGACTTTCTCTTTCTCTTCCACTTTCTCTTCAGCTTCAATATCTACGTCCATCATGCTTAAAAAATTTGTCCTTGATGGACCAACTTCGTCTTCCCTCTTCCTTTTGTTGTTTCGAACCTCTGTCGTTTAAGGTTGCACCTTTTCTGGCTGAGGTGCAGCAGGAAGCATTGGAACCTGTTCTGGCTGAGGTTCAGCAGCAACCTGTGGAATAAATTCCACTGGTTGAGAGTCAGCAGAGTAGTAGTCATCATACATGTCTAGTTCGAAGACAGAGATTGGGCTTGGGGGTGGTACTGCTGGCATGATCAACTCATCACTCCAGTTAACGGTTAAGGATGACCAGGAGTCACCCAGAGAACCGAGTGAACCAGAGTTTGAGTATGAGGTGGTTGTTGTGGTGGTGGAAAAAGACATGACTGTTTGAATTCAAAGAGAAGAAGAGGTGTTTTTAAAAAATATAGAGTTTGGTGTAAAATTAGCCTTTGGTTACTAGAGGTTTTTATAGGGAAAGGAGGTAATCATTACATAGCCTCCATGTCCAATCATCATTTAATGAATTATGTACTTGATTAGATTGTTTTTTGTGTGCTCAATGTAGAAAACGTTTACCAAGGCATAAGCCACAGCCTGTTCGTATCCTTCCACTTTGTATTTTTAATATTTTATTTCTGCACCAGGCTGCCAACTGGTTTTAAGCTGGGATAACAGGATGCGAACTGTGTGTGAAGTGATTACCATCTATCAGGTTAGGCTGCGAAATATTTGATGATAAGTTATCACGAGGATTAGGATGCGAACTGTTCATGAGGATTAGGCTGCGAACTGTTCATACATACCAGAGTAAACTACCAGGATCATAATCAACCATTATATATCAGGTTATGATGCGAACTATAAGATAAGGAGTATTCAAAGATGTGAAAATGTAATTTGTTTATGTATGCACAACAAAACTAAAAATTACAACAGACAGATGTATTTACAACAGACAGATGTATTTAAAACTAAAAATTACAACAAAACTAAAAATTACACGAATCAGCCATATGTGATGGTGTCTACGTCATTTAAAAAGTAATAGAACAATTCTGCTCTGAAGGCAGTTACCATATCTGCATCGTATTTTTTCTGCACTGATCCATGCTCAATAATATCCCTTGCATATTTGCAGACGAAGACACCACAGTCCACGCTGCTTCGCTTTTGTTATGAGATGCCTCTTTCCACTTTCACCTTCCACCCTGTAGTATATTTGGGTAGGAATCCTCTATCCAACAAATATTTGATCTGTGTATAATAATTAGTGTTAGGAATATGCACAAAAACAAAAACAGTTGGTGACATACAATTCGCATCCTCAGGCTGCGAATTGTATGACAATAAATCCAACACAATTCGCATCTTAGGCTGCGAATTGTATGACAACCTTGATAGGCTGCGAATTGAGTTATGGACAGGCTGCGAATTGTATCCAACATGGATAGGCTGCGAATTGAGTTATGGATAGTCTGCGAAAAAACATCTTGTTTACTCACAATTTGCAGCATACCAGATCTCATTTCGCAGCATGCATACTTAAAATGTGTTCAGAATTAAGTGTATAGTTTGGAATATTTACCAGTAGTGCAGGTGTTCTTGTGGTGGTGTCTATGGCATGAAGCTTAGGCAGAAGCGAATTGTAGTTTGAAATTGTCCTTCCGTCAACATCGATGACGAGCAACGTCTAGTGGTTTACATTGTCCTTCGACTCGGTGCACACTGGAACCATGATGATGTTGGCTGCTTTGCGCCCCTTCCTAAAAGCCATGTCCACCAAATTTTCCACTTGCCACCCTGCTTTCATTTGATGCTGCATCCAAGCAAGAGTATATTAAAGTGAGAACATTTCTGAGAACTTTGTTCAATTTACGTGAGCTAAACTTACCGCAGTCATGCCCGAAATCAGTATGGCGTCGTGATGCTCTCCTTTAGCTTTAGTGCATGGAACTTTGTAGTCTGCATCTTCAAACATCTTACGAATCCAAGCATCGATAAGCTAACAAAGGAGTTGTAGATTTATGTTAAATATAGAATACATATTTGAAACATTGAAAATAAAATTGGTTGACAATTAGATACCTTTACGTCCAGCTCCAGTTCTAAAGGTAGTGCCATGACATCACTCGCTTGCACCCTGATTCCGTATGTAAACTTGGACTCCGGTAACTGCCATACCACTGGATCAGGGGTGTCGCTCTCGTAGGCTTTAACCAACTGTATTTTGTGGTATTGTGCCAGATCGATACGGTCAGTTACTTTTGTTGTCTTTGGCCAGTCGCTGTATTCTACTACTGGCGGTTCCCGCATTGTAATTACGAACTCTTCTTCTTCCTCTGCCACTTGAGGCTGCGTTTGTGTCAGTAGCTCAAAACTTGGTTGCTCTATCTTTTTACTGGGCTCGAGCTTAGTAAATAACGAAAATCAAGAGTAGAAGGGCGTCAGTGGTTTATAAGTGCAACGAGTCCAAACAGTTCGCAGCTTAGGCTGCGAAATGTAAGGTTCTAGTTAAATAAATTTATTAGCATCTATCAGGGTAGGGTGCAAACTGTTCGAGGTTCCACTGAACAGTTCGCATCCTACCCTGATATTCGTTTGTAATACCCCAATCAGCATTAGACACAAATCTTATGTTATGATGCGAAATCATTATAAGTAGGCCTTACCGCACGGTCAGCGACAACCACTGCCGTTGACTTGTTCGGCATAGGATCTGGATCGTGTCGGCAAAAATCATAAAAGTCATCCTCCGACATGTTCTCCAAAGACCGTTGTATTATAGAATCGTAATATACATTATCAATTTCATTTAAAAATGTCTGTGAAACTTGAGTGTAAATACCATCAACAAAAGCATCAGGTAAACCTACTGTGTTATCGTGGGACTCTGGAGCTGGCAGTTGATTTGTTACCGGGGCTACAGTTTGACGTTGGCTTAGCAAATCTGACTTTGCTGACAGCTCCGTTGGTCTTTGAGGTTCTACCGAAGAAGTGGTTTTGTCTTCTAAGGATGGTCCTTCCTGGCTGAGTAGTTGTGTCTTCTCACCTGGATGGACAGGTTCTGACTCTTGAGGTGCTACCTCTTGAGTTAGCATTTCTCTCTTCGCCAAGGTTATCTGTTGCTGTTGTTGTTGTTGTTGTTGTTGTTGTTGCTCTTGTTGTTGTTGTTCTTGTTGTCGGTCTTCGTGTTGAACCTGTGGCTGCTGGGGTTGTTCCTGGTGGTGTTCTTCGTGTTGTTGTTGCTGTGGGTGTTCTTCTTGTTATTGCTGTTCGTGTTGTTGTTGTTTTTGTTGTTGTTGTTGCTGTTGTTCCTGTTGTTGTTGTTGCTGCTGCTGGGTGTGTTGTTGTTGTTCTTCTTCTTGTTGCTGTTTCTGGGGTGTTCTTCTTCTCGTTGCTGCTGTTGTTGTTGCTGTTGTTCTTGTTGCTGTTGTTGTTGTTGTTGTTGTTGCTGCTGGTCTTGCTGTTTCTGTTGGTGTTGTTGTTGGCTTTCGGTCTCCTATTTCATACAAAAATAAAAAAAAACAAAAGGGTGGAAGAGTTAAGCATAAGTTAATCATTGTGCAATCACATTACGCATCTTGGCCTGATATCTATGTTATACATTCCTAACAATTCGCAGCTCAGCATGCGAATTGTGTAATAACCAAACCACCAGTTTATTACACAATTCGCAGCTCAAACTGTGAAACGTTTGGACATGACCACACAAGAGTCCTGATATTTGTTTGATAACATCATATCATCTACTTACATTATCTACCTCCTCTGTATGTGGTTATGATGGGTGAATTGTGGGCATCATCATCTCTTTCTTCCGGCAGTACTCCATTAGCATGGTGCTGATCAGCATTAGACACGGATGCTTGCTGATCAGTGGATTTTTGTCCCTCTGGAAGTGCTGCTGGTACCTGCTTTATTTGGCTTTCAGTACGGCAAATTGGCAGAGAGATAGCATTGTGGAGTTGTTGTGCTTCAAGTTCCGCTATCTTGCGTTTCAATTCTTTCAGCTGCAAAAATGATAGCAAACTTTTTATAAACATATATAAGTGCTCATTGTAGTGATTATTTAAGGTTCAAGTCATACTTACTTCTCTGGCCTGTTTGTCTATTTTTCGCTCGTACTTGTTCTTGTCGGCGTATGTCTTCAAACGCTTTGATGGAGCAGAAATATCGGGATTAAGTTCTCTGCGTTTGAATAAATAATCACCGATTGTTTCACTCATACTGGTTGTGTCGGTGTCGGAGGGCTCTTGCCTGGATTTGCCTTTCGGTTGTGGTGGAATCGTTTTCTTGGGGAGTCTTGGTGGTGGAATCGATGGCTTGGGTGGTGTTGGATGTTCGAGTGTGGGAGACATCACCTTATTCATTACATTCTGTGATGCTCGTCTCCTTTGTTTTGGTTTTGATGCTGTGCTTTTCGTCCTCTTCCTAGGTCTTTCTTCCGGTGAAGTAGGTTCCGTTACTTCTGCATCTTCACCATCTTCTCTTTCTCCGAAAGCTTGAATTTCAGCCTCGGTAAGCTGTAATGGACCTTCTAAAACCTACCAACAGATGCACATGTAAGTAAATTAATTATTTCCAAAGTATGAGGGTGTAGAGAAACAATTTTTTTTATAAACAGTTCGCATCATATGATGCGAATTGTGTGGTTTTAATCATGTTAGAGTTGCAAAACATTCGCATCCTGAGCTGCGAAATGTGTATGGGACAATATTGTTCGAAATATGTGTACCATATGCTGCGAACTAAGTGAAAACCACATACTGCGAACTAAGTATGTATGTCAGGCTGCGAAATGGTTGATGCATGCAGAGCTGCGAAATGTGTGTAAAACTATATGATGCGAACTGTGTAGAAAAAGAAGCTGCGAATTAAAATTCATATCAGGCTGCGAAATGATTGATACATTTTTCTAAGCAAAACGCATGATATGCTGCGAACTGTTTGCACCCCCAGTTCAATACATATATAAAGCTTATACCTGGTCATTATCCAGCAAGGGTGTTCGAATAAGATATGTCATGGTTGATGCTTGGCACTCTAATCCCAACCATTTGAAAAACCTTGGTATCGAGGTTGGCTTCGCTATCTCGTGGCCGATTGTTATGTGCTCCATGATGAAGGGCTGCATTGGGACAAGTTTTATCAACAATATGCTCTGTACATAACTAATTT
The DNA here is from genome assembly GCA_036936605.1 of Limnanthes douglasii subsp. nivea. NCBI lineage: Eukaryota > Viridiplantae > Streptophyta > Magnoliopsida > Brassicales > Limnanthaceae > Limnanthes > Limnanthes douglasii. Next base: position 289,903,376 of record JAUPFV010000005.1, read on the forward strand.
TTATATTGAATAGATGAATCTTACAACTACAAGGGCGACGCAGCCGACGACTTTATCAGCTCTTTCTACTGCTAAGCAACTCCTGATAGACTGTCAAAGCTTGTACAGTATTGATCTAGCCCAGTCATAATTGTTTATTCTGTTGAGGTCTTCAACGTAATAAATCGTGCTCCAGCCCAGGATATCTCCAGATACGGAGTAGAATAGTGTGGAGCACAAAAACAGTATCAACAGCCTCACAACATCTTCCAACTCATGCTCCCCTCCTTCGTTTATGGCCTTCGCTATACCCTCCTGTAAAACCAACGACAACATGCTATGTTAGAAATGTACAGAATCTTGCTTTATAAAGATGAAGTCCATTTTAGGCGTACCTTTATAATGGCATTTGTTATTGTTTTGGTATTACTAGCTGCTACTTTCCTACCAGTTTTACCCATGAAGTATTTCTTCATCATCCTTGATTCGTCCTCCTCGCCGGGTGCATACTTGTTGTGAAAAGCTCCGGTTTTTGTTAATTGGATTTTCTCGGTGCCATGCCTCAAGCCGAATATGATCGTGACATCGTTCTCAGTTAGCTTTACATACTTCTTTCCAATCTTAAAGGCGTCTCTATCCACGGAGAATTGCTCGATTATATACTGAATGATTGAGTAGAATTTCTTCTTTGGCAGCTCTGCCTCATTACGGATTTGGAAAGCCGTTTTCAGCAGTGTGTAGAAGGGGGTGTTTCTTGCAGCTTCAATGTGCGCCCTTGTAATACACATGTCTTTGAGTAGCTTCAGAAGGCTCACCAACCCTAATCTGTAGTAGCTAGGTTTTGTTGTCATAGTTTCTGCACAAACACAAATCAGTTGGAGTGTCACAAATAATTCGCATCACAAGCTGCGAAATGCATACATATAAATATTGGCTTCACATACAAGCTGCGAAATGAGATCTGTTATGATGCGAATTAAGTAGCTCAAGCTGCGAATTGTTTGTTAATAAGTATAAACATGCAATCAAGCTGCGAATTGCTTGCATTGTGGGTGATCAGGGTGCGAACTGTTACACTTTTTACATGCACGTTGCAGGGATCTGGGAATTATGCAACGAACACCAAAATCAACAATGAACTACCTAATGCAGATCTAACATACATAATATTTCTTAGGAGAGTATCAGTATTAAATGCAACTAAAATTCTACCCTAGCTTCGACTATAAACCCATAAACTGAGCAACTATCGTCAGTAGATACTTCATTCTAGTATAAAAAGCAACGCGTATCGTGAATTAAGAGAAAAAAGTGGTTCAAATTCGTCAAGAACGAAAAAAAAGTACACTTTCCACGATAATGCATACCTGTTAAATTTCACCGGTCGGAGAACGAGATTGAGGCTTTAAGAGACGACTTCACGACAACTTTGTCGAACGAGATTGAAGGTGTGTAGTCTAACTGAGTAAAAGAGGCTGACCGGTGCGATAGTGTCGAAGGTGCGAACGGTGAGAAGCTGTAGGGTTTCTGGGTTTGAGAGAGAGAGTATCACGAAGTCGAACGGTTTATTTTCTGGTGGTTTCTAAAATTAGAATTTTGCGTTTGTTTAGGGTGATAGGAAGGTCGAAAAAGTGGGTTGGATGTGAAAATGGGTATATATAGTGGAAGGGTATTTTTGTCCAATTTATTAGTCTGGGTATTAAGTAACACTATGTTAAAAACGGGTACCGTCGGATAATAAGATAGTTGAGTGGGTATTTTCAGGTACTTTTCTCTTTATTAAATTCGAAATAAAAACAAATTATATTTTCAACTAAGTCGGTTGTTCCGCCTAGTTTTCAACTAAATTGGATTAGTAACTAACAAATTGCTGTTTTATTAAAAAACAAATTACTGTTTTACCTCTATTTTAAAGATATTAAAACTGAAGCTAAATGATTTTATCGTAAATATAAATATACAAAAATAAATGATAAAGAGGTAAAAATTATTTAAAACATTCAATTCAAAATATGTTTCAAAAGCTTTGTTTAATGTCTAATATATATATATTCATAAATATCTAATAAAAACATTTAGAATATTTAATTTAAAATATTTTTCTTCAATTGTTATGCTAAAATATATTGCTAAGATATTTAAATTATTCACTTGAAAATATTGAATAAAAAAAAATTATCAAAAAATTTCAATGCTAAAATATCTCTCAAAGATATTAAACGTATATTTCAATTATTCGGATGAAAATATATTTTATCAAATGTATATACTAAATTATATCCTAAAACTATTCGAAAATATCAAATACAAAATATTTTATTCTCCTCGTGGATCTTAAAAGATTTTTTTATAGTTATTTAAATATTTAATTTAGAAATATATTTGTTAAAACAATACTTTTACGTTCTTCTTTAATTTTTCTCATATATATATATATATATATATATTACTACTGTATATTTATAATATTCAATTCAAAAGATTTCTTAAGTCAAATATATACACTATATTAATTTTGTATTAAAAATATTCAATTCAAAATATTTTTCTTCCTTATATATATATGCTAGAATATCTTTTCAAATATATTTAAAATATATTTGATATATTCATGAAAATGAATTTTTATTTCCAAATGAACATACTAAAATATCTGCTAAATTTATCGACAAATTTATAAATAAAAATATTAGTATTATAGTCAGATATTATTTGATGGGTTAAAAAAGTAAGATGAAATTTAAAATCGAATTGAATTTATACTTTTAAAACAATTAATTAATTTACGTATTTTAGTAAAAATGTTATTTATATGAAGTATCAATTAATTATTTATTAATAAAATATTTGTTTGGAATGTAATTTAGTAACGGTAATTTCAAGAATTAAAACAATTAATCCTTTAATATTTTATACTTGTAAGATATTTTCCCTACACAATCTAAATTTAAATAAATGTAATATATATGGATAAATGTCATAATTTTGATTTTATTCATAGACTGACTTAAATTCTTGAGATATTTTTATACGCAACTAATTTTTCAGTTTTATTTGAAGATTACATCAGAAGTTATGATACTTTAGACACTTACAAATCTTCGAGTCAAGCTATGAATTTCTATATAAATTAGACCGAGAAATGGTAACAAACACATATAAAGCCTGTAACGTAAAAACAAAAATCCAAAAGAATGGAGATCAATAAGAACATCGGCCATATATCAAGACTGCGTCCAACTGGGCACAAGAACAATGGTTGGTTCTCAAAATTGGTAGAACCAGCTCAGAGACTTATCACTTCCGGTGCCCATATATTTTTCGGTTCCGTTTTCCGCAAGAAACTTCATCATCAACCAGAAGACAAAGGAAGGCAGGAAAGGGAAAACTCTTCTAGTGTAAGATTATATATTTATTATTTGATTTGTTAGATAGAGCATTCGTTGCAATAGAGAAAAGGTTTCTATATATTTTCTAACTTATAAGCAGAGTTTTATATGCTATAAAACTTGCAGTTGAAGAATTCACTTGATATTGATATTGACTCTCCCCCGGCCAATATGATAAGTGCCGATGGGTTCAATGAACTCGAACGAATGATAATGCATAAGACTTTTAGCAAGGTCGAGATTGATGAGTTAACAACCATGCTACGGTCAAGAACTGCTGAGACACCTGCTAGAAGAGAAAACCATAGAAATCTAGTAAGAAAATGACTTTAACTAGTGGATACTTATAATATATATATATATATATATATAGTTCCACTTTTAATTGTTTTTATGTCTTCAGTTACGTGATGAGGATCAACCTTCACCTGCAGAACTTGCAAAAGCGTATATGGCTTCTAGCTCTAAAATATGTAGAGAAGTGTTGACTCCATTGCGTAATAAAACCCAATTACCTGCTAAATCATCTCTTGCGCCAAGACATTTTGCTGAAGTTGGGCTTCTTGAAAATGATCTTGTCAATCGAAGAACTCGAGGCGGCAGATCTGCCATGTACAGTTTGCGAACACCATATACAAGGCCTCTTTCTTCTGTAAAGGTTTGTTGCAGTGTACTCCTTATTAGTTTATCTATAAGAAAATTTGGAGATTCAGTGCACAACTCATCTCTGCATGCCTGTTATCTAATTACATATTTTACTTAAAGGGATCAGATGCTATACCTGTAAATGAAAATATTGTCAGTCGAAGATGCCTCGGTAGATCTGCATTATTCAAAATGGCGAGAACACCATATGCTAGGCCGCTTTCTCCTACCAAGGTTTGCGTACTTATATGTCTTTAGCTTGAACAATATACAATATGTCAAAGTTTGCAGTTTTTTAATATATTATTTTACATCTAGGGACCTATGCCTGGTGGACTGTCACCTTCAGGTGCAGCTTTATCCGCCGGTTCGAAACAAGGGGTAATTCTAGCTATATGTTACTATATTTTGTATATCAATTTTTTTTGATTTGGACAACTAAATTTATTTCTTATGTTTTCAGGCTTTAAAACGCCGGAGTGCCGTCTTGGAGGAGTCTTGTCGTAGCATCCGGCCGAAGAAGTTTCTTACCTCTCAAAAGGTCACGAGTTTGCCAAGCAGTAAGCAATCTTCTCAGGAACAAAACAAATTGAAATTGAGTGAAGCTTCCAATAGGCCTGCCATAACACCTAAAGGAAATACAGAGAGAAGTGTTGCAAGCAGCTCAAGTATCCCCTTTGTTTCGTCCAAGTCCAGGGAAGCGGCTTCCAAAATCTTACATGAACTTGATGATTTGGTCTCATCTAAAGAAAAATCAGCTACAAATCCTGCTCTGAAGAGGGTTGGCACCACAGATACTTCAAAAATAGTTGAGAGTCAAGAAGATAAATCAAGCGGTACACGTGACAGTTTATTGTTTGATGCTGGAGATTCTAGTCCGCAGAAGCGGGCCAAAGTTGATGAAAGTGGTGTGAGTAAATCCGTAATTCCAATTGACACATCGATTCCTATTTTGAATAATAGTGTAGATATAGCTAGTTCAATGAAAGAACAAATAGCTGGTTCAGACAACACAGATACTATGGTTCCCCGGAAGGCAACACATGCATTCAGGATGAGTGTGGATGAGGTAATACATGCATTCATTATATTGTATTTTAATGATGATTACATGTCAGATAATTTAGTTTAATAGTTGAATGCAATGGCTGAATGGTTTATAGTCCTGTGACTGTGGTTGATCTTTTTCCTCTGACTGTAGGATTTTTTGTTGTCAGTTGATGAGTACTCACCTGATGGAGCCACACTTTGTTTAGAAAAACAGAAGGAAGAACTAACTGGTGCTTCAGCCACTTTTGATGATGATACCCGTTCAACTTTAGCTGTTAGTGGATCTTCAGGCTTGCTACTTAATGGGTCTTCCAAAGGAAAATCTCAATTCCCAAACAGGTCAGTATATTTATAGAACGGGAGTGTTCTAAAATTGGTCGCAAGTGTTTCCAGCTACAGTTTCTTTTTGTCTTGTGCTCATTTTCCAATGTTTTAAAACAATCTAATTAGTCCATATTGGATCAGCTTTGGTTTAGGGGTTTCATGATCTAACCAAACTTAACCAATATATAATACAAATGAAATTATATAATCTATGGATAATTTTTTACCTACCTATCTTCTAATACAATGACATTGTTTCCTATCCAGGACGGAGTCTGAAAATGCATGTCCTACCTCCGAGTTGCCTGCATCTGCCGCATCTTCTCCAAATGGGAGCATTTTTTCTTTTGGTGTTAGTAACAATCCTTGTGTGACATCTGAAGCTTTGTGTTTGACATCCAATAGCACATCTAATCAGATTATCTCGACTACTTCAGCCCTCTTTGTTGGTACTACCACTAATGCTACTGCAAGCACCACCAACACCAGCACCAGCTTTAGCAACCTTTCACAACTTTCAGCAACTACTGCAGAGTTAGTAGAAGCAAAGACCCCGAACTTCGGAAGTATAAATGTTTTGCAATTCAGTGGGCCATTTTCAATAGTTACAAGCACGGGAAGTATCGTATTTTCTGGTACATCATTAGGAATTACAAGTCCTGGAAGTAGCCTAGTTTTTGGCGCTACAGATGCTTCGACTGGAAGTATCGGGGGTACCAATTTTGGTAGCACACCTACCTCTGCTGAAGGTTCTGGGAATGTGATTTTTGGTGCCTCGTCTTCTACACCTGGAAATGCTACAGCTAACAGTTTTGTTGAATTGTCCTCTGCAGTCAGAAGCACTGAAATTAGCAATTTATGTGCTCTGTCTTCTTCACATGGAAGCACTGTAAGTAGTGTTTATAGTGGGACATCTTCTGCAAGATTAGGCCAAGTAAGTAGTATTTTTGCCGGCACATCTACAACCACCGAAAGAAAAATGTATGGTGGCTCTATCCCAGCATTGATAAATTCAGCTTCAAACCCGCGAGGTAATATTTTTGGCTTCAGCTCGGGCTCCAATTCTACCATTTCAAACCAGTCTCTGGATGTACTTCCCCAAGCTTCCATAGCTGGGGCTGTACTCTCAAATTCATCTCAAATGGCACCTACTTATTTTGGTTCATCCTCAACAACTCCTGCAGCTCAAACAACATCATTTGCCTCTGGAAGTTCTCTGTTTGGATCTTCTTGCAGTGGGTCTGCGCTGTTTAGTTCATGTGCTACTGTTGGCAGTTTACAAGGGAACAATATCACTACTATCTTTGGATCCACCGGTCAGGCTACAAAATCTCTCATGTCGGGTTCAGGATCTTCATCAACACATGCATCTCAAGGTTTTGGGTCGCCTCAAGGTTCAGGATCTTCATCAACACATGCATCTCAAGGTTTTGGGTCGCCTCAAGGTTCAGGATCTTCATCAACACATGCATCTCAAGGTTTTGGGTCCCCTCAAGGTTCAGGATCTTCATCAACACATGCATCTCAAGGTTTTGGGTCACCTCAAGGTTTTGGGTCATCTGGATCTGCATCGACATTTGGATCCACCGAGCAGGCTCCAAAATCTTTCATTTTTGGTACAGGATCTTCATCAACGCATGCGCCTCAAGCTTTTGGGTCATCTAGATCTGCATCGACGTTTGTATACAGCGGGCATGCTCAAAAATATCTCATGTTTGGTTTAGGTTCCTCATCAACACATGCAGCTCAAGCTTTTGGTTCATTTGGATCTGCATCGACATTTGGATCCACCAGGCAGACTCCAAACTCTCTCATGTTTGGTTCAGGATCATCATCAACACATGCATCTGCATTGACCTTTGGACCCACCATGCATGGTTCAGGATATTCATCAACACATGCACCTCAAGGTTTTGGGTCATCTGGATATGCATCTACATCTTCCAATTTTGCTTTTGGTTCAACCTCAACTACCACTAGTTTGCCTTCAGTGTTTGGTAACTCAGGATATGGTTTTCCCTCGAGTACCAATGATCAAATGAACATGGATGATAGTATGACTGAATCAATTAATGCATTATTTGGTCAGCAACCGCCACAGCCCATCGCAGCAGCCGAATCAGGCTTTCAGATCGGTGGATCAGCTAATTCGTTCCATTCTAGCAGAAAAATGGTCAGAGCTAAGCCACACAACAGGCACAGAAGGAAGCAAGATATCTGATAAATCCAGTGTTAATACTAGTGGAAAGGAAAACGTAGTTAGAGCTAAGCGATCCAATTAATTATTGTAGAAGTAGTTTGCAAGAAGGTTGCGATTCTTTGTAAGGGATTTTTTTTCAGAAGATAATAAATGAATAGATATTCCTGGATTTTTGGTTTATTATATAGAAGTTTTTAAGTCTATTACGATAATCATAATTTTGTAAGAAAAAGCTGTCCAAATACAAATTGTTTGGTCTTGAGCAAAAAAGTAGGATACATGAGATCAATGGGAATCCTATTTTTCTCTATGGTCAATACTTATATCTGTATAAGAAAAAAGAATGATGCAGGTTCTGTGGACGTTACGCATAATCTCTTCAGACAAATTATGTGGCGTTCTTCATAGGTACATGTTGCAGATGAGTTACCACTTCCAGCTCAGGAAGAATGTGTCTCTTGGCTCACTTCTTCACCAATTGAGAAGCATTTTTACTAAAGGCAGCATGAAACTTGTGTGAGTTATGCATGTGAAGTTATTGAAAGTTTGAAAGATAACTCCCATGTTAGAAGTTGTAACCAACATCGATTCCTATTTAGATGCATCATTAATAAAATTAATAATATACCTTTTATTTCCTAACGAAGGAGTGGCATAGAAATCACATAAATCACTATGTCCTAGTTCCAGTAGTTTGGAAACTCGATTAACATTATTGAAAAGTTTGTTGATTATTCTAGTTAACATGCAAGTCCTACATTTCTCATTATTTACATCAATATGAGGTATAATACTCATTTTGGACATGTATTTTATTAATGTACATGTCTTAGTCTAGCATGCCATAATTCTATTTTATTCACTATTCTACAAGTACTCGTAGCAACCATGCAAACAGATTCATGTTAAAATGAAACATTAACATTTAACATAAACATACCATTACATAAAAGTTCTTTTGTTGATTATTCTAGTTAACATGCAAGTCCTACCATTACATTTCGGTTATATATTTTGATTCAAGTGAATTCCAAAGTTCTTTTGCAGACTCGACATTCTGGATATATCAAATAAAAGATCAAGACATACCGTTTAAGATGTGACCACGACATATGTAACAATCGTTCTCTCAATTGTAGTGCTTCATTGTTTTCTCTATTATTTAATCCTGAATGATCTCTAGAATGGGAGTGCTCAAATCATATACAATCTTCAGCATGATCAACATAAAATGTATATTTTTATGCCACTTTCTGAAATCATAGCCCTTAAACTTATCCAACTTAGCAAACTTGGTTGTCATGTCCTTGCCAGATTCTCCGCTTGTCATTTCAATCTTCATATAAAAAATAATTCAATCTTTTTTGGGGAATCGTTTTTGATTTTTGAGATAATTCCGAAGTCTTGTTTAGACAATTTCAGATTAAAATATTTTTGGTGATTCTCCATAAATCTCAATAAGATAAAATTAGAATATTTATTTTAAACTTAGAAAATGATTTTTTGTATGTTCTTTCTAAACCAAAACCAAACATATATATCTCAAGAAAAACAACTTAGCGACATGTAAACTGTTAACTGATTAAAAGCTATCAAACACGTAGATCTGAGTGAAACACAAAGCCGACGACTAAAAGCCAAAAGGGCCAGGGGTCCAACAGAAGTACCCATATGTCAAAGATTTCTATGAATACTATGAAAATAAGAAACCCCATCTAGACAAACAGTCCCTACTGACCCTAGAACTTTTATATTATATAATGTCATCGTATTATAAAAACCATAAAATGAATAAGTATTAAAGGAGATCCAGAGCACCATATCCAACAATTCAATAGTGAAGTCTTTAGTATGAGACTGATGATGGGATTAAGTTCCATGATTTTTCCGTGACCCTCAAGGGAAAGGCCATGCAATGGTTCAATATTATCATAAAATAATACATAACAAATTATAAGATGTTCCGAACAAAATTGTGAAACCACTTTGTGGGATTTAAGGAATAAATGGGGATATTGATTACATAAGCTATTGCAAGAAGATGGTTAATGAAAGATTAAATGAACACACAAAATGATTCGTCAAAACAAAGTCACGGCTACAAGATTTCCATTACCCGATGGTCGTAGCAACATTCCGGCAATATGTAAAAAAGAGAACTTAGCCCGATGAGATAATGAAAAAAAGGAATCGAGTTTTGCAGACCTATGTCCCAGATAGAGTGACACATCAAAGTATATAAATAGATAAAACAAAGAGCGTATTAGAAAATAACAAACCAACCAGAGGAGCTTTGAGCAAGAAAAAAGATATTAAGGCACACAGAAGCAGAAAAGATGAAGAGTCAATGAGAAATATTGCTTCGGCTCTAGCCAAACTAAGATACAATCAGTCCCAGAAATGCAAATAAAAACGGGACTATAATTCTAACAAGAACAGAAGATAAAATAGCCTATCGAGGGGACCATTCACAAAGCAGACAAAGCCATTGCTGCCAATTAATAAAAAAACCAAGGATAGCGTAAAAAATAATCGTCATGGGAAGTTATTCAGACTTAACGAGAACAAGGATAAACAAAAAGCTGTAAGTTGTATAGTGACACATGTAATCTTATTAAATATTATTGGGTTTTAGAGGATTAAATCCGTATTGATGAAGGAAAACTGAACAAGTTCATTAAAAAGAAAACAACGAGGAACTAGGACATGGTTCAGCTGATGCCACAAAACAAGCCTCGAGCGAGGATGAAGCATAATAAGAATTACATACAAACGCAATCACAATGGTCTAACCAGAAGATGAAGAATATTGGATAGACCCATATCCAAACAAACAAATAATATGAATGATTTTTGGGGAGACCCATACTCTGGAATCACCAAAAGATCAAAGAAAATATACATTGACGAGATTGAGATAGTGTGTCAAGAGTAGACATCCCCACACTTGTATAGAAACTCGTATCCAGATGTATTCTTTACAAATGATGATTTAAGAGGAGTGACATCTCCCATAATAATGTAATACTAATAAAGTGGATCTCGAAGATGTAAAGACCAAGAGAGTGAAGATCGATATTAGTGGCTCGACAAACATTATATATAAAGGAACATATGAATAATGAAAGGGTCACTTATCATGATACGAAGTGAGAGAGTCCTGAAAGGCTTCACAAGTGCAAAGATATTCGTGCTAGGGGAATTAAATCTAGATGCGGCCTTTGGGAAATAATAATTTAGGTAACAATATGCAATGTATTTTTATAGTAATAGACAAATCGATTTCAGATACAAAATATTAATATTTTTAAGTTATATATTTACATGGAGCGCACAATACGTAACAAGATTTTAGGCATAAGTCATATATCATATTTTAAACATCAACAATAATTTTTACCCCACAATATAAAAACAAAGATTTTATTCCTAATAGAAGTCAAAGGCTATTATTGCTAAGATAAACAGACTGACGGCCGTTGGACACATACACGAGTCCTATCACCCGATTTGGAAAATAATATTTTTTAGGTTAAAAATAAAGAAAAGAAAGTGGCGAATGTGCCTATACTTTAAAGACTTAAACAAGGCATGTCTGAAGGGACCCTTCCCACTATAAAATATTCATTAGCTCAAATATCATGAAACAAAATGACATCCTTTATTGATGCTTTCATAAGATATAATTAGATAAATATAAAATAAAAGGAACATGAACACAAGACATTCTTCACTAAAAGAGGGTTACATTACTATATCATAACGCCATTCAGATTTAAGAATACCGAAGCAACCTATGAAGGGTTGGTAAACGAGTTCTTCATAACTCAAATAGGTAGAAAATACAAGCCTATATTGATGGCATGGTTGTAACAAGCTTACATGGAAAATACCAACTGACAGACCTAACCAAGACGTTTGGGAATCTCAAGCGTGTGACTCTAAAATTAAATCCATAAAAATGAACCTTTGGTGTTTAATTCAGAAAATTCTTAGGATACTTGGTGATCAAGAAGGGAATAAAAGAATATCCAACACAAATTATTAACCTAGCAACAATGGAAGTCCAAGAAAAGTAAATGATGTCCAAAATTTAATCAGAAGACCAACAACACTTAACAGGTTTTTATCAAGATTTTCCGACAAGTGTAAACCATTCTTCCAAATGTTGAAAGGAGCAGGAAAATTCCAATGGACTATAATATGTGGCGAGTCATTCAACAACATTAAAAAATTATTGGCCTCTTTAGAAGTACTAACTTATCCTAAGAAAAAGAAACCCTATATGTATATTCGGTAGTCTCAAACTATGCCACAATCATAGTATTAATAAGGGAGGAATGAAATGAATCTAAAGTCATATACTATGTAAGTAAATATTTACTACCAACAGAAACTAAATACTTGCAATTAGAAAAAATAGTATTAGCATTGGTAGTATCGGCTAGACAAATAAGACCATATTTTAAGGCCGATACTATAACTATTAGAACCTCATTACCCCTAAAAAAAAATTAGTACAAAAGCCTGATGTCTCACAAAGATTGACAAAATGATCAATAGATTTATATATTAAAATATATAGTTTAAGACTAGAACAACAATAAAGGCACATGCATTAGCTAACTTGCTAACGAAGTTCCAATTCGAGAGATACATCATAATAAATGATGAGTCAGTTGACACCTGGTGAGTCATGACCAATATGGGAAGTAAAAAATCAAGACTCAAGGGCATGAATCCGACTTGTATCTCCAACTAGGGATATCCAATACCAATAAATCCGATGGATTTTCATTATTAAATAATGAATCTGAATACGAAGTTTCTTTGGCAAGACTTCGCCTAACAAAAATTTGTAAAGTAAAAAATGTACAACTCTTAAATGACTCATAGTTAGTGGTTCGCCAAGCAATACAAAAAATTGAAGTAAAAAATAAGAATATAATTCAATATTTAAATGAGCTACAACGTTCCACTTCCCAATTTGAACATGTCGAATTTCAACAAGTCTCGAAGGCACAAAATGCACCGAATGTTACACTACCAATAGTAATAGTGTAATAAAATCCTTCCATCATACTTTTGAATTTCTTCTTCTTAACCTTCACATCTGGAAGGAACGATAATAATCAAATGAGAAGACTATGAAGATGATAGGAGAACACAAATACATAGGTACTTAAAAGAAGGAGTACTACCCGAATGCAAAAGAGAGATATAAACGATAAACAGAAGCCTGCAAGGTAGGTGTGGACAACATGCAAATTGTAAAAAATAAGAGTATGCAAACCCTTACTAAGATGCTTAGGCAAAGATGAAGCAAAATCTGCAATGGAAAAATTACACGAGGGATAATGAAACACTCACTACGGGTACAAGGCTTTGTACAAAAGAATATTTCTCGAGGGCTACTATTTGAAGAGTCGAAAGATAGTCCGAGGGGGATTTTGTGATAGAGAAATACTTTAGAGTCAAACTTAGAGAGAGAAAGTGTTAAGGTAGTAGAGAGAGAAAGTCGTACTATTCATCTCGAAATTTGTGAAGCGTGTGTGGTCCTTTTATAGTACAATTGCGGACCCCACACGCTTTAATTTGGACTAATTACATATTTCGGTCCCTGCTCTAAAGTTTCTTCCTATTTTGACCATATCTTTACAATTAACGCATTTTAGCCCTTATACATTTATTTCTATGCATTTTGGCCCTTATACATTTATTTTTATGCATTTCGGGCCTTATACATTTATTTCTATGCATTTTGGCCCTTGTCTTTTATTCTTCCTCATCAGTAGCCCCCTAGTCTTAGTAAAAAATCGTTTTGCTAAGACTGAAAATTTCTTCTCAGGCCAAAATCATTACTCCTTCGAACTACAAGAGTCCTTCGAACTACAGGAGTCCTTCGAACATGAGCTTCACCGAACCCCTTCGACAATCCATCTCTTCGACCTGCGAACAATAATTTCTCGAACATCCAAAAAAGGCCTCTTCGAACTTCTTCTGTACTGAGTAGCCCCCTCAATCCTTGCAATATTTTGAGCGAAATGGTCGTCGGGAAATTATTTACTTAGGCGAAAAATGATGCTAGGATTGATGATGTCACTGCATAAATACCATCGTCAGCATTCTTTTGGAGAAACGGTACGCATTCTTTTGTCAGAAAACTCTTCCACTTCCCATGACAACCTCTGACACGAGACTCTTCATCTTCTACTTTAGCTAGGCTGTCATACATTGCTCACCTATAAGGACCATCATACCCCTAGGCAAACAACACAAAAATGTCCCCGGGCTCCTGTCACCAAAGAAGCCCATTAATCTTCTATAAATACCAACCTCTTTCTTCATTAATGTAACTTCTGTTCAATCATTTCTAAAGAGATAAAGCTGGCGCATAAAGCTCGTCGAATTCCTGAGTGGCTGTTGATTAGTAAACGGTTCGAGGAGAGGGTTGCCGCTGGTGAAGACGTAAGGCCTCATCCCCCGCCATTGACTACAACATTCTTCGGTCCTTGGCCTCCTTCGAACAATTCGACCGCCATTATACCTCGTGAGGTAGCTCGTCAAAGCTTACTCAGCGAAAACAACCCTCCGAAAGAAATGGGGAAAGAAAAATCTCACAAGCACTCGTCAGGTTCAAAGAGGAAAAAGTCCCATAGAGATAGAAAAAATTCTCACGAGCGAAAACGGGCCAGGGGGGCTTCCCTAACCATTCGAGAACCCACTGTCTCCACTAATGTTGAAGATCGCCCCCAAAGATCTCCAAGCCCGCGAAGGACTTCGAGGAGTCCCCCTCGGAACTCAGTTAGTCCTCCTCGAAGGCAAAACTTGGAGCGCAATGTCGAAAGTCCTCCTCGTAGGCAAAACCTAGAACACAATACTGGAAGTCTTCCTCGAAGGCAGAACTTGGAACAAAGCATTGAAAGTCCTCCTCGAAGGCAAAGCCTAGAACACAATACTGGAAGTCCTCTTCGAAGGCAAAACTTGGAACAAAATATTGAAAGTCCTCCTCGAAGGAAAGACTTGCAACATAGTACCGAAAGCCCTCCTCGAAGACAAGGAACGGAAGTGTCTAGTCTGCCCTCCACACCATCCATGACCATCCATGGTACGCAATTCTCACCTTCAAGAACACTTATCACCGAGGAGGATATGCGGATTAGGCATGAAGAAACGTTAGACCCCATAGTTATGAAACCTTTCAACAAGTTCCTCGGCCAGAGAAAACCGATTACCTCCTCGTCAGTCCCTGCAAACGGTGGCACTTCCTCTTCGGCAATATCCGAGGAACGAGCTCGCCGGATTGCGCCAAAATCGAAGGGAGATGTAACTTTGCCCTTGGAGCTAGACAACATTGCCGGCAATAATATTAGAGGCATTGAGAACAAGCATATGGTGGCCCTTGCCAATATCAAGTATAAGTATTTTTCGGAGGCTGAAGAGACAATGCTTAGGGCTCGATGGGGCATTCCTTCTTACATTAATATCAGATTTCCCTCCGAAGGAGAGACGCCCTTATCTGTGAGGGATCACGAGGTGGTGGTCTACACAGAAATCATGAACTGGGGGCTAAGGTATCCCTTAGACCCCTTCTTTATTGAATACCTCTCAAAAATAGATCTATGTCCCTCACAAGTTGGGCCCAACATGTGGTTCACATTGATGGCTTGCATAATGGCCTCAAGGCTTTCAGGCCAAGAGTTTTTGCTGGAACAAATAATTGGTTTAGCTGGTCTTGCTCGAAACCCTTACTTCCCCTTTTACTCAATGACATTCAACCGGGGGCAAAAAGTGTTAAAGGATCTCTTGGAAGCAGACAAAAAATGGAGGCAACAATTCCTTTTTTTCTCTGGATGTTGGGAGACCGGCTCCCAAGCCACCCCTTCGAATCCACATAAGCTCTCCTTGAAATGGACCATGAAATGTAAGTGCTCCCCGAATCATTATACGCCCTCGAATGTTTAATTTTTCTGTACATTTCTCTAAGTTAATTACTTCTTCGAATCTCATAGTTGCCTCGAAAAATTGACACCCTTGAAGGCACATGTGCCTTCGAACAGCATATTCAGTATAACCATTTTTCTCCTTTGTTACTTGATTCAGCTATGACCGGAGTATCCAAACCATACACCGACTATGTCGAAGGAGCTACCACTGTTTTCACTAACCTTCGCTTATGGGCAAAAGAACAGTGGGATAATCGTTTTCGTCGTTGCTTTGTCGATGAGAACTTGGCCAGAAGTCGACTTTGGAGGCTCAATCCTCTGGATCGCATAAGTATGAGGGGCCTAATGACTCCACCTTCTGAACGAGAAGTGCTAGAACGATGCAGCAAGCAGGACGTGACCATCTATCTACCCAAACGCTCTCGCTCGCAAAGTCACTTGGATGACTCCCCAGAAGATGAAGCCACACCACCTCAACTAACAAATCCCAAACCAATCGCAACGACTCAAAAATCAAGCTCTTCGAAGAACGTAGGGGCCTCGAATTCCAGTAATCTTCGAACAACTGAAGCCCATCGAACAGATGAAACCCCTCGGTCAAATGCTTCAACAATATCTACTCCTTCACCTGCTGCTACTATCCTTCCACCCAAGAAAGACAACAAGAAAAAGGATTTGAAGGGAAAGGGCATTCTGCTTGAGCCCATCGAAGAGCAATCTGAGGGAGGAGAAACTCCTGATAACAATGAAGGTACTCACTTCGACAGAGAAGTTCAAGATGGCGCAGTTGATACTGAAAACAGGGGTGGTCTGTCACCCAAGGAAGCCTCCTACCAAGCTTTGCACTCTCCTCTAACTGAAGCGTCTCAACCAGCCTCCTTCGAAGGCAGTCCGAGGCTTGCTCCTGTCCATGCCCCTCGAACAAATCCCCCTTTATGCGTCCACCCTGATGTGGCCTGTGGCAATTTTTCCGAGTTCGATTCTGCGGATCTAGGGTCTCCTTCGAGCTCCTTCGAGGTCCCTTTAGATGATGAGTTTTCAATGAGTCTGCGAAGGCTGCTTCATACATCAGTGAATCGAGGAAAAAAGTTGCGCCATCTTGAGAAGCGCAAGAATCATTATAAATTCAAAGCATCAGTTGCTGCCGCTAAGCTCGAAGAAGCCAAGAAGGAGCATGCAGTGGTCGAAGGCCAAGCTGATGCCTTGTATGAGCGTCTTTCTGCTGCTGAGCATTATATAACAGTGATAGAACATTGCTGCCAGGAAGAGAGGGACTTATACAAGAAAAAGACTGACACCCAAGAGCTGTTGATCTCTGAGTACAAGGCAGGGCATCGCAAAGCATGCGATGCCTTCGAGCAATGCAGTGAGGGTTTTAAAAAGGTAGTTGAAGAGCGCGACGATCTAAAGAGAAAGATCAGAAGTTTCCCAGCAGAGATCGAAGAGGCAAAGGAACAAGGTGCAGATGCTTATGCTGCCAAATGTTCGAAGACTTTACAAGCTCGAGATGCTGCCACTCGAGTTGGCTTATTGACCCAAATATACACCGACCACCCTGAATATGAACTGGGTCCCTTCTGGAAGCTTGTCCCCCCAGAACTTCGTCCACCCCAAATAGTTCTCAATGAGAGCGACGACTCAGAAAATGAAGGGAGTGATAATTCGAAGAACGCCGACTAAGGGAAAGGGTCGTTGGTAATTTTTTGTATGGCCTAAAAGGCCTCTGTTTTTTTTTGTAATGGTTGGAAGCTGTTTGTACTGTTTTTTAATTCATCAATGTATTGTTCTTCGAACTTATTATTGCACTAACCCTTCGAACAATGAACACTTGGGTAAATTCAAAAACTCGTACGGCCTTTCACAGAATTTAACTTAGAGTTAGTAGGTGTCATATTTATCCTTCGACAGATTTACACTGAGAAAGATTCAACAGGTTTTATACTTGCACTAAGGCTGTCGAACAATTATAACGCAGACCTTTTTAGTAAGTGTTTTATATACAAGAAGGCCGTCGAATTTCTACCCACTTGGTTCCTCGAAAAATTATTACTTGGGTATATTTGAATCAACTAGGCCTTCGAATTCCAACTTGTGTGGCCTTCGAATATATGAGTCAGGCCTTCGAATTAGGCCTTCGAATTTCAACCCACTAGGGCTTCGAAAAATTATTACTTGGGTATATTCACCAAGTTTTATATTTGCAACTATGCCTTTGAATTCCAACTTATGTGGCCTTCGAACTCCAACTTATGTGGCCTTCGAATATATGAATCAGGCCTTCGAATTGGGCCGTCGAATTTCAACCCACTGGGGCTTCGAAAAATTATTGCTTGGGGGTGGCTTCGAGGCACACCTCATAATGATCTAAATTTTTTTTTTAAAAGTCCCAAACCATCATGGCTCAACTTATTGTGACCCTTGAAAATAGTTTGACAGTCCCAAATCGTCGAGGCACATCGTCATGTGACCCGAAGAATAGTTTGAAAATCCCAAATCATCGTGGCATATCTGAATGTGAATGTGGTTCAGAAAATGGGTCGAAGGATAACAATTCGAGGCACGTGTTAATGTGACCCAAAAAATAGTGTGAGGGACAACATTTCGAGGCACATGTTAATGTGACCCAAAAAATAGTGTGAGGGACAACACTCTGAGGCACATGTTAATGTGACCCAAGAAATAACTAAAGGCAAAGAAACGTTGTATTAATAGGATCACTGAAACACCTCATTAAAACCTTCCTGTGCCTAGCAGGGTAGGAAAGAGTGTGCCCTCACCAAGAGTTTTCTCGAAGTGTACAAAGGAAATAAAAAGAAATACAATATTCTATCTGAGCTCTGCTAATCGAGGTACAATTTTAAATGCTCAATATTCCAAGGTAAACGGAGATATCGTCCATCTTTATCTTTTAGCCTATATGTGCCTGGTTTAATCTTGTCGATGATCTCATAGGGGCCTTCCCAATTAGGGCCTAGCTTCCCCAGACTCTTGTCATTAGTGTGTAAGAAAATTTTCCGTAGGACCTTGTCTCCCACCTGAAAGTCCCTATGGTTGACTTTGGATGCGTATCGACTCCTCATAAGAGTTTGATAATGAAGGGAAGTCAGTTGCGCCCGCTGTCTCTTTTCCTCGACCAAATCCAAAGCCAATGTTTTGTGCGCGTCATTCGTGTCTGCATCATAAGCTGCTATTCGATGTGAAGGGAAAAGGATCTCTGAAGGAACCACGACATCCATTCCATAAACTAAGGCAAAAGGAGACACAGCGGTGGCTGTTCGTGGGGTCGTTCGATATGCCCATAGCACTTCCTGTAAATAGTCGGGCCATTTCCCCGCCTTTCCTTCTAAGTTCTTCCTCAGCCCGTCGAGGATGGTGCGATTGGTTACTTCCACCTGGCCATTTGCCTGAGGATGAAATGGCGCCGAGAAACATTGTCGTATTCCCCTTGACACACAAAAATTGTGAAATTCTTTGTTATCAAATTGTGGACCATTGTCCGTCGTAATCTGCAATGGCATACCAAAACGACAACAGATATTAGATAAAACAAATTTGATCACATCCTTGGCTTTCGTGCCCGCAAGTGGCTCAGCCTCTACCCACTTAGAAAAGTAGTCAACGGCTACAACTATCGTCTGTCTGCCACCTGAAGCCATAGGTAGAGGTCCAACCAAGTCAATGCCCCATCTGTCAAAAGGAACTGCCTCTGGGATGCTTTCCATCAGTGCTCCTGGCTTGTGGATTATATTAGCGTACCGCTGGCACGTGTCACAACGCTTGACCAAATCTTTTGCATCGGCTGAAATAGTTGGCCAATAATATCCTGCCAAGAATACTCGGCGAATCAGAGCTTTATATCCACAATGAGCGGATCCTTCGCCATCGTGTAACTCGGAGAGGATAATTTGTGAGTCGGGTCCATTCAAGCACCTCAGCAATGGCCGACTCAGAGACTTCTTATACAAGGATCCGTCCAACAAAATGTAACCGTGAGATTTGAATCTTACTTTTCTGGCTTCATATTTGTCGGCGGGCAAGATGTCATGAGCCAAAAAATCAATGATGACCGTTCTCCAATCAGGGGTAATCGCATGATTTTCCTCTGAGACATTCATCACATGGTCCTTAGAGATAGAGATCGATGGGCATGTCTGGGTCAAAACCCAAGGATAACCTTCGGTCCGAGAAGCAGAAGCAAGAGAATCCGGGATGACATTCATTTCCCGTCGGACATGCTCGAACTTGACGCCTTCGAACCCCGACGCCAAATCTTTTATCAGTTTCAAGTATTGTACCAATGTTTCCTTCCTTGCCTCGGACTCCCCTGAAACCTGATTGATCACCAACTGAGAATCACTGACCAATTTTACCCGTCGAGCCCCGCATATTTGGGCCAAGCGTAGGCCGGCTAAAGCTGCTTCGTACTCAGCCTCATTATTAGTAGCTTTGAAAACGAAACGGATGGCTTGAAACATGGCAACCCCTTGCGGGGATATTAACTGGACACCTGCCCCGCAGCCTGAAATGTTCGACCCCCCATCCGTTCGAACTACCCATTCTTCCTCAGCAACTGTGTCAGATTCTTCCTGTTCGTCCCTGTCAGAGTGAAATTCAACCAAAAAATCCGCTAACACATGTGCCTTTATTGCTGTGCGAGGTTCAAATGTTATATCAAAGTCTCCCAACTCAACGGACCACTTAGTCATTCTGCCAGAGACGTCAGGTCGCTGTAATAGACTTTTCAGGGGAAACGTCGTTCAGACCACTATTGGATGCGCTTGAAAATAAGGTCTCATCTTTCTCGCTGCTGTCACCAACGCCAAGGCCACCTTCTCCAAAGTAAGATACCGTTTTTCGGCATCCAGCAAACTCTTGCTGACATAATAAATTGGCCTCAAGAGAGCGTCAGCTTCTCGGAGGAGCACAGAACTGACCGCACACGCGGATACCGCTATATAAACAATCAACGTCTCCCCCACTAATGGTTTAGATAAAACTTCCGGAGAGGTTAGATACTCCTGAATTTGACGAAACGCCGTCGAACATTCTTCGGTCCAACAGAATTGCTTCGCATTTCGCAAAACTTTAAAGAATGGGGCACATTTGTCCGACGAGCGGGAAATTAATCGATTGAGGGCAGCCAACCGCCCTGTCAAGATTTGCACCTCTTTAATGTTTCGAGGAGGACTCATATTGATCAACGCTCTTAATTGCTCCGGGTCTGCCTCAATACCTTTCTCACTGATCATGTAGCCAAGAAATTTACCCGACCGTACTCCAAAAATACACTTTTCTGGATTGAGTTTTAAGTTAACCCTACGCAAATTGTGGAATGTCTTTGTGAGGTCGGCAAAATGGTCGTCGTCTTTCTCACTTTTTACCAACATGTCGTCGATATAAGCTTCCATATTCCTCCCAATCTGCTCCTCGAAGGTCTTATTAACCAGTCGCTGATAAGTTGCCCCCGCGTTTTTTAAACCGAATGGCATGACCTTGTAGCAGTATAGACCTCGCCCGGTAATAAAAGAAGTACTCTCCTCATCATTGGCAGCCAAACGGATTTGATTGTATCCCGAATAAGCATCCATGAAAGATAACAACCGATTTCCGGAGGTCGAGTCTACTAACTGATCAATGCGCGGGACAGGAAAAGGATCCTTAGGACAAGCACGGTTTAAATCTGTGAAGTCGATACACATCCTCCACTTGCCATTCTTCTTCCTTACCAACACCGGATTCGATGCCCATAGGGGATAATGCGACTCGCGAATATGACCAATACTTAAAAGTCGTTCAACCTCCAACAAAATCGCTGAGGCCTTTTCCGGGGAGACAGGCCTCCTTTTCTGAACTATTGGTCGGACATCCGATCGCAAGGCGAGCTTGTGACATATAATCTCCGTCGGCACCCCTGTGACATCCTGTGCACACCAAGCAAACATATCGAGCCTGTCAGATAAAAAATTAATTAACTTTCCTCTAAATTCGGGGGAGAGATGAACCCCTATTTTCAGAACTTTCCCAGTCATGAACTCGTGTGGCGAAGAGTCCTCCTCCGGGACCTGAAATCCGGGGGCCTCCCTCGGATCATCACAAGGAATGACCTCGGAGGGTGGCCCATTTAATTGCGATGCTGAGTCAGAGGGTCCCCCTCGAACTCCCTTAGACGACAAAGCGATTTGGTAGCATTCTCGCGCCATCTTCTGGCTACTTCTGACCGTGCCAATGTTGTTCCCGATTACATATTTTAGGCACTGATGCACCGTAGAGATGACACCGTGCATCCGTGATAACCAAGAGCGACCTAGGATAGCATTATATGAGGTGGGCGCGTCAACCACAATGAAAAGTACCTCGACCTCTTTTTTGAACGGTCCACGACCCAACTCCACCATACATTGAAATTCTCCCACGACAACCGCCGTAGCACCAGTGAAACCTACTATTGTTCTGTCAGATCTTCGGATGACCGGTGGGTCAGAAATGCGGCGATAGGTACTCATAAACAAAATGTTCGCAGAGCTTCCTGTGTCGATAAGTATTTTCTGAACCTGATCCCCGGCGATGCCCGCTGCGATCACTACGGCGTCCTCATGAGGGCCCGCCACATTACGCATATCATCATCATCAAAACAAATAATAGGGGAAGGCGATCGGTGCATTTGTGCAGAGACTCCAGCTTCGATCTGGGTGGTCAAATTCACCATATGCCTCTTGCGCGAGCTGTTCGAATTCCCTGCGATGGTGTCTCCACCAAAGATTGCTAAAGACTCAAAAAATGCACACAGATTATCCACTTTCCCCCTCGGGATTTCCTCTTCGACCAAGTTCACATTGTTCCTCCCAGCTTTCGGGTCCAAATATTCCTGCTCGATGTCAAAATCGTCAACCCCTTCGGAAATTACCATTGTTGTGTCAGTATTCTTTGAGACAGCTTTTACCACGGCATTCTTCTGGGAGTGCTTTTTGACATATTCCAACAGCATTCCATTTTTGATGAGAGCCTGCACCTCCTTTTTCAGGGCTATACAATCTTTGGTGTCGTGGCCCACATCCTCGTGATACTTGCAATATTTGTTAACGCTTCTGTTCTCCCTCGGTGTTTGTATAGGAAAGGGTTTCCTAAACGTGACCGAATTTTTGGCTTTATCAAATATTGCAGCGACATTTTCCGTCAACTCAGCATAGTAGTCGGGCCGAGTCCATTTGTTTGACATGTATCTTCCCCCTTGATTGTGGTTCGATTGATTGCCATAATACTGCTGATTTGATTTTTGCCTCGGAGGATACTGACCCGTGCTTTTAGCCTGAACGGTCAATCGAGGGCCCTGAGTGCTTGGTTCAACCCGTTGAAGCTGATTGTGGTCCAATTGCTCTCCGGACCCTTTCTCTGAGGCTTGGGTTTCTTCCACCAAGATTCTCTTCTCGACTTGATCCAGCAATGCTCCAAAAGTCATCGCTTGGCTTTCTGCCACTGTGTCTTTTAACAACCCGGGGAGCAATCCCATTCTGAATGCTGCAAGCGCCACCGAGTCCTTACAGTATTCCATATCTGTCTTGGTTTTGACAAAACGATTGGTGTAGTTTTTGAGGCTCTCCCCCACTTTTTGTCGACAGTATATTATGGTGTCCCCGTTGGCCCGAAACTTCTTGCTTCCCACGAAGTGCTGTCTAAAAATGTTCCAGAACATGTCAAAGTTCTTAATGGACCCCTGAGGTAACCTGTTGTACCACTTGGATGCCACTCCCTTAAAAGTTTGAGAGAATGCTCTGCACAGGAGTTTATCATCGTCGTCAAAGTTTATCATGAAATTCTTAAATTGCTCAATATGATTATCCGGATCTTGAGTTCCGTCGAATTTTTCCAGCTTCGAAATGTCAAAATGCTTTGGGAGATTCCCTACTAAGATCTCCGAAGACAAAGGAGAGGCTCTCCAATTGTGCCCTGTTCGATAAACATTGGACCTCAGATTATCATTGTTTGAGAAGTACAAGCCCTCCTCGGAGGGCAAAGTGTATTGTTGCTGCCATTCCGAATTCCGAGGACCTACATTATCTTTCCCTGGGCACTTCACCTGTTCATGAGAGCGATCATCTACTCGGTCGTGGCGACTCCTCTCCCGCGAGGATTTCCTCTCCGAACTCCTTCCCCTCCGAGCTCCATTTGGCCTTCGACCACGCTTTTTCTTCCTGTGGCATCTTCGAGGAGAAGATTCAGAAGTGCTATACCGCGAATAGCCGCTCGAAGAAGCTGAGTCCGAACGGTACTTGTCTTTCCTTCTTGGAGATCGTCGCCCACGCCTCCGAGACCTATCATCCCTTTTCTTGGGACGAGTTTCAACGTCCCGTTCCTCTCTTTGCTCGACGGGCTCCCTCCTTATCTCAGATCGAATGTTTCTTTGGGCGGCTTCTTTCTCCGCCTTCAACTTTTTGATTTCCAGCAACAGTTCATTCCTCTGAGCCAAAAGAGCGGAGTCATCAAAATCATTTTCAACTCGCCGACCTCCCTCTCCTTCGGACTCCAAGTCATTTCGAAAGTCATCCCCTTCCATGTTTTCCTCGCAGGGATCAACTAGATCGTCCCCCCGACCTTCCATGGTTCTCCTCGGAGCAAGAACTATTTCTAGGGAGTGATGATCGTCGGAACGATTCTCGTTTCCCACAGATGGCGCCACTGAAGAGTCGAAAGATAGTCCGAGGGGGATTTTGTGATAGAGAAATACTTTAGAGTCAAACTTAGAGAGAGAAAGTGTTAAGGTAGTAGAGAGAGAAAGTCGTACTATTCATCTCGAAATTTGTGAAGCGTGTGTGGTCCTTTTATAGTACAATTGCGGACCCCACACGCTTTAATTTGGACTAATTACATATTTCGGTCCCTGCTCTAAAGTTTCTTCCTATTTTGACCATATCTTTACAATTAACGCATTTTAGCCCTTATACATTTATTTCTATGCATTTTGGCCCTTATACATTTATTTTTATGCATTTCGGGCCTTATACATTTATTTCTATGCATTTTGGCCCTTGTCTTTTATTCTTCCTCATCACTATTGACAAACAATTATGAAAGACACAAAGAAAAAAGTAAAGACATGTCACACATGTCATATAACCACAATCTCTTTTTTTGGGCGTTTTCTAGAATCAGAAGGAACAAAATTTATACAACTCCCAACCATATTATTGATAAAAACAAAGGAAATCCCATCCGAGAGATGTGGTATAAACAGCGTGGGACCATTCTTGATGACCTTAGGAAGAAGAAGATTCATAACAATTATCTTGGACTACTTCTCAAAGTGGGTAAAAGCATAAGCAATACAAAATATCACAAAAATAAAGTTAATAACATGATAGCGAACAAAGTGAGTAACATAACAATAATTGAAGTCATCAAGAAGATATTGTAATAAACAGTATGAACTTGTTCGGATTATCTACCCGAAGTTTTATGGTCTAACCGAACAACACGTTGAGCTGCCGCAAAGAAACACCATTTTCTATCATATATGGAATAGAGACACTAGTGTCAATATATATATATATATATATGTCATCCCATAAGGTAACATCATATGGAAAACAAAATAATGACTAAAACAGAATAATAACAATAATCGAAGGGTCAAAGCTAATATTCGATGAAAACACAACAAGGCACTAATGGAGAATAAATCCAATTCTAAATTTTGGTTCAAGAATTTTGGACCACAAGATATAGTTTTAAAAAGAAGTCCTACATCTATAAAAAAGAAGGGCTTAGAAAACTATATCAAAATTGGGAAGAATCGTTTATGGTTGAAGCAAAAAAATAAAACAATGGATCCACACATCGCTGGATAATATTGGAAATCCTATTAGGGGCTACTCGTGGAATATAAAGCATCTTAAAATCTATTGTTCTCTAAAAATCTTGTAACTCAGTATTACCGATAAATGTATTCATGAGGATATGTTTTTCCTCTTTTAATGGCCCGAGAAAGTTTTTAGAAGGCATTCAACATTAATAAAATGCTTTCTGCCAAAAATGTGGTTTGTCTTTATTAAAAAGATCTGAATAATAATTAGTCCCTTGACTACCCATTTACGTGGCAATAGTCATTCGACTAAAACAACTCCAGTTTGAGTCCCTAGACTATCTACTTTCGTGACATATAATTCATCGACTAAAAAATCGTCAGGTTTTAGTCCATTGACTATCCATTTGGATAAAGTTAGTTCCTCCAATTTTTTTTTATTTAAGAGACTATCTATCACGAAAATGGATAGTCAACACATGTGGGGGGCTAACTTTATTCAAAATAGATAGCCAATTGACTAAATTCAGATGTTTTATAGTCGATGGACTATCTCTCACAAAAAGGGATAGTCAAGGGACTAATTATTATTCAAAGCTTTTATTAACACTACATAATATAGCTAACAATACTATGAAATAATATGTCAAGGTATAACTAATCTTCGGAAAGCATAAAACATATAGAAAGTCTATTGAAAAATACTCTAATTAAGCAAAAATATGTTTAGTTGCAATAACCATATTCCTTTAAATAAATAAATTATCTAACTCAGATGATAAAAATCATCATCGATCCAGATAAGAAAAAATAAGAAAAAATAAAGAAATAAATGATGAATGACCATGAGTCAATCCTATAAATTATATGCTAAATTTGCTATAAAAAATGGAAAAACCACACCAGAGAGTCATGCAACCTGATCATACTTGTAAAATGCTAGAACTCTACGTAAAAAACATAAGTGTTTAACAAAAACTTCTTGGCCTGTTAAAACTGATCTATTAATAAAAGAACAGAGAATACAAGATGTGTCTCAGACATAAAAACTCGTTCATATAACAAAAAATAAAAAAATAGTGATACAAACCATTTTTTTATAAAAAAAATAACATTACGCCTTTAAAGGTATATGTAGTATAAAAAAGTAAACATTATGCCGTATATTCTTCTTCAGTACTGGTGGACTGAGCACTACTACCACAACAATATTTTCTTCATAACCATCCAGATTCAAACCCAAATGCCTTTTAGCCTTCGAAATATAACACAAAACATTACCCAAGTTAACTTCAAGATATTCTGATTGAAAATCAAGAACAAATTGACATCAAATGTCTTTAGCTATTATTTTAGAAGAATAAATCATCATTACCCTAGAAGTATGATCTTTAGAATGAATATGACGTTTATCAATAAAATTCTTACAAGAAAGCTGATACTTCGATGAGAAATAATCGAACTTCCCTGAAGTTTGATCTTGCAACATCGACAATGGTTTTTGGTATCTATAAGTTTCTTATCGATTAACCAACGTTCCTCTAAGTAATCATGGACATACTGTGAATCGTTAAGTTTCTTCTTACAAGCTTCTAAATAAATTTCCTCAAATAAAGATCACTCTTTCAAAAACATAAACGGAAAGGTAGATTTTAGATAAATCATCATGAGAAAAATTAATACGCTACGCAACTAACCAATAATAAAATAATTAACTTTTAATTCCTCTGTAAGAGATTCCAACCGGAGAGCCAACAACGTATTCTCCTCACGAGTAGCTTCGAGTTCTTTCTTTAGTTGTTGATAAGATATAATTTTCTTTTCTAAAACATAATAATAACACTTCGTTCGATTGGCTCAGAAGCACATTTAAGAAGAGCCTGAAAACCAATAATATGAGTTGAAAGATTAATGTTGGTTTAATGCAACATTGTCAATCCATTAAGGATAGCCTTAAATAAAATATATAGTTGAATTCGGTATAACAAAAAAAAACTGGCAAAAATGCAATGATAATTGTTAGCTTACATCAAAACCTAAGCTCAAATGCATTTGTGGCATATCTAAAGGTGAAAGTTTGACATGAAGAGTCGTACGACTAGATATTTTAAGAAAAGAAAACAATCTCATGAATTTGATCCAAAGAAAATATTTGCGAAGATCAGCTTGTATGAAGAACATCCTGAATGGTAAAGTAACACATAAAGTCACATGAATCTTAAATGTGGATAAAAAACAAACTATGTACATATAAAAATAGAGAGAACACACACTACAACGAGAGGTACCACATAATTTGTGGTTACAACCATATTTCTTCAAGTTTTACATCTGTATCCACAAGTAATGGTTACATAGTAGGAACAACAGTTGTAAATAAATGTGATACAGAGTAAACGCAGAGAAGCCAATATAGGGAAACCCTAATTTTCTTTATCAAAATTCAACTCCCTTACATTGTAAATAAAGTCTGTTTAAATAAGGGTTCGAATGAAAACCCTAATACGAAAATATCAAACATGCCCAAAAGTAATAAAAATTCGAAATAAAATAGTAAACGACTCCGAATGCCCAAAAAACACCATATGTCACGAGCATAGCTGGCGACTTCAACGCGTGGCGTCGTCTGCTTCGAAATAAGGTGTTGTGGGTCAAAATAAGACACCGGGAGCTCTGAACTGTCAATTTGCTGCATTCTTCGGGTGATCGCCTGTCTTCATAAATTCTAGCGCTAATCTGTCTGCATCATCCCCTCCGGGGTAGAGAAGATTCGCCCTCGAATCAGAACCAGTCTCCTCGTCAGAAGAGTCACCTGCATAAGGAATCAAATGCTTAACATTAAAGACATCAGACGTACGGACATGGCTAGGCAAGCGCAACCGATAAACATTCGGGTTGATCCTCTCCATAATCTCCACAGGGCCAATCTTACGGGCGGCTAGTTTGTTGTACTCACCGGCAGGGTACCGAGCCTTGGTTAGAACTGCCCACACACAGTCACCATCTTCGAACTGTATAGGACGGTGATGAGAATCCGCCTGAGACTTATACTTGGCGGTGCTCATGATAAGTTGATCGTATGTCTTTTGGTGGGTTTGGCGAATCTGCGATACAAGCTCCTCAGCAGTTGTGTGAACATAAATTTTACTGGGCAGGATGAGCAAGTCAACAGGACCCCGGGGCACAACACCATACACCACCTGGAAAGGACAAAGCCCCGTCGAGCGGTTAAAGGCATGGTTGTGGGGAAACTCTGCCTGCGGTAGCCACTGATCCCACGCCTTCGGGTGATCTCCCACTAGGTTGCGCAACAAGTTACTGAGGGAACGGTTAACCACATCTGTTTGACCATCAGTCTGGGGTGGTAGGCACTACTGAAACAGAGTTGTGTATTCACCATGCGCCACAAGCTGCGCCAGAATTGACTCACAAACCTGGTGTCACGGTCAGAAACAATGGTACTAGGGAGGCCACGAATGCGGTAAATCTCTCGAAAGAAAAGTTGCGCGACACACACTGCATCAGATTTCTTTCTACATGGGATGAAGTGTACCATCTTAGAAAAATGATTAACCACCACAAAAATAGAGTCGAATTCACGATGAGTTCGAGGTAATCCAAGAACAAAATCCATACTGATGTCGGTCCAGGGCTGAGTTGGAATTGGCAACGGAAAATAAAGACCCGCATTCGTTGATGTTACCTTGGCCAACTGACAAACTCAACAACGAGAGACATAACGACCAACTTCCTTACGGATCAAAGGCCAAAAATATGATGCGGACAACAACTTGTATGTCCTATCACGACCCACATGACCCTCAGCATGCAGCTCTTTGATCAACTGAAGATGCAAGCTACAGTCAGGGATACACAACTGTACCCCGCGAAAGAGAAATCCATCATCCATTAAAAAATCAGATCGTGTCCCCTGCTGAATCAGTTCAATAACCTGAGAGAAGTACGAGTCAGTAGCATAAAGGTCAACAAAAGAATCAAATGCAGGAACCTGAACTCGCATTTCAGTCAGCAGATTGTGACGATGACTCAGAGTATCAGCAACCCGATTCGTAATACCGGCCTTGTGCTTGATTACAAAAGTGAACTGCTGCAAGTAAGCTATCCAAGAAGCGTGTCTATGAGAGACCTTATCCTGGCTGCCAAGATACTTCAAAGAGTCATGATCAGTATATAACACAAATTCACGCTGAAATAAATAATGACGCCAATGCTTGATAGCCTGAACCAAAACATAAAATTCAATGTCATATGTACTAAATCACATCTTAGCACTCGCCAGTTTCTCACTGAAAAAAGTCACAGGACGCCCTCACTGGGAAAGAGTTGCCCCAATACCAAATTTAGACGCATCACAATGAAGCTCAAATGGTTGGGAATAGTCGGGCAGCACGAGAATAGGTGCAGTGGTGGGATGCCGTTTAATCTCTGCAAACGCCGCATCAACATCCTCAGACCATTTAAATTTCGTGCCCTTCATGTAGTCCGTAATCGGGGCCATAACACTGCTGAAATGGGGAATGAAACACCGATAAAAAGAAGCTAAACCATGAAAACTGCGAACCTCAGTGATGGAAGTAGGCTGAGGCCACTGCTCCACTGCAGCAACATCTTGGTATAAAAGATCATCCAGACGAGGTATAGGAAACCTGTAGCAAACAATGATCTTTTTGATAGCTCGGCTGTCCACACACATACGTAGGAGCCATCCTTCTTCGGTGTCAGCAAGTCTGGAACTACACATGGACTGAGACTTTCTCGAACATGCCCCTTAGCCAAGAAATCCTCCACCCGTCGACGTAATTCCTGATGCTCCTTCGGGCTCATGCGATAGTGGGGCCGATTTGTGATAGAAACACCAAGAACCAGGTCGATTTGATGTTGAATATCCCTTAGAGCAGGTAACTCGGGGGGCAAAGTCTCAGGAAACACATCTGCAAACTTCTGCAAAAGAGACTGAAGTGTAGGACTAGGGTCCGCACGAGAATCAGTCACAACAGAATAAAAAAACAACAAGAAGACCACACCATCTTCTTCCATGGCCGCATGAAAAGGAGCACGGGACAGCAAGGTCGTTGTGGAAGGAACAAAGCCAATGTTGAGGGACCGAGGCTTTGACGGCACTAGAACTATCTTCTTACCCCGAAAAAAGAATGAATAAGTATTCGCATGATCATCATGCACAACAAACAAATCATACTGGCCAAGGGCGGCCAAGCAATAAGTGACAAGCGTCCATAGGCACTACATCACAAAAAACCTCATCCCGGTATGTCTGCCCTACAGAAAATGATACGAGCACACGTTGAGACACAGTGATATAAGTACCTTTACTCAGTCAGGCCATCTTGTATGGTTTGGGGTGCGACTCTGATTTCAGCCCGAGCTTCGAAACCACTGTCTCAGAAATTACATTCTCACAGCTACTAGCATCAATAATGAAGGTGTACACCTTACTACCAATCGTACAAATGGACTGAAACACATTATTCCGCAGCCAGTCACTTTGATCAGGAACACGAGGGGAAATAAAAGTGCGCCGTACCATCAGAACTGCACCAACATCACCAGTCACAACCTCCTCTATGACCTCAGTCAGATCATCATCATATGTATCAAACTTCGGGAGACCATCAAGAACAATGAGGGCCGGTTCAAACGCCTCGTGAGAGAAAAGACCCCTAGCACCCGCAGCATTCAGACACTCTACCTGACGATGCCTTAACTCACCATAACCAAAGCAACGTAACTTACCAGCAGAACGGCTGGTCACACCAATGGAAACAATGGGAACGGTTGAACATGGAACTGGTGCGGGCGTTGAGGTCCCTGTAGGAGCACCAGTTTGTATGCCAATCTGGGTCCGTCGAGCCAACTATTTTTCTGCCTGGAGGGCATGCCGATGAGCTTCCGAAACAGACAACGGGTCGAACATGTTCAGCACATCCTGAAGTTGAGGGCGCAACCCCCCAATATAGTAGGATACCCGCTGATGTGTTTACTTGTTCACATCTGTACGAGCAATCAACTGAAATAACTCCTCCGTATACTCGTCCATAGAGCATGGCCCCTGACGAAGATTCTAGAAACGCTGGAAAAATTCTCGCTCGAAATTGTAAGGCAAGAATGCCTTGCAGATTTTCTTCTTGAACTTCTCCCAACTACATACTTGGTCCTTGCCTTCACGCGCACTGATCTTTTTTCACCTGCTGCCACCAAGCTTGTGCCCTGCCGCACAGGTGGATGGTAACCAAAGCTACCCGTCTCTCCTCAGGAACTTCCTTGAAGTCCAGCACCTCCTCAACTTGGAATAACCAATCAACAAACTCCTCCGCTCGAAGGCCACCATCAAAGTGAGGAATGTTGACCTTAAATCCAAGCTCCCAACGGCGGTCCTGATAAGCATTCCGTTCTGGATTTTCTCCAAAAGGGTTATCGAGACCTTTAGCCTCCACACCGGGTTGCCTGAAAATAAGTTCAGCCATCTGACGGGAAAGATACTCGACCTGGCGGCGCAGGTCAGCATTCTCGCGATCTCCGAAATCACTTGCATCTCTTTCAACAGTAACGCTGCTGCGACCTCTGGGTCTTCTTCACACCATCTCGCAGGACTGCCTGTGTCTGATACCAATGTGATACAGAGTAAACGCAGAGAAGCCAATATATGGAAATCCTAATTTTGTTTATCAAAATTCAACTCTCTTACATTGTAAACAAAGTCAAAGTCTGTTTAAATAAGGGTTCGAATGAAAACCCTAATACGAAAATACCAAAAATGTTCCAAAGTAAGAAAAATACGAAAATACCAATATCACTTTGTTGCTTATTAACCTCGTCGTTCCTTTTGAAATAAGGTGTTGTGGGTCAAAATCGGACACCGGGAGCTCCGAACTGTCAATTCGCTGCATTCTTCGGGTGATCGCCTATCTTCATAAATTCTAGCGCTAATCTGTCTGCATCAAAATGCAATATCACTTTGTTGCTTATTAAACTCAGTAAAATATTCTCTATTACCATCCTCAATGCTTGTTTTGGTAACATCTACAATATAATGATAAAAATTCCATTCATAAGGTAACTTTATATTTTGCTTGAAGCTGCATTCTTTTTGCTATTATCCTTATCAATTTATAGAAGAAAATGTCACCTCTTTTTTTGAAAACCTTCGGTACACACCACAATACCCTGATAAATTTTGGAAACATTAACTTCAACCTCTACTAAAAAAAGTTGAGCAATAAGATCCTTGATTTTAATATAAAGATCCATAAAAAATATATTTTTCAATGACTTTTTTTACCAACAAGCTTCTTCTCAATACTTTTTTTTGAGATGGTTTCAGATTTTCCTTCGATATAAAAGTCTTATTAATATTTCTTTCATTAGTAAGTGAACAAATACAAAACCTTTCGCTAATATTCAGACTACACCCGAGTCCAATATGAACAAAATGCTCAGGTTTCATTAGAGAAACATAAAAGTTTGAAAATATTATGGATTTTTTCTGTCAAAATAAGATACAATTCTTCATTACGAAACACATTCATAATTTTCAATTATCTAGGAAATATAATTTGATTATTTATAGTGGGGTCTCTATATTTTGTATGATTTTTATTTAGTTTTATATGAACATTTTCTTACAAATTATATACCTTGAAGTATATTTTTCATGTTCAATCTAAACTTTTTCATTCATATTTTGATTCAAAATATAACTTTTATCTATTTGTATAATTTGACCAAATTCTGTAATTTTGTAGGATTTATTTTGATTTTAGTGTTTTTTATATCATAACAGTCACCTATTAATATTTTATTTTAATATGGTGAATATTTTAACTCACATCTCATTAAATTAATGATACCAAATTAGATAAATAAATTTAACTTTATCTTTTAAATATATAAAAAATTATTTCTTAAATGTTATATGTATTAATTTTTAAAATTATCACAAAATATTGTTAACATGCGTCGTTTTTGAATTACAAATTTTCGCTAACATTACATGTTATATTTATTTTATTCATATGTTTTAAAAAGTAATTAATTTTTGATTTGATCCAAACATAGATATAAAATTGGTGAAACGAAATCTTGATTACAGAGAAACAAAATATAAAGATAGTGCGATTTCTTATTTTTTGAGTTTTGTTATTTATTTATAAAGTTACAAATACGTGGAATGTAGATTACATTTCATTTAATATGGGATATTATCTATACTTAACAAAATCAATTTATGATACAAATTTAAATTAATATTATTGTACAGAATCTTGGAGTAAATATCTTAACTCATTGTATCATTGGTCTAATTTTCATTATCTTCAAGTAACAATAAAATAAATATTTCTAGGGTGGTTTATTTATCTAGACTGATTTATGCCTTTATATGTAGCCCCTACTCCTTTTGAGAGTATAGATAAAAGACTAGAATCCAGACACATTTTTTTTTGTTATCAACGATATTTGTTGTTTTTATTATTATGAGTTTGGAGAAGCTTGGTTATATTATTTCTTTGATACCGAAGGTTTATTCCCAATTAATGTATGTCGAGTCAAACTACTGAGCCAATTACGACTCGACTCGAAAGAGTCTTGAGGTGTGTTAACCTTATATTTTGCTCATTAAAATCCATGTGTTGACCAAACTTCATTTGAGAAAAAATTTATATTTATTCGAAAGGGAAAAAAATACGTATATAAGTAGAATTTCCCAATTTTTGATTTTTTTAGTACACGATAATATCATAACCATAAATTTTATTTAATTTGAAAATGACATAATAATGAAAAGAATTTAATTTGAACTAATTTATTAAAATTTATTTATAAGACCTTTTTCGTATTGCTTCAAAGTATACGAGAGTACCCCCTTCTGATGAACTCACTTTTCAGTATGTGTAGTTATCTTTTCCTTCGTTTTATTTTTTAGGAAACATTACATTGTTACACTCTTAAGTTTTTTTATCATATTCCTGATTTGTTTATCGTCTACCTTTAAAGCTTATGACTTTTGCACTTCTACTCTTAGAATTTTTTTTGTCAACTGTTCTTTTATTTCTTTTCTCTGAAGAAGAAATGTGAAATTTACCATTAATCATGAACAAGATGACTCAGATAGCTAATATAAGAGTGCAAGTGCTCTTTTATGGAAATACTTATTCTAGTTTGATAAGGAAATAGATTCATAAGGGACTTAAATGTAATTAATAAGGACTTGAATGATAAGTTCTATTAAAAAAGAATAAGATTAAAGCTTTATAGGGAGAATAGAGACTGAACTATAAATAAACCTTTTATGTAACCGAATTTGTAACTAACTCACTTGGCCTATTTAAAGAGGTCGAGGAGACTGATAACACCTATGAAATAATAAGAGGAGAAAGATTATATTCACCATCTAAAAATCTCTCTGCTGATTCTTAGTCAATATTTTCTGTTCTCACCAAATTTGGCGCTAGAAAGAGGGGGCGAAGATACCTTGATCGATAGATAAAAAATCGAGGTTCGAATTTTTTCGTTTTCTTGAAGCATTTCGTTTATATTTTCGTTGATCGGAGATGAATTCGGAGGAAGGAGATAATCCGCCTATTCGAAGGGCTTTGGAGACATTGAGATCTGATCTGCAAGAGAAAGAAGCAGATGAATCAGTTCCGATTCGATCAAACCAATTTGATTTTGAAGGTAAAATGAATGAGTTGATAAGAAAAGTGGCAGAACTTGATAAATTTGCTCAAAAGAAACAAGATAATAATGGCGCTAGACTTAGATCTGAAATAGCAAGAGGTAATCGGGATGATCAGTCGGATCCGTCGAATGACGTCGGCGATGTTCAAGATGTTCAACGTAAAATACATTTTGAGCGTAAGAAGGAGCATAGTGGAATGAGAAAAAAGGAAAAGTTGAAGCGACGATATGTAGATTCTAGTGAAGAAGATTTTGAAAATTCGGAATCAGATGAAACATCAAGATATAAGCATTTTCGAAGTCATTCAAAAGAAGGAGGATACAAATTTTGGCCAGCTAAAATGTATAAGGAAGGAAGGCAAAAGAAGGAAAGACGAGTGTATTCTCCTCGGAAATTTGAAGGCGAGCCAAGTTTGTATGCTACTGTGGGAATGAGGAACGAAGACCAGTTTGTTCAAGGAGTAGATTGGAGGGATTCACCGTTGATTAGTGCGATTAGATCTGTACCACTTCCGAGGCGGTTCGACATTTCTAAAATCGACAAGTTTGATGGAACTCAAGATCCAGATGATCATATAGAGCAATTCAAGAACTATATGACTAATTTCGAGGATGATGATAAATTGGTGTGTAGGGAATTCTCTCAGACATTCAAAGGAACAACATTAAAATGGTATAATAAGATTCCTAAGGAGTCCATTGTAAATTTCAGAGGCTTATACACAGCTTTTCGAAGACAGTTTGTGGGAAGCAAATAAATGAGAGCTAACGGAGATACGATAATACAATGTAAGCAAGCTGTGGGAGAAAAGTTGAAGGATTATACTAAAAGATTTGTATCAACAAAAGCAAGATTAGATGATTGTGAGGAGGTGGTAGCTATGGCAGCATTCCGACAAGGATTGTTGCCAGGAGATTTAGCTGATGAAACAACAAGGCGTAGGGCATTAACGTTCGGAGCTCTCATGGCTCAGGTTGAAGATCAGATCAAAGTCGAAGAGTCTACTCGAGTTCGAGGAGGGAATAATAGTGTTCAGAAAGGGAATAGTCAAGTGGGAAATAATCAAGTGAACGCTTCGAATAATAACTCGTCGCGCGCGAGGGGTAGTCAAAATGTTTCCAATCGAGGAGGTTCGAACTCATATCAAGGGGGTTATAATCAGCACAATTTTAGTAATCAATACCAATTCAGACCAAGATCGAATGTATGGGTAAGACCATAATATTATGCTGATTTGACTGAAAATGCGGCATCGATTTATGAGAAAACCAAGGGAACAGTAAATTTTAGAAAGCCGGCACCAATTAATAGACCAAGAGAGGAACGCAACAGCAAGTTTTATAGGTATCATGATGATATTGGGCATGATACGAATGATTGTATTGCTTTGAAGAAG
This sequence comes from Limnanthes douglasii subsp. nivea, assembly GCA_036936605.1. Classification (NCBI taxonomy): domain Eukaryota; kingdom Viridiplantae; phylum Streptophyta; class Magnoliopsida; order Brassicales; family Limnanthaceae; genus Limnanthes; species Limnanthes douglasii. The sequence continues at coordinate 289,939,817 of JAUPFV010000005.1, forward strand.
GAAATGCAGATTTTGATAGAGAATGGAAAATTGTTAGAGTATGTCAAAAGGAATGCTAAAGCCGTAACTCAAAAGGTAAGTAATCCTAACTCTAAGCACGAAAGTGCATTGATGATTTTAGATGTTGCAGAGGATGAATTTGATGTGGCTTCAGAATATGTCGACCCGGACCCCAGTCGATTGTTGTTGATGTCAGTTGATGAGCCGATGTGTAAGGGGCGTGTTCGAGATTTATGTGCGTTCTTTGAGTCATTGGCAATATTTGGGGGAGACTCAATGACTAATGATACTAATAATTCGAGGAAAAGACATATAGTAAATTTAACTCATCAAATTGAAGGAGCAGCATCAGCACATCTATACAATAAAAAGAATGTCCCATTTATAATTTTCGATGGAGATGATTTGAGAGGAATTACAGGACCACATGAAGATGCAGTGGTCATTGGAGCAGAAGTGTGTGGGGTAGAAATTCGACGAGTATTGATTGATACTGGAAGTTCTGCTAATGTGTTGTTCAAATCAACATATGATAGATTAAACGCTCCGCCTCGGATAGAAAGGTCAGAAAGAACTATAATTGGGTTTACTGGTGCAACAGCGAATGTAATAGGGGAGTTTGAAGGTGAAATTTCTCTGGGAAAAGGGCCTTTTAAAAAGAAAGTACAAGTACTTTTCATGGTGGTAGATTGTCCGTCGAGCTACAATGCTATCTTTGGAAGGTCATGGCTGGCAAAAATGTATGCTATAGTTTCTACAGTTCATCAATGTTTGAAATATGTAGTCGGGGATCGAATTGGTGTAGTTCGAAGTGATCAAAAAGTAGCTAGAGAGTGTTATGCTGCTGCATTTAGACTACGTGATAAAAGTACCGATGATCCAATGGAGAAATAGAAATTTGAGGGGTTGCCTTCTGGTAGTAAAGATGAAGGAATTGATGATCCGAGGTCAACCCCGAGTTCTGTGATAGTAAGTGAAGAAATAGAGGAATACGTCTTCGATAATAACAGAGTACTTCGAATTGGGACTTTATTGTCTTTATTAGTGCGAGAAAGGTTATTGAATTTTTTGTCTAAAAACTTGGATGTGTTTGCTTGGAAGTCTGAGGATGTAGTGGGGGTCCCGATTGATATTATATGTCATAGTTTGGCTGTGGATTCGAAGATCAAGCCAATAATACAAAAAAGAAGAGCTTTTTCTTTGGAAAAATCTGAGGCCATAATTGCTGAAGTAGATAGATTGTATAAAATGGGGCATATTAGGGAGTCCAAATATCCGAAGTGGACAGCTAATCCTGTAGTGGTGAAAAAGAAGAATGGAAAATGGAGAATGTGTGTAGACTTCACGGATTTAAACAGAGCTTGCCCAAAGGATCCTTTTCCAGTACCTCGAATTGATCAATTAGTGGATTCCACTTCTGGAAACAAAATTCTAACATTTATGGATGCATTTTCAGGATATAATCAAATTCAAATGAATCCAGAGGATGAAGAAAGCACAACCTTTATCACTGATCGAGGTTTACATTGTTATAGAGTGATGCCGTTTGGATTGAAAAATGCTGGGTCTACATATCAAAGGTTGATGAATAAAGTATTTGATTCACAAATAGGGAGGAATATCGAGGTATACATCGATGATATGCTAGTTAAGAGCAAAAGTGATGATGATCATATTGATGATTTAGAAGAGACGTTTCTGAATCTTAGAGCAATACAGTTGAAGTTGAACCCAGAAAAATGCACGTTTGGAGTCCGATCGGGTAAGTTTCGGGGATATGTGATAAGTGAAAGAGGAATTGAAGTGGATCCAGAACAGTTGAAGGCTTTGATATCAATGTCTTCGCCTCGGAATATCAAGGAGGTGCAAATATTAACAGGCAGGTTAGCAGCTCTGAACAGATTCATTCCTCGTTTTTCAGATAAATGCTTGCCTTTTTTCCAGGTGTTACGTCGACCAAAGAATTTTGAGTGGACTTCGGATTGTGAAGAAGCTTTTGTTAAGATAAAAAATCTTTTGTCCTCTCCTGAAATATTATCAAAGCCTAGAGAAGGTGAACAACTGTTTTTGTATATAGCAGCATCGAATTATGCAGTGAGTGCAGTTCTGATAAGTGAAGATACATGAATTTCGAAGCCCGTTTATTATGTCAGTAAAAGTTTGGTTGATGCTGAAAAATGTTACTTAAAGCTCAAAAAATTGGCGTTGTGTATAATAGTGGCGGCGAGAAAAATGTGTCCTTACTTCCAAGCACATACAATTGTGGTTCGAACTTCTTATCCATTGAAAAATGTATTGCAAAAGCCAGATATCTCAGGAAGAATGACTAAGTGGTCTGTAGAATTCAGAGATTTCGATGTGTTGTTCTCTCCACGAACGGCTGTCAAAGCTCAGGCCTTAGTAGATTTCTTTGTTGAGTTTCATTCGAGCAGGTCCGAAGAGAAAGAAGATGAAAAAATACATACAAACCCGATGTGGACGGTACGAACTGATGGAGGGTCTAGTAATAAAGGGTCGAGTGCGGGGGTAGAATTGGTGGCACCGACAGGGGAGTATATGTTTCAAGCTATAAGATTTGGATTTCATGCTTCGAATAATGAGCTGAATATGAAGCAGTGTTAGCAGGGTTGCGGTTAGCAAAAATTTGTGGAGCAATATTCGTGCACTTAGAGACAGATTCGCAGTTAGTGGTTAACCATGTTAAAGGAATATCAGAAGCTAAAAAAGATCGTTTAGTTTTGTATTTGCAAGAACTTCGAAGTATGATGGCACAATTTGAAAATGTTGAGGTGGAGCATATTCGAAGAGGAAATAACACAATGGCTGATTCTTTAGCAACAATGGCTTACTCTGAAGAATATCCAAGGATCGTGACACAACCACTGCCTTCGATTATAATAAGCTCTGAGCAATGTGAATTTGTTGAGGAGGTAGTAAATGATTCGGCGCGCATTCGAGGTGATTGGAGAACTGACTTGTTAAATTTTCTTACAAAGGGAATACTACCTCTTGATAAGCACTTGCTCAGGAAAATAAGGAGTAAAGCTCTTGGTTATGTGGTGTTGGATGGGGTATTGTATAAGAGATCTGTGTCGAGGCCTTTATTACGATGTTTGAGTAAGCAAGAATCTCAAAGCATTTTATCTGAATTACATGATGGAGATGGATCAGCTCATTGTGGTTTCAAAGCTTTAACATGTAGGGTATTGTTGGCAGGATATTATTGGCCTACTATATTGCAGGATGCCAAGTTATTAGTTCGAAGTTGTGATACTTGTCAAAGGTATGCACATTTGATACATAAACCAGCGACACCTCTAATGATAATCTCTGAGGCGGTTCCTTTTGATAGATGGGGGATTGATTTGGTAGGACCCTTGCCTATGGCTTCAGGTGGAAGACAGATGATTATTGTCGCAGTTGATTATTTTTTGAAGTGGGCAGAAGCAGAGCCTTTAGCTGGAACAAAAGCTAAGGATGTGATCAAGTTTATTCTAAGTAACATCTGCTACCGTTTTGGAGTTCCTCGAAAGATAACAACAGACAACGGACCCCAATTTAATAACAAGGAAATGGACTCTTTTTGCTCCTCGAAAGGAATACAACAATGCTTTTCTACTCCTTTCCACCCACAAGCAAATGGGCAAGTGGAAGTTACAAATAGATCTATTTTGGAGGGTTTGAAGAAAAATTTGGCGGGAGCAGCAGGGAAATGGCCAAATTATCTTCAAGAGGTGTTGTGGGCATATCGTACAACTCCTAGAGAGGCCACAAAAGAGAATCCTTTTCCTTTGGTGTATGGAATGGATGCTGTATGCTCTGCTGAATCTACATTGCCTTCCTATAGGCTATTGCATTATTCCGAAGTAGATAATGATGAAGCTAGAAGGACTGAGCTTGATTTGTTAGAGGAAAAGAGGGTTAAAGCACATTTGAATGTGGTTCATTATCAAAATTTAATGAGGAGTAGGTACGATGCTAAGGTTAAGAAGAGGGAGTTCAAAGTAGGTGATAAAGTGTTGAGAAAATTATTTCTTCATACCAAGGATAAACACCTCGGAAAATTGGCTCCGAATTGGGAGGGTCCTTATGAAGTCAAAATGAAGGTTAAGCCAGGGTCATATAGGTTGTCTGATTGTGAGGGGAGGATGCTTAAACACCCTTGGAATATAGAACATTTGAAATTGTATTGTGAATAAAATCGAACTTAGAATTTTTGTAAAAGACAGACATACTCTTTCCTTATCTGTTGGCCCAGAAAGGTTTTAATGAGGTGTTTGGTAAAAATTGAAGTTCATAATAAAATTTCTTTTGGCCATTGGTTGTTTAATATGATGAATGATTTGTTATTTTGGTAACTTGGCAAAGACGGATCATCTTTGAAAGTTGACCAAGAGTAATTTTCCAAAGCAATAGCTTTGAAGAAACAACCTATTTCGAGGTGCCACGTTTTATGAGTGCATCAAATTTTCGAGGTGCCACGTTTTATGAGTGCATCAAATTTTCGAGGTGCCACGTTTTATGAGCGCACCAAATTTTCGAGGTGCCAGTTTTATGAGTGCACTAGAACTTTGAAATATTAAGATAGTTGCTTGTTTCATCGGTTAAAGCTTGAAGCTTACAAAAAGGAGAAAACTACTTTAAGAATAACAACCAACAACAATAAACACATAACATAGATAATCTACTGTTTAGTCGTCTTCCGATGACCCTTCAGAAACCTCATCTGAAGAAACGTCATCTTCTTCTGAAGAACTTGATGCAACCTCGAATGCTTCTTTTGGGCGATCTTCCTCGGGAATTTGTTTCCAAAATTCTGATAAATTTAACCTTGGATAGGCGGCATGAATTTCTCGAAGAAGATTGATAGCTGTTTGGGTTTGAGCCTTCTTGATACCATCAAGCATCAAAGAACCAACAGCAGCTTCGGCTTTCTTGATGGCGTCCTTCTTTTCCTGCTCGAATCCTGTTTGAAGCGTAGTCAATTGAGTTTGACAATTTTCCAGGCTTTCTTGAGTTTTCTTAACAAGTTCTTCAGCCTCGGTAGATTTTTTCTTTTCACCAGAAATGGCAATAGAATGCTGAGAATTTATATTTTCAAGAGCCAGACGATGAGAAGTCTCCATAGCTTCGATTTTTTCTTTATGCTCAATAAGAAGTTTTCTTTTTTCAGCTTCAAAATTTTGAAGTGCTTTATCCTTCGAAGCTTTTTCAGATTCTGCTTCCTTTTTGCTCTTGATTAATTCTTGTGCAAGGAGCTCCAATTGTGTATGTGAATTGCTTACTTCTTCACACAATTTTTTGGCTGCAGCACCTAAGTTAGTAAAGGGTCGAAGGATTGAAGTTACCTCATCGGATCTTTCAGGATTGGGCAAGTTTGATGGGCGATGGACAGGAATAATTGCGTTAGATGTTGAAGTTATGGCAGCCCCGGTAGAAGATGATGGAATGGTGTTGGTAGGCTGAGAATCTTCACAGGTAAGTACAAAATCCCCACTCGAGTTGAAATCGTTGAGGTTAAGATATTCGTTTTCCTGGCTATCTCCTAGTGCCAATCCTCCTTGAGGATTTTCTTCAATGAAGGTTTTCTCATGGACCTCGGAAGCCAATACATCTTCGAGCATTTCAGCTTCGTTCTTTTTCTTACTCCTCGGGGTAGTGGACTTGTCCTTTTTCTTCTTTGAAGCATTATCTTCTTTCTTTTTCCTTTTAAGGATAGGTTCGCTTTCTTCAGAGATTGGGGGAAGCTGAGATGCAGGCGTTTTTCGTTTCCTTGTAGGCTTCGAAGTTTTAGAAGGGCTAGGATTACTTGTGTTGGACTTTTTGAGGGCCAGTTTTCCCTTCTTTTTTGGTGGCAGATGACTGTCAGATCGGTTCCTGGTGGGAAGATAAGTTTTCCCATCTCGTTCGAGTATTCTTTTGACCGCTTCAATGGGATCTGGGGAGAGCATCGGGTTTTCAGAGAAGTCAGCTCCCAAGGTTATGCGCCAGAGATGGCTGTTGACGAAGTTGATTGGTTGAAAGGCGGAATGAAAGCCATTTCCCCAGGCTTTCTTAGCCCATTCAGCCATTTTCTTGAAGATGGTCTTTGCAGTTTTCCGACGACTTTTGAATCGCCTCGAAATTTCTGGGAAAAGAGTAAACAATTAGATAAGTAGGCCTGGTTAGTTTGACTAGGCTTAATAAATTGGGAAGAAAGTATTAACAATAATAATCATGATTTACTTACTGCTATCTCTCCAGACGAGAGTAAGTTTTGAGGGGTTGTCATCGGAAATTTCTTTACCATTTTCCCAGGCTCCTGATAAAAAAAACAAACCTTTGCTTCCAAAACTTGTCAGCTTCGAGGAGGTCATCGATAATCTTCAGATCATCCTCCAAAGTTAGGTAGTAGAATGGTAAAACTGGCCCCTTTGAGATTTTGGTCAGTGAAATGAAGTCTTCTATTTCGAGGGGGATGTTTCCTAGCCTCGACACCATAATGACAGAGAAATAAGTGAACAATTGGTTTGGAGTGACTTGTGTTGGGCACAACCCAAGAATTTCGAAGTACTCTACAATCATTGGATCGAGAGGAAATCGAATTCCCTAGTTGAAAAGTTCAAGATAAACTACCAATTCGTTTTTCTGGCAACTCAAAGGTGTTTCTCCTTCTGCTGGTAGACGAAGAACGATGTTGTCAGTTAATCCCCATAGTTTCTTAAGATTTTCTTTTTCTGATTCGAGGTAGTAAGTATAGGGTACGTTTTTTAGGGCTAGAATGTACCGAGGACAAAGTGGTTTTAGGTTTTCCTGAACCAAGGCGGCAACATCTTCGGGGAGGGTAATAGGAGGTTTCTTTCCTAGAATATTCCTTGAAGGGTTTACTTCTTGTTCCGCCTCGGATTCGGCTTCGGCATTGGACTCAGTGGCTTCAGAATCATTTTCTTCATCAGTAACTTGAGTTTGAGTCTCAGTTTGGGATTGTTTTTCGTTTTCCATAAGAACTGGTTGACTATTTTCTGGAGTAATGTCAACCATTTCTTGTGGGGGAGGAGAGGAGGTTTCTGCATCGTCACCCATTGCTAGGAAGGTTGGTTTTTTTTGAAATTTAACTTTAACTGCTTCGGATTGTAGGATAGGTGATTTGGGTTGTAGTTTTTGAGGAATTAGAGATTTGTCAGAATTGACAGGCTTATGTTTTCGATGTGGTCTTAGTGATGGAAAAGTGGATTTATTTCGAGGAGGAGAAGATTGCTGGCTAGATTCTGGGTTTGATGCTAGGGGCGAAGATGAATTAACAAGGTTGGAATTGAAGTTACCGTATTTGAAGGTGGTAGAGGAGAAGCGGGGACCGTTGTAGATTAACCCAGCAGCTCTGTATTCCTCAGCTCTTTCTCCAATACAGAGATAGTCATAAGCACCAAACACTTGATTGCTAGGACCAGGGAAGAGAGATTTCTTTGGTTTTCTTGGTTTTTTGGGTTTAGATCTTTTGTATTTGGGATATCTTCTCATACAATAGACGTTAATCTGGGAAATTGTTTTTTGTGACTGAAGAAATCGACGTTTCTTGGGAAGGTAGCTAATGAGTTTGAAGGTTGAAGAAGAATTAGATGAAGATAGCTTAGGAACGATGATTTTTCTAAAAAGTTCTTAGTAAGATGGAGCTAAGTATTTATACTTGTGTAAAAGTAACAAAGAGAATTAGAAGAGGTAGAAAAGGTGAAGAGTTTTAATTGGGTAGAATACTAAACGTTAAGATAGGAAAGAGAGTTTGCTACGTCATAGGTCTACTGGCAGACCTACTAGAGGAGGTCTAATCATTCTTCTAAGTGGGAATGCAACAATTAGTTATATTAGACGACAACAAGTTCGAGGTGATGAAGTGTGGTGTAATGGGTATAATCCGAAGCAAAAGGGTTATTTATTGGCATCAGTTGTAACATTCGAAGTGAAGTTGTGAGCCTCAAATTGTTTTCGAGGAAAGAATTATCTGCTTAAGCCAACTTTCGAAGACAGTTAATTCTTATAAAATAACTTTTATAAGAACTAAGGGGGCTACTGATAAGGAAATAGATTCATAAGGGACTTAAATGTAATTAATAAGGACTTGAATGATAAGTTCTATTAAAAAAGAATAAGATTAAAGCTTTATAGGGAGAATAGGGACTGAACTATAAATAAACCTTTTATGTAACCGAATTTGTAACTAACTCACTTGGCCTATTTAAAGAGGTCGAGGAGACTGATAACACCTATGAAATAATAAGAGGAGAAAGATTATATTCACCATCTAAAAATCTCTCTGCTGATTCTTAGTCAATATTTTCTGTTCTCACCATAGTTGTAAAGGGGTTATGGATTCACATGCTCCCCACAGAAAGAACGGTTCATTATAAGCCAATGCAGCTTCTCCCTTATTGGTATTACTTCTAGATATTGATTATGCTCTTAAGAATTTTAATATCCTCTATGGCGTGATCCTATTGAGTCTTCTTCATTAGCAGCCCGAACTGAAGTTAATGGGTGATCTAATCTTATTTTTGTTAGAATTTTATTTAGTACATAAGAATGTGCATCCACTATCACGAACAAACACCATATATTCTTTATGATTTCTTGTTTGCCGAGGACCACGTCCAAGTTTAACTCTCCCAACAAATTAGCATATGCTCCGGTGAACCTAGTCAGAATCCAAATAATTACTTGAGCACCTCTTATTTTATCAGAGGTTTTTTTGTACATGATGTTGGATGAGCTTCCAATATATATCATAACTATTTTGACCTCTACACATACCAAACCGCTGATTATGAGTATGCCATCTTAGTGAGGTAATGAAAACCCTCTTAAGTCATCATTTGTAAATCCTAACATTATACATGGATTCATGTATACGTGTGGTGTTATTTTATCTTGATATTTCACCTCTATGCCTAAAAAATAATCTCCGACCGCTATTATGCCAGTTGTATGTCTATTAGACTTTGTGTCAATGTACTCCTCTCCTTCCCTCTCACTAATAATATTAATTTCTAATGATCTTTGCTCATCAAACACGATAACCAATTTCCATTATTTTTTTACTAAAGGGCTATTCTCAGCCTTAGTTGGTCTCACCTTATTCATGTGTTTCTTTCGAACAAACTCTGAGTTTTCCTTCGTCTTTCAAGTTCTAAACTTGATCTTTAAAATCTCACCAATAACTAGTGTTGTATCATTAATTTGTTTTTCTAAAACTTTCCTTTATGTATTTTCTCTTTGAGAGAATACATATTCTACATCATTGATACTCTATCACATAAGTCATTTTTTATAAATAGCCCCCAAATTCTCAATTAACTCGGTGTAGCCCCCCTAAGTACGATATTGTTTTTTTATAGTAGTTGTTTTTATGATTAACTTTAAGATTCCATCTTGAACCTTAGCCTTGGTTAAAATGTTTTGGCCTGATAGAGGATTCCTTATTGTATGTGGGAGTCGAGATGGTTTTTAGTGTAGAGTTTACATGTGCCATAATATGTGGTTTATTATTTATCGCCAAATGATGGTAACGCAAGTAAACATCTATAGTAGTAATTTACACATCTTGGCTCTGACAGTCTCCTCCTACTTGATCCCCCTCTAACCCTAAGTTAAAAGATCGCTAAAATAGAATTATTTATTCTTTATAAAATACTATGCCAGAAGTCTGTACATAATCATTTTCCTAAATATTTCCACTGCCATAGAATCATGACAATCTTCAAACCCATTATTTGTTTGCACAAACCTTTGAGTTTAATCCATCAAACTCTTTTTCAAACTTTATTTCAGTAATGATGTAATATATGTCTCTCTTGATTACGTTGAAGAATATGCACTACACAACATCTTGTCATCCGTATCAAAGCGTAATATAGGTATTGTACTTTTCCATTTTGCTCTTGTCAAACTTTGGTGGTAACTGACCCTATAAGATCTTCAGGTCCAATTAGGATTCACTATCAATGGATTCCTTATCACCAGTAAGCATTTTGTTTTGGCCATAAAGTCCTTGGTCGAAAAGAAAATGATTGTTGTTGCGGCTGTTGTTCGACCACTAAATAACCAAAAACTATAAGTTGTTGTTTGCTTTTAAAATTATAAATATTGCATTGAGAAATCATATTTTTGTCTATAAAGCACCATAAAAGTTTAATTTAGCTTCGTAAAGGTTTGGTTGCGCCATTTATAAGTGTTTGATTATTTATTAAAATAAATAAAATTGAAGGAGCTTCATAAGGGTTATAGTGACCCATGTTTGGTGGGGAGGATAATTTTATTGATTTTCACCTGTTCTCACTGGTAGTGAAGGGTATTGTGGAAAACAGTTGTAATGTTGTTGTCCTCGTGGTTGTGCTATAAAAATGTGATGTGTTTGCTGTAATTTTGTTATCCTTCTAGTTGTGCTATAGTTTTATCATCTTCCTGGTTTCCGTTCGGTTGAGGTTGAATGTCTGTTGGTGGAGTGGTTTAAGCCCCCAAGTTTCCGTTTCCATTTTGTTAAGTTTTTTTGTTCGGGCACAGTCTTTTTTTTCTCACTGTTATATTTTGAATTAGGGGTCCTGCTCATTTTCCTATTCCATGGAAGATGTCAGCGCCTATTTTTTTATTCTGGAGGATCCTTGATCAGAACTCTTCTTGTTTTCAGCAACCTACGCCTGAAAAGGAGCTTGCATCGATGTGTTTTGTTCTGGTAAAGATCCCTAAACATGCAATCAACGGAGTTATCTCCCTCATTCTCGTTATTATTCTCGGGATGTCTGATCTCAAATCTTAAGAGCGCAATAGGAATGGTCAACATAACCTCTAGTTTTTTATAGTGATTGGTATAATCCTTCCTCAATTGGTTCACCGGAAGCTAGACATCAATGACAAGAGCGGCTTTAGTGGCCAAAACGAAAAGAAAAGTTTGCTGTTAATTACATATTTACTGAATGCTCGGATTCCACATGAGACTTTGCCATTGATTGATTTTGGTTCTTTGCTCATGGTTTTTGAAATCATGATACTAGCTGGTTCTCACATATAACATCGATTTGATGAACTAAATCTGGACTCAGTGGTTCCGAATGTAGAAGTACAAAAAAAAGAAAGTATAAAAAATAAAATAAAAATATAACGATTTATTCCTTGATTTTGATCTTTATTATCAACTTACAAATATATGAAAGGTATATAATATCGCAGCTAATACAATATATTATCATTACATCATAAATGCTAAAATCACGAGATTTTCTCATGCAAAATCAACTCACGATCATAATCGTTAGTCATTAAAATAGATTTTTTTTATAAAAATGTCAAAGTTCGAATACAAACCAAAGCTAAGAAGAGTATCAATTATCCCATAGACTAGATACACCAGATTATTTGTAGGGAAGAAAAAAATCACCTAAAAAACACAAAACATCATCAAATTAAACGTTATCAAATTCAGTTCACATATCAAACTTTATGTCAAAGAATACAAAATTCTTACAATGATGCCAAACTAAAATACTTTTTAATCGAAAAAATGATTTTTTTTAAATTGACTAGAAATTTTTTTTATTTAAAAAATAATGAAACAATTAAAAGTTAGAAAAAATAAATAAATTAATAGTTGACGGATCACAAAATGGTAAAAAATAAATTTAAAATAATTATTTTACTCGAATCCCTACCGTTACCTCGTAATAATGTGATTTTTTTACAAATAATTGGAGTAATAAATGTTAAAATCTATGTGTATATGATAAATTTAATAAGCCTTCATTTTTTTATTTTATGTATAAGATTGAGAAGTTTACTTTCTATAAATGACAAACTTCCTTTATTACTTATAACATAAAACGAAAAATATATATTTAAAAAAGACAAGTGAAACTTTTGTGCTTTTTTTGGGATTATTTATTCGAGTAATTTGTAAGATTTGTATCGTTTTTTATATAATATTTATGGTAAGAAAAATTGAGTATATAATGTTTGGGTGTATAGAATATAAGATTCATATTTTATAATAATTTTTGGATTAGGGATTTTTATATCTCTTTCGCAACTGCATGAAAAATTAGCTGAACCACATTAAACCATTAAATTTTGTTTTTATTTTCCACATGAGATGAATTTTCTAACAACAGAAATGAGTGCAATATGATTAAATATTTTTCTTCAAATACTATTCGGGTGAGTAATCTAATATTACTATATTCATAGTAAAAATGATTTTAAATATAACATGTTTTTAATTAGGTTTTGATATTTAAAAAAGATATTGGATAGTGTATTTTTATCCTGTTTTTGTTAAGAGTGAGTAAACTTGATCATTTATCCCACATCGCTTAGACTGAACAAGTACTTACAATATATAAGTGAATGAAATATCTCAACTAATGTGAGGCCTTTTGGGAGTGAACTAAGAGCAAAAGGCCTCACATTAGTTGGTGGAGATATTTCTAACATGGTATTTTGATGTTGTGGAAGATGAAATTGATGAACCAATTAACAAAGAAAGATTAACCGAGATGTTGTGGAAGATGAAATTGATGAACCAATTAACAAAGAAAGATTAACCGAAGCAGAGAAGAAGATCCTTGCCGATGCAAGGTTAAAGGATTTGAGGAGACCGTTACAAAGTTTGAGGAGAACGTTTGAATATGAAATACAAAGTTTGAGGAGAACGTTTGAATATGAAAAATGGAGAATCCATCTCCAATTACTTCACAAGGGTGATGGTGGTAGCGAACGACATGAGAAACTGTAGGGATGATATGCAAGATGTCAAAATTATGGAAAAGATCTTGCAAACTCTGACTGAAAACTTTAATTATATTGTGTCTTCAATTGACCAATTAACAAAGAAAGATTAACCGAGATGTTGTGGAAGATGAAATTGATGAACCAATTAACAAAGAAAGATTAACCGAAGCAGAGAAGAAGATCCTTGCCGATGCAAGGTTAAAGGATTTGAGGAGACCGTTACAAAGTTTGAGGAGAACGTTTGAATATGAAATACAAAGTTTGAGGAGAACGTTTGAATATGAAAAATGGAGAATCCATCTCCAATTACTTCACAAGGGTGATGGTGGTAGCGAACGACATGAGAAACTGTAGGGATGATATGCAAGATGACAAAATTATGGAAAAGATCTTGCAAACTCTGACTGAAAACTTTAATTATATTGTGTCTTCAATTGAAGAATCGAAAGATATTGACAGTTTATCAGTCGATACCAGAAAATGAGAAAACCAAGAATAGTAGAAGAAGAACAGGTACTCAAAGTTTCATACGAGTATCGAAATGGAAGAGGCAGAGGAAGATAATTTGGTTGAGGAAGAGGAAAATGTAGATTTAACAAGGAAACGGTGGAATGCTATCGTTGTCACAGACTTGGAAATTTTTCATACGAATGTCCTATGGAAGAGAAGGCGAACTATGCAGAGATTGGAGAAGAGGAATGTGATGTTTTGTTAATGGCGTACACACCAGTTCCAGAAGAAAGAAAATTTGTGTGGTATCTTGATTCAGGTTGTTCCAACCACATGACAAGAGATAAATCATGGTTTTCAAAGCTTGATGAAGAGTTTCAATCCTCAGTAAAACTCGGTAACAATTCTATTCTTTCTGTAATTGGAAAAGGTGATGTAACTTTACGTGTCAATGGAAGGAATCATGTCATTTCAGATGTAATCTAGTACCAGAGTTAACGAGTAACTTGGTAAGCTTGGGACAACTTGTAGAAAAAGGCTGCAAGATTTTGATACATCATTAAGTATGCAAGCTTTATCATCCTGAGTTAGGGCTGGTTATGCAAGCAAAAATGACGGAAACTAAATTGTTTAAGATTTTGGCCTCAAAAGGTAACTTGTTTACGGCTGAGAAATGTTTGAAAATAACAGCAATGGATGAGCTTAAATTTTGGCATCGAAGGTATGGGCACTTAAATTGCAAAGGTTTAAGAACTCTCAAATATCAGAATATGGTAAAAGGGATACCACATCTGAGCACCAACGAAGCTGAGAAATGTGTTAGCTGTTTTGTTGGTAAACAACATCGTGAGAGTATCCCTAAGAAAAGTTTATGGTGTTCGTCAAGGAGGTTGCAGCTGGTACATTCTGATATCTGTGGGCCAGTTTCTCCAGCATCGAACTCCGACAAGAGATATATTCTTACTTTCATCGATGATTTTAGCAGAAAGGTATGGATATATTTTTTGTCATTAAAGTCGGAAGCTTTTATATTCTTTACTTGATTCAAGATCCAGGTAGAGAAAGAGAATGGAGAAACGTTAGCATGTCTACAAACATACAAAGGCGGTGAATTCACTTCAAATGAGTTCACTGATTTTTGTGAGGAAGCCGGAATTAGCAGACAACTCACTACAACTTTCACTGCGCAAAAAAACAGAATTGTTGAGCGCAAGAACCAGACAATAATGAATATAGTGCGGTGTATTCTGAATGATAAATAAGTTCCTAAACATTTTTGGGCGGAAGCATCAAAATGGGCTATACATGTCTTGAATCGAAGTCCAACTTCCGTGACACAAGGAAAAACACCTGAAGAAATGTGGAGTGGAATAAAGCCTAGAGTTAATTACTTTAGAATTTTTGGTTGTATCGCTCATGTCCGTGTTCTAGATCAGAGAAGAAAAAAACTTGATGATAAAAGCAACATATGTGTGCTTATTGGAGTAAGCAGTGAATCCAAGGGTTATCGCCTATACAACCCAAAAACAAAAAAGGTCATTACAAGTAGGGATGTGATTTTCGAAGAAGAGAAAAGCTGGGATTGGGGACCTAAAAAAAAGATTAGAGGCTGAGCAATTAATCTGGGATGATAGAGAAACCGAAGCTGAGAAGAATGTTGAAAAAGTGACTCATGAGCCTGAAACAGAGCAAATAAATGAAGAAAAAGTTTTGAATCCAGCAAAATCTCTTAGGCCTCAGAGAATCAGAAGAAGACCAGCTTATTTGCAGGATTACGAGACCAGATGGGAGGAAGAAGAAGAAGTTTCGGGTCTTGTATTATTTGTGTCAAGCGATGATCCTGTAACATTCAATAAAGCTATTAAGGAAGAAAAATGGGTTAATGCTATGAAGATAGAGTTGGAGTCAATAGAAAAGAACGGAACTTGGTTTCTCACAAATCTTCCAAGTGGAGCAAAGAAAATTGGTGTTAAATGGCTTTATAAAACCAAGCTCAACGAGAAGGGAGAGGTTGAAAAAAACAAAGCTCGATTGGTGGTCAAAGGCTATGCGCAAGAAGAATGAGTAGATTACAGTGAAGTCTTTGCTCCTGTGGCGCGTTGGGATACTATTCGTACGATGCTAGCTGTAGCATCTCAAAAGAATTGGTGTGTTTATCAGTTAGACGTAAAGAGTGCGTTTCTTTACGGCGTACTAACAGAAGATATGTTTGTAGATCAACTGCAAGGATACATAAAGGAAGGAGAAGAACACAAGCTTTACAAGTTGGTGAAGGCTTTATATAGTTTAAAACAAGCCCCAAGAGCTCGGTACACTAAAATTGAGGCATACTTTGTTAGAGAATGATTTCAAATGTGTGAGCATGAGGACACACTATTCGTAAAAACTGATAGAGGTAACAAGATTATTATTGTTAGTCTTTATGTAGATGATTTAATCTTCACAGGAAATGATGAAAATATGCTTGAGGAGTTTAAATTATCGATGAAAAAGGATTTTGAGATGACTGATTTGGGGAAAATGAAGTATTTTTTGGGTGTTGAGGTGACACGGGATGGTGATGGAATCTTCATCTATCAAAAGAAATATGCTAGAGAGATTCTTGAAAGGTTTAATCTGCATAACGGAAATGATGTCAAGAATCATATTGTGCCCAGAGTGAAGTTATCAAAAGATAGTGATGCTAAGAGAGTTGATTGCACAATATATAAACAACTCATTAGAAGTTTAATGTATATCAGGACGACAAGGCCTGATCTGATGTTTGTGGTCTGTCTATTGAGCATATACATGTCCGATCCTAGAGAGGAACATATGCAAGCAGCAAAGTGTGTGCTAAGGTACATAAGAGGAACGACTGGATTCAGTGTGTTTTACAAAAAGGGAATGTTGGGAGTTGATTGTCTATAATGATAGTGATTATGCTGGAGACATTGATAATAGACGCAACACAAGTGGATATGCTTTCTTATTGAGTGGAGGAGCAGTTTCTTGGGCCTCAAAGAAACAACCGGTAGTCACTCTATCCACCACTGAAGCTGAGTTCATAGCTGCATCATTTTGTGCTTGTCAATGTATATGGATGAGAAGGATTTTAGAAGAAATTGGTATGATGCAGTCAGATTGCACTACAAGTATGTGTGATAACAACTCAACAATTAAACTATCAAAGAACCCTGTTCTTCATGGTCGTAGCAAGCATATTGATGTTAGGTTCCATTTTTTGAGGGATCTTGTCAAAGATGAAATTGTGAAATTGGTTCATTGTGGTACCAATGATCAGGTTGCAGACATATTGACTAAACCATTAAAGTTGGAAGCTTTTGTTCGATTAAGACAGAAACTTGGACTTTGCGAGAAGATAAACTGAAGTTGTTGCTTTCAGTTTAGGGGAAGCAATGTTAGAACTTTAATGTTTTATTTGAGGGATCCAATAGTGCATCTACTAGCAAATGAAACAGCGCAGATGCATCTACCAACATAGGTATCTAATAAGTGTTAGGACTTTAATGTTTTATTTGGTCAAGATAGGAGTTACACTCCACTTCAAGTTTGTGTCCTTTAAGTGTGTTTCCATTTTTTTTATATTGTCCTTTCAGTTTATGTTCTTAGCTTTCGTTTCATTTTGTGTACTCAATCTTTGACTATTTAATAGTCATTTCTATTACCTAATAAAATTATCAAAGCTTTTCATAGCTTTTGTCTGAGATTTATTCATCTGAAATCAACAAACATGGTATGAGAGCAAAGGTTGAAACTTGTGTTCTAAACGATGCAATGGGTGTATTGAGTGAGGCGGAATGCATAGAGTGTATATGCCATTCCGCGGATCAATTTTAAGGGAGAGTGTTAAGAGTGAGTAAACTTGATCATTTATCCCACATCGCTTAGACTGAAGAAGTACTTACAATATATAAGTGAATGAAATATCTCAACTAATGTGAGGCCTTTTGGGAGTGAACCAAGAGCAAAACCGTGTGGGACTAATTGTCCATAGCGGACAATATCACATTAGTTGGTGGAGATATTTCTGAAATACCGCATATAAAAGCTGGCATTAAATTTTTTTACTACGTTTAAATATGTTAAAAATATATATAGTAAAAAGCGTTATAAAGTTACTTTCTACAATTATTTGTTATAATATTTTTATTGTTGAATTTATAATCGTACAAAATATATAAATGTACAATATAATCAAACTAGTATAAACAAATTATTCATTTAGAAAACAATGATCAAAGATTTGTTGTACTATAAAGACATGTATGAACATATTGAACTAAAATGGGTTAAATAAGATGCAATAAGCGAACCATATCAAAAAAATGTCAACCATATAATTTGTTAGTATGATACAACAACACGATCAACCAACTATATTTTTAGACTAACTAAAAAACATGAACTTTCATATTATGGTAACATTTTCTCTGTATTTATTATGGTAACATTTGGAAGTTATGTACGAGCAAAAATATATATTCAAAAAACAGTATATCATACTAAAACTCGTGAGCATGAAACTTTATGACATGCAAATTCAATCTTATCACTCGTTAAAATTTTATTAGATTTTTCATAATTTAATAAGCATCGAATCGAGTGTGCTTTACCAAAACATTCAAACACTGATTTTGTTAAGTTCTTTATTAGATAGTTGAGAAGTAGTCGGGGGTGTCTAGTCGGGGTGTCTTTCATTAATTTTGTACTAAAATGAATAGTCATTTTAAATATAGTAAAAGAAAATACATAGTTTATTTTGAACAAAACTCTCAGTGGAAATCAGTATTCACTAAAAACCAAAAACTAAATTTTATCGAGAGACAAGAGAAACAAAAACAAGTTTAAAGACCGGTCAAAGTCATTGAATGACTTCACTTGCAATGACTGTTGTAAACGTGGAAATTTAAAATAAAATTATTAGGAGATGAAATAAAATAATCCAAAGAATAAAATGAGGATAATAGAGGTAATGCAATCGTCGTATCCAACAATTATGAAACTAATCTCAAATATGAGAAAAAATGTATTAAATTGCCATGTAAAGATACATGATGTTTGATTATTGAGAATTATTTTATATAATATTTGATAAAAGTTTTTTGTCTACTCATACAAATGGTAAAATTAGCTTTGTACAAATAGAAAATGATGTTAAATGCAAAAAGTGATGGTACAAATGATGTAACACTAAAGACTAGTAATGACTGAAAACCTATATTAGCAGACCTTTGATATATTCTAGATATTTGTATCATTTTGATATTTTATTGGTCAAACAGGTCGAACTCATGTTTGTAGCAGGTCGAACTCATGTTTGTAACAGGTGGAGTTCGTTTTTAACACATTAAAGGTTATTCAGTTTCAGATCAGCGTCTCTTATAGTGTTATTTTTTACTTGGAATTGAATGTTAGGCTTAATCCTAATCTCTACTCGAAACTCTTCATCCTTAAACGCGTTGTAAGAGGTCTATAATACCTTATTTTTTACTCTCCATTATTTTCAATACGAGTTCTGATTCTTATGCGGTTGTTATAAACACAGTAGTCTCATTTCACTCCAGAGTCAAATACCTGAAAAACAACTTTACATATAGATAAAAGAGAACACTAAATTAGAAGAATTAAATACATAACATTGAATTGATAGAGTAGAAAGTCACGATATAGTTCTCTTTACAACTCACCGGCTGCTCTTGCTTCAAATGGAAAATGAAAACAATTGTCAGGTTCTTCAAACAATCCTATAAAAAATTAAACACATCCATGAACACCCTAAAAGGAAACAAAATTCTGTGTTCGTTCTATTCTTTTCAAATCTGATCCAATTAAGATCGATATTTAGGTTGATCGAAAAACTAAATATAACATTGCAATTTAGGTTGAGAAAAAAAAACCAATATATAATACAAATGAAATTATATAATCTATAGATAATTTTTTACCTCCCTATCTTCTAATACAATGACATTGTTTCCTATCCAGGACGGAGTCTGAAAATGCATGTCCTACCTCCGAGTTGCCCGCATCTGCCGCATCTTCTCCAAATGGGAGCATTTTTTCTTTTGGTGTTAGTAACAATCCTTGTGTGACATCTGAAGCTTTGTGTTTGACATCCAATAGCACATCTAATCAGACTATCTCGACTACTTCAGCCCTCTCTGTTGGTACTACCACTAATGCTACTGCAAGCACCACCAACACCAGCACCAGCTTTAGCAACCTTTCACAACTTTCAGCAACTACTGCAGAGTTAGTAGAAGCAAAGACCCCGAACTTCGGAAGTATAAATGTTTTGCAATTCAGTGGGCCATTTTCAATAGTTACAAGCACGGGAAGTAGCGTATTTTCTGGTACATCATTAGGAATTACAAGTCCTGGAAGTAGCCTAGTTTTTGGCGCTACAGATGCTTCGAATGGAAGTATCGGGGGTACCAATTTTGGTAGCACACCTACCTCTGTTGAAGGTTCTGGGAATGTGATTTTTGGTGCCTCGTCTTCTACACCTGGAAATGCTACAGCTAACATTTTTGTTGAATTGTCCTCTGCAGTCAGAAGCACTGAAATTAGCAATTTATGTGCTCCGTCTTCTTCACATGGAAGCACTGTAAGTAGTGTTTATAGTGGGACATCTTCTGCAAGCTTAGGCCAAGTAAGTAGTATTTTTGCCGGCACATCTACAACCACCGAAAGCAAAATTTATGGTGGCTCTATCCTAGCATTGATAAATTCAGCTTCAAACCCGCGAGGTAACATTTTTGGCTTCAGCTCGGGCTCCAATTCTACCATTTCAAACCAGTCTCTGGATGTACTTCCCCAAGCTTCCATAGTTGGGGCTGTACTCTCAAATTCATCTCAAATGGCACCTACTTATTTTGGTTCATCCTCAACAACTCCTGCAGCTCAAACAACATCATTTGCCTCTGGAAGTTCTCAGTTTGGATCTTCTTGCAGTGGGTCTGCGCTGTTTAGTTCATGTGCTACTGTTGGCAGTTTACAAGGGAACAATATCACTACTATCTTTGGATCCACCGGTCAGGCTACAAAATCTCTCATGTCGGGTTCAGGATCTTCATCAACACATGCATCTCAAGGTTTTGGGTCGCCTCAAGGTTCAGGATCTTCATCAACACATGCATCTCAAGGTTTTGGGTCGCCTCAAGGTTCAGGATCTTTATCAACACATGCATCTCAAGGTTTTGGGTCACTTCAAGGTTCAGGATCTTCATCAACACATGCATCTCAAGGTTTTGGGTCACCTCAAGGTTTTGGGTCATCTGGATCTGCATCGACATTTGGATCCACCGAGCAGGCTCCAAAATCTTTCATTTTTGGTACAAGATCTTCATCAACGCATGCGCCTCAAGCTTTTGGGTCATCTGGATCTGCATCGACGTTTGTTTACAGCGGGCATGCTCCAAAATCTCTCATGTTTGGTTTAGGTTCCTCATCAATACATAAAGCTCGATCTTTTGGTTCATCTGGATCTGCATCGACATTTGGATCCACCAGGCAGACTCCAAACTCTCTCATGTTTGGTTCAGGATCATCATCAACACATGGATCTGCATTGACCTTTGGACCCACCAGGCATGGTTCAGGATATTCATCAACACATGCACCTCAAGGTTTTGGGTCATCTGGATATGCATCTACATCTTCCAATTTTGCTTTTGGCTCAAACTCAACTACCACTAGTTTTCCTTCAGTGTTTGGTAACTCAGGATCTGGTTTTCCCTCGAGTACCAATGATCAAATGAACATGGATGATAGTATGACTGAATCAATTAATGCATTATTTGGTCAGCAACCGCCACATCCCATCGCAGCAGATGAATCAGGCTTTCAGATCGGTGGATCAGCTAATTCGTTCCATTCTAGCAGAAAAATGGTCAGAGCTAAGCCACACAACAGGCACAGAAGGAAGCAAGATATCTGATAAATCCAGTGTTAATACTAGTGGAAAGGAAAACGTAGTTAGAGCTAAGCGATCCAATAATTATTGTAGAAGTAGTTTGCAAGAAGGTTGCGATTCTTTGTAAGGGATTTTTTTTTTCAGAAGATAATAAATGAATAGATATTCCTGGATTTTTGGTTTATTATATAGAAGTTTTTAAGTCTATTACGATAATCATAATTTTGTAAGAAAAAGCTGTCCAAATACAAATTGTTTGGTCTTGAGCAAGAAAGTAGGATACATGAGATCAATGGGAATCCTATTTTTCTCTATGGTCAATACATATATCTGTATAAGAAAAAAGAATGATGCAGGTTCTGTGGACGTTACGCATAATCTCTTCAGACAAATTATGTGGCGTTCTTCATAGGTACATGTTGCAGATGAGTTACAACTTCCAGCTCAGGAAGAATGTGTCTCTTGGCTCACTTCTTCACCAATTGAGAAGCATTTTTACTAAAGGCAGCATGAAACTTGTGTGAGTTATGCCTATGAAGTTATTGAAAGTTTGAAAGATGATATGCTCAAAAGAGAACTCCCAGGTTAGAAGTTGTAATCTTGCTTCAGTTCACCAACTTCTTTTCCATTTAAGAGTAGTCCGAGGACTCCACTAAGTTACCTTAAGGAACCAGCTACTAAATGTATATTCTTTTTTACTTACTCCAAATCATATATCATCCTTCATTTGTCACGAGGAGGCTGAAAAACTGCTGAACTCCCTCTTGAAGTTTTGATCAGCTTCAGTATCCATTTTTCTAACGAAATGATAAGCATCTTCTAACCGACCCGCACGACCAAGGAGATCTAATGTTCTCATGGTTCGAAACAAATTCTGTCCTTCCTCGACGAAACCAGAATGGTTGCAAGTTGAGATAAAAAGACAGTCCAACTTGGATCTCATGAAATGCGGTATTTTTAGTCAAAATATCTATACAAAGATTAGTTTTAAGTGAAAAGCTAACAATAATCCAAAATAATCCGATTAATTGATTCTATATTCTCTTTTAGACCAAGGTTACCTTGACGGCAGAGTTCTCTTCAGCGCACAATCAGAAAGCATTAGGACTAACGGTTCAATTTCATCTACTCAAGTTTAGATGCTTAGGCCATCTCTAATAGTAGGTTTCCCCGGAGACCTGGTCCAGCCTCGGAGACCTCTATTTATTTACAGATTTGCCACACAGCTTCTAACCGTTATTTTACTATTCCAGAGACCTTTAATATAAACAATTCAATCCAAACAATTCCACTATTTTTTAACTATTCATCCCACTCTCTTTATTTCTCACTCTATCTCACTCTCTTAATTTACATTTACTAACTTTATAATATATAATATAACCTATATTATTAATTATTAGTTAACATTAATATTTTTACAATATTTTTACAATATTATTTATTTTAAATTTATGTTATAAATTTATTTGTTTAATTCTTATTTACGATAAATTAATATACATATGTTGTAGAATTGTTCGTGGATGATAAACATTTCGTAAATGTAAGTAAATCAACAACATTGTTTATTTAAAAAATAATAATTTTGTAATGAATGTATAACTTTTAAATCTAATTTAATAATTTGTTATGTTAGTCCATTTTCGATTTATAAAAGAGTCTATGAAGTTAAGTAAACGTTGTCTTATTCATAAATTCTAAAATTTTAAACCTTGAAAAATATTACGGGTGACGTATCGCCAATCGCGTTAACGATAATATACAATAATTATCTTGAAAATACCAAGAAGGTCATATGTGAAAAATTGACATGCAATTGTAACAAATAACAATTGGTTAAACGCACTTACAAATTAGTAAACTTTAGTGCAAAAATCAAAGATTATTGAAATGGATACCTAATAAGTCCGCCTAAATGTGTGTTTTCTTGTATTTTTATTTATTTTGAATGTGTGTTTTAAAATTTCGGTTGCTATTTTTTC
This sequence comes from Limnanthes douglasii subsp. nivea, assembly GCA_036936605.1. Lineage (NCBI taxonomy): Eukaryota > Viridiplantae > Streptophyta > Magnoliopsida > Brassicales > Limnanthaceae > Limnanthes > Limnanthes douglasii. The sequence continues at coordinate 289,962,917 of JAUPFV010000005.1, forward strand.
GAAAATTTATTTTAAAATTTTATATTATAACTTAAGTTGATTTTATTATAATTAAATTTATAAATTATAATTTAGTTTTCAAAATTAATTTTTTATTATAGTTAAGTATTTTACTAGAATAAATTTAAATTAAATTTTAAATTAAATTTTAGAATAAAATACATTAAAAATAGAATATTACAAATTTGGTAAATCTAATAATTTGTAAGGTTTATTTCGTTTCCTTCCCCTTTCTTTCCTCTTTACCTTTTTCTTTTCTCTCTCCTCTCCTCTCCGAGTGAAAGAGGTTTTCTCTCACCTGGTTTTCTATCATATTTCTCTCTTTTCATGTCTCAAGACTGCGCTCGCCAGAGCCTGAGACCGAGCCCAAACAGTAAATCGGTCTCCTAATTTGGAAACCAAGACCGACGTTTAGAAACCCTTTTTCTACCGCCGGTCCTCGCGGAGACCGGCGGTTAGAGATGGCCTTATAGATTGTTAAGCTACATTTTATGAACACCGGAGTACTTAACATAACATTATTATAGAAAAAGTCCACGCATATCATTATCTAGGTGTTATTTATTTATTTATTTATGGAAAAGTCCATGTTTGATGCTGTGTTTTAAATCGTTTTATGAACTTATAAACTGTGTTGCAATTATTTTAATTTTTAATTTTTTTCCTCTCACCTAATTTTTTTCGATTAAGTTGAGCGATGCCGATATATTGACATCAATTGAGCTATTTGTAGAGAATATAAATTTTATTTATATTAGAATTTAAACAAATTTAAAATCCAAACAAAAAAAATGTCGAAATCTAACAAAAAAAATTGTCCGTGAATGAAGAATATGGAATGAACTATCTAAATGGATAATTCGAGGCTTCGGTTGCAAAAAAAAACCTCATAACGCCGACTATTGATATCAAATATCCGACTCAGTATAATCGAGGAATAAGCTAATAACTTTTCATTGTTGCGGGAACGAGTTGGTAGTGCAAGTCTCCAGAGTTAATACGTGTAGACGATAAAGAAAATCCATAAGAAACATGAGACAATATTACTCGCAAAATGATGTCGGATATTGTTTTTGATTTTTTGGATAATTCTGAAGTCTTGTTTAAACAATTTTAGATTGAAATATTTTTAGTGATTCTCCAATAATCTCAATCGGATAAGTTAGAATATTTTTTTTGAACTTAAAGAATGATTTTTCGTGTGTTCTTTCTAAACCAAAACCAAACATATATGCCTTGACCAAAATAGAACCGACATGTAAACTGCCAACCGCTTGAATGCATACATGTTCAAACCGTTTTGTTTTCAAATGATAAACAATCGGCTAAATAAGAAAATTCAAAATCAAATGAATTTTTACAATAACAACACCATTCAAAATAAATATTTTGCAAGCTTACCTGTCAGCTTGACCCCGACCAGGGGTTCCGCTGCTTGACCTAGCTGGCTACACTCACTAGTTACAATATAATCTAACAAACATGCACTCCGCACTATCGAATTTGCTTGATAATATACCATGACTACATTGGTTTAGTAAATTAAATTACACTAAAGTATCTAATAATCTTCCCCATTTTAATGCAATTAATGATATGCTAAAACAAAATCATAACAAATAATAAATTTATGCATAAATGAAATACCGTGACGATTGAATTTCATATTAGTATATGACACATTTCAAATATTCGAATATCAAGTTATCACTAAGGATTGAACATTTACTGTTCATAATGAATACAAGAAGATAATATACACATAAATTTACGTTCTCAAATGTTCACACTTAACACAATTTTCACTAGCCTTGTGTCATTATCCTTCTCAAACATATTAAAGCCAAGTCCTAGATTCTTGAAGCGGCTAAACTTCATACTCAAATAGGTATATCTTTTCCTCTTTCACTTGCATATGAAATTTTCAAAAGAACTATTAAGAAGATAGACTTCAACCTCTACAACTTGCAGGTCTGAACACATACCTTGGGATGATACTACTAATGTGTTCCAATCTCTAAGCGTTAAGCTTTCCACATTGAATTTAACATATAATTTCATATTAGATGGGAATTGGGTATCTTAACATGAGATATTTCATATGGACTTTAATCCTCTGCCAATAGCCGACTTGTGCACAAGTTCTCTACTTAACCCTTTGGTTAAATCATCGATTAAATTATATTGAGTTTTGACAAACTCCACTGATATAACACCATGAGTGGTACATTCACAAATCATGGTATGTATAACACATAATTGTCTAGAGGTGCCGTTATAAATTTGTCTATAAACATTTGCCAAGACAGTTTCACTATCACACATGATAGATATATGTGCTATCGGTTTGAGCCACAATGGAATATGATAAATCAAGTTTCTTAGCCACTCACCTTCTTTACTAGCTACTGCTAATGCAACAATTTTAGATTCCATTGTTGAATTAGTTATACAAGTTTATTTCTTGGATGCCCTGAATATAACACCTCCTCCAAGAAGGAACACCAATTCACTTGTAGACGAATGACCTTCCATATTGGAAGTATAACTCACATCCGAATAACCTTCAAAAATCGAATGAAATCCGGTATAAGTTAAACCACAATCCATGGCTTTTCTCAAATACTTGAATACTCGGTTTAAAGCTTGCTAATGATCCGAATTAGGATTGCTACTATACCTAAGAATCTTTCCAACAACATAGGAAATATCTGGCCTAATACTAGTCATATAATTGTTAGGTTTATATTCTATTCTCAGGTGTAGAATGTGTGGTGGTTGAACCTGTGTGCATTTTTGGGTGTATACATAATCTTCTGTATGTGTATGAAATTAGATCAGTCCTCTTTGGTTGGTTTATGTGTTGCGTTATCTTTCCCTTTATGATGTTAGTCTTTCATCAGGTGTATTTAATGTATTATCTCACAATCATGGCTGTTACATTTGTTAGAAATTCATTTCATAACTGATCTACATGTTTCTCTTATCAGGCCGACAAGCTAAGTGTCGACGGTGTAGCAATACCAAAAATTCTCGGAATAAGGAATGTTCTTAATCACATTGGTGCTCAGAAGGATGGAAAGCGAGCAAAAGTTCTTTGGATTAGTCTGATTTTGGCTTTTCAGTTATGGTGACGATTCTCATATTAACATGCTGACGACCGAGGATAGGGAAACTATTAATTTAACTTCTGTACTGTTACAGTTGAGAGGTACACGAACTCTTGACTGATTTGTCTAAATAATTAACGGCCTGGAAAGATATATCTGATTTTGGTAGTCTATCTAAATTTTACACAACGACACTGTATAGCTTATTATTCTTTGTTATCCTGATTGTTCTTATTTATAAATTTGTGATTTTAACCTACATTCTCTTTTCTGCCTACCTTGATTAGTCATGGCTCATTGTGCCTGCCAGTGTGCCAACTATCAAATTTAAGAGATAGACAGCACATAGTATTAGAGCTCACATCATGAAGCTTGTGTTCCAAATACAGAAAATGACTTATTTACATATTATAGTATGTAGTGGGGCGTGACGGCCGTCTATGGAATTTTGCAAACAGGATTTAGTTGATTATAAACTTAAGTTTGAAAACAAATAATAAACATTAGTTAACATTTAACGAGTACTTTGTGTGGAGAAACAAAATCCAAATGGTATTCAATTATGTACTTATGACCGGCTGCATGTAATGACCTATAAACTCGTATGTTTAGTGTGACTTCTCGGAGTTGTGTTCCAATTTAAATATTCGTTTGTTATGTTTGAGGCAGGTAATATACATTAACGGACGGCCCTTTGTTTTGCGTGATGTGGAGAGAGTTGAAGATTGAAGAAAAATGTGAGATCTGGAAATTGTGTAACTATTTTTCTTAATTGAAAATGTAACCAATAGACCCTCTTTATAGTAGTAGAGGGAATCAAGTCTGTTAGGTTGTTTTGACATCATGGGCATTCAGTTATAATTTGTTACACTCTATTATTTAATCAAATTGTATTTTAGTAAACAAGTCTAGTCCAACACAACCTAAGAACGTGTGATGAGATCCATAGTGTGTTGGACTCGACATGGGCCTTAGTGTGAGCCAACCGGACCGACCCGAACCAAGGCCCAAACACCAGCAGCTCTTGAGACCAAGATCGACAACTTGTTTGTTGTCTGAAAACCCTAGCTGCTGTTCCACTCTTCTCTTCTCTTCTCCTTCTCTAGTTCTTTACCTCAAAACCACAGCAGCCATTAATGGCTCAAAGTATTCTTCACATTGCCATCTACAAGTTTGAAACTCAGACTCCTATACGTTCACATTTGGGTCTTGCCCGCTTTATCAACCAAATCATGTTTTTGCCGCATGTTGTATATTGTGCGCATGCTTGATACATTTTGCGGGTCTTTGATCTTCAACCCGCGATATATCTCTCTCGGTCGAGAACCGACTTCCGTTTGACTACGAACGAACAATTGTTCTTCGACTTTTAGTCTAGCGGCCCGAGAGTGACCATCCAAGTGCAAAAATGGATCGTGGTTATGGATGATGTGAAGACACCCGCTGAAGTATATGCTGCTTTGAAAGATGAGGGTTATAATATAACATATAGGAGAATACCATTAACGAGAGAAAGGGAGCCATTGGCCTCTGATGTTGATGCTATCCAGTACTGCCAAGATGAGTGAGTATTAGTACTTGTTGCTTGTTCTTATCTGCAACTTGGTTCTATAACTTGTTAGTTTAGCCAAGGTTTAAATTGTTAGTTTAGCATCAAACTATAAGTTTACTTGGCTATTGTTGCAGTAAGTGAATCATTTTTTTTTTGTTGTGATTCTGAATCATTTTACGTCTAAATTATACTATTAGGAATCAAGATAGCTTGTGTATTTAAGCTCTTAGAAGTTGGATAGCTTATTTTTTATTCTACAATGTCCTTTAATAACAGTTAGGACGTAAATAATTGCGGTAGGTGATGCTGGGAAAAATAAAGATTCGTTTTAGCTTCAATCAATATATTTAAAATTGTTTAAGCATGAATTACAATCTCTTTTCTGAAACCCCCGATTAATGTACATTTAATATTGTATGTGTATAGTTCTGCAGGGCGTTATCTCTTTGTCACACATACTGATTTTGGAGGAGTTGCATATGCGATGGCAATTATTTGTCTTCGTCTTAAAGCTGAGGGAAAATTTGCATCAGAGACTCCACAATCATCAGTGGATGATAATCTATATTCTGCACCTGAAAAGGAGGTACCTTCTCGCGTTTCTCATGAAGAAGTGCTTAGGATGGGTGATTACCGCGACATCCTAAGTCTTACAAGAGTTCTCGTGCACGGTCCACGGTGCAAAGCAGAAGTTGATGCTGTTATTGAATGGTATGTTTTACATTTCTCTGTACCCGTGCACAGAGCATAGACTATATCGTGTATGACGAGTGTTTTCTATCATAATGCTGCTGATATGTTCTTTTCTTATAAAAGGTGTGCTGGTGCTGGGAATTTACGGGATGATATTGTATATTACAGTAAGAAATTTCAAACGTCTCTAGATAATGATGATGAGATTCGTGCATGCATTCTGGACAAGGGTGTAAAAGCTCTAAGGTTAGTTCATGTGCCTAACCTTTTGGTTTTCAGTCATACTAAACAAGCTTCGTGGTAGTCCTCTAAAATTTTGCACTTTTGATCATCCACTTGAGTAAAAAAATTATGTGTGGAGAAGAGAAGGTTGTGTTACTCCTTATGATAACAGCATTCTTGCCACTAGTAAGTAAACCCATCTTTTTGCCAACGCAGTTGATTCTGGACCTTTTGTTAAAGAGAGAGCCGTAATTTGCCCAAATGATTTGACTGCTCAAGTTGTCTCTAAGATAGTTTCTCTGTGAAAAAGGAATATTTATTTCACACGAATTATGCTTGTCTGATTTGCCTAATTTCTGAAAATCGACATATGTATTAATTATCCCATGAATTAGTCTTTGTCAATCTTGGTTCTACTTTCCAGTGTCCGAAATTCGAAACTCTTGAGGCTAGTTAATATATCAGAGCAAGTGAATTTTTATATCAATACTCAATACATAAACTGTTGGCATAAATTTAATAATGTGTAACAAAAATTCTGTTAATGATAAGTAGCTCTCTTTCACTTGTCTGCAGGCGATACTTCTTCCTTATCACATTCAGGTCCTATCTCTTCTCTACTTCCTCAGCAAAAACAAAGTTTGTTCGGTGGATTGATGCAAGACCAGAACTGGGACACCTTTGTAATAACCTTAGGATTGACAAGTGAGTTTGAGGACATAGCAATTTGTTTCAAATGTATCTTTTGTACAGTTGTCCTATACAGGTGCAGTCTGGAAGAATGTATATCAACAGATGAGAACAATAAGGTCCAGTGAGTGTTTAGAAGGTTGAGATTTTAAGATCGGGTTTCAGCAAGTAATTAGCGGGAAGTTAGTGAAACCCACATTGCATGTTAGTATAGTAGAGTCTTGGTTATAAACTTTGATTGTTGATGGTTTTATATTACTGAGCTACTGATTCAGACTCAAAAATGAACTCATTATGTCGGTTTCAATTTGTACTGTTACTCACCTGTACTGATAAGTTTGTTGGGTGAAGATTTAAATTTAAAATGATTGGTTTGAATTAAACGTTGTTTACCAACTAAAATATTACATCCAACCAAGTGTATTTATAACTGGTCTAATGTTGTTATGTTTAAATTTTTAAGGATTCAAAATAACTTTAAAAATTTAGGGAGAATAAAATATAATTTCAAAATTCAATGGACTAAATTATAATTTCCAGACTTTAAAAGCTATAATGATACTTAAGAGATCACAATGCAATATACTTCAAATGCTGTAATCCAATTTTTTCAAACTTTAAGGATTAAATTATAATGTTTGAATTGAATTGTTAGATACGTGGTTTAATATATTTTTTTCTGTTAAAGTTTAGGATTTAAAATACAAAATTTAAATGATTAAAATATAATTTTTTAAAATTTAAATGGAGAAAAACAATATCTATAAAAATATTAGGTTTTATATAATAATTTATGAACGTTTATGTTATAAACTATAGCTTTTGAAATTTAGAAATAATATAACAAATATTATAAAATTTAAATTAGATAATTTTATTTTATTTTATTTATGTATAAACCCAAAAAAAAATTATAATCTAAATTATTAAACAATTTTATAAAATAATATCAATATTACCTCCGAAATTACAGGAACCAAACATATCTATTAGGGATGGCAATGGGTCGGGATGGGTGCGGGTATAGCTAAACCCGTAACCCATCCCGTCTATATTTTTCCAAACCCATACCCTAACCCGTACCCGTCGGGTAGTAATATTTTTTTCCCACACCCGAACCCGCTGGGTTCGGGTACCCATCCGCGGGTACCCATTGAAGTTAAGGTTTCTTTTTAAAAAAAAACTACGCACTATTCTCTAGATTTAAACCAATTCTATAAAAAAAAATACTCCAACCCAATGCTAATGGTTATCTATTAATAATTAATGCATAGTTTTGGTATATTTTAGTAAATCATTTTCTTATAATTTAATTAGTTATATTATTAGTTTGTATTGAGTTTGATACTAATTGCTAGAAAAAAGAAAAGATGTTTAAAAAATATAAATCATCAAATATAATATTAAAATCTAGAATAGTGTTTTGTGATCTATTAATAATTGATATATGATTTTGAAATATGTTAGTAATTTTTTTATTTCATAAATAATAATATTATTAGACCAAAAAGAAAAAATATATTTTAAAATGAAAAATTGAAAAAACAAATTTAATATCTAAATGTAGAATGTTTCAAAATATACGGTATCTAGTGATAATTAACAAATATATTGTATTTTTATAATATTATTAATAATTAATATATGGTTTTGGTATATGTTAGTATTTTTTTTAATTTAATTAATAATACTAATAATATTAGATCGATATTCATAGTATCAGTTTTGCAAAGAAAAATAAAGATATTAAAAGAAAAGATTTTAAAAATTAAATTTAATGTTTAAATAGAACAATATTTTTCAAAAGTATATTCTATATATTAGTAGATAATATATGGTTTGATTATTACAGAATACAGATACTAATATTAATAACTTTATTTTAAAGCTTAATAACTAATATTAAATGATATAATATTTTATATAATATTAATTTAACGGGTACCCATCGGGTATTACCCATTGGGTCGGGTTCGGGTTGGATACCCGTGGGAAATTATTTAAACCCATAACCCATCCCATACCCGGCGGGTAGTAAATTTTCAAACCCACAACCCATCCGTGGGAAATTTTTAAAACCCATAACCCATCCCATCGGGTCGGCTCGGGTCGGGTACCCGCGGGTTCGGAATAAATTGTCATCCCTAATATCTATATAGATTTTGAGTTTAACTTTTTATAGGACTGTTGTTGTTTGTTGTTACTTAGCTCAGTCCAAAATCATCTAATGCACACGTTCTATTTCCTTTACAATGTATAGTTATATGCCAATGCTCTAGTCAAGCTGGTTATATTTAAAATATAATTAATAGGTTTTGGATTTAATTACCAAACTTTTATAATCTATAATTTTATTAAATGTAATAAAGTTTTGGAATTTTAATTAATTTTAAATTGATTTGTATGTTAGTTAGCATAATATAACATTACTTAAATGTTAGAGTGTTGAGCGGTTAGCAATGCATGAACATTTTTCTAAAATTACTCTTCGGTTACGTTTTTGTGTTTTAATAGAGATGATCTAGAAAATCAGCGTATAATTACAATTACCAATCGTTAATACATTTACAGATTTCAAAAGCTCATATTTTTATAAGCTCATATTTTTATTTAAAAAATATATTATATATATTTTTTCATTGTTAGTTTTGAATATATTTTGTTTGATAATCAGTTATGAAATATTTTTATAAATATTAGATTTTTTTACTTAAAATAACTAATACTAATAAAATATACATTCTATAAAATTAGCTGTATTATTTAATTTTTTATATACATATATAAATTTAAAAATATATATTACTTCCAAAAATATAATATACTAGATATTTTATTTTGGATACTCTTTACTATAATTACCTGCTTAGACACGGTTTGAATGAATCCGCATCATTAATATTAATTAATAATAATATTGAAATAATTATTTTTTACTAGGTTTTAAATATCGATGTTTAACGGTTTGATTTGATAAAACATGAAAAGAAAAGAACTAATCACCTTTTTAAACTCTATCTGACCCAGATTTTCCAAGTTATATCTATACAAAACTTTATTGTATTTGATAAAACAGACGAGATTTTCCAGATTTTTTGTATTTGATAAAACAGAAAGACGAGATTTTCCAGATTTTCCAAGTTATATTTATACAAAACTTTATTGTGTAGATATAACTTGGAAAATCTGGGTCAGATAGAGTTTAAAAAGGTGATTAGGTCTTTTCTTTTCCTGTTTTATCAAATCCGTTAAACATCGATATTTAAAACCTAGTCAAAAATAATTATTTCAATACTATTATTAATTAATATTAATGATATCATTCAAACCGTGTTTAAGCAGGTAATTATAGTAAAGAGTATCCAAAATAAAATATCTAGTATATTATATTTTTGGAAGTAATATATATTTTTAAATTTATATATGTATATAAAAAATTAAATAATACAGCTAATTTTATAGAATGTATATTTTATTAGTATTAGTTATTTTAAGTAAAAAAATCTAATATTTATAAAAATATTTCATAACTGATTATCAAACAAAATATATTAAAACTAATGGATGAACAACAAATTAATAATGTTAATTAATAATGTTTTATTTAGAATTATGGAAAAAATATATGTAATATATTTTTTAAATAAAAACATGAGCTTTTGAAATCTGTAAATGTATTAACGATTGATAAACGTAACCGAATTATATTATATTTTTAAAAAACAAGTAATGTTATATTATGCTCACTAAGATACAAATCAATTTAAAATTAATTAAAATTCCAAAACTTTATTACATTTAATAAAATTATAGATTATAAAAGTTTGGTAATTAAATCCAATCCTATTAATTATATTTTAAATATAACTAGTTTGACTAGAGCTTTGACATATAACTATACGTTGTAAAGGAAATGGAACATGTGCATTAGAAGATTTTGGACTGAGCATAAAAGTTAGATATGTTTGGTTCCTCTAATTTCGGAGGTAATATTGATATTATTTTATAAAATTGTTTAATAATATAGATTATAATATATTTTTTGGGTTTATACATAAATAAAATAAAATAAAATAATCTAATTTAAAATTTTATAATATTTGTTATACTATTTGTTATCCACCCAGTTTTATGAGTGCACTAGAACTTTGAAATATTAAGATAGTTGCTTGTTTCATCGGTTAAAGCTTGAAGCTTACAAAAAGGAGAAAACTAATTTAAAAAAAACAACCAACAACAATAAACACATAACATAGATAATCTACTGTTTAGTCGTCTTCCGATGACCCTTCAGAAACCTCCTCTGAAGAAACGTCATCTTCTTCTGAAGAACTTGATGCAACCTCGAATGCTTCTTTTGGGCGATCTTCCTCGGGAATTTGTTTCCAAAATTCTGATAAATTTAACATTGGATAGGCGGCATGAATTTCTCGAAGAAGATTGATAGCTGTTTGGGTTTGAGCCTTCTTGATACCATCAAGCATCAAAGAACCAACAGCAGCTTCGGCTTTCTTGATGGCGTCCTTCTTTTCCTGCTCGAATCCTGTTTGAAGCGTAGTCAATTGAGTTTGAAAATTTTCCAGGCTTTCTTGAGTTTTCTTAACAAGTTCTTCAGCCTCGGTAGATTTTTTCTTTTCACCAGAAATGGCAATAGAATGCTGAGAATTTATATTTTCAAGAGCCAGACGATGAGAAGTCTCCATAGCTTCGATTTTTTCTTTATGCTCAATAAGAAGTTTTCTTTTTTCAGCTTCAAAATTTTGAAGTGCTTTATCCTTCGAAGCTTTTTCAGATTTTGCTTCCTTTTTGCTCTTGATTAATTCTTGTGCAAGGAGCTCCTATTGTGTATGTGAATTGCTTACTTCTTCACACAATTTTTTGGCTGCAGCACCTAAGTTAGTAAAGGGTCGAAGGATTGAAGTTACCTCATCGGATCTTTCAGTATTGGGCAAGTTTGATGGGCGATGGACAGGAATAATTGCGTTAGATGTTGAAGTTATGGCAGCCCCGGTAGAAGATGATGGAATGGTGTTGGTAGGCTGAGAATCTTCACAGGTAAGTACAAAATCCCCACTCGAGTTGAAATCGTCGAGGTTAAGATATTCGTTTTCCTGGCTATCTCCTAGTGCCAATCCTCCTTGAGGATTTTCTTCAATGAAGGTTTTCTCATGGACCTCGGAAGCCAATACATCTTCGAGCATTTCAGCTTCGTTCTTTTTCTTACTCCTCGGGGTAGTGAACTTGTCTTTTTTCTTCTTTGAAGCGTTATCTTCTTTCTTTTTCCTTTTAAGGATAGGTTCGCTTTCTTCGGAGATTGGGGGAAGCTGAGATGCAGGCGTTTTTCGTTTCCTTGTAGGCTTCGAAGTTTTAGAAGGGCTAGGATTACTTGTGTTGGACTTTTTGAGGGCCAGTTTTCCCTTCTTTTTTGGTGGCAGGTGACTGTCAGATCGGTTCCTGGTGGGAAGATAAGTTTTTCCATCTCGTTCGAGTATTCTTTTGACCGCTTCAATGGGATCTGGGGAGAGCATCGGGTTTTCAGAGAAGTCAGCTCCCAAGGTTATGCGCCAGAGATGGCTGTTGACGAAGTTGATTGGTTGAAAGGCGGAATGAAAGCCATTTCCCCAGGCTTTCTCAGCCCATTCAGCCATTTTCTTGAAGATGGTCTTTGCAGTTTTCCGACGACTTTTGAATCGCCTCGAAATTTCTAGGAAAAGAGTAAACAATTAGATAAGTAGGCATGGTTAGTTTGACTAGGCTTAATAAATTGGGAAGAAAGTATTAACAATAATAATCATGATTTACTTACTGCTATCTCTCAAGACGAGAGTAAGTTTTGAGGGGTTGTCATCGGAAATTTCTTTACCATTTTCCCAGGCTCCTGATAAAAAAACAAACCTTTGCTTCCAAAATTTGTCAACTTCGAGGAGGTCATCGATAATCTTCAGATCATCCTCCAAAGTTAGGTAGTAGAATGGTAAAACTGGCCCCTTTGAGATTTTGGTCAGTGAAATGAAGTCTTCTATTTCGAGGGGGATGTTTCCTAGCCTCGACACCATAATGACGGAGAATAAAGTGAACAATTGGTTTGGAGTGACTTGTGTTGGGCACAACCCAAGAATTTCGAAGTACTCTACAATCATTGGATCGAGAGGAAATCGAAGTCCCCAGTTGAAAAGTTCAGGATAAACTACCAATTCGTTTTTCTGACAACTCAAAGGTGTTTCTCCTTCTGCTGGTAGACGAAGAACGATGTTGTCAGTTAATCCCCATAGTTTCTTAAGATTTTCTTTTTCTGATTCGAGGTAGTAAGTATAGGGTACGTTTTTTAGGGCTAGAATGTACCGAGGACAAAGTGGTTTTAGGTTTTCCTGAACCAAGGCGGCAACATCTTCGGGGAGGGTAATAGGAGGTTTCTTTCCTAGAATATTCCTTGAAGGGTTTACTTCTTGTTCCGCCTTGGATTCGGCTTCGGCATTGGACTCAGTGGCTTCAAAATCATTTTCTTCATCAGTAACTTGAGTTTGAGTCTCAGTTTGGGATTGTTTTTCGTTTTCTATAAGAACTGGTTGACTATTTTCTGGAGTAATGTCAACCATTTCTTGTGGGGGAGGAGAGGAGGTTTCTGCATCGTCACCCATTGCTAGGAAGGTTGGTTTTTTTGTGAAATTTAACTTTAACTGCTTCGGATTGTAGGATAGGTGATTTGGGTTGTAGTTTTTGAGGAATTAGAGATTTTTCAGAATTGACAGGCTTAGGTTTTTGATGTGGTCTTAGTGATGGAAAAGTGGATTGATTTCGAGGAGGAGAAGATTGCTGGCTAGATTCTGGGTTTGATGCTAGGGGCGAAGATGAATTAACAAGGTTGGAATTGAAGTTACCGTATTTGAAGGTGGTAGAGGAGAAGCGGGGACCGTTGTAGATTAACCCAGCAGCTCTGTATTCCTCAGCTCTTTCTCCAATACAGAGATAGTCATAAGCACCAAACACTTGATTGCTAGGACCAGGGAAGGGAGATTTCTTTGGTTTTCTTGGTTTTTTGGGTTTAGATCTTTTGTATTTGGGATATCTTCTCATACAATAGACGTTAATCTGGGAAATTGTTTTTTGTGACTGAAGAAATCGACGTTTCTTGGGAAGGTAGCTAATGAGTTTGAAGGTTGAAGAAGAATTAGATGAAGATAGCTTAGGAACGATGATTTTTCTAAAAAGTTCTTAGTAAGATGGAGCTAAGTATTTATACTTGTGTAAAAGTAACAAAGAGAATTAGAAGAGGTAGAAAAGGTGAAGAGTTTTAATTGGGTAGAATACTAAACGTTAAGCTAGGAAAGAGAGTTTGCTACGTCATAGGTCTACTAGCAGACCTACTAGAGGAGGTCTAATCATTCTTCTAAGTGGGAATGCAACAATTAGTTATATTAGACGACAACAAGTTCGAGGTGATGAAGTGTGGTGTAATGGGTATAATCCGAAGCAAAAGGGCTATTTATTGGCATCAGTTGTAACATTCGAAGTGAAGTTGTGAGCCTCAAATTGTTTTCGAGGAAAGAATTATCTGCTTAAGCCAACTTTCGAAGACAGTTAATTCTTATAAAATAACTTTTATAAGAACTAAGGGGGCTACTGATAAGGAAATAGATTCATAAGGGACTTAAATGTAATTAATAAGGACTTGAATGATAAGTTCTATTAAAAAAGAATAAGATTAAAGCTTGATTAAAGCTTTATAGGGAGAATATGGACTGAACTATAAATAAACCTTTTATGTAACCGAATTTGTAACTAACTCACTTGGCTTATTTAAAGAGGTCGAGGAGACTGATAACACCTATGAAATAATAAGAGGAGAAAGATTATATTCACCATCTAAAAATCTCTCTGCTGATTCTTAGTCAATATTTTCTGTTCTCACCATAGTTGTAAAGGGGTTATGGATTCACATGCTCCCCACAGAAAGAACGGTTCATTATAAGCCAATGCAGCTTCTCCCTTATTGGTATTACTTCTAGATATTGATTATGCTCTTAAGAATTTTAATATCCTCTATGGCGTGATCCTATTGAGTCTTCTTCATTAGCAGCCCGAACTGAAGTTAATGGGTGATCTAATCTTATTTTTGTTAGAATTTTATTTAGTACATAAGAATGTGCATCCACTATCACGAACAGACACCATATATTCTTTATGATTTCTTGTTTGCCGAGGACCACGTCCAAGTTTAACTCTCCCAACAAATTAGCATATGCTCCGGTGAACCTAGTCAGAATCCAAATAATTACTTGAGCACCTCTCATTTTATCAGAGGTTTTTTTGTACATGATGTTGGATGAGCTTCCAATATATATCATAACTATTTTGACCTCTACACATACCAAACCGCTGATTATGAGTATGCCATCTTAGTGAGGTAATGAAACCCCTCTTAAGTCATCATTTGTGAATCCTAACATTATACATGGATTCATGTATACGTGTGGTGTTATTTTATCTTGATATTTCACCTCTATGCCTAAAAAATAATCTCCGACCGCTATTATGCCAGTTGTTTGTCTATTAGACTTTGTGTCAATGTACTCCTCTCCTTCCCTCTCACTAATAATATTAATTTCTAATGATCTTTGCTCATCAAACACGATAACCAATTTCCATTATTTTTTTGCTAAAGGGCTATTCTCAGCCTTAGTTGGTCTCACCTTATTCATGTGTTTCTTACGAACAAACTCTGAGTTTTCCTTTGTCTTTCAAGTTCTAAACTTGATCTTTAAAATCTCACCAATAACTAGTGTTGTATCATTAATTTGTTTTTCTAAAACTTTCCTTTATGTATTTTCTCTTTGAGAGAATACATATTCTACATCATTGATACTCTATCACATAATTCATTTTTTGTAAATAGCCCCCAAATTCTCAATTAACTCGGTGTAGCCCCCCTAAGTACGATATTGTTTTTTTATAGTAGTTGTTTTTATGATTAACTTTAAGATTCCATCTTGAACCTTAGCCTTGGTTAAAATGTTTTGGCCTGATAGAGGATTCCTTATTGTATGTGGGAGTCGAGATGGTTTTTAGTGTAGAGTTTACATGTGCCATAATATGTGGTTTATTATTTATCGCCAAATGATGGTAACGCAACTAAACATCTATAGTAGTAATTTACACATCTTGGCTCTGAGAGTCTCCTCCTACTTGATCCCCCTCTAACCCTAAGTTAAAAGATCGCTAAAATAGAATTATTTATTCTTTATAAAATACTATGCCAGAAGTCTGTACATAATCATTTTCCTAAATATTTCCACTGCCACAGAATCATGACAATCTTCAAACCCATTATTTGTTTGCACAAACCTTTGAGTTTAATCCATCAAACTCTTTTTCAAACTTCATTTCAGTAATGATGTAATATATGTCTCTCTTGATTACGTTGAAGAATATGCACTACACAACATCTTGTCATCCGTATCAAAGCGTAATATAGGTATTGTACTTTTCCATTTTGCTGTTGTCAAACTTTGGTGGTAACTGACCCTATAAGATCTTCATGACCAATTAGGATTCACTATCAATGGATTCCTTATCACCAGTAAGCATTTTGTTTTGGCCATAAAGTCCTTGGTCGAAAAGAAAATGATTGTTGTTGCGGCTGTTGTTCGACCACTAAATAACCAAAAACTATAAGTTGTTGTTTGCTTTTAAAATTATCAATATTGCATTGAGAAATCATATTTTTGTCTATAAAGCACCATAAAAGTTTAATTTAGCTTCGTAAAGGTTCGGTTGTGCCATTTATAAGTGTTTGATTATTTATTAAAATAAATAAAATTGAAGGAGCTTCATAAGGGTTATAGTGACCCATGTTTGGTGGGGAGGATAATTTTATTGATTTTCACCTGTTCTCACTGGTAGTGAAGGGTATTGTGGAAAACAGTTGTAATGTTGTTGTCCTCGTGGTTGTGCTATAAAAATGTGATGTGTTTGCTGTAATTTTGTTATCCTTCTGGTTGTGCTATAGTTTTATCATCTTCCTAGTTTCCGTTCGGTTGAGGTTGAATGTCTGTTGGTGGAGTGGTTTAAGCCCCCAAGTTTCCGTTTCCATTTTGTTAAGTTTTTTTGTTCGGGCACAGTCTTTTTTTTCTCACTGCTATATTTTGAATTAGGGGTCCTGCTCATTTTCCTATTCCATGGAAGATGTCAGCGCCTATTTTTTTTTTATGCTGGAGGATCCTTGATCAGAACTCTTCTTGTTTTCAGCAACCTTCGCCTGAAAAGGATCTTGCATCGATGTGTTTTGTTCTGGTAAAGATCCCTAAACATGCAATCAACGGAGTTATTTCCCTCATTCTCGTTATTATTCTCGGGATGTCTGATCTCGAATCTTAAGAGCGCAATAGGAGTGGTCAACATAACCTCTAGTTTTTTTTATAATGATTGGTATAATCCTTCCTCAATTGGTTCACCGGAAGCTAGACATCAATGACAAGAGCGGCTTTAGTGGCCAAAACGAAAAGAAATGTTTGCTGTTAATTACATATTTACTGAATGCTCGGATTCCACATGAGACTTTGCCATTGATTGATTTTGGTTCTTTGCTCATGGTTTTTGAAATCATGATACTAGCTGGTTCTCACATATAACATCGATTTGATGAACTAAATCTGGACTCAGTGGTTCCGAATGTAGAAGTACAAAAAAAAGAAAGTATAAAAAATAAAATAAAAATATAACGATTTATTCCTTGATTTTGATCTTTATTATCAACTTACAAATATATGAAAGGTATATAATATCGCAGCTAATACAATATATTATCATTACATCATAAATGCTAAAATCACGAGATTTTCTCATGCAAAATCAACTCACGATCATAATCGTTAGTCATTAAAATAGATTTTTTTTATAAAAATGTCAAAGTTCGAATACAAACCAAAGCTAAGGAGAGTATCAATTATCCCATAGACTAGATACACCAGATTATTTGTAGGGAAGAAAAAAATCACCTAAAAAACACAAAACATCATCAAATTAAACGTTATCAAATTCAGTTCACATATCAAATTTTATGTCAAAGAATACAAAATTCTTACAATGATCCCAAACTAAAATACTTTTTAATCGAAAAAATGATTTTTTTTAAATTGACTAGAAATTTTTTTATTTAAAAAATAATGAAACAATTAAAAGTTAGAAAAAATAAATAAATTAATAGTTGACCGATCACAAAATGGTAAAAAATAAATTTAAAATAATTATTTTACTCGAATCCCTACCGTTACCTCGTAATAATGTGATTTTTTTACAAATAATTGGAGTAATAAATGTTAAAATCTATGTGTATATGATAAATTTAATAAGCCTTCATTTTTTTATTTTATGTATAAGATTGAGAAGTTTACTTTCTATAAATGACAAACTTCCTTTATTACTTATAACATAAAACGAAAAATATATATTTAAAAAAGACAAGTGAAACTTTTGTGCTTTTTTTGGGATTATTTATTCGAGTAATTTGTAAGATTTGTATCGTTTTTTATATAATATTTATGGTAAGAAAAATTGAGTATATAATGTTTGGGTGTATAGAATATAAGATTCATATTTTATAATAATTTTTGGATTAGGGATTTTTATATCTCTTTCGCAACTGCATGAAAAATTAGCTGAACCACATTAAACCATTAAATTTTGTTTTTATTTTCCACATGAGATGAATTTTCTAACAACAGAAATGAGAGCAATATGATTAAATATTTTTCTTCAAATACTATTCGGGTGAGTAATCTAATATTACTATATTCATAGTAAAAATGATTTTAAATATAACATGTTTTTAATTAGGTTTTGATATTTAAAAAAGATATTGCATACTGTATTTTTATCCTGTTTTTGTTAAGAGTGAGTAAACTTGATCATTTATCCCACATCGCTTAGACTGAACAAGTACTTACAATATATAAGTGAATGAAATATCTCAACTAATGTGAGGCCTTTTGGGAGTGAACTAAGAGCAAAAGGCCTCGCATTAGTTGGTGGAGATATTTCTAACATGGTATTTTGATGTTGTGGAAGATGGAATTGATGAACCAATTAACAAAGAAAGATTAACCGAAGCAGAGAAGAAGATCCTTGCCGATGCAAGGTTAAAGGATTTGAAGGCGTCAAAGCAGTTGTGAGAGATTCTATTTGAACAAATAATTCTTAAGACGACAACTCTCTTTGAAAGAGACGTCAAATAATTCTTAAGACGATAACTCTCTTTGAAAGAGACGTCAAAGCAGTTGTGGGATTCTATGAAGACCAAATATCACGACCAAATATCACGGAAATGCAAGAGTGAAGCGTGCACAGTTACAAAGTTTGAGGAGAACGTTTGAATATGAAAAATGGAGAATCCATCTCCAATTACTTCACAAGGGTGATGGTGGTAGCGAACGACATGAGAAACTGTAGGGATGATATGCAAGATGTCAAAATTATGGAAAAGATCTTGCGAACTCTGACTGAAAACTTTAATTATATTGTGTGTTCAATTGAAGAATCGAAAGATATTGACAGTTTATCAGTCGATACCTTGCAAAGCTCATTACTTGTTCATGAGCAGAAAATGAGAAAACCAAGAATAGTAGAAGAAGAACACGTACTCAAAGTTTCATACGAGTATCGAAATAGAAGAGGTAGAGGAAGATAATTTGGTTGAGGAAGAGGAAAATGTAGATTTAACAAGGAAACGGTGGAATGCTATCGTTGTCACAGACTTGGAAATTTTTCATACGAATGTCCTATGGAAGAGAAGGCGAACTATGCAGAGATTGGAGAAGAGGAATGTGATGTTTTGTTAATGGCGTACACACCAGTTCCAGAAGAAAGAAAATTTGTGTGGTATCTTGATTCAGGTTGTTCCAACCACATGACAAGAGATAAATCATGGTTTTCAAAGCTTGATGAAGAGTTTCAATCCTCAGTAAAACTCGGTAACAATTCTATTCTTTCTGTAATTGGAAAAGGTGATGTAACTTTACGTGTCAATGGAAGGAATCATGTCATTTCAGATGTAATCTAGTACCAGAGTTAACGAGTAACTTGGTAAGCTTGGGACAACTTGTAGAAAAAGGCTGCAAGATTTTGATACATCATTAAGTATGCAAGCTTTATCATCCTGAGTTAGGGCTGGTTATGCAAGCAAAAATGACGGAAACTAAATTGTTTAAGATTTTGGCCTCAAAAGGTAACTTGTTTACGGCTGAGAAATGTCTGAAAATAACAGCAATGGATGAGCTTAAATTTTGGCATCGAAGGTATGGGCACTTAAATTGCAAAGGTTTAAGAACTCTCAAATATCAGAATATGGTAAAAGGGATACCACATCTGAGCACCAACGAAGCTGAGAAATGTGTTAGCTGTTTTGTTGGTAAACAACATCGTGAGAGTATCCCTAAGAAAAGTTTGTGGTGTTCGTCAAGGAGGTTGCAGCTGGTACATTCTGATATCTGTGGGCCAGTTTCTCCAGCATCGAACTCCGACAAGAGATATATTCTTACGTTCATCGATGATTTTAGCAGAAAGGTATGGATATATTTTTTGTCATTAAAGTCGGAAGCTTTTATATTCTTTACTTGATTCAAGATCCAGGTAGAGAAAGAGAATGGAGAAACGTTAGCATGTCTACGAACGGACAAAGGCGGTGAATTCACTTCAAATGAGTTCACTGATTTTTGTGAGGAAGCCGGAATTAGCAGACAACTCACTACAACTTTCACTGCGCAAAAAAACAGAATTGTTGAGCGCAAGAACCAGACAATAATGAATATAGTGCGGTGTATTCTGAATGATAAATAAGTTCCTAAACATTTTTGGGCGGAAGCATCAAAATGGGCTATACATGTCTTGAATCGAAGTCCAACTTCCGTGACACAAGGAAAAACACCTGAAGAAATGTGGAGTGGAATAAAGCCTAGAGTTAATTACTTTAGAATTTTTGGTTGTATCGCTCATGTCCATGTTCTAGATCAGAGAAGAAAAAAACTTGATGATAAAAGCAACATATGTGTGCTTATTGGAGTAAGCAGTGAATCCAAGGGTTATCGCCTATACAACCCAAAAACAAAAAAGGTCATTACAAGTAGGGATGTGATTTTCGAAGAAGAGAAAAGCTGGGATTGGGGACCTAAAACAAAATATTAGAGGCTGAGCAATTAATCTGGGATGATAGAGAAACCGAAGCTGAGAATAATGTTGAAAAAGTGACTCATGAGCCTGAAACAGAGCAAATAAATGAAGAAAAAGTTTTGAATCCAGCAAAATCTCTTAGGCCTCAGAGAATCAGAAGAAGACCAGCTTATTTGCAGGATTACGAGACCAGATGGGAGGAAGAAGAAGAAGTTTCGGGTCTTGTAATATTTGTGTCAAGCGATGATCCTGTAACATTCAATAAATCTATTAAGGAAGAAAAATGGGTTAATGCTATGAAGATAGAGTTGGAGTCAATAGAAAAGAACGGAACTTGGTTTCTCACAAATCTTCCAAGTGGAGCAAAGAAAATTGGTGTTAAATGGCTTTATAAAACCAAGCTCAACGAGAAGGGAGAGGTTGAAAAAAACAAAGCTCGATTGGTGGTCAAAGGCTATGCGCAAGAAGAATGAGTAGATTACAGTGAAGTCTTTGCTCCTGTGGCGCGTTGGGATACTATTCGTACGATGCTAGCTGTAGCAGCTCAAAAGAATTGGTGTGTTTATCAGTTAGACGTAAAGAGTGCGTTTCTTTACGGCGAACTAACAGAAGATATGTTTGTAGATCAACTGCAAGGATACATAAAGGAAGGAGAAGAACACAAGCTTTACAAGTTGGTGAAGGCTTTATATAGTTTAAAACAAGCCCCAAGAGCTCGGTACACTAAAATTGAGGCATACTTTGTTAGAGAATGATTTCAAAGGTGTGAGCATGAGGACACACTATTCGTAAAAACTGATAGAGGTAACAAGATTATTATTGTTAGTCTTTATGTAGATGATTTAATCTTCACAGGAAATGATGAAAATATGCTTGAGGAGTTTAAATTATCGATGAAAAAGGATTTTGAGATGACTGATTTGGGGAAAATGAAGTATTTTTTGGGTGTTGAGGTGACACGGGATGGTGATGGAATCTTCATCTATCAAAAAAAATATGCTAGAGAGATTCTTGAAAGGTTTAATCTGCATAACGGAAATGATGTCAAGAATCATATTGTGCCCAGAGTGAAGTTATCAAAAGATAGTGATGCTAAGAGAGTTGATTGCACAATATATAAACAACTCATTGGAAGTTTAATGTATATCAGGACGACAAGGCCTGATCTGATGTTTGTGGTCTGTCTATTGAGCATATACATGTCCGATCCTAGAGAGGAACATATGCAAGCAACAAAGTGTGTGCTAAGGTACATAAGAGGAACGACTGGATTCAGTGTGTTTTACAAAAAGGGAATGTTGGGAGTTGATTGTCTATACTGATAGTGATTATGCTGGAGACATTGATAATAGACGCAACACAAGTGGATATGCTTTCTTATTGAGTGGAGGAGCAGTTTCTTGGGCCTCAAAGAAACAACCGGTAGTCACTCTATCCACCACTGAAGCTGAGTTCATAGCTCCATCATTTTGTGCTTGTCAATGTATATGGATGAGAAGGATTTTAGAAGAAATTGGTATGATGCAGTCAGATTGCACTACAAGTATGTGTGATAACAACTCAACAATTAAACTATCAAAGAACCCTGTTCTTCATGGTCGTAGCAAGCATATTGATGTTAGGTTCCATTTTTTGAGGGATCTTGTCAAAGATGAAATTGTGAAATTGGTTCATTGTGGTACCAATGATCAGGTTGCAGACATATTGACTAAACCATTAAAGCTGGAAGCTTTTGTTCGATTAAGACAGAAACTTGGACTTTGCGAGAAGATAAACTGAAGTTGTTGCTTTCAGTTTAGGGGAAGCAATGTTAGAACTTTAATGTTTTATTTGAGGGATCCAATAGTGCATCTACTAGCAAATGAAACAGCGCAGATGCATCTACCAACATAGGTATCTAATAAGTGTTAGGACTTTAATGCTTTATTTGGTCAAGATAGGAGTTACACTCCACTTCAAGTTTGTGTCCTTTAAGTGTGTTTCTATTTTTTTTATATTGTCCTTTCAGTTTATGTTCTTAGCTTTCGTTTCATTTTGTGTACTCAATCTTTGACTATTTAATAGTCATTTCTATTACCTAATAAAATTATCAAAGCTTTTCATAGCTTTTGTCTGAGATTTATTCATCTGAAATCAACAAACATGGTATCAGAGCAAAGGTTGAAACTTGTGTTCTAAACGATGCAATGGGTGTATTGAGTGAGGCGGAATGCATAGAGTGTATATGCCATTCCGCAGATCAAGTTTAAGGGAGAGTGTTAAGAGTGAGTAAACTTGATCATTTATCCCACATCGCTTAGACTGAACAAGTACTTACAATATATAAGTAAATGAAATATCTCAACTAATGTGAGGCCTTTTGGGAGTGAACCAAGAGCAAAACCGTGTGGGACTAATCGTCCATAGCGGACAATATCACATTAGTTGGTGGAGATATTTCTGAAATACCGCATATAAGAGTTGGCATTAAATTTTTTTACTACGTTAATGATTGTTTTTGCTATTTGCTAAACTTTTACAGATTTAAATATGTTAAAAATATATATAGTAAAAAGCGTTATAAAGTTACTTTCTACAATTATTTGTTATAATATTTTTATTGTTGAATTTATAATCGTACAAAATATATAAATGTACAATATAATCATGCTAAACTTTTACAGATTTAAATATGTTAAAAATATATATAGTAAAAAGCGTTATAAAGTTACTTTCTACAATTATTTGTTATAATATTTTTATTGTTGAATTTATAATCGTACAAAATATATAAATGTACAATATAATCATGCTAAACTTTTACAGATTTAAATATGTTAAAAATATATATAGTAAAAAGCGTTATAAAGTTACTTTCTACAATTATTTGTTATAATATTTTTATTGTTGAATTTATAATCGTACAAAATATATAAATGTACAATATAATCAAACTAGTATAAACAAATTATTCATTTAGAAAACAATGATCAAAGATTTGTTGTACTATAAAGACATGTATGAACATATTGAACTAAAATGGGTTAAATAAGATGCAATAAGCGAACCATATCAAAAAATGTCAACCATATAATTTGTTAGTATGATACAACAACACGATCAACCAACTATATTTTTAGACTAACTAAAAAACATGAACTTTCAAATTATGGTAACATTTTCTCTGTATTTATTATGGTAACATTTGGAAGTTATGTACGAGCAAAAATATATATTCAAAAAACAGTATATCATACTAAAACTCGTGAGCATGAAACTTTATGACATGCAAATTCAATCTTATCACTCGTTAAAATTTTATTAGATTTTTCATAATTTAATAAGCATCGAATCGAGTGTGCTTTACCAAAACATTCAAACACTGATTTTGTTAAGTTCTTTATTAGATAGTTGAGAAGTAGTCGGGGGTGTCTAGTCGGGGTGTCTTTCATTAATTTTGTACTAAAATGAATAGTCATTTTAAATATAGTAAAAGAAAATACATAGTTTATTTTGAACAAAACTCTCAGTGGAAATCAGTATTCACTAAAAACCAAAAACTAAATTTTATCGAGAGACAAGAGAAACAAAAACAAGTTTAAAGATCGGTCAAAGTCATTGAATGACTTCACTTGCAATGACTGTTGTAAACGTGGAAATTTAAAATAAAATTATTAGGAGATGAAATAAAATAATCCAAAGAATAAAATGAGGATAATAGAGGTAATGCAATCGTCGTATCCAACAATTATGAAACTAATCTCAAATATGAGAAAAAATGTATTAAATTGCCATGTAAAGATACATGATGTTTGATTATTGAGAATTATTTTATATAATATTTGATAAAAGTTTTTTGTCTACTCATACAAATGGTAAAATTAGCTTTGTACAAATAGAAAATGATGTTAAATGCAAAAAGTGATGGTACAAATGATGTAACACTAAAGACTAGTAATGACTGAAAACCTATATTAGCAGACCTTTGATATATTCTAGATATTTGTATCATTTTGATATTTTATTGGTCAAACAGGTCGAACTCATGTTTGTAGCAGGTCGAACTCATGTTTGTAACAGGTGGAGTTCGTTTTTAACACATTAAAGGTTATTCAGTTTCAGATCAGCGTCTCTTATAGTGTTATTTTTTACTTGGAATTGAATGTTAGGCTTAATCCTAATCTCTACTCGAAACTCTTCATCCTTAAACGCGTTGTAAGAGGTCTATAATACCTTATTTTTTACTCTCCATTATTTTCAATACGAGTTCTGATTCTTATGCGGTTGTTATAAACACAGTAGTCTCATTTCACTCCAGAGTCAAATACCTGAAAAACAACTTTACATATAGATAAAAGAGAACACTAAATTAGAAGAATTAAATACATAACATTGAATTGATAGAGTAGAAAGTCACGATATAGTTCTCTTTACAACTCACCGGCTGCTCTTGCTTCAAATGGAAAATGAAAACAATTGTCAGGTTCTTCAAACAATCCTATAAAAAATTAAACACATCCATGAACACCCTAAAAGGAAACAAAATTCCGTGTTCGTTCTATTCTTTTCAAATCTGATCCAATTAAGATCGATATTTAGGTTAATCGAAAAACTAAATATAACATTGCAATTTAGGTTGAGAAAAAAAACGATTGAACATAAACATTGTATAATTCTGAATTTGGATCTCAAGGTGATCAAAATAAATCAAAAATTGGAGAAGACAAAAAACAAAACGAACTTCGGTTTCTGATGATGGATACGATGTGGACGATGATCTGGTGCCGCGGTCTGCGTATAGGAAGTTAGGGTCGCAGAGGATGCAGAAAGTGGGGAAGAAAGCATTTACGAAGGTGAGAAACTCGAATCTGTCTATGTATTCTCATGTGAAGCCTGGTTGTCCCGTTCAACTTTAGTTGTTAGTGGATCTTCAGGCTTGCTACTTAATGGGTCTTCCAAAGGAAAATCTCAATTCCCAAACAGGTCAGTATATTTATAGAATGGGAGTGTTCTAAAATTGGTCGCAAGTGTTTCCAGCTACAGTTTCTTTTTGTCTTGTGCTCATTTTCCAATGTTTTAAAACAATCTAATTAGTCCATATTGGATCAGCTTTGGTTTAGGGGTTTCATGATCTAACCAAACTAAACCAATATATAATACAAATGAAATTATATAATCTATGGATAATTTTTTACCTACCTATCTTCTAATACAATGACATTGTTTCCTATCCAGGACGGAGTCTGAAAATGCATGTCCTACCTCCGAGTTGCCCGCATCTGCCGCATCTTCTCCAAATGGGAGCATTTTTTCTTTTGGTGTTAGTAACAATCCTTGTGTGACATCTGAAGCTTTGTGTCTGACATCCAATAGCACATCTAATCAGACTATCTCGACTACTTCAGCCCTCTCTGTTGGTACTACCACTAATGCTACTGCAAGCACCACCAACACCAGCACCAGCTTTAGCAACCTTTCACAACTTTCAGCAACTACTGCAGAGTTAGTAGAAGCAAAGACCCCGAACTTCGGAAGTATAAATGTTTTGCAATTCAGTGGGCCATTTTCAATAGTTACAAGCACGGGAAGTAGCGTATTTTCTGGTACATCATTAGGAATTACAAGTCCTGGAAGTAGCCTAGTTTTTGGCGCTACAGATGCTTCGACTGGAAGTATCGGGGGTACCAATTTTGGTAGCACACCTACCTCTGTTGAAGGTTCTGGGAATGTGATTTTTGGTGCCTCATCTTCTACACCTGGAAATTCTACAGCTAACATTTTTGTTGAATTGTCCTCTGCAGTCAGAAGCACTGAAATTAGCAATTTATGTGCTCCGTCTTCTTCACATGGAAGCACTGTAAGTAGTGTTTATAGTGGGACATTTTCTGCAAGCTTAGGCCAAGTAAGTAGTATTTTTTCCGGCACATCTACAACCACCGAAAGCAAAATGTATGGTGGCTCTATCCCAGCATTGATAAATTCAGCTTCAAACCCGCGAGGTAACATTTTTGGCTTCAGCTCGGGCTCCAATTCTACCATTTCAAACCAGTCTCTGGATGTACTTCCCCAAGCTTCCATAGCTGGGCCTGTACTCTCAAATTCATCTCAAATGGCACCTACTTATTTTGGTTCATCCTCAACAACTCCTGAAGCTCAAACAACATCATTTGCCTCTGGAAGTTCTCTGTTTGGATCTTCTTGCAGTGGGTCTGCGCTGTTTAGTTCATGTGCTACTGTTGGCAGTTTACAAGGGAACAATATCACTACTATCTTTGGATCCACCGGTCAGGCTACAAAATCTCTCATGTCGGGTTCAAGATCTTCATCAACACATGCATCTCAAGGTTTTGGGTCGCCTCAAGGTTCAGGATCTTCATCAACACATGCATCTCAAGGTTTTGGGTCGCCTCAAGGTTCAGGATCTTTATCAACACATGCATCTCAAGGTTTTGGGTCACCTCAAGGTTCAGGATCTTCATCAACACATGCATCTCAAGGTTTTGGGTCACCTCAAGTTTCAGGATCTTCATCAACACATGCATCTCAAGGTTTTGGGTCATCTGGATCTGCATCGACATTTGGATCCACCGAGCAGGCTCCAAAATCTTTCATTTTTGGTACAGGATCTTCATCAACGCATGCGCCTCAAGCTTTTGGGTCATCTGGATCTGCATCGACGTTTATATACAGCGGGCATGCTCCAAAATCTCTCATGTTTGGTTTAGGTTCCTCATCAACACATGAAGCTCGAGCTTTTGGTTCATCTGGATCTGCATCGACATTTGGATCCACCAGGCAGACTCCAAACTCTCTCATGTTTGGTTCAGGATCATCATCAACACATGGATCTGCATTGACCTTTGGACCCACCAGGCATGGTTCAGGATATTCATCAACACATCCACCTCAAGGTTTTGGGTCATCTGGATATGCATCTACATCTTCCAATTTTGCTTTTGGTTCAACCTCAACTACCACTAGTTTGCCTTCAGTGTTTGGTAACTCAGGATCTGGTTTTCCCTCGAGTACCAATGATCAAATGAACATGGATGATAGTATGAATGAATCAATTAATGCATTATTTGGTCAGCAACCGCCACAGCCCATCGCAGCAGCCGAATCAGGCTTTCAGATCGGTGGATCAGCTAATTCGTTCCATTCTAGCAGAAAAATGGTCAGAGCTAAGCCACACAACAAGCACAGAAGGAAGCAAGATATCTGATAAATCCAGTGTTAATACTAGTGGAAAGGAAAACGTAGTTAGAGCTAAGCGATCCAATAATTATTGTAGAAGTAGTTTGCAAGAAGGTTGCGATTCTTTGTAAGGGATTTTTTTTTCAGAAGATAATAAATGAATAGATATTCCTGGATTTTTGGTTTATTATATAGAAGTTTTTAAGTCTATTACGATAATCATAATTTTGTAAGAAAAAGCTGTCCAAATACAAATTGTTTGGTCTTGAGCAAGAAAGTATGATACATGAGATCAATGGGAATCCTATTTTTCTCTATGGTCAATACATATATCTGTATAAGAAAAAAGAATGATGCAGGTTCTGTGGACGTTACGCATAATCTCTTCAGACAAATTATGTGGCGTTCTTCATAGGTACATGTTGCAGATGAGTTACAACTTCCAGCTCAGGAAGAATGTGTCTCTTGGCTCACTTCTTCACCAATTGAGAAGCATTTTTACTAAAGGCAGCATGAAACTTGTGTGAGTTATGCCTATGAAGTTATTGAAAGTTTGAAAGATGATATGCTCAAAAGAGAACTCCCAGGTTAGAAGTTGTAATCTTGCTTCAGTTCACCAACTTCTTTTCCATTTAAGAGTAGTCCGAGGACTCCACTAAGTTACCTTAAGGAACCAGCTACTAAATGTATATTCTTTTTTACTTACTCCAAATCATATATCATCCTTCATTTGTCACGAGGAGGCTGAAAAACTGCTGAACTCCCTCTTGAAGTTTTGATCAGCTTCAGTATCCATTTTTCTAACGAAATGATAAGCATCTTCTAACCGACCCGCACGACCAAGGAGATCTAATGTTCTCATGGTTCGAAACAAATTCTGTCCTTCCTCGACGAAACCAGAATGGTTGCAAGTTGAGATAAAAAGACAGTCCAACTTGGATCTCATGAAATGCGGTATTTTTAGTCAAAATATCTATACAAAGATTAGTTTTAAGTGAAAAGCTAACAATAATCCAAAATAATCCGATTAATTGATTCTATATTCTCTTTTAGACCAAGGTTACCTTGACGGCAGAGTTCTCTTCAGCGCACAATCAGAAAGCATTAGGACTAACGGTTCAATTTCATCTACTCAAGTTTAGATGCTTAGGCCATCTCTAATAGTAGGTTTCCCCGGAGACCTGGTCCAGCCTCGGAGACCTCTATTTATTTACAGATTTGCCACACAGCTTCTAACCGTTATTTTACTATTCCAGAGACCTTTAATATAAACAATTCAATCCAAACAATTCCACTATTTTTTAACTATTCATCCCACTCTCTTTATTTCTCACTCTATCTCACTCTCTTAATTTACATTTACTAACTTTATAATATATAATATAACCTATATTATTAATTATTAGTTAACATTAATATTTTTACAATTTTTTTACAATATTATTTATTTTAAATTTATGTTATAAATTTATTTGTTTAATTCTTATTTACGATAAATTAATATACATATGTTGTAGAATTGTTCGTGGATGATAAACATTTCGTAAATGTAAGTAAATCAACAACATTGTTTATTTAAAAAATAATAATTTTGTAATGAATGTATAACTTTTAAATCTAATTTAATAATTTGTTATGTTAGTCCATTTTCGATTTATAAAAGAGTCTATGAAGTTAAGTAAACGTTGTCTTATTCATAAATTCTAAAATTTTAAACCTTGAAAAATATTACGGGTGACGTATCGCCAATCGCGTTAACGATAATATACAATAATTATCTTGAAAATACCAAGAAGGTCATATGTGAAAAATTGACATGCAATTGTAACAAATAACAATTGGTTAAACGCACTTACAAATTAGTAAACTTTAGTGCAAAAATCAAAGATTATTGAAATGGATACCTAATAAGTCCGCCTAAATGTGTGTTTTCTTGTATTTTTATTTATTTTGAATGTGTGTTTTAAAATTTCGGTTGCTATTTTTTCGAAAATTTATTTTAAAATTTTATATTATAACTTAAGTTGATTTTATTATAATTAAATTTATAAATTATAATTTAGTTTTCAAAATTAATTTTTTATTATAGTTAAGTATTTTACTAGAATAAATTTAAATTAAATTTTAAATTAAATTTTAGAATAAAATACATTAAAAATAGAATATTACAAATTTGGTAAATCTAATAATTTGTAAGGTTTATTTCGTTTCCTTCCCCTTTCTTTCCTCTTTACCTTTTTCTTTTCTCTCTCCTCTCCTCTCCGAGTGAAAGAGGTTTTCTCTCACCTGGTTTTCTATCATATTTCTCTCTTTTCATGTCTCAAGACTGCGCTCGCCAGAGCCTGAGACCGAGCCCAAACAGTAAATCGGTCTCCTAATTTGGAAACCAAGACCGACGTTTAGAAACCCTTTTTCTACCGCCGGTCCTCGCGGAGACCGGCGGTTAGAGATGGCCTTATAGATTGTTAAGCTACATTTTATGAACACCGGAGTACTTAACATAACATTATTATAGAAAAAGTCCACGCATATCATTATCTAGGTGTTATTTATTTATTTATTTATGGAAAAGTCCATGTTTGATGCTGTGTTTTAAATCGTTTTATGAACTTATAAACTGTGTTGCAATTATTTTAATTTTTAATTTTTTTCCTCTCACCTAATTTTTTTCGATTAAGTTGAGCGATGCCGATATATTGACATCAATTGAGCTATTTGTAGAGAATATAAATTTTATTTATATTAGAATTTAAACAAATTTAAAATCCAAACAAAAAAAATGTCGAAATCTAACAAAAAAAATTGTCCGTGAATGAAGAATATGGAATGAACTATCTAAATGGATAATTCGAGGCTTCGGTTGCAAAAAAAAACCTCATAACGCCGACTATTGATATCAAATATCCGACTCAGTATAATCGAGGAATAAGCTAATAACTTTTCATTGTTGCGGGAACGAGTTGGTAGTGCAAGTCTCCAGAGTTAATACGTGTAGACGATAAAGAAAATCCATAAGAAACATGAGACAATATTACTCGCAAAATGATGTCGGATATTGTTTTTGATTTTTTGGATAATTCTGAAGTCTTGTTTAAACAATTTTAGATTGAAATATTTTTAGTGATTCTCCAATAATCTCAATCGGATAAGTTAGAATATTTTTTTTGAACTTAAAGAATGATTTTTCGTGTGTTCTTTCTAAACCAAAACCAAACATATATGCCTTGACCAAAATAGAACCGACATGTAAACTGCCAACCGCTTGAATGCATACATGTTCAAACCGTTTTGTTTTCAAATGATAAACAATCGGCTAAATAAGAAAATTCAAAATCAAATGAATTTTTACAATAACAACACCATTCAAAATAAATATTTTGCAAGCTTACCTGTCAGCTTGACCCCGACCAGGGGTTCCGCTGCTTGACCTAGCTGGCTACACTCACTAGTTACAATATAATCTAACAAACATGCACTCCGCACTATCGAATTTGCTTGATAATATACCATGACTACATTGGTTTAGTAAATTAAATTACACTAAAGTATCTAATAATCTTCCCCATTTTAATGCAATTAATGATATGCTAAAACAAAATCATAACAAATAATAAATTTATGCATAAATGAAATACCGTGACGATTGAATTTCATATTAGTATATGACACATTTCAAATATTCGAATATCAAGTTATCACTAAGGATTGAACATTTACTGTTCATAATGAATACAAGAAGATAATATACACATAAATTTACGTTCTCAAATGTTCACACTTAACACAATTTTCACTAGCCTTGTGTCATTATCCTTCTCAAACATATTAAAGCCAAGTCCTAGATTCTTGAAGCGGCTAAACTTCATACTCAAATAGGTATATCTTTTCCTCTTTCACTTGCATATGAAATTTTCAAAAGAACTATTAAGAAGATAGACTTCAACCTCTACAACTTGCAGGTCTGAACACATACCTTGGGATGATACTACTAATGTGTTCCAATCTCTAAGCGTTAAGCTTTCCACATTGAATTTAACATATAATTTCATATTAGATGAGAATTGGGTATCTTAACATGAGATATTTCATATGGACTTTAATCCTCTGCCAATAGCCGACTTGTGCACAAGTTCTCTACTTAACCCTTTGGTTAAATCATCGATTAAATTATATTGAGTTTTGACAAACTCCACTGATATAACACCATGAGTGGTACATTCACAAATCATGGTATGTATAACACATAATTGTCTAGAGGTGCCGTTATAAATTTGTCTATAAACATTTGCCAAGACAGTTTCACTATCACACATGATAGATATATGTGCTATCGGTTTGAGCCACAATGGAATATGATAAATCAAGTTTCTTAGCCACTCACCTTCTTTACTAGCTACTGCTAATGCAACAATTTTAGATTCCATTGTTGAATTAGTTATACAAGTTTATTTCTTGGATGCCCTGAATATAACACCTCCTCCAAGAAGGAACACCAATTCACTTGTAGACGAATGACCTTCCATATTGGAAGTATAACTCACATCCGAATAACCTTCAAAAATCGAATGAAATCCGGTATAAGTTAAACCACAATCCATGGCTTTTCTCAAATACTTGAATACTCGGTTTAAAGCTTGCTAATGATCCGAATTAGGATTGCTACTATACCTAAGAATCTTTCCAACAACATAGGAAATATCTGGCCTAATACTAGTCATATAATTGTTAGGTTTATATTCTATTCTCAGGTGTAGAATGTGTGGTGGTTGAACCTGTGTGCATTTTTGGGTGTATACATAATCTTCTGTATGTGTATGAAATTAGATCAGTCCTCTTTGGTTGGTTTATGTGTTGCGTTATCTTTCCCTTTATGATGTTAGTCTTTCATCAGGTGTATTTAATGTATTATCTCACAATCATGGCTGTTACATTTGTTAGAAATTCATTTCATAACTGATCTACATGTTTCTCTTATCAGGCCGACAAGCTAAGTGTCGACGGTGTAGCAATACCAAAAATTCTCGGAATAAGGAATGTTCTTAATCACATTGGTGCTCAGAAGGATGGAAAGCGAGCAAAAGTTCTTTGGATTAGTCTGATTTTGGCTTTTCAGTTATGGTGACGATTCTCATATTAACATGCTGACGACCGAGGATAGGGAAACTATTAATTTAACTTCTGTACTGTTACAGTTGAGAGGTACACGAACTCTTGACTGATTTGTCTAAATAATTAACGGCCTGGAAAGATATATCTGATTTTGGTAGTCTATCTAAATTTTACACAACGACACTGTATAGCTTATTATTCTTTGTTATCCTGATTGTTCTTATTTATAAATTTGTGATTTTAACCTACA
Organism: Limnanthes douglasii subsp. nivea; assembly: GCA_036936605.1. Classification (NCBI taxonomy): domain Eukaryota; kingdom Viridiplantae; phylum Streptophyta; class Magnoliopsida; order Brassicales; family Limnanthaceae; genus Limnanthes; species Limnanthes douglasii. Next base: position 289,995,876 of record JAUPFV010000005.1, read on the forward strand.
TTCTCTTTTCTGCCTACCTTGATTAGTCATGGCTCATTGTGCCTGCCAGTGTGCCAACTATCAAATTTAAGAGATAGACAGCACATAGTATTAGAGCTCACATCATGAAGCTTGTGTTCCAAATACAGAAAATGACTTATTTACATATTATAGTATGTAGTGGGGCGTGACGGCCGTCTATGGAATTTTGCAAACAGGATTTAGTTGATTATAAACTTAAGTTTGAAAACAAATAATAAACATTAGTTAACATTTAACGAGTACTTTGTGTGGAGAAACAAAATCCAAATGGTATTCAATTATGTACTTATGACCGGCTGCATGTAATGACCTATAAACTCGTATGTTTAGTGTGACTTCTCGGAGTTGTGTTCCAATTTAAATATTCGTTTGTTATGTTTGAGGCAGGTAATATACATTAACGGACGGCCCTTTGTTTTGCGTGATGTGGAGAGAGTTGAAGATTGAAGAAAAATGTGAGATCTGGAAATTGTGTAACTATTTTTCTTAATTGAAAATGTAACCAATAGACCCTCTTTATAGTAGTAGAGGGAATCAAGTCTGTTAGGTTGTTTTGACATCATGGGCATTCAGTTATAATTTGTTACACTCTATTATTTAATCAAATTGTATTTTAGTAAACAAGTCTAGTCCAACACAACCTAAGAACGTGTGATGAGATCCATAGTGTGTTGGACTCGACATGGGCCTTAGTGTGAGCCAACCGGACCGACCCGAACCAAGGCCCAAACACCAGCAGCTCTTGAGACCAAGATCGACAACTTGTTTGTTGTCTGAAAACCCTAGCTGCTGTTCCACTCTTCTCTTCTCTTCTCCTTCTCTAGTTCTTTACCTCAAAACCACAGCAGCCATTAATGGCTCAAAGTATTCTTCACATTGCCATCTACAAGTTTGAAACTCAGACTCCTATACGTTCCCAATATAAAAAGATGCGATGGGATTCTCAATCTCTATCGGGAAATAAAACAATCCATATTCTGTGAGGATCTAACTCGTGTGTAAACAATATAAGTAGCACTAGCAGCAATAAATTCCGTAGAAACAGTAATGTAAAGTTGAACAGAAAACCAGATTCCTTACTGTGTCAAGGTTGTTGTTCAAAGTATTCTTCACAGAGAGGCCTTTCTCCAACCTTGGCCTTTCTCCAACCTTGAAAACACAGTAAGGAATCTGGTTTTCTGTTCAACTTTACATTACTGTTTCTACGAAATTTATTACTGCTAGTGCTACTTATATTGTTTACACACGAGTTAGATCCTCACAGAATATGGATTGTTTTATTTCAGAGATTGAGAATCCGGTCGCATTTTTTTATATTGGTTTTTTTATATTGGGAACGTATAGGAGTCTGAGTTTCAAACTTGTAGATGGCAATGCATGCCGTTAGGTTTTCTTTTTTCCAAATTTTGTTCCACTTTTTGTTTTTTATGCAGGGTATTAATAGGGATAGGGTTGAGCAGATGGAAGCTCGCCTGAAAGAGGATATTTTGATGGAGGCTGCAAGGTATTTCTTTGATTATGCTCCTTTTGATTAATCTTGTAGGTGTACGAAAATATTGCCTTTTTTCAGCAGTTCTCCTTTATCTTAATCTCGGAGACCTAAGTATCCACACATTGCATAGTACCTAATAAGTTGCAATCTGGATTGCAGGTATGGAAATATGATTCTTGTAACTGATGAACTGCCAGATGGTCAGATGGTAAACCAGTGGGAACCAGTATCTAGTGACTCTGTTAAGACCCCGCTAGAGGTACAATCACTTTGACTCATTTCAGTTTTGTGAAATATGAAGTATGATTAGATAATAATGTTCTATCTTCTTTATTTTGTTTCTTTCTTGAGCTTTTAGGTGTACGAGGAATTCCAAGCAGAAGGGTACCTGGTTGATTATGAACGTGTTCCAATAATTGATGAAAAATCTCCCAAAGACCTAGATTTTGATATTTTGGTAAGTATTTAGTCTTTTAAGTTCCTTGTTATAATCAGTCAACTATTCTCCTTAAAATTTGGCACTTGGATTCACTTATAAAAAATGGCATAGGATTTGTTACTGCTTATAGTATTACAGCGCAAATCAAGTTCACAAGCTGCTACCTGACAAAATCTGTCAAGTCATTCAACTTCGTCCTGAACTATACTTTTGATTTTTTGTGATGCTAATTTTTCTGCTATGAAATATTGAACCATTGATTGGTGACTGGATCCTCAGGATATATAGGTTCCATTTTATTTATAAAAATCAAGAATCATGTGAATCAGGTTCTTGTTTTGTGGAGGCAAGGAATTCTTCTTATGTGAGCAATCAGTTGCCTTATATTTGCTTATGGAAACTGAATCACAGAGTATCAAAATTCTGCTTTGCTGCATATTTCTAAAACAAACGTTTTCAGTTTATGTGTTAAGTGACAACAATGTCTCTGAAGTGATCTTGAAAATATATATACTCATGTATTCTCACGACTGTGTTTTCAGGTTCAGAAAATATCACAAGCTGACATCAATACTGAGATAATTTTTAACTGTCAAATGGGACGTGGACCAACTACTACTGGAATGGTTATTGCGACTTTGGTTTACCTCAACCGATCAGGAACTTCTGGTAATGCTGTTACCTCCTCTATTATAATGTTTACTCATTAATTGTACAAGTGAACTATGAGTACATCTTAATCAACCAGAATAAATTAAACTGTTATGCATTTAGTAGAAGCTTCGTATTAAATTCATTCATGATATTATAATTATCCTTATTGTATGCTTACATTTTTATGCCGATGGGTTTATGTGACTTCCACGTCTATTTTGTTTTCAAAATGATTAGGCTGGATGGTTCATAGATACAACCATGGTCTTATTCAGTTAATGCGTCCGTTTTTAAATTCACTGTTGATAAATAAAGGGTTTATTAAATGGTGAGTAAATCAGTGCTTAAAGAGAAAAGTAGAATTATTAACTATAATTCAGCCGTAGATAGACCAAGGTGCATCTAACAACTTTTTTTATGAATAAGAAAATTTGAGCAAAATCAAAATCTAGTTGGTCATGTAAAATTGCTTAAAATAGTATGTAGGAAGTCAGCAACAAATATATCTCGAAACTTCAATATTTAAAGTATTTTAGGCGTGCACTACAAATGAATGCAGTCTTTCCTGTTCTTCGATTGCCAACTCAATTTGGTTCAGGGAGTCTGAGTCAGTTAATGCTGAACATATATTTTTTTATTCATAATTTCTGAGTAATCAATGGATAGACAACTGTTTCCTGTTTTACCAGCTTATATCCTTGCACATACCCATGCAATGAAAAGACTTCCACTTTTGCTTTCTTCTATATCATTAATTTCTCTATTTTGACTTGGCAATGACATGCAGTTTTTCCCCTTTAATAGCCATTCTAAATGAACTAAATCATTGAATATATCTAGTTTTTCTTACGCTAGGATGGTTTGCTGCAAGATCTGGTCTTTATTCTAATTTATTATATAGCAATAGTATAGTTCAGGTTACGGCTCGGGTTCCTAACTGTCAAGTTCAAGATTTTTATTTCTTTCCATTTTTTAAATTTGTTGGAGTTCGATTCTTAGTCAACTCTTTTTCTTTCATTCTTGTAGAGACTGTTTTAATATCCTTGTGCTGATATGTTTAGGTTTTCCAAGAAGCAATTCCATCGGAAGAATTTTTAAACCAGGATCTGACATAACTGACAATGTGCCAAATTCCGAGGAGGCAATCCGGAAAGGGGAATATACAGTCATCAGAAGCTTGATTCGTGTCTTAGAGGTACTTAGTTCTACTTCTAGCTCAATATGGTTTCATCTCACCATTTCTAAAACCTTGGGTCATGTATTAACTAGTGAGACACATTTAGGGTGGTGTTGAAGGCAAAAGACAAGTGGATAAAGTCATTGACAAGTGTGCCTCCATGCAGGTATTGTCTCCTAAATCTGCTTCTTAAGTACGTAGGGTATACCTTCTATATTAAAGGAGTTTATTCTTATTGAAATCTGCAAATTTTTTCTGGTCTAGCACTTTTTGATCATACTATTTCTTTTATGCGTTTGTTTTATCGTATGCACTTAAGTTTAAGGTGACAATATAATTATTTTTCTCTTAATTTTTTCAGAATCTACGGGAAGCAATAGGAACTTACCGCAATAGTATATTGCATCAGCCAGATGAGATGAAGAGGGAGGCATCACTCTCATTTTTTGTGGAATACTTAGAAAGATACTACTTTCTGATATGCTTTGCGGTATACATTCAGTCAGAGGGAGCTGCGTTACATCCTTCTCCTGGGAATAACAGTTTTGCTGACTGGATGCAAGCTAGACCAGAGCTCTATAGTATTATCCGTAGGTACTGATGTGCCATTATTAAGAACAGAAACATAAACTGAGATATCCAGCAGTTTCACACACGATTAGCACCTGTATTAAGTAGCAGAATAAGAATTTATTGGAAACACATCTTATGTAGATAAGGGTATACATCTCACCAGAGGCCCCCCTTCAAAACAATACGCAAAAGCTGCGTAATCCTTCGTTGCATACTAGGGCCTCTATTTCTCCTTATCCTAATCAGAATTACTTTCTTCTGGAAGCCCCTCCTACATCACCTTTGTTGCATTTTATGTATTTAATCTAAACATGTTTTATTTATTTAAGTTATAGTAACCGTTAGTATTAAACTGAGTCTTAGAGTTTTACGTGGGTGTAGGAGTTACGTAACGGACATTAAGTGAAGAGAGAAGTGGGATTAGTGGATCTTATTTTGTAACTCCCACCTCGTTTATTGCCTATTTATTTCCTTTGTACGCTGCATTTGATCAATGAAGAAGTACCACAGTTTCACTTTCTCAAAAGGGATAATAGATTTGTAGGGCGACATACACTTTCTCTGTGTACCCACGGTCTATCACATTGAACATAAAAGGATTTATACTTGGTATCAGAGCTTCAGGAGGTGTTCATAACTTCAGATGGAGACGACAAGCAAAAGCTCCTTTGGTCTCAGCTACCCGATGTTGAGCAAAACCAACTACACTGCATGGGCTCTCAAAATGACGGTATTCATGCAAGCCCACGGAGTGTGGGAGGCAATCGAACCCAAGGACCCTAATGCTCCTGTGGAAGACAAGGTCGACAAAAAGGCACTCGCTGTTATTTACCAGGGAGTTCCAGAAGATGTCCTGATGTCACTTGCAGAAAAGAAGACGACAAAGGATGCGTGGAAGGCTGTCAAAACCATGTACCTGGGAGCAGACAAGGTAAAAGCAGCTAGAGCCCAGACCCTCAAGAGCGAATTCGAAGCTCTAAGCATGAAAGACGATGAGCCATTAGACGAATTCTATCTGAAGCTGAACAGCCTGGTTACCAATATTCGAGTGTTGGGAGAGAAAGTGGAAGATACATATGTGGTTAAGAAACTTATCAGAGTGGTTCCCACAAAATTCTTACAGATTGCATCTGCTATTGAGCAATTCGGAGATCTGGAAGAGATGTCGGTAGAAGAAGTCGTTGGTTCTTTGAAAGCCCACGAGGAAAGATTGCGAGGGACAACGGAGAAACACCAGGGACAATTGCTGCTGACAGAAGATGAGTGGAGAAAGAAAGAAAGCGGCGAGGGGCAGCTTTTGTTGACTCGAGAAGAATGGTTAAGGAAAACCAATAGAAAAGGGACTCGAGGTGGAGGAAGTACTCGTGGAGCACGAGACAGAAGTAGAGTGAGGTGCTTTAACTGTCAAGCACTGGGACACTTTGCTGCGGACTGTCGTAAACCAAGGAAGGAGAAAGACATGACGAGAGAAGCAAATCTCTCGAAAATCCAAGAAGATGAGCCAGCCTTGTTGGTTGTTGAGGTCGGACAAATGGATATCGAATCTATGCTTCTGAAGGAGGATGGAGTGGTTCCAAAGCTACGAACAAACGCAGGTGAACAAAAGGAGTCACATGTGTGGTACTTGGATAACGGCGCCAGCAATCACATGACTGGGCAACGTGGAAAATTCAAAAGCTTGGATGAGCGTGTCACCGGGAAGGTGAAGTTTGGCGATGGATCGACCGTGTGTATCAAGGGAAAGGGAACAGTGGCGTTCCAGTGCAAGAATGGTGAAGAAAGGATGCTTGAAGAGGTATACTATATCCCAAATCTCTGTAATAATATTATAAGCTTGGGACAACTTTCTGAGGCAGGGAATAAAGTCGTACTTGATGGGGATTATTTGTGGATTCACGAGGCGAGTGGAAGACTATTGATGAAGGTGAAAAGGACGGAGAATCGACTATATAAGATCAGTCTTGAAGAAAGTAGAGCAACATGTTTGTTTAACAAGGCCGAAGAAGATACTTGGTTGTGGCATGCTCGTCTTGGGCACGTAAATTTCCAAGCTTTGGAATTAATGTCGCGAGAGAAGATGGCATACGGGATTCCAAGCATGACTCAACCACTTAAAAGGTGCGAAGGTTGTTTAATGACGAAGCAATCCAGAAAATCCTTCCCACATCAAACTAGCTCTGTGTCGAGGAAAGCACTCGAGATAATTCATGCTGATATTTGTGGCCCTATCACACCAACGACAACTGGAGGTAATCGTTATTTCCTTCTATTTGTTGATGATTTCAGTAAGAAAATGTAGGTCTACATGTTAAAGGAGAAAAGTAATGCTTTCGAGATGTTTAAAAATTTTAAAGCTTTAGTTGAAAAGGGGAGCGAGAAAAACATAAAGATCTTGAGGACAGATAGAGGCGGTGAATTTTGTTCCAAGGAATTCACCTTGTATTGTGAGAAGGCTGGTATTTTGAGGCATTACACAGCACCATACACTCCGCAGCAAAACGGGGTGGTGGAACGAAGGAATAGGACTGTGGCTGCTATGGCAAGAAGTTTTCTTAGGGGAGCAAACCTACCTGCGTATCTCTGGGGTGAAGCGGTGCGTCATTCGATCTATGTTCTCAATCGACTACCAACTCGAAGTTTAAACGGAAGAACACCATATGAAGCATGGAGTGGGACTAAGCCGGACCTGACACACTTAAGAGTGTTTGGGTGTATTGCATTTATGAAGATACCTTCGATACATGTCAAGAAACTGGATGATCGTAGTAAGAGAGTGGTGTATCTCGGTAAGGAGCCGGGAACAAAAGGGAGTCGCTTATTTGACCCACAAACAGGGACTGTACACGTCAGTAGGGACGTGGTATTTCAAGAGGAAGCCTTCTGGTCATGGGAACAAGAAACAGGTGGTGAAGTAACTTTCCCTGGGAGCTATGTTGAGGTAACCGAGAACACGGAAACTGGGGACAGTGTGGATGCAGATTATGAACCCACAACTCCTCTGCAATCCATGACTTCACAGTCATCGGCATCGTCACAACAAACTACGACGACCAAAACAGCTGAAACTGTTGGAACATCATCTACCACGAGCAGTGAACCTAAGAGGTTCAGGCCTTTGGCAGATATTTATAATGACACTGAGGTCATTGAGCTGAGTGATGAGCTGATGTTATTAAAGGCTGAGGAACCAACATCATATTTCGAAGCCATAAAAGAGAAGGATTGGCAAGATGCTATGAAGACGGAGTTCGAGACAATAGAGAAGAACGAAACCTGGGTACTCACAAGTTTACCACCTGGGCATAAACCAATAGGTTTGAAGTGGGTATATAAGTTAAAAAAGGACCCAGATGGGAATGTGGTGAAACATAAGGCACGGCTCGTCGCAAAGGGATACGTTCAAAGGAAAGGAATAGATTATGATGAAGTTTTCGCTCCCGTAGCACGACTTGACACGGTTCGACTCTTGCTAGCACTTTCAGCGAAAGAAGGTTGGGAAGTTTATCATCTTGATGTAAAATCAGCGTTTTTAAACGGAGAGCTCATTGAAGAAGTTTATGTCATCCAACCTGAGGGGTTCGTCAAGAAAGGACAGGAACAGATGGTGTATAGACTGGTGAAGGCTTTGTACGGGCTGCGTCAAGCTCCTAGAGCGTGGAATGCGAAGCTAGACAGATGCTTGAAAGAGTTGGGAATTGACAGATGCTTACACGAGCAAGCGGTGTACATGAAGTACAAAGAAGGGAGTATACTCATAGTTGGTGTGTATATTGACGATTTATTGGTGACAGGTTCAGACAAGCAGGAAATCGAAGCATTCAAGCAGCAAATGAACAAACGGTTTGAGATGAGTGATCTGGGTTTATTGTCGTTTTATCTTGGAATAGAAGTAAACCAAGGAGAGATGCGTACTACACTGAAGCAGTCATCATATGCCAAGAAGTTACTGGAAAAATCTGGAATGATGAATTGTAACGCGTCCAAATTTCCTATGGAGCATAAGTTACAGTTGGACAGAGATGAAGAAGGAGTAATTGTTGATGCCACTGAGTACAGATGTATCGTTGGAAGTCTGCGATATCTAACTCACACTCGTCCAGATATTTCATACGCTGTGGGAGTGGTGAGCAGATTCATGGAGAAACCCACAGTGAAGCACCAACAAGCTGTGAAACATATCTTGAGGTACATTCGAGGGACAATTGAGTATGGGCTGGTTTATGCAAACGAGAAGAGTAGTAGGATGTTGTATGGGTTTATAGATAGTGATCTTGCTGGAGATGTTATCGACAGGAGAAGTACTGGGGGCATGTGTTTCTACCTTAACAGGAGCTTAATATCTTGAACATCGCAGAAACAGAAAGTGGTTGCTCTATCTTCGTGCGAGGCGGAGTACATGGCCGCCACGACAGCAGCTTGTCAGAGCATATGGCTTCGTGGACTACTAAAGGAAATCTCGGGACAATCGGTTGGACCAGTGATACTCCACATAGATAACAGGTCAGCCATCGAGTTAACGAAGAATCCGGTACTACACGGGAGGAGCAAACATATCGACGTACGGTTTCATTTTATTCGAGAGTGTATTGAAAGGGGTGAGTTGATCATTAACCACGTGGTGACTCAAGAACAGAGGGCAGACATCTTAACTAAGGCATTGGGGAAGGTTAAATTTGAAGAAATGAGGAAGGCAATAGGGGTTGAGGATCTTACTGCGAGCTCGGGAAGCTGAAGTCGAGGTTTGAAAAACATGTTGAGATTAGGGGGGGACATGTTGCATTTTATGTATTTAATCTAAACATGTTTTATTTATTTAAGTTATAGTAACCGTTAGTATTAAACTGAGTCTTAGAGTTTTACGTGGGTGTAGGAGTTACGTAACGGGAATTAAGTGAAGAGAGAAGTGGGATTAGTGGATCTTATTTTGTAACTCCCACCTCGTTTATTGCCTATTTATTTCCTTTGTACGCTGCATTTGATCAATGAAGAAGTACCACAGTTTCACTTTCTCAAAAGGGATAATAGATTTGTAGGGCGACATACACTTTCTCTGTGTACCCACGGTCTATCACATTGAACATAAAAGGGTTTATACTTGGTATCAGAGCTTCAGGAGGTGTTCATAACTTCAGATGGAGACGACAAGCAAAAGCTCCTTTGGTCTCAGCTAACCGATGTTGAGCAAAACCAACTACACTACATGGGCTCTCAAAATGGCGGTATTCATGCAAGCCCACGGAGTGTGTTATTGATTCAACTTTGGAATTTTCTCTGTTAAAATGATAAATCGAAGGGTATGTTATTGATTGCTCATGAAAGCAATCAATGGAGAAACTGCCAGATAAGTTTTCTGATTTTTTTAGAATTTATGAAGGTTGCTTAGGAGAGATCCTATGGGTTCGCTTGGATATACATTTTCGAAGTCCCCTCAAATAAAGATTGCAGAATGTACTGATGGCCGCCCTCATGAAGTAGGCGTAGTTGCTGCTTGCAGAAGTGGAGAAGTCCTTGGAAGTCAAACAGTTTTAAAAAGTGATCACTGTCCGGGCTGTCACTATCCAGGTTTACCAGAAAGAGTGGAAGGAGCGCCAAATTTCAGAGAAGTTCCTGGATTTCCTGTTTATGGTGTTGCAAATCCAACTATTGATGGCATCCGATCGGTCATTCAAAGGATTGGTAGCTCCAAAGGCGGTCGTCCAGTTTTTTGGCACAATATGAGAGAAGAACCAGTTATCTACATAAATGGAAAGCCATTTGTTCTACGTGAGGTTGAAAGACCATATAAGAATATGCTTGAGTACACCGGCGGATTTACTATAGGGCTTGGGGGTGCGCGAGCCCCCCCCAAGCCTCAAGGAAGATTAGTATTGGGGAAATTTTTATTTTCGGAATTTTTAAAGAAGTTATGTTTAAAATGTTTGATCAATGGTCAAACGGTGTCGGTTTTGGCTGAAATTTGGACAGCATGTTTGGGACATATAAAACTTCAATATGTCCGGTTGGATTGCTATTTGATACTACGGTTCGGGAGAAATCATTTTTGGAATAGTGGAGTAGTTTTTGTAATATTATTCATTTTTGTTTCTTTTTTTATTAGTTTATTATGTTTAAAATTGTTGGTGGGTTGTAGATATTTATTATATTGAATTGGATATACTTTTACCTTCAACTTATCATAATAGTAGAAGTGTTTTTGGTGGAATCTTCATAAGTCTCGTGGTCTTTTACTCTTCAGAAAGAAGTGGTCTTTTCATATAAATATTCTGGTTGTTGATTTATTTTACCGTTGATTTATTTTGTTAATAAATCAGTTGTTTTATTATTTGGTTGGTTGTTTTGAAGTTAATCTCGTTTGTGGTTGATATACTATTATTTGGGTCTAATAGTTGGTATTAGAGCTCCATACCCAGACGAAAACGTGATATGGATGATTTTCTTGGATGTTGAAGATGATGAACCATCATTCATGCTCATCAAAACAGAGTGACTTTATTAGAGTGTATAAAGATAGTGTCACTTGATTAATTGAAGTGACGCTAAGGAACTTCTAAGATGCTCTAATAAGAGTGAACAAATATATCCATTGTAAAACTTTACGACTTAGACATGAATCATGAAACAACCTAATTAGAGGGAGCATTAGGTGAGTCAACTGAGGGGAGGTAAAAGTGGTAGAATTTGTTATGTGCGACCAAATTTCCATCTCGGATAGGTATGAGAATGATCAATGACAAATAAGTAAGAACATATCTCAACTAGTATGAAGCCTTTTGATTTTATACATAAATGCTATCACTGGTACTAACTCGTATATAAACATAAGATTATGTAGACATATGCCCCATAAATCAAATGTATAATTTTTTTTTATATATTTAATTTCAATAAATATTCATGATTTTCTTAATCAATAAAAATGTCGGGATTAATTTTTTTAATATTTCTAAACAAATTATTAAAAAATAAATTAAAAGTACGAGGCGAATGGAATTTTTGTTTAAAACATGTCTAATTTATGTAATACTTCAGCCCCTCCTGACCTGGATTCCTGGTTACGGTAAAATTATTTTTCCATAAGTATTGTATTACAGAATTTGATTTTGAAGGTTTGAACTGTAATTTCACTTTTTCTGCTTTTAGTATTTGAACTAGGAAACGGCCTAAGCTCTGTTGGTATTTGTATTGACAAGCATCACTGTTCGGGACCAGTAGTCAATGACGAAATACTTGCACTCTAGATAGTTTGCATACGTAAAAAAGAAATGAGCCTAAAAGTAGATGCATGGAAATATGTTAAGAAATTCAGTCGGATGCTTGAGCCACTCAATGAACTTGTGTATATTTGTACAGATACGTATTCTCCTGTTAACACAGATAAAGAAAAATCATGCATTGGACTGTATTTTGTGTGCACTAACTAGTTCAGCATGGTAGTTATGGCATCTTAACTATTCTACGTGAAAGAAATCTCTCAGAACATTGGATGTTCAACATGGACAAACAGATTTATCTTTTAGTGTCTTGAACTATTTCTTTTATTAGTATTAATTGTAGATATGAAACCCCTTGTTCAGGGAATTGGCAGGGAACGAGTGGAAAGAATGGAAGAGACATACTGAAAGAAGCTGAAGGTTATAAGGGTGCCGTGATGGTTATCCATGAAACAGTGGATGGTCAGATATTTGATGCTTGGGAGCATGTAAATTTTGACTCTGTGCAGACGCCTCTTGAGGTCTTCAAGTCTTTAGAGGCTGACGGTTTTCCCATTCAGTATCCAAAAAGTTCTGACTTTGACATATTGGCTTCAAATATAGCTTCAGCTTCCAAGGATGCTGCTTTCGTTTTCAACTGCCAGGTCTATAAATTTCAATTCTTTAGCTGTGTTATCTTGGTTAAAGATGTTCATCTCACTCTATATATCTTAGCATTTTTTATCCAATTCTATCTTAAAATCTCCTTTTTCTTTTACATGATAAATACTGAAGATGGGTAGAGGAAGGACAACTACTGGCACTGTGATTGCTTGCCTTATCAAACTTCGTATTGATTATGAAGACCTATAAAAGTCCTACGTGATGACGTGGTGTATGATGAGGTTGATGATGGTAGCTTGAGTGGTGAAGAAACTGGAGAGAATGTAACTGCATCCGCCTCTTATGCCGCAGAAGTAAATATTCACAAGGAACAAGGCCGTGCGTTTGGAATAGATGACATTCTTTTGTTAAGGAAGACTACTAGATTATTTGAAAACGGGGTGGAATGTTGTGATGCCTTAGATGCTGTTATTGATAGATGTTCTTCCCTGCAGAACATTCGGCAAGCAGTTTTGCAGTATAGGAAAGTATTTAACCAACAACATGTTGAGCCAAGGGTGAGGAGTGCGGCATTGAATTGTGGTGCTGAGTACTTGGAGCGATACTTCAGATTAATTGTATTTGCAGCTTACCTTGGAAGTGAAGCATTTGATGGATTCTGTGGACAAGGGCAATCCAAGATGAAATTCAAGAGCTGGTTAAATAAGAGACCTGAGGTCCAAACAATGAAACGGAGCATAAAACTAAGACCTGGACAATTCTTCACCCTCCCTGTAAGCCATTCTATTCCTATATAATGTTAATGGGGAAAGGATGAACAATAGTTGTTCGTTATGAATCCGCATGGCTAGCGAATTTCATTTTTTGTTTATGGTGCAGGAGGAACTGAGAGCACCACAGGAATCCCAGCATGGCGATGCAGTCATGGAGTCTATCGTAAGATCCCGTAGTGGTTCTGTTCTGGGGGAAGGTTCTATATTGAAAATGTATTTCTTTCCTGGTCAAAGAACTTCTAGTCACATTCAAATTCCTGGTGCACCACATGTATTCAAGGTATACTTACAGTGCGAGCTATTACTGAACAAACATAGTTTAGCAGCTCTTTTTGTAATATGTTCTATATTATGAAGTCTTTCAAAAAGCTATGTCAAAGCGTAGATTTTTATGTGTTTGTTAAAAATTACTGTTCTTAATGGTAATAGGGCTTATTATCCTTTTTGAGAAAGTAAAACTGTGGTACTTCTTCATTCATCAAATGCAACGTACAAAGGAAATAAATAGGCAATAAACGAGGTGGGAGTTACAAAATAGGATCCACTAATCCCACTTCTCTCTTCACTTAATGCCCCTTACGTAACTCCTACACCCACGTAAAACTCTAAGACTCAGTCTAATACTAACGGTTACTATAACTTAAATAAATAAAACATGTTTAGATTAAATACATAAATGCAACATGTCCCCCCCTAATCTCAACATGTTTTTCAAACCTCGACTTCAGCTTCCCGAGCTCGCAGTAAGATCCTCAACCCCTATTGCCTTCCTCATTTCTTCAAATTTAACCTTCCCCAATGCCTTAGTTAAGATGTCTGCCCTCTGTTCTTGAGTCACCACGTGCTTAATGATCAACTCACCCCTTTCAATACACTCTCGAATAAAATGAAACCGTACGTCGATATGTTTGCTCCTCCCGTGTAGTACCGGATTCTTCATTAACTCGATGGCTGACCTGTTATCTATGTGGAGTATCACTGGTCCAACCGATTGTCCCGAGATTTCCTTTAGTAGTCCACGAAGCCATATGCTCTGACAAGCTGCTGTCGTGGTGGCCATGTACTCCGCCTCGCACGAAGATAGAGCAACCACTTTCTGTTTATGCGATGTCCAAGATATTAAGCTCCTGTTAAGGTAGAAACACATGCCCCCAGTAGTTCTCCTGTCGATAACATCTCCAGCAAGATCACTATCTGTAAACCCATACAACATCCTACTACTCTTCTCGTTTGCATAAACCAGCCCATACTCAATTGTCCCTCGAATGTACCTCAAGATATGTTTCACAGCTTGTTGGTGCTTCACTGTGGGTTTCTCCATGAATCTTCTCACCACTCCCACATCGTATGAAATATTTGGACGAGTGTGAGTTAGATATCGCAGACTTCCAACGATACATCTGTACTCAGTGGCATCAACAATTACTCCTTCTTCATCTCTGTCCAACTGTAACTTATGCTCCATAGGAAATTTGGGCGCGTTACAATTCATCATTCCAGATTTTTCCAGTAACTTCTTGGCATATGATGACTGCTTCAGTGTAGTACGCATCTCTCCTTGGTTTACTTCTATTCCAAGATAAAACGACAATAAACCCAGATCACTCATCTCAAACCGTTTGTTCATTTGCTGCTTGAATGCTTCGATTTCCTGCTTGTCTGAACCTGTCACCAATAAATCGTCAACATACACACCCACTATGAGTATACTCCCTTCTTTGTACTTCATGTACACCGCTTGCTCGTGTAAGCATCTGTCAATTCCCAACTCTTTCAAGCATCTGTCTAGCTTCGCATTCCACGCTCTAGGAGCTTGACGCAGCCCGTACAAAGCCTTCACCAGTCTATACACCATCTGTTCCTGTCCTTTCTTGACGAACCCCTCAGGTTGGATGACATAAACTTCTTCAATGAGCTCTCCGTTTAAAAACGCTGATTTTACATCAAGATGATAAACTTCCCAACCTTCTTTCGCTGAAAGTGCTAGCAAGAGTCGAACCGTGTCAAGTCGTGCAACGGGAGCGAAAACTTCATCATAATCTATTCCTTTCCTTTGAACGTATCCCTTTGCGACGAGCCGTGCCTTATGTTTCACCACATTTCCATCTGGGTCCTTTTTTAACTTATATACCCACTTCAAACCTATTGGTTTATGCCCAGGTGGTAAACTTGTGAGTACCCAGGTTTCGTTCTTCTCTATTGTCTCGAACTCCGTCTTCATAGCATCTTGCCAATCCTTCTCTTTTATGGCTTCGAAATATGACGTTGGTTCCTCAGCCTTTAATAACATCAGCTCATCAATCAGCTCAATGACCTCAGTGTCATTATAAATATCTGCCAAAGGCCTGAACCTCTTAGGTTCACTGCTCGTGGTAGATGATGTTCCAACAGTTTCAGCTGTTTTGGTCGTCGTAGTCTGTTGTGACGATGCCGATGACTGTGAAGTCATGGATTGCAGAGGAGTTGTGGGTTCATAATCTGCATCCACACTATCCCCAATTTCCGTGTTCTCGGTTACCTCAACATAGCTCCCAGGGAAAGTTACTTCACCACCTGTTTCTTGTTCCCATGACCAGAAGGCTTCCTCTTGAAATACCACGTCCCTACTGACGTGTACAGTCCCTGTTTGTGGGTCAAATAAGCGACTCCCTTTTGTTCCCGGCTCCTTACCGAGATACACCACCCTCTTACTACGATCATCCAGTTTCTTGACATGTATCGAAGGTATCTTCATAAATGCAATACACCCAAACACTCTTAAGTGTGTCAGGTCCGGCTTAGTCCCACTCCATGCTTCATATGGTGTTCTTCCGTTTAAACTTCGAGTTGGTAGTCGATTGAGAACATAGATCGAATGACGCACCGCTTCACCCCAGAGATACGCAGGTAGGTTTGCTCCCCTTAGAAAACTTCTTGCCATAGCAGCCACAGTCCTATTCCTTCGTTCCACCACCCCGTTTTGCTGCGGAGTGTATGGTGCTGTGTAATGCCTCAAAATACCAGCCTTCTCACAATACAAGGTGAATTCCTTGGAAGAAAATTCACCGCCTCTATCTGTCCTCAAGATCTTTATGTTTTTCTCGCTCCCCTTTTCAACTAAAGCTTTAAAATTTTTAAACATCTCGAAAGCATTACTTTTCTCCATTAACATGTAGACCCACATTTTCTTACTGAAATCATCAACAAATAGAAGGAAATAACGATTACCTCCAGTTGTCGTTGGTGTGATAGGGCCACAAATATCATCATGAATTATCTCGAGTGCTTTCCTCGACACAGAGCTAGTTTGATGTGGGAAGGATTTTCTGGATTGCTTCGTCATTAAACAACCTTCGCACCTTTTAAGTGGTTGAGTCATGCTTGGAATCCCGTATGCCATCTTCTCTCGCGACATTAATTCCAAAGCTTGGAAATTTACGTGCCCAAGACGAGCATGCCACAACCAAGTATCTTCTTCGGCCTTGTTAAACAAACATGTTGCTCTACTTTCTTCAAGACTGATCTTATATAGTCGATTCTCTGTCCTTTTCACCTTCATCAATAGTCTTCCACTCGCCTCGTGAATCCACAAATAATCCCCATCAAGTACGACTTTATTCCCTGCCTCAGAAAGTTGTCCCAAGCTTATAATATTATTACAGAGATTTGGGATATAGTATACCTCTTCAAGCATCCTTTCTTCACCATTCTTGCACTGGAACGCCACTGTTCCCTTTCCCTTGATACACACGGTCGATCCATCGCAAAACTTCACTTTCCCGGAGACACGCTCATCCAAGCTTTTGAATTTTCCACGCTGCCCAGTCATGTGATTGCTGGTGCCGTTATCCAAGTACCACACCTGTGACTCCTTTTGTTCACCTGCGTTTGTTCGTAGCTTTGGAACCACTCCATCCTCCTTCAGAAGCATAGATTCGATATCCATTTGTCCGACCTCAACAACCAACAAGGCTGGCTCATCTTCTTGAATTTTCGAGAGATTTGCTTCTCTCGTCATGTCTTTCTCCTTCCTTGGTTTACGACAGTCCGCAGCAAAGTGTCCCAGTGCTTGACAGTTAAAGCACCTCACTCTACTTCTGTCTCGTACTCCACGAGTACTTCCTCCACTTCGAGTCCCTTCTCTATTGGTTTTCCTTAACCATTCTTCTCGAGTCAACAAAAGCTGCCCCTCGCCGCTTTCTTTCTTCCTCCACTCATCTTCTGTCAGCAGCAATTGTCCCTAGTGTTTCTCCGTTGTCCCTCGCAATCTTTCCTCGTGGGCTTTCAAAGAACCAACGACTTCTTCTACCGACATCTCTTCCAGATCTCCGAATTTCTCAATAGCAGATGCAATTTGTAAGAATTTTGTGGGAACCGCTCTGAGAAGTTTCTTAACCACATATGTCTCTTCCACTTTCTCTCCCAACACGCGAATATTGGTAACCAGGCTGTTCAGCTTCAGATAGAATTCGTCTAATGGCTCATCGTCTTTCATGCTTAGAGCTTCGAATTCGCTCTTGAGGGTCTGGGCTCTAGCTACTTTTACCTTGTCTGCTCCCAGGTACATGGTTTTGACAGCCTTCCACGCATCCTTGGCCGTCTTCGTTTCTACAAGTGACATCAGGACATCTTCTGGAACTCCCTGGTAAATAACAGCGAGTGCCTTTTTGTCGACCTTGTCTTCCACAGGAGCTTTAGGGTCCTTGGGTTCGATTGCCTCCCACACTCCGTGGGATTGCATGAATACCGTCATTTTGAGAGCCCATGGAGTGTAGTTGGTTTTGCTCAACATCGGGTAGCTGAGACCAAATGAGGTTTTGCTTGTCGTCTCCATCTGAAGTTATGAACACCTCCTGAAGCTCTGATACCAAGTATTATCCTTTTTGAGAAAGTAAAACTGTGGTACTTCTTCATTCATCAAATGCAACGTACAAAGGAAATAAATAGGCAATAAACGAGGTGGGAGTTACAAAATAGGATCCACTAATCCCACTTCTCTCTTCACTTAATGCCTGTTACGTAACTCCTACACCCACGTAAAACTCTAAGACTCAGTCTAATACTAACGGTTACTATAACTTAAATAAATAAAACATGTTTAGATTAAATATATAAAATGCAACAGGGCTTCTGGAGTAAGTGACCATGCACTACTAAGTGCATACCGATATCTTAGTCAATAGTGCAGCAGTGGGTGCTCTAAAATCATGAAGTCTTTCGAAAAGCTATGTTATAGTAGCATAATTTTTCTCTTGTGTTAAAGATATAGTTCTTAATGGTAATAGGGGATTATGCATGAAGTGAGTAATTACTACTAAGTGCATACTAATACTTTCTTCAATAGTGTAGCAGTGCGTCCTTTAAAAATTACGGTTTACTAAAACAGGAGAAAGAATAATCAATCTTTTGTAAATATTGGCACATAGTTTGCTAGTTCTAAGTTGTAAAATTGTGAGAGTTAAAAACAAACTAGCTATGCCGTCTAAATATAGTCCATGTTGATTAAATTTCCCAGTTAAAAATTCTACGCATGTTCCTAGAACACTTTTCTTGTAGATCTCGGTAGATTACCGACCTTTGGCTAATATAGGTTAGGGCAAGGCTAAATTGAGACCCCATTTGGCTATAATGAGACCCCTTTATAATGAGACCTCATTTGGCCATAATGAGATCCGAAAAAGACACATTTACCCCTGATATAAAACCTTTATTTTCACCCCATTTTCTCTCTTTTCTCTCTTCTCTCTCTTCTCTCTCTACTCTCTCTCAAACTCACCAAAAATATCGAAATCAAAACAACAAGTTTTCTCAAATCCAACATCACAAACATCTTAAGGTACGAATCCTTTACATATCCATGTAATTTTTATGCATTTTAGTTTAGTATTTTTAGTGATTTTTAGAGTTTAGTGTTCTTGATAAAAAGTCGGATTTTCACGTATATTTAGTTGTTTTTTTTGAAAAACAACTTCAGATTCGTGTTAGTCGATTCAGTAGGATTGTTTTGGTACCATGCATGATGAATTTGGGTTGGGTTTTGGGGATTTGGGTTGGATTTTGGGAGTTAGGGTTGCAGAATCTGGAATTCGCGATTTGCGAATTGGTGAAATTGCAAACACCCAGTTCGCAATTTCACAGTTTGTAGATTTTTTGTTTATTTTTTTTCCTTTATGAAATAGTTTGTATCCCAAATTTATTAATAATTTATATGTGGTATTTCAGCATGCCTCGGAGACAGGAGACACCAGTTCGACATTCAGGAGGCTCGAGCGATGATGGAGAGCACTCTAAGCTTGTGTCACGGTCACGGTCCGTTAGGCGTAGGCCTTTCGCTTCCACTCCGGCCCCTGTTCTATCCCAGGGGTTTCGGACATTCGACCTGTTATTTCGGAGGGTGAACCCTCACGTGCCTGGTCTATATCCAGAGTATACAGAGCACGAGGCTTACCACGTCTTTGCTGAAGAGGTAAGTAATGACGTGTTTTAAGTACGTTTATATGTTCTTTTGTATTATTTCTAAGTTGTTTATGTCTTATGTAGGCTCGTCGGCACTCACGGACCTACTCTATGTACGGTACCCACCGTGCATGGGGTCTTGTTGGGAAGCACAGGGTAAGAGAGCAGGTTATGATGACTTATTTCGGCCCACTGGTAGATGCGTTGGAGCGTTGGAGTACCAACATTCATCTTGTAGATGCTTTCCTGGAGAGGTGGCATTCGGAGACGAACACCTTTCACTTTAGCTTCGGTGAGATGACGGTTACGCTAGACGACGTCCACGTCATCACTGGTCTCCCGGTCACAGGTGATGATTTCGTAGTTCAGTCTTTTCCTAGTAATGGACAGCGTGAAGCTTGGTATTCTAGTGCATTAGGGATAGATGTGGATGAGCTTAAGTATGAGTTAGGGCGTAACAGGGGGGTAATGGTAGATCTGTTCGTTTACAGTTTTTACGCGAGCAGTACATGGTACGTAGATATAAAGATGAAAACATGTCTGATGATGATGTAAAGTGTGCCACTAGGGGTTATCTGCTGCATATGTTGGGTTGTTGTGTTCTAGTGAACAAGACGGGGAATAGTATATCTTTAGATTACCTCCAGTTTGTAGAGCATTATACCTCCTCCGTTGGATATAACTGGGGACAGCATATACTAGCTCAGCTGTACCACCACCTAGGAAAGTCGTCGCTGCACACGACTTTAGGGATTGCGGGTTGTATTGCCTTGTTGGAGACGTGGATATACGATCACTTCTCCACCTGTTTGCCTACGATTAACACGAACTACGACTGTTCTATGCCGACCATGTGCCGATATGTACCGACGCCGTTTCGTGCGGATGATGAGACTCGGATTAACATCCGACATGGACTGATTTCGTTGACGGGGAACCATGTGAGTTACAATGATTTGTTATATTTGTTTCCATAGCGTTAATTTATTATTACTTACATTTTTTGAAGATTATTAACTAACATATGACACAGGTTTGGTTCAGGCCTTACGAGACGCATCGTGCTCATTTCCCTTTTCAGGATGTGGCTTGGATTGACCACACGCTGAGGGCGTTCGACGTAGTTGAGGCGTACTATCCGCTTCGGGTGGCTCGACAGCTAGGGCACGTTTAAAACATACCACCGGCGCTGCGGACTGTTTTACCCGTACATAGGCGAAAGCGTATGAACACGCGCTACTTGTGGGATGAGGCCACGTGGATATCATGGGGGTGACACGTTGTTGACCCGAGGATTCGCGGTGACAGCTACACTATAGGCCGTCCTGGCACAACCACGACGTACGATGTATGGATCAGTGACCACCTATGGTACGTTCTGATTGATCCTAGTATTCTTGGTCCATCTGCTTTACACGTTCCAGAGCCCCCTAGTGCGATGACATATCAGGCACGACTGTATCAGCTTTCCGATCGTGTGACTGATGTTGATTCTAGAGCGGAGTCGATGAGTGTGGAGGACTTGCGTCGGGAGATACACGAGTGTCACCTTTTAGGGGTCCAGTACCGCCAGTTCGATTGAGTTTGAGTGCATTTGTATTATATGACTAGCAGGCCTGTTGTTTGATACTACATTATTTTTTTGCTTTGCTTTAGTTGTTGCTTTGGTTGACATGGTTGTATGGAATTGATTTTGGTTCTTTATTTGTCGCTTTTGTTCGGATAAGTTGATACTACCTTATTTTTCTACTTTAGTTTTGCTTAAGTTGTTCCTTTCGCTTATATGATGTGTATCTTAAAAACAACAACACTTAAACAATAACACCTAGATTTCTCGCATAATTAGAAATACATAAGGAAATTACACACATGAATCAAAAGCATTACGTGATTAAAAATACATAAGCAACTAAATTAAAGCAAACGGTAGATAAACTAACCCTCAGTCAGCATTGCACACTTAGTTCTACGGAGTCGGATAGTTCATTCCATACCCATCTGAATCACTATTTCCTTCGGGAGTTGAACACGTTTCAACGGCGCTCGCTATTGCGTCTGCTATTTGTTGCTCTTCCGACTGTGTCGCATACGACACCATCTCCGGCGTGATTGTACTTTGCGATCCCATGTCGAATTCCTTTCAGAGGTTGGTTTGGACTTCCCAAGGAAGTGACTCGATTTGTAAAGTCACTGTTTTAAGGTAAGCTAACGTTTCAGACAATTCTTCGCGTGTGCGTGGTCGAGGCATCATACATCCTGGGCAGGAAGCCTCCCTACCGTGGTTGAAGAACATTCTGCACAAGACCGCATCGATGAAGCCAGGAACCTCCTCTTCCATTGCACCTCTCACGATGTCAAATGCGTTTCGGAGGCTTGCATCTTCGTATACGTTCCAGGCCGAATCACACATTGTTATACCTTAAATGTTTAGTTTCTTAGTCTGATGATAGTATTTATAAACTCGAACTGGGTGGTTCAGCTCAAAATTTGTTAGCGGGAAAGGTTGTCTTTGTTCCCGCTTAAATATCTTTTTAGCGGGAAACCTTCACTTCATTCCCTCCATATGTTTCCATACAATATTATAATATTTTGATGAACTACTGTTTGTTTAGATTTTTGTATGTAGTCTTGTTATCCTGCAACCAATAAGTTTTTTTTATCTATTCTCAAACATGAACAACTCTTTAAATGTAATCACATTGTAGTCCATCATCATAGATTAGCTTTTTATTTAATTTGTTTTCATATACTATTTTAAAACAAAAACGTCTTAGGTTAATATTATATCCTGCAACCAATAAATTAAGTTGAATCTACTTCCTTTTACTTAGGAGTACCATTTAACTCTGACCACCACAAACACCCAAAAAATCAAATCAGAAGAACATTTTTTGCAATTCGTTTATTGGATATTATTTGTTGTTCCTAAAATTACGTCTTTATGTACCACTTTTATGGTTAAGAAAACGTTATCCAAGTTGACCAATCGATAAACAACACATGTAAGAAAAGGATACCGCAATCCAAACGGACGAATGAGTATGCGACACCTAATATTTAAAAAAGTACAATAACTTTGCAGTGCAATAATAGTAGGGGTCTCATTATAACAAAAATTCCATCACCAGGTTTTCCGCTATAACGAGACACCTTAAAAAGTTGCCGCCAAAAATATCTGCTTTTAATGTAGTTCCCGCCCAAACAACCACGACCCTATAAATAGACGCGAAGCACTATTCGAACAGTAATAATTTAACCAATGGAGTTTACCCCTAATGAAGATTACATTTGCTCGAGGCAGTGAAACTCGCCCACCGAGAATTGGGAGAAGATAAAAGCGAAGCGTTTTTCGAGCTGGTCTTGTGTAATATGTACTACAACTACGGGCGTTTAGGAACTGAAGGTATTGTCGTGCGTAACTGTGACCAAATCAAGGAGAGGTACATTTTTTGCAAACCAATGGATCGTTTGTTGTTTCTACCTTTTAAAATTAAGCAAGAAGCAGCTACCGTCTGGAACATGACCGTGGTAGACTACATCACGAAGGATATGGTAGCGTATCTTGAGAATAGGATTACTGAGAGGGAAGAGGGGATTGAGTCTGACGACAACTTGGCATACGACTTCGACGATTGAGCATTGTGATATGTTTTTAATAGTTTCCATCTGGTAGTGTCTGTATTGTCTGTTTGTTTTACTTAATGCTATAACTTGTTAAAGTTTTCATTACCTTATTTTGTAGACATTATTTGGTACCCACTACTTCAAACAACAACTAATAAAAAAGTCACACCTTAATAATAACAACCAGTAATACGAAAATAATAACTTGAAACAACAACTGATAAGAAAATTGACAACTTCAAACAACAAACAGTAATACGGAAATCACAACTTCAAACAACAACTGATAAGAAAATTGACAACTTCAAACAACTACCAGTAATACGTAACACTGCATAAGTGGAAGGCTTAGTCGTAGTCGTGTCTAAGTTTGTATTCCACATCATCCACTTCACCCCTTGCAATTATTTTGTCCTCTAGAAATGCTACCATATCCCTTGTGATGTAGTCTATCAAGGTTAGGTTCCAAACGGAGGCTGCTTCTCGCTTAATAAGCGATGGCAAGAAACACATATGCTGTATTGGCTTGCAAAAATTATATCTGATTTTGATCTGCTCACGAGTACGTATAACGACACCTCTTGTACCGAAACGACCGTAGTTCATATACATCGTACATAGGACACGCTCGAAAAACTGATCGTTTGTATCTTCCCTCAGTATCTCGCGTGCAATCTTCACAGCTCGAAGCATGTGGTAATCTTCGTCCGCCGTAAACTCCATATGTAAACGTTAACGAGTTTTAAATTTTCGTTCGTGCGGTAGGTTGCAAACGTGTCGTATTATGTTAGATTTTATGTCCCATTTTATAGGAGCCGAGTCAATTTTGGTGGGCGTTTAGTATTTGGATGAGGTCTCATTATAGCTCAATTCATACTATTTCGAATGCAATGTTGTTTTTCACTATAATGAGACCCTGATTTAAACAACGTGGGTTGTAATAATTATCTTCCATATGTGTTAATTTTTGTATATATTATGTGTCACCACATTATTCGCCCATCCAGATTACGTTATCCTTACATGTCTGACAACGCTATCCTACTTTTAAGTAGTTTTTAGTCGGTTCATATATCTTATCTTATACTTCAAATCACAATTAATATTAAAGGTTTAAAAAAAATTCAGATTAGAAAGAAAAATCAGTTTTGGAGTCGGGAAGGTCACAAAATGTGACCATTTTAGGCTACTTTGATGTCGTTTTTTTTACTTTTTTGAGTTTTTTTTTCACAAAATTCAAATCATTAGGGCCACTTGACTAATGTTTGATGTTGGAAAAAAGAAAAATCAGTTTTGGAGTCGGGAAGGTCACAAAATGTGACCATTTTAGGCTACTCTGATGTCGTTTTTTTTACTTTTTGAGTTTTTTTTTCCCACAAAATTCAAATCATTAGGACCACTTGACTAATGTTTGATGTTGGTAAAACGAAAAATCAGATTTTGGAGTCGGGAAGGTCACAAAATGTGACCATTTTAGGCTAATTTGATGTCGTTTTTTTTACTTTTTTGAGTTTTTTTTTCACAAAATTCAAATCATTAGGACCACTTGACTAATGTTTGATGTTGGTAAAACGAAAAATCAGTTTTGGAGTCGGGAAGGTCACAAAATGTGACCATTTTAGGCTACTTTGATGTCATTTTTTTTACTTTTTTGAGTTTTTTTTTCACAAAATTCAAATCATTAGGGCCACTTGACTAATGTTTGATGTTGGTAAAAAGAAAAATCAGTTTTGGAGTCGAGAAGATCACAAAATGTTGAAAAAACAAAATTTCCAGAGGGCATTGCGAACACAGGTACTTGTAAAACGCCGGATTCGCGAATGCAGGCCCATGTAATTGGACAAAATTGCGAACACCCACTTCGCGATTTTGCCAAATCATAGTGGTGGGAGTTCGCAATTTGGGCAAAATCACGCGTTCACAGTTCGAAAATCCGCCACTGGGCCGAATTTTTAAATTTTTTCACACTTTTTTGGATAAAATTGTATTTTTTGGGGAACTAGCAATTTAATTGTTTTGTGCAAGTTGTTTTTACAATAATTATATGTAATGGAATTTTAAAAATAAATAAAACGTGGGAGTATCGATTACAAAAATATTCGTAGACACAATGGAGCTCGGTTAAACACGTAATGCATAATCAAATTATTAGTCTTCATTCAAATTGAAGACACGTGGTGGCTCTTCGTGTGTGGTCGATGGTTGCGCGGGCTTGATTTGGTTATGTTTGTTCAATCTCTTGTCGAGCGGTATTGCCCAACCGGTCACTTCATGATCCGTACGAAACGGAAACCAAGTAGGATATATATCCGGAAGTGGTCCATCCAACACAACCTACACAAATAAAAGGTAGATAAATATTTGGTCACGAAAATAATATATAACATTGAAAAGAGCATTAGTAAACTTACTTTGACGAAATGGTTACCATGAACGAAACCTATACCAATTTCGAGGTTAGGACATGATCGTGGAGGCACACCACGTAGAGGTAGATAAGTGTACGATTGGTGGAGTGAAATGTGGTATACGATACATTGGTATCTAGTGGCTATCACTAACCCTAAATCGGGTAACGTCATCAAATGCCTAGTACCGGCACCATACAATTCGAAAACGTTCAACCTTCTCACAAGGTTATCTACACCTTGTGAACCATCAAACACTCTCTCCCATAGCTCATGTTCGTTTTGCAATTCGCCGATCAAATCCCGTCTAACTTGGTCCCATGAATCGGATTTACCGTATACCGTCAAAGCAACGACTCGGAATCCGTAATTACCGTAGGGAGAGACGTCTTCGACACTAGAAATGTATTCATGCAAATAGCTAGGAAACCAACTCTCGTACCCACTAAAATCTTTGCCCTTTGATGATTTTTTCGGTCGAGGCACTTTATCTTTCTTCGGTTGAGCCTTGGTTTTCGCTTATTCTTTCGTCTTGTTTTTTGGCGGTAGAAATGTTCTATTACCTATCGAGGCGGCCGTGCTACCTATCGTGCCGGGAGTGCTAGCGCCTAGACTTCCATCGTATTCCCACTCGCTAGGGTCCCGTTGAGTTGATTTGTCCCGGCCGGCTTTTTTACTACCCTTAGTAACAATCGGCTCCTTAGGTTCCAAAACATGACTTCTAGCGGGATCTAGGATTTGCATCATCCTATTTATAATGTTGTCTTGGATGTGTTTCTTGTAACCACGGATGGTGCTACCTATTAAGGAGATTTTTCAAGTGACCTCGTCTTCGGTATCAAACTCCTCATTAGGTTTGATCCTTAACGTACTCCAATAGACATCACACTCATCTTTTCTAACCGCCCTTCCTTCTTTATAAATCAAAGCTAATTCGCATGCACATGGTAAATTATGAATTGTCCTAATAACACACCCACACACTCCGGGTGTGAACCATATTTTCAAGGCCGTTGCGAGATTTGTCTCTATTAATTCTATGGCTTGAGATGAAAGCTCACCTTTGACATCCTTGTAGATGGTTTTGTTAGGCCCCCTAGTTGAGTTTCTTGGACGATACCTACTACGCTCGAA
Organism: Limnanthes douglasii subsp. nivea; assembly: GCA_036936605.1. Taxonomy (NCBI): domain Eukaryota; kingdom Viridiplantae; phylum Streptophyta; class Magnoliopsida; order Brassicales; family Limnanthaceae; genus Limnanthes; species Limnanthes douglasii. The sequence continues at coordinate 290,022,420 of JAUPFV010000005.1, forward strand.
TGACTCGAAAATGTTAGAGTGTTGAGCGGATAGGTGCGCATGAACATGTTTCCAAAATTGTTCGAACGTGCATAGACTACTACCAATTGCCCGCTTGAGGCTAGAGTGAGCACTCTCCGCCCTATAACATGAGATAAAATACATTAGATTTCTAACACTTTATATTAAAAAAAATGGGTGGAGATGGAAATATAACTCACCGGTTGCTAGTTTGGTTTCCAAAATGTTTAAACTTGTTCGTGTGAATATTGAGGAATTTGTGTTCATATTCGTCAATCCATTGCTTCATAACGTAGTCGATAGCCAATAGACAAAATGCGAACGTGTGGTGCATATCGGCAAGGTTTTTGTTATAGTCTTCGAGCGTGGCCGAATAGGCTATCCTTTGGTAATATTCCCCGAACTCTTCGGCCATTTCCACATTCGGTAAAACTTTTCTAGCGTAAGAGGTGACGTTCTTACCAATATGCCAAGTGCATAGCATATGAGTTGCGTCCGGAAATATATCGTCGATAGCATTCATTAAAGCCAACTCCCTATCGGTGACAATAATGTTAGGTAATGGGCACTTGTTGTTCGTCAACACCATCTTTAGAACACTCAACCCCCAAATGTAGTTCTCTTGTTTCTCGGAACTCAAAAAAACAAAAGCAACACAAAATGTCTTCTTCGTCGAAGTTTGGCCCACTATTTCAAGTAAAGGCATCTTATACCTTGTAGTCTTGTACGTGCTATCCATTATAAGAACTTGAGGAAAAGTGCGCATGAAATCAATGCTTTTAGGGTGTGCAAAAAACAGCTCGCGGATCTCGTCCGTTGCTTCACAACTTCGCTCCCAAACATAATACTCGTGTTCTTTTAACTTAGCAAACAAGTATTGCATTTGGGTCTTGCCCGCTTTATCAACCAAATCATGTTTTTGCCGCATGTTGTATATTGTGCGCATGCTTGATACATTTTGCGGGTCTTTGATCTTCAACCCGCGATATATCTCTCTCGGTCGAGAACCGACTTCCGTTTGACTACGAACGAACAATTGTTCTTCGACTTTTAGTCTAGCGGCCCGAGAGTGACCATCCAAGTGCAAAAATGGATCGTGGTTATGGATGATGTGAAGACACCCGCTGAAGTATATGCTGCTTTGAAAGATGAGGGTTATAATATAACATATAGGAGAATACCATTAACGAGAGAAAGGGAGCCATTGGCCTCTGATGTTGATGCTATCCAGTACTGCCAAGATGAGTGAGTATTAGTACTTGTTGCTTGTTCTTATCTGCAACTAGGTTCTATAACTTGTTAGTTTAGCCAAGGTTTAAATTGTTAGTTTAGCATCAAACTATAAGTTTACTTGGCTATTGTTGCAGTAAGTGAATCATTTTTTTTTGTTGTGATTCTGAATCATTTTACGTCTAAATTATACTATTAGGAATCAAGATAGCTTGTGTAATTAAGCTCTTAGAAGTTGGATAGCTTATTTTTTATTCTACAATGTCCTTTAATAACAGTTAGGACGTAAATAATTGCGGTAGGTGATGCTGGGAAAAATAAAGATTCGTTTTAGCTTCAATCAATATATTTAAAATTGTTTAAGCATGAATTATAATCTCTTTTCTGAAACCCCCGATTAATGTACATTTAATATTGTATGTGTATAGTTCTGCAGGGCGTTATCTCTTTGTCACACATACTGGTTTTGGAGGAGTTGCATATGCGATGGCAATTATTTGTCTTCGTCTTAAAGCTGAGGGAAAATTTGCATCAGAGACTCCACAATCATCAGTGGATGATAATCTATATTCTGCACCTGAAAAGGAGGTACCTTCTCGCGTTTCTCATGAAGAAGTGCTTAGGATGGGTGATTACCGCGACATCCTAAGTCTTACAAGAGTTCTCGTGCACGGTCCACGGTGCAAAGCAGAAGTTGATGCTGTTATTGAATGGTATGTTTTACATTTCTCTGTACCCGTGCACAGAGCATAGACTATATCGTGAAACGGGAAGTATGACGAGTGTTTTCTATCATAATGCTGCTGATATGTTCTTTTCTTATAAAAGGTGTGCTGGTGCTGGGAATTTTGCACTTTTGATCATCCACTTGAGTAAAAAAATTATGTGTGGAGAAGAGAAGGTTGTGTTACTCCTTATGATAACAGCATTCTTGCCACTAGTAAGTAAACCCATCTTTTTGCCAACGCAGTTGATTCTGGACCTTTTGTTAAAGAGAGAGCCGTAATTTGCCCAAATGATTTGACTGCTCAAGTTGTCTCTAAGATAGTTTCTCTGTGAAAAAGGAATATTTATTTCACACGAATTGTGCTTGTCTGATTTGCCTAATTTCTGAAAATCGACATATGTATTAATTATCCCATGAATTAGTCTTTGTCAATCTTTTTTTTTTTTTTTCTTTTTTTTCTGGAGGGAACCGCAGCCGCTACTCAGAGTGCAATGAGTGCGCACAGGGTAAACCCTCAGTCTGACGCGATAGCCTGCAAACCAACGTCAGAAGGTAAACCACACAAGGTGACAGGCTCAGCCGAGAAAGCGTATGTAGAAGGACTCGAACTCATGACCTTTTGGTTATAAGAATGCCTTACTCAACCAACTCGGCTACCCCCTTTGGGGCAGTCTTTGTCGATCTTGGTTCTACTTTCCAGTGTCCGAAATTCGAAACTCTTGAGGCTAATTAATATATTAGAGCAAGTGAATTTTTATATCAATACTCAATTCATAAACTGTTGGCATAAATTTAATAATGTGTAACAAAAATTCTGTTAATGATAAGTAGCTCTCTTTCACTTGTCTGCAGGCGATACTTCTTCCTTCTCACATTCAGGTCCTATCTCTTCTCTACTTCCTCAGCAAAAACAAAGTTTGTTCGGTGGATTGATGCAAGACCAGAACTGGGACACCTTTGTAATAACCTTAGGATTGACAAGTGAGTTTGAGGACATAGCAATTTGTTTCAAATGTATCTTTTGTACAGTTGTCCTATACAGGTGCAGTCTGGAAGAATGTATATCAACAGATGAGAACAATAAGGTCCAGTGAGTGTTTAGAAGGTTGAGATTTTAAGATCGGGTTTCCGCAAGTAATTAGCGGGAAGTTAGTGAAACCCACATAGCATGTTAGTATAGTAGAGTCTTGGTTATAAACTTTGATTGTTGATGGTTTTATATTACTGAGCTACTGATTCAGACTCAAAAATGAACTCATTATGTCGGTTTCAATTTGTACTGTTACTCACCTGTACTGATAAGTTTGTTGGGTGAAGATTTAAATTTAAAATGATTGGTTTGAATTAAACGTTGTTTACCAACTAAAATATTACATCCAACCAAGTGTATTTATAACTGGTCTAATGTTGTTATGTTTAAATTTTTAAGGATTCAATACAACTTTAAAAATTTAGGGATTGAATTTTGTTCAATTTAGGGAGAATAAAATATAATTTCAAAATTCAATGGACTAAATTATAATTTCCAGACTTTAAAAGCTATAATGATACTTAAGAGATCACAATGCAATATACTTCAAATGCTGTAATCCAATTTTTGAAACTTTAAGGATTAAATTATAATGTTTGAATTGAATTGTTAGATACGTGGTTTAATTTATTTATTTTTTCTGTTAAAGTTTAGGATTTAAAATACAAAATTTAAATGATTAAAATATAATTTTTTAAAATTTAAATGGAGAAAAACGATATCTATAAAAATATTAGGGTTTATATAATAATTTATGAACGTTTATGTTATAAACTATAGCTTCTGAAATTTAGAAATAGTATAACAAATATTATAAAATTTTAAATTATATAATTTTATTTTATTTTATTTATGTATAAACCCAAAAACAATATTATAATCTAAATTATTAAACAATTTTATAAAATAATATCAATATTACCTCCGAAATTACAGGAACCAAACATATCTATATAGATTTTGAGTTTAACTTTTTATAGGACTGTTGTTGTTTGTTGTTACTTAGCTCAGTCCAAAATCTTCTAATGCACACGTTCTATTTCCTTTACAATGTATAGTTATATGCCAATGCTCTAGTCAAACTAGTTATATTTAAAATATAATTAATAGGTTCTAGATTTAATTACCAAACTTTTATAATCTATAATTTTATTAAATGTAATAAAGTTTTGAAATTTTAATTAATTTTAAATGGATTTGTATGTTAGTTAGCATAATATAACATTATTTAAATGTTAGAGTGTTGAGCGGTTAGCAATGCATGAACATTTTTCTAAAATTGCTCGAACGTTCTCGCTTGAGGCTAGAGTGAACACTCTCCACCCTATAACGTGAGATAAAATAAATTAGATTTCTAACACTTGATATTAAAAAATATTATGTGGAGATGGAAATATAATTTTTTTAAAATATAATATAATTCGGTTACGTTTTTGTGTTTTAATAGAGATGATCTAGAAAATCAGCCGTATAATTACAATTATGTTAATACATTTACAGATTTCAAAAGCTCATATTTTTATAAGCTCATATTTTTATTTAAAAAATATATTATATATATTTTTTCATTGTTGTTCATCCATTAGTTTTGAATATATTTTGTTTGATAATCAGTTATGAAATATTTTTATAAATATTAGATTTTTTTACTTAAAATAACTAATACTAATAAAATATACATTCTATAAAATTAGCTGTATTATTTAATTTTTTATATACATATATAAATTTAAAAATATATATCACTTCCAAAAATATAATATACTAGATATTTTATTTTGGATACTCTTTACTATAATTACCTGCTTAAACACGGTTTGAATGAATCCGTATCATTAATATTAATTAATAATAATATTGAAATAATTATTTTTTAAAAAGTTTTAAATATCGATGTTTAACGGTTTGATTTGATAAAACAGGAAAAGAAAAGACCTAATCACCTTTTTAAACTCTATCTGACCCAGATTTTCCAAGTTATATCTATACCAAACTTTATTGTATTTGATAAAACAGACGAGATTTTCCAGATTTTCCAAGTTATATCTATACAAAACTTTATTGTATTTGATAAAACAGACGAGATTTTCCAGATTTTCATTGTATTTGATAAAACAGACAGACGAGATTTTCTAGATTTTCCAAATTATATTTATACAAAACTTTATTGTATTTGATAAAACAGAGCGACCGATTTTAATTCCAGCTACAGTTTCTTTTTGTTTACAGTGATCAGTTGTCTGTTGTATAGAGTTTAAAAAGGTGATTAGTCTTTTCTTTTCCTGTTTTATCAAATCCGTTAAACATCGATATTTAAAACTTAGTCAAAAATAATTATTTCAATATTATTATTAATTAATATTAATGATCATTCAAACCGTGTTTAAACAGGTAATTATAGTAAAGAGTATCCAAAATAAAATATCTAGTATATTATATTTTTGGAAGTAATATATATTTTTAAATTTATATATGTATATAAAAAATTAAATAATACAGCTAATTTTATAGAATGTATATCCTATTTTATTAGTATTAGTTATTTTAAGTAAAAAAAATCTAATATTTATAAAAATATTTCATAACTGATTATCAAACAAAATATATTCAAAACTAATGGATGAACAACAAATTAATAATGTTCTATTTAGGATTATGGAAAAAAAAATATAATATATTTTTTAAATAAAAATATGAGCTTTTGAAAATTTAATTAATTTTAAATTGATTTGTATCTTAGTGAGCATAATATAACATTACTTGTTTTTTAAAAATATAATATAATTCGGTTACGTTTTTTTATAGAGATGATCTAGAAAACCAATCAATTTTATAATATTTGTTATACTATTTGTTATCCACCAATGCATAGACTTTTCATTAGTCATTTGGTGCAGTTCGTATACAAAACCACCCCAGCCGAAATTTCTATAACAAACCTTTCCCAAATCAACTTCCTCTTACAAACCCATTTACACCCATTTCATTCAGTAAACACACAAAATAGAAGAACTAGAAACGGAAAGAACAAAGCAATCACGTATCTTTAGATAGAAATTAAAGGAAATTCCACTCTCTCTCCAAAGAAAGAGAACACATACGCCAACACAATTGACCATACCTGAAATTTTGGGTCTGCTTCTAAGGATAATGGAAAATTTGCTTCTTACATTTATAACAAAAAGCTTTACCTTCTCCATTAGTGTAATGGTATGGGCGATTTTGATTTAAACAAAAAGACATGGATGAGCGATTTTGATTTTAAAAAAAAAGGCATGGATGAATTGAGACGATTTTGATTTAAACGAATTGAAACGATTTAGGGTTTTTGGTCCAGCAGTGTCTAACCTATACATAGGGAGATCTCACCAAGATTTCTCTTGGACATCTATAAACACTAATTAAAACAATAGAAAAAAAAAAGTAACAGCTAGAAAGAGAAAAGGGAATAAGAGAGGAATGGCAACACAGAAAAGTTAAATAAGCGTCATGTTAAAATTATGCCAAATTTTCATTTGCCGCTTGTTGACCAAATTTTGGTCCTAAAATATTTTTTCCCGCTCAAAAATTGAGAAATTTTAACTTAAATTTTTAAAACTCCCTCTTTTTTAACTCATACACCTGCTACTACTAAAACTATGATAATCTATAATATATCATATACTAGGTAACCCTAGTTAATTGATCTATTCAAAATTTGATAAAAATATATATTAATAAATAAATAAATAACAGTTATGATATAATTTAATTTGAAATTATATTAATTATAATTATTTACCAATGTTATTTAAAATTATTCATTCGGTTACCAAACAACTGTAAACCTAATAAATAATTTACTTTTTATTTTTGAATTAATTAATTTAAATTTTATACAAATGTTTTCAATTCTGAATTTAATATATTTTAGTTTACTTTATTACATTTTAAATCGATTTTACATTAATTTTAGTATCTAAACAATAACAATAAATTAAATAATATGTTACAATAATAGTTTTATAGATAATAAAAATATTAATAAAATTAATTTTTATTGTGCAAATAAGATAAATAAAATAGTCAATATTTAGGCATTGATTTCTAGTTGAAATTCAATACATAATTTATGGTCCACGTTTAACCCAAAATTCTGAATTCGTATTTAAAAAAATTCAAAATTTGCATTTAATCCATGAATTGCGATTCACGTTAACCTTGGAAGGGCTGAGCTATATCTCCATCACATTTTTTATTTCCTCCGTATTTCAATATAAAAAAAGACTTATCAATGGCTTTTACTATCTTACCTTCATTTTACGTTCTAATTTAGATATTGATGCCATTAACCATTACGAAACTTTTATATCAACAAACACGATTAAGCCAAATTAAATTCAACATATATGATTTAGATTCTAAAATTAAACCCTAAAAACAAAAACGAAAACTTCAAATTTCTTAAAGATTACTCATAGAAGAGGAAGACACCCAAACTAAAAATTTAACACTGGAGAACATCAATCAATCAACCAACAAGACAATTTAATCTAGTTTTGTTAGTTTTACATTCAATTTGAAAATCCTTATTAAAAAAAACATTTATTCGAAAATCCCGATTTATGCAGGTTTTATGGGCAAACAACTAATTCTGAGACGACATCTCGTAATCAAGTGCTTTATTCTATAAAAAACACTTGATTCTGAGACAACACCTCGGAATCATATGCGTTTTTTTTAATAAAAAACACTTGATTATGAGACAGCACCTCGAAATCAGGTGTTTTTTATGTAAAAAAACGCACCTAATTCTGAGATGTCGTCTCGGAATTAGGTGCAATTCGTCGTTTTAATAAATAATGGTGCATTTTTAAGTGTTGTTTTTTTAGAAATTGAACAATTTCTACCTTAGACGGATTCGAGAGACTGCCTTTGTTTTTAAAGATTATAAAAGAAATCGAGTATTAGTTCGTATTTAACACATGATTTAATATTTACATTAACCATTTATTTTAAGTTCGTATATAACATATAATTCACGATTTGCTTCAACCTCATATTTTCAGTTCGGTTTAAGACATGATTCTTGGTTTGAATTTAACACATGGTTATTAATTCGCATAAAACACATTATTCATAATTTTGCATTTAATCTAATGTTCTTAATTTGTGTTTAAAAATTTATTCACTGGTTTATCATATTATCCTCAATTCGTATTTAATTAATTATTCTTAATGCATATTTGATTTGCATTTAATTTACGTTCTCGGTTCGGATTTAACACACGATTTTAATTTTGTATTTAACCCTTAATTCTCACTACATATCTAACATCTGATTCATAATTCACGTTAAACTATTATTCATGACTCATATTATACCATTGATTCTCAATTCACATTTAACCAATTATTTGTGATTCGCTTTTAACCCTTGATTCTCACGTCATGTTTAACATGTAATTCTTAGTTCACATTTAACCCGTGATTCTCATTTTGGAATTAAATAACTTGACTCTCATTTCGAGTTTAACCATTAATTCTCAATTCAGATTTAAGAAATGATTTGTCGTATTTCACCAATAATTTTCAGTTTGCATTTAACATATGATTCACAATTTAGATGCAACAAATGACTTTCAAGTCATATTTGATTTATGATTATCAATTTCAATTTAACTCATAATTCTCAGTTCAAATTTAATACACAATTATCAATTAGCATTTAATCATTGATTCTCAGTTCGGATTTACAACTAATTCATGATTTGCATTTCACAAATGATACTTAGTTCAAATTTAACCATTGTTTCTTAGTTTGTAATTAACACATGACTCGTGATTCGTATTTAACCTATGATTTTAAATTTAGATATAACTTATAAACCGTGATTTGTATTTAACCCATGATTTATGATTCACACTAACCTTTGATTCTTAATCTAGATTTAATTTACGAATCAATATTTTCTTTTAACGTTTTATTATCAGTTTGGTTTGATACATAATTTTCAATTTGAATTTAACGCATGATTCTCAATTTAATTTAACATATGATTTACGGTTCACATTTAACACATGATTCATAATTCATATTTAACCCAGAATTCTTAGTTCAGATTTAACAAAAGGTTTACAGTTCACGTATAACCATGATTCATGACTCATAATTAACCATTGATTTTCAATTCGGATTTAACATTGTATTCGTGATTAGTGTTTAATCAAACATACTTTTTTTGGAAATGTTGCATGATTCTCATTTTAGATATAACACATGATTCTCAATTTGAATATAACTTATTATTCTAAGTTTGCATTTATTTTATGATTCTTAGTTCACATTTAAAAATTGATTCTCAGTACGGATTTAACACTATGTTTAATACACATTTAAACCATTATTCGCAATTTTTATTGTATCATTGGTTTTCAGTTCGCATTTAACCAACTGTCCGTAATTCACATTTAATCTTTAATTTTCAGTTCGAATTTAACACATGACTCTCAACTAATATTTAAACTTTGATTCTTAAATTAAAGTTTAATAAATAATTCATAATTTACATTTAATCAATGATTCTCACTTCACATTTTACCCATAATTATTATATTGAATTTAAATCATGATTCCTAATTAGAATTTCATATACAATAATCAATATGTATTTAACTTTTGATTCCCAATTGAGATGTGGTGAGAACATAAAATATTGACTAAGAATCTGCAGAGATTTTTAGATGGTGAATATATTATTTCTCCTCTTATTTTTTCATAGGTGTTATCAGTCTCCTTGACCTCTTTAAATAGGCCAAGTGAGTTAGTTACAAATTCGGTTACATAAAAGATTTATTTACATTTCAGCCCCTATTCTACCTATAAAGCTTTAATCTTATTCTTTATTAATAGAACTTATCATTCAAGTCCTTATTAATTACATTTAAGTCCCTTATGAATCTATTTCCTTATCAGTAGCCCCCTTAGTTCTTATAAAGATAATTTTATGAGAACTATTCAGTCTTCGAACATTACCCCAAGTGAATAAAGCTTCTTTCCTCTAGCCCCTTTATCATGACTGAGCCCAGTGACTTGCAACTTCACTTCGAATGTAAGAATGAGTGCAAATAAGCTCCCCGATCGCTTCGAATTTATCAACTAGAAATACAACTCTACTTTGACCTCGAATCGTCTGTCTTTAACACTTTTCAACTAACATACCCCTACTTGAAAAATTGATTGGACCCTTCTTGATAGGTCTATGACATGGCAAGTTTTTCTCCACGTTTTATATTCCACCCAATAAGAACAATTTACTCGTTTTGCCTCTTCAAATTCTCAACGTCGTCTTTTCCCAAGTATAAATACTTAGCTCCATCTTACTAAGGACTTTTTAGAAAAATCATCGTTCCTATGCTATCTTCATCTTGTTCTTCTTCAACCTCATTAGCTACCTTCACCAGAAACGTCGATTTCTTCAGTCACAAAAAACAATTCCCCAGATTAATGTCTATTGTATGAGAAGATATCCCAAATACAAAAGATCTAAACCCAAAAAACCAAGAAAACCAAAGAAATCTCTCTTCCCTGGTCGTGGTAATCAAGTTTTTGGTGCTTATGACTGGTTCTGTATTAGAGAAAGAGCTGAGGAATACAGAGCTGCTGGATTAATCCACAACGCTTCCCGCTTCTCCTCTACCACCTTCAAATACGGTAACTTTAATTCCAACATTGCTAATTCGTCTTCGCCCTAGCATCAAACCCAGGATCTAGCCAGCAATCTTCTCCTCCTCAAAATCGATCCACTTTTCCATCACTAAGACCACATCGAAAACCTAAGCCTGTCAATTCTGACATATCTCCAACTCCTAAAAAACTACAACTCAAATCATCTATCCTACAATCCGAAGCAGTTAAAGCTAAATTTCATAAAACATCAACCTTCCTAGCAATGGGTGACGATGCAGAAACCTCCTCTCCTCCCCCACAAGAAATGGTTGACGTTACTCAAGAAAATAGTCAACCAGTTCTTATGGAAAACGAAAAACAATCCCAAACTGAGACTCAAACTCGCAGTCTTCGCGATGAAGTTACTGATGAAGAAAATGATTCTGAAGCCACTGAATCCAATGCCGAAGCCGAATCCGAGGCGGAAGAAGAAGTAATCCCTTCAAGGAATATTCGAGGAAAGAAACCTCCTATTACCCTCCCCGAAGATGTTGCCGCCTTGGTTCAGGAAAACCTAAAACTACTTTGTCCTCGGTACATTCTAGCCCTAAATAACGTACCCTATACTTACTACCCCGAATCAGAAAAAAAAAATCTTAAGAAACAATGGGGATTAACAGAAAACATCGTTCTTCGTCTACCAATAGAAGGAGAAACACCTTTGAGTTGTCAGAAAAACGAATTGGTAGTTTACCCTGAACTTTTCAACTGGGGACTTCGATTTCCTCTCGATCCAATAATTGTAGAGTACTTCGAAATTCTTGGGTTGTGCCCAACACAAGTCACTCCAAACCAAATGTTCACTTTATTCTCCGTCATTATGGTGTCGAGACGAGGAGACATCCCCTTCGAAATAGAGGACTTCATTTCACTGACCAAAATCTCAAAAGGGCCAGTTTTACCATTCTACTACCTAACTTTGGAGGATGATCTGAAGATTATCGATGACTTCCTCGAGGCTGACAAGTTTTGGAAGCAAAGGATTGTTTTTTTATCAGGAGCTTGGGAAAATGGTAAAAAAAATTCCGATGACAACCCCTCAAAACTTACTCTCATCTGGAGAGATAACAGTAAGTAAATCATGGTTATTATTGTTAATACTTTCTTCCCAACTTATTAAGCCTAGTCAAACTAACCAGGCCTACTTATCTAATTGTATACTCTTTTCCCAGAAATTTTGAGGCGATTCAAAAGTCGCCGGAAGACTGCAAAGACTATCTTCATGAGAATGGCTGAATGGGCTGAGAAAGCCTGGGGAAATGGCTTTCACTCCGCCTTTCAACCAATCAATTTCGTCAACAGCCCTCTCTGGCGCATAACCTTGGGAGCTGACTTCCCTGAAAACCCGAAGCTCCCCCCAGATCCCATTGACGCGGTCAAAAGAATACTCGAACCAGATGGGAAAACTTACCTTCCCACGAGGAACCGATCTGACAGTCACCTGCCACTAAAAAAGAAGGGAAAACTGGCCCTCAAAAAGTCCAACACAAGTAATCCTAACCCTTCTAAAAATTCGAAGCCTACAAGGAAACGAAAAACGCCTGCATCTCAACTTCCCCCAATATCCGAAGAAGACGAACCTGTCCTTAAAAGGAAAAAGAAAGAAGATAATGCTTCAAAGAAGAAAAAGGACAAGTCCACTACCCCGAGGAGTAAGAAAAAGAACGAAGCTGAAATGCTCGAAGAGGTATTGGCTTCCGAGGTCCGTGAGAAAACCTTCATTGAAGAAAATCCTCAAGGAGGATTGGCACTAGGAGATAGCCAGGAAAACGAATATCTTAACCTCGACGATTTCAACTCGAGTGGGGATTTTGTAGTCACCTATGAAGATTCTCAACTTACCAACACCATTCCATCATCTTCTACCGGGGCTGCCATAACTTCAACATCTAACGCAATTATTCCTGTCCATCGCCCATCAAACTTGCCCAACCTTGACAGATCCGATGAGGTAACTTCAATCCTTCGACCCTTTACTAACTTAGGTGCTGCAGCCAAAACATTGTGTGAAGAAGTAAGCAATTCACATACACAATTGGAGCTCCTTGCACAAGAATTAATCAAGAGCAAAAAGGAAAAAGAATCTAAAAAAGCTTCGAAAGATAAAGCACTTCAAAATTTCGAAGCTGAAAAAAGAAAACTTCTTAACGAGCATAAAGAAAAAATCGAAGCTATGGAGACTTCTCATCTGCTGGCTCTTGAAAATATAAATTCTCAGCATTCTATTGCCATTTTTGGTGAAAATAAAAAATCTACCGAGGCTGAAGAACTTGTTAAGAAAACTCAAGAAAGCCTAGAAAATTGTCAAACTCAATTGACTACGCTTCAAACAGGATTCGAGCAGGAAAAGAAGGACGCCATCAAGAAAGTCGAAGCTGCTGTTGGTTCTTTGATGCTTGATAGTATCAAGAAGGCTCAAACCCAAACAGCTATCGATCTTCTTCGAGAAATTCATGCCGCCTATCCAAAGTTAAATTTAACAGAATTTTGGAAACAAATTCCCTAGGAAGATCGCCCAGACGAAGCATTCGAGGTTGCATCAAGCTCTTCAGAAGAAGATGACGTTTCTGAAGGGTCATCGGAAGACGACTAAACAGTAGATTATATATGTCATGTATTCATTGTTGTTGTTGTTTTTTTTAAGTAGTTTTCTCCTTTTTGTAAGCTTCAAGCTTTATCCGATGAAACAAGCAACTATCTTAATATTTCAAAGTTCTGGTGCACTCATAAAACGTGGCACTCGAAAATTTGATAAGGAAATAGATTCATAAGGGACTTAAATGTAATTAATAAGGACTTGAATGATAAGTTCTATTAATAAAGAATAAGATTAAAGCTTTATAGGGAGAATAGGGGCTGAAATGTAAATAAATCTTTTATGTAACCGAATTTGTAACTAACTCACTTAGCCTATTTAAAGAGGTCAAGGAGACTGATAACACCTATGAAAAATAAGAGGAGAAAGATTATATTCACCATCTAAAAATCTATGCAGATTCTTAGTCAATATTTTCTGTTCTCACCAAATTGGCGCTAGAAGGAGGGGTCGAAGATACCTTGATCGATAGATCAAAAATTGAGTCTCGAATTTTTTTCGTTTTTTGAAGCGTTTCGTTTATATTTTCGTTGATCGGAGATGAATTCGGAGGAAGGAGATAATCCTTCTATTCGAAGGGCTTTGGAGACATTGAGATCTGATCTGCAAGAGAAAGAAGCAGATGAATCAGTTCCGATTCGATCAAGCCAATTTGATATTGAAGCTAAAGTGAATGAGTTGTTAAAAAAAGTGGCAGAACTTGATAAATTTGCTCAAAAGAAACAAGATAATAACGGCAATAGACTTAGATCTGAAATAGCAAGAGGTAATCGGGATGATCAGTCGGATCCATCGAATGACGTCGACGATGTTCAAGATGTTCAACGTAAAATACATTTTGAGCGTAAGAAGGAACATAGTGGAATGAGAAAAAAGGAAAAGTTGCAGAAGCGACGGTATGTAGATTCTAGTGAAGAAGATTTTGAAAATTCGGAATCAGATGAAACACCAAGATATAAGCATTTTCGAAGTCATTCAAAAGAAGGAGGATATGAATTTTGGCCTGCTAAAATGTATAAGGAAGGAAGGCAAAAGAAGGAAAAACAAGTGTATTATCCTCGGAAATTTGAAGAAGGCGAGTCAAGTTTGTATGCTACTGTGGGAATGAAGAACGAAGACCAGTTTGTTCAAGGAGTAGATTGGAGGGATTCACCGTTGATTAGCGCAATTAGATCTGTACCACTTCCGAGGCGGTTCGACATTTCTAAAATTGACAAGTTTGATGGAACTCAAGATCCAGATGATCATATAGAGCAATTCAAGAATTATATGACCAATTTCGAGGATGATGATAAATTGGTTTGTAGATCATTTTCTCAGACATTCAAAGGAACTGCATTAAAGTGGTATAATAAGATCCCTAAGGAGTCCATTGTAAATTTTAGAGGCTTTTACACAGCTTTTCGAAGACAGTTTGTGGGAAGCAAAGAAATGAGAGCTAACGGAGATACGATAATACAATGTAAGCAAGCTGTGGGAGAAAAGTTGAAGGATTATACTAAAAGATTTGTGTTAACAAAAGCAGGATTAGATGATTGTGAGGAAGTGGTAGCTATGTCAGCGTTCCGACAAGGATTGTTGCCAGGAGATTTAGCTGATGAAACAACAAGGCGTAGGGCATTAACGTTTGGAGCTCTCATGGCTCAGGTTGAAGATCAGATCAAAGTCGAAGAGTCTACTCGAGTTCGAGGAGGAAATAATGGTGTTCGGAAAGGGAATAGTCAAGTGGGAAATAATCAAGTGAGCGCTTCGAATAATAACTTGTCACGGGCAAGGGGTAGTCAAAATGTTTCCAATCGAGGAGGTTCGAACTCATACCAAGGGGGTTCTAATCAGCACAATTTTAATAATCAACACCAATTCAGACCAAGATCGAATGTGTGGGTAAGACCAGAACATTATGCGGATTTGACTGAAAATGTGGCATCGATTTATGAGAAAACCAAGGGAACAGTAAATTTTAGAAAGCCGGCACCAATTAATAAACCAAGAGAGGAACGCAATAGCAAGTTTTGTAGTTATCATAATGATGTTGGTCATGATACAGCTGATTGTATTGCTCTGAAGAAGGAAATGCAGGTTTTGATAGAGAATGGAAAATTGTTGGAGTATGTCAAAAGTCAAAATAATGGTCCGAAGAACGCTAGAGCCATGACTCAAAAGGTAAGTAATCCTAACTCTAAGCAGGAAAGTGCATTGATGATTTTAGATGTTGCAGAGGAAGAATTTGATGTGGCTTTGGAATATGTCGACCCAGACCCTAGTCGATTGTTGTTGATGTCAGTTGATGAGCCGATGTGTAAGGGACGTGTTCGAGATTTATGTGCGTTCTTTGAGTCATTGGAAATATTTGGGGGAGACTCAATGACTAATGATACTAATAATTCGAGGAAAAGACATATAGTAAATTTAACTCATCAAATTGAAGGAGGAGCATCAACACATTTATACAATAAGAAGAATGTCCCATTTATAATTTTTGATGGAGATTATTTGAGAGGAATTTCAGGACCACGTGAAGATGCAGTAGTCATTGGAGCAGAAGTGTGTGGGGTAGAAGTTCGACGAGTATTGATTGATACTGGAAGTTCTGCTAATGTGTTGTTCAAATCAACATATGATAGATTAAACGCTCCGCCTCGGATAGAAAGGTCAGAAAGAACTATAATTGGGTTTACTGGCGCAACAGCGAATGTAGTAGGGGAATTTGAAGGTGAAATTTCTCTGGGAAAATGGCCTTTTAAAAAGAAAGTACAAGTACTTTTTATGGTGGTAGATTGTCCGACGAGCTACAATGCTATCTTTGGAAGGTCATGGCTGGCAAAAATGTATGCTATAGTTTCTACAGTTCATCAATGTTTGAAATATGTAGTCGGGGATCGAATTGGTGTAGTTCGAAGTGATCAAAAAGTAGCTAGAGAGTGTTATGCTGCTACATTTAGACTACGTGATAAAAGTACCGATGATCCAATGGAGAAATAGCAATTTGGGGGGTTTCCTTCTAGTAGTAAAGATGAAGGAATCGATGATCCAAGGTCAACCCCGAGTTCTGTGATAGTAAGTGAAGAAATAGAAGAATACGTCTTCGATAATAACAGAGTACTTTGAATTGGGACTTTATTGTCTTTATTAGTGCGAGAAAGGTTATTGAATTTTTTGTCTAAAAACTTGGATGTGTTTGCTTGGAAGTCTGAGGATGTAGTGGGGGTCCCAATTGATATTGTATGTCATAGTTTGGCTGTGGATTCGAAGATCAAGCCAATAATACAAAAAAAAAGAGCTTTTTCTTTGGAAAAATCCGAGGCCATAATTGTTGAAGTAGATAGATTGTATAAAATGGGGCATATTAGGGAGTCCAAATATCCGAAGTGGACAACTAATCCTGTAGTGGTGAAAAAGAAGAATGGAAAATGGAGAATGTGTGTAGACTTCACAGATTTAAACAGAGCTTGCCCAAAGGATCCTTTTCCAGTACCTCGAATTGATCAATTAGTGGATTCTACTTCTGGAAATAAAATTCTAACATGTATGGATGCATTTTCAGGATATAATCAAATTCAAATGAATCCAGAGGATGAAGAAAGCGCAACCTTTATCATTGATCGAGGTTTACATTGTTATAGAGTGATGCCGTTTGGATTGAAAAATGCTGGGTCTACATATCAAAGGTCGATGAATAAGGCATTTGCTTCACAAATAGGGAGGAATATCGACGTATACATCGATGATATGTTAGTTAAGAGCAAAAGTGATGATGATCATATTGATGATTTAGAAGAGACGTTTCTGAATCTTAGAGCAATACAGTTGAAGTTGAAACCAGAAAAATGCACGTTTGGAGTCCGATCTGGTAAGTTTCTGGGATATGTGATAAGTGAAAGAGGAATTGAAGTGGACCCAGAATAGTTGAAGGCTTTGATATCAATGTCTTCGCCTCAGAATATCAAAGAAGTGAAAATATTAACAGGCAGGTTAGCAGCTCTGAACAGATTCATTTCTCGTTTTTCAGATAAATGTTTGCCTTTCTTCCAGGTGTTACGTCGACCGAAGAATTTTGAGTGGACTTCGGATTGTGAAGAAGCTTTTATTAAGATCAAAAATCTTTTGTCCTCTCCTGAAATATTATCAAAGCCTCGAGAAGGTGAACAACTGTTTTTGTATGTAGCAGTATCGGATTATGCAGTGAGTGCAGTTCTGATAAGTGAAGATACGGGAGTTTCGAACCCGTTTATTATGTTAGTAAAAGTTTGGTTGTTGTTGAAAAACGTTACTTAAAGCTCGAAAAATTGGCGTTGTGTATAATAGTGGCGGCGAGAAAAATGCGTCCTTGCTTTCAAGCACATACAATTGTGGTTCGAACTTCTTATCCATTGAAAAATGTATTGCAAAAGCCAAATATCTCAGGAAGAATGACTAAGTGATCCGTAGAATTGGGAGATTTCGATGTGTTATTCTCTCCACGAACGGCTGTCAAAGCTCAGGCCTTAGCATATTTCTTTGTTGAGTTTCATTCGAGCAGGTTCGAAGAGAAAGAAGATGAAAAAATACACACGAATCCGGTGTGGACGGTACAAACTGATGGAGGATCTAGTAATAAAGGGTCGAGTGCGGGGGTAGAATTGGTGGCACCGACAGGGGAGTATATGTTTCAAGCTATAAGATTTGGATTTCATGCTTCGAATAATGAAGCTGAATATGAATCAGTGTTAATAAATTCTATTAATAAAGAATAAGATTAAAGCTTTATAGGGAGAATAGGGGCTGAAATGTAAATAAATCTTTTATGTAACCGAATTTGTAACTAACTCACTTGGCCTATTTAGAGAGGTCAAGGAGACTGATAACACCTATGAAAAAATAAGAGGAGAAAGATTATATTCACCATCTAAAAATCTCTGCAGATTCTTAGTCAATATTTTCTGTTCTCACCAAACTCATTTGAAGTGAATTCACCGCCTTTGTCCGTTCGTAGACATGCTAACGTTTCTCCATTCTCTTTCTCTACCTGGATCTTGAATCAAGTAAAGAATATAAAAGCTTCCGACTTTAATGACAAAAAATATATCCATACCTTTCTGCTAAAATCATCGATGAAAGTAAGAATATATCTCTTGTGGGAGTTCGATGCTGGAGAAACTGGCCCACAGATATCAGAATGTACCAGCTGCAACCTCCTTGACGAACACCACAAACTTTTCTTAGGGATACTCTCACGATGTTGTTTACCAACAAAACAGCTAATTCATTTCTCAGCTTCGTTGGTGCTCAGATGTGGTATCCCTTTTACCATATTCTGATATTTGAGAGTTCTTAAACCTTTGCAATTTAAGTGGCCATACCTTCGATGCCAAAATTTGAGCTCATCCATTGCTGTTATTTTCAAACATTTCTCAGCCGTAAACAAGTTACCTTTTGAGGCCAAAATCTTGAACAATTTATTTTCCGTCATTTTTGTTTGCATAACCAGCCCTAACTCAGGATGATAAAGCTTGCATACTTAATGATGTATCAAAATCTTGCAGCCTTTTTGTACAAGTTGTCCCAAGCTTACCAAGTTACTCGTTAACTCTGGTACTAGATTACATCTGAAATGACATGATTCCTTCCATTGACACGTAAAGTTACATCACCTTTTCCAATTACAGAAAGAATAGAATTGTTACCGAGTTTTACTGAGGATTGAAACTCTTCATCAAGCTTTGAAAACCATGATTTATCTCTTGTCATGTGGTTGGAACAACCTGAATCAAGATACCACACAAATTTTCTTTCTTCTGGAACTGGTGTGTACGCCATTAACAAAACATCACATTCCTCTTCTCCAATCTCTGCATAGTTCGCCTTCTCTTCCATAGGACATTTGTATGAAAAATTTCCAAGTCCGTGACAACGATAGCATTCCACCGTTTCCTTGTTAAATCTACATTTTCCTCTTCCTCAACCAAATTATCTTCCTCTGCTTCTTCCATTTCGATACTCGTATAAAACTTTGAGTACCTGTTCTTCTTCTACTATTCTTGGTTTTCTCATTTTCTGCTCATGAACAAGTAATGAGCTTTGCAAGGTATCGACTGATAAACTGTCTATATCTTTCGATTCTTCAATTGAACACACAATGTAATTAAAGTTTTCAGTCAGAGTTCGCAAGATCTTTTCCATAATTTTGACATCTTGCATATCATCCCTACAATTTCTCATGTCGTTCGCTACCACCATCACCCTTGTGAAGTAATTGGAGATGGATTCTCCATTTTTCATCTGTAGCAATTCAAACGTTCTCCTCAAACTTTGTAACTGCGCACGCTTCACTCTTGCATTTCCGTGATATTTGGTCTTCATAGAATCCCACAACTGCTTTGACGTCTCTTTCAAAGAGAGTTATCGTCTTAAGAATTATTTGTTCAAATAGAATCCCACAACTGCTTTGACGTCACTTTTGCATTTCTGTGATATTTGGTCTTCAACTGCTTTGACATCTCTTTCAAAGTTATCGTCTTAAGAATTATTTGTTCAAATAGAATCCCACAACTGCTTTGACGTCTCTTTCAAAGTTATCGTCTTAAGAATTGATTTGCCAATCGCATTGAACAAATAATTTTTTGCCTTCAAATCCTTTAACCTTGCATCGACAAGGATCTTCTTCTCTGCTTCGGTTAATCTTTCTTTGTTAATTGGTTCATCAATTCCATCTTCCACAACATCAAAATACCATGTCAGAAATATCTCCACCAACTAATGTGAGGCCTTTTGCTCTTAGTTCACTCCCAAAAGGCCTCACATTAGTTGAGATATTTCATTCACTTATATATTGTAAGTACTTGTTCAGTCTAATCGATGTGGGATAAATGATCAAGTTTACTCACTCTTAACAAAAACAGGATAAAAATACAGTATGCAATATCTTTTTTAAATATCAAAACCTAATTAAAAACATGTTATATTTAAAATCATTTTTACTATGAATATAGTAATATTAGATTACTCACCCGAATAGCATTTGAAGAAAAATATTTAATCATATTGCTCTCATTTCTGTTGTTAGAAAATTCATCTCATGATGTGGAAAATAAAAACAAAATTTAATGGTTTAATGTAGTTCAGCTAATTTTTCATGCAGTTGCGAAAGAGATATAAAAATCCCTAATCCAAAAATTATTATAAAATATGAATCTTATATTCTATACACCCAAACATTATATACTCAATTTTTCTTACCATAAATATTATATCAAAAACGATACAAATCTTACAAATTACTCGAATAAATAATCCCACGAAAAAGCACAAAAGTTTCACTTGTCTTTTTTAAATATATATTTTTCGTTTTATCTTATAAGTAATAAAGGAAGTTTGCATTTATAGAAAGTAAACTTCTCAATCTTATACATAAAATAAAAAAATGAAGGCTTATTAAATTTATCATATACACATAGATTTTAACATTTATTACTCCAATTATTTGTAAAAAAATCATATTATTACGAGGTAACGGTAGGGATTCGAGTAAAATAATTATTTTAAAGTTATTTTTCACCATTTTGTGATCGGTCAACTATTAATTTATTTATTTTTTCTAACTTTTAATTGTTTCATTATTTTTTAAATAAAAAAGTTTCTAGTCAATTTAAAAAAAATCATTTTTTCGATTAAAAAGTATCATGATTTCAAAAACCACGAGCAAAGAACCAAAATCAATCAATGGCAAAGTCTCATGTGGAATCCGAGCATTCAGTAAATATGTAATTAACAGCAAACTTTTCTTTTCGTTTTGGCCACTAAAGCCGCTATTGTCATTGATGTCTAGCTTCCGGTGAACCAATTGAGGAAGGATTATAACAATCACTATAAAAAACTAGAGGTTATGTTGACCACTCCTATTGCGCTCTTAAGATTTGAGATCAGACATCCCGAGAATAATAACGAGAATGAGGGAGATAACTCCGTTGATTGCATGTTTAGGGATCTTTACTAGAACAAAACACATCAATGCAAGCTCCTTTTCAGGCGAAGGTTGCTGAAAACAAGAAGAGTTCTGATCAAGGATCCTCCAGCATAAAAAAATAGGCGCTGACATCTTCCATGGAATAGGAAAATGAGCAGGACCCCCAATTCAAAATATAACAGTGAGAAAAAAAAGACTGTGCCCGAGCAAAAAAACTTAACAAAATGGAAACAGAAACTTGGGGGCTTAAACCACTCCACCAACAGACATTCAACCTCAACCGAACGGAAACCAAGAAGATGATAAAACTATAGCACAACCAGAAGGATAACAAAATTACAGCAAACACATCACATTTTTATAGCACAACCACGAGGACAACAACATTACAACTGTTTTCCATAATACCCTTCACTACCAGTGAGAACAGGTGAAAATCAATAAAATTATCCTCCCCCACCAAACATGGGTCACTATAACCCTTATGAAGCTCCTTCAATTTTATTTATTTTAATAAATAATCAAACACTTATAAATGGCGCAACCGAACCTTTACGAAGCTAAATTAAACTTTTATGATGCTTTATAAACAAAAATATGATTTCTCAATGCAATATTTATAATTTTAAAAGCAAACAACAACTTATAGTTTTTGGTTATTTAGTGGTCGAACAACAGCCGCAACAACAATCATTTTCTTTTCGACCAAGGACTTTATGGCCAAAACAAAATGCTTACTGGTGATAAGGAATCTATTGATAGTGAATCCTAATTGGACCTGAAGATCTTATAGGGTCAGTTACCACCAAAGTTTGACAACAGCAAAATGGAAAAGTACAATACCTATATTACGCTTTTATACGGATGACAAGATGTTGTGTAGTGCATATTCTTCAGCGTAATCAAGAGAGACATATATTACATCATTACTCAAATAAATTTTGAAAAAGAGTTTGATGGATTAAACTCAAAGGTTTGTGCAAACAAATAATGGGTTTGAAGATTGTCATGATTCTGTGGCAGTGGAAATATTTAGGAAAATGATTATGTACAGACTTCTGGCATAGTATTTTATAAAGAATAAATAATTCTATTTTAGTGATCTTTTAACTTAGGGTTAGAGGGGGATCAAGTAGGAGGAGACTGTCAGAGCCAAGATGTGTAAATTACTACTATAGATGTTTACTTGCGTTACCATCATTTGGCGATAAATAATAAACCACATATTATGGCACATGTAAACTCTACACTAAAAACCATCTTGACTCCCACATACAATAAGGAATCCTCTATCAGGCCAAAACATTTTAACCAAGGCTAAGGTTCAAGATGGAATCTTAAAGTTAATCATAAAAACAACTACTATAAAAAACAATATCGTACTTAGGGGGCTACACCGAGTTAATTGAGAATTTGGGGGCTATTTACAAAAAATGAATTATGTGATAGAGTATCAATGATGTAGAATATGTATTCTCTCAAAGAGAAAATACATAAAGGAAAGTTTTAGAAAAACAAATTAATGATACAACACTAGTTATTGGTGAGATTTTAAAGATCAAGTTTAGAACTTGAAAGACGAAGGAAAACTCAGAGTTTGTTCGAAAGAAACACATGAATAAGGTGAGACCAACTAAGGCTGAGAATAACCCTTTAGCAAAAAAATAATGGAAATTGGTTATCGTGTTTGATGAGCAAAGATCATTAGAAATTAATATTATTAGTGAGAGGGAAGGAGAGGAGTACATTGACACAAAGTCTAATAGACAAACAATTGGCATAATAGCGGTCAGAGATTATTTTTTAGGCATAGAGGTGAAATATCAAGATAAAATAACACCACACGTATACATGAATCCATGTATAATGTTAGGATTCACAAATGATGACTTAAGAGGGGTTTCATTACCTCACTAAGATGGCATACTCATAATCAGCGGTTTGGTATGTGTAGAGGTCAAAATAGTTATGATATATATTGGAAGCTCATCCAACATCATGTACAAAAAAACCTCTGATAAAATGAGAGGTGCTCAAGTAATTATTTGGATTCTGACTAGGTTCACCGGAGCATATGCTAATTTGTTGGGAGAGTTAAACTTGGACGTGGTCCTCGGCAAACAAGAAATCATAAAGAATATATGGTGTTTGTTCGTGATAGTGGATGCACATTCTTATCTACTAAATAAAATTCTAACAAAAATAAGATTAGATCACCCATTAACTTCAGTTCGGGCTGCTAATGAAGAAGACTCAAAAGGAGCACGCCATAGAGGATATTAAAATTCTTAAGAGCATAATCAATATCTAGAAGTAATACCAATAAGGGAGAAGCTACATTGGCTTATAATGAACCGTTCTTTCTGTGGAGAACATGTGAATCCATAACCCCTTTACAACTAGAATAAGTATTTCCAAAAAAGAGCACTTGCACTCTTATATTAGCTATCTGAGTCATTTTGTTCATGATAAATGGTAAATTTCACATTTCTTCTTCAGAGAAAAGAAATAAAAGAACAATTGACAAAAAAAATTCTAAGAGTAGAAGTGCAAAAGTCATAAGCTTTAAAGGTAGACGATAAACAAATCAGGAATATGATAAAAAAACTTAAGAGTGTAACAATGTAAGGTTTCCTAAAAAATAAAACGAAGGAAAAGATAACTACACATACTGAAAAGTGAGTTCATCAGAAGGGGGTACTCTCGTATACTTTGAAGCAATACGAAAAAGGTCTTATCAATAAATTTTAATAAATTAGTTCAAATTAAATTCTTTTCATTATCATGTCATTTTCAAATTAAATAAAATTTATGGTTATGATATTATCGTGTACTAAAAAAATCAAAAATTGGGAAATTCTACTTATATACGTATTGTTTTCCCTTTCGAATAAATATAAATTTTTTCTCAAATGAGGTTTGGTCAACACATGGATTTTAATGAGCAAAATATAAGGTTAACACACCTCAAGACTCTTTCGAGTCGAGTCGTAATTGGCTCAGTAGTTTGACTCGACATACATTAATTGGGAATAAACCTTCAGTATCAAAGAAATAATATAACCAAGCTTCTCCAAACTCATAATAATAAAAACAACAAATATCGTTGATAACAAAAAAAAAGTATCTGGATTCTAGTCTTTTATCTATACTCTCAAAAGGAGTAGGGGCTACATATAAAGGCATAAATTAGTCTAGATAAATAAACCACCCTAGAAATATTTATTTTATTGTTACTTGAAGATAATGAAAATTAGACCAATGATACAATCAGTTAAGATATTTACTCCAAGATTCTGTACAATAATATTAATTCAAATTTGTATCATAAATTGATTTTGTTAAGTATAGATAATATCCCATATTTTTACGTATTTGTAACTTTATAAATAAATAACAAAACTCAAAAAATAAGAAATCGCACTATCTTTATATTTTGTTTCTTTGTAATCCAGATTTCGTTTCACCAATTTTATATCTATGTTTGGATCAAATCAAAAATTAATTACTTTTTAAAACATATTAATAAAATAAATAGAACATGTAATGTTAACGAAAATTTGTAATTAAAAAACGAGGCATGTTAACAATATTTTGTGATAATTTTAAAAATTAATATATATAACGTTTAAGAAATAATTTTTTATATATTCAAAAGATAAAGTTAAATTTATTTATCTAATTTGGTATCATTAATTTAATGAGATGTGAGTTAAAATATTCACGATATTAAAATAAAATATTAATAGGTGACTGTTATGATATAAAAAACACTAAAATCAAAATAAATCCTACAAAATTACAGAATTTGGTCATATTATACAAATAGATAAAAGTTATATTTTGAATCAAAATATGAATGAAAAGTTTAGATTGAACATGAAAAATATACTTCAAGGTATATAATTTGTAAGAAAATGTTCATATAAAACTAAATAAAAATCATACAAAATATAGAGACCCCATTATAAATAATTAAATTATATTTCCTAGATAATTGAAAATTATGAATGTGTTTCGTAATGAAGAATTGTATCTTATTTTGACAGAAAAAATCCATAATATTTTCAAACTTTTATGTTTCTCTAAAACCTGAGCATTCTGTTCATATTGGACTCGGGTGTAGTCTGAATATTAGAGAAAGGTTTTGTATTTGTTCACTTACTAATGAAAGAAAAATTAATAAGACTTTTATATAGAAGGAAAATCTGAAACCATCTCAAAAACAAGTATTGAGAAGAAGCTTGTCGGTAAAAAAAGTCATTGAAAAATATATTTTTTATGGATCTTTATATTAAAATCAAAGATCTTATTACTCAACCTTTTTTAGTAGAGGTTGAAGTTAATGTTTCCAAAATTTATCAGGGTATTGTGGTGTGTACCGAAGGTTTTCAAAAAAAGAGGTGACATTTTCTTCTATAAATTGATAAGGATAATGATGAGTCCGAATTCGAAGTGCTCCCCGGAAGGGCAGCCCAATGTAAATCTCTCCGTAAACCGGACAGGATATTTAAACCGGACAGGTGACTTCGAACACTGTGAGCCTAAAGCTGTTCGAACTATGACAAAAGTACTAAAAAACCTAAACACTTCTTGACTAAGCTACCTGTCCTCCTGCTTAGAACTTATGGGTCTTTAAACATGACCCGGGTCCATTAAACTTGACCCGAAAGCCCATAAGGGCCCAAATTTCATACTATAAATACCCAACCACCAGCATTAACTATGGGTAAGAAAAATTAACTGCTGCCAAGCTGCTTAATTCTCTCTCCACATTAAAAGCACTTTGAAACACCCTTAAACACCCTCACACCGCCTTAAAACTCCGCTTGAAATTACCAGCCTACCCTCAGGCTACTTTTATCCTCACCAGATAATAGCAAAAAGAATGCAGCTTCAAGCAAAATATAAAGTTACCTTATGAATGGAATTTTTATCATTATATTGTAGATGTTACCAAAACAAGCATTGAGGATGGTAATAGAATTTTTTACTGAGTTTAATAAGCAACAAAGTGATATTGCATTTTGATGCAGACAGATTAGCGCTAGAATTTATGAAGATAGGCGATCACCCGAAGAATGCAGCGAATTGACAGTTCGGAGCTCCCGGTGTCCGATTTTGACCCACAACACCTTATTTCAAAAGGAACGACGAGGTTAATAAGCAACAAAGTGATATTGGTATTTTCGTATTTTTCTTACTTTGGAACATTTTTGGTATTTTCGTATTAGGGTTTTCATTCGAACCCTTATTTAAACAGACTTTGTTTACAATGTAAGAGAGTTGAATTTTGATAAAGAAAATTAGGATTTCCCTATATTGGTTTCTCTGCGTTTACTCTGTATCATATTGGTATCAGACACAGGCAGTCCTGCGAGATGGTGTGAGGAAGACCCAGAGGTCGCAGCAGCGTTTACTGTTGAAAGAGATGCAAGTGATTTCGGAGATCGCGAGAATGCTGACCTGCGCCGCCAGGTCGAGTATCTTTCCCGTCAGATGGCTGAACTTATTTTCAGGCAACCCAATGTGGAGGCTAAAGGTCTCGATAACCCTTTTGGAGAAAATCCAGAACGGAATGCTTATCATGACCGCTGCTGGGAGCTTGGATTTAAGGTCAACATTCCTGACTTTGATGGTGGCCTTCGGGCGGAGGAGTTTGTTGATTGGTTATCCCAAGTTGAGGAGGTGCTGGACTTCAAGGAAGTTCTTGAGGAGAGACTGGTAGCTTTGGTTACCATCCACCTGTGCGGCAGGGCACAAGCTTGGTGGCAGCAGGTGAAAAACGATCAGTGCGCGTGAAGGCAAGGACCAAGTACGTAGTTGGGAGAAGTTCAAGAAGAAAATCTGCAAGGCATTCTTGCCTTACAATTTTGAGCGAGAATTTTTCCAGCGTTTCTAGAATCTTCGCCAGGGGCCATGCTCTATGGACGAGTATACGGAGGAGTTCTTTCAGTTGCTTGCTCGTACAGATGTGAACAAGTAAACACATCAGCGGGTATCCTGCTATATTGGGGGGTTGCGCCCTCAACTTCAGGATGTGCTGAACATGTTCGACCCGTTGTCTGTTTCGGAAGCTCATCGGCATGCCCTCCAGGCAGAAAAATAGTTGGCTCGACGGACCCAGATTGGCATACAAACTGGTGCTCCTACAGGGACCTCAGCGCCCGCACCAGTTCCACGTTCAACCGTTCCCATTGTTTCCATTGGTGTGACCAGCCGTTCTGCTGGTAAGTTACGTTGCTTTGGTTATGGTGAGTTAAGGCATCGTCAGGTAGAGTGTCTGAATGGTGCGGGTGCTAGGGGTCTTTTCTCTCACGAGGCGTTTGAACCGGCCCTCATTGTTCCTGATGGTCTCCCGAAGTTTGATACATATGATGATGATGTGACTGAGATCATAGAGGAGGTTGTGACTTGTGATGTTGGTGCAGTTCTGATGGTACGACATACTTTTCTTTCCCCTCGTGTTCCTGATCAAAGTGACTGGCTGCGGAATAATGTGTTTCAGTCCACTTGTACGATTGGTGGTAAGGTTTACACCTTCATTATTGATGCTGGTAGCTGTGAGAATGTAATTTCTGAGACAGTGGTTTCGAAGCTCGGGCTGAAATCAGAGTCGCACCCCAAACCATACAAGTTGGCCTGACTGAGTAAAGGTACTGATATCACTGTGTCTCAACGTGTGCTCGTATCATTTTCTGTAGGGCAGACATACCGGGATGAGGTTTTTTGTGATGTAGTGCATATGGACGCTTGTCACTTATTTCTTGGCCGCCCTTGGCCAGTATGATTTGTTTGTTGTGCATGATGATCATGCGAATACTTATTCATTCTTTTTTCGGGGTAAGAAGATAGTTCTAGTGCCGTCAAAGCCTCGGTCCCTCAACATTGGCTCTGGTCCTTCCACAACGACCTTGTTGTCCCGTGCTCCTTTTCAGGCGGCCATGGAAGAAGATGGTGTGGTCTTCTTGTTGTTTTTTGATTCTGTTGTGACTGATTCTCGTGCGGACCCTAGTCTTACATTTCAGTCTCTTTTGCAGAAGTTTGCAGATGTGTTTCCTGAGACTTTGCCCCCCCGAGTTACCTGCTCTAAGGGATATTCAACATCAAATCGACCTGGTTCTTGGTGCTGCTATCACAAATCGGCCCCACTATCGCATAAGCCCGAAGGAGCATCAGGAATTACGTCGACAGGTGGAGGATTTCTTGGCTAAGGGGCATGTTCGAGAAAGTCTCAGTCCATGTGTAGTTCCAGCCTTGCTGACACCGAAGAAGGATGGCTCCTACGTATGTGTGTGGACAGCCGAGCTATCAAAAAGATCATTGTTCGCTACAGGTTTCCTATACCTCGTCTGGATGATCTTTTATACCAAGATGTTGCTGCAGTGGAGCAGTGGCCTCGACCTACTTCCATCACCGAGGTTCGCAGTTTTCATGTTTAGCTTCTTTTTATCGGTGTTTCATTCCCCGATTACGGACTACATGAAGGGCACAAAATTTAAATGGTCTGAGGATGCTGATGTGGCGTTTCCAGAGATTAAACGGCATCGCACCACTGCACCTATTCTGGTGCTGGCCGACTATTCCCAACCATTTGAGCTTCATTGTGATGCGTCTAAATTTGGTATTGGGGCAACTCTTTCCCAGTGAGGGCGTCCTGTGACTTTTTTCAGTGAGAAACTGGCGAGTGCTAAGTTGTGATTTAGTACATATGACATTGAATTTTATGTTTTGGTTCAGGCTATCAAGCATTGGCGTCATTATTTATTTCAGCGTGAATTTGTGTTATATACTGATCATGACTCTTTGAAGTATCTTGGCAGCCAGGACAAGGTATCTCATAGACACGCTTCTTGGATAGCTTACTTGCAGCAGTTCACTTTTGTCATCAAGCACAAGGCCGGTATTACGAATCGGGTTGCTGATGCTCTGAGTCGTCGTCACAATCTGCTGACTGAAATGCGAGTTCAGGTTCCTGCATTTGATTCTTTTGTTGACCTTTATGCTACTGACTCGTACTTCTCTCAGGTTATTGAACTGATTCAGCAGGGGACACGATCTGATTTTTTAATGGATGATGGATTTCTCTTTCGCGGGGTACAGTTGTGTATCCCTGACTGTAGCTTGCATCTTCAGTTGATCAAAGAGCTGCATGCTGAGGGTCATGTGGGTCGTGATAGGACATACAAGTTGTTGTCCGCATCATATTTTTGGCCTTTGATCCGTAAGGAAGTTGGTCGTTATGTCTCTCGTTGTCGAGTTTCTCAGTTGGCCAAGGTAACATCAACGAATGCGGGTCTTTAATTTCCGTTTCCAATTCCAACTCAGCCCTGGACCGACATCAGTATGGATTTTGTTCTTGGAATACCTCGAACTCAGCGTGAATTCGACTCTATTTTTGTGGTGGTTAATGATTTTTCTAAGATGGTACACTTCATCCCATGTAGAAAGAAATCTTATGCAATGTGTGTCGCGCAACTTTTCTTTCGAGAGATTTACTGCATTCATGGCCTCCCTAGTACCATTGTTTCTGACCGTGACACCAGGTTTGTGAGTCAATTCTGGTGCAGCTTATGGCGCACGGTGAATACACAACTCTGTTTCAGTAGTGCCTACCACCCCAGACTGATGGTCAAACAGAGGTGGTTAACCGTTCCCTCGGTAACTTGTTGCGCAACCTAGTGGGAGATCACCTGAAGGCGTGGGATCAGTGGCTACCGCAGGCAGAGTTTACCCACAACCATGCCTTTAACCACTCGACGGGGCTTTGTCCTTTCCAAGTGGTGTATGGTGTTGTGCCCCGGGGTCCTGTTGACTTGCTCATCCTGCCCAGTAAAATTTATGTTCACACAACTGCTGAGGAGCTTGTATCGCAGATTCGCCAAACCCACCAAAAGACATACGATCAACTTATCATGAGCACCGCCAAGTATAAGTCTCAGGCGGATTCTCATCACCGTCCTATACAGTTCGAAGATGGTGACTGTGTGTGGGCAGTTCTAACCAAGGCTCGGTACCCTGCCGGTGAGTACAACAAACTAGCCGCCCGTAAGATTGGCCCTGTGGAGATTATGGAGAGGATCAACCCGAATGTTTATCGGTTGCGCTTGCCTAGCCATGTCCATACGTCTGATGTCTTTAATGTTAAGCATTTGATTCCTTATGCAGGTGACTCTTCTGACGAGGAGACTGGTTCTGATTCGAGGGCGAATCTTCTCTACCCCGGAGGGGATGATGCAGACAGATTAGCGCTAGAATTTATGAAGACAGGCGATCACCCGAATAATGCAGCAAATTGACAGTTCGGAGCTCCCGGTGTCTGATTTTGACCCACAGCACCTTATTTCGAAGAAGACGACGCCACGCGTTGAAGTCGTCAGCTATGCTCGTGACATATGGTGTTTTTTGGGCATTCAGAGTCGTTTACTATTTTATTTCAAATTTTTATTACTTTTGGGAATTTTTGATATTTTCGTATTAGGGTTTTCATTCGAACCCTTATTTAAACAGACTTTATTTACAATGTAAGGGAGTTGAATTTTGATAAAGAAAATTAGGGTTTCCCTATATTGGCTTCTCTGCGTTTACTCTGCATCACATTTTCTACAACTGCTTACATCCTATATTTTGTCTCTTTTTTGGATCCCTCTCTAAATTCTGGTTCATTTAATATTTCTAAACATTTTTCTAATATTTCGTTAAAGTCTATTATTCATGGTTATGTAGTCGATATGTTAAGTATGGAAGAATATTTTCCTAAACTTGAGCTGGTTTCTCTGGTGAGCAAAACTACAGAGGAAGTTGAGACATTCCTTCTTATCGAGCATAAGGAGTTCATTCAACTTCGTAGTGAGCTAAAGAATAAAAATCCTCTTAGTTATCAAGACTATCTTCCTAAGAGCCTATTATTCTATCTGTATTAGAACTGAGCCCAAATTGTCTAAAATTCGTGTTATGACTGTTGTTCCTACTATGTAACCATTACTTGTGGATACAGATGTAAAACTTGAAGAAATATAGTTGTAACCACAAATTATGTGGTACCTATCGTTGTAGTGTGTGTTCTCTCTATTTTTATATGTACATAGTTTGTTTTTTATCCACATTTAAGATTCATGTGACTTTATGTGTTACTTTACCATTCAGGATGTTCTTCATACAAGCTGATCTTCGCAAATATTTTCGTTGGATCAAATTCATGAGATTGTTTTCTTTTCTGAAAATATCTAGTCGTACGACTCTTCATGTCAAACTTTCACCTTTAGATATGCCACAAATATTTTCGTTGGATCAAATTCATGAGATTGTTTTTTTCTTCTTAAAACTTTCACTTTTATATTATTTTTATTAATTCATATATATTGAAATTCGTTAACACTTAACAATAATTGTCGAGTATTTTTTAAAACTTATTTTGACGATAATTTGATGAGTTAAAAAAAATATTTTCAGAATTCATTTAAAAATTATTAGATTATTTAGCGGCAAACAAAAATATTTGGGCGGAAATTCTGAGAAAGTAACTTCCATTCCACTTGCATCGGTTTTTCTTTTTCCATCTTCTTCCATCTTTCCTCCTTTTAGGTTTTAGTTTTTCTTTTCTCTCTGATATTTCTTGGGTGTTTATGGATGAGAGTGTAAATCTGGGTAAGTAACTAATTTTATTTATTATTAATTAGATTTGATGTGTTTGATTTTGATATTCTAATTTAGTTAATGTTTCGATTCTGATTTTGATACTGTATTAAATGATTTTGTTCTAGGTTTGGAAGCTTTGAACTTCTGGATTCCTGAAGTAACTTCACACAGGTTCCATCTCATAATACCAAACCCAACACTTTATTCTATGTAGCCGCCCTCTGTAACTCTTATATTAACACACAAAACCTGCTTGACGAAATTCCTCACACTATTATTAATATTATTGCAGAGTGTTTTTCTTTTACTCATGGAAGATGCATGTGATTAAGAGATAGAAGGGAAGAGTAAGTTCATTTTGATAAGATCACGGTGAGGCTTAAAAATCCTGAGCTATAATCTAAGCTGTGTCGTAGCCCAAGAGGTGTCCGATTGTTTATCGACTTGATGAATTGACTGCGTATACTACCCCTCTTATGACAAATAACCACCCTGATTAAGATTTTGGTAGTAATATAAATTCACTATTCAAACTTATTTGGTGTCTTTTTAGTTAAGTTTATCTTATCCATACTCTCAATCTTTCTCTCAGGAAAGGTGTCCAAAATAGTGATATCAATTGCTCTCTGCTTCTCCTTTTTGGCTACTGGTATGAATGCATCGTTCCACTTTCTCCGCTGCAATAATATTGTTTAAATTACACATTTTATCTTCATTCTTGTGAGTGGTCATTGTCTTGACAGAGGATGCTGGAAACTGCTTATCAAGAAGTGCAAGAAAAACATTCATAGCATGCACCTATGGACTTATCGAATCCTCTCTAGAAGAGAGTGTCTTGTAAGTTAAGTTTATCTTATGAATACTCTCAATCTTTCTCTCATGAAACTTGTCCCAAACAGTAATATAAACTGACTTTTTAAAGTTATTTGTCTAATTCAACCGGTGCAGTTTGGTGTTTCGATCTACATACCACCCCTAAGAAAGTATTTTCTGAGACATAAGAGTTGCATTGCACATATGAATTATTATTCATAAATATTATATCTTGCAGATCAGGTCTAATTTTTTTTGTTTTACAGGGTTAAGGACATGCACTAAAGTTTTGAGTTAGAAGGTGGATCGCTTGGACATTCAAAGAACCCTTAAGAGGTCTAACCTCTTAGAAGTTCAAGGAATAGTCGTGACAAACGTGACCACCAAGAAAGGGAAGCTTGGCTTGATCTTTCAGTCAAAGAACCCTTAAGAGGTCTAACCTCTTAAAAGTTCAAGGAATAGTCGTGACAAACGTGACCACCAAGAAAGGGAAGCTGGGCTTGATCTTTCATAACTTACCGAAGCCATCTGGATTAGTTTTACTTGCTACGGTCAATTCTCAGTTTTCTCAACATTCTGGTTTAACTATGGATTTCTGAGTGGCTTATTTAAAAGAAGGAATTGGTCATGCATCAATGAAATGAATAGAACTTTTAGATAGCCTCCCTTCAAGGTTTTTCTATTTAGTTGTTTATTAATGATTTTTTGTAGTTTGGATATATTTTGTTTCATATTTGAAGGTGTATTAACTGTGAAGTGGGAAGATATAGGGTTCCTTCGATTATTTATTTCAAATAAAATTTCTAATTTACTGCTCAGAATAAATAAAACTCTATTTTGGGCTTTTTAGTGACCTTTCATATCCATGTTTTTTACTGTACGTATATATTTACATATACATATTTTGTAATATCTATTAGTGGTATGATTTAAATTTGGCATAAAAAAAAATCATTGATTAACTAAAAAAATTAAATTTATAATTGAGTTTTAATATTATAACTTATTAACTACATATATTAAATTTATAAAAAATAATAATATTAAAATTATAACTAATGAAAATTTAGCACAAAATACTTTCTGTTGCATAATATTATATATGGAAAAAAGTATTTTTGTAGCTAATACGTTGCTATTATAATATTTTTACAACCATGTATGAAATTATTGCAATTGTATTTATTTTTCAACAAAAAATAAGATTATTGTAACTACTGGACTTTTACAATAAAAATTAAGTTATTGCTATTACACTATTTTTACTACGAAAAATAAAATGATTGTAATTGGATGTTTTTAAGAGCGAAAAATAACATTATTGTAATTGCAGGTTTTTTGCAGCGAAAAATAAATTTATTGTAGTTAAGCATTTTTACAACGACAAATATATTTGTCGTTTCTAAGAACTTTAAGCGTCCAACCTAATGCAACAAATTTTTTGAAACCAATTTTTCATTGGTAAAAGCTTTTAGAAATGAATAATTTTTTTTGCAACAAATATTTTTCATTGCTTATAACAAAAATTCTTGTAGTGTCCATAATCAATACGAAGTTTGATAAGGCAAGCAATCACAGTGCCAGTAGTTGTCCTTCCTCTACCCATCTTCAGTATTTATCATGTAAAAGAAAAAAGAGATTTTAAGATAGAATTGGATAAAAAATGCTAAGATATATAGAGTGAGATGAACATCTTTAACCAAGATAACACAGCTAAAGAATTGAAATTTATAGACCTGGCAGTTGAAAACGAAAGCAGCATCCTTGGAAGCTGAAGCTATATTTGAAGCCAATATGTCAAAGTCAGAACTTTTTGGAGCTTTACCATCAGTAATTGGCAGACGTGCATACTGAATGGGAAAACCGTCAGCCTCTAAAAACTTGAAGACCTCAAGAGGCGTCTGCACAGAGTCAAAATTTACATGCTCCCAAGCATCAAATATCTGACCATCCTCTGTTTCATGGATAACCATCACGGCACCCTTATAACCTTCAGCTTCTTTCAGTATGTCTCTCTTAAGCCGCTCTTCCATTCTTTCCACTCGTTCCCTGCCAATTCCCTGAACAAGGGGTTTCATATCTACAATTAATACTAATAAAAGAAATAGTTCAAGACACTAAAAGATAAATCTGTTTGTCCATGTTGAACATCCAATGTTCTGAGAGATTTCTTTCACGTAGAATAGTTAAGATGCCATAACTACCATGCTGAACTAGTTAGTGCACACAAAATACAGTCTAATGCATGATTTTTCTTTATCTACATTAACAGGAGAATACGTTGTTATTTATTTTAGTGTAATTGGATCGACTAGTCGACCAATTTAATCATGATATATTATCAAACAAGTCGTAGAGTGCGGAGTGCACGCTTGTTAGATTATATCACGATTAGCGGGGTCAAGGGGCGGAACCCCTGGCTGGGGTCGAGCTGACCTAATTTTATTTTGGTTAAATCGGCTATTCTTGCAAGTCAACAGAATTTCGAAATTGAAAATTTGACCATTTTATTCAAATTTTAAATTTTAGCCGTTTTATTACAAAACCAGTTAAGATACCCTAACTGCCCTAACTTCCAAACTGTTTTTGGTTGGTCGAATTTATAAATATGGGTTCTGTTGAAAAGAAGATCATATCATTTTCATCCTCTCTGTTCAAAATATATATATCTCTGATTTTATCCAATTGAAATTTTTGGAGAACCCCAAAAATATTTCAATAAGAAATTGTTTACAAGACTTCAGAGATTATCCGGAAACAAAACACTATTTTCTACATTTTATTGAAATATTATGGTCTTGTTGATGAAGATAGAGATGACGAATGGAGGAGAATCTGCGAAGGAGATGACAAGTAAATTCGCTAAGTTGGACAAGTTCGAAGGACATGATTTCAGACGATGGCAGAAAAAGATGCATTTTCTGTTGACTACACTCAAGGTTGTGTATGTCTTGAGTACCCCCTGGCCAGAGATCACTGAGAATGAAACATTGGAACAAACGAGGAGGCGAAGCAAGTGGGAGAATGATGATTACATTTGCCGAGGCCATATATTAAACGGTATGTCTGATACTTTGTTTGATGTATACCAAAATGTCGAATCTGCAAAAGAATTATGGGATTCTATAGAATCAAAATACATGGCAGAAGATGCTTCTAGTAGGAAGTTCCTAGTTCGTAAGTTTATAAATTACAAAATGGTTGACTCTAGACCTGTAATGGAACAGTATAATGAACTACTAAGAATTCTGGGTCAATTTGTTCAACACAATATGAAAATGGACGAATGTATTTCGGTTTCTTCTGTTTTTGACAAATTGCCTCCTTCGTGGAAGGATTTTAAACACACACTGAAACACAACAAGGAAGAAATGACTCTAGTCGAACTTGGTAGTCATTTTAAGATTGAAGAGTCTCTAAGGGCTCAAGATGAATTAAGTAATCCCAAGGGTAAAAACCAAGTGGGAAACTCATCTGTAAATATGGCTGAAAGCAGCGGATTCTTTAAGAATGGAAATACAGATAAGGGGAATAAACGAAAGTTTAAAGGAAACAACAAAAACAGTAATTTTAACAGCAAAAAGCCTAAAATAGCATGCTGGAAATGTGGCAAACCTGGTCACTTTAGAAGGGATTGTCGAGTTGGAAAAGGCAAAAATAATGTTGGTCCAAGTGGGAACAATGCTGGTTCAAGTGGACACAATGCTGGTTCAAGTGGATCTAAGGATCCTGAAAAGCAACAAGGTCAGATTTTATTTCAGAATTCTAATTCTGGTTAAAACTATATATCTCTAATATCTGAAGCATTTTATGTGCAGGATGATGATGTTGCTTGGTGGGTTGATTCGGGAGCAACAAGTCATGTATGTAAAGATCTTCGATGGTTTAGTAATTTTCAACCGATTGAAGATGGACCTTCACTTAAGATGGGAAATGTTGCTACCGAACCAATCAAAGGACTAGGAAATGTTAAATTACTATTTACTTCTGGAAAGTACATATTATTGAACAATGTATTGTATGTTCCTGGGATTCGAAAGAATCTTTTGTCTGGTGTTGTTTTAAACAATTGTGGTTTCAAACAAGTGTACGAAAGTGGCAAATATGTTTTGTCAAAACATGGTGTATTTATGGGATTCAGATATTTATGTAATGGTATGTTTATGTTAAATATTAATGTTTCGTTCCAAAATGATTCTGTTTGCATGACTTCTACTAGTGTGTGTAGAAATATAAATAAAACAGAATTATGGCATGCTAGATTAGGACATGTTCATTATGAAAGAATAAAAGACATGTCTAAAATGAGCCTTATTCCTCCTGTTGATGCAAATAATAAAAAATGTAAAACTTGCATGTTAACTAAGATAACTAGAAAACCTTTCAATAATGTTAACCGAGTTTCCAAAATATTGGAACTAGTACATAGTGATTTATGTGATTTCCATGCTACACCTTCATTAGGAAATAAAAAGTATGTTATTACTTTTATTGATGATACATCTAGATATTGCTACATTTATTTGTTGCATGCTAAAAATGAAGCTCTTTTTAAGTTTAAAATCTATAAGGAAGATATTTAGCTACATAAGAATGATTTGATTAAAAAACTACGTACGGATAGAGGAGGTGAATATTATGATCCTATATATTTTCAGTCTACAGGTATAATTCATTAAACCACGGCTCCTTATACACCACAACAAAATGGTATAGCTGAAAGGAAGAATAGGACTTTGAAAGAAATGTTTAATTCCATGTTGTCCAATTCGGGTTTGAGTGAAGGATTCTGGGGTGAGGCTATGTTAACAGCCTGTTATTTATTGAATCGTGTTCCTACTAAAAGGAATAAGATGACCCCATATGAGCTTTGGTTTAAGAAGCCTCCAACACTAAATTATCTGAGAGTTTGGGGTTGTAGAGCAGTTGTAAGACTCACTGAACCTAAAAGGAAAAATTTGGGTGAAAGAGGTATAGATTGTATCTTCATTGGGTATGCTGAGCATTCCATTGCATATAGGTTCTATGTGTTAGAATCTAATGACTATGTGTCGGTGAACACAGTTATCGAGTCAAGAGATGCAATATTTGATGAAGATAGATTTACTTCTATACCTAGACCTAGAGATTTGATTCAAAACTCTTTGAATAGGAACTCAAGTGAAATTGAAAATATATCAAGTGGTACCAATTGTGTACCTGGACCTTCTGAACCAAGGAGAAGCACTAGAGCCAGAAAAGCTAAGTCGTACGGATCTGATTTTCAACTATATTTAGTTGAAGGGTCAAGAGATAAGATTGACTATCAATATCAATACTGTTTTGTTATTGAATATGATCCAAGGACTTTTAGTGATGTTATGGCATCAAGGGATGCTGCATTCTGGAAAGAAGCTATCCAGGATGAAATAGAGTCTATCATGCATAATAATACATGGGAGTTGGCTGATTTACCTCCTGGGTGCAAATCATTGGGAAATAGATAGATATTTAAACAAAAAATGAAAGTAGATGGTACTATTGAAAGGTATAAAGCTAGATTGGTTATCCATGGATTTAGACAAAGAGAAGGCATTGACTTCTTTGATACTTATGCTCCGGTTGCTAGGATTTCCACTATTAGATTGTTGATTGCACTTGCATCTGTATACAATCTTGTAATTCATCAAATGGATGTTAAAACAGCATTCTTGAATGGTGATTTGGATGAGGAGATTTATATGAAACAACCGGAAGGGTTTGTGATGCCTGGTTGTGAAAACAAGGTATGCAAGTTGAAAAAGTCTTTGTATGGTTTGAAACAAGCACCAAAAGATTGGCATCAAAAATTTGATAATGTGATATTGTCTAATGGATTTATTCTTAACCAAGCAGACAAGTGTGTATATAGCAAATTTGATAATTATGGTAAAGGAATTATGATCTGTCTATATGTGGATGATATGTTGATTTTTGGTACTGACCAAAATCAGGTTAATGAAACGAAGAATTTTTTGTCATCTAACTTTGAGATGAAGGATTTGGGGGAAGTTGAAATGATTCTTGGTATAAGAATCAAGCGAAAGAACAATAGTATATCGATTTCTC
Source organism: Limnanthes douglasii subsp. nivea (assembly GCA_036936605.1). NCBI lineage: Eukaryota > Viridiplantae > Streptophyta > Magnoliopsida > Brassicales > Limnanthaceae > Limnanthes > Limnanthes douglasii. Next base: position 290,061,191 of record JAUPFV010000005.1, read on the forward strand.
AATCTCACTATATTGAGAAGATATTAAATAAATTTAATTTTAAAGATTGTTCTCCGGTAAGCACACCTATAGATCCTAGTCTTAAGCTTCTACCTAATAAAGGTATTGCTGTATCTCAACTTGAATACTCGAGAGCCATCGGGTGTCTTATGTATGCCATGACTAGCACTAGGCCGGATATTGCCTTTGATGTTGGAAAACTTAGTAGGTATACTAGCAATCCTAGTTCGCATCATTGGCAAACTTTAAATCGAGTATTCAAGTATTTGAAAGAAACCATGAATTATGGTTTAACTTATACCGGATTTCCTTCTGTACTTGAAGGATATTCAGACGCGAGTTATATTTCCAATATGGAAGATCATTCTTCCACAAGTGGATGGGTATTTCTACTTGGGGGAGGTGCTATCTCTTGGGCGTCTAAGAAACAAACTTGTATTACTGATTCAACAATGGAATCAGAGTTTGTGGCTTTAGCAGCAGCGAGTAAAGAAGCTGAGTGGCTAAGAAATTTAATGTATGAAATTTTTGTTGTGGCCCAAACCGATATCACCTATATCTATCAGATGTGATAGTTAGGCTTCCTTGGCCAATGTTTATAGATAAGTTTACAAAGGCAGGTCTAGATACTTAGGTGTTAGACACAATATGATTCGTGAGTGTATCACGCATGATGTTATTTCAGTAGAGTTTGTGAGAACTCAATATAACTTAGCCGATCATTTAACCAAGAGGTTAAATAGAGATCTTGTGCACAAATCGGCTATTGGGATGGGATTAAAGTCCATTTGAAATCTCTCATGTTGAGATACCCAATTCCCATCTAATATGACATTAGGTGTTGAATTCAATGTGGAAAGCTTAACATCAAGATATTGGAACACATTTGTATATCATCCCAAGGTATGTGTTCAGAACTGCAAGTTGTGAAGGTTGAAGATTATCTTCTTAATAGCTCTTTTGAAAAATTGCATATGCAGGTGCAAGATGAAAAGAACTACCTATTTGAGCATGAAGTTTAGCCGCTTCAAGAAGCTAGGACTTGGCTTTGATATGCTTAAGAAGGATAAGGACACAAGGCTAGTAAAATATAGTGTCAAGTAAGAACGAGTGAGAATGTAAATTTATATGTATATTATCTTCATGTATTCATTGTGAATAGTAAAGGTTCAATCCTTAGTGATACCTTGATATTCGAATATTTGGAATGTGTAATATACTAATGTGAAATTCAATCGTTACGATATTTCATTTATGCATAAATTTGATATTTGATATGATTGTGTTTAGTAGGTCATGAATTACACTAAAATGGGGGAAGATTGTTATTTATTTTAGTGTAATTGGATCGATTAGTCGACCAATTTAATCATGATATATTATCAAACAAGTCGTAGAGTGCGGAGTGCACGCTTGTTAGATTATATCACGATTAGCGGGGTCAAGGGGCGGAGCCCCTGGCTGGGGTCGACCTGACCTAATTTTATTTTGGTTAAATCGGCTATTGTTGCAAGTCAACAGAATTTCGAAATTGAAAATTTGACCGTTTTATTCAAATTTTAAATTTTAGCCGTTTTATTACAAAACCAGTTAAGATACCCTAACTGCCCTAACTTCCAAACTGTTTTTGGTTGGTCGAATTTATAAATATGGGTTCTGTTGAAAAGAAGATCATATCATTTTCATCCTCTCTGTTCAAAATATATATATCTCTGATTTTATCCAATTGAAATTTTTGGAGAACCCCAAAAATATTTCAATAAGAAATTGTTTACAAGACTTCAGAGATTATCCGGAAACGAAACACTATTTTCTACATACGTATCTGTACAAATATACACAAGTTCATTGAGTGGCTCAAGCATCCGACTGAATTTCTTAACATATTTCCATGCATCTACTTTTAGGCTCATATCTTTTTTACGTATGCAAACTATCTAGAGTGCAAGTATTTCGTCATTGACTACTGGTCCAGAACAGTGATGCTTGTCAATACAAATACCAACAGAGTTTAGGCCGTTTCCTAGTTGAAATACTAAACGCAGAAAAAGTGAAATTACAGTTCAAACCTTCAAAATAAAATTCTGTAATACAATACTTATGGAAAAATAATTTTACCGTATACTCAAGCATATTCTTATATGGTCTTTCAACCTCACGTAGAACAAATGGCTTTCCATTTATGTAGATAACTGGTTCTTCACTCATATTGTGCCAAAAAACTGGACGACCGCCTTTGGAGCTACCAATCCTTTGAATGACCGATCGGATGCCATCAATAGTTGGATTTGCAACACCATAAACAGGAAATCCAGGAACTTCTCTGAAATTTGGCGCTCCTTCCACTCTTTCTGGTAAACCTGGATAGTGACAGCCCGGACAGTGATCACTTTTTAAAACTGTTTGACTTCCAAGGACTTCTCCACTTCTGCAAGCAGCAACTACGCCTACTGTTGGAACATAAACTTGATCCAAATAATAATAATCCAACAAGGCCCACTCAAGAAGACCCATGCAGAATTTTCAACTTACTATGGAAGCCATTCTTATTAGCTTACTTTGGAAGTCACACCTTCTTGGCTTACTATGGAAGCTAGACCTTGTTAGCTTGTTTTAGAAGCTCTACCTTATTGGCTTCTTTTGGAAGCCTACCTTCCTATAAATAGTGGAGTCCCCCACCATTGTACTCACTACCAAAAACAAGAAGAAAGAAAAATTAGACTGTAAGAAAGAGGACAAGATAGCTCTCTTGAGTGAAAGAAAAATATTTCTCTTCTAAGTGTGAGTTGTAAGAGTGTTCTTGTAATATTTCTTATTTTCAATTTTATCAAAGTTGTTTGTTTGCTTTTAAAAGAGTGTTGTTTTATTATTTTTTCGCCAACAAAGTGGTATCAGAGCCACAAGCTCTTTCCGAAATTTTGTTTTTAAATATTCAACATATTGAAAAATATGGCGAATGGTGTATCATCCTTCCAAGTTCCAACACTCAACAACAACAACTACGATAATTGGAATATCAAGATGAAAGCTCTCCTTGGAGCACATGATGTGTGGGATGCCGTTGAAAAAGGGTTTGGCGAATCCGAAGATGAAGCAAACCTTACTCAAGAGGAGAAAACAACTTTCAAGGATTTAAGAAAGAGAGACAAAAAAGCTCTCTTCCTCATCTATCAAGCATTAGATGATGATGGCTTCGAAAAAATTTCAAGCGCATCTTCCGCCAAGCAAGCGTGGGAGAAATTACAAATCTCTTACAAAGGAGTCGAAAAGGTGAAAAAGGTATATCTCCAAACATTAAGAGGTGAATTTGAATCTTTACATATGAAAGCATCCGAATCTATTTCGGAATATTTTTCAAGAGTAGCAACCGTTTCTAATCAATTAAAAAGAAATGGTGAGAACTTAGAAGATGTGAGAGTAATCGAAAAAATACTCCGCTCGTTGGATCCCAAATTTGAGCACATCGTCGTGACGATTGAGGAAACTAAAGACTTGGAGAAGATGATGATTGAAGAAATCCAAGGATCATTACAAGCCTACGAAGAAAAGCACAAGAAGAAGCAAGAGATCACCGAGCAACTCCTCAAAGTAGAACTCAAGGACATGCATGCAAGTCAAGACGATGATAGAAACCAACTTGGCCGAGGAAGAGGTAGAGGCCGCGGACGAGGTGGTTATCATGGACGTGGACGTGGCTGGAATTACAACAACAATAATTCCAACTACAACTACGAGAAACGAGAAAGCTCAACACGAGGTCGTGGAAGACGAAATCCAAACTCGAGGTATGATAAATCTTAAATCCAATGCTATAAATGTCAAAGATTTGGACATTATGCTTCAGAATGTAGAGGCCCCAACAATAGAGTTGAGGAGAAGGCCAACTATGTGGAAGAGAAGACGGAGGAGAAAGATATGTTACTACTAACATACAAAACCACTAATGAAGGCCAAGAAAACACTTGGTATCTTGACACCGGTGCAAGCAACCATATGTGTGGGAAAAGAAGCATGTTCGTAGAGATCAATGAAGCCGTGAGTGGAAATGTCTCTTTTGGAGATGATAACAAAATATCGGTGAAAGGAAAAGGCAACATTCTTATTCGTGCAAAAGATGGTAGTCACCAAATGATCTCAAATGTTTATTATGTACCTAGTATGAAAAACAACATCTTAAGCTTGGGACAACTTTTTGAAAAAGGCTATGATATTCATATGAAAAATTATAGTCTTTTTATGAGAGATGCAAAAGGGGATTTAATTGCTAAAGTTCAAATGTCAAAGAATAGAATGTTTCCTTTGAATATTCAAAATGATGTTGCAAAGTGTCTTAAGGTGTGTTACAAAGATTCGTCGTGGCTATGGCATGTTCGATTTGGGCATCTAAACTTTTCAAGTTTAGAGTTATTGTCAAAGAAGGAAATGGTGAGAGGGTTACCATGTATCAATCATCCTGACCAACTATGCGAAGGATGTTTACTTGGAAAGCAATTCAGAAAAAGATTTCCAAAGGAGTCAGAGTCAAGAGCCAATAAACCTCTCGAGCTTATTCATACCGATGTGTGTGGTCCAATCAAGCCGAGCTCTCTAGGTAAAAGTAACTACTTCCTTCTCTTTATTGATGATTTTTCAAGAAAAACGTGGGTATACTTCTTGAAACAGAAATCTGAAGTCTTTGGAGTATTTAAGAAGTTCAAAGCAGTTGTGGAAAAAGAGAGCGGAAATAAGATTAAAGCCATGAGATCTGACCGAGGAGGGGAGTTCACATCCAATGAATTCCTAGAGTTTTGTGAAGCACATGGAATTCGTCGCCGCTTGACAGTTCCTAGACCACCTCAACAAAATGGTGTGGCAGAAAGGAAGAACAGAACAATCCTTGATATGGCGCGAAGCATGCTCAAAAGTAAGAAACTGCCTAAGGATTTTTGGGCGGAAGAAGTGGCATGTGCGGTTTACTTGTCCAACCGATCTCCAACAAGAAGTGTTTGGGGAAAGACACCACAAGAAGCGTGGAGTGGAAGAAAGCCCGGAATTTCCCACTTGAGAGTATTTGGAAGCGTAGCTCATGTCCATGTACCAGACGAACAACGAACCAAACTCGATGATAAAAGCAAAAGTTTTATCTTCATCGGTTACGACTCAAGTTCCAAAGGCTACAAGTTATACAACCCAAACAACAAGAAGGTTGTGATAAGCCGAGACGTGATAGTTGATGAAGAAGGCGAATGGGATTTTGGGTCTCATACAAATGAGTTCACATTTTTCCCCCAAATTGAAGAAGATGAGAAGACACCAAATGAGCAATCAGAAGATGTTGCTACCCAACATGCCTCACCAACAACAACTACTCATGGATACTCACCACATTCATCATCGTCAAATGGTAGTCAAAATGAGAGAGCAGTGGAACGTATAAGAAGCCTTAGTGATCTTTATGAGGTAACCGAACCAATGGATAACATTACACTATTTTGTCTCTTTGCTGATTGTGAGCCAGTGACATTTCAAGAAGCTGCACAAGAGAAACAATGGAGAGACGCGATGGATGAAGAAATTAGAGCCATCGAGAAGAATGACACATGGGAACTCACCTCACTTCCCAAAGGGTGCAAGACAATAGGCGTCAGATGGTTATACAAAACCAAGAGAAATGCTAAGGGGGAGATTGAAAAACACAAAGAAAGGCTTGTTGCAAAAGGCTATAGTCAAAAGGCGGGAATTGACTATGATGAGGTATTCGCCCCCGTTGCCCGATTAGAAACTATTAGACTAATAATTTCTTTGGCAGCTCAAAACAAGTGGAAGATACAACAACCATTAGGCTATGAGATCAAAGGTCACGAAGATAAGGTGTTGAAGCTAAAGAAGGCTCTTTACGGGCTAAAACAAGCACCAAGGGCATGGAACAGTAGAATCGACAAGTATTTCCAAGAGAATGGCTTCAACAAATGTCCGTACGAGCACGCTCTATACACCAAGATCAAAGATGAGGATATTTTGATCGTGTGTCTCTACGTGGACGATTTGATCTTCACCGGAAGCAGCCCAAGTATGTTTAATAAATTCAAGGAAGTAATGACGAAGGAATTCGAGATGACAGACTTGGGGCTCATGGCGTACTACCTTGGCATTGAAGTTAAGCAGCAAAAAGATGGAATTTTCATCTCACAAGAAAGCTATGCAAAAGATATCCTCGAGAAGGAGAAAGTGTAGATCCGACATTATTCAAAAGTTTGGTAGGAAGTCTACGCTATTTAACTTGTACGAGACCAGATATTCTTCATGCAGTTGGATTGGTTAGTCGCTATATGGAATTTCCAACAACAACTCATTTCAAGGCTGCAAAGAGAATCCTTCGTTATCTGAAAGGTACAATCGACTTTGGATTACTCTATTTCATTTCTAATGATTACAAACTTGTTGGGTATAGCGATAGTGATTGGGGTGGAGACATAGACAATCAAAGGAGTACTACTGGATTTGTATTCTTTATGGGAAATATTGCTTTCACGTGGATGTCAAAGAAACAGCCGATTGTCACGTTGTCCACTTGTGAGGCTAAATATGTTGCTGCTACTACATGTGTTAGTCATGCGATTTGGCTTAGAAATCTATTGAAGGAGATAGACCTAACACAGAATGAGCCAACTAAAGTGTATGTCGACAATAAGTCAGCCATTGCCTTAGCCAAAAATCCAGTATTTCATGATCGAAGCAAGCATATCGATGTTCGCTACCACTACATAAGGGAGTGTATTTCAAGAAAGGATGTGCAAGTAGAATATGTGAAGACACAAGATCAAGCTGCTGATATTTTCACCAAGCCACTGAAAAGCGAAGACTTCAAACGATTAAGGAAACTACTAGGGGTCACGGGATCAAGTTTAAGGGGGAGTGTTGGATCATAAACTTGATCCAAATAATAATAATCCAACAAGGCCCACTCAAGAAGACCCATGCAGAATTTTCAGCTTACTATGGAAGCCATTCTTATTAGCTTACTTTGGAAGTCACACCTTCTTGGCTTACTATGGAAGCTAGACCTTGTTAGCTTGTTTTAGAAGCTCTACCTTATTGGCTTCTTTTGGAAGCCTACCTTCCTATAAATAGTGGAGTCCCCCACCATTGTACTCACTACCAAAAACAAGAAGAAAGAAAAATTAGACTGTAAGAAAGAGGGACAAGATAGCTCTCTTGAGTGAAAGAAAAATATTTCTCTTCTAAGTGTGAGTTGTAAGAGTGTTCTTGTAATATTTCTTATTTTCAATTTTATCAAAGTTGTTTGTTTGCTTTTAAAAGAGTGTTGTTTTATTATTTTTTCGCCAACACCTACTTCATGAGGGCGGCCATCAGTACATTCTGCAATATTTATTTGAGGGGACTTCGAAGATGTATATCCAAGCGAACCCATAGGATCTCTCCTAAGCAACCTGCATAAATTCTAAAAAAATCAGAAAACTTATCTGGCGGTTTCTCCATTGATTGCTTTCATGAGCAATCAATAACATACCCTTCTATTTATCATTTTAACAGAGAAAATTCCAAAGTTGAAAATCAGATATCAATCGAAATTTAAGCCGCTGCAACAAATGATATATCCGGGCCTTAGGTGACATGAATTTGCCAGCAAAAGAAAGGAAAGAGAAAAAGAGGTTTCAGCGGGGGAAACATTTGATAGTCATGAAGGAACAAGCGAAGGTGATGTAGGAGGGGCTTCTAGAAGAAAGTAATTCTGATTAGGATAAGGAGAAATAGAGGCCCTAGTATGCAACGAAGGATTACGCAGCTTTTGCGTATTGTTTTGAAGGGGGGCCTCTGGTGAGATGTATACCCTTATCTACATAAGATGTGTTTCCAATAAATTCTTATTCTGCTACTTAATACAGGTGCTAATCGTGTGTGAAACTGCTGGATATCTCAGTTTATGTTTCTGTTCTTAATAATGGCACATCAGTACCTACGGATAATACTATAGAGCTCTGGTCTAGCTTGCATCCAGTGAGCAAAACTGTTATTCCCAGGAGAAGGATGTAACGCAGCTCCCTCTGACTGAATGTATACCGCAAAGCATATCAGAAAGTAGTATCTTTCTAAGTATTCCACAAAAAATCTTGAACTATACTATTGCTATATAATAAATTAGAATAAAGACCAGATCTTGCAGCAAACCATCCTAGCGTAAGAAAAACTAGATATATTAAATGATTTAGTTCATTTAGAATTAATGGCTATTAAAGGGGAAAAACTGCATGTCATTGCCAAGTCAAAATAGAGAAATTAATTAATGATATAGAAGAAAGTAAAAGTGGAAGTCTTTTCATTGCATGGGTATGTGCAAGGATATAAGCTGGTAAAACAGGAAACAGTTGTCTATCCATTGATTAGTCAGAAATTATGAATAAAAAAATATATGTTCAGCATTAACTGACTCAGACTCCCTGAACCAAATTGAGTTGGCAATCGAAGAACAGGAAAGACTGCATTTGTAGTGCACGCCTAAAATACTTTAAATATTGAAGTTTCGAGATATATTTGTAGCTGAATTCCTACATACTATTTTAAGCAATTTTACATGACCAACTAGATTTTGATTTTGCTCAAATTTTCTTATTCATAAGACGGGGCTAATAAAAAAAGTTGTTAGATGCACCTTGGTCTATCTACGGCTGAATTATAGTTAATAATTCTACTTTTCTCTTTAAGCACTGATTTACTTACCATTTAATAACTGATACATCATTACCCTTTATTTATCAACAGTGAATTTAAAAAGGGACGCATTAACTGAATAAGACCATGGTTGTATCTATGAACCATCCAGGCTAATCATTTTGAAAACAAAATAGACGTGGAAGTCACATAAACCCATCGGCATAAAAATGTAAGCATACAATAAGGATAATTATAATATCATGAATGAATTTAATACGAAGCTTCTACTAAATGCATAACAGTTTAATTTATTCTGGTTGATTAAGATGTACTCATAGTTCACAATTAATTAGTAAACATTATAATAGAGGAGGTAACAGCATTACCAGAAGTTCCTGATCGGTTGAGGTAAACCAAAGTCGCAATAACCATTCCAGTAGTAGTTCGTCCACGTCCCATTTGACAGTTAAAAATTATCTCAGTATTGATGTCAGCTTGTGATATTTTCTGAACCTGAAAACACAGTCGTGAGAATACATGCGTATATATATTTTCAAGATCACTTCAGAGACATTGTTGTCACTTAACACATAAACTGAAAACGTTTGTTTTAGAAATATGCAGCAAAGCAGAATTTTGATACTCTGTGATTCAGCTTCCATAAGCAAATATAAGGCAACTGATTGCTCACATAAGAAGAATTCCTTGCCTCCACAAAACAAGAACCTGATTCACATGATTCTTGATTTTTATAAATAAAATGGAACCTATATATCCTGAGGATCCAGTCAGCAATCAATGGTTCAATATTTCATAGCAGAAAAATTAGCATCACAAAAAATCAAAAGTATACTTCAGGACGAAGTTGAATGACTTGACAGATTTTGTCAGGTAGCAGCTTGTGAACTTGATTTGCGCTGTAATACTATAAGCAGTAACAAATCCTATGCCATTTTTTTATAAGTGAATCCAAGTGCCAAATTTTAAGGAGAATAGTTGACTGATTATAACAAGGAACTCAAAAAATTAAACACTTACCAAAATATCAAAATCTAGCTCTTTGGGAGATTTTTCATCAGTTATTGGAACACGTTCATAATCAACCAGGTACCCTTCTGCTTGGAATTCCTCGTACACCTAAAAGCTCAAGAAAGAAACAAAATAAAGAAGATAGAACATTATTATCTAATCATACTTCATATTTCACAAAACTGAAATGAGTTAAAGGGACCATCTGGCAGTTCATCAGTTACAAGAATCATATTTCTATACCTGCAATCCAGATTGCAACTTATTAGGTACTATGCAATGTGTGGATACTTAGGTCTCCGAGATTAAGATAAAGGAGAACTGCTGAAAAAAGGCAATATTTTCGTACACCCACAAGATTAATCAAAAGGAGCATAATCAAAGAAATACCTTGCAGCCTCCATCAAAATATCCTCTTTCAGGCGAGCTTCCATCTGCTCAACCCTATCCCTGCATAAAAAACAAAAAGTGGAACAAAATTTTGAAAAAAGAAAACCTAACGGCATGCATTGCATCTACAAGTTTGAAACTCAGACTCCTGTACGTTCCCAATATAAAAAGATGCGACGGGATTCTCAATCTCTATCAGGAAATAAAACAATCCATATTCTGTGAGTATCTAACTCGTGTGTAAACAATATAAGTAGCACTAGCAGCAATAAATTCCGTAGAAACAGTAATGTAAAGTTGAACAGAAAACCAGATTCCTTACTGTGTTTTCAAGGTTGGAGAAAGGCCTCTCTGTGAAGAATACTTTGAACAACAACCTTGAAAACACAGTAAGGAATCTGGTTTTCTGTTCAATTCTACATTACTGTTTCTACGGAATTTATTGCTGCTAGTGCTACTTATATTGTTTACACACGAGTTAGATCCTCACAGAATATGGATTGTTTTATTTCCTGATAGAGATTGAGAATCCCATCGCATCTTATCTTTTTATATTGGGAACGTATAGGAGTCTGAGTTTCAAACTTGTAGATGGCAATGTGAAGAATACTTTGAGCCATTAATGGCTGCTGTGGTTTTGAGGCAAAGAACTAGAGAAGGAGAAGAGAAGAGAAGAGTGGAACAGCAGCTAGGGTTTTCAGACAACAAACAAGTTGTCGATCTTCTGGTGTTTGGGCCTTGGTTCGGGTCGGTCCGGTTGGCTCACACTAAGGCCCATGTCGAGTCCAACACACTATGGACCTCATCACACGTTCTTAAGTTGTGTTGGACTAGACTTGTTTACTAAAATACAATTTGATTAAATAATAGAGTGTAACAAATTGTAACTGAATACCCATGATAGCAAAACAACCTAACAACAACCTAACTGAATATCTGGCCTAATACTAGTTACATTGTAACTGGTTACCTTTTCAATTAAGAAAAATAGTTACACAATTTCCAGATCTCACATTTTTCTTCAATCTTCAACTCTCTCCACATCACGCAAAACAAAGGGCCGTCCGTTAATGTATATTACCTGCCTCAAGCATAACAAACGAATATTTAAATTGGAACACAACTCCCAGAAGTCACACTAAACATACGAGTTTATAGGTCATTACATGCAGTCGGTCATAAGTACATAATTGAATACCATTTGGATTTTGTTTCTCCACACAAAGTACTCCTTAAATGTTAACTAATGTTTATTATTTGTTTTCAAACTTAAGTTTATAATCAACTAAATCCTGTTTGCAAAGTATTATTTGTTTTCAAACTTAAGTTTATAATCAACTAAATCCTGTTTGCAAAATTCCACAGACGGCCGTCACGCCCCACTACATACTGTAATATGTAAATAAGTCATTTTCTGTATTTGGAACACAAGCTTCATGATGTGAGCTCTAATACTATGTGCTGTCTATCTCTCAAATTTGATAGTTGGCACACTGGCAGGCACAATGAGCCATGACTAATCAAGGTAGGCAGAAAAGAGAATGTAGGTTAAAATCACAAATTTATGAATAAGAACAATCAGGATAACAAAGAATAATAATCTATACAGTGTCGTTGTGTAAAATTTAGATAGACTACCAAAATCAGATATATCTTTCCAGGCCGTTAATTATTTATGTGAATTTTACAAGATCTTCTACAGAAACGTGCTCATATCCTTAAGAGTTAGACAAATCAGTCAAGAGTTCGTGTAACTCTCAACTCTAACAGTACAGAAGTTAAATTAATAGTTTCCCTATCCTCGGTCGTCAGCATGTTAATATGAGAATCGTCACCATAACTGAAAAGCCAAAATCAGAGGGCTAGCAAGGACAAAAACAACTTTACCGGTTCCTCTCTAAGACTAATCCAAAGAACTTTTGCTCGCTTTCCATCCTTCTGAGCACCAATGTGATTAAGAACATTCCTTATTCCGAGAATTTTTGGTATTGCTACACCGTCGACACTTAGCTTGTCGGCCTGATAAGAGAAACATGTAGATCAGTTATGAAATGAATTTCTAACAAATGTAACAGCCATGATTGTGAGATAATACATTAAATACACCTGGTGAAAGACTAACATCATAAAGGGAAAGATAACACAACACATAAACCAACCAAAGAGGACTCATCTAATTTCATACACATACAGAAGATTATGTATACACCCAAAAATGCACACAGGTTCAACCACCCCACATTCTACACCTGAGAATTGAATATAAACCTAACAATTATATGACTAGTATTAGGCCAGATATTTCCTATGTTGTTGGAAAGATTCTTAGGTATAGTAGCAATCCTAGTTCGGATCATTAGCAAGCTTTAAACCGAGTATTCAAGTATTTGAGAAAAACCATGGATTGTGGTTTAACTTATACCGGATTTCATTCGATTTTTGAAGGTTATTCGGATGTGAGTTATACTTCTAATATGGAAGGTCATTCGTCTACAAGTGAATTGGTGTTCCTTCTTGGAGGAGGTGTTATATTCAGGGCATCCAAGAAATAAACTTGTATAACTAATTCAACAATGGAATCTAAAATTGTTGCATTAGCAGTAGCTAGTAAAGAAGGTGAGTGACTAAGAAACTTGATATATCATATTCCATTGTGGCTCAAACCGATAGCACATATATCTATCATGTGTGATAGTGAAGCTGTCTTGGCAAATGTTTATAGACAAATTTATAAAGGCAGGTCTAGACAATTATGTGTTATACATACCATGATTTGTGAATGTACCACTCATGGTGTTATATCAGTGGAGTTTGTCAAAACTCAATATAATTTAATCGATGATTTAACCAAAGGGTTAAGTAGAGAACTTGTGCACAAGTCGGCTATTGGCACAGGATTAAAGTCCATATGAAATATCTCATGTTAAGATACCCAATTCCCATCTAATATGAAATTATATGTTAAATTCAATGTGGAAAGCTTAACGCTTAGAGATTGGAACACATTAGTAGTATCATCCCAAGGTATGTGTTCAGACCTGCAAGTTGTAGAGGTTGAAGTCTATCTTCTTAATAGTTCTTTTGAAAATTTCATATGCAAGTGAAAGAGGAAAAGATATACCTATTTGAGTATGAAGTTTAGCCGCTTCAAGAATCTAGGACTTGGCTTTAATATGTTTGAGAAGGATAATGACACAAGGCTAGTGAAAATTGTGTTAAGTGTGAACATTTGAGAACGTAAATTTATGTGTATATTATCTTCTTGTATTCATTATGAACAGTAAATGTTCAATCCTTAGTGATAACTTGATATTCGAATATTTGAAATGTGTCATATACTAATATGAAATTCAATCGTCACGGTATTTCATTTATGCATAAATTTATTATTTGTTATGATTTTGTTTTAGCATATCATTAATTGCATTAAAATGGGGAAGATTATTAGATACTTTAGTGTAATTTAATTTACTAAACCAATGTAGTCATGGTATATTATCAAGCAAATTCGATAGTGCGGAGTGCATGTCTGTTAGATTATATTGTAACTAGTGAGTGTAGCAAGCTAGGTCAAGCAGCGGAACCCCTGGTCGGGGTCAAGCTGACAGCTAAGCTTGCAAAATATTTATTTTGAATGGTGTTGTTATTGTAAAAATTCATTTGATTTTGAATTTTCTTATTTAGCCGATTGTTTATCATTTGAAAACAAAACGGTTTGAACATGTATGCATTCAAGCGGTTGGCAGTTTACATGTCGGTTCTATTTTGGTCAAGGCATATATGTTTGGTTTTGGTTTAGAAAGAACACACGAAAAATCATTCTCTAAGTTCAAAAAAAATATTCTAACTTATCCGATTGAGATTATTGGAGAATCACTAAAAATATTTCAATCTAAAATTGTTTAAACAAGACTTCAGAATTATCCAAAAAATCAAAAACAATTTCCGACATCATTTTGCGAGTAATATTGTCTCATGTTTCTTATGCATTGTCTTTATCGTCTACACGTATTAACTCTGGAGACTTGCACTACCAACTCGTTCCCGCAACAATGAAAAGTTATTAGCTTATTCCTCGATTATACTGAGTCGGATATTTGATATCAATAGTCGGCGTTATGAGGTTTTTTTTTGCAACCGAAGCCTCGAATTATCCATTTAGATAGTTCATTCCATATTCTTCATTCACGGACAATTTGTTTTGTTAGATTTCGACATTTGTTTTGTTTGGATTTTAAATTTGTTTAAATTCTAATATAAATAAAATTTATAGTCTCTACAAATAGCTCAATTGATGTCGATATATCGGCATCACTCAACTAAATCGAAAAAAATTAGGTGAGAGGAAAAAAATTAAAAATTAAAATAATTGCAACACAGTTTATAAGTTCATAAAACGATTTAAAACACAGCATCAAACATGGACTTTTCCATAAATAAATAAATAACACCTAGATAATGTTATGCGTGGACGTTTTCTATAATAATGTTATGCGTGGACGTTATCTATAATAATGTTATGTTAAGTACTCCGGTGTTCATAAAATGTAGCTTAACAATCTATAAGGTCATCTCTAACCGCCGGTCTCCGTGAGGAACAGCGGTAGAAAAGGGTTTCTAAACGTCGGTCTTGGTTTCCAAATTAGCAGACCGATTTACTGTTTGGACTCGGTCTCAGGCTCTGGCGAGCGCAGTCTTGAGACTTGAAAAGAGAGAAATATGATAGAAAACCAGGTGAGAGAAAACCTCTTTCATTCGGAGAGGAGAGGAGAGAGAAAAGAAAAAGGTAAAGAGGAAAGAAAGGGGAAGGAAACGTAATAAACCTTACAAATTATTAGATTTACCAAATTTGTAATATTCTATTTTTAATGTATTTTATTCTAAAATTTAATTTAAAATTTAATTTAAATTTATTCTAGTAAAATACTTAACTATATTAAAAAATTAATTTTGAAAACTAAATTATAATTTATAAATTTAATTATAATAAAATCAACTTAAGTTATAATATAAAATTTTAAAATAAATTTTCGAAAAAATAGCAACCGAAATTTTAAAACACACATTCAAAATAAATAAAAATACAAGAAAACACACATTTAGGCGTACTTATTAGGTATCCATTTCAATAATCTTTGATTTTTGCACTAAAGTTTACTAATTTGTAAGTGCGTTTAACCAATTGTTATTTGTTTCAATTGCATGTCAATTTTTCACATATGACCTTCTTGGTATTTTCAAGATAATTATTGTATATTATCGTTAACGTGATTGGCGATACGTCACCCGTAGTGTTTTTCAAGGTTTAAAATTTTAGAATTTATGAATAAGATACCTTCATAGACTCTTTTATAAATCGAAAATGGACTAACATAACAAATTATTAAATTAGATTTAAAAGTTATACATTCATTACAAAATTATTATTTTTTAAATAAACAATGTTGTTGATTTACTTACATTTACGAAATGTTTATCATCCACGAACAATTCTACAACATATGTATATTAATTTATCGTAAATAAGAATTAAACAAATAAATTTATAACATAAATTTAAAATAAATAATATTGTAAAAAAAATTGTAAAAATATTAATGTTAACTAATAATTAATAATATAGGTTATATTATTTATTATAAAGTTAGTAAATGTAAATTAAGAGAGTGAGATAGACTGAGAAATAAGAAGAGTGGGATGAATAGTTAAAAAATAGTGGAATTGTTTGGATTGAATTGTTTATATTAAAGGTCTCTGGAATAGTAAAATAACGGTTAGAAGCTGTGTGGCAAATCTGTAAATAAATAGAGGTCTCCGGGGCTGGACCAGGTCTCCGGGGAGACCTACGATTAGAGATGGCCTAAGCATCTAAACTTGAGTAGATGAAATTGAACCGTTAGTCCTAATGCTTTCTGATTTTGCGCTGAACAGAACTCTGTCGTCAAGGTAACCTTGGTCTAAAAGAAAATATAGAATCAATTAATCGGATTATTTTGGATTATTGTTAGCTTTTCACTTAAAACTAATCTTTGTATAGATATTTTGACTAAAAATACCGCATTTCATGAGATCCAAGTTGGACTGTCTTTTTATCTTAGCTTGCAACCATTCTGGTTTGGTCGAGGAAGGACAGAATTTGTTTCGAACCATGAGAACATTAGATCTCCTTGGTCGTGCGGGTCGGTTAGAAGATGCTTATCATTTCGTTAGAAAAATGGATACTGAAGCTGATCAAAGCTTCAAGAGGGAGTTCAGCAGTTTTGCAGCCTCCTCGTGACAAATGAAGGATGATATATGATTTGGAGTAAGTAAAAAGAATATACATTTAGTAGATGGTTCCTTAAGGTAACTTAGTGCAGTCCTCGGACTGCTCTTAAATGGAAAAGAAGTTGGTGAACTGAAGCAAGATTACAACTTCTAACCTTGGAGTTCTCTTTTGAGCATATCATCTTTCAAACTTTCAATAACTTCACAGGCATAACTCACACAAGTTTCATGCTGCCTTTAGTAAAAATGCTTCTCAATTGGTGAAGAAGTGAGCCAAGAGACACATTCTTCCTGAGCTGGAAGTTGTAACTCATCTGCAACATATACCTATGAAGAACGCCACATAATTTGTCTGAAGAGATTATGCGTAACGTCCACAGAACCTGCATCATTCTTTTTTCTTATACAGATATAAGTATTGACCATAGAGAAAAATAGGATTCCCATTGATCTCATGTCTCCCACTTTCTTGCTCAAGACCAAACAATTTGTATTTGGACATCTTTTTCTTACAAAATTATGATTATCGTAATAGACTTAAAAACTTCTATATAATAAACCAAAAATCCAGGAATATCTATTCATTTATTATCTTCTGAAAAAAAATCCCTTACAAAGAATCGCAACCATCTTGCAAACTACTTCTACAATAATTATTGGATCGCTTAGCTCTAACTACGTTTTCCTTTCCACTAGTATTAACACTGGATTTATCAGATATCTTGCTTCCTTCTGTGCCTGTTGTGTGGCTTAGCTCTGACCATTTTTCTGCTAGAATGGAACGAATTAGCTGATCCACCGATCTGAAAGACTGATTCGGCTGCTGCGATGGGCTGTGGCGGTTGCTGACCAAATAATGCATTAATTGATTCAGTCATACTATCATCCATGTTCATTTGATCATTGTTACTCGAGGGAAAACCAGATCCTGAGTTACCAAACACTGAAGGCAAACTAGTGGTAGTTGAGGTTGAACCAAAAGCAAAATTGGAAGATGTAGATGCATATCCAGATGACCCAAAACCTTGAGGTGCATGTGTTGATGAATATCCTGAACCATGCCTGGTGGGTCCAAAGGTCAATGCAGATCCATGTGTTGATGATGATCCTGAACCAAACATGAGAGAGTTTGGAGTCTGCCTGGTGGATCCAAATATCGATGCAGATCCAGATGAACCAAAAGCTCGAGCTGCATGTGTTGATGAGGAACCTAAACCAAACATGAGAGATTTTGGAGCATGCCCGCTGTATACAAACGTCGATGCAGATCCAGATGACCCAAAAGCTTGAGGCGCATGCGTTGATGAAGATCCTGTACCAAAACTGAAAGATTTTGGAGCCTGCTCGGTGGATCCAAATGTCGATGCAGATCCAGATGACCCAAAACCTTGAGGTGACCCAAAACCTTGAGATGCATGTGTTGATGAAGATCCCGAACCTTGAGGTGACCCAAAACCTTGAGATGCATGTGTTGATGAAGATCCTGAACACGACATGAGAGATTTTGTAGCCTGACCGGTGGATCCAAAGATAGTAGTGATATTGTTCCCTTGTAAACTGCCAACAGTAGCACATGAACTAAACAGCGCAGACCCACTGCAAGAAGATCCAAACAGAGAACTTCCAGAGGCAAATGATGTTGTTTGAGCTGCAGGAGTTGTTGAGGATGAACCAAAATAAGTAGGTGCCATTTGAGATGAATTTGAGAGTACAGCCCCAGCTATGGAAGCTTGGGGAAGTACATCCAGAGACTGGTTTGAAATGGTAGAATTGGAGCCCGAGCTGAAGCAAAAAATGTTACCTCGCGGGTTTGAATCTGAATTTATCAATGCTGGGATAGAGCCACCATACATTTTGCTTTCGGTGGTTGTAGATGTGCCGGCAAAAATACTACTTACTTGGCCTAAGCTTGCAGAAGATGTCCCACTATAAACACTACTTACAATGCTTCCATGTGAAGAAGACGGAGCACATAAATTGCTAATTTCAGTGCTTTTGACTGCAGAGGACAATTCAACAAAAATGTTAGCTGTAGCATTTCCAGGTGTAGAAGACGAGGCACCAAAAATCACATTCCCAGAACCTTCAACAGAGGTAGGTGTGCTACCAAAATTGGTACCCCCGATACTTCCAGTCGAAGCATCTGTAGCGCCAAAAACTAGGCTACTTCCAGGACTTGTAATTCCTAATGATGTACCAGAAAATACGCTACTTCTCGTGCTTGTAACTATTGAAAATGGCCCACTGAATTGCAAAACATTTATACTTCCAAAGTTCGGGGTCTTTGCTTCTACTAACTCTGCAGTAGTTGCTGAAGGTTGTGAAAGGTTGCTAAAGCTGGTGCTGGTGTTGGTGGTGCTTGCAGTAGCATTAGTGGTAGTACCAACAGAGAGGGCTGAAGTAGTCGAGATAGTCTGATTAGATGTGCTATTGGATGTCAAACACAAAGCTTCAGATGTCACACAAGGATTGTTACTAACACCAAAAGAAAAAATGCTCCTATTTGGAGAAGATGCGGCAGATGCGAGCAACTCGGAGGTAGGACATGCATTTTCAGACTCCGTCCTGGATAGGAAACAATGTCATTGTATTAGAAGATAGGTAGGTAAAAAATTATCTATAGATTATATAATTTCATTTGTATTATATATTGGTTTAGTTTGGTTAGATCATGAAACCCCTAAACCAAAGCTGATCCAATATGGACTAATTAGATTGTTTTAAAACATTGGAAAATGAGTACAAAACAAAAAGAAACTGTAGCTGGAAACACTTGCGACCAATTTTAGAACACTCCCGTTCTATAAATATACTGACCTGTTTGGGAATTGAGATTTTCCTTTGGAAGACCCATTAAGTAGCAAGCCTGAAGATCCACTAACAGTTAAAGCTGAACGGGTATCATCATCAAAAGTGGCTGAAGCACCAGTTAGTTCTTCCTCCTGTTTTTCTAAACAAAGTGTGGCTCCATCAGGTGAGTACTCATCAACTGACACCAAAAAATCCTACAGTCACAGGACTATAAACCATTCAACCATTGCATTCAACCATTGCATTCAACTATTAAACTAAATTATCTGACATGTAATCATCATTAAAATACAATATAATGAATGCATGTATTACCTCATCCACACTCATCCTGAATGCATGTGTTGCCTTCCGGGGAACCATAGTATCTCTGTTGTCTGAACCAGCTATTTGTTCTTTCATTGAACTAGCTATATCTACACTATTATTCAAAATAGGAATCGATGTGTCAATTGGAAGTACGGATTTACTCACACCACTTTCATCAACTTTGGCCCGCTTCTGCGGACTAGAATCTCCAGCATCAAACAATAAACTGTCACGTGTACCGCTTGATTTATCTTCTTGACTCTCAATGATTTTTGAAGTATCTGTGGTGCCAACCCTCTTCAGAGCAGGATTTGTAGCTGATTTTTCTTTAGATGAGACCAAATCATCAAGTTCATCTAAGATTTTGGAAGCCGCTTCCCTGGACTTGGACGAAACAAAGGGGATACTTGAGCTGCTTGCAACACTTCTCTCTCTATTTCCTTTAGGTGTTATGGCAGGCCTATTGGAAGCTTCACTCAATTTCAATTTGTTTTGTTCTTGAGAGGATTGCTTACTGCCTGGCAAACTCGTGACCTTTTGAGAGGTAAGAAACTTCTTCGGCCGGATGCTACGACAAGACTCCTCCAAGACGGCACTCCGGCGTTTTAGAGCCTGAAAACATAAGCAATAAATTTAGTTGTCCAAATAAAAAAAAAATTATATACAAAATAAAGTAACATATAGCTAGAATTACCCCTTGTTTCGAACCGGCGAATAAAGCTGCACCTGAAGGTGACAGTCCACCAGGCATAGGTCCCTAGATGTAAAATAATATATTAAAAAACTGCAAACTTTGACATATTGTATATTGTTCAAGCTAAAGACATATAAGTACGCAAACCTTGGTAGGAGAAAACGGCCTAGCATATGGTGTTCTCGCAATTTTGAATAATGCAGATCTACCGAGGCATCTTCGACTGACAATATATTCATTTACAAGTATAGCACCTGATCACTATAAGTAAAATATGTAATTAGATAACAGGCATGCAGAGATGAGTTGTGCACTGAATCTCCAAATTTTCTTATAGATAAACTAATAAGGAGTACACTGCAACAAACCTTTACAGAAGAAAGAGGCCTTGTATATGGTGTTCGCAAACTGTACATGGCAGATCTGCCGCCTCGAGTTCTTCGATTGACAAGATCCTTTTCAAGAAGCCCAACTTCAGCAAAATGTCTTGGCGCAAGAGATGATTTAGCAGGTAATTGGGTTTTATTACCCAATGGAGTCAACACTTCTCTACATATTTTAGAGCTAGAAGCCATATACGCTTTTGCAAGCTCTGCAGGTGAAGGTTGATCCTCATCACGTAACTGAAGACATAAAAACAATTAAAAATGGAACTATATATATATATATATATATTATAAGTATCCACTAGTTAAAGTCATTTTCTTACTAGATTTCTATGGTTTTCTCTTCTAGCAGGTGTCTCAGCAGTTCTTGACCGTAGCATAGTTGTTAACTCATCAATCTCGACCTTGCTAAAAGTCTTATGCATTATCATTCGTTCGAGTTCATTCATATTGGCCGGGGGAGAGTCAATATCAATATCAAGTGAATTCTTCAACTGCAAGTTTTATAACATATAAAACTCTGCTTATAAGTCAGAAAATATATAGAAACCTTTTCGCTATTGCAACGAATGCTCTATCTAACAAATCAAATAATAAATATATAATCTTACACTAGAAGGGTTTTCCCTTTCCTGCCTTCCTTTGCCTTCTGGTTGATGATGAAGTTTCTTGCGGAAAACGGAACCAAAGATTTGGTGATTTCTCTCGCGCGAAGGTATAAGAACTGAAATCTTGAAAAAGAAAAAAAGCAAAACTAGTGTCTTTATCATCTTTGTGGCTTGATTTTTTTGGTTGTTGTTGTTGTATTGTGGCTTGAGTCTTGTCCGGAACTTATAAATAAAAAGGATAGAACAAACGAGCCTTATAGAAGATGTGCAGTGTGAATGGATTTTTTTTTTGGTATAAAAAGCGTTAAATTAATATTGAAAATATAGTACAAGAGTTCAGTAGGTCAGTGCCTTAATACAGTGCTTAATCCGGTTGGATTGAGCATACTACTAGAAAGAAAATTAAATTACATTTGTGCTAATGGGAGCCTAAGAGGGTAGTAAGCTATTCAGTGAACCTTACTTTTGTTCCTTTGAATCGGTATCTGAGGTCGGATAGTATATGCTGGGCTATGCTTGTGAAAGGGGATCGCTTATTGTTGAAAATTCTGTCATTTCTTTCTCTCCAGATGTAGTAGATTGTGGCGCAAAATGCCGATTTCCAATGAGCTTTGTCGTCAGTTGTGCTGTTCCAGTTGCAAGCTTGTTCAAGCCACCGGGGCCAGGAGGTTGGAGGAGTAGGAAATAATAGTCTCTGAGCTAGCGATTCCCAAATTGCGCTGGAGAAATGACATTGGACTAGTAGGTGTTCAGGGGTTTCCTGGGAGGTTTCACACAAGACACAGGTCGGGGGGTGTCTAATCCCCACGCGATGAGTTTGTCTCGGGTGGAGAGCTTGTTGAGAATAGCAAGCCAAGTGATAAAAGAATGTCTGGGGATTGAGTATTTGTGCCAGACTAGAGAGTACCAAGGGATCTTGTTCCTGCTCGGTCTGATGCAATTGTAGGTGCTACTTATGGAGAAAGATATGTTGTTTTTTTTTTAGGTAAATGTGAATGGATTTTATGAACATAACCGTAGAAGATCTTCCAAGATTCACTACGAATATTATTTTAAGACTATGATTTCTTTCTATTTCGTTTTAAGAAATAAAATTATATCAAGAATTTTTTTAATTTGCGGTTTGTCAATTTAATTTTATGGATTATAATCTATTAATTATTACACTAATTTAACTTTAGTTTACTTATATACATTGATTTATAAAATATTTGAACTTTTATTGATTTTGATTTTAATTTTAATTTTATTTAAATCTTGTGGTATCAATGTTATCTCTCAAATTATAATTATGTTTATAAGTTATGTATGGGTTGAATTATATATCCTTCTCAAAGAATATGATATATATATATCTCATTAAATACAGTTATTAATACGATTATTGCACAATTTTAGATCAATATTTAACTATAGATAAATGATATAATCAACTACTATAACATTTTTTTATATCAACAATAACAAAGAATATTTTGTATATAAATATTAGTTAATTACTTTATAAAGTTGTGTCGATATTTTAAAAAATATTATATCTCATTAAATAGAGCTATTAATACGATCATTCCACGATTTAATCAATACTTAATCATAAATAAATAATATAATCAAGTACTATAATTTTATTTTATAAAAACGTTTTGTAACCGCTATTCAAAATGCAACGAGTGCTATAAAAAAACGTTTTATAGCAATATTAATATTAGTAATTACATAATTAACTGAAATTTATTCGATTCATTTTAATTATCCTAATAATCAAAGATTAGTTAATTACTGTAAAATAAAATTAAAGTTCTAATTCATCATATATATAATTATGTTATTCATGTAATTATATCATCAATTTTTTTTAGGGAAATTGTACTTAAAGTACCCACTCAACTATTCAATTGTCACTTACCATCGAAGGTTTGATCTATTGTTACTTAATACCCATCTCAACTACCTTATTGTCACTTACAACCTAATTTTATTTTAATACCCTAACTACCCTTAACCCACTATATAAACGTTATTTTCTGTTTTCTTTCTATTATTTCTTGCTTTTTGAAGATTTGAATTTGTTAGCCGCTCTAACCACCTAACCTACTAACCACCACGAGCTGGGTTTAAATCACATTTTCCAGTGATCGGAAGCTGCTAAAGGTTTGTTTCTTTATGTAAGTTGTTGTGTTAGACCTGTCTAACCTCTGTTTTATTCGTACAGGAGTTGATCACGACTTTTTGGAATCTTATAGCTTACAAGTAATCGTGTTGCGAGCTTTTTAGGTAATTACCTACCGATTTCGAAGTTTTTTATTCGTTTTCTCTGTTGGAATAGGTTCTAGTCTACTGTTTTTAGATGTCATTCCCTGATTGCGAGCTTTTCTCTGTTTTTTTTGTTATAGTGATCTGTTATTGTTTAGTTAATATTGTTCGCTATATAGTTACGTCCTTGTTTTCTGATGTTATATTCTAATTTGGTAGTGCTTTAGGTTTGTCTTGAATGTGTAGATTAGGAGTTTTTAGCTCAGCTAGAGTATTGTATTTTGAAATAAATATCAGGACCGGTGTTACATAGAATATCAGGACAGGCTGCGAATAGATATATGTAGATATACACAAATATCAGGACAGGCTGCGAATTACTCGATGTATGTACACATTTCGCATGTTATGATGCGAATTGTTTGATGGTGCAGTAAATAATCTGCACAGTTTTGTGATTAATGACAAATATCAGGACTTTGTTACCTACAAATATCAGGACAAGATGCGAATAGATCGTTGTAGGTATACACATATCGCACCTTAGGATGCGAATTGTTTGATGCAGTAGTAAATAGTTTGCACCTAGTTATTGTGACTAATAACAAATAACTTGTATTGTCCAGGTTAAGAGATGTCTAAATCACGAGTTTGTATTTTTAAATATGGTCACCAAACTGCAATTGTGCCTTTCACGGAGTTTGAAAGCTTTGAAAGTATCCAAGCTTATGTAGAGAACACATGGGAGGAGCTTGCCACAGGTGAGTACCTAATTACTTACTCCTGTGGGGATTACAATAATTGTTTCTTTAATAACCAGAATGATTTTGTTGGGTTGGTGTTATATCTTGATTTGGAGCGTTTAAAACGGGTTAGTTTTCTCATAGAACAACACGTCTTTGATAAGGGTTCTGGTAATAAAAGTTCTCTTGATAAGAGCTCTGGTGGTAAGGATTCTGGTGGTAAGCATAAAGAGCGTAGCTTGGTTTTGGGAGAACCATCTCTTGATCAAATAGTTAGCGGGGAGAGTAGTAACGGTTTAGTTAATTCTGATCAGAGGAAAAAACAACTTGCTACTGCTGGTTGGGCTGATGTTATTACAGGGGTGGGTCAAGCTTTTGAAGAAGGTGCTGCCGGTCTGAGGGTATCCTTGTGCAAGTTTGCGTTAGAGCATGGTTTTTCTTTCAAATACTTGCACAACACAACAAATAAGATCATTGCTTATTGTGAAAATAAGCTCACAAGCGGGTGCAAATGGAGGGTTTATGCATCTATTGACTCAAGCACCGGCCTTATGACGATCAAGAAGCATATCCCGTACCATACTTGCAGTCCGGTTTTCTCCCAGAAGCATAAGCATAAGCGGCATAGGCATTTGACATCAGATTTGATTGCAGAGGAAATTCAGGATTCTCTCCGGACCTGCCATTCGTTGACAGCCAAAACCATACAATCGACTGTCAAACAAGATTACGGTCTTAATATCTCTTATCGTTTGTCATGGAATGCTTTAGAGAAGGCTAGGAGGGGAGTTTTTGGAGATAGTTCAAGTTCTTTTAGTTTACTAAGCGGATACTTCAAACGCTTGAAGAGCCGGGATATTACTTCAGACTGCCAGTTGGAGTTGTCAGCTGGAAACCGATTCAAGCGCTGTTTTGTAGCATTCGGTTCGTCCCTTAGTGGTTTTCATTCATGCCATCCAATGTTGTTTGTCGATGGAACCCACTTATATGGCAAGTACAAGGGTACATTGCTCACTGCTGTAGCAAAGGACGGAAACAACGGTTAGTTACATTTATATAGTTAATGAACGATGTTTTTGTGTGAAAATGCTGATGTCATTCGCAGCCTGTGATGCGAATTAAGCAGGGTTATGATCCTCACATTTCGCAGTTGAGGCTGCGAATTAGGTATTACGCTGACTAAACTGTACTTACATCGCAGCTTGAGTTAGGTATTATTTAAAGTTGTCACAGGATGCGACTTAACATAACAAGCTGCGAACTATTTGTATGATCAATTAAAATGTCACACATATTTCGCATGACAAGCTGCGAATTGTTCCAGCACAGCATGCGAATGGTTTACAATTTTTAAACGTTTGTATACTCTTGTAGTGTTTATTTGTTCTGCCTTTTTCCAGGACTATTCCCTGTTGTTGTTGGTGTAGTTAGCATTGAAGATTGGGACAATTGGATGTGGTTTTTGGGTTGTTTGAAACCACATTTGCTGGATCGGCAGATCACATTTATTTCAGACCGTCATTCTGGTATTGTTAATGCTGTTTCTGTCTTGTATCCAAACTGCTATCATGCGTACTGTTATTTCCATCTCATGCAGAATTTGAAAGCCAAGCTCGAACATACTAACAGGGAGTATAAAAAAAAGATGTTGAGTTTCTTCCATCGTCTTGCTTATGCTCCCAGTCAAGAGCTTTTTAAAGATATACTAACAGGTTTTCTATGTGAAGGTGGTGAGAGAATGAGTGATTTTCTTGCAAATTTACCCCCTGAAAAGTATGCGCAGGCTTACGTAAAAGGGAAGCGATACGGCTCAATGGCTTCGACCGCAGCTGAATCGTTTAACAATCAGACTAAAAAATATTGCGGCTTACCAATTGTTGAGTTTATTGATTGGATTAGAGTCTTTCTTATGACTCAAGTTTCACGGAGATACGAAGAAGGTCTCAGCTGGAGTACTAATTTGGTTCCTGAGTACGAGAAGAAGCTAAAGCAGAATGTTGACATGTGCCGAACTTGGGTAGTACGTAAGTCCTCTTCCGCAATGTTCGAAGTCTTTTCGAATCCTGTGGCTGTTGTTAATCTGTTGGATTTCAAATGTTCATGCGGATTATGGCAACAAGAGTGTTTTCCATGTGCTCATGCTCTAGCGGCATTACAATACACCGACCAAGATCCATTGACTGTAATAGAACCCTTCTTTACGGTTAAGAATTACAGGGAAAGTTACTCTTTCAGCATACCAGCTATAACTGATTTCGGCGAAGGGTCCAGCGCCAACGATCCTTCTTTTGTTGAAGTTCTGCCTCCGAACGTTTAGAGACGCTCAGGAAGGCCTAAGAAAAAGTGAATCCCTGCTAGAGGAGAAATCTCAACCAAGAAGTTAAGGTGTGGGCGTTGTTCGAAATCAGGCCATAACCGGAGGACTTGTGATGTTCCAGTTTAAGGACATTTATTTTTGTAGCATAGTTATTGTTGAGTAGAGCAAACTAAACATTTGTACAATTCCTGTGATTTTTGTATTTGCTACTATTGGAGTTTTAAGAATTTCGCATCCTGTGCTGCGAACTATGTACAATACGTGGGTGGTTGTTACGTACATCTATCAGGACTACATGCGAATTATGTACAATTATGTGAAATTTTAACAGGGTGTTAATCATTGGTAAAATCACATCGAACATTTACCATATTCGAACGTTTCGCATGATAGGCTGCGAATTAGGGCCAGAATTGTGATGCAAATGGAGATCAGTTAGGAGTCCTGATATTTGTCATGTGATAAGCTGCGAATTGTTATTTAATAAAATACCAGGATATTCAGTAAGGTTGGAAATGAGTAAAATAGCAAGGTAACATGCGAATGATGTACAAAAGTATTTGGATTACAAAAAGGAGGATTACAAGTTGGATTACAAAAAGGAGGATTACAATATTTCCAGAAACTAACAACTGTTTACACATATCACTACAAGCTACTGGTGCTAGTTAGTTGCATTTCAAAAAAACAAAAAACAAAAACCAACTCTAGCAGTTGGTAGAGGATTCATCACCAACTGTTTCCTCTTTCTCCTTTTTGTGCTGATCATCTTTGTCTTTCTCCTCTTTGTCTTCGACTTTCTCTTTGTCTTTCCACTTTATCGTCAGCTTCAACATCAACGTCCATCATGCTTAAAATTTTTGTCCTTGATGGACCAGCTTCGTCTTCCCTCTTCCTTTTTTTGTTTCGAACCTCTGCCGTTTGAGGTGACTCTGGGTGAGGTGCAGCAGGAAGCATTGGAACCTGTTCTGGCTGAGCTTCAGTAGCAATCTGTGGAACAACTTCCAATGGTTGAGAGTCAGCTGAGTAGTAGTCATCATATATGTCTAATCCAAAAACAGATACTAGGCTGGGGGGTGGTGCTGCTGGCATGATCAACTCATCACTCCAGTTAACGGTTAAGGATGACCAGGAGTCACCCAGGGAACCGAGTGAACCAGAGTTTGAGTATGAGGTGGTTGTTGTTGTGGTGGAAGACATGACTGTTTGAATTCGAAGAGAAGAAAAGGTGTTTTTTAAAAAATATAGAGTTTCGTGTAAAGTTAGCCTTTGGTTACTAGAGGTATTTATAGTGAAAGGAGGTGATCATTACATAGCCTCCATGTCCAATCAGCATTTAAAGAATTATGTACTTGATTAGATTGTTTTTTGTGTGCTCAATGTAGAAAACGTTTACGAAGGCATAAGCCACAGACTGTTCATATCCTTGTACTTTGTATTTTTAATATTTTATTTAAAATATTTTACCAAGGCATAAGCTGGTATAGCAGGCTGCGAATTGTATGTGTAGTGACAACCATCTATCAGGTTAGGCTGCGAACTATTTGATATAAGTTAGGCTGCGAACTGTTAATTCAGGCTGCGAACTGTATATATCAACCATTATATATCAGGTTATAATGCGAACTATAAGATAAGGAATATTCAAGTTTCTGAAATTGTAATTTGTTTATGTATGCACAACAAAACTAAAATTTACAACATTTGTATTTACAAGCAACTAATGTATTTACAAGCAACGAATCAGCCATATGTGATGGTGTCGATGTCATTTAAAAAGAAATGGAACATTTCTCTTCTGAAGGCAGTTACCATATCAGCATTGTATTTTTTCTGCACTGTTCCATGCTCAATAATATCCCTTGCATATTTGCAGACGAAGACACCGCAGTCCACGCTGCCTCGCTTTTGTTGCGGGATGCCTCTTTCCACCTTCACCCTCCATCATGTACTATATTTGGGTAGGAATTCTCTATCCAACAAATATTTGATCTGCGTATAGTAATTAGTGTTAGGAATATGCACAAAAACAAAAAAAGTTGGTGACATACAATTCGCATCATTAGGCTGCGAATTATATGACAATGAATCCAACACAATTCGCACCTTAGGCTGCGAATTATATGACAGCCAATCCAACATGGACAGGCTGCGAACTGTGTTGGCCAGGATGCGAATTGTGTTGTGGACAGGCTGCGAAAAACAACTTATTGTCTCACAATTTGCAACATACCAGAACTCAGTTCGCAGCTTGCATACTTAAAATGTGTTCAGAATTAAGTGTATAGTTTGGAATATTTACCAGTAGTGCAGGTGTCCTTGTGGTCATGTCTGTGGCATGAAGCTTAGGCAGAAGCGAATTGTAGTTTGAAATTGTCCTGCCGTCGACGTCGATGACGAGCAACGTCCAGTGGTTTGCATTGTCCTTTTGCTCGGTGCACACTGGAATCATGATGATGTTGGCATTTTTGCGCCCCTTCCTAAAAGCCATGTCCACCAAATTTTCCACTTGCCACCCTGCTTTCATTTGATGCTGCATCCAAGCAAGAGTATATTAAAGTGAGAACATTTCTGAGAACTTTCTTCAATTTACGTGAGCTAAACTTACCGCAGTCATGCCAGAAATCAGTATGGCATCGTGATGCTCTCCTTTAGCTTTAGTGCATGGGACTTTGTAGTTTGCATCTTCAAACATCTTTCGAATCCAAGCATCGATAAGCTAACAAAGGAGTTGTAGATTTATGTTAAATATAGAATACATATTTGAAACATTGAAAATATAATTGGTTGACAATTGGATACCTTTACGTCCAGCTCCAGTTCTAAAGGTAGTGCCATGACATCAATCGCTTGCACCCTGATTCCGTATGTAGACTTGGACTCTGGTAACTGCCATACCACTGGATCAGGTGTGTCGCCCTCGTAGGCTTTAACCAACTGTATTTTGTGGTATTCTGCCACATCGATACGGTCAGTTACTTTTGTTTTCTTTGGCCAGTCGCTGTATTCTACTATTGCGGTTCCCGCATTGTTATTACGAACTCTTCTTCTTCCTCTACCACTTGAGGCTGCGTTTGTGTCAGTAGTGCAAAACTTGGCTCCTCTATCTCATTAACCGTCTCGAGCTTAGTATGAAACAAAAATCAAAAGTAGAGGGCGTCAGTGATTATAAGTGCAACGAGTCCAAACACTTCGCATCTTAGGCTGCGAAATGTGTGGTTCCAGTTATATGAATTTATTAGTATTTATCAGGATAGGGTGCGATCTATTCGAAGTTCCACTGAACAGTTCGCATCCTACCCTGATATTTGTTTGTAATACTCCAATCAGCATTTGCCACAAGTCACATGTTATGATGCGAAATCATTATAAGTAGGCCTTACCGCACGGTCAGCGACAACCACTGTCGTTGACTTGTTCGGCATAGAGGCTGGATCGTGTCGGCAGAAATCATTAATGTCATCCTCCGACATGTTCTCCAGAGACCGTTGTATTATAGAATCGTAATATATATTATCAATTTCATTTAAAAATGTCTGTGAAACTTGAGTACTAATACCATCAACAAAAGCATCAGGTAAACCTACTGTGTTATCGTGGGACTCTGGAGCTGGCAGTTGATTTGTTACCGGGCCTTCAGTTTGACGTTGGCTTAGCAATTCTGACTTTGCTGACAGCACCGTTGGTCTTTGAGGTTCCACCGAAGAAGTGGTTTTGTCTTCTAAGGATGGTCCTTCCTGGCTGAGTAGTTCTGTCTTCTCACCGGGATGGACAGGTTCTGACTCTTGAGGTGCTACCTCTTGAGTTAGCCTTTCTCTCTTTGCCAAGGTTATCTGTTGCTGCTGTTGTTGATCTTGTTGTCCTTGTTGCTCTTGTTGTTGTTGTTCTTGTTGCCGGTCATCGTGTTGAACCCGTGGCTGCTGGTGTTCTTCATGTTGTTGTTCTTCTTGTTGTTGTTGGGGGTGTTCTTCTTGTTGTTGCTGTTCGTGTTGTTGTTGTTGTTGCTGTTGTTGCTGTTGTTCTTGTTGTTGGGGGTGGTGTTGTTCTTCTTCTTCTTGTTGCTGTTGCTCGGAGTGTTCTTCTTCTTGTTGCTGTTGTTCTGTTTGCTCTTGTTGTTGTTTCTGGCGGTGTTCTTCTTGTTGGTGTTGTTGTTGTTGTTGTTGCTGTTGTTGTTGTTGTTGCTGCTGGTCTTGCTGTTTCTGCTGGTGTTGTTGTTGTCTTTCGGTCTCCTATTTCATACAAAAGCATAAGTTAATCATTGTGTAATCATATTTCGCATCCTGACCTGATATCTATGTTATACATTCCCCCCGTTATTACCTATGTCGCATCCTGATCTGATATATATGTTATACAGTCCCCCAGTTTATTACCTAGTTCGCATCCTGACCTGATATCTATGTTATACATTCCCCAGTTTATTACATAATTCGCATCCTGACCTGATATCTATGTGTAATAACCAGACCACCAGTTTATTACATAATTCGCAGCTTAAGCTGCGAAACGGTTGGCCATCACTACACAATAGTCCTGATATTTGTTTAATAACATCATATGGTCTACTTACATTATTTACCTTCTCTGTATGTGTCTCCATGATGGGTGAATTGTGGGCATCATCATCCCTTTCTTCCGGCAGTACTCCATCAGCATGGTGCTGATCAGCATTAGACACGGATGCTTGCTGATCAGTGGATTTTTGTCCCTCTGGAAGTGCTGCTGGTACCTGCTTTATTGGGCTTTCAGTGTGGCAGATTGGCAGAGAGATAGCATTGTGGAGTTGTTGTGCTTCAAGTTCCGCTATCTTGCGTTTCAATTCTTTCAGCTGCAAAAATGATAGCAAATTTTTTATAAACATATTAAGTGCTGATTGTAGTGATTATTTAACGTTCAAGTCATACTTACTTCTCTGGCCTGTTTTTGTATTTTTTGCTCGTACTTGTTCTTGTCGGCGTATGTCTTCAAACGCTTTGATTGAGCAGCAATATCGTCATTAGGGTCTCTGCGTTTGAATAAATAATTACCGATCGTTTCACTCATACTGGTTGTGTCGGTGTCGGAGGGCTCTTGTCTGGATTTGCCTTTGGGTTGTGGTGGAATCGTTTTCTTGGGGAGTCTTGGTGGTGGAATCGATGGCTCGGGTGGTGTTGGGTGTTCGAGTGTGGGAGACATCACCTTATTCGTTACATTCTGTGATGCTCGTCTCCTTTGTTTTGGTTTTGATGCTGTGCTTTTCATCCTCTTCCTAGGTCTTTCTTCCGGTGAAGTAGGTACCGTTACTTCTGCATCTTCACCATCTTCTCCATCTTTTCTTTCTCCGAAAGCTTCAATTTCAGCCTCGGTAAGCTGTAATGGACCTTCTAAAACCTACCAACAGATGCACATGTAAGTAAATTAATTGTTTCGAAAGTATGAGGGTGTAGACAAACAAATTGTTTTTTACAAACAGTTCGCATCATATGATGCGAAATGTGTGGTTTTAAATCACATTTCGCATGCCAAGCTGCGAAATGAGTATGAACCATATGATGCGAACTAAGTATAAAACATATGATGCGAAGTGTGTTGAAATAGAAGCTGCGAAGTAAAATTCATATCAGGCTGCGAAATGATTGATATATTTTTATAAGCAAAACGCATCATATGCTGCGAACTGTATGCACCCCAGTGCAATACATATATAAAGCTTATACCTGCTCATTATCCAGGTAGGGTGTTCTAATGAGATATGTCATGGTTGATGCTTGGCACTCTAACCCCAACCATTTGAAAAACCTTGGTATCGAGGTTGGCTTCGCTACCTCGTGGCCAATTGTTGTGTGCTCCATGATGAAGGGCTGCATGGGGACAATTGTTTTATCAACACAATGCTATGTACATAACTAATTTTTATATTGAATAGATCAATCTTACAACTACAAGGGCGACGCAGCCGACGACTTTATCAGCTCTTTCTACTGCTAAGCAACTCCTGATAGACTGTCGAAGCTTGAACAGAATTGATCCAGCCCAGTCATAATTGTTTATTCTATTGAGGTCTTCAATATAATAAACCGTGCTCCAGCCCAAGATATTTCCAGATACGGAGTAGAATAGCGTGGAGCACAAAAATAGTATCAATAGCCTCGCCACGTCTTCCAATTCATGCTCCCCTCCTTCGTTTATGGCCTTCTCTATACCCTCCTGTAAAACCAATGACGACATGCTATGTTAGAAATGTACAGAATCTTGTTTTATAAAGATGAAGTCCATTTTAGACGTACCTTTATAATGGTGTTTGTTATTGTTTTGGTATTACCAGCTGCTACTTTCCTGCCAGTTTTTACCATGAAGTATTTCTTCATCATCCTTGATTCGTCCTCCTCGCCGGCTGCATACTTGTTGTGAAAAGCGCCGGTTTTTGTTAACTCCATTTTCTCGGTGCCATGCCTCAGCCCGAATATGATCTTGATATCGTTTTCAGTTAGCTTTACATACTTGTTGCCAATCCTAAAGGCTTCTCTTTCCAGAGAGAATTTCTCGAGGATATACTGAATGATTTGGTAGAATTTTTTCCTTGGCAGCTCTTCCTCATTACGGATTTCGAACGCCGTTTTCGGAAGCGTGTAGAAGGGTGTGTTTCTTGTAGCTTCAATGTGGGCCCGTGTAATACGCATGTCTTTGAGTAGCTTTAGAAGACTCACCAACCCTGATCTGTAGTAGCTGGGTTTTGTTGTCATGCTTTCTGCACAAACACAAATCAGTTTGTATGTCACAAATAATTCGCATCACAAGCTGCGAATTGTATACATATAACTATGGGCTTAACATACAAGCTGCGAAATAAGTTCAGATATGATGCGAATTAGGTAGCTCAAGCTGCGAATTGTTTGTAAATAAGTATAAACATACAATCGAGCTGCGAATTTCTTGCATTGTGGGTGAACAGGGTGCGAACTGTTACACTTTTCACATGCACGTTGCAGGGATCTGGGAATTATGGAACAAACACCAAAATCTACAATGAACTACATAATGCAGATCTAACATACATAATATTTCTCAGGAGACTATCAGTGTTACATGCAACTAAAATTCTACCGTGAAGTCGACTATAAACCCATAAACTGAGAAACTATCGTCAGTAGATACTTCATTCTATATCCAAAAGCAATGCCTATCGTGAATTAAGAGAAAACAGTGGTTCAAATTCGTAAAAAACGCAAAAAGAAGTACGCTTTCCACCATAATGCATACCTGTTAAATTTCACCGGCCGGAGAACGAGATTGAAGCTTTCAGAGACGACTTCACGACAAAAGCAATGCCTGAGTGAGTAGAAGACGGTGACCGGTGCGATTCCGTTGAAGGTGCGAACGGTGAGAAGCTGTAAGGGTTTTGTTTTTGAGAGAGAGAGTATCACGAAGTCGAACGGTTTGTTTTCTGGTGGTTTCTAAAATTAGAAATTTGCGTTTGTTTAGGGTGATAGGAAGGTCGAAAAAGTGGGTTGGAATTGAAAAGTGGGTATATATAGTGGAAGGGTATTTTTGTCCAATTTATTAGTCTGGGTATTAAGTAACACTATGTTAAAAGCGGGTACCGCCGAGTAATAAGATAGTTGAGTGGGTATTTTCAGGTACTTTTCTCTCTTTTTTATTTGTCATTTTTTTATTTGAAGACTATGTAGATTGTAATTAATTAATATAATTAATTAGTTTTATTATTACGTGCGAATGTTAGTTTGAACACTAGTTTAACTTTCAAAGTGAATAAAATACGAATCGGTTTATTTGATTTTAGAGTCGAACTAAACCGAAATCGATCCAACTAGTGGAGGTTATTGGTTTTGAACATTAACTCGTTCCTGAACTATCGCATTTGGTGGCAGATAGTCCCTGAACATTCAAAAGTCTGTTCGTAGTCCCTCGACTATCCAGTTTGGATTAATCCTCTTACATGTGTTGATTATCAATTTTTTTGACAGATAGTCCATCAACTATTCATTTTCGATAAATTTAGTCCTTTGACTTTCTATTTTTGATAAAGTTAGTCCCCTTAATAAACATGCGCATGAGACTAAATTTATCCAAACTGGATAGTCCAGGGACTACCAACGGACTTTTGAAAGTCCAGAGACAATATGTCACCAAAACGGATAGTCCCAGGACTACCAACGGACTTTTGAAAGTCCAGGGACTATCTGTCACCAAAGTTGATAGTCCAGGGACGAGTTACTGTTCAAAGCCGGAGGTTATTGCATCAGAGTGAAGGTTTATTTTATGCGCACTCGTTGAGTAGCGGCTGGCTACGGGTTTTTTCCGGAAAAAAAAACTGCACAACTACTAGCTTTTGAAAGTAGGTCAATGCTATATTAAGACCCTTTTGGCTATAATAAGACTCGATGATAATGAGACCTCTTTTGGCTATAATGAGATCCCAGAATTTACTGAAATACCCTTCATATAAAAGATCTATTTCAACCAAAATTTTCTCTTCTCTCTCTTCTTTAACTTAAAATCTCTCCAAATCGTCAAACAAAAAACGTAAGATTTCTCAAATCCAAACTTATATAAACAATACTAGGCATATTGTGTTCAATATTTAAACAGTTTAATAAATAAAGCATGTTACACCCAAATTGACTTTCATATTCATTGCGCAAGTTTATGTCTTGCATCTAAATATATAGAAGGGAGTTTGTTAATTATTTTGGGTTTGTTTGGGTGTATAACAATGTGTTGTTTTCATTTCGAGCATGCCTCGTTGACAACGTACTCTTGTTCGTCAATCAGGATTAGACTCCGACGGACGGTTACCGAGAAACATGAGCCTACTTCACGGTTAGTTTGACATCGGCGTTGCACTAATACTTCTGCGCCTGTAGTTTCCCTTACGTGTGGGATTCTAGATCAACAATTCCGGAGAGTGAATCCTCATGTGCCAGATATTTATCCGGACTACAGACTTCATGAGGAATATTGCGTATTTAAGGGCGAGGTAAGTTAGGATTGGTTTAACGTATAGTAAATGTTATTTTATATATTGTTTAACTTACTTAAATATTGTGTAGGTTCTGGTGTGGATTATTTTCGGCTGAGGGTAATTTTGTCAGATATTTTGTGATATTTCAAGAGTATTAAATGTTTAAGTATCTTGTAGTGAGAGATTTAAGCTGCCTGGTTGTATTAAATTTTCAATACCCTCATTAATGAAAGTGGTTGGGTATTTATACCCTTAATTGTGGGCCACATGGGCTTTCGGGTCAAACTTATGAAATCAGGTCGAGTTCAAAAAATCATTAGCTTATTAA
The DNA here is from genome assembly GCA_036936605.1 of Limnanthes douglasii subsp. nivea. Taxonomy (NCBI): domain Eukaryota; kingdom Viridiplantae; phylum Streptophyta; class Magnoliopsida; order Brassicales; family Limnanthaceae; genus Limnanthes; species Limnanthes douglasii. Next base: position 290,096,940 of record JAUPFV010000005.1, read on the forward strand.
GTAGATTAGTAACTAGCTTAGTCAAGAAGTGTTTAGTGTTTTACTACTTTTGTCATGTTCGGATGGTTCAGTGGGTAGTTATTGTCCGGATTCCCCCTGTCTAGTTTCTACAGTGAATGGCGAATATTTCCGGACTCATTAGTAGCCCCTTTTTTAGGTTTTGTCGAAGGCCTTTGACAAGACTTAAAAAATCCTCTTAGGCACTTGTAACATTCTCCGGACCGTTTAAGTGTTCAGCTCAGGATTTTTCCGGACTGAATACTTCTCAGTAGTTCAAAAGTTTGGCAATGGATTGTGGGACACGTGTCATCTATTGATTTGCCTCACCAGCAGTTTTCCTCCTAGAACGAAGCTCCCACTAATCCCAAAAATTAACTTCTTCATTTAATACCTATGACGTCAGCGCTGTCTTCAATCATTATTCTTACCTTTTCGTTTTCTCCTTGGTATTTGGCAAATCTTTTTGTCTCACTAGTATAAATTACCTCTTTTCACTGTTTTACCATCTTCATCATTTTCTCATTTCTTCATTCCAAAGCTTTCATTTCTCTTCTCAAAATTCTTCTTGTGTAGGTTTATGTTCACGGTAAGAAACGCATTAGTAAAAGGCGGGTGACTTAATCTTTCGGAATTTGAAAAAGTGTAAAGGGTTGAGCGAGAGAGACGTATTGCTGTGAGTCTTCCAGTTTCTTCAAACGACAAACCCGAAACACCATCACCAGAAGTTGTTCGAGGTTCATCCTCTGCTAGAATTTCCAAGCCTAGGCGTTTGTTTCAACCAAATCTTCCACCCATTCCATCAGGTTCCTCGGTTCAAGAGTCACAGCCCTCTGTTGAACGGGAAAAAGCTGTATCAAGCACAAGGAGACCTTTTCCATTTATAGCTATGGGATCTGATGCTGAGAAATCCCCAGAAAAGGTTACATTTCGCCGGACAGGCCGCTTAGTAAAGGGTCCAGCTGCTGTTCCACAATCTAAGTCCCCAAAATCAAGGCCTTCTAAGTCTGGGTCCAAGGACAAAGCTACAACATTAGGGGCATCTATTAGAGTCCCAAAGGATAAATACTCTGGTCCGGAGGCCACTGGAATTAGCTATCAGAATGAGCCCGCCGGAACTGAGCCCCAACCGGACACCATACCCTCTAGAGAGGGTGATGCGCAATCGTCCGGAAAACTCATTGAGCCTGCCACCAACACTCCTCTACCAACAACAACTGACAGACCTTCCATGGTGATAGAGGAAGTAATGGAGGTCAACATAGAATATGGTCCATTTGAGACCGACGTCTCCGGGCAGACAGGAGATGCTGTCATTGATAAAAAGGGCAAGAGTAAAGTCTCGTATCTATCACTTATCATTACTATTGATTTCACATGGCATGTTTTTCTTATTTGAGTATTTTTACAAAATGGCTCTGAAAACTTGTTGTCTTAAGGTCATGCCTCGTTACATTGGTAAAACAGATGAAAAAGACAAAATAAGACCAGAACACATAGAAAAAGCCAAAAATACACCATTTTATTCCATCTTGAAGGTAGCATATGATCTTAGAAAAAAGAAGACACTTTACAAGAAAAATTGGGAATTAATTGAAGAGATAATAAATAGGCTTTGATGAGTAATTCACCCATGGCCTATCAATTTTAATGATATATAGTCCATGGACTTTCAAAACTTCGTTTGTAGTCCTTGGACTATTGAGTTTGGATAAGGTTAGTCATCTAGATCTTTTGATTAATATAAAGTTGCCACATGGCACCATACTCAACATAAACTTGAATCACTAATGGTCCATCGAATTTCACCTTGATTACATTTAAAGTTCAACCTAAAGACGAGGGGCCATTGGTGAAACAAGTTTCTGTTAAGTATGATGCCATGTGGCAGTTTTAAGTTAATCAATAGATGATGTGGACTAACTTTATCCAAACTGGACAGTCAAAGGACTGTCAGCGAACTTTTGAAAGTCTAGGGACTATCTATCACAAATCAATAGTCCATGGATGAACTATTATTCAAAGCCTAGTAAAAAAGTATGATGATGAAATGAAGCTTTCAAATTGGGGAAAAACTTTCTACGCCTTACAACCAATGATGTCAAGATAATATTTGGTTTAAAACATGGAAACCAACATATTCCACTACAAGCCAAACACTTTGAACCATGATATTCATAAACACAAGATGAATAAGAACAATCCACGATAACCAAAACATTCCTTACCTTATCGATTCTTCCCAATCGGCTTTTGTCGCGGGTAGGAATATCTCCAACAATATCTTTTTATCCCAAGAACTTTTGCGAGGCTACCATACTGATTGTAAGGGTAAACGGATTGCTCTGAAAATTGATCTCATGAAAGCCTTTAATAATGTTTGTTGGCACCTTATCTTTGACATTCTTGTTGAAATACATTTTCCAGAGAAAATGATTTCTTGGATCATCAATTGCATTCCTCCTCCTCTTACTCCATCAATATTAATGGCGAATCTTATGGTCACTTGAAAGGAAAAAAGGTCTCGAACAAGGTGACCCACTCTCACCATTCCTTTTAGTCCTTGTTATGCAAATTATTTCTTGCACCCTTAAAGAAAAAAGTCAAGATAGTAACTTTAGATTTCATTGGAAGTGTCACAAACTTAAAATAATTAATCTCTGATTTGCAGACGATCTTATGATTTTTTGCCATGGTAACACTAATTATCTCCTTCTTATCAAAGAGACCCTTGATGATTTCTACTTGCTCTCGGGGCTCAAGGTCAACCCATCTAAAAGCCATAAATTTTTTCGGGTATCGATGACTCTCTTCGCTCAGAGCTTCTCCCCATCTTGGGTTTTCCCGAAGGCTCTCTCTCAGTCAAGTATCTGAGAGTCTTCCTTCTTACCGGTCGTCTCACCCACTCTGATTGTCGTCCTCTTCTTTATAAGATCACCACCAAAATCGACTCGTGGACCACCAAGCATCTGTCATATGCCGCTCGGCTCCAGCTTATCAAGTTTGTCTTATTTTCTAGGCAAGTCTATTGGTATTCTATTTTTATCCTCCCCTCAAGGATCATTAAAGAATCGACCCAATAATTCTGTCGCTTCCTTTGGTCGGGATCTCTAATGAAAATTCATTGTGCTAAAGTTGTTTGGTTTTCTGTTACATCTCTCACCAAAGAGGGCGGTATTGGGATTTTATATTTAAAAATCTGGAATCAGGTGGCTGTCCTTAAGCATCTCTGGTTCATTAACAGTAATAACAACCACTTCATCTGGTGTGATTGGAGTAATTCTGAAAAAAAAAAAACTTTTTGGAACATCTCTTTGGGATCCTCCCCCTCTTGGATTTGGAGGAAAATTCTTCGTATACTGCATTTGGCTAGTAATTGTACAGGATGGTTATAGGCAATAGATTGAATACTTCCTTCTGGTACGACCCATGGCTCCTCCCCACTACTCTTGCATCTCATTACGGCTCTAACACAATCAATGATTCTCGGCTTGGAAAAACCCTCAAGGTCTCGGATATCATTCTCAACGGTGCTTGGAACTGGCCTACAAACCTCAGATCGGCGAGAGCCAGAAGCTGAGAAAATATTTTGGAGATCCACAACCGTTTCCTCACCCTACCACCTCCCAACATCCTATCTGACGATGTTCCTTTCTGGATTGCTAAGGCCAGAAGTAACTTCCTCATAATCAAGGACATGTATAACGCAATATATATGCTTAACCCTTTCAAGGGGTGTGTCTGGTTAGCATGGAATAAATTCAATATTCCCCAACACTCCTTTATTTTATGGCTCGCTATTTTGGGCAAGCTTGCTACTAGGGACAAGCTCCTCAGTTGGGGCCTCAACTCCACACCTGACTGCCCCTTATGCAACTCTCACTCTGAATATATTTCTTATCTCCTCTTTGACTGTAGTTTCACTCAAAGTATTTGGACCAATGCTAGTTCCAAATTCGGATGACACTTACAATCTTGGGTATGAGAGGCGTCAAATTGGTCTCACGCTCGAAATCATCATATTTGGCGTACTTGCTTTAGCGCGGTTATTTATCGTGTTTGGAAGGAAAAAAACTCAAGAATATTTGGCTTGGATCCTTCCAGCGCCTCCTTAATCTCTCCCCGAATTATATCAGATCTTTGGTTTAGATTTCATGGTTCCAAGTTTCGCTAGTCTTTGTTACATTTCTACTACTTTCTCACTCTATTTATCTTTCTTGTGCATGTTTCACTCATGATGGTTTGGATCGTGTTCTTCTTCGTTGGGCATGGTGTCTCGCCTTGACCTTCATGATGTTGATTTAGTATCTATGTTTCATCTTAGACTTCATTTCACCATGTATCTTTACTTCTGGTAGCATATTCCCACTACTTATGTCGGTTGGATCACCTTGGGATATGCCCTAGGTTTTGTATGAATAAATTTTTATTTAATTTAACATTTTTTCACACAAATAAATAAATAAATGTTAGTTTATCTTTCAACCTACAAACTCTTTACTATCGATCAAATTTTGATTATTATTTTGTGACTAAGATTAATCTCGAGAACCGTAATCGTGGTCAATTATTGTAAGCACGTTATAATTTCATATAGTGTACCGAAATTCACCATCATTATCAATTCATTGTAAATCATTGTATATTTTATGTCAATTAAGTGTACCTTATATCATTGTATATTCCCACTACTTATGTCGAAAGCTCTGCTAATTCTGTCATTTTTTTAATCAGAATTCATGTTTATATATTAAGCTTCAATTTAGTTTTCATCCAACTTTATAAGGGTTATTTAAAAAAAACTTAATGAAAGGTTCTACTCAACACAAAAGACCCCGCACGAATTCGAATGTGAAGTTAATTAGATCTAGTATAGGTTGAATATCATATGACAAATATATTGGACCTAAACATCATAATATTTTCATTATTTTGATCCAAATAATTCACCTCCTAAAATAACCGTTGATCGTAATTTCGCAGTATCATATTTTTTCCTATTCTTATACCAAAACACTTGCCTATAATGTTTTAGAACATGAATTCTAAACAAATTTCGAGCTCGGTCTTATATTTATCTTGCTTGCTGATAATATGAAGCAGCTGGCGGATCTAGTACATAAATTTGAATGACTTCATCTATCCCATATGTAGTTTATGAACACAAACTTAGTTCTAATTATTTTTTAAAAATAAAACTAAACTACGTAAAAACGTTTTTATCATAGATTATAAAAATGGAGATTTTAACCAGCCATTAATTTCGGGTAAATCAATAAAAACTTAAATAATATTTCAATATTTTCTACACAATTCTATAGTTATTAAGAGGGGTAATTATTATTTTTTGAAAAACAATAAACTATTGGTCAAATAATAACTAATGTTTTTTTATCTTATACAAAGTAAAAAGCAATTGATTGGTTAAACTATGTTTAATGACAATTGATTGTGGAGCAGTTTAGTATTGTTGAATGGACCGAATACTCCTATGATTTATTATAAAGGCTAGACTAGAAAGAAGACTATTTTTTATAACTTTAAATTATATTCAGTAAATTGAAAAGACCAAAATGTTCCGGGTTTAAAAGTTCTAATTTCATTTATAGTATTCATTTTTTACCTCAATCATAACTGTACCTTTCAAATACTCTCAAATCAACCTAAAAAATCATTGAATCTCATCGAAGGTATGGATTTAAACCATCTACAAACAATTTGTAATTGTTTTTCACCTTACAACCTTTAATCACACTTATTTGCAACGTATAAAAGTGTGCTACAAAACCGCACAAGAACACGCGTGAATTACAATACTGTGCTACAAAACCGTACAAGAACACGCGTGAATTACAAACGCGTGAATTTGCAATTCACACAAATCGAACAAGATGCACGCAAAACGGGCACGTTGTCCCAAATTGATACAGTACTTTTTTTATATAATTTTGTGCGCCGATTCATTGAAGGGAAATTACAACTAAGGTACCTACTTAACTATTTTATTGTCATCTAGTACTTAAGGTTTGATCAATTATCTCTTAATACCCGTCTCAACTATCTAATTACCACCTGGTACCTAACATTATTTCAATACCCTAACTACCCTCACCATTCATGAACAACCACGTAACCAAAATTTCTCTTTCCTACTTTTTCTTTTTATTTTATTTGAAAGATTCGTATCTTTCAAACCGGAGCTCGAAAAAAATAAATGAAAGTACCATCACTTTTGTTGTTTAAAAATAAACAAAACTAGATCCATTGATGATATTTTTTTATTTTCTTAAAAAATAAGATTTCACCAGTAACAATTCGAATCATATCATGAGAATTGTTCAGGAAATCCTGAGAGTTGCAAACAATTCGCATCATATTATGAGAATTGTTCAGGAAATCCTAAGAGTTGCAAACAATTCGCATATTATCATGAGAATAGTTCAGAAAACCCAGAGTTGCAAGCAATTCACATTTTATCATGAGAATTGTTCAGAAAATCCTTAGAGTTGCAAACAATTCGCATCCTATCATGAGAATCGTTCAGAAAACCCAGATTTGCAAACAATTCGCATCTTATCATGAGAATTGTTCAGGAAATCCCGAGAATTGCAAACAATTCGCATCCTATCATAAGAATCGTTCAGAAAACCTAGAGTTACAAACAATTCACATCTTGTCATGAGAATTGTTCAGGAAATCCTGAGAGTTGCAAACAATTCGCATCCTATCATGAGAATCGTTCAGAAAACCCAGAGTTGCAAACAATTCGCATCTTATCATTAGAATCGTTCAGAAATCCTGAGAGTTGCAAGCAATTCACATCTTATCATGGGAATGGTTCAAAAATACTGAGAGTTGCAAGCACTTCGCATCTTATCATGAGAATCGTTCAGAAATCCTCAGAGTTGCAAGCAATTCGCATCCTATCATGAGAATTGTACCAGCGTGTTTTTTTTACCAGCGCGTATATTTGGTCGGGGGTATTTTTGTCCAAATTTCAATTCGAGGTACCAAGTGAGACTATCCATACCACTGGATAATTACATAGTTGAGAAGGTATTTACTAGTATTTTTCTCTTCATTGAATATGAATTTATTTATGCAATTTAAATATTATTTGATCCACAAAATTATATAGAAATGTATATTATGTATAAAGTTTTTTAAAAAAATTAGGTAAGTCTCCGTATCAAATATAAATGATTTATTCATAGAATGTAAATTTTTTAATACCTATTTAAATCTAAATATTTATATTTATTGCATATTTTGAAACCGTATTTTAAACTTGTATAAATATCGTTTATTTCAAATATATTTTCCAATTCTTAGAATAATATTTTTGAAAGAGAATAAATAGATCAATCTATTTCTTTAATTAAAATAGTTGATTTATTTATATAAATATATGTAATTGTTTTGGTAAAAATATATGTAATTTTATTGTCGGTAAATTATTTATTTTAATAAATAGTATATTTGTGTTAACTTTAAAAAAAGGATAAGTTTCATATTTACATTATAAATTTTTTTGATAAAAATTATCACTAAAACACTATAATTAATGTGATGTGATGGTATTCATATAATATTATATTCTAAATATATTAAAATTAAAATTATACCGTTGGCTGATAAATACACTTTTTTTTTAATTTAAGATACTTTTATTTCATTAAAAATAAGTTGGTCCAAAGGTTTACATGAGACTAATAAAGGTCCAAAGCTGCCTCTTTTTTCTCTCTCATCCCTTTCTCTTCTCTTTATATAGACTGTCAACGGTTCTCCGGAATCGAGAATCGGACTGGGATCGAACCAATAAGGATTGGACCGAATCTTAACGGTCCGGTTCGCGGTTCCATTCTAAAAACCGAAAACCGAAACAAAAAACCAGTTAGGAACCGAACCGATAGAACCGATAAGGAATCGAACCGATAGGACTGAAATCGAACCGATGAAACCGATAAACCGGTAGAACCGATAAGAAATCGGACCAATGAAACCGAACCATTAAAACCGTTAAAACCGATTATTTATTATTATTATTATATATTCTTTTATAAATTATAGTACCAAAATTAATAGTTAATTACCAATTTTTAAAGAAAATGAAAGATCAACTTATAAACTTTAGTTTTTATATCATTTATTCTAATAAAAAAAATTAAAAATCAATTTTTAATTGCTTTTATTTTTTTAAGTGGATCTGACCGAAACGGGACCGAACCGAACTCGGACCAAACCGACACCGGAACCGAACCGGACCGAACCAAAAGCTTAGCGGTTCGGTCCGGTTCAAAAAATTGGAACCAAAAGCCTAGCGGTCCGATCCGGTCCGAACCGATAAACTTAACGGTCCGGTTTCTTATTTTGATTGTGTTTGAACACATGTACAACGTATTTTCATACTTTTGCTCTCTTTTCATTTAGAATACACCATTCTATATTCATTATTGTTCGGTTTTTGCAATCAACAATTCCATTTTTTTGGAGGAAAATATGTAGTAATTTATTTTCTAATCTTGACTTTCTCACAAAATTCACTGAACTCACTATCGAAGTGAATTCAACGCCTCTGTCCATTCATAGACATGCCAACATTTCTCCAAGATTTTTCTCCACATGGTTCTTGAATTGAGTAAAGAACATAAATACCTCTGACTTTAGTGACAAAAATATATTCATACCTTTTGGCTAAAGTATCAATAAAATTAAGAATATATATCTTGTCCCGGTTTGATGCTGGAGAAATTGGTCCACAAATATCCAAATGTAGGAGCTGCAAGCTCATTGACAAACGCCACAAGCTCATCTTAAGGATACTCTCACAATGTTACTTTCAAACAAAAAATATAACACTTTTCTCATCTTCTTTGGTGCTCAGATATGGTATCCATTTGATCGTATTCTAATATCTCAGAGTTCTTAAACCATTGTAATTTAAATACATATACCTTCGATGCCAAAGTTGCAATTCATCAATTATTGTTATTTTCAAACATTTCTCAATTGTAAACGAGTTTTATTTTGATGCTAAGATCTTGAAAAGTTTATTCGCCGTCACCTTTACTTGTATAACCCGTCCCAACTCTGGATAATAAAGCTTGCATACTCCATGATGCATTAAATTTTTGCAATTTTTTTGTACAAGTTATCCCAAGGTTACCATATTACTCGCTAACTTTGGTACTAGATATACATATGAAATCACATAATTCCTTTCATTGATACATAAAGTTACATCATATTTTCCAATCACAGAAAGAAAAGAATTGTTGCCAAGTTTTACTAAGCATTAAAACTCTTCATCAAGCTTTGAAAACTATGATTTGTCTACAGTTTTGTGATTGGATTAACCTGAATTAAGATATGTTATTAATGTTATGTCTTCTATAATTTTTGTGTACACCATTAACATCATATTGCCTTCTTGTTCTCCAATACTTTCATAATTTTCCTTCTCCTTCATCGGACATTTGTTTTAAAAATTTACAAGTTTATGACAACATAAGCATTCCACTGTTGCCTTGTTAAATCAACATTTTCATATTTATCACCCAAATTGTCTTTCTCTGTCTATTATTTTGATCCTCAAATACTCATTTGATCGAAGAATATTTTCCATAAGAAGACTCCAATAATCATAATATCTATCAAAGTTTGGTATGCTATGTTGCCCAAAATTACTAGAATCCCTCATCGTTCTTCATGTGTTTTAATTGAATGAGATTGAGGAAGACAACAGATACTTCATAAACATTTTGTGTCACTTTATATGCTTCTTTAAGGGCTCATATTTTGTGTCACTTTAGGGCTATGGGATATCAAACATTAAATATATAAATATTATAATGTTACAACATATATGTGTAAATTATTCAGCAACATTTTGTGCTACTTTAGATGCTTCAGCAAAAGATACTTCAGCAACATGTACAACAATAACAAGATCATGATCCTTGACAACAGTTGCAGTAGGATCATGTTCTTTGACAACAACAATAATATCAAGATCTTGTTCTTTCACAACAACAACATCAACAGGGGGAACGTCTGGTTTTCAACCCCAACATCAACAACAACAACACTAACCTTACGTATAACAAAAGTAACATCAACCATGGGATCATCTTTGTTTTCAACCTCAACATCAACAGTAGTATGAGCATCAAAAGCAACAGTAACCTTAGGTATTACAAGAGAAACATTAATAGGGGGAACATCTTGGTTTTTAACCTCAACATCAACAAGAGTAACATACTCCTCTTCCACAACAACAATAGTACGATTAATGTGCTTCACTTCTAAAGCGACCGTAATTTTAGGATCTTGTTGTTCAACACCAACATCATTAGTTTATTATGGTGGAGGTGAATCATAGACTTCCACAATAATATTAGGTGTAGTATATGGTTTTTCGCTACCAACAATAGGGTTTTTGATACCAACACCTGTATTCAGGTCCTTGTGGGTGGGAGACTTACTTATACTAGAAACAGGTTGTTGTACACCGATTGTTGATCATTTTGTCTTGTATTTACAATACATGCTTCTTTTATTCGGTGAGTGTTGGGATTAATCATTTGATAAATTTTTTCTTTCATAAGTTTTTAGGTATTTTTTTAACTTCATCATATATATTTGGCTTAAACAGTTGAAATGTTTTATCAAGTTGAATCTTTGTGTCCATCTCTATATCAGGTTTTATTTTTATAATGATCTTGTCTTTTTTATTGAGTTTTGTTTTTATTTATTCATTTTCACCTTGAGATTTTATACGTTCGAGTTCATTTCTCTCTATTCAATTTACGGTTGATAAGTAAATGCTCTGGCTAGATATGCTCTGCTGGTGTTGGGGCGGGGGATATTTTATTAATTCTCTACAAAATAATAACCCGTGTAAAAAATATAAAACCTTTTATAAAGATGATGGATGATAGATGCGCAACCTTAATAAACATGATAGATGTGAAACGTGCATAAATACGATAGATGCAAAACCTTTTATGAGGTGATTCGTGATAGATGCGGAACCTTGATAGATATGATAGATGTGCAAAACCTTTTATGAGATGATGGATGATATATGCGCAACTTTAATAAATATGATAGATGTGAAACGTACATGAATATGATAGATGCGAAATCATTTATAAGATGATTCATGATTTATAAGATGATATATGCGCAACTTTGATAAATATGATATGCACCCTTTAGTAAATATGATAGGTGTGAAACCTACATGATTATGATAGATGCGAAGTCTTTTATAAGATGATTTATTATAGATGTGAAATATAATAATAAAAAAATATTTTGTTGGCATAGTAATCTCTTCAACCTTTTGTCTTCTACTAATCAGATGGTATATTCTGCCAGTGTGATTGTTTGAAGACTTCTTCTTTTTATATTGTTTTTCATGTCTCTTTATTATACGTTTAATTAATTCCCAATTTGTTTTGTAAGAAATTTTCTTTTTTCTAAAATCATATGTTGCCTTCAACATGGAATAAAATGGTGTATTTTTTGTGTTTCTACGTATTCTAGTCTTATTTTTATCACTTTCATATGTTTTAACAATACAATAAAGCTTGACCTGAAGAAGAAATTTTTTGGAGCCATTTTTCCTGTAAAATAAATAAAATAAGAAAAACATGTCAGCTATGATAGATGCGAAATCAGTAAGAGTATGATAAGTGATAGACGTGAAACCTATGAAAATATGAAACCATTGTAAAAGTGATAGATGAGAAACCCTTGTAAATCTTAAACCATAGGGTAAATTGATAGATGTGAAACCTATGCTAATGCAACCAAGAAAAATTGATAGATGTGAAACCTATACAAAAGTGTAATCATGGCAAAATGATAGCAGCGAAACTTATGCAAGTGTAACAAAATTTGGGAATTCCATATGCCAAAAAATGGCTAATTATGATAGATGTTAAACCTCACAAACTATGATAGATGTCAAATAATAGATGCTAAACCAGAACAATATAGATTATGAGATACAATAGAAGAGTTGTTTAGCAGTAATTATGCAGGATTGTTTTGGAGTAATTATGAGTGTCTGTATCTCGCTTTAGCATGACACGAGTAAATAGTGTAATTAACTTACTTGTTTCTTGTGTATATCATTTTCAATCCTAATAATTTCCTTCTCAATAGCTACTTGTGGCGTTTTAATTTCTTGGACATTAGCGGCATGATCATTTATGAAAAATATATGTACATTAGATGCAAAACAAGGGTAAAAAATAATTGTGAAACAAGGGTAAATATAATGCATTCTAAACGATATATGCAAAATTATTAGAAACGTTATGTAGTTGGTAGGACACTTGATGTAGTTAAGGCCCCAAGAGAGGAGACATATGTGTTTTATGCGGGATTGTTCAGACTCACTGTTGATGAGGTCTGTAGCGAACTGAAATCCATACGAGGAGTGAGTTTTAAACTAAAATGGTTCCGCGAGACATTTACGGAGGACTAGTTCCTTCACTTGAATGACCACGAGACTATCCGCCAAGTTTCACGAGCGTATCTTATGTTTTTATTTGGGTGCACTACATTTACGGATACTAGTAAGAAAAATGTGAAAGGTGACTATTGAAGAGTTAAAGGATGGTCTGAGGGTGATTTTGTTGTGAGAAGATTTGTTGACAGAGGATTAAGAAGTAGAAGAATATTTGAGTGTTAGATCTAGAGAGAGAAAATGCTAAAATGGTAGAGAAAGAAAGTCGTACTATTCATCTTGAGATTCGTGAAGCGTGTGTGGTCCTTTTATAGTACAATTACGGACCCCACACGCTTTAATTCGGTTTAATTACATCTTTTGGTCCCTGCTCTAAGGTTCCTTCCTATTTTGGCTATATCTTTACAATTAATGCATTTCAGCCCTTATACACTTATTTCTATGCATTTCGGCCCTTATACATTTATTTATATGCATTTTGGCCCTTATACATTTATTTCTATGCATTTTGGCCCTTGTCTTTTATTCTTCCTCATCAGTAGCCCCCCAGTCTTAGTAAAAAATTGTTTTGCTAAGACTGAATAATTCTTCTGACCGGCCAAAATCTCTCCGAAAAGTTGCTTCTTTGAACTTCATAAATCCCTTGGTGTTATTGAGGCCATAGACTTCTTAGGCAAAAGGTTGCTCCACGAAATCTCTTTGAATAACTTGAAAGCCTCCTCGAATTTCTGTCTTCGAATGGCTTGAAAGCTTCCTCGAATATCTACAAAGATCCCTTCGAATTTCTGTTATACCGAGTAGCCCCCTCAATCCTTGCAACTTTTTCAGCCAGATAGTCATCGGATAATTATGTACTTAGGTGAAAAAATGTTGCTAGGATTGATGATGTCATTGTACAAACAACGATGTCAGCATAGTTTTGGAGAAACGGTACCAATTCTTTTGTCAGAAAACCCTTCCACTTCCCATGACAATCTCTGACACAAGACTCTTCATCTTCTGCTATAGCTAGGTTGCCATACAATGTCCACCTATATGGACCATCATACCCCTAGGCAAACAACATAAAAATGTCCCCGGGCTTCATTTGCCAAGAAATCCCATTAATCTTCTATAAATACCAACCTTTCCCTTCATTAATGCAACTTCTGTTCAATTATTTCTAGAGAGATAAAGCTGGCACACAAACCCCGTCGAATTCCTGAGTGGCTGTTGATTAGTAAACGGTTCGAAGAGAGGGTTGCTGCTGGTGAAGACGTAAGGCCTCATCCCCCACCATTGACTACAACCTTTTTTGGCGCTTGGCCTCCTTCGAACAACTCGACCGCCATTATACCTCGTGAAGTAGCTCGTCAAAGCTTACTCAGCGAAACAAACCCTCCTAGAGAAATGGGTAAAGAGAGGCCACACAAGCATTCATCAGGTTCGAAGAGGAAGAAATCCCATAGAGACAGAAAAGGTTCGCATGATCGAAAACGGGCCAAGGAAGCTCCCCTAACCATTCGAGAACCACCTTCCCCAACTAACATTGAACATCCTCCCCAGAGATCTTCAAGTCCTCGACGGACTTCGAGGAGTCCTCCTCGAAACCCAACTAGTCCTCCCCGAAACCAAAACCAAAACGATTCTGCTAGCCCTCCTCGAAACCAAAATCAGCAACAGAATTCTGGAAGTTCTCCTCAAAATCAAAATCAACAACAGAACTCTGGAAGTCCTCCTCGGAGACATGGAACAGATGTTTCTAGTCTGCCCTCCACGCCATCCATGACCATTCATGGTACTCAATTCTCCCCCTCAAGGACGCTTATTACCGACGAAGACATGCGTATTTTACATGAACAGACTTTATACCCCAAAATTTCAAAACCTCTCAGTAAGTCCTTCGGACAGAAATTGCCCATTATTCTTCCCTCAGGCCCTTCGAATGGTGCAACGTCCTCTTCGACAATGTCCGAGGAGCAAGCTCGCCAGATTGCTCCCAAATTAAAAGGAGATATTGTGCTTCCCTTAGAGTTGGACAGTATCATTGGCAACAATATTCGGGGTATTGAGAATAAACACATAGTAGCCCTCGCCAACATCAAATATAAATACTTTTCAAGAGAAGAGGAAACGATGCTGAGGGCTCGATGGGGCATTCCCACTTATATTAATATCAGATTTCCTGATGAGGGAGAAACACCCTTATCTGTGAGGGATCACGAGGTGGTGGTCTACACAGAAATCATGAACTGGGGGCTAAGGTATCCCTTAGACCCCTTTTTTGTTGAATATCTTTCGAAGATCGACCTTTGTCCGTCCCAGGTTGGGCCCAACATGTGGTTCACGTTAATGGCTTGCATAATGGCCTCAAGACTCTCAGGCCAAGAATTTTCTCTGGAGCAAATCATTGGTCTTGCTTGTCTTGCTCGAAATCCTTACTTCCCCTTCTATTCATTAACATTCAACCGGGGGCAAAAAATACTGAAGGATCTATTAGAGGCCGATAAAAAATGGAGGCAACAGTTCCTCTTTTTCTCTGGCTGCTGGGAGACTGGATCGGAAGCAACTCCTTCGAATCCTCACAGACTTTTGCTAAAATGGACAATGAAATGTAAGTACTCCATTAACCTTTACTCATCGAATTTCACAATTCCTTCGAAATTTATGCTTTTTGTTAAGTCTCCTCGAATATTTGTATGCCTTCGAAGTAATATGTTCCCCCGAAATTATATGTTGTGTTTGATATCTACTTTTCTGCTTCAGCTATGACTGGAGTGTCCAAACCCTACACCGACTACGTCGAGGGAGCTACCACTATTTTCACTAACCTTCGCTTGTGGGCAAAGGAACAGTGGGATAATCGTTTTCGCCGTTGCTTTGTTGATGAGAACTTGGCTAGGAGTCGACTCTGGAGGCTTAATCCTCTGGATTGTATAAGTATGAGGGGCCTAATGACTCCGCCCTCTGAACGAGAAGTGCTAGAGCGATGTAGCCAACAGGATGTGACAATCTATCTGCCCAAATGCTCTCGCTCGCAAAGTCACCTGGATGAACCTCCAGAAGATGAAGCAATACCACCCCAGCCAACAAATCCCAAACCAGTCACTAATACTCAAAAGCCACACTTTTCGAAGAATGTAGGGGCCTCGAATTCTAGTAACCCTCGAACAACTGAAGCCCCTCGAACAACTGAAGCCCCTCGAGCAAGTGTTGTTGCTTCAACAAATCCCACTCCTCCTCCCCCTGCTCCCATCCTTCCTCCAAAGAAAGATAACAAGAAAAAAGACTTGAAAGGGAAGGGTATTCTTCTTGAGCCCATCGAAGAACAGTCTGAGGGAGGAGAAACTCCTGATAACAATGAAGGGACTAACTTCGAAAGAGAAGTCCAAGATGATGCAATTGATGCTGAAAACAGGGGTGGCCTATCACCCAAGGAAACTTCCTACCAATCCTTGCACTCTCCTCTGACTGAGGCTTCTCACCCAGCCTCCCTCGAAGGCAGTCCAAGGCTGGGTCCTATCCCTGCTCCTCGAACAAACCTTCCATTACTCGTTCACCCTGACGTGGCTTGTGGTAATTTTTCTGAATTCGATTCTGCAGATTTAGGGTCTCCTTCGAGGTCCCCTTAGACGATGAGTTTTCAATGAATCTGTGAAGGCTGCTGAATACTTCAGTGAATCGAGGAAAGAAGATGCGCCATCTCGAAAAGCGTAAAAATTACTACAAGTTCAAAGCATCACTAGTTGCCTCTCAACTCGAGGAGGCCAAGAAGGAGTATGCAGTCATCGAAGGCCAAGGTGATGCCCTGTACGAGCGCCTTTCTGCCTCTGAGAGCTATGTGATCATGCTAGAGAGGTGTTGCCAACAAGAAAGGGATTTGTACAAGGAGAAGACTGATACCCAGGAGCTGATGATATCTGAATACAAGAAAGGGCATCGCAAGGCCTGCGATGGATTTGAGCAATGTACTGAGTCTCTTCGAAAAGTAGTCGAAGAGCGCGATAAATTGGAGAGAAAGATCAGATGTTTCCCAGCAGAAATCGAAGAGGCAAAGGAGAAGGCTGCAGATGCTTATGCTGCAACATGTTCGAAGACTTTACAAGCTCGAGATGCTGCCACTCGAGCCGGCTTATTGACCCAAATATACACCGATCACCCTGACTATGAACTGGGGCCTTTTTGGAAGCTTGTCCCCCCGGAACTTCGCCACCCCAAATAGTTATAAGTGAGAGTGAAGACTCAGAAGGTTAGGGGAGTGATAGCTTGAAGAATGCCAACTGAGTGAAAGTGTTGTAGGTAGTTTTTTTGTATGGCCTAAAAGGCCTCTTTTTGTAATGATTTGGAACTTGCTGTGCTGCTTTAACTTTGTGAGAGCACTGAATATTCGACTTATCAATGTGTTGTATCTGGAACAAGTTCATAATGATTTTCGGGTTGACAACTTGTTCTTCGAATTATTACCTTATTGACCCTTCGAACTTCAAATTCATTGGCTAGCGAACACCAAATTTATTAGCCTTCGAATGCCAACCTACTTGGCCTTCGAATAATTTTTACTTTGATAAATGCAGCAAGTTTTATACTTACAATAAAGTCTTCAAATTCCAACTTATTTGGCCTTCGAACAATTTTTACTTAAATGAATTTTAGCAAGTTTTATCTTTGCAATAAAGCCTTCGAATTCCAACTTATTTGGCCTTCGAATAACGCTCAGGATCTCTGCAATAAAGTTTTATGTTTGTAATAAAGCCATCGAACTTCAAGCTGATTGGCCATCGAACTCCAATTTATTGGCCTTCGAACAATTTTTATCTAGATAAATTCCGATCTACTTGGCCTTCGAATAATTTTAAGGTCTCCGAAAACAATTGGAAGGAGAAAATATTCTAACTCATAACTGAGAATTGCTTCGAGGCACACCTTAATGTAACTCGAAGAATAGTTTGAAGGTCCCAAAACATCGTGGCACACTTTAATGTGACCCGATGAATAGTTCGATAGTCCCAAAAAATAATTCGAAGAACGGAAATTCGAGGCACACGTTACTGTGGCTCAAAAAATAGTGTGAGGGACAACAATTCGAGGCACGTGTGACTGTGACTCAAAAAATAGTGTGAGGGACAACAATTCGAGGCACATGTGATTGTGACTCAAAAAATAGTGTGAGGGACAACAATTCGAGGCACATGTGACTGTGACTCAAAAAATAGTGTGAGGGACAACAATTCGAGGCACATGTGAATGTGACTCAAAAAATAGTGTGAGGGACAACAATTCGAGGCACATGTGACTGTGACTCAAAAAATAGTTAAAGGCAAAGAAACTTTGTATTAATGGGATCACCGAAACACCTCATTAAAACCTTCCTGTGCCTAACAGGGTAGGAAAGAGTGTGTCCTCACCAAAAATTTTCCCGAGGGATACATAGAAAGTGAAAAGAAATACAATATTTTCTCCGAGCTCTGCTAATCGAGGTACAGCTTTAAATGCTCAATATTCCAAGGTAAGCGGAGATATCGTCCATCTTTATCTTTCAACCGATAAGTGCCTGGTTTTATCCTTTCGGTGACCGTATAAGGGCCTTCCCAATTAGGGCCCAGCTTCCCCAAACTCTTGTTCTTAGTGTGTAAGAAGATTTTCCGTAGGACCTTGTCTCCCACCTGAAAATCCCTATGGTTGACTTTGGATGCATATCGGCTCCGCATAAGAGTTTGATAATGAAGGGAAGTCAGCTGCGCCCGTTGCCTCTTTTCCTCCACCAAGTCTAAAGCCAACGCTCTATGCTCTTTATTGGTGTCTGAGTCATAAGTTGCTATTCGATGTGAAGGGAAGAGGATCTCTGGAGGGACCACGGCGTCCATTCCATAAACTAAAGCGAAAGGGGACACAGCGGTGGCTGTTCTTCGTTCGATATGCCCACAACACCTCCTGTAAATAGTCGGGCCATTTTCCTGCCTTACCTTCTAAGTTCTTTCTCAGCCCGTCGAGGATTGTGCGATTAGTTACTTCCACCTGGCCATTTGCCTGAGGGTGAAATGGTGCCGAGAAACATTGTCGTATGCCCCTTGACACACAAAAACTCTGAAATTCTTTGTTATCAAACTGTGGTCCATTGTCCGTTGTAATCTGCAATGGTACACCAAAACGACAACAGATATTAGACAAAACAAATTTGATCACATCCTTGGCTTTCGTGCCCGTGAGTGGCTCAGCTTCCACCCACTTAGAAAAATAATCAACGGCCACAATTATCGTCTGTCTGCCCCCAGAGGCCATTGGTAGAGGTCCAACCAAGTCAATGCCCCATCTGTCAAAAGGAACTGCCTCTGGGATGCTTTCCATCAACGCTCCTGGCTTGTGGATTACATTAGCATACCGCTGGCACGTGTCACAACGTTTGACCAGATCTTTTGCATCAGCCGAAATAGTTGGCCAATAATAACCTGCCAAGAATACCCTGCGTGTCAAAGCTTTATATCCACAATGAGCGGATCCTTCGCCGTCGTGTAACTCGGAGAGGATAATTTGTGACTCGGGTCCGTTCAAGCACCTCAGTAATGGCCGACTCAGAGATTTCTTATACAACGACCCGTCCAGCAAAATGTAACCGTGCGACTTAAATCTAACTTTTCTGGCTTCATATTTGTCGGCGGGGAAATGTCATGAGCCAAAAAATCAATGAGGACTGTTCTCCAATCAGGTGTGATTGCATGATTTCCCTCCGAGACGTTCATCACATGGTCTTTACTGATTGAGATCGACGGGCATGTTTGGACCAAAACCCAGGGATAACCTTCTGTCCGCGAAGCAGAAGCAAGAGAATCCGGGACGGCATTCAATTCTCGTCGGACATGTTCGAACTTAACGTCCTGAAAACCCGACGCCAAATCTTTCACCAGTTTCAAGTATTGTACCAGTGTTTCCTTTCTCGCCTCGGACTCCCCCGAAACCTGATTTATTACCAGCTGAGAATCACTGACCAACTTTATCCGTCGAGCCCCGCATATCTGAGCTAAGCGTAGGCCGGCTAAAGCTGCTTCATACTCAGCTTCATTATTAGTAGCTTTGAAACCGAAACGGATGGCTTGGAACATAGCGACCCCTTACGGGGATATTAACTGAACACCTGCCCCGCAGCCTGAGATGTTCGACCCCCCATCCGTCCGTATTACCCACTCTTCCTCGGCAACTATGTCAGATACCTCCTGTTCGTCCCTGTCGGAGTGGAATTCAACCAGAAAATCTGCTAAAACCTGTGCCTTTATCGCTGTGCGAGGCTCAAATGTTATGTCAAAGTCTCCCAACTCGACGGACCACTTAGTCATTCTGCCGGAGATATCTGGTCGTTGTAATAGACTCTTCAGGGGAAACTTTGTTCGAACCACAATTGGATGGGCTTGAAAGTAAGGTCTCATCTTTCGAGCCGCTGTGACTAACGCCAAAGCCACCTTCTCCAAGGTAAGATATCGCTTTTCGGCATCCAGCAAACTCTTGCTGACATAATAAATTGGCCTCAGGAGAGAGTCAGATTCTCGGAGGAGAACGGCACTGACAGCACACGTGGATATCGCTATGTAAACAATCAACGTCTCCCCCACTAAGGGTTTAGATAA
The DNA here is from genome assembly GCA_036936605.1 of Limnanthes douglasii subsp. nivea. Taxonomy (NCBI): domain Eukaryota; kingdom Viridiplantae; phylum Streptophyta; class Magnoliopsida; order Brassicales; family Limnanthaceae; genus Limnanthes; species Limnanthes douglasii. Next base: position 290,117,013 of record JAUPFV010000005.1, read on the forward strand.
AACTTCCGGAGAGGTTAGATACTCCTGAATTTGACGAAACTCCGTCGAACATTCTTCGGTCCAACAAAATTGCTTGGCATTCCGCAATACTTTAAAGAACGGGGCACACTTGTCCGACGAGCGGGAAATGAATCGATTTAGGGCAGCCAATCGCCCTGTCAGGATTTGCACCTCTTTAATGTTTCGAGGAGGGCTCATGGTGATCAACGCTCTTAACTGCTCTGGGTCCGCCTCAATGCCTTTTTCACTGATCATGTAGCCGAGGAATTTACCCGACCGTACTCCAAAAATACACTTTTCTGGATTGAGCTTGAGGTTGACCCTACGCAAGTTGTGGAATGTCTCTGTGAGGTCAGCAAAATGGTCGTCGTCTTTCTCACTCTTCACTAACATATCGTCGATATAAGCTTCCATATTCCTCCCAATCTGCTCCTCGAAAGTTTTATTAACCAGGCGCTGATAAGTTGCCCCCGCGTTTTTTAACCCGAACGGCATGACCTTGTAGCAGTATAGACCCCGCCCGGTAATAAAAGAAGTGCTCTCCTCATCGTTAGCAGCCAATCAGATTTGATTGTAGCCCGAGTAAGCATCCATAAAAGATAGCAATCGATTTCTGGAGGTCGAGTCTACTAACTGATCAATGCGCGGGACAGGAAAATGATCCTTAGGACAAGCGCGGTTCAAATCTGTGAAGTCGATACACATCCTCCACTTGCCGTTCTTCTTCCTCACCAACACCGGATTTGACGCCCATAGGGGATAATGCGACTCACGAATATGACCAATACTTAAAAGTCGTTCGACCTCCAACAAAATTGCTGAGGCCTTTTCCGGGGAGACAGGCCTCCTTTTTTGGACTATTGGTCGGACATCCGATCGCAAGGCAAGCTGGTGACATATAATCTCCGTCGGCACCCCAGTGACATCCTGTGCACACCAAGCAAACATATCGAGCTTATCAGATAGAAAAGCAATTAACTTCCCTTTAAATTCGGGGGAGAGATGGGCCCCTATTTTCAGAACTTTGCCAGCCGCGAACTCGTGTGTCGCAGAATCCTCCTCCGGGACCTGAAATCCGGGGGCCTCCCTCGGATCATCACAAGGGATGACCTCGGAGGGTGGCCCCTTTAATTGCTATGCTGAGTCAGAGGGCCCCCCTCGAACTCCCTTGGAAGACAGGGCGATTTGGTAGCATTCTCGTGCCATCTTCTGGCTACTTCTGACCGTACCAATATTGTTCCCGATCACATACTTTAGACATTGATGCACCGTGGAGATGACGCCATGCATCCGAGACAACCAAGAGCGACCCAGGATAGCATTATATGAGGTGGGTGCGTCAACCACAATGAAGAGTACCTCCACTTCTTTTTTAAATGATCCACGATCCAACTCCACCATATATTGAAATTCTCCCACGACAACCGCTGTGGCACCAGTGAAGCCCACTATCGTTCTATCAGATCTTCGGATGACCGGTGGGTCAGAAATGTGGCGATAAGTACTCATAAACAGGATGTTCGCAGAGCTTCCTGTGTCGATGAGTATTTTTTGAATCTGATCCCCGGCAATGCCCGCCGCGATCACTACAACGTCCTCATGATGGCCTGCAATATTACGCATATCATCATCATCAAAACAAATAATAGGAGAAGGCGATCGATGCATTTGTGCGGAGACTCCAGCTTCGATCTGGGTGGTCAAATTCACCATGTGCCTTTTGCGAGAGCTGTTCGAATTCCCGGCGATAGTGTCTCCGCCAAAGATTGCTAAGGACTCAAAAAATGCACAAAGACTATCCACCTTCCCCCTTGGAATTTCCTCTTCGACCAAGTTTACATTGTTCCTCCCGACTTTCGGGTCCAAATACTCTTGCTCGATGTCAAAATCGTCAACCCCTTCGGAAATTACCATGGCTGTGTCAGTGTTCTTCGAGACAGCTTTTACCACGGCGTTTTTCTGGGAGTGTTTCTTGACATACTCCAACAGCATTCCATTTTCGATGAGAGCCTGCACCTCCTTCTTCAAGGTTATGCAGTCTTTGGTGTCGTGGCCCACATCCTCGTGATACTTGCAATATTTGTTAACACTTCTGCTCTCCCTCGGTGTTTGTATGGGAAAGGGCTTCCTGAACGTGACCGAAGATTTAGCTTTATCAAATATTGCAGCGACATTTTCTGTTAACTCCGCATAGTAGTCGGGCCGAGTCCATTTTTTTGACAGGTATCTCCCCCCTTGATTATGGTTTGGTTGATTGCCATAGTACTGCGGGTTTGATTTTTGCCTTGGAGGATACTGACCCGTGCTTTTAGCTTGAACGGTCGATCGGGGGCCCTGAGAGCTTGGCTCAGCCCTCTGAAATTGATTATGGTCCAATTGCTCTCCGGAACCTTTCTCTGAGGCTTGGGTTTCTTCCACCAAGATTCTCTTCTCTACTTGACCTAGCAATGCTCCGAAGGTCATTGCCTGACTTTCTGCCACCGTGTCTTTCAACAACCCGGGGAGCAAACCCATCCTGAACGCTGCAAGCGCTACTGAATCCTTACAGTACTCCATATCTGTTTTGGTCTTGACAAAGCGATTGGTATAGTTTTTGAGTCTCTCCCCCACTTTTTGCCGACAGTAGATTATGGTGTCTCCGTTGGCTCAAAATTTCTTACTCCCCACGAAGTGTTGTCTAAAAATATTCCAGAACATGTCAAAATTCTTAATAGAGCCATGAGGTAGCCTGTTGTACCATTTGGATGCCACTCCTTTGAAGGTTTGAGAGAATGCTCTGCACAAGAGCTTATCATCGTCGTCGAAGTTTATCATAAAGTTCTTAAACTGCTCGATGTGGTTGTCCGGATCCTGAGTCCCGTCGAACTTTTCAAGCTTCGAAATGTCAAAATGCTTTGGGAGATTTCCTACTAAGATCTCCGATGATAGAGGAGAGGCTCTCTAGTTATGCCCTGTACGATAAATGTTAGACCTCAAATTATCGTTGTTCGAAAAGTACAGACCCTCCTCGGAGGGCAAAGTGTACTGCTGCTGCCATTCTGAATTTCGAGGGCCCGTATCCTCCTTCCCAAGGCACTTTGCCTGCTCATGAGAGCGATCACCGACTCGGTCATGGCGACTCTTTTCCCGCGAAGATTTCCTCTCCGAACTCCTTCCCCTTCGGGCGCCAGTTCGCCTCTGGTCACGCTTTTTCCTTCTGCGGTATCTCCGAGGGGATGATTCAGAAGTGCTATATCGCGAGTAGTCGCTTGAAGTAGCCGAGTCCGAACGGTATCTTTCTCTTCTCCTCGGAGACCGTCGCTCACGCCTCCGATGCTTGTCATCTCTCCTCTTGGGTTGAATTTCAACCCCGCGTTCCTCCTTTTGTTCGACGGGTTCTCTTCTTATCTCCGATCGAACATTTCCTTGCGCAGCTTCCTTCTCCTCCTTCAACCTTTCGATCTCCAGCACTAGTTCATTCCTCTGAACCAAAAGAGCGGAGTCATCAAAAACGTTCTCAACTCGCCGACCTCCTTCTCCTTCGGACTCCAAGTCATTTCGAAAGTCATCCGCCTCCATATTTTCCACGCAGTGATCAACTAAATCGTCCCCTCGGCCTTCCATGGTTCTCCTCGGAACAGGAATTATTTCTAGGAAGCGATTATCGTCGGAGCGATTTTCGTTTCCCATAGACGGCGCCACTGAAGAGTTAAAGGATGGTCCGAGGGTGATTTTGTTGTGAGAAGATTTGTTGACAGAGGATTAAGAAGTAGAAGAATATTTGAGTGTTAGATCTAGAGAGAGAAAATGCTAAAATGGTAGAGAGAGAAAGTCGTACTATTCATCTTGAGATTCGTGAAGCGTGTGTGGTCCTTTTATAGTACAATTGCGGACCCCACACGCTTTAATTCGGTTTAATTACATCTTTTGGTCCCTGCTCTAAGGTTCCTTCCTATTTTGGCTATATCTTTACAATTAATGCATTTCAGCCCTTATACACTTATTTCTATGCATTTCGGCCCTTATACATTTATTTCTATGCATTTTGGCCCTTGTCTTTTATTCTTCCTCATCAACTATTACTATGGTTTGGAGAATATATAGTCCAGCTTGTGGGATATAACATGGAGGGCTAGTATGTTGGCTTTCCTTTTTCATACTTTTGAGGATGCTTTGAAATCTTTAAAACATAATATGTCCCGGTTTTATAGCCATGCTAGTTGGGTATACAATCATTTTCCAATTTTTAAAGCTCCATAAAACTCAACTTATCTCATGAGTAACCGAAAGGTTGTTAGCTGGTTACCTAAGAGAATTGTGGGAAAAAACGTGTGCCCCATCCACAATACGTTTACTTATCGATGATCAAAAGGAGAAAGATGTAAGTAAGAAAATTTTATATTTAATATATGTTTTGTAAATATTTGCATGTTTTAGTTAACTTACTTTTTTTAATAACATGTCTTACTGTTTTGTTTTACAAGTCATTTTCAAGCCGTACGAGCACATGAGCGCTTAGTTTCCTGTCTATGATATCTTTTTACCTGCTTATCCAATCCAAATGATAAGCACGATATATGTATATATACCTGACACAATCAAGCGATAATTCGTACGAATTTTGAATACATCAGCACCTTTATTTTACACAAGGTTTCCTATAAGAAGGTATATTTATATTGTTACGCTTGGCGTGAGAGTTCTTGGTTAGATTGAATTCAACACTTACTTCCCAATAATCGTTTGACAGTTACTATTGCTACGTATGAGAGATCGATAACGACTAGGTATCATGATTATATTACTCGTTATGGCTGGTACGTCATCATCCCACCGATGCAACCGGATGATGATAGACAACTTGAGGTAGTTTGATTGCTCAATATAATGCATACGAGAGATGATTTGGATGGTTTAAGGGTTTGCGGGGGACAAGTGCTGTAGTTGTTTTCTCCGTCGCTCATTATTTTAGTTATCATACTTTTTTTGCTTGGTTGATTTAAGTTTATGTTTATGTTTTATATTGAACGATAGATGATTTGATTATGTAGTTTCGTATTACATTTAATTAATTTTAATCAAACACTTATGTTCATTCTATAATCCATCACGAAAGATTAAAACTTAGAGTAAAACTTGGTCAAACATCAAAATCATAAGGCCATAAACATTTATAAGAATATGAACATAAACTTAGTAAATCCATTCATTAATGTTACAAATAATTTTACATTTTTTTAAATTAAGAAACAATTACAAGATAAATGCACCATAGGTGCCAAGTCTGTGCACCTATGGTGTACACTACTTAGCACTGAGGGTGTATATGGGCAGCACCGTAGGTGCATGTAGTTTACAACGATGGTACGCATCCCACCGCCCTATCAATGCATATAGGCTACACTGATGGTGCCTCACATTTTGCATCGATGGTGCCCTAAAATGGCAGCATTGGTGTACAAGTGACCGGACCTATGCTGCTAATTTTCTGCAAAAAAAATACTCTAACTCAAATCAACCTGCCAAATGAATGTCCCGTCCAAAATTACCCGCCGAAAAATAGTCTCATTCAAATCAACCCGCCAAATTTTTGATTCAAATCTCTATATAAATCTCTCGACTAACATGACTCTAAACACATTCCTTCAACTATCTACTTATAACTTGTATCAATACGGAATGAAGTGTGCTTGAAGATACTCATATACTCAAGGCTATCAAATATGTGAAGTTTCCGATTTCTGATGAGATTACAAAAGGATTTTTTGACAAAGTGTTATGTAAATATAGTTCAAGTACTACTACATGTATCGGGAAAAACTAATGTCATCCCCACAAAGTTGTGAAGAAGTAGCTATGAGGTACGAATTTATTACAAGCAGACCAATGAATAATGTGTTTGACCTTATATGGGAGATTAAGGCTGAAGCATCTAGATCTATTAATTTAAAAGTGACCTATTATTTACCAAAGAGATGTTATAATTTGTGAAGAAGCAAATTGTTGAAAAAAGAAAGAACTACAGAGTGCTACTTTTAATGAAGGATATTATTTTGAATAATTTTAAATGTTATGTAACTTTAAGTTATCCTTATTTCATTTTAGTATATTTTTAAATTCTAAACGCGTTAACATAATGAGAATACATTACAAAAATACGTTTACATTACATATTCAAGACGATAAATTAAAGAAAGTATATAGACAAAGTACAATATATGGTTACCCTACTATACAAATTCATATATGTATGTTACGTTTGGGAATTAGATGATAGGCTTTTGTACCTTGAAGATCTTCATATATTTTACAGCGACCAAGTAATGGTAATTTCTAAGTTGCTGCAACATCGCTATGTAATGTTGTCCATGTAGGATGTATCCGTGCACAGAGATATTCAACAGAAATGGTAAGCTATATAAATAGAAAAGATAATTTGGATGTCGATGACTAATTAGTATAATAAAAAAATTAAATTAAGAGGGAGTAATTACGTTGACAAAATGGTTATTTTCAACAAAGCCTAATCTGATTTCCACATTTTTAGACATCGGAGGGGTGCACCTTGAAGTGTTAGAAAAATGTAGCCGCAATTCATCAACCCCGATTGTGATACAAAATGTATAATGTACTAAAACATTATTGTGATTCCTATCCCCATCTCCGTCATTGTCGTCCAATAAGATATGTCAGTTGGCATTCTGTAATAGTGTATACTTTCAACAACCTTAAAAAACTCTTCTTTACATGTTGTATATCTTGCTATAAATGTCAAAATTATCCATAAGTTCATCATAAAGTCCCTTTCTAATCATCCCCAAATCCTCTTGTTGGTTAGGCAACCTATATAATACTACTCGATATCCACAATGGTCATCGGGTCTAACGTTGTTTATAGCAGGTATACAAGGTTTAAAGTGAGAGAGAAACAATCACACATAGATTTTTGGATCGTTAACTATTATTTTTTAACCAAAAATGGAGCTTGGTACGCTATTACTAGATAACGACACAATCAAAGGACTTCAAAGTACAATAGGTTTATCTGCCCAAACAGTATAAGCACAATGAATTTCTTTATGGACGGTAACCTTGGAAGTTTAAAAAGGGTTTGGCATCGAAGCTTAACATCATCCACATGTTCCCAATGCGATTTATCTCGTTTAGTGGATGATGTGACAATAACTAATTTTCATTTAAAATGTGGACGACGGCGATGCTTCGATTTCTCTAATAGTTCTAAAAGCGTAGTTGTCTATGGATAAACAACTTCAGACCATTTATTATGAATATCTTATATGCATATTTCGTTAATGGTTAGCATAACATTAGTTATAAGTTTATCTATTTTTTCTTTCATAAGCTCCATCGTGGTTAGGTTTGTACGTATCAATATTTATAACATATTCCAATGATTGTGAAAATATTCTAAAGGTGCAATTGTACCATTATATAGCAACTCACAAATTTGGTGCCAACACAGTATAACGTTTGTTTTGAAAAAAGTACAAATTTCATCTGTTATATCATGTTTAACTTTCATCCCAATATCATCAGATTTCTCATGATCTTTAGCACTTTATAATTCAATAAGAAAGAATTCTAAAACAGTATTAGAAACCTTACCTTTAATTTAGTTGAACACTTTGTCTACAAATTTATGTTGTACTATATAACGACTCTTTTCAAATGAGGATCTAATTACACATTGGAATTCAACAAGTAAATGCACCATGCCTCAAAATAACTTAAAAGTTAATCTTGCTCATATGTATATAACGCTTTAGGTTATAACAACCGATTTCCAACCGGTTAGTTGTGACATGTCACAAATGTATGAACTTGTTTGTTTTCCAAACTATAAATTTCTCAATGTATTTGTCAAGCCAAGATTTTTCGGTATATTTGATTACAAAAGAATATTTTTTATAGTCACGTTGTATTTCTATCTCAATCCTAACGTGATCCAAATTCAACTTTTAATGTCGTGTATATTATATTTTTCTTTGCAGACACAAACAAAGCATGATCAATTTTCTCATTAAAGTACTTTTTTGTATTCCCTTGACCGTTTTGGTTTATGTACCGTCCATATAGCATGTGCGTTGCTTCCGGGAACACAAGTTCTACAGCATTGATAAACGTTAAGTCTTCATCTGTCAAAATCACGAACGGTTCTTCAATCCTGTGAGATACAATCAAAGATTCCAAAGAATCTAATACCCATTGGTAATTGTTTAAATTCTCCCTGGATATGCAAAAACAACACCATAAGTCAAACAATAGATTTCACACCTACGATCTCAAACAACAATATCTCATATGATATTGTCTTGTAAGTGTTATCCATTATCAACACTATTAAAAATGCTCGTAATAAATCCACACTAACTGGATGCGCAAAAAATATATCAGTAATGATACAACCTTCATCTTTGCTAGAGTTATGCCTCAAAATTATTATTTTTTGAGTTATCCTAACAAGTATCGCAATTGACCTACCGAATTTCTCCAACATCTGGTTTTTCTGCCCAGGGTTGTAAATCGTGCGCATGGAAGAAATATTTTCTTAATTCAATTTTTTAACTTTGTTCAAAATTTCTCTATGACAAGTCCCCATGAAGGTTGAACATTCTACAAATTCCAACTCTTATTTATTCAAATGGTATGTGTATGAATGATTCTCTAAGTATTTAGAATTTGGAAAGTTGTGAATACAGACTATAATTTCTAACGATCATTGATCCAAAGTTACCATGGTGTCTTTAAGCTCAAAGCGACAACCACATTTTATTGTTCTGTAATCTTTCTTTTTAGAACTTTTTCGGGTACCACTCGAATATACCTTATTGGCCTCTCGCATTCAAAGAATATTCGAGGATTCTTTCTATCATTTATCTTACTGCGACATTTTATGTTCATAACAAAACTGCTTTGTGTATCGGTCTTCTTAGCCCACTCAACTAGTGTATCTTGTGTATAATACTCGATTGTGAAAAAAACATGAGTGTAGCAACTCTGAATTCTTCAACGGGTCCATCCATAACATCCACTCCCTGCAATATTAAAATCCAAACACAAATTGAAGTAAGTAAATAAACAAAAATCGCTAAACTCGGTGGAAATATGGGCTCAAACCAATGGTTCACATATAAAGACCGATTGTTTTATGGTCACGAGGCCCAACACCACCTGTTTAGGGACCCTACATTGGTAGTGCATAGTGCTAGAACCGGAGGTGGTGCACCTACGCACCACCAATTCTAGCACATGGAACCGACAGTACGCAAGTGCACCACTGCCGCAATTATTTTTTTTTAAAATTCCTCTAACCTTTTTTTTACGAGTGTAGCTCTTTTCCGACAAACATAGCTCCTCTCTAGCGAACATAACTCCTCCTCCGACGAACATAACTCATTCATAAAAATCTCATCTTCCGGTTGAATCATATTTTAGTTTGTGCCTTTTAAGAGAAGTTTGAAAAAAATTAAAGTACAAGCTTTGAATGTTGAAGAGCTAGTAATTTTTTTTGTAAAAACATCTAAAATCGTAGAAAAACAAGTATAAATTAGAAGAAAATGTTATTTTTGAGTGGGATTAGTAAATAAGGCTGAATCTGAAATGGGATGAGAATACGATGTACTTAATCTTTTATTTTCATTAATGGTAATTTCGTAAATAAATCAAACTCAAGGTAAATTTGGTATAAAAAATTTAAACATTGGTCAAACTTGATTTTTTTTCGGGGTTAGATTATAATTGTGTGTAAATATATAAATAGATTTTTTGGGTTTAATAACGAAATATTATAAATTATTCAAGTATATAGTATATAAAAATTATTTAATTTTGAAAATTATTTGGATTTTTTAATTTTTTGTCCATATAGTTAGGATTTGTTTCTTCTATTAACTAGTTTTGGAATTATGAAACTTAATTTTGAATTATATTGTTGACAATCAATAAATTTAAGATAATTTAATCAAATATTAATTTAATATTAATTTAATTATTATTATTATTTTTAATTGATAAAGCTTGGAACCTATATTATATATTTTAATAATAATACATTAAAGCTCAGATAAGAGGGTTAGACCATAAGGTGGACCATGTGCTTTAGTAAGACCATTAAAATCAAGCTTTAATTTATTATTATTGATTTGGTAAGACCATAAGCTCAGATAAATTATTTATGTTTTTATTGATTTACCCAAAATTAGTGGCTGGTTAAAATCTCCATTTTTACAGCCTATGATAAAAACGTTTTTACGTAGTTTAGTTTTATTTTTAAAAAATAATTAGAACTAAGTTTGTGTTCATAAACTACATATGGGATAGATGAAGTCATTCAAATTTATGTACTAGATCCGCCAGCTGCTTCATATTATCAGCAAGCAAGATAAATATAAGACCGAGCTCGAAATTTGTTTAGAATTCATGTTCTAAAACATTATAGGCAAGTGTTTTGGTATAAGAATAGGAAAAAATATGATACTGCGAAATTACGATCAACGGTTATTTTAGGAGGTGAATTATTTGGATCAAAATAATGAAAATATTATGATGTTTAGGTCCAATATATTTGTCATATGATATTCAACCTATACTAGATCTAATTAACTTCACATTCGAATTCGTGCGGGGTCTTTTGTGTTGAGTAGAACCTTTCATTAAGTTTTTTTTAAATAACCCTTATAAAGTTGGATGAAAACTAAATTGAAGCTTAATATATAAACATGAATGCTGATTAAAAAAATGACCGAATTAGCAGAGCTTTCGTTCATAAAAATCGAGTCTCGTACTTTAACAATGATATAAGGTACACTTAATTGACATAAATTATACAATGATTTACAATGAAATGATAATGATGGTGAATTTCAGTACACTATATGAAATTATAACGTGCTTACAATAATTGACCACGATTACGGTTCTCGAGATTAATCTTAGTCACAAAATAATAATCAAAATTTGATCGATAGTAAAGAGTTTGTAGGTTGAAAGATAAACTAACATTTATTTATTTTTTTGTGTGAAAAAATGTTAAATTAAATAAAAATTTGTTCATACAAAACCTAGGGCATATCCCAAGGTGATCCAACCGACATAAGTAGTGGGAATATGCTACCAGAAGTAAAGATACATGGTGAAATGAAGTCTAATATGAAACATAGATACTAAATCAACATCATGAAGGTCAAGGCGAGACACCATGCCCAACGAAGAAGAACACGATCCAAAGCATCATGAGTGAAACATGCACACGAAAGATAAATAGAGTGAGAAAGTAGTAGAAATGTAACCAAGACTAGCGAAACTTGGAACCATGAAATCTAAACCAAAGATCTGATATATTTCGGGGAGAGATTAAGGAGGCGCTGGAAGGATCCAAACCAAATATTCTTGAGTTTCTTTCCTTCCAAACACGATAAATAACCGCGCTAAAGCAAGTGCGCCAAATATGATGATTTCGAGCGTGAGACCAATTTGACACCTCTCATACCCAAGATTGTAAGTGTAATCCGAATTTGGAACTAGCATTGGTCCAAATACTTTGAGTGAAACTACAGTCAAAGAGGAGATGAGAAATAGATTCAGAGTGAGAGTTGCATAAGGGGCAGTCAGGTGGGGAGTTGAGGCCCCAACTGAGGAGCTTGTCCCTAGTAGCAAGCTTGCCCAAAATAGCGAGCCATAAAATAAAGGAGTGTTGGGGAATATTGAATTTATTCCATGCTAACCAGACACACCCCTTGAAAGGGTTAGGCATATATATTGTGTTATACATGTCCTTGATTATGAGGAAGCTACTTCCGGCCTTAGCAATCCAGAAAGGGACATCGTCAGATAGGATGTTGGGAGGTGGTAGGGTGAGGAAACGGTTGTGGATCTCCAAAATATTTTCTCAGCTTCTGGCTCTCGCCGATCTGAGGTTTGTAGGCCAGTTCCAAGCACCGTTGAGAATGATATCCGAGACCTTGAGGGTTTTTCCAAGCCGAGAATCATTGATTGTGTTAGAGCCGTAATGAGATGCAAGAGTAGTGGGGAGGAGCCATGGGTCGTACCAGAAGGAAGTATTCAATCTATTGCCTATAACCATCCTGTACAATTACTAGCCAAATGCAGTATACGAAGAATTTTCCTCCCAATCCAAGAGGGGGAGGATCCCAAAGAGATGTTCCAAAAAGTATTTATTTATTTTTTTCAGAATTAATCCAATCACACCAGATGGAGTGGTTGTTATTACTGTTAATGAACCAGAGATGCTTAAGGACAGCCACCTGATTCCATATTTTTAAATATAAAATCCCAATGTCGCCCTCTTTGGTGAGAGATGTAACAGAAAACCAAACAACTTTAGCACCATGAATTTTCATTACAGATCCCGAACAAAGGAAGCGACAGAATTATTGGGTCGATTCTTTAATGATCCTTGAGGGGAGGATAAAAATAGAATACCAATAGACTTGCCTAGAAAATAAGACAGACTTGATAAGCTGGAGCCGAGCGGCATATGACAGATGCTTGGTGGTCCACGAGTCGATTTTGGTGGTGATCTTATAAAGAAGAGGACGACAATCAGAGTGGGTGAGACGACCGGTAAGAAGGAAGACTCTCAGATACTTGACTGAGAGAGAGCCTTCGGGAAAACCCAAGATAGGGAGAAGCTCCGAGCGAAGAGAGTCATCGATACCCAAAATAATATATGGCTTTTAGATGGGTTGACCTTGAGCCCCGAGAGCAAGTAGAAATCATCAAGGGTCTCTTTGATAAGAAGGAGATAATTAGTGTTACCATGGCAAAAAATCATAAGATCGTCTGCAAATCAGAGATTAATTATTTTAAGTTTGTGACACTTCCAATGAAATCTAAAGTTACTATCTTGACTTTTTTCTTTAAGGGTGCAAGAAATAATTTGCATAACAAGGACTAAAAGGAATGGTGAGAGTGGGTCACCTTGTCCGAGACCTTTTTTCCTTTCAAGTGACCATAAGATTCGCCATTAATATTGATGGAGTAAGAGGAGGAGGAATGCAATTGATGATCCAAGAAATCATTTTCTCTGGAAAATGTATTTCAACAAGAATGTCAAGGATAAGGTGCCAACAAACATTATTAAAGGCTTTCATGAGATCAATTTTCAGAGCAATCCGTTTACCCTTACAATCAGTATGGTAGCCTCGCAAAAGTTCTTGGGATAAAAAGATATTGTTGGAGATATTCCTACCCGCGACAAAAGCCGATTGGGAAGAATCGATAAGGTAAGGAATGTTTTGGTTATCGTGGATTGTTCTTATTCATCTTGTGTTTATGAATATCATGGTTCAAAGTGTTTGGCTTGTAGTGGAATATGTTGGTTTCCATGTTTTAAACCAAATATTATCTTGACATCATTGGTTGTAAGGCGTAGAAAGTTTTTCCCCAATTTGAAAGCTTCATTTCATCATCATACTTCTTTATTAGGCTTTGAATAATAGTTCATCCATGGACTATTGATTTTTGATAGATAGTCCCTAGACTTTCAAAATTCCGCTGACAGTCCTTTGACTGTCCAGTTTGGATAAAGTTAGTCCACGTCATCTGTTGATTAACATAAAACTGCCACATGGCATCATACTTAACATAAACTTGTTTCACCAATGGCCCCTCGTCTTTAGGTTGAACTTTAAATGTAATCAAGGTGAAATTCGATGGACCATTAGTGATTCAAGTTTATGTTGAGTATGGTGCCATGTGGCAACTTTATATGAATCAAAAGATCCAGATGACTAACCTTATCCAAACTCAATAGTCCAAGAACTACAAACGAAGTTTTGAAAGTCCATGGACTATATATCATTAAAATTGATAGGCCATGGGTGAATTACTCATCAAAGCCTATTTATTATCTCTTCAATTAATTCCCAATTTTTCTTGTAAAGTGTCTTCTTTTTTCTAAGATCATATGCTACCTTCAAGATGGAATAAAATGGTGTATTTTTGGATTTTTCTATGTGTTCTGGTCTTATTTTGTCTTTTTCATCTGTTTTACCAATGTAAAGAGGCATGACCTTAAGACAACAAGTTTTCAGAGCCATTTTGTAAAAATACTCGAATGAGAAAAACATGCCATGTGAAATCAGTAGTAATGATAAGTGATAGATATGAAACCTATGAAAATGTGAAACCATTACAAAAGTGATAGATACGAGACTTTTGAATATGTTAAACTATGGGGTAAATTGATAGATGCAAAACCTATGGTAATGTGTAACTTAGACAAATTGACAGTTTCTCTTTACTCTTGCCCTTTTTATCAATGACAGCATCTCCTGTCTGCCCGGAGACGTCGGTCTCAAATGGACCATATTCTATGTTGACCTCCATTACTTCCTCTATCACCATGGAAGGTCTGTCAGTTGTTGTTGGTAGAGGAGTGTTGGTGGCAGGCTCAATGAGTTTTCCGGACGATTGCGCATCACCCTCTCTAGAGGGTATGGTGTCCGGTTGGGGCTCAGTTCCGGCGGGCTCATTCTGAGAGCTAATTCCAGTGGTCTCCGGACCAGAGGATTTATCCTTTGGGACTCTAATAGATGCCCCTAATGTTGTAGCTTTGTCCTTGGACCCAGACTTAGAAGGCCTTGATTTTGGGGACTTAGATTGTGGAACAGCAGCTGGACCCTTTACTAAGCGGCCTGTCCGGCGAAAGGTACCCTTTTCTGGGGATTTCTCAGCATCAGATCCCATAGCTATAAATGGAAAAGGTCTCCTTGTGCTTGATACAGCTTTTCCCCGTTCAACAGAGGGCTGTGACTCTTGAACCGAGGAACCTGATGGAATGGGTGAAATATTTGGTTGAAACAAACGCCTGGGCTTGGAAATTCTAGCAGAGGATGAACCTCGAACAACTTCTGGTGATGGTGTTTCGGGTTTGTAGTTTGAAGAAACTGGAAGACTCACAGCAATACGTCTCTCTCGCTCAACCCTTTACACTTTTTCAAATTCCGAAAGATTAAGTCACCCGCCTTTTACTAATGCGTTTCTTGCCGTGAACATAAACCTACACAAGAAGAATTTTGAGAAGAGAAATGAAAGCTTTGGAATGAAGAAATGAGAAAATGATGAAGATGGTAAAACAGTGAAAAGAGGTAATTTATACTAGTGAGACAAAAAGATTTGCCAAATACCAAGGAGAAAACGAAAAGGTAAGAATAATGATTGAAGACAGCGCTGACGTTATAAGTATTAAATGAAGAAGTTACTTTTTGGGATTAGTGGGAGCTTCGTTCTAGGAGAAAAACGGCTGGTGAGGCAAATCAATAGATGACACGTGTCCCACAATCCATTGCCAAACTTTTGAACTTCTGAGAAGTATTCAGTCCAGAAAAATCTTGAGCTGAACACTTAAACGGTCTGGAGAATGTTACAAGTGCCTAAGAGGATTTTTTAAGTCTTGTCAAAGGCCTTCGACAAAACCTAAAAAGGGGCTACTAATGAGTCCGGAAATATTCGCCATTCACTGTAGAAACTAGACAGGGGCAATCCGGACAATAACTACCCACTGAACCATCCGAACATGACAAAAGTATTAAAACACTAAACACTTCTTGACTAAGCTAGTTACTAATCTGCTTAATAAGCTAATGATTTTTTGAACTTGACCTGATTTCATAAGTTTGACCCGAAAGCCCATGTGGCCCACAATTAAGGGTATAAATACCCAACCACTTTCATTAATGAGGGTATTGAAAATTTAATACAACCAGACAGCTTAAATCTCTCACTACAAGATACTTAAACATTTAATACTCTTGAAACATCACAAAATATCTGACAAAATTACCCTCAGCCGAAAATAATCCACACCAGAACCTACACAATATTTAAGTAAGTTAAACAATATATAAAATAGCATTTACTATACGTTAAACCAATCCTAACTTACCTCGCCCTTAAATACGCAATATTCCTCATGAAGTCTGTAGTCCAGATAAATATCTGGCACATGAGGATTCACTCTCCGGAATTGTTGATCTAGAATCCCACACGTAAGGGAAACTACAGGTGCAGAAGTATTAGTGCAACGCCGATGTCAAACTAACCGTGAAGTAGGCTCACGTTGCTCGGTAACCGTCCATTGGAGTCTAATCTTGATTGACGAACAAGAGTACGTTGTCAACGAGTCATGCTCGAAATGAAAACAACACATTGTTATACACCCAAACAAACCCAAAATAATTAACAAACTCCCTTCTATATATTTAGATGCAAGACATAAACTTGCGCAATGAATATGAAAGTCAATTTGGGTATAACATGCTTTATTTATTAAAACTGTTTAAATATTGAACACAATATGCCTAATATTGTTTATATAAGTTTGGATTTGAGAAATCTTACGTTTTTTGTTTGACGATTTTGAGAGATTTTAAGTTAAAGAAGAGAGAGAAGAGAAAATTTTGGTTGAAATAGATCTTTTATATCAAGGGTATTTCAGTAAATTATGGGATCTCATTATAGCCAAAAGAGGTCTCATTATCATCGAGTCTTATTATAGCCAAAAGGGTCTTAATATAGCATTGACCTACTTTCAAAAGCTAGTAGTTGTGCAATTTTTTTTTTCCGGAAAAAACCCGTAGCCAGCCGCTACTCAACGAGTGCGCATAAAATAAACCTTCACTCTGATGCAATAATCTCCGGCTTTGAATAGTAACTCGTCCCTGGACTATCGACTTTGGTGACAGATAGTCCCTGGACTTTCAAAAGTCCGTTGGTAGTCCCGGGACTATCCGTTTTGGTGACATATAGTCTCTGGACTTTCAAAAGTCCGTTGGTAGTCCCTGGACTATCCAGTTTGGATAAAGTTAGTCTCATGCGCATATTTATTAAGGGGACTAACTTTATCAAAAAATAGAAAGTCAAAGGACTAAATTTATCGAAAATGAATAATTGATGGACTATCTTTCAAAAAAATTGATAATCAACACATGTAAGAGGATTAACTTTATCCAAACTGGATAGTCGAGGGACTACGGACAGACTTTTGAAAGTTCAGGGACTATCTGCCACCAAATGCGATAGTTCAGGAACGAGTTAATGTTCAAAACCAATAACCTCCACTAGTTGGATCGATTTCGGTTTAGTTCGACTCTAAAATCAAATAAACCGATTCGTATTTTATTTACTTTGAAAGTTAAACTAGTGTTCAAACTAACATTCGCACGTAATAATAAAACTAATTAATTATATTAATTAATTACAATCTACATAGTCTTCAAATAAAAAAATGACAAATAAAAAAATTGATGATATAATTACATGAATAACATAATTATATATATATATGATGAATTAGAACTTTAATTTTATTTTACAGTAATTAACTAATCTTTGATTATTAGGATAATTAAAATGAATCGAATAAATTTCAGTTAATGATGTAATTACTAATATTAATATTGCTATAAAACGTTTTTTTATAGCACTCATTGCATTTTGAATAGCGGCTACAAAACGTTTTATAAAATAAAATTATAGTACTTGATTATATTATTTATTTATGATTAAGTATTGATAAAATCGTGGAATGATCATATTAATAGCTCTATTTAATGAGATATAATATTTTTTTAAATATCGACACAACTTTATAAAGTAATTAACTAATATTTATATACAAAATATTCTTTGTTATTGTTGATATCATGAGATTTAATTAAAATCAAAATCAATAGGAAATTCGATTTTATAAATCAGTGTATATAAAAAAATGTTATAGTAGTTGATTATATCATTTATCTATAGTTAAATATTAATCTAAAATTGTGCAATAATCGTATTAATAACTGTATTTAATGAGATATAATTTTTTCTAAAATATTGATGCAATTTTATAAATTAATTAACTAATATATATATATATATATATATATATATATCATATTCTTTGAGAAGGATATATAATTCAACGCATACATAACTTATAAACATAATTATAATTTGAGAGATAATATTGATACCACAAGATTTAAATAAAATTAAAATCAAAATCAAAATCAATATCAATAAAAGTTCAAATATTTTATAAATCAATGTATATAAGTAAACTAAAGTTAAATTAGTGTAATAATTAAAGGATTGCGAGATGGGTTAAGAAGTATGGTACTTGAGAAGAAGCAACGAGTAGAATCCTCTAAAGTTGAGGCCCATTCACTTGGGCACTTGAATGGTACTAGTAACATATGTGGTTTGCAAGATCAAGGGCTCTCAATGCTACATGAGAGCATCCAACTATCTTCTAAGTTGCTCGAATTTGTAAAATGTAAGGACCCCAACTTTTCTCAAGCTCAAGCTCAGGGTGTAGAATCAAACAAGAAAACAATGTCCACTTTGTTAAATGAGTCGCAAAGCATCGGTGATCAAGGGTCAAAGGAACTGAACGATCAACTTACAATGGTGAGCTGTTCAAACGAAAACTTCTCTTTTACTTAACAATGCTCTTTTGAATTCCATTTACTTTGTTGCAGGATGCTATAAGAACTGAACTAAACGCAGAAACTTTAAGGGCTATTTCACTAGAAGAAAAGCTAGTTTCTAAAGAGAGTGAAGTCATGCAACTGCAAGCAGAACTTGCAACAGCCGCACAAGACAAAGACAGTCTGAGATTTGAAGTTCACAATCAGGTTTACTAAAAATTTATATTTGTAATATTTTCCTTGACAGTTTAGCATTATGAATTTCTTTCTGATTGTTGTTTTGTTGATGTTTGATTACTTTTAAACAGATGCTGAAGAAGGACGAGGAAATAGACCGGCTTCAGTCCGATCTCCAGGGGACGGCAAATGAACTAATTGTATTGAAAGATATACTACCAAAAGTGACAAAGAAGAGAGATATGATGTGGGAAAAAGTGAAAGACTACACGGAGAACGTCAGGTTATTGAACTTAGAGAACGGCGAACTAAAAGATAAGATAGCAACGTTGGAGGAGCACTTACGTTTAAAAGAAGCTCAAATTAATGTTCAGCTCAAATTAATGTTCTCAACGACAGCAGCAAGCCTTTCGACCTTCTTGCCAGTCCGGATTCAATAACAGATTTTTATAAGGAATTTGGTTGGAATGGGAATTGAAACTTGTTGTGCAAATTGTAGAATTTTTATATGACATGTAAGAAAGGGTATTTTTAGTTTGCATGGTCCAATCGTTGATCTCGAAAATTTCTACAATAAAGTTGGGTAGATCACTCGTAAAGTTCTCTATCCACAATTCTGCTATTTACATTTACTGAGAAAAAATTAATGTAATATAGGACTTCATATGGGTATTAAAGAGTAAAGTAAATACAATTTTTACTGCTTTTTTTATGTACAGGGTAATAAAGTTGTTGCAAAATTGATTTGTTTTCTGAATGTTTCTCTAATTCCTGGGAAAGTGATAGCAAAGATAACCTTTTTTTTTCTAGCCCCCAAGGGGGTAGCCGAGTTGGTTGAGTATGGTATTCTTGTGACCAAAAGGTCAGGAGTTCGAGTCCCTCTACATACGCTTTCTCGGCTGAGCCTGTCACCTTGTGTGGTTTACCTTCTGGCGTTGGTTTGCAGGCTATCGGGTAAGACTGAGAGTTTACCCTGTGCGCACTCATTGCACTCTGAGTAGCGGCTACGGGTTCCCTCCGAATATATATATATATATATATATATATATATATATATATAGTAACGTACCAAGTTTGTTTATATATATAAGTATCTAAAAACTATAATATTTTTTTAACTCGGATGGGAGACGCTCTAAGATTCGAGACGGGTATCCAAGAAATCTCATCCAAACCGTGATTCGACCTTCACTTGCTCTGACACACATTGAAGAGTGCCTTCCTCATCTCGAGGAAAGCTCTCACCCATCGTTCATCTCTCTTCGTTTTGTTCCCAAAATCACAAACCCTACTTCACGGAAGAACAAAAATCACCAACCAAAATTCAACCACGAAGCAGCATCCAGATCACTTCTGGATGCGATTCTCGAAGACGCAATCGAAAAAAGGGTAGATTCAAGAAATCATCCTTTGATGGAGCTAAACAAACCACATGCAGACCAAAAAGATCACAAATTATACTTCAACAGACATCAGCCTTTGATGGAGCTAAACAAAGAACATGCAGACCAAGAAGATCGCAGTTTATACTTCAATAGACATGAGGAGTTTCTACCACTGACGAAAACCAACTCATGAATAGAGAACGGGCTACCCCAAATGTTTTTTAACCCGATTTTCGAAAAAACCCTTCCTAATGGAGAAAGAAATTCAAAAATGAAATCATACATAGACATGGTAAGAGGAGAATGAGCAAAAAAGGAGTTCATTCACAGTGGATTCATACACGAGGAACATGAAGACTACTCATCAGGTCATTTCCAGCCTTCAAATAAGTTCTCCTTAACCACAATTTCTAAAACAACATTAATTGCCAAGTTCTTATTTGAGAGTCCAACTCTCAATGAGTTCAAGGCATATATTTAATCATTTAGATTTTCAGGATCATGTAGTATTTATAAATGGGATTATAGGCATTTATTTATAGAATTAGAACTGTTAGAATACGTTAAAACATCATAGGGAAAACTATTCGATCAATAGGTAAACTACCATACAAAATACTTAAATGGACACAAGAATTTCACCTCTAAAAGGAGTCTCTGTTGACTCTTTTTTGGATTTCCCTGCCTAAAGTACCTGAAATATTATATAACCCTCATTCAATAACTCATATTGCTAAGGCCATTGGATTGCCCTTAGCAGTATGGGTCCCTAAAAACAATATTGCAAGTTACAACAAATGTAAGGCATGTATTTTAGCTGACATATCTAATCCTCTTCCCCAATGAATTTGGATATGCTTTGGGGAAAATGATGGTTACTCGCAAGACATTTTATACTTAAACAAACCTTTTTACTGTAAAAAAATGCAATACATTGGACACCAAGAAAAGCAATGTAAAAATGAAGAATTACAGCAAATAAAGAATAAAAATAGAACCAACAAAAATAATGCTAAAACCCAATCCAAACTTCCTTCAAAAGAAGTTTAGATCTAAAAAAAAAAACCTGAAATTAACAAGGAATTACAAACAAAAGCACTGAAACTTGAAAATAAAAAGAACACATAATTGGAAACAATAACAATTAAAAATGTTATAGTCTATAATCAATATAATTAATCGCCTGCTAAAGTACTAAAAAAACTGATGACAGGACTGATGAAACAGAAACCACCAACTTAAGTAACTCACTTTTAAAAACTGAAAAATCACTTGCACTGGTAATTGAAAATGAAAAGAATAAAGACTTAGAGGAATTAACAAATACTAAAGAACAAAGGGAAAATATTTTAATCTTTAATCAACTTAATGAACCACTTGAAGTTACTGAAAAGGACATAATTAATGATATACATACAATTAACTTAAGAAACTCTTTTAATATACTTAATGAAGAAGAATTGGAAGAATTATCTGAATTCGAACATGATTTTTCAATGACTAGAACTAATATGAGCTTACCTCAATCATCTAAACATAAAAGATCTAAAAAAAGCTCAATTAAAACTCTTATAAGAAGATCTTCAAGAAGCAAAATTCAGGTAAAAACAATAAACACTAAAGGATCATTAAGATCCTCAAAACAATCTTTAAAATGAACATAGCTATACTTAACTAGAATGCTAGAGGGTTATGAAATCAAAAAACATTAAGAAGAATTATAAACATTGTCAGAAAATTATCAACTGATATCATAGCTCTACAAAAACCTATGATATCAACTGATAACTTATAATCAACATGTAAAAAACTTGTTTTTGAATCATATTTTGCAAACATTAATAATAAAATTTGGATTTTCTGGAAAAATGACTTTAATATCAGCATACTAGATAATTTTGAACAACTTGCTTACTCTATAGTAAGTCATATTTCTGCTAACAAAGTAGTTCTGCTTACCATATTTATGCAAAATGTACCAGATCCCATAGAGTGCCTTTATGGGATCAATTAAGAACCATTTCTGACACAGACATACCTTGGCTTGTTGTTGGAGATTTTAATACAATATTCAACAGAAGTGAACAACTATCTTGCTCCATACTTTGCCCTAAAAGTATGGATGACTTTAATAACATGATTTTAGACTGTAAACTAGAAGACCCAAAATATACATGCCCAAACTTCACATGGACAAACAAACATAAATGAAAACGGTTAGACAGATCCTTACACAATGATAAACGGAGAGAAACCTTTCATATTAAAAGGGTGAAACACCTGGCCAGATCATGTTCTCACCATTCACCCTTGATAATATCAGTTACATTAAATTCTACACATAAAAAACCTTCATTTAGATTCCAAAACATGTGGTTAAAACCTGAATAGTTTCTCAAAATTGTAGAAAACAACTGGTATAAACATCTTACTGATTCCTCTCGCATTTACATATTTTTGTCCAAACTAAAAGGACTTTGAAAACATCTAAAAATTTGGAAAAAGGATGTCTATGGTAATATTTTTAATTGTTTAAACAAAATTGAAGAAGAAATTAGAATAGTTGAAACAAAGTTAGAAGGAACAAACAACCCAGAGAATTAAACTAATTTATCTAACCTTAATGTGAAACATATAAAATTACTTGAAAATAAGTAATATATTGGAAACAAAAGCGTTATGCAAAGTGGTTAAAATATGGTGACAACAACTCTGCAACCTTCCACAACTATGTTAAAAAAAGATCTAAAAACAAAATTAATGGTATTCAAACTAAAGATAAATGGATCGAAGATGATGATATAATTGCCTTATCTGTTGTAGAACATTTCTTTACTCTTTGTGTGGTTTATTTTTGTCTGAGGGTAAGTTTGTAACTTCTGTTTAGAGTTTTGTGGAGTTTTGTGAGTATTTAATATTTGGGTAGAATGTAGAGGGAGAATTAAGCTGCCTGGTTGTATTTAATTTTCATTACCCTCATTTAATGTTGGTGGTTGGGTATTTATACCCTTATATTTGGGCCACATGGGCTTTCGGTCGTGTTTAATGGACTCTGGTCGAGTTTAAGGACCCATTAGTTCTAAGTAGGGGAGCAGATAGCTTATTCAAAAAGTGATTAGGTTTTAAGTACTTTAGTTCTGTTCGAACAGTTCAATGGATGATGGTGTCCGAACCGACCCTGTCTGGTCAGGTGGACATTGTCCGAATTGACCCTGTCCGGTTCCCACAAAATGTGTTGACAGAATCCGGACTCATCAACTCTATTAAACAAACCTACTACACAAAATAACCTATCAATAATAAAGGACATCATTCCTAAAATTATATCTGATCAAAACAATGAACACATCTTGAAAATACCATCAATGGAAGAGTTACATAATGTCATAAAAAGCCTAAATCTTAATAGTGCTTCTGGAGTTGATGGGTCCAACTCCAGATTTTACTTATCATGTTGGTTTATAATTAAAGATGACCTACTTAAAGCCATCACAGACTACTTTACAAACACAGATATCCCTGAAGGTCTTTTTGCAACCCTTATTTGTTTAATACCCAAGGTTAAATCACCTAAAACCTGGCTTCAATTTAAACCTATAAGCCGATGCTCAATTATAAATATAAATATTTCTAAAATACTGAATAACATATTAGCTAAGTTACTTCCATTAATCATTTAAAAAGAACAAGGTGCTTATATTGAAGAAAAAAATCATCCAAGAGAACATCTTAATAACTCAATAAATGGTTAGAGATCTTAATAGGAAAACCAGATGTGACAAATTAATAATCAGCCTAGATATCTCAAAAGCATTTGACAAACTTGAATTTAAGTTCATATATGAAGTTATGTTATCCTTTGGTTTTAATCAACAAGTAATAAAGCTAATAAAGAAAAGTATAAAAAAATATCCCATATTTAGTAATAATTAATGGAAAAACCGATGGTTTCTTTAACTATAGTAATATATTAAGGCAGGGGCGACCCTTTGTCCCTAAGTCTTTTTATTATAACCGAAGAATATTTAATAAGAGGCATAAATAACTTAATTGGCCAACATAAATCAATGTCCTACAACATGAGAGGTTCTTTAAATATTAACTGTTTAGCATATGTTGATAATATTATCCTATTCCTAAATGGTTCACTAATAAACATAAAGAAACTTTCAGAAAAATAGATGTATATCAAACATGAATATACCTAGGATAAATGCTCTGGAAAAACTCTTAAGATTTAAACAAGCTAATTTACCTTTCAAATACTTAAGTATCCCAATACACATCTATAACTATTCTGCTCACTTTGAGGACTTAATGGAAAATATAAGGAACAAAATAAATGAATGGAGCTAATAAACATTTCATTTGGGGGAAGAGTAACATTAATCAAATCTGTTCTCTTATCTTACCCAACGTATTATTTACAATCCATTACACTACCTTTGAAAATAATATCACAAATTAGCAAACTTTTAAATGAATTCCTATGGGGTTACAGTGAAAACAACAAATCAATGTTATGGTGCAACTAGAATAATATATGTAAACCACATAATGAAAATGGCCTTAATATTATGAATCTAAATAATATTCAGAAAGCATAATCATTTAATCTACAGTTTATCTTTAGAGACAATAAAACCCTGTGGTCCAAGTTGATGCACTTTAAATATTGTTAAAACATTCATCCATTACAATCTTCTTTAAGATCCACAAACTCTAAAACTTGGAAAAGAATGTTTGAGATTAAAGAAGAAGTTGGAAAAAATATAATTTGGAAATTAGGCAAGGGAAACTTGGACTTTTGGTTAGATAGATGGCACCATTTGGAACCCCTAATCACTTTAACAGTAGCTAATTCAAATCACTATTCTCTAACAAAAGTAACTGAATACTGGAAAAATAATAATTGGGACTTACCTAAACTACAGTCTTATTTACCGCATGCAAACATCAATAAAATTATTAAAACACAGATCAACTTAAATGTTGAAGACTCGATCATCTGGAAGCTTTCCAGTGATGAAGCCTTTAATTTAAAAGACACAGTTAATGCAATAAGGAAAACTGACATAATCTCGTTATTTAAATGGAAATATGGAACAATATCTCTCCAATTCACCCTTTGGAAAATATTAAATAACTTAATAAGTGTAGATACAATACTACAAAGAAAATGATTCCAACTATCTTCAAAATGTCTTAGATGTCAGAATATTGAATCATTAAACCATGTCTCCATTTCTTGTGAATCTGCATGGTCCGTTTGGTCTTGCTTTTCTGAAAAATTTAGTATTATAATAGGCAGACACATGAGAATTAAGCGCATTGTTAAGCTATGGTTACTATCAACTCCTAAAACAATCCACATCTGTACCATTTTACCTTTATTGATAATGTGGTCTATATAGAATGCGAGAAACAATTGTAAACATAAAAACATAGCTATCTCACATAAAAACATAATTAATCATATATTTTTTATGCTCATTTCTTTAGATTCTTCATCATCACTTACTCGAAAATATTAGATAGGTGATTCCCATATAACTAAAGACTTAAGATGCTTTAATCATATTAAACATTCCAAACCTTTTATATATGTAAAATGGAATTTACCTTTACATAATCGTTTAAAGCTGAACTTTGATGGTTCAACTTTAATCAACGGTGAATCAAGCTATGACTTTATCTTAAGGGATGAACTAGGTAACTTAATTCTGGCTAAATGAAGTATAATAGGCAAATGTTCACCAATTACTACTGAAATTTATGCTTTATTAAATGGTTTGCTATGTTGTAAAGATAAAAACCTCAACATGATTGACATTGAGATAGATTCTTTAGGATTTTTTAACATGTTAGCCTTATGTAAACATTCATGGCATTTAGAATAAATTATCCTATGCTGTAGGAACCTGATTAAGCCTCAAATGACCCTTAAGCATATTTACAGAGAGCAGAATACTACTGCGGACTGGTTAGCTAAGCATGCACTTAAATAACACACAAAATTCAAAATCAATGCTAACTACTCTTCTAATGCTCTATATGTTATTATATTACTATAATCATTGAACTTCGGTCATCTTAGGTTATTTCAGTGACACTAACAACCTCGCAGGTTGAAAAACCTGACCACCATCTCCTTTAATTTTGCAAGACACGGGAACATGAAAAAATTGAAGAATAAATTAAGAAAGATGACAAGCATATGATGATTTTAGTTACAGATGAATTCAATGTTGATGGATTGATGGACTCAAGTCGCTGAGACTCAAGCTACTGATGGGCCTCGATAACATAACACATTAGCTCTTAAGCTACTAAACTGTAATATGTTACGAACATATGTAAAAATCATTTTTCAACAATAATAAAACAAGAATTTCTTGGGAAAAAAATAAAATAAAAAAGAATATTTTTATGACCATGAACCGCCGGTTCAGGGGCTCTGAATCAGTGGTGCATGACCATAAAACCAGTGGTCATGCACCATCAGTTGCATCGGTCTACAAGCCCAGAACCAGTGGTTATGGGCCTTTATGTAATAAAATAATTACTATTTTATGTAAGAAAATTATATATTTTTTGTATATTGGTCTAAAGGTGGTAAACGTGACTGTCTAGTTCATCTCAACGTGACCAGATAAATTATCATGCATGACAATGCATTTGGATAAGATGAGGGGATAGATTATCGGTGTCTCATGCGTCAGATCTAACGAGTGTCACGTTTAACTTATTGTTATGTGTTAATACTTTATATATTGTTTAATTATATTTAGATATTTTAAATAGTTTATTCCAAAATGGTATTTATAACATCTAACTATTATATATTTTATATTTTGTATATTTATATGTAGACATATTTTATATTTATTAAAAAATAATTTGTATTGGTTAATTTTTTCGAATGTCAATAATTACGATATTTATATTATAAAGAAAATATTTGTATATTTTTTTAATTATATAAATATCGAAATCAAATATGAAAAATATTTTATTAGTATTAAATAATAAATATAATATTAATTTAAATAAAACAAAATAATTCATTAATTGGAGCAAATAACAACATTATTTAATACAATTAAAAAATAAAAACACTACAATATAAATGTCTATATATAAAATACTAAGGAGCGTGATTTTCATAGTTGAAAGGTTGTGGCAGAGGATTTGGAAAGGGAGAA
This sequence comes from Limnanthes douglasii subsp. nivea, assembly GCA_036936605.1. Classification (NCBI taxonomy): domain Eukaryota; kingdom Viridiplantae; phylum Streptophyta; class Magnoliopsida; order Brassicales; family Limnanthaceae; genus Limnanthes; species Limnanthes douglasii. The sequence continues at coordinate 290,144,217 of JAUPFV010000005.1, forward strand.
AATTCAACCTCATTTGTGTACATCATTTGTCGTATGTATTCTTTTTGTTCAAGTAAGTCAACTCATTCTTCATTATGCCAATGTCCTTGTTGATTATGTCATGACTCGTGTTGATAATGTCACCACTCGTGTTGACAATGTCACTGCTCATGTTGATTATGCCACTGCAAGTGTTGGTTATGTCATTGACCTTGTTCATTATGTGCCTATTCAGAATATTGGCAATCAAAAAGTTATTTTTGTTGTTGAGAATAACTACCCTCGTTGGAATAGGCCAGTTGATGCGTGACTTGTTAAGGGAAACCATAAGGTGGACCATGTGCTTTGGTAAGACCATTATGTTTTTATATATCATCAAAAAATGCAAAATATTTGGTCCATAACGGTCATTTCGACCACAACTCTATTTCTCAATAATGTTTTTTTGGTGTCTTAAAGAATGCTTACCTATACCACAACTTTTCTTAACTTTACGCGGAACCATATACTTAAATCTACCCCTTGTTTAATAAGAAAACGAGTAATAATCATCTCATAAGTTAACTTTAGCCCACCAACTTTGAAATTCATATGCCCAATGATCAAACTAGAGAAATTAATTCTATAATGCATTTTGACTATAGCAGCAGATAAAAATATTTGAATATACGACAGTTGTGAATCATTTCTATATGCGGGAATAAAACAACTATTAACTAATTTTAAAGCTAATTTACTTTGACCATGAAATTAGCTATAACAGCGTTACGTTTACTACTAATCATTGATTCCTCATTACCATAATCATTGATTGCTCATTGCCATAAGTTAGTGCCTTCATTGCCTCATCGAAGGACATATGCCAATCATTACCCCGTCTCATCTTAGGAAAAGTAAGGGAATATAATTTTTCACCATCATATAATGGACGAGTTGGAAGTATAAATTATTCTACTAAGTCTGTTTGAAAAAAAAAACTATATTCACGATTATCAATTGTGCAACTCATTCCAAAACCTCGAGCATTATCACGAATTATATGTCAAGTTGCATAAAATTATTGAACTAAATTAATGTACCAATCACAATTGAACTTAGCAAAAACTAACCAACCTATACTTCTATCACTATCAAGTAAATATTTAAAAGTTCGCATGCCGACCACTTGGATATATTCTTCATAATCGAGAAACATACCTGAATCAGGGATATGTTCATTGTCTCGGGTCGGTTTAAATTTCGTGAAAATAAATCATTGTGGATCAAATATATGAACTCTGTCTATTGTAAAAACAGTCATCCTCTTCAACTTAAAAACAAATATTAAAGGTTCGATGACCTAGAGAAGATTAATTCATATAAAGGACATTGTTGAGCCTTATCTTACAGAACTTAGGAAATGGTAATATTGACTTTTGGTTAGACAAGTGGATTGGAAAACCTCTAATCCAATTATCAAATGATGAAAATAATGAATGGTATACTAATGACAAAGTGCGTAGCTTCTAGTCAAATAACAATTAGAATCTTGACAAATTGAAATCAAATATTACCACTTCTAATATTAACAAGATACAGAAAATTAAAATTCACATTGACATATAAAATAAGATAATCTGGTCCTTAGGGAAATCTGGGATTCTTACTTAAAATTAACCTGGAATTATATAAGATAAAAAGGCTCAACCTCAAATCTCTTTGCTAAAATATGGAATAATCTCATTCCTACAATATTTTACTTCCTATCATGGAAAACCATGAAAGAATGGATCATTTTTTATAACAATTTACAAAAAGAAAAACTTTAGTTTAACTTCTAAATGTATGTTTATCCAAGATATAAAGACAATTAATCACTTATTTGTTAACTGTCATCTATCTTGAAAAACCTGAAATCATTTTTTTCTCCTATCCGGTATCACCATTGGCAGGTATATGAAAATATAACATATAGTAAGATGTTGGTTTTGGTCTACTTCCAAATTGATTCATATCAGAATATATCTTCCAACTATGATATGTTGATCTATTTGGTATTTCATAAATATAGTCAAGTACGATGATTTTCACGATAATACTAAAAAATTTATTAATAAGATATATCATATTATATCATGCATTGGTAATACCAACAATCTTAAGAGAAAGTTATGGAGTGATGATATTAACTTAGCTAACAAATTAGATTGTTTATTCCATACTAAAAATAATAATAGGTTGAGGCCATTAAATGGATTTTTCCTAAAAATGAAAGAATTAAGTTAAATTGTGATGCATCTTTTCTAATTAATGATGAGTCAAGTGGTGCTAGAATATTTAGAGATAAAAATAGTGAAACAATAGGTACTTATGTTATATTATATGGCAAGTTAAACCCTTTGGTTTCGGAAAGCATGACATTATTAGATGGGTTTTATTAATATGTAACCTAAAAGATTATAGGAATGTTGACATTGAGTATGATTTTGAGCTAATAATTGAACTGTTATCTAAGGGTAAGGCTCCCTGGTTTTTAAATCACTTGATCAACTATTGTAGAAGTCTTATTAAATCAACCACGACAATTAAACACATCTCTAGAATCCAAAATCAAGCAGCCGATTGGTTGGCTTGTTGGACTCTCAAATGTAAGATGAGAATTAATTTTCAAAACTACAAAATGCTTAACCATATTAAAGTCATTATTCTATTAGAAAGTTTAGAAATGGGATACTTGATTTCAAATGTATAGCATACTTCATCTAGTTGATAAGCTAATTGTATTACCAATCATGGTTCCATATAATGCTCTCAGCTTAAATTGCAGGTTATCCAAAAGTTTAGACATGAAAACAGCAAACGAATATCTTGGAGTCTTATTCATTTACCATTCATTGATCTTGGAGAATGTTTCATAATCAAGCAAACTATCTCATGGTCTTTAAGTTAGCTGATCAGGAGTGCCCGAAAAGTTCAAGTCGTTGTTGTAGAAAATGATAAATAAAAAAAGACGACTAGAGAAACAAAAAGGCGACTAGGGTTTATTATTTATTTAGAAAGCTCACCAATTACATAGAATATAAAGGTCTTATTTATAGATAAACTATATCGGCTAATGGGCATATGCCTTATATCTTTAACATCCTCTTTCAAACTGGCAACGCTTATTCTTGCATTGTGAGTTTGTTACACAAAATAAAAACCAAAATTGTAGCAAAAACAAAACACCAAACTTCAAAACCATAATCGAAAGCCAAAATAAAAAAACCAAAATACCAAAATCAAAATCGAAACGTCAAAACCCAAAATCCAACTCCAACCAATCTCCAAACTTCAATCTTCAAATTCAATCTCTAATCTCCAAACTTTAAACTCAAATCTCTAGTCTAAAATCTCCAGTTTCCAAACTCCAATATCCAAACTCTAAACTCCAATATTCATTCTCCAAAATCCAAACTCCAATCTCCAATCTCCAAACTCCAAACTCCAATCTCCAATCTCCAAACTCCAAACTCCAAACTAATCCAAACGAATCCAAACAAAGCCAAGCAAAACAAAACGAATCCAAACGACAAACAAAGCCAAACAAAGCCAAACAAATCCAAAAAATCCAGAAAAGTTCAAACGAATCCAAACTAAATCTGTACCAAATTCAAATCCAAACGAAGAACAAAATCTAAACACCAAAAAAATTAAAACGAATCAAAACGACATACACCGATCTAAGAAAACTTCAGACATAATCTAAATGTCAAATAAAATCTAAACACCAAAATAAAATCAAAACGACAAACGTCGATCTAAGCAAGCGTCGAACAAAATCTAAACACCAAACAAAATCCATATAAAATCTCAACGCCAAATACCCACATAAAATCCAAACAAAATCTGAATGCCAAATTAAAATACCACATCCAAATTCAAAACTAAATTCAATACTAAATCCAAATACCAAATCGAAATTCAAATCTAATTTTCAAACAAAATTAAAATTGAATCTACGATTTTACCAACATAAATATACATTGTTCCACTAGCAATTTCTCCCGAACCGTAGCACTGAATCAACCCAACCAGTCTGATTAAAGAATTATATGTCTAGAACCCGCTGTCCAAAATTCAGAAAAACTTACCTCTCGATCAGGTCTGGTGATTATGGCTGCACACACCAGATCCGAAAACCGATAATTTTCACTTTTTTTTTCTTCCGGCGGATAGCTAAAACAACTGCCCGCCAGCACAACAGAAGACTCTAAAACTTCAAAATCTAAACCTAGACTCTTATACCATGTAGAAAAAGATAAACAATCGGAAGACCCGAAAACTTCAAGATCTAAACCTACGCTCTGATACCATGTAAAAAAGATATAAAAAAAACAGAATAACAAAAAGACGACTAGGATTTATTATTTATTTAGAAAACGCACCAATTATATAGAATATAAAACTCTCATTTATAGATTAACTATATCAGCTAATGGGTATATGCCTTATATCTCTAACAATTGTCTAGTACCATTATTATTTAATCAACTCAAGATAAAATTAGTGTTCTTCGGAACAATTGCACGAAGGGCAGGACAAAAAATGTAATTTTAGAAGTTTATAGGAGCCAAGAATTCATCCTACTGTTAGTCCTTTTCTCACGAAAGTATACGTGGTCAAATAGTAGCAAGTAATAAGTAAGTAAGATCATTCACACGAAGACCAAGTGTATATGACAAGAATTCACTTATGCAACAATGTATGATTATTAGACTAATGCTTAAACGAGTAATAAAGTATGGGTGAATGAATATAACTAAGCAAATTAACTAACGAGTTTACTCCCTAACTTCATTGTTTATTTTACTCAGAGTATTAATATACTTAATCAATATGTATGATAACAACGATTACTAATCAGATAACACGAAATCAGTATACACTACCTTTCAGTACGCGTAAACCAAACCACTTAAGCAACCACAAAAAAGATGGTAGCTAAGCAGACACCGCTTGCATGACAATCCTATATGTATATACGAATTGATGTACTATTGGTTTTAAGCACAAGTTATCTATTTCGATTACATATGATAATATGATATGGTTAGTGACATATTATGAATCATGAACAATCACAATACGAATCATTCAAGAACCTATGCTAGCATGACAAGTTCTAAACCCTTAAATTCACTTTCGCATTCATTAAAGATTAACAAACTAGATATTCGCGACACATCTAACGATAAACCATAAGTATTATTCAAACAAATCCGTTAGAGTTCCATGACAACGATTAGTTCATAATCGAACGAATCATCATCATGGGCGGAAAAGTTAACATAGCTCTAAGACAAATGTAAATAGATGAATAAGAATTTAGAGAACGCCAAACCGAACAATAACCACCAAGTATCGCCTAACGGAAACAATCCGTAAACTACCGATCGAAAAACAACGAAAAAGAAGTAGTTGTCACCTGTCTCGAGCAATATATAAACTACCGATCGAAAATACCGTAGCCGTTACCTCAACTACCGGTCAAAAACGGCAGTAGCTGTCACCTGCTGCCTTTCAAAAACCACCGAAACAACTGCCTGCCTCTTGCCGTCTGGTTGTAGTATGTTGCCGCTGCCGAAAGAAAACCCAAAACAGCAGACGTCCTCTCCTTTTCTCTTAGGATTTCGATGGCGGCGTTCTCCTCTTTTCCTTCCGTTTGCAGGCTAAAAACCCAAAGAAGGTAGCCAATTGCTTTTTATCCTCATTTTCTCTCTCTTATTCTGCCCGTAGAAAACCCTTTAGTCGCCAATTGCTTTTTTTTCTTCTTGTGTTTTGTATTATGTCCGAAAACCCTAGTAGACAATTGCCTTTTCTCCTCCTTTTTCTCTCGCTTTGTATTCTGTAGGTTAAAAGAAAAAAAAGTAGCCAATTGCCTCTTTTCTTCCTCGTTTTGTATTATGTCGTAAACCAAGTCAGTGGCCAATTGCGTTTTTTCCTCCTCTATTTATAATCTGGTCGAAACCCTAAAAGAGCCCAATTTTGATTTGTCTTCCTCTATTCTTTTCTTTTCTCCCTCTCCCGTTTTGTCTCTTGCGGTGCCCTACCCTACTTCATCCGAAATAGGCCTAACCACAAGCCTAATAAAAATATAAGAATATCCCGTTGTCGGCTAAGAATCTTGGTTAGTGACCGGACTTTATCATGTGTATCAAATATGCCATTGTTGTTTTTTTGTATCAAAACGGCCACTTTTATTAGCTTTTTGTTACATCCGTGGTCACTCACGGGTGACCATAGATGCAAATCAAGAAAAAAAAAGACCACATATGCAAAATGAAACCAACAAAAATTACTGTTTTGATACAAAAAAATATCAGTGGCATTTTTTATACACATGACAAAGTCCGGTGACAAACCAAGGTTCTTAGCCATCCCATTGTCACCCAAAGTTTCCATGTCAAAGGCTTCAGAAAGCCCAAGCCTGTTTCTCTTCTTTTATTTTCTGTTCTAATTCCTTTCTACTGGCTTCCTCTCTCAAAAGGTCACACACATAATAAAACACAGATAATGAAAGCCCAGTTTTTCTTTCTAAAACGGCAACCCTAAAACTCTTTCAAAACTTACTCTCAAGTATGTTAAATTTCCAGTTTCTTTAATTTCAACCCCAAGGTTATTAATATTATCATAGTTTACCCGCGGCACAACTCCAGCCCTTTACTACAAATTTTCTTTGGAACAGAAGGCATAGTGGTGCAGGTAGAGGAACTAACATTTTCCAGCGATGCCAAATAAAATGAAATATTAAAATCATTGGATCGTAATCAAAATAATGAACAGTTCTTATCGAAATCTCTCAGGACTACTGTCACTTATATGAATGCCTTTATACTGAAATAAAATGAAGGTTACGAACATAATACAAGTCAGTCTAGCCATAAAAATGTTAAAGGGAAATAAAATATACAAATTTATAAATTATTAAGAATATTATGAGCATTCTATTCCTAAAAAGTTTATACTGTCTGCATATTGTTATACCTACGAGAATGAATGAAAGACACGTTGAAACACAACGAAAACTTGTTAACCGGCGACGATTTTAAGAATAATGAAAGTGTAATAAGTGACATGAAATGCACTTATCAAACCTCCATACTTAAACTATTGCTTGTCCTCAAGCAATGCAAAACAGGTTTAACAATTGATGCATGAATGCAACTGAATTCAAATGAATGAAAGAATGCAATCATCCCGAACGAGTAACCGCAACTAATTCAACATAAATGCCTCAACGAATATAATGACCTCGGAATGCGAAATAACTAGGTACTCAAATGCTAGCAATACAAGCGTAGAAGCGTGCATGTGAGCTCCAACTCAATCGACATGTTTTTAGTACAAATTAAGGGACCTTACTCGTTCTTATCATAATAATCACAAGTTTAGAAACGAAATACAACCTAGATTCTTTATAGTGAAGATGCACATCCATGTTTCCCCGGTTTGTCAAAGATTTATTATGCTTTATTCTATATACAGACACACAAAGGTTTATTTAACCGTGCAATGGACGAGGTCCCCAAAAGACTTATACAATGGTGCCCATGTAGCGAGCTTTAGGTTAGCGGATCCCAGACCAGAAAAGTCTTAAGTCACTAGGCACAAAGTCCCCATAGAACATAATAACTCGAGTACCAAAGAGCTCATCCTAGCCAATTTTGCCTTCTATTTTTCATCTTTTCTTTTCTTTTTCTTTTTTTCTTTTTTTTAATCCATCGATTGGGAATGAGTACGTTTCGCTCCATCTCATTCCACCCCTAGACTACTCGTAATACGCAGCCCCCAGCGAGAGGACGCACATCAACGAGCGGCTACTAGCCTTTGACGTCTAACTGAATAATACGCATATTTATCTTTCAACTCCCCCAAACTTATATTTTTGCAATCCATGAGCTAATAAAGGATTAAGGTATGCTTTTGAACCTAAGCAAAGATTATGTATAACGATACTTAAGTGTGTCCGTAACTAGCATAAAAACAATCGACGAGTCTACGTGTAATTGTGATTCTACATCAAGCAAGCTAACTTACAAGCATCCTAATTAGATTTTATTCCTACCGTCATTCCAAAAAAAATCATCATTGGCTACTTAAGTAGAAACAGCAACTCAAGGGATCAAAGATGCAAAATGCACGAGCAAAATGCTATGCTAATAGACTAACTTGATCATAAACACAATCTATATGATCATGGCATGCATATGCAAATAAACATGACTAACATGAAGATGCACTGTCTATCATGAATAACTACTATGATGAATACAACTACAAGAAATTCAAAGATACATGAAACACTCCCCTATTCGTCCAGCAGTGTTGATCATTGTTTCCCAGTGGGTTGCCTCCCACGAAACGTTTGTTTAACGTCGATAACTCGATGATACCACTCAGAATCATGTATTAACGAGGCTGATGATGAATGCCTCACGGTTCACCATATCTCCATAGTAATGCTTGAGTCGTTGACCATTGACTTTGAATGCTTTGTTTGGTGATTCCTCATAGATTTCAACTGCCCCATGTGGATATATTGTCTTGACTTTAAAAGGTCCAGACCATCTTGACTTGAGCTTCCCAGGGAAAAGCTTTAGACGAAAGTTGAAAAGAAGAACCATTTGACCCGGCTTAAAATCTTTATGTAAAAGCTTCCTATCATGCCATTTCTTGATTTTTTTTTTCCTTATACATCTTCTGATATCTGCTATGGTCCAACCAATGGCTGATTTGAACTTCTTCAGAACTCTCAATAGCTTTTCTTCCTCATTACCTGAAAGGTTAGATGCAATAATAACAGGTAATGTAGATGACTCTCCTAAGAAAGCATACCTGAGATGATCTAGTAGTGGTTTGAGTTCAAGTTTAGGAGCTTCTTCTAGAGAAGGTTTAAGCCTTTCCTGAGAATCCTTAAGATCATCCAATCCGAGCGACTCATGTGGAATATTGAGCCTCTTTTGATACGGGGCTGCCTGTAGTCGTTGAACACATTCGGATATTTCTTCGTCTTTGAAGTCAGATTCACCATGTAGAACTCTGCCTAGAACATCTGAACTCGCAAAATGATCCAACTCATTACTGTGCAGAGAATCAACCATATCCAACCTGAAACATTCCTCATCCTCTGTTGGAGATTGCATGGCCTTGAAAACGTTGAAAGTGACCTTCTGATCTTGCACTCTCATAGTGAGCTCCCCTTTCTTGACATCAATCAAAGTATTGCCCGTAGCCAAGAATGGCCTTCCCATGATTATGGGGATGTTTTTGTCCTCTTCGAAATCCAAGATAACAAAGTCAGCCGAAAAGATGAGCTTATCTACATTTACTAAGATATCTTCTACGATACCACGAGGATATGTGATAGAGCGATCAGCCAGTTGCAAAGAGATATTTGTCGGTTTTGGCTCCGGTAGCCCAAGTTTATCAAACACAGATAGGGGCATCAGATTGATGCTCGCTCCCAAGTCACATAAACATTTGCTAAAAGATAAATTGTTGATTGAATAAGGAATGGTGAAGCTTCCTGGATCTTTAAGCTTGGGAGGCAATTTTTGTTGTAAAATCGCACTACATTCCTCAGTGAGCGCCACTGTCTCATAATCACCAGGCTTTAGCTTTTTCGAAAGAATCCCCTTCATGAACTTGGTATAACTAGGCATTTGCTCTAATGCTTCAGCAAAGGGTATGTTGATGTGTAGCTTCTTGAATACCTCCAAAAATCTCCCAAACTGAGTATCTAGCTTATGTTTCTGCAACCTTTGCGGAAAAGGTGGAGGAGGGTAGATCGTAGGCTCAACATCTGACTGAGATGGCTTTTTAGGTGGCTGATGTTGATCAGATTAACCTCAGATGAGGGCTGATTTTGAGCATAATTTTTCAAAATGGGCTATTTTTTAGAAGAGTCAGCCTCTTGTTCAACTGTGGGGTTCTCGGCAGCCTATCCTGATCTCAGGGTGATAGCTTGGCATTGCTCATTGTCGTCTCGTTTACCTGGATTATATTCCGTGTTGCTAGGAAAAATTCCCTGAGGTCTAACGATCATGTTACTAGCCATCTGTCCAATCTGATTTTCCAAGGTCTTGTGAGATACCATCATACTTTTATATTATTAACTTCATCTCTTCGAATTGAGAGTCTCTCACAGAATGTTGAGAAGGGCCAGGATGTTGATTCTGAGGTTGTCTTGGTGCATACTGTTGAGATTGATGTTGCTGACCTTGTTGCTGAAATCTAGGAGGACCGTATAATGCTGATTACCTTGTTGATTATTGCTCCAACTGAAGTTCGGATGATTTCTGTTGCTTCGGTGATAGGTGTTTGAGATTGGTTGTTGATTCTGCCTCTGAAAGTTACTCACAAATTGCACTGAGTGTCATGCCCTCCAGCATAAATCTCGCACACACTAGCTACCTGATGTACCCCTAGTTTAGTCAAAGAATTCACCTTCATGTTAAGAGCTTCAAGTTGAGCTGCTAAAGCAGTGGTAGTGTCTACGTTAAGAATACTAGCTACTTTATGTTGTGATTGTCTCTCAGAAGGGTTCTGGAATTCATTAGCAGCCATCATCTCAAGGAGCTCATGAGCCTCTTCATAGCTTTTCGTTAATAAGGCTCCCCCAGATGCAACATTGACCATGGGCCTTGTTTGCGCACTCAAACCATTGTAGAAGCAATTTATTACTAACCAATCAGGAATCCCATGATGTGGACATTTTCTGAGCATCTCCTTGTAACGCTCCCAAGATTCACTTAAAGATTCACCATGTGACTGAGAAAACTGAGTAATAGCATTCCTCATGGCGACTGTTCTCGCCATAGGAAAAAATTTTGAGATAAATTTATGCGCTAGTATATCCCAAGTAGTGATAGAACCTATCGGTAAATAGTGTAACCAACTCTTAGCTTTATCCCTCAGAGAAAATGGGAAGAGTCTCAGTCTTATGGCATCATCTGAAACACCGTTGAACTTGAAAGTATCACAGATTTCAAAGAAGGTCATAATGTGCATATTAGGATCTTCAGATGAAGCTTCCCCAAACTGACAAGAATTCTGCATCATCTTAATAGTGTCGGGTTTAATCTCAAAATTATTTGCAGCAATATTGGGTCTGACAATGCTAGACTGAATATCCATGATCTTTGGTTGAGAGTACTCCATGAGTGCTTTTGGAGCTGAATCTCACATTGTAGAATTGATATCAGAATCTGAGAATAGTAACTATGTTCCTTGCTGTGTTTCAAGCTCCTTCTGTACTAGTGCTCTAGTTTGAGACCGTGTTTGCATACACACTCAAGTACCTGAAGCACAAGAAAACACACGAAAAACAAGTAACCGAACAATTAGTAAACTACCAAGTATCGTCTAACAGAAACAATCAGTAAACTACCGATCGAAAAACCACCAAGTATCGCCTAACAAAAACAATCAGTAAACTACCGATCGAAAAACAACGAAAAAGAAGTAGCCGTCACCTGTCTCGAGCAATATATAAACTACCAATCGAAAACACTATAGCCGTTACCTCAACTGCCGGTCGAAAACGGAAGTAGCTGTCACCTGCTGCCTTTCGAAAACCACCGAAACAACTGCCTTCCTCCTGCCGTCTGGTTGTAGTATGTTGCCGCTACCGAAAGAAAACCCAAAACAGCAAACGTCCTCTCCTTTTCTCTTTCGATTTTGATGGCGGCGTTCTCCTCTTTTCGTTCCGTCTGCAGGCTAAAAACCCAAAAAAGGTAGCCAATTGCCTTTTGTTCTCCTTTCTCTCGCTTGTTCTTCCCGTAGAAAACCCAGTAGGCGTCAATTGCTTTTTTTCTTCTTGTGTTTTGTATTCTGTCCGAAAACCCTAGTAAACAATTGCATTTTCTCCTTCTTTTTCTCTCGCTTTGTATTCTATAGGTTAAAAGAAAAAAAAGTAGCCAGTTGCCTCTTTTCTTTCTCGTTTTGTATTATGTCATAAACTAAGTCAATGGCCAATTGCGTTTTTTCCTCCTTTATTTATAATCTGGCCGAAACCCTAAAAGAGCCCAATTTTGATTTTTCTTCTTCTATTCTTTCCGTTTCTCCCTCTCCCGTTTTGTCTCTCGCGGTACCCTACCCTACTTCATCCGAAATGGGCCTGACCACAAGCCCAATAAAAATAAAAGAACATCCCCTTTATTTTATGTTCTAATTCCTTTCTACTGGGCCTCCTCTCTCAAAAATTCACACACATAATAAAACACATATAATGAAAACCCACTTTTTCTTTCTAAAACGGCAACGCTAAAACTCTTTCAAAACTTACTCTCAAGTACGTTAAATTTCCAATTTCTTTAATTTCAACCTCAAGGTTATTAATATTATCATAATTTACCCGCGGCACAACTCCAGCCCTTTACTACAAATTTTCTTTGGAACAGAAGGCATAGTGGTGCGGGTAAAGGAACCAACATTTTTCTGTGATCCCAAATAAAATGAAATATTAAAATCATTGGATCGTAATCGAAATAATGAACAGTTCTTATCGAAATCTCTCAGGACTACTGTCACTTATATGCATACATTTATACTGAAATAAAATGAAGGTTACGAACATAAACAATAGTTAATCTAGCCATAAAAATGTTAAAGGGAAATAAAACATACAAAATTATAAATTATTAAGAACATTATGAACATTATATTCCCAAAAAGTTTATATTGTCTGCATATTGTTATATCTACGAGAATGAATGAAAGACACGTTGAAACACAACGAAATTTTTTTTAACCGGCGACGATTTTAAGAATAATAGAAAAATAATACGTGACATGAAATACACTTATCACCTACTTTAGATATTTATTCGTTGTAACCTTAACGTGTATTAAACGTATTTTATAATTATGCATGCATCACTGTAAACTGTATATATAAAATTACATAAAATATCTTCAAAACTTAATCAATTTTTTTAAAATTAAAATATAATATTAACTACATAGTTTTCTAGATGTTAATTAGATTGTTGGTTTTACATTTACATTTCCATTATTTATTTATTTACCGTCCATATGACTTATTATTTAATTATTAAAGCATTGTTATTTTCTTCCAAACTTATGATAAATTTTAATCATATATTAAAACATTAAGTTTACCTAATATTCTCTTAAACTGCATTTGAAATGTCAAAAATCTTCTCTCACCCCAGTACTATGTTTTATATATTTATTTCTAGTTTTAGGTGTCTTTTAAATGCAAGTTAGGTGTGTATGATCAAATTATTAAACAATCAGAACTAGAGCTGTCAATTTTGGATACAACCTGTAAATCCAATACGAACACGACTCGAAATTTTAGGGTTAGAGATCTGATATTTCAGACCCGATGAAATTAAGACACGACACGAACCCGACTCGAAAAAAAATGGGTTGGGTTCGGGTTGGGTTTGTGTCACCCGAAACTAACCTGTAAAACCCGAAAAGACCTGTAAACCCGAAACCTGACTTGTAAAACCCAAAAAGACCCGTAAACCCGAAAAGACCCGTAAACCCGAAAAGACATGTAAACCCGAAACAGACCTGTAAAACCCGACCGTTCGCAAGTATTTTAGTAATAGAATTATATTTATTTTTAATATTTTATAAAAAAATGTAAGTTCACAATTTTATAAATATGGAAAATAAATTATACTTTTTAGTTATCTTTTTATAAAAGTGTTTTATTTTATTTTTTATTAATATATTATGTGAAAAAATTAAAATGGTGGGACAATAATCGGTGTTTGATAAAAAAACATGTGTTTATTTGAACGTGTTTAAAAGTTGGTCAAAACTAATATTGGTTTTTTGAATTTTAGATAGAGATAAAACTATGAATTTTTTCGAGAGATAAACACCGGGAGAAGCACCATCTCTAAGACTTCTCTTTGTGAGCTGGTTTTGGAACAAAATATGAAAGAAGGTTGTTTTAATTGTGTTTTATGAAGTCTTTTATATAAAATCCGTAGTTTTGTACGATTTCTACACAATTTGTACCACGTTAGATTTTATGTCGTGTGATGATTTTATATTTCACATTTCTCTTGTTAACTTTGAGTTTGGAACTTAATAGTTGTAGTTTTGTTCATTGGTGCCATACTTGCAAGGAGTTCATCACCACTAAGGAAAATTCTCACTCAAAAGCTAAAGTCTCGCCAAATTCCTAAAACTTGAATATTGATATTTCCACCCATAACAAATAATGCGGTGAGCGTGAAGTGTGTAATAATATTATTTGTTGCTGATAAACATATAATAGAAAGACGAAGTTCATTTCACATCTTAGATGTGACAAAAAAATCAGACAAAATCATAAAGATGAGTTTCATGAAATTCAATCTTGATAAATTATCAAGGATAATGAATTTAATATCTGAAGAAGCAATATCAGAGCGTTCTTTGTACATAAATATTTGTATGCTTCCATTAATGAGATGGATACAAAGGATATTAATGCCAAAGTTATGTCTAAGGTCCATAATGTTATGATCTTTAGTTTGGGGATGAGGTACTTCGAGAGGTGTTTAAAGAGTCTTCAACCATATGAATCTTGGATAGGCTCGAAGCCCTTCAAATGAAAAAATATTTGGAAAATAGAATGTACGTAAAAAGGAACTATTTATGATGCCAATGGATATTAATAAGGAGATCCGAAAATACTTGGATAATTTTAATAAAACCATTCTTAATTTGAATGCAGTCGGAGTCGAGGTTGAATATGAGGATCAATCATTAATCTTATTGAGATTTTTGTTGAAAGTATATGAGCACCATGCTTTATGGAAAAAAGTCTCTTACAATATTCGAAGTAATGAGTGATTTAAGTTTAAAAGATCTTCAAAATTAGACTCGTGATGTTTGTATCTAACTGAACAACCTCGTGCATGAATAACAATTCATCATCTTCCCATATCTCGATAAAATTAGACTCATGATTTTTCTACACCCGTTCTGGACATGCAAGAGCAAAGTGTTATGGTTTATTGCATCTCCAACATATCACCTTAGAGTGATCTCGTTGCGGTTTTTCTTTGGATGGATATGAGCCTTTTGGGTTTGGAATTTTGATTGGAATCCTCTCATATTCCCCCAATTTTTCCTCTTTTCGCCTCTCTAACGGAAGGTGCCAACAATCCGAGGTCATTAAACGAGAGGTTGAGACTCATTATAGAATATTGCAAACATCAATTTTGTTTGTGTATCCTCATGACTGTGAAAATTCATCATTTTATATGTCTTCAATCTACTATTTATGCATGCATACGGTGAAGTGTTGAGATCGAACACTTGTTTAAGAGAGGCTAAAATCAAAATATATTTATATGGGCAGACTCTTTAAGAACTTCTTCACAAGTTTAGGCTCATCTAACTTATGTTCCAAAGAATCACCATGGATTTGATTGTTGATATCTTCCCCGAGAACTTAACACCCAAAACTTGCGGCCATACCTCTCTCAACCACCATGTTTCACTGAGTTGTATGTTTGTAATAGTCTCAATATAATTCAAATATAAATGAATATTATCGAACTATCAGGTTTAGATAATGCGATCAATCATTTTATTTTTTTATGGTTTAACTGAGATATTAAATGAGACAAACAAATTAGTTAAAAAAATTCATGATACATTAGTTAAATGATTATGAATGATATATTATTGTGAAACGTGCATATAAAATATTTTCAATGAAATATTAAACTATTAAATATATGGCTTTGCAATATTCATTTCTTTCTCTCATACTGATGATGATTATATGCCAAATTTAAAATAGAATGAAATTATCTTATATAAGATTCGTAAAATCAAACAAGTACCCATGTAGACATATTGGGCTTATCAAATCTATGATAGTGCTAATTCTTCTTCAATTTTACTAAAATCTTGTATATTACTACAGCAATATTTACGGAATTGAATATACAAAAGAAATTCATGATGTGGGTGTCAAATGATATAATAATATAGTAAACGTAGGAAAAACAAAAATTCATCACATTATAGATGCAGTGAAGGTTATATGATCAATAATTATCAAGATGTGATAAACAATTTATCGATAATATACGTTTATAACTATATTTATGACATTCGCGTGTAATAATAATTGTCGTAAACTTATTTGAATTACTTAATACATGAAATGAATTTAAGATACAATATAAATTTAATGATGTTACGCATGTTTTGAAAATAAATTTTATCAAATTTGGAAAAAAAATTGGCGATGTTATTGGTAAAAAGTGTTTTATTATTATATACATTATTGTATGTTATATATTATAATATATATATATATTAAATTGTTTAATTTAAGTATAAATGTTCATATAGTTAAATTTCAAGAAAAGGTTTTACCATATTTCCATATAAAGGTGTGATAAAATGGATAGAGTAAATCTACATGATCATTAATTATCAATTTTATAATATTGTCACAGATACTTGATAGAGTTATTGTCCTTCTTAATATAACATAGTTAGTCAGTTAATGATACATGCATAATGTTAATAATTCTGTTATTTATGAACCTGATTTTTCAATTATCTGCTACTTTTATAATTTTTGGTTTTGCAATGCATGATGCAAGAAGAATGGTTGATTTCCATAGTAAAATATGAGATGAAATAGATTACGATATCGATAAACTATTGTAATTTCATAATTTCATGATTAAAAGTTAAATATTAAGCAATAGACTATTTTACAATTGTGTTGTAGATACTATTTAAAATGATAAACCAATGATTATTTGTTATCCATGGACACGATACACTAGAAAAAATATTTTGTGGCACATAATTATCATAAAATTTGATCATCTCGTCAAATTGTTCTCGTGATGGTTTAATCAGGTATTGTAGCTTTACTTCTTCTTACAAGTTAGATGGTTCACTCTAAATTTAAAATTATATTAATGGTTACATGATTTTTTATGTGTGATATCAAGAAATATATCAAATTTTTAAATTTAATTAACTTTGCATCTCTAATTATATCAGACGAGGCACCGATGAGCCATTGTAATTTTTTAAATTTATAGATCGAACAATGCATGATATATTATAATTTTCCAATAGAAAACAAAAGCCACATACTTTTGGAGGGAAACCTGTACAGTCAGGTAGAGATTTAAACAAATATTATCAGTTATACATACTAGAACTAAACTTGAGATTCTTGATGCATCTCTAAGCATTTAATTTTATTATCACATTTTAGAAAATTTAGCTTACATCAAAACAAACGTTTATCAAAGAACATATTAAGTGTAACCGAGTTAGCTAATTTGTTTAATTTCCCATTGGATTTTGAGTATTAGAAAATGTGATATTTTTATATACCATGTGATAAAGACGATGAATATTGCTGGGTTAAGATACTTTAGGATCTGATGATTATATTTACTATTGAATATAACGAGATATTATATTTAAGAGAGAATGTAATTGTGATGCCTTAGGAATAGTAAAATCATCAATATATATATATATATATATATATATATATATATATATATATATATATATATATACACGTAATTATATTGGTTTTGAGTTTATATAGGACTTACTTAAGTCTTAATTCGATATGCACAACAACAAGTAATTTTAAAAATATAAAAATGATGTACCCTTAATATTTCTTGAATAATCTTGAATCTAATGGTTTATCTTCACATAAAGTGATATTGAGTTATATATGTCAATTATATTACTTTGAAATCTCAATCAATCGACTGGTCTATGTAATTTTACATGTTTAATTATAATTCATTTGGTTGATTACATTATTGATGAGGAAATCATAAACCATATGTATTCTCCAAAAAAAATTATCTTATTAAATAATTTCCATATTATTTAATTTGAAAAATAGTTTTATGTTAAAATATGTTACGCAATGACCATCAATATAAGTCAGGGTCATTCTTTAAAAAATGTTGTTATATTTTTTTATGTTAACCAATTTTTATACATAGGCAACTATATGTTGTTGTTTGACGAGTAATTCTCGAGAAGGATTAATAAATATCCAACAACAATAAAAAAAAACTCTCAAACACTTTTAAAAAAATGTTATTTACCGTGTTATTTTGAATGCATTGTCTTTGTAAGTATACGCAATCATTTATCATGTAATAGCTAATTACATTCAATTACTTTTATCTTCTTTATTTATAAATAACTCATTGAATTTTACACTCGTGAGTTGTTTTGTAGTATTTATATTTTTCTTCTTTTATTTTTATCATTTATCTTATCTTCATGGTACAAAATATTTAAACTGAATAAACAAAACAAGTCTAATGAAACCGACAAACCATTAGAGATCTACAGAAATAACACCTCAAAACTAGAAAAATGAATTACTTTTGACATTCATTTAATAAAACTTCGGATTTTTCATATATTTAATTATTCGTATCTTTTGAATTTAGGCGATCTTAATTCAATACAGTATGACCGGTTAGAAGTAGACACATAGTGATTACGGTATCATGCTGCTTCCATATTTCATTCTATGAGAGGTCAAAGTTCATTTAGGTGGTATTTGTTAATGCAATTATTATTGGAATAGTTATGCATAGATAATACATGGTTTGTCCTTCATAGTTCATTGTTAGTTATCATCTAGAATGATAAGGCGAGTTTGGGTCTTATGTAAAACAAAAACATTGTATAGTGCACATTTTAGTGGGTACACATCATTACATGTGATGATCTAATTAGGGATTTTAAGAATATCCTAAACTAGAATATTTCATCACATGTAGATTTGGACTATTAAAAGGTTTTTTATATATAAGTCAAATTATTTAAATATAGTCAACATACAGTTTACTAGAACCGTAAATAATAGGATAAGTAGTAATACATATATTTATGGTGTGGATACCAAGCATATTGATGTGAATCTAGAAGGAGGATTTCTGAGTCTTGTATTTCACATATTTGATCTTGAAGGCATAATATAGTTATGATCCTCTACATATGCAAGGACATCATGTCATAGTTATTTAAAACTAAATTAATGGATTGATATAAGAAAAGAAAGTTATCGTATACATAATAAAACATCCAGTAATATTTATGGGCTTCTATTTAATTTAGATTATTTTAATATATAAATATAAATAAATACCTAAAGCTAATTTCATAACACAACTTATTATTTAATTTTACAACCATTCTCTTTCTTTTCTTTCTCGACCATAAACTAGTTCTTGACAATGATACATCCATTACTAGGTTGTTGCTATTTTCATCAAGGACAACATCAAAGCGACTTGCATACTGTAGGTTTATCAATAACCACCTCAACATCTAAGTTTTTTTTTACATGAAAAAAGAACAATCTCAAGATCATGAATACTGGTAACTATTTACTTTCTTCTTCTTTATGCTAGACCCTAAAAATCACAATGATATCGATTCATGTACTTTATAGTTTCTCACTCTATAACATACATTTTCACCATTTCGGTCACTTTTCTGTTTTACATTTTTAATTGATCATATTTTACCTTCATCTCTACCACTGTTCTTTTCCCTCTCTTTTTATATATTTACTTGTTTTTTTCATTTCCTCCTTTTAAATGAGCATATTTTAATATTTAAATGTTAGATAAATAATAAGAGACCATTATATTGTTCATATTGATGAAACGTATCAAACAAATGGTCAATTTGATAATTTTTTGAAAAAAAATACGATTCATTTTCTAAATAAATAAAGATAATTTTGTATTCGTACTTCATGTAACTTTATATAACGTCGGGTAACAAAAAAATATGTTAAAGTACATCATAATTAGACATTTTCTATTCATAAGTTTTTTCGAATAATTTTTTATCACATATTGTTTAATATAAGATCCAAGGTACTTATATTTTCAACAAATGAATTTGTTGATATAACTAATTAAATTGCATCAAATTAGTATATCAAACATGTGGAAAACTATTAAACCATATGTATGATTTTTTACTATAGAATAACCAGAAAAGACCTACTATTTTTTTATGTTACCACCATCCATAATGTTTCTTCAGATTCTATGCTCTTAAATCTTTCTTTAGAGTTCTTCAAGACTATGTTCTTGTAAAATAATTGTTAATCTTATTTTCACTAAAAGCGACGATTGATCTTTTGGATTTATGTTAAAGGAATATCTCAATCATAATCATTCATTTTATATGCAAATACACTAAAACCCTAATTGTATAATGCACATAACTTATGCCGCTTCGTGATTGGGATTATAACCCACTAAATTGGTTTTATCAATTTAGTCCATAAGTTATTAGTTCAAGATTAAGTGTTGAGATTTGACTTCTCACCTTCATAGAGCCTGAATTCAATATGGTTATCAGACTTATAAGTCTATGATGCATTTTCACCTATAGTTCAAATACCCAATTAATCATACATAATATAACTAATCCGATTAATTTTATTATTGGACTACCTTAAGACCATGACCGAATATATATTTAGCATGTCGGTCCATAAATATTTAAACAATCTCCTACTTTGATCGCCATACGTTACTCAATAATATATTCAACTTTAATGGATCCCTAAATCTATTATAAATATGTGAATGGTATAGCCCCGCATATGATCAATAAACAATAAATGACTAAGACCTCTTTCTTATAATATGTACAAAAAAATGCAATAATAATCATATTATTCTCATCAATCAATTACTTGGGCAAATTATGGTGTGCAATTTCAGAGTAATACAAATTATGATCATACATATATACTCGTGAATGTTCATACCTTTAGAGATCTAATAAAGTAACATATGTCAATAAATATAAAGCATATATATATATATATATATATTATAATAACCTTTTATGCATATAATATTAAAAATATCTTCAGATCATATTACAAAACTCTCATTAAACCAATAATCTTTTAAATCGCCGTCTTTGCAAGAGGATTTGTTATCATGAAGTTTGTATTAATGTGATCTATACTTATCTAACCCATCCAAATTATCTCCTTAACATATACAAACTTTATGTTCATGTGTTTGGACCTAAATGGGCTCCTATTATTGTTATACTACTCCACTTCAAAATTATTATCACGATAAAATTTTATGGGACCTTATATATTTTAAAATACACAATCTAGTGATAAAATTCCAAACCCACAATGACTGGTTCGATGCCTAAAAGCACGCAACAAATTCTTCCATCATAGTGGACGATGCAATAAGTGTTTGTTCTACATTTTTCCAGGATATTGCACCTCAATTTAATAAAAATATATTATCCGGAGTTTCCTTTTTTTGTATCATTGTATTCACCAAAAACTAAGTCGGAATACCTAATGGTCTCCAGTATGTTCAACTTAATATATGTCAATATATTCCCTTTTATTTCCTTCTAGTGGTCCATACGCGGGTTACTTACATATTGATGTAGGCCAGATGACCCATAATTATGTAGCTGTTTTTTACAGACGCAAATGAGCCTTATTTATCACTCGGGTATCAAAACTTGAAAAAATTGGTACTCAAATTGAACGTATCGACAAGCCCAATTACTGTAAAGAAAAGAAAGAGGTAACAATACATGTCACGAAATTCAGACCTTATATTCTACAGTTTAAAGTCTGAAAAACCTATTTTACTATATTTTGATATTTTATTTTATTTTTGAAAAATATTTTAATTAGTGAATCAATTCGATTACATTCGGATTTGATTTAATTTTTTTTTAATATCTTTATTTAATTTTTTAGAATATTTGATTAAGGTTTTGGATGTCACCTATATAAATCATCTGATACTCTAATGTTAAGATAATTATTTTTCTAGTGAATAAAATTTCAAATTTTAAGTCTATGAGAAGCAGTGTGTTCAGGTTTTGTTTATCCATTTGTCTTTCTTCTGGTTTCTAATCCATCAGTTTGGTATCAGATATCCAGCAATTCCCGCTACGCAGATACATGAATCATGTTCTTGAAACCCAATTTTCTTGATTTGAGGACTAATATAGAGAACAATATCTTCCAATATGATTTGTAGATACCTCTCAATCAAAATTTGTCTCTAGATACAATATATCTAACAATATCCTACTATCCCAAGAATTGCTTCATGACTACCACACTAATCGGAAAGCCCCACATGTTTCTCTAAAAATTGATATCATGAAGACCTTTGAAAATATTTGATGACACCTCATTCTAAATGTTCATTATATCATGGAATTCTTCGCCCATATGATTGGTTGGATAATCTAATGTGTCTTCTACCCTTCTTACTCTATCAATATCAATAAAAGCTCGTTTGGCTCATTCCATGGAAAAAGATGTCTTCGACAAGGGACATCATCTCCACATTCCTCTTCATTTTGATTATGCAAGTTCTTTCGTGTATCCTTAAGGAGAAAAGGCTTCATGCCTCATTTGATTTTCACTGAAAGTACCAGAAGCTCATAATCACCAATTTCTAATTTGTGGGTAATCTAATGATTTTTTTCATGCAAACATTAGCTTCATCAATCTCATTAAAGATGGTATTGAGAAGTTTACGAACCTCTCGGGCCTCCATCTCAATCCTAAAAAGAGCCAGGTTTTATTTTCTGGTGTCATTGATCTCACTTGTCATTATATCATCAACATCCTTGGCTTTAAGAAAAACGTCATTCATGTCTGATACTTACGCATCCCCTCATCACTTCCCGATTTTCATACAGAGATTGTAGGCCTCTTTTTAATAAAATCACAAATCAGATTAACTTGTGGACCTCTAAACACATGTCTTATGCATGTATATTGAAACTCATTAAATCTGATCTATTTACAGGTCAAGTATACTTGTCTTGCGTCTTTATTCTTCTTTTCTGTACGCTTAAGAGAATTTCCGAACTCTTATGTAGATTTTTTTGGTCGGGACTCGAAGTCCCATGGTCCAACGTTACCTTGCCCTTATTTGAGGGCGGTTTTGCGACTCTTGACCTTATGGTCTAGAATCGAGCGGCGCCATTAAGCATTTTTAGTCTATATTGAGCAATAAAACCTCCTTAATATGGCGTAACTAGTTTAATACCAAATAGGTAAAAGAAAGAAGCCTATGGATCATCTTTTTGGTCTCCTCTAATAGTTAGGGGTGAAGAAAGATAACCAATCTTAGGCCCATTACCTATAAGCTCTACAAGTTTGTAGTCAGCAATGGATGCTTCACCTATCTGTAGGATGATATTTGTCTCTTTTCTAATTCTCTTGTGACCTTTATATGATCTTTGGCTCTTTTCCAATCTTAGGCCCATTGACCATTCGTTTTACTAAATTCAACATCGACGGCATAGTTTTCGAAATCATCAACAACAGATTTTGGAACTAGCCCAATCAGATCCCGCTCAAGTGAGGATGTCAAACTTTGGATTCTTAATCATGATTAAAGCATCTTCACCATCAGCAATACATACTATTATATTAGGCCTGACAACCTAAATTCATTTTGGCCAATATTATCCAGAGCAAGTACAACATAAACATACACTATTTTATTATGTCACTCGTAATCTAGGGGAAAATTACCACACGCGAAAAGCTCAACAATATGGGTTAAAGCATAATCCCCGACTATGTCTTATGGAACCTTTTGTCAGAGTCCACTAATCAGCTTCTAGTGGACTGTCCTTTCTCCCAACATATTTGGGATGGCCGTTCTAGGAAACTAAGGCTCTTCCACTTGTTCAATGATCGGCCTAACTGGCTACATGTAGCCAACTCTTAGACTTATGCCCCCTCCGGTCTTGGGCACCTTTAGCATGCATATTCCTATGTGATGATTTACCACTCGTGGGAAGAGTGAAACACTCAAATCTTCTATAACTCCCATTTAATTGAGTCTATCGTTTGCCATCAGATCCTCTCTGACCTCTATTACAGCTTCCACGACACAAAGTTCCCTTAGTCATGCTCTTTTACTTAATTCATTTGTTTGTCTTGCAGGTTTACTTTTACTTGCAAGACGTCGACCTTGATCATTATGATGTTTCCTTTGTTCTCTTTGTTGCATTGTGCTTTACTATTGTTTCTTATTGCTTTTGTTGTTATTACTGTTTGTTATGGATATATTTGACTCACACTTATTTTGGGATTATCCTTTTTAGTTTTATTAGTAGGTTTTTTCTAGAGAACGCACGGAAGTAACTGTAACCCGACCTTTTATTTTTATTTTTTATTTTTTATACCAAAAAAATATAACATTTATTTAATTGAATATATGGACAAAAATGCACAAGATCAAAGGGTGTAATTATAAACGAAGTACTTTTATCAAAAGACAATGCTCAAAATTTAGCCAATTTACAATCACTGCCAATAAAAAATATCATGTCTGTCCACATGACCAAAATTTATGTAGACACCAAAATTTTAAACGTGAAGCAGAAACATGACCCAAAAGAGAATGACGAAAATAAAAATCAAAGATGAAAATAGAACAAATCCACACTAGAAGCAGCAATATTTGATACTCTAAGGTCATCCAAATAGAGAGTTTTTATTCCTTACGTCATGTCCCAATAACCTTATTAGATTGCAGATTCTTAATATAATCATTTGTATAATTAAAAATACTTGAGAGATCAGATTCACATAATAGACCAACATATACAAGATTTAAAGTTAGAATAGAATATTATGTATAATTGAAAGAGATAAACAAGATGTGCGGACATACCCAATTCATGTCAATGGCATCAGAGTACTATCGACAGTCATGATTGATAAAGATGAAACATAATTAATATATACAAAATAATCAATATCATGAAACATATGATGAGAAACACATGAGTCTAAGAACCATAAAGAATACAATTTACCTAAATTATAATTTAAAGACAGATATTTATGGTATAAGACTAACATGTCGGTGTTTGTAAAATAATAAATTGTTTAAACTATTTAAATATATATATATGGGTCCAAAGACAGAGCAACAATTGCATTGTTGTTGAGGTAAGGTGAACAATACGTCCATAGATCCGTCTCAGAGGATGTTGCTTTTACGATGGTCATTGTTTTTTGTTTGCCTTTACTTTGTAATTTTGGACACTAAGCCTTCTAATGACCTTATGATTTGCATAAAGAATATTTATGCTAAGGGATCTTATAATCTAGTCTATTTTAGTTAAGCATATATTGTTAAGGAGAAGCAAAGACAGTTGGAACCAAAGTTGTGATAGACCACTTCTCAATCTTAGACTTAAGTCAAATCTCTATTACTAACAGTTCATTGATAATGGTTTCAACAAATATGAGATGAGAGCGACGAATAATTATCATATGTAATCCTCTAAATCAATCTATAAAAGTGTGCCATTTGTTGTTCTTCTCTATGAGCAATATATGGTTCAAATTATCACAGCTTTGCATATTATTTGAGAGAAAACAAATCATAAAGATTATTCATGGAAGAATGAGACTCTTGGATACTCATATTATCATATTGAAATACATGAATAACGGTTTTCAACTGGTATTGTTTGGAAAAAATAGATTGTGTATACAATATAGCTAGATGATACTTAACTTGTTTGATTGTATCATAGTTAGTAAACTGAATACCAAGAGCGGGTACCATAAATGTTAATCCACGTAATAATATTCGAATTATCATCCTCGCAGTCGTTGACCAATATTACATAGTCGGCTACCCCGTCGTCTATAGGTTCTCGGACTTCTGTAACATAGTTCAACTTAAATTTTTTACTACTTTTTTTTCATTATATAACTCTAATACATGTAATTGTTTCCATCTGATTGAACACTAATCGAATCAAGCGAAACATCCTTTCGACTAGGTATGATAAAAAAACATATGCAAAATAATTGGACAAACTACCGTCTCAAATATCCAATACAAAATCTCAAATAAAAAACCTAAATTTCAAATCATAATCTCAAATCTCAACCAAGTCTTCGATTCAAATCTCAAATGTCAACCAAAAATACAATCCAGTCTTAAATTTTAAATTTTGGATTTTAGATTTTAGATTTTAGATTTTAGATCTTAGATCTTATATCTTAGATCTTAGATCTTAAATCTTAAATCTTAAATCTTAAATCTTCAATATTCAATCTTAAATCTTAAATCCCAATCCCATATGCAAAATCTAAAATAAAATAAAAAATCTAAACCAACAAATTTAAAATCCTTAAATAACCAAATTAAAATGAAAGGAAAAAACTATAAAATTGTGGCTCTAAAAAAGTAAGAATCAATCCCGGAAAACTAGAATATGATAGTATATAAAAATAAAATGTGTCTTATTATTTGATTATTAGTACAATAAGTAGAAATGTGTTTATATATAGATAATACCATAATAAATGATTAAACTACCTATGTTGGATAACACATAATATAAAATGACTACATATGGTAACATTTATAACGTACAATATTACTCCATTGATGCTTTGAGGATGAGTCGAATAATATTGACAATGTATAATGTTGACAA
This sequence comes from Limnanthes douglasii subsp. nivea, assembly GCA_036936605.1. Lineage (NCBI taxonomy): Eukaryota > Viridiplantae > Streptophyta > Magnoliopsida > Brassicales > Limnanthaceae > Limnanthes > Limnanthes douglasii. The sequence goes on from JAUPFV010000005.1 coordinate 290,170,737, forward strand.
TGTATGATGTATTAGCTGATACAATCTTGTGTTAAACGATAACATACGTTATAGTTTATAGTCTTGTGTAAATGAGACCATTAGGCTCATTATCTAGTAAGTCTATTTATGCTCTATAAATAGATTACTAAGGCTACACAAAATAAGATTTGAAAATTTATAACCCTTTTGTGGCACCGCCCGTGAACGTAAATATTTGTCGAACCACGTTAAAATTATGTGCTCTTTTTCAAGTTCTTTATTTTTTATGTGTTTGACCCATTTTTGATATATTGCATAGTGATTCATAACAAATTGGTATCAAATCTTTTAATTATGGAATTTGGTTTTGTAGTTATATTGCATAGTGATTCATAACCAATTATATTTGAAGAAAAACTTGTACGATTTTAGACTGAAAGAAGGTATGTCCATAACTGAACACCTAGATAATTTTTAATCAATTATTATGGATTTTGAAAACATTAATATCATAATTTAGGATGAGGATCAAGCTTTTTTTATCTTGAGATCATTACCAATTTCCAATGAGCACTTCATGGAGACCATAATGTATGGTACATATAAGTTATCTCTAAAGGGGTCAAAAGGGCACTGAAATCAAAGGAGTTGAGATAGTTATATCCAGAAAATTAGGCAAAATGGAAAGGTCTTATGACCAAGGAAGATCTATTAACAATGCGAGTTCTTCAAAGAAGAAGAAATTGAGGTCCAAGTCAAGAGCCAAGAAATCATACTATTATGAATACGGTGAGCAAGAATAATTATGTACGGAGACTGTCCGAAACTCAATGGTAAGAAGAGAAAATAAAACGAAAATACAACAAACCTATCAGAAGGTGTGAACGATTTTGATGATAGTGAAAATAATGGTAGATGAGATGTGTTATCTGTAGAATGCGGGAAAAACTCTTGGGTACTCAATATTGGTGCTATGTATCATATGTATCAATTTAAGCAATGATTCAATTCTTACAAGCCAATACAAGGAACCATTTATTAAAGGAACGATCATTCGTTACATGTTGGTGGGATCGATAACATCTGATAGTTCTAGAAATATCTGAGGGGTTATTCAGTTTAAGATATCGCGAGAGTCAGATTTTAGAAAGAGAAACACAAGAATTCTAGAGAGAGAAGTTGCCGAAAGTAGTAATAAAGTATTAAATATTTACATTCTCTAAAAAAGTTACATTATTTTATATAGTAATGACGGTTGGCCCTAATGCCACATGGTTGGTCCATTTATAGTTATTCCACCATATTATTCTACTAAGTAATACATATTTATTTTTTATTACAAAATTACCCTTAATGTTACAGATTTGTTGGGCTTACGTAACAAAGTAAGTACCGGTACGATAAATAATTGGTCAGAAAAGTGAATTGGATATTTCTTACCCTTCTCAATGTTAAGATCAAAATATTTGATGAGATTATTAGATTGATGACGTACTACCATGTTCATGGGTTTAAGATAAACATGATATATATTGCGACACTAGACTTTTGGGGTTATAAGTATCATGTACACGATGGTGTAATAAAACTGACAAAGGGCTTAATGGTGTGTATGAAAGGTAGTTTGCATAAGGGATTTTAAATTCTCTGAGGGAATGTTGCCGTGGGAAATGATGTAATATCATCATAAGAAAGAAATAGCTAAATTCGATAGGATCTGTGGCATTGACATCTGGGTCACATAAGTGAAAGATGATTAGCTATTTTGGGGAAAAAAGATTTGTTGAAATAATATAAAGTAAATAATTAAGATTTTATGAACACTAAATGTTTGATAAACAAACTAGATTCAAATTCAACAAGTCTGATGAAAGAAAAACTAAAAGAACAATCGATAACATTCACTTAGATCTTTGGGGCCCAAACAAAATTTCATCAAAAAGTGGAGCTATATACTACATGAGTCTGATAGATGATTATTCAAGAATGGTGTGGGTTTATTTTCTGGAAAAAAAGAGAGGCATATTCAACCTTTATCAACTGGAAAATAATGATTGAGAAGCAGACAGAAAGAAAGATCAAGTGTCTTATGACAAATAATGGGTTATAATTTTGCAGTCGCGAGTTCAATGAGTTCTGAGAAACTGAGGGAATAATGCATCATCACACTTGTTCTAGAACACTATAATAGAATGATGTCGCAAAAAGAATGAACATAATTCTTTTTGATAAGGCACGAAGCATACTCTCATATTCTGGCGTTGTAAATTATTTTTAGGATAAAGCTATTAATATAACGTGTAACTTAGTAAATGTGTCTTTGTCAACGACTATTAATTGTATAACTCCTATTGAGATTTGGTCTGATTTCATCGGTTGGTTATGAACAATTGAGGGTGTTTGGTTATCTTGCGTACGCTCATGTGAGAGATGATGAACTTGAGTCAAGGGTAAAGAGGTGCATATTTCTAGGATATGCTACTAGAGTAAAAATATATATATTATGGTGTTCTTCTCCAAAGTCTCTAGGTTTGGTGAAAGTGAATTTTAATGAGTCTACTTTTCCAGACAATCATAAAAAAGTAGGGAAACTGGTTGAATCAGGATCAGTTGTGACTAAATAGGTAGAATTTGAAATAAAATTAGTTTCTAGTAAGTCTAACAATTCGAATGTTCTGAGGTAGATCCAGAATCAGGAGATGAAGTATCAACATCGATGATGGTAACGATGATGCACTATAACCAGAACAACAACCTTATAACACAACATTGGGCAGAGAAATGAGAAACATTAGACCACTAAAAAGGTATATGAATATAGTTTCATATTCTCTGTCAATTTCAAAAGAACTTTTGATGCATAAACCTAGTAGTTATAGGGAAACTATAGCGAGTTCATAAGAAAATTACTGGATCAGTGCTATGAGGGACGAGATTGAATCTCTTCATAAGAATCAGACAACGAAGCTTTTTGACTTACCTAAAAGACATAATGTAGAAGGCTGCAAATGGGTATTCAGCAAAAAATGAAGGTAATGCAGAAGTTAAGGCACCGCGATTCAACGAAAGATTGGTCGCTAAGGGTTTTAATCAAAGGGAAGGAATCACAATTTCAAGTAAGTGTTTCTCTAGTGGTGAAACATAGTTTGATTCAAGTTTTGTTAACGATGGTAATTTTCTAAGATTTAAAGCTTGAACAGTTGGATGTGAAGAGTGCATCTTTCTATGGTAAGGAACGAATCTACATGAGACAACCGAAGAGATTTATCAAACCTAATATGAAAGACAAGGTTTGTCTACTGAAAAAGTCACTATCTGGTTTGAAACAGTCACCTAGATAATGGTACAAATGTTTTGATATATACGTGGTGTCAAAGGGGTTCCTGAGGAGTTCGTATGGCAATTATGTGTATCATCAAAATATGTCAGATGATTTTTATGTTTACTTGTTATTGTATGTGGATGATATTCTTATTGTTTCTTGTTGTATGTCACACATTGTGCTAATAACGAAGAAACTTAGGATGGATATTACTATGAACAAAAGTGTAAGATCATTACATTTGTCTCAACGAAGCTATATTGAGAAAGTGTTACAACAATTCAACATTTTTATGTGAATGCAGTTAAAATCCCGTTTACAACTCATTTCAAGTTTCTTGCAACAGGATCGGCCAATGACGATGCTGAGTTGGAACAAATGTCAAATGTTCTACATGCAAGTGCAGTTTGTAGTATTACGTATGCTATAATATGCACACGTCCTGATATTTCACATGCGTTTAATATAGTCAGTAGGAACATGGGATGCCGTGAGAAAGAACATTTGCAGGTAGTGAAATCGATACTTTGGTATTTTAAGAATACTGTAAATATTGACTTGATTTTCAATAAGACCAATATTGATGGATTAGTGAACAGTATGGTAAGATTAGTGGTTGGTTTTATTGATTTTGATTTGTTGACGATATGGATAAAAATAAACATTTGACAAGATATATGTTTACGCTAATTGGGAGTGCGCTCAACTGGAAAGAACATTTACAAACTATAGTAGCTTTGTCTGCAACAGAGGTAAAGTACATGGCGGTAACAAAAGTAGTTAAGGAGGCAATATGGCTGTAAAGTTTGGTGGCAGATTTGAGCTTGAATAGGACAATTATAAAAGTATTTTATGACAATCAGAGCATCAACCACCGTACAGAGAACCAGATATACCACGAGCGTACAAAACAGATAGATGCTAGGTATCATTTTATTCGTGATATAATATCAAAGAATATTATTTATGCGAAAAAGTATCTACACATGATAATACATCAGATATAATGACCAAAGCAGATCAGTTCGAAAGTTTAGGGAGTGTCTGAACTGGATTAGTGTTCGCAACATCTAATGAATGCCTTATGGGCATTTGGTGAGTCAGAAGAATATAAATTTCTTTGGTGATAGTGAAAAAAGAAAATTCGCCTCAAGGGGAAGATTTGTTGATGATGAGTCGAATAATGTTGACAATGTATACTGTGTCTGCTGGTACAGTCTTATGTTAAACGATAGAATAAGTTATAGTTTATATAGCCTTGTGTACACGAGCTCATTAGACCCATTATCTAGTTAGTTTAATTATTATGTATAAATGAATTAGTAGGACGGCACCAAATAAGTTTTGAAATTCTGTAACCATTTCTACCATAATAAAAGTATTTTATCTAGCAGCATCCGTGTACGTACATATTTGTAAAATCATGTTAAAATGTTGTATTCTTGTATGTTTTTTTTGTTTAGTTCAGTATTTAAACCATTTATATTATATTTTCATAAGAGAATTGTGATATATATATATGACAGTAACAAATCTAAAATAAAATAAACTATTGAAACACAGCTCACCTTTTCAAGGTTGTTTTGTAGTGTGAGTGTTTGATTATAAAATCAAATAATCAGAATAGTGACTGACGGCTTATATTATTCTTCCAAATGAAAACAAAATCACACACTAAAAAATATCTGTATAATGATTAAACTTTAAATTATAGTATAAAGCTTGCATTACTTTACGTTAAAAACTTTTAGAGCCAAAATTTAGCTAATATATCCGTTGAATTAGCGAAAATATCAAACCAAACAAAAGATTGTTGTTACAAACCATTGTAATTCCATCATATTTTCGTTGTTTAATCAGAGCCGTTTCAATTCCATATCTATATAGAGTCATTCAATTCGGTCCGGTGTTCGTATTCAAGCTATCGAGGTTTTTTGAAATCTTTCAGACACATCCTTAATATTTTATCTTTATGTATGTCGATTTTTGGTGTATTTATTTGATAATATTTTATGTTTTTTTGAGTTTGGATATAAAGAGTTTAGAGATCGATATTTTCATTGTATTTTTTTGTAATTTTTGTTCGATCCAGATTTTGGAGTTTTTTTATGTATTTTAGTTTTGGTTGTTGCTTCTATAGTTTTGTTGAAGAGTAAACTTTATCCCGTACTTGATATAAAGTCCCACATTGGTTAGATTGAAAATAATATAGTCTATATAAGTGTGAACCCACTTCAATTAGCAAGAGATTTTTTGAAAGTGTTCCAAAAGTAAATTCGTGCGGGCCTTCTAACCTAAAGCGAAGAATATCTCGTTCTTACACTTTGGAAAAAGAATGGGCCTTCTAACCTAAATTTCATTCTATTAACTTCAAAGTTTTAGATGATATTTTCTTAATATCTTGAAGATATTATTCTTTATTTGTAAATTCTATAAATAAATACTTAATCCCCATGAATAAATATTCATTTATTATTATTATTATTGCTATTATTATTATCTAGTAAGTATTAATTATTATTATTTCCGATAGTCTCAAACTTCTAGCATTTGCATAAATATTTGGTCTTTCAATCTCATAGAGTCAAATTTGTTGTTCGATGCGTGGATGAAGAGGAATGAGATCATACAAGTCTTGGAATGTTGAGATACCGTTTGTTAAACGACACTCACTGGAATGAATTGCCTTTAAATGCAACTAACAAATACAAAAAAGGAGAATTTAAACCAAAGGCCTTCTAGCCATATTAGGAAGAGACGAAAACATTGTCAAAATAGAAGAAAACGTTAGACACTAATTTCAAGGTATGATTGAAGAAATAAAATATATATTAATCCTCGATAACCTAATGACACCCAGAATGAGATAATTCCCCAAACGGTAGAAATTGAAGCATTGCCACCAACAAATAATGACGCTTTGGTAACTTACCAACAAGTCCTTCCAAACACTAGAACACAATCGAGATAGTTGCAACAAAATATTAACTAACAACAAGGGTTCAAGTCATTCCATAGGCAACAAATAGGTGTTTATTAGACCTCAACGTCCCAATTGAATATTCCCAAACAAGCAGCCAGTCCTAGTCTCTCAGCCGTAGATCTCGCAGAATAACTTCAGAGCACCAACAGGCTTCCAAAATGGTGCACCTATTTATCTAAATTGGAATCAGGACTACTCACAAGCCTGTATGAGATATAATATACCAAATTTTTGGGGGCAGTACCAAGCACAACAAAACTAGTAATTTCAAAGAACTATGCTGAAAAAAAATGCAAATAGATCTGTCAAAAAATGGAAGTAACTTGGGTACCTTTAACCATACCTCTTCATGAACAACTTTTATATGGGTGAGGAAGATCTACCCGATGAAGATTCCTCATTAACCGCATATATGTACGGGGTTCTTTTGATGTTATTCAACAATCATAAGATGGATATGTACTATAGTAAAGGAGATCTAGAGTATCATATCCAACAATTCAACAGTGAGATGTTGCAGTATGAAATCGATGAAAAAATGAAATGCGTGCTTTTCACTATGATGCTCAAATAAAGCATCATGCAGTGGTTTAATAATCTTCAAAAATTATGCATCAAAAGCTACAAGATGCTCCGGAAAACTTTTAGAAACAATTTTATAGGTTCAAAAGTAATTAAAGAAGATGAGCACTACATAATTCTCTACACGCAGAGACCCGATGAATCTCTTAGAGAGTACACATAATAATTTATAGAAAATAAAACCGAATTACAAGATTACAACGATCCAATGATCATAACTTCATTTAGGCAACTAATTATAGAAGTTTCTCTCTCCAAGAACATAATAGAGAAGAAATATATGAACATCGGTGGTATACAAGCTCAAGTAAGCACTATATTAAAATGGATGGATTTTCCAAATCCAAGCATGAAGGAGACATGGTAACCCCGATAACATGTCATTCAACAACTAAAAAGGCATAGTGGCCCAGATAAGTACAAAGAATGTATCATCCAAGAACAATAATGTGATGACTTTGGCTAGGCCACAAAATAATCAAGCTCAAGGCCAAAGAATAATAATAATATCTGGATCTGGATCCAAATATGCAGGGCATATGTGTAATTGTTAGAGAAGATTCATACTTTGGAGTTTTTAAAAAATCAAAAAATTTATATGCAATTGAAATAGAAGTGCAATATAAAGGAAATAAATCCCTACATCTATAATTAAATCCATATCTGATATTGTTATTCACATATGACGATTTAAGAGGACGGATACCCCCACATGATAATACAATACTAATAACATAAAAGCTGATTGAACTAGAAATAAAGAAGATGATAATTGAAAATGGTAGCTCAACAAGTATTATGTACACATGTACTTATAAGAGGATGAGAGGAGCACCAATGTTGACCCTAACTCAAATAATCCTTATTGGCTTAACCGGACCAAACTCAGTTGTACTAGAGAGCTAACATTGGATGTCGTGCTTGGCAAACAAGAGTAAAAAAGAAGGTGCAATGCATATTCATGATGGTAGATGCACTATTCTCATAAACCATCATATTGAGGAAATATTGGATCGATTAGATGTACATCATAATATTTATGGTTCATCCATCCTTGAGATAATCAATCAAAGAAAAATTAGTTATCATTAGAAGAAATAATAACACCTTAAGGAAATAGTATGCAAGATCTATGACACTTAAGGTATAGTAACCAGAAGAATGAAGGGGTCATCTTAGAAAGAATGGATGTCCCTAGATAAGGCAGATTCTGGTGTAGTCAAGGGAAGATGTAAAAGATATCTAGATGCAAGAACCCTAAAGATTGGTTGGGATATCCTAAAAGATTTCAAGTAAAACGTTAGTAATGTTTGAAAAATAACTTGGATATGTTTACATGAAGTACGCGTGATGTAACCAGAGTCCCGACAAAAGTCTATGCCACCAGGTATGTATCAATAAAAACTTTCATCTTATCATACAAAAAGAAGACCATACTCCAAACAAAACAAATGCAATCGTTAAAGAAATATATAAATTAACTGTTGCGGAACATATACGAGAGTCCTATTAACCAATATGGATAATTAATCTTATTCTAGTAAAAAAATAAAAACAACAAGTAGAGGATATGTGTGGACTTTACAAACCTCAGTAAAACATGTCTGATGAACCTATTTCCATTGTCAAGGATTGACCAGCTGGTAGATATGATATTTAGAAATAAAATACGTGAGGAACACCAAGAACACACAACCTTCATCAAATAGAATTGTGTGATGAAGGCCAAGAACACACAACATTTATTACTGAAAAATGTTATATTGCTATAAAGTAATACATTTTGAACTGAATAACTTCAAAGAATCCTATCAAAGGCTAGTGAACAAGATATTCATAACTTAGTTGGTATCAATCCATCATGAGGAAGACTATCTAACAGATTTAACTGAGACCTTTGCATACCGAGGAAGAGTTAATCTCAAGTTGAATCGAAAGAAATGAACCTTCAATGTAAGTTCCAAAAAATTATTAAATTACATGATGTGATAGATAATAATCAAATAAAATCTAGAAAAATTTAGCAACGATGAAGCCACCAAAGAATGTCAAATAAGTTCAAATCCTAACTTGAGGACTAGCTACACTCAAAAAGTTTTTATCAAGATCCTCAAACAAGTGCCAAACTTTATTTCAAGTGCTAAGAGAAGCATGAAAGTTTGAATGGACTCGAGCATGTGATGAAGTATTCAATAACATAACATGGTTCTTGGTTTCTCTAGAAATGTTAACAAAACCTTGGCTATAAGAATATTTATATTTGTATATTAGAGTCTCAAACTACGCAATCAGTCTAATGTTGATCAGAGATGAAAGATGAGGGTTTAAAGTTCTATACTATGTAATTAAATCTCTACTACCATCTAAAACTAGATATTAACAATTAGAGAAACTCGTTTTATCATTAATAGTTGTAGCTAGGAAAATGAGACCATATTTCAAAGCACATAAAATAATAGTAAGAAATTTGTTTCCCTTAAATGTGCTATAAAATCCAAATGTATATAGAATATTGAGCAAATGGTTGGTATAATTATGGATTATGATATCCACTTTAAGCCTAGAGAAACTATCAAAGCCCAGTTGGTAAATTTTTATGGAGTTCCAGTCTCAGAGATTGATACTTTTAAATAAGAAGTCTAAATATACTTAGAGGGTTATGAATGATAGAATAGTCAATAGGAGAAGGAGTCCAACTTATATCTTTAACATGAGATATTCAAAATTATTCTATTAAGTTTGAATTTTCAACATCTAATAATAAAATCGAGTAAGAAACTATAGTTGTATAAATTCATATAGCAAAGATCTATGCAGCTAGAAGAGTACATCTTCTTATAGAATCTCTGTTAGTTGACAATCAGACATAGGGATAAGGTGTAGTAAAAAATAAGAACAGTATTCGGTACCTGAAAGAGCTTTTGTGACTAGTTGCTCAGTTTAAACATGTAGAATTCAAATAAGTCATGAAAGTGAGAATTTAATTGTTGATGAACTTGCATCTTGAGCCTGTACATATTCGACCCCGTGAGTAATCCTCTAAGAAAATCCATCTATTATATTTCCCAACCGCTTTCTATCGGTTTTAATGTCAATGAGAGGAACGGTAATTAAAGGAGAAAAATAAGAACAATATTGGATAACTGCACTAAAAATAAAAAATTTATTAAAGACATATTAAAGATAAAATAAATAAAAAACAAAAATAAATATAAAGTCGACGAGTTTTATCTAGGATTCATATAAAATGTATAAGAGAGTGATATAGAGCCACTACTGTAATACTTAGGCAGATATGCAGCAACCTTTGTTGTGGAAGAACTACATGATAAAAAATGAAGTGCTCACTGGGGTTACAATTCACTCTACCAAAAAATATTTCTCTAAGGGCTATTATTGACCAACAATTATGGAGGAAACAAAGGAAAATGTCAAGCAGTGTAATTAAAAAAATCCAACTTCAGGTAAGTCCCAATAATATTATTGGAAAAAATAACATAATCAATCCATTTGATAGATGAGGTTTGAATATTGTGGGATCCTTACCGAAATCTACAAGTTGAAGAAAATTCCGATTAGTTTCTATAGCATACTTATCAAATTAGATGGAAGAACAACTCATATTGAACCCAATGGCAAATAAGGTAATCGTTTTCTTAAAAATAAAGATATGTAACATGTTTGAAATTTAAATGTCCATTACTACGGATAACGGAACCCAATTCTAGAATGATAAAGCTCCAAGGTCATGCCCTAAAAAGAATAAAATAAAAATTTTCCACCTTCCTCCAAATCAAACTTTTTGTTAATTGATTTAAGAAGTAAAACAACTATCAAATCTGCAAAATCATATACAACAACACCAGTCGTCTTAGATACTCCGACAAAAATTTTATAATCAACATGAAACACAATTTCTATAGATGTAGACCTTAAAATCATAAAAATAACTTTGTTATTATTCATTTGTAATTCAAAACGAAAAACTTTCCTACGGGCCGCTTTAACTCCCTCTTAGTTTCAAAAATTATCTTCTCTTTCATAGCTCTAAAATCAGACTTAGGGTAAACGTCTACCAGAGCTTCTTTACCTTTCCCACCATAATTAGGACTTATTTCGGCTTACAATATATATATATATATATATATATATATATATATATATAACCTAATTTGTAAGACAAAAATAAAGTATTCTTATAGCTAACAAGTACGGACTGACCACACATTTAAACAACGCTACAAATTTAGTAGCAACACACTTTAGAAGAGAAGTTATAGGAGTTGAAGTATTTAAAATACATGTCTCACTAACAAGCTTTAAGATAGAAGAAGATTGGGAACTTAAGAAGAAAAAAAAACATAAGTAATTTGATTTTCAACTACAAGAGCCAGAGATATGCCACTTCCATTTTCAAATTTTAAATTATCTTCAGTGGTAGCGTTAACACTGAGAAATGTTACCTCTAGCTGCCAAAAAATTTTGTCGCTTAAAAAATGTCATATTACCATTTTTCATCATTGGCTTCCCCTATAGCAATACTGAGACAAGTTTATATATAATTGTTTAAGCTAAGAACACCCGAGAATGTTTCTCCGTAGTATTTTTCTTCATAGGTTGTGTCTCCATATTATTCATCTCATGAGAATATTCATTCTTAAGGAAATAAAAAAACTGAAAAATTACCACGAACAACAATACTCGACCACAACCTACTATTTACAAACTCTTTCGGGTGAGAAAAATGGGAAGATTCTTCCAACACATGTATTTCCAATGAGTACGATCTTCTATATTTATTTTGAAAGCCATCTTTATAAAGAGATGAGGATAACCAACAAATATGACTTCAAGTACAATCAAATTACAAACAAGAAAAAGATCAAATAAGGAAAGATTTTAAAGACGATAACAATTTACCATTTGAGACACAATTTCGGCTAATGAGAGGAATTATTTTTCCATAATTGGTCTCCAAATTTCCGGATACGAACATATCACTTCATATTTTGTTATAGGTTGGAAGATTATGAAGCATTTTAGTGTATGTATCCATTACAAATTAAAAGAAAGGATCTTCCTTCTGGTCATAACCTTTGATACTAGTAATTTACTGATTCACATAGAAACATTGATAGATCCTCATACCGTCAAGAACAAAGAGCACAAGAAACATTTTTAAATGGGGCAACAACCTTAAAATATTTTTCATTCAATATAACCTTCTTTGTTTGGCTTGTTTGACGAATAGGGAAAACAACTTTAGCAACTTCTTCATTCTCATATGGACCAGAAAACACATCCTCAAAATGAACCACTACCACGATTGTTCTAACTAGTTGCGCAGTTACTACCTTCATTTTTATTTCTCATTCATAAGGATACTATTAAATTTTGTTGTAACAAGAAAAAAAAAACATACCAGAATTAATAAAATCAATGAGATGATACAAAGAAGACAAACATAATGTCGAATGAAAAAATAAAAGCGGTTAATAAAGAAAATACAAATGAGATGAGTATTTATATCCAAAAAGTAAAAAAAACAAGCCTTTGATTTCTTTAGATTTATGTGGTTTGAATTCATTTGCAGGATGAGCGAGTTTGATGAAAATAAATTTGGAGGGCCAAAATCAAAGAATATGAAGAGAGTGCACACGCCTTCTTATAGCAAGAGAATTCCATCCACGTGTAAAGCTTCTTCCGATAACTTGTCTACTTACAAATAAAAAAACAATATGCCATTTCATTTTACAAAAAAAAATCATAAAAAAAAGATATAAAAAACAAAAGATAATCACATATAAAAACCATTTCTCCTTAACTATGATGTATTCATACATCTAAAAGTCAACATCTTTAGTTGTAAATAAATCTCGTTCAAAACATCAATTACAATAGTCATTCCCTCATCTTTCACCAAGGGCTATGAGGGGGTTCTAGAATACCTTCAGGTGAAGTTCAAAAGAATGCAAAATAACAACACTCTCAACTACCAAAAGCTGTCAAAGTAATATCAAAACTTCGTCTTCTTTTTATAAGTTTTTACCTCATCATTCACCAATGAATAGAGGGTTACTAAACTATATTTAATAAAGAGTCAGAGCATTCTCAATCAAATAAAAATAAATAACTAGTAAAAATAAATAGGCATTACTTTAACAACCTACTAATTTAGTTATACTATTTCCATTCGAGAAAATATAGGTTTTTTCTCATCAAGAAGGGATTCAGATGGCGAAGGATTTAATTAGACATGAATAGTTAAGTACGAACCAAATCAGAGACATCTCTAATACCAATTTGGTTGTGGTAAGTTAGAATAAGCAATCCTTAAGTCTAGCCAAGATGGATGTCATAATCATTTCAGCATGTCAAACATAATAGCCTTTTAGATGTGTGAATAGAGATTTGACAAATAATAAACTCAAGGGGTATAAGATTTAGTCAATATTAAGTGATGCTTTTGATAATAAAAAAAACATCCATTCCTCGTTACTCACGTAAGGACTACAAGACTACTGATAAGGGTATAAATAGTATAGTCCGTTAACATTGGTCCATCAACCATTTCAGTATTAAAAAGTCCATAACATTTAGTAAAACATATCAAATTTAAGATATCTGGTTCGAATAAAATTTGTTAGAAAAATATAGTATCAAATTTAAAATCTTCCTATTATATTGAAGATGTGATTATTTACTTGTAAACTCTATAATTAAAGACCTAGTAATCATTAATAAAATATATTATTATTATTATTATTATTATTATTGTTCTCTAACGTTTATTGTTTTCTTACTCTCAAAATTCTCACAAGTACCATAGTCTCAGGTAAATCTAACTACTCAAATTTATCTAATCAAATATAATTTAATGATATTACAAAAATAATTTTACTAATAAATACCCAAAACAGATGATATTAATCTAGAATCTAGTCATATATTCTAATTATTCTGGTATACCAAAATACGATGGTATTCACCTATGTCTAAATTAAGTTGTTCAATATAAAAATATCCATAAATTATTAACTTCAATATAAAATCCATCTGCACCATAGTTTGTTTTTCTTCTCTAAACCGCATCATTATTCATTAGTTCTTTCACTCAATACCAAAACATAATATTCTTCTAGTTTTTGTTTTTGTTTTGTTTTACTATTTATCTCTTATCCGAGATAGTATTCTTAACAATCTACGATACTATCATCGTGGTGGTTCTCTTCTTATCTTTCTATGTTTTCTCCGTCATTTAAACTACTTCCACTAATAAATCATGGCTCTATTCTCCAATTATAACTATTAATCTATTTTCTCTCTTACTATTTGGTATTCTCCTACAGATGGTGTCCATCTATCAGACCCGTCTATGTATCATATTTTTGTAGGTAGCTTGGTTTATCTTATAATTACCCAAGTGGATATAGCTCATGTTGTTCATATGGTTAGTCAGTTTGTTACCGCTCCTAATTCTATCCACTATGGACCTTTTCTTCTTATATTGAGATATTTTCATGGCATTGAGTTTCAAATAATTTTGTTTCCTTCGAATTCTTCCCTCGAGCTACGTGCCTACAATGACGCTAACTAAGATAACAATCCTTATAATCGTAAAACATATTATGAATTTATTTGGAGAGTAATTAATCTTATGGTAAATAAAAAAGTATGATTTTGTTTCGAGACCTTCTACCGATGCTGGGTACCATGATATGGCTTTGACCACATGTGAGATTGTTTGGTTATGGTGGATTCTTATAGATATGAAGGTTAATATTACTCAGCCCACTCAATCAGACCTTGATAACAAAAGCGAAATGCAGATTGCAAATAATTTTTTTTCCATGAGAGGACGAAGCACATTGAAATTTACCATCACTTCATTCATCATCATCTTCAACTCATGACCATCTCACTTCCATATGCTCCATCATCTTTACAGTTTTTAATAGATTCATGAAGACTCGATCGACATCTCAGTTGTGTTTTCTATATGACAACCTCTCAATTCTTATTAATGATGCATTGTGAGTTTGAGAGAGGATGTTAGCATTATAACCCATTAGGCTATTAGACTGACTATTCTATTTGGCTATTACTCTATATAATGAATTAATTTTTTTTACGATACACAATCTTAATTAATACACCCATAACCTTATTTGGTATTCATTTTTATGGATTTTTGTATACATATCAACTTCATTTATCAACGACTTGTATTAATGTATGGTTGGGTTAACCCTAGTAAAAAGTTGACTGAACTTAAATTTTGAGTTTGAAAAATGGTTGAGCTTGTACTCAAGTTTCTTACTTAAATGTTGGTTTCCAATTTTAAAATGTAGCACAAATCTAATAAATTAGCATAATAATGTTGTTATGTTTACATATTTTTAAAAATTCACGTCAATATTTTGTAAGTTTAATTTAATTAAAATTTTACAAATTTGATGTTTTAAAATTTTAAAAATATTACCCTTTGAAAGTTGAGTTAGTTAAACATCTAGCAAATTTCACAATTTAACTTAAAAGTAATGAGAAGTAAAATTAATAAGGGGCGATCATTACTCTTTAGCCTTCGATTTATTTTTAGTTTTTTGGTACGAATATGATGAAATTTTTTAAGTAATTGTAGTTGAAAGAACTGAGACTAAGTACTGTTAGGGAAACCATCAATATACGAACAAGATCTGACCCAGCCGTAACAAGAATCGTTAGGTTGAATCTTAGCCACTCAGCCGAAGCTGTGATCGATAGTTGGTGAACACCTACTAGAGAGGTTGTATGAGGTAATACCAACTTTGGATATTACCTTATTCTGAGAATAAATTTAACAATAAATAACATAAAAATTAATAAATCAATCGCACAACAAGAGATTTAACGTGATTCAGATCGTGAAAAAATCCTATATTCATAGGTAATAGACACCATTTATATATAGAAGGTTACAAGAAGACTATTAAACACTAAATACTCAATCATTCAATTTGTTAAAAAACTCTCTTATGGGTTTACAAAGAATTCGTGAATCTCATAATGCCTAACCAAGTGTTTATCTTCTACCTCACTATACTCTCTAAAACAGACTCGTGGATTTTCTCTGCACCGTCATTCGTTTTCTGTCTCGTCTCGCCACACATTGCAAAGCAATATTTTCTTTTATTTATAGACCGTGATAAATGTTAATTCATTAATTTAATAATCTAATTAATATAGAATACTCAATTAATAAGAAATCTAATTAATATAGAAGATCTAATTAATATAGTATATTTATTTAATATAAGATTCCTAATCAATACCGAATATAAAAATCTAATTAATATATTTTTAAATTAATATACAAATCTAAATAATATAGCACACATATTTAAAAATATATATTATGCTTCGAGTTGTTTTTAGTCTACACTTAACAAGTACAATATCCATCTCTTGAAGAACTTAAAAAAATGGGAATGTTTATTTTTTAGTTTTTAAATCTTAGAAAATACTTTATTAAACAAGAATATGATTTTTTAGAGATATATAATTTTTTACTGGTTTAATATGATTTGTATTATATATATCATGTATTATATTTTATTATGTTTTGTGAATTCAATTTATACAAGTTTTTATGGCCGAGAATGAAAAATATACCGAATTTTATATCTTATAGAATTTCTAGATTTTAAATCCAAAAATATATTGTTCTTGATTGCTTTAACATCATTAAATGTCTGTTTTGTAAAAATATTTGAAACTTTATAGAATTGTAAATTATGTCTATTTTAAATAGAGACACAGTTTAAAGAAAAGTTAAATCCAAACGTGTCTACATATATTTTACTAAACTCTTTATGTTTTAGTTTTTTATTGCTAATTACATTATCTCTTTAAATTTTATGTCGAGGAAATGAGCAAGCCAAATGTAGGACTATGTCGAAAATATCATTTTATCATGGTTTTGTAAGTTATCATCTAAGTCAAGTTTCACAAGTCAAAGTTAGACATGTTTTGCAAATCAAGTTTTACACGGTTTTGTCATAAAACATTAATAGTTATGTATATTGACAATTAAACAATGTACCACTCGAACCCACTGCTTCCAAACTAAAAAACAATACTCAAGACAAGTATATAACGACAACATAAGATATAGTAAGTCTTACCAGGTTTCACGCATTTAATTTTGCATATTTTGGAAATTAAGGTTCACAACTCTCGTAAGAACATGTTTCACAATTCTACTAACAACATGATTTGTAATTTTAGTAACGCATGTTTCACAATTATAGTAACTACATATTTTGTCATTTTAATATGGTGTGTTTCACAACCCTAGTAACAACATTATGACAAGTCTCAATTTATTGTGTGTTTTACAATTCTAGTAACAACATATTTTACAAGTCTTGACTTACTACATGTTTTGCAATTCTAGTAATCACAAGTTTTGCAATTATAGTAACAATATGTTTTATAAGTCTTGGTTAACTTCATATTTTATAAGTCTTAGTTAAATTCAAGTTTCGCAATCCTAGTAACAACACGTTTGCAAGTCTTATTAACAACGTAGGTTTTGGAACTCTAGTAACAACATGTTTTACAAACGCTTTATGGATTATAGCTCGCAAGTTTGATAACATATTTTTTTTAATAATATTATTATCAAAACCAACATGGACAATTAGAACTCCAAGATACATTCTTGAACAACAAATAGAAGTGTTGTTTGTATCATAGTAGAATGCGAGTACTCATGTGATTTTATATAACCGGTGCATCTTTAGTTTCGCACAAAAACTATAAGGGTACATGTAAAAGAGCATGTAAAATTTTAAATGACACAACAAATTTTAAATGACACACGAACATACACGGGTAGAGTTTGATGTTTATATTGTATAAACTCACAATGATTTATTTTTTTATAAATATTTTTTTCCAGTTTATCATTCCAACAAATTCTACATTTCATAATAAAATAAAATAAAATCGTATGTATTTTGAAACTCGCGAATAACCAAACTATTCGTTCTGGTTTGATTCTTGATGTCTAATACAAGATTTACATGTTCGTCAAGACAATTTATTCATCATATATCCGGATAAAATCATTTGTTGAATATGCAAAAGACTCAAACAATCATATTAGCTACTAAACCCGCAAACATGTCAAAATGAACTCAATTTATAAATTTAATTATTATTTTATATATATATATATATATATATATATATATATAATAAAATCACATATTTAATTAGTTAAACATTTTATAATTTTATTGTTCTATATATATAAATCCATTGAATGCATCAATTTATTTGACTTAAAACATTGTAATTTATTTTTTTTAAAAATGATAATTAATAATTATAAATAGTGCTACAGCCCCACTATATATTATATTTTGTAAATTAATATTCATAACTTAATTATATATAGTCGTGATGTGTAGATTATTTTTGGAAAAAGCGCTCCCGCGCTCCAAGATTTGAATATCAATAGATCTTTCCTTTCTTCTCCGGCCTTCTTCTCCGGCCATCTTCTCCGTTGCCCCGATCTTACTCATCTCCCTTTCTTCGATAGATTCTCTTCTATCATCGCCGGCCGTCGTTTCTGATCCTCTGTTTCTCTTCGTCGTTCTCTGTTTTCTCTGTTTTCATCTCGAAGGTTTCTGTCTCTGGTGCCTGGTTTAAGCACTTTTGAATCTGGCCTTATGATTTATCATCGAAGGTCTGTTTCTGGCCATTAATCTGTGGATTATGGAGCACTTCCCGTCTGTACGTGAAGCTTATGGGTCTTCTTCTATTAAAGGCTGCCAAGAACCTGACGGAGAACCAAACAAAACAGAGGAATTTCGTATGCTAACGTTGTGACTGCTTGTCACAAGAATGATGATTTGGTGCAAGAAAATGTTTCTTATAAGGATGACCATGTATCTTTACAGTATAACGATAAATCTTTGCAATACTTAAAGTCTAAATCAAAGCATACAATTGTATGTAAATGCTCTGCAGGTCTGCCGAAAAGAGCAGTGTTACTGGATTTCTTAACAAGTTCCATTTTGTTCATGAGTTTAACTACTATATTAAAGATTCCAGGCACATCCTAATAGAGTTTGAATCTTTTGAGGATTACAACAAATTCTGGAAGAAAAGTGTTTGGACCCTTGGCACCACGCGGTTCAGATTGTTGAAATGGTCTGAAGGTTTCAATGTTAGGTTTGAAAGTTCGATAACACCAATTTGGATAAGGATTGAAGGCCTTCCTGAGCACATGTATAACAAGGAAATCATAACTGATATTGCATCTTCTCTAGGGTCTCTTATGGAGGTCAAGGTTCCTTCGAAGAACAGGGCTCATTATAACCACTGTTTGGCCAGAATCGAATTGGACATTGCTGGTAAAATATACAATGACGTTTGGGTTGGTTTTGGTAGTAATAATGGTTGCTGGGTGAGAATCGTTTATCTTAACATGCTTAAATACTGTAATTCGTGTTTCCACATTGGACATGATGTTGATCAATGTAAAAGATTGAACGATGCTGATGCTGGCAAGAAAACTCAAAAAGATCAAACAGATATCAAGAAAGATGATCTTCTAAAGGATCGTGCTACTGATGCTGTTAATAAGACTCAAAGTGCTACTAAGAATGGTGGTCTTTCAAAGGAATGTGCTGATGCTGATTGCCACAAAAATGATGATAAAATTGTGTCTTTACAAGAAGTCAATGGTGCTGTTCAATCTCTAGAGTTCGGTTTCAGCATTGCTACCCATAAAGGCTCACAGTATGGGAGTCTACCAACTACTCCTCTGCGTGGTTTTGATAATAAAGAGGATGCTCGTTTTTATCCGGGTGTGCAAAACTATGAAGATAGAAATATTGAAGATATTGCTATAGGTGTGAAAGACAGTATTGCTGTTAGGAATCTTCAAAGTGATGAAGACAATAATGTGGAAATGATTCATCAAGATGTTAGGCAGGGTTCTGTTAGTAAGAATGATGAAATTATTGGAGCGCTTCAAAGTCCTGAGGATGCTAATAACAACATGGACTATGAGAACTTAGCCTCTGATTCTTCACCTAAAGCTGGTAAGGTTAGTCCTTTGGTCTCTGTTAAAATCCAACCTAAGGCTGCTAGGGAAACAGGGATCATACCTGGAAAAAGGTTGACAAGAAGCCAGCTAAGGAAGGATACATCGGAGGATGAAGAGGAATTCAGCTCGACAATTAATAAGCAAGTTAGGCAAGCAAGAAAGAAAGGGCTGGTCAAAAATTCTCGACAACTTTCGGTTCCAAGTAACTCTAAACGATCTCTTACTTATGATTAATATCATTAATTGGAACATTCATGGTGTTAGGGATAAATCTTCTTTTCGAAGACTTAAGTTTCTTTCTAATAAAAATAAGGCTTGTATTGTGGCTATCTAAGAGCCGTTAATTGGTTGTGATAATCTTAGAGCTTATGCTGTTAAGCTTGGTTTCAGTCAATTTGCTAGCAATTGCACTAATAAAATATGGATTTTTTAGAATGATAGTATTATGGTTAACATCTTGGTTGATCATGCTCAGTGTTTACACTTTGAGGCCAACCATGCCCTTCTTAATACTAGCTCATTATTCACGATTGTTTATGCCAAATTCCAGCGTCTTAACATGATTAGTCTTTGGGATATTTTAAACAGCATTGCTGACTCTGATAAAGCTTGGTAAGTTTGTGGAGATTTCAATGCTATCAGATCCATTGATGATCAGGTGGGATGTACTACTTTCTGTCAAAATAGCACTGATTATTTCAACAGAATGATTCGGGACTGTGGGCTGCAGGAGGTTGGGTTTGTTGGCTCTCGTTTTACGTGGTCTAACAAGGCTAAATGGCGTCGTCTGGATTGGGTCTTTATTAATGATGCTTGGCTTTCCTTATTCAATAATACTTCTGTTTTGCATAAGGCTCATACTGGGTCTGATCATGTAGCTATGCTTATTAGTGCTTCTAACCTATCTCATTCTTATAATAAGAGTTTCAGGTTTCAGAACATGTGGCTTTTGGATGAAGAATTTATGACTGTTGTTTCTAATAACTGGGCTATGGCTATGGATGGTGATCCTTTGTCCACCTTTTGGCATAAGTTAAGGCATTTGAAAGAGTGTCTTTGTGTTTGGAACAAAGAGCACTTTGGTAATATATTTTGTAAGATTATAGCTCTTGAAGATGAGGTTCTTAGGGCTGAAATCACTCATCAACAAGTTAATGACAATGTTTCTAAGATAAATCTCAATAAATATAATGCATTACTTTTAAATGCTTACAAAGTTGAAGAGGAGTTTTGGTTACAGAAATGTAATGTTGATTGGATAAAAGATGGAGATAACAACTCCAAATTTTTCCATAGTTATGTTACAAATAAAAGGAAAAAAAATGCTATAAATGGTGTGAAGGTTAACAATTCCTGGATTCTGGATAAAGATGCTATAGGTGCCTCTGCTGTAGATTTCTTCACCAATGCTCTGGCCACCAGTCCCTACAAAGTCAATCAAGCAGAGTTAGATAGCTTAAATCATGGTATGCTTGATACTATTACTAATGTAATCACGGAGGATGAGAATAAAAGCCTTTTAAAGCTCCCTAATGAAGATGAAGTTTACAAAACAATCAACAGTCTTAAGGCTTCTAGCGTGGCAGGTTTGGATGGTTTTAATCAAACTTTTTATAAGCATTGTTGGATGGTTATTAAGCGTGATCTGGTTGCTGCTTTGCATCATTTTATTAGAGGATTTAAAATTCCTAAAGGGGTTCTGGCTACTGGTATATGCCTAATTCCCAAGTCTATTAATCCTAGGTTGGTCTGATTATATACCTATTAGCCTCTGTACTTTGCTTAACAGAATCATGGCAAGGCTTATTAATGATAGACTTGTTATTCTGTTGCCTAAAATTATATCTAAAACTCAGGGGGGGGGGGGGTTGTTCCAGGCAATTCCATTCATTCTAATATTCTAACTGCTAAGGAGCTTCTTTTTTATCTCAACAGAAAGCTTAAGCATAATAATATAATTGTTCAACTAGACATGTGTAAAGCATTTGATAAACTTAGTCATTCTTTTATTCTGAAAGTTCTTAAAAAGTTTGGTTTTTCTAATAGATTTACTAATCTTATTGACAGTATGATTACTAACATTAGTGTTTCCATTCTTATTAATGGTACTTCTTATGGGTATTTTAAGACTATGAAAGGGCTTAGGCAGGGGGATCCTCTCTCTCCTAGCCTTTTTATCATTACTGAGGAAGTTTTTCTAAGATGTATCTCTCTTATTTTTCTCAATAACAAGGGCATGAGGTATAAAAGTCGTAGTAAGTTAAGTATTAGCAACTTAGCATTTGCTGATGATATTCTATTATTTACTAACTGCAAGGAGGCTACTCTAGTTTCTCTTAGTAATTTTTTACAGGATTACCAAGCCATCTCTGGTCAAGTCATTAACAAGCACAAGACTAAGGTTATAATCGCTAATGGCACTTGTGTGGCTAGAATCAGGACTATAGCTAATATGACTGGCTTTAATAATACATCTCTCCCTACTGTCTATCTTGGTATTACTATTGGTACTAACAATATCTCTTCTATATATATTAACTTGCTTAAGAAAATTAATGATCGAATTTCTACTTGGGAATCTAAACATCTATCGTTTGCTGGTCGATTAACTCTTATTAACTCTGTTCTAATGAATATTGTCATCTATTGGATGCATTCTAATATAATTCCTAGCAATGTCATTTCCAAGATTGAAAAGGCTTTTGACAGTTTCCTTTGGGGCTCTACTAGTACTGATAACAGGATTCATTGGTGTGCTTGGAAGAATGTCTGTAAATGTTTTAATGAGGGTGGCTTAAACATCAGGAACTTGTCTGATGTTCAAACTTCTATCTCTTGCAAGCTTTGGTTGCAGTTCAGAGATAACAAAATGCTATGGGCCAATTTGCTTCATGATATTCATTGTGGTAAGAATCATCCATTGCAACCAACAGGATTCATTGGTGTGCTTGGAAGAATGTCTGTAAATGTTTTAATGAGGGTGGCTTAAACATCAGGAACTTGTCTGATGTTCAAACTTCTATCTCTTGCAAGCTTTGGTTGCAGTTCAGAGATAACAAAATGCTATGGGCCAATTTGCTTCATGATATTCATTGTGGTAAGAATCATCCATTGCAACTTAATATTAATTCTAAAGGTTCTATGGTCTGGAACAGATTAATGAGGATTAGGCCAGTTGCTGAGCAATACATTTGCTGGTCTCTTGGGGAGGGGAATGTCAGCTTTTGGCTGGACAGATGGTCTAATTCTGAGCCCCTTTTGGTTCTGGATAATTCTACTGACAACTCTTGGTTTCACAATGAAAAGGTCAATCTATACTGGACTGGTAATCACTGGAATCTGGCAAATATTAATAATCTTATCAGTCATGAGGATATAGATCGTATTAGCAACTGTAGTTTTGATCCCAACTGTCATGATAGAATTATTTGGAGTCTGTCTACTAATGGCTACTTCAATCTTAAAAGTACCTGGGATAACATTAGGACTCACTATAGTAAATCTAAAGTGTAATCTAAGATATGGAATGACCTAACTCCTAAAAAACATGCATTTATTCATTGGAAAATCATCAAAAACTATATTTCTACAGATTCTGTTCTTAGAAGTAGACATATGATTGTAACCTCTAAGTGTCAGTTTTGTCCTAACTTTGAAACTACTGAGCATCTGTTTATTGCCTGTAATACTATATGGGGTGTATGGCTTCATTTTGCTCACATCTTTAACATCATTATCTTTATATATATGACTCCTATTCATATGACCAAAACCTGGTATAGATTTACTAATAAATCAAATCATATTAGAAATGTTATCCCTTCTATTATTTTCAGTCTTACCTGGAGATATAGAAACTTTTCTAAGTTCAACAATGCTACTATTTCTACTGCTTTTATAATTAAGAAGGTCTACAACTCTATATTCTATATGAACTCTACTGGTATTTTCAAGCCTATTCACTGGGCTAATGATACATCTATTGCTGATAGTTTTGGTCTGTTTAACCTTGCATACAGGCATGCTAATAGACCCTTAATATCTAAATGGATGGCTCCTAATCCTGGTAGACTTAAACTCAATACGGATGCATTTGTGGCTTACAATGGGGAAGCTTCAGATGGTGTTATTCTTAGGGATCATGAAGGCACACTCATTCAGGCTTTTGGTAACCTATATGGTAAACTCTATCCTCTATTGCCTGAGGCTAGGGCTCTTCTAGATGGTTTGCTTCTTTGCAAATCTAAAAACTTAAGCGACATTGACATTGAATCTGATTCCTCTCTGCTAGTTGACTACATTAAATCTGGTAATGTTAAAACTACTCCCTAGTCTCTTTCTCCCCTATTTAAATGTTGTAGAACCCTAATGTCTTCTAACATGATTATTAACCACGTTTATAGAGGCTCTAATCAAGCAGCTGATTGGCTGGCTCGTTGGACTGTTAAATGTAAAATGAAACAAGAGTATGAATTTATTTCATCTCCTGTTGAATTAAAATATATTCTAATCTTAGAAAGTTTAGGAATACCTTACGTAAATTCTGGATAGCTGCTCCTTTATCTCTTGTTTCAGGCTTCTTGATGCTGTGATGGCTCTGTGGTTGCTTGAATCTACTATCCAATGCAGAAGTCTGCTCAATGCTGTGATGGATCTCCTGTTGCTGCTCTCCAATACACCGATCTCGCATCTTTTGCATGAGTCTGGATCTGGTGGATGATTTCTGACCTCAGGAGCACCCTCTCCGTTCCAGCCTCTCTGGTGAAAGGCGTACTAGGAGAGAGCTTCACTATGGTGTTGAAACTTTCCAGTTCCTGATCCTGACAGAGTCGTATACCTGATGATGTTCTGATTCGGGTTGCTGATTTCGGTCTCTTGTTTCTGATGGAGTGTTGTTGTTATCTATGGATTTATCAATGGTGTTTTGGTGGTTGCTCGTCTTTTATTCCCTCAGGTGCACCGTAACCCGTTCCGGCCTCTCAGGCGAGAGGTGTACTGGGGGAGAGCATCACCAAGGTTGAAAAGTTGAGCATTGATTTAGGGTTTTGAGATGAAGTCTGGAGAGGGTGTTTTGGAATGATTGGATTGCTTGTTACGATGGGTAGGAAGGGTTGAATCTGATGAGCTAGGGTTTCGAGAAGATGCTCTGATTTAGGGTTACGATTGGAGGCAGATGGTTCTGATTTTGTGAGAAGTAGTTGGAAAGGTTAAGATCTAGGGTTCTCTTAATTTGGGGCTTTTCTGATGGGCCTTCTCTCTGGCCCTTCAGTTTTTATAGTCTCTCTATCTGTTTTCAACTTTGTAATTTTACATTTGGTTATTAATAAAGATCGGCTTTGATTAATAATAATAATAATTATTATATATAGTATTGTGCACATGTAAACCATTTAAAAACTGACACGTTAGCACCAACTCCGAAGTTTTGTATCATTTTTTGTCACCAAATCCAAAATTTTGTATCACTTTTGGTCCCAAATCCAAAATTTTGTGTCACTTTTGGTCCCCAAAATGTGCAGGGGGACTAATTGTGCAAATTTTTAAAACGAAAAAGATGAATTTTATACAGAAGTGAACGAAATGAACTATGTTGATACAAGTGGTAAACATGTGGGATTAATAGTGCTTTTTACCCCTATAATTTTTTATCACATCATTTTATATCAAAATCTTTAATTTAACTCCATCATATTTTACAATAATCACTGGATGACATATTTTCCAAATATTTAGTCAATTAATTTATCAAACGTTTTTTCGCACGCTTAATTACTTAATCTTAGCTCTAATCATGCTCTAAAATTTAATTCTAGCTCAAATCATGCTCCGAACCCTACCATTTACATCACTTCTATTATATAGCCAAACCTGACAGGTTTCTCCCTGGCGGACTCGGGTAAAATCCAAAAACTCAAATGACCCCACTTTCCACAAAAATACAAAT
The DNA here is from genome assembly GCA_036936605.1 of Limnanthes douglasii subsp. nivea. Lineage (NCBI taxonomy): Eukaryota > Viridiplantae > Streptophyta > Magnoliopsida > Brassicales > Limnanthaceae > Limnanthes > Limnanthes douglasii. Next base: position 290,196,631 of record JAUPFV010000005.1, read on the forward strand.
CCGGGCCCAATCTCTAAATATATTTTAATTCTTTATTCTTCCATTAACCAAATTCAAAATAAAATAATAAAAAACTTCTTAAATTATTAAATTAAAATAAAATAAACATAACATAACTTCGCTTTCAAGCCCAAATATCTCTCTACTTTCCTTTTTTTTTTTGAATCTCTATCGTTAATTTCTTCACCATAAACACTCTCTCCATCTCTCTCTCTCTCTCTCGCTGTGCGATGCTCTAGAGATACCCACGGAAACCGAACATGGGTTCTTGCGTATCGGTTCAAAAAAAAGCCTCGGCCGTCAAAGTTGGCGTTTTGTCGTTCCGGTCTAGTAATAGTGAAAAGGTAGTGATACCTTCGTCGGAAGTTAAGACCGACATCAAGTCATCGGTTGCTGCTGATGATGATGATGATGACCGTCTGATCAAGGCTCAGCCGTTTGTTCCTTCCATCAACCGAGATTTCGGTAAAGTTATTCCGAAACCGTCAATCTAATTCAACGGGTGTTCTGTTCTAGTTTTACGGTTTTGTTTTTTTATTAAAGGTTTCAACTTTAAGTAAAGTTACTTGTTTTTAGCTGACTTAGGGTATGTGGGGGAGTCTGTCAGAGTTCTTTATTTTTTATTTTTATCAGAAGATTCTGATTACTGAGTCTGAGACCTCCATGATTATTGGGTTTTGTTTTTTTTTTTTTAAATTCTATTTTTGTGATTTTTTATTCTTTGAAAGTATTGATTTTTATTGTTGGGTTCTTATCATTTTGGAATAATTCTCTTTTGTTTTTGTGTTTTTGGTTTTGTGATTGTGATTGTGAGCTGTTGTAGATGCCAGCGAATGATGTTTGGTTTCTTGGTTGTGTTTCTTGGTTGTGTGTAGTTGTGTCCTAAAGCCTTGTTTGGTCGAGCTTAGAAAATTGGATTAGATGTTTCTAATTCTTGTCTTCTCTTTGGCATCTGTATCTATGGCTAAAATTGTAGTTGATCATTACATATTTAATGACTAATGGTGTTAATATGACAAATAGTAACAGCTACTTGGTTGCAAATAGGCAATTGTTTATGATTGAGATTCAAGACTTGGTAGCTACTATGACATACATTAATAATTCATGTTGTTGAGTCAATTATTTGGGGACCATTCTTTAGATGAAAGCTGTTTGTCTAAAGATTATTGTCGTGCGGTTCATAATTCTTTCGACGGTGGTGGTTGAGCTTTAATTTCCTAAGGCTCCGGACTGAATGTTTTTATAAAATGGTTTTGTGTTTTTGTGTTTTATATGATCATAGTTTGGACTTGGAATTTTGTATTTGTCGCTTGATTGGATTTTTCGTCATGAGTAACGACAGAGTTTGCTTCTCTTTGGGTTACGAAACATTACAATATCTTTGACGTTGTTGTGGACAGGTAGTAGAGAGGAGATGTTTTTTGACTCACAGGCATGGTTAGACTCTGATTGTGACGATGACTTTATGAGTGTCAATGGTGGTATGTTCTATTTCATCTTGCGTTCTCATTTACATGATTTCGTGTGACTATACGTGCGCCTTGTAGAGCTATATTGGAGTCTAGATGAGTATCGGAAATTTACACGTATGTTTGCTCTTTATGGAAGTTTTTGTCTTTGAAAGTATCCTATAAATATTTTCGACCGTACATCCACATATTTCCCGCGTCAGTATTGCATATCGAAAGTACATCCACGTCTCGTATTGTTTTTAGCATTTCGTTCACAGGTTGTTTGGTTTGGTCTATTGTTTATTACAAGTTCATCATAGTAGTTGAAGAATGCCTAATGCATGCTGGTCTTCCTTTAGAGATGTGCATGTGTTGTGCCTTTCAAACTTGTAAACAGTCTCGTAACTTCTTTTCTCAGATTTTACTCCATCTCGCGGCAACACTCCTGTCCATCATAATTTCTCGATCGGGAAGCTGCAAGTCAACAAACCCGTTCTCGAGGAAAAGCTACCTAGTTTCAATTCCGACACATCCCCAACAGAAAAGAAAAAGAGATTAAGCGATCTCTTTACCCAGAACCGTAGCGAAGACTACAGTAGCACCTACCCTGAGTTGTCCCCCTCACCACGCGACGACGTAAAACCAAAAACAACCATTTCCGGAACACTAACAACTTCAGCACGGAGCACTCCTGCGTATATTTCCGGAACCAACTCTATGTGTAGTAGTGAAAGGACTACTAACGGAGATTCCACACTGGAGAAAAAGCTTAGTAAGTCGGCACACCGTTGCCTTCCAAGCTTGTGTTCTTTCAGAAGTTTAAACGACAGGAAGAAAACAATGAGCCCTGGCGTAGCTGTGAACGCCAAATAGTTCGATGTTAGTAATACCAAGTAGATGAAACAAAGGTTTGGGTTTTATCTGGGAGATCATGAATTTGAACTCAAGGTTCATATATATATCTGGCTGTTTGAAGCTCAATGACTCGGCCAGACGTTTTTTTCGAGTTTTTCTTATATATAAAAATAAGTTAATACTTAATTGGTTTCTGTTTGTGTAATACTATTGTAGATATGATAAGACGAAAGTTGTATATAGGGTTTGCAGTTAAACGATTGCTTATATAGGCAGTTCAACTGTGTTTCATTGGCTCAAAACTTTGGTTAGGCACTGGAATTGGTCATGTGTATCAAAAATGTCACTGATGTTTTTCTTATCAAAACTGTCATTTTTGTTGGTTTTGTTTTGCATCCGTAGTCATTCACGGGTGATAACACATGCAAATCAAAACAAACAAAAATGACCAAATTTGTAAAACGAGAGCAACAAAAATGGTTGTTTTGATACAGGAAAAACATTACTGGTTTTTTTGAAACATATGACCAATTCTGGTGACTAACAAAGATTCTTAGCCGTGTTTAGATTCACACACCACCCAAAACATGTAGCTTAAGTGGATTTGGCTAATAGTTGGTCTTGCACGATCCTATAGGTTTACCTATGTCCTTTGAAAGAGCCTAAAGGTATTTTTCAAAGTTTTCTAAATCCAAAAACAGCACATGTAGCTAAGATCTTCCTTGGACGTGAAGTCCTATATTGTCAAGTTTGTTAAACAAATTTCCTTATTTAGTTGGCGTTTTAGGTTGGTCAATGTAAGAAATTAGCTAATGCCTAAACACCGTTTCATACAATCATCATTTTATCCGGCTAATCCGGATTCGGAGGACGTGAGTCGGTGAGGACAAAGCTTTATACCAAGTTTTAATATTTCATAAGTTTTGACCTTTTAATGTTTGGGTCAAAGCATTTTCACATAATTTGGGCACAAAGTTCGTCCAAAATATCTAATCCTATTTATTTTTGGACAAAAACATTTTTGCTAGAGCATATGGATGATTTTTTTGCTAAGAATTAGCCATTTTGTTTTTTGATTTTTTTTTTTTTTTTTAATTTTTCTTTTAACTTTCTCTCGCATTCTCCTCCCTCTTCTCTCCACAATTTCAAACCACCTTGCTCTATCTCTTGTGGTCTAGCTCCTTTGTCGTTTTTCTTCTACTCCAATGAACTCTTGCTTTTCCATTGTAAAGAATTTCGGTCTTACTCCTCCGTCACCAAGATAAGTCCTTTGGATTTCGTTGTGGAATATTGTGTGCATATTGTTCTGATTTATAGTGGAATCCATGGGTTAGGTTATGGTTTATGAATTTGGAATGTTCTTAGAATGAATTTGGAGGTTTTAAGGGTTAAATGGGTTGGTAGAGTGTTCATCTTCCTCGTCGGAATCACATGGAAGATGATACGCACCGATGGTGAACACGGTATTTGTTTTTTTTTCCAATTTTTAAAAAATTTCGAGCCGAAGTTTTTTCTAAATTTTTTTCCGATTTTTCCTACGCATTAAACTTGTTTATTCGTGCTTATTTAGTTATTAGTGATAAGGAAGAATAAAAGATAAGAGAGAAAATTGCAAAGAAATACTAAAATTAAGGAAAGATTGCAAAGTAAGTATTGAAATAGGATTAATTGTAAATAAACAATAAAAGCAAAGGCTAAACTTGTAATTAAGAGGTAGTTAGGTATGTGGGGCCCATTAATTGTATTATAAAAAAACCCCTCAGATTTGGGAAAAAAGTGATCATTATTATAATATACTTTCTTCTATGTTTGTTTAGTTTCTCTCTCTAAAAGAACCATCATTAAGAGTTTGTTATCATAATATAGTCCCTCAAAATATTGTTTTATACGAATTACCCCTTCGTAAATTTTTAAATCATCATTGGCGCCGTCTGTGGGAAACGAAGATTGACCTGTCGGTTTTTGTTTTCCCGAAACAAGTTTATTCCGGGTAGGATTATGGATGAACAAGGGGATGATTTGGTAAACAACTGTGAGGAAAGTCTCGTCGGCAATAATTACCAGAGTAATTTGGACTTTGAAGGGCACGATGGTCAGTGCACAGGAGAAATCTTGGACGAGTCAATGTTAGTGGCTCGGAGAAACGAATTGCTGATGGAAATCGAAAAATTAAGTGCAGAAAAGGAAGTTGTCCAGGGAAATCTTCGTTCCGAGGTTCGAAAGGAAAATGACAACGAAAAAGATGAACGTGAAGCTTATCATCGTCTTGGGGACAAAAATGATAGGTATAGAGGGCATGGTCAACATTCGTCGAGGAGGAAAGAAAAACGTCACTTGGAATCTTCTGACTCGAGTGATTATACCCGCTATAGCTCACTGGAGTCGTCTCCTGAGAGGATTCGTTGGAAGAAAAGACATGGCAGAAAGCATGTGGAGTACCATAGAGGAAGAATTTTGGAGAGGAAAACTCCGAGAGAAAAGAATTATCATACTCATACTAATGAGCAAGTTTATAACCAAAGAAATTTTCCTTCTGGGAATCAAAATGTCGACCACCAAAATTCAGAGTGGCAACATCAGTATACTTTGCCTTCCGAGGAAGGCCTCTATTTTCCGAACCATGAAAATTCGAGGGCTAATGTTTATAGGACGGGTCATAACTGGAGAGCTTTCCATTTGTCCTCTAAAATTCTATCAAGCAATCTCCTAAATCATTTTGATATCTCGAAACTAGAAAAATTCGATGGAACACAGGATCCTGATAATCATATCGAGCAGTTTAAAATTTCATGATCAATTTTGATGATGATGATGATAATTTGCTATGTAGAGCATTCTCTCAAACTTTCAAGGGAGTGGCTTCCAAGTGGTATAACAGGATTCCGCAAGGTTCTATAAAGAATTTTGATATGTTCTGGAATATCTTCAAGCAACATTTTGTGGGGAGCAAAACAATCTGAGCCAATGGAGATACGATAATCTGCTGTAGGCAAAGCGTTAGGGAGAGTCTGAAAATTATACCAACCAGTTTGTGAAAACGAAAACGGATATGGAGTATTGCAAAGACTTGTGGCATTAGCAGCTTTCAGAAGGGACTCCTCCCCAGACTTTTGAAGGATATAGTGGCTGAGAGTCAAGCAATTACTTTTGGAGCTTTACTTGATCAAGTTGAAAAGAGAATTCTAGTAAAGGAAACTAAGGTCTCGGAGAAAGGATCGAGTGATCAGGTGGAGCAGAATCAATTTCAGAGGTCCGAGTCTAGCAACCAAGCAGCTCGTGTAAATGTGCAGCCTAAGGTGGTGAGCCAACACCCGTCGAGGCCAAGAACGAATCAATAGAACTACAACACGCAGCAAGGAACTAGGCCTATTTCGAATAAGTGGATTCGTCCGGACTATTTTGCAGAGCTGACATAAATGTTGCTACAATATTTGACAAGGTTAAGGAAACAGTACAATTCCGAAAGCCTTTTCCTATCCAAACTCTAAGGGAGAGCAGAAACGCTAATAGGTTTTGTAAGTATCATGAGGATATTGGACATGATACAAAGGAGTGCATAGCTTTGAAGAAAGAAGTTCAGGCGTTAATTGAGAACGACATGTTACTGGATTTTGTGAAAAAAGCATACCTAGAAAGTTATGACGACAAAGGCTGTCCCAAAGAATGTTGACACATCAATGGTGATTTCTGAAGAGGTGGATGTTTTTGATATTACAACAGAGTATTTGGATCCCAAGGTGGGAATAAACGACATAAATATGGTAGAGGAAATTGTTCCAAGAGGAAAAGTGAATGACCTTTGTGTGTTTTTTGAGTCATTAGATATTTTTGGAGGGGATACTATTTCAGCAAATTCTAATAGTTCACGGAAGAGGCATATGGTTAATTTGACTTCGCAATTTAAAGTAGGGGCTTCAACCCAGATGTACCGTTTTCCGTCTCCAATTATTTGTTTTGATGATGATGACATGAGAAACATAGAAGGTCCGCATGAGGATGCGGTGGTGATTGATGCAGGGATAACAGGTGATCAAGTGCAGAAAATATTGATTGACACGGGCAGTTCGGCCAATAGTATGTTCATGAGCACTTATAAAAGAATTTCTGACCCACCTGTAATACGGCGGTCGGATAGAACTATAGTTGGCTTTACAGGGGCAACAACAATAGTTGTTGAAGAATTTGAATGTGTGGTGGAGCTTGGTCGGGGACCATTCAAAAATGAGGTTGAAATTTTGTTTATAGTGGTTGACGCACCAACGTCTTACAATGCGATTTTGGGCCGTTCCTAGTTCTCAATAACGCATGATGTTATCTCTACGATACACCAATGTTTGAAGTACATGGTAGGAAACAATATCGGAACAATAAGGACCAACCAGAAGATGTCTAGAGAGTGTTACCAGATAGTATGGTCCACAAAGCAAATTCGAGGAGGTGGGTCGAAAAAAGCATAACAACTAAAGGGGACTATCCCAATAACAATTCCATGTGATGATCCGAGAGAGTCCACCGGGTTTTTAGTTCCGGATGATGATCACAAAAAATATAAGTATCCTCATGGAAAAATTCTAAAAATAGGAGTAAATATTTCTTTTGAGTTTAGAGAAAAATTGATTGTGTTTTTATCAAGAAAGTTGATAAGTTATCGGTGCGGAATAATGTTAGGCCAATCATACATAAAAGAAGACTTGTTTCTCAAGATATATATGCAACTATAATTACAGAGGTCGAGCGGTTGCTAAGAATATGCCATATTAGAGAGTTGATGTATCATGTATGAGCCTCGAATCTAGTTTTAGTCAGGAAAAAAATGGCAAGGGGAAAATGTGTGTGGATTTCATAGATTTAAATAGAGCTTGTCCACAAGATCCTTTTCGAGTTCCTCGGATTGATCAGTAAGTGGATTCTACGTCGGGTAACCGATTGTTATCCTTCATGGATGCCTATGCGGGATACAACCAGATTAGATTAGATGCAAAGGATGAAGAAAATATATCATTCATTACTGGGAGAGGTTTATATTGCTACAAGGTAATGTCGTTTGGCCTGAAAAATACGGGGGCGACTTATCAGTGTCTAGGTAAACAAAACTTTTGTGGATCAGATCAGGCAAAATGTAGAAGTTTATATTGACGATATGATGGTAAAGAGTTTACAAGATGAAGACCATTTCTTTGATCTGGTAGAAACTTTTAATAATTTGAGAAAAGTCAATCTAAAGTTGAACTCGGAAAAGTGTATTTTTGGTGTTCGATCTGGATAATTTTCTCGGCTATATGGTAAGTGAAAAGGGAATTGAGGCTGATCCGGTGTAGATAAAAGCTTTGACAACGATGAATCCTCCTCAAAATATTAAGGAAGTCCAAATATTGACATTAAAATTAGCGGCGTTTGACAGGTTTATTTCTCGTTCCTCGGATAAATGTGCGCCTTTCTATAAAGTGCTAAAAATGCCAGTAAGTTTAGTTGGACCGAAGAATTTTCTGAAGCATTTTGGCAGATTCAGGAGTATTTGTTGTCTTCGGAAATACTTTCTAAACCTTTGCTGGGAGAGAAGTTGATCATGTACTTGTCGGTTTCAGATTTTGCAGTCAGCGTTGTGTTACTTCGTGAAGAGCATGATGTTTTAAAGATGGTCTATTATATTAGCAAGAGTTTTCTAGATGCAGAGAAACGGTATTTGAAATTAGAAAAGTTGGACTTAGCCTTAGTAACAGCTGCTCAAAAAATGAGACCGTATTTTCAAGCGCATTCCATAGTAGTTCGAACGACATTCTCACTTAAAGATTTATTGTAGAGGCCGAATATCTCGGGAAGAATGAAAAAATGGTCGGTCGAGTTGGGGGATTTTGACATAACTTTCGAGCCTCGAACAACTATTAAAGCTCAAGCTTTGGCAGAATTTTAGTCGAATTTTATTCGGAGCAAGTTGATATGGAGGTCGACGATCAGCAGGGTAAGTCTGAATGGTTGGTTTGAACAGATGGAGGGTCGAATGTTTCTAGAAGTGGCGCTGGAGTACAACTAATATCCCCGGATGAGATATCAATTTTTCAGGCTATACGTTTTGGCTTTCAAGCAACAAATAATGAGGTAGAATATGAAGCGACGTTAGTAGGGTTAAGGCTAGCTCAAGTATGTGGGGAAAAAAGGGTCAAGTTGTTAAACGATTCATAACTTATGATTAACCAAGCATTGGGAGAATTAGAAGCGAGAAAGGATCAGTTGGTCAGATATTTGAAAGTGTTAAAGGAGTTGGTTTTAACTTTTGATGAAGTCAGATATGAACATGTTCGAAGAGAAGAAAATTTGATCCCTGATTCCTTAGCGGCTGCTTCACGTTCAAAAAATTATCCTTGAGTCATAACTCAGGAATGTCCCTCGATAACAAGAAATACAGAGCAATTGATGACAATAGATGAGGAAAATAGTGTTGTAATAGAAGATTGGAGATTGAGAATCGTGGATTTTTTGGAAAAAGATGTTTTACCAACGGATAAGTCAGAGGCTAGAAAAATCTGATTCAAGTCCCACGGTTATACCGTGTTAGGATGAGTTTTATACAAGAAATCCCTAAGTAGGCCTTTGCTCCGATGTTTGGCTGAGGACGAGTCGCAGATTGTTTTATCAGAAATATATGTTGAGAAAGGATCTGCGCATTGTGGGTATAAAGCATTGATTCGAATAGTGTATCTAGCTGGTTATTATTGGCCGACTATTTCAAGTGATGCTAAAGAGTTGGTAAAAAGGTGTGATACGTGTTAGAGGTATGCCAATATAATACATAAACCAGGGCTTCTTTTGGAGAGTATTTATGAAGCCTTGCCATTTGATCGATGAGGCATTGATTTGGTTGGTCCCTTGACAATGGAATCCGGGGGAAGACAAACGATTATAGTGGCGGTTGATTATTTTCTAAGTGGATAAAATCAGAACCTTTAGCGGGGACAAAAACGAAGGATGTTATTAAGTTCGTTGTATCGAACATTTGTTGTCGTTTTGGAGTTCCAATGAAAATTACAACGGATAATGGACCCCAATTTGACAACAAGGAATTTAAGAATTTATGTGTTTCTAGGGGCATACAACAATGTTTTTTTGCTCCATTTCATCCGCAAGCTAACGGGCAGGTGGAGGTTACCAATAGAACGATCTTTGACGGGTTAAAGAAAAATTTGGAGGGAAATATTGGAAAATGGCCAGATTATTTACAAGAAGTGTTGTGGGCCTATAGAATAACACCACGAACGAAGAATTCGGTATCTTCGTTTGCTTTGGTTTACGGAATGGACGCGGTGGTCCCCTCAGAGATTATTTTCCCATCATACCGTGTGGCAGCATATACAGAGGAGTTGAATGATCAAGGCTGGGCAATAGAACTTGATTTGGTGGAAGAAAAAAGAAGGCGTGCACAGTTGAAATCCCTACACTATCATTCATTAATGAGGATTAGATACGCTGCACAAGTAAAGCAGAGAAATTTTAAGGCGGGAGATAAAGTGTTACGGAATTTTTTTCTTTATACTAGAGAAAAAAAGCCTTGGAAAGTTGGGACCAAATTGGGAAGGTCCCTATGAAGTAATAGAAAAGTGAAACATGGAACGTATCGGTTAAATGATAAAGAGGTGAGAAACCTCAAGCATCCATGGAACATTAAACATCTAAAGTTGTACCTTGAGTAAGAATGAAAATCTTGACATGTAATTTTTATTTCCTATTTTTGGATTTGGAAAAACAACGAAGACATACTCTTTCCTATCCTGTTAGGCACATGAAGGTTTTAACGAGGTGCCATTATTAGCTGATAAATATATTTGAACTTTTGCCTCGAATTATTGTTTCCAAGTTATAAGTTGTGATCAGCTAAGCAGGTCAACAATTATGACAACTATAATTACGCATGACTAAAGTCAGGACACAATGATTATTATGTCCAACAAAAGTTGGCATAAAGCAATTATTATATTCAACGCAAGTTGGCATGCAATTATTAGTCTCTCTAATCAAAGGTGGCATACAATCATTTTCATACCCAATATGAAGTCACAAATTTTATAAGTTGATAAATGGTGTTCCAAATAATGGCATAGAAAGAAAATTGAGTAAGACAAATGTTCTTCGGAAAATGAAAATGTTGACACCATTACAATAATTACCTCGAAACTAATAAGGACTTGTACAAAAAGGTTGGAACAAAAATACTTGACTACTTAGAATATTTCGAGGAGTCACTCTCCTCGGAATCAGATGTGCCACTTTCACTCACAACAATACTATGTGGGCAAAGTTCGGGGGAGACAAGTTTCCAGAAACTACCTAAGTCATACTCAGGATAGTTCTCATGGATCTCAATGATTAATCTTTCTCGGATGATAGCATCCCTGGCATTGAGCCTGTCCACGCATTTTACTATATAGGCATCCACAACTGCTGCTTTTTCTTTCTCAAGGTTTCTTAGTAGATATTGTTTTTCTTCTACTATCTTCTCAAAGTCTGCAAGGCACTCCGTAAAACCTTTTGATGAAAGTTGGTAAGCTTCTTTGAGGGCTGTAAGGAGTTTCTCTTGAGCATCGGTCTTTTTGTGATAGAGATCCCTTTCTTTTTTGCAGCATTTTTCGAGAAGAAGAACATAGTTTTCTGAGGCAACCAATTTCTCCCAAAGTGCATCAACTTGTTTTTCTAGATGAGAATGTTGTTTTTTCATCTCTTCAAGTTGGGGGGAGGCAAAGGAAGCTTTGAACTTATAATGATTTTTCACGTCTTCCAGATGTTGCATCTTTTTCCCCATAGTGACAGAGGCATGAAGTAGTCTTTGAACACTAAGGGAAAAGTCGTTTCCCTGAGGAATTTCGAAAGAACTGCTGGGAGAGCCCATTTCAGTGGAGTCAAAGTTTGAGGACTCCCCAGTCAGTATTATGGGGTCAATAGTTTGTGGGGGATCACTTTGAGGAATTGGAACAGGGGCCAATCTTGAGAGATGATCATTATTCGATAAGGAACTTGGAGAAAGGGTAAGTTGGGAGTTCGGAAGTTGACTTGAGTTATCTTTATCTTTATCTCCAGTAGAAGCATCTTGATCTCCGGTGCCCTCGGAGATCTTTTGGATAGGTTCAAGAATTACTTGTTTTTTTTGTTCTTTTTTCTTTATGGGATGAACTATTTTTCGAGGAAGAGAAATTGAGGTGGTGGTTGTAGTGATGTTTTTCGCAGAGGATGGCTCTTGAGTAGTAGTTAATCCTTCGGAATCTGATATTTGATCTTTGGTTGATACTTCATCTCCGGAGTCATCCAAATGAATTTTTTCCCGGGAGCGCATTGGGAGGTAAATAACGATGTCTTTCTTTTCAAGACGGTCGAGGACTTCTTGTTGTGGGGCAGAGTCCATCAACTCTTTCATAGTTAGCCTGTCTAAGGGGTTTAGCCTCCAAAGTCGACTCTTGGCCAAATTGGTATTCATTAAGCAGAGGCGAAATTTGTTTTCCCAGTTTTCTTTGGCCCATTCATTCAGTTTGGTAAAGACTTTGGTGGCATTCTCCACATAATCAGCATAGGGCTTAGAAATTCCAGTCATGGCTGTGCAAAAAATCGAGGAGTAAAATTAGTAAAACAGTTATACGAAGAAGATTAAGGTGGAAGTTGAAAATGTTACCTCTGTTAGTCCACAAAAGAGAAAGCTTGTGTGGATTCGAGGTGGTTGATTCAGAGCCTGTCTCCCAATGTCAGGAGAAGAAGAAGAAATTGTTGCTTTCATTTTTTGTCGGCTTCAAGTAAATCTTTCACTATTTTTTGTCCTCGACCAAAGGTTAGTGGGTAAAAGGGGAAAATGGATTTTTTTCCAAGCCAGACAATCCGATAAGCTCCTCCAAAGAAAATTTGTTACTAGAATCCTAAAGGCCATGATACATGCCATAAGTGTGTACCACATGTTTGGACCTGCTTGGGTGGGGCAGAGATCGATTTTAGCAAAATATTCGATGAAGAATGGGTGTAAAGGATACCTTAGCCCCAATTTATGATCGTTATGTATACGACCAGTTCATCGTCCTTGACGGACAATAAGTATTTGTAGGAGATATCATGTAGTATTACCAAATGTTTGTTTTCTATACCTCGAATATTGTTGCCCACAATGCCGTCGAGTTCCAGAGGAAGTGTAATATCACCCTGGGACTTGGGAGCAATTCTTAGAGATTGTTCTTCAGAATTTTCAGGAGGAGTGGCAGATACTTGACTCGAGGAGGCCAATGAAGGACCATCGGATTTGCTTTTCTCTGTGTTGGGTGTTTCGTCTGGATCTGAGTTTGGGTTTTCTGAGGCAATTGTTTTTCCTTTGTTTTTTAGGGCTTCATTTTTTGCTGATTGTACCTCCTCATCAGTGATTGTAAGTCTTAAAGGAGTAAATCTTGAACTTCCTTGCCCTATCATCGAGGGGATGGCTGGTAGATCTGACCCAGAGCCGTCTTCTTTCTGAGGATGATTGTTGTTAATTAGAATTGGGGTCAGACTTTGTGGTTCTGAAGGGGTTTCTTTAGAATGTTTGTGTTCTTTAGAGCTTTTTCCATCTTTGGGATGCATTTTCCTCTTGCCGGAAGAATTTTTGTGGTGTTTCTCTTTACCCATGGAATCGAGGGCATTAAGGTTTGAGTTGAGGGTTTGACAAGAAATGTCGAAGGGGATAATGGCAGAAGAATTTTCCGATGAAGGCCATACACCGTAGAATATGGTTTTAGGAGGTTCAAATTGAGGTTCAACGTAAGTACCATCAACAAGTTAATCTTCGATTTTTTGACTAATGAATAGCCATTATGGAATTCAAAAAGCTTTAGAGGGCATAAGCTAGCTTTCTCTCTCTAGAAACTTTTGAGCAGAATATAGTCTAGGTTGAGAAGTGTGAGATTGGAAAAAGTATTTATAGAGGCAGATAGGCTTTTGAGGAGATTAAGGCATGAAGAAATTTTCTTTTGTTTGCCTAGGGGTGTTATCGGTAATATAGGTGTAATTTTATTATATTGGGAGGTGTGATGGAATGTAAAGAGACAAATGATATGATGAGAAACCTTGGGAAGTGTGATAGTATCTCTAGTCTTTGCAATATGTTAGCTAAGACTGGGGGGCCATGCTCATATGAATGATTTCGAAGAGATTATTTCGAGGGCATAAAATATTTTCATATGAATGTTTTCGAAGAGATTTTTTCGAGGGCAAAAAATATTGGGAAATCTTTATACATTCCAGTCTTTGCTAACATATTGCAAGGACTGGGGGGCTATACGCATTCATATGAATTTTGTCGAGAAGATGAAGTGTTACGCATATTTTTGATGAGGTGGATTGTTTTCGATAAAATTTGAAGATGGATTTTATAAACTTAGAATGATTACTCTGAGGAAGCTATAATTTTTTTTTGAGGAGATATCTCTCGAGGAAAGTTAGAGATGAGAATAAATTTGAAGGTTACATTAGAGTCCTCGTCAAAAACATTTTCACAAGGACTGAGGGGCTACTGATAAGGAAGAATAAAATATAAGGGAGGGGAAGGGGAGGGGGGGATTGCAAAGAATTACTAAAATTAGGGAAAAATTGCAAAGTAAGTATTGAAGTAGGATTAATTGTAAATAAACAATAAAAGCAAGGGCTAAGCTTATAATTAAGAGGTAGTTAGGCATGTGGGGCCCATTAATTGTATTATAAAAGGCCCCCTTAGATTTGGAAAAAAGGTGATCATTATTATAATATACTTTCTCTCTCTACGTTTGTTTAGTTTCTCTCTCTAAAAGAACCATCATTAAGAGCTTGTTATCATAATATAGTCCCTCATAGTATTGTTTTATACGAATTACCCCTTCGTAAATTCTTAATTCATCAATTAGTACTTGTTTTTTTTATAGAATTTAGTTACTAATATTTATTATTTGTTGACTCTGGTTGTCCGACACGCGAAAGGACCACTACCTAGGCCGTACTGGTAGCTCTAGACATGAGCAACGTAAGAAAAATATTTCCCTTGTGAAGTCCGTTGAAACAGAGAAGGTGAGAGTTGTTAGTGATTTTTCAAACACATTATACATGTTAGTATGTTTTCTCAAAGGTATCCTATTATCATTGTATCTTAATTACATGTTATATGTTAACGAGTGTGTATCTCATGTGTTGTATGTTCAAATATTATGTAGTTAATGGTGTTGGTTACAATCTCATGAGGAGTTAAGCCTTCCATGTTCGATGAGTAAGACTTTAACCAATAAGGATTAAGTTGTTCATTAAATATTATGATTATGACCGAACACTTATTGTTCCTAAATCTGCCTCATTTACTGAAAGTACTCATTTGGAGACAAAATAATTAAGGAATTGAGAAAGGTCCGATAGGTTGTGTTTGATCCTAATGAGATAAGAGATTCTAGCTGCACTTAATAAGGTTGTTCATGAGTTTTTTACGGAAGTTGTAGAAAGATTTGCTAAAAATGAGAAAATGGAGATGAAACGTTTGATGGATGAGATCTCCAACATAAAATATTGAGACAAAGTAACTATTAGAGAGCACATACTTATGATATCTATTATAACCACAAAGTTAAGAGTGATTTAAGATAGATCTCTCTAAGGAGTTTATGGTTGGTTTCGTCTTTCACCCGTTTCCGGCTAAGTATAAGAATTTATATTATACTTACAATTGCATGTATGAGAAGTGGATAATCAATGAGCTAATTTCTCATGTTGCATAAGAGGAGCAAATACTTAAAGGTGAACATGGTGAGGTAAATATGGTAAGCTCCAATAAAGAGGCAATGTAAAAGGGAAAGTTTGATGGAAAAAAAGATAGAGATCTAATTCAAGTAAGAAGAAAAGAAAGAAGTTGAATGACAACCGATGTTACTTCTTCAAAGATAAATGACACATCAAAAGGAATTGTATATAAGTATCGGGCTTACATGAAAGCCAAAAGTAATCTAATTTTTTTGGTATGCTTAGAAATTAATCTTATTTCAGTAACTAAAGATACTTGGTGGATTGATACAGCTGCAACCATGCATGTGTATATTTTATTTACAGGGTACGTTAAGAATTTGCAACCTCAGTGAAAATGAAAGGTCCATATACACGGCAGGGGGAATTTTGTGCTAAGTTGTGGCTATTTGTAATTTTTATTTAAAACTTTCCGGTGGACATGTATTATTTTTAGAAGATGTTATGTTTGTGCCTTCCTTTAAAATAACTTTGATTTTTTCTTGTTTCGGACAATGTTGGTTACTCTTGTCTATTTGTAAGTAATCAATTGATTTTTCCTTTAATAATGTGGTAGTTGGTTCTATATAGTTACAACTGAATGTATGATATATTTACTAGATACCGTTGAGCATAATGATGGAAATGGATCGGGTTCGGATCGGGTTTGGACCGACCCACTTGGGCCCGTTATTTTTTACTCGAACCCAAACCCGGCACGCTCCGCAACGGGTTTAATATTTTCAAACCCGAGTCCGCCCGTCTATGTCTGCGGGTCAGCCCGACCCGACCCGTAAACATTGTTTTTACTATTCGGTTTGGTCGAACCGGTCCGATCCAAACCAACTCAAATTTGACTTTATTTTTAATTTAAAACAAAAGTTTAAGACATGAATTTTTAACCAACGTACCTAAAACACAATAGTAGAAGAGAAAAACATCCAAAGAACTTGAAAAGTTAGAAATCAGGATTGAGAGTATATATAGGCAAAGATCGGAGAGAGTATATTTATAATTTATGGAATTAGTTTATGGAAAAAGAACATAATTAATAAATATATTATTGACTCTAAAATTAAAATAATAATACTCAAAGACGGTATATTATTGGTAAACATATAAATGTCAGTCTTCTGTTGAGTAACTACACTTTTTAGTTATATTTTACAAATTTACAATTATTTTTTAATACATTTTTTATTTTTTTATATATAGTTTATATTTGCGGGTCGTGCCGGGTTGGACAAATTAAAAATCCACACCCAATTAAACCCGTCTACGGATCACAATTCGTATATCTGTACTCATCCCGCTAAATATTTGGACTGGATAAAACCCAACCGGATTAGGCCGGGTCGGGCCGGTTTGGGCCGGCTCCGACCAACGTTGCCACCTGCTAGTTGAGCATCACAATAAATCAACAAACACACTAATAACCAACAATGGGATTAATAATCTTGAAAATTCAACTAATCTTTGGTACACTCACCTAGGTCATCTCCAAAGTAAAGATTGATAAGCTTGTTGCTGAAGTTTATTAAATACGCATGATTATTCAGACTTCGTTACTTGTGTCGAATATATATCAAATGGAAACAAACCAAAAAAAAGTGTAAGGGCACATAGAGTGAAATAAGTCTTAAAAACCGATTCATACTGATATTTGTGGACTGTTTCCAAAAGAATCATGGAACTAGCAAAGGTAATTCATACAATTCTTATATGTATTCTCTCATTACAAGTACCTTTATATTATTTATGATAAATTAGAATCCCTACACAAGTTCATAGCTTTTAGGGTTGAAGTTAAAAAATAACTCGATAAGAGCATAAAGTGCGTTAGATATGATCATGTGGTGGTGAATACTATGACAGATATGATGGATCATGTGTGAAGAGTTAAAAGGTGGTCCAAGGGTGATTTTGTTATGCGAAGATTTGTTGATAGAGGATTTTGTGATAGAGAAATGTTTCAGTGTCAGATCTAGAGAGAGAAAGTGTTACTTGCTAAACAATGTAGAGAGAGAGAGTCTCGTACTATTCATCTCCGGATTTGTGAAGCGTGTGTGGTCCTTTTATAGTACAATTGCGGACCCCACACGCTTTAATTTGGTCTAATTACATATTTTGGTCCCTGCTTTTTGCTTTCTTCCTATTTTGGCTACGTCTTTACAATCTATACATTTTAGCCCTTATACATTTATTTCTATACATTTTCCTCCTATCATACTTTTCTCTTGCTATTTTCTCATATCAAGTTTCTTCTTTACAATTTGGCCCTTGTCTTTTATTCTTCCTCATCAGTAGCCCCCCAGTCTTAGTAAAAATCGTTTTGCTAAGACTGAATAATTCTCCTGACAGGCCAAAATCATTTCTTCTCCGAACTTCATAAGTCCTTCCTCGAAAGGTCGCTCCACAAAACTCTTCGGATTGTCGGGGCCATAAACCACTTCTTCGAATTCTTCGAATATCAACAAGCCTCTTCGAATGATTTGTAAACCTCCTCGAAAATCTACAAGGCCTCTTCGAACTTCTGTTATTAACCGAGTAGCCCCCTCAATCCTTGCAACGTTTTAAGCAAAGTGGTCTTCGGATAATTGCATACTTAGGCAAAAAAAGGGTGCTAGGATTGATGACGTCATTGCATAAACACCTGTGTCAGCATATTTCTTAAGAAACGTTACCAATTCTTTCGACATTTTTGTCAGAAAACTCTTCCCCTTCCCCTGACAGTCTCTGACACAAAACTCTTCACCTTCTTCTATAGCTAGTTGGCAGAACAATGTCCACCTATGTGGACCATCGTACCCCTAGGCAAACATCATGAAAATGTCCCCGGGCTTCACTCGTCAAGAAAGCCCACTAGTCTCTATAAATACCAACCTTCTTTCTTCATTAATGCAACTTCTGTTCAATTATTTCTAGAGAGATAAAGCTGGCGAACAAGCCCCGTCGAATTCCTGAGTGGTTGCTGATTAGTAAACGGTTCGAAGAGAGGGTTGCTGCTGGTGAAGACGTAAGGCCTCATCCCCCACCATCGACTACAACCTTTTTTGGTGCCTAGCCTCCTTCGAACAACTCGACCGCCATTATCCCCTGCGAAATAGCTCGACAAAGCTTGCTCAGCGAATCGAACCCCCCCAGAGAAATGGGTAAAGAGAGATCACACAAACATTCGTCAGGTTCGAAGAGGAAGAAATCTCACAGAGACAGAAGAGGCTCTCATGAGCGAAAACGGGCCAGGGAAGCTCCCCTAATTATTCGAGAACCAACTGTCCCAACCGATGTTGAAAACCTCCCCCAAATATCTGCAAGTCCTCGAAGGACTTCGAGGAGCCCTCCTCGAAACTCTGTTAGCCCTCCTCGAAACTCTGTTAGCCCTCTTCGAAACCTAGACCCTCAACGTACTTCTGGTAGTCCTCCTCGAAGACTAGACCCTCAACGTACTTCTGGTAGTCCTCCTCGAAGGCAAGGAACAGATGTGTCTAGTCTGCCTTCCACTCCATCCATGACCATTCATGGAACTCAGTTCTCCCCCTCGAGGACACTTATTACCGAGGAAAACATGCGTATTAGACATGAGGAAACTTTAGACCCCAAAGTCACAAGGCCTCTTAACAAACTCCTCGAACAAAGATTGCCAATCACCCATTCCTCGTGCCCTGCGAACGTTGCAACATCTTTTTCCACGACAATACCCGAGGAGCAAGCTCGCCGGATTGCTCCAAAATCTAAGGGGGATATTGTGCTGCCCTTGGAGTTAGACAACATTGCCGGCAATAATATTCGGGGCATTGAAAATAAACATATGGTGGCCCTTGCCAATATTAGGTATAAGTACTTTTCGAGGGAGGAGGAGACGATGCTGAGGGCTCGATGGGGCATCCCCACTTATATCAATATCAGATTTCCTGCCGAGGGAGAGACACCCTTATCTGTGAGGGACAACGAGGTGGTGGTTTACACAGAAATCATGAACTGGGGGTTAAGGTATCCCTTAGACCCTTTTTTTATTGAATATTTCTCGAAGATAGATCTTTGCCCCTCACAGGTTGGGCCCAATATGTGGTTTACATTAATGGCTTGCATAATGGCCTCGAGGCTCTCAGGTCAAGAGTTCTTGCTAGAGCAACTCATTGGTCTTGCTGGTTTGGCCCGAAATCCATACTTTCCCTTTTACTCGCTGACATTCAATCGAGGGCAAAAAGTATTGAAAGATTTACTTGAAGCTGATAAAAAATGGAGGCAGCAGTTTCTCTTCTTCTCTGGTTGCTGGGAGACCGGATCAGAAGCCACTCCTTCAAATCCTCACAAACTTTCTTTGAAATGGACCATGAAATATAAGTGCTGGCTCTACTTTTTACTCCGCGAATTTTATAGTCCCCGAACAATATGCTCCCTCGAATTTTAAACTTGCTTGAAAATTTATATTTCTCTAAGTAGATTGCTTCTTCGAAAACATAATTGTCTTCGAACAATATGCTCCCTCGAATTTTAAACCTGCTTGAAAATTTATATTTCTCTAAGTAGATTGCTTCTTCGAAAACATAATTGTCTTCGAACGATATGCTCCCTCGAATACACACTTGTCTTCGAATAACATGCTCTCTGTAAACATGCTGAAACTTAGTTATTTGTTGCAGCTATAACCGGCATATCCAGACCTTATACTGAATATGTCGAGGGAGCTACGACTGTGTTCACCAATCTTCGCCTGTAGGCAAAGGAGCAGTGGGATAACCGATTTCGTCTCTGCTTTACCGATGACAATCTGGCGAGGAGTCGACTATGGAGGCTGAATCCCCTCGATCGTATTAGCATGAGAGGATTAATGACTCCGCCTTCGGAACGGGAAGTGTTGGAGCGGTGTAGCCAAAAGGATGTCACAATCTATCTGCCCAAGCGCTCCCGTTCGCAGAGTCACCTGGGGGAACCTCCAGAAGACGAAGTAGTACCAACCCAACCACTGAATCCCAAAATTCCCACTAACACTCAAAGGCCTCACTCCTCGAACAATGCGGGGACGTCGAACTCTGAAGCCCCTCCATCAAGTGTTGTTGCTCAAAGAAATCCCATTCATCCTCCCCCTGCTCCCATCCTCCCTCCAAGGAAAGATGGCAAGAAAAAAGATTTGAAGGGGAAGGGTATTCTTCTTGAGCCCATCGAAGAACAATCCGAGGGAGGAGAAACCCCCGACAACAATGAAGAGACTAATCTTGAAAGAGAATTCCATGGGAGTGCAAATGATGCTGAAAATAGGGATGGCCAGTCGCCCAGGGAAACTTCCTATCAATCCTTGCACTCTCCTCTCACTGAGGCTTCTCACCCAGCTTCCCTCAAAGACAGCCCAAGACTAGCTCCTATCCCTGCTTCTCGAACCAACCCTCCACTACTCATTCATCCAGACGTTGCTTGTGGTAATTTTTCCGAATTTGATTCTACAGCGTTGGGGTCCCCTTCGAGCTCCTTCGAGGTCCCCTTGGATGATGAGTTCTCGATGAGTCTTCGGAGACTGCTACACACTTCAGTGAACAGAGGAAAGAAGATGCGTCATCTTGAAAAACGCAAAAATTATTACAAGTTCAAGGCATCACTAGCTGCCTCTCAGCTCGAGGAGGCCAAGAAGGAATATGCAGTGATCGAGGGCCAAGCTGATGCCTTGTACGAGCGTCTCTCTGCCTCTGAGAATTATGTGACAATGCTAGAGAAGTGTTGTCAAAAAGAGAGGGATTTGTACAATGAGAAGACTGATGCTCAAGGTCTAATGATAGCTGAATACAAAAAGGGGCATCGCTTGGCTTGCGATGGATTCGAGCAATGTACGGAGGCTCTTCGAAAGGTAGTTGCAGAGCGTGATCAGTTGGAAAAACAGATCAAATGTTTCCCTGTAGAAGTCGAGGAGGCGAAGGAGAAGGCTGTGGATGCTTATGCAGCAACATGTTCGAAGAACTTACAGGCCCGTGATGCTGCTACTCGAGCTGGCTTGTTGACCCAGATATATAATGAGCACCCTGAATATAACCTGGGGCCTTTTTGGAAGCTTGTCCCCCCAGAACTTTGCCCTCCCCAAATATTCGTAAGTGAGAGTGAAGACTCAGAGGGTGAGGGGAGTGACTCCTCGAAAAATGCAGATTGAGTCAGTTTTTTTTTGTGCATGGCCCAATAAGGCCTCTTTTTGTAATGACCTGAACATGTTGTATTGTTCCTTTTGTGTGAGATAGGGTAATTTTTGTAAGAGCAATGAATATTCACTTCTATATATATTATGTTTGGAACAAGGTCTGCCAACATCCAACTATGTTGTCCTTCGAAAGATTATTAGTTATTTAATATTCACACATATTACGAAATAAGGCCTTCGAACTCCAATTTCATTGGCCTTCGAACAATTTTGACTTAGATAGATTCATTAGTATTATGTTTGCAATAAAGCCTTCGAATTCCAATCTCCTTGGCCTTCGAACAATTTTTACTTGGATAAATTCATCAGGTTTTATGTTTGTAATGAGGCCTTCGAATTCCAATTTCCTTGGTCTTCGAACAATTTTTACTTGGATAAATTGACAAATATTATTCTTGCAATGAGGCCTTCGAATCCCAAGTTGATTGGTCTTCGAACAATTTTTACTTGGACAAGTTCACAAGTGTTACGCTTGCAATGAGGCCTTCGAATCCCCATGGCATTGGCCTGCAAACAACTATAGGTTCTCCGAAAAATTTAAGGAGATGATATTTTGATTCACAACCGAGAATGGATTCGAGGCACACTATCATATGATCCGAAGGATAATTTCCAGCGAGCGGCTCAGCTTCCACCCACTTAGAAAAATAGTCGACGGCCACAATTATTGTCTGCCTACCCCCAGAAGCCATGGGTAGAGGCCCAACCAAATCAATGCCCCACCTGTCAAACGGAACTGCCTCCGATATGCTTTCCATCAATACCCCAGGTTTGTGAATTACATTAGCATAGCGTTGGCACGTGTCGCAACGTTTGACCAAATCTTTTGCGTCGGCCGTGATAGTTGGCCAATAATAGCCTGCCAAGAATACCCTACGGATTAGAGCCTTATATCCACAATGAGCAGACCCTTCACCATCGTGTAACTCGGAGAGGATAATTTGTGATTCAGAGCAACTCAAACACCTTAATAAGGGCCGACTCAGAGATATTTTATACAATAATCCTCCCAACAAAATATAACCGTGAGATTTGAATCTAACTTTTCTGGCTTCATGTTTGTCGACAAGCAAAATGTTATGAGCTAAAAAATCAATGAGAGCGGCTCTCCAATCAGGCGTAATCACATGGCTTTCCTCCGAGATATTCATTGCATGATCTTCGCCAATCGAGATCGAAGGGCATGCCTGAACCAACACCCACGGATATCCTTCTGTTCGTGAAGCGGAGGCGAGAGAATTCGGGACGGCATTTAATTTTCTTCGAACATGTTCGAAGTTAACTCCCTCAAATTCAGATGCCAAATCTTTCATCAGCTTCAAATACTGTATCAGCTAAAAAATCAATGAGAGCGGCTCTCCAATCAGGCATTTAATTCTCTTCGAACATGTTCGAACTTAACTCCATCTCCCCCACTTTTTGTCGACAGTAGATTATGGTGTCTCCGTTGGCCCGGAACTTCTTGCTCCCCACGAAGTGTTGTCTGAAGATGTTCCAGAACATGTCAAAGTTTTTAATAGAGCCCTGAGGTAGCCTGTTGTACCATTTAGATGCAACTTCTTTTGAAAGTTTGAGAGAATGCTCTGCATAGAAGCTTATCATCGTCGTCGAAATTGATCATAAAGTTCTTAAACTGCTCGATATGATTGTCCGGATCCTGAGTCCCATCGAACTTTTCTAACTTCGAAATGTCGAAGTGCTTTGGGAGGTTCCCCACTAAGATCTCCGAGGACAGGGGAGAGGCTCTCCAATTATGTCCCGTACGATAGATGTTGGACCTCAGATTATCGTTATTCGAAAAGTACAACCCCTCCTCGGAGGGCAAAGTGTATTGCTGCTGCCATTCTGAATTTCGAGGGCCCATGTCATCCTTACCAAGGCACTTAGCCTGCTCATGAGAGCGATCACCAACTCGGTCGTGGTGAATCTTTTCGCGCGAGGATTTCCTCTCCGAACTTCTTCCCCTTCGGAAACCAGTTCGCCTCTAATCACGCTTTTTCCTCCCGTGGTATCTCCGAGGAGATGATTCAGAAGTGCTATACCGTGAGTAGTCGCTTGAAGTAGCCGAGTTCGAACGGTATTTCTCTCTTCTCCTCGGAGACCGTCTCTCACGCCTCCGATACTTGTCATCTTTCTTTTTGGGGCGGATTTCAACGCCGCGCTCCTCCCTTTCATCGACGGGTTCTCTCCTTATCTCGGATCGAACATTTTTCTGTGCGGCTTCCTTCTCCGCCTTCAACCTTTCGATTTCCAACAGCAGTTCATTCCTCTGAGCCAAGAGGGCGGAGTCATCGAAAACGTTCTCGACTCGTCGTCCTCCTTCTCCTTCGGATTCCAAATCGTTCTGAAAGTCATCCGCCTCCATGTTTTCCTCGCAGTGATCAACTAAATCGTCCCCTTGGCCTTCCATGGTCCTCCTCGGAACGGGAATTATTTCCAGGAAGCGATTATCGACGGAGCGACTTGCGTTTCCCACAGACGGCGCCACTGAAGAGTTAAAAAGTGGTCCAAGGGTGATTTTGTTATGCGAAGATTTGTTGATAGAGGATTTTGTGATAGAGAAATGTTTCAGTGTCAGATCTAGAGAGAGAAAGTGTTACTTGCTAAACAATGTAGAGAGAGAGAGAGTCTCGTACTATTTATCTCCGGATTTGTGAAGCGTGTGTGGTCCTTTTATAGTACAATTGCGGACCCCACACGCTTTAATTTGGTCTAATTACATATTTTGGTCCCTGCTTTTTGCTTTCTTCCTATTTTGGCTATGTCTTTACAATCTATACATTTTAGCCCTTATACATTTATTTCTATACATTTTCCTCCTATCATACTTTTCCCTTGCTATTTTCTCCTATCAAGTTTCTTCTTTACAATTTGGCCCTTGTCTTTTATTCTTCCTCATCAATGTGAACAACGTCAAAGAACATTTCTAGATACCTAGCATAATCCCTGATTATACAATTCTAGGATCGCCCAACATGAATGATGTAACTTAGAGGAAAAACCACAATAAAATGATCTGGTGAGAAGTATGATAAGTAACTCATTTTCACTGATATCACTCTAGGGTGAAGGCATCAAATGTGTAGCTTATATTTCCAATAGAGTTCTCACTAAGAAAATCTCTAAAACCTTATGAGCTTTGGACCGGGCGCAAACATAGTTTAAAGTATCTGGATATATGGATTTTTTCATCTGAAGCAAAGGCTTAGAGGCCTCAAGAAAAGAAATTAAACCTAAAAATGGTCAACTATTTTTTCATTGGTTATTCTCCGTATCTAAAGGGTTATAAGTTTTATGACCTTCCATTGGTAGTATTTTTTAGATGCGAACAACAAATTTCCTTGAGAATGTTGAGTTTGGGAGGAAGAATTCAGGAACATATGTTCATTTTAAGAATGAATCTATACAGATTCATGAAGGATGTAATGTAGATAGTCAAGTATTAGAAGATTATACTCTAATGTCTATCATCCTAGTGCCGCTAGAGCAAAATAATACTCAAAATCAAATAAATGTTAATGTTGAGGGTCTTAACCATGTTACATATATGGTCCAGTTAGAACATGAAGACACTAAAAATGTCAAACTTCCACAAGTAGAATAAAATGACATTGTTCATAAAGATCAAACTCTACTTTATTAAGAAGTGCAATAAAAATTCACAGTGACCTTAAGAAAGTTGACGAGAGAAATGAAAATATTAAAATTTCGGAGTATATAGTATATTTTCAAGAAAATGAAAATTCATGTGTGATGATGACCTAATTATTTGACCCACTAGTCGGATCGATAAGCTACTGGACCATAGTTTACTTTGTGGTACAATATAATAAATATGTAATATTAACGATATTTCATGTAATAAATTATAGTTATGAGTCTGGGTTATATGGATTTGGATTTTGTGTTAGGAATCTAGATTCACCGTGATTATTCTTATGGAACTCTAGGATTATACATATATAAAAAATATGGTACCATACATATTGGAAAACTGAAGACCGATTAATACCTCTATAGCAAAAGATGATAAATTGAGCATTGGTCAATGTTTAGAAACAACACTTGAGATTGAGGAAATGAAAACTATCATTTATAATTCAATAGTTATGAGTTTAATGTATGCTCAAGTTTGTACGAGGTCGTACATTGAATTTGTTTTCAGTTTATTGTGAGAGTATGTAAGATAGCTTGAGATGCATCATTGAAGGGCATTTAAGAGAGTACTCTGAGATCTACAAAGAACAAAAAGCATATGTTGACATTCTAGAAATTTAGATAGTTCAGAGACCATTTGGTATTTTAACTTAGATTTTGCTGGATGTGTTGACACACTAAAGATCACTTCGGGCATCATATTATTATTAGTCGAGGTTGAAATATCATGGAAAAATATAAATAAACACTAATTGCATCATCCACGATGGCAGCAAAATTGGTTGCATGTTTTGTGGTTTCCAACCAAGCATTACGACTGTGAAATTTTATCACTGGCTACATGTTATACAAGGGATAAAAGGTGTCATAAAAAATTATCTGACAACAATTTCGCATCACAATAATCTAACAATAAAAGGAGATCGTCTAAGTCCAAACACATTTCCATAAGGCTCATGTGTGTTAAAGAGATATTTCAGAGATGTCAACTAAGCATATGACACATTAACACGAACTTCATGGTAGCAGATCCTCTTACAAAAGCAGTATTATCTAAAGTTTTTTTGGTACACGTCATTAAGATGAATGTTGTTGATTTATAGGATTATTGCTTTAGTGGGAGTTTTGTAATATGTACTGAATAATATTTATGATTGAATTGTATACACTATAGTTTATTACCATATATGACTAAGTCAAAATTCACTGAATTCTCTAATTCATTAAGTAGATCTCCACTTAACTATGACCAATTAAGGATATATATATCCGATTATATTTCATATTATTCTTATGCTACACACCATAATTGATCCATATAATTGATTGATGTTGATAACGTGATTACTATTGCGTATAGTTTCTCGCATTGCAAGAAATTTGTCTTTAGTCGTTTATCATTCATCATGATGTACATAATTGTTCAGTTCACATACAATATATTCAGGATATCCATTAAGTAATAACACCATTGAGTAGCACATGACGATCCAAGTGGAAGATTGTTGAAAATTTATGGATTAGACACTAATTATGTATTTAGCCATTATCATAAATCAATGAAATTAATAAATAATCATGTTATTTATATAAATGAGAATTGAACTAATACATGAAAATCTATTATGGAAATATAAGTATATATACGGAATTACCAAAATAACGAGTACAATGCACATTATATAATGAACGTGACAATATTGAAAAGACTCCATCTATCGGTAGATTCTGTACACTCAAACGAACATGATAAAAACGAAAAACACAAATAAGATTTTTAAAATTTGTTGTTGTTAGGATGAATAATTTAGCAATTAAGTAAATTTTGCTGCTTCATTCCTAATAATATATTATTGATAGACACTGTAGACAATTTATTGTTTATATATAATGGATATATTAAGCAATACAATATAATCTATCATTGTTTTGATCAGATTATCGGTGCTAACAATGTTTGTGCCTCACCAACCTCACCATGCCCCCGAACCGTGATTCATTTGGTTTGATCGGCAGCATTCGTTGATATTGGTACACTGATACACTAATGTGAGGAGCTTGGCGTAAAGAGCTTAATCAAGAAGTTAAAAGACTAAATCCCTTTATTATGATTATGAAGCATAAATATTTGATAGTTACATTAGTTTAATGACAAAGTTAAGTAGATTTGTAAACTTAGGATTTTGTGTGCTTTCACGTAGCAACCCAAAATGGATCGGATGATGTACCGGTGCTGGAAGTGATATTTTTTTAGGGAATTCACAGCTGTTATTAAAGAAGTGCGCATAGAGTAAAAGCAATAGTTTGTAAGCCAACTTTAGAATTAGAAAGTAAACCACATAAAATGATAGACCAAGTTAGTCTGACGCAACAACATGCCAATCAACGCTAGAAGATAAATCACACAAAGTGATCACAAACATGTCTTACTCAACCAACTCAACTACTCATTGGATATAAAAATTTTGTTTTTCTTTTCCGGAGGAAACCCGCAGCCGCTACTCAGAGTGCAATGAGTGTGTATAGGGTAAACCCTCAGTTTGACGCAATAACATGTAAATCAACGTCAGAAGGTACACACAAAATGACAGGTAGAGATAGCAATTCGGGTGTTGTCCGGCCCAATCCGCCCCGGCCGGGGTTTGTCCGGCCTAAACATAGAACGGGTAGGATTCGGGTTTCTAGTTTGTCTGGCCCGTTCTGGCCCGAAAATTATAGAAATATATAAAAAATAATATTTATATATATAATAACAATAATATATATATAAAAAATAAATTAATTTATTTAAAATAAATTGAAAAATATTAAAAAAATATTAAAATTAATGTCCGCAGGTCGGACCGGATTGATCGACGAACATAAGCGGGCGGACTCGGGTTTGAAAATATAAATTCGGGAGCGGGTCAGGCCGGTTCGGGCTCAAATATCCAAAAAGCGGGCTCGGACGAGCCGGCCCGTGAACCTATTGCCATCTCTAATGATACGCTCAAAAAACGTATGCAGAAGAACTCGAACTCATGACCTTTGGTTACGAACCTGCCTTACTCAACCAACTCGGCTAATTTTATTACATAAAAATCCTGTTTTAATCGTCCTTGGTAAAGATATTTTCACTGAGATGATCAGTTAAGACAAAAAAAACGAAAAACTTTATGTTTATTACTTCGTGGGTTGTAAAATAAAAAGAATTTCTGATACATCGCTCTATTTCTAGTCAAGTCGATTAGAGAAAAGTAGATAAGTATCCATGTTGTCTTTTTAGCCAAAAGGTCATAATAATCGTCGCATCTTTTGAATGACTTGGGCAGGACGGAATGCAATGGCTTTTATATCAACCGGACCAAAACCTGCCAATGGTTTTAGCTGACAGTGGGTTGGATGTGTGGATTGCTACTGCCATCAGAGGGACAAAATATAGCCATAGACTCGACCAAGAACGTAGTACGCTTGTCTCCAAGTAAGTTTATTTATAATCTTTATTTTAACTATGTCTCGTCATGTAAATAAAACTTAATAATAGATCATAATGAAAAGAAAGCAGTTGTAAATGACAGCATAAGATTCTTACGATATACAACTACAGTAGTCCTGATAAGAATCAGTTGCATTACAAATCGGACACGCTGCCGATTTACAGTTTGTCGAATCTTCCTGACGATCTTCTTTTCTACATGGCCTACCGAAGCAAAGATGCTTTGTCTACTGTAAATGATGTCCAAGCTTTACTTACTATCTTCAAATTTAACAGGCGTCGTGGCGGACTACATTAGTAATTTTGCTCATGCCGACTTTGTGATGGAGACTACTGCTAAAGACAATGTGTACAAGTGTTTGGAGGTTGGTGTGATGCTTAAATAAAAAGAAGACGTTGGGCACAATTTAACGTGAAAAAAATGTAAGAATGCTTAAATGTCAATAATCTTGGTCGATTTTAAATGCTAATAAGAGCCGCAACAAAACATATTAAGCCTCTAACGGGTAGCTAAGTTGGTTGAATAAGGTGTGTTTGTGATTAGGGTTGTTATAGGTCCGATTCGATGTTTTGACGAAACCGCACCGGACCGCTAAGCTTATCGGTTCGGACCAGACCAGACCGCTAAGCTTTCGGTTCTAATTTGTGGAATTTGACCGAACCGCTAAGTTTTCGGTTCGGTCCAAGTCCGGTCCGGTCCCGTTTCGGTCCGGTATCGGTTCAATTTCGGTCCGATTTGGTCTACTTAAAAAAATTAAATCCAATTAAAATTTGATTTTTAATTTTTTTTATTGAACTAAATGATATAAAAACTAAAGTTTATAAGTTAATTTTTTAATTTTATTAAAAAAAATTGTAATTAACTATTAATTTTGGTACTATAATTTATAAAGAATAAATAATAATAATAATAATAATAATAATAATAAATAATTGGTTCCTAACGATTTTATTGGTCCGATTTTCTATTGGTTCTATCGGTTCGATTCCGTAGCGGTTCTATCGGTTTATCGGTTTGGTTTTTAACCGGTTTTTTGTTTCAATTCCTTATCGGTTTTCGGTTTTTAGAATGAAACCGCGAACCAAACTGTTAAAGATTGGTCTGGTCCTTATCGGTTCGGTCCCGGCCCGATTTTCGGTTTCGGAAAATCGTTGACAGCCCTACTTGTGACCAAAAGTTATGAATTCGAGTCTATTTACATACGCTTTATCTCACCTTGGATGTTTCAGTAAAATCCTTCACTCTTGGATGTTTTACTGAACTAAGGATTTTGATTGAGGTAAGAGAGTTGGGGAAGAAATTAGGGTTATCGAACCGGGTTCCGACCGAATAGAGCGCGGAGCCAACGAGTTCCGTCGAAAAGCGTAACGAGTCTAAAGGCGCTTAAAAGGAAAAAGGATACAAATATTTGACTGCTACTTAGTATCGGCAATAGGTCTGAAAAAGTATCTAAAAAGAAAAAATTTAGATAGTTATACCCTGTCGAAGTTGGCGTTGGTTTGCACACTATTAAGTTAGACTGAAAATTTAACCCGTGCGCATTCATTGCACTCTGAATCCGTAGCGGTTGCGGATTCACCCCGAAAAAAAAAATTAGATTTCAAATTACTACAAAGACATTATTAAACCATGCAAATATTTGTACAGCCTACCTAACAAGCAGTCACCTAATTTGCTTTACTTATTTTACTTTTGGTTCGTTAGTTGATAGCTTAGTTTCAACTCCAAGATTCCTTAACATGCAAACAAAAGGATTTTGGCTTCATGATTACTCCAAATAAACTAACCTCTTATAAAAGGCTAACATTGCCCTTATCATATCTAATACTCGTAAGAATCAAGCCCCTCCTTGTGAATATCCACCACAAGACTATAAGAAACTATTTGAAGCAAAAGAAGAGCCAAAACAGAATGAAGAGAGTTCTTATAGTGTTGGGTTTAGTAGGTTTCATCTCGATTTTATGCGTCTCTGCCGAAAAACATGCGGTAGGAGGTAGCCAAGGATGGGATGAATCTACCAACTACGATTCTTGGGCCTCAGGCTTAACATTCAAGGTCGGTGACGAATTAGGTATGTTTTTCGGATCAATAAAAAGAAAACATAGTCTAATAAGTTATGTTGATTCAATATACCGTTAAATTATAATGCATCACTACCTTGTAAGATAATCCAACTCTGAATTTAACCAGGGTTGAATTTAACGTTAAAATATTTTAATGCAATTCTATTAACTAGTCGACTAATGTTATCAATCAAATTGGAATGACGCTCTCCACGTTTGTTAGAATATATTGTGATTAGATTAGCGAACAGAGAACTGGATCGAAGACGACTAGTTATAAAATATTAGGATTAGATTAGCGAAAAGAGAACTGAATCAGAAGACTACTTGTTAGAATATATTGTGATTAGATTAGCGAGCAGAGAACTGAATCAGAAGAGTAATTTTTAACGAGGACGGAGCCTCTGTCTGTGGTCGAACTGTTTAAAATTTTTATTTGAATCTTAAACATATTTGAAAATATAATCGCTTTTAGACCTGCATGTTGACAGTTGGTTTGATATATATAATCTGGTTAGATCCGGGTTCCGTCGGAACCGGACCGTTAAGTTTATCGGTTCGAACCGGATCAGATCGTTAAGTTTTCGGTTTGGTCCGGTCCGATCTTGTTTTGGTTCGGTTTTGGTTCGGACCGGTTTCGGATCGGTCTATTATTGGTCCGGTTTCGATCCGCTTCGGTTCATTTAAAAAAATAAAAATAAATTATAATTTATTTTTTTATTTTTTTAAATAAATTATTATTAAAATTAAAGTTTATTATTAAAAATTGGATAATAACAATTAATTTTGACATATAATGTATAAAAGATTAATAATAATAATAATTTAATCGGGTCGAACCGTTTTATTGGTTGGATTTTTTATCGGTTCTACTGGTTTATCAATTTTATCAGTTCGGTTCCGTATAGCTTCTATCGATTTATCGGTTTTATCGGTTCGGTTCTTAATCGGTTTCTGCTAGTTTATTGGTTTTATCGGTTCGGTTCTAAACCGATTTTGTTGTTTCAGTTTTCTATCAGTTTCGGTTTTTAAGATGGAACCGCGAACCAAATCGTTAAAGTTCGATTTTCCGTTCACAGCCCTATATATTACCATCGCTCTAGTTTAAGTAAGTTTCACGCAATAGTGCATTAATAAAAAAATTCTGATTTTATCCGATTAAATTCTGGAAAACCGCCAAAACAATTCAATCTGAAATTATTTGAAACTAAAGGTTACGATGTTATTCATAAGCAAAATCCCTTGAATTTAGTTCAATAAAACCATGATGATCTATATCTAAAAATCATCCTAAATACTCATATTAGTTCAATGACTGATATTGTTGCTGCGGGACAGTTTTCAAGTACATGACAGGGCTCCACAGCGTGGTTGAATTAGGCAGCGAATCTGCCTACAAGAGTTGCGACCTGGGAACAACACTAGACTCCATGAGCTCCGGTAACGATGTAGTAAAACTGACCCAGCCCGGGACTCGGTACTTTGCTTGTGGCACAGCAGGCCACTGTGACGCAGGCATGAAGGTTAAGATCACAACCGGCTCCTCAAGCATTACGCCTTCTACACCTACAACTCCGTCTTCTACGAAATCTTCGGACGCATATGCTTTGGATCACGGTCTTGGGTTTTCCATTTTTCTTGCACTATCGGCCACCGTAGTGATTAATATGATTTGAATAACTTTGGCTATTGGCTTTAAAGATTAACGCTGCTTTGTATGTATCATATTGTGAGAGTTTCTTTTTCTTGATTTTTTTACTTCATATTGTATGTTGGTAGTCTAGTCAAATAAAAAATGGCCTTGGTTTAGAGCATTAGACTTGCTTGAGCCTTGTTTTATAATTTTACTCTTCAAATTTTGTTTTGTTACAATAAAAATCAAGTCATTATATAAGTATTCTTTGTTTCCTTTTGTGATTATAATATATATCCAATCTACATCTCAGAAAATATCATGTAAATGTCGATGTACCATGAACATGAACCAGGTCTACAATATGAAAAAAATTATTTTTGTATAGATTAAAATCATACTAAAATAAAAAAAAAATATAGTAAAAAAATAACAAATAAAACTTATATATTTTACGCCTTAAACATATATAAAGACCGACGAATATTGTCTTGAGTATATTGGTTCGAACTAAAAATGAAGAGGTGCATATCTATATACGATGGGTTTGGTGATAACATATGAACTGAACTACATAGTCGAAAAGATGGAGAAATGATCGTAGGTCTATGTCTCCAACAATCCGAATAAACTAGTAAAACCTGATGCGGCGTGTAAACTGAAGAGTTGAAAGTTAGTCCGAGGAGGATTTTGTGATAGAGAAATACTTTAGAGTCAAATTTAGAGAGAGAAAGTGTTAAAGTAGTAGAGAGAGAAAGTCGTACTATTCATCTCGAAATTCGTGAAGCGTGTGAGGTCCTTTTATAGTACAATTGTGGACCCCACACGCTTTAATTCGGGTTAATTACATCTTTTGGTCCCTACTCTAAAATTCTTTCCTATTCTGGCTACATCTTTACAATTAATGCGCTTTGACCCATATACGCCTAATTCTATACATTTTGGCCCTTGTACATTTATTTCTATGCACTTTGGCCCTTATACATTTATTTCTATGCACTTTGGCCCTTATACATTTATTTCTATGCACTTTGGCCCTTATACATTTATTCTCCTTATCAGTAGCCCCCCAGTCTTAGTAAAAAATTGTTTTGCTAAGACTGATCAATTCTTCTATCCAGCCAAAACCTCTTCGAACTTCGCAAGTCCCTTAGGTATAAAAGCCGCTTCCTCAAAAGATCGTCTCTTCGAAAATCATAAGTCCCTCAAGCCTAAAAATTACTTCCTCGAAAAGCTGTCTCTGCGAAAATTACAAGTCCCTCAGGCGTAAAAATCGCTTCCTCGAAAGACTGTCTCTTCGAAAATCATAAGTCCCTCAAGCCTAAAAATTACTTCCTCGAAAGGCTGTCTCTTCGAAAATCATAATAAGACCCCTCCGAGTTTCTGCTGTACCAAGTAACTGAAGAGTTGAAAGTTAGTCCGAGGAGGATTTTGTGATAGAGAAATACTTTAGAGTCAAATTTAGAGAGAGAAAGTGTTAAAGTAGTAGAGAGAGAAAGTCGTACTATTCATCTCGAAATTCGTGAAGCGTGTGAGGTCCTTTTATAGTACAATTGTGGACCCCACACGCTTTAATTCGGGTTAATTACATCTTTTGGTCCCTACTCTAAAATTCTTTCCTATTCTGGCTACATCTTTACAATTAATGCGCTTTGACCCATATACGCCTAATTCTATACATTTTGGCCCTTGTACATTTATTTCTATGCACTTTGGCCCTTATACATTTATTTCTATGCACTTTGGCCCTTATACATTTATTTCTATGCACTTTGGCCCTTATACATTTATTCTCCTTATCAGTAGCCCCCCAGTCTTAGTAAAAAATTGTTTTGCTAAGACTGATCAATTCTTCTATCCAGCCAAAACCTCTTCGAACTTCGCAAGTCCCTTAGGTATAAAAGCCGCTTCCTCAAAAGATCGTCTCTTCGAAAATCATAAGTCCCTCAAGCCTAAAAATTACTTCCTCGAAAAGCTGTCTCTGCGAAAATTACAAGTCCCTCAGGCGTAAAAATCGCTTCCTCGAAAGACTGTCTCTTCGAAAATCATAAGTCCCTCAAGCCTAAAAATTACTTCCTCGAAAGGCTGTCTCTTCGAAAATCATAATAAGACCCCTCCGAGTTTCTGCTGTACCAAGTAGCCCCCCAATCCTTGCAACATTTTGAGCAAAATGATCGTCGGGAAATTATTTACTTAGGCGAAAAATGATGCTAGGATTGATGATGTCACTGCACAAATACCATCGTCAGCATTCTTTTGGAGAAACGGTACGCATTCTTTTGTCAGAAAACTCTTCCACTTCCCATGACAACCTCTGACACGAGACTCTTCATCTTCTACTGCGCATTCTTTTGTCAGAAAACTCTTCCACTTCCCATGACAACCTCTGACACGAGACTCTTCATCTTCTACTTTAGCTAGGCTGTCATACATTGCTCACCTATAAGGACCATCATACCCCTAGGCAAACAACACAAAAATGTCCCCGGGCTCCTGTCACCAAACAAGCCCATTAATCTTCTATAAATACCAACCTCTTTCTTCATTAATGTAACTTCTGTTCAATCATTTCTAGAGAGATAAAGCTGGCGCATAAAGCTCGTCGAATTCCTGATTGGCTGTTGATTAGTAAACGGTTCGAGGAGAGGGTTGCCGCTGGTGAAGACGTAAGGCCGCATCCCCCGCCATTGACTACAACATTCTTCGGTCCTTGGCCTCCTTCGGACAATTCGACTGCCATTATTCCTCGTGAGGTAGCTCGTCAAAGCTTACTCAACGAAAACAACCCTCCGAAAGAAATGGGGAAAGAAAAGTCTCACAAGCACTCGTCAGGTTCGAAGAGGAAAAAGTCTCACAGAGATAGAAAAAATTCTCACGAACGAAAACGGGCTAGAGGGGCTTCCCTAACCATTCGAGAGCCCACTGTTTCAACTAATGTTGAAGACCACCCCCAAAAATCTCCAGGCCCGCGAAGGATTTCGAGTAGTCCTCCTCGGAACGCAGTTAGCCCTCCTCGAAGACAAAATTTGGAGCAGAATGCCGAAAATCCTCCTCGAAACTCAGTTAGTCCTCCTCGAAGGCAAAATTTGGAACACAACGTCGAAAGTCCTCCTCGAAGGCAAAGGCTAGAACACAACACTGGAAGTCCTCAAAGTCAAAACCTAGAACACAATACCGAAAGTTCTCCTCGAAGGCAAAACTTAGATCAAAATACTGAAAATCTTAGTCGAGGGCAAAACCTAGAAGACAATACTGAAAGTCCTCCTCGAAGGCAAGGAACAGAAGCTTCTAGTCTGCCCTCCACACCATCCATGACCATCCATGGTACTCAGTTCTCTCCTTCAAGAACACTTATCACCGAAGAGGATATGCGGATTAGGCATGAGGAATCGTTAGACCCCATAGTTATGAAACCTTTCAACAAGTTCCTTGGCCGGAAAAAAACCCATTACCTCCGTGTCAACCCCTGCGACTGGTGGTACTTCCTCTTCGGCCATATCCGAGGAACAAGCTCGCCGGATTGCACCAAAATTAAAGGGAGATGTGACTTTGCCCTTGGAGTTAGACAACATCGTCGGAAATAATATCAGAGGTATCGAGAACAAACATATGGTAGCCCTGGCCAACATCAAGTACAAGTACTTTTCTGAGGATGAAGAGACAATGCTTAGGGCTCGATGGGGCATTCCTTCTTATATTGATATCAGGTTTCCCTCCGAAGGAGAGACGCCCTTGTCTGTGAGGGATCACGAAGTGGTGGTCTACACAGAAATCATGAACTGGGGGCTAAGGTATCCCTTAGACCCCTTCTTTATTGAATACCTTGCCAAAATAGATCTCTGTCCCTCACAAGTTGGGCCCAACATGTGGTTCACATTGATGGCTTGCATAATGGCCTCAAGGCTTTCAGGCCAAGAGTTTTTGCTGGAACAAATAATCGGTCTAGCTGGCCTTGCTCGGAACCCTTACTTCCCCTTCTACTCAATGACATTCAACCGGGGGCAAAAGGTGTTAAAGGACCTCTTGGAAGCAGACAAAAAATGGAGGCAACAGTTCCTTTTTTTCTCTGGATGTTGGGAGACCGGTTCCCAAGCCACCCCTTCGAATCCACATAAACTTTCCCTGAAATGGACCATGAAATGTAAGTGCTCTTCGAATCGTTGGACGCCCTCGAATGTTTAATTATTCTGTACATTTTTCTAAGTTAATTACTTCTTCGAATCTTATAGTTGCCTCGAAGAATTAACACCCTCGAAGACACATACGTCTTCGAACAGCATATTTATTATAACTATTTTTCTCCTTTATTATTTGATTCAGCTATGACCGGAGTATCCAAACCGTACTCCGACTACGTCGAAGGAGCTACCACTGTTTTCAGTAACCTTCGCTTGTGGGCAAAAGAACAGTGGGATAATCGTTTTCGTCGTTGCTTCGTCGATGAGAACTTGGCCAGAAGTCGACTCTGGAGACTTAACCCTCTAGATCGTATAAGTATGAGGGCTCTAATGACTCCGCCGTCTGAGCGGGAAGTGTTAGAACGATGTAGCAAGCCGGATGTGACCATCTATCTGCCCAAACGCTCTCGTTCACAAAGTCATTTGGGTGACCCTCCAGAAGAAGAGGCTGTACCACCTCAATCAACAAACCCCAAACCACTTACCAAGGCTAACAAACCACGTTCTTCGAGGGACATAGGGACCCCGAATTCTAGCAACGTTCAAGAAACAGATGGAGCCCCTCGAAAAGATGGAACCCTTCGAACAGATGTGGCCCCTCGGACAGATGGAGCCCCCCGAACAAACACTGGTGTGACGATAAATACCACTCCGTTACCCCCTGCTGCTATCCTTTCAACAAAGAAGGACAACAAGATCAAAGACTTAAAAGGAAAAGGCATCCTTCTTGAGCCCATAGAAGAGCGATCTGAGGGAGGAGAAACTCCTGACAATGATGGATGGACTGATGTCAACAGAGAAGGCCAAGATGGAGCAGTTGATGCTGAAAACAGGGGTGGCCTATCACCCAAGGAAGCCTCCTATCAAACTCTGCACTCTCCTCTAACTGAGGCGTCTCAACCAGCCTCCTTCGAAGGCAGTCCAAGGCTGGCTCCTATCCCTGCCCCTCGAACAAATACTCCCTTACTCGTTCACCCTGATGTGGCCTGTGGCAATTTTTCTGAGTTCGATTCTGCAGATCTAGGGTCTCCTTCGAGCTCCTTCGAGGTTCCCTTAGACGATGATTTTTCAATGAGTCTGCGAAGGCTGCTTCATACATCAGTGAATCGAGGAAAGAAATTGCGCCATCTCGAGAAGCGCAAGAATCATTATAAATTCAAAGCATCAGTTGCTGCCGCTAAGCTCGAAGAAGCCAGGAAGGAGCATGCAGTTGTCGAAGGCCAAGCTGATGCCTTGTATGAACGTCTCTCTGCGGCTGAGCATTATATCACAATAATAGAACAATGTTGCCAGGAGGAGAGAGACTTATACAAGAAAAAGACTACCGCCCAAGAACGGCTAATTGCTGAATATAAAGCAGGGCACCGCAAGGCATGCGATGCATTCGAACAATGCAGTGAGGGTTTTAAAAATGTAGTCGAGGAGCGCGACAGTTTGAAGAGAAAAATTAGAAGTTTCCCAGTGGAGATCGAAGAGGCAAAAGAGAAAGGTGCAGATGCCTATGCTGCCACATGTTCGAAGACTTTACCAGCCCGAGACGCTGCCACTCGAGCTGGCCTATTGACCCAAATATACACTGAGCACCCTGAGTATGAACTGGGTCATTTCTGGAAGCTTGTCCCCCCAGAACTTCGTCCACCCCAAATAGTTGTCAGTGAGAGTGAAGACTCAGAAACTGAGGGGAGTGATAACTCAAAGGACGCCGATTAAATGACAAGGTCGTAGATGGTTTTTTGTATGGCCTAAAAGGCCTTTATTTCTTTTTTTGTAATGGTTGGAAGCTGTTGTGCTTTTCCAACAAGTATTGTTCTTTTTGTGTGGCCGAATAGGCCGTAATTCCACAATGTATTGTTCTTCGAATTTTTCATGATGTGAGCCCTTCGAACAATGTTCATTTGGACCAACTTAAAGTAGAAATTTGTTATGTTTTTGACAGACTGAAATATTTACCTGTTCTTCGAATTTTTGCACTGAGAAAGATTCAACAGAGGCTATCCTTATAGTAACGCCTTCGAACTTCAACCCGCCGGGTCATCGAAGAATTGTTACTTAGGCAGATGCATCCAGTTTTATGTTTATACCTGAGCCTTCGAATTCCACCTTATATGTCCTTCGAACATGGCCCTTCGAATAACAATTACAAAATATATGCACCAAGTTTTACACTTGGCCTTAAGCCTTCGAATGTTGACTTAAGTGGCCTTCGAAATGTAGCCCTTCGAATAATAATTATCAATATATGTGCCAAGTTTTACACTTGGCCTTAAGAATATTTTGAATCCCAACTCATTGTGGCACACCGCCATGTGACCCTAAGCATTGTTTTAAAGTCCCAAATCATCGTGGCACATCGTCATGTGACCCGAAGAATAGTTTGAAAGTCCCAAATCATCGTGTGAGGGACATGTTTCTATGACCCAAAAAATAGTGTGAGGGACAACAATTCGAGGCACATGTTACTGTGACCCAAAAAATAGTGTGAGGGACAACAATTCGAGGCACATGTTACTGTGACCCAAAAAATAGTGTGAGGGACAACAATTCGAGGCACATGTTACTGTGACCCAAAAAATAGTGTGAGGGACAACAATTCGAGGCACATGTTACTGTGACCCAAAAAATAGTGTGAGGGACAACAATTCGAGGCACATGTTACTGTGACCCAAAAAATAGAATTAAAGGCAAAGAAACTTTGTATTGATGGGATCACCGGAACACCTCATTAAAACCTTCCTGTGCCTAGCAGGGTAGGAAAGAGTGTGTCCTCACCAAAATTTTTCCCGAAGGATACACTGAAAAGGGAACAGAAATACAATATTTGCTCCTAGCTCTGCTAATCGAGATACAGCTTTAAATGCTCAATATTCCAAGGTAGACGAAGATGTCGCCCATCTTTATCCTTCAACCGATAAGTACCTGGTTTGATTTTTTCAGTGACCATGTATGGGCCTTCCCAATTGGGACCCAGCTTCCCCAAACTTTTGTCCTTGGTGTGCAAGAAGATTTTCCGTAGGACCTTGTCTCCCACCTGAAAATCTCTATGGTTAACTTTGGATGCAAATCGGCTTCGCATAAGAGTTTGATAATGAAGGGAAGTCAATTGCGCCCGCTGCCTCTTTTCCTCCACCAGGTCTAACGCCAAAGCTCTATGCTCTTTATTGGCGTCTGAGTCATAAGTTGCTATACGGTGTGAGGGGAAGAGGAGCTCTGGTGGGACCACGGCATCCATTCCATAAACTAAGGCAAAAGGGGACACAGCAGTAGCTGTTCGTGGAGTTGTTCGATAAGCCCATAGTACTTCCTGTAAATAGTCGGGCCATTTCCCCGCCTTGCCTTCTAAGTTCTTCTTTAGCCCGTCGAGGATGGTGCGATTGGTTACTTCCACCTGGCCATTTGCCTGAGGATGAAATGGCGCCGAGAAACATTGTCGTATACCCCTTGACACACAAAAACTCCGAAATTCTTTGTTATCAAACTGTGGTCCATTGTCCGTTGTAATCTGCAACGGCATACCAAAACGACAACAAATATTAGATAAAACAAACTTTATCACCTCCTTGGCTTTTGTTCCTGCAAGTGGCTCAGCTTCTACCCACTTAGAAAAATAATCAACGGCTACAATTATCGTCTGCCTGCCCCCAGAGGCCATAGGTAGAGGTCCAACCAAATCAATGCCCCATCTGTCAAAAGGAACCGCCTCTGGGACGCTTTCCATCAGTGCTCCTGGCTTGTGGATTATATTAGCGTACCGCTGGCACGTGTCACAACGTTTGACCAAATCTTTTGCATCGGTCGAAATAGTTGGCCAATAATATCCTGCCAAGAATACTCGGCGAATCAGAGCTTTATATCCACAATGAGCGGATCCTTCGCCATCGTGTAACTCGGAGAGGATAATTTGTGAGTCGGGTCCATTCAAGCACCTCAGCAATGGTCGACTCAGAGACTTCTTATACAACGATCCGTCCAACAAAATGTAACCGTGAGATTTGAATCTTACTTTTCTGGCTTCATATTTGTCGGCGGGCAAGATGTCATGAGCCAAAAAATCAATGATGACCGTTCTCCAATCAGGGGTAATCGCATGATTTTCCTCTGAGACATTCATCACATGGTCTTTAGAGATAGAGATCGATGGGCATGTCTGGGTCAAAACCCAAGGATAACCTTCTGTCCGAGAAGCAGAAGCAAGAGAATCCGGGATGGCATTCATTTCCCGTCGGACATGCTCGAACTTGACGCCTTCGAACTCCGACGCCAAATCTTTTATCAGTTTCAAGTACTGTACCAATGTTTCCTTCCTTGCCTCGGACTCCCCTGAAACCTGATTGATCACCAACTGAGAATCACTGACCAATTTTACCCGTCGAGCCCCGCATATTTGGGCCAAGCGTAGGCCGGCTAAAGCTGCTTCGTACTCAGCCTCATTATTAGTAGCTTTGAAAACAAAACGGATGGCTTGAAACATGGCAACCCCTTGCGGGGATATTAGCTGGACACCTGCCCCGCAACCTGAAATGTTCGACCCCCCATCCGTTCGAACTACCCATTCTTCCTCAGCAACTGTGTCAGGTTCTTCCTGTTCGTCCCTATCAGAGTGAAATTCAACCAAAAAATCCGCTAACACTTGTGCCTTTATTGCTGTGCGAGGTTCAAATGTTATATCAAAGTCTCCCAACTCAACGGACCACTTAGTCATTCTGCCAGAGACGTCAGGTCGCTGTAATAGACTTTTCAGAGGAAACGTCGTTCGGACCACTATTGGATGCGCTTGAAAATAAGGTCTCATCTTCCTCGCTGCTGTCACCAACGCCAAGGCCACCTTCTCCAAAGTAAGATACCGTTTTTCGGCATCCAGCAAACTCTTGCTGACATAATAAATTGGCCTCAATAGAGCGTCAGCTTCCCGGAGGAGCACGGAACTGACCGCACACGCGGATACCGCTACATAAACAATCAACGTCTCCCCCACCAATGGTTTAGATAAAATCTCCGGAGAGGTTAGATACTCCTGAATTTGACGAAACGCCGTCGAACACTCTTCGGTCCAGCAGAAATGCTTCGCATTTCGCAAAACTTTAAAGAATGGTGCACATTTGTCCGACGAGCGGGAAATGAATCGATTGAGGGCAGCCAACCGCCCTGTCAAGATTTGCACCTCCTTAATGTTTCGAGGAGGACTCATATTGATCAACGCTCTTAACTGCTCCGGGTCCGCTTCAATACCTTTCTCACTGATCATGTAGCCAAGAAATTTACCCGACCGCACTCCGAAAATACACTTTTCTGGATTGAGTTTTAAGTTGACCCTACGCAAATTGTGGAATGTCTCTGTGAGGTCGGCAAAATGGTCGTCGTCTTTCTCACTTTTTACCAACATGTCGTCGATATAAGCTTCCATATTCCTCCCAATCTGCTCCTCGAAGGTCTTGTTAACCAGTCGCTGATAAGTTGCCCCCGCGTTTTTTAAACCGAATGGCATGACCTTGTAGCAGTATAGACCTCGCCCGGTAATAAAAGAAGTGCTCTCCTCATCATTAGCAGCCAAACGGATTTGATTGTATCCCGAGTAAGCATCCATGAAAGATAACAACCGATTTCCGGAGGTCGAGTCTACTAACTGATCAATGCGCGGGACAGGAAAAGGATCCTTAGGGCAAGCACGGTTTAGATCTGTGAAGTCGATGCACATCCTCCATTTGCCATTCTTCTTCCTTACCAACACCGGATTCGATGCCCATAGGGGATAATGCGACTCGCGAATATGACCAATACTTAAAAGTCGTTCGACCTCCAACAAGATCGCTGAGGCCTTTTCCGGGGAGACAGGCCTCCTTTTCTGAACTATTGGTCGAACATCTGATCGCAAGGCGAGCTTGTGACATATAATCTCCGTCGGCACCCCTGTGACATCCTGTGCACACCAAGCAAACATATCGAGCCTGTCAGATAAAAAATTAATCAACTTTCCTCTAAACTCGGGGGAGAGATGAACCCCTATTTTCAAAACTTTCCCAGTCATGAACTCGTGTGGCGAAGAGTCCTCCTCCGGGACCTGAAATCCGGGGGCCTCCCTCGGATCATCACAAGGAATGACCTCGGAGGTTGGCCCCTTTAATTGCTATGCTGAGTCTGAAGGCCCCCCTCGAACTCCCTTAGAAGACAAGGCGATTTGATAGCATTCTCGTGCCATTTTCTGGCTACTTCTGACCGTGCCAATATTGTTCCCGATAACATACTTCAGACACTGATGCACCGTGGAGATGACGCCGTGCATCCGTGATAACCAAGATCGACCTAGAATGGCATTATACGAGGTGGGAGCATCGACTACAATGAAAAGTACCTCCACTTCTTTTTTAAATGGTCCACGCCCCAACTCTACTATACATTGAAATTCTCCCACGACAACCGCGGTAGCTCCAGTAAAACCTACTATCGTTCTGTCAGATTTTCGGATAACCGGTGGGTCAGAAATGCGGCGATAAGTGCTCATAAACAAAATGTTCGCAGAGCTTCCTGTGTCAATAAGTATCTTTTGAATCTGATCCCCCGCGATGCCCGCTGCGATCACTACAGCGTCCTCATGGGGGCCTGCAATATTACGCATATCATCATCATCAAAACAAATAATAGGCGAAGGCGACCGATGCATTTGTGCGGAGACTCCAGCTTCGATCTGGGTGGTCAAATTCACCATGTGCCTTTTGCGTGAGCTGTTCGAATTTCCTGCAATAGTGTCTCCGCCAAAGATTGCTAAGGACTCAAAAAATGCACACAGACTATCCACTTTCCCCTTTGGGATTTCTTCTTCGACCAAATTCACATTGTTCCTCCCAGCTTTTGGGTCCAAATACTCTTGCTCGATGTCAAAATCGTCAACCCCTTCGGAAATCACCATGGTCGTGTCAGTATTCTTTGAGACAGCTTTTACCGCGGCATTCTTCTGGGAGTGCTTTTTGACATACTCTAGCAGCATTCCGTTTTCGATGAGAGACTGCACCTCCTTCTTAAGGGCTATACAATCTTTGGTGTCATGGCCCACATCCTCGTGATACTTGCAATACTTGTTAACGCTTCTGTTTTCCCTTGGTGTCTGTATGGGAAATGGTTTCCTAAACGTGACCGAAGATTTAGCTTTATCAAATATGGCAGCGACATTTTCCGTCAACTCCGCATAGTAGTCGGGTCGAATCCACTTGTTCGACATATATCTTCCCCCCTGATTGTGGTTTGAGTGATTGCCATAATATTGCTGATTTGATTTTGGCCTTGGAGGATACTGACCCGCGCTTTTAGTCTGAACAGTCAACCGAGGGCCCTGGGTGCTTGACTCAGTCCTTTGGAACTGATTATGGTCCAATTGTTCTCCAGACCCTTTTTCTGAAGCTTGGGTTTCTTCTACTAGAATTCTCTTTTCAACTTGGTCCAGTAATGCCCCAAAAGTCATTGCTTGGCTTTCTGCCACTGTGTCTTTCAACAATCCGGGGAGCAATCCCATCCTAAACGCGGCTAGTGCCACCGAATCCTTGCAGTATTCCATGTCTGTCTTAGTCTTGACAAAACGATTGGTGTAGTTTTTGAGGCTCTCCCCCATTTTTTGTCGGCAGTAAATTATAGTGTCCCCGTTGGCCCGAAACTTCTTGCTACCCACGAAGTGTTGTCTAAAAATGCTCCAGAACATGTCAAAGTTTTTAATAGACCCCTGAGGTAACCTGTTGTACCACTTGGACGCCACTCCCTTAAAAGTTTGAGAGAATGCTCTGCACAGGAGTTTATCATCGTCGTCAAAGTTTATCATAAAATTCTTAAATTGTTCGATATGACTATCCGGATCTTGAGTTCCGTCGAATTTTTCAAGCTTCGAGATGTCAAAATGCTTTGGGAGATTCCCTACTAAGATCTCCGAAGACAAAGGAGAGGCTCTCCAATTGTGCCCTGTTCGATAAACATTGGACCTCAGATTATCATTGTTCGAGAAGTACAAGCCCTCCTCGGAGGGCAAAGTGTACTGTTGCTGCCATTCCGAATTCCGAGGACCTACATTATCCTTCCCTGGGCACTTCACCTGCTCATGAGAGCGATCATCTACTCGGTCGTGGCGACTCCTCTCCCGTGAGGACTTCCTCTCCGAACTCCTTCCCCTCCGAGCTTCATTTTGCCTTCGACCACGCTTTTTCTTCCTGTGGCATCTTCGAGGAGAAGATTCAGAAGTGCTGTACCGCGAATAGCCACTCGAAGAAGCTGAGTCCGAACGGTACTTGTCTTTCCTCCTTGGAGATCGTCGCTCACGCCTCCGGGACCTATCATCCCTTTTCTTGGGACGAGTTTCAACGTCCCGTTCCTCCCTTTGCTCGACGGGCTCTCTCCTTATCTCAGATCGGATGTTTCTTTGGGCGGCTTCTTTCTCCGCCTTCAACTTTTCGATTTCCAGCAACAGTTCATTCCTCTGAGCCAAAAGAGCGGAGTCGTCAAAATCATTTTCAACTCGCCGACCTCCCTCTCCTTCGGACTCCAAGTCATTTCGAAAGTCATCCCCTTCCATGTTTTCCTCGCAGGGATCAACTAGATCGTCCCCCCGACCTTCCATGGTTCTCCTCGGAACAAGAACTATTTCTAGGGAGTGATGATCGTCGGAACGATTCTCGTTTCCCACAGACGGCGCC
Source organism: Limnanthes douglasii subsp. nivea (assembly GCA_036936605.1). NCBI lineage: Eukaryota > Viridiplantae > Streptophyta > Magnoliopsida > Brassicales > Limnanthaceae > Limnanthes > Limnanthes douglasii. The sequence continues at coordinate 290,241,523 of JAUPFV010000005.1, forward strand.
ACTGAAGAGTTGAAAGTTAGTCCGAGGAGGATTTTGTGATAGAGAAATACTTTAGAGTCAAATTTAGAGAGAGAAAGTGTTAAAGTAGTAGAGAGAGAAAGTCGTACTATTCATCTCGAAATTCGTGAAGCGTGTGAGGTCCTTTTATAGTACAATTGTGGACCCCACACGCTTTAATTCGGGTTAATTACATCTTTTGGTCCCTACTCTAAAATTCTTTCCTATTCTGGCTACATCTTTACAATTAATGCGCTTTGACCCATATACGCCTAATTCTATACATTTTGGCCCTTGTACATTTATTTCTATGCACTTTGGCCCTTATACATTTATTTCTATGCACTTTGGCCCTTATACATTTATTTCTATGCACTTTGGCCCTTATACATTTATTCTCCTTATCATAAACAACTTATACAAAACTGATAATGTAATTGAGCTAATACCATCTCACACTAGTTATACCTACCCGAGTTGTTATAGTTCTCAATGAACTATAGATAATTGAGAGAAAAATCGTTATCCGTCTTGTTTGCAAGAATGCAACAACCAAACATATGCAGCAAATACCCCATCGTGGCATGAATAACCATCTCATCACTAATCGCATCATCGTAATATTCGATTTGCATATAAATTTTGCATAAAAAAGTGGGACAAACGTCTTTGCCACTACTACTACGATTGTGATCTAGTTCATTAGTAAGGTCTTGGTAATCTACGCTAAGTAATTGAGCAAGCGCGCCAACTCGTTGCACTTTACTAAAAAATGTAATGAGATCGAAACTCTAACTTATGACGGGAAAACCTGTGATGGTGTGTATGTCGTCGAACGTAACTGTCATCTCACTAAAAGAGAAATAGAAAGAATCGGTCTTTGGATGTCATCTCTCCAAGAATGGTTCGAGTAAATGAACGTCGGTAGACCAACGCAAGATACAATTAAGAAATGGACCGAAACATATCCTCGTAACCTAAACTCTAATCCTACTCTGACGAGTGAGATCCCACCAATGATTTATAGCGTATATAGTAAAGCATCGTAAGAGGTTATCGCCTATAAAATATAAAAACAAATTAAAGATAAGGTACAATATAATTAACTACAAGATAAATAACCAAAACAAGTTAAAAATGTAACACTAAGAATAAACAAATTATTTTACAAACTTACATCGTTATTGAAGATGTTATACACCTCGTGGGTCTTGTAGTGACTAAAGTTGGAGTACAACTTAGGAACGTGACCGTTGACTCTGTGAAAAAGATGGTCCAAATTTATTCGGCTCTCAACAACAGGCATACGACTACGACGATGAATTCTAACACTCCGATAAGTCTAACAAGACGTATTTTGGTCTTGGTCGTTGATCTTACGCTCTGAATCGGATGTCGATCGTGAACGAAGATGAGACATCCTGAAAGTACAATATAGTTGATTAGACTTGAAACAAAGTTACAACCAAAAATTGTCTCAAACAATTGATAAACACAGAAATATGTGTCAAAGAATAAATAAACACATAAACTTGTAGTAGAAGAGCATTTGAAGTGTTATAAAATTAAACAAAATTTTCATTCAACTTGCATGCAAAATGGTGCACGATTAGCGCTATTTCACACAGATCCCAACACACGATGTTGGGCACTAGTCGAGTGCAGAATCCAACACACGATGTTGGGCACTAGTCGAGTGCAGAACAACTGATTTCGCATGTTCCGGGTGCGTGAAACTGGTTGTTCGTTGCGCGACTTGTGCACAAAATCGCCAAGAACTGCCATGATGGCTCCAAACTCTGAATCATGCAATACTCAGCTATTTTCTATAAATAGACACCCAACACAAAGATTTAGACCTAACGTAAACAATAAAACTAATTACAAATCAAAGAAATAACTATAAATATATAACAATTGTAAACTAAAACTTCAAACTCAAATATCTATAAATATATATGTCAAAATTGAGAAGAAAAAACACAACATAGATGAAGTAATACAGACCTTAACATTGTTGTGAATTCGAATTTAAAAAATTTAAACTTTTAAAATGGATAAATTTGAGAGGTTTTGGATTACTATTAAAAAATATATTTTAGGTTCAAAATTTAACAAAAATAATATTTATATAACTTACTATTTAAGACCCAAAATATTTAAGAGATTTTATACCTAAAATATCATTCTATAGAAAATCCACCAAACAACTTTTCTTTCTTTTACTATTTTTTTAATTTAAAATTTTAAGGTTCATATTTTCAAACCTTAACTTGAAAAAATCCCTGAAAATACCATTGGTTTTGTTTTTTTAAGACGAACAAAACTAGTAATACTCGTGATATGTTTAGAATTAACAAAATACACAGGTTTCTCAGTATATGGTTTCACATCTAGCATCTATTATAGTGAGTCTGAATTTGCATCTAGAAATACAAAATTGAAATAGGTTTCGCATCTAGCAAAAACAAATTCATCTAGCAAGATAAAATTTAAATACGTTTCACAACTGTCAGTACGCACAGAACAAACACGTTTCGTATCTCATTCGTTTTAAACCCAGAACTTTTTTACTTGAACAAAAAAATTCACAAACACAAAAATAGACTAAATATCGACGAAAACATAAATGGAATACAACAAATAAAATACATTGCAACTTAATACGAGATAGAATACCAAAAATCTGAAAGAAAACAGATCTCGAGTACCCTAATATTTTGAAATCAAAATTTGTGTTACCAGACACACGAATCGACTTATCTAAATAGATATCCCAAATCAAGCTTCGAAATGAAGTAAAAACACTATCAAAATCATACAACAAAAAAATTGAGTACAAAATTGAAGAATCGCATATATGATTAGGTTATGTTCTATTCACGTGGAAAGAATTTTTTTAGAGAAAAATAAATAAAATATAGATCTTGAATTTTTTTATATAATTAAGTAAGGATATTTAGGATATTAACGGATCTTAAATGGTAAATATCTGAATTGAAATATAGTGTATTGGTTTTCGGATTTTCAATAGTACTCAACCTTATAAAAAAAATTAAGTACAAATCCAACAAAACTCATACGGACCCATCAAACAAAACTAGATTAAAAAATATAATCTTGTCTTTATTTCTTTGTAACTTTAAAAGTCGATTTTTCTTTGGGCAAGTCTATATCTAGACCTCATTTGGCTATAATGAGACCTTAAATCAAACTTTTTATTTTAATCTATGTAAAATGACCATTTTATCCATCATATAAAACCAAGTTTTCGACCAAAAATCTAAACAATTTTCTTCCTCTTCTCCGACCAAACTTCTCTCTAAAACTAATCTAATACCCAAAGAATGAATTACATTAAAATCTAACAATTTTCTTCCTCTTCTTTAACAAAACTTCTCTCTATTTTTCAATTATATTTTAATATCGCCTTGTGGAACTTTCCGACTTTTCATTAGCGTAAAAATAATGAATCATACTAGTCGAAGAGCCAAATTTGTTTTACAGAATTATATTACAATGAAGTAATCTCTGGACCCAGTAATTTGTATAATTTTCTGTTAAGAAATAAACTAGTAATTGTGAAAATATTTCCCAACCTGATAGTAATGGCAATCTTGTTCGAAACCCGATCATCTTGATGGCAAGATAAGACGCGAGCTGTAATTTTTTTTAAAAAAAATCAAAGAAATCAATATTTGAAATCAAGATCTTTGATTAATAGAGAAATAAAAAACATCAATCAGATAACAAAACCACAAGAAAGAAAACAACACATTGATTTCTAAGTTTGAATTAAATTTACAACCAGAAACCCTAAATCCCCAAATTCTATAACCTAAGAACTTGTAAACTTTGTAACAGCCTCCGTTCCTTCAGATACAGCATGTTTAGCCAATTCACCATACAACACCAACCTCACCGAAGTCTGGATTTCCCTTGAAGTGATAGTCGGTTTCTTGCTGTACCTCGTAAGCTTTGCAGACTCACTAGCCAATTTCTTGAAGATATCGTTGATGAAATTTTTCATGATTCCCATAGTTTTGCTGGAAATACCGATATCAGGATGAACCTGCTGCAAGATCTTTAAGATGTAGATCTTGTAGGTCTCGACGCTTTTCTTGGATCGTTTCGTATTTTTATCAGCTCTGGCGCCAGTTTCTTTTGGTTACTTCTTTCTGGCCTTTGGTTTCTTCTCAGCTGCTACGGCGGCCAATGAATATATTTCTCGGCGACCTTCTTCTCAGTCGGCTTATTTTAGCTTGGGGTGCTATTGTTGATTTTGATTAGGAAATGAGCTCTCTAGAGAGAGAGATTAATTGGAGAAGAGAAATAATTTTCTGATTTTGATTGGTGAGATGCGAACTGCAACTTGAATTTGATAAAAAAGAGAAAAGAGAAAAGAGAAAAGAGAAAAGAGAGAAGAGAGATAGTCGGCTGAAAACGGTTTATATATTAAGGGTATTTTAGTAAAATTTGGGGTCTCATTATAGCTGAATAAGGTCTCATTATAACGGGGTCTCATTATAACCAAAACGGGTCTCGGTTTAGCGTTGCCCTTTTTCTTTTGAATTTAATTATTATCACTACATATAATTCAAATTAGTAGGCAGCTAGTAGTAATATTCTTTTATATGGATCGGTAACTTTTATTTAAACATTTCTAGAACATGGGCGTGACAGAGTCATATAAGGAATAGCAACATAACATATTCTTTAATGCTTTGATCCTATCCTTAAACCCAAAAAACTTAAAAAGAAAATCAAATAAGACAAAAATGAATGAGATTTCCTAGAGAATCTTGACAAAACGGCTGCTCTCTCGCTCCTCCTAATTCAACAAATTCTCTCACCAGTCACCAACACACAAAGCACCTTTCAAGCAAACAACCTGTTACAGAGATCCTATTGGTCTCCTACTCCACTGTTACTTTTCATTCATTTAAGCCCTAAACTGATATCTGTTTGGTTCTCTTTATTTATGACTCTAAATCTATATGTAAGAGAGACAGGAACTCCCAAAAGGCATAATTATAATTTCAAGTTATTTTATCTCTCTCTATTGTCTATTCATATACTCATTGAAGAGAATTTGTGTACTTAGAGGTAGTCTTCTTACTTACAGCATTATCTCCTAGTCCTTATTTTACCATTCTTCGAACCTTTCGTCGGGTCTCTAGTTTGGATTTATCGTGCCTAACGAGTCCTGTAACATTGGTATCAGAACCATCGATCTTCCGGACCCGGATGTTTTTTTCTACTTCAAAATAAGCAGTCATGGAAACTAGGGCACAAACTTTGATCGAGGTTAACAAGCAACTTGAGGAGATGAAGCAAGTTCAGGCCGATCAAGCCAAGCAAAATGAAGAAAATCGTGTGGCTCAACTCCAACAAAACGATCTATTGAGGAATGAGATGATTGCTCGATTCAACGATATTAAGAACATGTTTGTGGAGCTACGCCCTAGTACACAGAACCCTGAAAAGCGTCCACTGGTTGACGATGAGCCTTCACATTCTGGTGTTTTCACGACGCTTCCCCGAACATTCTCTCCGGAACCACCTGATTCGCTGAACCTTGTCCCCGGTTCGAATCGTGGAACTAATCAGGAGCGTAGTACGACACCAACAAACGGTTTGCTCACCCGCCTTACTAAGGTTGGGTTTCCTATTTTTGATGGATCCGACCTACGCGATTGGGTTTTTAAATGCGAACAATTTTTTACGCTTGACGGAACGCTAGATGAATCGAAGGTAAGACTCCCTACTATCCATATGACAGGAAAGGCATTGTAATGGCACCACAACTATATTGTAAAACGTTTCAATCGATACCCACCCTGGACAGAATATGTTCTTGCAATTTCTACTCGTTTTGGAGGTTTGTATGTTGATCGATTATCGGAGTTGGTTAGCTTACAACAAGAGACTGATTCGGTTGAGGTGTTTCATGATAAATTTGAGTTTAAACTCACACGATTATCCCTACCACGCGCCCATGCGTTAAGTATTTTCTTAACTAATTTAAATCCACATTTGCAGCTTCATGTGAGACAGTTTCAGAATGTGGAATTCGTTGCCGAAGTAGCAAACATAGCTATGATGCATGAATTATATTTACGCCTACTCCCTCACAAACCACAACGACCCTCATTCAAACCCAACACCTATTCTACTCCAAACGCCTATCAAACACCAAAATATCTGAATCAAAACACCAAGCCACCGCTTTTACCCACTGCCCCTACCAACACCCATACACACCCGACGTTAAATTTTATCTCAAGAAACAACAACCAAACACCCCGAAAATTTACTTGGTAAGAGATACAAGATCGCAAACAAAAAGGTCTATGCATGTATTGCGATGAAATCTTCACTCTCGGCCATCAACAAACCCATCGCAAGGCTCATATATATGTCATGGAAGGTGATGCAGAATCTGAACTTTCTGATATAGATGAGGTTCATGACGTCGTCAACACAACGGCTGTTGAGTCAGAGCAAACACAACCGCCTATGATATCGCTACACGCACTGACGGGCAACACAACCTTCAATTGTATGCGTTTGACTGGACAAAGTGGTAAGTAAAAGATCCACATTTTGATTGATCTCGGGAGTACACACAACTTCTTGGACCTAAAGGTTGCCAATGAAATCGGTTGCCCTCTCGAAGCGACAAAACCGATGGTGGTTTACGCAGCCCTGGGAAGCACAATTTTTACAAAATACAAGTGTAGCAATTTTTCTTGGAAAGTACAAGGCTATGATCTCACCACCGAGGTAAGAACTTTAAACCTTGACCGTTGTGATTTTGTGCTAGGTATTCAATGGTTGCACACCCTCGGTCCAATTTTATGGGCTTTTCTCAACCTCCGAATGGAATTCAACCTTAATGGTTTGAAGCATGTGCTGTGTGGAAATGTAAACAAAGGTTGTAAGGTGATCAACGGAGCAAGTTTGAACAAGTTAATGCTTCAGGAACCTCAGATTGCATTGTTGTTTGGCCATGAGATAACAGATGACGTTTTAGACGACTTAAACCCAAAAGCTCTTTTGTCTCATATTTCGACGACCAAAACAGAATTTTCTACGGACTCTACGCTGCGTGAGTTGATTAGTTCGTACTCTGTAATAATCGTCGAACCCACAACTTTACCGCCTTTTCGTGAATGGTTTAATCACAAAATTCCTGTGGTAAGGGGTTCTAATCCCGTTAATCTCTGACCCTATCGCTACTCATCCCTTCAAAAGGATGAAATAGACAAGATGATAAAGGATATGTTAAACCAAGGAATAATCAAACATAGTTCGAGTCCGTATGCTTCCCCAATTGTTTTAGTAAAAAAGAAGGATGGTACTTGGAGGTTGTGCGTTGATTATCGCGGATTAAACAAACAAACCATCAAAGACAAATATCATATTCCACTGTTAGAAGACCTGTTAGATGAATTGGGTGGGGCTGTATACTTTTCAAAATTGGACCTCCGTGCGGGTTTTCACCAACTACGAATGTCACCCGAAGATATCTATAAAACAGCATTCAAGACTCACTCCGGACACTATGAATATGTTGTTATGCCGTTTGGTCTTACAAATGCCCCTTTTACTTTTCAGAGCCTCATGAATCACATTTTTAGTGAAGTTACGCGAAATTTTGTACTCGTTTTTTTCGACGATATCTTGGTGTATAGCTCTACTTGGGAAGCACATCTCACCCACCTACAAACTGTTTTCGAGATCCTCCGCCAACAACAACTTTACCTCAAAGAAAGCAAATGTATTTTTGGAGCAACCATAATTGAGTATTTGGGACACTTCATTTCGGCAAAGGGAGTTGAAACCGATCCGGGTAAAGTTGACAGTATTAAGCAATGGCCTACACTGACCATGCAAAAACAGTTACGCAGTTTTCTGGGACTTGCTAATTACTATCGGAGGTTCATCAAAGGATATAGCATGATCGATAGGCCCATGGCCAACTTGTTAGAAAAAGATGGTTTCGAATGGAATGATGAAGCAAACGCGGCTTTTACAGCTTTAAAAAGAGCTTTATCGTCTACTCCTGTTTTAGCCTTACCGGATTTTGACAAAACTTTTATCATCGAGACCGATGCCTCTAACTTCGGGATCAGAGCAGTTCTTATGCAAGAGAATCATCCGATATGCTTTATTAGTCGAGCTTTAGGACCTCAACACCAACGACTTTCGGTTTATGAAAAGGAGTTACTTGCGGTTGTGTATGCAGTTCAACAATGGCATGCTTACCTTGCTCATGGCTTATTCATCATCAAAACCGATCAAAAGAGTATCAAATATATGATGGAGCAAAAAGTTACTACTCATTTTCAACACATGTGCCTTTCTAAGTTGATGGGCTACAATTTTGTTATTAAGTACAAGCACGGAAAAGAAAACCACGTTGCCGATGCTCTATCACGGGTTTCCAGTTCACAACTCCTTAGTCTTACGTTGTCTACGGTTCAATCGGGTTTTTTCGATTCCATCCGGCTTCTTTAGCAATCTGATCCTTCCCTTAAACAAATCATCGACGATATTGTTGCTGGTACGAATATTCATCCGCACTATACGTACACCAATAACGAACTGCGCAGGAAAGGAAAGCTAGTTATCGGAAACCACAAAGACACCAAATTATCAATTCTTCAGTGGTTACATGATTCAGCGGTTGGAGGTCACTCGGGTCGTGACTCTACTCTTCATCGTGTTAAAACTCTATTTTATTGGCCGAAAATGAGTACGGAAATACAAAATTATGTACGGAACTGTGCGATATGTCAACGGAACAAATACGACAGGACAAAACGACAGGGTTTGTTACAGCCACTGCCGATACCGGACGGAATTTGGGAATCCGTTAGCCTTGACTTTATCGAAGGACTTCCAAAATCAGCCGGGAAGCATTGTATACTTGTCGTTATCGATCGGTTAAGCAAACATGCGCACTTCATCGCCATCTCACATCCATATACCGCTTTTGATATTGCTCACATTTATCTCGATAATGTCTTCAAACACCATGGTATGCCGAAGGAGCTTATTAGCGATCGAGACCCTACTTTTCTAAGCGAAATTTGGCAAGAACTTTTTCGATTACATGAAGTGGATCTTCGACATTCTTCCGCCTATCATCCACAAACCGATGGCCAAACAGAGGTCACTAACCGAACACTTGAGACTTATTTACTCTGTATGACAGGTGAAGCTCCAACCACATAGTCCAATTGGCTTTCCTTAGCCGAGTGGTGGTATAATACCACCTACCACACCGCTACACGCCAGATGTTAAAGTTTCATTTGAATCGTGCCCAACCCACCTCCAACCCACCTGCCTTACCTACCCGGAGAAAGCAAGTCACCCACTATCGATAAGACTCTGCAAAAGCGGGAAGATATCCTCCAGATGTTAAAGTTTCATTTGAATCGTGCCCAACATCGAATGAAGCAAACCGCAGATTTACACCGCTCTCACTGCGCATTCAACCTAGGCGATTATGTGTACCTCAAGCTCCAACCATACCGGCAGAATTCGTTGAAAACAAATAAGGTACCGAATAAGCTTGCTCCGAAATATTATGGTCCTTTTCGTGTTACAGATAAAATTGGGAGCGTTGCCTACAAGCTGGAGCTTCCTGCCACCGCAGCCATTCACGGCGTTTTTCATGTGAGCCAACTGAAGTTTTGCCCTAACCCACCGTCAACAATCTCTGCTCTGCCTCCATACCTCGTCGACTTGAGAAATTCTAAAGAACCTGAAGCAATCTTGGAACGCAAAACAGTCCAGCACCACAACGCCGCTGTCACCAAAGTTCTCGTTCAATGGAAGGGTTATCCATCATCGGCCGCTACTTGGGAGTTTTACCAAAACTTCGCCGCCAAGTATCCAAATTTCAATCCTTGAGGACAAGGATGTTCCGAAAAAGGGGCAATGTTACAGAGATCATATTGGTCTCCTATTCCTACCGTTACTTTTCATTCATTTAAGCCCTAAACTGATGTCTATTTGGTTCTCTTTATTTATGACTCTAAATCTGTATGTAAGAGAGACAGGAATTCCGAAAAAACATAATCATAATTTCAAGTTATTTTATTTCCCTATTATCTATTCATAACCAAAACGGGTATCGGTTTAGCGTTGTCCTTTTTCTTTTGAATTTAATTATTATCACTCCATATAGTTCAAATTAGTAGGCAGCTAGTAGTAATATTCTTTTATATGGATCGGTAACTTTTATTTAAACATTTCTAGAACATGGGCGTGGCAGAGTCATATCAAGAATAGCAACATAGCATATTCTTATTCTTTAATGCTTTGATCCTATCCTTAAAACCAAAAAAACTCAAAAAGGAAATCAAATAAGACCAAAATGAATGAGATTTACTAGAGAATCTTGACAAAACGGCTGCTCTCTCGCTCCTCCTAATTCAACAACTTCTCTCACCAGTCACCAACACACGAACCACCTTGAATCGCACCACAAACACCATGCCGGAGTATTCCAACTCGATCGACTACGTCATGGAGAAAGCCTCCGGACCTCACTTCTCCGGCCTACGTCTTGACGGACTTCTCTCATCGCCCTCTACTTCCACCACGTCGTCGCCGTCCCATCTCCGCTCCGTCTCCGCGCCTTCCTCTGCTTTCATCGAATCTAGCTCCATCAAAGAACCTTTCGTCATCGGTAACTTTAACTCAACCGTCATTCGAGTACCTTCGTTTGCTTTACTTTTTAGTGTTTGGTTGCTTCTACTTTTAGATTCGAGTACCTGATCGTGAAGTGTGAACTATGGATTTTGTTGTTCGATTGTCAGATTTTGCCGATTCGGTGTCTTGCTCTGTAGGAGCAATCTGTATTAGATGTTAACGATGATCTCTGGTTTAAATTGTTCTTGAGTTCGTGTTTGAACTGATTATTACTCTTATGTTAATAGTGAAACCCTACTTAAACCTTACAATTGATCTACGAATCGTACTACGTACTACCAATGATTACAGATATAAATGTGCTAGTTGTGCTTTTGGTGTCTTATTTTGCTCTTGTTTGGCTCGTCTTGGTTTTATGACCGATAGGAGTCTCTGGTGGTACTGCTTCTGGTAAGACGACAGTATGTGACATGATAATCCAGCAGCTTCATGATCAACGTGTAGTGCTTGTTAGTCAGGTTAATTTCAAACTCTACTAAGTCATCATCCTTATTAGAGTGGAAGAACCACTAAATAATTATTCTCTCTGGTTGTGGCTTAGGATTCATTTTATCGAGGCTTGACTCCGGAGGAATCGGATCGTGAGCATGAATATAATTTTGATCATCCTGGTATTTCATCTTCACCTCTTCTATTGGGTGGAAACATTTCTTTTTTTGTAAAAAGCAACTGATTACCTATTGGTTTCCTTATTCTCGGTATAGATGCATTTGATACTGAGCAACTTTTGGAATGCCTTCATACACTCAAAAGTAGCCAACCCTTCCAAGTGCCTATTTATGATTTCAAGAAGCACAGGCGCAGTTCAGATACTTTTCGACAGGTTCTCTCTCTTCTATATTATTGTGATTAATGCATATAAATCGATTTGCAGCACTGCAGCTTATCTAGATAGGGAAAAGAATTTGACTAGCAATTTCCCCCTTATGCCTGTTTAGTTCTTTCTTCTGATACAAAGGAGCGTTAAAAGCTTAAATAGTGACAAAGAAAAAAAATATCCCACAAATTTATAAGTGCCCATAAACTTGTAGGGAAATTTAATTTCTTCCAATATCTAACAGTTAGAGCCCACCAACTACTAGCTTGACCTGCTACTAACGAAGGCTTGATCTTTTAAGTTTGATATGTTGACGAATTAAGTTTTGTTTTGGTGATTTTCCATGATTAGCTTAATAATACATCACTTAATGTATCCTGCAAGAATCATATCTGATATTGGTTGATATGATTCCGATACCAGGTCAATGCATCTGATGTTATTATTTTGGAGGGAATTCTAGTGTTCCATGATCCACGTGTCCGTAACCTCATGAACATGAAGATATTTGTTGACACAGGTTAAACCTCTTTAGTTTTTGCAGCATCGTGATTGTCATCATTTTGTTATTTTGTTCACAACTCACTTTTTTCAGATATTCAACACATCTTGAATGATAGTATTCTTTATTACATCTTTCTTCAATTGTTTTTATGTTCCTTATAGTATCCTCTTATATATGCTTGGCGTAAGTGTAACAAAAGATTTGTGAAAGAATGATAAGGTAGAACAAGTTAACAAAAGAAAAGCTCAGTAGTTCAATCTTTGTAAAATATAAGTAGCATTATTTTGGTCTACTGTCATGGTCATTCTCTCTAATATTTGATCATCTAATATACTGGTTATTAACTGTTTTCTAGATGCTGACGTGAGGCTTGCTCGTAGAATAAGACGTGATACTGTTCAGAGGGGTAGAGATGTGAATTCTGTTCTTGAGCAGGTGGGTCCCTTTTTTATTTTTGGTAATTCCATTCACAATCCGTTGACAAAAGAAGCTCTCTTAAATTTCTAGATTATCGGTAGGTTCGTGCAACTTTATCTGCTTCACTTTGCTAATAGTTTTTTTTTTAATCACTACAACTTCACATATTTAGATGTTAAACACCTATATAATGAGATCTAGTTATGGTTTAAACGTTCGTTGGATGCACCCTGTGAAGGTTTGTTTACAAACAAGAGAGGTTGTAGATATATGGTTAGATTGTACATATATATACACATTGTATGATATTCACCTATCTTTACTAATAATGTTTTCTTCTGTTTCTGATATAATTTGTTTTGTTGTCTGAATATCATTGTGCAGTATGCAAAGTTTGTCAAACCTGCTTTTGACGATTTTATTCTACCATCAAAAAAGTATGCTGATGTGATCATCCCTCGAGGAGGTGATAATCACGTTGCTGTTGATCTGATTGTGCAACATATACATACAAAGCTTGGTCAGCCATTTCTCTGCAAAATTTACCCAAATGTTAATGTCATTCATTCGACGTTTCAGGTGTGTGGCTAGATTTTTCTTTTTTCATTATACTTGGTGCGACTATTGACTATTTTAAGTATATGCTTCTCGTAGTTAGCCCAAGTTGTAACTCTTAGCTGCATGATTAATAGTTTCCATTCTGCGATATGATGTTAAGCTAAAACCTATCTGCAAATGAAGAGTGAAAGTAATATACATGGAATTTGATTGTTAAAATCAGTGTCTGGAGTCTATTCTTCTCGGGACTGTTTGATAATATTAATTATTGCTTTACTTCTGTCAATACCAAGTTTGGAGTTTACTTCCAAGGCTGTGTACGTTCCTTAATTATTTCATACGAGTACCATGATACAGATAAGAGGCATGCATACACTCATTCGGGACAAGGATATATCAAAGCATGATTTTGTTTTTTATTCTGATCGACTTATAAGGCTGGTATGCTCTTCTGCACCCTACATTTTGAAGGTCATTAGTTTTTAAGGATTGGCTAGTCAGAGAGATTCATGTTCTTTTATTAATTTAAATTTGCAGGTGGTGGAGCATGGACTTGGTTATCTGCCGTTCACTGAGAAACAGATAATTACTCCAACAGGTATATTATGGAGAATAAAGGGCTGTACTTGATCTCATTTCTCTACTATTGAGCTTTCACCAAACCCGCCTGCGTTTTTCGTATAGCACCATGAATTGTATAGACCTCTGTTTTCTAATTACGTCCCTATTTTTAGCATATAAATTCACTACAGATGGAGCATCCTAGTGCTTGCTCACCCCTCCTTTAATAAGTTAGGTCTCAGAATGAAACTACAAACCTGCTAATGAGTAAAATTCTATTATATTCCCTTTCAGGATCGATTTATACTGGAGTTGATTTTTGTAAGAAGTTATGCGGGGTATCCATAGTTCGAAGGTGAGCTTAGAATCAGGTATTTATTTTCAGTAGCATATATTTTCTGGAAAGACATTTTACATTTCGAAATGTTTCTTCTGATGCTACATTGTGCAAATTACTCATGTTGGATTCCCATCTCGGTTGGATGTTTTGCGAAGCACATTTTCAGCTTCGAACTACGTTGCAGCTTTGAATTCCTGTGTTTGCTGATAAGCTTTCTGTGTGCAGTGGTGAAAGCATGGAAAATGCACTACGTGCTTGTTGCAAAGGAATAAAAATTGGTAAAATTCTGATTCATCGTGATGGGGACAATGGAATGCAGGTGACTGATATGCCTTTTTAAATGAAAACATCATCTGATATAAGATTATAAAAATATTACTAACATTATTGTTGTTTCCCTGATACTCAGCTTATATATGAGAAGCTTCCCAAAGATATTTCAGAACGACATGTCTTACTTCTAGATCCAGTTCTTGCCACAGGTAGTGTTATTCTGGCTCTTTTAAGTTTAACTGCACTTGTTAGTGCAATTGAAACGTAACTAATCATGAATTATATCCTTTCAGGGAACTCCGCTAATCAGGCCATTGAACTACTAATACAAAAAGGAGTCCCAGAATCCCACATTATATTTCTGAATCTAATATCTGTGAGCTATCCTCTAATGTCATATCTTTGGTAAGTAAAAAGAGGGTGGTCCTTTCAGCTCTGATTGTATTTGTGCTGTTTTCTCAGGCACCCGAAGGGATCCGTTGCGTCTTCGAGCGATTTCCATCCTTGAAAATTGTCACGTCAGAAATAGATGCTTGTTTGAACGAGGAGTACCGTGTCATACCAGGTCTGGGCGAGTTTGGTGATCGATACTTTGGTACTGACGATTAATTTGTGGCCTCCCGGAAGAATACTCTCAAGTACAAAGAGCCAAAAGCTCATGCTGTTAAAATTAGTATTCAGAATCTCCAATTGCAGCTGGAGTACCCATGTAGAGCAGTTTAAAATAAAGTGGGATGGTTTATGGAATTGGATTGTTATTATATGATACTTGTTTTTTTGAGTTTCACGTTGGTGAGCTCTTGAAAACAGTATCTTGCGGAGAAATTACTAAGAAAACTCAAACAACTTTGCTAGTCTATGCAAGTGATTAATTTAGTTGTTAGCTTTTGAGCTCCTAAAAGAATTTAAATCGGCCTTTGGTGTTTTTCATTCGAGTCATGTCACGATAGCAATAAGGTCCTTCAAGTTTAATGAAATTTTCAAACAAATTACACTAAAAAGTAACTACTATTGTTATGTATTGTGTTGTGTATTTTTTTTTTAGTTTCTGTAAAATTTAAAAATTATGCTGGCATGATAAAGCGTATGTATGCGCATTTAGGTCCGGAACAAAATTTCGAGCCAATAATTCTATGTTTATTTCTATGTATGCGCATTTAGTCACTGTCTTTTGTTTTCATCGTATCAAAAACTAATTTATATTTCAGAGCTCTACATTGGTTTGTTTTATTTTAAACTGAGAGAAATTTTGTCCAGTGTTTTGGAGAGTTTGAAAGGTATTAAATGTTTGAGTGTTTTGTAGTGATAGATTTATGCTGTCCGGTTGTATTAAATGTTCATTACCTTCATTAATGAAAGTAGCTGGGTGTTTATACCTTTAATTATGGACCCATGGGCATTCGGGTCAAGTTATGAAACCGAGTAAGTTTAAGACCCGTTTACTCACTAAGGTAATTAGCACCTAGCTTAGTGAAAAGGTGTTTAGTGTTTTAATACTTTTGTCCTGTCCGGATAATTCAGTGGACACTTATTGTCCGAATTACCCCTGTCCGGTTTTCTCTGTGAGTAGTGGTGAACAAATCCGGACTCATCAGTAGCCCCTTTTTTAGGCTTTGTTTGGCAGGACTAAAAACCTCACTTAGTCAGTCATAATATTTTCCGACCCGTTTATGTGCTTGGTTCGAGGTTTATCCGGACCGATTTCTTCTCAGAATTCTAAGACTTTTTCTTTGGATCGTGGGACACGTGTCGCATTTTGATTTGTCCTACCAGCCGTTTTCTCCATAAAACAGCGCTCCCACTAAACCTGAAAAGTAACCTTCTTATGTCAGCGCCGTTTTCAATCATTACTTGAATCTTTTCGTCTTCTCCTAGGTATCAGTAGTTTTTCCCTACTAATATATAAATTACTTTCTTTTACTGTTTCACCATCTTCACCATTCTATAATTTATTTTCTCAGAGCTTTCACCTTTTCTTTCAAAACCTTCATTGGATAGTTTTATGTTCACAGCGAGAAACGCTCTTGTAAAAGGCGGTTGACTGAATCTTTCTGAACTAAAGTGTTAAGTTTTTCTGAACTTATCTGCATTTCCAATGAAGCCAGTGCTTGCCATCACTTGAGTAAGATATATCATAACCTTCAAGTAGAATGTGAAAACAGTGGAGATGAGGCAAGTGGTAAGCACATTAAAGAGAACTGGAGTGAATTGAAAAGACAGTGTAATTTCAGGGGGTTATAAATTACACATTAAGGACTGTAATATTTTTTCCTTTCTTTAAGTGTTACAGTCTCTATAAAACCTAGGGTTTTGTGTATTCACTAGAAACGGCAGTCACTGTGTTCTTCCTAATAAAATCGATCTGCAGCAGGTCCGGAGACGTAGGCATAATTTGCTGAACTCCGTTAACAATTGTGTCTTTGATTTCACTTTTGTTTTTTGTGCTTTCCTTTTCTTTTCTTTTTTTGATCTGATTTGACAGGAAATTAGCATATTTCCCTTAGAACTGGTATCAGAGCCAGGTTGGTAGCGATCCAAAGGAAATCAGATTTGAGTGGGAGCAATGGCTACAGACGAAGGAAAGGTGAGACTCGAAAAATTCGATGGTGTAGATTTTGGGTTCTGGAAGATGCAGATTGAAGATTATCTGTACCAGAAAAAACTTTATCAACCCCTCTCAGAAAAGAAACCAGAAGGTATGAAAGATGAAGAATGGACACTTCTTGATAGACAAGCTCTTGGAGTCATCCGATTGACGCTATCCCGCAACGTTGCTTTTAACATCATAAAGGAAACAACCACAGCGGGTCTTATGAAGGCTCTCTCCAGTATGTATGAGAAGCCATCAGCGTCTAACAAAGTTCACTTGATGAGGCGTTTATTCAATTTGCGAATGATGGAAGGTGCTTCGGTAGCTCAACACCTCAATGAACTTAATACAATCACAAGCCAGTTGAGTTCAGTTGAAATTGATTTTGATGAAGAAATACGAGCATTGATACTGTTGTCTTCACTACCAGATAGTTGGAATGCTACTGTCACTGCGGTGAGTAGCTCATCAGGAAGCAATAAGTTGAAATTTGATGATGTTCGTGACCTAGTTCTCAGTGAAGAGATTCGAAGGAGAGAATCAGGTGAGCCATCAATCTCCTCAGTCTTACAGACAGAATCAAGAGGAAGAAATTCAACCAGAGTATATGGACGTGGTAAAT
Source organism: Limnanthes douglasii subsp. nivea (assembly GCA_036936605.1). Classification (NCBI taxonomy): domain Eukaryota; kingdom Viridiplantae; phylum Streptophyta; class Magnoliopsida; order Brassicales; family Limnanthaceae; genus Limnanthes; species Limnanthes douglasii. Next base: position 290,258,932 of record JAUPFV010000005.1, read on the forward strand.
CGAACTACCGAGGCAAATCAAGAGACTGGAGGTCCAAGTCTAGGAATCCTAAAAATTCCCAGGGGTTGAGAAACATGGAGTGTTGGAATTGTGGGAAGACCGGGCACCTTAAATTTCAGTGCAAGAGAGAACCAAAGGAACAAGAGAAGAAGACAGAGGCAAATATCACTTCAGAAGGAGACGATGCGTTAATATGCTCCTTAGAAAGCAGGGAAGAGTCTTGGGTATTAGACTCCGGAGCATCGTTTCACGCGACTTCGAAGAAAGAATTCTTCGAGAGGTATGTACCTGGTAACCTTGGAAAAGTATATCTTGGTGATGATCAACCTTGTGATATTATTGGTAAAGGTACTGTGAAGATTAAGTTGAATGGGTCTGTATGGGAACTGAAAGATGTCAGACATATCCCCAGTCTGAGAAAGAACTTAATCTCAGTAGGGCAGTTGGCTAGCGAAGGCTATAGTACGATCTTCTATGGTGACAATTGGAAAATTTCAAAGGGAGCAATGACGATTGCTCGCGGAAAGAAGAGTGGTACTCTTTACAAGACAGCAGAGACGAGCTGTTCAATTGCAATAGCAGCAGGAAACGAAAATCCAAATGTTTGGCACCAGAGGCTTGGCCATATGAGTGTGAAGGGTATGAAAATTATGTACTCAAATGGGAAGCTTCCAGGTCTGAAGTCAGTCGATATAGACATGTGTGAAGATTGCATACTTGGAAAACAAAAAAGGGTCAGTTTTCAGACGAGTGGTAGAACCCCAAAGAAAGAAAAGCTGGAGCTTGTTCACTCTGACGTTTGGGGGCCAACAACTGTTTCATCTATAGGAGGGAAACACTATTTTGTGACATTTATCGATGATCATTCTCGAAAGGTATGGGTTTATTTTCTGAAGCATAAATCTGAAGTGTTTGATGTTTTTAGGAGATGGAAATCTATGGTTGAGAATGAGACAGGTCTGAAGATTAAAAAGCTGAGAACTGATAATGGTGGTGAATATGAGGACACCAAATTCAAGAACTTTTGCTATGGGCATGGTATCAGGATGGAGAGAACCGTTCCAGGTACGCCTCAACACAATGGTATTGCCGAACGTATGAACAGAACGTTGACAGAAAGAGCCAGAAGCATTCGAATACAGTCTGGTTTACCGAAGCAGTTCTGGGCAGAAGCAATCAACACATCAGCTTACCTGGTTAACCGAGGCCCGTCGGTTCCCTTAGAACATCGAATACCCGAGGAGGTATGGAGTGGTAAGGATATAAAATTATCACATATAAGAGTTTTTGGTTGTACTGCATATGTTCATATAAGTGACCAAGGCAGGAATAAGCTTGATCCGAAATCGAAAAAATGTTTCCTGATCGGCTATGGCGAAGATGAGTTCGGTTATCGTGTTTGGGATGAGGAGAACAAGAAAATGATACGAAGCAGAGATGTGATCTTCAATGAAACAATGATGTACAAGGACAGACATAAAACTGAAGCAAATGACTCAAAGCCGTATGAATCAGTATTTGCAGATATCGAGGGAGTCCCAGATAGTCAAGAAATAGAGTCGATCAGATTAACCCCTCAAGAAGGAGAGTCTGTTGGACAGACCGATCGACAGCAATCCGATACCCTACAGCCGACCGAGGCAGTTCCTGTTTTGCGAAGATCTTCCCGACCCCATGTACCCAACAGGAGATACTTGAACTATCTGTTACTTACCGATGGAGGAGAACCTGAATGCTATGATGAAGCTTGTCAGGCCAGTGATGCTAGTAAGTGGGAGTTTGCTATGAAAAATGAGATGAAGTCTTTAATCTCAAATGATACATGGGATCTAACTCAGTTACCAATGGGTAAGAAGGCACTTCATAACAAATGGGTGTATCGGGTGAAAGATGAGCATGATGGCTCTAAGAGATACAAAGCACGACTAGTTGTCAAAGGGTTCCAGCAAAAGGAAGGAATTGATTACACCGATATTTTTGCTCCAGTTGTGAAGCTCAATACTATTAGATCAGTGTTGAGTATTGTTGCCATTGAAGACCTTTATCTTGAACAGTTAGATGTGAAGACTGCATTTCTTCACGGGGATTTGGATGAGGAGATATACATGTATCAACCAGAAGGTTTCTTAAAAGAAGGGAAAGAAAACATGGTATGCAGACTTAAGAAAAGTTTGTATGGTTTAAAACAAGCTCCAAGACAGTGGTACAAGAAATTTGACGGTTTTATGCACAAAGAGAGTTTTCAGAAGTGTAATGCGGACCACTGTTGCTATTTTAAAAGATGTAAGTCCAGTTATATCATTTTGCTACTTTATGTTGATGATATGTTAGTAGCAGGTTCAGATATGGATGATATTAGAAGATTGAAGCTACAATTGTCAAAAGAATTTGACATGAAGGACTTGGGTCCGGCGAAGAAGATTCTTGGAATGCAAATCATAAGAGATAAGCATAGAAAAGTTTTGCAGTTATCTCAGTCAGAGTACATCGATCGCGTTTTGAAGAGATTTAACATGTGTGATGCAAAGCCAGTTAGTACACCATTGGCAGGTCACTTTCGTTTATCCAAGGATCAATCCCCTAAGACGGATGAAGAAAAAGACTTCATGGCTAAGGTTCCTTACGCCTCAGCTATTGGAAGTTTGATGTATGCAATGGTCTGTACGAGACCAGACATTAGTTATGCAGTGGGAGTTGTGAGTAGGTTTATGTCAAACCCAGGGAAAATTCATTGGGAAGCTGTCAAATGGATTTTGAGGTACCTACTAGGTACCATAGAAAAGTGTTTGTACTTTGGTAAGGGTGAGTTAAAGGTACAAGGCTACGTAGATGCAGATTTTGGAGGTGAAGTTGATCACCGGAAAAGCACTACCGGTTATATATTTACTGTTGGAACTACAGCTGTTAGTTGGATGTCAAAATTACAAAAAAATGTCACTTTATCAACTACAGAGGCTGAGTATGTAGCAGTGACCGAAGCCAGTAAAGAGATGATATGGCTTCAAGGTTTGTTGACCGAGTTGGGATTCAAACAGAAGAACAACGTTCTGCATAGTGATAGTCAAAGTGCAATTCAATTGGCGAAGAATTCAACATTTCATTTAAGAACCAAGCACATCAGTCTTCGTTATCATTTCATTAGATCTTTATTGGAAGATGAGGTGCTAATACTGGAAAAGATCCAAGGAAGCAAGAATCCAGCTGATATGTTGACAAAGACAGTAGCCATTGAAAAAACTGAAGTTGTGTTCAGCTTCAGTTGGTCTACAAGAGTAATAAGACCAGAAAGATCTGCTGCATAGATCAAGGTGTGAAGACAGGTTGAAACCAGTCTTCAAGTGGGAGATTGTTAAGTTTTTCTGAACTTATCTGCATTTCCAATGAAGCCAGTGCTTGCCATCACTTGAGTAAGATATATCATAACCTTCAAGTAGAATGTGAAAACAGTGGAGATGAGGCAAGTGGTAAGCACATTAAAGAGAACTGGAGTGAATTGAAAAGACAGTGTAATTTCAGGGGGTTATAAATTACACATTAAGGACTGTAATATTTTTTCCTTTCTTTAAGTGTTACAGTCTCTATAAAACCTAGGGTTTTGTGTATTCACTAGAAACGGCAGTCACTGTGTTCTTCCTAATAAAATCGATCTGCAGCAGGTCCGGAGACGTAGGCATAATTTGCTGAACTCCGTTAACAATTGTGTCTTTGATTTCACTTTTGTTTTTTGTGCTTTCCTTTTCTTTTCTTTTTTTGATCTGATTTGACAGGAAATTAGCATATTTCCCTTAGATAAAGAAGGCTATGAAAGGTGAACGAGAGAGACACATTGATGCTGGTCTTCAAGTCTCTCCAAAAGATAAGTCTGATAAACCATCTTTAGAAGCTGATCAAGGATCGTATTCTACCAAAAGTCCAAAACCTAAACGTCAATTCAAGCCAAGCCTTTCGCCAATCCCATCAGGCTCCTCTGTTCAGGAGTCTCAACCCTCTACTGCCCAAGAGAAAGCGGTATCAAGTGTTACGAAACCCTCTTCATTCATAGCTATGGGATCTAACATCGAGAAATCCCCAGAGAAAATCAATCCTCGCCGGACAACACGCTTGGTGAAAGGCCAAGCAACTGGCTCTCAATCAAAGTCCTCAAAGCCGGGGGTCTCTAAGTCGGCAAGTAAAGACAAACCCTCCGGATTGGAGATTTCCATAAGAGCTCCTCCAAATAAGCCCTCCGGATCAGAGGCATCAAAAGTAGCTTCTCACACCAAATCCTCTAGAGCTGAGCCCCAACCGGACACTAGACCTCTAGAAGAAACTGGTGCTCAACCATCTGGACAGACCATTGAGCCACAAGCTGACACTCTTCCATCCTCAACAACGGACAAACCTTCCATAGTGATGGAAGAAGTGATGGAAGGTAGTATCGAAGAGCCCCCCTTCGAGACTGAAGCCTCTGGGAAAACTGGGGATGCTGCCTCTGACAATAAAGGAAAAGGCAAAGTGAAAGTGGGACTGGCTCATCCGGAGCTACCAGAGTGCTTAGAGGGAAAGGTGGGACCTTGCTTTTAGAAGGTCAACGTGAAGTATCTGCTGGCCATGCAGAACATCAACTACATTTATACTCACACTGCTGAGTTGGGCCGGATCCGAACTAAGTGGGGGGATCCCAGAATCAGTGAAGGTGAGAATACCAGTCATACCGGAAACTCCGATGGACTGCAAAATCAACGAGATTGTTATTTACACTGAGCTGTTTAACTGGGGGCTCAGATTCCCCTTAGACCCAGAAATCGTCAGGTATTTTCACCTGATCAAGCTTTGTCTAAGCCAGCTAAGTCCAAATGCTTGGTATACCCTTCTTGCCTAGATAATGACATCGAGACTGTCCAGCATTCCTCTCCTCATGGAGCAATTCGCCGTTGTCGCCAACCTGTGTAAAAACCATCACATCACATTCTACCACTACAGCGTGGGAGACAACTTCAAAGTGGTGGATGACTTGTTGGAGTCAGAGAAGAACTGGAAAACTAAGTTCATATTCATCAATGGGACATGGGAGAATGAGAGAAAGATCAAGGCTAATGTTAACCGTAGCATGCTCACCAGCAGGTGGAAGAGCACAAGTAAGTATTCAGTTTTATTTTTCATTTTCTCTTTCTTATTTTCACAAACATTCCAGTCCTGAATCATCCATTTTCCTTTGTCAGTATTGCCGAAAGAGTTCACCGGCTATTTTGAGGAGGGGCAGACCACATGTGCCAAGCTAAATGCTTGGACTGCTGAACGTTGGGGATACGCCTTCCACAATTGTTTTACTTCTGACAACTTGTTGAGATCTCACTTATGGAATACCACGAGCCGGAGAGATCTCACCTGGGAGGAATTGACTACACCACCTCCCCCAGCTGTCATACTTAAGAGAATAGAGGAAAATGATTACAAACTGTCCTTGCCCTCCAGAGCCAAAGCCCCTAGCAAAATGAAAGGAAAGGGCAAGAAGAAGAAGACTGCAACAGAGGCATTTCGGGGTGCTGCCGAAGAGACCGGTCCGGACAATCAAGGAGGGCAGGAACCAAGGAGGGATTGATGCTATTTTGCTCAAGGTAGTTGAGGATGAGACTATAAAAGAGGTAGGTGAATCTCAAAATCCACCAAGGTCTTCTAAAAAGGACCGAAAGAGGGGAGCGAGCAGCGATGAGAGGACTGCTAAGAAGAAGAAGGTCACCTTGGGGGAAGAAGTAATCCTTCGCCCTTCAGAGCCTCTACCTCCGGCAGACCCAACTGATCCCACCTTAGCAGAGCAGATTCCCACCGATCTACAATCCGGAGAAGGTGTCTGAGGGGATATTGAAGGAGTAGACATTAGTGGCCTCCAAAATATTGGTCTCTATTTCAACGATTTTGAGAAAGACAACTTCGCTGCCCTTACCTTCCTCCAAGCTCTTCCAATATGGTGACTTATAATGGAAAGTCCTTTACTGTCTCGGGGAACACGATGTGGTGACCCACTCTCTTTTGGGCCATATTCAGCCAGTACTCAACTTGGAAAGGCAAGTAAAAAATCAGTATGCCCTCATCAACACCCTCAACACAAACAAGGAGACTTTGTCAACTGACCTCCTTAATGCCAACCAAAGTATTGAGGCACTAAAGAAGGAGCTTGAGGAGTTGAAGAAGGAGAAGGAAGATCTGTCAACCAAGCTGGTCACTTCGGAGAAGGCTAACACAGAGCTCCAAACTAAGTGCTCTGGTTTGGAAAAGATCTCTCCACCTTGAAGGGAGATATGAAGACTAAAGATGATGCCATCCAAACCCTGTCTGGTGACAAGATTTCCCTTGAAGAGGCTGTGCCCAAGGCAACCAAGGAGAAGGAAGACTTGGTGAAGGAGCAGGAAAAGAGGATTCAGACCAGCATACATAAGTACACCAACGAGGTGATAGATTCATTGGATAAAAGGTATGCTGAAGTAAAGTCTGACATGGTACTACTCTTTCACGAGACGTTTCCGATGAGGACTCTTGGTCCCTTGTGGGAATACGTGGAGTACGAGGACATTCCATTCCACACACTGGAAGATGGTGATAAGAAGAATTACTCTAGTGGGATCGACTCTACCATTGATGAGGAAGAAGGAACCGGACAGAGTTCAAGTGTTGAACTCAAAGGTCCTAAGAAAGGAGATGGTGCAGGAACATCCGAAGGGAATAAGCCCTGAAGTTTTAACTATCTTTTCTTACTTGTTTTTCTTAATCTTGTGAAATACTAAAGTCCTTGGAAGGCCAAGGCATTTTTGTAATCGTGTTTGGTTCGAGTCCGGTTAAGCCTTTCTTTAAATATAAAGTCCTTGGATGGCCAAGGCATATTTTACGTTCTAATATCATTACCCGGTTTTATCCGGACGGGTTTATCTTACTCAAGTTCTGTTTTGTTTTATACTGGCTTTCAATTTTCATGACTAATGTTTAAAGAGCCCTTATTTATTTTACAAGTGTTTAAGATGAGAGTGTTTAAAATCTCCGATGGCATGTGTTTAATGGTCATCATTCACCCAAATTAATTCGATCTGCCAAAGATCCTTAGTAATTTGAAGACTTTAAAGAAATTGTAATCAAACTACTCCGAAAATTTTAAGAAATCATCAAATTTTATTGAAAAAACCGGACACCTCATTAAAACCTCCCCGCGTCACCAGGGTTGGAAAGAGTATGCCCCCTAATATTTACATGGACTTTAAACAAGTAAATATTTACACAACTTTCATTCCAGATTTAATCGGAGGTGTTCAATATTCCAAGGGTGCTTCAAGATTCTTCCATCTTTGTCTTGAAGCCTGTATGTCCCAGTCTTGAGTTTTTCGGAGACCTCATAAGGCCCTTCCCAGTTCGGAGCTAGCTTACCGAACTGCTTTTCCTTAGTATGCAAGAAAACCTTTCTTAATACTTTATCGCATGACCGAAAATCCCTTCTTTTGATCTTGGAAGCAAATATGCTCCTCATCAAGCCTTGGTAATTGATGGTTCTAAGATGAGCCTTGACTCTTTTCTCTTCTATCAAGTCTAAGTGACTTCTGATTGCCACTTCATTATCCTGTTCGGAATAATTGTGGACTCTGTATAATGAAAGAGTCGCCTCTATAAGAGCAATTTCATCCATCCCATATACCAAGGCAAAAGGAGATTCTTGTGTAGCAGCTTCAAGAGTATTCCGGTATGACCATAACACTTCTTGCAAATAGCTTGGCCACTTTCCCGTAGTTCCTTCTAAATTCTTTTTTAAACCGGACAAGATGGTCCTGTTTGCCACCTCAACTTGACCATTTTCTTGTGGGTGGAAAGGAGAAGAAAAACAATGCTGAATGTACCGGGAGGCACAAAAATTCTCCATATCCTTGTTATGAAATTATGGCCCATAATCTGTGGTTATCTTCCGTGGAACCCCAAATCTGCAACAAATGTTAGATAAAATAAATTTTATAACAGCTTTTGAAGTAGTTCCTGCCAATAGGGCTGATTCTATCCATTTTGATAAGTAATCAATCGCCACAATAATAATCTTGCACCCTCCGAACGCCATTGGTGGAGGCCCAACTAAATCCAGTCCTGAACGAGCAAAAGGCACTGGCTCAGAAATCGATTCCATAGGAACAACTGGGATATGTATTTCATTACCATATCTTTGGCATGGGTCACATTTCTTCACCAACTCCTTGGCATCTGTCATTATGGATGGCCAATAGTATCCGGCCAACAAAACCCTGCGGGTCAAAGCACTATAGCCACAGTGTGCTGATCCTTCTCCATCATGTAGTTCGAATAGTACAATTTGGGACTCTTCAACCCCCAAACAACGCCGGAGAGGTCTACTAAATGACTTCTTATAAATGACATCTCTTATGATTAAGAAACCACGAGCCATATGCTTTACTTTCCTTGCCACAGTTTTATCCGGAGGCAAAACGCCATCAGAGATGTATTGAAGAAGAGGATATCTCCAGTCTTTGGGTTAAACCACTTTTATACTTAAACTTTCCTCCTCTTCCTTGCTCTGATCCGGTTGTATGGATGGACATTCTTGCACATGAATCCATGGGTAGGACTCAGAGTACGCTATGGTTGCCAAAACGTTTTCTAGTATGTTCTCTGATCTATGTACATGCTCATAGTGGTGTGGATAAAAGTAGCCTGAGGGTAGGCTGGTAATTTCAAGTGGAGTTTTAAGACGGTGTAAGGGTGTTTCACGGTGGTATGGTGGTGTTTAAAGGTGTTTCAAAGTGTTTCAGGGTGTTTTAAGGGTGGAGAGAGAATTAAGCAGCCTGGCAGCAGTTAATTTTTCTTACCCATAGTTAATGCTGGTGGTTGGGTATTTATAGTGTGAAATTTGGGCCCTTATGGGCTTTCGGGTCAAGTTTAATGGACCCGGGTCATGTTTAAAGACCCATAAGTTTTAAGCAGATATGCAGGTAGCTTAGTCAGATAGTGTTTAGGTTTTTTAGTACTTTAGTCATAGTTCGAACTGCCTTAAGTTTTCAGTGTTCGAAATCATCTGTCCGGTCAACAAGTCCTGTCCGAATTTCCGGGGAGATTTACTTTGGACTACACTTCCGGGGAGCACTTCGAATTCGGACTCATCAGGAGCCCCTTTTTTAGGTTTTTGAACAAGTGTCTTTGTCAAAGAACTGAAAAACAGTCCGATAAAGGAAGTGGTCTTCCAATTCGGAGAGAGTTGAGGACAGATCCGGACAAGGCAATCGTTTCGAATTCCAAACGGTTCTGTGTCAGAGTTAGTGGGACACGTGTCACACTTTGGTTGGTTTCTTTTAGCCGTTTTCTCACCTTGAAAGTTGTACCACTATCTCGAACACGTTACCTCTTTAAATGCTTTTGATGATGTCAGCGCCGTTTTTTAATCATTGCCCAACTTTTCGGATTCTCCTAGGAATCAAACCCTTTTTTTCATTTACTATAAATTCCATTCATCTTTCACAGTCTCACTATTACTTTCACTCTGCCATTTTACTCAAAGCTTCATCTCTCTAAAATTTTCAAGATTTCCTTAGTTGTTTTATGTTCACAGCAAGAACAGCTCTAATCAAGGGTGGGTGGCTTAATCTCTCAGAATTGGAGAAAGCTCAAAGGGTTGAAAAAGAGAAAAGACTTGCAGCAGGGCTTCCAGCGTCGCCTGTCGAGAAACCAGCCCCTTCAATCGAAGAATCTGATAGAGGTTCATCTTCTTCGAAAGGTACGAGATCTAGAAAACTCTTTCAATCAACACTCTCCCCTATAGTATCTGGCTCATCAGTCCAAGAGTCAATCCCCACTGTCGAACCGGGGGTCGCTGTTACAAGTGTCAGGAAGAAAACCACTTTCATTGCTATGGGGTCCAACTCCGATCATTCTCCAGACAAACTAATCATGAAAAGACCAAGCAGATTGGTTAAGGGACTCTCTTCAAAAAATACCAGTGAGTCAGGGTCCGGGGCAACTGTTAGGGCTCTCCGGGAAAGGCCGGTTGGTCCGGAGGCTAGCAGTCCACTACCTCCCAAGGAAACCTCGACCTCAGAAACTCAAACTGAGGTGAGAACTCAAAAACATACAACGAGCCGTCAGTCCGGAGGATCAGCTGTGCCAAGCTTCATCCCTCCCCGGGCTGTTTCTGCAGAAGCTCCCCCAACAGTAATGGAGGAGAGGATGGAAGACTCCACTGAGGAGGTTAGGTTTGAGTCCGAGTCTTCCGGACAAGATGAAATTGCTGTAGTTGTTGCCAAGAAGGGCAAAGAGGATTTGTATCTGAGGCGTCCGGATCTGCCGGAGAGCCTCGAAGGGAGAGTAGGGCCCTGCTTTCACAAAGTAGAGTTCAAGTACCTTTTATCTCTGTTAAAGACCAAGTATGCGTTTATCCATACTAGAGATTTGGGACGGTTTCGCACTAAATGGGGGATCCCTGAAAACGTAAAAATCCGAATTCCCATCGATCCGGAGACCCCGATGGATTGTAAAAGGAACGAAATAGTCTTCTTTACGGAGCTATTCAACTGGGGACTTAGGTTCCCACTGGATCCAGAGATAGTGCGCTATTTCCACCTAGTCAAGCTATGTCCATCACAGCTAAGTCCTAACGGATGGTACACCTTGATGTCATGCATTATGGCATCTAGGTTGTCCGGAATTCCTCTTCCAATGGAAGAGTTCGCTGCTGTAGCTAGTTTGTGCAAACACCATCAGTTCACTTTCTATCACTTTAACATGGGGAACGATCTGAAAGCTGTGGATGATCTCCTGGAGTCGGAGAGCAAGTGGAGGAGCCAATTCTTGTTTGTTAGTGGCTCGTGGGAGAATGGCAAGAAAATCAAGGCCGGGGAGAATCCTAGCCTTATTCGAAGTAGATGGAGGAGCGATCGTAAGTTTTACTTTAAGTTTCTATTCGAATTTCTCTTTTCGTTTAGTTTATGCTAACCAATCGCTTTCTTGTTTTATTAGAGCTGCCAAAGGAGTTCGGAGACTATCTAAAAAGCCGGACAGGTCACCTGTGGCAAGATAAACGCATGGGCCGCAGAGAACTGGGAGAACCGGTTTCACAAAGCTTTTACCCCTGGGATTTTAGCGAGATCCCATCTGTGGAACACCACAGGTCGAAGGGATCTTACCTGGGAAGAGTTCTCCACCCCACCTGATGAAGATGTAGTGCTGAGAAGGTCTCATGAATTGGATGGGACCCTCTTTCTTCCTGCCCGGGCCAAAGCCCCAAGTAAAATGAAGGGCAAGAAGAAGAAGAGCAGGAAAGCAGAAAAGGATGCTGAGAAAGAGGTCCCAACAGGCTCAGAGGTGCCAGCCCAGGTTCAAGTTGACGCAAACCTTCTACAAGTGGTAGAACAGGAGAGCGAGAAACAAAGAGTGAAGTCCCCAAAACCCACAAGGGCTTCTAAACGGACTCGCAAGCAAGCGAGTGATAGTGCTGATAGGGAGGTAAAAAAGAAAAAGATTTCCCAAGGAGAGGAGCTTGCTCCCCGGGATCCGGAGCCCACTTTCCCAACTGACCCAACATTAGCCGAGGAGATCCCAGGGAATCTTAATGAAGGGATTCCAATGGAATTCCACACTGATGAAGTTGATAGGGGAGAGATTAATATGGATGAAGTGGATGTCACCGGTCTGGGTCCTTTAGGTGACTACTTCCTTGGCCTATCTAGAGATGAGTTCGCAGGGCCATATGTTCCCCCCAGTAGCTCCAACACAGTAAACTTCAATGGTAAGACTTTCTTGGTTTCCAGTGAGAGGGATGTTATAGCCCATTCCCTCTTTAGCAACGTGCAACCAGTACTCACCCTGGAAAGGCAAGTCCGGAGTCAGGCAGAAACCATCAAAGACCTTAAGTCTGAGAAGGAGAAACTGTCCGATGACCTCAGGACTGCCACTACTGAGGTTGACTTGCTTAAGGAGTCGAACGAACAGCTAAAGAAGAATCAAGAGAAAAGCAACACAAAAGTTGCTTCTTTAAAAGAGACCGTGAAAGATCTCCGGGCTAAGCTATCCGGATTGGAGAAGGACTTAACAGCCTCAAGAGGAGAGACTGCAGCACAGGAGAAGCTTGTCACCAACCTGACTACTGACAAACTTGCTTTAGAGAATGCAGTGACTCAGGCTGTTGAGGAGAAAGCTGCTTTGGTGAAGGATCAAGAGGCCATGATCAAGGCCAAAATTAACGCTTATGCCAGGGAGATGATACGGAGTGAAGAATTAATGGTTGAGAAAGTGAAGTCCGACATGGTCCTCTTGTTTCACGAGAAGTTCCCGAAGAGGAGACTAGGGGACTTATGGCGTTATGTGGATGACGATGATCTCCCCTACTGGACCATGGTTGATGAAGGGTACACAGATATATCCTCGTCTGGTGATGAAGAGGAAACCGGAGAGAGTCCGGGTGAGGAAGAGGTTGACCCCAAAGGCAAGAAGGTCATTGAGGAAAAAAGCGACATCAAGGGCAAGAGAACAGATGAGGGTGAGCCATCTTCAAAGGCTCCTCCTTAATTTATAATCTGTTTTGTTTATCTTTTACTTGAACCAAAGTCCTTGGAAGGCCAAGGCACCTTTTTTGTGATGTTGTCCGAATTATTCGGACAGATTTTTGTTCTGCACCCAAACTTGTTTAAAAAGTCCTTGGAAGGCCAAGGAAATTTTAAGTTGTTGAATGAATGTTTTGTTTTGCTCAACCATTCTCTTCTTTCATAATCTGTTTAAATAGTTGGAGTTTAAGTAGTCTTGAGTTATTGTGTTGTGAGGGTGTTTAGTTTCTCTGGCTAGAATTTAAGTAGCCCTTAGACCTTTCAGTCCGGATAGTATGACAATCAACAAAATTTTGCAAAAACTTAGAAGATTATTCAAGAAAGCTCCAAGTTTCATTTAAAGCTCTCCGTGGCGCCGGAGAGAGGTAGCGGTATGCCCCCAAATATTTACATGGATGTTTAAACAAGTAAATATTTTCATAAGTTTTATTCTAAGTACATTCGAAGGTGTTCAATATTCCAAGGGTGAGTTAAAACCCTGCCATCTTTGTCTTCTAACCAGTACGTTCCAGGCTTGATTCTTTCAACCACAGTATAGGGACCCTCCCAAGTTGGGGCCAGTTTTCCGAAGAGCTTTTCCTTGGTATGCAAGAAAACTTTCCTTAACACCTTATCTCCTGGTTGAAAGTCCCTTCTTTTAACTTTAGAAGCAAACCTGCTTCTCATCAAGCCCTGATAGTGTGCCACTCTAAGATGAGCTTTTACTCGCCTTTCTTCAATTAAATCAAGTTGATTTCTAACTGCCATTTCATTAGCCTGTCCGGAGAAGTTGTGGACTCGAAAGGAGGGAAGTGTCTTCTCTATGGGGGCTACTGCATCCATCCCATAGACCAAGGCAAAAGGTGATTCTTGTGTTGCAGCCCCAGGTGTTGTCCGGTAGGCCCACAAGACTTCTTGTAAATAACTAGGCCACTTCCCAGCAGCCCCTTCCAAATTTTTCTTTAAACCAGACAGTATTCTTCTATTAGCCACTTCAACTTGCCCATTGGCCTGTGGGTGGAAAGGTGAAGAAAAGCAGTGCTGAATACCCCTTGAGGCACAGAAGCTCTCCATTTCTCTGTTGTCAAACTGTGGCCCGTTGTCTGTTGTTATTCTCTGGGGGACACCAAATCTGCAACATATGATGGATAGAATGAATTTTATAACAGCCTTTGATGTTGTCCCTGCCAAGGGGGCTGCTTCTATCCACTTCGAAAAGTAGTCAATGGCTACGATTATGGTTTTACGCCCTCCGGACGCCATAGGTAGAGGCCCAACCAAGTCCAATCCCCATCGAGCAAAAGGGATGGGTTCAGAAATTGATTCCAAAGGAATAGCTGGTACATGAATTTCATTGCTGTACCTCTGGCACGGGTCACATCTTCTTACCAGCTCCTTAGCATCTTTCATTATTGATGGCCAATAGTATCCGGAGAGAAGCACTCTTCTCGTTAATGCTCTAAACCCACAATGGGCTGACCCCTCACCATCGTGTAATTCGGAGAGAACCATTTGTGACTCATGATCCCCTAAACAGCGTAGGAGAGGTTTACTATAAGATTTCTTGTACAAGACTTCTCTAATCATAATGAAACCACGAGCCCTGTGCTTTAACGTTCTGGCTTGTGATTTATCCAAAGGTACGATGCCATCGGACATATATTGTATAAGAGGAGACCTCCAATCCTGAGGCTGATTTACTTGTATTTCAAAGACTTCATCTTTCTCCCCTTCATCAAGTTGAATAGAAGGGATTTCAAGCACATGGATCCATGTATAGGACTCCGTGTATGCTATTGTTGCCAACGAGTCTGCTAGCTCATTCTCTGCTTGGGGAATATGCTCATAGACAACAGCTTTAAACTTCATTGCCTCATTTTTCAAGAGAAGTAAATATTTGATCAATTGTTCCTTTCTAGCTTCTGATAGGCTCAAGGCATGGTGGACAAGCAATTGGGAGTCACTTAGCAGCTTGACCCTTTTTGCTCCACAGATGTAAGCCAACTTCAACCCAGCTATAGCTGCTTCGTATTCGGACTCATTATTGGACGCCCTGAAAGCAAAACAAATAGCTTGGAACATGTTGTCCCCATAGGGGGAAGTGAGACATATTCCTGCCCCAGATCCTATGGCACTGGACCCTCCGTCTGTTCGGACAATCCACACTTTTTTGTCTTTTGAATCAGCAGGTTGTTCTGAGTCCCTATCAGAATGGAATTCGACCAGAAAATCAGCCACAGCTTGAGCTTTTACTGCTGTTCGAGGAGCAAAGTCTATGTCGAAGTCCCCCAACTCTACTGACCACTTTGTCATTCGGCTTGAAATGTCTACTTTTTGAAGGACATTCTTTAAAGGGAAAGATGTCCGGACAATAATAGGATGAGCCTGAAAATAAGGCCTCATCTTTCTTGCAGCTATCACCAAAGCCAATGCTAGTTTTTCAAGTTTCAAGTAACGCTTCTCAGCATCAATCAAGCTTTTGCTGATATAGTACACTGGGTGAGGATACCCATCAACCTCCCTTACTAACACAGCACTAATGGCACAACTTGAAACAGCCAGATATACGAAGAGAGTCTCCCCATCAATTGGTTTGAACAAAGTCTTGGGAGAGGACAGATGCTTCTTAATTTCATTGAATGCCTCATCACACTGTGGTGTCCACTCAAACCCTTTTGCACCCTTCAAGGTTTGAAAAAATGGAGCACATCTGTCCGAAGACCTGGAGATGAATCTGTTCAAAGCTGCTAACCTCCCTGTTAATTGCTGCACTTCTTTAATATTTCGTGGAGGCTCCATTTGGAACAAGGCATTGAGTTGGTCCGGGTCGGGCTGTATTCCATGCTCACTTATAATATACCCCAAGAACTTCTCGGACTGCACTCCGAACACACATTTTTCAGGATTTAACTTTAAATTCACCTTAGCCAGGTTGGCAAAAGTCTCCTGGAGGTCGGACAAGTGTAGCTGCTCATCCATACTTTTCACCATCATATCATCAATGTAGACCTCCATATTTCTTCCAATCTGATCAGCAAATGCTTTATTGACTAACCTTTGATAAGTAGCCCCAGCATTTTTCAAGCCAAAGGGCATCACCTTATAGCAGTGCAGACCTCTATCAGTAACAAAAGTGGTATGCTCTTGATCTTTTGGATCCACCTGGATTTGATTGTACCCGGAGAAGGCATCCATGAAGGAGAGTAATTTGTTTCCAGAAGTAGAATCTACTAACTGGTCTATCCGGGGAACTGGATACAGGTCTTTTGGGCAAGCTCGGTTGAGGTCTGTGAAGTCAATGCACATTCGCCATTTACCGTTTTTCTTTTTTACCAAGACTGGATTGGCAGTCCACAAAGGGTACTGAGATTCTTTAATGTGCCCCATCTTTGTGAGTCTGTCAACCTCTTGTACAATGACATCAGCCTTTTCTTTTGAAAAAGCTCTTCTCTTTTGCACCACTGGTGCCACATCTCTCCGGATAGATAGGTGATGGGAAATCACCTCTGATGGAACTCCAGTAACATCAGCATTGCACCAAGCAAAAACATGCTGATGGTCTTTTAAGAATTTTAACACCTCTTCTTTCAATACTTGTGGCATTTTGGACCCTATCTTGACAATTTTCCCTTCTTCCAAGCAATGTGTTTCAACCTCCTCAACTGGGATCAACACTCCGGGGGTCTCCCTGGGGTCATCAATTTCACCCTCACCCCAGAAAGGCCCTCAAACTGCTATTGGTCATTTATTCGGACTGCCCCCTGCGTTCGTGGAGCCAAGGCAGTGGCATAGTATTCTCTTGCAACTTTTTGACTGCTCCGGACAACCCCAACCTGCCCCTGAACATCATATTTTAGACACTGATGGACTGTCGAAGCCACTGCATGCATTCTAGAGAGCCAAGATCTCCCTAGAATAGAATTGTAGCAAGTGGGACAATCCACCACAATGAAAAGTATTCTGACTGTTTTCTTGAAAGGGCCTCTGCCCAACAATACTTCTTCTTCGAACTCACCGATTACATCAGCTGAGCTGCCCGTGAAGCCTACTATCGATCTGTCTGACTTTTGAATCACAACTGGATTTTTCATTTTCTTGTAAGTATCTAGGAAAAGGATATTGGCAAAGCTCCCAGTATCTGCCAAGATTCGCCTTATCTCATTGCCCCCTATTGATGCTCCTATAACAACAGCATCTTCATGAGGGCCAGCAATGTCTCTCAAATCATCCCCATCAAAGACAATGAATGGGAACAAACTTGACGATTGATATGAGGTCATGCCCCCTTCTAGCTGGGTAGCCAAATTATGAACATGCCTTTTTCTTGATGAAGTGGTAGGAGCCGTTACAGTGTCCCCTCCGAAAATTGTCAAGGATTCAAAGAACTCAATGAGCCCGAAGACCGACCTGGAACACTCCTCTATCGCACCCACTCTGTTTCTCGTTGGGTCAGGATCCAAGTATTTGGATTCCACATCAAACCTTTCAATGATTACCATAGCCCCCTCTGGGGCAGCATTAACCGGATCAGCCCGGTGAGTGTTATCAGGCATGTTGCCTCCTCTTCTTTTAACGTATGCACCCAATTTCCCTCTTTCGATCAGGTTTTGAACCTCTTGTTTCAGTGCTATGCAATCATCAGTAGTATGGCCAATATCATTGTGATATTGACAAAAAGAACTGTTTCGATGTTCTCTGGGAGACTGCAAGGTTGCTGGTCTCCGGTAGTGTACTTCATCTTTTGTTTTATCGAAAATGGTTGCCACACTTTCTTTGAGTTCTGCAAACCACTCCGGTTGGACCCATGGTCCCCTTTTGTTTCTAGACTGTTGGCTTTGTGCAGGAGCAGCTGGTTGAGACTGAGCTTTTCCCCTTCCATGCCCCTGTCCGGTTTCTCTAGCTTTGTTTCCGGACTGGTTTTGATTTGGAGTTGGTGCCACCGGGGTGGATCTCACCTGTCTGTGCACCCTGGTCTTCTTTGTTTCATCAACATTTATTTGTTTGCCAACTTGATTTAGCAATCCTCCCCAGGTCATGGCCTTCTTTCTGGTTACTGAATCGGCCAGGTTGCCCGGGTTCAAACCTTGTCTCAGAGAGGCTATTACCACTTGTTCAAAGCAATCAGTCAGCCCGTTTTTTGTGTTCACAAAACGACTTATGTACTCCTTTAATGATTCGTTTGGTTCCTGGGCACAATGGATTATGGTATCTCCATTACCCTTTAGCTCCTTACTCCCCACAAATTGCCTTCGAAAGGCCACCCAAAAAGTATCAAAGTCTCTGATACAACCCTGAGGAAGGCTGTTGTACCACTTCAGAGCACTCCCCGTGAAGGATTGGGAGAATGCCCTGCAGAGTAGTTTATCATCATCGTCAAAGTTCATCATGAAGTTCTTGAATTGCTCCAGATGATTGTCTGGATCAGTACTGCCATCGTACTTCTCCATCTTGGTGCTATCAAACCTCTTGGGGAGGTTTCCGGACAGTATTTTGGAAGACAATGGCGATTGCCTCCAGTTCCTCCCACGACTGAACGCAGTATCCTCATTAGGTGTTGCAAAGATACTTGGCTCATCATGGAAGGCAAAAGGATCCACCAGCATCCGGTCTATATGCCTCCGGTTGTGAGATGATCCTTTTCCAATGTGCCTTTTCATTCTTCCATGGTGATCTCTTTTTCTGGAATACTTTTTAACTTGCTTCTGTTTTTTCCTGGTTCGCCCCTCATCACTACTGGAGGACAAGGATTTTTCATTTCCCTCACTGTCCGAAGAGCTGTCCGAAGATTCTGAGCTTGAGTCAGAACTCTCCACAGGCTTGGACCGGTGAGACTTTTTAGAACTGGCATGTGTCTTTTTAGTGCTCACATGAGTTTTTGAAGCCTCATGCTCTCGAGGGTTATCAGAGCGATGAGCAACTGATGCTTTGGACTTTTCCTTCATGCCCATCTTGGCCTTCTCAGCCCTCAGAGCTTCTATTTCGACCCTCAACCTGTCACGCTCTTGGACAGTATATTCATCGTTCTCTTCCACCACTTCGAGCAAAGCTGGTGGAAGCTCTGGATTATCCGGATTCATTCGGACAGAATTTCCTTGCTTGGTTTTGAATGCTTGATTCAGGCACCGTCGCCTCCCACTGTGGTCGCCAATTTGGTGTGGATAAAAGTAGCCTGAGGGTAGGCTGGTAATTTCAAGTGGAGTTTTAAGACGGTGTAAGGGTGTTTCACGGTGGTATGGTGGTGTTTAAAGGTGTTTCAAAGTGTTTCAGGGTGTTTTAAGGGTGGAGAGAGAATTAAGCAGCCTGGCAGCAGTTAATTTTTCTTACCCATAGTTAATGCTGGTGGTTGGGCATTTATAGTGTGAAATTTGGGCCCTTATGGGCTTTCGGGTCAAGTTTAATGGACTCGGGTCATGTTTAAAGACCCATAAGTTTTAAGCAGATATGCAGGTAGCTTAGTCAGATAGTGTTTAGGTTTTTTAGTACTTTAGTCATAGTTCGAACTGCCTTAAGTTTTCAGTGTTCGAAATCATCTGTCCGGTCAACAAGTCCTGTCCGAATTTCCGGGGAGATTTACTTTGGACTACACTTCCGGGGAGCACTTCGAATTCGGACTCATCACATAGCTAACATTTTTAAAGTTAGCTGCCACTTCTTTAAGGATAAACAAGTATTTGATCAACTGTTCCTTTTTGGCCTCAGATTGGCCTTGGGTATGATGGATAAGAAGCTGGGAATCACTCATCAACTTGACTCTCTTAGCGCCACACAGAAAAGCTAGCTTCAGACCAGCTATAGCAGCCTCATATTCGGACTCATTGTTAGAAGCCCTAAAAGCAAAACATATAGCCTGATATAACTTATCGCCATATGGAGAGGTTAAACATATTCCAACACCACAACCCATGGTACTTGATCCACTATCTGTCCGGACAACCCACGCTTTCTTAGTTTTCTCATCTGTAGCTTGCTTGGTACTTCTGTCCGAATGGAACTCTACCAAAAAATCAACAACAAATTGAGCTTTCATTGCAGTTCGTGGGGCAAAATCAATATCATAATCACCCAATCTACTGACTATTTGGTCATCCTGCTTGATATGTCTGCCTTCTGAAGAACATTTTTCAAAGGAAAAGACCTGCGGACGATGATAGAATGAGACTGAAAATATAGCCTCATTTTTTTGGCAGCAATCACCAAGGCTAGTGCCAGTTTTTCAAGCTTTAGGTACCTCTTTTCAGCATCTATCAGACTCTTGCTGATGTAGTACACCAGACGAGGATAATTATCCACCTCTCTTACCAGTACTGCACTTATAGCACATTCAGATACAGCTAAGTATATGTACAGTGTCTCTCCATCAACAGGTTTGAAAAGGGTTTTGGGGGAAGATAAATGCTTTTTTATTTTATTAAATGCATGGTCACACTATAGAGACCAGTTAAAGTCTTTAGCACCCTTTAAAGTCTGAAAAAACGGGGCACACCTGTTCAAAGACCTTAACGATTTAAAGCAGCCAACCTTCCTGTCAACCTTTGTACTTCTTTAACACTCCGAGGATGATCCATTTTTAACAAGGCATCAAGCTGGTCCGGATTAGGCTGTATCACTTTCTCACTTATCACATACCCCAAAAACTTTCCGGATCGCACCCCAAACACACATTTTTCTGGATTCAATTTTAAATTAACCTTTGCCAAGTTGGCAAAAGTTTCTTGAAGATCAGCTAGATGCAACTCTTTTTTCAAGCTTTTTACCATCATGTCATCAATATATACTTCCATATTTCTCCCAATCTGATCAGCAAATGATTTGTTCACCAACCTCTGATAGGTAGCCCCAACATTTTTCAACCCAAAAGGCATCACCTTGTAACAATGGAGACCCCTATCTGTAACAAAAGTGGTGCATTCCTGGTCCTTCGAATCCACCTGTATCTGGTTATAACCGGAGAAGGCATCCATGAAGAACAATAACCTCCTCCCAGATGTAGAGTCTACCAATTGAGGTCAGTAAATTCGATACACATACACCATTTTCCATTCTTTTTCTTTACTAACACTAGGTTGGTTGTCCACAAAGGATATTGAGACTCCTTTATGTGACCCATCTTGGCAAGTCGGTCAACCTCTTGAACTATGACATCAGCTTTCTCTTAAGAAAAAACTCTCCTCCTATGCACAACAGGCGCAACATCTCTTCGGATGGACAGTTGGTGTGATATAACACTCGCAGGTACTCCGGTCACATCAGCATTGCACCAAGCAAAAATATGTTGGTGGTCTGCCAAAAAGGACAACAATTTTTTCTTCAATTCTGGTTCCATCTTGGAGCCAATTTTAACACTCATTCCTTCAATCAGAGAGTGGGTTTCAACTTCTTCGATTGGTATCAAAACACCATGGGTCTCTCTGGGGTCATCAATTTCACCCTCACCTCAGAGGGCCCCAATAAATCCTAATCTTTATTTATCCGGACTGCCCCCAGAGTTTTAGGGGCAAGTGCAGTTGCATAACATTCGCTTGCTATTTTTTGGCTACTCCATACAACTCTCACTTGTCCTTGAACTGCATATTTTAAACATTGGTGAATTATTGAAGCCACAACATGCATCCTGGAGAGACAGGATCTCCCAAAGATCGCATTGTAACATGTGGGAAAATTTACCACAACGAAAAGTACCCTGGCCATCTTCTTGAAAGGGTCTTTGCCCAATAATACCCCTCCTCAAATTCTCCGATCACATCCGCAGAGCTCCCAGTGAGGCCCACAATATAATCTGTTCGAACGTTGAATCACTGCTGGATTCTTCATTTGCTTGTAGGAACTTAAAAAAGAATATTGGCTGAGATGCAAGTGTCAATCAAGATTCACCTGATGTCATTGCCCCCAATCGATGCTCCTATCACCACAAAATCATCATGAGGCCCAGCTATGTCCCTTAGATAATCTTCATAAAAAACAATGAAGGGAAAAGGAATTTGGGACTGATAGGAAGACATGCCTCCCTTCAACTGAGTAGCTAGAGTGTGAACATGCCTCTTTCTTGAAGAAGGAGTTGGTGCTGTCATAGTGTCTCCTCCGAATATAGTAAGTGACTCAAAAAAGCTTATGAGTCCAGACACTATTTTGGTATGTTCTGTTATAACCCCCACTTTATTCCGTGTTGGATCAGGATCCAAATACTCTGATTTGACATCAAATCTTTCAATGATTACCATGGCCCCGTCCGGAGCAGATGTCCCTGCATTGTTTGTTAGTCCTGTTTCCACTTCTTCTCTTGACATAAGCTCCCAACTTCCCCCTTTCAATCAGATTCTGCACCTCTTGTTTCAAAGCGATGAAATCCGCGGTGTTGTGGCCAATATCATGATGATATTGGCAAAAACAAGTATTAAGACTTTTCCTAGGAGATTGAAGCGTTGTCGGCTTCTTGAAATGCACCTCATCTTTTGTTTTGTCATAAATGGTTGCCACATTTTCTTTTAATTCAGCAAACCACTCCGGTTGGACCCCAAGGTCCTTGTTTATTCCTGGACTGCTGGCTCTGAGCTGGAGCTTGGTGGGATTGAGTCTGTTTGGCCCTGTTGGGCCATTGTTCGTCTTCTTTGGCCTTGTATCCAGACTGATTCTGGTTTGGTGCAGCTGGGGCAGATCTCACTTTCCTGTGTACCATAGTCTTCTTTGTTTCATATACATTGATTTGCTTTCCCACCTGGTTCAGCAAGCCACCCCAAGTCATGGCCTTTTTCTTGGTTACCGAATCGGCCAGATTCCCAGGGTTTAATCTTTGTCTCAAAGAAGTTATTGCTACCTGCTCAAAGCAATCAGGTAACCCATTCTTTATGTTTACGAACCGGCTTATATAGTCTTTCAGTGATTCGTTTGGCTTTTGGTCACAATGGATGATAGTATCTTCATTGCCCCTCACCTCCTTACTCCCCACAAACTGCCTCCGGAAGGCTACCCAAAATGTGTCAAAGTTCATGATACAACCATGTGGTAAGCTGTTTTACCATTTCAAAGCACTTCCCGTAAAATATTGAGAGAAGGCTTTACAAAGAAGTTTGTCATCATCATCAAAATTCATCATAAAGTTTTTAAACTGTTCCAGATGGTTGTCCGGATCTTTGCTCCCATCATACTTCTTCATTTTAGTACTGTCAAACCTCGTAGGAAGGTTTCTGGACAGTATCTTGGATGACAATGGGGATTGCCACCAATTCCGGCCACGACTAAAAACTGTGTCTTCATTAGGTGTTGCAAAAATACTTGGCTCATCATGGAAAGCAAAGGGATCCATCAGCAGCTGGTCCACATGCCTACGACTATGGCTGTGGCTGTGAGACGACCTTTTTCCCAGATGTCTCTTTAATCTCCCATGCCTATCCCTCTTTCTTGAATACTTTTTAACCAACTTTTGTTTCTTCTTGGATCTCCCCTCATCACTGCTGGATGAAAAGGACTCCTCAAGCCCATCCTCATTCGAGGAGCTACTAGAGGACTCAAAATCTGAGCTCTCCAGCGGCTTAGAACGATGAGATTTCTTGGAACTGACATGGGTATTTTTTATACTCAAGTGAGTCTCCTTGGGTTGTCAGTATGGTAAATGGCTGACAGTTTTGACTTTTTATTTAAACCCATCTCTGCCTTTTTAGTGGCCCTCAATGCTTCTATTTCAGCTTTCAACCTGTCTCGTTCTTCGATTGTGTACTCATCGTTCTCTCCCACCATCTCTATCAAAGGAGGTGCCACTGTTTGCTCATCCGGATTCATCCAAACTGGTTTTTTTTACTAGTTTTGAATGCCAGATTCAGGCACCTTCTCCTCCCACTATGGTCGCCAATTTTGTGTGGTTTATTTTAAACTGAGGGTAATTTTGTCCAGTGTTTTGGAGAGTTTGAAAGGTATTAAATGTTTGGGTGTTTTGTAGTGAGAGATTCAAGTTTCCTGATTTTATTAAATGTTCATTACCCTCATTAATGAAAGTAGTTGGGTATTTATACCCTAAATTATTGACACGTGGGCTTTCGGGTCAAGTTATGAAATCGGGTCAAGTTTAAGGACCCGTTTACTCATTAAGCTAATTAGCACCTAGCTTAGTCAAAATGTGTTTAGTATTTTAATACTTTTGTCCTGTCCAGATAATTCAGTGGGCACTTATTATCTGAATTACCCCTGTCTGGTTTTCTCAGTGAGTAGTGGTGAACAAATCCAGACTCATCATACATAACATCAAAAATTAGAATTTTATCGATCCTTAACGTATAATGATAGACTACCTTAACTCATTACCATTGTCAATCCGTAATTCAAAGGACTTCAATTTTTTTAGGATAATCTTATAAGTGATTGCACTACAAATGGTTACAATACTTGAAATAACTTATTTTAACCCATCCTTAACAACTAAGTTGAAGATGTGGACAACACACCTCGTGTGAAAACATTCATCAACTAAAACCATAGAATCGTAACCCACAACTATAAATCTTACTTAAATCGTTTTTAGAGCTGCAATGTTGGCTATAACATTATCCATTGTGACGGTGAAGACTTCCCTATTCCGCTAGAACTCAAGATTAACTGAAGATATTGTTTTTCCCTTATGGTTTATGAAATTATAGAACACAATGATGAGCTTCATGGGACACCAACTATCATAAATCCAATATTATGTAATAACCATATAGCTTGCACCAACTGTTGGAGCGACCTATATATCTTTTGTTATTGAAATTCTTTTATTACCAATCAGTTTTTTCATCTCTTCTTTCTTATGCACATACATTTGCACAATATCTCGATATTTTTAAGAATGTGGCTTACAAAGCTTCAGTCTATTGCAAAACTTTATCCAGGCCAAACACTAAATAAAACATAGTGGAAGCTCACCTAAGATAAGTAGTTTATCACATGCATCCTTAAATAAAGTTCTGATACTTTTCCATAGTTAATAGAGTCATCACCTTTTGTATTTAACATAGTCTAAATTTGAGATTGTTTGAATATTCGTACTTCCTGCATGTTCTTAAATGTTTTCTTAGGTTTGAGGTACCTGAAGTTGTTACACATAATTTCTCTCTCACGGTAGTTATAATTTCATTTATTTGAGTTGTCTTTCGTCTTCGTATAATGCTTCCAAACCTATGATATTTAGCTTACTTCATCGATTTAAACCCTCTTTCACGTTTTCCTGGATATTCTTTCATTTTTCTTTGGTTAGCAAAGTCTAAATTTGAGGATGTTCGAATACTTGGTACTTCTTGCATGTTCTCAAATTCTTCATTTGGTTAGAGGTACCTGAATTTGTATGATATATTATTTCTCTCCCATATTATTTATAATTTCATTTATTTGGGTTATCCTTTTTCTTCGTATAATGCTTACAAACTCATAATATTTCTTCGACTTACTTCTTTAATTTAGATCATCCGTCAACTTCACCCGAATTTTTTTTTCTTTTTTATTTGGTTATTAGTATCATTCTAATATTCAAAGTTATAGTATTTTTCTTGTGAAATAAAAATATCTTCACCCATCATGTCAATATCATCCTCGCCAAGATATGCGGGAGAATCAAATCGGCAAAAGTAAAGACTAAACAAATTTTATGAAGATTTATAGTTTATGAATAATTTTAACAAATACATATAATATCATTTGCTAAGTTGTTGTACGTATGTGCATAAATAAATTATGATAGACATATGGACTTCAATGGTTTCACTAAATAATTAATATAGAGTATATGAACATTAAAATTTTGTACCCATCGTATTTGAACATTATAATTTTAAAATTTCCCTATACACATTTTTAATTATGGCAATTTTAATTTGTAACCAAATATAATATAAGTTAATTCTTATTTTTCAAAATATGTTTATTATTAAAGTTGTTATATGTAGAAGAATATGTTTTATTATTGACGTTTTTATATGTATGTGCAGACATAAAACATACGAGATTTACAATATGATGGAAATATCGCAAGTGTACGATTTCATTCGTAGTTTTGAAAAGTAATAGACTCGAGAATTATTGAACCCAAATGAATAAATTCTATTTTTTTATTTCTACAATTTAATATATATTAAAAAATTACTAATTAACAAAAAATAAAAATAAATTTTAATTTATGATCCTAGAAGATCAAGTTTTTTATGGAAAAAAAACTAAAATCAAATAATAATAAAAACTGATATGAGGTTGAAAGAATATCTATGGTAAAAAATATTCCAGAATAATTAAAACATATTTATACAATTAATTAAGTTAAATTAAACATATTTCATTTCAAAGTGAGGTTCTCTTTTAAAGTGTTGCATATATCTCTCGATCATCTGCAACTAACGTTCATGTATGACTCGTTATATCTTTAACCCTCTACTTCCTACAAATGGGTCATAGATTTTAAAAACCTAGTTTAGACTTTACTCGATCATGACCGTAGTGCACTACTCATTAAACCAACGATGTTAGTAAAAATCTGAAGTAGCCATCATCTCATAGTCTCAACCTTAATTTATTATCAATCAATTAATCATGTAGGAAACTGAAATCATTATATTCACTACTAATATTTAAAAAATATACATAAAAAGAAATTCAAGTTAGAAGTTTAATTCATAAAACAAATTCATGAACAATAATGATTAGCTCATGTCAATCTTGTTCATAGTTAACGATAAGAGAATAGTTAGTCTCACTCAAATCAGTTAGTTCAAAATCCGATCAAAATATGTAAATATTTAGTTAGACTAAGTCAAAAATATATAAAACGACATATTTTAGTGTTTAGAGAATTAAATTGGTATAAAAGTAATACAAAATCAAAGATAAATATCATTTGGTCAATTTACCTTCATTTATTTATTTGCAAGCGCGAGCAAAAACTAAATATCACATGGTTAACAAATAGAATCGAATGATCTTAATCGTATGCTATAAATCAAACCATTTTCTAATTGCAAAATTAGCTAATAAAACAAGTGAAAAATCATAACCACATGTTTTTGATAAAAATATGAAGAAGTCTATTTGCTTTGAAAAAATTATTATATATTATTTACTTCACAGTTCATTAATTAACTAATATAATATTATTTATTTTTTAACGGTTGTTAATTTATTTGTTTATCAATATATATATATATATATATATATATATATATATATATATATCATTTTTTCTATGTGACAGCCAATAAATCTCAAGCAATTTGTTCTAAGTCATTAGGTGATAGGGTATCGCAAATGACATATAAACTTAGAAAATGGGTGATTTGATTTTTTTTACACGTGACTTGTGCAATGGCCAATTTTATTGAGCTTTCTAACTAATTCATTTGGCGAGAGTTAGATCAATGACTTCCTTTACAATTGGTTAGGAGTATTAGATGATGAAACACCCCTAAAAATTTACTAATTCAAACTAACTAGACTACAAAACTAGACAAGTCGCATCAAATTTACATAAATCTCTTTTTTTCTATGCAGATCTTCACCGGATTAGGATTGAGAGTTTGTTACTAGGTAAATATTTATACAACCTTTTTTATTTATTTTATATATATGACAAATACTTTATAAAAAAATTATATTGGTTAATTAATTTCCTATGTAAAAGTTTTACTTACAATAAATTTTTATATAATTAAATTAAATAAATTTTAAACAAAAAAATAAATTTAAAGATCTATTCAAATAATATTCTAAGCATGCAATTATTAAAAAATTTAACTCAAAATCATTCACAAGTTTGAATTAAGGGTTAACGCTCTAAAATATAGGGTAAATAATATTAAATCTAAAAAAATATATTTTTTAATATTTTTATTTAATAATTTCTCAATATCCCACACTTAAAACTTAACATATTTGTTCTTAATATTTAAAAATATAATAAAATTAATTAAAGAACAATAATAGCTTAAGGATATATTTAGGGTTGAAATATAAAAGGGAATTGAATTGTAGAAGCTTTTGTTTGCGTCATGGATAAGAAATTAAAGTATCATAAAATACAAACTGTTCGTCAAACATAATAGTACACAAGACATAAAAAATATCTCAAAACATAAAATAAAATAAACAATTCAAATCAATTTGATTTGTTAATAAAATAATCAATTCAAATCAATTTGATTTGTTTTATGTGAGCAGTGTTCGTCATGGTGATGATGGTAACACAATTTATTGATTTTTTTTATTTTGAAAATTGAATAAAAATAAAATTAGTGAAAAGAAATACTCACATTGGGTTGCCTCCCAATCAACGCTTCATTTACAACAAGTAGCTTGACCTGGCGGATTTCTAGTTAGAAATTTGGAGATGAATTGATATTCGATCTTATTCAACAATCCTTTTAAAATACGGTTTCAGTCGGTGTCCATTCACTTAAAATATCATTTTCTGATGTGAGATTTTGATTACTTCATGTGGAGAGATGTTACAAAAATTGTATTATGTGATGTGTGAAATTTTGTTATGGACAAGTACAGATATTCTTCTTTTAATCATCCGATTGGATAGAAATTTAATTGTACATGGTGTATCTATTAAAGAAAATTAAAAGCCATGACCAACTAATCGTTCCAACAATGTATCAATAAATTGAAACAAAAGGTGATCATTGGATCTTGCATCGCTCAATCACATATAATCAATACATATTTTTCACACCATGGTCGTTCTTATTGGTACTAAACTTTCATTATTGATCATTGTCATTCCTAATTCTTCATCGCGATCAATATTACTCTTTCCACACCAACCTGGCCCTTATCATCTATTTTTTTTTTCTGAAGTTGATCGCGGTCAACCTCTTCTGAAAAATGTATCCTAATAATTTCACCGTGATCATGGAACTTCTCGCAGTGATCAACCTCCAATTCTTCGAATTTTGACTATTTTTCTTTACTTATTTGTCTTTTGTTTTGTAGTGTGATTATATTAACTTGTTTTAGGTTGTTCTTTATATTTTTAGGAAAATTTTCTTGAGTTCTATAAGAAATTATCGAATGTATCTGATAGACCCGAACTTCTAAGTTCTTAAAATAAACCTCTTGATCTTGAATTAAACCCTCTAAAGTCTTTGCGCTTGATTCATTCGTTCTTGATGATTTGATAAATTTACTGAGAGTGTCCTATAGATTTGACTTATTCTCTAATCTACTCATATTTTCTTGCTTCTAGAAATTATAACTATTGTTCCGTGAGAATTTTGGTTATGCCAACGTCCAACCTAATAATCGTTTTCCATGTGGATTTGATAAATTTACGAAGAGTGTCCTTTAGATTGGACTACTTCCTAATATATTCATATTATTTTTCTTCCAGATGTTATCGATTATCCCATGATTTTTTTTGGTTCTGCCAACGTCCAACCTAATAATCATTATTACAGTATGTTCTGGAGTTTTGTTGGAAGTTATACATGTAATCGTTTGCCATGGTGAAATAGTTTATTGTATAATATGTTTCGTACTTGTTGACGGTTACACCATTCATCCTCATATGTGACATATGTTTTCAAGCGTATCTAACTTCGATAGGGACGACAATGTGTATGGATGGGTGCGAGTATAGCTAAACATATAACTTATCCCGTATTTATTTTCCTGAACCTTAACCCGAATTTGAACCCGAACTTGTCGGGTTCAGATACCTACACGCGCGTATCCAGTGACTATTTATTTCACTATAATTTGTTTTGTTGGAAACTAACCGCGTGTAATAGTTTCTCGTGGATAAACACTCATTGGAAAATTATGCACGCTAAAAACTCATATAGTAATTTTCTGCGGATAAAATATCGAATTAAAAAGTATACAATCATTAGTAAACGAGTTACGTAGTTAATTCTATTTAAAATATCTTGATAAATATTTTAAAAATCAATAAAATTATATACTATAATTCAAATGCATGCATAAAAATTATAAATTCATACTAAATTAATAGATTAAACAAAGTTTATAGATAAATTCAAAACAAATCAATACAATATAATAATGATAATAATAAAATACCAAATTTTCCATCCTGCGAAGTATATTTACATACTAGTGCTTTATTGCAATATTTGCAAATAGTTTTCAAACCCCGCCAATTTTTTTGTTTCATAGTGTTCCCAATACTGACTTTTCAATTACCTTTTCGAAGTATATTTTTTCCTATTTGTATCTGTTAGGATGGCGACTAAAGTCCTACATCACACATTGGTTAAACATACGTCACGTAAGAACTCATCTCAACTAGTGTAAGGCGTTTTGGAATTGGACCAAAACAAATCTGTACAGGCCTTCGAGCTCAAAGCGAACAATATGATACTAGTGTTAAGATTGGATTCTTCATACTTATATACAAAATGTTTTATGATATGAAACGACATAGCAGTTTATGAATATTTACGTGGTGGACTTGATTTTACCAAAAATGATGAGAATGTGAACTCCCAACCATTTATGTGTTGGCAACACCATTTTTTATTTTCTACCGGAGCAATTTATAAAGCACACGCGAAAATGAGTGAAATCAAAGGGCATTATTTGATTTATCCCTAAATCTAGTTTCTTCGCTATGAGTTCTAGTCTCCGTAAGAATGCTAGTTTTACTGTTCATATGTTATGATATAAATATACCACACCAATTAATTAGGTATAGATGATGAGATTGCACTGATATAGAGCAAATTCCAATAGACTTATCGGATGGTCATGTCTTATTGGCGTGCATTAAGTAGGAACTCAACCTCCAAATTCGTTAATTATGAGTTGAGGGCTTTAGAATTCAATCATGAATACTTAGCGGGGATCCTCTTGATGAATAACCAAATTCTAATTGAAATGAAATATTATCATTGGGGGGGGGGGGGGGGTCCGGTCTCATTTGCGTGCATCTTGTAGGAATTGAGCCTATAAATTTGTCAATTATGAATTGAGAGCTTTAATTATTCAATCATGGATGGTTGGTGAGGATCCTCGTACATAATGAATAACCAAATTTCAATTAAAATGAAATATTTAGGATAAATAAATACAAGTTATGAAGAATTAGTGAGTGAGGATAACTCAAATTCTAAAATTTTCAAATTGAAAAAATGTTGAGCAAGATCAATAAGTTTAAACAAAAATTTAGTTATTGATAACTTTATAAATAAAAAAATACATTAAGATAAATAAAAAACAATAATTTACAAACTTTCGGAGTGGATAACAAATCTAAATATTAGGAACAAATCATACATTTTACTTAAATTTCATACTCATAAATATTTATAAAAAAAAATCTACAATAATTTTCGAATTTAGAGATTTGATAACGAAACCAAAAATTAGGCATTAAATTATTTTTATTATTTAAACTCATAATTACATATATATTTATAGTTAAATACATAAATATATATATATATATATATATATATAATTTATTTAAAAAAATGCAGTAAATTAGTTTCTACTAAATAAGATATTAATAAAGTATAATCCATATATGATTTGGCATATTGTTTTATATTTTATTAAAAATCTAATCAATAAATTTTGCATGTAAAAATCATTCTATATAAAATCATCACATAGTTAACAAATATAATCGAATGATCTTAATCGTATGCTATAAATCAAACCATTTTCTAATTGCAAAATTAGCTAATAAAACAAGTGAAAAATCATAACCACATGTTTTTGATAAAAATATGAAGAAGTCTATTTGCTTTAAAAAAAATATTATATATTATGTATTTCATAGTTCATTAATAAACTAATATAATATTATTTATTTTTTTAACGGTTGTTAATTTATTTGTTTATCAATATATATATATATATATATATATATATATATATATATATATATATATCATTTTTTCTATGTGACAGCCAATAAATCTCAAGCGATTTGGTCTAAGTCATTAGGTGATAGGGTATCGCAAATGACATATAAACTTAGAAAATGGGTGATTTGATTTTTTTTTTACACGTGACTTGTGCAATGACCAATTTTATTGAGTTTTCTAACTAATTCATTTGGCGAGATTTAGATCAATGACTTCCTTTACAATTGGTTAGGAGCATTAGATGATGAAACACCCCTAAAAATTTACTAACTCAAACTAACTAGACTACAAAACTAGACTAGCGATCTTTTGTATCTGTGTCTCTAATCTATTCATCTTTTATTCTTTAATTAGCGGTTTCTCGTATTTTGTGCCTGCGTCTCCCATTTATCGATCTCTCGTATTTTCATCTCTCATTTATCGATATCACAACTCTGTGTCTCTCATATATCGGTATGTTGTCCCGCAACTAGCGGTCTCTCGTCTCTAAGTCTCGTGTGTATCGGTATCTCGTCTCCAACTAACGGTATTTCGTATTTTGTTTTTGCGTCTCTCATTTATCGTTTGTTCTTTTCTTGTCTCTTGTAAACCAATAAAAAATATTATGATCTAGTTTTGGTCGTATCAATAAAATTAATCGTAATTTTAAATTTGTTTTCGAATTACGGTTAAAGTAATAATAATTTTAAATTTTAAATTAAAATAAAATAAAAGAGACTGAAATATAAACATATTTCATGATTTTGTATAAGAAAATATTTTGAGTATTATAAAAAAAATAGTTAGATTCTAAATAATAAATAGAAAAGCTTAATGAATCCTTTCCATCAATATATGTAAATTGAAATAAGGTTAAAGTACCATTTAAGATCCAAAACCCTAATTATTATCCATCTGAGACCAATATTTTCATTATTCTCTGAGAAAGACCCGTTTTAGTCAAATATTTACCATTGAAGACCCATTAATACTCTAAATATTCATACCTATAATATAAAATCTTTTAACAACTCATACCTCGTTTTCCCCCAATGTTTCTCTCTCTACATGAATTGAACAATGTTGATTAATTCTTTACTCGAGTTCTTGTTTTTTTTTTGTTTTCGTATAATTTTGATTTGCGTTTTTACTTGATTGTGCGAAGATACTCGATGTTGTGTGTGTTTGAAACTCGAATATTAGCTCGATAGACCTGTTTTTTAAGATCTGTTTTTGTTTGTTTTCGCAGTGTTTATTGTCGAATTTCTAGTTAGTTTTTGAGTTCGAATTATGGTAATGTAGTTTATTTGTAGCATTGTATTAGTGTTTCGTTGATTTTAGCTTTTTATTTTGTGTTTTTGGAAATTTCAGTCGCGTAACAGATTTTATGTTTTCAGTGAAGGAGATATAAAACATACGATTTCAGTAAGTAAGGATAGATGCGAAACGTTTGTATCTGTACCTACTGATAGTTGCGAAACGTGTAATCCTTCTGGAATGGTAGATGCAAAAAAACACGGTTTTGATAGATGCAAAACGTTATTTGTTCTAATTTTTTTTTATTTTTTTAATTCATAACATATCATGAGTGGTACTAGTTTGTTCGTCTTAAAAAAACAAAACCAAAGGTGTTTTTGGAATTTTTTTTCGAGTTACGGTTTAAAAGATACAGACTTTTAAAGTTTTAACATTTATAGGAGTTTCGCGAAGAAGATGCGAAACCTTCTTCGTTATGATAGATGCAAAACTTGTTTTGTTGTGCTAAATGTGAAACCTTCTTTATTTTGCTAGATGTGAAACCTTCTTTTTTTTATAGATGCTAAAACTTCTTTATTTTGATAGATGCGAAACCTTCTTTAATTTGATAGATGCGAAACCTTCTTTATTTTGCTAGATGAGAAACCTCTTTGTTTTGATAGATGTGAACCCTTCTTTATTTTGATAGATGTGAAACCATATAACTGAGGAACGTGTGTAAAATATGTTTTTAAAAAAAAATCGAAACATATCATTAATGGTACTAATTTTGTTCGTCTTAAAAACAAAACCAATCGTATTTTCGCACTCCTATTCCGCGTTACAGTTTGAAAGATATGGACCTTTAAAATTAAAAATTAAAAAAAACAAAGAAAGTGAAGTTGGTTACTCTATTATATATAGAAGGGTATTTAAGGTATAAAGTGTTCTAAATTTTTTGGTTCTTTATCTGTAATAGGTGTTTTAAATTTTTTGGTTCTTTATCCGTAATAGGTTTGTTGAATGGGTCTTTATTGGTAAATCTCCCTAAAAATGTATATGCTTAATTTAATCATCGTAAATTATATAAATATATATAATTACATAAATAGACGTATATAAATCTTTAAAATACATATAAAATAAATACTTAAATAAATATTATATATATACATACTATTTTAAAATATTTATTTTTTTATTTCTTTACCGAACAAATAATCCTAAATTTAAGTTCAAATTATGTAAGTAATATATACTTAAATAAGGTTTGAAATCAATTTACATAAAGTTTTCACTGGTAGAAAACTTTAAATTTATGTTCAGTATGATATTTTTTATTTTTTTTTATTTTAAGCTTGAGTTTAGTTTATTGTTGAAATATATATTGATTTACATAAATTTTACGATACAAAATAACATGGTGATTAAATATAATCTCACCGATATAGAAAATTCTTAAAAGGAAGAATGATGATTAAAAGATCAACGAATCCGCAATTTTAAATTTTGTCGCTTCATAGTGTTTCGGTGTTGAATTCTAAATATTATTGTTTCATCGTGTTACGGGGTTCAAATTTAAATCCAAATTCGTGGTTGCTCACTGAGGGTTCGAGTGTGCTTAGGATTGATCGGATGGATAAGTTTGTGGGATCTAATTAGACGTAACGTCGAAGGTTTCGGACCGTTGTAAGTAAAGACAACATGATTTTATCTGCTACTAAGTATCTCATTTCATCCATTGTGAGAGCTTTGCTAATATTTTAGATAAGGTATCATACATTTTATTTTTCTATTATCAGCACGACCATTATAGCGTTTGGAGTCATTCCTAGATACACAATTACTATTCCACTCCACTTTTTTTTTTTCGGAGGGAACCCGCAGCCGCTACTCAGAGTGCAATGAGTGCGCACAGGGTAAACCCTCAGTCTGACGCGATAGCCTGCAAACCAACGCCAGAAGGTAAACCACACAAGGTGACACACGATAGCCTGCAAACCAACGCCAGAAGGTAAACCACACAAGGTGACAGGCTCAGCCGAGAAAGCGTATGTAGAGAGACTCGAACTCGTGACCTTTTGGTCATAAGAATGTCATACTCAACCGACTCGGCTACCCCTTGGGGGCTATTCCACCCCACATTGGTACGAGTAGTAGTTGAGGGAACGCAATCTAGCTTTTCAATTATCAAACAAAATCAGACTCATTGTTCCATTCAAACTTTCATAATCCTCTCAAAATCTTAAATAAAAGGAGGCATTTATTCGTTGCCCGTGAGATAAAATGATTTAACACAACCATCATTTCCTCCATCTTCTGACTTCATTTACCGTTGGTAGTAGATTTATTTCGTTTAGTGGAATAATTTGGTTTGGATCTGCGTCGATTCCCCTTTTGTGGATGATAAAGCTAAATAATTTTCTAGATGTCAGACCGAAAAAATACTTTGTGTATTGAGCTTCATATTTTTTTTTATTTTTTTAAGGGAACCCGCAGCCGCTACTCAACGAGTGCACACAGGGTAAACCCTCAGTCTGACGCAATAGCCTACAAACCAACGCTAGAAGGTAAACCACACAAGGTGACAGACTCACACAAGAAATCGTTTGTAGAGGGACTCCACCTTCATATTTTATTTTCTTAACATTGAGAATGTCTCTCAGAGGTCCTTTAAGTGGGTGCTTACATTTTTACTCTTGGCAAACATGTCATCAATGTATATCTCTATATTTCTTCCCAACTATTTCTTGAACATTTTGTTCATCATCCATGCTAGGTTATCCCCACATTCTTGAGTCTGAAATACATTATAACATAATAATACAGTCATTGGTTAGTGGTAAACGACCTATTCTTTTGATCTATTGGATCCATCATAATTTGGTTCCATGTGGAATACGCATCGATAAAGGATAGTATCCAATGATTCGTAGTTACACAGACGAGCTAGTCTATTTGGGATGAAGAGAATGTATATCTAGGACATGCTTAGTTGAGGTTAGTGAAGTTGATACAAATTTTCCATTTTCTGTTTTTCTTAACAAAGATGGGGTTCACCATACACTCAGGTTATCTCACCTCCGATATATGGTCCATAGCTAATAATCGGTCGACTTCTTCTTATACTGCCTCTGAGCTCTCTAAGGCCAATTGCGTATTTATCTAAATTCCACAAGGTTTACATGGGTATCTATCATAGGTCAATGAGTAGCGACGGATTTGGGGGTATCTGTTACCGACGTGATATCCATGTAAATATGGCATCATGCTCCTGCATCATGCAAATTAAGTATGTCTTCATGTTCTCGCACATGTGCATCTTAATGCTTATTATGCGATCAATCTTGTCTCCTAGACACAGTTCTTCCTATTTCTTCGTTGCAACGAAATCAAATTATGCTTTCGAGGATTATCCACAACAAAAGAGATTGCAGTGCTAGGTGGCTGACACATTCTCACTCGGGCCAGAGCTTACAGTGCTAGGTGGCTGACACATTCTCACTCGGGCCAGAGCTTGCAGTTGTTGAACCTGCACATATCTTAGGGAACTTTTGTTGAACCTTTGTAGAACACGTTACGATATCCCTCTAATAATCCTACTTCGTCACCCACTATGTATATCATGTATTGAAGGTAAGTCAAATGTGTTTCTTTGAAATCAAAAAACATGACCTACCCAATATGAGATTGTACGGGGATGGTGAGTCGAGTACAAAAACTTCTGCAAACTCATTATTAGCTCATCTTCCGATTCGTACTAAGATTTCCAGTACTATATTTTCCAAGGGCAACGCAACCTTTCTTTCGAGTCCTAATGCAGGAGAATGAGCGAGGACTAAAAGTGATGTCAAATATGATCCATTCTATAGGTATCACGAATACATGTTCATCGCTGCTTTTTTATCCACATAGATTTATCTCGTTTCACACCTTGGTGAAGGTTGGTTGACCATGAAAAATATGTATTTGTAAAATGGATGTTTGGTGTTTTCAATCTTTTTTTACATGTTTGTTCTGTATCCTCCCTAGGTGGGTCCTCTAGCAACACAATTTTTCCGCGTGTGTCTTTTTCGTATATCATCGCTTTTGGTCGGGAAAAGGGCCATATCATGGATGATGTCGGTATAGGGAGGTGTCACAGTTCATGGTGTTGTTTCTCGCGTGGGAGATGTTAGCTTCAATCTTATATTCATTTTACTAATGTCGCAAAAGCTGTTTGGGATGCAAGATTGCACTCGATTTCCGGCAAAGAAACAAAAAAAGTGAGGTAAAAAGTCACCTAACAAATTAAAATTAAAATACAAACACGATTGAAGAGATAAATGACAAACTTTTGAGAATAGCACTTGTATTTATTTGATACTTAGAATTATAATAAATTTGATTCTTTGTTTCTATTTTTCACTCGAACTTTCACCACACCTACAGAATTATTCCACTGATCATTATATAGCGTTCTTGATTGGGAAGCGTCGTGGGCAAGTACTTCCTCATGGACTCAACATTTCCTACTGTACTTGCTACTTTAGCAGAGTTAGATACATAATTTTGGCAGCATCTCTATGAAATATCAGATGTTTTATCTTTAATGGTGTCAAAGGTGATCTTCGTATTATTTTTTGTTTGAGAAGGGATAGCATTGTATGGTCGTCATGGACAACCTTAAGTCCGAGTGTTTGTCTCGATATGTTGCATGATGCGGAAGGTTTATGGCCTAAAGACCGAATCTGAGAGATCGAGCGCGTGCACGACTTTTATGTTGGCATACTTTCTCATTTTTCCAAGTGACAGATCGCGTATATTCGCGGCCTCTATGTTGCCAAGCCTGGTCATTTTGGTCAAATAAAGGGTCGTACACGTAGTAGACAGATTTGGTCCTCTGATCAAGTGACTGGATGGTCAGGTGAGCGCGACACCTAGATGTGCAGACTTGGTCATTTTTGCTCAAGTGAAGGGTCGCGTATGTGGTGGGATTGACTTAGCCATTTTGGCTATGTGTGTGATCCCTTGGTTGGGGATATAGTTGATCATTTTGGTCAAGCGAGATATCTCGCTCGTACGAAACCCTTATGTGGTCAGATTTGACCATTTCGGCCAAGTAAAAAATTGTATTCGTGCACGGCCCCTATCTGTCCATGCGCAACCTCCGGTGGAGAATACTTGACCATTTTGGCAAGTGAAGTTACAAATGTGCACGACCTTTAGATTGGACATATTTGGCTAGTTTGGCCAAATAAAGGAACGTGAACGTGCGCGGTCCGCAGTTAAACCCACTCGTGCTGATAACGTGTTACTAAACCCTAAGTAAACAGGATTTGAATATCAAAACCTTACATGGAATTTTGTTTGTGTCCCATATGAATTATATATTATATCGTACTAATCTTATAAACATACTAATAAGAAATTATTGCAGAATATGGATTGTCATAGATGTTTCCAAGATTCTGCCTAAAAGAATTAAAGTTGGTTTTGGTTCCTACAGTTTCTGGCAAGATCTTGTCAACAAAAAATACCCGGAATATTGTAAAGGATGCTCTCACCTGGGTCATTCGGATAAAAATTGTAAAAAGTTTGCTCAAAGGAAGTCTGATACTCAAACTACCTCCTCCAACACAACTCATATAAGTGAATCACTAATTCCTGCATTTCAGATAAACGATGATGGTCACAAATTGAAATCCATTATTGTTGATGGAAAGATTGATTGCACTGAAAAAATTGAACAAA
Organism: Limnanthes douglasii subsp. nivea; assembly: GCA_036936605.1. Classification (NCBI taxonomy): domain Eukaryota; kingdom Viridiplantae; phylum Streptophyta; class Magnoliopsida; order Brassicales; family Limnanthaceae; genus Limnanthes; species Limnanthes douglasii. The sequence continues at coordinate 290,297,258 of JAUPFV010000005.1, forward strand.
ATAATAGCTTAGAAAAGTTGAAAATCCCACATATTGGATTAGACAGCAATGAATTGATTGGTGCTCTACATATGTTGGATATGGAAGTCAGCAATCAAAAAGATAGTTCTGCCCTGATAGCCTTGTTAACTAATTCTTCACCATCTAAACATACCATTGGTAGCCTCCCTCATTCTCCTGTTTACAAACAAAACCTTACTGGTAAGAGGAATGATGTGAAGAAGATTAAGAAAGTCAAAACATTTAACACCAAGGGAATCATATTCTCCAAACTCTTACAGCACAAGAATGTTGGCTCTGAGATTGATTCTGGTTGAACCGAGTTTGTTTAGGCCGATTGGACCCTTGTCCGAATTCGTTAGATTTAAATCCGGACTGGTTAGCTGTTGTGGTGGACCTCACTTGACAGTGAACCCTGGTGTTCTTAGTTTCTTCCACATTAATTTGTTTTCCCACCTGATTCAAAAGGCCACCCCAGGTCATGGCTTTCTTCCTGGTCACTGAATCGGCCAGGTTCCCAGGGTTCAACACTTGCCTTAAAGAAGCAATTGTCACCTGTTTGAAGCAATCTGCTAACCCGTTCTTTGTATTCACGAACCGACTTATGTAGTCTTTTAATAACTCATTTGGATCTTGGGCACAATGGATAATAATATTCTCATTTCCCTTCACCTCCTTACTTCCAACAAATTTCCTTCGGAAGGCAACCAAGAATGTATCAAAGTTTCTGATACACCCCTGGGGTAAGCTATTGAACCATTTAAGAGAATTTCCCGTAAAAGTTTATGAAAAGGCTCTGCATAAAAGTTTGTCATCATCATCAAAGTTCATCATGAAGTTCTTGAATTGCTCCAGATGGTTGTCCGGATCCTTACTTCTATCATACTTTTCCATTTTAGAACTGTCAAACCTTTTAGGTAGATTTCCAGATAGTATTTTGGAAGACAAAGGTGACTGTCTCCAATTCTTATTACGACTGAAGACTGTGTCTTCATTAGGCGTTGCGAAAATACCTTGTTCGGTCTGAAAAGCAAAAGGATCTATCAGCAACTGATCAACATGCATGTGGTTGTGAGATGACCCTTTGTCCAGATGCCTTTTAAGCCTCCCATGCCTATCCCTCTTTCTCGAATATTTTTTAATTAGTTTTATTTTCTTTCTGGACCTCCCCTCATCACTGCTTGATGACAAAGACTTCTTAAGCTCAACCTCATTTGAAGAGCTGCTGGAGGACTCAGAATCTGAACTTTCAATCGGTTTAGACCGATGAGTCTTCTTAGAGCTAACATGGGTCTTCTTTGAACTCAGATGAGTCTTTGCTGATGGATCATTTTCCCTAGGGTTGTCAATATGATGAATAACTGACGCCCCTAATTTCTCCCTTATGCCCTTTTCTGGTTGTTTTATGGCCCTTAACGCCTCTATTTCTTCTCTTAACTTGTCTCGCTCTTCAATGATGTATTCCTTGTTTTCCCCAACTATCTCCACCACAAGTGGTGGAGTTCCCTGCTCGTTCGGATCCATCTGAACTGGTCGTTTCTACTGGTTTTGAATACAAGATTCAGGAACCTTTGTGCTCCCACTGTGGTCACCAATTTGGTTTGGTTTATTTTGGACTAGGGATAGTTTTGTAAAGTGTTTTGTGAAGTTTTAAAGTATTAAGTGTTTGGTGTAAAGTAGTGAGATAATTAAGCAGTCTGATTGTATTAAATGTCCATTACCCTCATTAATGAGAGTGGTTGGGGTATTTATACTCTTAATCCATGATACATGGGCTTATGGGTCAAGTTATGAAACCGGGTCGAATTTAAGGACCCATTAGTTGTTTAAGTAGATTAGCAAATAGCTTAGTCAAAATGTGTTTTTACTTTTGTCCTGTCCGGATTTTTTAGTGGTGTGTCATTATCCGAATTACCCCTGTCCGGATTATGCAGTGGGCTGTGTCAGAAGATATTAAACTCATCAACAGCAAGTAGCTTGACCTGTCGGATTTCTAGTTAGAAATTTAGAGAGGAAATAATATTCGATCTTATTCAACAATCCTTTCAAAATACGGTTTCAGTCGGTGTCCATTCACTTAAAAATCTCATTTTCTGATGTGACAAGAATTGTGATATTCTTCTTTTAGTCCTCTGATCGGATGGAAATTTAATTGTACCTGGTGTATCTATTAAATAAAAGTAAAAGTCATGACCAACTAATTATTCCAACAATGTATCAATAAATGGTGATCCTTGGATGTTGCATCGTCCAATCACATATAGTCAATATATATTTTCCGTACCATGGTCGTTCTTATTGGTACTAAATTTTCATTATTGATCATTGTCATTCCTCATTCTTCGTCGCAATCAATATTACCCTTTTCACACCAACCTGACCCTCATCTATTTTTTTCTGAAGTTGTTCGCAGTCAACCTCTTATGGAAAATGTTTCCTAATAATTTCAGTGTGATCATAGAACTGCTCTCCGTGATCAACCTCCAGTTCTTTGAATTTTGACTATTTTTCCTTACCTATTTGCCTTTTGTTTTATAGTGTGATTATATCAACTTATTTTAGGTTGTTCTTTATATTTTTGGGAAAAGTTTCTTGAGTGTTATAAATGTATCTGATCGATTCGAACTTCTAAGTTCTTAAGATAAACCCCTTGATCTTGAATTAAAACCTTTAAAGTCTTTGCGCTTGATTCATTCGTTCTTGATTATTTGATAAATTTATTGAGAGTGTCCTTTAGATTCGACTTCTTCTCTAATTCTACTCATATTCTCTTGCTTCTAGAAATTATCATTATTCTTCCGCGAGAATTTTGGTCATGCCAACGTAGCCTAATAATCGTTTTTTCTTCAGGATTCGATAAATTTACGAAGAGTGTCTCTCATATATCGGTATTTTGTCCCGCAACTAAAGTCTATCGTCTCTAAGTTTCGTATATATCAGTATCTCGTCTCGCAACTAGCGATATTTCGTCTTCGCGTCTCTCATTTGTCATTTGTGATTTTCTTATTTCTTGTAAACAAATAAAAAATATCGGAATCTAGTTTTGATCGTATCAAAAAATAAAATTAATCGTAATTTCAAATTTGTTTTCGAATTACGGTTCAAAAAGAAACACTAATTTAAATACTAAAATTAAAAATAAAAAAATAAAAAGAGAAATATACACATATTTCATGATTTTGTAAAAAAAAAAATTAACCTTAAATCTTAGATAATAAATAGAAAAGATTAATTTAATCATTGTAAATTATATAAATACATGTATATAAATTTTTATAATACATATAAAATAAATACTTAAATAAAGATTTTATATATATAGATATATATATTTGATTTTAAAATATTTATTTTTTATTTCTTCACCGAACAAATAATCCTAAGTTTAAGTTCAAATTATGTAAGTAATATTATACTTAAATAATGTTTGAAATCAATTTACATAAAAAAATTCCATACAAAAACTTCAAAATTTATGTTCAGTACGATATTTTTTAATTTTTTTTATTTTAAGCTTGAATTTAGTTTATTGTTAAAATATATATATATATATATATATATATATATATATTGATATGCATAAATTTTACAATACAAAATAATATATTTATTAAATATAATGCCACCGATATAGAAATTTTTAAATAGAAGAACGATTATTAAAAGATCAATGAATCTGCAAATCTAAATCTTGTCGCTTCATCATGTTTCGGGGTTCAATTCTAAATTTTGTCGTCTCATCGTGTTTCGGAGTTCGAATTCAAATTCTCTCAATTGATTGCTCACTGAGGGCTCGCGCTTGCTTAGGATTGATCTGATGAATAAGGTTGTGGGAATCTTGGTCGAAATGGATTAGAATGGATTAGACGTCGAACCGTTGTAAGTAAAAACAACACGATTTTCTCTGCTACTAAATATTTCATTTCATCCCTTATCGGAGTTTTGCTAATATTTTAGATAGGGTATCATATATTTTCTTTTTCTATTATCAGCACGACGATCACAGCATTGGGAGTCACTCCTAGATACACAATTACTATTTCACCCCACATTAGTACGACTAGTAGTTGAGGAAACGCAATGTAGCTTTTCAATTATCAAAATACAAAATCAGACTCATTGTTCCATTCAAACTTTCATAGTCCTATCGAAATCTTAAATAAAGGGAGGCATTTATTCGTTGCCCGTGAGATAAAATGATTTAACACAACCATTTCGTTCCATCTTCTGACTTCATTTACCGATTGTAGTAGATTCATTTCGTTTAGTGGAACAATTTGGTTTCGATCTGCGTCGATTCCCTTTTTGTGGCTGATAAAGCTAAATAATTTTCTAGATGTCAGACCAAAAAAACATTTTGTGTGTTGAGTTTCATATTATTATTTTTTAAGGGAACTCGCAGTCGCTACTCGTTTGCGCACAGGGTAAACCCTCAGTCTGACGCAATAGCCTGCAAAGCAACGCTAGAAGGTAAACCACACAAGGTGACAGGCTCACATTTTAGAGGGACTCCACCTTCATATTTTATTTTCTTAACATTGAGAATGTCTCTCAGAGGTCCTTTAAGTGGGTGCCTACATTTTTACTCTTGACCAACATGTCATCAATGTATATCTCTATATTTCTTCCAAACTATTTCTTGAACATTTTGTTCATCATCCATTATAGGTTATTCCCACATTCTTGAGTCTGAATTATATTATAACGTTATAATACCGTCCTTGGTTGGTGGTGAACGACTAATTCTTTTGATCTATTGGATCCATCATAATTTGGTTCCATGTGGAATATGGAACATAAATGATAGTATCTAATGATCCGTGGTTGCATAGACGAGCTAGTCTATTTGGGATGAAGAGAATGTATATCTTGGACATGCTTAGTTGAGGCTAGTGAAGTTGATACAAATTTTCCATTTTCTGTTTTTCAATACCAAGATGGGGTTCACCACACACTCAGGTTATCTCACCTCCGATATATGGTCCATAGCTAATAATCGATCGACTTTTTCTTATACTGTCTCCGAGCTCTCTAAGGCCAATTGCATGTTTCTCTAAATTCCACAAGTTTTACATGGGTATCTATCATAGGTCAATGAGTAGCGAGGGACTTGGGGGTATCTGTTACCTACGTGATATCCATGTAAATATGTCATCATGCTCATGCATCATGCAAATTAGTATGTCTTCATGTTCTCGTGCAAGTGCATCTTAATGCTTATTATGCGGTCAATCTTGCCTCCTAGACACAATTTTTTCTATTTCTTCATTGTAACGAAATCGAATTGATGATTTCGAGGGTTATCCACAACAAAAGAGACTCTAGTGCTAGGTGGCTGACACATTCTCTCACTCGGGCCAGAGCTTGCAGATGTGGAACCTGCACATATCTTAGGGAAATCTTGTTGAACCTTTGTAGAATACGTCACGATATCCCTCTATTACTCATACTTTGTCACCTACTATGTGTCTCATGTATTGATGGTAAGTCAAAGGAGTTCCTTTGAAATAAAATAAAAAACCATGACCTGCCTAATATGAGATTGTACGGGGATGGTGAGTCGAGTACAAAAACTTCTGCAAACTCATTATTAGCTCATCTTCTGATTCGTATTAAGATTTTCAGTACTATCTGTTACCTTTTTCTTTCGAGTCCTAATACAGGAAAATGAGCGGGGACTAAAAGTGATGTCAAATATGATCCATTCTATAGGTATCACGAATAACATGTTCATCACTGCTTTTTTATCCACATAGATTTATCTCGTTTCACACCTCGGTGAAGGTTGGTTGACCATGAAAAATATGTATTTGTAAAATGGATGTTTGGTGTTTTCAATCTTTTTTTACATGTTTGGTCTGTATCCTCCCTAGGCGGGTCCTCTAGCAACACAATTTTTCCGCGTGTGTCTTTTTCGTATATCATCGCTTTTGGTCGGGAAAAGGGCCATATCATGGATGATGTCGGTATAGGGAGGTGTCGCAGTTCATGGTGCTGTTTCTCGCGTGGGAGCTGGCATATTATTAATTTCATCCTGAAAAAAGATGTTAGCTTCAATCTTATGTTCATTTTACTAATGTCGCAAAAGCTGGTTGGGATGCAAGATTGCACTCGATTTCCGGCAACGAAACAAAAAAAGTGAGGTAAAAAATCATCTAACAAATTAAAATTAAAATACAAACACAATTGAAAAGATAAATGATAAACTTTTGAGAAGAACACTTGTATTTATTTGATACTTAGAATTATAATAAATTTGATTCTTTGTTTATATTGTTCACTCAAACTTTGACCACACCTACAGAATTATTCCACCTTATATAGCAGTCTTGATCCGGAAGTGTCGTAGGCAAGTACCTCCTCATTGACTCAACATTTCCTACCGTACTTGCTACTTTAGCAGAGTTAGATACATCATTTTGGCATCATCTCTATAAAATATCAGATGCTTTATCATTAACGGTGTCAAAAGTGATCTCCGTATTATTTCTTGTTTGAAAAAGGATAGCGTTGTACGATCATCATGGACAACCTTAAGTCCGAGTGTCTGTCTCGAACCGTTGCATGATGCAGAAGGTTCATGGCCTAAATGTCGAATCTGAGAGGTCGAGCGCGTGCACAACCTTTATGTGGGCATAACTGTCATTTTTCCAAACGACAGGTCGCGCACGTTCGCGTCCCCTATTTAGCCAAACCTGATCATTTTGACAAAGTGAAAGGTCGTACTGGCAAGTTTGGCCAAATAAAGTAGCGTTTAAATAAAGTAACGTTCACGCGGTCCATAGTTAAACTTACTCGTACTAATAACGTGTTACTAAACCGTGGGTAGAATTTTGTGTATATCCCATCTGAATTATATATTATATCGTACTAATCTTATAAACATACTAATAAATATTAGTTACAAATTTTTTAATATATTGAAAACATAAAACTGTTGTCGTCTCTAATACTAAACTTTAAAAATCAATTTGTAAAAATCAATTTATTTCGCAAATAAAATTTGCTTCATGAAATGAAAATTTGTGTGATGCTAAAAATATAAGTAGAGGTTTCAGTTTTATAATGGGAACAAATAGAAAAGATGGTTGGGAAGACGTTAAGCGTTCATATACATTATGTATTCATTTCTATTTATAATATGTTATGCGTCGTAATTTAAATATGTCTCGTATCTAAATTTTAGTCTTAATTGCACAGCTACCAAAAATAACCGAACTAGCACCGTCCAAATAAGTTTACAATTATTGTTCCGGCATGCAACATGATGCAGTTTGATATTTAAATATTTAAACTTTTTAGTTTCGGAAGAAACCCGTATGTAGAAGGACTCGACTACATGTCTTAGTCAACCAACCATAGATGCTTAAATATTTTAAACTTGTTGTCAATACAAAAAGAGTTTCCAATTTATAACCCTTTTATATTGTTGACAGTTTTTTATGTAAATTTTTCTTTTTTCTTAATCATAAACTAACTTTTCACTTCTATTGTTTTTGAAAAATAATCTAATTTAAATATAATATTAAATATCATTATATTATCTTGTGTAGGTATAGGTAATTTACATTATTTTATTTTTTTTGTATTTTTATCATTTATTTTCCATCCGTTTATATATTTTTATTTATTGATATTATTATACATAATCTCTTTATACGTATTTCACAAGTTTTTTTTTATTGTGTTAGGTTTTTATGTGTTTGTGAGTACGAAATGTATAAATTCTTTAATCGGCTATATTCAGCCAAATATTTTGTTTTGTTCCTGGGGGGTTTTATACAGATCTTTGAATCGGCCGGAATGGTGAACGCATCTTGTTTTACCTAACACAAATAAATCCAGTTGTGTTCTTAGTCTGGTGTCGACCGAAACCACAACTAGACTCGTAAAGACAATGAACTCTCTTGTTTGGAACTTAATAGCTCTCTACCATGCCATTCCCGGTGTTCTATAGATATCAATCAGCTACTTTAACAAAATTTTAGAACATAGCTTGTCTCCTGATACGGCGTCGGGAGATCTGATCTCCCGAAAGAGAACTTAAATTATGGCTGATAGTTATAATCATAGAGAGAAAAAAATTCCTAATCATCTTGGCCTTCATCTTTGACAAGCTTGATCATGTCATCAATACGTAGGATCGTAATGGCTGCCTCCGTTGCAAACTACAGACAAGAATTATAGCATATTAGCAATCCATACGAAAAAAGGGCAGTTTCGTTTCCCAGCTTAAAAAGTCAAGTGGAGCTCAAAATAAACAAATAAAAAACTTTGCTTTTTAGAAAAATTATACTGTATCGTGCACGTTTAAAAAACTAGTTTTTGGGTCGCTCCCGGTCAGCTGCAACCTAGGTCGGATTTCGGAAGCATTATTTTACTCGTATAAACTTAAAAATCTTTTTTCTTTTAAGCCAAAAATGGTGGGATCAACTAAACAACCTATTTCTACTTTAAGCCTAATAGCAAAAAAAAAACTTAAGTTGAACTAAACAACAATAAATAAATTTTCAACAATATACTACTCAGTGAGTTCGTGATTCAACAAAATACCTGAATAATTTTCACTTTGCTCATTGCAGGTTCAATGACACCAGCTTCTAAGTTATTACGAATTGTTCCGTTAAGGAGGTCGAGTCCCATACTGCAATAATATAAGACAACACTAGAGCATTAAGAGACCACAAGAAAATAAAGGGGTACAGCAGTTCAGAACCTGAAAGCATCTTTCATTTTGGGATACGGAATTTTGAATTTCTTGAAAACCCTGTAGTCATGAATTTGTTACTATATACTTGCATAAATAAGAAGAAAGTGCAAAGCTAGATCATTAAAATCTATCAATACACAAAGTTGGTGTATAAGATATGAATCTGTTAACTGTTAAGAGTAGTTTTCTAAGTTGTAAATGTGCCAGCTATATAGAAATATGCACCTCAATGGTAAAAATAGAACTTCAAAGTAAAGCAAATTAGTAAAAGCTAATTGATAGAGTAGCTTCTAGATAATTGTATCCCAAAACCGTAAGATGTTTTTACGGCGTTTTGGACATTGACAATATGAAATTGTCTAAGCACCTAAGTGTTACCTTGAAAAATGTTTTTTATCAGCTTTTGTTTGGGCAGTGTGGTGGTAAGCTCGTAGTTTGGCAACTAAATCAGTGGCATCCTTAGCAGCATTAACAGCAAGTACCTGTGTAAGTTCAACGTTATAAAAAAGTAGATTTTTTAAACTATGAAAACATAATTAGCAGTGGTAATTACTACACCTTTGGTATAATTAATAAAGCATCAGCAAACTCCGCAATTGCCAATTGTTCTCGAGAACCCAAAGTTGTAGCAAGGTACTCTAAGTATACAGATAAGGCAGATTCCACCGCACCTCCACCAGCAACCACCTGTATTTTTTAACCGCAATTAAAACTAATAGCGTAAACATTATTTATCAAAAGATGAATCTTACCGTATTGGATTCAAGGGTCCTTTTTACTATACACAAAGCATCATGTAGAGCTCTGTCCATCTCATCAAGCATATAGTCATTTGCACCTCTTAGTATCAAAGAGACCTAGAAGAACATAAAAGAAGAGAATAATCAAACTTCATATGTCATTCTCTCCATCATGCAGAATAACAAATAAATAATAATCTCAGATACAACTTCACTGCTGTCTTAAGTGCGATTAGGACCCAAAACCCACCAAGTAACTGACCCCAAATCAAAGCCAAAGGTAAACTAACGATAAATCACATACCGCACTAGTGTTTTTTGTTCCCTTTATCAGTATCACATCGTCGTCCGCTATTCGCTCCTCCACGACTTCATCGGCCGATCCAAGCTGTGATGCATCAAATGTTTCATCCCCTTCCATGTCAGCGAAAGTGGTCACCTACAAGGTGCAAAAACAATTAACAAGACATCAATCTATCCTGCCTGATGAATAATAAGATCATGAATGGTCGTCATAGAGCTAACAAAATGATAACCTAACTACAGAAAAAATCGAACAGAAATTACCAGAGTTGCCCCAGTTGCCTTTGCAACATGTCGCATATCCTCCTTCCGTACACGTCTCACAGCAATAGCCCCAGCCTCCACAAAATACTGAAATGACAAATAAAAGTCGGACAAGAGCATGATAGAAGTACAACCTGTGTACTAAAAGCAAAAAGAGATGTTCAAAAGGCTCACCTTAAGTGCCATGTCATCGATACCTTTGGTAGTTAGGATAACATTGGCTCCAGCTGCCAAAATTTTCCCAATGCGTTCTTTCGTTGTATCCGCCTCTCTGTAGGTTAATTGCCCCCGTTAGTGAAGAAAAAGGGACAACTGCAATTATATTATTATCATGTATAAAAGATAGTTCTACATATGCTTGACTTCAACAGAAGACAGTTGACTGAACAGAAATTTGAGTTGGAGCTCCTTGATAGCATGTCATGTAACTCAATTTCGCAGCTTATAAGGACTGTATTCTTCGCTTACAATTTTATGACACAGAAGAAAGTGTTAGCTTAACTATGCATAATTGTAGGAAAGACCCATAGAAGGACAGTCTCCGAGACACTCACCAGTACCTAACTGAACTTTCAGACATGCTCTCAAGGAATTTTTTTAGTCAAGAGCATAAGAATATAAGGGATCGTAGATGCCCATCCAAACTTTTAAAATTTAAACTACATGTAAGGAAAAACAATAACCTTTGACGAATTTTCTCAAGTTCCCTGGGGTCAGATACTACAACTTGGACTCCCATTTGCATCTTTGTCTTCTGGAGATTGAAATCCAGACATGCAATCTTAGCTGGAGATACTCTCAAAGGCATTCCTTGGGCAGCACGGCCAGTATTAAGAGCGTATCCCTTCAGCAGGTAGCTATCTTTTGCACTTTGACCATGAGCTTTCAATATATTAATTCCCTGAAAGACAAGTAAAGAATTGTGGCATAGACCTCTATTCCTTTAGAAACAGATAAACACACTCCTAAATCCTTTCAATAAAGTATTACTGAATACAAATATAACAATGCAGCAACCAACCTTGATAGGATATCTGACCTCCCCACGGCCATTGGTCATCTTTACTGATTTAACAGCATCTACTACCTGGAAAATGAATATAAGCACATGAACATACAGGCAAAAAACAGAGCCTCTTAGACTACAAAATGCATCGAATAAATATATTCACAAGAATGATTAGTCCTTAGTAACACTGAAATAGACAGCCATACCCAAGACTTGAGTTAGTCTAACTGTAAATTAAAAGAAGAGCTAGAACAGTTGCACCGAATAAAAAGACACTATTAAAAGAGCTTTCAAGAATACCAAATTCGCAAAGAAATCACTGTCACCAGCTATCAACTTGGAGGACATGCTAGTCTTAGCGCAGTTCACTAAAGAATCCTTTCCTAGTTTTTCAACCTGCAGAGGATACCGAGATAGCCAAATCAATAAAAAAAAACCAATAAACGTCTCTGCTAGAATTAGTCATTTAACACCAAAAAATGGCACAAGGCTAAAATATAAAGCAGACTCAACTTCACAGCTAATTTCTCCTCAATGTATTTGCATGCCTCCCTCATGGCAAGCTGCACAAGTAATAGAAAAATATAAATAAAAAGTTCAGCACTAAATTTTCGTGACAATAATATTACAAAATGAAATTAATAACTAATGGTAATAAAAATCACTCACCCTGTATCCACTAATTATAGATGTTGGGTGGATCTTGTTCCTCACCAAATCATTTGCTCTCTACAAATATGACAACTGAGCAATGTGTAACCAAGAAGAAAACCAACTCACATAGAACTTCCCAGCATTTCGTAAGACGTTTACATAAACAGTTTTACACACGTATCAGAAGTTATCAAACTAGTAGTAGCCTCACTTACCTTAAGCAACTCGGCAGCTACAATAACTACTGATGTAGTTCCATCTCCTACTTCTCTATCTTGAAGCTCTGCCAACTCCACGAGTACCTGTGACCTCAAACGGAGGTAGGGTTTCCCCAAGCTTTAATAAACAAAAATTCAAAGAAATGACAGAAAAAACATACAAAAATATATACATATATATATATATATATATAAATTGTTTTCTAGAAGTGAAATACTCAATCACCTTAGCAGCCGGGTGCTCAACCTCTAACATCTTAAGGATTGTGGCACCGTCATTAGTTATTGTCACATCACCAATATCATCGACCAGCATCTGCAAAGAACCAATTAACAAAATTCTATAGCTACAAATTCCCAAAGAACATGTAGAGAACCTCTTCGCGAGGAACTACGACAACGGGTGCAAAGTCGAAACAGAATCCAATATCATCTTCTTTTACATTTTAACATAACACTATGTCAAACTATACCTAAGAGATCCCACTCTTCATAATAAATTCAGTAGTGAACATTAACCCTATGACATACAAATCAGCTGCAGAGCACAAAATCCTACTTGCATGAAATCAAACAGCATGAACAGGAGTCTGGAAAAAGCAAAAAATAGAGAGTTCGATAGAATTACCTTGTCGAGTCCGACGGGGCCAAGGGAAGACTTGACAATGTTCGAAACCGCTTGACACGCCATAACTGCAGTTCCCATACAACCATTTACATATATAGAACCCTAATTAAGAAGTATATAACAAAAACAGAACCAAATCGTTTCTAAAATGTGTAAAGCACCAAAAGGAAACCAATCATTCTCTAATGAAATACGTAATGAATGTGTAAGAGAACATGAAATTGTGTAAAGTACCGTTTTGAGTGCGAACGTCTTGGCCATACTGCCGTTCACCGAGGATATCTGGAGTTTGAACTGAGATCGACATTTTTTTGAATGCGTTGTGATTTGAAGATAAAGAATGGAGTTTTGTTGAGGGTTTTGTTACTGTTGAGTGTTGAATGTCGAATTGTCGATGAATTGAGAGGGGAAAAGAAGGGTAGGCCGTAGGTTGAATCGCTGAACCGGAGTAGTTAAAAATTAAATCTTTAAATTTTGTTGCTACATCCGGCAATAACATGGACCGTCTACTAAGTAACTAGGTTAAGAGTCGGGTTTTGGACTCGCAAAAAGTAGCCCTGATATATTTTTTTGGCCAAAGCTATTCCCTCTATGATAATTTTTATTTCCTCTATAATTTGAAAAGGGCTAGGCTAAAATGAGACCCCAAATCTTTATAGTGAGACCTCTAATTCAAAAAATTTCTGCAATTGTGAAATTACCAAATTGCCCCCGCATATAAAAACACTAATTTCTCCACCCACTCACTTCTCTCTCTTTTCCTCCTCTCTTTCCTACCAAAACTCTCTCCAAAATTTAAACAAACACCCACAATAATTAATTTCTCCAAACTCCCACAAACATTAAATACACATTAATTATATAAACTTAAACCCAATTACTCCGAGCATGGATTTAAGCGACTTAAATGACGATTGGAGCTGCAACGCCGATGATTTCCTTTCGGAGGAGGAGGAGCCGCTTACTGATCACTTGGAGAGCGTTGCCGAGGTAAAAATCTAATTTTTTTCAACACAGTACGTAAATTCGCAAGTTCGTGCCTTCGAATGTACACTTCCACGCAAGAACATGCGTGGAAGATGACAAATCTTCGCATGAACATGCGAAGATTTGTCGAAATCGTCATGCAGCGATTTTGCCAAATCTTCGCATGATTGTGCGAAGATTTGACAAAATCTTCGCATGTTCATGCGAAGATGTGGCCAAATCTTTGCATAAAAATTCGAATATTTGCCAATATTGGATTTACATGCCTTTTGGGTTAGATTTTGGGTTCTTCTTGGTTTTACATGTTTTTTTGGTTCAATACTGGGTTTGTCTTGGTTTTACATGCCGTTTTTTGTTGAATATGTGGTTTGTCTTTATTATTTGACTTGTAAATACATGTTTGTGTTTGTGTAGGATGCCGCCGAAGCACCATGTCACATGGCGGATTATAGTCAAATATTTAAGACGGATAAATTCGTAACGAAGGCGGAATTGATCGAATGGGTTGACAAAGAGAGCAAGAGTATAGGGTTTATTGTCGTGGTAGATAAAGATGACGATGGTAGTAAAAACGGTAAAACACCGCGGTTATATTTTAAGTGCGAGAGGCACGGTGTTTACAAGCCGAGGCCTAAACCGGGGATTGTGAAGAAACGACGAGATTGTTCATCCAAAAAATGCGGATGTCCGTTCATGCTTAGGGGCAATCCGGTGTTAGAAGAACCCAGCTATTGGAAATTGGTAGTTATAATTGGAAAACACAACCACCAACCCTTCTTGCATTTGGATGGTCATTCATGGGCTGCGAGGTTAAAGGCGGAAGAGGAGGAGTATGTTCGCAAACTCACAACTATCGGTTCTCGGCCAAGAGATATATACCGTGGATTGAAGTTAAGAGATCCGGAAAATGTATCTAGTATGCGTACCATCTACAACATGAGGCACAAACACCAATTGGTTGATAAAGCGGGCAAATCCCAAATGCAATACTTGTTTGGTAAGTTAAAGGAGCACGAGTACTATGTTTGGGAGCGCACGAACAAAGAAACCGACGAAATCCTAGAGTTGTTTTTCGCACATCCCACGAGCATCGATTTGTTGCGCACTTTTCCTCAAGTGCTTATAATGGATAGCACGTACAAGACTACAAGGTATAAACTTCCTTTGCTAGAAATAGTTGGCCAAACTTCGACGAAAAAGACCTTTTGTATAGCTTTTGTTTTTATGAGCTCGGAGAAAGAAGAGAACTACACGTGGGCAATGAGCGTTCTAAGGAGAGTGATGGTGACCAACATGTGCGCATTACCAAATATTATCGTCACGGATAGGGAGTTGGCTTTAATGAACGCTATCGATGAGGTATTCCCGGATGCAACTCATTTGTTATGCACTTGGCATATAAACAGGAACATTTGCTCATACTCTAAGAAAGTGTTGCCGAAAGCGGACATGGGGGAGGAGTTCTTAGAGTTTTATGTCGCGGTTCAACATTCGGCGACGATCGAAGAGTATAAAAAAAACCTTACCGACCTTCACAAAGCCTACGCATCTTGTCCTAAGGTTCTCGAGTACTTGATGAAACAATGGATAGACCCTTACGGACACAAATTCCTTAATGTCTACACTAACAAGATTAAACATTTGGGGAACCACACTAGCAACCGGTGAGTTATATTATCATTGATTTACATTACTATGTTTAACTAGTTGTTAGACCTGTAACTAATCTAAGTTTATGGTTTAGGGCGGAGAGTGCTCACTCTAGTCTAAAACGGGCTATCGGCACAAGCCTATGCACTTTTGAGCAATTTTGGGATAAAGTTCATGCGCTGCTTCGCATTCAACACTCTACCATCTTCGAAACGTTCGAACGGAGTTTGTTTCGTCCTAGACAAGCATCTAGGGGAGCTATCTTTCGCGACATCAAAGGTAAGCTTTCATGTACGGCCATTCAAATATTAGAAGAAACTATTAGAAAGGCCGGGGATTTGTGGTTCACTCCCGCAAAGTGTGGTTGTGTAATTAGGACAACACACAATTTGCCTTGCGCGTGTGAGTGTGATGTGATCGCGAAAGAAGGTCGGTCGATTCAAACGAGTGAATGTGATGTTTATTGGAGTACTTTAGCGATCAAGCCTAGGGAAAACGTTGGTACCGAAGATGAGCTTACGAGAAAGCTATCCTTAATTGATAGTACCATACGCGGTTACGGTCCACAAGTGCAAGATCACATCATAAATAGGATGATGCAAATCCTAGATCCCGCTACAAGCCATGTGTTGGAACCTAAGGAACCGGTTGTCACGAAGGGTCGGAAAAAAGCCGGTGTCGACAAGTCAACTAAGCGGAACCCATCCGGGTTTGAATACCCTAGTGTAGGCGCTAGTAGTACTCCCACCACGATAGGTAGCACGGCCGCGTCGGCGGTTAAGGCATTTATAGTACGCAAATGCAAAGATAAAGCACAACCACCGAAAAAAGAGAAAGCGACTCGATCTAGAAAATCGAATAAAGGAAAAGGATTGAGCGCCTACGGGAGTTGTTTTCCCGAGTACTTGCACGAGTACTTGGCTACCGTTGAATACGTTGCTCCGGACGGTAATTGCGGATTTAGGGCGGTAGCTTTGACGATTAAAGGCAATGCGGACGCATGGGAGGAAGTGAGAAGGGATTTGATGTTTGAACTTTCAAGTCAACGTGATCTTTGGGAAAGGGTTTTTGACGGTGCGGAACGTGTTGACAATCTATTGCGGAGATTGGATTGTTTCAAAATGTACGAGAGCGGAACTAGGCACTGGATGACATTACCCGACTATGGGTTGGTGATATCCACCCGGTATCAATGTATAGTATACCATGTCTCTCTCCAACTATCATACACGTATCTTCCTTTGCGTGGTGTGCCTCCAAGATCATGTCCTATTGTCGAAGTTGGCATTGGTTTCGTCCACGGTAATCATTTCGTGAAAGTAAGTAAACTAGTACATTCTTGATAGTTAGATTTCATTTTATCAAAAAATCCGCGACGTATTTAATGTTTCTATATAATTGAAATTTTTAGATTGTATTAGACGGACCGTTGCCGGATATATACCCAATGTGGTTTGCGTTCCGCACTTGCGCTGAAGTTACAAATTGGGCCATACCAATAGGCGCACGTCTCAACAAGTATCACCAAATTAAACCAGCACAACCTCCGACATTAAACGATGGGGATCATGAATGCTACGATTTGACCAAGGATGCATAATGCTTTGTTGTATTGTAATATTTTGTGTTACTTATTTTTTTTAATCCTTTGGAGAGACATTTTGCCACCTCCTACTACTAGACTTGTGTTGTTTTGCATGATAATAATTTTGACTTTTACTTGTGCTTTGTAGATGTTATTGCAAAAAAATTGTTTTTTAAGCGGCCGTATGATTTTTTGTACCAAAACAGAGCCTCAATAGGTACCCTTTGGCCATTAATTTTGGAGGAAGGCCAAAATTTTTTTTTTTTTTTTTGGATTTCCAACCTCAAATGTTGTTGAAACCATGTTTTGAAACCATTGGCGAGCCTGAAAGTTCGAAAAAAAAATTAAAAATGCCCCAAACCCCTTTTTTTATTTCTGGGCAGAACCTTTTTTGGCACACGTTTTCGTGTGCATGTACAAAAGCACGAGAAATGTCGCGTGCAAATGTACATGCACACGAAAACGTGTGCCAAAAAAGGTTCTGCCCAGAAGTAAAACAAGGGCTTTGGGGCTTTTTTAAATTTTTTTTTTGAACTTTCATGCTCGCCATTGGTTTCAAAACATGGTTTTAATAACATTTGAGGTTGGAAATCCAAAAAAAAAAAAAAAATTTGGCCTTCCTCCAAAAATCATGTCCAAAGGGTACCTATTGAGGACTAAAAAATGTAAAAAAAAAATTCTACATAAAGGGAAGCCGTAAGGTTAAATCATTCCAAAAACTAAAACTACTATTACGAGAATAAGTTTTAACAAAAAAACAACAAGATGAACATTGGTTTGTGCAAAAAAAAAACATAGAATCAAGTTATCACGTACGGCCAAACATATACTGCCAAGAAATAAATGGGGGAGATATTTTAGAGGTCTCGTTATAGCGAAACACCTAATAATAGAAGTTAGGCTATAATGAAACCCCTACTATTGCTCGCCCACCAAAATTGACTCGTCCCCTATAAATAAGACATAAAATCACGAAATCAAAATACACTTGCCAAACACTGAGCATTCAACATAAATAAAACTCGTTAACGTTTACTTATGGAGTTTACGGCGGACGAAGACTACCACATGCTTCAAGCTGTGAAAATTGCCCACCAGATACTGGGGGAAGATAGCAGCGATGCGTCTTTCGAGCGTGTCCTATGTACGATGTACATGGGCTACGGCCGTTTGGGTACAAGAGGCATCGTTGTGCGTACTCGTGACCAGATCAAGGCCAGATATATTTTTTGTCAGCCAATACAGCATCTGTTGTTCTTGCCATCGTTAATTAAACAAGAAGCTGCTACCGTCTGGAACCTGAGCACAATAGACTACATCACCAGGGATATGGTAGCATTTCTGGAGGATAAGATTATTGCAAGGGGTGGAATTGATGATGTTGAAAACAAACTTCGTTACGATTAATCATTCCACTAGATGATGGTTCTTTCCAGTATTTGTTAGAACTTGTTATTTCGTGAGTTGTTGTTATTTTAACTTGTGATGTTTCAATCCAGTATTTGTAATTTCATTAGTTGCTGTTTTAAATTTTGATCGAATGAATGTAAACATTCGATGTATTATGTTTCGATGTTCATTTCGTAAACAATAGCACTAAAACTTTAAAATACGTCGACTGCATAAAAACATTACATTTTAATCCAAAGCATTGCAAAATAAGAAATACATAAGCAAATAAGCCTCTGTTAACATCTCACACTTAGATTTATGGAGTCGGATAGTTCATTCCGCTCCCGACCTTATAATCATCGGAATCATAACTTCCTTCGGGGGTTGAACACGTTTCAACGACGCTTGCAATTGCGTCGGCCATTTCTTGCTCCCTTTGCTGCGTCGCATGTGACACCATCTCCGGCGTAACTGGACCGTGGGAGCCCATGTTGAATACGTGTTGGACATGTAAACGGGTCTCGTAATCCAATGACTCAATCTGTACAGTCCTTGGCTTAAGATAAGCCAGCCTCTCGAACACTTCTTCGCTTCCGCGTGGTCGGGGCATTGAGCATCCTGGACAAGATGCCTCCCTACCGTGGTTGAAGAACATCCTGCACAAAACCACATTGATGAAACCAGGAACCTCCTCTTGCATCGTACATCTGACGTAGTCAAATGCGACCAAGAGGCTTGCATCTTCGTGCACGCTCCACTCTGAATCACCCATTGTTGTAGCTTAAGATATTTTGTTTCATAGTCAAAATATGGTATTTATAGACTCCAAGTCGGTGTGTCGGTTCTAAAAAAATAAGCGGGAAGGGCGGTTTTTGTTCCCGCGTTAATTAACAAGCGGGAAAGTATGGGCGGGAAGTGCATTAAACGCGGTGTTTTTGGCGGCAATATTTTCATGAGTCTCGTTGTATCGAGACGTCTAATAATTTTAGTTTCTTAATAATGAAACCCCTATTACTGCACTCCTGCATTTGTGTACTTTTTTAAAAGTTGCCCTCGGTTGTTTTAAGAATGCCACATTGGATAGTCTGGATACAGTGGATACAAAAAAATGAAAACAAAGTAAAATGGGCAGTCAAATAATAACCAGTAGTACATGGTAAATGTAAAATAAAAAACATTAGAACATTAACTTAAACAAACAGTACATAAACTCCAATAAGCAAACAAATAAAAACATAAGTAATGCCGATTAGTCGAAGTCATATCCCAAGTTATCGTCAGAGTCAGTCCCCTCTTCCCTTTCAGCAATCCTTTTCTCAAGATACAGAACCATGTCACTAGTGATGTAATCTACCACAGTCATGTTCCATACGGCGGCCGCTTCTTGCTTAATTTTAAATGGTTGGAAAAGCAAACGATCCATTGGTTTGCAATTAATGTACCTCTGTTTGATTTGTTCACGGTTGCGCACAACAAAGCCTTCAGTTCCTAATCGGCCGTAGTTGTAGTACATGTTACACAAGACTAGCTCGAAAAACGCATCGCTACTGTCTTCGCCCAACTCACGCACGGCAAGTTTCACTGCCTGAAGCAAATGGTAGTCCTCATGAGGGGTAAACTCCATTTTTGCACTGTTTATGTTTGACGAGTGATAAGCATACGCTTATAAGCTAGTGGATGTTTGGGCGGGAAATGCAGTAAATGCGTGTGTTTTTTGCGGCAATATGTTCACGTGTCTCGTTATAGCGATACGTCTAATAATGGAACTTACGCTATAATGAGACCCCTATCTTATTAGTCTTAGGTGTCGCACAATCATTCGTTTGAGTTTATGTTTACGTGTCTGCTTCGGTTTATGTTCGAGTTTGTGTTGTTGTTGGTGTTTAAAAAACCTTTGGGTTTATGTTTCAGTTTATGTTGCATTTGTTTTACATTCAGATACGTAACCCTAAACTTGGAGTTTCAAAGATGGAGTTTGAACAAACATTCGAAAGTTATATAAAAAAAAAGTAACAAATTAACAAAACACATAATTAAAGATCGAACAAGTAGCACATCGCAAAAAATAATCCGGTCAAAAATAAACATCACATATAAATTCTAAAACTGTCAACAAAAAAAACATAAATGATAATCAGTCTCTGTACTCGTGAGATATGCGGTATATCTCATCCAAAGGATCCCGGAAGCTATCAAAAGTAACGCCGGGGTGTCTACGGTCGTACTCCTCCATCTCCAATATGCGCGAAGTCAGCTCGTGCAGTGTGGTCGCATGTGTGTGTGGTGTAGGGTTCACCCCAATCTCCACATCATCTCTGTCAGCCTCTGGATCAGATATGATGTACCATAAGTTCCTCGTAACCCACGAGGAGTAGACCACAGTGGTACCATCCTCCTGACCAGGAACATACGTCGCACCCCTCAGACTCTCATGAATACAGTGTGACTCCCAGTTATCCCAACTGAATGCATCCCAGAGGTAGAGGGTGTTCGCACGACGATGCCTAGTAGAACCGGTGAGAAGAGGACGCAATGGACCAGGAACCTGTATTTGAAACAATAAGGCTAAACTATGTACCACACATGCGCAATACAAACAATATTAATATTTAGAGTTACAAAATATTACCTGCTGAACGCGACCAAACTGTCTAGCCACCCGCAGCGGATAGTACGCCTCGACAATGTCCGCCGCCTTCAGCGTCGCATCTATCTAGGCTATATCAGGGCTACCTCGAGCAGTCCGCATGGTCGTATACGGCGTGAATGATACCTGTAAAATATTCAAATACCATTTATCATTATTAGCTAAAATTATATATACGATAATTGAAATGAAACTGATTACAACTTACATCCTGCTCGGTGAAGCTATCCAGACAAACTCTAATACCCTCTCGAGTCTCCTGGCTCTGTCGAAACTTAGCAGGCGCATGAAGGCATATAGTAGGGCGTGAGCTACTATACCTCGGGTACTGATGAACTGCAAACGCCGAGAAATGGTCGTAAATCCACGTCTCTAACAGGGCCAAAAAACCCGATATACCCGAAGTAGAGTGTAGGCAACCTCTGCCTAGCTGGTAGTAGAGCTGCGCCAGTATCATCTGCCCCCAGTTATACCTCGCGGAGCTGGTGTAATCGTCGATGAACTGCAAGTAGTCGAGGCTAATGTTGTTGCCCGACTTGTTGGCCAAAATGGTACAGCCGAAGAAGTGCAACAAATAGCCCCTCGTAGCTCTCTTAGCATCGAGCTCAGTGATCTCCTCATCATAATACTGATGGGTGCAGAATCTCCTCTTCAGCCATGCAAGGCGCACATGCCTCTTACCGCCGCCCTTGTTCTCCTTTATCTCCTCCTCAAGCTCCGCAGGGCTGCACCCAAGTAAGCGAGCGTATCTCGCAATACGCTCATTAGCAGAGGGGTACTCATATATCTCACAGCTGTGACCGACAACTGAGAGCCCTGTTATCATGTGGACGTCATCCAGGGTGACGGTCATCTCCCCGAACGAGAAGTGGAAAGTGTTCGTCTCGGGATGCCATCTCTCAAGAAAGCCCTCAATCAAGTGGATGTTAGTAGACCACTTACCCAAGGCCTCGACCAAGGGCCAAAAACAGGTGCTCCTAACTGTGCGAGTACCGTCTGCTGCCGGGGTTTCAAGTCCCAGCTACTATGTGTGTGGTACATCGCATAACAGCGCAGTGACTGTCGGGCCTGCATGCATTAAAAACATACAATATATATAAACATATATGCAATCTAAAACTTAAGATAATCCAATAACCAACATGTTCAATATATATAAAGTATAACAACTAAGATAAAACTGGTGTGAATTAAAGTTGTAGTGAGTGAATTAAGAACAGAAAGTTTGCAGAGAGAATTTAAAGTAGTGAAAAGTACTTCTGAATATATCATAGGTCAAAATAACTCCTTCAGCCTCTTTAAATAGGCAAGGTGAGTTAGTTAGAGAAACGGTTACATATTGACATATTTACAATTTTAACCTTTCGGTTTCTCCTAAAGCCTAATTTAATCCTATAATTACAGAACTTATCACTTTAGTCCCTAAGGAATATCTTTCCTTATCAGTAGCCCCCCTAGTTCTTATACATTAATGTATAAGAACTATTAGCTCTTCGAAATCTTCCTCGGATCAGCATCATTTTACATCTTTATTCCCAAATTCTTATACACTTCGAAATCTTCCTCGGATCAGCATCATTTTACATCTTTATTCCCAAATTCTTATACATTAATGTATAAGAACTATTAGCTCTTCGAAGTTGTGGGTAAGTGCAAACGAATTTCTCAACTGCCTCGAATTTAACTCCTCATCGAATTTGGCTTCTTGTGGTATGGCTTTGCCTTTTCTTCGAACATTAGTACCTCAAACATAATTTAATAACACTTCGAAATCTCTGAACCCTACCTGATGGATTGATTAGACTTCTAGTAGTAGACCTGTGACATCACTAGTTTCCTTTTCGTTTCATATTCCACCCAATGAAAACAGATTACTTGTTCCACACTTTCACATTATCGACGTTATTCTTTACCCTATAAATACTCAGCTATTCATTCAGTAAGAACTTTTTAGAGAATCTGCCTTTTGAACCATCTCCAAACTGTTCTTCATCTTCAACCTCTTCATCTTCAACCTGTTCATCTTCAACCTGTTCATCTTCAACCTATTCATCTTCAACCTGTTCATCTTCAACCTGTTCATCTTCAACCTGTCTACCCAAGCAATCTCTCATACCAAAACCCATTGTATGAGAAGATACCCTAGATACAATAGATTTAAACCCAGAAGACCAGTAAGATCAAAGAAAAATCTTTTTCCTGGTTCCAGTAACCAAGTATTCGGGGCCTACGATTATCTTTGTATTTCTCGAAGAGCCAAAGAATACAAAGCTGCTGGGTTGATCTATAACGGTCCTCACTCTTCCTGCACCACTTTTAAATACGGCAACTTCAATCCTAACCTTGCCACTTCGTCTTCACCTCTAGCTTCTAACCCAGAAAATAGCTCAATAGCCTCTCCTCTCCAAAATCCAACCAAATCTTCATTGCTAAGACCTCATCGAAAATCTAAAGTAGTTACTTTAGACAAGCCACCCACTGATAACAAATCACAACCCAAATCACCTGTCCTTCAAGTCGAAGAGACAAAAAACCCTCAATCCAAAACACTTCCTCCTCAATTCGAGGCTATCAGAGCTAAACGTGCCAAAAAATCACCTTTCTTAGTAATGGGTGAAGAAGCAAAAAACTCTTCTCCTCCTCAACACTCTCCTCCTCCCCCACAAGAAGTGGATGATACTACGCCAGAGTGTAGTCAGCCAATTTCTGTGACTCAACAAGAGACTCAAATTCGAAGTCACTCCGATGAAGGTCACAAAAAAGACGATTCAGAAGCTACTGAGTCTGATGCCGAGGAGGAATCCGAGGCTGATGGTGTAGTTCCTCCAAAGAAAACTCGAGGAGGGAAAAAAGGTCTCATTACACTGCCTGAAAACGTTGCCTCCTTAGTTCAGGAAAATCTCAAGCCTCTTTCTGCTTGGTACATTCTTGCCTTGAAGAATGTATCTTACAGCTACTACCTCGAATCAGAGAAAGAGCACCTCAGAAAGCTATGGGGGTTAACCGACAATATGACACTTCGACTACCAGTTGAAGGAGAGACACCCTTGAACTGTCAAAAAGATGAGCTGGTAGTGTACCCTGAGCTCTTCAACTGGGGACTTCGGTTTCCACTTGATCCGATGATAGTAAAGTTCTTCGAAATCCACAGACTGTGCCCAACACAAGTTACTCCCAACTTGCTCTTCACTTTGTTCTCAGCAATTATGGTATCAAGGCTTGGAGGTATTCCCCTCGAAATCGAGGACTTCATCTCAGTAACCAAAGTCTCAAATGGCCATGTTCTGCCATTTTATTACTTAACCCTTGAAGATGATTTGAAAATTATCGACGACCTCCTTGAAGCCGATAAGTTCTGGAAACAAAGGTTCGTCTTTCTGTCAGGCGCTTGGGAAAATGGCAAAGAAATTTCCGATGCCAATCCTTCCAGACTCACCCTTACTTGGAGAGACAGTAGTAAGTGATACCTTCCCTTGTTTATCTAGTTGTTTTTGAATCAATCTACTTAGCTAACTATTTTTCTCTCTTTAGAAATTCCGAGGCGGTTTAAGGGTCGTCGAAAAGAAGCCAAGCTTATCTTCCAAAAGATGGCTGAGTGGGCTGAAAAATCTTGGGGAAATGGCTTTCATTCAGCATTCGAGCCCATTAACTTCGTTAATAGCCATCTCTGGCGTATATCTCTAGGGGCCGACTTCCCTCAGGATCCGATGACACCACCAGATCCCCTTCTAGCAGTTGAGAGGATACTTGCACCAGATGGGAAATGCTATCTTCCGCTTCGGAATCGAAGTGACAGCCATCTTCCCTTGAAGAAGAAAAGAAAACTGACCCAGAAGAAAGCCAGCACAAGCAGGGCTAAGTCTTCCAAGACTTCGAAGAGTGCAGGGAAAAGAAAAACATCAGCACCTTCACTTCCCACTATATCCGAAGAGGATCAACCTGCCCTGAAAAAGAAGAAAGACACTTCTCCAAAAAAGAAAAAGAATAAGTCTAGCAAGCCAAAAGAAAAGAACGAAGCTGATATGCTAGAGGCTGTGCTAGCTTCCGAGGCGCAGGGTAAAACTTTTGTTGAGGAAAACCCTGAAGGAGAGATAACACTTGGAGATAAACAGATAGATGATTATCTGAACTTCGAAGACTTCAACTCAAGTGGAGATTTTGTGTTTTCTGGTTCTCAGGCTGCCAATGTTGCTCCACCAATTTTTACACCAGCTGGAACAGCTTCGACATCTAACACTATCGCTCCTGTTCATCAACCATTAGTCTTTCCTCACTCAGAAAAATCCGATGACGTAACTTCAATTCTCCAACCTTTTCCAAATTTAATTGCTGCAGTCTCGAAGTTGTACGAAGAGGTGAGCAAATCTCAAAGCCAATTGGAGCGTCTTGCCCAAGAGTTAGCTAAGAGTAGAAAAGAAACAGCTTCTGAAAAGACTTCGAAAAACGAAGCACTCCAGAAATTCGAAGCTGAGAAAGAACAGCTTCTTAAAAAGCACAAGGAAGACGTCGAAGCTCTTAAAACTACTCATCTGCAAGCTCTTGAAGATTTAAAGGCTGAGCACTCTACTGCTATCTCCGATGCTACAGCACTTGTTAAGGAAATGAAAGATAAACTGGAGAAAAGCCAAAGTGAGATTACTATGCTTCGAACAGGATTCGAAGAAGAAAAGAAAGCTGCAGTCAAAAAAGCTGAAACCAAAGTTAGTTCTGTGATGCTCGAAGGCATGAAGAAAACTCAAATTGATACATCTATTCAGCTTCTTCGAGAAGTTCATGCTGCTTGTCCAAGACTAGACTTATCAGACCTTTGGAAACGAATTCCAGAAGAGCAACGTCCCAAGGAAGCTTTCGAAGTGCCACCAAGCTCCTCCTCAGAAGAAGGAAATAGTTCCGAAGAGGAATCATCGGAAGGAGAAGATGATGCCTAATAGGCTAGGCAATTTGTTTTTGTTTTTTGTGCATGTGATTAAGTACTCCCCCCTTTTCTTTTTGTAAACTTCGCATTTTATTCCACGAGGAAATCACTTATCTTTTTTTTTTTATCTTAAATTTCTGGTATACTTGTTTGAACTGGTTATTCTTAAACATAAATACATAAGTCATGGCACCTCGAAAAATAGATGCACTCATAAGACGTGGCACCTCGAAAAATAGATGCACTCATAAGACGTGGCACCTCGAAAAATAGATGCGCTCATAAGACGTGGCACCTCGAAAAATAGATGCGCTCATAAGACGTGGCACCTCGAAAAATAGATGCGCTCATAAGTCGTGGCACCTCGAAAAATTTGGTTGTTTCTTCAAAGCTATCGCTTCGGAAAATTATTCTTGGTCAACTTTCAAAGATGATCAATCTTTGCCAAATTACCAAAATAATAAATCACACATCGTAACAAACAACCAATGGCCAAAAGAAATTTTTATTAAAAAATTCAATATCAATCAGACACCTCGTTAAAACCTTTCTGGGCCAACAGATAAGGAAAGAGTATGTCTGTTTTACAAAAATTCGAAGTTCAGTTTTACTCACAGTACAATTTCAAGTGCTCTATGTTCCAAGGGTGCTTGAGCATCCTCCCTTCTCGATCTGATAACCTGTAGGAACCTGGTTTGACCCTCATTGTAACTTCGTAAGGACCTTCCCAATTCGGGGCCAATTTTCCGAGGTGTTTATCCTTGGTGTGAAGAAATACTTTTCGTAACACTAGATCGCCAATTTTGAATTCCCTTCTCTTAACTTTAGCATCGTACCTGCTTCTCATTAATGTTTGATAATGGATCACATTCAAATGTGCCTTGACCCTTTTTTCTTCCAACAAATCAAGCTCCACCCTTCTGGCCTCATCGTTATCTGCATCGGAATATTGTAGTAGTCTATAGGAGGGTAATGTAGATTCAGCAGGGCACACAGCGTCCATCCCATATACTAATGAAAAAGGGGTTTCTTTTGTAGCCTCTCTAGGGGTTGTTCTATATGCCCATAATACTTCTTGAAGAAAATTTGGCCATTTCCCTGCTGCTCCTGCCAAATTTTTCTTCAAACCATCCAAAATAGATCTATTTGTAACTTCTACCTGTCCATTTGCCTGGGGGTGAAAAGGAGTGGAAAAACATTGCTGTATCCCTTTTGAAGAACAAAAAGAGTCCATTTCTTTGTTATTAAATTGAGGACCATTATCAGTTGTTATTTTCCGAGGTACTCCAAAACGGTAGCAAATGTTACTTTGAATAAATTTGATTACATCCTTAGCTTTTGTCCCAGCTAAGGGTTCTGCTTCTGCCCACTTCGAAAAATAATCAACCGCAACAATAATCATTTGTCTTCCACCAGAAGCCATAGGTAATGGTCCCACTAAATCAATTCCCCACCTGTCGAAAGGAACCGCCTCTGAAATTGTCATTAGGGGTACAGCTGGTTTATGTATTAAATTTGCATACCTTTGGCAAGTGTCACAGCTTCGAACTAACGACTTGGCATCTTGCAAAATGGTAGGCCAATAATACCCTGCCAACAATACCCTACGCGTTAAAGCTCTAAACCCACAATGAGCTGACCCATCCCCATCATGCAGTTCGGACAGAACGTTCTGAGACTCATGCTTGCTTAAACATCGTAGTAAAGGTCTCGAAGCAGACCTTTTGTACAATACTCCATCCAGTACCACATAGCCAAGGGATTTGTACTTTATTTTCTTGAGCAAGTGTTTATCCATAGGTAATATTCCATTTGAAATAAAGTTTAACAAGTCAAACCTCCAATCTCCTCGAGCGCACATCGGATTATTTACCACCTCATCAAGAACTTCACATTGCTCAGAATTTGGTATGATCGAAGGCGATGGTTGTGTTACAATCCATGGGTATTCTTCTGAATAAGCCATTGTTGCCAAAGAATCAGCCATAGTGTTGTTTCCTCTTCGAATATGCTCCACTTCGACATTTTCAAACTGCGCCATCATCCCCCGAAGCTCTTGTAGGTACAAAACCAAACGCTCCTTTTTAGCTTCTGACACCCCTTTAACGTGGTTAACTAGCAACTGTGAATCTGTTTCCAAGCGTACAAACATTGCTCCACAAATCTTCGCCAAGCGCAACCCTGCTAGCACAGCCTCATATTCAGCTTCGTTATTTGAAGCATGAAAGCCAAATTTTATAGCTTGAAACATAAATTCCCCTGTTGGTGCTACCAATTCAACTCCTGCACTTGACCCTTTACTACTAGATCCCCCATCAGTTCGTATTGTCCACGTCGGATTCCCATTCACCCTTTCAGCATCTTTCTCTTCGGATCTGCTTGAGTGAAACTCCACCAAAAAATCTGCTAAAGCTTGGGCTTTGATAGCTGTTCGAGGAGAAAACAGCACATCGAAATCTCCCAATTCCACAGACCACTTGGTCATTCTCCCTGAAATATCTGGTTTTTGCAAAACATTTTTTAATGGATATGAAGTTCGAACTACAATCGTATGTGCCTGGAAGTAAGGGCGCATTTTTCTTGCTGCCACTACTATACACAGTGCCAATTTTTCGAGCTTCAAGTAGCGTTTCTCAGCATCAACCAAACTTTTGCTGACATAGTAAACTGGCTTCGAAATTTTTGTGTCCTCACTGATCAAAACTGCGCTTACTGCATAATCTGACACTGCTATATACAAAAATAACTGCTCACCTTTCCGAGGCTTTGATAATATTTCAGGAGAGGACAAAAGATTTTTTATCTTCAAAAAGGCTTCTTCACAATCCGAAGTCCACTCAAAATTATTGGGTTTACGCAGCACCTGGAAAAAAGGCAAGCACTTATCTGAAAAACGAGAAATGAATCTGTTCAGAGCTGCTAACCTGCCTGTTAACATTTGCACTTCTTTGATATTCCGAGGTGAGGACATCGATATCAGAGCCTTCAACTGTTCTGGATCCACCTCGATTCCTCTTTCACTAATCATATACCCCAAAAATTTGCCAGATCGGACTCCAAATGTGCATTTTTCTGGGTTCAACTTCAATTGAATGGCTCTAAGATTCAAAAACGTTTCTTCTAAATCATCAATATGTTCATCATCACTTTTGCTTTTAACAAGCATGTCATCGATGTACACTTCAATATTTCTCCCAATCTGTGAAGCAAACGCCTTATTCATCAACCTCTGATATGTTGACCCATCATTTTTCAATCCAAATGGCATTACTTTGTAGCAATGCAAACCTCTATCAGTAATAAAAATCGTGCTTTCTTCATCATCTGGATTCATTCAAATTTGATTGTACCCCGAAAATGCATCCATGAAAGTCAAAATTTTATTTCCCGAAGTGGAATCCACTAGCTGATCTATTCGAGGCACCGGAAAAGGATCTTTTGGACAGGCTCTATTCAAATCTGTGAAGTCCACACACATTCGCCATTTTCCATTCTTCTTTTTTACTACCACCGGATTAGCCGTCCACCTCGGATAATTAGCCTCCCTAATGTGCCCCATCTTGTATAACCGATCCACTTCAGCAACTATGGCCTCAGATTTCTCCAATGAAAAAGCCCTTCTTTTTTGGATAATCGGTTTGACCTTTGGATCAACCGCTAGGCTATGACATATGATGTTGCTTGGGACCCCTACTACATCTTCGGATCTCCAGGCAAACACATCCAAGTTTTCATACAAAAAATTCAATAACTTTTCTCGCATCGACAAAGATAGCAGAGTGCCAATTCGAAGTACCCTGCCATTATTGAAAATATATTCCTCTATTTCTTCATTGACTACTACAGAACTCGGGGTTGACCTCGGATCATCAATTCCCTCATCTGTTCCATCAGAAGACAACCCCCCAAACTGCTAATTCTCCATCAGATCATCAGAACTTTTGCCCCGTAGTCTAAATGCAGCAGCGTAACATTCTCTTGCTACCTTTTGATCACTTCGAACTACACCGACCCGGTCTTCAATTACATATTTCAAACACTGATGAACTGTGGAAACTACAGCATACATCTTTGCCAACCACGACCTCCCAAAAATAGCATTGTAACTTGATGGACAATCTACCACCACAAAAAGTACTTGTACTTTTTTCTTGAAAGGCCCCTTTCCCAAAGAAACTTCACCCTCGAACTCTCCTATCACATTTGCAGTTGCGCCAGTAAACCCTATGATAGTCCTTTCTGATCTTTCTATTCGAGGCGGAGCAGTCAATCTCTCATACGTTGACTTGAAAAGCACATTAGCAGAGCTTCCTGTGTCAATCAGCACTCGTCGAATCTCCACCCCGCATACTTCTGCTCCAATGACCACCGCATCCTCATGTGGCCCAGTAATCCCCCTCAAATCATCCCTGTCGAAAATTATAAAGGGCACATCTTTTCTGCTGCTTAGATGTACCGATGCGCCTCCCTCAATTTGCCGCGTTAAGTTTACTATATGCCTCTTCCTCGAATTATTGGTGTTGTTGGTCATCGAATCCCCTCCAAATATAGTTAGTGATTCAAAAAAGGCACACAAATCTCGAACACGTCCCTGACGCATCGGCTCATCTATCGACATTAACAATAGTCGACTGGGGTCTGGTTCGACATATTCCGAGGCTACATCGAAACCATCTGCCTCACCTGCAACATCTAAAATCATTAACGCAGTTTCCTGCTTAGAATTGGGATTACCTCCTTTGGGAGCTATTGCCTTGGCATTCTTCCTGACATATTCTAACAACTTTCCATTTTCGATCAGAATTTGCATCTCCTTCTTCAGGGCAATGCAATCATTTGTATCATGGCCGATGTCTTCATGATACCTACAGAATTTATTATTTCGCTCCTCTCTTGGTCTGTTGATAGCTGGTGGCTTTCTAAAATTGATTGTTCCCCTTGTTTTTTCATATATTGAAGCCACGCTCTCAGTTAAATCTGCATAGTAATCTGGCCTTACCCACACATTCGACCTGGACCTAAATTGCTGCTGATTGTTAGAATTATGTTGATTATATCCCCCTTGATACGAGTTCGAGGTTCCTCGGTTAGAAACATTTTGATTGTTCTTCGGACGCGAGGTATTGTTGTTTGAGACGTTAGATTGTCCACTCCCCTTCTGAACAGTACTAGCACCTCCTCGAACCCTCGTCGATTCTTCGACCTTAATCTGGTCCTCAACCTGAGCCATAAGAGCTCCAAAAGTTAACGCCCTGCGCCTCGTAGTCTCATCGGCTAAATCCCCAGGCAACAACCCTTGCCTGAACGCTGCCATAGCCACACTTTCTTCACAGTCATCCAATTCAGCCTTTGTTGACACAAACCTCTTGGTATAATCCTTCAACTTCTCTCCCACAGCCTGCTTGCACTGTATTATTGTGTCTCCATTGGCTCTCATTTCCTTGCTTCCCACAAACTGACTCCGAAAAGCAGTGTAGAAACTTCTAAAATTTGCAATCGATTCCTTAGGAATCTTATTGAACCATTTTAGCGCAGTTCCCTTAAACGTTTGGGAAAAAGCTCTACACACCAATCTATCATCATCTTCGAAATTAGTCATGTAGTTTTTAAATTGTTCTATGTGGTCATCGGGATCTTGAGTCCCATCAAACTTTTCAACTTTGGAAATATCAAACCGCCTCGGTAGCGGCACAGATCTGATCTCTTTGACCAGTGGTGAGTCCCTCCAATCAACCCCCTGGACATACTGGTCCTCATTTCTCATCCCCACAGTTGCATATAAGCTGGACTCACCTTCATATTTCCGAGGCGAACACCTCCGAGGCGAGTATTTCCGAGGTGAGTATACTCGCCTCTCTTTCTTCTTCCTTCCCTCCTTATACGCCTTAGCTGGCCGGAACTCACGCTCTGTTCCTCTTGAACGGCCTCGAGAACGTTCGTACCTCGGTGTTTCATCAGATTCAGAATCTTCAAAATCCTCCTCATCACTAGAGTTTTCATACAGTCGCCTTTGTAACTTTTCCTTCCTCTTCTTTATACCGCTATACTCTTTTTTTTGCTCAGAACGTGCCCTACGCTGCTCATAGTGATCATCACCCTCATCCATCGACTGATCAGACTGATCATTACGATCGCCTCCTGCTATTTTAGACCTAAGTCTAGCACCGTTATCATCTCCTTTCTTTTTTACCAATTCGTCAAGCTCAGCCACCTTCCTAATCATTTCATTCATTTTTCCTTCAAAGTCAAATTGGACTGATTGAATTGGAACAGATTTACCTGCCTCTTGCAGATCGGATTTCAGCGTCTCTATCGCCTTGCGAACAGATGGATTGTCACCTTCCTCTGGATTCATCTTCAAACAGCGAAAAATCAAACGAAATATGAAAATTCGAACGAAAAACTTAAAAAAACGAGAACTCGAACGTTGATTTTTGATCTGTTGATCAAGGTATCCTCTCCCCTCCTTCTAGCGCCAATTTGGTGTGAATTAAAGTTGTAGTGAGTGAATTAAGAACAGAAAGTTTGCAGAGAGAATTTAAAGTAGTGAAAAGTACTTCTGAATATATCATAGGTCAAAATAACTCCTTCAGCCTCTTTAAATAGGCAAGGTGAGTTAGTTAGAGAAACGGTTACATATTGACATATTTACAATTTTAACCTTTCGGTTTCTCCTAAAGCCTAATTTAATCCTATAATTACAGAACTTATCACTTTAGTCCCTAAGGAATATCTTTCCTTATCAAAAACAATAACCAATAATCAACAAATACAATGCAGTAGTGAGTCTTAAATATTAAAACCTAAACTCGTCATATCATATAAACTCATTTTAACCTAAACTAATAAACTTTATAACACAAACCTAATTTCAGTAACATATAAATTCTTAACATATAAATTCACTACATTTATAACACAAACCCAATACCAAATCGAAATCCAATACCAAATCCAATGCAGATAATATTCAATAGACAGTGTTAAAAATTAAAACCTAAAGTCATTCTAACATATAAATGAACTCTAACCTAACCTAAACTAAACCAATATAAAATCCAATCCAGTAACATATAAATTGATTCTAACCTAAATTAATAAAATTTCTAACACAAACCAATAATAATAATAATAACTTTAAAAACTAAATTAAAACTATAAAACTTACATCGCCTCTGAAGACGCTGTATGCCTCGTGCTCCCTATACGAATGAAACGTAGAGTATAGGTCTACAACGTGACCATTGTATCCACGGAAGCGCTGCTCCACAGATATGCGACGCTCCACAGGTGGGCGCTGAACTACCTGTAAGGTCCCTCTCTTACGGACCCGGACACTCCGAGAAGTCTCACCGCGATCGGCCTCCTCAGTCTCATGGTCCGTGTCGTAGTCTCTAGCGGTAACTGGAGGACGTGGGCGAGGAGGCATACTGTAAAAGACAAAACCAAACAATTAGAAGAGTTGACATTTAAAAAAAAAAAATCATGAAATTGCGAAAATTCGCAATTTATTTCGTGGATTTTGGAAAATCCACGCAATAAATTGCGAATTTTCGACACATTTCGCAAGACTGTGGATTGGGCAAATCCACGCATGTTCGTGCGTGGGTTTCCCGGATGCCCGCATGTTCGTGCGGGCATCTGGGAAACCCACGCACGAACATGCGTGGATTTTCCCTGTTCGACAATAGCAGCCCCCAAACCCAGATCTGCCCCAAATCAGTCCTAAAACTATAACCCAACACCCTAAACGGTCCTAATCTCCTAACTAACAACATACATGCCTTTAAAATCAAACAAATCAACACCAAATACATAAAAATCAAATTTTTCTACCCGAATGGAAAACACTAAAAATCACTAGAAATAACAATGTAAAATGGAAAAAAAAAAGCACCATGAAGTGTAGAATCCATACCTTAACAAGTTCGTGGAGTTGGATTTCAAGAAAAGTCGACGGAAAAAATTTGGGTTTTTTCAAGTAGAGAGAGTTAGGGTTTCGGGGGAGAAGAAAGGGAAGAAAATCTGAATCTTAACTATTTATATCGATGGCATTTTGGTAAATAATTGGGGTCTCACTATAACCAACCCGGGTCTCACTATAACCGGGTCTCACTATAAAGATTTGGGGTCTCATTTTAGCCTAGCCCATTTGAAAATAACGTCATCTTGTTATTTCCTCCATAAAGGAAATTGCACATTTGTCCTTCTACCCATTTTCTCTATCTCTTTCTTTTTCAAGAATGTCATTATTCTATCCATTTATTTTATTAACCTACCCATTAACAAATTCAAAGAAAAAAAACCATATTTATCTCTCTCTTCAGTGTTCTACTTTTTTTTTTCCCAGTTTCTTTTCAAACTCCTAATCTCTTCAGTTTTCTACTGTATTTGTTTTCCAGTTTCTTTTGGCTATGTCTCTTCTTGTTAGGTTAGGATTCTTATTTGGTAGATTTAGGGTTCGATTAGGGTTCTTATTTGGTAGATTTAGGGTTCAATTAGGGTTTATGCTTTTGGTTTGATCTGTTTTCGAGTTTTGTTCGATTTTGTGACCATATGGCTGTTCTTTTATATTCTGTTTTTTTTAGCGAAAGCATGTGATTCCGAGAGGCCATCTCAGAATCACATGTTTATTTTAACTGCAAAACATCTGATTCCGAGTGGCTATCTCGGAATCACATGTTTTGCAGTTAAAAAAAACATGTGATTCCAAGATGGCCTGTCGGAATCACATGCTTTCGCTAATGTTTAATTTTTTTGGCAATAGTTGTTTTTCGTTCAGAACTGCAGAAATCGGGTTTGGCTGGAAAAAAAAAAGAAGTTTCGAAATGGTAAAACATAAAAACAAAAATTACAAAACAAAGATTAAATTACCTTGTTCCTTCCTGTTTAGTTTGGGTTTGTTCATTTTCCATGATTAATTTTCAATAAAATTGAAGTTCTTTGTTTTAGGGTTAATTTTAGAAGTAGAATCATATATGTTGGATTAAAGTTAGGTTATTGGTGTGTTTTTTCATATAAGACTATCTATTAGATCAATGGCATCTAGTCTTAAATTTAAAATAAAAATAAGGGTAATTTGGTAAAAGCAAGTCACCAGTGTTTTTAAAAGTTTGAATGATGGAGGAAATAAAAAATAACATGGAGGAAATAGCTTTGGCCTATTTTCTTTTGGGCAAATAGAAGATTTTATTACTTAAAGACAAAATTGAAAAGTACAAAGAAGTTGTAGCAAAATAACAATTGAATAAACTAATAGGGGTTAATAAATAATAAATCCTAAAGTAAGTAACACAAGAAGAAGTCTTCTTCTTCTTCGACAAAACCTTCCTTTATAGTCTGAGCTCAGAAGGACGAAGCCGTGGGAAAAATCAGGAACTAGCCAGGGTCAATGTATCCGATTCCGAGGCTTTCGAGCGTTGTAATTGTCAGAAGAAGAATCGGAGCATTGTATCCCTTAAAGTTATGATTTTGTCTGTAATTGAGAATCCACTTCGCGATCCGGTCGGAGGCCTGGTTCTGAGTTCTGAAAATGTAACACAGGGTCATGCAAGGGTGAATAAGGCTTCTACAAATGGCGATTGTGGATTCAAGGAACAAGG
This sequence comes from Limnanthes douglasii subsp. nivea, assembly GCA_036936605.1. Taxonomy (NCBI): domain Eukaryota; kingdom Viridiplantae; phylum Streptophyta; class Magnoliopsida; order Brassicales; family Limnanthaceae; genus Limnanthes; species Limnanthes douglasii. The sequence goes on from JAUPFV010000005.1 coordinate 290,332,562, forward strand.
CAGCAATTCCAGATGTGAGGGTGTTGATTAGGGTCAAGCAAGCACACTCTATATTAACATTCTTCCAGTTGTTCGCTTGCAAAGAATTAATCCTTCAATTAGGGATTTACATTATGTCAGAAAGGGTTTAACTTCCAAACAAGAAGCCAAGGCCGATAACTATGTCACCTCTTTCATTTCTGACCAAAATGCCTTCACTTGATTCCCCGGTTGATCTACATGCACCATCAACGTTAAGCTTGAGTCTGTTAGGATTCGGTGTCATCCATTTCAGGTGTAGGCTTATTCTTTTTGTTGTTTATAGTTCTGCACCCCATAGTTGAGCCTGCGTTAATGACATGAGACCAATGCTTAGTAGATAATGTGTTACCTGAGTCAATTTCCATAATGATTCTGGTCACTCTATCAATGGCACTCTTGATATCATCATGGGTGCCATTGAATTTCGAACAATTCCTGTTATACCAAATTGTCCAACAAATAATTTGTGGGACGAGGTGGGTAATATGAAACTTGTTCTTAATGAACCAAAACCATGAACGGAGAATATGATTAAGAGTCATAAAACGATTCAAAGTAATTCTGAAAAGGCAACCAAAGTAGTTCCAAATACTCCAAGAAAAGTTGCAGTTGACGAAGAGATGATTTTTCTCTTCACAACTGCAATAGAACTAGCATTTTGAAACAATGACCATATGTCTTTTAGAAAAGATGTTGTCAATAGGGATATAGTTGTTAATTAGCTTCCAAAATAAGAAAGAAAAAAAATAGGTATGAAATGACTCCAAATTTTACTGAAAAGTTTGAATTATTGTTCTTATTTCTGATACTGTCCCATGTTAGTTTAGTATTAAAATTATGGTCATTGGACAATTTCCAGATTAGCTTGTCATCCTGGTCAGGGATGAGCTTGAAGTATTTAATCTGGTTAACTATATCCTGAGAAAGGAATGACAGAAGTGTAGTATTGTCCCAATTGTTGTCTTTCCAGAAAGACCTTACATTAGCTGATAGAAACCACCTATCAGGGCTAAATCATTCAAAAGAAGGGGCATGTCATGCCACTCATTAAACCAGAAATCCATGGAGCCATTTCCTAGAATTCACTTCATGTTTTTGTCAGCATCTCCTTTAATATTTCGAAGTTTTTTCCAAACATTAGAATCAGTAGATTTATAAGTAGTTTTCAAAGGGTGAGAGTTAGGGCAATAAGTATAATGCATAAGCTCAGCCCAAAGACTATTATTCTTCCTAAATAAAAACCAAAGCTTTTAAGAGATGGTGTGTTGAATATCAGCCAGTCTTTTGATATTCAATCCACCTTCTTCAAAAAGCTTACACAACTTATCCCAGGAGGTCCAGTGAATATTTTTATCATTGTAATTGGACCTTTAAAGAACTCTATTGAAACATAATTCAATTTTGTTAATAATGGAGTTAGGAATTATACTATTATGCATCTAGTGGTAAAGAATATGGTGTAAAACATTAGTGATAAGAGACATTCTGCCACCAAATGACAGATATTTCATGTCCCACTCATTTATTTTATTGTGAATTTTCTCAAGTAAAAGAATAAAATTCTTCCCTTTGTCGCTGCCACATATTGTGATGCCCTGATAAGTAAAGGGAACAATATACACATTGAATCCAGTGGTCGTTTTCAGTCTAGCAGTACTAGATTGAGGAGTTCTGGTAGAAGTAATTATTTTTGTTTTCTCTTTGTTGATTGTTTGTCCAAAGACTGACTGGTATTGCTCTAGCAGATAACTCAACTTATCAATGGAGGAATGGAGGCTATTTATGAAGATGAGGATGTCATCTGCAAATGCCAGACTTGGCACCATATAATCTACTTTCACATGAAATTTTAAATTGATATTAGTTTTGAACAAGTTAAATAGACCTCGAATGAGAACTTCCTCAGCAAGAATGAAAAGACTGGGAGATAATGGATCTCCCTGCCTTAGACATTTCTTCTTATGGAAGCAACCCACACTAGAGTCATTGATAAGAAGAGAGACCATAACATTAATGTTCATTTTCCTAATTAGACAGATGAACTCCTTAGAGAATCCAAAACAATCTAAAACTTTGATAATAAAGGCATGAGACATTCTGTCAAATTCCTTGGACATATCCAATTGGACCATAATATTCAATTTATTAGGCTTTCTGTTAATATTATAAATAATCTCCTTAGTAATTAGGATATTTTCATGAATGAGTCTGTTTTTCACAAAGGCTTCCTGGCTGTTAGAAACAATGTTAGGGAGAATATCAGAAATTTTGTTGTTAATTAAGCTAGATACACTCTGTTGAAATAGAGCATAGGCTTATAGGTCTGTAACTACTCCAACCAGTAGGATTAGAGCCTTTAGGGATAAGGCAAATCCTAGTGGCAAACACACCATTGGGAATATTACTACGCTTAAGATAAACATTAAGAGCATTGCAAATGTCCAAATGATTGATATCCCAACAAGTTTTAAGGAAAAAAGAATTAAACCCATCAGTGCCAGCTGCACTGTCGTTCTTCATGGAGCTGATTGAAGAGTTAAAAGATGGTCCGAGGGTGATTTTGTTATGAGAAGATTCGTTGATAAAGGATTAGGAGGTAGAAGAATATTTGAGTGTAAAATCTAGAGAGAGAAAATGCTAAAAGAGTAGAGAGAGAAAGTCGTACTATTCCTCTCGATCTTTGTGAAACGTGTGTGGTCCTTTTATAGTACAATCGCGGACCCCACACGCCTTAATTTGGTTTAATTACATCTTTTGGTCCCTGCTATTTGGTTTCTTTCTATTTCGGCTATATGTTTACTATGTATACATTTTAGCCCTTACATCTTTGTTCCTATTCATTTTGGCCCTTATACATTTATTCTTATGCATTTCGGCCCTTATATATTTATTCTTATGCATTTCGGCCCTTGTCTTTTATTCTCCCTCATCAGTAGCCCCCCAGTCTTAGTAAAAAATCATTTTGCTAAGACTGAACAATTCTCCTGACCGGCCAAAATCTCTTCGAAAAGTTGCTCCTTCGAACTTCATAAGTCCCTTGGTATTATTTAGGCCATAGACTTCTTAGGCAAAAGGTCGCTCCACGAAATTTCTTTGCCACCCACAACCTCTTCGAGTAACTTGAAAGCCTCCTCGAATATCTGCAAAGGTCCCTTCGAATTTCTGTTATACCGAGTAACCCCCTCAATCCTTGCAACTTTTTCAGCCAGGTAGTCATCGGATAATTATGTACTTAGGCGAAAAAATGTTGCTAGGATTGATGATGTCATTTGTACAAACACCGATGTCATCGTACTTCTGAAGAAACGGTAGCAATTCTTCTGACATTGTTGTGAGAAAACTCTTACCCTTCCCCTGCCAATTTCTGACATAAAACTCTTCACCTTCTGCTATAGCTAGGCGGCCGAACAATGTCCACCTATGTTGACCATCGTACCCCTAGGCAAACAACACAAAAATGTCCCCGGGCCTCATCTGTCAAGAAAGCTCACTAATACTCTATAAATACCAACCTTTTTCTTCATTAATGCAACTTCTGTTCAATTTGTTCTAGAGAGATAAAGCTGGCGAACAAGCCCCGTCGAATTCCTGAGTGGTTGTTGATCAGTAAACGATTCGAAGAAAGGGTTGCTGCTGGTGAAGACGTAAGGCCTCGTCCCCCACCATCGACTACAACTTTTTTTGGTGCCTGGCCTCCTTCGCACAATTCGACCGCCATTATCCATCGTGAAGTAGCTCGTCAAAGCTTGCTCAGCGAAACAAACCCTCCAAGAGAAATGGGAAAAGAAAAATCTCACAAGCATTCATCAGGTTCGAAGAGGAAAAAATCCCATAGAGACAGAAAAAGTTCTCACGAGCGAAAGCGGGCCAGGGAGACTTCCCTAACAATTCGAGAACCAACTGCCCCAATTAATATTGAAAATCTCCCCCAAAAATCTCCAAGTCCTCGAAGGACTTCGAGGAGTCCTCCTCGGAACTCAGTTAGTCCCCTTCGAAAACAAGAACATCATCGTAACTCTAGCAGTCCTCTTCGAAGGCAAGACTTGCAACATAATACTGACCGTCCTCCTCGAAGGCAAAACTTGCAACACAGTACCGAAAGCCCTCCTCATAGACAAGGAACGGATGTGTCTAGTCTGCCCTCCACGCCGTCCATGACCATCCATGGTACTCAATTCTCCCCCTCCAGAACGCTTATTACCGAGGAAGATATGCGGATTAGGCATGAAGAAACGTTAGACCCCATAGTTATGAAACCCTTCAACAAACTCCTCGGACAGAGATTGCCTATTACCTCCTCGTCGGGCCCTGCAAATGGTGGTACCTCTTCTTCGGCAATATCCGAGGAACAAGCTCGCCGGATTGCTCCAAAATCTAAAGGGGATGTTACTTTGCCCTTGGAGTTAGACAATATTGTCGGCAATAATATCAGGGGCATTGAGAATAAGCACATGGTAGCCCTTGCCAATATCAAGTATAAGTATTTTTCGAAGGCAGAAGAAACAATGCTTAGGGCTCGATGGGGCATCCCTCAATATGTCAACATCAGATTTCCCTCCGAGGGAAAGACGCCCTTATCTGTGAGGGACCATGAGGTGGTGGTCTACACATAGATCATGAACTGGGGGCTAAGGTATCCTTTAGACCCCTTCTTTATTGAATATCTCTCGAGGATAGATCTCTGTCCCTCACAAGTTGGGCCCAATATGTGGTTCACCTTAATGGCTTGCATAATGGCCTCAAGGCTCTCAGGCCAAGAATTTTCACTGGAACATATCATTGGTCTTGTTGGTCTTGCTCGAAACCCTTACTTCCCCTTCTACTCGTTGACATTCAATCGGGGGCAAAAAGTGTTGAAAGATCTTTTGGAGGCGGACAAAAAATGGAGGCAACAGTTCCTCTTTTTCTCTGGTTGCTGGGAGACCGGCTCCGAAGCCACTCCTTCGAATCCACATAAGCTCTCTTTGAAGTGGACCATGAAATGTAAGTGTGAGCTTTACTTTTTATTCCTCGAATTTGATACTCCTTGAATCATTATGCGCCCTTGAATTTAGAACTTGTAAATCTGCATTTTTCTAAGTTTATTACTCCTTCGAATTTCATAGGTGTCTGCGAAAAATAAAAACCCTCGGATACACGCGTGTCTTCGAATAGCATATTCTATGTGACCATTCTTATCCTTTGTTATTTGTTTCAGCTATGACCGGCATATCCAAACCCTACACAGAATATGTCGAGGGAGCTACAACCATTTTCACCAATCTTCGCCTGTGGGCAAAAGATAAATGGGATAACCGATTTCGGCAGTGCTTTACCGACGAAAATCTGGCGAGAAGTCGACTATGGAGGCTGAATCCTCTCGACCGCCTTAGCATGAGTAGGTTAAGGACGCCGCCTTCGGAGAGGGAGGTATTAGAGCGATGTAGCCAACAGGATGTGACCATTTATCTACCCAAACGCTCTCGGTCGCAAAGTCACTTGGAAGAACCCTCAGAAGAGGAAGTAGCGCCAGCTCAACCACTAAATCCCCAGGTGGTGACTAACAATCAACAACCTCCCTCCTCAGATAATCCTGGGACATCAAGTTCAAAAACCCCTCGAACAAGCGAAGTGCTTCGAACAAATGAAGTTCCTCGAACAAATGAAGTCCCTCGAACAAATGAACTCCTTCGAACAAATACCATCGTTCCAGCAAAGTCCATTGCTCCTCCCTCTGCTCCCATCCTCCCATCAAAGAAAGATGGCAAGAAAAAAGACTTAAAGGGAAAAGGGATTCTTCTTGAGCCCATCGAAGAACAATTCGAGGGGGGAGAAACCCCTAATAATAACGAAGAGACTAATTTCGAAAGAGAAGTCCACAGTGTCGCAAATGATGTGGAAAACAGGGGGGGCCAGTCACCCAGGGAAGCTTCCTACCAGTCCTTGCATTCGCCTCTTACAGAGGCTTCTCAACTAGCTCCTCTGGAAAACAGCCCATCACTAGCTCCTATCCCTGCTCCTCGAACAAACCCTCCACTACTCATCCATCCAGACATTTCCTGTGGTAACTTCTCTGAATTCGATTCTGCAGATTTAGGGTCTCCTTCGAGCTCCTTCGAGGTCCCCTTGGATGATGAGTTTTCGATGAGTTTGCGGAGGCTGCTGCATACTTCAGTGAATCAAGGAAAGAAGATGCGCCATCTTGAAAAGCGTAAAAATTACTACAAGTTCAAAGCATCACTAGTAGCCTCTCAACTCGAGGAGGCCAAGAAGGAGTATGCAGTGATCGAGGGCCAAGCTGATGCCTTGTACGAGCGTCTTTCTGCCTCTGAGAACTATGTGACAATGCTAGAGAGGTGTTGCCAACAAGAAAGGGATTTGTACAAGGCGAAGACTGATGCCCAGGAACTGATGATATCTGAATACAAAAAGGGGCATCGCAAGGCTTGCGATGGGTTCGAACAGTGCACTGAGGCTCTTCGAAAAGTAGTTGGAGAACGCGATAACTTGGAGAGAAAGATCAGAGGCTTCCCAACAGAAATTGAAGAAGCGAAAGAAAATGCTGCGGATGCCTATGCAGCAACATGTTTGAAGACCTTACAGGCCCGCGATGCTGCTACTCGAGCTGGCTTATTGACCCAGATATGTGCCGAGCACCCTGAATATGACCTGGGGCCTTTTTGGAAGCTTGTCCCCCCAGACCTTCGCCCTCCCCAAATAGTTATAAGTGAGAGTGAAGACTTAGAGGGTGAGGGGAGTGATTCCTCGAAAAATGCCGATTGAGTAAAAGTACTTATGTAATTCTGTTTTTTGTATATGGCCTAAAAAAGGCCTGTTTTTGTAATGATTTGAACTTGCTGTGCTACTTTAACTGTGTAAGAGCACTGAATATTTGACTTGTCAATGTACTATATTTGGAACAAATTCATAATGATTAGCAGTAAGATAAATTGTTCTTCGAATTATGAGTTTCTTAGCACTTGGATAAAATCACAAATTTTATCGGCCTTCGAACAACTAGTATGAAGGTTGTAATAAGGCCATCGAACTCCAAAATTTATTAGCCCTCAAATAATTATTGATGTTTTTAATAAGGTCTTCGAATTCCGACTCACTTGGCCTTCGAACACTTCTTACTTTAATAAACTTAACGAGTTTTATATTTGCAATAAAGTCTTCGAATTCCAACTTACGTGGCCTTCGAATAATTCATACTTGAATAAATTGGACAAGTTTTATATTTGCAATAAAGTCTTCGAATTCCAACTTACGTGGCCTTCGAATAATTCATACTTGAATAAATTGGACAAGTTTTATACTTGCAATAAAGTCTTCGAATTCCAACTTACGTGGCCTTCGAATAATTCATACTTGAATAAATTGGACAAGTTTTATACTTGCAATAAAGTCTTCGAATTCCAACTTACGTGGCCTTCGAACAATGTTTAGGGTCTCTGAAAAAAATGTCAGGGAACACATGCTCTGATTCATAACCGAGAGTTGCTTCGAGGCACACCTTAATGTGACCCGAAGAATAGTTCGAAGGTCCCAAAACATCGTGGCATACCTTAATATGACCAGATGAATAGTTCGAAGGTCCCTAAATATCGTGGCGCACCTTAATGTGACCCGATGAATAGTTTATAATGATGCTAAAAAATAGTACGAGGGACAACAACTCAAGGCACAAGTTACTGTGACCCAAAAAATAATTCGAAGAGCATCAATTCGAGGCACATGTTACTGTGACTCAAAAAATCGTGTGAGGGACAACAATTCGAGGCACATGTTACTGTGACCCAAAAAATCGTGTGAGGGACAACAATTCGAGGCACATGTTACTGTGACTCAAAAAATAATTCGTAGGCAAAGAAACTTTGTATTGAAGGGGATCACTGAAACACCTCATTAAAACCTTCCTGTGCCTAACAGGGTAGGAAAGAGTGTGTCCTCACCAAAATTTTTCCCAAGGGATACATAGAAAATGAAAAGAAATACAATGTCATCTCCGAACTCTGCTAATCAAGGTACAACTTTAAATGCTCAATATTCCAAGGTAAGCGGAGATATCGTCCATCTTTATCTTTCAACCGATATGTGCCTGGTTTCATCCTTTCGGTGATTTCATAAGGGCCTTCCCAGTTAGGTCCCAACTTCCCCAAACTCTTGTCCTTAGTGTACAAGAAAACTTTGCGTAGGACCTTGTCTCCCACCTGAAAATCTCTACAGTTGACTTTGGATGCATATCGACTCCTCATAAGAGTTTGACAGTGAAGGGAAGTCAGCTGCGCCCGCTGTCTCTTTTCCTCCACCAGATCTAAAGCCAATGCTCTATGCTGGTCATTTGCGTCTGAGTCATAAGTTGCTATTCGATGGGAAGGGAAGAGGATTTCCGGAGGGACCACATCATCCATCCCATAAACTAAGGCAAATGGGGATACGGCGGTGGCTGTTCGTGGGGTCGTTCGATATGCCCACAACACCTCTTGTAAATAGTCGGGCCATTTCCCCGCCTTACCTTCCAAGTTCTTTCTTAAACCGTCGAGGATGGTGCAATTAGTTACTTCCACCTGCCCATTTGCCTGGGGGTGAAATGGTGCCGAAAAACATTGTCGTATGCCTCTTGACGCACAAAAACTCTGGAATTCTTTGTTATCAAATTGTGGTCCATTGTCCGTGGTAATCTGCAACGGTACACCAAAACGACAACAAATATTAGATAAAACAAATTTGATCACATCTTTGGCCTTTGTGCCCGCGAGTGGTTCAGCTTCCACCCACTTAGAAAAATAATCGACAACCACAATTATCGTTTGTCTGCCCCCAGAGGCCATCGGTAGGGGTCCAACCAAGTCAATGCCCCACCTATCAAAAGGAACTGCCTCTGAGATGCTCTCCATCAACACTCCCGGTTTGTGAATTACATTAGCATAACGCTGGCACGTGTCACAACGTTTAACCAAATCTTTTGCATCAGCTGAGATAGTTGGCCAATAATAGCATGCCAAGAATACCCTGCGTATCAAAGCCTTATACCCACAGTGAGCGGATCCTTCGCCGTCATGCAACTCGGAAAGGATAATTTGTGATTCAGGCCCACTCAAACACCTTAGCAATGGCCGACTCAAAGATTTTTTATACAGCAATCCTCCCAGCAGAATGTAACCATGAGACTTGAATCTAACTTTTCTGGCTTCATATTTGTCGACGGGCAAAATGTCATGAGCCAAAAAATCAATTAGGACTGTTCTCCAAATCAGGTGTGATCGCGTGGCTTTCCTCCGAGATGTCCATCACATGGTCTTTACTAATTGAGATCGACGGGCATGTCTGGACCAGAACCCAGGGATAACCCTCTGTCCGTGAAGCAGAGGCGAGAGAATCCGGGACAACATTCAACTCTCGTCGGACATGCTCGAACTTGACATCCTCAAAACCCAACGCCAAATCTTTCACCAACTTAAAATATTGTATAAGTGTTTCCTTCCTTGCCTCAGACTCCCCCGAAGCCTGATTTATCACCAGCTGAGAATCACTGATCAATTTTATCCGTCGAGCCCCGCAGATTTGAGCTAAACGCAAACCGGCTAAAGCTGCCTCATACTCAGCCTCATTATTAGTAGCTTTGAAACCGAAACGAATGGCTTGGAACATAGCTACCCCCTGCAGGGATATTAACTGAACACCTGCTCCACTGCCGGAGATGTTCGACCCATCATCCGTCCGTATTACCCACTCTTCCTCGGCGACTATATCTGGCATCTCCTGCTCTTCCCTGTCTGAGTGGAACTCGACCAAAAAATCTGCCAAAACCTGTGCTTTTATCGCCGTTCGAGGCTCAAATGTGATGTCAAAGTCTCCCAGCTCTACGGACCACTTAGTCATCCTGCCAGAGATGTCTGGTCTTTGTAATAAATTTTTCAGGGGAAATGTCGTTCGAACCACAATGGGATGGGCTTGAAAATAAGGCCGCATCTTTCGCGCCGCTGTCACCAACGCCAAAGCCACCTTTTCCAAAGTGAGATACCGCTTCTCTGCGTCCAACAAACTCTTACTGACATAATAAATCGGCCTTAGGAGAGAGTTGTCTTCTCGAAGGAGAACAGCACTAACAGCACACTCGGATACCACTACGTAGATGATCAATGTCTCCCCCACCAAAGGTTTAGACAAAACTTCCGGAGAGGTTAAATACTCCTGAATTTGACGAAAAGCCGTCGAACATTCCTCGGTCCAACAGAATTGCTTCGCATGTCACAATATTTTAAAGAACGGGGCACACTTATCCGACGAGCGAGAAATGAATCGATTCAAAGCAGCCAATCGTCCTGTCAGGATTTGCACCTCTTTAACGTTTCGAGGAGGAGTCATAGTAATCAAAGCTCTTAGCTGCTCAGGGTCAGCCTCAATGCCTTTTTCGTTGATCATATAACCAAGGAATTTACCGGACCGTACACCAAAAATGCACTTTTCCGGATTGAGTTTGAGATTGACTCTACTTAAGTTATGAAATGTCTCCGCGAGGTCAGCGAAATGTTCTTCGTCATACTTGCTCTTAACCAACATATCGTCGATATAGGCTTCCAAATTCCTCCCAATCTGCTCTTCGAAGGTTTTATTGACCAGTCGCTGATAAGTCGCCCCCGCATTTTTTAACCCAAACGGCATGACCTTGTAACAATACAAACCTCGCCCAGTAATTAAAGAAGTACTTTCTTCATCTGTAGCTGCCAGTCGGATTTGATTGTATCCCGAGTAAGCGTCCATAAAAGATAGCAATCGGTTTCCAGAAGTCGAGTCCACTAATTGATCAATGCGAGGGACAGGAAAAGGATCTTTAGGACAAGCCCGGTTCAAGTCTGTGAAGTCGATACACATTCTCCACTTGCCATTTTTCTTTCTCACCAACACTGGATTCGACACCCATATAGGATAATGTGATTCGCGAATATGACCTATGCTCAGCAACCGTTCGACCTCCGACAAAATCGCTGAAGCTTTTTCCGGGGAGACAGACCTTCTTTTCTGGACTATTGGTCGGACATCTGATCGTATCGCGAGCTTGTGGCAAATTATCTCCTCCGGCACACCAGTAACATCCTGTGCACACCAAGCAAACATATCAAGCTTATCAGACAAAAAAGCAATTAACCTCCCTCTAAATTCGGGGGAGAGGTGGACTCCTATTTTCAGAACTTTGCCAGCCGCGAACTCGTGTGTCGCAGAATCTTCTTCTGGGACTTGAAATCCGGGGGCCTCCCTCGGATCATCACAAGGGATGGCCTCGGGGGGTGCCCCTTTTAATTGCTATGCTGGGTCAGAGGGCCCTCCTCGAACCCCTTTGGAAGACAGGGCTATCTGGTAGCACTCTCGCGCCATCTTCTGGCTACTTACGACCGTTCCAATGTTGTTTCCGATCACATATTTTAGGCATTGATGCACCATGGAGATGACGTCGTGCATCCGAGATAACCAAGAGCGTCCCAGGATGGCGTTATAAGACGTTGGTGCGTCAACCACAATGAAGAGTACCTCTACCTCTTTTTGAATGGTCCGCGACCCAATTCCACCATACATTGAAATTCCCCCACAACAATTGCTGTGGCACCAGTGAAACCCACGATTGTCCTGTCGGATCTTCGGATGACCGGTGGGTCAGAAATGCGGCGGTAAGTACTCATAAACAAAATGTTCGCAGAGCTTCTTGTATCAATGAGTATTTTTTGAACCTGATCCCCAGCGATGCCCGCCGCGATTACTACAGCGTCCTTATGAGGGCCTGCGACATTACGCATATCATCATCATCAAAACAAATAATAGGAGAAGGCGAGCGATGCATTTGTGCGGAGACTCCAGCTTCAATCTGAGTGGTTAGATTCACCACGTGCCTTTTGCGAGAGCTATTAGAATTTCCTGCGATTGTGTCTCCGCCGAAAATTGCTAAAGAATCGAAAAATGCACAAAGGATGTCGACCCTTCCCCTCAGAATTTCTTCCTCTACCAGGTTTACATTGTTCCTCCCAACTTTGGGGTCCAAGTACTCTTGTTCGATGTCAAAATCATCAACCCCTTCGGAAATTACCATGGCTGTGTCAGTATTCTTCGAGACCGCTTTTACCACGGCATTTTTCTGGGTGTGTTTCTTGACATACTCCAACAACATTCCATTCTCAATGAGGGCCTGCACCTCCTTCTTCAAGGCTATGCAATCCTTGGTATCATGGCCCACATCCTCGTGATATTTGCAATATTTGTTGACACTTCTGCTTTCCCTTGGAGTTTGTATGGGGAAAGGCTTCCTGAACGTGACCGAAGACTTAGCCTTATCAAAAATTGCAGCGACATTCTCTGTTAACTGCGCATAGTAATCGGGTCGAGTCCATTTGTTTGACATGTATCTCCCCCCTTGATTATGGTTCGACTGATTGCCATAGTACTGCGGGTTTGATTTTTGCCTCGGAGGATATTGATCCGTACTTTTAGCTTGAACGTTTGATCGAGAACCCTGAGAGCTTGGCTCAGTCCTTTGAAATTGATTGTGATCCAGTTGTTCCCGGAACCTTTCTCTGAGGCTTGGGTTTCTTCTACCAAGATTCTCTTCTCAACTTGATCTAGCAATGCTCCGAAGGTCATCGCCTGACTTTCTGCCACCGTGTCTTTCAGCAACCCGGGGAGCAAGCCCATCCTGAACGTTGCAAGCGCCACCGAATCCTTATAGTACTCCATATCTGTTTTGGTTTTGACAAAGCGATTGGTATAGTTTTTGAGGCTCTCCCCCACTTTTTGTCGACAGTAGATTATGGTGTCCCCGTTGGCCCGAAACTTCTTGCTTCCGACAAAGTGTTGTCTAAAGATGTTCCAGAACATGTCAAAGTTCTTAATGGAGCCCTGAGGTAGCCTATTGTACCATTTAGATGCCACTCCCTTGAAAGTTTGAGAGAATGCTCTGCACAAAAGCTTATCATCGTCGTCGAAGTTTATCATAAAGTTCTTAAACTGCTCGATGTGATTATCCGGATCTTGAGTCCCATCAAACTTTTCAAGCTTCGAAATGTCAAAATGCTTTGGGAGGTTCCCCACTAAGATCTCCGAAGATAGGGGAGAGGCTCTCCAATTATGCCCCGTACGATAAACGTTGGACCTCAAATTATCGTTGTTTGAAAAGTACAGACCCTCCTCGGAGGGCAAAGTGTACTGCTGCTGCCATTCTGAATTTCGAGGGCCCATATCATCCTTCCCAAGGCGCTTTGCCTGCTCATGCGAACGATCACCAACTAGGTCGTGGCGACTCTTCTCCCGCGAGGATTTCCTCTCCGAACTCCTTCCCCTTCGAGCACCAGTCCGCCTCTGGTCACGTTTTTTCCTCCTGTGGTATCTCCGGGGAGATGACTCAGAAATACTATACAGCGAGTAGTCACTTGAAGTTGCCGAGTCCGAACGGTACTTTTCTCTCCTCCTCGGAGACCTCCGCTCACGCCTCCGATATTTATCATCTCTTTTCTTGGGATGAATTTCGACATCCCGTTCCTCCCTTTGTTCGACGGGCTCTCTTCTTATCTCAGACCAAACATTTTTCTGAACGGCTTCTTTCTCCGCCTTCAACCTCTCGATTTCCAACAGCAGTTCATTCCTCTGAGCCAAGAGGGCGGAGTCATCGAAAGCATTCTCGACTCGCCTACCTCTTTCTCCTTCGGATTCCAAGTTGTCTTGAAAGTCGTCCGCCTCCATGTTTTCCTCACAATGATCAACCAAATCATCCCCTGGGCCTTCCATGGTTCTCCTCGAAACGAGAATTATTTCTAGGAGGTGATTATCGTCGGAGCGATTTTCGCTTCCCACAGACGGCGCCACTGAAGAGTTAAAAGATGGTCCGAGGGTGATTTTGTTATGAGAAGATTCGTTGATAAAGGATTAGGAGGTAGAAGAATATTTGAGTGTAAAATCTAGAGAGAGAAAATCCTAAAAGAGTAGAGAGAGAAAGTCGTACTATTCCTCTCGATCTTTGTGAAACGTGTGTGGTCCTTTTATAGTACAATCGCGGACCCCACACGTCTTAATTTGGTTTAATTACATCTTTTGGTCCCTGCTATTTGGTTTCTTTCTATTTCGGCTATATGTTTACTATGTATACATTTTAGCCCTTACACCTTTGTTCCTATTCATTTTGGCCCTTATACATTTATTCTTATGCATTCCGGCCCTTATATATTTATTCTTATGCATTCCGGCCCTTATATATTTATTCTTATGCATTTCGGCCCTTGTCTTTTATTCTCCCTCATCACTGATGATGGACCAAACCTCATCCTTTGTGGTTGGCTTGAGGATAGAATAGTTGTCATTGTTTGTAACTAGCTTAGGAATGTTATTAAAAATTGGATCCTGTATTTTCAGATTAAGGTCATCATAGCTTATGTAAGAATCAGTCGAAAGTGCATTCTTAAAGAAGTTTTCAGCAGACTTAGCTATTTCATCAGGGTTCTGAATCCAAACACCATCATCTTTGATCTTATTAATTAGATTCTTCATTCTTTTATTCGAGACATAGATGTGATACAATTTGGTGTTTCCATCACTATCATTTAACCAAGAGTTATAACATTTTTTCCTCCAGTAGCACTCTTCATTTCTAAGAGCCTGAATTAAAATGTTGTTAGCTTTAGAAAGGTTAGCTTTAGAAGAGTTGTTGTTCTCATTCAGGTGAATAATCTCCATGTTGTTAACATCTTCAGTAGCATCTTTAACTTTATTAAATATAATGCCAAACTTATTGTTGTTCCATTCTCTCATACACTTTTTAAGTCTCTTGAGCTTGTACCATAAAATATTATTGTTCTCACCCTTACAATTGAGGCTCCAATTATGTTTAACTATACTAAGAAAGTTAATGTCATTAGTCCAAGCATTTAGAAACTTAAAATTACATTTATTATAATTAGAAAGAGTCATAGAATTGTTAGAGAAAGATATGAGAAAGGGGCATAGTCAGAACAAGTTATGACCATGTGAAAAACCTGGATACTACCAAATGAGGAGATCATGTTGTTATTGATTAATGACCTGTCTAATATTTTCCAGCGATTGTTGTTGCTCCAGGTATATCTGGATCCCACGTAGCCAGTGTCTTCAAGGTTGCAAAGTCTGATGGCTTTATTGAAGTTATCAGAGCTAACTTCATCAAAGGTAGATCATCCAATCTGGTATTCAGAGCTAGTGATAGCGTTGAAGTGACCAGAAGCAATCCAATGAAGGTCATCACTAGCAATTGCATCTAGCTCTAGAGATCTTTTCTAAGAGACCTTTGGTTCTTAGCATAAACAGAGGTAAAGTTGAAAGTTATATTAGGAAACTTCCATATGAAGAAATTACTCATGATCAACTTTAACCTTGATGTTAATGTCCTCAGACCAGCAAATTCAAAATTTATTAGAGAAATTAGGAGCAAAATTATTCATACCAATCATCACAACAATACTTATTAATCTTGTCAAACTTAGCCATAGGTTCTTGAATGACTATCATCTTAAGCTTTTCAGTTTTAATCATAGAGATAAACCTTAACAATGTAGGTTTGTTGTTGATGTCACGGGCATTCCAGCTAAAAATCTTTATCATTATCAGATAAAGACTTGTGGTGTTTCCTCTCTCTTTTTAGAAGAGATTTGATAGTCAGTCTGTTGACATTTTTATTTCTGTTTGCAGATTCAATCTTGTTGTTGATGATGGCGTTGAAGTCATGGCCAGGGGAGCTGTTTCGTGGAGCCACATTGCTACTACCAATATTGTCATGCTGAGGAGACAAGGAGATGTATTCATATTGATTCTGAAGACTGCTTTGATAGTCTTGATCCAATCTTTGAAGCGCCCCAATCATCTCAAGATCATTTTTGGAAGAGTTGTCTCCATCTTCAGGGCCAAGAATAACATCATATTTGTCTGTAGTTGTAGTTAGAAAATCAATTGCTTGATCCTTAGCTGTAATGACAGATTTTATCTTTCTTCTGTAGACCTTACTAAAGGTTTGTAACTGTTTTGTCTTAGATGTATGAACATTGGTAGAGCTTTCTTGTACCAGATCAGATTGAATAGCAATATCATCTGTTTTTTCTTCACTTATTTCTTTATCAACTTTAGCACTTGAATTCATCTTTCGACATTCATCAATGTTGTGGCCTAGATAAAAGCAGCCATTGCAGTAACTAGGAGAATTTTTGTAGCTAATACCAACCCAACAACCGTCGTTATCTCCAAATCCTACCCACATTCTTCTTTTAAGCCTTTTGAAACATCTATTTCGACTTGTGCGTAACACGCATTGCTGTTGACCCTATTTTTATCAGGGATTACAGTTATATATGTTAGACCAAGAGAGGAGGCCAGATCATTAATAACAGATTTATTATACATAAACTCGGGTATTTTTTCAAACCTAACCCATAACAAGACTACAGGATTTTCAAAGCTTTTGTTGAAGTCAGGGCACCATCTGAGTATTCACATCGTTTTGCCATCAACATTCCATACACTTGACCAAAGATTACTAATGCCTTCCTTTAAACAGAACTCCATTAAGATATGTCGAGAGTCTAGGGTGATAAAGATGTAAGAGCCTTTAAATTTAAACGATTCAAGGAAGTTGCTCATCGAATATCGTTTCGGTATACCATTGCTGAACTTACCGATTAAAGTAGTTCTAGATTGCTGAAGGAGAAGATCTTTCGTTTCTTTCGAGTATTGAATCGAAATGTGGTCCTCTGTTTCTTTGACGAACTCAGGGGCTGTTTCAGAAAACAGAGTCATTGGTTTCAAGATTTTTGCAAACAATTTCTTGAACTACTTTTGGGTATTGATTTATTTGCTAGTTTGAAGATCTGATAACTCTTCATTGTTTAGCATAATTTCTTTCATCGGATTCATGGTAAGAAACCATCGGATCCAAAATAGAGGGGCCGAAAACAGAGACTCTACGGAAGATTTCCAGGGGACAATCAAGAGAATAACTAATAATAGGGAAGCACTTCCGAAATTAATCAGAGGGAAGCATTCCCCAGCGGGAGATCCGGCGAGCACTACTTGATCGACCCGCAATATTTAGAGAGAGATCCGGCAAGCACTGTATCAAAGGATTTTTTAACTTGGCCTCCCACTTCACAAAGACAAAGACTTAAACACCATTGTTGCTCTTCGAAATGAAAAATTTGGGTTTTAGGTCCCCACAAAGAATTTTTATTTAACTTCAAGTAGCCATGATATAAAGAGAGGCTAAAAATAATCATTGCGAAAGTGTTTTTTTAGGATGTTGCATTTTAGTTTATTTTTGTTGGAGTGTTATACGTTCGTCCGGTTCGGATATTGACACGACGGATTGCACTGTTAAATTTATCGGTTGGGATCAAACCGGACGGTTAAATTTTTATTTTAGTTTTCGGAATCGGATCGGATCTCTTATTGGTTCGGCCTGGTCCAGTCTGATCTGATTTGGTTCGATTTTGGTTTTAAAATAAATCGTGAAGCGGACCATTAAAATTCGGTCCGATTTCCATTCTGGTTTTTATGAGTTCGGCTTGATTCCCGGTTCTTTAAAACCACCAACTGTCCTATATATGTATAATTAACGAGGATTAAAATATAATTTTAATGAAATATTAAGTATTATTTTGTGACATTAAAAAAATATGACTATTAGATGATATTATACAAACATAAAAACCTAATATGTAAATTGTCCAAATATAAGGGAGGATTTTAATCCAAAATTAAATATTAAACTATAAATGTTATATTGAAGAATTTATAGTGATTTTTAAACCTAAGAGCATCTCGAATAGAATAGGTATAAGAGACTAGATAGTAAATTTACCTATTGTGTGTAACTTTTTTATACAATAGATAATCTAAAAGAATATCTATATTTACTAGATTAGAGCATCCCCAACAGAGTAGCTACATGAAACTAGTTAGTAAATTTAAAGATTATGTGTTAATTTTTTCTTTCCAACAGATAGTGATAAGCTATACATATTTACTAGCGTAATTTTCGTTCGGTATATTTCTAATGGAAGTTACGCAATCTATATAAAGTCTCTTTATTTTTCTCATCCACTTAAAAAATAAATACATAACTTAATTATAACTATTCTGTTGTATTATTTGGTAATCTAAATAATTTACAATATCAAAATACTATCTAGATTATCAAAATTATAGACTAGCTATATGAGAATAGTTAGTAAATTTAGAGTAATTTTTTATTTCCAACAGATTACTAGCGTAATTTTTGTACGGTATATTTCTAGTGGAAGTTACACAATCTGTATAAAGTCTCCGTATTTTTCTCATCCACTTAAAAAATAAATACCTAACTAAATTATAAGAGCATCCCAACAGAGTAGGTATATGGGACCAGTTAGCAGATTTGAAGATTATTCGTCAATTTTTTTATTTCCAACAGATAATCTATTAGACTAGTTATATTTACTTACTTAATTTTAGGTAGGTATATTTACAGTGACAGTTACCCACTATCTATAATTATTCTTTTTTTTTCTCTTCCACCTGCTAAATAAAAACCTACCTTAATTATACAATAGCTGTTGGATTATATGATAATCTAAAATTTTACAAGATCAAAATCTTAGGTATATTTACCAAATTTTCAGAGTAGCTGTTGGGGATGCTCTAACTATCCTTTTGTATTATTCGGTAATCTAAATAATTTACAGTATCAAAATACTATCTAGATTGTCAAAATTATAGAGTATATGTTAGGGATGCTCTAATTGCGCTAGGTAAATTTGTAGTTGCAATTAAAAAATATGTATAATTTTTCCTTTTTTTTTCTTCTCCACTTGTGAAACAAAATAACTACCTTTTTAAAGAGTCTGTTGTATTATTTCGTAATCTAAAAATTTAGACTACCAAAATTTCACGTTAAATTAACAAATTTATACATTAGCTTTAAGGAACTATATTGATATTCTCGAGTTAGTTGAAAGTATAAAAATTACCACAAACTTTTCATATTTTGCGTTAATATCAAACTACTTTTCTTTCATTCATTTTTGTTTTCCCGTATATTCTGTTTTTATCGCGTACAGTTGTTTAGAAAATGTCATGTGACGCAGCTCAAACAATATATTTTCATTTCGTCTAGTCTTCTATATTATACAGCAATACACATATCTTTTTCAATAATATTCTAATTTAAAATAAGGATATTATCAATAAAATACTTAAAATACCAAATATGAGACAGGAAAATTTATTGGTTACACAAATATTGGAACTAAACATTACAAAATTCTAGAGTATGAAAAGTACTTAAACATAAAATGTAAGAAATACTTTTCGGATCTCTTATCTAACTTATTAAACCATGAAGTTAATAGATCTTGTAATAATGCGGAAAAATACTTACACGATGTAGACATTCTTTGATCTTCAGATTCTGAACTTTTGGTAGATCCTTGAATCATTTTCTAGGTTATGATCTTCTAAGAGATGGCAACCAAAACCCATTGATCGATTTAGAAGAAAAAATCAATTTGTTTTTCTTAAAGGCACTTTTTTCTCTATATTTGATACCGTCGTTTTCAAGAAGTGAGACTTACTTCTTATATAGAAAACTGTAGTGAGAAAATGGTTCTTCCCATTTAACTGTCTGTAACTTCCAGACAATTACTTAATGAAGACCAATCCTTATTAAATTGTCACCCTTAGGGACCATAACCCGATATTATTTTGTTTGACAAAATAGCCTGAAAACTTTACGTTTTGCTTAAGTTGTTTATTTCTGAATCCAATCCTTCACAGTATTCAGATAAACCTGGTATCTATATAATTACCTCAATGATACATATTTTATATATTAGTCTGTTCATTTCTTTATGATTATTTTTATTGGATTAATATTAACGATAGTCCGATACATCGATAAAACATGTGACGGTCCAACTCAATGGAGAAATTTTAACAATCTCCCGCTTGGATCATCATATGCTACTATAGGATGCATCCACTTAATGAACGTTTTTAATTTCTATCGTCACATAGATAACCTTAAAAATCCTGTAAATGACCATTAACGATATAGGACTAAAGTCATCATCAATGTATTTCAAGCCGCAAATAGATGCATCAGTAATCGCGATATCGCAACAATAAACTACATGGATATATCATGCTGTATAGCATAAGAATAATATGGAATGTAATCTTACATATCTATTCTTAACTGGTCCCACTTAATTGGAGGTCTACTTACATCTGAAGAGTTTTGAGAGTGTCCGGGGGTGATTTTGTGATACGAGTTTATCTTAGTGTCAATGTTGTATGTACTGCTTAATTTTGGAGCCTTTTAGAGAGAGAAAGTGAGAAGTTAGCTTAAGTAGAGAGAGAAAGTAATACTCTATTATCTCTCGGAATCGGTGAAGCGCATGTGGCCCTTATGTAGTACAATTGCGGGCACCCATACACTTTACTCTCTACTTATTACATTTTTGGTCCATATATCCTTTTACTTTTCAATAATAGCCACTTATATTGTGTTCTATACAATTTCCCCTATTTTAACTTATTTTTTACCATTCTTTCCCAATAAGACTATTTATTTACAATTCTTCCTCAATAAGACTATTTCTTTACAATTCTTCCCTTGTCTTTTATTCTCCCTTATCAGTAGCCCCACAGTCCTAGTAAAAGTTCCTTTATTGGGACTGTGAAGGATTCTCCGATTATTCGTTTCAAATCTCCTCGAATAATTCTTCTTTAGACAGATTACGAAATTTTTTGATACCCTAATAATTTGCTTCGAACTTTCGAAGCTAAAGAATTTTCCTCGAAAATGTCCTTTCTTCGAACTAATCATGTTAACTAGGGCCCCCTCAGTCCCCGATGGCCCCCTAATCTTTGCACCAATTTAGCCACATGAGCCCCTCGATATTTACTGTGTCAACGTGCCAAAACTATTAATTTCGAGGCTAAATGGGGTGCCAGTATTACTCTACACGTCATGACGTCAGCAGCCGAAAATGTTTGTCAGCATATCTTTATAGAAACGCTTCATATTCCCAAGACACTTTCTGACTAGAGAACATCTGCATCTTCCCCCATGGTTTATGTGTCAGTACAATTTACACCTATTTAGCCCATTATGCCCCTAGGCAAACACCAGAAAAAGTCCCCA
This sequence comes from Limnanthes douglasii subsp. nivea, assembly GCA_036936605.1. Lineage (NCBI taxonomy): Eukaryota > Viridiplantae > Streptophyta > Magnoliopsida > Brassicales > Limnanthaceae > Limnanthes > Limnanthes douglasii. The sequence continues at coordinate 290,353,747 of JAUPFV010000005.1, forward strand.
GGCCTGGTCTATCCGGAAGGCCCACCTTTATCTATAAATATGAATCCCCTCCCCTCATTACTCCAACTTTTTGTCCAAATTTTTCTAGAGAGAGAAAGCTGGCTAACAAACCCCGTCGGATTCCTGAGTGGTTGTTGATCAGTAAAAGGTTCGAAGAGAGAGTTGCTGCTGGAGAATACGTGAGGCCCCAACCCCAACCATCTGTTACTACATTCTTTGGTTCCTGGCCTCCCTCAGCAGATTTGACTGCTATCATTCCCCTCGAAGTCGTGCGACAAAGCCTATATAGTGATCCCAATCCCCTCAGAAGCATGGGTAAAGACAGACAACACAAACACTCATCTGGGAAGAGAAAAAGACCTCATAAAGATAGTAAGAGTTCGCAGGAGCGAAAACATGCTAAGGAGACGCCGCTGGTCATTCGGGAGCCTGTTTCCACGACAGCAGTCGAGAGCCCTCCCCGGATATCTACCAGCCCTCCTCGTAAAAAGGATTCTGATGAGTCAAGTCTGCCCTCTACCCCCTATATGACCATTCATGAGACTCAGGTTTCTCATTCGAAGACAATCATTACCGAAGAGGACATGCAAAACAGACGAGGCAAAAGCCCAGATGCCAAGGGAAAAGAAATTGCAGTAGTGTCCCTCGAACCAAAAGTGCCTGTAATCCCCTCTCTAGGGTCCTCGAGCAACACAACCTCCTCTTCTTGAACAATATCCGAAGAGCAAGCTCGTCGGATTGCCCCAAAATCCAAAGGAGATATTATGCTACCCTTAGAGCTGGATGCCATCGTCGGTCGCAATATTCGGGGCATCGAGAATAAACACATGGTAGCTCTACGCAATATCAAATACAAGTATTTTTCACAAACCGAGGAGCTTATGCTGAGGACTCGATGGTGCATTCCCCCCTATATTACGATCAGGTTCCCTTCGGAAGGTGAGACGCCTTTGTCAATGAGGGACAATGAGTTAGTAGTGTATACTGAGATCATGAACTGGGGGCTAAGGTATCCCTTAGACCCCTTCTTCATCGAATATTTGGCGAAGATAGATCTTTGTCCTTCCCAAGTTGGCCCAAATATGTGGTTTACTCTGATGACCTGTATTATGGCCTCTAGGCTCTCAAGTCATGAATTTTCGTTAGAACAGCTCATCGGCCTTGCTGGTCTGGAAAAGAATCCTTTCTTTCCATTCTATTCGTTAACTTTCAACCGAGGACAAAAAGTCTTGAAAGATCTGTTAGAGGCTGACAAGAAGTGGAGGCAACAATTCGTGTTTTTCTCCGGCTACTGGGACACAGGGTCAGAAGCCACCCTCTCGAATCCTCACAAACTGTCTCTGATGTGGACCAACAAATGTAAGTTTCTGGCCCTCCATGCTACTTATTCTGCATCGAATTTTGCTGTGTTACTATACTTCATGTTAACTACCTACTTTTTGAAGCCATGACTGGGGTGTCGAAGCCCTATACCGAATATGTTGAAGGTGCCACTAACGTGTTCACCAAAATCCACTTGTGGGCCAAAGATCACTGGAAGAACCGATTTCGACTCTGCTTCACGGATAATAATCTAGCCAGGAGCCGATTGTGGAGGCTCAACCCCCTCGACCGAATTAGCATGAGAGAACTGATGGCTCCTCCATCAGAACGAGAAGTTATGGAGCGCGTGATCCAAAAGGATATAGTGATTTATCTTCCCAAACGCTCCCGTTCGAAGGGTCATCTTGGAGATCCTGACGAGGAGGTTTCTACGAAGGAGCAGCAGTTAGGTTATGAAGGGACAGTTGACATTCAAGAGCCACCTCCCTCAACCAACGTTGTGGCATCTAATTCTAATTATCCACCCACCACTTCCATCCTTCCACCAAAAAAGGACACCAAGGCCAAAGAAACGAAAAACAAAGCTATCATAGAACCCATCCTAGAATTATCCAAAGACGGTGAAACACCAGATGATAGACAGGAAACTGCTCAGGGCTACGAGATTCAAGAGATATCAAGTGAACCTGAAAGAGGGAGTGGTGATTCACCCAAAGAACGTTCACATCAAACACCAAGCTCGCCTTTTACTCAAGCATCAAGCCCTGCCCCCCTCGAAAATAGTCCAAAGCTGGAACCTCTCCCCATTCCTCGGAACAATCCTCCTAAACACATTGACCTGGATACTCTTGTTGGTGGGTTTTCTAATTTTGACTCTACAGCGTTAGGCTCTCCGACCAGCTCCTTCGAAGTTCCCCTACACGACAAATTCTCGCTAAGTCTTCGATGATTGCTGCATACCTCAGTTAATAAGGGAAAGAAGATGCAGCATCTTGAGAACCGAAAAAATCAAGAGGCCAAGAAACATCACTAAGTCATAGAGAGCCAAGCAGATGCTTTGTATGAGCGTTTATCTACCTCCGAAAATTATGTGGTGATGCTGGAGAGGTGCTGTCAGGAAGAGAGGGATCTCTATAAGAAAAAGACTGATGCCCAAGAAAAATTGTTAGCTGAATACAAGAAAGGACATCGTCTTGCCTGTGACGAATTTGAAGACTGTGCTGCCAGCTTTAAAAAGTGAAAGAAGATCGAGATCAGTTAGTAAGGCGGGTTGAAGACTTCCCTAGACAAGTCGAGGAGGAAAAAGATAAGGCCGTGAATGCATATGCGACTAAGTGCACAAGTAACTTGAATGCCCGGGATGCCATAACTCGAGTAGGGTTAATCATCCAAATCTATGTTGAACATCCTGAATATGATTTGGGGAGTTTTTGGAAGCTTGTCCCCCCGGAACTTTGTCCTCCTAACATAGTGGTGAGCGATAGCGAGGAATCAGAAACAGAGGGGAGTGTCTCCTCGAAGAATACAGACTAGGAAAAATGTGGGTCTGTTGTGATATTTTTTGTTTATAGCCTTGTAGGGCTCTTTTTGTAAGTTTGACATGCATGCTGTAGTATGTTGACTGTCTAATTGATGTTTGTGTTTGTGTTATCATACCGTTTGTGTTTTTCCACTTGTGTCACATAATTTATCATCATTAGGCGAGGCAGAAATTCAAGCTAGGGCACAAAATGTTGTGACCTAAACAATAATTCGAAGAGATAAGCCCTTCGAAACACGACTTGTTGTAACCCAAATAATTTTTTAAGGAAAAGAAAAATTCGAGGCACAAATTAATGTGACCCAATCAATAATTTGAAGAGATAACAATTCGAGACACAGCTTGCTGTGACCCAAATAATAGTTTGAGGCAAAGAAAAATCTGAGGCACAAATTAATGTGACCCAAATAATAATTCGAAGAGATAACAATTCGAGGCACAGCTTGCTGTGACCCAAATAATAGTTAAGGTAAAGAAAATCTGAGGCAAAAATTAATGTGACCCAAATAATAATTCGAAGAGATAACAATTCGAGGCACAACTTGCTGTGACCCAAATAATAGTTAAGGCAAAGAAAAAATCGAGGCACAAACTAATGTGACCCAAATAATAATTCGAAGAGATAATAATTCGAGGCACAACTTGCTGTGACCCAAATAATAGTTAAGGCAAAGAATTCTTTGTATTAAGTAGCTCATAGAAACACCTCATTAAAACCTTATTGTGCCTAACAGGGTAGGAAAGAGTATGCCCTCGCTATGTTTGGTTACTGGAAGATACAAAAAGGTACAAACATTACTTGCGAACTAGCTCCTCATTCAAGATACAATTTTAAGTGTTCAATGTTCCATGGGAGACGGAGATATCGCCCTTGCCGATACGTGCCCGTTTTTAATTTCTCGGTGACCTCATAAGGGCCCTCCCAATTTGGTCCCAACTTACCCAGGCTCTTGTCTTTCGTGTCTAAGAAAACTTTACGTAGGACTTTATCTCCCACCTTAAAGCCTTTGTGCTTTACTTTAGATGCATACCGACTCTTCATAAGAGTCTGATAATGGAGGGACGTCAACTGCGCTCGTTGTCTTTTTTCTTCAACCAAGTCTAAAGCCAGTGCTCTGCTTTGGTCATTCGTGTCTGCTGCATATGTTGCCACACGATGTGAAGGGAAAACAATATCTGGAGGGACAATGACGTTCATTCCATAGACTAAGGCAAATGGAGATACAACAGTCGTCGTTCGTGGAGTTGTCATGTAAGCCCACAGTAATTCCTGCAAATAGTCAGGTCATTTTCCCGCCTTTCCTTCCAAGTTCTTTTTCAAACCATCGAGAATCGTGCGATTAGTCACTTCCACTTGCCCATTAGCTTGAGGGTGAAATGGGGCAGAAAAACATTGTCGTATGCCCATTAGCTTCTGAGCACTCATCAGTCCAATTGAATTGTTTGGCATTGCGTAGTACCTTAAAGAAATGTGCACATTTGTCCGAGGATTGAGAAATGAACCTGTTCAATGCTGCCAATCTCCCTGTCAAGATTTGGACTTCCTTGATATTTCGAGGTGGAGTCATAGTGATTAAAGCCTTTATTTGATCCGGGTCAACCTCAATACCTCTCTCACTGATCATATACCCGAGGAACTTACCCGATCGCACCCCAAAAATACACTTCTCTGGGTTCAATTTCAAGTTGACCTTACTCAAATTATTGAAAGTCTCTTCCAGGTCAGCAAAGTGATCCTCGTCTCGCAAACTTTTGACTAACATATCATCGATATATGCTTCAATGTTCCTGCCGATCTGGTCCTCAAAGGTTTTGTTGACCAAGCGTTGATAAGTTGCCCCCGCGTTTTTCAAACCGAATGGCATAACTTTGTAGCAGTATAATCCTCTCCCGGTGATAAACGAAGTGCTTTCTTCATCGTGAACGTCCAATCGGATTTGATTGTACCCGGAATACGCGTCCATGAAGGACAACAACCTATTACCTGAAGTCGAATCCACTAACTGATCAATACGTGGCACCGGAAACGGATCTTTGGGACAAGCTCTGTTTAAATCTGTAAAGTCGACACACATTCTCCATTTTCCATTCTTTTTCCTAACTAGGACCGGATTCGATGCCCAAGCAGGATAATGCGACTCACGAATATGACCTATGCTTAATAACCTCTCCACTTCCAAAAGAATAGTTGTAGCCTTTTCCGGGGAAACGGGCCTCCTCTTCTGGACAATGGGTCTAATATCGAGTCGTACCGCAAGTTTATGACATATGACCTCCGGTGGTACTCCTGTGACACCCTGTGCGCACCAAGCAAACATATCAAGTTTGTTAGATAAAAATGCAATTAATCTCTCTCTCAATTCAAAAGGAAGTTTTACTTTGATCTTCAAAGATTTGCCACTCTCAAATTCATGTGCCTCAGAATCTTCTTCCGGGACCAGAAATCCGGGGGTCTCCCTCGAATCATCACATGGGATGACTTCAGAGGAAGGCCCCTTTAACTGCTATGCTTTATTTGACCCCTCTCCTCGAACTCTCTTCGAGGATAACGCTATCTGGTAACATTCTCGGGCCATTTTCTTGCTACTTCTGATTATCCCGACATTGTTTCCTACCACATACTTTAAGCACTGATGTACTGTCGAAATTACACCATGCATTCGAGACAACCAAGAACGACCCAAAATAGCATTATACGAAGTCGATGCGTCAACAACAATGAACAATACCTCCACCTCTTTCTTGAATGGCCCACGGCCCAATTCGACCACACACTCAAACTCTCCAATTACCACTGCTGTGGCGCCGGTAAAACCCACTATGGTTCTGTCGGAACGTCGTATAACTGGTGGGTCAGAAATTCTCATGTAAGTGTTCATAAACAAGATATTTGCTGAGCTTCCTGTATCGATAAGTATCTTCTGAACTTGATCCCCCGCGATGCCTGCATCAATCACTACCGCATCCTCATGCGGGCCTGCAACATTCCACATATCATCGTCGTCAAAGCAAATGATGGGAGAGGGTAATCGGTGCATTTGTGCGGACACCCCCGCTTCAATCTGGGTGGTTAGGTTGACCAAGTGCCTCTTTCATGAGCTATTGGAGTTCCCTGCAATAGTATCTCCTCCAAAGATTGCCAGTGACTCAAAGAAAGCGCAGAGGTCGTTTACCCTCCCCTTCGGAATAATCTCTTCCACCATATTCACATTGTTCCTCCCCTCATTAGGGTCCAAATACTCTTGTTGAATGTCAAAATTATCGACCTCTTCGGAAATTACCATGGTTGTATCAGTGTTTTTTGGAAGAGCTTTCACCATCGCGCTTTTCTGAGAGTGTTTTTTTACAAATTCCAACAACATCCCATTCTCGATCAAAGCTTGCACTTCTTTTTTCAAAGCTATGCAATCCTTAGTGTTGTGCCCAATGTCTTCATGATACTTGCAATGTTTGTTAACGCTTCTACTTTCTCTCGGAGTCTGTATAAGAAAAGGTTTCCTGAATGGTACTGTGGATCTCGCCTTGTCGTATATAGAGGCAACATTTTCCGTTAGCTTCGCGAAATAGTCTGGTCGCACCCATTTGTTCGACATTGGCCTGGTTACTTGATTGTAATGTTGCTGATTGCCATAGTACTGTGGGTTTGTTTTCTGCCTCGGTGGATATTGACCCGTACTTTTGGCCTGAATATTGGCTCGGGGCCCTTGACTGCTTGGCTCAGATATCTGAAACTGATTCTGATCCAATTGATCCCCAGATCTTTTCTCTGATGCCTGTGTCTCCTCCACCAGAATTATCTTCTCAACCTGATCTAACAATGCCCCAAAGGTCATGGCCTGACTCTCCGCCACCGTATCCTTCAATAATCCGGGGAGTAGGCCCATCCTGAAAGCTGCAAGTGCGACTGAGTATTTACTGTACTCCATGTCCGTTTTTGTTTTGACAAACCAATTGGTGTAATTCTTCAAGCTTTCCCCAACTTTTTGTCTGCAATAGATTATCGTGCCTCCGTTAGCTCTGAACCTTTTGCTCCCCATAAAGTGTTGTCTGAAGATATTCCAGAACATGTCGAAATTCTTTATCGAGCCCTGCGGAAGCCTATTATACCATTTGGAAGCTACCCCCTTGAAGGTCTGGGAAAACGCCCTACACAATAATTTGTCATCATCATCGAAATTAATCGTGAAGTTTTTGAATTGTTCGATGTGATTATCCGGGTTTTGAGTCCCATCGAATTTTTCTAACTTCGAAATATCGAAATGCTTTAGGAGGTTCCCTACCAAGATGTCCGGGGACAACGGAGAAGCTCTCCAGTTGTGACCCATACAATAAACATTGGACCTTAAATTTTCGTTGCTCGGAAAATATAGTCCTTCCTCGGATGGCAGAGTATACTGATGCTGCCACTCGGAAATTTCGCGGGCCCATGTCTTTTTTTCTGGCAGGAAACTTTGCTTGGCCATAAGCCCGCTCTTCAACCTGAGCACGGTAACTCTTCTCCCTCGGAGACTTCCTCTCCGAGCTTCTTCCCCTTCGGTAATCAGCGTGTCTTCGACCGTGCTTTTTCTTTCTGTGATATTTCCGAGGGGACGACTCCGACGAACTGTATCAAGAATAATCGCTCGAGTCAGACGAATCCAAATATCACTTTTCTCTCTTCCTCGACGATCGCCGTTCGTACCCCCTGTATTTATCGTCTCTGTTTTTAGGACGAAATTCGGTTTCGCGCTCCTTTTTTTCACTAGTTGGCTCCCTCCTTATCTCGGATCGAAGATTTGCCTGTACGATTTCCTATTCTACCTTCAATCTTTCGATCTCTAGCAACAGTTCATTCCTTCGAGTCAACAGGTCTGAGTCATCGAAAGTGTCTCCGACTCGCTGGCCCCCTTGTCCCTCGTACTCCATGTCGTTCCGGTAGTCATCGCCCACTAGGTTCTCCTCACAATTGTTGACAAAATAGTCCCCTTGTTCTTCCATAGTTTTCCTCGGAATAGGAATTATTTCCAGGAAGCGATTATCGTCAGAACGATCTTCGTTTCCCACAGACGGCGCCACTAAAGAGTTTTGAGAGTGTCCGGGGGTGATTTTGTGATACGAGTTTATCTTAGTGTCAATGTTGTATGTACTACTTAATTCTGGAGCCTTTTAGAGAGAGAAAGTGAGAACTTAGCTTAAGTAGAGAGAGAAAGTAATACTATATTATTTCTTGGAATCTGTGAAGCGCATGTGGCCCTTATATAGTACAATTGCGGGGCCCATACACTTTACTCTCTACTTATTACATCTTTGGTCCCTATATCCTTTTACTTTTCAATAATAGCCACTTATATTGTGTTCTATACAATTTCCCCTATTTTAACTTCTTTTTACCATTCTTTCCCAATAAGACTATTTCTTTACAATTCTTCCTCAATAAGACTATTTCTTTACAATTCTTCCATTGTCTTTTATTCTCCCTTATCAACATCAAAGTACGAATAATCAAAGATAAGAGCACACTGAAAACTTATATATAAATATGTTTGCATTAATGACTTAAATTCGTGAATATCATAATACACACAAATTTAATAGCTTAATACAAACTCCCACTGAAACTAACAATCCTCTAAGTACACAACACTCATGTTAATGGCGTGTTTAATAAAAGTTTTAGGCACTAATTCATTTGTAAGAGGATCTGCTAACACTGAGTTTGTTCATATATGCTCCACACTGATTTGACCACTCTATACTCTCTCTTTAACAGACATGAACTTGATATCTACATGTTTGGACTTAACCGAGATCTTGTTACTGTTTCAATACTGATCTGCAGAGTTATTGTCACAATATAATCTAAAGGGTCTTTCTATCCCTTTTACGATTCGTAATCCTGTGATAAAATTTTGCAGCCAAAGCGCCTGATTGGATGCCTCGAAACAATAAACAAATTTCGCAGCCATAGTTAAAGATGCAGTGAGTGTTTGTTTAACACTTTTCCATGATATTGCACCTCCCGCTAAAATAAATATAATGCCCGAGGTTGAACAACGAGAATCCTCACATCCAGCGAAATCTGAGTCGGAATACCCTATGACCTCAAGTTTATCCAACTTTTTATATGTTAACTTGTGATGTTTTGTTTGTTGCAAATACCAGAAAACTCTTTTGACTTCTTTCGAGTGTTCCATCCCCGGATTACTTACGTATCTCCCTAACACACCCACCACAAAAGCAATATTTGGCCGTGTACAAACTAAAACATACATCAAACTTCCAACAGCTGAAGCATATGGAACCTTTTGCATTTTATCAATCTCAAGTTTTGTCTTTGGGCATTTCTTAAGGCTAAAATTTTCACCTTTTGATATAGGGGTTTATTTTCCTTTGTTGTTAGCCATCCTGTAACGTTGTAACATACTTTCAATATACGCCTTTTGTGATAAACTCAAAATTCTATGGGATTGATTCCTATGAATTTGAATTCCTAACACAAATGATGCATCACCAAGATCTTTCATATCGAATTTGTCCGAAAGAAATTTCTTGGTCGTATGTAATAATTCCTTATCGTTCGTAGCCAATAATATGTCATCAACATACAGCACTAGAAATATGAATTTACTCCCACTGAACTTTTGATACACACAATCCTCTACTGAATTTATCTCGAACCAAATGAGACAATAACTTCAAGGAATTTATGATACCACTATCGAGACGCTTGCTTGAGACCATAAATAGATTTCTTTAGTTTGCATACCGTCGACTTTGGATCACTGGAGACAAAGTTTTCAGGTTGCAATATATAGATCGTTTCTTCAATGTCTCTATTAAGAAAAGCGGCCTTTATATCCATTTGATAAAGCTCGAGATCGAAGTATGCAACTAATGCCATGATTATACGAAAAGAATCCTTCGATGAAACTGGAGAGAAGGTTTCATTAAAGTTAATCCCTTCGCGTTGAGTAAAACCCTTAGCTACAAGTCGCGCTTTATGCCTCTCCACATTACCCTTGAAATCCCGTTTGGTTTTAAAAATCCATTTACAACCAATCGTCTTCTTTCCTTCAGGTAATGGAAACAGCTTTCATATTGCATTATCTTGCATTAATTTGAACTCTTTGTTCATTACTTTTATCCACAACTTAGAATTATAACTTTTAATGGCTTCACGAACACTTAAAGGATTGTTTTCTGCTAAACCATAAAATTCTTCATGTTCTTGAAGATACACTATATAGTCTAAATATATAGCGCTCTTTCTCTAGTAGATCTATGCAAAGGCATAATTTATTCATTTTACACTTGAACTTCTTGAGGAAGTAGAGTTTGTTTTTCTTGAACAACTTCATTTTTCTCCATTGGAACAACATCTATAGGAGGAAGATTGACATCATCTTGAGTATCAATATGTTCTAACGAATCTGAAGTGATTGGTGGCCTTCTAATTACCATATCATCATCTGACACTATAATATCATTCTTAGAACCTTCATGAATCTCTACTAATTCTTCCTCAAAATGAATGCTCGTTACTAAATTCTTCCCCCAAACTCTATAGCCTCAAATAATTTCGCTATACCCGTCTCAAATGTATTCTTTGTGGAAGAATCCTAAAACTTAAAACCCTTACTGTGCTCGGGATATCCGATGAAATAACTACTAACCATTTTGGAGTCCAATTTCTTTTCATTCAGCTTATAAGGCTTCGCTTCAGCTGGACATCCCCAAGCATATAAATGTTTTAAAGTAGGTTTACGCGCAGTCCAAAGTTCATACGGTGTCTTAGTAGTTTCTTTTGTCGGATCTCTATTAAGTAGGTAGGTCACACATTTTATTGCTTCTCCCCAGAGTGATATAGGTAATGTTGAATGACTAATCATACTTCTTACTATATCCTTCAATGTAAGGTTTCGTCCCTCACATAATCCATTCACGCTGGGCAAACTCGGGATCGTATAATGAGGGACTATCCCACACTTCTCTAGGAACTTTGCAAACGGTCCATGACGTTGTTCACCTGAACCATCATATCTCCCGTAGTATTCACCACCATGATGTGATCTGAGGCACTTAATGTCTTTACCAAGTTTTTTTTCAACTTCGGTCTTAAAGACTTTGAACTTGTCAATGTCCACTGGTAAGCAACAAACGAAAATCACAAATAGAATGAACTAAACATGAACTGCCATCAGCTGTATAGATGGATGTTTCACCATCACTCAGGCTTTGGTTTCTTATCATACCCTGCAAAGAAATACAAACATGAGTTGTTGCTACTATATCAACCCACCAAGTATTTCTCGGCACTGAAACTAAATTGATCTCAGAACAGACCATAGAAGTGAAAATACCTTTGGCTTTCATCATAGCTCTCCATTTTTCACATTATTTCTTAAAGTGCCCCGGTTTCTTACAATAGAAACAACGCCCTTTACCAGACGTACCCTTATGCTTCTTTTGTCTTGAACTGGATGCATGTGCATCTGAAGCTTCATACTTTCTCTTAATTCTCTTATGTACCTGAGCTTTCACCATTTGCACTTTGGATGTTCTTGCTTCATTTTTTTCCTCCTCTTGCGCTGCCTGAGAGATCAGCTCGTTGAGAGTCCATTTCTCGCGCTGACAGTTATAAAAAGTTTCGAATTCTTATACTGAGGACGTAAAGAATGAAAAGCAAAGTTTACTATAACATCTTTCGGAAGGTCAATCTTAAGTGCTTTCAATTTGGAAACGATGTTTGACATTTCCAAGATGTGCTCACGAACAGTCCCTTTGCCACGATATTTCATAGAGGCTAGCTTAATAAGCAGCGTCTTAATCTCTTCTTTATCGTTCTTGGCAAAATATTTCTCTAACTCTTCGAGAAATATTTTCGCATTGGTGATCTCAGGTGGAACTGCACCTCAGAATGCTAATGGAATTGCTTGCTTCATGATCCGTAGACTTATCAAGTTCGACTTTTCCCACGCCTCCGACTATTTCTTCTACGTAGGAGCACTGTCATTATTAAGAGGTTTAGGTTTATCGACCCTTAATGCTAAGTTGTAATCATGGCACATCAAGTGCACCAATATATATTTTTTCCACAACTCAAAGTTTCTCCCATTAAGTATGGGTGCCTTTTTGCCTTCCGGGTTATGGATATACGAATTTGCTAACATAACAAACAACAAACAACAAATAGCCAAAAACATCACTTAAGATATGATCTCTATACTGTTTAACAAACAAACATCAACATCAATAAGATACATTTGGGAAAGCATATTAATTTGTATATGTATGAGTTTGAGCATAATTAATGTTGATCTTACCAATTGACTTAATTAAGAAAATCTTCTTTTGGGTCAATTTTCCTTGTTCAATTTACTTAATGACTAATTTACAAATAACTATCTCGTGGCTAAGATTAATTATGTTAAACATTAACTTTACTTTGGTCTGATTAAAGTTTACATACTTGTCAATCAGAGACTTGTCAAAACTCTAAAATAATTAATTCACCAATAGAGATCACTTTGGCGATATATTGGATCATAAATTATTATCTAAGTTTGGACAACTTAAAAATGCTAATTATTTTGAGAAATACTATACGACTATCTTACTTAATGTCCAAACTATTTCGTAGTCTAAGTATAAATCTAATCGAATTAAATTTACACCTTAAATTTATTATATTATAATATATCTTTAATTATATTAGAATATAATTCTTAATATATATTATAATATAATACTTATTTATATATATATATATAATATAATATAACCCTTTAGATATTTATATATGACTAATACTGAAACGGTAGTGCCACCTTATTTCTTCGATTCACTTTATATAAATATATTAAAGTAGTGGAATGTGATTATAATCACGTGAAAAAGATTGTACGTATTTAATGGAACCACCACGTCTAAATAATTTTACGTAATCAGTGGAACCACCACTTCTTAACTTTATTAATAAAGACGTGCAATAGCTTTTCAATTATAACTACTGCACGATCTTCTTCAAATCCAATTATAACTCTATTAAAGCTAACAATGCACGTATTTTTTTCCAATTATAACTTTTAATTGCACATTGAATCATGTAAATGAACCAATTTTACTAATTTCTTTTTAATATTTATTTATATAAGTTTATACTGTTAGGCGAAACAATATTATTAAGGATAACTTTATTAAGTAGCAGTTAGTATATATAACTGTCCACTACAGGGAATTAATTTTGTCGCCATTAAGTATTTCACAAATCGATTCATATAAAACTTAACTCAAGCAAAGATTTATTACGATTTGCAGGCGTAGCATGCTTAAAATATGTTGAATATTTATAATTCTTTCCTTTTAAATCTGAAACTAAAATCTAAACAAACATTTTTAGTTTTATAGATCATAATTTTATAATCTGAAAATCTACGAATTTAACTTCATGGTGGCGCTGATACCATTTGTAAGAAATAATTTTTGGATTTCTTATCTAACTTATTAAACCATGAAGTTAATAGATCCTGTAATAATGCGGAAAAATACTTACAAGATGTAGACATTCTTTGATATTCAGATTCCGAACTTCCTGTAGATCCTTGAATCATTTGCTAGGTTATGATCTTCTAAGAGATGACAACCAAAACCCGTTGATCGATTTAGAAGGAAAAACCAATTTGTTTTTCTTAAATGTAATTTTCTCTCTCTATATTTGGTACTGTCGTTTTCAAGAAGTGAGACTTACTACTTATATAGAAAACAGAAGTGAGAAAACGGTTCTTCCCATCTAACTGTATGTAGCTTCCAGACAGTTACTTAATGAACACCAGTTCTTATTAAATTGCCACCCTTAGGCACCATAACTCGACATTATTTTGTTTTACAAAATAACCCCAAAACTTTACGTATTGCTTAAGTTGTTTATTTCTGAATCCAATCCTTCACAGTATTCAATATTAATCCTGGTATCTATACAATTACCTTCATGATACATATTTTATCTACTAATCCGTTCCTTTCTATATGATTACTATTATTGGACTAATATTAACGATAGTCCAATACATCGATAAAACATGTGACGGTCCAACTCGATGGAGAAATTCCAACATAAAAATGAAAGAATACTCGTTTGTGACAAACGTGAAACATGGATACTGGCAATGATTTTTAGCCCAGTTGAAATGATAAACTCCATGGGTTGGTCCTCCCACCAAAACATATCTTGGCCTTTTGATATCTTGCTTCGCAAATTGCAAAAGTACATGTGCCTTTCGAGCATCTATTGCTGATTTATATGCCGGAGCTGGTGTAATCGGGTTATCATTGGCAACCACTAGAAAGTGCAGCCAACAAGTAGTTTTAAAGTTACAAATTCAGTCAGTTCTTTAATTATGCTCTTCAGTTAAAACATTTAAATTCCAAGCATGCCGTTCAGGTCGGTGAAATGTGTCGAGGTAACAAAGAAGCTAACTTTCTTTTGACACGACAATTGAACGCTTAACGAAATCTGTAGATTGCAGTATCAGCTGGCATTTCGCGAACGCATAACCGAGTCCGGGAACGCGAAAATTTCACATGTTCTATGAGATGTACTAAAAATGTATAAAAAAATTCAAATGTTATGTCTAAAGATTAAAATGAATCGTTCATATGGCGAAAAGTCTGTTTATTTATGTATGTAAAAAATGATCTTTAAATGAAACGAACCAAAAAAAAAATATACATGGCTAGATATCTTTTGTCTTTTGAAAAAAAGAATGCAAAACTGTAGTGAAAATCAAAGATTACAGAGATTACGTATCATGCAAGCTACAAGAGACTGCTTCTATAGCCTTTTGAGATTCCAACGAGATTTAGTTCAGTTTCTCTTCGCCTTTGGATCTTGCAAGATTAGGAAAAGCTGGTAAGATGTTACAAGCTCTTAGGTCTTGTCTGGTGATGATCCCTACAACAGGACACACCTGAAAAATGAACAATGTAAGAGGATTAGTGTCAATTAGGTGTTAAAGATAAGGCCATGTGTTAGGGTTGTGAGAAATTACCCCGGATGCTTGAATCTTAGGTAAAACGAGCATATGCCGAAGCCCGACTTGACGAAACAGCACCAAAGCTTTAGCCACTGACATGCTCTCCATAACTGTATAAGGAGTTGTATTGGTTAGGGGATGCAGATCAACATACATCTCCATCTCTTCTCTGCTCACACCGACCTCCTCGAACGTCAAATCCCTCTCTGCTAACTCAACCGCGCTAAACTTCTCTCTCACCTCCCATTCCTCGGTTCTCCGTTTTTCTCTTAAAAACCATTTCTTTTTCAGCACTTGAACAAGGTGAGCTCGTAAGATCAAGCCATGAAGTTCCTTCGCACCATAAGTTTCATCGTCCACAACCGGAAACGCATTATGTGTAGTGTTTTTAAGCACATCGACTATACGTGCCACTTTCTCCACCCCACCAAGAGTAACAACTGATGTTTTTGCATCCACCAGCTCACCAACAGTAAGCGTCCTCATCCATGGCTCAGGATTCGCGTCCAAGAACGGTAAACCTTTTAGATGGAGGATAATATCATAAATGCTCGGGTTAAAACTGTCACCAACCGTTTTACCGATCAGAAGAACAAACATTGTGATCGGTAGCAAGAGTAGGTTATTAGTGAGTTCGAGGAATATCACGCAAAGTGAAACCGTCATTCTCATTGAGCCAGCCATAAGAGAAGCTGCACCGAGAACAGCGTAAAGTCCTTGGTCAATGTTTGTATAAGAGCCCATCGCGATTCCAAGCATACGGCCGTAAGCTGATCCCATGAGGATAATAGGGAGGAAAAGACCAGTAGGGACAGCAATGCCAAAGGTGATGAGTCCGAGAATGCAATAGAGTATAAAGAAAATGAAGAGGGAGGTTAGTTGAAATTCATGAGGTGTGTTGGAAGAGAAAATATTTCGGACAGCATCGTCGTTGGTCGTAAGGAGGAGAGTGGCTAAGTCGTTGTAGTAACCATCTGGGCAATTGAGTTGTTTGAAGTTGCCTGATCTTCCGTTTGTTGGGCATATTGCTGCGAGAGAGGGATTACAGGGTTTGCATCGAGCTAGAAAAGGAAGCCAGTAGAGACATACCGATGTGAAGAGCGAAACAGATAGACTTAGAAGCACCTTGTGCACTTTTCCTTTCCTGCATTAAAACAAAACAGCTCATTAGAAACCAAGCAATCTATTACCAATGATGCCGAATTGCCGATCAATGTCCCCAAGAAATGTCTTACTCATTTATAAGGTTGTATAGCCTGAGAACTTTGTGCAGAAAGTGATTGTAAAGACTTCCTAAACACCCACCAATGATGCCTATCAACGTCACCGGAATTATATCCATCAAATGGTAAGTAACCGTGACACGGCTCACGTCAAACATGATCAACCCTCCTGCCCCAAAAAGCCCACACTTCCCTGAGTTGCATATCTCAATAAAAGCCCTTAACACAACCACAACCACCGCCGCACTAAAGAAAGATCTCCACAACAAGGCACTCCTCCACCAAGTTGCTACCTCTTCAAGGGCAAACAAAACTCCCCCCACCGGCGAGCGAAAAGCTGCGCAGACACCAGACGACGAGCCGCAGGTGATGAGGTCTCGCCGGTCTCTGTCGTTGTTGAAGTAGCGAAGCCACCGCCATTTTAGACGGTGATTGTCTGGTCCACCTTGGCCTAGTAGAGAGGCAATGCAACTTCCTATGTGCACTAAAGGACCTTCTTTTCCTAGATCAAGTCCGGCCGAAACAGCGCCTATGCTTCCTACTATCTGTCAAAACACCACTAAAACTGTTTAGCTTATGAACACATAGCTTAACATTATTCAATGAAAATTCGAAAGAAAATAACTCTAAACTTTGAAACTTAGAATAGTATTCAAATTCAAATAGGAGAGAACCCCGTTTTGTGGCGGATAGTTTTTTAACTTTCAAATGTTCGTTGACAATCCAAAACGTAAAAAATTACAGATAACCAAACTCAAAAAACTAGTGGTGATACAAAAATTTGGGGACCATAGTGACAGATGGTAGTCTCTCATAAATCAGAGGATTTGGTGGACTAACATTTGAAAGTCAAGAAACTATGTGCCACCGCGATGGTTGAGGACGATGTACTGTTTAAAACCAGAAAACAGATGTCACCCTCGTCTTCAAACAACCAATGAATGATCAATATTAAAGAAGAAAAAATTAAAAACGTTAACCACAAGTCACAATCAATCAAGATAGTTGCAATAATTATTTCTTATAATTTCTCAAAATAGTATATACAAAAACAAATCATTATCAAAACCTTCTTACTTATCCAAACAAAGCAATCAGTACATTACTGTCCTCATATTATTTTAGATCCAAACAAATCCTAATAAAAAAATAAAATAAATTTAAAAAAACCCACCTTGACAATCATAGTTGTAGCACCAAACATGTTAGGTGTATCAATACCATTAAGATAAGCTTTGATCTCAGGGATCCCCGGTCCTGCCGCTGTTGGTGCAAAGCACACAACAAGAACAGCAGCAATAAGTGTCAGAACAAAATTGGCCCCAGTGAAGATCAAGAACCCAGTAACATACCTGCTTGATTAAAGAACAATTCTCAATCTTTACCATAATTGAAAAACAAAATCATATAAAAATGAAAACTTTATTACTTTTTTTGTGTGACATAGTGAACAACAGCAAGAAGTTTGTATCCTGCAATGTTTTCAACTGCAAGATTGATGAGAGTAGCAATCAGACCAGTCAACAGACCAACAAGAAAAGCTAGTGTCCATTTCAAGAATATGTATTGCAACACTTGTACTTTGGATCTGCTTCTCCAATCATGTTTGAATAAATCATTTTCATTGATCCTGCAATCATTTCACAAAGTTTCTCAATAATTTTTTCTACAACATAAGATTTTTGAAAGTTGTAGAAAAAGATTTGTTATTACTCATAGTCTAGGCTCTCAATATGTGAAACTTTGGCACCAACCAAAGCTAATGGACTTGAAGATAGTGTTCTGTTTCTTTTGAGAAGTGATTGGTTTAGAGAATTGGTTTCTGGGTCTCTTTCTTCTTCATCACCTATGTTGTTGTTGCTGTGGTTGTTTGTTGTCTCCATTGTAGACACAAACACAATCTTCTTTTTTAATGAAAGCTTCTTTTTTTGTTAGTGCTTTTTGTTTAAAAGGAAGATGAAAACTATGTTGTGCCTTTAGAGATTTAAAGATGGCTTTTTTTTTGTTTTGTGTTTGTCTTACTTGGAAGTAGGAGTATATGTTATGGATAGATTTATAGTATTTGTAAGAACTACATTTGATTGGCTTTGGTTTTAGTGTTATGACAATAGTGCCAATATTGAAGGAAGAGTAAATTATTGAATGTGACAAATGTAATAGTCCCCACCTAATAAATAAACTAAATGATTATTTTATATTTCATTATGATTCAGTTATAAAATAATTTCGGTGTACTTTTAATTTTTGGGGTATGTTTAGTGTCTTGAATGTGGGTTACCCTGTTATCAGGGTCGGGTTAGTCTAGGAGTGGACGGGAACAACACCGGTTTGATAGTAGATGGTCCGGTCCGGACAGCTAAGCAAAGGAATCAGATATTATGGATCACAAATTGTTAAGAATCGGTCTGGTTCGGTATGATTTTAACCGGTTGATTCGATTTTTAACGAATCGGGCTATTAATATATCATAAATTTTTTATTATTGTTTTTTTTTATTATAAAACTTATATTATTATTTTTACAAGTTTGGTTACCAGACGGATCAGTCCAGACGGTAAAAAAAAGACCGGTTTAAAAGTTCAGTTTTCAACCAGCACTCTAAATTATCGGATCGGTGCCCGTTCGCTTTTATCAGACAAGTCCGGGAAATAGTAATTGAAGTCCCAATAAAAATGTATCGAAAATAATTTTGAAATTTTATATTTTACAGATTTGAATTATTCAATCTTTACTCTAATACAACAATACGTCTAGAGAGCAAACAATACACCTTAAATCAAACTATAACAAATTCAAATAGGTATGTTGTACTTGAAATACAACATACTAAAGATATGATGCGAACGAGCCATAATCAATCTATTGCTACAACCGGATATATATATTTATATATATATATATATATATATATATATATAAATCGAGAAAAAAATAAAAATAACTAAAAGGTAAAAATAGGTTGAATTGCGTAGATAATTTTAATACCAAAATACTTGAAGTAGAGATTGAAGAGTTTCAAGAAAGTCCAGGGGTGATTATGCGATACGAGGATTACTTAGTGACAATTTGGCGATACATAAATCTCTTAGTGTCAATTTTAGAGAGAGAGAGTGAGAGCTCTTAGATTAACTAGAGAGAGAAAGTGTTATATTATTCATCTCGGGATTTGTGAAGCGTGTGTGGTCCTTTTATAGTACAATTGCGGACCCCACACGCTTTAACTCCTGTTAATTACATCTTTTAGTCCCTACATTTTACTTTCCTCCTATTCTAGCTACTTTTTTTTATATAGCTTATACAATTTAGTCCTTACACAGTTTTCCCTATGCGTTTTCCTCCTATCATACTTTTTCTTTGCTATTTTCTCCGGTCATGTTTCTTCTTCACACTTTTCTCCTTGTCTTTTATTCTTCCTTATCATAGATTATAGAATATACGATACAAAATCATAAAGAAGAATGAGAAGAAAAAACTAAAATATTTGTGAGCTTCTCTTTAATTAAATGGTACATCACATCACCAACACAAGAGTACCAAACGGTGTTTAGATTGTTATCACTTAAAATAGTTCGATCAATCATGAGTATTCAAAACGAAAAAAAATTGGCATTGACAACATCCTAAATATACTGAATGAAAACATATTCATAAAGGATATGATAAATGGATTCAACACTACAAATTTTAAAAGACACCGTCAGAATAGAAATTTAAATCTCGACTTATAAGCTTATCACGAATTGACAATTTGTCAAGTATGACAAGCCATAAGATTAAAGAACGGTACAAAATATTATAATCGTGTCATACAAATCCAACTTACTCGATAGAGGAAGCGGATATACAAATGATATGGTATATGTCTTTCATTGTAGAATTTACATTCCTACTTTTGGTGGTACAAGAATGGACATCTTCACTTTCTATACGTGTACTTGAAAGGGGAAGAGATGATGAAGTTGTTAATCTCTTGAAAACAGTTATGGTTTCTAGCATTCTCCAATCTAATTATGCGAGTCATCGTCAACCACCATCCAAAATTATGTTTGAAACCTTGAGGTTGTTGTCGAGCCTTGTTTCATAGATAATATTTTGTCTGTATTGGATCACCGAAGAAGTAAGAAATCACAATGGATCATACCGAAATGAGGTGGATTCCTCATTTTTTATTGCCATCTTGTAAAGTTTAATAACCAAACGCCTAAGGAGAGGGATTTTCCTCCAAACCCAAAAGGGAGAGTATACGAGATTTAAATTTCAAAAGTTATTATATATATATATATATATATATATATATTATTTTAATCCAATCGTACCAGATAAATAGAAGAATACGTTCCTCTTAAAATAAGCCACAAATATTTGAGGATGACGATCTACTTTCATACTTTTAGGTCTAGAATTCCAATACCGTCCTCATGTGAGGGAAAAATGATAGTACTTCAGACCGATTTAGCTCCCGATATTTGCATCTCGTGACAATGTCAAAGGAGATGGTCAGGAGATTAAATGAGCTTTTTGAAGATCCTAGCCGAAAAGATGAAAATAAAAGACCAATAAACTTGATCTGTAAAAAATACATATTTAATGAGTTAGAATCTTCCCGTATAAAATATAGATTTTGAGGTCCAAATCAGAATTATAAAACTATGGATTATATAACAATATTCGTTAAAAACGAGACGTTCCGTGAGGAGAGGGACACGAAAATATTTAACCGGAAGGGTATCTATATTATAACTCAATATGTTAATCAAATTGTTTATGAGATTGAAACCAACACGAGTGATAAAAATTTAACTCTTTTGGGACCGATTTAAAGACATAAAAAAATAAAAAATAAACGCTAAGATTTTCCTTATTTAGATTAAAAGACTTAACATCTTCATGACAAAAAATCATGAAATCATCGGTGAAATAACACTAATATGAAAATATGTTTATAATGTAGCCAAAAAAATTACTTGAAAATAATTTTTTTTAATCTAAAGCATTTCGCCGTATTTTAAAATTATTACATTTGATTAAAATTTTACATGAAATATTAATATAATTTTTGTATATAATTTCTTTAATCTTTGTTGTCTCTTTCTATTAAAATTATTACACTTATATTTTTAATATAATAATTTTCGTTTATGTAATATTCTCATTATATAAAACAATAAGATATTCAGTCTTATATAAAATTTATCGTTCTCATTTGTATATTTTAGTTAATTGAAATTTAAAATATCAATAACGTTCTTATAACTATTTTTATAATATTTTAATTTTTCATATTTAAAAAAAGTATACATTCAGTCTATTTTAATTGTTTCTTTTTAGAAAATAACACATTTTAGTCGTTTTATATTTTTTTTATATATAAACATAAAAACTAAAATGTGTCATTTTTGAGATATTGAAAAATATAATATTACAAAAATAAACATGAAGATGAAAACGAGAAAAAAAGCCAATATTATTAATAATCAATAAAATGTAATTAATCTCCGAAAGGGGTAACCGAGTTGGTGGAGTAAGACGTGACCAAGAGTCATGAATTCGAGTCTCTTAATTGAACATGTTATCTTATGTGGTTTACCTTCTGGCTAAATAAAATAAAATATATTTAAAATATTTGAAATTATATAATTACTTTTTAATTAATAAAATATGACTATAAAATAAAAAAAATAAAAAAAAATAAAAATTCAAATGTTATAGCTAATTAATATCGAATTGCAATAAAATTGTTCCGAGAAAATATGTATGCCAAAATAATAGTTTTTGATGGATTAAAAAATTCATAAACAAACAGTAAATGTAATTGAATAATTGAATGATAACTCAAACCACTAAATAAATCAAAGTTTTATCTATTGAACTATATTACATGGATTTTATATATTAAATAAAGAATTGTATAGATTATATAAACATTTCGTTTGATCGAATAAAAATATTATTTAAAACCTGTCATTTCTATTTTAATTTATATTTTATAAATTAAAATATAATAAATTTATATATATATATATATATATATAATGAAAATGTTAACGATTATATACATATAGGGAAACTATATAACTATTTTGATAAAAAAAATATTTAAAAATAACTATAAAACATCAAATTTATTTATCAATAAAAATTTAAAGTTTGATAAATTACAGATAATCCCTGATGATATTTACAAATAATCTTCCGGTATTCTGAAATATCTTTAAGAGTCTTTTTTATTTAGTTTTTATTAAATATTATATTTGATGAGTCCCGATAACTTCACCACTGTCCACTAAGATATCCGGACAAGGACAATTCAGATATAAAATACCCACTGAAAAATCCGGACAGGACAAAAGTATAAAATAACTAAACACCTTTTTGACTAAGCTAGGTGCTAATCAGTTTATTAAGTAAATGAGTGCTTAAACCTGACCCGGTTTCATAACTTGACCCGAAAGCCCATGGGTCCATAATTAAAGGTATAAATACTCCAACTACTTTCATTAATGAGGGTAATGAGCATTTAATACAACCAGGCAGCTGAAATCTCTCACTAGAAAACACCTAAACATTTAATACTCCAAAAACTTTCCATAACACTTGACAGAATTACCCTCAGCGTAAAATAAACCACACCAAATTGGCGACCATAGTGGGAGGAGAAGGTGTCTGAATCTAGCATTCAAAACCAGCAAGAAAAACCAGTTCGGATGAATCTGGACGATCAAGCAATTCCACCACATTTGGTGGAGGTGGTGGGAGAAAACAATGAGTACACAACCGAAGAGCAAGACAAATTGAAAGCTGAAATAGAAGCATTGGGGGGCACTAGAAAGGCAGAGATGGGTTTAAAGGAAAAGTCAAAAGCGTCAGCCATTCACCATACTGACAACCCAAGGGAGAACGACCCATCAGCAAAGACTCATTTGAGCACGAAAAAGACCCATGTCAGTTCCAATAAATCTCACCGATCCAAGCCGGTGGAGAGTTCAGAATCTGAGTCCTCTAGTAGCTCCTCAAATGAGGATGAACTTGAGGAGTCTTTGTCATCAAGTAGTGATTAGGGGAGGTATAGAAAGAAACAAAAGCTGGTTAAAAAATATTCAAGAAAGAGAGATAAGCATGGGAGACTAAATAGACATCTGTGAAAAGGGTCGTCTCACAGCCACAACCATAATCACAGGCATGTGGATCAGCTGCTGATGGATTTTTTTGCTTTCCATGATAAGCCATGTATTTTTGTAACACCTAATGAAGACATAGTTTTTAGTCGTAGTCGGAATTGGAGGCAATCGCCATTGGCATCCAAGATACTGTCCAGAAACCTTCCTAAGAGGTTTGACAGTACTAAAATGGAGAAGTATGATGGGAGCAAAGATCCGGACAACCATCTGGAACAATTTAAAAAAATTATGATGAATTTTGATGATGATGACAAACTTCTTTGTATAGCCTTCTCCCAATATTTTATGGGAAGTGCTTTGAAATGGTACAACAGCTTGCCAAAAGGTTGTATCAGAAACTTTGATACGTTTTGGGTGGATTTTCGAAGGTAGTTTGTGGGGAGTAAGAAGGTGGAGGGCAATGGGGATACTATTATCCATTGTTCCCAATAGCCAAATGAGTTACTGAAAGACTATATAAACCGGTTCGTAAACACTAAGAATCGATTTATCGATTGCTTTGAGCAGGTAGAATTAGCTTCTTTGAGACAAGGGTTAAACCCTGGGAATCTGGCTGATTCGGTAACCAGGAAGAAGGCCATGACTTGGGGAGGTTTGCTGAATCGGGTGGGGAAGAAAATCAACATAGATGAAACAAACAAGACTAGGGTACACATGCAAGTGAGGTCTGCCCCAGCTGCTCCAAACCAGAACCAGTCCGGATAAAAGGCCAAAGAAACCAGACAGGAGCCCAATAGGGAAAAACAGACTCAATCCCACCCAAATCCAGCTCAAAGCCAGCAGTCCAGAAACAAACGAGGACCTTGGGTCCAACCGGAGTGGTTTGCTGAGTTGAAAGAGAATATGGCAATTATTTATGACAAAACAAAAGATGAAGTGCATTTCAGGAAGCCGACAACGCTTCAATTTCGTAGGGAAAGTCGTAATACTTGTTATTCCGAAGACTGCATCGCTTTGAAACAAGAAGTGCAGAATCTTATTGAAAGGGGGAAGCTGGGAGCTTATGTCAAGAGAAGAAGTGGAAACAGGCCTGACAATGCTCACCGGACTGGTCCAACGAACAATGCGGGGACATCTGCTCCAGAAGGGGCTATGGTAATCCTTGAAAGATTTGATGTCGAATCATAGTATTTGGATCCTGATCCATCTCGGAATAAAGTGGGGGTTATAACAGAACGAACTAAAACAGTTTCCGGACTCATAAGCTTTTTTTAGTCGCTTACTATATTTGGAGGGGACACTATGACTCCACAAAATCCTTGTTCAAGGAAGAGGCATGTTGACACTCTAGTTACTCAGTTAGAGGGAGGCATGTCTTCTTATCAATCCCAAATTCATTTTCCCTTCATTATTTTTTATGAAGATGATTTAAGAGATATAGCTGGGCCTTATGAGGATGATGTGGTAATAGGAGCTTCAATTTGGGGCAATGACATCAGGCGGATTCTGATTGACACTGGCAGCTCATCCAATATTCTATTTTTAAGTTCTTATAAATTGATGAAGAATTCTGCAGTGATTCAGCGTTCGAACAGATCCATTGTGGGCTTCACAGGAAGCTCGCGGATGTAATCGGAGAATTTGAGGAAGATGTATTGTTAGGCGAAGGCTCTTTCAAAAAGATGGTCAGGGTGTTATTCGTTATGTTAAGGAAGAGGCATGTTGACACTCTAGCTACTAAGTTAGAGGGAGACATGTCTTTTTATCAATCCCAAATTCATTTTCCCTTCATTGTTTTTTATGAAGATGATTTAAGATATATAGTTGGGCCTCATGAGGATGATGTGGTAATAGGAGCTTCAATTGGGGGAAATGACATCAGGCGGATTCTGATTGACACTAGCAGCTCATCCAATATTCTATTTTTAAGTTCTTATAAACTGATGAAGAATTCTGCAGTGATTCAGTGTTCGAACAGATCCATTGTGGGCTTCACAGGAAGCTTGCGGATGTAATCGTAGAATTTGAGGAAGAGGTATTGTTAGGAAAAGGCCCTTTCAAAAAGATGGTCAGGGTGTTATTCGTTATGTTAGATTGCCCCACATGTTACAATGCGATATTTGGGAGGTCCTGGCTCTCTAGGATGCATGTTGTGGCTTCAACGGTCCATTAGTGTTTAAAGTACGCTGTTCAAGGACAAGTGGGAGTTGTTCGGAGTATCAAAAAAATAACAAGATAATGTTATGCAACTGCACTTGCTCCTAGAACTCTGGGGGCGGTCCGGTTTAATGAATATTAGCAGTTGTGGGGGCCCTCTGGGGGTGAAGGTGAAATTGATGACCCTAGAGAGACCCCTCGTGTTTTGATACCAATCAAAGAAGTTGAAACCCACTCTCTGGCTGAAGGAAGGAGTGTTAAAGTTGGCTCCAAGATGGCATCAGAGTTGAAAAAAACATTGTTGTCCTTTTTGGCAGATCACCAACATGTTTTTTCTTGGTGCAACGCTGATGTGACCGGAGTACCTGCAAACGTTATATCACACAAGCTGTCTATCCAGAGATATGTTGCACCTGTTGTACAAAAAATGAGAGTTTTTTTAAGGAGAAAGCTGATGTAATAGTCCAAGAAGTTGACCGGCTTACCAAGATAGGGCACATAAAAGGAGTCTCAATATCCTTTATGGACAACCAACCCAGTATTAGTAAAGAAAAAGAATGGGAAATGGTGTATGTGTATCGATTTTACTGACCTCAATAGAGCTTGCCCAAAAGATCTTTATCCAGTCCCCCAGATAAATCAGTTGGTGGATTCCACATCTGGAAACAAGCTATTATCGTTCATGGATGCTTTATCCTGTTATAACCAGATACAGGTGGATCTGAAGGACCAATAACACACTACCTTTGTTATAGATAGGGGTCTCCATTGTTACACGGTGATGCCTTTTGGGTTGAAAAATGTTGGGGCTACCTATGAGAGGTTGGTAAATAAAGCGTTTGCTGATCAGATTGGAAGAAATATGGAAGTATATATCGATGATATGATGGTTAAGAACTTATAAGAAGAGTTGCACCTAATTGATCTTCAAGAAACTTTTGCCAACTTAACAAAGGTAAATTTAAAACTCAATCGTGAAAAGTGTGTGTTTGGGGTGCGTTCCAGAAAGTTTTTGGGTTATGTAATTAGTGAAAAGGGGATACAACCTGATCCGGATCAGCTTGGTACTCTGTTAAAAATGGACCCTCCTCAAAATATTAAAGAATTGCAGAGGCTGAAAGGAAGTTTGGCTGCTTTGATTCACTTCGAGGTCTTCGGACAAATGTGCTCCATTCTTCCAAACCTTGAAAGGTGCTAAAGACTTCAACTGGACTCCACAGTGTAGCCAGGCTTTCGATGAAATAAAAAAGCATTTGTCTTCTCCTAAAACCCTTTTCAAGCCTGTTGACGGAGAAACACTATTTGTATACTTGGCTGTGTCAAAATGTGCAATAAGTGCAGTGCTAGCAAAAGAGGTGGACAATTATCCTCGTCTGATATACTACATCAGCAAGAGTGTTATGGATGCTGAAAAGAGGTACCTAAAGCTTGAGAAGCTGGCACTAGCCCTAGTAATTGCTGCCAGAAAAATGAGGCCATATTTTCAGTCTCATTCCATCATCGTCCGCACATCTTTTCCTTTGAAGAATGTGCTTCAGAAAGCAGACATATCAAGCAGGATGACCAAATGGTCAGTAGAATTGAGTGATTATGATATTGATTTTGCCCCGCGAACTGCAATTAAAGGTCAGTCTATTGCTGATTTCTTGGTAGAGTTTCATTCGAACGGAAGTACTAAACAAGCTTCAGAAGAGAAAACTAAACAAAATGGGTTGTCCGGACAGATGGTGGATCGAGCACAATGGGTTGTGGGCTGGGATTTGTTTCACCTCTTTATATGGTGATAAGTTATACTAGGTTGTATGCTTTGCTTTTAGGGATTCTAATAATGAGTCTGAATATGAGGCAACTATAGCTGGACTAAAGTTAGTTTTTCCGTGTGAGGTAAAAAGTTAGATTAATGAGTGATTCTCAGCTTCTTGTCCACCATGCTCAAGGTCAATCTGAAGCCAAGAAGGAGTAATTGTTCAAATACTTATTCATTCTTAAATAAGTAGCAGTCAACTTCAAAAATGTTTGCTATGAGCATATTCCTAGATCGGAAAACACCCTGACAGACTCCTTAGCAACCATAGCATATTTTGAATCCTACACATGGATTCATGTACAAGAATGCCCATCTATACAATTAAATCAAAATAAGGAAGAGGAGGAGAGTTTGAGTGTACAAATAGTTCAATCCAAAGATTGGAGATTTCCCCTTCTTCAATACATCTCTGATGGAGTTTTGCCTCTGGAGAAAGCTATGGCAAGGAAAATGAAACACAAAGCTCGTGGTTTCTTAATCTTGAGAGAGGTTCTTTATAAGAAGTCGTTTAGCAGACCTCTCATGTGTTGTTTGGGGACTGAAGAGTCCTAAATTATTTTGTCTGAACTACATGATGGAGAAGGATCAGCACACTGTGGCTACAGAGCTCTAAACCAGAGGGTTTTGTTGGCCGGATACTATTGGCCATCCATAATGGCAGATGCTAAGGAATTGGTGAAAAATGTGACCCATGCCAAAGATATGGTAACGAAATTCATATCCCAACTATTCCTATGAAGTCAATTTATGAGCCAGTGCCTTTTGCTCGTTAGGGACTGGATTTAGTTGGGCTTCTACCAACGGCGTCCAGAGGGTGCATGACTATTATTGTAGCCATTGATTATGTCTCAAAGTGGATAGAAGCAGCCCCTTGGCAGGAAATACTTCGAAAGCTGTTATAAAATTTATCTTGTCTAACATTTGTTGCAGATTTGGGGTTTCACAAAAGATATCCACAGATAATGGGCCACAATTTGATAACAAGGATATGGATAATTTCATTGCCTCCAGAGGCAATCAGCATTTCTTCTCTTCTCATTTCCACCCACAAGAAAATGGTCAAGTTGAAGTGGCAAATAGGATCATTTTGTCCGGTCTGAAAAAGAATTTAGTTAGGGCTGCAGGAAAGTGGCCAAGCTATTTGCAAGAAGTATTATGGGCGTACCGGACTACTCCTAGAGCTGCTACACAAGAGTCTCATTTGGCCTTGGTATATGGATGGATGCAATTACTCATATGGAAGCAACTCTGCCATCATACAGAGTCCAAAACTATTCCGAACAGGCCAATAAATTGGCAATTAGAAGTCAGTTAGACTTAATAGAAGAAAGAAGAGTTAAGGCTCATCTTAGAACCACCCACTACCGAGGCTTGATGAGAAGCAGATTTGCTTCCAAAATCAAGATAAGGGATTTTCAGTCAGGAGATAAAGTATTAAGAAAGGTTTTCTTTCATACTAAGGAAAAGCAGTTCGGCAAATTAGCTCTGAACTGGGAAGGCCCTTATGAGGTCTACGAAAAGCTTAAGCCTGGGACATATAGACTTCAAGACAAAGATGGAAGAATCCTAAAGCACCCGTGGAATATTCGACACCTCCGGTTATATCTGGAATGAAAGTTATGTAAATATTTACTTGTTTAAAGTCCATGCAAATATTAGAGGGCATACTCTTTCCTACCCTGGTGGCGCGGGGAGGTTTTAATGAGGTGTGTGGCTTTTTTCAATGAAATATGATGTATTCTTAAAATATTAGGTGTGATTTGATAGATCGGATTAATCTGTTTAATATTAAAGATCTTTGATAGATCGGATTAATCTGGTTGAATGATGACCATTAAATACACGTCATCGGAGATTTTAAGACACTTTCACCCTAAATATTTGTAAAGTAAAGAAAGACTCTTTAAACATTAGCCATTAAAATTGAAAGCAAGTATGGAGCAAAGCAAAAATTGGGCAAGATAAGCTTGTCCGGGTAAGAACCGGACGGTAATATTAAAACACAGAATATGTCTTGGCCATCCTATGACTTTAAGTTTTAGGGTTAACTGGACTCAAACCGGATACAATTACAATAATGTTTTGGCCATCCAAGGACTTTAGTAGTTCACAAAATAAAGAAAACAGAAAAATATAGTTAAAAAACCTCAAGGCTTATTCTCTTCGGATGTTCCTGCGTCACCTCTTTTCTTAGGACCTTTGAGTTCAGCGCTTCAACTCTCTCCGGTTCCTTCTTCCTCATTGGTGGTAAAATTGACTCCACTAGAGTAGTTCTTATTATCACCATCTGCCAATGTATGAAACGGGATGTCCTCATACTCCACATATTCCCACAAGGTACCAAGCGTTCTCTTCGGAAACTTCTCATGCAAGAGAAATACCATGTTAGACTTCACTTCAGCATACCTTTTCTCCAATGAATCTATCATGTCGTTGGTATATTTATCAATGCTGACCTGAATTCTCTGTTTCTGCTCATTCTTCAAGTCTTCTTTCTCCTTGGTTGCCTTAGACATAGCCTCTTCAAGGGAAGTCTTTCACCGGACAGGGTCTGAATAATGCTATCTTTGGTCTTCACATCTTCCTTTAGGCCGGAGAGATCCTTTTCCAAACCAGAACACTTAGCTTGGAGCTCAGTGTTAGCATTCTCCGAAGTGGCCAGCTTGGTTGACAAATCCTCTTTGTCCTTCCTCAATGCTTCAAGCTCTTTCTTCAATTCCTCTATGCTATGATTAACATTGAGGAGGTTGGCTGACAGAGACTCCTTCTCGGTATTGAGGGTATTGATAAGGGTGGATTGGTTTTTCACTTGCCTTTCCAAGTTAAGTACTGGTTGAATATGACCCAGAAGAGAATGAGCCACCACATCGTTCTCCCCGGAGATAATATAGGACTTGGCATTGTAAGTCACCATATTTGAAGACCTTGAAGGACGGTAGGGGCCAGCAAAGCCATCTTTCGTAGAATCGTTGAAATAAAGATCAATAACTTGGAAGGCATTAATGTCTACTTCATCAATCTCTCCTTTGGTACCTTCTTCGGATTGCAGTTCGGTGGGAATCTTCTCTGCTAAGGTGGGATCAGTTGGGTCTGCTGGAGGTAGAGACTCCGAAAGGCGAAGGATTACTTCTTCATCTAAGGTGACCTTTTTCTTCTTAGCAGTCCTCTCATCGCTGCTTGCTCCCCTATTTTAGTCCTTTTTGGGGGGCCTTGGTGGATTTTGCGATTCACATGCCTCCTTAACAGTCTCATCTTCAACTACTTTGAGCAAGGTAGCATCGATACCTCCTAGGTTCCCCGGACCGGTCTCTTCTGCAGCAACCCAAACTGCCTCTGCTGCAGCCTCTTTTTTCTTTCCCTTTCCCTTCATCTTGCTAGGAGCTTTGGCTCTAGAGGGCAAGGAAAGTTTGCCATCTTTTTCCTCTGTTCGCTTAAAGATGACAGCTGGGGGAGGTGGTGTGGTCAATTTTTCCCATGTGAAGTCTCTCCGGCCTGTGGTATTCCACAAATGAGATCTCACCAAATTTCCAAAAGTGAAACAGTTGTGGAAAGCGTTCCCCTAACGTTCTGCGGCCCACGCATTCAGCTGGACACATGTAGTCTGCCCCTCCTCCAAATATTCGGTATACTCCTTCAGTAGTACTAAAAATAAAGTAATAAATGATTAATAAGTGGAATAATTATAAAGTGAAAAGGAGAAAATGAAAAACAAGATTGAATAACTTACTTGTACTCTTCCACCTACTAGTGAGCATGCTAGGGTTAGTCCGGGCGTTGATCTTTCTCCCATTCTCCCATGACCCACTAATGAATAAGAATTGGGTTTTCCAATTCTTCTCCGACTCCAACAAATCATTTACCACTTTAAAATTGTCTCCCATATTGTGGTGATAATATGGGATGTGATGATTTTTGTACAAGCTTGCCACATCGGCAAACTGCTCCATAGGGAGAGGGATTTCGGACAACTTCGATGCCATTATGCAGGCAAAGAGGGAGTACCAAGCGTTTGAGCTTAACTGGTTTAGGCAAAGCTTAATTAGGTGAAAATACCCGACGATCTCTGGGTCTAAGAGGAATATGAGCCCCCAGTTGAACAGCTCGGTGTAGATGACAATTTCGTTAAGTTTGCAGTCCATTGGAGTCTCCGGAGTGACAGGAATCCTCACTTTCACTGACTCTAGGATCCCCCACTTAGTCCGGATCCGGCCCAACTCGATAGTATGAGTATAAATATAGTTGATGTTCTGCATGGCCAACAAATACTTCACGTTGACCTTCTGGAAGCAAGGTCCTACCTTACCCTCCAAGCACTCTAGAAGATCCGGATGAGCCATTCCAACCTTCACTTTGCCATTCCCTATCCTGTCAGAGGTAGCATCCCCATTTTCCCTGAGGCTTCAGTTTCGAAGGGGGCCTCTTCGATACTATCTTCCATCATTGTGGAAGGTTTATCTGTTGTTGTGGATGGAAGAGTGTCAACTTCTGGCTCAATGGCCTGTCTTGATGGTTGAGTACCAGTTTTTTCTAGAGGCCTGGTGTCCGGTTCAGGCTCAGTTCCGGAGGATTTCGCTTGAGAAGCTACTTTGGATGCCTTTGATCCGGAGGGCTTATTTCGAGGGGCTCTTATAAAAATATCTAATCCGGAGGGTTTGTCTTTGGATACAGAATTAGAGGCCTCCGTTTTGGAGGACTTTGATTGTAAGGCAGTTGCATGGGCTTTCACCAAGCGAGTTGTCCGGCGTGGGTTGGATTTTTCTGGAGATTTTTCAATATCAGATCCCATGGCTATAAAAGGGGAGGGTTTTCTGACGCTTGATACGACTTTTTCTTGGGTAGTAGAAGGTTGGGACTCCTGCACAGAGGAGCCTGATGGGATTGGAGAAAGACTGGGTTTAAACAACCGTTTGGGTGTTGGGTTTCTAGTAGAAGATGATCCTTGATCAACTTCTTGGGATGGTTTCTCAGTTTTGTCGCCTGGGGAGACTAGAAGCCCATCAGCAATGCGCCTCTCTCGTTCAACTTTCTTTGCCTTCTCTAATTCGGACAGATTCAACCAACCACCTTTTACTTGAGCGTTTCTAGCCATGAACATAAAACTAACCAAGAACAATTTTGAAAGAAAATGTGAAAGTTCTATAAAAGAGTTATAGACTGATGAAGATAATAAAACAGTGAAAGATGATGGTTTATATATTAGTGAAAAAAAGCAACTGATACATAGGAGAAGACGAAGATATTCAAACAATGATTGAAGACGACGCTGACGTGGGAAATATTAAATGCAAAATGTTACTTTTTAGGTTTAATGGGAGCGTCGATCTAGGTAAAAAACGGTTGGTAGGTCGAATCAGAATGCAACACGTGTCCCACGATCCAAAGAAAAACTCTTAGAATTCTGAGAAGAAATCAATCCGGACAAACCTCGAACCAGACACATGAACGGGTCGGAAAACGTCGTTACTGACTAAGTAAATTTTTTAGTCCTGCCAAAGATTTTTTGACAAGACCTAAAAAGGGGGCTACTCATGAGTCCAGATAACTTCACCACTGCCCACGATGATGTCAGGACAAGGACAATTTGGATATAAAATTCCCACTAAAAAATCCGGACATAACAAAAGTATAAAATAACTAAACACATTTTTTACTAAGCTAGGTGTTAATCAGCTTATTAAGTAAATGGGTCCTCATAACTTGACCCGAAAGCCCATTGGTCCATAATTAAAGGTATAAATACCCCAACTACTTTCATTAATGAGGGTAATGAACATTTAATACAACCAGACAGCTGAAATCTCCTACTACAAAATACCTAAACATTTAATATTCTAAAAACTTTCCAAAATACTTGATAGAATTACTCTCAGCGTAAAATAAACCACACCAATATTTTTCAAACCGTAACTAAAAAAAATCTAACAATATTATTGGATTTTTGAAAACGAACAAAACTGAATCCTTGAATTTTTGTTTTTTTAATTTCTCAAAATAATCATAGTTTAGTTGCGGAATTACGTGTAATTTGGTTGTGAAAAAAACTGTTATTTAGTTATAGAATTATATGTAATTTGGTTGTGGAAAAGCAATTATCGTTTAGTTGCCAAAATATGTGCAAATGTGTTGCAAAAATAAGAATAAAATAGTTATAGAAATAAGACTTTTGGTTGTTAAATAAGTCTCATTGTGTGAAAAAACAAAATACAAACTTATTTTTGCAAAAATAAGTGTTGATTTGAGGTGAAACAACTAACTTTTTGTAGTTGTGAAAAAATATGTATTTTTGTGGTAAAAAAACTTTTTTAAAATGGAGTTGCGGAGTTACATACAAATGTGTTAAGGAAATAATAATAAAATAGTTGCGGAAATAGAACGTTTATCGAGTAAATAAGTTTGATTGCGTAAAAATACAAAATACTAATTTGTTTGGTGAAAAATAAGTGTTAAATAGATGCGCACAACTAACATTTTTGTAGTCTACAAAAAGATATATGCATTTTTATGATGATCTAAAAAAACAAGTATGTTCCAAATTACATATGCAGTTTGGTTGTAAATAAGTTTCAAAAATTAATTGTTGTTTAAGTGCAGAATTACATATAATCTGGTTACGGAAAAAGAATCGTTTAGTTGCAGAATTAATAATAACCTAATTCCGAATTTGGTTTTAAAAAAAGTCTTCAAACATACCATTTATGGATTTCGTTTTGTTCGTCCACAAAATATAAAATATATATGTTCTAACAAAAATCCAAATTAAATTTGAAAAAAAAAAGTTTTAACAATTAAAAAAATCAATAATCGAAAATTGTTCGTATTAATATTTTTAAAATATTATTTATAGAGGTAGGTTTTCAATAAACTTCAAAATTTAAACTACTAAAAATAATTTTTAAAAATAAATTATTTAAATTATTTCTTAACCACTTCAAACATTTTAAAAGTATACTAGCATGAATCAAACCACATGTTTGGTAAGGTTCTTATGAAACTTATAGGAAAAAAAAAAGAAAACAAGATTTTAAAATAATAAGCTATCATATGAGTTAAAAAGATATTGCTAATTGATTCCAATATGGGTGGCCTAGTTGGTGGGATAATGTATGTTCGCGACCAAAGATCGTGAGTTCGAGTCTTTTACAAACGTTTTTTTAGTTTGAGTCTGTCATTTTATTGTCCGTCATTTTATGTGGTTTTTGCGCACTCGTTGAATAGCCACCGTGAATTCCCCAAAATATATATATTATTAATTAAATTATTGACAAGTGGATGCCTGAAAAGATTGGCTCTGAGAGGCAATTCCAATCATATTCCTAGTAGGAGTAGTTTATCACTAATTTTTGAAGAATGGTTAGAAAATAAAATCACTTATTTAATATCTACGGTCATTTTCATATGCTTAAATTTTGATATATTTAGCTCATAGTCATACCTACTAATGGTTGCACATGATTGGTCCATCTAAAAATTAACTTTAGAGGAACTCTTAATGGTATTATAATAAATAAATTATGGTAAAAGCATTATATTCCCGACAGAACCAATTCCACTACCTATCACTGATTGATTGAAATACGATTCATATATAAATTTTTAAAACAATGCAGACTGGGGACCATAATACACTATTTACTTTTCTGAAAGTTTAAGGAAATTAATCATCTACTCTTTTTAACCGTAACATAGAGAAGAATACATACTAATTTAGTAGTATTATTAATGGTTTCTTGTAATATATTTCTTCTATTTCATACCGTGTGTTTATAATTTTTATATTCATAATAAATATTGTTTTTATTTTTTAATAGAGGATTGTTCCAATAAAATAATTAACATTTCACCCATCAAATCTTTTTATTTATTTTTTAGAGTTTTTTTTTTAAATATTGATAAGAAAATCTTAAGCAACACAAGTTATGAAACGAAGTGAGTAACACACATTACCTGCTCCGATGATAAATTAAAGGATTTTGAAATGGTTAGGATATTACATGTCTAGATAAATTTGGACTGTTTTTATTTTATTTTATATCAGTTGTAAGATTATCGTCCACCCATAGGCGGAGTCAGGTGGGGTCCGGTGGGGTCCCAGGAACCCACCTAGCTCCATAAATATTGTCTTTAGTACTATACTTCTACTTCATGCCTCAGGTTAGTTGGTAAAAGCGTTGGTCGTTCAAGACGCTGTGGGTTAACTTCAATTAAGTTTTCTACTTTATGATGGTAAAGGCTCTAAAACCCAAGACCGGGTTAACTTCAATTAAGTTTTCTACTTTATGACGGTAAATGCTCTAACTCTCTTCAATTAATATATTTTATTATTTATAGTTAGTTTTTTATGATGGTAAAGGCTCTAACTCTCTTCAATTAATATATTTTATTATTTATAGTTAGTTTTCAGAGTCTGTTCAATTAATATATTTTATTATTTATAATTAATTTTCAGAGTCGGTTCAATTAATATATTTTATTATTTATAGTTTTTATTTTTTATTATATATATATATATATAAATGTAGAGTCTATTCAATTAATATATTTTATTATTTATAGTTAGTTTTCAGAGTCTGTTTAATTAATATATTTTATTTTTTATAGTTTTTATTTTTTATTATATATATATATATATATATAAAACAATGTAGAGTCTGTTCAATTAATATATTTTATTATTTATTATATATAGATATAAAACAGTGTATTAAGATGATAGGATATAAACAATAATATTGTAATAAATATCTTAACTAAAAGATAATAAGATACAATTTTTTAAAACAATTGTTCTTTTACTATTAATTAGGAAACTCAAGCTTCTAATACTAAAATATTTATTATGACTTTATTTAATTAATTTTTATAATTCAAGCTTTGCTACATGTCTTATATTACTATTCAATAGTTACAAAGAATAACATTGATTGATTTATAGTTTTTCTTAAGATAGAAAGTTGTAGATTTCAATTTCGAAACAAATAGACCTGCATAAATTCATAATTTTTTATTTTGCTTTACAGATCAAACCGTAACAACATAGGCTCTCGAGTTCACTAACAATACATGTCATAATCAACACATCTATTAGTTTTTGTATACAGCGGAAAAGCTCAAACTAAAACCTGATCAAACGTAACAACATAGCCTCTCGAGTTCACTAGTAATAGATATCCTAATCAATACATCTAGAGTTCACTAGTAATAAATATCCTAATCAATACATCTATTAGTCTACTTATATATATTTTTATGTTATAATAGTACTTCAAAGTGTTGACAAAATTAATATGGAAAACTCACTTAAATAACTTTTATATAAATGAAATATGAAGATATATTACAACACCATTTTTACAACTTCCACTACAAAAGAAATATTTTTTGACAATAGCCAGGACACCATAGGGTGAAAATCCTGGCTACGCCACTGCGTCCACCGTGTTTTTTTTATAAATCTCATGAATAGAATAATGAAGATCTATATAATTAGGAAACTAAGGAGGAAAACAAATTCTTTTGTATTTACTAACGGTTATATTTATTGAATAATAGTATTTTTTTTATTTTGTTTTTTTGTTTTAATATATATTTTTTGGTTTTATGGTCTCTGATATATTGGTCACTGGATTTTGATCCACACAGGTCTTGATGCTCTAGGAAACAAACTTTTAAGCCAATTTCTTTTTTCCGACAAGTTTTTCAATTGTTTCTCCTCATTTTGTTGTATATCTATCTTATAATAAGTTATTATTTTTTATATAGGATTTTGGGCTCTGATCCTCTTCTCCTCTCAATGCACGCGTGCTATAAGTTGTTTCTAGTCTTTTTTCTCTCTCACGCACAACAGATGTTAGCATGCATTCAGACTATTTTAGGGCCATTAACAACATTTGTTATATATATCTTATTGATATGCTCTAAGATAGCCTAAGCCTTTGTCTTCCCTTCCTAATATATGTTTTGCACAAAATTTCCATTTTAATACTAAAAAAATCGCAATAATGCAATTTCAAGGAATTATCTTTCCTCTTTCCTCGACATATACTTCATTGTAACAATTATTTAGCCATTTAAACTGAGCTTCGTACTCAACCTCTCACATTCCCTCAACATAGAATATCCAAAGAAACTATCCATCACAAAAAGCAAAAAGTTTGACTAACTTTGAAAACTATCTTTTTTTCTATACAAAATACTTACAACAAAGCAATATCCACATACAAGTCACTCTACAAACTACTCAAAATACAACATGATTTCAAAACCCTATCGTTATACATTTCTTCACTCGAATCCTAACAAAAATCTCAGAGTCGTGTTTATTTCATCTTTGCATACCCATAGTTTTTATCTTCTTACGATTAAATACTGACAAACCTTTCAGCTTATGTTCATAATATTCACAAAATAATCTAAGATATTTCTTGCGAAATTTTTACCCTAAAAACCTTACAAATTTCATATATCTCTTAGCATCAATGGCTTTCTTCTCTCATGACTTTACCACTGTCTCAACTGCCTCCAGCGTATCCTTCATACAAGGGAAACCTATTGAATTCCTTGATTCTTCTCACTAGAGAAGCTCTTTGGTATCTCCTCAGCACGGTTATGCATCCCTCCAAGAGATGGTTTCGTTCAAACAGTCTCCCATGTTTTTGTTGGCCCTCGTGGATCCCAAACCCATTCATTTCCACCTACTACCACCCTCGCTGATGAAGCAACGGTCACAAAGGCTCTTGCTGAAGCTTTTCATCACATGGAATCTGATATTGGTACTAGATTCTCTAAAATCTTGTGCGTCGCCTTCTCCCCCTCTGTATTGTCGGTTAGCCAAGCCTCCAAGGATAATCTCAAGAGTCTGATTCATTTTTTATCAACCGGCTCCCTCGAAAAATATATGTAGTCTTTGTCATCTCATCTATTCTTTCGTGAGTCCATTATGGTGAATAATTACTCTCCAAATATTTGATTATTCTACTAGGATTTTGTGGTCACTATTGGGGGTCTTCCTAATGGGTTTATGGCTCTATCGTCGACGAACAATAATCATATAGGGTGCATGAACCTTATTTAAATTTGGAGTGCTCAAACCAAAAACATATTTTTAGTTTGACTCTGTCCACCAGTGTTGAGGCCATCAATGATCTCTCTCGAGAAATCGCACCGATTGTAGCTATTCTAGATGGTTCCTAAAACCTCTCTTCCTTGTTTCAACTTAGCGAGCGGCCTTCTTATGTTTTGATTTTTGTTGTTGATGGCAGTCTGATGAGTCTTACTCGAAACAAAATTATGGCTAACTTTTTTTAAAGTTACTCACATGTTTTATAAAACTGTTATATCGGTGTCGAATTGTACTTTAGTATATTTGAACTTATTTTCCATGCATACATTTTGAAAATATTTATTTAAATAACGAGATATAAACCTTATAAGTGATGTCACGTGGTATATTTACAGGTTATACTTACTTAAATTGCTAAAATAAGACCATATTATGTCTTATAGTTGTTATACATCTTCTCCAATGAATTTTTAATGAAAAAATATTCAAAAAAATTATGAAAATACCTTATAAATGCATTTTATTGGATTGACCTTCAAATTTGAAGCTTTTAACTACATAGATACTTTTTTAGTTCATTTTGATGATCATCACAACCATTATTCTTCACCTCTATGTCATCACTGTACACCTTTATATTTTCTCTAATCTAATAATAAGACATATTATATATACTAATTTATCAATTAATATTTATAAAAAATAACTTATAGGGAAAGTCTGATTGGGATTTATGAAATTTACACATATTCGTACCATTATTGTTTCACAAGAACTTTAGATAACCACTAATGATAATGAAATTCTCTTATGTGATAAAAAAATATCAGCTGATCCACCTCATCACATACTTCGTGTTTCTTCTCAATATAAAATTTATGTTTTTATGTAGTTCATATCAAAAAAATTTATCAATTATTATAATAGTTAACAACATTGCTTACCATATGTAACATCTTCAATTTTCTAAGCAAATACATTTTTGTTAGTTTTTTTAACTTAAAAATTAGAATGTACTTGTCATATTAAGATGTTGTTAGTTTGAACACTTAACATCATGCAATTTAAATACTTTCCAAAGATTCCACTAGTACAGTTAGTATAAATGTTTTTCTTGGATCATCAATATTTTTATCATATGCTACATAACATATTATGTTGTTAGAATCAAATATCAATAATTTTTAAACAAGTAGCATAGAATCTCGTGATATATTTTGTTTATTTTAAACAATACCTATATGGAATCTACTTCATATATAACACATTAACGTATCAAACAATTTATATATCTCATTTGGCGAACTATTGTCTTTTAACAATACTATTTTTATGAATTCTCACTTTTAATGCTTATAAAAATGATAGACTTTGTGATACTAGATAATTGGTTACCATTTAAAACCTCTAATTTCTATTGTCTTTTATTTTATAAATCTAATAATTATTCTTATTGAGACACAATCTCTAAAGTTATCCGGAATTTATCAAACATTGACTGTGTTAGAATATTCGACTAAATTTGGAAAGCTGGATTCATGGAGTAATAGTTGGGGTCAACTATTGAACACTATAATTTGGGATTTCACATATTGTCCTTAATCTTCTCCCCATAAATCAGTGTATTAAGTTTCCTTGTATAGGCCTCTAAGTTCTCTATATATTGAGAGCCTTACTTGGGTTTGCATTATAAAACAGTTCAATACAAAAAGAATATAATAAAATACTCTGATTACCAATTCAACATGGTATCAGAGCATGTGTGACTCTGGGAATTCTGAACATCCTCAACAAAGATGGCTAGCAATGAAGTCGTGGTCAGTCAAATCCCTGGTGAATTAACAATGCAGATTGCTGTCATTCTGAGAAATGGTCTCGGAACACAACAACAAACAACTAACCCCGAGAATTTATCCCTATGGATTAAACTCGATGGTGACAACTATGCACAGAGGTTTAAATTCCGATCTAAAGAGAAAGAAGATAAATCCAAGTTGTATTGCACTCATTGTGGGATGAAGAAACATATTAAAGAGACATGTTTCCAGCTGGTTGGCTATCCAGAATGGTGGGAGGACGATCATAAGGAGAAAAATAACCAGCGTTTCAGATCTAATTTCAAACGGGCTTCGTCTATAAGTAGCGGTGAAGATCCGACTAAAAATGAGCAAGGAAGTGGCACTGGTTTTGGAGGAATGGCGACAAACTCCTATGAAAAACTTGGAGGTAAAGGGTTTGAGAGTTACACCTCAAACCCCTCTCTTATTAATTTCAAATATTTTCCATCAGACACGTCTTTCTTTGACAGGCTTGACCAAAGGTGTGTAAATGAAATGTATGAAAAGCCCAAAGTCTGCCATGTTCACCCTCAATCTAGGAAATCAATGAATTGGATCTTTAATTGCGGGGCTACGGACACCATGTGTTATGATCCTAAAGACTTTGGTGACATGTCATCTCCAAAGAAGTCCCATACTGAGACTGCTAGTGGAGAAATTTGTGAAGTCAAAGGGGGAGGGTCAATTTTTTTTTCAGAAAAATGGAAGTTAAAAACTGCATCTACATTCCTTCACTATCCTTAAAGTTATTATCTGTTAGTCAAGTGACAAAACAACCCAACTGTGTGGTTCTTATGTATCCATTTTTTTGCATTTTACAGGACATTCGTACGAAGGAGATCATTGGGCGTGGTACTGAACAAGGAGGTCTCTATTATGTTGATGATGTAGTTCATAAGGGACATGTCATGCTTGCTCACGGAACAACTGAAAGACAACTTTGGTTATGGCACCGACGACTTGGTCATCCTTCTTTTAGCTATCTTAAAAGTTTGTTTCCTAGTCTTTTTTTGAATAATTCCATTCACGAGAAATGTGAAACCTGCATTCTTGCAAAAAATCGTAGGGTCTCATTTAATCAAAGTAATACTAGAGTTGATTATGCTTTTTCGCTAATCCATTCTGATGTTTGGGGTCCAA
The DNA here is from genome assembly GCA_036936605.1 of Limnanthes douglasii subsp. nivea. Lineage (NCBI taxonomy): Eukaryota > Viridiplantae > Streptophyta > Magnoliopsida > Brassicales > Limnanthaceae > Limnanthes > Limnanthes douglasii. Next base: position 290,394,963 of record JAUPFV010000005.1, read on the forward strand.
GGCCAAATTCCACTAACAATCAAATCATATACTTTTTTTTATTTGTGGATGATTTCTCCAGAATGACTTGGATATACTTCATGAAACATAAATCGGAAGTGCCAAAAATATTTGTTTGTTTTTACAAAATGATTTTGACTCAATTTGAATTTTTTTTACAAATTCTCTGTTCTGATAATGGAACAGAGTTTGTCAACCAAACAATGCAAAAAAAAAAAATCAAAACAAATGGTTTTATCCATCAAACCACTAGTCCAAACACACCTCAACAAAAAGGTACTTCAGAACGAAAAAAGTATACTTTACTTGAAAAAACTTGTGCTATTATGATTGAATCTAGAGTTCCTCATTCGCTTTGGCCAGAAGCTCTTGCTACAGCCACGTATCTTACAAATCGTCTACCAACGCGAAGTATAAGAAATAAAACTCCATTACAAGTGCTTGCTACCCAAGTTACAATTCCATCTGTTATGACCTTACCACCTCGTGTCTTTGGCTGTTCGGTGTGTGTTCATATCCCTAAAACTAGTCGAAATAAACTTAATTCGTGTGCTGAAAAGTGTGTATTCGTTGGGTATGGTGTCCATCAAATGGGCTATCGGTGTTACAATCCGGTTACTCGTCGAATCCATGTCACCATGGACTGCGACTTCTTGGAATCCGATTATTGTTTTGACCATCAATCTCGTGATCAGGGGGAGAAAGTGAGTGGATCACTCGACTGGTTTCTATGTGAAAGTTAATTTGAGGATGTGCCGACAGAGTCGGTAGATGGCGCCACCGAACACGCATCTTCCAACATAAAGGAGACTGACGAGGCAGTTCTTACAACCAATGATTCTCCCGAAGACAATGTCCAACAAGAAATAAATGCCATGGATACTACCAGCGAATCAGTCGAAGAAAATGTCCATCAAGAGGTAAACAATTTACAATGTCATAATTCACAAAATGCTACTGACCATGACATTTCAGGAAGTTCATTTGTTGAAACTCAAAATCTGGTTCTTCCCCAAGAAAAAATAGAGGGGTTCCTCCTAACGGGTATTCACCGGAACATGTTCCTCGTGCTTTTACATATATGGTAAAAACGGATAGGAAATGAATGACGAAGATTGCAAATGTGTTTTCAGCTAATATTCTCTCTGAACGAATCCCTAAAACAACTCAAGAAGCTAAGAAGATAACTGAATGACATAAGGCAATGAATACCGAAATTGAAGCTCTAAAAAGGAATGGTACATGGGAGAAGTGTGTGTTACCGCAAGGGAAGAAAGCAGTCGGGTGTATATGGGTGTTTAATATAAAATATAAATCTGATGGCACCATTGAGCGACACAAGGTAAGATTGGTTGCCAAAGGATATACACAAATATATGGTATAGACTACTCTGAAACGTTCTCTCCGGTTGTAAAAATTGACACTATCAGAGTTTTAATTTCAATAGTCGCGAATAAAGATTGGCCTCTTCACCAATTTGATGTAAAGAATGTTTCCTTACATGGAGACTTGGAAGAAGAGGTATATATGGAACCCCCACCAGGGTTCTATGATGGTTTTCAATAAAATGAGGTATGCAAACTGGAAAAGGCATTATATGGGCTCAAACAGTCTTCTCGTGCTTGGTTTGGGCGATTTACAATGGCAATGAAGCAGTATAGCTACAAACAGAGTAATGGGGATCATACCTTGTTTTACAAAGAGAGAGGAGAATTAGTCAATTGTCTTATAATATATGTTGATGATATGATTATAACAGGGAATGACGAAGAAGAAATAAGCTCTCTTAGGAAAAACCTCTTCAAGGAGTTCGAAATGAAAGACCTTGGAGGATTGAAGTATTTCCTAGGAATCGAGGTTCTTAGGTCAAGAGGAGGGATTTATATCTCCCAATGGAAATATATATTGGATTTATTAGCTGAAGTTGGCATGGTGGATTGCAAACCAAATGAAACTCCTATGGTTGTGAATCACAAAATAAAGATAATTGAAGGGGCCAGATCAGCAAATAAAGAAAGGTACCAAAGGTTGGTGGGAAAATTGATTTACTTGGTTCACACTCGACCCGATATTGCATACGCGGTGGGAGTAGTTAGCCAGTTCATGCATCATCCTCAGGAACACCATATGGAGGCAGTAATGAGGATTATTCGATATCTCAAAGGCACAACACGAAGAGGCATAATTTTTAAGAAAAATGGACACCTTGATATTGAAGTATTCACAGATGCTGATCGAGGAGGGAATCCTAACGACAAGCGATCAACTGCTGGCTACTTTACTCTTTTTGGAGGTAACTTGGTGACTTGGAGGAGTAAAAAACAGAAAGTAGTATCACTGTCAAGTACTGAATCAGAATTTAGACGAATCGTTAAGGGGATTACCGAGATACTTTGGTTAAAGAAGATAATGAAAGAAATCTGATCCCCTATAAAATGTCCAACTCAGTTAATGTGCGATAATAAAGTCGCGATTAAAATTTCTGAAAACCCGGTAGAACACGATATAACAAAGCACGTTGAAATAGATAGGCATTTCATAAAAGAAAAGATTGAAGATGGGACAGTCAAACTTCCATTTGTTAGATCCGAAGACCAACTGGCAGACATCCTGACAAAAGCGGTTGCTGCAAGAACATTCGAATCAGTTTTATCCAAGTTGGGTATTGGTGATCCCACTACACAACTCGAGGGGGAGTGTTATAATATTCGACTAAATTTAGAAAGCTGAATTCATGGAGTAATAGTTGGGGTAAACTATTGACCATATAATTTAGGATTTCACATACTGTCCTTAATATTCTCCCTATAAATCAGTATATTAAGTTTCCTTGTATATACCTCTAAGTTTTCTATATATTGAGAGCCTTACTTGGGTTTGCATTATAGAACAGTTCAATACAAAAAGAACATAATAAAATCCTCTGATTACCAATTCAACAGACTGTAAAAATGTTATATTTATATAACTTATAATATCAATTATGATACGGTGAATATCAAAATTGTTAGTAATGGTATCATTTTCAAGTGCTTCAATGATTCGTATAAAATCATCATTATCAAAATATATATTAGAATTGTATTGTATAAGAATATAAAAAGGCTCTAACATATGTCGTATATTGGAAAAATATTTTCTTAATATATAACTCATATATGAACATCTCCATTAAACACTAGATATACAGTTGAAGGTTGAATATGAATATTTTATTTCAAAATATCTATTATTAAAGAAACTAAAAAACACAATATATTTTAATAGTTAAAATTATTTATGAATATAAGCTTATATAATATTTAAATTATATAATATGTTAATCAATATTATAGTGTATTAATATATATTATCATAACAACAAATAAATATAATTAAATTATAAAATAGTTGTTAGAGATATTTAAAAATAACTTTCTTTAATTGATGAGTTCAAAATAAGACAGATTTTAAAATTATTGAACTAAAACAACATATCTTTCAAAAATAAATTTTAGTAAATTTAATATATCTATCAACCTTTCATATACTGAAATGTTATGGAGGGTTACGTGAAAAAACAATCATACTATAATGTAAATATATAACATGAGAATTAGAAAAAACAAATAAATCACAAACTTGACGGGTTGAAGAAATGATAAACAGCTAGACCACAGTACACAAATAAATTACTTACAACCTCGTGTATTGTGCTTCTTGTCATGAATTCACATAAAAAACAAGTGGCTTTCTCGTGAAAACATATATGTAATTTTTTTTACTAAATTAAAATAAACTCAAAGTTCTCATTTGGAACTCATATACATCAACATTGATAAACACTTGTTTGAAAATTGTAGATTGATGCATGATTTATGATGTTGATTTTTATAGGCTCCAATGAATAAATAATTATATAAATAAAATAATTATGAATTTGACCAATAAATAAAAAGAAATTAGGGAGACAATTGTATAAATACCGACTCAAAATCAAATTTTGTGAATGATTTAATAATTTGAATCCAAATATTAATAATTATGAATAAACATAGAGTTTAATGACTAATTTAAGATAAAATATTAGTCAAGTTATGATCCCTAACAAGAATGGAACTTAACGGTATAAATACAAATATACTTGAGTTATAACCCAACTTTTCAATAATATATAAAATGGATATTCATTGAATTGTTCTTTCCATCTCTAAATCTAACACAAATTCACCGCTCCACTCGTAAGGATATCTAGAACCAACTTTATTTTCCTCTCAAGATCCATAGATCCAGTGCACTCTTCACTATTCAAGATTCAAAGATCTGATGCTACAACGACAAGGTACATAAAAACAATAAGAAAAATACTATAAAAGACAATTGATGTTTATGATATCCCGTAAGTATTTAATTTCCGTTATTAGAGATTTTTCATTTCTACTGGAGATTAACTCGGGTTAGAGATTTGAATAATTTATGTATTATAAATCTTCGACGACAACAAAATATAAAAAATTATAAATATAATTTTAAACAAATTTAAAAAATCTAAATTACATTAAACGAAATCAACAAAATAAGCAATCTCGGAAGATAAAGTAAAAAAATATAAATAAAATAAATATGTATAGATGTTTATAAAGACAATATGATAATTTTATATAACACAATACAAACTATCTAATGCATCTTGTTTCATATATCATCAAATATAAAACAATATAATTAATGCATAACTCTTAAACTTAGTTCACAGTAATATTTATAGCTATAAGATAACTATCGACCTTAAAAAATATTTATAATTATAACTTTGACATCTAAGTGTGTCAAGTAAAGACTTTGAACTAGATCTTTGCATCTCCAATTCTATTATGTTCCACCTGTATGTTACTTACCTCTTTATTCCAAATCTTAAATGTCAATTTTATACTAGCTTTTTTTAATTAGAATTTTTAACTTGTTCAAATGAATTCTCATACCATATATATATATTTTTTCAAAAAACATTTTGCTAATATAAAGAGAGATAAAATGATATAAATATTTCAAGAATATAAAATAAATTATTATTTACAATAAACTATATTTAAACCAATATTAACATAAAAATACTTTTCACAAACAAATATAATATTTTACATACTCTTATAATTATTATTTTAAAATTTTAAATAATAGTGCTATAATGATAAAGCTAAGACAACTATTTTATTTTTGTTTTAGTATCATTATATAATATTATATATATAAACAAATGACGATATTTTACATCTAATGTATATATCTTTTTTTAATTTCAATTTTTTATTCTGATTATTTTTTTACAGAGATTTTATGAAGATATTAGTCATCTACAATATTTGTTACAAATTATAAAAAAATATGCAACACTATATACTCCGATGAACTTCATATATATGGTTCACGAGTGAAGATAACTGATCATAAATGACATAATTTGTGCTGTATTTTAAATAAGATAATAAGACAACATTATGAGAAATGAACATGATTAAACTCAAAATGGTTTGTCATTAATGTTTTGCGACATTTACATGTATAAAATTAATATTTTATGTATGAAACTTTTTTTAGATTTTCTATCATTGTGAAATATATTTACATTAGATGTAAGATCGTTTATAAATTCTTAAATTATATACACTATCAAATGTGGAATCATATGCTTGAGAAAAAAATAGAAAATTTGATGTATAAAATCATCTTAGATTTATTTAAAATTTTAAATAAACCGATTATCTTTTGATTTTCGAATGTGAATGAACCGTTTTGAGATGATTTTAAATTGCTTGATTATTAAAAGTATTATATTGAAACATAATATATACTTTTGAAAGAAAAAATCGTGAGTGTTTTTAGAAAAATTGAACAAAATATTTGTGGTTATTAAATTAACTTATTTTTTAATTTCTCATATAACGTAATAAATAATTTTGTACTTATATATTGGGATTTATAATATTAGTTACGATAATACTCAATTTCAAACGTGAAATTTTATATAACTAAGGCTTTGAATAGTATATTGTCCCTCGAGTATTACGTTTTCGTAACATATATTCTTTTGATTTTCAAAAGTGTGTTGGTAGTCCCTGGACTATATGTTTTGGATAAAGTTAGTCCACCAGATCCTCTGGTTCATATGAACCTGCCATCTGTCACCATAGTCACCAGATTTATGTATCATCACTAGTCCTTTAACTTTAGATACAATTTTACCATTTGACTAAAATCATTGTTGGCATCAGGGTTGCTCATGTGGTAAATTTAGTTGATATGACACCAATTAAATAATTTTTTTATATTACTTAATTAAATAAATATTGTGACCATTGGTTTGGTTTATTTTGGTCTGAGGGTAGTTTTGTTAAGTGTTTTAGTAAGTTTGGGGTATTTTGTGTTTAGTGTGAGGAGTAGTGAGATAATTAAGCAGCCAGCTTGTATTAAATGTTGATCACCCTCATTAATGAGATTGGTTGGGGTATTTATACCTTAAATTAATGACATATGGGCTTACCGGGTCAAGTTGAGAAACCGGGTCGAGTTTAAAGACTCATTAGTTTTTAAGTAGATTAACAAATAACTTAGTCAAAAAGTGTTCACATTTGTCCAGTTTGAATTTATAGTGGTGTGATATGGTCCGAATTACCAATGTCCGGTTAAACGGGTAGACTGTGGCTGTAATATCCCAACTCATCAACCATAACCCATAATTCTTCTTCTTCCACAGTAAATATTTATTTTCTCTCAATTTTTTTTGTTCCTCTTAATACTTTATATTCTCTTACCCATTGTGACCAGAATTTAACCCATAATTAAATACATATAGGATTCCATCAGACGACGACGGCGCGTCAAATCCCTAGAACTCTGAGTTCAAGTTTGAAAAGTATGGACTGTAACTGAACTCAGAACTATCGGACTGTGAACCACTTTTCGGTGACGTAGAGAAAAAAAATAAAACACATGTACTCTTGTAAGGAATTAATCATCTTGCATGTGTAAAGTACAATGATCAAACATACAGATCATTTAGAACGAAAATCAAATAAACAAACTTTATAGATATAAACACAAATCCGCAGAAAAAAGACTTGATTCAAGCTTTTTCATTGACTTTTGCATAAATAACCCCAACACAATCATTAACAAAGTCTGCATCAATAAAATCAGTAGAAAGCACCTGCAATTTATGAGACAAGCGTTTAACAAAACACTATTTTATGAATAGCCTCGCATACCCTCAAATCCTCCCCATAATAGAATGAATATGACTAGTGACCATATGGGCTGGTTTGGTCGACCAGTGGCTAAGTGATTGGATTTGAATAAGTTATGGAGAGATTTGGTCGACATCGGAGAAAATGAGAGTTTTGATTTCAGTTTTTTTGTTCATTGAAATATTTTATGATGAATTTTGTAGATATATAATAATAAAGCTTTAACAAGGGAGATTGACTCGTCCGAGTCGAGAGTCGGACGAGTTTTGTAACTCGTGAGAAGCTTGTATTAGAGCTTTTAAAAATCCGATAAGTCTTAGATTCTCTTCCTTTGTCGAGTCGGCCATAGCCGCTACTGCGTTCATGTGATTAATTTGAAAGAGAAAGAAAATATTTCGTTATAAGGAAAAAAAACTTAGTTGATTGTATATGTAACTCGTTTTTATTTTTAATAAAATGGTTCGATTGGTTAAAATAATAATAAAGATTTATTTTTAAATATTTATAATAATATTTTTTTTTATTAATTTCCTTTCAAAATTGTTAATGTATTAAAATTTTGGTGGAATTAATTTTTTTTATTATATAAATGTACATCTAGATCGAAATCAAAAATCTTAATCCACGTAGGATAAAATCAATCAAATGTATAATTACAACCCATAACTAATATCTCAAGTAAGATATTATAAGGGTATTTGAATAATTTAATCTTGTAAACTATATTTCGTCTTTGACCTAAACTTAAGGGACTAGTGATGATACATAAATCTAGTGACTATGGTAAAAAACAGCAGGTTTAAATGAATCTGAAAATCTGGTGGACTAACTTTATTCAAAACTGATAGTCCAAAAACTAAGAACAGAATTTTCGAACTCAAAAGATTATATGCCACCGAACGTGATAGTGAATAGACACCATACTGTTCAAAACCTATAACTAATTTACTACTAAAATTTAAGTTTATCTTCTTTAGCTTTCGAACTCTATAACTAAAACCTGAAAAATTAACCAACATGTTTTTTAAAAACCACATTTCATAATCTAAAAATCCATAACATGACCTTAGAGAAATCTAAACACCTTGTTGTTGGTTTTGTAGTACTAGTAATAGGGTACTTTGTCTTTTGGAAAGAAAGAACGAGTTTAGAGATACGTGACTTGAACAGCCAATCCAGTTCAACTTGACATATAACCCCCAAAACCAATCCCCAACTTGTGATCTGCCAACGTGTCCGGATGCCCATCGACGGCCCATAATCGACTGACTCTTCGTGCGATTCAATAGCTACCTTATCCGTATTTATTATATAATAAGTATAAAATACGAAACTAATTTAATTTAGAAAGGGAAATGTATTTGTACATATGTCCGGCCCGACTTGCTTGGCCACAAAAATGGGTTACGGGTCCCACATCTGAAATGCAGCACGTGGCAAACATCTGTCCACGTGATGAATCGGATTCAGACAAGGTGTTGGAAATTATTTGACGTATAGAATCGACGCCGATACTGTGTGGCGCCCCCACACACCGAGTTTGCCATGTGTATCAACACGTGTTTCCCGCCTAATTTGTTGGCTAAGACAGGACATCAAAGCAAAAGTCGGTTCAACCCGGGTTGGGTTGTAGAGTCTCCGACCGGATTAATAAAATTTAAACGTAAAATACCTTTTTTTACAAGATTTATTGCTATTTGCTATACAAATCTATTGAACTTTTTTGTTCGCTAGTTTTTTTTTTTAAAAAAAAACTAAAATTAATTGAAATAGTAAGTTCGTTTATTGTGTACAGGCCGTCGAATTAAGCAATCAATTACTTTTTGACACTTCAAGGTCTCAGGCAAAATTACAGCTACGAAAAGATCCTTACAAATTTCAAAAAAAAAGTTTTGTTGTAATGGTAATGTTGTTCAGGACAAAGAATTTGGCAAAGTAATTCAACTTCATGGTGATCTGATCTATAGAAGATATAGAGAAAAATGCAAGGCTCAAAGAATCCATTTGTTGGAGATGAAGAAATCTTTGGACTTCAACTTGAAAAGAATCTTCATGAGTTGTGTTTCACCTTCTAATTGATCCCCTCTTCTTGTTTAGAAATCTCGGAAAATGGAAGAATATCTTGCCTTGAAACCCTCAAACCTGCAAAAAAGTGATCAAAATGGTGAGTATCTCAGAATATCGTATGCTCAAGCTGTCAATCAGAATCATGTAGATAAAATTAACGAAATCAAGCCTACAAGCATTCTACAAAAAGCAGATCACATATTTATACAATTCAAAGAGCACGTTTATGATGATCTTGTTAAATATACATCATTTACGTTGATCGGCAAGTTTTCTAAAGGCTTGCCCAAGAAGTCAGATCTTGACAGTTTCTTTATCTCCAAGAAGTTCAATGAAAACTTTTCATATTCAAATTGGGATTCAAGGCATTTGTTCCTTGAGTTCTCTCTAAAAGAAGATATAGAGAAAATATGGTCTCAAAGAGTTTGGTCAATAAGTGAATACTCCATGAGAATACTAAAGTGATTGCCTTATTTCAATGTTAAAAATGAATGTCCCTTAATACCAATCTGGACACGAATGGAAAGGTTACCTGAACAAATGTACAATGAGGGAATCATCTGAAGAGTTTTTAGAATGTCCGGGGGTGATTTTGTGATACGAAGATCTTTTAGTGTCAGAATAATCTGTAGTATTTTGTTTAGGAGTCTTTTTAGAGATAGAAAGTGCAGATTAGGTTAAGTAGAGAGAGAAAGTAATATTCTATTCATCTTGGGATATGTGAAGCGTGTGTGGTCCTTTTATAGTACAATTGCGGGCCCCACACGCTTTAATTCCTGTTTGTTACATTTTTTGTCCTTATACCTTTTCATCTTCTCACAATGGTTACTTCTTTAGTAATCTATAAAATTTTCCCCTAACACAATTTCTTCTTTACAATTCTCTCCTAAACAAACTTCTTCTTTGCAATTCCTTCCTTAGCAAACTTCTTCTTTGCAATTCTCTCCTAGACAAACTTCTTCTTTACAATTTTCCCCTTGTATTTTATTCTTCCTTATCAGTAGCCCCCCAGTTCTAGTAAAAATAGTTTTACTGGGACTGTAAAGAAGTCTCCATTGTCTCTTCGAACATCTCTTCGAATGCTACACCTCTTCGAAAAACATTTATTCGAAAACATCTCTTCGAAACAAATACTTCGAATGCTACACCTCTTCGAAAAACATCTCTTTGAAAACATCTCTTATCTCATATTAGCCAGTGTAGCCCCCCAATCCTTGCAATGTCTTAGTAAGGACAAGCTAATATCTGCAAATTTTGTCCGTCTCAATTTTCCCTGTAAGCATATCACAACCACTAGAATTCGACGCTAAGATATTGCAATGATTGGCTGAAATAATAAAAGGGGACATAACATCAGCAGTCATGCTTTTGTGTCAACGTATCTTTAAAGAGATCATGCCTCTTTAACTTCTTCCACGTTTCTGTCAACAATCTTTGTCCTAGGGTACCCAAAATACCCCTAGGCAAACAACAAGAAATGTCCCCGGACCCGATTTTCCCTAGAAGCCCATTTGACTTCTATAAATGCTCGCCTCTTTCATTAATAGCTCAAACTTTCCACCCAGAATTTCTAGAGAGAGAAAGCTGGCTTACAAACCTCGTCGGATTCTAGAGTGGCTCCTTATTAGCAAAAAATTCGAAGAAAGAGTCGCTGCTGGTGAATACACTGAACCTCAGCCTCCACCTGCTGAGACTACCTTCTACGGTTCGTGCCCCCCTCCTGCCAATTCGACGACCATAATCCCCCTCGAAGTATCTCATCAGAATCAAATTAACAACCAGAACACCCTTGAAGAAATGGGGAAAGAGAGGCACCATAAACATTCTTCGGGAAAAAGAAAGAGACACCACAATGACCAACATTCGCAGGAGCGCAAGTGTTTGAAAGATGTACTAGAAACTACTCATGAGGCTCCTCAAACTTTGGTAGCTGACCCTCCTCTTCCGAGGACCGGGGATCCTGTGTAAAGCCTTCCAGCTACTCCATCTGCAACAGGAAATGGGACTCCCCAGTTTTCTCTAGGACAGACCGTGGCTATTGAGGCAGAGATTCAAGAGCTGCGCAACAAAGCCCTAGCTGCTAAAGGAAAAGCTATCGCCTCAGATAATCCAGAGTCGTCTCTTCTAGCCACTCATGTTGCAGATATGAGTAATGTCATCGGAATTCCTGCTGAATCGTCTGGCGAACATCCTACCGCCCCGAACAATCCTGACCCAAACACTCAAGCCATTCAAGCCACAAATCCAGACCAACACATCGACATCCCAGCAGAATCCTCTAGTCAGACACGTACTCCTCCTCCAACAATATCCGACGAACAAGCGGAACGCATTGCCCCTAAGTCAAAAGGTGATATAACACTTCCCCTAGAACTTGATGCCATCATAGACAACAATATTCGAGGGATTGAGAATAAGCATGATGTTGCTCTTTACAATATCTCGTACAAGTATTTTTCTCCCTCAGAAGAAATGTTACTTCGTACTCGTTGGTGCATCCCTTCGTACATCAACATCAGATTCCCCTCCGAAGGAGAGACTCCGCTATCTGTTAGGGATCATGAGCTTGTTGTTTACACTGACATCATGAATTGGGGACTAAGATTTCCTTTAGACCCCTTCTTCATCGAATATTTTGCTAAGATTGACCTTTGCCCCTCTCAAGCTGGACCCAATATGTGGTTCACATTAATGGCATGGATCATGGCCTCGAGAATTTCAGGCCAAGATTTTTCCTTGGAGCAGCTTATCACATTATCCGGGCTGGCTAGGAATCCATTTTTCCCATTCTACTCGTTAAATTTTAACCGAAGACAGAAAGTGCTAAAAGATTTGCTGGAGGCTGACAAGAAATGGAGACATCAATTCATCTTCTTCTCAGGACACTGGGAGACAGACTCTGAAGCAACCCCTTCGAACCCTCACAAACTATCTCTGCTGTGGACCAATAAATGTAAGTCTTCGAACCATTTTGTTTATAACAGTCCTTCGAATTGTGAGAGTTTAACTTAGCATTCATGTAGAGAGTGCCACTGTTGTTTTTACGAAGCTTAGTGAATGGGCCAAAGAGAAATGGGAGAACCGATTTCGCTTGTGTTTCAGCGACAACAATATGGCTCTGAGCAGACTATGGAGGTTAAATCCCCTTGATCGACTGTCTTTGAAAGGGTTGATGACCCCTCCTTCCCGAGATGAAGTGTTAGAGCGAGTAACAAATAAAGATATAGTGATATATCTTCCGAAGCGTGATCGTGCACAAAGTCATCGAGATGCACCCGAGGAGGAACTTTCTGCTAAGCAACAACAACTACAGCTAGAAGTGTCCATTGCTCCGGACCCAGCCTCCTCGGACAACAGAGGAACTCCCAATCCTGACTCTTCCCCAAAAAAGGCCATTCACCCTCGGAAGAAAAAAGAACTTGAAAGCCAAAAGGAAAGAAAAGGCTGCCTTAGAACCTATCCAAGAGCTGTCCGAGGACAGCAGATGTAAAAACGACGCCCCCAAACCGGCCCAAGAGATCAAAAATCAAAGAGCTCTTGATGGTTCTGAGCATGAGATGGGAGATAACTCTCCTAAACAAAACTCCAACTTAACACCCAGCACTCCTCGGACCCAAGCATCACATCCAGCTCTCCCAGAGGAGCCCCCAATACTAGCTCCACTGCCTATGCCTCAGAGTAAGCCTCTCCAACACATTGATCTTGGAATTCTCGAGGGGTAGACATCGGATTTCGACGTTGTTGGCCTCAGATCTCCCAGCATCTCGTTTGAAATTCCCCATGACGACGAATTCTCACTGAGTATGCGTAGCCTGCTGCACGCCTCTGTTGTTAAGGGAAAGAAGATGGCACACTTGGAGAATAGAAAAAATCAATATAAGTTCAAGGCTTCCCTGTTGACTGCACAGCTTGAAGAAGCCAAAAAGCAACATGCGATTGTGGAGAGTCAAGCAGATGCACTATATGAAAGATTATCTGCCTCGGAAAACTATGTCATTATGCTGGAGAGGTGTTGCCAAGAGGAGAGGGACCTCTATCAGAAAAAGACTGAAGTATGAAGGTCGAAGAGATAGCGCGCAAAGGTTTTACTGACTGTTGCAAGGATTATGAAATAGTTTACAAGAATAGGGATCACTTGGCAAAGCGCATCGAAGATTTCCCTCGGCAGGTAGAGGAAGAGAAAGAGAAGGTTTTGAATGCCTATATTGCCAAGTGCACCAACAACCTTGCTGATCGAGATGCAACAGTTCGAGCAGGTTTGATAACTCAACTTCATGCAGAGCACCCCGAATATGACCTTGGCAGTTTTTGGAAACTTGTGTCCCTGGATCTCTGTCCTTCTCATATTGTAGTCAGTGAGAGTGAGTCGTCGGATTCCGAGGAAAGTGACTCCACAGAAAAATCTCAACAATAGGTAATCATGGACCAAGTGTTTTATGTATAAGACCTTATAAGGCGATTTTTATTTTCCTTCAAATTTTATGCGAGGAGATGTAATCCTTGGATTTTTGTGTATGCCAACCTGTAACATTTAGCCCTGCAATATTTAAAGTGTGGCAATTTATATCGTTGTACTATTTATAACTGTGGTGCGCATAAAAAAGGCATAACATAAATAATAACTTAAAAGTGTAAATAATTCAAGGCACAACACATTGTGTCTCAAAGAATAATTCGAAGAAACCCAATTTTTAATTCGAAGGGTGAAATAGCTTGATGGAAAAACCATAGTGCCCCGAATAATAATTCGAGGCACAAATTATTACAACCCAAATAATAGTTTAAGATAGGAAAAATTCGGGGCACAACTCACTGTGATCCAAATTATAATTTAAGATAAAGAGAAATTCGAGGCACAACTCATTGTGACCCAAATTATAGTTAAGGCAAAGAAAGATTTGAGGCATAAATAATTATGACCCAAATCATAGTTTAAGATAGAGAAAAATTCGAGGCACAAATCATTGTGACCCGAAAAATAGTTTAAGGCAAAGAAAGATTCGAGGCATAAATCATTATGACCCAAATCATAGTTTAAGATAGAGAAAAATTCGAGGCACAAATCATTGTGACCCGAAAAATAATTTAAGGTAGAGAAAAATTCGAGGCACAAATTATTGTGACCCGAAAAATAGTTTAAGGCAAAAAGTACGTCATATTAAGCAGGTCATTAGACACCTCGTTAAAACCTTCCTGTGCCTCTCAGGGTAGGAAAGAGTATGCCCTCACTATGTTTGGAACTTTCTTGTACAAAAAAGAGGATAACTAATTTATCATTCGAGATACAACTTTAAGTGTTCAATGTTCCATGGGAGACGGAGATATCGCCCTTCCTTGTCTTTTAGCCGATACGTGCCCGGTTTTAATTTCTCGGTGACCTCATAAGGGCCCTCCCAATTTGGTCCCAACTTACCCAGGCTCTTGTCTTTCGCATGCAAGAAAACTTTACGTAGTACTTTGTCTCCCACCTTAAAGTCTTTGTGCTTTACTTTAGACGCATACCGACTCCTCATAAGAGTCTGATAATGGATGGACGTCAACTGTGCTCGTTGTCTTTTTTCTTCAACCAAGTCTAAAGCCAGTGCTCTGCTTTGGTCATTCGTGTCTGCTGCATACGTTGTCACACGATGTGAAGGGAAAACAATCTCTAGAGGGACAATGGCGTCCATTCCATAGACTAAGGCAAATGGAGATACAACAGTAGTCGTTCGTGGAGTTGTCCTGTAAGCCCACAATACGTCCTGCAAATAGTCAGGCCATTTTATCGCCTTTCCTTCCAAGTTCTTTTTCAAACCATAGAGAATCGTGCGATTAGTCACTTCCACTTGCCCATTAGCTTGAAGATGAAATGGGGCAGAAAAACATTGTCGTATGCCCCTGGAGATGCAAAAACTTTTGAACTCCTTGTTATCAAACTGAGGTCCGTTATCCGTTGTGATTTGCAATGGCACGCCAAAACGACAACAAATGTTTGACACAATGAACTTGATCACATCTTTGGCCTTTGTCCCTGCTAATGGTTCCGCTTCTACCCACTTAGAGAAATAATCCACTGCTACAATGATGGTCTGCCTGCCACCGGATGCCATTGGTAAAGGCCCGACTAGATCAATGCCCCACCTATCGAACGTGACTGCTTCCGAAATACTCTCTAATAATACCCCGGGCTTATGGATCACATTGGCATAGCTCTGACACGTGTCACATCGTTTTACTAAATCTTTTGCATCTGAAGCAATAGTCGGCCAATAGTAACCAGCCAGAAACACCCGTCGAATTAATGCCTTGGACCCGCAATGGGCAGAACCTTCCCCATCGTGCAATTCAGATAGGATGATTTGCGACTCATCCTTGTTCAGACACCTTAATACTGGTCGACTCAGAGATTTCTTATACAGCACACCTCCCAGCATGATATACCCATGAGACTTGAATCTGATTTTCCTAGCCTCGTACTTTCCGACGGGTAAAGTATCGTTTTCTAAGAAGTCAATGATGACTGACCTCCAATCATCTGTGATCACATTTCTCTCTTCGCTAACGTTCATTGCATGCTCCGCATCAATCACGATCGAAGGATGTTCCTGAATCAAGACCCATGGGTATCCCTCCGTTCGTGAGGCGGAGGCCAAAGAATATGGGACAACATTTGATTCCCTTCGAATATGTTCATACTTGACTTCCTCAAACTCAGATACCGAATCTTTTAATGCTTTCAAATACTGTATCAGCTTATCTTTTCTGGCCTCGGACTCTCCCAAGGCTTGGTTTATCACTAACTGCGAATCGCTAATCAGTTTAACCTTTCTGGACCCACATATCTGAGCCAAACGCAAGCCCGCTAATGCAGCTTCATACTCTGCTTCATTGTTGGTTGCCTTGAACCCAAACCAAATAGCTTGGAACATAGCTATTCCTTCTGGAGAAATCAACTGGACACCCGTCCCACTTCCAGAAATGTTTGACCCGCCATCGTTCGTACCAACCATTCCGTTTCATCAAAATGATCACCGACCTCTTTATCCTCTCTGTCTGAATGGAATTCGACCAAAAAATCAGCTTAGACTTGAGCTTTTATGGCCGTTCGAGGCTCAAATGTTATGTCAAAATCTCCTAGTTCTACTGACCATTTAGTCATCCTCCCAGAGATATCAGGCCTCTGTAACAAACCCTTTAGGGGAAAAGTTATCCGAACAACTATAGGATGTGCCTGTAAGTAAAGTCTCATCTTTCGAGCCGCCGTTACCAAAGCCAAAGCTACCTTCTCTAACTTAAGATATCGTCTTTCCGCATCCAACAAACTCTTACTGACATAATAGATGGGTTTCAGAAGAGATTCTTATTCGCAAAGTAGAACAGCACTGACCGCACAATCGGACACTGCCACATAGATAATCAATCTTTTCCCCAACAATGGTTTAGACAGAATATCAGGGAATGTCAAATATTCGTGAATTTTGCGAAAAGCTTCCGAGCACTCATCAGTCCAATTGAATTGTTTGGCATTGCGTAGTACCTTAAAGAAAGGTGCACATTTGTCCGAGGATCGAGAAATGAACCTGTTCAATGCTGCCAATCTCCCTGTCAAGATTTGGACTTCCTTGATATTTCGAGGTGGAGTCATAGTGATTAAAGCCTTTATTTGATTCGGGTCAGCCTCAATACCTCTCTCGCTGATCATATACCCGAGGAACTTACCCGATCGCACCCCAAAAATACACTTCTCTAGGTTCAGTTTCAAGTTGACCTGACTCAAATTATTGAAAGTCTCTTCGAGGTCAACAAAGTGATCCTCGCCCCGAAAACTCTTGACTAACATATCATCGATATATGCTTCAATGTTCCTGCCAATCTGGTCCTCAAAGGTTTTTTTGACCAAGCGTTGATAAGTTGCCCCCACGTTTTTCAAACCGAATGGCATAACCTTGTAGCAGTATAATCCTCTCCCGGTAATAAACGAAGTGCTTTCTTCATCATGAACGTCCAACCGGATTTGATTGTACCCAGAATACGTGTCCATGAAGGACAACAATCTATTACCTGAAGTCGAATCCACTAACTAATCAATACGTGGCACCGGAAACGGATCTTTGGGACACGCTCTGTTCAAATCTGTAAAGTCGACACACATTCTCCATTTGCCATTCTTTTTCCTAACCAGGACCGGATTCGATGCCCATGCAGGATAATGTGACTCACGAATATGGCCTATGCTTAACAACCTCTCCACTTCCAAAAGAATAGTTGTAGCCTTTTCCGGGGAAACAGGCCTCCTCTTCTGGACAATGGGTCTAACATCGAGTCGTACCGCAAGTTTATGACATATGACCTCCGGTGGTACTCCCGTGACATCCTGTGCGCACCAAGAAAACATATCGAGTTTGTTAAATAAAAATGCAATTAATCTAGGGGTGATATTCGGTCGGTTCGGTCGGTTTTTTTTTAAATTTTAAACCAAACCGAAATAATTCGGTTTGTATATTATTAAACCGAAATAGCAATAAAAAAATCGGTTTTTTTCGGTTTTGGTTTGTTCGGTTTCGGTCGGTTTCGGTCGGTTTTTCGGTTTTAACGGCGGTACGATTCGGTGCGGTTCGGTGCCTAAACTAGTGCGTTTGGGAGTTTATTGCACTGCACTTCTACTTGAATCCTTTTTGCAAAGTTGAAATGCCAGTTGGAATATGAACAGAAACGGGACATGGAATCGCAGATTAAGAAGCTGCACCTGTTAGGATGTACCATATCCATCGATATGGAAGATCAGATGGTAAAATTATTCTTACAGTATGCTACTGCCAACCTGATAGGGGACATTTCTAGGCCAGACCAGTAAGGATGGAAACAAAAAGTAATATTTGCTTAGAAAGTTCGAACTTTCACTGAAACTTATCTAAAAGAATAGTTTGAAACCTGATATCGGACATTTCTAGGCCAGACCAGTAAGGTTGGAAACAAAAAGGTAATATTGCTTAGAAAGTTCAATCTTCCACTGAAACTTATCTAAAAGAATAGTTAGAAAACAGGTCCATCTAGTTACCAGGTTGCATGAATCAGAAGTTTTGCTCATAACCAATTCTATCCATAGATGGTCTGAAACCATGTTGGGGTTTGGACCAACATGTCAGAGATCCAGGTCCGGCTTGAAATGCTATTACTCATTACTACAACTTAAGTATACAACCACTAGGCCAAAGGTGGAAATAATTCTTATATCAAATACGGTCTTAATATTAACATATACAATATATTCTATACATGGTTCGGTTCAACTCGGTCGGTTAAACCGTACAACCCGAAAACCGACCGAATTAAATTCGGTTTAAAAAATTAAAACCGAAACCAAAATCTAGTTTTAAAAAACCGACCAAACCGACCCATTTTGGTTTGGTTCGGTCGTTCGGTTCGGTTTTTTTCGGTTTTTGCTCACCCCTAAATTAATCTCTCTCTGAACTCAGAAGGAAGTTTTACTCCGATCTTTAAAGATCTGCCACTCTCAAATTCATGTGCCTCAGAATCTTCTTCCGGGACCAGAAATACGGGGGTCTCCCTCGGATCATCACATGGGATGACTTCGTAGGAAGGCCCCTTTAATTGCTATGCTTTATCTGACCCCTCTCCTTGAACTCCCTTCGAGGATAATACTATCTGGTAACATTCGCGGGCCATTTTCTGGCTACTTCTGATTATCCCGACATTGTTCCCTACCACATACTTTAAACACTAATGTACCGTCGAAATTACACCATGCATTCGGGACAACCAAGAGCGACCCAGAATAGCATTATACGAATTCGGTGCATCAACAACAATGAACAATACTTCCACCTCTTTTTTGAATGGCCCACGGCCCAATTCGACCACACACTGAAACTCTCCAACTACCACTGCTGCGGCACCAGTAAAACCCACTATGGTTCTGTCAGAACGTCGTATGACTGGTGGGTCAGAAATTCTCCTGTAAGTGCTCATAAACAAGATATTTGCTGAGCTTACTGTATCGATAAGTATCTTCTGAACTTGATCCTCAGCGATACCTGCAGCAATCACTACCGCATCCTCATGCGGGCCCACAATATTCCGCATATCATCGTCGTCAAAACAAATGATGGAGGAGGGTAATCGGTGCATTTGTGCGGACACCCCCGCTTCAATCTGGGTGGTTAGGTTGACCATGTGCCTCTTTCGTGAGCTATTAGAGTTCCCTGCAATAGTATCTGCTCCAAAGATTTCCAGTGAATCAAAGAAAGCGCAGAGGCTATTCACCCTCCCCTTCGGAATAATCTCTTCCACCATATTCACATTGTTCCTCCCCTCATTGGGATCCAAATACTTTTGTTCAATGTCAAAATCATCGACCTCTTCGGAAATTATCATGGCTGTATCAGTTTTTTTTGGAACAGCTTTCACCACCGCGTTTTTCTAGGAGTGTTTTTTGACAAATTCCAACAACATTCCATTCTCGATCAGAGCTTGCACTTCTTTTTTCAAAGCTATGCAATCCTTAGTGTCGTTCCCAATGTCCTCATGATACTTGCAATATTTGTTAACACATCTACTTTCCCTCGGAGTCTGTATGGGAAAAGGTTTCCTGAATGGTACTATGGATCTTGCCTTGTCGAATATAGCAGCAACATTTTCCGTTAGCTCCGCGAAATAGTCTGGTCGCACCCACTTGTTCGACATTGGTCTGGTTGCTTGATTGTAATGTTGCTGATTGCCATAGTACTATCGGTTTGTTTTCTGCCTCAACGGATATTGACCCGTACTTTTGGCCTGAATATTGGCACGGGGCCCTTAGCTGCTCGGCTCAGATATCTGAAACTGATTCTGATCCAATTGATCCCCGGGTCCTTTTTCTGATGCCTGTGTCTCCTCCACCAGAATTCTCTTCTCAACCTGATCCAACAATACTCCGAAGGTCATGGCCTGACTCTCCGCTACCGTATCCTTCAATAATCCGGGGAGCAGGCCCATCCTGAAAGCTGCAAGTGCCACTGAGTTTTTACAGTACTCCATGTCCTTTTTTGTTTTGACAAACCGATTTGTGTAATTCTTCAAGCTTTCCCCAACCTTTTATCTGCAATAGATTATAGTGTCTCTGTTAGCTCTGAACTTTTTACTCCCCACAAAATGTTGTCTGAAGATATTCCAGAACATGTCGAAATTCTTTATCGAGCTCTGCAGAAGCCTATTATACCATTTGGAAGCTACCCCCTTGAAGTTCTGGGAAAACTCCCTACACAACAATTTGTCATCATCATCGAAATTAATCATGAAGTTTTTGAATTGTTCGATGTGATTATCCGGGTCTTGTGTCCCATCGAATTTTTCTAACTTCGAGATATCGAAGTGCTTCGGGAGGTTTCCCACCAAAATGTCCGGGTACAAAGGAGAAGCTCTCTAGTTGTGACCCGTACGATAAACATTGGATCTTAGATTTTTGTTGCTCGGAAAATACAATCCTTCCTCAGAAGGAAGGGTATACTGATGTTGCCATTTCGAATTTCGTGGGCCCATGTCTTCTTTCCTGACAGGAAACTTCGTTTGGCCATAAGTCCGCTCATCAACCCGAGCACGGTGGCTCTTCTCCCTCGGAGACTTCCTCTCCGAGCTTCTTCCCCTTCGGTAATCAGCGTGTCCTCGACCGTGTTTTTTCTTTCTGTGATTTTTCCTAGGAGATGACTCCGACGAACTATATCGAGAATAATCGCTCGAATCAGACGAATCCAAATGTCACTTTTCTCTCTTCCTCGACGATCGCCGTTCGCATCCCCTGTATCTATCGTCCCTGTTTTAAGGATGAAAATCGGTTTCGCGCTCCTCCTTTCCACTAGCCGGCTCCCTCCTTATCTCGGAACGAAGATTTGCATGTACGGTTTCCTTTTCTGCCTTCAACCTCTCGATCTCTAGCAACAGTTCATTCCTTCGAGCCAACAGGTCTGAGTCATCGAAAGTGTATCCGACTCGCTGGCCCCCATGCGCCTCGAACTCCATGTCATTCCGGTAGTCATCGCCCACTAGGTTCTCTTCGCAATTGTTGACAAAATTGTCCCCTTGTTCTTCCATAGTTTTCCTCGAAATAGTAACTATTTCCAGGAAGCGATTGTCGTCAGAACGATCTTCGTTTCCCACAGACGGCGCCACTGAAGAGTTTTTAGAATGTCCGAGGGTGATTTTGTTATACGAAGATCTTTTAGTGTCAGAATAATCTGTAGTATTTTGTTGAGGAGTCTTTTTAGAGAGAGAAAGTGCAGATTAGGTTAAGTAGAGAGAGAAAGTAATATTCTATTCGTCTTGGGATCTGTGAAGCGTGTGTGGTCCTTTTATAGTACAATTGCGGGCACCACACGCTTTAATTCCTGTTTGTTACATTTTTTGTCCTTATACCTTTTCATCTTCTCACAATGGCTACTTCTTTAGTAATCTATACAATTTTCCCTAACACAATTTCTTCTTTACAATTCTCTCCTAAACAAACTTCTTCTTTGCAATTCTCTCCTTAGCAAACTTCTTCTTTGCAATTCTCTCCTAGACAAACTTCTTCTTTACAATTTTCCCCTTGTCTTTTATTCTTCCTTATCAGTATCCTTATAATCATCAACTCCATAACTTCTTCAATAGGCACTCCCCTTAAAACCTGGAGTCCCCCCAAAAATAAGGCAATCTACAACGCACGTTATCCATGGGTTGAGATTGACATCTCTAAAAAGCTTCAGAACCGTGTTTGGCTAGGATTTGGCAGCAATCAAGGAGCTTGGATCTCTCTGAGCTACAAAGATGTTCCAAAATATTGTGAAACTTGTTTTTATGTGGGACATGATTCATCCACCTGCAAAAGAAATCAAACTAGCAATGTAGATACAAAGAAAACTACTCAATTACCACCTTCTGAAGAAAAAGAAAGCACTTCTGAAGACGGGGCAATACTTTTAGCAAAAGAAGTAGAGAAAGTCAATAAAGAATATAATTCTGAGCCTAATCAGACTATTGAAGAAAGCCAGAACATTCCCGTTGAATATCAAAACCCTGTTATTAGTAAAACCCCTGCAAAAGATCAAAACATTGGAATAGAACATAACAGAGTTGAAGCTGAATTGAGTATAGTTGGAGAAAATAATGAAATTTCCTTAGAAACGTTACCTGAGAAGAGCCATGAAGCTTCTGCCAGGAGAACTTCTGATGAACAACTGTAAAGTACAGGTTTGCAAAATACAGGTTTGAACAGAATACCTCTTAAGGATACCAATGAGTATGATGAGGAACTCATTAATGACATCAAGTCTCTTGATAACATTATTGATTTAGCTCAACAAATTGATAAAGGCAATCTTCCTTCATCACCTGAAAAAAAAACAAAAAGTTGATCCCAATTTTAAGAAAGATCTTGAACTGAAACTAAAACAAGCTAGAAGAAGAAAAATAAATGAACCTATTGCTATAAAATCTCTTCAAAAGAAAGAGACTAAAAGATCATCTCTAAAAATCCCTAAATGATCAAGCTATATGCTGGAACATTCAGGGAGTTGGAAATCAATCTTCTGTTAGAAGACAGAGATCAATAGCAAAAACCAAAGGTAGCTACAAACTCAACTCAGACGCGAGTGTTTCAGCTAATGAAGACGCGATTGGATTTTTGTCTTCTTGGCAAATGATTCATGGTAATCGGTTCGATGTTGGGTATTTCAGAGTTTCTTTTGGCAAGAGTTTATGTGTTTAGAGATTGGATTTGGTAAGGGTTTCTGCTTCTGCGTGCTGGAATTAGAAAGGGTTTTGTTTGATTCGATTTGGCTAGGGTAATTGGTTTCTTGATTAATGTTATTGGGTCTTTTTTTAGGAGTGGATGACTAGTTTGGCTTGAAAGGTTTTCTATGGAGAAGGTCGAAGAATACAGGCTAGAGATTGCTAATCTAGGGTTCTGTGTTTTTAGTTTATGTCTTTGGCACGTTCGTCTTCAATGGGGCTTTGGCCCGCTTGTAATGTTCTTAATTGTCATGCATAAAAGGCCCAAGTTCGAATTTAAAAAAAAAGTAAGTTTGTTTATTGACCATAAAATTAGGGTTTTCAATGTTTTTTGAGAATCGAGAACTAGATTTTATTGGTTAAGTTTACAGTTCTATTTTAAATAAGAGAATAGATAATAAAAAAATGGTAAAATTGATTTAAAACAATCGATAAAGCCAATTTGAACTAATAAAATCGATAGAAAACCGAACTAATAAAAATGATGAATCAGTAAAATAGACATAAAAATGTTGAAACCAAATACATTTTAATTTAATTTAATTTAATTTTTATGTATTATATTATTCATGAATTGTTCTGTTAAAAATGTTAAAAAATCTTTAATTTTCTCAACCATTATCAATCAATCTATGTCCAGATAATAAATAAAAAATAATAATATTCGTTTCACCAAATCATATGAATTGAGACGCGACTAATCCAACTAAAAACATCATTGGCTTTAAACATAGTTTATTACCTTCCAAATTGATATTACAATTCATTCAAGTAACAATGCATGTTACTTTGATGCATTAGTAACCAAAATAAGAAATAAAATCCATGAATCGGACAACAAAACACTATCATTTGGTGGAACGGATTCTTATTCGATCAGTCTTACTTTCAATCCCAATATACTATATCCAAAGCAATTTAATTTCTAAAACTATCAGACCAGGATTCAATAAACTACTTAACAAACTTCAATGGGGTTTAAAGAAAACTCTAAAACCATTATCAAGTCCAAATGGTCTATACTTTGTAAACCATTTGAAGAAGATGGTCTAAATCTAAGAAAGATCAAGGAAAACATAATTCTTTATCTTACAAGCTTTGGTTGATCTCTAGAGAATATAAAACTCTATGGTTCAACCTTATGCACTCAATTTACTACTCATCTTTGATAAGGAGAAATAAATGTATAAGGGCTAAAATGCATAGAAATAGATGTATAAGGGCCAAAATGCATATAAATAAATGTATAAGGGCCAAAATGCATAGAAATAAATGTATAAGGGCCAAAATGCATAGAAATAAATGTATAAGGGCTAAAATGCATGAATTGTAAAGATATAGCTAAAATAGGAAGGAACCTAAAAGCAGGGACCAAAAGATGTAATTAAACCAAATTAAAGCGTGTGGGGTCCGCAATTGTACTATAAAAGGACCACACACGCTTCACGAATCTCGAGATGAATAGTACGAGACTTTCTCTCTCTCTCTCTCTATACTGTTTAACACTTTCTCTCTCTAGATCTAACACTCAAATATTCTTCTACCTCCTAATCCTCTATCAACAAATCTTCGCATAACAAAATCACCCTCGGACCATCTTTTAACTCTTCATTGGCGCCGTCTGTGGGAAGCGAAAATCGCTCCGACGATAATCACTTCCTAGAAATAATTCCCGTTTCGACGAGAACCATGGAAGGCCCATGGGACGATTTGATTGATCACTGCGAGGAAAACATAGAGGCGGATGACTTTCAGGACGACCTGGAATCCGAAGGAGAAAGAGGTCGGCGAGTCAAGAACGCTTTCGATGACTCCGCCCTCTTAGCTCAGAGGAATGAACTGCTGTTGGAAATCGAAAGGTTGAAGGCGGAGAAAGAAGCCGCCCAGAAAAATGTTTGGTCTGAGATAAGAAGAGAACCCGTCGAACAAAGGGAGGAGCGGGACGTCGAAATTCTCCCTAAGAAAAGAGATGATAAATATCGGAGGCGTGAGCGACGGTCTCCGAGGAGGAGAGAAAAGTACCGATCGGACTCGGCTACTTCAAGTGACTACTCACGGTATAGTACTTCTGAATCATCTCCCCGAAGATACCACAGGAGGAAAAAGCGTGACCAGAGGCGAACTGGTGCCCGAAGGGGAAGGAGTTCGGAGAGGAAGTCTTCGCGGGAGAAGAGTCGCCACGACCGAGTTGGTGATCGTTCTCATGAGCAGGCAAAGTGCCTTGGGAAGGATGATATGGGCCCTTGAAATTCAGAATGTCAGCAGCAATACACTTTGCCCTCCGAGGAGGGTCTGTACTTTTCAAACAACGATAATTTGAGGTCCAACGTTTATCGTACAGGGCATAATTGGAGAGCCTCTCCTCTATCATCGGAGATCTTAGTGGGGAACCTCCCAAAGCACTTTGACATTTCGAAGCTTGAAAAGTTCGATGGGACTCAGGATCCGGATAATCATATCGAGCAGTTTAAGAACTTTATGATAAACTTCGACGACGATGATAAGCTTCTATGCAGAGCGTTCTCTCAAACTTTCAAGGGAGTGGCATCTAAATGGTACAACAGGCTACCTCAGGGCTCCATTAAGAACTTTGACATGTTCTGGAACATCTTTCGACAGCACTTCGTCGGAAGCAAGAAGTTTCGGGCCAACGGAGACACCATAATCTACTGTTGACAAAAGTGGGGGAGAGCCTCAAAAACTATACTAATCGTTTTCTCATAACCAAAACAAATATGGAGTACTGTAAGGATTCGGTGGCGCTTGCGGCGTTCAGGATGGGCTTGCTCCCCGGGTTGTTGAAAGACACGGTGGCAGAAAGTCAGGCGATGACCTTCGGAGCATTGCTAGATCAAGTTGAGAAGAGAATCTTGGTGGAAGAAACCCAAGCATCAGAGAAAGGTTCCGGAGAGCAATTGGATCATAATCAATTTCAAACGAATGAGCCAAGCTCTCAGGGCCCTCGATCAAACGTTCAAGCTAAAAGCACGGGTCAGTATCCTCCAAGGCAAAAATCAAACCCGCAGTACTATGGCAATCAGTCAAACCATAATCAAGGGGGAAGATACATGTCGAACAAATGGACTCGACCCGACTACTATGCGGAGTTGACAGAAAATGTTGCTGCGATCTTTGATAAGGCTAAGTCTTCGGTCACGTTCAGGAAGCCTTTTCCCATACAAACACCAAGGGAAAGCAGAAGTGTCAACAAATATTGCAAATATCACGAGGATGTGGGCCATGACACTAAGGATTGCATAGCCTTGAAGAAGGAGGTGCAGGCTCTCATTGAGAATGGAATGCTGTTGGAGTATGTCAAGAAACATTCCCAGAAAAATGCCGTGGTAAAAGCTGTCTCGAAGAATA
This sequence comes from Limnanthes douglasii subsp. nivea, assembly GCA_036936605.1. Classification (NCBI taxonomy): domain Eukaryota; kingdom Viridiplantae; phylum Streptophyta; class Magnoliopsida; order Brassicales; family Limnanthaceae; genus Limnanthes; species Limnanthes douglasii. The sequence goes on from JAUPFV010000005.1 coordinate 290,421,360, forward strand.
CTGACACAGCCATGGTAATTTCCGAAGGGGTTGACGATTTTAGTATCGAACAAGAGTATTTGGACCCCAAAGTCGGGAGGAACAATGTGAACCTGGTCGAGGAAGAAATTCCAAGGGGAAAGGTGGACAGTCTTTGTGCATTTTTCGATTCCTTAGCAATTTTCGGCGGAGACACAATCGCAGGAAACTCCAACAGCTCTCGCAAAAGGCACATGGTGAATTTGACCACCCAAATCGAAGCTGGAGTCTCCGCACAAATGCATCGATCGCCTTCTCCTATTATTTGTTTTGATGATGATGATATGCGTAATGTTGCAGGCCCTCATGAGGACGCTGTAGTGATCGCGGCGGGCATTTCTGGGGATCAGATTCAAAAAATACTCATCGATACGGGAAGCTCTGCGAACATCTTGTTTATGAGTACTTACCGCCGCATTTCTGACCCACCGGTCATCCGAAGATCCGACAGGACAATAGTGGGTTTCACTGGTGCCACAGCGGTTGTTGTGGGGGAGTTTCAATGTATGGTAGAGTTGGGTCGTGGACCATTCAAAAAAGAGGTGGAGGTACTCTTCATTGTGGTTGACGCACCAACATCTTATAATGCCATCCTGGGTCGCTCTTGGTTATCTCGGATGCATGGTGTCATCTCCACGGTGCATCAATGTCTAAAGTATGTGATTGGGCACAACATTGGAACAGTCAGAAGTAGCCAGAAGATGGCACGAGAATGTTACCAGATAGCCTTGTCTTCCAAAGGGGTTCGAGGGGGGCCCTCTGACCCAGCATAGCAATTAAAGGGGCCACCCCCCGAGGTTATCCCTTGCGATGATCCGAGGGAGGCCCCCGGATTTCAAGTCCCAGAGGAAGATTCTGCAACACACGAGTTCGCGGCTGGCAAATTTCTGAAAATAGGGGTCCACCTCTCCCCTGAATTTAAATGGAAGTTAATTGCTTTTTTGTCTGATAAGCTCGATATGTTTGCTTGGTGTGCACAGGATGTCACTGGTGTGCCGGCGGAAATTATATGTCACCAGCTAGCGATACGATCGGATGTCCGACCCATAGTCCAAAAAAGAAGGCCTGTCTCCCCGGAAAAAGCCTCAGCAATTTTGTCGGAGGTCGAACGGCTGCTAAGCATAGGTCATATTCGCGAGTCACATTATCCTATATGGGCGTCAAATCCGGTATTGGTGAGAAAGAAAAATGGCAAGTGGAGAATGTGTATCGACTTCACGGACTTGAACCGAGCTTGGCCTAAAGATCCTTTTCCTCTCCCTCGCATTGATCAGTTAGTGGACTCGACCTCCGGAAATCGATTGCTATCTTTTATGGACGCTTACTCGGGATACAATCAAATCCGACTGGCTGCTAACGATGAAGAGAGCACTTCTTTCATTACTGGGCGAGGTTTGTATTGTTACAAGGTCATGTCGTTCGGGTTAAAGAATGCGGGGGCAACTTATCAACGCCTGGTCAATAAAACCTTCGAGGAGCAGATTGGGCGGAATATGGAAGCTTATATCGACGATATGTTGGTTAAAAGTGAACACGACGAAGACCATTTTGCTGACCTTGCGGAGACATTCCACAACTTGAGTAGAGTCAATCTTAAACTCAATCCGGAAAAATGCATTTTTGGTGTGCGGTCTGGTAAGTTCCTTGGTTATATGATCAGCGAAAAAGACATTGAGGCTGACCCTGAGCAGCTAAGAGCTTTGATCGCTATGACTCCTCCTCGAAACATTAAAGAGGTGTAAATCCTGACAGGACGATTGGCTACTCTGAATCGATTCATTTCTCGCTCGTCGGATAAGTGTGCTCCGTTCTTTAAAATATTGCGGAATGCGAAGCAATTTTGTTGGATCGAAGAATGTTCGTCGGCTTTTCGTCAAATTCAGGAGTATTTAACCTCCCCAGAAGTTTTATCTAAACCTTTGGTGGGGGAGACGTTGATCGTCTACGTAGCAGTATCCGAGTGTGCTGTCAGTGCCGTTCTCCTCCGAGAAGATAACTCTCTCCTAAGGCCAATTTATTATGTCAGTAAGAGTTTGCTGGACGCCGAGAAGCGGTATCTTACTTTGGAGAAGGTGGCTTTGGCGTTGGTGACAGCGGCACGAAAGATGAGGCCTTACTTTCAAGCCCATCCAATTGTGGTTCGAACGACATTTCCCCTGAAGAGCCTATTACAAAGACCAGACATCTCCGGCAGGATGACTAAGTGGTCCGTAGATCTGGGAGACTTCGACATAACATTTGAGCCTCGAACGGCGATAAAGGCACAAGTTTTAGCAGATTTTTTGGTTGAGTTCCACTCAGACAGGGAAGAGCAGGAGGTACCTGATATAGTCGCCGAGGAAGAATGGGTGATACGAACGGATGGTGGATCGAACATTTCAGGCAGCGGAGCAGGTGTCCAGTTAATATCCCCGCAAGGGGTAGCTATGTTCCAAGCCATTCGTTTCGGTTTCAAAGCTACTAATAATGAGGCTGAGTATGAAGCAGCTTTAGTCGGCCTACGTTTAGCTCAAATATGCGGGGCTCGGCGGATAAAATTGATCAGTGATTCTCAGCTGGTGATAAATCAGGTTTCGGGGGAGTCCGAGGCAAAGAAGGACACACTGATACAGTATTTGAAGCTGATGAAAGATTTGGCGTCGGGTTTTGAGGGCGTCAAATTCGAGCATGTCCGACGAGAGTTAAATGCCGTCCCGGATTCTCTCGCCTCTGCTTCACGGACAGAGGGTTATCCTTGGGTTCTGATCCAGACATGCCCGTCGATCTCAATTAGTAAAGACCATGTGATGAATATCTCGGAGGAAATCCACGCGATCACGCCTGATTGGAGAACAGTCCTCATTGATTTTTTGGCTCATGACGTTTTGCCCGTCGACAAATATGAAGCCAGAAAAGTCAGATTCAAGTCTCATGGTTATATTTTGCTGGGAGGATTGCTGTATAAAAAATCTTTGAGTCGGCCATTGCTAAGGTGCTTGAGTGGGCCCGAGTAACAAATTATCCTTTCCGAGTTGCATGACGGCGAAGGATCCGCTCACTGTGGATATAAGGCTTTGATACGCAGGGTATTCTTGGCAGGCTATTATTGGCCAACTATCTGGGCTGATGCAAAAGATTTGGTCAAACGCTGTGACACGTGCCAGCGCTATGCTAATGTAATTCACAAACCGGGAGTGTTGATGGAAAGCATCTCAGAGGCAGTTCCTTTTGACAGTTGGGGCATTGACTTGGTTGGACCTCTACCGATGGCCTCTGGGGGCAGACAGACGATAATTGTGGCCGTCGATTATTTTTCTAAGTGGGTGGAAGCTGAACCACTCGCGGGAACAAAGGCCAAAGACGTGATCAAATTTGTTTTATCTAATATTTGTTGTCGTTTTGGTGTACCGTTGCAGATTACCACGGACAATGGACCACAATTTGATAACAAAGAATTCCAGAGTTTTTGTGTGTCAAGAGGCATACGACAATGTTTTTCGGCACCATTTCACCCCCAGGCAAATGGGCAGGTGGAAGTAACTAATCGCACCATCCTCGACGGTTTGAGAAAGAATTTGGAAGGTAAGGCGGGGAAATGGCCCGACTATTTACAGGAGGTGTTGTGGGCATATCGAACGACCCCCCGAACAGCCACCGCCGTATCCCCATTTGCCTTAGTTTATGGGATGGATGCCGTGGTCCCTCCGGAGATCCTCTTCCCTTCACATCGAATAGCAACTTATGACTCAGACACAAATGACCAGCATAGAGCATTGGCTTTAGATCTGGTGGAGGAAAAGAGACAGCGGGCGCAACTGACTTCCCTTCACTATCAAACTCTTATGAGGAGTCGATATGCATCCAAAGTCAACCATAGAGACTTTCAGGTGGGAGACAAGGTCTTACGCAAAGTTTTCTTGCACACTAAGGACAAGAGTTTGGGGAAGTTGGGACCTAATTGGGAAGGCCCTTATGAGGTCACCGAAAGGATAAAACCAGGCACATATCGGTTGAAAGATAAAGATGGAAGATATCTCCGCTTACCTTGGAATATTGAGCATTTAAAGTTGTACCTCGATTAGCAGAGCTCGGAGATGAAATTATATTTCTTTTCACTTTCTATGTATCCCTTGGGAAAATTTTTGGTGAGGACACACTCTTTCCTACCCTGTTAGGCACAGGAAGGTTTTAATGAGGTGTTTCAGTGATCCCCTTCAATACAAAGTTTCTTTGCCTTTAAACTATTTTTTGAGTCACAGTAACATGTGCCTCGAATTGTTGTCCCTCACACGATTTTTTGAGTCACAGTAACATGTGCCTCGAATTGTTGTTCTTCGAATTATTTTTTGAGCCACAGTAACATGTGCCTCGAATTATTGTCCCTCGTGCTATTTTTTAGTATCATTATAAACTATTCATCGGGTCACATTAAGGTGTGCCACGATATTTTGGGACCTTCGAACTATTCATCGGGTCATATTAAGGTGTGCCACGATGTTTTGGGACCTTCGAACTATTCATCGGGTCACATTAAGGTGTGCCACGATGTTTTGGGACCTTCGAACTATTCTTCGGGTCACATTAAGGTGTGCCTCGAAGCAACTCTCAGTTGTGAATCAGAACATTTTTTCCCTGAAATTGTTTTCAGAGACCCTAAACATTATTCGAAGGCCAAGTAGATTATAATTCGAAGGCCTTATTGCAAGTATAACCCTTGCTGAATCTATCAAAGTAAACATTATTCGAAGGCCTTATTGCAAGTATAACCCTTGCTGAATCTATCAAAGTAAACATTGTTCGAAGGCCAAGTAAGTTGGAATTCGAAGACTTTATTGCAAGCATAAAATTTGCTAAATTTATTTTAGTACGAATTGTTCGAAGGCCAAGTAAGTCGGAATTCGAAGACCTTATTAAAAACATAAAAAATTATTCGAAGGCTAATTATTCGAAGGGCCAATGACATTGCAAGTATAAAACTTGTTTAATTTATTTAAGTACGAATTGTTCGAAGGCCAAGTACGTTGGAATTCGAAGACCTTATTAAAAACATCATTTATCAATTTATCTAGATTATAATTATTCGAAGGCTAATAAATTTTGGAGTTCGATGGACTTATTACAACCCTAACACTAGTTGTTCGAAGGCCAATAAAATTTGTGAATTTATCCAAGTACTAATTATTCGAAGGGCCAATAAAATCATAATTCGAAGAACAATTTATCTAACTGATAATCATTATGAAATTGTTCCAAATAAAGTACATTGACAAGTCAAATATTCAGTGCTCTTACAAAGTTAAAGTAGCACAGCAAGTTCCAGTCATTACAAAAAGAGGCATTTTTTAGGCCATATACAAAAAACAGAATTACCTATAGTACTTTTACTCAATCGGCATTTTTCGAGGTATCACTCCCCTCACCCTCTGAGTCTTCACTCTCACTTACGACTATTTGGGGAGGGCGAAGTTCTGGGGGGACAAGCTTCCAAAAAGGCCCCAGGTCATATTCAGGGTGCTCAGCATATATCTGGGTCAACAAGCCAGCTCGAGTAGCAGCATCGCGGGCCTGTAAGGTCTTCAAACATGTTGTTGCATAGGCATCCGCAGCCTTTTCCTTCGCTTCTTCGATTTCTACTGGGAAACCTCTGATCTTTTTCTCCAAGTTATCGCGTTCTCCAACTACTTTTCGAAGAGCCTCAGTGCACTGCTCGAATCCATCGCAAGCCTTGCGATGCCCCTTTTTGTATTCGGATATCATCAGCTCCTGGGCATTAGTCTTCTCCTTGTACAAATCCCTTTCTTGCTGGCAACACCTCTCTAGCATTGTCACATAATTCTCAGAGGCAGAAAGACGCTGGTACAAGGCATCAGCTTGGCCCTCGATCACTGCATACTCCTTCTTGGCCTCCTCGAGCTGAGAGGCAGTTAGTGCTGCCTTGAACTTGTAATAATTTTTGCGCTTTTCCAGATGGTGCATCTTCTTTCCTCGGTTCACTAAAGTATGTAGCAGTCTCCGGAGACTCATCGAGAACTCATCATCCAAGGGGACTTCGAAGGAACTCGAAGGAGACCCTAACGCTGCAGAATCAAATTCGGAAAAATTACCACAAGCAACGTCTGGGTGAACGAGTAGTGGAGGGTTTGTTCGAGGAGCAGGGATAGGAGCCAGCCTTAGACTTTCTTCAAGGGAAGCTGGGTGAGAAGCCTCAGTCAGAGGAGAGTGCAAGGATTGGTAGGAAGTTTCCTTGGGTGATTGGCCACCCCTGTTTTCAGCATCAATTGCATCATCATGGATTTCTCTTTCAAAGTTAGTCCCTTCATTGTTGTCAGGAGTTTCTCCTCCCTCAGACTGTTCTTCGATGGGCTCAAGAAGAATACCCTTCCCCTTCAAGTCTTTTTTCTTGCCATCTTTCTTTGGTGGAAGGATGGGAGCAGGGGGAGGAGGAGTGGGATTTGTTGAAGCAATAACACTTGTTCGAGGGGCTTCATTTGTTCGAGGGGCTTCCGCTGTTCGAGGGTCATTAGAGTTCGAGGCCCCTACATTCTTCGAGGAGTGTGGCTTTTGATTGTTAGTAGCTGTTTTGGGATTTAGTGGTTGGGTTGGTGCTACTTCATCTTCTGGAGGTTCATCCAGGTGACTTTGCGAGCGAGAGCGCTTGGGCAGATAGATTGTGACACCCTGTTGGCTACATCGCTCTAACACTTCCCGTTCCGAAGGCGGAGTCATCAGTCCCCTCATACTTATACGATCTTGGGGATTAAGCCTCCAGAGTTGACTCCTAGCCAAGTTGTCGTCAACAAAACAACGGCGAAACCGATTGTCCCACTGTTCCTTTGCCCACAAGCGAAGGTTAGTAAAAATAGTGGTAGCTCCCTCGACATAGTCGGTGTAGGGTTTGGACACTCCAGTCATAGCTGAAGCAAGAAAGTAAATATCAAACACAACATACAATTTTGAGGGAACATATTACTTCGAAGACATACAAGTATTCGAGGAGGCTTAAGAGAAAGCATAAATTTCGAAGGCTTAAGTTCGAAGGGTAAAAGTTGGTGGAATACTTACATTTCATTGTCCATTTTAGCGAAAGTTTATGAGGATTCGAAGGAATGGCTTCTGATCCAGTCTCCCAGCAGCCAGAGAAAAAGAGGAACTGTTGCCTCCATTTTTTATCGGCCTCCAATAGATCCTTCAGTATTTTTTGCCCCCGATTGAATGTCAATGAGTAGAAGGGGAAGTAAGGATTTCGAGCAAGACCAGCAAGACCAATGATTTGCTCCAGAGAAAATTCTTGGCTTGAGAGCCTTGAGGCCATTATGCAAGCCATTAACGTGAACCACATATTGGGACCAACCTGGGACGGGCAAAGATCTATCTTCGAGAGATATTCAATAAAAAAGGGGTCTAAGGGATACCTTAGCCCCCAATTCATGATTTTTGTGTAGACCACCATCTCGTGATCCCTCACAGATAAGGGTGTCTCTCCCTCAGCAGGAAATCTGATATTGATATAAGTGGGGATGCCCCATCGAGCCCTCAGCATCGTCTCCTCCTCCCTTGAAAAGTATTTATATTTGATGTTGGCAAGGGCTACCATGTGTTTATTCTCAATGCCCCGAATATTGTTGCCGGCGATGTTGTCCAATTCCAAGGGCAGCACAATATCCCCCTTCAATTTTGGAGCAATCCGGCGAGCTTGCTCCTCGGATATTGTCGAAGAAGATGTTGCACCGTTCGCAGGGCCTGAGGAAGGAATAATGGGCAATTTCTGTCCAAAGGATTTATTGAGAGGTTTTGTAACTTTGGGGTCTAAAGTTTGTTCATGTAAAATACGCATGTCTTCATCGGTAATAAGCGTCCTTGAGGGGGAGAATTGAGTTCCATGAATGGTCATGGATGGCGTGGAGGGCAGACTAGATACATATGTTCCTTGTCTTCGAGGAGGACTTCCAGCATCACGATGAAGGTCTTGTCTTCGAGGAGAACTACCAGCATCACGGTGACGGTCCTGATTTTGAGGAGGACTTCCAGAATTATGTTGTTGATCTTGATTTCGAGGAGGACTTCCAGAATTATGTTGTTGATCTTGGTTTCGAGGAGGACTTACAGAATTATGTTGAAGGTCTTGGTTTCGAGGAGGATAAGCTGGCTTTCGAGGAGGACTCCTCGAAGTCCTTCGAGGACTTGAAGATCTTTGGGGAAGGTTTTCAATGTTAGTTGAGGCAGTTGGTTCTCGAATTGTTAGGGGAGCTTCCCTGGCCCGTTTTCGCTCATGAGAACCTTTTCTATCTCTATGGGATTTCTTCCTCTTCGAACCTGATGAATGCTTGTGTGATCTCTCTTTACCCATTTCCCTAGGAGGGTTTGTTTCGTTTAGCAAGCTTTGACGAGCTACTTCACTAGGAATAATAGCGATCGAGTTGTTCGAAGGAGGCCAGGCACCGAAAAAGGTTGTAGTCAATAGTGGGGGATGAGGCCTTACGTCTTCACCAGCAGCAACCCTCTCTTCGAACCGTTTACTAATCAACAACCACTCAGAAATTCGACGGGGCTTGTTCGCCAGCTTTATCTCTCTAGAAATAATTGAACAGAAGTTGCATTAATGAAGAAAAAGGTTGGTATTTATAGAAGACTAGTGGGCTTTCTTGACAAATGAAGCCCGGGGACATTTTCATGTTGTTTGCCTAGGGGTACGATGGTCCACATAAGTGGACATTGTTCGGTCACCTAGATATAGCAGAAGGTGAAGAGTTTTGTGTCAGAGATTGTCAGGGGAAGGCGAAGAGTTTTCTGACAATAATGTTAGAAGAATTGGTACCGTTTTTTGCTGACATCAGTGTGTGTAATGACATCATCAATCCTAGCGCCCTTTTTTCGCCTAAGTATATACTTATCCGAAGACCATTTTGCTTAAAAGGTTGCAAGGATTGAGGGGGCTACTCGGTATAACAGAAGCTCGAAGAGGCCGTTTTAGATATTCGAGGAGGCTTGCAAATCATTCGAAGAGGTTTTATGTCGAAGAGGTTTTGTGGAACGACTTTTCGCCTAAGTAGTTCATGGCCTCGACAATACGAAGAGACTCGTGGAGCAACTTTTCGAGGGACTTATTAAGTTCGAAGAAGAAGTAATTTTGGCCTGTCAGGAGAATTATTCAGTCTTAGCAAAACGATTTTTACTAAGACTGGGGGGCTACTGATAAGGAGAAATAAATGTATAAGGGCCAAAATGCATAGAAATAAATGTATAAGGGCCAAAATGCATAGAAATAAATGTATAAGGGCTGAAATGCATGAATTGTAAAGATATAGCTAAAATAGAAAGGAACCTAAAAGCGGGGACCAAAAGATGTAATTAAACCAAATTAAAGCGTGTGGGGTCCGCAATTGTACTATAAAAGGACCACACACGCTTCACGAATCTCGAGATGAATAGTACAAGACTTTCTCTCTCTCTCTATACTGTTTAGCACTTTCTCTCTCTAGATCTAACACTCAAATATTCTTCTACCTCCTAATCCTCTATCAACAAATCTTCGCATAACAAAATCACCCTCGGACCATCTTTTAACTCTTCAATCTTCTCACCATAATATCAGTTAAACCTAAAGACTCTTATTAGGAATATGGGTACCGCATATTCCGTCTCCGTATATAATTAAGAATATTTTGATCTCAACACTAATATAATATTGACCGCTTTGGCTCCGAAAGGCCGCACGACTTACTTTTTGGTTAATTTTCAAAAAGCAACATACCAGTTGAGACATGTTCATACTTATATACTACTGATCCTTCCCATGTTTAACCGATGTGGGATGTGGGACTTTGGTAGTCACCCTAACAAACCTCATCTCGAACAAAGTACCACATTAGCCTCCTTTTTATTAAATTCATCCACTCACTTTAATCACGTTGACGCTACCTGACCTAGAGCCTTTACATCGGATTTATATGCTTATTCGACCATCCTGCTTGTTCCTTAGCTCAGATTCGAAACTATGTCTTACCATTGATCACACTGCTTTTTCCTTAGCGCCACTCCTTACAAGGCCACCTTGTCTTTATCCAAGGATTCAGTGGCACTCCAAACTAGGCTTTATCGAATAGATCATCCAACTTGAGCATGACTGCTGGTTCAACATGTTGGACTTCCGATATTTCATCCACCATCACGTTTGGTCTGGGCCTAGAGCTCTTGTACCATTTGTTAGGAATAAATCACTATGAAATTTATCACAAATGGCTCAAACACCTTACACAAATAAAGAACAAAAAAGAAAAGAACACGAGATTTAACGTGGTTCGAGAATTGTCTACTTCCACGGACGCCGCTAAAGAAAAGTGTTTCACTATGATAAAAAAAAGTTACAAATTTCAGACTGTATTTTGTGTACCCATAATAGTCTATTTATAGGGAATAAACAGAACTTTCTAGATAATGGACCTAATGGGCTCATATACACAAGACTGAAGATGTCAATACCACAAGACTAAAGATGACAATAACAAAGACACAAAACTGTACTATCAAACAGTACACTGTCAAGGCATTAATCGACTTATTCTCAATAAATCTTCCCCTTGAGGCGAATATCATTTTTTCAATATCAACAAAGAAACTTCTCTTATTCTGACTCACCAAATGCCTCAAATGCATTCACTCTATACTACGAACACCAATCCAGTTTAGGAACTCCCTAAACTTTCGAATTGATATTGCATTGGTTATTATATCTGGTGGATTATCGTGTGTAGACACTTTCTTCACATCAACTATTCCCTTTGATATTATATCATGGATAAAATGATACCTGAAATCTATGTGCTTTGTACACTCGTGGTACAACTAGTTCCCTATAAGGTGTATGACACTTTGACTGTCACAAAACACTTTTGTAGTAGTCATATCCAAGCCTAAATCTATAACCAAACCTTGCAACCATATTACATATTTAACTGCTTCTGTTACCGCCATGTGCTCTTCCTCTGTTGTAAACAAAGCTACAGGAGTTTGCAATTGTGCTTTCCAACTGATCGAACTCCCAGCTAGAGTAAATGTATATTGTGTAAGAGATATTGTTTTATCCATATCACTTGCAAAATCAGAATCAACAAAACCAACCACTGATCATGCAACATCATTCAATGATCCACCAATATCGGTCTTGGAAAAAGTTAATCCAACGTTCACAATATTCTTAAAATACCGAAGTACTATTTCAGTGTCTGCCATTGTTCTTTCCCATGACATTCCATGTACCTGATAACTACACTAACCGCATGTGAGATAGCAAGATGTGTGCATTCCATAGCATACATGATACTACCAACTGCACTTGAATTTGGAACCTTTGACATTTATTCCAACTCAGCATCGTCATTGGCCGCTCCTGCTGCAAATAACTTGAAATGACTAGCAAACAGGATGCTAACTGCCTTAGCATCAAACATGTTAAATCGTTGTAGCACTTTCTCAATATAGCTTCGTTGAGACAAGTGTAATCATCCAACACTTCTGTTCCTGATAATATTCATACCAAGAATCTTCTTTGCTCTACCCAGATCTTTCATCTCAAACTCGACACTAAGCTACTTCTTTATCTGCAAGTGTGACATACTACAAGCAGCAATAAGCATATCATCTACATACAACAACAAGTGAACATAAGAATGATTTGACATCTTTTGATGATACACACATCTATCATATGGACTCCTCATGAATCCTTTTGACACCATGAATGTATAAAAACGTTTGTACCGTTGCCTAGGTGACTGTTTCAAAGCATATAGTGACTTTACTAGTAGACAAACCTTTTCCTCCATATCAGGTTCGATAAATCCCTGTGGTTGTCTTATATATATTCGATTTTCCAATTCACCATGTGGAAACGCAGTCTTCACATCCAACTGCTCAAGTTCTAAATCTTGCAAAACTACCATGGCTAACAAAACTCGAATCAAACTATGCTTCACCACTGGAATAAACACTTCATTGTAGTCGATTCCTTCTCTTTGAATAAAACCTTCAGTGAACAATATTCCCTTGAAACACGATGCAGTAATCCCTTGATTACCTTCATTTTTCTTGCAAACCCATTTGATGTCTACTACCTTCTGACCTTTAGGAAATTCAACAAACTTCCATGTTTAATTCTTATGAAGAGATTCAATCTCTTCCCCTATAGTACCAATCCATCGATCTGCCTCTAAACTCGCTATAGCTTCTCTGTATCTACTAGGTTCCTGCATCTCGACTTCTTCTGCAACCGACATAACATATGCAACTAGATTTACATACCTTTTTGGGAGTATAATATCTCTTCTTTCTCTGCCCAATGTTATGCTATAAGGTTTTTATTCTGGTTCGGGCGCATAATCGTCACTATTATCTGATGTTGACGCTTCACCTCCTGATTCTGGATCCACCTCAGAACCACTAAAATTATTGGACCTGCTAGAAGATGATTCTACTTCAAGCTCCACCTGTTTACTCACAATCGATCCTGATTCGACCATTTCTCCTACTTCATTATGACTGCCTATCAAAGAAAATTCGTTAAAAGTTGTGTCCCTACTGATGAGAAAACCTGGAGATTTTGGAGAGGTACACCATAACATATATCCCTTCACTCCAGTAGCATATCCTAGAAATATGTACCTATTTACCCTCGACTCAAGCTTACCATCTCTCACATAAGCATACGCAGGATAGTCAAACACCCTCAATTGTTCGTAATCAGCCGAATATCTAGACCAAATCTCAAAAGGAGTATTACAATCAATAGCCATTGATGGAGACCGATTCACTAAGTAACACGTTATGATATTTTCAGCCCAAAAATTATTTACCATACTGGAATATGAGAGCATGATTCGTGCTTTATCATAAAGAATTATGTTCATTCTTTTTTAGACCTCATTCTGTTGTGGTGTTCTAGAACAAGTGCGATAGTGCACTATTCTTTCAACTTCGCAGAACTCATTAAACTCACAACTGCAATATTCTAACCCATTATCTGTCCTAAGATGTTTAATTTTTGTTCATGTTTACTTCTCAATAATCATATTCCATTGACAAAGGTTGAATATGCCCCATCTTTCGTTTTCATAAAGTAAACCCATACCATCCTTGAATAATCATCGATCAAACTCATGTAGTATATGGATCCGTTCTTTGATAGAATTATGTTTTGGCCCCAAAGATCTTAGTGAAAGTAGTCCACGCTATTTTTGGTCTTTCTTATAGCCGATTTGCTATATTTGACTCTAGTTTGTTTACCAAATAGATAATGCTCACAAAATCCCAATAATTCTACTTTATACCCTTTCAACAAATCTTTATTCCCCAATACAGCTAATCCTCTGTCACTCATATGACCATGGCATCAATGCCAATTATTTTGATCCTACCTACTTTGGTTATTACTCCCTGATGATGCTACTGCAGCATCGCCCATAACAACACTCCCCTGAAGAATATAAAGCCCATTCTGCAAACTACCTTTCATGCATACTATTGAGCCTTTTGTCACTTTGATTACACCGTCTTTTGCACGGTATTTGTAACCACAAGAGTATAGAGTCCCAAGAGAAATCAGGTTTCTCTTCAACCCTGGTAAAGAATGATTGTTCCCTAAATAGACAGTTCCTTGCATTGGCTTGTAAGTTTCGAACCACTGCTTGAACTAACATATTTGATAAGTAGCGCCATCTTCAAGTACCAAAGAGTTTTTCCCATTGTATGAACTCACAGACAATACATCTTCTCTACCACTATTTACACTATCGTCGGAATCGTTCACACCTTCAACAATGTTTGCTGCATTTTACTTTTGATTTCCTTTCTTACCATTCAATTTTGGACAATCTCTCCTATAATGACCATGATCACCGCAGTCATAATAGTTTGAGTTCTTTACTTTTGATTTATACATCCAATTCTTCATTCTTAAAGAGCTCGCTTTTCTTCTAGATCTTCCCATAATCATAATAACTTTCCCTTTCAGCCTGATTGTCTGGCTGCAACTGTCTCAACTCCTTTGATTTCAGCACCCCTTTGACATCTGCTAGCGATAACTTATCTTTACCATTCATTATTGTATCTACCAAGTTTTCATAGGGAGCTGGTAACGATATCAAGACAAAAAAAACTTGATCATCATCCTTAATGTTGAGGATGAATACTATCCCATTTTTCCTAATTATGTTAGAGGTTTCTTTGAACGAAAATCTACCATCAAAAGATACATTCCATAGAATGGTATCTTCTGGCGAGGATAAAAACAGCATAGGGGTAGGCTAGTAATTTCAAGTAGAGTTTCAAGATGGTGTAAGGGTGTTTCAAGGTGGTGTGTGGGTGTTTCAAGGTGGAGAGAGAATTAAGCAGCTTGGCATCAGTTAATTTTTATTACCAGAAGTTAATGCTGGTGGTTGAGTATTTATAGCATGTTATTTGGGCCCTTATGGGCTTTCGGGTCAAGTTTAATGGACCCGGGTCATGTTTAAAGACCCATGAGTTCTAAGCAGGAGGACATGTAGCTTAGTCAAGAAGTGTTTAGGTTTTTTAGTACTTTAGTCATAGTTCGAACAGCCTTAGGCTCATATTAGTTCGAAGAGATCTGTCCGGTCCAAAAGTTCTGTCCGGTGTTCGGAGAGTATTACACTGATCTGCCCTTCCGGGGAGCACTCCGCATTCGGACTCATCAGGAGCCCCTTTTTTAGGTGTTTGAACAAGCGTCCTTGTCAAAGAACTGAAAAACAGTCCGATTTAGGAAGTGATCTCTTGATTCGAAGAGAGTTGTGGATAAACCCGGACAGACCGAACGTTACGAATTCTAAACGGTTCTTGCCAGAGTTAATGGGACACGTGTCACTCTCCGATTGGTTACTTTAGCTGTTTTTTCACCTTGAACTTCGCACTACTTTCTCGAACAAGTTACCTCTTTTAAATGCCATTAATGACATCAGCGCCGTCTTTTAATCATTGCCCAACTTTTCGGATTCTCCTAGGAATCAACTCCTTTTTTCACATTTACTATAAATTCTAATTCACTTTTCACTGTCTCATTATCTCTTTCAACTTTCACTCTGCAATTTTACTAAAAGCTTTATCTCTCTAGAACTTCAAAAACTTCTTTGGCTGTTTATGTTTACAGCAAGAAGAGCACTGATCAAGGGCGGCTGGCTTAACCTCTCAGAATTGGAGAAAGCTCAAAGAGTAGAGAAGGAAAAACGACTTGCTGCAGGGCTGCCATCCTCGCCTGTTGAGAAACCAACCTCTTCAATCGCAGAATCTGATAGAGGTTCTTCTTCTTCCAAAGGTACAAAACCCAAAAGGCTCTTTCAATCTACTCTTTCCCCCATAGTATCCGGCTCCTCAGTTCAGGAGTCGATCCCTGCTGTTGAACCGGGAGTTACGGTCACAAGTGTTAGGAAAAAATCTTCTTTCATTGCTATGGGGTCTGACTCTGACCATTCCCCGGACAAGCTAATCATGAAAAGGCCAAGTAGGTTGGTCAAAGGGCTTTCTTCTAAAAACACACCCTCGAAATCGGGGGCAAAAGATAGTGTATCAGGGTCTGGGGCAATTATAAAGGCTCCCCGGGAGAGGCCGTCAGGACTAGAGGCAAGCAGCCCACTACCCCCCAAGGAATCTTCTACCTCAGAAACTCAAATTGAGGTGAGAAGTCGGGTAAATACGGACAGCCAACAGTCCGGAGGATCAGCTCTGCCAAGCCTCAATCCTCCCCGGACTATTTCTACTGAAGCTCCCCCAACGATTATGGAGGAGAGGATGGAGGACTCCACTGAGGAGGTTAGATTCGAGTCCGAGTCCTCCGGACAGGCTGATACTGCTATCGTTGTTGCCAAGAAGGGCAAAGAGGACTTGTATCTGAGGCGTCCGGACCTGCCGGAGAGCCTTGAAGGGAGAGTGGGGCCATGCTTTCATAAAGTTGAGTTCAAGTATCTTTCAGCTTTGCTAAGGACAAAGTATGCGTTCATCCATACTTCAGATCTGGGTCGGTTGCGCACTAAGTGGGGGATCCCTGAGAATGTAAAGATACGAATTCCCATCGATCCGGAGACCCCGATGGACTGCAAAAGGAATGAGATAGTCTTCTTCACGGAGCTATTCAACTGGGGACTCAGGTTCCCACTAGACCCGGAGATAGTGCGCTATTTTCACTTGGTCAAGCTCTGCCCGTCACAGCTAAGCCCCAACGGTTGGTTTACCTTGATGTCATGTATTATGGCGTCTAGGTTACCTGGAATCCCTCTTCCCATGGAAGAGTTTGCAGCTGTGGCCAACTTGTGTAAACATCATCAGTTCCCCTTCTACCATTTCAATATGGGGAACGATCTTAAAGCTGTCGATGATCTCCTGGAGTCGGAGAGCAAATGGAGGAGCCAATTCTTATTTGTCAGTGGCTCATGGGAGAATGGCAAGAAAATCAAGACCGGAGAGAATCCAAGCCTCCTCAGGAGTAGATGGAGGAGTGACCGTAAGCTTCTCATCTTAAGTCTCTGTTCGAATTTCTCTTTTCTTTTAAGTTTATGCTAATTAGTTTCTCTTTTGTTTTATCAGAGCTGCCAAAGGAGTTCGGAGACTACCTGAAGGCCGGACAGGTCTCCTGTGGCAAAATCAACGCTTGGGCCGTAGAGAACTGGGAGAACCGGTTCCATAAAGCCTTCATTTCTGGGAACTTAGCAAGGTCTCACCTGTGGAATACCACAGGTCGAAGAGACCTGACTTGGGAGGAGTTCTCCACCCAACCTGACGAGGACATCGTGCTGAGAAGGTCTCATGAACTGGATGGGACTCTCTTCCTGCATGCCCGGGCCAGAGCCCCAAGTAAAATGAAGGGCAAGAAGAAGAAAGGCAAGAGGGTGGCAGGTGACGATGAGAAGGAGGCCCCGACAGACACAGAAGGACTGGCACAGGTTCAAATTGATGCATCCCTTTTACAAGTGGTGGAACAGGAGAGCGAGAAGCAGGAAGTGAACCTACCTAAGCCCTCAAGGGCTTCTAAGAGGACTCGCAAGCAAACAAGTGAGAGTGCTGATAGGGAGGTCAAGAAGAAGAAGACTTCCCAAGGAGATGAGGTTGCTCTCCGGGACCCGGAGCCTTCTTTCCCTACTGACCCTACACTGGCCGAAGAGATCCCAAGGGACTTTCAAGAAGAGATTCCAAAGGGATTTCATACAGATGAAGTCGAGGGGGGAGAGCTTAACTTGGATGAAATGGATATCACCGGTCTGGGTGGACTTGGTGAATATTTTCTTGGCCTGCCCAGAGACGAGTTCGCAGGGCCCTACGTCCCTCCGAGCAGCTCCAACACGGTCAATTTCAACGGTAAGACTCTCATGGTTTCTAGCGAGAAGGACATCATAGCCCATTCTTTACTTAGCAATGTACAGCCAGTGCTTACTTTGGAAAGGCAAGTCCGAAGTCAGGCAGACACCATCAAAGACCTCAAGTCTGAGAAGGAGAAGCTGTCCGATGACCTCCAGACTGCTGCCACTAAGATTGATTTGCTTAAAGAGGCAAATGATCAGCTAAAGAAGAATCAAGATGAAGGCAAGACAAAAGTTGCTTCTTTGGAAGAGATCATAAAAGACCTCCGGGCTAAGGTGTCCGGCCTGGAGAAGGACCTGACAACCTCAAGAGGAGAAACTGCAGCCAAGGAGAAGCTCATCACCAACCTGACTACTGACAAACTTGCTTTAGAAAATGCTGTGACTCAGGCTGTCGAAGAGAAGGCTGCTTTGGTGAGGGACCAAGAGGCCACAATCAAGGCCAAGATCAACGCCTACGCCAGGGAGATGATCCAAGGCGAGGAGCTAATGATCCAGAAGGTGAAGTCTGATATGGTCCTCCTGTTTCACGAGAAATTCCCGAAGAGGAGACTAGGGGGATTATGGCGCTATGTGGATGATGATGATCTCCCATACTGGACCATGGTTGATGAGGGGTACTCTGGTGAGTCCTCGTCTGGTGATGAAGAGGAAACCGGAGAGAGCCCAGGTGAAGAGGAGATTGACCCCAAGGGTAAGAAGATAATCGAAGAGAAAGGTGATGTCAAGGGCAAAAATTCAGATGAGGGTGAGCCATCTTCAAAGGCTCAACCTTAATTTATGGTTTACTTTTTTTTATCTTTTGTTTAAAACTAAAGTCCTTGGAAGGCCAAGGCACTCTTTTTGTTGTGGTGTCCGGTACTATTCGGACAGATTTTTTGTACTGTGTCGAAACTTGTTCAAAAAGTCCTTGGAAGGCCAAGGCAATTTTAAATTGTTGAATGAATGTTTTTATTTGGCCCAGCCATCCTCTTCTTTTATTATTTGTTTTACTTTAGATAGCTAGAATTTAAGTAGCTTTGAATTATTGCATTGTGAGTGTTTAGATTCTCCGGCTAGAGTTTAAATAGCCCTTAGATCTTTCAGTCCGGGTAGCATGACAAGAAACAGAATTTTGAAAATACTTAGAAAATTATTGAAGAAGGCATCAAATTTCATTGGAAGCTCTCCGTGCCACCGAAGAGGGGAAGGTATGCCCCCAAATATTTACATGGATGTTTAAACAAGTAAATATTTACACAAGTGTTATTCCAAGTACATTCGAAGGTGTTCAATATTCCAAGGGTGAGTTAAAACCCTGCCATTTTTGTCTTCCAACCAATATGTCCCAGGCTTGATTCTTTCAACCACAGTATACGGACCCTCCCAAGTTGGGGCCAGCTTTCCGAAGAGCTTTTCCTTTGTATGCAAGAAAACTTTCCTTAATACTTTATCTCCTGGTTGAAAATCTCTTCTTTTAACTTTAGAAGCAAACCTGCTTCTCATCAAGCCCTGATAGTGTGCCATTCTAAGATGAGCTTTAACCCGTCTTTCTTCGATCAAATCAAGCTGACTTCTAACTGCCATCTCATTAGCCTGCCCGGAGAAGTTATGAACACGAAAGGAAGGGAGTGTCTTCTCTATGGGGGCTACTGCATCCATCCCATAGACCAAGGCAAAAGGGGATTCTTGTGTTGCAGCCCCAGGTGTTGTCCGGTAGGCCCACAAGACTTCTTGTAGATAACTAGGCCACTTCCCAGCAGCCCCTTCCAAGTTTTTCCTTAAACCGGAGAGAATTGTTCTATTAGCCACTTCAACTTGCCCATTGGCTTGTGGGTGAAAAGTTGAAGAAAAACAGTGCTGAATACCTCTTGAGGCACATAAACTTTCCATTTCTCTGTTGTCAAACTGTGGCCCATTGTCTGTTGTTATTTTCTGGGGGACACCAAATCTGCAACATATGTTGGATAAAATGAATTTTATAACAGCTTTTGAGGTTGTCCCTGCCAAAGGGGCTGCTTCTATCCACTTCGAGAAGTAGTCAATGGCTACAATTATGGTTTTACGCCCTCCGGACGACACAGGGAGAGGCCCAACTAAGTCCAATCCCCATCGAGCAAAAAGGATGGGCTCAGAAATTGATTCCAAAGGAATGGCTGGTACATGAATTTCATTGCTGTACCTCTGGCATGGGTCACATCTTCTTACCAGCTCCTTAGCATCTTTCATAATTGATGGCCAATAGTATCCGGAGAGTAGTACTCTTCTTGTTAAAGCTCTAAATCCACAATGGGCTGATCCCTCACCATCATGCAATTCGGAGAGAACTGTCTGTGATTCATGATCCCCTAAACAACGTAGGAGAGGTTTGCTATAGGATTTTTTGTACAACACTTCTCTTATCATCAGGAAACCACGAGCCCTGTGTTTCAATGTTCTGGCTTGTGATTTATCCAAGGGCACGATGCCATCGGACAGATACTGTATAAGAGGAGACCTCCAGTCTTGAGGCCGATTCACTTGTATTTCAAAGACTTCCTATTTTATACCTTCATCGAGTTGAATAGAAGGGCTTTCAAGCACATGGATCCATGGGTAGGACTCCGTATATGCTATCGTTGCTAGTGAGTCTGCTAGCTCATTTTCTGCCCGGGGGATGTGCTCATAGACAACAGCTTTAAACTTTAACGCTTCATTTTTTAGGAGGAGTAAATGCTTGACCAATTGCTCCTTTCTAGCCTCTGATAAGCCCAAGGCATGGTGGACAAGCAACTGGGAGTCACTTAGTAGCTTGACCCTTTTAGCTCCACAGATATAGGCCAACTTTAACCCAGCTATGGCTGCTTCGTACTCGGACTCATTATTGGATGCCCTGAAAGCAAAACAAATAGCTTGGTACATGCTGTCCCCGTAGGGGGAAGTGAGACATATTCCTGCCCCAGATCCCATGGTGCTAGACCCTCCGTCTGTTCGGACAATCCACACTTTCTTGTCTTTTGAATCAGTAGGCTGCTCCGAATTCCTGTCAGAATGGAATTCAACCAGAAAGTCAGCCACAGCTTGAGCTTTTACCGCTGTTCGGGGAGCAAAGTCTATGTCGAAGTCCCCCAACTCTACTGACCACTTTGTCATTCTGCTTGAAATGTCTGCTTTTTGAAGGACATTCTTTAAAGGGAAAGATGTCCGGACGACGATTGGATGAGCCTGAAAGTAGGGCCTCATCTTCCTTGCAGCTATCACCAAAGCTAATGCCAGTTTTTCGAGTTTCAAGTAACGCCTTTCAGCATCAATCAAGCTTTTGCTGATGTAGTACACTGGGTGAGGATGCCCATCAACCTCCCTTACTAGCACAGCACTGATGGCACAACTTGAAATAGCCAGATACACAAAGAGAGTCTCCCCATCAACCGGTTTGAACAAAGTCTTGGGAGAGGAAAGATGTTTCTTGATTTCATTAAATGCTTCATTACACTGTGGTGTCCATTCAAACCCCTTTACACCCCTCAAGGTCTGAAAAAATGGAGCACACCTGTCCAAAGACCTGGAGATGATTCTGTTCAAGGCAGCCAATCTCCCCGTTAATCGCTGTACTTCTTTAATGTTTCGAGGAGGCTCCATATGGAACAAAGCATTGAGTTGGTCCGGGTCGGGCTGTATTCCATGCTCACTTATGATATACCCTAAGAACTTCCCGGACTGCACTCCGAACACACACTTTTCAGGGTTTAGTTTCAAATTTACTTTGGCCAAGTTGGTAAAAGTTTCTTGGAGGTCGGACAAGTGCAACTGCTCATCCACGCTTTTTACCATCATATCGTCAATGTAAACCTCCATGTTTCTTCCAATTTGATCAGCAAATGCCTTGTTGACTAACCTTTGATAAGTAGCCCCAGCATTTTTCAAGCCAAAGGGCATCACCTTGTAGCAATGTAGACCCCTATCAGTGACAAACGTAGTATGCTCTTGATCTTTTGGATCTACTTGGATCTGATTGTACCCGGAGAAGGCATCCATGAAGGAGAGTAGCTTGTTCCCAGAAGTAGAGTCTATTAACTGATCTATCCGGGGGACCGGATACAAGTCTTTTGGACAAGCTCGATTGAGGTCTGTGAAGTCAATGCACATACGCCATTTTCCATTCTTCTTTTTTACCAAGACAAGATTGGCAGTCCACAAAGGGTACTGAGATTCTTTGATGTGCCCCATCTTTGTGAGTCTGTCAACCTCTTGTACAATGACATCAGCCTTTTCTTTTGAGAAGGCTCTCTTTTTCTGTATCACTGGTGCCACATCTCTCCGGACAGACAGGTGATGGGAAATCACCTCTGATGGAACTCCAGTAACATCAGCATTGCACCAAGCAAAAACGTGATGATGGTCTTTCAAGAATTTCAACATTTTTTCTTTCAACATCTGTGGCATTTTGGACCCTATCTTGACATTTTTTTCCTTCTTCCAAGCAGTGTGTTTCAACCTCCTCTATTGGAATCAGCACTCCAGGGGTCTCTCTGGGGTCATCAATTTCACCCTCACCCCCAGAAAGGCCCTCAAACTGCTATTGATCGTTTATACGGACTGCCCCCAGCGTTCGTGGAGCCAAGGCAGTGGCATAACATTCTCTTGCAATCTTTTGACTGCTCCGGACAACCCCAACCTGCCCCTGAACAGCATACTTTAAACACTGATGGACTGTCGAAGCCACTGCATGCATCCTAGAGAGCCAAGATCTCCCTAGAATAGCATTGTAGCAGGTGGGACAATCCACCACAATGAAGAGTATTCTAACCATTTTCTTGAAAGGGCCTCTGCCCAATAACACTTCTTCTTCAAACTCCCCGATCACATCGGCCGAACTGCCCGTAAAACCCACAATCGACCTGTCCGACTTCTAAATCACAGTTGGATTTTTCATTTTCTTGTAGGTGTTTAAAAAGAGGATATTGGCAGAGCTTCCAGTATCCACCAAAATTCGCCTTATCTCATTGCCCCCTACAGATGCTCCTATGACAACAGCATCCTCATGAGGGCCAGCAATGTCTCTTAAGTCATCCCCGTCAAAGACAATGAAGGGGAATGATACCGGTGACTGATAAGAGGTCATGCCTCCTTCTAGCTGGGAGGCCAAATTATGAACATGCCTTTTTCTTGAAGAAGTAGTAGGAGCAGTCATTGTGTCCCCTCCGAAAATTGTCAGCGACTCAAAGAATTTAATGAGCCCGGAGACCGATCTAGAACGCTCCTCTATAGCACCTACTCTGTTTCGTGTTGGATCAGGATCCAAGTATTCAGACTCCAAATCAAACCTTTCAACTATTACCATAGCCCCCTCCGGGGCAGCATTACTCGGACCAACCCGGTGAGTGTTGTCAGGCCTGTTGCCTCCTCTCCTTTTGACGTATGCACCCAACTTTCCCCTTTCGATCAAGTTTTGTACCTCTTGTTTCAATGCTATGCAATCATCGGTGGTATGACCAATATCATTGTGGTATTGGCAAAAGGAATTGTTTCGATGCTCTCTAGGAGACTGCAAAGTTGCTGGTCTCCGGTAGTGTACCTCATCTTTTGTTTTATCGAAAATGGTTGCCACACTTTCTTTGAGTTCTGCAAACCACTCTGGTTGGACCCATGGCCCTCTTTTGTTTCTAGACTGTTGACTTTGAGCAGGAGCAGCTGGTTGAGACTGTGCTTTCCCCCTACCATGCCCCTGTCCGGTTTCTCTGGCTTTATTCCCGGATTGGTTTTGATTTGGAGTAGGTGCCACCGGGGTGGATCTCACTTGTCTGTGCACCCTGGTCTTTTTCGTTTCATCAACATTTATTTGCTTGCCAACTTGGTTTAGCAATCCTCCCCAGGTCATGGCTTTCTTCCTGGTCACCGAATCGGCCAGGTTGCCTGGGTTTAAACCTTGTCTTAGGGATGCTATTGCCACTTGTTCGAAGCAATCAGCCAACCCATTCTTTGTGTTTACAAAACGACTTATGTGCTCCTTTAACGACTCATTTGGCTCTTGGGCACAATGGATTATTGTGTCTCCATTGCCCTTCAGCTCCTTACTCCCCACAAACTGCCTTCTAAAGGCCACCCAAAAAGTATCAAAGTCTTTGATACAACCCTGAGGCAGGCTGTTGTACCATTTCAGAGCACTCCCCGTGAAAGATTGGGAAAATGCCCTACAGAGTAGTTTATCATCATCATCAAAGTTCATCATGAAGTTCTTGAATTGCTCCAGATGATTGTCCGGATCAGTACTGCCATCATACTTCTCCATCTTGGTGCTGTCAAACCTCTTGGGGAGGTTTCCGGACAGAATTTTAGAAGACAATGGAGATTGCCTCCAATTCCTCCCACGACTGAACACAGTATCCTCATTAGGAGTTGCAAAGATACCTGGCTCATCATGGAAGGCAAAATGATCCATCAACATCTTGTCCGTATACCTCCGGTGGTGAGATGACCCCTTTCCAATATGCCTTTTCATTCTTCCATGGTGATCTCTCTTTCTCGAATACTTCTTTACCTGCTTTTGCTTTTTCTTGGTTCGACCCTCATCACTGCTAGAAGACAAGGATTTCTCATTTCCCTCACTGTCCGAAGAGCTGCCCGAAGATTCTGAACTTGAGTCAGAGCTCTCCACAGGCTTGGACCGGTGAGACTTTTTAGAACTAGCATGTGTCTTTTTAGTACTCACATGGGTTTTTGAAGCCTCAGGCTCTCTAGGGTTATCGGTGTGATGAACAACCGAAGCCTTGGATTTTTCTTTCACGCCCATCTTAGCCTTTTCAGCCCTCAGAGCTTCTATTTCAAGTTTTAACCTATCGCGCTCTTGGACAGTATACTCATCGTTCTCTTCCACCACTTCGAGCAAAGCTGGTGGAAGCTCTGGATTATCCGGATTCATTCGGACAGAATGTCTTTACTTGGTTTCGAATACTTGATTCAGGCACCGTCGCCTCCCACTGTGGTCGCCAATTTGGTGAGGATAAAAACAGCCTAGGGGTAGGCTAGTAATTTCAAGTAGAGTTTCAAGATGGTGTAAGGGTGTTTCAAGGTGGTGTGTGGGTGTTTCAAGGTGGAGAGAGAATTAAGCAGCTTGGCAGCAGTTAATTTTTATTACCAGAAGTTAATGCTGGTGGTTGAGTATTTATAGCATGTTATTTGGGCCCTTATGGGCTTTCGGGTCAAGTTTAATGGACCCGGGTCATGTTTAAAGACCCATGAGTTCTAAGTAGGAGGACAGGTAGCTTAGTCAAGAAGTGTTTAGGTTTTTTAGTACTTTAGTCATAGTTCGAACAGCCTTAGGCATTGGTTCGAAGAGATCTGTCCGGTCCAAAAGTTCTGTCCGGTGTTCGGAGAGAATTACACTGATCTGCCCTTCCGGGGAGCACTCCGCATTCGGACTCATCATCTTCTATGTCAGGTTTTGAACAGTATATTGTCCTTGGACTATCACATTTGATGACAGATAGTCCTTTGACTTTAAAAATCCGCTAGTAGTCCCTGGACTACCAGTTTTGGATAAAGTTAGTCCACTAGATCCTTTGATTCATGTGAACCTGCCACCTGCCACCATATTCACCAAACATTTGTATCACCACTGGTCCCATAACTTTAGGTCACGGTTTGTAGACTACATTTTGGATTTGAACTAAAGTTAAGGGACCAGTTGCGATACAAAATTCTGCTGACTATCGTGACAGGTTACATGACCACATGAATCAAATGATCTGGTGGACTAACTTTATCCAAAGCCGATACTCCAGGGACTAGCAACAGAATTTTGAAAGCCAATGGACTATGTGTCACCAAATGTGATAGTCCATGGACAATATACTGTACAAAACCTGACATAGAAGATACCATTCTATGGAATGTATCTTTTGATGGTAGATTTTCGTTCAAAGAAACCTCTAACATAATTAGGAAAAATGGGATAATATCCATCCTTTACAAGAAATTATGGAATAATACCATTCCAAATAAGTGTTCCATACTCTTTGGAGGATACTCAAAGGCTTAATCTATGTTGATTCAGTATTGCAAAAGGAGGATTTAGCTTCGCTTCTAAATTTCAAAATTGTTATAACATTGAAATGGTAAATTATCTATTTGTATCCTATAATATCATATGGGAAGTATAAAAATACTCTACGAGTCTATTTGGTATACTAATAGGTAAACATATGATCATTAACCATATCATCAACATTTGGTTCATGTCAAGTAACAAAATCATTCATAGTAGAATCATTATGCCCCCCCTCCCTGGTCCGCCTTTAATAAATTAAAACATAATAAAATAAACTCAACCTCCAAAAGTATAATTGATAAAAGCTTATATATTATATCCAAACTTGATTGTGCAAAGTTAATTGAAACTAAACATTGGTCAGGTAACTAGCGATCTGGCGTCCGAAGACCCGCACGGGTTTACTTTTGGTCCACTTCCAAAAGGCCTCACACTAGTTGAGATATGTTCTTGCTCATATACTATTGATTATTCCCATGTTTAACCGATGTGGGATGTGGACTTTGGTCGCCACCTTAACCAAGCATTCTCTTGAACAAAGCACCACTTTAGCCTCCTCTCAAGTGACTTTCATCCGCCCACTCTCAGGTTAGGGCTACCTGATCATAGATATTATCCGTTTTGGCTTCCGAAGACCCGCACGGGTTTGCTTGGTCCACTTCCAAAAGGCCTCATACTAGTTGAGTTATGTTCTTACTTATATACCATTGGTCATTCCCATGTTTAACCAATGTGGGATGTGGGACTTTGGTTGCCACCTTAACAAAAACTCAATTGTGATGGTTCATTCCTAATTAATGGAGAATCAAATGGAGGTATTGTAATTATAAATAATAAAGGTGATCTAATGTTTGCAATATGTAGGTTATATGGTTCTAATTGCCGAAACCAGGGCGCTTCTTGATGACCTCCTTTTCTGCAAGTCCAATGGCTTCAACCTCATAGACATTACAATTTATTCATTAATCTTGTATGACATATTTAGCTATGGAAATGCCCCATGATATCTCATACATATATTTAACTGCTACAGAAAACTAATATCATCCCAAAAGTATATAAAACATATATTCAGAGAACATAATTATACTACTGATTGGGTTGCCAAATGGGCTCGCAATCATAAATCAAATTGTGACTTCTCTTCAAACCAAGTTCCATCCCCATTTAGTGCCATAATTCTTCTTGAAAGCCTCAATATTAGATACCCGAGACTTGTAAACTGACTATTTCAATCAATATAGGTTTCATTTTCCCAAACTACTAATATTATATTAATCCTTTAAAAGCATAACTGTCTATCACCAATTTATTTCTGCATGTTGTAGGATCAATGATATAACATACAGAAGAAAAAATAGACAGCAAAGCACAAGTACAAATATCATGAGTTATTTAAGCTAAAAAAACACAAACTGAAAGAAATCAAAGATTATAATCATTCCATATGATATAACTTAGACATTTTTAGCTCAACCAAGTGTACAATTCAATTCAGACTCAATGAGCCTCAGCTTGTAGACTTTTATGCCCAAAAAGTTATTATCAATGTTACTTTAATTTTAAATATTAATATTTTTTAAATAAAATATGTTGTGGTTTTTTAATTAATTAATTTTTAATATTTTATAGACAAAAATGATCCAAAACAAATCGGTCCGAATTAAATTACCAGACCGTTATTGGATCAGAACGGACCAAACTGATTTTCATCATCCATTTTGATTTGTTTTCTGTTTCTATAATCAAATTTTTATTAGTTCGATTTGATCCAAAAATAAACTTTACAATCTAGTACGAATCTGTCAACACCTAAATAATTCTAAACCGATAAAAGATAAGAAAATATAGTCGAAAACCGTTCATTTTGGTAGCTAAAAAAACGAAAGAGGCCTTCATTAGCATTACTAAGTACTTTTATATTTTTATGTTAAAAAATCATTTTATTTTTATATTCATAAATAATATCTTATTAAATTTTGTAATTTTTATTTTATGTATTTAAAAAAATACCACTTTTTTATTCTAATATATATATATATATACCATTTTTTTATTCTAATATATATATATATATATATATGTATATTAAGATTTTTTATTTCAATAATTATAGATGTTAAAGCATCATTTTTCCTTTTTATATTTTAAAAAGTTGTCCATTCTTTTTTTTCCTTTTTCTGATAAATGTAATTTCATTTTAATTTTTTAAGCGTTTTTTTAATAAAATACATGTTTTTGAAAAACCCTTTTTTAATCAAACAATAATAATATTAGAAATAAACCATATACATAAGGGATTATAAATTATAATAAAATATTAGAGGTCCTAAATTTGTATCCTATGTCATCTCAGCCATATATTAATCAGTCAAAATATTTATATAAAAATATTCTTTTTATCAACAAAGGAAGGATTTTTATTTTCCTATAAACCATAAATTTCTAAACTATAGTTCAGTAATAAATAATTGTTATAGTTGTAACATCCTCAACAACTTTTTCAATATATGATTAATTTTTAATTGAATTTGGACGAGATTGAGACCAGGCACATCTACCTGCTATCTACATCAGAAAATTTTGGACAATTTAATTTTCATTTGATAGGTAGAAAAATATGGCATGAAAGTGTATGCTCATTATGAACGAAAGTGCAGTAGATGAATATATTGAACAAGTTTTATTATTATAAACTAGAACTTCCAATAATTAAATTTCAATTTAAAGTAACCGTTGGCCAAAGGTTTTAGTGCGATAGTAAAGGTTTGGCTGACAATCTAAAGTAAGAAAGCTTGATTCAAATAGGTAAAAATTTGTTTTTTTCTTAAATTTTGATTAATGGGAAGTTTAAACATTTATTATATTAGTTAAAATGTTATCAAATAGCCCGACGTCAAAAGGGATTATCATTTTATTTGATAAGAAAAAATAACATAAATTAAATATACAAAATAATATTTAACGTTATATGAATTATATTTTTTTTAACATTTCACGAGCAACCGATAATTTGTTTTATTATTATTACGAGGTTACAAGAATATTTTTAAACACTAAACACTCAATCACCCAACTATGTTATAAAGCATTTTTATGAGCTTAAAAAAATGTTAATCTCATATTGCATACTCGTGTAAATATGTTTGCTTTTAAGTCTTGCTCACAATTTTGTTCGGACCGATTTCAACAATCACTGCATATATATGTCTTCGTTGATCCATCTTCGACTATGTAGTCCTTCGGGGGTACCTCTGCTGACAAGTTACTTTTAGCATATACACCTAATAATTCTTCACTTATGCTTGTAGTTGATGAAGAAGAATAAAAGACAATGGCCAAATTGAAAAGAAGAAACTTGATGAGAGAAAATAACAAAGGAAAAGCGTGATAGGAGGAAAATGTATAGAAATAAATATGTAAGGGCGAAAATGTATATATCATAAAGACATAGCCAAAATAGGAAGAAAGCAAAAAAGCAGGGACCAAAAGATGTAATTAGACCATATTAAAGCGTGTGGGGTCCACGATTGTACTATAAAAGGACCACACACGCTTCACAAATCCCGAGATGAATAGTACGAGATTTTCTCTCTCTATATTGTCTAGCAAGTAGCACTTTCTCTCTCTAGATCTGACACTCGAATATTTCTGTCACCAAATCCTCTATCAACAAATCTTCGCATAACAAAATCACCCTTGGATAACCTTTTAGCTCTTCAGTGGCGCCGTCTGTGGGAAACGAAAATCGCTCTGTCGATAATCGCTCCCTGGAAATAATTCCTGTTCCGAGGAGAACCATGGAAGGTCGAGGGGATGATTTGATCAATCATTGCGAGGAAAACATGGAGGCGGACGATTTTCAGAACGACTTGGAATCTGAAGGAGAAGGAGGTCGGCGAGTCGAGAACATTTTCGATGACTCCGCCCTCTTGGCTCAGAGAAATGAACTGCTGTTGGAAATCGAAAGGTTGAAGGCGGAGAAGGAAGCCGCAAAGAAAAATGTTCGATCTGAGATAAGGAGGGAACCCGTCGATGGAAGGGAGGAACACGGCGCTGGAGTTCGTCCCAGAAAGAGGGATGACAGATATCGGAGGCGTGAGCGACGGTCCCCGAGGAGGAGAGAGAAATACCGTTCGAACTCGGCTACTTCAAGCGACTACTCGCGGTATAGCACTTCTGAATCATCTCCTCGGAGATACCACATGAGGAAAAAGCGTGATCATAAGCAAATTGATCTCCAACGGGGAATGAGTTCGGAGAGGAAATCCTCGCGGGAAAAAAGTCGCCACGATCGAGTTGGTGACCGATCTCATGAGCAAGCAAAGGGCCCTGGAAAGAATGACATGGGCCCTCGAAATTCAGAATGGCAGCAGCAATATACTTTGCCTTCTGAGGAGGGGTTGTACTTCTCAAATAACGACAACCTGAGATCCAACATTTATCGTACGGGACACAATTGGAGAGCTTCTCCGCTCTCCTCGGAGATTCTAGTGGGGAACCTCCCAAAGCATTTCGACATTTCGAAGTTAGAAAAGTTCGACGAGACACAGGACCCGAACAATCACATCGAGCAGTTTAAGAATTTTATGATCAATTTCGACGACGATGATAAGCTTCTCTGTAGAGCTTTCTCTCAGACCTTTAAGGGAGTGGCATCTAAGTGGTACAACAGGCTACCTCAGTGCTCTATTAAAAACTTTGACATGTTCTGGAGCATCTTTAGACAACACTTCGTGGGGAGCAAGAAGTTACGGGCCAACGGAGACACCATAATCTACTGTCGACAAAAAGTGGGGGAGAGCCTAAAAAATTATACCAATCGCTTTGTCAAGACCAAAACGGATATGGAGTACTGTAAGGACTCGGTGGCGCTTGCAGCGTTCAGGATGGGTTTGCTCCCCGGGTTGTTAAAAGATACAGTGGCAGAGAGTCAGGCGATGACCTTCGGAGCATTGTTAGATCAAGTAGAGAAGAGAATCTTGGTGGAAGAAACCCAGGCCTCGGAGAAGGGGTCAGGAGAGCAGCTGGACCATAACCAATTCCAAAGGACTGAGCCAAGCGCCCAGGGCCCTCGGTCGAATGTACAAGCTAAAAACGCGGGTCAGTACCCTCCGAGGCAAAAGTCGAACCAACAGTACTATGGCAATCAGCAAAACTACAACCAAGGAGGAAGATACATGTCGAACAAATGGGTTCGACCAGATTATTTTGCGGAGTTAACGGAGAATGTTGCTGCAATATTTGATAAAGCTAAATCGTCGGTCACGTTCAGAAAGCCATTTCCCATACAGACGCCGAGGGAAAGCAGAAGCGTCAACAAATATTGCAAGTATCATGAGGATGTAGGGCATGACACCAAAGATTGCATAGCCTTGAAGAAGGAGGTGCATGCCCTGATCGAGAATGGAATGCTGTTGGAGTACGTCAAAAAGCACTCCCAGAAAAATGCTGTGGTGAAAGCTGTTACAAAGAATACTGACACAGCCATGGTAATTTCTGAGGGCGTCAACGATTTCGACATCGAGCAAGAATATTTGGACCCTAAAGTGGGGAGGAACAATGTCAACCTGGTAGAGGAGGAAATTCCGAAGGGAAGAGTGGACAGTCTGTGTGCATTTTTCGATTCTCTGGCAATTTTCAGGGGAGACACTATCGCAGGAAATTCCAATAGTTCTCGCAAAAGGCACATGGTCAACTTGACCACCCAGATTGAAGCGGGAGTCTCCGCGCAAATGAATCGCTCGCCTTCTCCAATTAATTGTTTCGATGATGATGACATGAGGAATGTTGCAGGCCCTCACGAGGATGCTGTAGTGATCGCGGCGGGTATCGCGGGGGATCAGATTCAGAAAATACTCATCGATACTGGGAGCTCGGCGAACATCTTGTTTATGAGTACTTACCGCCGCATCTCTGACCCGCCGGTTATCCGAAGGTCCGACCGGACAATAGTGGGCTTTACCGGTGCCACAGCAGTTGTAGTGGGAGAATTTCAATGTATGGTAGAGCTGGGCCGTGCATCAGTGCCTAAAATACGTGATTGGAAACAATAGAGGTACTCTTTATTGTGGTTGACGCGCCAACCTCATATAATGCTATCTTGGGTCGCTCTTGGTTATCCCGGATGCACGACGTAATCTCTACGGTGCATCAGTGCCTAAAATACGTGATTGGAAACAATATTGGGACAGTCCGAAGTAGCCAGAAGATGGCACGAGAATGTTACCAGGTCGCCTTATCATCTAAGGGGGTTCGAGGGGGACCCCAGCGCTGTAGAATCAAACTCGGAGAAGTTACCACAAGCAACGTCTGGATGAATGAGTAGTGGGGGGTTGGTTCGAGGAGCAAGGACAGGAGCCAATCTTGGGCTGCCTTCGAAGGAAGCTGGATGCGAAGTCTCAGTGAGAGGAGAATGCAATGATGGATAAGAAGTTTCCTTGGGTGACTGGCCACCCCTGTTTTCAGCATCATTTGCACCCCCATGGACTTCCCTCTCAGGATTAGTCTCTTCATTGTTATCAGGGGTCTCTCCTCCCTTGGATTGTTCTTCGATGGGCTCCAGAAGAATACCCTTCCCCTTCAAATCTTTTTTCTGGCATCTTTCTTTGGAGGGAGGATGGAAGCAGGGGGGGAGGAATGATCTTGGGTGGAGCAACAGTACTTGGTGGAAGGGCTTCAGTATTCGACCCCCTAGCATTGTCCGAGGAGTGAAGCCTTCTGGGATTCAGTGGCTGGGTTGGCACTACTTCATCTTCTGGAGGTTCCCCCAGGTGACTCTGCGAACGGGAGCGCTTGGGCAGATAGATTGTGACATCCTTTTGGCTACACCGCTCCAACACTTCCCGTTTCGAAGGCGGAGTCATTAATCCTCTCATGCTAATACGATCGAGGGGATTCAGCCTCCATAGTCGACTCCTCGCCAGATTTTCATCGGTAAAGCAAAGGCGAAACCGGTTATCCCACTGATCTTTTGCCCACAGGCGAAGATTGGTGAATACAGTAGTAGCCCCCCACGAATTTGAGACTGGCAAAGTTCTGAAGATAGGGGTCCACCTCTCTCCGGAGTTTAAAGAGAAGTTAATTGCTTTCTTATCTGATAAACTTGATATGTTTGCTTGGTGTGCACAGGATGTCACTGGTGTGCCGGCGGAAATCATGTGTCACAAACTCGCGATACGATTAGATGTCCGACCAATAGTCTAGAAAAGAAGGCCTGTCTCTCCGGAAAAGGCCTCAGCGATCTTGTTGGAAGTCGAAAGGCTGTTGAGCATAGGTCATATTCGCGAGTCACATTATCCCGTATGGGCTTCCAATCCGGTGTTGGTGAGAAAGAAAAATGGCAAGTGGAGAATGTGTATTGACTTTACAGATTTGAACAAAGCTTGCCCTAAGGATCCGTTTCCTGTGCCTCGCATCGATCAATTAGTGGACTCTACCTCCGGGAATCGATTGTTATCTTTTATGGACGCTTATTCGGGGTACAACCAAATTCGATTGGCTGCCAATGATGAGGAAAGCACTTCTTTTATTACTGGACGAGGCTTATATTGCTATAAGGTCATGTCGTTCGGGTTGAAAAACGCGGGGGCAACTTATCAGCGTCTGGTTAATAAAACTTTCGAAGGACAGATTGGGCGAAACATGGAAGCCTATATCGACGATATGTTAGTCAAAAGTGAGCGAGACGAAGATCATTTTGCTGACTTAGCAGAGACATTCCACAATTTACGCAGGGTCAATCTCAAACTCAATCCAGAGAAGTGCATTTTTGGGGTAAGGTCAGGTAAATTCCTCGGATACATAATCAGCGAAAAAGGCATCGAGGCTGACCCAGAGCAGCTGAAAGCCCTGATCTCCATGACCTCCCCCCCCCCCCCCCCGAAATATTAAAGAAGTCTAAATTCTGACAGGACGATTGGCTGCTCTGAATCGGTTCATTTCCCGCTCGTCGGATAAGTGTGCTCCGTTCTTTAAAGTATTGCGGAATGTGAAGCATTTTTGTTGGACTGAAGAATGTTCGATCGCTTTTCGAAAAATTCAAGAGTATCTGGCCTCTCCGGAAATCTTAACAAAACCTGTGGTCGGGGAGACATTAGTTGTCTACGTGGCAGTATCCGAATGTGCTGTCAGTGTCATTCTCCTCCGCGAAGATGGTTCTCTTCTAAGGCCAATTTATTATGTCAGTAAGAGTTTGCTGGACGCCGAGAAGCGATATCTTACTTTGGAGAAGGTAACTTTAGCGTTGGTGACGGCAGCGCGAAAGATGAGGCCTTATTTCCAAGCTCATCCAATTGTTGTTCGGACGACTTTTCCTTTGAAGAGTCTATTACAGAGGCTAGACATCTCTGGTAGGATGACTAAGTGGTCCGTGGAGCTGGGGGATTTCGACATAACGTTTCAGCCTCGAACGGCAATAAAGGCACAAGTGTTAGCTGATTTTCTGGTTGAGTTCCATTCAGACAGAGAAGAGCAGGAAGAACATGACGCGGTTGTCGAAGAGGAATGGGTAATACGGACGGATGGCGGGTCAAATATTTCAGGCAGTGGGGCAGGCGTCCAGTTGATATCCCCGCAAGGGGTAGCTATGTTCCAAGCCATTCGTTTCGGTTTCAAGGCTACTAATAATGAGGCTGAGTATGAAGCTGCTTTGGCGGGCTTACGATTGGCTCAAATATGTGGTGCTCGGCGAGTAAAGTTGATCAGTGACTCTCAGTTGGTGATAAATCAAGCTTCCGGGGAGTCTGAGGCCAGGAAGGAATCACTAATACAGTATTTGAAGCTGATGAAAAATTTGGCATCTGAATTTGAGGGAGTTAAGTTCGAGCATGTTCGAAGAGAATTAAATGTTGTCCCGGATTCTCTCGCCTCCGCATCACGGACAGAAGGATATCCGTGGGTGTTGGTTTAGGCACGACCTTCAATATCGATTGGCGAAAAGCATGCAGTGAATATCTCGGAGGAAAGCCATATGGTTACGCCTGATTGGAGAACTGCTCTCATTGATTTTTTAGCTCATGACATTTTGCCCGTCGACAAACATGAAGACAGAAAAGTTAGATTCAAATCTCACGGTTATATTTTGTTGGGAGGATTATTGTATAAAAGATCTCTGAGTCGGCCCTTATTAAGGTGTTTGAGTTGCTATGAATCACAAATTATCCTCTCCGAGTTACACGATGGTGAAGGGTTTGCTCATTGTGGATATAAGGCTCTAATCCGTAGGGTATTCTTGGCAGGCTATTATTGGCCAACTATCACGGCCGACGCAAAAGATCTGGTCAAACATTGCGATACGTGCCAACGCTATGCCAATGTAATTCACAAACCTGGGGTATTGATGGAAAGCATATCGGAGGCAGTTCCGTTTGACAGATGGGGCATTGATTTGGTTGGGCCTCTACCCATGGCTTCTGGGGGTAGGCAGACAATAATTGTGGCCGTCGACTATTTTTCCAAGTGGGTGGAAGCTGAGCCGCTTGCGGGAGCAAAGGCCAAAGACGTAATCAAATTTGTTCTATCTAATATTTGTTTTCGTTTTGGTGTACCATTGCAGATTACCACGGACAACGGGCCTCAGTTTGATAACAAAGAATTCCAGAGCTTCTGTGTATCAAGGGGCATACGACAATGTTTTTCGGCACCATTTCACCCTCAGGCAAATGGGCAGGTGGAGGTAACTAATCGTACTATCCTCGACGGTTTGAAAAAGAATTTGGAAGGCAAAGCGGGGAAATGGCCCGACTATTTACAGGAGGTATTGTGGGCATACCGAACGACCCCCCGAACGGCCACCGATGTGTCTCCATTTGCCTTAGTCTATGGGATGGATGCTGTGGTCCCTTCGGAGATCCTTTTCCCTTCACATCGAATAGCAACTTATGACTCAAGCGCAAATGACCAGAGCAGAGCATTGGCTTTAGACTTGATTGAGGAAAAGAGGCAGCGGGCACAGCTGACTTCTCTCCACTATCAAACTCTTATGAGGAGTCGATATGCATCCAAAGTAAAACATAGAGACTTTCAGGTGGGAGACAAGGTCCTACGGAAAGTTTTCTTACACACTAAAGATAAGAGTTTGGGGAAGTTGGGGCCTAATTGGGAAGGCCCTTATGAGGTCACCGAACGGATAAAGCCAGGCACATATCGGTTGAAAGATAAAGACGGGCGCTATCTCCGCTTACCTTGGAATATTGAGCATTTAAAGTTGTACCTTGATTAGCAGAGCCAGATAGCATTGTATTTCTTTTCGCTTTCTATGTATCCCTTGGAACAAATTTTGGTGATGACACACTCTTTCCTACCCTGTTAGGCACAGGAAGGTTTTAATGAGATGTTTCGATGATCCCCTTAAATACAAAGTTTCTTTGCCTAAACTATTATTTTTTGAGTCACAGTAACATGTGCCTCGAATTATTGTCCCTTCGAACTATTTTTTGAGTGACAGTAACATGTGCCTCGAGTTATTGTCCCTTCGAACTATTTTTTGAGTCACAGTAACATGTGCCTCGAATTGCTGTCCCTCGCACTATTTTTCGGGTAACATCACGGTGTGCCTCGATATTTTGGGACCTTCAAACTATTTTTCGGATCACATCACGGTGTGCCTCGATATTTTGGAACCTTCAGACTATTCTTCGGATCACATTACAGTGTGCCTCGATGTTTTGGGATTCTCAAATTATTCTTCGGATCTTATGATAAGTGTCCCCCGAATCCAATCTCAGTTGTGAATCAAAATATCATATCCTTAAGTTCATCGGAGACTCTATAGTTTTTCACGAGCTAATGGGGATTCGAAGGCCTCATTACAAGCATAACACTTGTGAACTTGCCTAAGTAAAACTTGTTCGAAGACAAATCAATTTGGGTTTCGAAGGACTCATTGGGAGCATAATAATTACGAATTTATCCAAGTAAACATTTTCCGAAGGCCAATCCAATTAGGATTTGAAGGCATCATTTCAAACATAACACTTGAAAATTTGTCTAAGTAAAAATGGTTCGAAGACCAATCAACTTGGGATTCGAAGGCCTCATTGCAAGAATAATATTTGTCAAGTTATCCAAGTAAAAATTGTTCGACGACCAAGAAAATTGGAATTCGAGGGATTTATTGCAAACTTAGTAATGATAAATCTATCTAAGTCAAAATTATTCGAAGGCCAATGAAATTGGTTTTCGAAGGCCTTATTTCGTGTTATGCGTGAATTTAACTAACTGATAAATCTTTCGAAGGAAAACATAGGTAGATATCGGCAGAACTTGTTCTAAGCATAATATATATATAGAAGTGGAGAATATTCATTGCCCTTACAAAATTTACCCTATCTCCCACAATTGGAACAATACAACATGTTCAGGTCATTACAAAAAGAGGCCCTATTGGGCCATGCACAAAAAAAAACAGACTCACTCAGTCTGCCTTTTTCGAAGAGTCACTTCCTTCACCCTCTGAATCTTCACTCTCACTTACGACTACTTGGGGAGGGCGAAGTTCTGGGGGGACAAGCTTCCAGAAAGGCCCTAGGTTATACTCAGGATGCTCAGCATATATCTGGGTCAGCAAACCAGCTCGAGTAGCAGCATCCCGGGCCTTCAAACTTTTCGTACATGTTGCTGCGTAAGCATCCACAGCCTTCTCCTTTGCCTCCTTGACCTCTACAGGGAAACCTTTGATCTGCCTCTCCAACTGATCCCGCTCTGCAACTACCTTCGCAAGAGCATCAGTACATTGGTTGAACCCATCGCAAGCTAAGCGATGACCCCTTTTGTATTCAGCTATCATTTGCTCTTGAGAGGTAGTTTTCTCCTTGTACAAATCTCTCTCTTGTTGACAACACTTCTCTAGCATTGTCACATAACTCTCAGAGGCAGAAAGGCGCTCGAACAAGGCATCAGCTTGGCCCTCGATCACTGTGTATTCCTTATTGGCCTCTTCGAGCTGAGACGCAGCTACTGATGACTTGAACTTGTAATAATTTTTGCGTTTTTCCAAATGACGCATCTTCTTTCCTCTGTTCACAGAAGTGTGTAGTAGTCTTCAAAGACCCATTGAGAACTCGTCATCCAGAATGACCTCGAAGGAACTCGAGGGGGACCCCAGCGCTGTAGAATCAAACTCGGAGAAGTTACCACAAGAAACGTCTGGATGAATGAGTAGTGGGGGGTTGGTTCGAGGAGCAAGGACAGGAGCCAATCTTGGGCTGCCTTCGAAGGAAGCTGGATGCGAAGTCTCAGTGAGAGGAGAATGCAAGGATGGATAAGAAGTTTCCTTGGGTGACTGGCCACCCCTGTTTTCAACATCATTTGCACCCCCATGGACTTCCCTCTCAGGATTAGTCTCTTCATTGTTATCAGGGGTCTCTCCTCCCTCGGATTGTTCTTCGATGGGCTCCAGAAGAATACCCTTCCCCTTCAAATCTTTTTTCTGGGCATCTTTCTTTGGAGGGAGGATGGAAGCAGGGGGAGGGGGGGAATGATCTTGGGTGGAGCAACAGTACTTGGTGGAAGGGCTTCAGTATTCGACCACCTAGCATTGTCCGAGGAGTGAAGCCTTCTGGGATTCAGTGGCTGGGTTGGCACTACTTCATCTTCTGGAGGTTCCCCCAGGTGACTCTGCGAACGGGAGCGCTTGGGCAGATAGATTGTGACATCCTTTTGGCTACACCGCTCCAACACTTCCCGTTCCGAAGGCGGAGTCATTAATCCTCTCATGCTAATACGATCGAGGGGATTCAGCCTCCATAGTCGACTCCTCGCCAGATTTTCATCGGTAAAGCAAAGGCGAAACCGGTTATCCCACTGATCTTTGGCCCACAAGCGAAGATTGGTGAATACAGTAGTAGCTCCCTCGACATAGTCAGTGTAAGGTTTAGATATGCCGGTTATAGCTGCAACAAATAACTAAGTATTAACATGTTTAGAGCGAGTATATTTGTTCGAAGGAATATATTGTTCGAGGACAAATATGAGTTCGAGGGAGCATATTGTTCGAAGACAACTAAGTTTTCAAAGCAGCAATCTACTTAGAGAAATATAAATTTTGAAGCAAGTTTACAGTTCGAGGGAACATATTGTTCGGGGACTATAAAATTCGTGGAGTAAAAAGCAGAGCCAGCACTTACATTTCATGGTCCACTTCAAAGAGAGTTTGTGAGGATTTGAAGGAGTGGCTTCTGATCCGGTCTCCCAGCAACCAGAGAAGAAGAGAAACTGCTGCCTCCATTTTTTGTCAGCTTCAAGTAAATCTTTCAATACCTTTTGCCCTCGATTGAATGTCAGTGAGTAAAATGGAAAGTATGGATTTCGAGCCAAGCCAGCAAGACCAATGAGTTTCTCTAGCAAGAACTCTTGACCTGAGAGCCTCGAGGCTATTATGCAGGCCATTAAGGTAAACCACATATTGGGCCCGACCTGTGAAGGGCAAAGATCTATCTTCGAGAAATATTCAATAAAGAAGGGGTCTAAGGGATACCTTAGCCCCCAGTTCATAATCTCTGTGTAGACCACCACTTCGTTGTCCCTCACAGATAAAGGTGTTTCCCCCTCGACAGGAAATCTAATATTGATATAAGTGGGGATGCCCCATCGAGCCCTCAGCATCGTCTCCTCCTCCCTCGAAAAGTATTTATACTTAATGTTGGCAAGGGCCACCATGTGTTTATTTTCAATGCCCCGAATATTATTGCCGGCAATGTTGTCCAACTCCAAGGGTAGCACAATATCCCCTTTCAATTTTGGAGCAATCCGACGAGCTTGCTCCTCGGATATTGTTGTGAGAGAAGAGGTTGCAGCGTTCGCAGGGGTGATTGGCAATCTTTGTTCGAGGGGTGTGTTAGGAGGCCTTGTGACTTTGGGGTCTAAAGTTTCCTCATGTCTAATACGCATGTCTTCCTCGGTAATAAGCGTTCTCGAGGGGGAGAACCGAGTTCCATGAATGGTCATGGATGGAGTGGAAGGTAGACTAGACACATCTGTTCCTTGTCTTCGAGGAGGACTACCAGAAGTACGTTGAGGGTCTAGGTTTCGAGGACTACCAGAAGTACGTTGAGGGTCTAGGTTTCGAGGACTACCAGAAGTACGTTGAGGGTCTAGGTTTCGAGGACTACCAGAAGTACGTTGAGGGTCTAAGTTTCGAGGAGGGCTACCAGAGTTTCGAGGAGGGCTCTTCGAAGTCCTTCGAGGACTTGCAGATCTTTGGTGGAGGTTTTCAGCATCAGTTGGGACAGGTGGTTCTCGAATAGTTAGGGGAGCTTCCCTGGCCCGTTTTCGCTAATGAGAGCCTTTTCTATCTCTGTGGGATTTCTTCCTCTTCGAACCTGACGAATGTTTGTGTGATCTCTCTTTACCCATTGCTCGGGGGGAGGGGGGGGGGGGGTTCGATTAGATGAGCAAGCTTTGTTGAGCTATTTCGCGGGGAATAATGGCGGTCGAGTTGTTCGAAGGAGGCCAGGGACCAAAAAAGGTTGTCGTCGATGGTGGGGGATGAGGCCTTACGTCTTCACCAGCGGCAACCCTCTCTTCGAACCATTTACTAATCAACAACCACTCAGGAATTCGACGGGGCTTGTTCGCCAGCTTTATCTCTCTAGAAATAATTGAACAAGAAGTTGCATTAATGAAGTAAGATGCTTGGTATTTATAGAAACTAGTGGGCTTTTTTGCTGAGTGAAGCCCAGGGACATTTTCATGATGTTTGCCTAGGGGTATGATGGTCTACATATGTGGACATTGTTCTGCCAACTAGCTATAGAAGGAGGTGAAGAGTTTTGTGTCAGAGACTGTCAGGGGAAGGGGAAGAGTTTTCTGACAAAAATGTCAGAACAATTGGCAACGTTTCTTAAGAAGTATGCTGACACAGGTGTTTATGCAATGACGTCATCAATCCTAGCACCCTTTTTTTGCCTAAGTACGCAATTATCCGAAGGTCACTTTGCTTAAAACGTTGCAAGGATTGAGGGGGCTACCCGGTGAATAACAGAAGTTCGAAGAGGCTTTGTAGATCTTCGTCGAGGTTTACAAATCAGTCGGAGAGGCTTGTAAATATTCGAAGAATTCGAAGAAGTGGTTTATGGTCTTGACAGTTCGAAGGGTTTTGTGGAGCGACCTTTCGAGGAAGGACTTATGAAGTTCGGAGAAGAAACTATTTTGGCCTGTCAAGAGAATTATTCAGTCTTAGCAAAACGATTTTTACTAAGACTGGGGGGCTACTGATAAGGAAGAATAAAAGACAAGGGCCAAATTGAAAAGAAGAAACTTGATGGGAGAAAATAACAAAGGAAAAGCGTGATAGGAGGAAAATGTATAGAAATAAATATGTAAGGGCGAAAATGTATATATCATAAAGACATAGCCAAAATAGGAAGAAAGCAAAAAGCAGGGACCAAAAGATGTAATTAGACCATATTAAAGCGTATGGGGTCCACGATTGTACTATAAAAGGACCACACATGCTTCACAAATCCCGAGATGAATAGTATGAGATTTTCTCTCTCTATATTGTCTAGCAAGTAGCACTTTCTCTCTCTAGATCTGACACTCGAATATTTCTGTCACCAAATCCTCTATCAACAAATCTTCGCATAACAAAATCACCCTTGGATAACCTTTTAGCTCTTCAGTAGTAACTCTAGCATCTGTTGCACCCAATGTTATACTTTTTAGAGACCAACTCACATGCATCCCAAACTTGCAAAAGTCTTATGAAGTTTGTGGGCTTTGAACTCGACAATACCTTGCTCTAGGCATCCGAATGATTTTTTCCGTTAGTAATCTTAGCCACCTTCACTTTCTCTTTTTCCACCACGTCTCAGATGAAGAACATCTTGATATCTACATGTTTAGTTCGCTTATGTAACTTCAAAGTCTTCCATACCCTAGTGTCATAGGCTTTTCAGATACATCTCGAAACACTTCATCTCCGAGGTTTAATATGAGGGCATTATAAGCTTTACACAGTACAACAACAACATGTGTAGATTTATCGTCGATAGTGATATCCAATACCTTGTGTACTAGGTAAGTTTTAACCTCAATTTTCTAAAGGTTAAATTCATTCAACCCGTTGATTTTTTTCTAACTAAGCTTCATATAAATCATCTGGTTTGCTTTTACTTTTCAGGCAAGCTCTGTTTGTCTAGCCTTAAGATCTCCAATCGATCTACTTCTTCTTATGTTTCTCTAAGCTCACCGCATCACTTGTTCGGAAATCAATATGCCCTAAAAAAGAACTATAACACTGTTCGACGGAAACAACAAGAAAAGTAAGCATAAAAAATCAGATACACACGACAATAGTTAACATGGTTCAGATTCTGAAAATAACCCTACATCAACGGAAAATGACACAATATTATATTAAATAGGGAGGTTACAAAAAAACTCTCCAAACACAAAAGGCTCAATCATTATATTACAAAACTCTCACAATTTCAAAGACAATGTTATTAGGGCTATTATCGGGTTGGTCCGGTCCGAGTTTAAAATGTTTTGGGATCAAACTGTTTTTTATCGGATGGATCAAACTAGACCGCTAAAATATCCGGGTTAAAAATTTGGACCAAAATAAGTTTCCAGTCTAGTCAGGTCAGGTCAGGTCGGGTTTGGTCAGACCATGTTGGGTCTATTTTGGTTTTTTTAAAAACATAAAAAAAGAATTGTAAAAAATTGGAAAAATTCCAATTGGCAGTATATCAATAAAAGTATCATATTTAATTATTTATAATATATATATATATAATAAAAGCATCATGCACGTTATCTAATTATACAAACTATATTCACAAGATAGAGTGCTGCAAGTTGTTTTTTAAACTAGCTAGAAACAAGGGTTCAAAATATTTTGTTCTTGTTACAAAAGTACAAATATATAAGTTTAACATGAAACTATAAAACATATATAACTATAATTTAATACCAACAAGGATTATCATCTTCACTTAACGATTGAATTGATCCATAATCTATCTACAATCGTGATATGAGCCTTGCAATGACATCCATATGATCAATATTCTTAATATTATCCATGTTATGACATTCATCGAAAAATAGTGCACAACCAAAATTACCAGTATCAATATCTAAAACAAGTTAAAGTATACAACATACAATTAAATCAACAATATTTTGACTTGTAACACAACATTTCTTGCATTAAAGGGTTCGGAAAGACGACCTCTCAATGATGAAAATAAATAACATACAATAGTTTTTTACAACAACAACCTTTTGCTTGTAATTGTGTATCCTCAAAAACATATATGCATTGGCTACCCTTTCAATAGACTTACGAAAAATGGAGTCTTGAGGTTTGGTTAGCTAGTACATGTTGATATTTTAAAACTTGGTCTTGTGAACTATAACTACCCAATGTTGGAGCACCAAATCTATCTAGACACTTAGAAAATACATCTTTAACTACTTAACAAACCTCAAATAATAGCTCTAAGAAGGATGGATCATACCAAACAATAAGAGAGTACTTAATTTTCAAGTTTTTTTACCTTGTAGAAACAATATCGCTCTACCCCCGAATAGAGCACCTAATCTTATACTCTTTCAAGATCAAGACGTCTCTCCAAATATAAACTTTGCTGTCACTTTATCCTATACCTCAATCTGCAAAAATAAATACATTTTAAATGTGATAAATCAAATGTCATATAAAATTATGAAGATCGAGTTTCCTGATGCAATTCAAATAATTGAAGAAAATATACCTAATGTTCAAGAACTGGAATTTTTATTACTTAAATGTATAATAATCAATGTGTCAAACTTGTACGAATTATACATAGAACTTAGGTAGTTAGTATGATGCAGAGAAATAACCAGAAAAAAAAATCACACAAGTCTAGAACCTGACTATGTGCATAAAAAATACATTTCAAATGTGATAAATCAGATGCTATATAAAAATATGAAGGTTTAGTTTCTTGATGTAATTCAAATAATTTGAGATAGAAACAGAAAATATCTCAAAAGACGGGTCCAACTAAATTTTTAACTATCATGACTAGAGAACAATTAATTTAATTTAATCAAACACTTATAATATTTCTTCTCTGTCTGTTTTTAATACCATAGAACTCCTTTGCCCAATCACCTTCATACATTAGCATATTTGCGGTCTCAATCTTTAATGAGGCTCGTTTGGGATTAATCATATGCTTTCCAGCATTGAAATTCGTTTCTGAAGCCACTTTTGTAACATGTATAGATAGTATATCCTTAGCCATAATGCTCAAGATATGATAGATTGGCCTATTATCCAACCACCAATGTATACCTTCAAATTTACCTCAATATTTCGGAACTATGAAAGGATTCTCATTCAAATAGTACTCAAGATTAGTCATAGTGTTAGAATATTCAGTGTACAAGAAACGAAGAGAGTGACTATGAAGGTGATGGAGGGAAGTGTGTTACTGAGATTAGCATGTTTTGATATTATAATGTGTTAGAATATTCAGTGTATTAAGTTTCCTTGTATAACCCTCTAAGTTCTCTATATATTGAGAGCCTTACTTCGGTTTGCATTAAAAAAAATAGTTCAATACAAAAGGGAATATTTTCTAATAAACACAAAACCCTAGCCGCTTCCTGCGGCTACTTCTCTCTTTGTTTTTTAACATGGTATCAGAGCACGTATAATTCTGGGAATTCTGAACATCCTCAACAAATATGGTTGGCAATGAAGTCGTGGTCATTCAAATCCCTGATGAATTAACAATGGAGATTGCTACCATTCTGAGAAATGGTCTCGGAACACAACAACAAACAACTAACCCCGAGAATTTATCCCTATGGATTAAACTCGGTGGTGACAGCTATGCCCTATGGGAAAACCTGATGAAGAAATCAATTGGGGGAAGGGGGAGAGGTTCTCACATTACAGGGGAGCCGACACCTCCATCCAAAACTGACAAAACATATACAAGGTGGGAACAAGATGATCAATGTGTTTTCACATGGATTATCCATAATCTTGAATCCAGCTTGGTGAATAATGTCTCGCAATATCCCACTGCAAAAGCCCTCTAGGATGGGTTAGCCACCACATACAGTTTTGGTACAGATTCGTTACA
The DNA here is from genome assembly GCA_036936605.1 of Limnanthes douglasii subsp. nivea. Lineage (NCBI taxonomy): Eukaryota > Viridiplantae > Streptophyta > Magnoliopsida > Brassicales > Limnanthaceae > Limnanthes > Limnanthes douglasii. Next base: position 290,465,807 of record JAUPFV010000005.1, read on the forward strand.
GGTGTTTGACCTTCATAAGAGGGCTAATTCATTAAGGCAAGGGTCCGATACACTAGAAGACTTTCGGAACAAACTGCAGAACATCTGGATGTCTATAGATAGGCGAGATCCGAACCCTATAAAAGACCCAGAAGACATTCATATCTACAATAAGAAGACTCAAGAACAAAGACTCTATCAATTGCTAATGGCGATTAATGACAAGCTGGAACCAGTCAAGAGAGATATCCTGAAAAAGGATCCTCTTCCTTCCGTGGAAATAGCATATGCAACAATACGAAAGGAAGTGGCCAGGCTTAATATACTAAAATCAAGTTCTTCTGATAGTGACTCGATTGAAATTGGAATGGGTTTGACTGCTAAAGATTATGCACAAAGGTTTAAATTTCGATCCAAAGAGAAAGAAGATAAATCCAAGTTGTATTGCACTCATTGTGGGATGAAGAAACACACTAAAGAGACATGTTTCCAGCTGGTTGGCTATCCAGAATGGTGTGAGGACGGTCATAAGGAGAAAAATAACCAGTGTTTCAGATCTAATGTCAAACGGGCTTCGTCTACAAGTGGCGGTGAAGATCCGACTAAAAATGAGCAAGGAAGTGGTACTGGTTTTGGAGGAATGGCGGCGAACTCCTATGAAAAACTTGGAGGTAAAGGGTTTGAGAAATCAATGAATTGGATCTTTGATTGCGGGGCTACAGAAACCATGTCTTATGATCCTAAAGACTTAGGTGACATGTCATCTCCAAAGAAGTCCCATATTGAGACTGCTAGTTGAGAAATTTGTGAAGTCAAAGGGGGAGGTTTAATTATTTTTTCGGAAAAAATGGAAATTAAAAACTGCCTCTACATTCCTTCACTATCCTTAAAGTTATTATCTGTTAGTCAAGTGACAAAACAACTCAACTGTGTGGTTCTTATATATCCATTTTTTTGCATTTTACAGGACATTCGTACGAAGGAGATCATTGGGCGTGATACTGAACTAGGAGGTCTCTATTATGTTGATGAGGTAGTTCATAAGGGACATGTCATGCTTGCTCAAGGAACAACCGAAAGGAAACTTTGGTTATGGAACCGGCGACTTGGTCATCCTTCTTTTAGCTATCTTAAGAGTTTGTTTCCTAGTATTTTTTTGAATAATTCCAATCATGAGAAATGTGAAACCTGAATTCTTGCAAAAAAATCGTAGGGTCTCATTTAATCAAAGTAATACTAGAGTTGATTATGTTTTTTTGCTAATCCATTCTGATGTTTGGGGTCCAACACCAAATTCCACTAACAATCAAATCAAATACTTTGTTTTATTTGTGGATGATTTCTCAATACTGACTTGGATATACTTCATAAAACATAAATCGGAAGTACCAGAAATATTTGTTTGTTTTTACAAAATGATTTTGACTCAATTTGAAAAAATATATATACAGATTCTCCGTTCTGATAACGGAACAGAGTTTGTCAACCAAACAATGCATAATTTTTTCAAAACAAACGGTCTTATCCATCAAACCACTTGTCCAAACACACCTCAACAAAACGGTACTTCAAAACGAAAAAATCGTACTTTACTTGAAAAAACTCGTGCTATTATGATTGAATCTAGAGTTCCTCATTCTCTTTGGCCAGAAGCTCTTGCTACAGCTACGCATCTTGCAAATCGTCTACCAACCCAATGTCTAGGAAATAAAACTCCATTACAAGTGCTTGCCACCCAAGTTACAATTCCATCTGTTATGACCTTACCACCTCGTGTCTTTGGTTGTTCGGTGTTTGTTCATATCCCCAAAACTAGTCGAAACAAACTTAATGCTTGTGCTGAAAAGTGTGTATTCGTTGGATACGGTGTTCATCAAATGGGATATCGGTATTACAATCCGGTAACTCGTCGAATCCATGTCACCATGGAATGTGACTTCGTAGAATCCGATTTTTTTTTACCACCAATCTCGTGCTCAAGGGGAGAAAGTAAGTGAATCACTCGACTAGTTGCTATATGAAACTTACTTTGAGGATGTGCCGACAGAGTCAGTAGATGGCGCCACTAAACACGCCTCTTCCAACATAAATGAGACTGACGATGCAGTTCTTACCACCAAAGATTCTCCCGAAGACAAAGTCCAACAAGAAATAAATGTCATGGATACTACGAGCGAATCAGCCGAAGAAAATGTCCATCAAGAGGTAAATAATTTACAATGTCATAATTCACAAAATTCTATTGACCATGACATTTCAGGAAGTTCATTTGTTGAAACTCAAACTCCGGTTCTTTCCCCAAGAAAAAATAGAGGGGTTCATCCTGACCGGTATTCACCGGAACACGTTCCTCGTGCTTCTACATATCCGGTAAAAACGGACAGGAAAGGAATGACGAAGATTGCAAAGGCGTTTTCAGCTACTATTCTCTCTGAACAAATCCCTAAAACAACTTAAGAATCTAAGAAGATGACTAAATGGCATGAGGCAATGAATACCGAAATGGAAGCTCTAAAAAAGAATGGTACATGGGAGAATTGTGTGTTACCACAAGGGAAGAAAGCAGTCGGGTGTAGATGGGTGTTTAATATAAAATATAAATCCGATGGCACCATTGAGCGACACAAGGCAAGATTGGTTGCCAAAAAATATACAGAAACATATGGTATAGACTACTCTGAAACGTTCTCTCCGGTTGCAAATATTGACACTATCAGAGTTTTACTTCCAATAGCCGCGAATAAAGATTGGCCTCTTCATCAATTTGATGTAAATAATGCTTTCTTACATGGAGACTTGGAAGAAGAGGTATATATGGAACCTCCACCAGGGTTCTTTGATGGTTTTCAAGAAAATGAGATATGCAAACTGAAAAAGGCATTATATGGGCTCAAACAGTCTCCTCGTGCTTGGTTTGGGAAATTTACAATGGCAATGAAGCAGTATAGCTACAAACAGAGTAATGGGGATCATACCTTGTTTTACAAAAAGAGAGGAGAATTAGTCACTTGTCTTATAATATATGTCGATGATATGATTATAACAGGGAATGACGAAGATAAAATAAGCTCTCTTAGGAAAAACCTCTTCAAGGAGTTCGAAATGAAAGACCTTGGGGGATTGAAGTATTTCCTAGGAATCGAGGTTCTTAGGTCAAGATGAGGGATTTATATCTCCCAACGGAAATATATATTGGATTTATTAGCTGAAGTTGGCATCGTGGATTGCAAACCAAATGAAACTCCTATGGTTGTGAATCACAAACTAAAGATAATTGAAGGGGCCATATCAGCGAATAAAGAAAGGTACCAAAGGTTGGTGGGAAAATTGATTTACTTGGCTCACACTGGACTCGATATTGCATACGCGGTGGGAGTAGTTAGCTAGTTCATGCATCATCCTCAGGAACACCATATGGAGGCAGTAATGAGGATTATTCGATATCTCAAAGGCACGCCAAGAAGAGGCATAATTTTTAAGAAAAATGGACACCTTGATGTTGAAGTATTCACAGATGCTGATTGGGGAGGGAATCCTAACGACAAGCGATCAATTGCTGGCTACTTTACTCTTCTTGGAGGTAACTTGGTTACTTGGAGGAGTAAGAAACAGAAAGTAGTATCACTGTCAAGTGCTGAATCAGAATTTAAAGGAATCGTTAAGGGGATTACCGAGATACTTTGGTTAAAGAAGATAATGAAAAAAATCTGATCCCCTCTAAAATGTCCAACTCAGTTAATGTGCGATAATAAAGCTGCGATTAAAATTTCTGAAAACCCGGTACAGCACGATAGAACAAAGCACGTTGAAATAGATAGGCACTTCATAAAAGAAAATATTAAAGATGGGACAGTTGAACTTCCGTTTGTTAGATCCGAAGACCAACTGGCAGACATCCTGACAAAAGCGGTTGCTGCAAGAACATTCGAATCAGTTTTATCCAAGTTGGGTATTGGTGATCCCACTGCACAACTTGAGGGGGAGTGTTAGAATATTCAGTGTACAAGAAACGAAGAGAGTGACTATGAAGGTGATGGAGGGAAGTGTGTTACTGAGATTAGCATGTTTTGATATTATAATGTGTTAGAATATTCAGTGTATTAAGTTTCTTTGTATAAACCTCTAAGTTCTCTATATATTGAGAGCCTTACTTGGATTTGTATTATAAAAAACAGTTCAATACAAAAGGGAATATTTTCTAATAAACACAAAACCCTAGCCGCTTTCTACGGCTACTTCTCTCTTTGTTTTTTAACACATAAAACTATTGCATTCTTCATTGGGATCGAGATATCCAAAATAAGATACCCAACTCATAAAAATTAGTTCCCACAACACTATTACTTCTTCGGGTAGGAGCATCATTTTTCTGGTGCGTTTCTTCATAAACTAAAAACAAATTATCCAACTAGATTAATAAGGACTCTTACGTACGTTTAGTTTCATTGGAATTAGTATACAAGAATCTGTAGACCCACTTAATGAACATCATTTTATACCTCTAAAAATAAAATTTATTGGATCACGTTCAAGTTCAATATGCACATTAAAACAAATACAACATATACAATATTTCAAATGCTAAAAAAGATAGATTTTAAAAGGAAAACATCAACATATAGTCATTTGATTTATAGAATTAAAAAAGTGTACAACATATAACTTTGATTAATAGAACATCAAGTGTACAACATATAACTTTTAAATAATTGAACATTTACAGCATACAACATTTATAAAATAGTAAGACAATAATGCTATTGAAATAAGCATAAAACATAAGTTATAATACCTTGGACCAAGAATCGCCCCAATAGAAATCAACAAATTTGTTTGCGACCAATATCTTTCATACTTGATCTTCATCTCACAAGCCCATTTCACCAGGTCAGGCTTACTAGGGAAGTATATGTACATATCCAACAACTGTTTCATTCAAAATTTTAGGAAGTAATAAGTAAACGGTTGGATAAGTGATACCACTAATGATGTTAGTAATATCAGTAAAGACTTCCAGAAAATTACATACGTCAGCCACACTCTTCCACTCTATTTCCACTCTATTTGGTTAGACGACAACCATAGAAATATACAATTCACTTTTGCATATCTAGACCACACATCTCGATAAAATAAAGTCGTATATAACATCAATCACATAGAATTCTACCTTGTTTTAACATCAAGTACTTGACGTTTTCCTTGCAACCCCCAAATATTTCATAATCTTGTTGAAATTAATACATCTAACTTCATAACCAAGTAGATTTCACCATTGACCTTATATTTTTTACTCATTGTTTAATGACATCTAAACCATATTTCACTAATAAGTTCAATATATGTGCACACCATCTAACATGGAAAAATTGACCATTTATAGGAAAAAAAAATTCTACTACTAAAGTCTACTTTTAGCCTACCAATACAAGCATCATTACAAATCTACCATCCAAAAATTATCCATCACCTTAATCCGTTTACAAGCAAGAACCTTACCAATGTGTGTATGTAGGGAGGGGGGCATTACAAAATGCTAATACTGTTTTACGAAGTTTTCACCTAGAGTCTATGAAGTGTGCAGTCGCAGTCATATAATCTATTTTTTGTTCTCCAGACCACCACAAGTTAGTGGTAAGATCGATATTTCTCACATTAGCCATAATTTTTTCATTTTCACATTCTCCTTAGTATAATATAACTCGTAATCAAAGTTTACAGTATGATGAGTGATCCTCATATAGCAAGGATAAATCTCATTCATTAATTTATTAAAGATAACTTCCTTCATAATAAAAATGGATGCTCATGCTCTTAGACAAATTGAGCGCCAATCTTTCTAACTTTTTCATAGTCATATTTCAATATACTAATACTTGAAGTACTATATTCTCCAGCAAAATCAGAATTAAGAAAAGTTTGGGTATCAACAAGCTTTTGGGATTCATATTTAATTTTATTTGAACACATGTACCTATGTGTCTTTTAGAACTATATCTACTTCCATCCTTAGTACCAAGTATGGATTTCTTTTTCCTCGTTTGGGTTGAATTAGATGGAACTGCTTCAGGTGACCCATCATTCTGGATTTTATTACTCATCGCAAGACTAATACTAAGAATGTCACCTACCTCTCCTATATGGACTTATCATAAAGATCATAACTAGAAGAATCATATCAACTTTATCATCATTCATTATCGGATTACTTGACAAATTTTGAAATGCCATATTTAATTCAATATTATCGTATGAGTTATTATTAATGTATTATAGTTGCATATTCATTCATGTATGTTATACGCAATTTATTTTTAAAATATTATTAAAGAATATTTTATTAGTCCTAATCTATTTACACATGTATTTCCAATTACATAAAACTTAATCAATCTTGATTTTCTCGGATTAATGAATCAGACGAGATACTAAGATGGGAAGTTAGGTTTGAGAAGTGTTGCTAAGCAAGAATAATTTAAGTGTTTAGGTAGTGGATACATTCCTGACCTTGCAGAACTTGAACTATATAAATAAAATATAATTAAGACTTAGAAATCAACATATTAAGATTAGTTATTATAAATTCACCAAATAATAAGTGAATTAGTTCGCTCAATATATGAGACTAAATCACACACATATATAGTTTACTTTGTAATTCAAGTAAGTACTATCGTCCACCAAAATGTTGAGATAATTGAACATTCAAATTAAACCCATGACTTTTACATATGTGTTTGAGTATTAGTTAGGAGATAAAATTCTAGGTCATGACTCACGAGCGACATTAGCTAAGTGCAACTAATTTTTTTACTCAACCTAGTACTAGCCTTATTAGTTTCCATCACATAATAAGTATAAAAAGAACAAATATATTCTATGGATTAATCTTCATAACATTAGTGAATTATCATACAACCTCTTAATAGCTAGTTCATTAAATTCGACACTTAAGTCTACATATACACAATTTTTACTAGCAATTATTTAAATTCCACAAACATGTTTGATGTGGTTTATTTTCGTTTGAGGGTAATTTTGTAATTTTGTCTAGAGTTTTATGGAATTTTGAGAGTATTTAATGTTTGGGTAGAATGTAGAGGGAGAATGAGCTTCCTGTTGTATTTAGTTTTCATTATCCTCATTAAATGTTGGTGATTGGGTATATATACCATTATCTTTTGGGCCATATGGGCTTTCGGGTTGTGTTTTATAGATTCGGGCCGAGTTTAAAGACCCACTGGTTTTTAAGTAAACAAGTAATTAGTTTAATCATGAAGTGATTATGTTTTTAATACTTTAGTTCTGTTCGGACAGTTTAGCAAGTGAAGGTTGTCCGAATCGAACCTGTCCGGTTAGATGAATGATGTCCGAATTGCCCTTGTCCGGTTCTCACAAAGAGTGGTGACAGAATCCGGACTCATCAGTAGCCCATTTTTTAAGTGGTGTTCAAAGGCCTTTGGCAAGACCTAAAAAATAACTCGTAGCTGGTCATGGTCATATTCGGACAGATTTTCGAACTTCATGATAGCTTTCATCCGAACTGAAAAGTTCTCAGAAACTTAAACGGTTTTCTGCCAGAAATCGTGGGACACGTGTCTTTCTCTGGTTCGCCACACCAGCCGCTTTTTTCCCTAGAACGGCGCTCCCACTTTCTTCAAAAAGTAACGTCTTCATATAATGAGGATGACATCAGCGTCGTCCTTAATCATTGCAAACCTTTCGAATTTTCCTAGGTATCAAAGCATCTTTTGCATATTTACTATAAATTAGTTCACTTTTCTACTATTTTACCATCTTCATCATCCTTGTTTTACTAAATTTCAAAGCTTTCTCTCTAAAAAATAAACACTTTCTTTCGGAGTGAGTTTATGTTCACAGCTAGGAACGTTTTAATCAAAGGTGGGTGGCTTAATTTGTCAGAGTTAGAAAAAGCTCAAAGGGTCGAACGAGAAAGGCGCATTGCAGCCGGCCTCCCTGTTTCCCCGGTTGACAAACCAGTAATACCAAACACAGAGCCTAACCAGGGCTCTTCTTCAACCAAAAACGTTAAACCTAGGAGGTTGTTTCAAACCAACCTCTCACCAATTGTTTCAGGCTCGTCAGTTCAGGAATCAGAGCCCACTGTTGAACTAGGGCAAGTAGTCACCAATTTTAAGAAGCCTTCTCCTTTTATTTCCATGGGATCAGATGCTGATGCCTCTCCAGAGAAGTTAGTAGATCGGAGAAGAGGTCGCTTGGTAAAAGGGCAAACTCTAAAAGGTACGCCTTCCAAATCAGGGGCCAAAGATAGCAATACGGGGTCAGAGGCACCCATCAAAATTCCTAAGGACAAGCTGTCCGGACCGGAGGCATCTAGCTCAAGTCTCCGAAAAGAAACCACTGCATCTGAACCCCAGCCAGAGGTCAGAGTACAAGAAACCAGTGAAACCTAACAATCCGGAGGGCATGCTGAGCCAACCTCTAACTCCCCTCACCCCAAAACAACTGAAAACCCCTCCCAGGTAATGGAAGAAGTGATGGAGGATTCTATTGAAGAGGCTCCGTTTGAATCTGAAGTCTTCGGGCAAACAAATGAGGCTGTTGCTACCAAGAAGGATTAAGGTAAAGAAAAACTATGCCTAAGACATCCAGATTTGCCGGAGGTCCTTGTGGGAAAAGTGGGACCTTGTTTCCACAAGGTAAATGTTAAATATCTGATAGCTTTGCAAAAACTTAACTACGCATTCATCCACACAGCCGAACTGGGTCGGATGCGAACAAAGTGGGGAATCCCGGAGAATGTCAAAATAAGGATTCCAGTGGACCTTGAAACACCGATGGACTGCAAGCTCAGTGAAATAGTTTTCTTCACTAAGCTCTTCAACTGGGGACTAAGGTTTCCCTTAGACCCGGAGATAGTAAAATATTTTCATCTCATCAAACTTTGCCCAAGTCAACTGAGGCCTAACACATGGTACACCCTTATGGCATGTATCATGGCCTCTAGGCTCTATAGAATTCCTCTTCCAATGGAGGAGTTCGCAGCTGTGGCCAGCCTCTGCAGAAACCACCATATTCTCTTCTATCACTTCAACATGGGTGATAGTTATAAAGCAGTGGATGACCTGCTCGAGTCTGAGAGAAATTGGAAGACTCACTTCTTGTTTGTGAGTGGTGCCTAGGAGAATAGGAGGAAGATTAAAGCTGGTAACAACCCGAGTCTCCTTACCAGTAGATGGCAAAGCGATGGTAAGAATCCTATCTCACATTCCTGCCTAAAGATTTCAATGATTACTTGAAGGCCGGGCAGACCACTTGCACCAAGCTAAACGCTTGGACTGCTGAAAAGTGGGGAAATCGCTTCCACAACGCATTTATCGGAGGCAATCTTGCAAGGTCCTACCTTTGGAACACCACTAACCGGAGGGACTTATCTTGGGAGGAACCTACCACCCCACCCCTCCGGAAGTAGTCCTCAAAAGAACACACGCACCGGACGGGGCATTGTATCTGCCTGGTAGAGCCAAGGCCCCAAGTAAGATGAAGGGAAAGAAAGGTAAGGGCAAGCAGAGTGCGGTTGAAGCCAACCCCACCGAAGCGGAGGAAACTGCTCCAGCAAACCAAGAGGGGCCAGTTCCAAGACAGATTGATGCTGCTCTTCTAGAAGTAGTGGAGCATGAGAGTATTAGGGAAGAGGCAGGATCTCCAAAACCTCCAAGGGTTCCTAAGAGAGACAGGAAACAGGGAGCAGAAAGCAAGGACAGGGAGGCCAAGAAGAAAAAGACCTCCAGGGGTGATGAGATTTCTCTCCGGCCCCCAGAGCCCCTTCCTCCTGTTGACCCTACTGATCCTACAAGAGCAGAAGAGATCCCTGATGACTTTCGAACTGAAGAGGTTGGAGGAGGGGATATCAGTATTGCCGGTTTCGATATTACTGGGCTTGAGGGGCTTGGTGACTACTTTGAATACCTCCCCAGAGATGATTTTGCCGGTCCTTACCTCCCTCCAAGCACTTCGAACATCGTTACCTTCAATGGTAAGTCTTTCTTTGTTTCAAGTGAAAGAGATGTTATAACTCACTCTATATTGAGTAATATTCGGCCAGTACTTAGTTTGGAGAAACAAGTACGAGGTCAGTCAGCTATTATTACTGCCCTTAATTCTGACAAAGAGAAATTGTCCGGAGACCTCCTCATTGCCAACCAAAATGCTGATGTTCTGAAGAGGGAAAACGAGGAGTTAAAGAAGAACCAGGAGGGTTGGGCCACAAAGGTAGCTACCTTAGAAGATACTATCAAAGAACTCCGGGCAAAGCAGTCCGAGTTGGAGAAAGATCTATCTTCTTCGAAAGAGGAGGTGAAGGCCAGGGACAGGGTCATTCACACTTTAACCAATGACAAGATCTTGCTCTAGGATTCGGTGTCCAAGGCTGCACAAGAAAAAGCTGATCTGCTAAGGGAGCAAGAGGCAAAAATCCAAGCCAAGATTGATGCTTATACCAACCAAGTGATAGACACTCAGGAAGAAATGTATGCCAAGGTGAAGTCGGACATGGTCTTGCTCTTTCACGAAAAGTTTCCGTAGAGGAATTTGGGAGATTTATGGACTTATGTAGAGTACGAAGACCTTCCCTTTCACACGATGGCTGATGGAGACAAGCATGATTACTCTAGTGATGACTCATCCGATGAAGAAGAGAACACTGGGGAGAGTCCATGTGAGGGGATTGATGACCTTAAGAAAAAGAAAACAAGTGAGGCTGAGCCATCTTCAAAGGCTCAGTCTTAGAGTATCAATTATCTTTTCACTTCTGTTTTGATTGAACCAAAGTCCTTGGATGGCCAATGTATTTTTTGTAACTGTGTCCGGTCCTTGTCCGGATAAATCTTTTTGTTTTGACAATTTAAAGTCCTTGGATGGCCAAGGCACTTCGTATGTTTCAATGGGTATCTTTATTTCGCACAGCTCTTGCATTTTTTCATAGTTTTTCAATTATGGTGGCTAATGTTTAAACAACCTTTAGTTATTTCATAATCATTCTAAAGTGAGAGTGTTTAATTTCTCCGATGACAAATGTTCAAGTAGTCATCACTCCTTTAATTTAATCTGGCCTATGTTTAAACAATAATTTCACAAGAAACTATCTAAGTAAAAATACTCCGAATTTTTAAGAAGGCATTGAATTTCATAAAAAAGCCCGGACACCTCATTAAAACCTCCCCGCGCCACCAGGGTAGGAAAGAGTATGCCCCCAAATATTTACATGAATTTTTTCAAATAAATATTTACATAGTTTCTACTCCAAGTACATCCGGAGGTGCTCAATATTCTAGGGGTGATTCAAAACCCTTCCATCTTTGTCTTGGAGCCAGTATGTCCCAGGCTTAAGCTTTTCAATGATCGCATAGGGTCCTTTCCAAGTTGGAGCCAACTTACTGAACTGCTTCTCTTTAGTATGTAGGGAGACTTTTCTTAATACCTTATCCCCCGGTTGAAAATCCCTTCGCTTGATTTTAGAAGCGAACCTGCTTCTCATCAAACCTTGATAGTGTACAGCTCTAAAACTTCTTACAAATAACTTGGCCACTTTCCAGCAGCTCCTTCTAGATTCTTCTTTAGACCGGACAGTATTGTCCTGTTGGCTACTTCGACCTGACCATTTGCTTGTGAGTGGAAAGGGGAATAGAAGCAATATTTTGTCCCTGACGAGTAACCAAAAAGGTAGAGAATAACCACAAATCATACAAAAAGAGATAAACTCCGTGCTATCATTCATTACCTTATACATTTCATTTTCAATTGTGTAAAACGGAGAATATTTTGCTCCAAATCCAAAAAAGAATTGTTATTCCTTATAACATACCACGTATATTTAAAAACAATCGTATCCATTTAAAAAATAAAAATAAAAAATAAAAATAAAACACAATAACATAAAAACACAAAATTTTAATTTTTGAAATTTTCATCCTCTGACCAAAGTTCTACTATTTACATATTTTTGTAATTTCTGATTTACATGTACTGCAATATCTAAAATATATAATCCGTTCAAATTTAGAATTTAAACTTTAACAATATTTTAATTTTTGAAATTTTCATCCTCTGACCAAAGTTCTACTATTTACATATTTTTGTAATTTCTGATTTACATGTACTGCAATATCTAAAATATAAAATCCGTTCAAATTTAGAATTTAAACTTTAACAAAATATATATATATATATATATATATATATTAATAATCTAAATTCGATTTGGAATAAAAATAAAGTTAGCTCACCTCCGATTTTATCTACTTCTCTTTTAGTCAATAGAGATAGATAGACCAGAGCATGTATCACATGAGTCATAAACTACTCTACAATCAAACACGAAATCAAAATAAGAAATAATTTATAAACACGTCAAAATCTTAAAATAGTTTTAAATTCTAGCATGCAAGATCGATAGTCACATACCATGTGAACAACACATATGGTCTTGTTTATTTTATTTTCTTAAGAAACAAATAGTAAGAATATAATTATCTTGTTTATATTTTTGGTCCACGTTGTTCGGCTAGGCGGTTAACGGTTTTGGAGAATCGAAAATTGGAACCGAATTGATAAGAATCAGACAAAAAGTCAGACTGAATTTTAACGGTTTGGTTCGTGGTTTCATCTTAAAAGCCAAAATCGATAAAAAAAATCGATTTGCTCTAGTTCGTGGTTCCATCTTAAAAGCCAAAATCGATAAAGATCCAAAATTAAAAAAACCGATTCAAAACCGAACCGATTAGAAACCAATGTTGGAATATATTTATTTAATATATTTATAGACTAATAATAATTTGGACCGATATGCTAAATAAACATATTCGGTTATTGTCTTAAGGAAGTCCAAATTAAAAGTAGTCGAGTTAATTATTTAATTAACTAAATTGGACTTATGGGTAAAAAGGCGTTATGGGCTCAAGTGTGGTAACCGGGTTGAATTTGGGCACTGTGATGAAGAGGGCCCAAATCTCAACACTTAAGCCTGAATTAATAAATCAGGGATATAAATTGAATTATCAATTTATTGGGTTATGGTCCCGGACACAAGGAAGTAACATAGGATGGGCTTTACAATGTTGGGCTTCACATTGTAAAATCTATAAATAAGGGGCTAGGTTTAGGTATTTCATCACTCTAAACCCTAATCAGAAATACGGCCGCTTCCTTAGTGTCTGGAAACCTTTTCCTTCTTCTCTAATCTGATTCTGCAGGTCTCTTAGTTTCATAAACCGTAATCGCCGGGAACGTGGAATCGCTGAAGAACGCAAAAGAACTGAAGAGAATACTATATGGATAGCAGCAGGCAAACCCGTAAGTATTCTTGATTTTCTGTTTCTTCTATAGATGAATCTAACAAAAAGGGTTTTATTATTATTTTCCGCGATTTGTTATATATTATCTGATGCGATTTCGGATTATATATAACAATTGGTATCAGAGCCAAATAAACCCTTTTTGGATTCAGTAGAATAATCAAATTGAGATAGACAAACATGCATATTTTTCTTAATCGTAAAGAATCCATGTCATTGGGATTATGTGTTAATTGAATTGGTAGGGCATGGATTTAGGGATTGTATGAAAAGCATGTTATGTGATTTATTGAAATTGCAATTTTTATAGTTTGGGGATTTTTTTTTATTTCGGGTAAAATTAGGGTTTATTGATGTCTGGAATTTTTCTCCCAAAATTAGCATCAAATCAACCCTAAAATAACGAATAAAATCAAAATTATTGGGACAGTGGCTCATCGACAGCTTAACCCCTGATGTTAACGCTGATCGAAGACTGTCCGCTGATTATCACGGTAACCGAAAAAAAAAAAAAAAAAAAAACTGCTGCAGCAATTTGCAGCTCGTTAGAAATTGCAGGGGCCTGCTGGAAATTATAGCAGGGACCTACTGCAATTTCAACAAGGGTCTGCTGAAAATTACAGCAGGGGCCCGCTGGAAATAACAGCAAGTGTCTGCACTGCACTGCTGTGATTTTTTTTTTTTTTTTTTTTTTTTTTTTTTTTTTTTTTTTTTTTTAAAAAAATTAATTTTTTTTTTTTTTCGAAAGTACATATTTTGTTCGGAAATATATATATTGTATGTAAATTATTTCACAAGTATGTTGTGTTTGGCATGCAATTTTTTTTGTATGTTTATTTGTGAATTAAATTGTGTGTGTGTGAATGATTAAATGACGATGCATGATTAAGGTTTCGTAGACCGGTAGGTGAAACTAAGAAATTAATTTAATCGGCCCTCCGGAAGGTTAAAATTAATTTTCTTAAGGATCCTAGGCTTCGAAAAGTTCGGGGATTAATTTAAATTCAAATATTATCGGCCCTCCGGAAGGTTCACGTTTGGGTTTAAATTAATCATGAACGGGAGAAAATTATTGAAAATGGTCTTGGTGCTGATTTTAATTTTAATTAGATGAAATCGGCCCTCCGGAAGGTTTCATCGGTAGTTATGATAAATTAAATTCAGCCTTACAATTTTTTGATTTTAAGTAGGTGAAATCGGCCCTCCGGAAGGTTTCATCGGTACTTAAGAAAATCAAATTATGGTTATTTTAATATATGTAAATGACATCGGCCCTCCGGAAGGTCTCATTGGCAATTAGAAAATTAAAATAATGATCATAGTATTTTTCTCAAACTCATAAAATTTCATGTTAATTTGATTTGCCCTCCGGTATCTATTATCAATGAATTTTATGTTTTACATGTATTTGTCATGTTTATGCACATGTTTTCAGTTATATGTCAAAATGCTAGATGTGCTTTGTGTTGTTTGTTCCTATTATAGTATCCATGGGTTACAATTTTTTGGGGAATCATCCACCGACGTTGGATTGTTCGGATTTCCAATTGTGGAAGCAAGAAATGTTGCTGTTTTTATCTGTACATGATTACGACTATGCACTAATAACTCCCAAACCATCTCCCCTTAGTCCGGAAAGTACACCGGATGAAACTAAGGCTGATGAAAAGTGAGAAATGTCAAATAAGTTATGCATGGCGCTCTTGTTACAGGGAATAGCAGTAGCATTGCGTGGGGCTGTCCCTAAAGGTGTTACCACTGCCTCGGTCTTTCTCACGGAGATTGAGAAAGCCTTTGCAAAAAAAAAAAAAAAAAAAAAAAAAGTATAATGGCAAAGGTAAAATCCGGGAGCACGTTCTGGGAATGTTGATGATTTGCCAAAAGTTAAAGGCAATCGGTTTAGACTTACCTGAGGAATGCATAGTGGGATTCACATTTCATTCGCTGCCAGACCGGTTTAAGTATTTCCAGTCCACCTATAACTGCATGCGAGAAAAGTGGAATATCAATGAATTGATTTCCCACGCTGCACAGGAGGAGGAAAGACTTAAAGGCACATCGCTTGAGGCTAATGTGATTACATCACCAAATAAGGCAGGACCTAAGCGGAAGGCATATGGCAAATGACCGGGTCAAGGTTCGGTCAACAAGAAAGGTATAAGGCCCTGGACAAGTTCATAACTTTTAAGACCGAGATTGAGAAACAACTTGGTAAAAGCATTAAGACCGTTAGATCTGACCGTGGTGGTGAATACTATGGTAGATATGACGGATCGGGTGAACAACGTCCAGGTTCCTTTGCACAGTACCTAGAGAAGTGTGGAATAGTCCCTCAATACACTATGCCTGGTTCACCTCGCATGAACGGTGTATCTGAGAGACGGAACCGAACACTAAAAGATATGGTTAGAAGCATGATAAGTCACTCATCTCTACCATTATCTCTCTGGGGGGAAGCCATCAAATGTGCCGCTTATATACTCAATCGAGTACCCACAAAGGCTACTGTTAGGACTCCATATGAGCTTTGGAACGGGCGTAAACCTAATTTAAAGCATCTGCATGTGTGGGGTTGTCCAGCTGAGGTGAGGCCTTACAAACCTCAAGAAAAGAAACTGGACCCAAAAACAGTTAGTTGTTTCTTCATAGGTTATTCCGAACATTCTAGAGGGTTTAAGTTTTATGATTCTCTCACTGGTACAATATTTGAGACAGGAACGGTCAAGTTTCTAGAGGATGTTGAGTTTGGGGGGAAGAATAAGGGAACATATGTTGATTTTGAGGAAGAATCCATAAAGATTCATGAAGGTTTTAATAGGGATACTGAGATATCTGAAGATTGGGCGGTAATGCCAATCATTTCGATCCCATTAGAACAAGGTAATCCTCAGATTAACACTGATGCTCCACTTGAGGGTTCTAACCAGGATACATAGATTCGGATAGAACAAGAGGAACCTCAAGATAATCTTCCACAAGGGAATCAAAATGACATCGTTCATAATGATCAAACTCTACCTCCTCAAGAAGTGCAACAAGAGGAAATAATGCCATTAAGAAGGTCCACTAGAGAAAGGAAGAGTATTATAGGTCCAGAATTTATAGTATATCTTCAGGAGCATGATGAGTTATGTGCTGGAACTGTAGATGATCCCTCATCCTACAAACAGGCCATGGCAAGCTCTGAATCTCAAAAGTGGATTGACGCTATGAAAGAAGAGTATAAATCAATGCAGGATAATGCGGTATGGGATCTTGTCCCATTACCTGAAGGGAAAAAGGCAATTGGTTGTAAATGGGTTTACAAAACCAAACGCGATTCCCTGGGTAATGTGGAAAGACATAAAGCACGTCTTGTAGCGAAAGGTTATACTCAGCGTGAAGGGATTGATTTTAAAGAAACTTTCGTTCCAGTATCGACGAAGGATTCCTTTAGAACAATCATGGCATTAGTTGCACATTTTGACCTTGAGCTTCATCAGATGGATGTTAAGACCGCTTTTCTCAATGGTAATATTGAGGAAACGATCTACATGATGTAACCAGAACACTTTGTAGAAAGTAACTCAAAAGATCTGGTTTGCAGACTTAAGAAATCCATTTATGGGCTTAAACAAGCTTCTCGTCAATGGTATCACAAATTCCTTGAGGTGATAGTCGGTTATGACTTTGAGATCAACTCGGTTGAGGATTGTGTTTATCACAAGTTCAGTGGGAGTAATTTTATATTTCTTATATTATATGTGGATGACATATTGCTTGCCTCGAACAATAAGGAATTGTTACACACTACAAAAAGATTTCTATCAGACAAGTTTGATATGAAGGATCTTGGTGATGCCAGTTTTGTGTTAGGAATCCAGATACATCGAGATCGTTCTCGTGGTATTCTTGGATTATCACAAAAAGCATACATTAAAAGTGTGTTACAACGTTACGGATTGGCAGATTGCAAACCCCTAAGTACCCCTATAGCAAAGGGTGACAGACTTAGTCCGAGTCAATGTCCTAAGACAAAACTTGAGATTGAGGAAATGAAAACGGTCCCTTATGCTTCTGCAGTTGGGAGTTTAATGTATGCTCAAGTTTGTACTAGGCTGGACATTGTCTTTGCTGTAAACATGTTGGGGAGATATGTTAGTAACCCAGGAATGGATTACTGGAAAGCAGTTAAAAGAGTACTCCGATATCTGCAAGGAACAAAGGGGCACATGTTGACATATAGGAAGTCGGATAAACTGGAGATCATCGGGTATTCCGACTCAGATTTTGGTGGATGCGCAGACACATTAAAAGTATGTCAGGCAACATATTCTTATTGGCTGGAGGTGCAATATCCTGGAAAAGTGTAAAGCAAACACTTATTGCATCGTCCACCATGGAAGCAGAATTTGTTGCATGCTTTAAGGCATCAAACCATGCACTATGGCTGCGGAATTTTGTTACTGGATTACGCATTGTATAAGGGATAGAAATCCCTATGAGGTTATATTGCGATAACAATTCCGCAGTGCAGTACTCTAACATCAACAGGAGCGCATCTAAATCCAAACACATAGACATAAAGTTTCTGTCTGTTAAAGAAAGAGTACAGATGGGTCAGATAAGTATAGAGCACATCAGTACAAACTCCATGATAGCAGATCCTCTAACAAAGGCGGTTTTGCCTAAGGTTTTCCAGGGACACACCATCAGTATGGGTGTAGTTGATTTAGAGGATTTTTAGTTTCAGTGGGAGAGTTTGTAATAGGATCTGATGTTGTATTTTGCAGTATTGTGCACATTAAAGTTTATTGCAATATATATGCTTGGAAATATTTATTGATATCTGTACTGTATTGGATCTCCAAAAGTAGGAACCATTTAAGAGTAGATATGTACGATTACAAGCCATATTACTCTTAGACCACCCTCCATAATTGGCCCAAGTAATTGATTGATTATGGTAATGTGATTACTGTTGCATCCTATTGTTCACATTACGAGAAAGAGGTCTTTAGTCCTTTATTATTATCAATCATGTACGGGGTTGTACCGTTTGCCCATTGACAATGAATATAGGGATCCCATTAAAGTTGAATATGTATTCTTGAGTAGCATATGACGGTCCAAGTGGGAGATTGTTGGAATATATTTATTTAATATATTTATAGACTAATAATAATTTGGACCGATATGCTAAATAAACATATTCGGTTATTGTCTTAAGGAAGTCCAAATTAAAAGTAGTCGAGTTAATTATTTAATTAACTAAATTGGACTTATGGGTAAAAAGGCGTTATGGGCTCAAGTGTGGTAACCGGGTTGAATTTGGGCACTGTGATGAAGAGGGCCCAAATCTCAACACTTAAGCCTGAATTAATAAATCAGGGATATAAATTGAATTATCAATTTATTGGGTTATGGTCCCGGACACAAGGAAGTAACATAGGATGGGCTTTACAATGTTGGGCTTCACATTGTAAAATCTATAAATAAGGGGCTAGGTTTAGGTATTTCATCACTCTAAACCCTAATCAGAAATACGGCCGCTTCCTTAGTGTCTGGAAACCTTTTCCTTCTTCTCTAATCTGATTCTGCAGGTCTCTTAGTTTCATAAACCGTAATCGCCGGGAACGTGGAATCGCTGAAGAACGCAAAAGAACTGAAGAGAATACTATATGGATAGCAGCAGGCAAACCCGTAAGTATTCTTGATTTTCTGTTTCTTCTATAGATGAATCTAACAAAAAGGGTTTTATTATTATTTTCCGCGATTTGTTATATATTATCTGATGCGATTTCGGATTATATATAACAACCAAACCGATAAAACGGATAAACCGGTAGAGCGATTAGGAAACCAACCAATAAAATTGATAAATCGATAAAAAAGGAAACAGATAAAATCGATAAATCAGTAGAACCGATAAGAAATTGAACTAACAAAATCGTTTGAAGTAATTAGTTTATTATTATTTATATTTTATACATTATATTATATTGCCAAAATTAGTAGTTAATTATCATTTAAAAAAAATTAAAGATCAACTTCTAAATTTTATTTTTTATGTTATTTATTTATTTTAAAAAAATGAAAATTAAATTATAATTTAATTTAATTATTTTTAAATGAACAAAACTAAACCGATAACTAACCGAACCGATAATGGACTAAACCGATACCGGATAGAATCGGAATCGGAACCATAACCAAATCGAACCGGACCGAAAACTTAACGGTCCACTCCAATTCTAAATTATAAAGTCAAAAATTTAGCAATCTGGTCCAGTCCAAACCAATAAACTTAACGGTCCGGTTTAGTTCCGCCGAAACCAAAACAAAACTGGACCGATACCGGATAAACCATAAAAAATAAACCAGACAGACTCAAAAAAAAAACATATATAAAAATATTCGAACCCATAACTTTAGTCAAAACTACTTAACCAAATCGGCTACCCAATCGCAACGACACCATCCCTATCTGTATCGTATCTGTATAGATTTAATTTTATTATAATATGATCTTTCAGAATATGCCATGAAAAAAATACAGCATATCGTAAGAAAACACGATACTGAGAACAGTTTTTTAATTCCCACTCCATTATTGCTGTGAGAATCTTGTTTTGACCTTTCTATTCTATATGAATGACTTGTCAAATATATTTTTTCGTATAAGAATTGTCAAATAATTAATTATTAATATTTTTCAAAATATCAAACATATAAGCAATGGACTTTTCAAAACTATAGTTATCCAACACCAATCAAATCAAAGCAAACCAATATTTTTTGAATTGTATGTTAAAAAGTTCTTGCAAACCAGTAATTTATTCATGGTAAAAAATTGTTATTGAAAATTTAAGTGAGATTTGTTTTTAAACAACAACAAATTTGATATTCATGAATAAGCTTTTTCGAAACTTTAACTTTGTTATATGATCATTTTAAAATAAAAACTTATTTTCTTTTTAAATATAACAAGTTTTGAAATTTCTAAACATATATAAATAGGAATTAAAAATTAAAAATAATAAATAATTTAATAAAATTATTGAATATTTTATAAAAAAATTAAATTTTATAGTTATTTTTCAATCTACTAATCTATTTATAAGGTCTATTACAAAAATCAGATCGCTTTGAAAAAATATTGTGTAAAAATAATCACCTAAAACCGTATATGTGTGTATCCACCACGACGACGAACAAGACTTGTGAATGTTGCGAGCATCGCCACAACGATATGCCAAATTATCACAACGAGTATATGGCTCGTTGTGATAAATTACTAAAGAAATTTTCAATCGATTGCTTTGTTCTAACGTCACAACTATGATCTAAAATTTTGAGATTATAGAAAATCTTGTTGTTGAGGCGACAACCCTATAATTTCACGTTCCTCGTTTTTTTGTCTTGTTCCGACGACCCTGCTCGTTGTCGGTTCAACTTCAATCTTACTCGGTGCTTTTACCTTGGATATCTATCTGACGGCCTAGTTTAACGTCCTAAATTTATTCTGACGATTTGAATTCGTCTCTGAATCAATTACGATCACCTTATTTAATCAAAATTTTTTACGATCACCTTATTTAATCAAAATTTCTTACGATCTCACACTTGATTAAATGACATATTGTGCTTCTTCATTGAGACATTTTATGCATATAGTAAAATATATTTCATTTTGGATGTACCTTAGTGTAAAACAACAAAGTTTGACCGTAAATTTTTGGAGTCGTAACTTTAAATAAATTGTTCATGTGGACAAACCGACTATTCCACACACATAAACATTTACTAACATGTATATCCTCATATTCACTTAGTACTATTTTGGTCATGTGTTTATCCAACTCAAGAATTTAATTTGAGAGGAACTCATATTCTAATGAGATGCGGCATCACCACTGGATTGGTATAAATCACTTTTTGCAATATTTTTGTCATTTTAAAAAACACATGTTGCACATAAACTAAAATATATTGAACATTTTCATAAATAAATTATTGTAAAATTTAATTTTTAGATGTTTACTATATCTGAATTCGGTTGTCATCATTTACATATAAGTTTAATATATTTAGACCCATCTCTTTAGATGTTATGTTTGCCAATTATCGAGCCAATGGTTTGGTAAAAAGATCTTTTAAGTTCTCACTATAACACATGTATGAGACCGATATAATTACATCTTCAATCAGTCTTCGTGATTCAAACTTATATGTCTAGACATTCCATTGTAGATATCGTTGTAGGCTCTACCAAGTGTTGCTTGACTATGAATTCATATTTTCATTTTCTCTTTCTAAGTGAATGGTATTTCAAGAAATAGGTATATTAATCATTTAATTTTTTCTGTTGCGGACAATGTTAAAATCAGAATTCATAATTAAATAGGATATACACATCTATTTTTTTAATCTAAAAAAATAGGCTCACCTATAAAAGTAAATACCCACCTTGTAGTTGTTATTACGAGTTAGGTTGGTAATCTAACTTGTATATGTGTATCTATTAGTACTCTAGTAAAATTATAATATTGAAGACATGTTTTTTTATATTTTTTAAATAGCCATGACTTATACTAATATTTCAGTTTTTTTGTACTTGGATTACTAGCAAATTAACTTAATTTACCAATTAGCAAATGAATATTTACTATATGTACATAAATAAAGCTTCAAATAAAGAATTGTCTTATAACTTATATGTGGTGTTACAATAAATTTCCTTAAAACTTATATATACATATATATACATAAATAAATCTTCAAAAAGTGCCTAAAGACTTTACCGATATCTTTAAACCTCAATAAAATACAGGCTACCTTAAAACTTAGTTATGTACGACAAATAAAAAATAAGAATATGAATTTATAATCATGAGCTTCTAAATATCTTACATGTAGTGTTACAAAACTAGATCTCAAGTCGTATTTATCAACTTTTGACCAAGTAGTTGTAAAAGTAATGTGACAAACAAAAATAATAATGCAAATTATCAACCTGTAGAAAATAATATAATAGATAATATGACATACACAGAATTTTGTATAACATAAAATAAAATCGCAGGACACCAGATATCGCACATCATCATCAAAGAGAAGATTTTGATGATCATCTAAGGAAATAAATCTATGATCTATAACACAATCATCGACGCAACACCCAATAAGAAAATACAAGTAATGATGACCATAAAAAACATCAAAATATTAAAATATCCAATTGAGCACTATAATTCTCGTAATGTGAACAATAGGATGCAACAGTAATCACATTATCATTATCAATCAATTACTTTGGCCAATTATGGAGCATGGCCTAAGAGTAATATGGCTTGTAATCGTACATATCTACTCTTAAATGATTCATAACTTTGGAGATCAAATACAGTAATCAATAAATATTTCCATATATATATATTGCTTCTATTTTCTTTCTTAATGAATGAGATAGACAATGAAGATAGATAAATTTTATAAGAACTAAATTATTTGAAAGAGCGTCGTTTGAAAGGGACCATGAAGAGAAAGTGAAAATAAAGTAAAGTTATGGCTAAAAATCATGATTTTTAAGAAGGTATAATTATTTAATGGATGCAAAATAGAAGCCAATATTTAATCATGGATACGAGATAAATGTTAATGATTAAAGTCTTGCGGGTCAAAGCACGTGGGAGTTAATAAAGTTATCCAGAGCTAAAGGTCATGATATTTAAGGAGATAAACTTAAGGGAGTTAATAAATGAAAGGAATTTAATTGAGGCATAACAAATAGAAACGACGAGGATGGAGGCAAACAGCTTGAAATATGGAGGAAATAATAATTTTTATGGAGGAATTAGCTTCATTTAAAATATAAATCTTCAAACTAACAATTGTTTTTATATTTTATAGTATAAAGTACAATAATGCATCCAAAACCAAACCCAATTATCCTAATAGGCATCTCGGCTATATTAAATACTTATAATAATGTATATTTTTTTATTAAAAGTTTTAAAAGTGTGTATTTTAAAATTATATTTCAAAAAAACCTATCTAAAAACGTCATTGATTTTTTTTTTTCTAAAACGAACAAAACTAAATTCATGAATGATATTTTTTGGATTATTTTAGAAACAAATCGTGAGATCCATTACCATGTGATGTGCAGATCGCATTTAAACCATAATTCACAATTCATAACTAACCGAAGATCGGAGTTCCTAACTAACTCAAGATTCTCATCTCGCATTTAACCCATAATTTATTCACATGTAACCCATGATTCTCAGTTCTTACTTAGCCCATTATTCTAAATTGTATTTAATCTTTGATTCTGAGTTCACATTGAATACATGATTCCCAGTTCGGATTTTATCCATGATTCTTGATTCACATTTAACCCATAATTTTGCGTTCACATTTAACCCATGATTCTAAGTTTGCAAATGAAAAATAACAAAAAAAATTGTACTTTATTTCTTTTGTTTAAGTGTAAATCGCGAAATAAATGTAAAAAATTGGTATAAATGCGAATCATGATTCAATTGATAATGTACAATTAAAATGTATCACTTTAAAGGTAAAAGTACAATCAAACCGTGAATTAAAGGTAAAAAACATTGGTTAAAATATGAATTACGAATCAACAATATTCACTTTAGTTCAAATAAATATATTTGTGATTCATGTTTTATATATACATTCATGATTCACGTTGTTGTATATAAAAACTGAAGAAAAATCGCACAATATTTAATAAAGAAAAAAGATAATGAAAAAAGAATAGAATTATCATAATATTTCGTTTGTTTTGTATCAAATAGGTTTTTTATTTGTGTTTTCAAAAATAGATTTAAACTATGACAGATGCTTTTGATTTTTAAAAACGAGAAAAAGTTCAAACAATTTAGGATTACGTGAAAAAAAAACTTAGAACCAAGCTTCAGTAAAAAAAATAAAAATTAAAAATTAAAATGTCTTTTATAATATTTAAGAAATTTAGATAGTAATAATAATTTGTAAAGTTGAATAATTCAATTGATATCAACCAATAATAAGAGAAAAATAATTTTGTTTTGAATACTATACATATTTAATTCTATTATGATATGATAAAATTTATATTATCTTTTCATTTAAGATATAAAATTTTGTTCCAATTTTTTTTAAAAATATATTTTAAAGATTAATTTGGTATAAGATATAATCGAATATAGTTTCGTTCTTTCTAAGAAATGCTATCTTGAGGTCTTGTATACTCAGTCGTGCAACACCCTCATCACCATGCCTAAAAGCCAACTCCTGCTACCTGACGAGTCCTGATTCCGTCACCATATTTTATGGGAACCGGACAGGGTCAATTCGGACAATGTCCACCTTACTGTACAGGGGCAGTTCGGACACCATCATCCACTGAACTATCCGAACAGAACTAAAGTACTTAAAACCTAATCACTTTTTGACTAAGTTGTCTATTTACTTACTTAGAACTAATGGGTCTTTAAACTCGACCCGAATCCATTAAACACGACCCGAAAGCTCATGTGGCCCAAATATGAGGGTATAAATACCCAACCACCAACATTAAATGGGGGTAATGAAAATTAAATACAACCAGACAGCTTAATTCTCCCTCTACATTCTACCCAAACATTAAATACTCTCAAAACTCCACAAAACTCTAAACAAAAATTACAAACTTACCCTCAGACAAAAATAAACCACACCACTACCAAAAAAATCTTCACAGTAGCATCCAACTTCACCGCCGCACCATTAACCAGTCGTTAACATCTCTCCAATCGAGCCACCATAGAAACCTCATACATCCCCTACCACCACAATAAAAAAAAACCCAACCTTTCTTAAATCAAACCACAAGTAATCAGCCAGGAAATCAATCTCAGAGTGGTAATGTTACTCAAGATTATTCAAACAAGGATTATCCCTCACTTCATTAAGTATATAACTTATATGCTGATGTAACTATAAATCTCTATAAGGCCAGTATTCATGGAAATATCAAATTCTTGCATAAGGAGGATCATCTGATTGTTGAATTCATGGAAAATGAATAAGGTATTCTGGAATCCATGGACACACATAGACTAATTGGCAAGTTTTCAACAAGTAGACCACCTTTGATAGAAATTGAAATATTTTTGGAACTCAAGGCTTTAAAGGTAAGATATGTCTAGCCTTTTAGGATTCTAGACACCTAATGATCGAGATCGACCTACAAAAATATATAAGAATGATATGAAGGAGAAATGTATGGAAAATTGGAAAATACACTATACGCATATTAAAATGGATCCCTAACTTTCATCTCAAAAGAGAATTCTTGATAAATCATACCTGGATAACATTCCCAAGAATTCCATATTATATGTATCATGAAGACACCATTAGATCAATCGTTAATGTCTTAGGAAATTACCTACAAGTTTGGGCTCCTCATAAGAACATAACCATGTACAACTCTTATATGGCATGGATTGAAATTGACCTATCCAAGAAACCTATATCTAAAATCTGGATTAACTTTGGCAAAGATGAAGGTTACTGGCAAGAGGTTTCATATGGAGAAATACCAAGCTACTATTCGGAATGTTTCTATATTCGACATAAAAACATGGACTGTAGAAAATATGTACAAGCCATACAATTCTAAGATGAGGCTCACCAGACGCCAAAATTCACCCAAAATACTAAGCAACCTAAGCCAACTGAAACATAGATGCCAAAACTTAAGTCAGTCTATAATTGTTCTGGAACAAGAAATGCTACTACAGATAATCATACTAATGAAAAAACAATATAATACAATGAAGGATAAATCCTAACCCAAGCCTCATGGGGCATCAACTACCATCTCTCAATCCTATACAATCATCTATCAACCCACAACCTCCTAGTTGTTCTAGTGACTTAACAACCTGACTACCTTCTAATCAACTAGCCAACGTCAATCACATACCTGAGCTCCATGAGCCAGAAATAATAGAAACTCTACCCTTTATAGAAACATTAATCATGTTGTCAACTTCTAATGATCAAGAATCGCCAATGAAGGACAACCCTTCTTAGAAACTTAAAAACAGTGGAATTCTTCCCGCAACCCCCCATGTTGTAGCACAAGAAAATAAAGATTTCGAACAGTTTCTGAGTAAAAAATAATAAAAACTTTAAGTTAAAACCACCAAAATGATTAAACACAACCAAAGCTATACATTTAAAAGAGTATGATAGACCTTTAACTGACTCCTCTTAATAAAAATATCAATATCATGTTGGAACGATGGAAGTATTGATAACAAAGCCGCTAGACGCAAGATAAAATCAATCAGCAGATAAAAAAATATAGATTTTCAAGCAATCCAGGAACCTATGATTGTTGACCTTTATTTAAGCAAGACTTCTAAACTTTTAGGTTATCATCATACTATTGCTAAAACTTTCAACAAGATCTAGCTCTTCTGGAAGAATGATTTTGATGTTCAAACTTTAGTCAATCATGACCAGATTCTTCACATCTAGGTCACTCACTCTTCTTTTTACAATGCGTTTTTGGTTTTTATCGTCCATGAAAAATGTATTAGGGACCAAAGGATAGATTTTTGGAATAAACTTATAAGTGTAGTTGAATCCACAAAAGAATGGATCATGATAGGGGACTTCAATGTCATCAACAACCCCACCGAACAACTATCATACTCATCACTTTACTTGAGAAACATTGATGATTTTAATGATACCATTAGTGAATGAAACCTATATAATGCTGACTTTTTGGGTCCAAATACACCTGGACCTACTGTCGTAAATAAAAGCATCTGGATAGAGTGTTATATAACATGGCCTGATTTAATTACTTTGAAACCACCATAATAAAAAAAACTTGGCAATAACAGGCTCTGACCACTCCCCATTTATATTACTATCTCTAACTCTTAAAACAAGATCAAGCCATTATTTAAATTCCTAAATATGTGGCTTATCCACCCTGACTTCTCAAGCTCAGTTGAAAACAATTGGAACGAAGAGATGTTTGACCCTCATCTTAGAGCCTTTAAGAAAAAAAACTAAAAAGACTCAAGACATTTCTTAAGATTTGGAACCTAAAAACATTTGGCAATGTATTCACTACCATAGCTCAATATGATGAAGAAGTCAGTTTTTTACGAAAACTATTTTGATATATCCAAGACTCAAGAGGATAAATTAAAGTTGGCCAAAGCCTAGTCCCCTCATCTTCAACTCATGGCCAAAGACGAGTCTTACTGGGAACAAAATTTTAATGATAATTAGACTCCAAATTGTGACAAAAATACTGTAAAACAGTTCAAGACCCTCCTTACTGAGAACTCTAATACTAAGGAGATTGTTGATTTACAAACCATTATCCATAAGCTAATCACCAATGAGGATAACATAAGCCTAATGGCCACTCTCTATGATGAAAAAATTCATAATTATGTCAAAGCTTTTAAATCTTCAAGTGTAGCTGGTGTTGATGGTTTCAAGACAAAATTCTTCCAACAATGGTGGTCTTTAATAGCTAAGGACCTATGTGTTGCAATTAGATAATTCTTCAAAGGTGTACAAGATCTCCAAGGAATCTATGCTACAACCATACGCCTCATTCCTAATAAATACACATAAATAACATGGAGTGACTACATGTCTATTATTTTGTGTATTATCTTTAATAGGATATTATCAAGAACCCTAAACAAATGACTCTTTGTATCTTCTTAAAGTTATATTATAAGAACAAGGTGGCTTCGTCAAAGGAAAAAATATACAATACAACATTCTTCTAACTTAAGAGCTTGTTCAAGATCTCAACAAGAATAACCATATGGGGGAATCTTGATCATCAAACTCGATACGGGTAAAGCCTTTGATAGGCTCTCACTTTCATTCTTAACGCAGATCGTTGATATTTTTGGCTTTGACAACATGATAATTGATATGACCAAGTGTTTAACTTATAAAATAAGGTTCTTAGTAGTTATCGATGGGGAAATAAGAGGTTTCTTTAAATCATCAAATGAAGTTAGAAAAAGGGATCCCATTTTCCCTAGTTTATTTATTCTGGCAGATGAATTTTTACTTAAAGGCCTCAAACAGCTACTACAAGCCACTATCAATATGAGATATAAAGCTTCAAGTTCAGTATTGATGCCTTGCTTAGCCTTTGTAGATGACTTAGTCAGCTTTTCCAATTTCTCAAATTCGAGCATCAACAACATCCGCAAGTTCCTATATTAATATCAAGAGTTTTCAGTCAAATTTTAAATAAGGAAAATACTATATTCATTTCATCAACAAGAATTCCTATTATTAGAATCAACACAATCCAACGCTAATTGGAGTTAAGATTGGCAACTTACCTATGAACTACCTTGGAACTATTGTCAATTCTAGAAGAAAAGCTATTCATTTTGAAGATTTGATTACTAAAATCAGGAGGAAGACTCAAGAATAGGATCAAAATCTTCTCTCATTTAGAGGCAGATTAACACTCACTATGCTTCTAGCTATTCCTATTTATTAACTGCAAAGCTCTGTTCTTCCCAAATATGTCTAATCTATGATAGACAAGATATGCAGTAAATATCTCTATGGATCTACTAATAATCACAAAGACATATCCTGGACCAATTGGAGGAATCTCTGTAAACCCTATGAAGAAAAGGATTTTAACATCAAAATGCTTGAAGATATCCAATTTACCTTCTCTTGCAAACTTTGGTATAAGTTCAGAGAATTCAAGACCCTTTGGGCCAAATACATGTAGAAAAATTATTTATCCATCTATCTTCCAATGCAAGTTCATCTAACAAGCAAAATATCTAACATATTGAAGAGGCTACTAGATGTGAGAAACATAGCTGAAGATTTTATATTTTAGAAGATTGATAAAATGAACACTGAATTTTGGCTAGACAAATAGTGTGACACACACCCTCTAATCACTCTGTATGATACCTCTAATAAATTATGGTATATTCAAGAAAAGGTAAAATATTTCTAGCACAATGAGAACTGGAATATAGACAAACTTATCTCTGCTGCATTACTATCAGACATTGACGGAATCATGAAGATATCCATCAAAGAGACTAAAGAAGATAAATGTCAATGGATTGTATCTGAAAACGAATACTATAACATAAGAGACAAATGGGATACTATAAAGTTTGAAGGCACTAAATCAATGCTTCTCAAAACAACCTAAAACAACATAAATCCAAAGAAATGCTCATTCATTCTTTGGAGGTTATTGAACAACTGGATCTCAGTTGACATAATTCTCCAACACAAGAATATGTCCTTAGCTTTTAAATGTCAATATTGTGGAAATAATGAAACTTTAAATCATTTATTTGTCCATTATAATATTTCATGGAAGGTCTAGCAGTACTTTGTTGTCTATTTAACTTTAGTATTGGAAGACACATGACTCTAACGCACATCATAGAAGTCGGTACTGGTCATCTCTTAAAAATGTCCATATTCGTACCAGTCACCTTTCCTTCATATGTTGGTAACTATGGGTTTCTAGATACAGGGTTAAGTTCCAACATGCAAGTGTAACGGTCAACTCAATCATCCATCAAGTTAAGAACATGATTCTAAATTTGGATCTATTAAACCTGTTTAAGAGAGACTACTGGTATAAAGGACATGATATTGCCTATGAGATTGGTTATTTCACTTAAGTATTGGAAGACATGTGACTCTAAAGCACATCATCATTGGTTGGTACTAGTCGTTTCCTAACGATGTTCATATTCGTACCAATCACCATCCCCACTTCAACTTCCACATAAGCACTATCCAATTTTGATTTTATTAAATAGGAGTACTAGGTGCAGTGGGTTTTCTTTTCCGTGTGAAAGAAATATCTCATTACACAAATAATAAAATTTCTGTTAGTCAGGTAAATGTAAATATACGTTAGACATAATAAACAGTTGGAGTGAAATAAGGTAAAAGAGAGAAAAAAAGAGTTAGTGGGGTTCAATTTTTATTTCGAAAAAATATTTATTTCTTTTTAATTACTTTAATGTGCTTTATAAAAATATCATTAAACAAAATATTACTAAATTAAATATTACTTATTTTATAAATTACTTTAATTTAAGATTTATATAAGAATATTTGTGTATAATAAACCTATTTAATTTTTTTAAGCTTAATAGACTAAAGTTATATTTTATCAATTATTTTAATTAAAAAAACTAAAAAAAATATATTTATGCATAGTGTTAGTAGGTTTATTATTGGATTGATTGGAATATAATGAATTTAAAATATTTTTTTTTGTTTTTAACTAACTGTAGTAATATTTGTGAATACTTTTTCAAACATATTATCATTGGAAAAATCGAGTTTGTAAGAGAGATAATAAAAGGAATGAATGATGTAAGTGGTTAGATGTAACACTTGAAATATATTTTGTTGTTTGTAATGCTATGATCGACGTTTGATGAAATTTTTAGAAAAAAATATTTTTTATAACACCATGATCGGTGGAAACAAAAATTGCAGTAGATATGGTTTTACTTGATCTTGTTTTCGAAATGGTTAACGAAAAAAATGTTATTAATACTTGGTCAGCCCCCTTATATTATTTTCTAGTTCGGCCACTGCCAACAAGCAAGTGTAACTGCCAACTCAATCATCCATCAACTCAAGAACATGATTCTAAATCTAGATTTATCAAACCTACTTAAGAGAGACTACCGGTACAAGAAATATGATATTGCCTATGAGATTGGTTGCTTTAAACATCTAGCTCATCCCATAAAGGTCATTTCTACTCACTGTAAACCTCTTAGGACCACAAGACTTAAACTAAACACCGATGCATCATGCTATCAGTCTGGTGAAGCCACGGGGGTGCTATTATTGGGAACTTCAGACGCGCGGTTATAACTCCTATTGGTAGGATCTATGGTAAGCAGACTCCTATCATAGCAGGATGCAGGGCACTTCTTGATGGCCTCATTCTCTATTATAAAATGAAAATCACTAACCTTGATCTAGAGAATGACTCTAATATACTATTAGCTATGTTATCAAATCATAAGGCTTAATGATTTCTAACATCTACTCTAGACTGGAGCAAATTATTCTATTTTATCTCCCACATTTATAAAGAAAAAAATATAGTTGCGGATTGGCTTGCAAGTGGACACACAAATGCAAATTAAAGCAAAATCTAAACACAACACAGATCTTTAATTAACAGCAATAGTTCTCTTAGACAACTTGAAAATTGGATTCTTTAGAGAAATATCATATTAATAGTAGGCTAACTACCAGCTATTTTCCTATCTTTTTTATTGATAATATATTTAAGGAACATCCAATGCAGTAAACTGTATGAAGCTAGCAGTCTTATATGCAGGTAGTAATACCTGACACAAAAAAATTGTAGATCATTAATTCAATCATCCATCTCTTGCCAATGGAGCAACCCAACTATAATAAACCTGCCTTGTACATCATATCTCGAAAGAAACGGAAGAAAATCATAGAAACTATAATCAGTAATCATAAAAACTCGATTAAAAACATTTAAATACTCAGCAATACAAAACAACTTACCAGTGTATCTTTAACTGCTTCTCAAAACTGAAGTACTCTGATCCCTCCACAAGGACTGCAACAAAAATCCCTGTCCAGATTCATCGAACATAAAAAAAAATTGAATTCTAGAATTTTGTCTCCTAATAATAGGCTTTTGATTTACCCAGAAAAAACGGCTCCAACAATTCCCATGACCAAAAACCGCAATATAAGACTAAGACGGAAACTGAAAATTCAATATGAAACAAGTCATTCAAACTCAATTCTCTTTATTATTTTTTATTGTGTTTTCTCAAACCTAATAGCTAATAGACGATGTTGTATTCTTTATCAAAGTAATAAAGTTAAAACTTACCCAAAAAAACAATATTGTTATTTACCGTATTTCAAATGCTACAATTAAAAAAGTTATATAAATATAAATTAATCACACTCTTCTCTATTCATTTGAGTTATTTTGATTTGTAGTTTTAGTACCATTATTTTGCTTTATGTTTTTAACATACCTCACCATTTCTTTACGTTATTACTCTTTGGGTGAAGCTATTTCCTCCATCAAATTTTTTATTTCTCCCATAAATAAAAAGAAACTCCACTTTGTTATTTCCTCCATAAAGGAAATAACATATTTACCCTTGACTTTATTTATATTCAAAACCCATTGATTCTCCAGCAACTCCATCGATTTCTACCACCATCCCAACTATCTTCAGCATATTAACTTATACACACTCAACCAGTCCAATTAGCTTCTCACATCAATCCTCAATAAACCCTAACCTTAGCCTAGCCCCTATAAAGACGGTCTCCTCTTCAAGATTTCTCTTATAATCTTGAAAAACAACAAACCATGGCCAACTACTCAACAAACCATGGCAAACTACTCGATTTCTCTTTTAATCTTGACAAAAAAACGACAGTCTCTCTCGAATTCGTCTAAGGTAGAAATCATTCGTTATTTTAAAAAACAACACTTAAAAATGCACCATTGTTTATTAAAACAAATGAAATGCACCCTAATTCTGAGACGACATCTCGGAATTAGGTGCGTTTTTTATATTAAAAACACATGATTCTGAGGTGCTTCTCGGAATCAGGTGTTTTTTTATTAAAAAACGCACCTAATTCCGAGATGTCGTCTCAGAATCTAGTGTTTTTTCTTGAAAAAAGCACCTGATTCCTAACTGCTGAAACCTGCACAAATCAGGATTTTCGAAAATATGTTTTTTTTAACAAAGATTCTCAAGTTATATGAATGTAAAACTAAAAAACAAGATTAAATTATCTTGTCGGTTGATTGAGTGATGTTCTCCGGTGTTAAATCTTTAGTTTGGTGTTTTCCTCTTCCATGAGTAATTAGAAATTTGAAGGTTTTTTTTCATTTTTAGGGTTTAATTTTTGAAGTTAAATCATATATGTTGGATTTAATTTGGCTAAATCATGTGCTTGTTGATATAAGGGTTTCATAATGGTTAATGACATCAAGTTATAAATTAAAAGGTAAAATGAGGACAAGATAATAAAAACAATTAATAAATCTTCTTTTTTTTCATTTTGAAATATAAAGGAAATAAAAAATGTGGTTGAAGAAATAGCTTCACCCTTGCATAAAGCGTATTAATCATTAATTAAGTAATGTCATTATTACTTCTAATTTATTTATTTTTTTAAACTATTTTTCATAGATAACCTTTCCACTTTGACATAGATTGTGAACAGGATTCGAGTAAATAATTAAATAACGAGCAATTAATATAAATTGTGATGATATCGATTTATTTTACCTTCGATGCTTTTCAACCTATGCTCCAGACATAAATTAGAAGTTAATGATATCATGTGAGACCATTTTGAGTTAAGAAGCTTCTTAATCCTTATTTACATAATGTCTCAACCCATGTATTTATTTTTGGGAAACGATTGATACAAGTTGATAGACAAGGGTTGGAACAATTACAGAAACAAGACAGCTTAGGAAAAGATACAATTATGTACAAAC
This sequence comes from Limnanthes douglasii subsp. nivea, assembly GCA_036936605.1. Lineage (NCBI taxonomy): Eukaryota > Viridiplantae > Streptophyta > Magnoliopsida > Brassicales > Limnanthaceae > Limnanthes > Limnanthes douglasii. Next base: position 290,499,707 of record JAUPFV010000005.1, read on the forward strand.
AATAACACTTCTTGTGCGAAGGTTAATTCATGTTGAAGTACCTAGGATTTTCCGGGTAATGGTATTCCACCTTCAACTGCCAAACACCAACAAAGACTTATTAGCGGCTACCGACACTCACTAACATCAAAGTATAGAGATTACGACTAGCATAAACATTAGACAACAGATCCTAAATATCTTACAAACAGTGTGATGGTTATATTCCGTTAGTCGCCATTAATCAATTGGTAAATGCACGAAACACATACGGAGAGGTTCTAATTTGTTAATTCTTGTTTTTTATCTGCCGTCTTTGGGTCAACTATATCATAAACGAGAAACAATACCTTGCCCTCGTCAGAGTCTGTGTGGCGCTGAGGAAATACAACTCTCAAATCATTGTATAAATAAAATCTCCGGTCCGCACCCACATCTGAGGACTTCTTTTGGGGTGTGGATAAAGGATCAGATTTGCATCTCTGAACTGACCTGGAACTCTTTTTAGGACTAGGACAAAGAAAACGCAGATGAATAGCATAACGTAGAGCACCACCACCTGTGTTATTTTCATTGACCTTTGAACAAGTATGACCTGTTTTCTTGCTAGTTTCATAACATCTAGGATCCTCGCACTGATCCTTATTACATCTATTTCCCAGCTTTATCGACTTTGAAACTAAAGAATCCACTAAATCAAAGCCTGCACTTCCTGAAGTTTTAGTGCTCTGGTCTAAACAGGTCGCTCTGTCCAAAGTGTCGATTTCATTTGCAGGACAACCATCCTCTCGATCATTTAGTTTTCTACTTGAAACACTACTACCTAATATTGATTCTGTAGTTGGAACGGGAGAGGCCAGGGTAGTCTTTTGACGCAAGAATGTCTGATCCAATTCGAAACATAAATGACAAAGAAGAAAAACATCTGATCAGAAATTCGTGAAACGAGAAAAGGAGCATGCATAAACTAATATCTCGGCATGTCGTTAAAAGAATAAAAGCAAATGAAAATGTATACATTTCAACTTACTTTTGTTCCAGCAGGCATGTCAGTTAAATCATAGTTGCAAAGGAATGTGTGAAGAGGAGTCTTTTCCGGATTGCTCAAAACCTGCAAAAGACCAGTCAGTTCAGACTTTATACTTGCACTCTTCGGTTGAATCTTAATCTCTCTAAGAAATAATGAATTGTAGGCTATGCTGTCAAAAGCTAGATCCATATTCAATTCGTAAAATATCAAAATCGGATTAGTCACATTGCTAAAATACATTTTATCAAACCTAAATGGTATTGCATGTTCACTAGAGTTATATAAAGTTCAAGTCATCCTCTTAAACTTCATGCTAATACTTTGTATATCACTATATGATCCATTTTAACATAAATGAATATGAGAGGTTTCTAGAGTCAAGAGCTAACAATCGAACTACTATTCAACTAATCATGCCATAGAAGTTGAATGGCAAACATATATGAAAAGGTTAAGACAAATTACAGTCATGAAACCAACTTAAAATCTACCATTTAAAATTAATGCAACCCTTTTAGCAGACTTACCTCGGATTATCATATTATAAGCACTTGAAAACTTATTCCACAAGAATAGAGAAACAAAGTACCAGTTGTATGCGTCCTTTCATAGGGATGCGTAAGCGGCTCTTGACAGCTTGAGAATCATTGTTGCTGAGGTTACTTTTCAACTTTTGGCCCCACCAAGTGCTAGATGACGTACTTGCAGGCAGATTTATAGATGCGTAATACAGTAAGAAGCAATCACCATCTAGGGTTACTGAGAAAGGAAGCTTCTGCGATTGAGGAGAAAAACTACCTCCAGTGATACTAAGAACGGCAAGGAAACCATCAATATTCTACAGATATCAAAAGACTTTATATCAGAAATTGATAAAATAAACTAAAACACTATCACTGAAATAAGAGTAATTTTATATCAAACTAAACAATCACTATCTTATACAAATGATTTGAACCATCTGCCATTACCAATTAATAAAATTTTGCGCATAGTATCTCAACATCTAAACTAACGATTACAAACGATGTTTGGGGTTGGAATGACAGATTTAAATGTATCCTAGCAAAAACAAATGAGTTAGTGGTATGGATAGGAATAGAGTTATAAGTTAGTGGAAGAGATTTTATTTTAATCAAATACATATGTAAATACAGAATATAGGATTACAGTTAAGCAATGCGTCACAGTACTAACACTGACCTGACTCTTGTTACCAGAAAACATCCTCCCGGACAACAGGGACTCCTCGAACGAACCAACTAAGGACCTCCTAATTGGAAGGCCGCTCAAACTTCTAGTAAATCTTATGCAAGGAGGTGTTGAAGGTGATTCTTGACTAAATGGCCAACTGAGTCGAACAGAGCTCTCAAGGGACGATGGGCGGAACTCTTTGTTAAAAATATCAAACCCTTCGAATGATGCCTCCTCAGGGGGACAAACTATTCCATCAAGTGACCTTTCTACACCCTTAATATTTGAACAGCAATCATCACTTTCTCTCTTAGTATCCCTCCAGCATTTGGTTCCTTCTGCAATTTTAGCTCTTGGCCCTAGAGGTGAAAATGAAAGAGGGGGTGACAATGACAGAGTCTGAGGTACAGATATTTCTCCACCCCGCGGCACAAACATATTTGATTCTCTAAAATCTTCAAATATGGCCGAAGGTTGACGAACATTCGAATGCCGTAGCTCCATTTTGTCCAGTAAAGGACCATCGGTAAAATATTTGGAGGAGGTTGTACTGCCAATATTTGCTTTCTTGTTGTCTTGCAGTGCAGAGACACTCGACTTACCAGTTTGAGCCACAGAACGGAGTTGATGGTTGCTACACCCGATGTCCAGCGAGTCACCGTTAAATTTCTCCGGGAAGAGCACGCTATTTAAAGGTGATGGTACTCGCTTCCTAACTAATGACCCACCTGCGTCTAATTCATTATCGGACGCAGAAGAGATTCCCTCAAGACCCTTACTCAAAGAAGTTGATTCAAAGCCAACTATTCTCGCAGCAGGGTTTTGGGGATTCCGTGCCCCTTTAGGAGTAATCCAACCAACTTTGTCCACCAAAGTCATCCCACGACTATCAGATGAAAGATTCATGAAGCCATTAAATATATAAGAATCACTTACAACCCTTGAAAGCTCCGAGGATGTTTTCCTCTCAACTTCTCCAGTTGAAGCTGTTTGGCTTGCACTTCCTTCATGCATCCCATCCAAATCACAAGCACTTACACCGGCAAATCCATGTGGGCTCTGTAGAGGCACCCCTGACGATGCTGATGAAGCTTCCTCATCCAACTCTTCTGAGCAAACTTGTGGCAAGCCCATTGCGATAATTTGCAGCTACAATTAAATATAATTCTCTTTTTGGTTTTCTTTCTATCAGATTCTCTGGTCTACTTCTAGTTCAAGAAAATTATTGAGAACATCTGCAATGCAAACGTTTCCTAATACGATTTTGTAAATAAGGAGAGAATAACTAACTAATAACTAAAACAGTTTCTTGAATTTCTTGAATCTGCATATAACTAATTAGACTATATATCCACCACTGGCATCCACATTTCAAACACAACTCGCTTACGGAATTGCATTGTGGTAGCCAAACACAGACTAGTTATCCAACAGCAATGGCTAGCGCAAATCTTCTGAACTCGATGCAAGACAACAACGAAGAAAACCATGATCCTTAACACCACCAATCTGTCCGCCTGGTACAAAACGAATCCAACACACGAAAGGTTAAACCCAATCAGTCTCGTAAACATCAAAACGAAAACACATGACATTCACAAATCAAATCCAACACATTCGATTCCTATCAAGCTCTATATTGCTTCGCAAACTCACAATCAAGAGAAAACAAACACCAAACATTTAAACAAAACCAAACCCGAACTCAATCGTAATAGTATATACCTTAAGAAAGGGAGAACACCCGATCAGCCATGACTAGTTCTACGAACAATAATCGACGAACCAAACCAACAAAAAAGGAATCAACCACTCTCCGGATCGAATCAATTCGTTTAAACAAACCAAATCGAATCGACCAGAGAAGAGGAATAGTTCAAAGAAGAGAACAAGCAAAGCAAGTGATTGCTTCTACGGCACACATTCACCACAATCCACCGCCAACTATAACAAAGCCGTCAATCTCATCATCCACTTCAAGCAACATATATCATTTTCGCAAACAAAAATCAGACTCAACTGCAAAACAAAAACAAAACAAACCAAACAAAATGTTCAGATTCTGTAATCAAGCAAGTCGCTCGACCTAAAACCCTAACAAATTATCAAAAATCATGTAACCTTCGATCATCGCAAAACATCAGGATACGTAACAATAACAATAGGAATCGAAAGTATACGTTACGGAGAAGAATCGGAGGTTAAGGGACGCACCAGTGAAGGACGAAACAATCGATCATTTTCGAAGAATGTTTGATTGTTGAGATTGTGAATGGAGATTGTGAGATGATTAGAATGATGAGAGGAAGAAGAAGAAGAAGGAGGTAGAAGAAGAAGAAGAAAGGAGGAGAGTGGAGGAAGTCTGTGTGCCTATTATCTCCATATCTATCTGCTTTCTTTATAAACCATCTTCCAATCTTCAGGCACCATCATTCAATTTTACATTTTTGTTTCTATTTTTTAAGTTTTTTTTAAATTTAAATTAAATTGGATACTTTATAAAAGACAGCGGTCTAAAAGTACGGTTCAAATTAAAGAACTGTCGGACCCCTATTATAATAACAAGAGAAAAGTACCTGAAAATACCCACTCAACTATCTTATTACCGGTACCCGCTTTTAACATAGTGTTACTTAATACCCATATTAATAAATAGGACAAAAATACCCTTCCACTATATATACCCATTTTTCAATTCCATCCCACTTTTTCGACCCTCCTATCACCCTAAACAAACGCAAAATTCTAATTTTAGAAACCACCAGAAAACAAACTGTTTGACTTCGTAATACTCTCTCTCTCAAACCCAGAAACCCTACAGCTTCTCACCTTCGTCACTATCGCACCGGTCAGCCTCTTTTACTCAGACAGACTACACACCTTCAAATCTCATTCGACAAAGTTGTCGTGAAGTCGTCTCTGAAAGCTTCTATCTCGTTCTCCCACCGGTGAAATTTAACAGGCATGCATTATCGTGGAAAGTATACTTTTTTTTGCGTTTTTGACGAATTTGAACCACTTTTTTCTCTTAATTCACGATAGGCGAGGCTGTTGATACTAGAATGAAGTATCTACTGACGATAGTTGCTCAGTTTATGGGTTTATAGTCGAAGCCAGGGTATAATTTTAGTTGCATGTAATACTGATACTCTCCTGAGAAATATTATGTATGTTAGATCTGCATTAGGTAGTTCATTGTTGATTTTGGTGTTTGTTGCATAATTCCCAGATCCCTGCAACGTGCATGTAAAAAGTGTAACAGTTCGCACCCTGATCACCCACAATGCAAGGAATTCGCAGCTCGATTGTATGTTTATACTTATTTACAAACAGTTCGCAGCTTGAGCTACCTAATTCGCATCATATCAGAACTTATTTCGCAGCTTGTCTGTTAAGCCAGTATTTATATGTATGCGATTCGCAGCTTGTGATGCGAATTATTTGTGACATTCCAACTGATTTGTGTTTGTGCAGGAAGAATGACAACAAAACCCAACTACTACAGATCAGGGTTGGTGAGCCTTCTAAAGCTACTAAAAGACATGCGTATTACAAGGGCCCACATTGAAGCTGCAAGAAACACACCCTTCTACACGCTTCTGAAAACGGCGTTCGAAATCCGTAATGAGGAAGAGCTGCCTAGGAAAAAATTCTACTCAATCATTCAGTATATCCTCGAGAAATTCTCTCTGGAAAGAGACGCCTTTAGGATTGGCAACAAGTATGTAAAGCTAACTACAAACGATATCAAGATCATATTCGGGCTGAGGCATGGCACCGAGAAAATGGAGTTAACAAAAACCGGCGCTTTTCACAACAAGTATGCAGTCGGCGAGGAGGACGAATCAAGGATGATGAAGAAATACTTCATGTCAAAAACTGGCAGGAAAGCATCAGCTAGTAATACCAAAACAATAACAAATGTCATCATAAAGGTACGTCTAAAATGGACTTCATCTTTATAAAGCAAGATTCTGTACATTTCTAACATAGAATGTTGTCATTGGTTTTACAGGAGGGTATAGAGAAGGCCATAAACGAAGGAGGGGAACATGAATTGGAAGACGTGGCGAGGCTGTTGATACTGTTTTTGTGCTCCACGCTATTCTAATCCGTATCTGGAGATATCTTGGGCTGGAGCACGGTTTATTACGTTGAAGACCTCAACAGAATAAACAATTACGACTGGGCTGGATCGATTCTGTTCAAGCTTCGACAGTCTATCAGGAGTTGCTTAGCAGTAGAAAGAGCCGATAAAGTCGTCGGCTGCGTCGCCCTTGTAGTTGTAAGATTGATCTATTCAATATAACAATTAGTTATGTACATAGCATCGTGTTGATAAAACTTGTCCCCATGCAGCCCTTCATCATGGAGCACACAACAATCGGCCACGAGGTAGCGAAGCCAACCTCGATACCAAGGTTCTTCAAATGGTTGGGGTTAGAGTGCCACGCATCGACCATGGGGTATCTTATTAAAACACCACTCCTGGATGCTGACCAGGTATAAGCTTAATATATGTATTGAACTTGGGGTGCATACAGTTCGCAGCATATGATGCGAACTGATTATAAAAATATCTCAAACATATCGCAGCCTGATATGAATTTTACTTCGCAGCTTCATGTTCAGCACAGTTCGCATCATATGTTTAATACTTAGTTCGCATCATATGGTTTACACTTAGTTCCCATCATATGTTTTACATATAGTTCGCATCATACTGTCCCATAATCATTTCGCAGCTTAATATGCGAAATGTGATTTAAAACCACAGAGTTCGCATCATATGATGCGAACTGCTTATAAAAAACAATTTGTTTGTCTACACCCTCATTCTTTCGAAACAATTAATTTACTTACATGTGCATCTGTTGGTAGGTTTTAGAAGGTCCATTACAGCTTACCGAGGCTGAAATTGAAGCTTTCGGAGAAAGAGAAGATGATGAACATGGTGAAGATGCAGAAGTAACGGTACCTCCTTCACCGGAAGAAAGACCTAGGAAGAGGTCGAAAAGCACAACATCAAAACCAAAAAAAAGGAGACCAGCATCACATAATGTAACAAATAAGGTGATGTCTCCCACACTCGAACACCCAACACCACCCGAGCCATCGATTCCACCACCAAGACTCCCAAAGAAAACAATTCCACCACAACCCAAAGGCAAATCCAGGCAAGAGCCCTCCGACACCGACACAACCAGTATGAGTGAAACAATCGGTGATTATTTATTCAAACGCAGAGACCCTAATCCCGATATTGTTGCTCAATCAAAGCGTTTGAAGACGTACGCCGACAAGAACAAGTACGAGCGAAAAATAGAAAAACAGGCCAGAGAAGTAAGTATGCCTTGAACCTTAAATAATCACTACAATCAGCACTTAATATGTTTATAAAAAGTTTGCTATCATTTTTGCAGCTGAAAGAATTGAAACGCAAGATAGCGGAACTTGAAGCACAACAACTCCACAATGCTATCTCTCTGCCAATCTGCCGTACTGAAAGCCTAATAAAGCAGATACCAGCAGCACTTCCAGAGGGACAAAAATCCACTGATCAGCAAGCATCCGTGTCTAATGCTGATCAGCAAACATTTCTTCCTGGAGTACTGCCGGAAGAAAGGGATGATGATGCCCACAATTCACCCATCATGGAGACACATACAGAGAAGGTAAATAATGTAAGTAGACCATATGATGTTATTAAACAAATATCAGGACTATTGTGTAGTGATGGCCAACCGTTTCGCAGCTTAAGCTGCGAATTATGTAATAAACTGGTGGTCTGGTTATTACACATAGATATCAGGTCAGGATGCGAATTATGTACTAAACTGGGGGAATTTATAACATAGATATCAGGTCAGGATGCGAACTAGGTAATAAACTGGGGGACTGTATAACATATATATCAGATCAGGATGCGAAATAGGTAATAACGGGGGGAATGTATAACATAGATATCAGGTCAGGATGCGAAATATGATTACACGATGATTAACTTATGCTTTTGTATGAAATAGGAGACCGAAAGACAACAACAACACCAGCAAAAACAGCAACACCAGCAGCAACAACAACAACAACAACAACAGCACCAACAAGAAGAACACCGCCAGAAACAACAACAAGAGCAAACAGAACAACAACAACAAGAAGAAGAACACTCTGAGCAACAGCAACAAGAAGAAGAACAACAACAACACCCCTAACAACAAGAACAACAGGAACAACAGCAACAACAATAACACGAACAACAACAACAAGAAGAACACCCCCAGCAACAACAAGAAGAACAACAGCACGAAGAACACCAGCAGCCATGGGTTCAACACGATGACCGGCAACAAGAACAACAACAACAAGAGCAACAAGGACAAGAAGAACAACAACAGCAGCAACAGATAACCTTGGCGAAGAGAGAAAGGCTAACTCAAGAGGTAGCACCTCAAGAGTCAGAACCTGTCCATCCCGGTGAGAAGACAGAACTACTCAGCCAGGAAAGACCATCCTTAGAAGACAAAACCAATTCTTCGGTGGAACCTCAAAGACCAACGGTGCTGTCAGCAAAGTCAGAATTGCTAAGCCATCGTCAAACTGTAGGCCCGGTAACAAATCAGCTGCCAGCTCCAGAGTCCCACGATAACACAGTAGGTTTACCTGATGCTTTTGTTGATGGTATTAGTACTCAAGTTTCACAGACATTTTTAAATGAAATTGATAATGTATATTACGATTCTATAATACAACGGTCTCTGGAGAACATGTCGGAGGATGACATTAATGATTTCTGCCAACACGATCCAGCCTCTATGCCGAACAAGTCAACGGCAGTGGTTGTCGCTGACCGTGCGGTAAGGCCTACTTACAATGATTTCGCATCATAACATGTAACTTGTGGCAAATGCTGATTGGAGTATTACAAACAAATATCAGGGTATGATGCGAACTGTTCAGTGGAACCTCGAATAGTTCGCACCCTACCCTGATATATAATAATAAATTTATTTAACTGCTACCTTACAGTTCGCAGCCTAAGCTGCGAACTGCTTAGACTCGTTGCACTTATAATCAGTGACGCCCTCTACTTTTGATTTTTGTTTCATACTAAGCTCGAGACAGTTAATGAGATAGAGGAGCCAACTTTTGCGCTACTGACACAAACGCAGCCTCAAGTGGCAGAGGAAGAAGAAGAGTTCGTAATAACAATGCGGGAACCGCCAGTAGTAGAATACAGTGACTGGCCAAAGAAAACCAAAGTAACTGAGTGTATCGATCTGGCACAATACCACAAAATACAGTTGGTTAAAGCCTACGAGAGCGACACCCCTGATCCAGTGGTATGGCAGTTACCGGAGTCCAAGTTTACGTACGAAATCAGGGTGCAAGCGAGTGATCTCATGGCACTACCTTTAGAACTGGAGCTGGACGTAAAGGTATCAAATTGTCAACCAACTTTATTTTCAATGTTTCAAATATGTATTCTATATTTAACATAAATCTACAACTCCTTTGTTAGCTTATCGATGCTTGGATTCGAAAGATGCTTGAAGATGCAGACTACAAAGTTCCATGCACTAAAGCTAAAGGAGAGCATCACGACGCCATACTGATTTCTGGCATGACTGCGGTAAGTTTAGCTCACGTAAATAGACCAAAGTTCTCAGAAATGTTATCACTTTAATATACTCTTGCTTGGATGCAGCATCAAATGAAAGAAGGGTGGCAAGTGGAAAATCTGGTGGACATGGATTTTAGGAAGGGGCGCAAAAATGCCAACATCATCATGGTTCCAGTGTGCACCGAGTCGAAGGACAATACAAACCACTGGACGTTGCTCGTCATCGACGTTGACGCCTGCACAATTTCAAACTACAACTCGCTTCTGCCTAAGCTTCATGCCATAGACAACACCGCAAGAACACCTGCACTACTGGTAAATATTCCAAACTATACACTTAAATCTGAACACATTTTTAGTATGCATGCTGCGAAATGAGATCTGGTATGCTGCGAATGAGTGAGTAATCAAGATGTTTTTTCGCAGCCTGTCCATAACTTAATTCGCAGCCTATCTATGTTGGATACAATTCGCAGCTTGTTCACAACTCAATTCGCAGCCTATCAAGGCTGCCATACAATTCGCAACCTAAGATGCGAATTGTGTATGATTTATTGTCATATAATTCGCAGCCTGAGGATGCGAATTGTATGTCACCAACTGTTTTTGTTTTTGTGCATATTCCTAACACTAATTATTATACACAGATCAAATATTTGTTGGATAGAGGATTCCTACCCAAATATAGTACAGGGTGGAAGGTGAAAGTGGAAAGAGGCTTCCCACTACAAAAAAAAGGCACCGTGGACTGTGGTGTCTTCGTCTGCAAATATGCCAGGGATATTATTGAGCATGGATCAGTCCAGAAAAAATACGATACAGATATGGTGACTGCCTTAAGAGCAGAAATGTTCCATTACTTTTTAAATGACATAGACACCGTCACATATGGCTGATTCGTGTATTACTTCTAAATACATTAGTTGCTTGTAAATACATATATCTGTTGTAATTTTTTTTTTGTGCATACATAAACAAAATTGTGATATATAATGAATATTCATTATCTTTTAGTTCGCATCATAACCTGATATATAATGATTGATTATTATCCTGGTATGTATGAACAGTTCGCAGCCAAACCTGTATGAATACTTCGCAGCCTAAATTATATCAAATAGTTTGCAGCCTAACCTGAGAGATGGTTATCACTACACACACAATTCGCATCCTGGTATACCAGCTTATAACCTGTTCGCAGCCTGGTGCATAAATAAAATATTAAATAAAATCATTCAAGAATACGAACCGGCTATGGCGTATGCCTTGGTAAACGTTTTCTGCATTGAGCACGCAAAAAACAATCTAATCATGTCCAGAACCCATTAATTGCTGATTGGACATGGAGGCTATGTAATGATCACCTCCTTTCCCTATAAATAACACTAGAAAAACCAGAGGCTATTTTTAAAACAAACTCTACATTTTAAACCAGAGCTATTTTTTAACAAACTCATTTCCCTTGTCTCTTCGAATTCAAAAAGTCATGTCTTTTTCCACCACCACAACCACCACCTCATACTCAAACTCTGGTTCAATCGGTTCTCTGGGTGACTCCTGGTCATCCTTAACCGTTAACTGGAGTGATGACTTGATCATGCCAGCAGCACCATCAAACAGCCCAGTATCTGTTTTTGGGTTAGACATATATGATGACTACTACTCAGCTGACTCTCAACCATTGGAAGTTGTTCCACAGCTTGCTGCTGAACCTCAGCCAGAACAGGTTCCTGCTGCACCTCAGCCAGAAATGGTGCAACCTCAAACGGCAGAGGTTCAAAACAACAAAAGGAAGAGGGAAGACGAAGTTGGTCCATCAAGGACAAAAATTTTAAGCATGATGGACGTTGATGTTGAAGCTGAGGATAAAGAGGAGAAAGAGAAAGAGAAAGTCGAAGACAAAGAGGAGAAAGACAAAGATGATCAGCACAAAAAGGAGAAAGAGAAAACAGTTGGTGATGAATCATCTACCAACTGCTAGAGTTGGTTTTTGTAATCCTCTTTTTTGTAGTGATATGTGTAAACAGTTGTTAGTTTCTGGATATATTTTGTAATCCTCCTTTTTGTAATCCAACTTGTAATCCTCCTTTTTGTAATCCAAAGATATTTTGTACATCATTTGCATGTTAACCTGCTATATTACTCATTTTCAACCTTACTGAATATCCTGGTATTTTATTAAATGACAGTTCGCAGCTTATCACATGACAAATATCAGGACTCCTAACTGAACTCCATTCGCATCACAATTCTGGCCCTAATTCGCAGCCTATCACGCAAAACGTAAGAGAAGACAAATGTTTGATATGATTTTACCAATGATTCGCATCCTGTTAAAAATTCACATAATTGTACATAATTCGCATGTAATCCTGATAGATGTTTGTAATCCGACTTGTAATCCTCCTTTTTAACCTTACTGAATATCCTGGTATTTTATTAAATGACAGTTCGCAGCTTATTACATGACAAATATCAGGACTCCTAACTGAACTCCATTCGCATCACAATTCTGGCCCTAATTCGCAGCCTATCATGCGAAACGTAAGATAAGACAAATGTTTGATATGATTTTACCAATGATTCGCACCCTGTTAAAATTTTACATAATTGTACATATTTCGCATGTACAATGTGTATGCATATTGTACATAATTCGCAGCACAGGATGCGAAATGATCACAACTCCAATAGTAGCAAAAACAAAAAACACAGGAATGTACAAATTTCTAGTTTGTTGTACAAAACAATAACTATGCTAAAAAAATAAATGTCCTTAAACTGGAACATCACAAGTCCTCCGGTTATGGCCTGATTTCGAACATCGGCCACACCTTAACTTCTTGGTTGAGATTTCTCCTCTAGAAGGGATTCGCTTTTTCTTAGGCCTTCCGGAGCGTCTCTTAACGTTCGGAGGCAGAACTTCAACAAAAGAAGGATCGTTAGCGCTGGAACCTTCGCCGAAATCAGTTAGAGCTAGTATGCTGAAAGAGTAACTTTCCCTGTAATTCTTAACCGTAAAGAAGGGTTCTATTACAGTCAATGGATCTTGGTCAGTGTATTGTAATGCCGCTAGAGCATGAGCACATGGAAAACACTCTTGTTGCCATGATCCGCATGAACATTTGAAATCCAACAGATTAACAACAGCCACAGGAGTCGAAAAGACTTCGAACATGGCGGAAGAAGACTTACGTACTACCCAACTTCGGCACATGTCAACATTCTGCTTTAGCTTCTTCTCGTACTCGGGAACCAAATTAGTACTCCAGCTGAGACCTTCTTCGTATCTCCGTGAAACCTGAGTCATAAGCAAGACTCTAATGCAATCAATAAACTCAACAATTGGTAAGCCGCAATATTTTTTGATCTGATTGTTAAACGATTCAGCTGCGGTAGAAGCCATAGAGCCGTATCGCTTCCCTTTTACGTAAGCCTGGGCATACTTTTCAGGGGGTAAATTTGTAAGAAAATCACTCATTCTCTCACCACCTTCACATAAAAAACCTGTTAGTATCTCTTTAAAAAGCTCTTGACTGGGAGCATAAGCAAGACGGTGGAAGAAACTCAACATCTTTTTTTTATACTCCCTGTTAGTATGTTCCAGTTTGGCTCTCAAATTCTGCATGAGATGGAAATAACAGTACGCATGATAGCAGTTTGGATACAAGACAGAAACAGCATTAACAATACCAGAATGACGGTCTGAAATAAATATGATCTGGCGATCCAGCAAATGTGGTTTCAAACACCCCAAAAACCACATCTAATTGTCCCAATCTTCAATGCTAACTACAGCAACAGCAACAGAGAATAGTCCTGGAAAAAGGCAGATCAATTAAACACTACAACAGTATGCAAACGTTTAAAAATTGGCAACAATTCGCATGATGTCCTGTAACAATTCGCAGCTTGTCATGCGAAATGTGTTTGACATTTTAATTGATCATGCAAACAGTTCGGAACTTGTTATGTGAATTCGCAGCTTGTGGGAAACTTTAAATAATACCTAACTCAAGCTGCGATGTTAGTACAGTTTATTCAGCATAATACCTAATTCGCAGCCTCAACTGCGAAATGTGAGGATCACAACCCTGCTTAATTCGCATCACCTGCTGCGAATTACATCAGTATTTTCACACAAAAACATCGTTCATTAACTATATAAATGTAACTAACCGTTGTTTCCGTCCTTTGCTACAGCAGTGGGCAATGTACCCTTGTACTTTCCATATAAGTGGGTTCCATCGACAAACAACATTGGACGGCATGAATGAAAACCACTAAGGGACGAACCGAATGCTACAAAACAGCGCTTGAATTGGTTTCCAGCTGACAACTCCAACTGGCAGTCTGAAGTAATATCCCGGCTCTTCAAGTGTTTGAAGTATCCGCTTAGTAAACTAAAAGAACTTGAACTATCTCCAAAAACTCCCCTCCTAGCCTTCTCTAAAGCATTCCATGACAAACGATAAGAGATATCAAGACCGTAATCTTGTTTGACAGTCGATTGTATGGTTTTGGCTGTCAACGAATGGCAGGTCCGGAGAGAATCCTGAATTTCCTCTGCAATCAAATCTGATGTCAAATGCCTGTGCCGCTTATGCTTATGCTTCTGGGAGAAAACAGGACTGCAAGTATGGTACGGGAAATGCTTCTTTATCGTCATAAGGCCGGTGCTTGAGTCAATAGATGCATAAACCCTCCATTTGCACCCGCTTGTGAGCTTATTTTCACAATAAGCAGTGATCTTATTTGTTGTGTTGTGCAGGTATTTGAAAGAAAAACCATGCTCTAACGCAAACTTGCACAAGGATAACCTCAGACCGACAGCACCTTCTTCAAAAGCTTGACCCACCCCTGTAATAGCATCAGCCCAACCAGCAGTAGCAAGTTGTTTTTTCCTCTGATCAGAATTAACTAAACCGTTACTACTCTCCCCGCTAACTATTTGATCAAGAGATGGTTCTACCAAAACCAAGCTACGCTCTTTACGCTTACCACCAGAATCCTTACCACCGGAGCTCTTATCAACAGAACTTTTATTACCAGAACCCTTATCGAAGACGTGTTGTTCTATGAGAAAACTAACCCGTTTTAAACGCTTCAAATCAAGATATAACACCAACCCAACAAAATCACTCTGGTTATTAAAGAAACAATTATTGTGATCCCCGCAGGAGTAAGTAATTAGGTACTCACCTGTGGCAAGCTCCTCCCATGTGTTCTCTACATAAGCTTGGATACTTTCGAAGCTTTCAAACTCCGTGAAAGGCACAATTGCAGTTTGGTGACCATATTTAAAAATACAAACTCGTGATTTAGACATCTCTTAACCTGGACAATACAAGTTATTTGTTATTAGTCTCAAAAACTAGGTGCAAAATATTTACTACTGCATCAAACAATTCGCATCCTAAGGTGCGAATTGTGTATACCTACACGATCTATTCGCATCTTGTCGTGGTGGTTAGTAGGGTTAGGTGGTTAGAGCGGCTAACAAATTCAAATCTTCAAAAAGCAAGAAAAAATAGAAAGAAAACAGAAAATAACGTTTATATAGTGGGTTAAGGGTAGTTAGGGTATTAAAATAAAGTTAGGTTGTTAGTGACAATAAGGTAGTTGAGATGGGTATTAAGTAACAATTGATCAAACCTTGGGTGGTAAGTGACAATTGAATAGTTGAGTGAGTACTTTAGGTGCAATTTCCCTAAATTAAATTGGATACTTTATAAAAGACAGCGGTCTAAAAGTACGGTTCAAATTAAAGAACTTTCGGACCCATATAATAACAAATAGATATAGATTATTTTGTTCGATGGGTGTAGCCGAGTTGTTGAGTAAGGTCTGATTGTGACAATAGACATGAGTTCGAGTCTTTTTACGTACGGTTTTTTTTTAGTATCACTTTATATGGTTTACATTCTGGCATTGGTTTGGAGGCTATCGTCTCAGACCGAAGGTTTATTCTATGGGTATTTATTGTACTCTCGGCTGAGCCTGTCACCTTGTATGGTTTACCTTATGGCGTTGGTTTGCAGGCGGCTATCTCCTTATACGGAGGGTTTACCCTGTGCGCATTCATTGCACTTTGAGTAGCGGTTGCAGGTTCCCTCTGGGAAAAGATAAAGATTATTTCTTTTATTTTTCGAGATTATTTTTTTTGGAAGGAACCCACGTAACAGTTACTTGATGAGTGCACACATGATAAACTTTCGTTCTGACGCAATAGTCCGCAAACCAACGTCGGAAGGCAAACCACATTTGGTGGTGATAGACTTAATCAAGAAAACGTTTGTAGAAGGACTCGAACTCGTGACCTTTGATCACGAGCATGTCTTATTGAACAAATTTGAAAAAAAAAATATTTTTTTAAATTTAGAGGAAACCCACAACTGATACTCAATGAGTACGTACATGATAAACCTTCGACTTGACGTAATAGCCGCAAATCATCGCAAAAAGGTAAACCACAATTGGTAGTGACAGGCTCAACCAAAAAAGCATTTGTAGAAGGATTCGAACTCGTGACCTTTGATCACGAATCTACATTAAAAAAAACATGTTTATTTAAATCTGTGATTTAATTTATTAAATTAGATTAAGTATAAATGGTAATTTTTATTGAATGCTTTTTAATTTATTTTTTAAATAAAGCATTTAAATTATTCTTTAATTTTGTAAAACAGAAAACCGTATGTTCACCGTATTGAAATCTTGGAACCCGGAAAAATTGGTCAAAAGAAAAAGTAATAGATGTGCATCTAGGAATTTTTTTTAAAACAATTTGAATGTCATTTTAATTAGAAAGCCAGACAAATTCGGATTCGTAGTCAATTGTACACTATTTAACCAGTCCTCCAAAATAGAGGGGAGGATCCTAATTAAATTATAAGCTAACAAAACAAAAGGAGAAAGAAGAAGTTAACCATTTTTATTTTATTTTATATTAATCAAA
Organism: Limnanthes douglasii subsp. nivea; assembly: GCA_036936605.1. Lineage (NCBI taxonomy): Eukaryota > Viridiplantae > Streptophyta > Magnoliopsida > Brassicales > Limnanthaceae > Limnanthes > Limnanthes douglasii. Next base: position 290,516,492 of record JAUPFV010000005.1, read on the forward strand.
GATAATACTATAAATATATAAAAGAATATATTTTTATTATAATATGTATAGTGCATAAAGGACTAAGATCCAAAAATGTGGTCTATTTTAACTTTTAAGTTATACAAACACAATGTAATTTAGTAAAATTAAAAAATAACTACAAATTAAAAAGTTTTGATAAAAATAATAATTTAAAAAAAAAACATGCAAATTCACCTAATTCTGGATGGGAGTTTTGAAAATAGGTGTTTTTAAAACAAATTAACTTTATTAGAAAAATAATTATTAAAAAAATTTCGAAATCATCTTTCGGAATTAGATGTTTCACAAAATGCTATAATTTTATTTTACTAATTCCGAAATAATATTTCAAAAATATGTCTTTTTTAAATAAAACATATAATTCTAAGTCATTATTTCGAGAATTGGTTCTCCATCTCTAATTTTAAATTGGTTCTCCATATCTAATTTTTATGAATTTTGGATAATGTTTTAGGTTGTAACTAAAAGATAATATTAGTATATTCTTGTTTGGCTAACATTATCCGCAACCGCTATTCAGAATATAGTGAGTACGCATAGGGTAAACCCTCAGTCTTACGCAATAGCATGCAAACCAATGCCAGAAGGAAAAACCACACAAGGTGATATGTTCAACCGATAAAACGTATGTAGAGGGACTCGAACTCATGACCTTTGATCACAAGCATGCGTACTTAACTAACTCGGTTATCAATTTGGAGCTTTTATACTTTAATGTTTTTGTTTTGGAGGGTTTATTCTTATAATTTGTGACTATGGAAAGAGTCACTTAGTTTTTGATGAAATGTTAGTAATAAATTAGGATTAGATATTAGAGTAGCAGAAAACGTAAATTTGAAATTAAGACAGGGAGGGAAAACTAGTCTATTCAATTAACTAAAAAATAAAAAAATTATTCACGAAAAAATAACATTTTTTATGGAGAAAATAACTTTCCCGAAAAATAAGTGTTATGTATTTTAGTTTGATGAATTTTGGTTTCATGTTGAAAACTATGACTAATGTACAATACATTTTTAGTCATTGCTAGCTCGAAATATGAATACTAACCCTGAAACCATTTGTTGCGGGGGTATATATATATATTTTAAAATATCCATAAATGTTTGTGTATTATGTATTTTTTTTAGTGAAAAATCATCCGGATAGTAAGGTTTTAGTTGTTTTCTTGCTATGATGAGAATCGTTGTTCACTTAATTGTATAATATTATTAGTTACTACTGAACTGTTTTGTTAAAATATCGTATTTTTAAATACATTTTAGTCCGACCGAGATTTAAATATTATTTATAATATTATAAGACTAAATAATAATATTATTGATATTATTTGTTTATCCAATATTTCAATCGATGAATTTAATTAGACTTACCACGACATAGCTGAATACGCTAAATTACACAAGATGATACATTTCAATTTCATATTTTTTTTACATATATTTTCACCACATAGTTCGTAGCAAAAATAAATAGCATAAAAAAATAAACATCCATAACCTCACAAAAATTTAATCCCTCTATTTATCCAACATAAAAAAAAGTAAAAATCAAGTCACTGAAAATTTACTAGAAACAATAAAAAAAATAAGTTAAAAAAACTGACATTATTTTAAACACAGAAATTAACGTTATGGTTACTTTAAAAAAAAAAAAAAAATTATTCTTATCTTGTTATTTTTTTTAAAATTTATTTAAATATAAATAATTAGTACACTAATTTTACTATATATCATATTATTAAATTTATAAAAAATCAACATTTGATTTTTACACTTTTAAAAATTAAATAAAAAGGAACCAATCAACCAAAATATCTATATATCTTAACGAATTAAAATAATTTATAAAATGAAGAGACCAATATAATAAACGAATTTTTCATATAACAATAAATAAACAAGGAACAAAATTTTCGAAAATTTTCGAAATAGTAGTAGCCTCTATCTACGACTATGAATTGATATTTAACCGACACGTGACATTTAATTTGTAATGTCAACATTTGATTTAGATAGAGTTCCACAAGAAAGGACCGACTCTATTTTTTAATGTAGTCATATGGGTGGTGTTATTATTATATTAATTGCAATTCATTTACTGGATAATTACATATAGGAAATCCCATTAAATTATACCAAGTGTTTATGCTGTGAAGTATTTAGATAGATATTAAAAATAAAAAATCCAAAGTTTGGTCGGACGATGTATACCATATACAACCACTGAATCTTAACCATTCAGAACCAAATAGGCATCATAATGCTATCCGAGTTGGTTGAGTAATGTATGTTCGTGACCAAAAGCTATGAGTTCGAGTTTTTCTACATTCGTTTGTTTAGTGGGTCAAGCTATATATATCCAATTCATGTTTAAGTATACCTAATTTTGAGTATACCCAAAGGTGATCTAAGTATACCCATTTTTTTTTCTAAAAATACTCTTTTCTAGATATATAAGCCAATTTTTTTACTAACTTCCATCCACAATATTTTTCCCTACACTTTCTCTCACTTCCCTCACTTCTCTCTAACTCTCAAACTCTCTTCACTCAAACACTCTCACTTCTCTCTCAATTTTTCCGGCGAGCCACCACCACCACCACCACTCCTCCTACTCCTTCATCATGGTGAAGAACAAAAACCCCCCACCACCACCTACATAAGTTTCCTAACCTAAATTTGTTTGTTAATTTTGTTAGTTTTAGGTATGAATTTTAGATTTAGGTAAGATTTAGGGTAGAATTTAGGATTTAGGTCAGATTTAGGGCTCGAATTGCCTAAATTATTAGGGTTTAGTGGCCATTTTCCAGCCAAGTTGTCGGCTGGAAAATGGCCGGCATAGGGCACCGGTGGTGCGCCTTGGGCAGCACCATCGGTGCGAGCAGGTGTGTCGAGCGGCACAGGCACCTGTGTCGCTCGGTACAAGGTGCCCGTGCCGCTCGGTACGGCTTGCTGCGTACCTATGGTGCGCTGTTTTTTTTTTAAAAAATTGTCGAATTTGTGTTTCAAAGGTTTTACTTTTGCATTTTTTTTAAAAAAAATTGACATTTATAAGAAATTACTTTCTATAAGGAGCTCGGTTGCGAATTAGAGTGTTGATGTTTTTAATTTTGTGGGTTACATCATATGTTACTGTTATTAATTTCGTGATTTGTTTTGTATTTTTGTAGGTCAGACGGGGTTGAGGAGCGACGTCTTCCTCGATCTAGGGCGTATCCCCCTGGGTCACGGGCGCCACCCCCGGGGAAGAGTCTAAAGACTGTACGGGACGTCGAGGATGAGCGGGTCCGCGATGCCAAGCGCGGACGAGATTTACTTGAGGACCATGAGACTATTCGTCTTAGGGAGGAGGAGGACAGGATAAGGAGTGATCGGTCTTTGCGCCGAATCAACCATGGGAAGAGGAAGGAAAAAGCCACAGAGATTGCAGTAGATGATACCAGAGGCGGAGGCTCCTCACGACGAGAGACGTCTTCATCACATCGATCACCACCTCCCATTGCTAGTGATCTACCACCTCCCTCTCCCGCTCGCAGAGGTCCAATTCCTGCGCATACTAGTACACATCCACCACGTGTTGGTGACAGGGTGGATGCCACTGGGGACCCTGAGCAGGACACCATCGATGAGGAGCATATCGATGCGATCCACACAGAGGAACAACGGAAGATGTTTGCATTTCTCAAATGCAACAAGATACCTTTGTTTCCTGACTACAAGGAGCACGAGGCGTACCACGTCTTCATAGAACAGGTAAGTACCAAACTATTAAACGTCTAGTCTAAGGTTTTACTATTATTATGTTCTGAGACTCGATCAATGGACGGTTGTACGATGTTGCTAGCGCGCGAGGCAATGGAAGAACTACGGGTACGAGGTACTTTAGGCACATCTGCCCGAATCGTATTTACACTACCAACTACTTTACCCTTTTTAACTTTTGGTGGTTTTAAAGAGTTCATGACTGAGTCATGACTAGCTTTATCCTCATCTAGCTCGTGTTCCCATTGGCATTTGTCCCGTTTAGTGGATGATGTATCGACGACTAACTTTCTTTTCACTTGTGGGCGGCCTCGGTGTTTCTGATTCTCCAATGGCTCTAGCAATGATGATGTTTCAGGATAAACAACTTCAAACCATTTCTTGTAAATGTGTTTTATACGGCTTTCATCTTTTGTCTCCATAACATCGGTCACTAGCTTTAGCAGATCATCTTTGAGAATTTCCATGGTCGTACGGAATGAACGAGGCATTATTTCTAACCTTGTCCAGTGGATGTGAAAAGCATCTAGAGAGGCAGAAATTCCGTCTTTACGCCACTTGCAGACCTGGTGATAGCAAGGTATACCATGGGTAGATTTTATAGCGCTTATACAGACGCCATTGTCTTTAACATCCGACCCATCTTGAATAGCGACCATATTGCTATCTTCGGCCTTCTCTACTTCGTCAAAAAATAGTTCTAACGCCATATGGGAAACCTTGCCTCGAATTTCATCAAAAAGTTTATCCGCGAACTTATGCAATGCTATGTAACGACTCTTCTCGAACGACGACCTAATGACATCATGTTGGATTTCAACAAGCGAATGAACCCTCCCCCAAAATAACTCGAATTTTAATTTGCTTGTACGTATGTAACGCTTTAGGTTAAAATTAGCACTCTCGACGCGGTTAGTCGTGCAATGTCCCAAATGCAAGTTATTGTTCGTCTTCCAAAAAATGAATTTGTCCATGTATTTATCGAGCCACGATTTTTCAGTGTATTCAATTGCAAGAGGGTAATCTTTGTACTCCAATAGCATGTCCCGTCGGACATGATCGAATTCAATCTCTGATGCTGCATACGCAATCTTCTTCCAAGCAGAAACAAATTTCGCATGATCACTTTTCTCGAGGAAGTATTTTCTTGTTTGCCCCTGAACATTATGTGTTGTGTGCCATCGACATAACATATACGCTGTCTCTGGGAATACAACTTTTATGGCGTTCATCAACGCTAGATCTCTGTCGGTCAGGATGACCCGAGGTTCTTCAATTCCGTGAACGGAAATCAACGACTTCAAACACTCTAACACCCATTTGAAGTTGTTTAACTTCTCACCGGACATGAAGGCAAATGCCGCACAGATTGTCAATCCGGTACACGTTACACCCACTATCTCAAACAATGGCATACCATATCGTATGACTTTATATGTACTATCCATAATCAAAACTGTTGGAAATGTCCGCAAAAGGTCAACACTGAGTGGATGGGCAAAAAACAAAATTGTAATGATTTGTCCATCGTCTTCACCAGATTTATGCCATTCATAATAATTATGTGACTTAAGCTCCCCCAACAAGAACTAGAGTTGTGACCTACCCGCCTTTTTTAAAACCCTATTTTTCTGTCGTGCATTGTAGATCGTCCGCATGGTAGAAACATTATCTTCGTCCAACTTCTTAACACCATTCATTATATCTCTGGGTTAGTACCAATGTAGGTCGCTCGTTCAACATATTCCATCTCTTCATCATTCAAACGGCCAGCAAAAGAATGACCATCTAGATGTAATGAAGTCTCATGGTTATGAATACCACATTTCACTTCTAACTTCCATTGATCTGGTTCAACCATTAACCCGAGAAGCTGAAATGGGAAGTCAATATTTTTCGTTCCTGTAGACTTCTGTTTACGGTCTTTTTCTGCTACTCTTGGAGTATATTCCCCCCCCCCCTCTCACACTGGAAATACATCCTCGGACTTTTTCTACTGTTTACTTTGTCGCGCCGACTTATGTTGATAACCGTACCATAGAGTTTTCCTGTCTTCGTAACCCATTTCACCAACGCGTCGTGTGTGTAGAACTCGGTAGTGAAGAACAAATGACTATAGTCAGTAGCAGAAGGTGCCCCAGTCCCACTGGCGACATCCGTCCCCTGTTACACAACAACAAACCACAATAAGCATTCAGGTATAGCTAAAAACGGAAAAAAACCTTGATTTTTTTCGAAAAATCTACGGGAACCCAAGGTTAAGAGGCCTAGAACCAGTGGTTCTAGGCCTCAGAACCGGCCGGACACGACCAGGTGCACCACCGGTGCTGAGGCCATGAACCGGTGGTGCTGGGGCCTCGAAACCGAGCGGACTGAAGCCCCTGCACCACCGGTGGTGCTTAGGCTTCGGTACCGACCGGCAGGTGGCCCTTGCACCATCAGTTCCAGGCCCTTGCACCATCGGTTCAAAGGCCAAGAACCGGTCGTGCGTCACCTACGCACCACCTGTTCCGTGACCTGGAACCGATGGTACAAGGGCCACTGACGAATTTTTTACCTTCTCCTCCGACGATGGGTGCTTCTCTAGCGACGGTGGCGGCTTCTCCGGCGACTCCAACTCTTTTACTGGCAAAATTTCATCATCCTTTTTTTCCGGCGACATCAACTCCTCCACACTGATCCCTAGTTCTGCTTCAGTCATGATCGATTTTGTGTTTTAAGTTGAATGTTCTTGATTTTGTTATGAAGTTTGAAGTTGGTTTCAAAAATTTTAAGAAAACTATACTATTTGGTTAATAAATTCAGTAAAGAAGAATGTTTGTTTGGGTATAGATAGCGAAATAGGTTATTTGGTGAATTGGGTATACTCAGGATACACTTAGTAGTTTTTTTTACTTAATGGTAGTTTGGATATTAATTTTCTTGTCAATGGTAAAAAAGTAAAAAAAAAAGTCAAACAAAAGTCAACGGTTGATTTTGGGTATACTTAAACCTGAATTGGGTATATATAGTCATACCCTTGTTTGGTTGAACCTCTTATTTTGCGTGGTTTACTTTCTGGCGTTGGTTTATACACTATTGCGTCACACTGAGAGTTTATCTTGTGCGCACTCCTTGAACAGCGGCCAACCTCTGTCCGACTATCACTAATAACTATTAAGTAAGTGGTATCCAATTTTTCTTTTATATCAATTCTTATAATATTTTAAATACTTATATTTTATTTAATATCGAGTCTTTTTATAATATTTTTAATGCTAATAATTATATTTTATATATTTTTAAAGGTGGTATGTTTTAGACTATAATTCGAAAAAAATAATTTAAAGTGCCATCGATTTTGTTTTTAAAACCAACAAAACTAGATTCATGATGATTTTTTTTAAAGCTTCGTCATATTCAGTTGGATTGGACTCGCATATCTTTTACTTGGTCTCGCATCTTGCTTTTAGATATGTTGTGGTTTCGCATGATGTAATAGAGAGATGCGAGACCGAAGTTAGAATTGAATTATTATTATTTGCCTAAATGCAAAGTATAAGACCATGATTAAATTTGATTTTTTTTTATCTAAGTTCAGTGCGCGAGACCAAACTTATAAAAAATGTGAGATGCGAGATGTGAGACCAAGGTTTATGGAATGCAAGATGCAACACCAGGTTTAAATTTGAAAAATAAATTGCATAAGCGAGTGTGCGAGAGTAGGCTTATAGGAAATGCGAGATGTGAGATGCGAAACCATAATTAAATTTTTATTTTTTATTTTTTATTTACCTTAAATGTGAGACCATGGTTAAAATTGATAATATTTCTACCTAAGTATGAGGTGCAAGTGTAGGCTTAAAGGTAATACGAAATTTGAGACCATAAATAAATTTTTAAAAGAATTCCTATAAGTGCGAGACTAGGATTGAAATTGATTTTTTTTCTTAAGTACAACGTGTTAAACAATACTTACATGAAATATGAGATGCCAGAATATGCATAATTGTTTTTTTGTTATAAGTGTGAGATCATTGTTAAAATTAATTGGGAGACCACCAAAACAATTGCGAGATGCGAGACCATGAAAAATAAATGCAAGATGAGAGACATGAGGTAAAACGAAGTACGAAATGCGAGACTAAGTAAAACGTTATATATATATATATATATATATATATATATATATATATATATCATTCATAGATTTAGTTTTGTTTGTCCAAAAAAACTAAAACTAATAGTACTATCGAAAAAAAAAACTTGGTTTTGAAAGATACATAATTTAATAATATTAATAATAATAATAAAGTACGAAATAGAAGGTGAAAATTATTTTTGATAGCAGAGTTTCAACGAATGCACGCAAGGCGGGAATTCCGAAAACGTTAGCGGGAATCAAATAAAGTTTGGGTGGATAAACCAGTTTTGGTTGGATTTTCGTAAAGACTTAAAAATAGCATTCACCCACCGGTTGGTACATTTTCAACCGGCGGGTGATAATATCCTTGTCGGTTGTATATTTTCCAACCACCGGGGATGGAGACCATATGCTAATAGGAGATGGTCTCCAAGTCTAGACTATTAACTCGGCGTTGTGATAATTTTCAACATATAGGTGAAAAGTCACCCGCTGGTTGAGAAGTTTTACATCGCCAAGTATGTAGACCATTTCTTACAAGGAAATGATCTACACATGTTTAATTGTTACCCGACGGTTGAATAATTTTCAACTGGCGATTGAGAAATTACCCGTCGGTTGAACAATTTTCAACCGATAGTTGACTGCCCGTCGGATCGCGTACTTATAACCGGCGGGTGAATATGATCAATCCCGATGGCTAAACAATTCTCAATAGTGTTTTTTTCGCTATCACCTGGCGGTCGAACAATTTTCAACCGGCGGATGAAAAATTTCCCCTGATTGATAAATGTTCAACCGTCGGGGAGGGGATGTTTTAAAAACCTTGTACATCAAATAATTTTAAACCCTCCGTAAAAAGTTCACGAAACATATAAGTCCAACATGTAATGTAGATCAACATACAATATCTAAAACAAACATCTAATAAAACATAGTTATCGTGATTAAAAAATGCAACATTTGTAAGTCAAACTTATAATGACAAAAGTAAAATTGATCAATATCCAAAACATAAATCGTAGCATAACGTAAGTCAAATAACGAAAGACATTGTTCCAAAACTAAAACAACATACGAACAATCAACAAGCCTAGCATGATAAGAAGTCACGAACTTGTGATTTGAAGCACATTTCTTGCGAAGGACATGTGCTCTTCATGAGTATCGTTAAGAGGACGAACACGCTTTATCGTGTTAACCAGATCAGCCGTGGATTGCTCGTTAAGGATGGTGTGGATAATTTATGGTTAGAGGGTATTTTAAGGAGTTTGTAAGTTGAATATTATTTTATGAGTAGTGAGTAGTGAGATAAAGGAGGTGTATGCTTGTATTTAATGTTTTTGGAAAAAGTCAAACCTTTTTAATGAAGTTGGTTGGGATATTCATACTAATTTTGTGACCTATGGATCTTACTGGTCGGACCTTGGGTTATTCAAATATACTTTAATCAACCCTGCTATCAACCCTTTGTAGAGGGACTCGAACGCATGACCTTTGGTCACGAGCATGCCTTACTCCACCAATTTGGCTACCCTCTTGGCGGCTTGATAGCAGGGTTGATTAAAGTATATTTGAATAACCTCTAATTTTTTGTATTAGCTCATAATAAGAAAATTGGTTGGATATTTTTGGATAACTCATCTTTTAAATATGTCGCAGTAAGAGTAAAAAATAAAGCATACACTATAACTCAAATTTTTATCCCCTTTATAAATGTTTTATATTAAAACAACCCTATACATTTTTGTTATTTTATCGTTAATTTCTGGATTTAGATATTGACAAAACAACAACGATCTGACTTCTAAAAATATACTAATATCATTTTATGTAAATTTGGAAATATATTAAATAGTAAAGAAAAAAAACTAAAAAAATATAAATTACACAAGATTTTATAGAAGTTTGGTTTAATTAAAAGTAATATTTTTATAAGAAATTCAAAATAGGTTCTTGATACTTCACATTTGAAGATTACAATAAAAACAACTAGTTCAAAACATTATATTATATACAATAAATATATAAGATTTTTTTACTATCAAAACACAAACATATTGATTTTTAATTTTGAAGAAAAAACAATTTTTCAATATTTACTTCCGATGAAATTCTTAGAAAAATAAAATGTTTAACGACAGTTTTTTATAGTCAACCAATAAAGACTTCCAACTAGCAATATGAGTATGCAACACGACTTGAAAACAAGATATGAATCCTATACATAAAAAACTAGCATTATGATCAAGGTATTTGTGACCCAATAAAATTTAGGATCGACACAAATACGGAAAAAAAAAATTGTTTCGTATTTATTTGTAAAATCTGAAACTAACACAAAAAATACAAAAAGTGTAAAAAATGATAAAAATTTGGGGTTGATGAGTGTTTTTTGTTTTTGGATTTTACAAGTTTTTTTTTTGGTGAAAACAAGGTTTTCATGTTAAAACAAGTTTTCAAAACAAACAAATAATCAGATATTTCAGGTTTATTCGTATTTTGACATGTAGTGATCGAGTTCATGTGCTTATGTGTATGTAACAAGTTGGGTTAGAGTTTAATAAATTATGAACTTTCGGATTCACGATCGACTTGTGTCATCAATTTTATTAACCAAACACAAACCCGAAGCTACAAACACAAACCCAACCCGAAACATAAAATTAGCAACCTTAGTTCAAGCTTTATAGACCGACATAACCATAATTTAATCTAATCGCAAAAAAAATCCTTTTTCTATCAATTTTATCTCAATATTCTATTTTTTTTCTATTTCTATGAAAACCAATTATTGTAAATGATTCACCTTAATCTTAAGAGACTCTCGTTTAGTCTCTTATACAATGGCTAAATAGCTAATGGACTAGTTATTTATCCTATGTAAAAAATAATTATTATTTCTTTATACTAATTGGACCATATATTTATATCATTTGAGTTATCAATTTAAAATAAGTTAGGGCTAGAATTTAAAAGCCTATTTTTAAAATTTTCCATCTAGGACTTAGAAGTTCGAAATAGTTTAATAACATACAAAATAACATATCATTATCAAGTATTTAAGAGGCTTAAATCGTTGTCTAGTCCCTCGACTATCACGTTTTCTGTCATTTAGTCCCTCGACTAAAAAATCACCGGTGAGGGTCCATCGACTATCTCATTTTCTTTCATTTAGTCCTTTGACTTTAAAATCATCGGTGAAGATCCCTGGACTTTAAAAAATCTATAAATTTAGTCCATGAATCTAAGAAAAAAACCCAAAATCAAGGAATAAATTTATAGATTTTTGTAAAGTCCAAGGACCCTCACCCGTGATTTTAAAATCGAAGGACTAAATGAACGAAAATGGGATAGTCGAGGGACCCTCACTGGTGATTTTTTAGTCGAGGGACTAAATGAAAGAAAACGTGATAGTCGAGGGACTATTTCCTGATTTAAGCCTATTTAAGATTCCAAAAATGCATTTAACATATACCAGCCTTGTCATGAATGCATAATAAATTTAAGCAACGTTTGAATTTATTATACGAGATCATTTTAGTCCCCATATCATCAGCAGGATTTTCATCTGTAAGGAATATTTTCACCGAGACAACCCTCTCAAAGATAGTGTCTCAAATGAATGATGTCTAGTTTTTATATTCTTAGATCTCTCATGAAAAGTAATTTTTTTACACTAGATCAATGTACTTTGTCTAATCTATTAATATTATTGTTTTTCAATTTGTGAGTGAATAGAGCTACAATATATTATAATTTTCCTTCATAGACGAGTTAGTGAAGAAACATACGATATTTACATATGTCTATCTCTATCACCCGCATAGTCGGAATCAACATATCTTTTAAATAAAATCACGTTTATTTTGAAAAACTAACTAGACAAAACTGACAATCCTATATACGTGACATTATTTTATTTTATTTTCAATAACTCTTTGGTTAGATATATAACAAGCCAATAATCAACCATTTCTATGGTACAAGTCCTGTTTGAAGACTGTATAATTAACCATTTCTAGCTATAGTCGTTAGATGAGATACGGTTATATGGTACTAATCCTGTCATCATGTGATTTTAACATAGAGATTTTAGGAAAACCCACAAATGCATTCACATTTATAATCATATTTGGATACAACGAAACCAAGATATTGAAAATTGCATAAACTAAAAACGAAAATGATAACAACTTACCCTCGGATCCGAAGTTCGGGTGCAGTGATGTCATACTCCCAATTACGAGAGTCCAATACAAATGTATCTTTTTATATCTTTTTGAAGTCTGGAAGATCACGAACAAATCTAGCATCTTTATTCATTAGGAAATAAAAAAGAAGATTTATTTTTCAGCCATAGACTTTGACAATGGTAAACAAATCATTTAGAGAGAAGTGTTGAGAAGCTCTTTGTGACAAACTTATAGCCGAAAGAAAAACCATCCAACAGATATAAATTGGGTATAGCATATCCTAGTCGCTTAAAAAAGAATCAACAAGTCTGGACCAAAGGAAAATCACATACTTATATCAAGAAAGTAAGTAAAGAAGACAACATCGTCTTTACAAGCTTTAAACCAAGTTTCCACAATAGTAAGAAACAACGACAACGTCTTCAGGAATTGTCCAATCTTTAAGTTTTTTCACATAATCACTCTTTGGAAAATAGTGATGGTACTTGATAATCTTTATCTCGACTGAATCTAAAGAATTACGTATAAATTATGTTTTAGAATTGTGATTAAAAGAACCAAGCTTATTGTTACCTCTCATCGAAAAAATATCCAAACCATCAATTGAAGAATGTGCAAGAACAATTTGCAGTGGGATAACAACCTCGCGAGTTTGGCGAGGGCACATATTTTGAAAAAAAATATTTATTTTGAGAGCGATTAGAAAATAGACCACCAAATGAAACATTGCAACTTTTATTTTACCTATATGAAAAGTCAATTCCTCTTACCCATTTATAAAAAATACAAAAAAAGAATAAAATTTATTTTATAGAAGATAAAAAATACGAAAAAATGTTCAATAAAAACTAAAAAAATCGAAATTAAAAAACGTGCAATGAGCAAAAAGATAACTAGATAACAAAAAAAGGTATTTAATCCAGAATTCAAATAAAAATCTTAGCACTTGATTTATTAAATATTTCATGGTTTTGATATGTTTCTATGATGAATGGTCGAGATAACAAGCTTAAAAGACTAAGATTAACGGAGGTGAAGAGGATTCACGCATGAGTTTAAATGAATTTTTTAACCCACCAGCAGCGGTTTCCAACTTTTTACCCACGTGTTAACTCAATAACAATAACTCTATAATTTTAATAACTTTATAATAAAACCCACAAATAAAAAACAAATTTTCTCCAAACAAAAACATATGTCTATAAATTTACTTATACACATTTGCGACAAAAAAATAATAGATAACAGCTTTAATCGCCTCAAATAACTACCAACATTATTAATGGACAAAATTCAATTATTCAACCCCTACTTAGTATTTATTCACTATGGACTAAAAAAGGGTACTCCTTCGTTTTTAGTAGAATTTGGAAGCAAAAACCATCATCTACGACCACATGGAATTATGGCTGTTATCGGTCCGGGTTTTTACAAAACCGGACCGAACCGATAAGCTTGTCGGTTTGGACCGAACCGATAAGGTTTCGGTTTTGAAAACCAAAACCGAACCGGAACCGATAACAATCGGTCCAGTTCGGTTCGGTCCGGTTTACCGGACCGACAACCCTTTAAAAAAATTAATTCGAAACTTGTAACTATTAATCACGTGGTCAGGCATTCAAGTAGTTGCCCAAGCCTTGGTAAGTGCGAGGGTGTGTTTGTGTCCTCTTTTATATAGATTGACACTTTCATCTTCAATGGTAACTATCGATGTGGGATTCTTTTAAACAAAACTCATCTTCAATGGTAACTACCAATGTAGGATTCTTTTAAACAAAACTCCAAATACTTATTCTTTCTAAGATTATTCACATTGTCAATGGTCATATATTATTTAATTATTGATTATTCGGCTTTGATATTTTATTACGATTGGTTTTAATATTAAACGTTTAATTATTAAAAACATACTACTAGCTTAATTATTAATATTCGTCAACAAAGAACTTAAAAATATATATTTCCTAAACTAATCTCTTATAATTTAAACAATTTTGTTTGTTAATTATAAGAGGATAAATAATTTATTAATCGCAGATTTATTACGGCATAATATTTAAAATACAATAGTTTTAGCAAGTTTTTAATAATTTTTTATTTCGATTCCGAATCGGTTTTTACCGGTTTTATCGGTTCGGTTCCTTACCGGTTTTTCGTTTCGGTTCCTTATCGGTTTTCGATTTTTAAAATAGAACCGCGAAGCGGACCGTTAAGCTTCGGTCCGGTTCTCGGTCCGGTCCTTATCGGTTCGATTCTCGATTCCGGAGAACCGTTGACAGCCCTACATGGAATTCTCAAAGTTAAAGATTAATTTCAACAATCATTCCTTCACCTTTCACCAATAGCTAGAGAACGACTTAACTATCATTAACAAAAACTTACCCAAAAGCAAAACAACAATAACTTTTTACGATCCAAAGGTCTTTATACAACATATAAACTTTAGTTCATCTCATCATACCATAACTTCATCTTGTACAAAAAAATAAAGAACTACTTAACCATACTCAACAAAAAATCAAAGCATTCCAAAACTAATAAAAAAATGTTCAAGTATTAAAAGAATTGGTAAAACTCTAGCAACCTACTATCTAGTAGCTGTGTATTTATTTTTTTAAAATAAAATATTTTTCTTAAAAAAGATTTAGCCTAGTGATTTTTTTTAATAAAATATGAACAAATTATATACAAACCAAATTAGAAAGATCTCTAACAACGGTTCACTTATAGTAAATTAAAAGTAAAATGAATAAACTTTAAAAAATTAAAATCTGACAAAAAATAGTTGAAATAATTATTCTAATATGTAAAAATTAATAATTTCGACCACAAAAACTAATTTCGATAATAAACAAATCTAAATTTCGATCAAAATCAAATAATGATTTGTACAATAAAAAAATAACTTTATCTTAATATTCAACAAAAACTAAAAAACTACCGACCATAATATAAATAACCGATCAACATAAAATCAAATCAAATAAAAAAATTCTCCCCTATCTAAAAAAATATTATTCTTTCTTTAAATTCTATAAAAATAAAAATCAAACAATTATTGTGAAATTACTTCTCCATTATTATTTTCTGATAATTATAAACATTTACTATTTTTGTTAATTTTATTGATTGTCATAATATTTTTAATCATTTTGGAGTACATGTACTATTCTCGTTCGGATCATTAGAACTTGGAAAACATATTTTTTTTTAAACAGATTAAAATAATATTCTCTCTAAGGTTATACATAAAAGATTTAGAAAGGTCTAGCCGCTTCTTCCATCATTTTCTTCACTCTTGTAAGTTTTTCTACCTCAATAAGGACCTAAAACATGAGAGAATGAAATGCTATGAATTGTCTAAATCACTTTAGTAAAACATTGATGCTAAAAGATTTTGGAAGTTCACCTCTATGGCCATGTCTTGTGCAGTTACTGCTGTTAAATCATCGCAACCCACTTTATTCGCTACTTCTGCTAACAACAAAACATACTGTTAGAAAACTCGGAAGCAAAACGACATCGAATATAAACAGTAGTCGTATTACTTTGAAGAGAAACAGAAGCATCGGCTATAGCATATCCTTCCTTTGCTTTCTCGTAAAGAGAGTTTAGCTCGGTTAACACCTGGTGGTTGAAGAAGAACAAACTGTTAGTAGTATCTTGCAATCGAGGGCGTATATAAGTGCGAAAGGAATCGACAAACCTCCGAGTCTTTTGACCCAACTTGAGTATTGTTCTTGATTATCTCCTCGGCCACAATGTCGAGAGGTACATCGATATGTACCGAAATTCCATGTCTTAGAAGTGACCTGTTTTATTTAGGGGATAGAATAATCAATCAAGTGCGATAAAGAATTCATGCAAAATGCTACTCAATTGGTTTTATAAATACATGAAAAATTAATTATCATACAGATTAGTCGAACTCTGAACTGCACCGTCTCCGGCACAAACCACTAATCGACCCATGGATGATAACTGCCTCAATACTTCAGTCTACACCAACAAATTGAATAGAGTTATAAGTGATACTCACACCAATTCTTGATGATTTGGAGCACATACGTATATATTTATAACAATAATGTACCACGTCAATTTTTTTTTTAAAGTTTTACTTTTTAGTTCATATGCAAGCATATGAACTAAAGAACGCCGATCCTATGAGCAGAGAGCAGCAGAACCTTTTCATGTGCTTAGCGGTGACAAAAATCCGGTTTTGAGTCAAATTCGTTTCGGACAAAGCTCTATAGTAACTAATTATCTATCAGACCCAAACCCAGATATTGAGGACATATGTATGTCAGAATCCAGACCGACCAAGTTGACCAAATCTCAACCAAGTTATTTGTAATTAACCGAATTGTCCAACCCGTTTTTTTTCTAGTTTCTTAATACGACCAGTTTTTCCGAATGTCCAAACCTGGATCCTATCCCGACTTCAAAATGGGACAATATTTTTGCTTGTAAACGGATTTCAGACATAAATATTTCGACCATACCTGATATTCTCCCGGATCAAACAAAATTGATTCGTCGAGTTGGACAAAATTTGGTACCCCTGCCTGGCCTATGAGCTATAGACTGCATGCTACTTATAAGTATGATGAGCTCTAGTACCAAATCTACAAGGCAGCTATAGCCAAAGTCACCTCGATGTCTCGGAATCCCTTCTCACCAGCTTCCCGAATACGCAGTTTTGAGTCAAATTCGTATCGGACAAAGGTCTATAGTAACTAATAATCTATCAGACCCGAACCCAGATATTGAGAAGATATGTATGTCAGAATCCAGACCTGGTTTTCATTCATACCAGTCCGGACCCGACCCAGTTGACCGAATCTCAATCAGGATAGGATCCAGGTTTGGACATTCGGACAAACTGGTCATATTGAAAAATAAAACGGGTTGGACAAAATTTCGGTACCCTGTCCGGCCTATGAGCTATAGTGCATGCTACTTATAAGTATGATGAACTCTAGTACCAAATCTATAAGGCAGGTATAGCGAAAGTTACCTCGATGTCTCGGAATCCCTTCTCATCAGCTTCTCGAAAAGCTTTAGCGGCTGCTTCACCACCAGCAGCATCCCAGACCAAACAATCACTACACAAACACTAACTCATCACTTATATATACATCTATAGACTATAGCTAAAACTTGTTCTGAATCACCATATCTCAACTTACCTATCAAAATAGTAATACCGAAAGACATCAGCTAGTAGTTTCCCCAAATTCGTTTTAATAGAATTGTTTACACCTTCACATGAAACAATTCATCTTATTAGCAAGAACAAACATTCACATTCACATTCAAAAACCCTAATCGTATCGGAGTTGAAGAGAAATGCTTACCGACGAGAAACAAGGAAGTTCCTTTCAATCCAGGGGAAATATCTGATGCTTTCTTCTAAATCAAAACTGAACAGTTAAAAAGAGAACTTAAAATGACAAAGAATGCGATTGTTAGGGATTTAGAGATACAATTTAGCTTCATAATCATAGGTGGTATCTTTCTCACCTTTACTGCGAACGAATGATCCGGTTCGGAGACCTTGATGGCTGTAATTTCACAAGAATGTAATCAGTATAACGCTAAGAGACAGATTGATCAGAAACCTTAACCATCACCATCAGCGTTAGTAAGAGAATGGTGGGGTTCGGAGACTTAACTGGAAAACTGAGCTTCGCCGGAGTGAGAGCGACGGAGGAGATTATGTTCGCGAGAAGTAAAGGAAAGACGAGGTGGATTGAGTGAAGAAGGAGATATAGGTTTCGGATTGTGAAGGGAACCAGAGGATGGTATCGGAAATCGGAAGATAGAAGTAGTGGGTGTTGCTATCGCCATGGATAATCTTCCCACTAACGAAGCTTTTCGGGATGACAAATGGATGTTGTAAAAACTCAAAGTAGCAACATTTTTGTGTGCCGATTACATTATTTACCACGCACGGATATTACGTTAAAACTGGTTTGACCAAATGGGTTAAGGCATTGTGAACCAGATTCGAAAAATTTACCATTAATAGTTTGAAATTTGGAAATGGCATTTAATTTGGACACACTTATATTTTTCTAGAACGATATCTAATTTGAAATTGAGAGAATTTTTTTAATTTATTGTAGTGTTTTATTTTAATAATGAAATTAAATACGACTGACTGTATAAAAAAAAATTCTGATTTAATTATTATAATATGATCTTTTTTTTTCGGAGGGAACCCGTAGCCGCTACTCAGAGTGCAATGAGTGCGCACAGGGTAAACCCTCAGTCTGACGCGATAGCCTGCAAACCAACGCCAGAAGGTAAACCATACAAGGTGACAGGCTCAGCCGAGAAAGCGTATGTAGAGGGACTCGAACTCATGACCTTTTTGGTTATAAGAATGCCATACCCAACCAACTCGGCTACCCCCTTGGGGCTATCAGATTGTATCTTATATCTTATGAAATTTCAATTCCAAATTATCAATCGTATCATCTATGATCGTAGCTTCATATAGAGTATCTCGAGTTTTGTTAGTTCCAAATTTGGGTTCACGTTAAATGTTATTAATTGTAGCTTCTATTTTCCCTACCCATTAACAACGTCGACCACGACGACTAAAACGACGCGAAAAAACCAGACCCGGAAAGGAGAAGGGCCGGTGGTGGACAACATTCGGGAAAGTCGGGCCGATCGGGTGTCTTCATTCTTAAAAGAAAAAAAACCCTAACAAAGAGCCAATACCCTCAGTTTCTATCTTTTGTTTTTTCAGTACCTTACAAAACCATAACGAAGAGAGAGAGAGAGAGCAACCCTTGGAGAATGTAAGATTTCTTCAATTTGTTTGTTTTTTCATTTTTCGATTAGATTAGATTAGGGTTCGACTTGGTTGCTGTTTTTTTGCTGTTAGATTCGATTAGGGTTTTGATTTCTAGTGTTTCGAATTGGTTTCGACAGCACTGTTCTGCTGTTTTTTTTAACAGAGAGCATGTGATTCCGAGTAGCCATCTCGGAATCACATGCTTTTTTTTTAAACCGAAAAACAGGTGATTCCGAGTGGCCATCTCGGTGTTTTTCGGTTAAAAAAAACATATGATTCCGAGATGGCCACTCGGAATCACATGCTCTCTCTTAAAAAAACATCAGAACAGTGCTGTTGGAAAAAAAAACGTTGCACCTGATTCCGAGTGGCCATCTCGGAATCAAGTGCAAAACCCCAGTTTATATGTCTAATTTGATTGTTTCGTAATGTATAAACACTTAAAAATAATTTTGTTGGTTGGATAAGAACAAAATGCTATGAATTACACAATAATGGAACCTTCAATCTTCAATTTCATTGTTTCGTAATGAGAACTTTCACTTTATATGTCTAATTTGATTGTTTCGTAATGAGAACCTTCATTTTCCATGGTCAATATGCATTCAATCTTCAAGAAAACTGATGTTTTTTGGGTTTAGGGTTAATTTTAGTTGCAAAAATCACATATGTAGGATTAAAAAGGGTTTAATTATATGTTTTTACACAGTAGGGCAATCTATTTCACTAATGGCACGCAATATTAAATTTGAAAACAAAATAAGGGTAAACTAGTAATATCATGTTTCAAGTATTTTAGAGATTTCAAATTATGGAGGAAATAAAAATTCTCATGAGGGAAATAGCTTTGGTCATGGGTTAAACGCGTAAGTCGAGAGTTATGATACGTCATCATCATTAGTTTTTATTATGATAGAAAAAGTGAAAAATATCTTAGGTTATTACAAATACGTGTCGTTTTAAAAAAAGGTCGGTGGTGGATGGTGTAAAGAAAAGAAAATCTTCAACAAAAAGATATGATTGTTTGTTGAAGATCGCTTCAGATAA
Source organism: Limnanthes douglasii subsp. nivea (assembly GCA_036936605.1). NCBI lineage: Eukaryota > Viridiplantae > Streptophyta > Magnoliopsida > Brassicales > Limnanthaceae > Limnanthes > Limnanthes douglasii. The sequence goes on from JAUPFV010000005.1 coordinate 290,536,457, forward strand.
AGAACTCTACGAGTTAAGTTACTTCAAAATTCATTTGGATAGTCAATTTGGATGACATTGTCTAACATTAGTTTAGTTCTAGCTAATCACTATCGATGCGTGGTATACAATTTTTCTCTTAAGTGATCCATAATATTTTTACCCTTATGCAGATGTGCACCTCATTTGAAGCCGATAAGAAATATTCGAATCTTTTTCGTTTATGGATGTCACTTGGTTCATGTAAATAAATAAGCTATGTTATGCTATGTTATATTACATTTACACTATGTTTTATTATGAGTCTTAATTTTTACATGCTTTTGTTAGGTTCATATATATATCCGAATAAATCATTATCAAAATTAAACATCATTTAATCGTTCCCACCAAACTGAATAAGCAAGTGTATGAGAAATTTTGTACTATCAAAAAAATTAACAAATGTACCAAAATCGAGCCATTGGTCTTACTTGACGAATAACCATTTGTGACTGATTTGACCAAAGATGTATAAAAATTTATCATGCCAAATATATTTGTTTTATTTTATTTCATTGAACTTTGTTCTTTATGAAATGTTTGGGCATGGTTTATGATAATCGATCCTAGATTTATGCACAATCAGCATGGTTTCCTTACATAAGATAAGTTACTCCACACTAAGTCTCATATTCATACATAACTCAAATAAATAAAAGAAGGATAACACAATAAGGATAATCAGTTTATTTTCTCCAACACCGAGGTGTTATATGTTCTGACACGAACATGCATGTTGTTCAGTTACCGCTAACATATAAGAATCCTAAAAATAATTATTGGAAACGGGAAAAGTTAGATAACTTTGTGGTCTTAATGAACCGTCGAGTAAAACAATGGTTTTGCTCCTTAAGCTGATAGTTATCAACTAGATCAGTTATTTAACGTCATATACCCCTGCTGATAACCTTAAATAAGTTACTGAAGCTATGATGAGCCTCCACCGATTCGGCACCAACTAGCTTGGCACATACAAAGTATCCTAAAGAATTCAAATCAATTTAAGTGTAGTGGAAAATGAACCTTCTATTTCAAAGCGACCCGTGAAGACAATTAATTCATTGAATCTAGCACACCCGTCTCTGATAACTTAACATTCACGCCAATTTGAATTTCTCATTAAACAAGACATGAATATATATATATATGATTGATGTACACATATCGTTCAACATGTGTAGTATGCATCATTTTGGTACTCATGACCATATTTATTGGCTTGGCATAAGGTTTTATGGTATTCTCATACTTTTTAACATTCATTTTGAAAGGGAAGTCGAAGATTCGGTATCTACATTCATTGCAGAAACACTCCACTTAACATCGGTTTTAGTACCTGATAAGGGAAGGAAAATATAAATAATAGCAAGGTTTATTATATAAAATATAAAGACTAAATTTGTGTATTTAGTGATTAAGGACTAAAGTAAAGCAAACATAAGAGATAAGAGGGTTAAATGATATACCCCAAGAACTTGTTTATAGATAGTAGAAGAGTGGCCCCCAAGGGTGTAGCTGAGTTGGTTAAGTAAGGCATGCTCGTGACCAAAGGTCATGAGTTCGAGTCCCTCTACATACGCTTTCTCGGCTGAGCCTGTCACTTTGTGTGGTTTACCTTCTGACATTGGTTTGCAGGCTATCGCGTCAGATTGAGGGTTTACCCTGTGCGCACTCATTGCATTCAGAGTAGCGGCTGCGAAAAAAAGATAGTAGAAGAGTGGGGAGAGTAATTCACTTTAACGGTGGTAATTATGTAATTTTACTATATACCTCATCTACTATAAAAGTAGTTCCCTTTTTGAAAAAATGGTCAATGATTAGTTAATTATTGTAGTAATTCTTTTTTTTATTAATTTTAATATTCAAATTTGATATATTTTTATTTCAGTGTACAATATTTATATTCTTATTGAAAATTTATCTTTCTTTTTCTATTTACCATGGATGAATAATTACGGATCTAGTTATACACCGACCATCCAACCTGTTGACATTTCTAATTAATGTACGTTTTAAACCATATATTTTTCTTTTGACTAAAAAACAACTTTTGACTTTACAAGGTGTATTTCATCATATTTAAACGTCAAGCTTTTTTTATTTATTCGGTCGAAATCTATTCTTTTATGACAAGACTTCAAACCCCTAAATTAGAATTCGAACAAACATTTTAATAATAACTTTGAACAAATTGTTTATAACAAAATTTTGATCCGAACTCCGTTACTACGAAATTTAGTAATTCACATAGATTGGATACCGGTTTTCATGTTAAAATTAGAGTTTTGAAAAGTACATTTCTCGACTATCGCATTTGGTGGCAAATAGTCATTTAACTTTCAAATGTGCGTTGACAGTCACTGGATTATCGTGTTTGAATAAAATTAGTCCACTAGATCCTCTAATCCATGAGAGGCTGTCACCTGTCACCACAGTCCCCAGATTTTTGTATCACCACTAGTCCTTTGAATTTAAGTCAAACCCAAAATGTCGTCTGCGACATTAGATTTGGATTTGACCTAAACTCAAGACACTAATGGTGGTACAAAAATTTGGGGACTAGTGGTGATACAAAAATCTATGTACTAGTGGTAATACAAAAATCTATGAACTAGTGGTGATACAAAAATCTATGAATCAGGGTGTATTTCATCATATTTAAACGTCAAGCTTTTTTTATTTATTCGGTTGAAATCTATTCTTTTATGACAAGACTTCAAACCCCTAAATTAGAATTCGAACAAACATTTTAATAATAACCTTGAACAAATTGTTTATAACAAAATTTTGATCCGAACTCCGTTACTACGAAATTTAGTAATTCACATAGATTGGATACCGGTTTTCATGTTAAAATTAGAGTTTTGAAAAGTACATTTCTCGACTATCGCATTTGGTGGCAAATAGTCATTTAACTTTCAAATGTGCGTTGACAGTCACTGGATTATCGTGTTTGAATAAAATTAGTCCACTAGATCCTCTAATCCATGAGAGGCTGTCACCTGTCACCACAGTCCCCAGATTTTTGTATCACCACTAGTCCTTTGAATTTAAGTCAAACCCAAAATGTCGTCTGCGACATTAGATTTGGATTTGACCTAAACTCAAGACACTAATGGTGGTACAAAAATTTGGGGACTAGTGGTGATACAAAAATCTATGTACAAAAATCTATGAACTAGTGGTGATACAAAAATCTATGAATCAGAGGATATGGTGGACTAACTTTATCGAAACGCGATAGTCTAAAGACTGTCAACGGATACTTACAAATTCAATGAACAATCTACCACCAAACACAATAGTCATTCAAAACCAAATTAAGGAACTATCTGCCACCAAATACGTTAGTTGAGTTTCATGACATAAACCAGGCGAAATAGTTACAAATATATATATATATATATACAGATAACAGGAAAGGAAGAATCTACCAAGATAGTTTTAGTTGAGAGAATATGAATAATTCAGTAAAGAGAGTTTACAATTTTAACATCATAGAAAGGCAAGAAAGATGAGCTGATGGAAATTATGCTCTTTCTTCGCCAACAAAACAATAAACAAAATTCCTCATTTTCATCATCGGATCCGCATCAATCATGACCTGTCTCAGTTATAATCGAGGCGAGAAGCTACAATAATTCACAGAACTTGATATTTACCCATGAACAAACAGACCTATTCAACTAACAATGTTCCACTTCCAGGGTTGATGTTACATAATGTTGCATTGCCTCAGTTTCCTCCTGCACCACCACAGAAGCTCGCCATCAGCTAACTTTTATTAAAGATAATATCGAATAAACACAATGCAAGACTATATGGAAGTCTTGATATTGAACCAAGTTTAACAGTAGACAGATTGATAAACCACATATGCCAACTTTTACATGGTAAGTAACAGATGGTGTAAATTACCTCTGATGGAACCACTCTGAGGCACCACTTTGCGGACAGGTGGTACATGATGATTCATATTTGCAAGGGACATAGGGGTTAATGGTGGAGAGTCGATCTCTTCTACCTTTTCAGTTTCTCGAGAAGAGTTTAAAAGCTTAGATACGCCTAAAGCCATTGCTCTATGACTTCTTGAGGGTATGGAATAACTCCTAGGGACACTTAGTGGCGGTGTCGGAAGAGGTGATGCCGCACTTGGTCTAGCCAAAGCGAACCTATTTGCGGCAGAGTGATCAAGATTTTTTGAGACCAAAGGAGCTGAGTGACCAACCACACCTGGATATTTTGCTGGTTTTGCAGTTAAATTACTTGGGGGCCTAGGAAGCTCATGAAGCTCGCTTATCTTTGGTGACAAAGCAAGGGGTGGTGAAGCATTAGGGGATATCTTAGGAGATGTTGACAGCTGAGGAAGAGGCAGACGAGAAAGTGTTGATGACTGCTTACTCATTATCGGCCCGGAGAAAGCATATATTTTTGGCTTTTGGGTATCATATGCAATAGAAGTATCATAGTGCGGAATCTGAAGTCCTTCGGGTAAAGGAGGGGGTAGTTGGGTGGAGATACTACTGCGAGGTTTCTCTCTGACTACCGAAGACTGATGATCATCACTATAATCTTCTTTCCCATGCTTCATGTGTTCAAGAGGAGAAGAATATGAGACATGGTAAGGAATTCCTGCGTGGTTGCCTCGTCTAGCACTTGAAGCTAAGTCCATTGTTTTTGGGGAGGCTGGATTCTTTAAATCAGTTGGCACAGGCAGCACATATGTGACGGATTTTCGAGGTGCCGATGGTTGATTATGTCTGAACCTTTCTGCCACATCAGACTTCTGTTCTAGAAATAATGGAGCTGAGTGGCTGCTTGCTCTCTGTCAAGATATACAATAGAAAGGTCAGGAGAACTATTACTTAAACTACCATAGTATATTCAAGAAAAAAGGTGAACTATACCGCCGCATCTTCTGCTGTTGAACGACGAGGAAAAGAAATATCTGATTCATCCGCCTGCAGCATGAGATACAGCAAAAGATTACAAATAATGTCAAAAGAATTACAGGCGAAGGGCCCAAACCCTAGGATTCTATGCGAAATTGATTAATGAATAAGAAACCAGCTAGAAGCAGAATGCATATATGTTGCACGGAGTGCATACAAAAATATCTAACTTTAATATCTAACAGCATAACCAAGCAATAAATAAATTTCCATAGGTTTAGAACTATAGATTTATACCTCTGTTGAATTCTTCGACACTGACAGACCATCTGTCCCTTCCTTATTTACCCTATAATCAAAACTCAGCTCCCTGTTTCCACTTGTATCTTGGTCATTTCCACTATCATATTCACCATCTTCCACATCGTCTCCCAGTTCAGAGAACTGGTAGTCTATATGTTGATGTTCTGCAACGGTGCTGACATGGGGTTCAACTGTCTCCAGCGAATGAAGCCCCTTATGAAAGAAATCCAACTGCGTTTGGAACCACAATATGCTTAGATCAATTGAAAAATCAAATTTGGGGTTTTAAGTTTTAACAATGGATTTATTCTGGTTGCTGGAATTCATGAGAAAGACCTGTGCTGCATGGTGACGGGCTGCTTGTGTAAGAAGACTCCGGGCTTGCCCCTGTTTCAACGATTTTAAACGGAAAACAAACAAAGTAGCCTCTTCATTGAAGTCTTCTTGAGCTGTTCGCAATTGGTGCGAAGTTATGCTTTCTCCTTTCGCATTTGACCTCCCTTTTTCTTTATGTTGTGCAATCATGTATTCATATACTTCTCTGAGGATCATTAGTTGGATATTAGAAAATTTATTAAGTTTGCTGGAAAAAAAAAACTAGGCACCAGAGTAGGAATGAACCTTTTCTCGTCACATTGCCGCTTCATATCCTGCACCAGCAAGCAAGAAAAAAAACATGATTATTCTGTTGCGTCGTGTACATGAAACACGTAACGCTATAGAGACATCTTGTTAACTGTGTTGCTCAGGGAAACTCAACACAGCAAATAGAGTTGGCCCAGACAATTGATATGGAGACACCAATAACAATTGAAAGGTACTCAGAAGAGAAGTATCATTAAGAAAGTAAGATATAATGAGAAACGTAATAAATAACAGACTAACACTTCAGAGCACTCACCTCAACTGTTCTAAGCTCATTGAGAAGTGACTCTGATGGCTTTGTAATTGTCAAGAATATGTGGGATCGCTGACAGTAGATATAAACAAATGAACGTTAGTGCAAGCTTCAAACCATAAAGAGAAAACAGTCAATATAGTATAAAGAAAACATAATAACCACTAACATAGCGATCAAGAAGTTTTTCAAGCTCAAGTTGAACTTTCCCCAACATCGAGAACAGTCTACCTGCAAAACATAGCAGCAAAATTATACACAAAGCCATATCTACTATTCAATTAATTTTTTAAGGCCAAAATGAGCTGTGAGACCAAAGTTTCAATGGCACTATCAAGCTCGAATCATTAATCCTAGATCTAGCAGACAAAACAACTGCTAGAGCAGCAGCAACAATTAAATAATCCATAATTGCTTACCACTTTCTTCATCGTCATGCAGAGCTGTTTTCTCCATCAGACAAGAACCCATTTCCCGTAATGATTCCGAGAATTCTGACAGGCAGAAAATAGAAACATGAAGGCTTATAAATGGTAACAGCAAAGAACACAAAACAATTAGTTTATAGGTTTCTATAACATTAAGATGTTGTAATCCCTTAAGCAATGCTATATATAAATAACGTTCAATGAAATTTCAGGATAGACCTAAACAAAGAGGTATCTATAACACATCTGGCATGGAGTTATGCAATACATTCTACAAACACTAACCAAAATAAACAAATACAACAATATGCCTTACATTAAAAAATCATTCACATAACAGACGACCTCAGCACAAAAGTTAATAAGGTGGCAGTATTAGCAAGTGGGATATTTACCATAAGCACTATTCGCTGTTGCAGCAGCTGCAGAAAGTAAGCTGTCGTAGCAATCTCTCATGTCTTGCATTTCCTGTAGAGCCAAACAAAGATAAAGAATTTACAAAGCTGAATTCCTCCAAAAAAAAATTTTAGTTAAATGAGATAGATGCTGGCAGCATCCAGAGCAATGACAAAACCAAAAAACTATAGACTTCTGAACTGCCTAACAATTCAACACATGGTGTGTATACATACGTTACTTCCAAACTAGACATGTTCCATAATTTACCTGCCTACTGAGTCATGATGTTCGCAAAAATGTATAAGAAATCAAGTTTGCATATTAGCCTACTTAAACACATGGGATGTATTAAATATACAAGCATATAACTTCCAAACTAGACATGTTCCGTAATTCAACTACCTACTAAATTACGATGTTCGCAATTTTTTTAAAAATGAAATCAAGTTTTGCATATCGCCTACTTAAACACATGGCGTATATCATATGTCCAAGTAGGGTAACAACGGGCAATACATCCAAACTCTCGAGTATAAAGCACGAACGCATGCTATTCGCAAAACGCGAAACAAAAATCAACCCTCATTCTTCCCTCCCGGTATCTAGAATAAGTCACTATCTTCCTTTTACGGAAATTATTAATGTGAACCGATGCCGCGCCACGGATAACTCAATTTAGGGTTCTAAAGTCCGAATTCAAGTCCGAAATTCACAAAATCTAGCAAAGATTTAGCACTTGGGGATAGAACCATTACATAATAAGAATCAAAAGCTCGAATTCAAGTCAACCAACTAATAAAGAAACTCAATTAGGTCGCAAATAGGAATTATCCGAGCTACTAGTACTATCTAACCTATAAACCCTACTTACTATCCTCAGATCAAACACTTAAAGCCAAATCTACCAATAGAGTTAGAGAATCAACACAGAAATGGTACCGACCCGAGAAGCTTGAGCGAGTTCATCAAGCTGAGCAGTAGACAAAAGGTCTCGTTTATCTTTTCCAGAATCGGTTTTGTGAAGTGCAAATCTCCGAAGCTTACCAAAAGAAGCCTTCATCTTTGTACCAAAGACGAAACCCTAGATTCAACCGAACCCCCAAAGCTAAACAACTTCTTCTTCTTCTTCAAGTCCGATTCAAAATTCAATTCTTTGAAATCTAGAAATTAGATATGAATTGAATTCAAGTGTTGTTGGGTGTACTACGCAAGCTCAAGCGACATTCAATTCAAAGCTCCTATGGTCAATAGACGACGAGTCGTAACTCGTAACTCGTAAGAGATCAAAAACACAAAAGAAAAGAGAGAGAAGTCGCAGAGACGAACGAAAACGAAACCCAAAATTGGAAAAACGCCAAATAAATGAATAGAGAAAGACTCACGTCACCACCAGTAAACGTAAAAGTCTAGTCTTGTAAAAACAACATTTTTAAAAATCAAAACTTTATAAGCTTGGAGAAGAAGTAGAAATATAAAGCTCTTTCTTTTTTAAAAATGGAGATGATACGGCAACTTTATTTATATATACATGTCAAAAGTATGTTTTTTTGACCAAATATATTATTCCTTACCAATATAAATCTTTGACCATTGAACAAATAAAATATATATATGTATATACTATATTTAGTATTGGTATTTGATCATGTTATTTTATATTTTTAATAATTTTTTGTTGTTTTTATAAACTATTAAATAGATTTAAAATGTTGTTAAAATGATAAGTTCGATTTATATATAATAATCTAAGAGGATATAGAAATGTTTATCTATAAAAAATTGTTTAAATTATAATACAATAAGTATTTTGGATAGAACATAATATCAATAAAATATAGTTATTCGGTATTTGAAATATTGATTTTTGTTTATTTGAATTGGTTATTTTGTTTTATAGTTTTGAAATATAAAATATTAATTTAAAATTGAAATTTTATATAATAAAATATTAGTTTAAAAAAGAAATTTGAAATTCTAGCTAATATGTTTTATTTTTATTTATCGAAACTAAAAAAATTTATGTTGGTAGCCGGAGTTTTTCGGTTTGATTAAATTTTTAAAAGAAAGTTTGTTTAATTATTTGTGATTTTTTTATTACTATAATTTTTTCTTTTTTAAAATAAAATAAAATTATATAAACGATAATATTCAAACTCATACCATTCCTTCAGACTCATATAGTTGACATGTATTATTGTTTTTATTTTCAATCTTTATAAAGTATTAATACATTAATGATAATATATGTTAATATTTGGTCTTTAATTTATTATTAGTCAATAAAAATAAATATATAGCGAGGGAGACGGTGGTAAATAAACGTTCAAAAATGCGTTATGTTCGGACAAATTCTTTATCAAATCGGTTTTTTTTTCTCTTCATCACAGGCTCTTTTAATGGAGAAAACAACAAATTAATCTCATCTCGATATCGTATAATCCCCTCCAAAAACATTCATGAAAGATTTATCAATAAATCAACATTTAAATGAAGATCAACCTGAAGATTCTCCAACAGAAGACTTTCCAGTACATTTACGAACAAAACAACCTCAACTCGATACTGCTTAACCTACTTGAAAACCATCCACGAACGATTCATCAACGAGTCAACATTTCAAAGAACATCTACCAAAATATTTACCAAAATAAGACTTCCCAACACTTCCACAAACTCAAAAACTCGGAAAAAAAAAGTGCATCCAATCCCAGAACATGAGATGAGATCTAACCCTGTGTTTGAAGACTCACCCAACAGCCAACAAAGAGGAAACAAGAAATATTTCGTCGAGCTCTTGAAGCCTAAACAAGTCATTTCGCACATGGAGAAGTTGGATACCAGCACAAAGAAGATAAAAAGTAGTCATCGTCAAGGAGACAGAGAAAACATCTCTCATACTAAGCTTTGAAGGTACGCTTATAACAAAAATTTCCTTTGGTACGCCAAAATTACCTGAAATTAGATCTATCCTAAATTCTTTCGACTTTTTAGGTCAATACAGTTTATATATCTATGATTATATACACATCTTCATAAAATTAGAAAACATGGAAGACCTAAAAACCATCTGGAAACGAAATATTTATTTAATAAGTAATTTGTCTTTTAAATTATTAAAAATGAAATCAAATTATAATCCCAAAGTGGAGTCTCTTGAGACTCTACTTTGGGATCATTTTCCTAAAATACCGGAATACCTATATAATCTTGAAACAATTAACCAAATAATAAAGATAATTGGATTGCATCTGTTCATTAGGATTCCATTTTTTAATAGAGCGACTTTTAACTGTGTTAGAGATCTTATTACTATTGATTTATCTAAACCACTTCTCCAAAAACTCTGGATAGGTTTTAGGGAAGTTGATGACTTCTGGAAAAAAGATAATATATGGCTCAATGCCCAAATATTACAACATTTGTAAACATTTAGACATAGTGATTCAACATGTAATAAAGGTCAGATAAATACAGACATGTTAGCTGGCATGGATAAGCAACTAACCTCCAAACCCAATCCAAACTTGAACCCTTCTTCTAAAAAATAAGTTTGGATTTGAAAAGCAACAAATCCATCTATCAACATCCATCACATAACTATATACCTATAGATGACTCCAAAAACTTTAAACTTATGAAATTTGTTTAACGAGTAACACCTTAAATGATATTTCAATTTAAACAAAGAAATTAACGATGCCTTGCAAATCATAGAATTACGCAGAGTCCTTAACTCATCTCAAAATCAGTCCAACTCAGATAAGAAACATAACTCAACAAAAGTCCTCTTTATATGAGGTTTTACTTCATCTCTAGTGAAGGAATGCCCTCTTGAGAAAATTGAACAAAACATAAATAAAAGAGTAACAAGATCAAAAGTAAATGCTCTAAAGAGCCTTAAACATGCTCAATCAATAGATATACAAGATCCTCAAACCAACCATTCAAATGAAAAATTCAATCCTTTGTTGGAATGTCAGGGGCATTGGAAACAAGGGAACCATTAGAAGAATTAGGTAAATAATTGAAACTGAAAAAATAAAGTTGGTTGATCTTCAAAAGCCAATGATCTCTATTGAAAAACTTGACTCAATAACAACCAAACTTGGCTTCAATCATGGCATTACTAATACTAGCAATAAAATCTGGATTGTGTACACAATCATAATTACCAGATCAACACTCTCATTGACCATGACCAGTTCCTTCATATGAAGGTGACACATTCCTCTTGCAATAAAGAGCTATTGGTCACTATCATATATATAATGTGCAGGAACTCAAAGAATTGACCTCTAGTGTAATCTTAGAAACATCTCGGTTACAAACACTGAATGGATGATTGCTAGAGATTTCAATGTAATCTCCAATATTTATGAACAACTGGCATGTACATCCATTGACCTTGGGGAAATAAATGACTTTAATAATATGGTAATGGACTGTAAGTTGGAGGATCCATGTTATTCTGGATCCATATACACTTGGTCTAATAACTCTAAATGGAGGCGTCTCGACATGGTGCTTCATAATGCATCCTGGATAGACTTTTTGACATCACAAAGGTGAAATATCTTGCAAAAACAAGCTCGGATCATTCACACACATATATATGATTAACATGGCCAACATACCCAAACCTTCATTTAAATTTCAAAATATGTGGTTTTTTCGTAAAGACTTCCTTAACACAGTATAAACCAACTGGATAGATCACATATATGGAAATCATATATATATATATTCTGGTCTAAACTGAAAAGACTTAAGCACAAATTAAAATTTTGGAATAAGGAAGTCTTGGTAACATATTTAACAGCATTGCTAATGCTGAAGATAAAGTTAAACAATCATAAAATTGTTTAGAAATCTTAAACATCATTGAAGTTTAAACTGAATTAGCTAAGATTATGGCTATTTAACTTAACCGTATTGCTAGATAATAAGTCTTCTGGGAACAAGAGCTCCTCTATTTGGGCTAAAATTGGTGATAGAAATTCAAAAATCTTTTACAATTATGTTAAGAAATGAATCAAAAGAAGCAGGTTTAATAAAATTAAAATAAATGGTCAATGGATTGTAAACTAAATCCAAATTATTGACCCAATCATTGATCATTTCAAAAAACTGTTAAGTTGTCAAACAAGAAATCCAAATTTAGATTATATTAAATAAATTATCCGTCATATATTAACTGATCAAGACAACAATAATCCTCTTTCTCTCCCAAATCATGAAGAAATTCTAAACTCAATCAAATCTCTCAACAAAAACAGTGTTTCTGGAGTTGATGGTTTCAACTCCAAATTTTACCAATCTTATTGGTAAATCCCACTAGTTTCTTTCTCTTTTATTAGATTGTTGTAGAAAGTTAATTAAGCCTCAAATGATATTAAAACACATACATCGTGAGCAGAATACGGCTACTTATTGGGTCTCAAAATGGGTCACCTAGTCCAAAACCATTTAAGATATTCCCTTAACTCATACTCCTGCTAAACGTAAGGCAATCATATACTTAGAAAACATCAATATGGGATAATTAAAGATGAGTAAATAATTAACCAATTAGAGGGATCTCTTCAGTTCATGATTCATAATACAATATCAAACCTTTATCTGACATGAGTAATCCTGATCAATTATATGTTCTATGGTGCAGGTACATACTGATAAATCAGGACAGTCATCTCAAATGGAAGTTGGAATACTCTAATGTAATTCAAAATGAGAAGAAAAGTTTAATTCTTAGAGCTTACATCTCAGCTCTTAAATGTAATCCAAAAAATGAGACACTTATTGTCTTTAAATGTAATTATGGCAATTGGGTTTCATTAATAAAATTATCTTTTATTTTGCCATACATATATATATATATATATATATAATCAAATATTATTATGTTTTGAAATAATTATTTTTTCACAAAATAAATCTATTGTAAGTGAAATACACATATGTCCTTAGTGGTTTACAATTTATGAATTTTTTACTTTTTTAATAAAAAATGTTTTCTTTTGACGAGTACATGTATTTTTTAAATGAAATACACGTATTTTTTCAAGTGAGTGACAGTAAATGTTTATATTTGTGTTCTTGTTGTTTGGAGTTTGATTTTTCTTTTTTGGTAAGTCATTATGCCTTATTTTAGCAACTAAGTGTCAATAAATATTTGTGTTTGTGTTTTGATTGTTTTAAGTTTTGACTCTTCTTTTTTAGGAAATCATTTTGCCTTAATTTAGCAAGTGCATGATGGTAAATGTGTATGTTTATGTTTTGATTGTTTCGAGGTTTGATTATATATTTTTAGCAAGTCGTTTTGGCATACATGTTTGAACTACTTTTAGTGAAACTTTTTTTACTGAATCTTCGTTTGTTCCTCCCGTGAATTTAAAAATGAAAGCGAAAAGTTCTAATAAAAAATATATTTCATGCAGAGGATAAATCATCATTTGAAAGATAAGGTGTTATAGTTGTGTGAAAGTCCATCATAATATACGATAATGAGAATAAGTCTTATGACATCGTTGTAATTTGGTATTTTTTATTATTAATTTTGTTCTTTCGGTTTTCAATAAGTTTTGATATATCAATTTTCAAAATGTGAAATATTATAAATATGTATTATGAACTACAAAAAAATGTTTATATTCAATTGCGATATGCGAAACAAAATAAAATAAGAAGTAAGTTGAAATACGAAATGTGAAACATTGATAAGTGTAAGTGTGAAACTTAGCTAAACTTAAATGCAAAATAAGATTTAAGTTATCTAAGTGTGGATAAAACTGAACTGCAAAATAGGAAACATAAATAAGTTGAATTGCAAAATGCGAAACATAGTTAACTTGAATATGAAGGTGAAACAATATTTAAATTGCTTTTGTATGGATATGGATGGCAATAGACTGGATCGCTCAAGGCTGTTTGTTTTTTACTTAAATTTGAATCGAGTAGGCCAGTTTTGATCCATTCGTGTTCACATGTTAATTCGATCCAGTCCGCGGATACTAATTTTTATATATATATATATTATTTTCGGACCGGGTCGGACCAAATAATATATTTATTTAAAAACGGGACTCGGTTTAATTCACTTCAAGGTATACATATTCATTCTTTAAAGCTTGTCATATTATCCTTATTTGTCTCTCAAATTGTCATATCATTTTTCAGCTCTCGTTATTGATTTGTATCATAGTTCTTCATATCATCGTACCTCATCCTTCATTTGCATCTCAACATGTCATAGATTCTTCAAGATTTACCTCGTGATTTTATAATAATCTTGATTTGTTTCACAAGTGGCGCCACATCATACTACCGTTATGGACCCTTACCTCTTTAATAAGGTTATATGACGCCTAGTAGTATATGCTCTTATCAGTTTTTAAATTGAAGTAAATATTATATAATTTTTAAAAAATATCCAATGTATAGGGTTTGAAAGTTTTATGGGTACCAACAATTTCATTAAATAAGAATTAAATCATCATTGTTACATAAAGAGATTTGAAAACATACTTATTATGAGTTTGCAATAAATGATTTGGCAGCTACAAATAAAATTCTTGGTATATGGATCATGCGAGATAGTAATCATGGTACCTTAAATATATTAATCATAGCTCATTTGGGAGCGAGTTGGCCCGGTGCGATGTTGGACCACGCTAGATAGTCTAAAGTGAATAAATCCAACGTAAGTCGAAAGAAAATGTTGAAAGATTGGCAAAAGAAGATGGATTTTTTACACTGATAATGGGAGAAAAATATAGATAACCATGAGGTTAATTATATAAAATATAAGGCCTAAATTTGTGTATTTTGGTATTAAAGACCAAATTAAAGCAAACATAAGAAATATAGGGGTTAGATGATATACCCCAAGAACTTGTTTGTAAATAGTAGAGGGGTGGGGTGAGAAATCCACTTCAACTGTGGTAATTATGTAATTTTACTATCCACCTCATGTACTATATAAAAGACATTCCCTTTTTGGGAAATTGACCAATGATTAGTCAATTATTACCATATTTATTATGCAGGAAATTCTCCCAAATCTTCAAGAACGCAACGTCCAAGTGGTATAACCGTTTATCCCAGAGGTATATAAATAATTTTGACATGTTTTGGAGTATGCTCCGTTAACATTTCGTTGGTAGCAAGAAATTTCGTGCAAATGAGGATACCATCATTTACTGCCGACAAAAAGTTGGGGAAAGCTTAAAAGAGTACACAAAACATTTTATTTAGGTCAATACGGACATGGAGTTTTGTGAGGATAAAGTGGAACTAGCTTCTTTCCGAATGGGTTTTGTACCATGGGTAATAAAAGACAATGCCGCGGAGAAACAAGCCATGACATTTGGAGCGCTACTGGATCGGATAGAGAAGCAGATTCTAGTAGAAGAAACTAGAGCCTCAGAGATAGAATTGATGTCTCAGTTCTATCAGGATACGACCTTGATAAAGGCTAGTACACCAACAGTGAATATCCGACTACAATGACGCAGCCAACAACAACCGTCCGACCCTGAGCACCAATTCAAGCAACAATTCAAACTCTTTAACGGGAAGTACACAATCAACATTATGCATCTGCAGGACAAGCGTCTCAATAGCACGTTTGACCCATGTCCAACAGGTGGGTTCAACCCACTCACTATGCCGAGTTAACTGAGTGTATATCAACCATTTTTGAGAAAGCACATGTAAATGTACACTTTCGTAAGCCTTTCTCGTTGTAGACCCCAATGGAGCATAAGAAGAATAAATATTATCAATTTCATGAAGATATGAGGCACGATACGAAGGATTGTGTGGCATTGAAGAAAGAAGTCCAGTATTTGATAGAGAATGGAAAGTTAATCGATTTTGTGAAAAAGAATTCGGCGTTTGTTCCTAAGCAAGAAGTTGATCCTAAACAAGAGGGTACTATGATGATATCTGAAGCGGTCGATGAGGAATCTATTGATGCATTTGATGTCACTACAGAGTATCTAGATCCAAAGGCGGGCATAAATAGTATAAACATGGTTGAAGAACCAATTGCTAGAGGAAATGTTAGTGAATTATGTGTATTCTTTGAGTCACTAACCATTTTGGCGGGGATACAGTGATAGGAATATCAAACTACTCTCGAAATAGACACATTTTTAGTTTGCCGACACAGTTGGAAGCAGGTGCTTCATCACACATGTACAAAATTCCACCCCTGATTCTTTGCTTCGAAGATGATGACATGAGAGACGTAGATGGTCCATATGAGGATGCAGTGGTAATCGGAGCAGAGATAGTGAGAAACAAGATGAGATTTTTTTTTTGATTAATACAGGGAGTTCAACTAACATAATATTTATGTATACTTATAGCCAGATAAAAAACGCACCAACAATCTTGCGATCTGAATGAACGATAGTGGGATTTACTGGATCAACTATTGATGTAGTCGGAGGGTTTGAAGGAATGGTAAAGTTAGGCCGAGGGTCATTCAAGAAGATAGTCACAGTACTGTTTGTAGTGGTGGATGCTCCCACATCATACAACACTATCTTCGGAAGGTCTTGGTTGTCTAAGATGCACAATGTGCCGTCTACTGTTCATCAGTGTTTGAATTATATGGTAGGTAGCAACGTGGGAACAATAAGAATCAGAAAGAAGATGGTGAGAGAATGTTACCGAGCTGCATTGGCCCCCAAGCAGTTGAAAGGGGTCGAATCAAAAAAAGAATAGCAATCAGTGAGGCCTCTCGCGGATTCCGATCATGTTGATGATCCGAGGGAGGCCCCCAGGTTCATGGTCCCTGATGATGGTTTTGAGGATCATGTCTTTTGTCCTGGTAAAATTCTCAAGATTGGTACAAGGTTATCCATGGAGATAAAATAAAGCTTACTCAAATTTCTTTCTACGAAATTATAGTTGTTTGCTTGGTGTACAGAAGATGTTACGAGGATTCCAGCAGATGTCATCTGTCACAGGCTAGCAATACAAAACAACGTTCGTCCGATCATATGGAAGAGGAGATTTTTTTCTCAAGAAAAAGCTGAAGCAATAATCGTAGAGGTGAACCGTTTGAAAAAAGTTGTCTACATATTGTGGACTGCTAACCCAATCCTAGTAAAGAAGAAAAATGGCAGGTGGAAAATATGTGTGGACTTTACCGATCTGAACATAGCGTGTCCCAAAGTTCTTTTCCCTGTTCATAGAGTAGATCAGTTGGTCGATTTGATGTTCTCAAATCGTTTGTTATCCTTTATGGATGCCTATGCTGGGTATAATCGAATCAATATGGACCCAAGAGACCGAAAGAGCACAAATTTTATTACTGGACGGGGTCTGCACTGTTACAAGGTGATGCCATTCGGATTAAAAAATGATGGGGCAACATATTAACGCTTAGTGAACAAAGCTTTTGAGAGTCAGATTGTCAGAAATGTTGAGGTCTACATCGATGAAATGCTAGTTAAGAGCCTCAAAGACGAGAATAATTTAGCTAACTTGGAAGAAACTTATGCCAATTTAACCAAGGTAAATTTGATTGAACCCAAAGAAATGCACGTTCGGGGTAAGATCCAGAAAAGTTTTAGGCTACATAGTCAGTGAACAAGATATTGAAGCCGATCTAATACAACTAAATGCTCTGTGTACTATGGCCCTACCAATAACAATCAAAGAGGTATAAATCATGACTGGAAGATTGGCAGTGTTAAACAGATTTATATCGAGGTCCTCGGACAAATGCGCCCCTTTCTTCCAGGTACAGTAGAAACTCTATAAAATAATACATTTGGGACCACCATAATTTATTAATTAAAAGAGTTATTAATTAATTGATAAATTAATAATTATTAATTTATATATTAATTAATATTTTATTAATTTATAGTAAAACACTTAGTTTACAAACACATTTCAAGCTTTCACTTAGTTATTGTACAACATGTATATCAAATGAAGGGCCCAATTTGAAAGAAACCTTCAATTTTCTACCTTATTATGCTTCGTGTGTTCAATATATCACTTTATAGACATTAAAAAAAATTCTATATAAATACAAGATCAAAATAGGTTAACACAAACAAATCATACACACAACATGGCTTCTCATCTTAAAGCAAAACGAAAGCTATTAAAGCGGCAATCACATTGAACAATTTCTTGTTAAGCTATGAGAAAACAACACCAAAAGTTCTTACCATGCTAAGGAAAATTAGAGACGAGATTCAAGGGGAAATTGATTTCAACAAAAAAACAAAAGACAATTGAGTCATTTTTCAAGAAACCTTCATAAATCCTTCATATAATATGCTATATATAAGGAATTGTTAATTTATATTTTATATGGGGTCCACATAAATTATCAAAAATGTATTATCTTATAATTTTAGCAAATTATTAATTTAGCACCCTATCCCCGAGTCGGGACTGGCAAAAAATATTATCTTAGAGAGTTTATTAAATAATCGAGTATTAATTTATCGAGTTTCTACTGTACTAAGAAAAACAAATTGCTTCGATTGGACTCAAGAATGTTCAGATTCTTTTAACCAGATTAAGAATACATTTCCTCCCCGGAAATCATGACCAAGCCAAATCCGGGGGAGAAGTTGTTCATTTATTTGGCAGTGTCAGATTTCACGGTGAGCGCGGTCTTGATCCGAGAGAAATAAAATGTCCCGAATCTGGTTTATTATGTAAGTAAGAGTCTTATGGATGCAGAGAAACGGTACATCAAGTTAGAAAAAGTAGCACCTGCATTGGTAACATCTGCGCAAAAAATGAGGCTTTAATTTCAAGCTCATTCAATCATGGTACGAGCATCTTTTCCGTTGAAGAACATGCTACAAAGGCCTAATATATCAGGAAGAATAACAAAGTGGTCAGTAGAGCTTAGAGACTTCGATATTGAATTTAAACCACGAACTACTATCAAAGCACAAGAATTAGCTGAATTCTTAGTCGAATTCCACTCCAATCGGAATGAAATGGATATTGATAAAGAAGAATATGGCTTAGAGTGGGTAGTTCGAACTGACGGGAGATCAAGCTTATCAAGTTGTGGTGCAGGAGTACAATTGACATCTCCGGAAGGAATTGCTATGTATTAAGCTATCCGACTCGGGTTTAAAGTGTCAAACACTAAAGCAGAGTACAAAGCAACTTTAGTTGGCTTAAGACTTGCAAAAATTTGTAGTTACAAAAGAGTCAGGTTGATAAGTGAATCACAACTTCTGGCGAACCATGATTCTGGACGGTTAGAGACAAGAAAAGATCATTTAGTAAAATATCTGGGGTTTTGAAGGCATTAACCTTGAGTTTCGAGGATGTCAGATTCGAACATGTTCATAGGGCTGAGAATTCAGTGGCTGATTCTTTGTCCAAAGCATCTTACTCAGATGAGTACCCATGGATAGTCGTCAAAGAAAACACATCAATTGTTAAGGGATCTGAATCAATTGAATGAGGTGTTGAGGCATTCCAAATTTTTACAGTTATAGTGAAAGACTGGAGAAATGGGATACAAGAGTTCTTAGTCCACGACATATTACCAGTCGATAAAGTAATTGCCAAAAAAATACAATTCAAGGCATATGGGTATGTGGTACTCGAAAACGTACTATATAAGAAATATTTTAGCCGGCTTTTAATCATTTTCTTAGGGAAGGATGAATCGCAGTTGATACTTTCAGAGTTGCATGACGGGGAAGGGTCAACAAGCTGTGGTTACAAAATATTGATTCGAAGAGTTCCTTTTGTTGGTTATTATTGGCCGACCATCTCCTCGGATGCAAATGAATTAGTGCAGAAGCGCGACGCTTGCCAAATATTTGCTAATTCAATCCATACGCCCGGCGTGCCCCTCAAATCAATATCATAGTCTTTACCATTCGACCGATGGGGTATCAATCTAGTCGGACCACTCCCGATGGCATCAGGAGGTCGTCAAACAATCATTTTTACAGTAGATTACTTCTCCAAATGGGTGGAAGCTGAGCCGTTAGTAGGAACAAGAGCGAAGGATGTGATCAGGTTTATCGTTTCCAACATCTATTGTCGTTTTGGTGTACTAAGGAAAATTACAATGGATAATGAACCGCAATTCGATAACAATGAGATGCAACTTTTTTATGCATCTAAAGGAATACAACAATACTTCTCAGCACATTTCCACCCTCAAGCGAATGGCCAGGTCAAAATGACTAATCGAAAAATCTTAGATGGGTTGAGGAAGAACCTGGAGGGTAAGACCCGAAAATGGCCAGATTACTTGTAAGAAGGTCTATGGGCTTACAGGAAAACTCTCTGGACTGCAACACATGGGTCGCCATTTGCACTTGTTTATGGGATGGACGCAGTGGTACCATCAGAAACAATGTTCTCATCGTACAGGTTTAGTGAATACTCCGAGGAAATAAATGACAGAGGAAAGCGCACAAAGTTGGACCTGATAGAAGAAAAGAGATGAAGAGCGCAGTTAAACTCTTTACACTACCAGACTTTGATGAGAAGTCGGTACGCATCAAAAGTCAGAAGAATAGAGTTCATAGTTGGGGACAAAGTTTTAAGGAAAGTCTTATTTCACATAAAAGAAAAGAGACTAGGAAAGTTAGCTCCCAATTGGGAAGGCCCGTACATGGTAACCAAGAAGATAAAGTCAGGGACGTACAGATTAAAAGATAAAAAATGAAGAGATCTTCCTCACCCTTGGAACATTGAGCACCTCAAAGTTTATTTAGAGTAAACGTGTAAATATGTAAATATTTTATTTACCAGTTTAGGTAAGTATCGGTGGCATACTCTTTCCTACCTTGGTGGTGCACGAAGGTTTTAATGAGGTGCCTTAATAGCCGACTTATATATATAAAATCTCATTGCCTTCTTAAAATTATTCGCAGAAAGTTCATCTTTTTTAACTCAAAAGGCACTCCAAAAAAGGTTGGACTAGAATGTTCATCTTTTTTAACTCAAAAGGTATTCCAAATTTTTTTGGACTAGAATGTTCATCTTTTTTAATTCAAAGGGCATTCCAAAGAAGTTTGGACTAGAAAGTTCATCTGTTTGAACTCAAAACACATTCCAAAAAAGTTTGGAAAAGAATTCATCTTTTTGAATCATAAGACAACGAATATCAATCATTAACATAAAATGTTTTCAGATGAAGAATTTCTTGGTAAAGAAACAAATTGAGTTAGATAAGAATTTTGAAAAGTTTTCATGTTAAAAAACCATTTGTCCGATAAAAATTGTTTTAGGTTAAACATTTTAACATAAGGCGTTTTCAATGAGGAATAAACTTGAAAAGCACAACATTAAAAATCCTCACAACATGAGGTTAATTTTACAAGACAAAGGTTCAACAGGTTGCGGTTACAAATAAACACCAAAACAAGGGTAAAAACATCCAAACTTTGCTAGTCGGATGCAGAGTTTTCCTTACTGCCTTCCGGGGACCCAGATTCCGATGATAAACTTTCTGAGTCATTTCTGGTCTCCAAATCTTCCATAGAAATACATGCGGGGCGATGCCTTTCAATAACGCGCAACCAAAGGCTGCCGAGCTTCAGATCTGGAAACTTCTCATGCATCTCTAACACCATAACGGACCTCATGTTAGCATCTGTTTCTTCGAGGCGAGAGACAATACTGGCCGCATATGCATCGAGACGTTTCTTCTGCTCAGTTTCAAAGTCCTTCCTCAGAGATTCGTTCTCTTTTGACAATTTCTCAAGATCTACAACAACATTTTTAAAGTATGTCTTAGTCTTCGCGCAAGATTGGGTAAGGCCATCAACCAGAATGTCTCAGAGGTCAGCGTCTTTACTTCAACCCTTCTTTACAAGACTTCATTCTTGTAACGATCCTTGCGGTTGGCTTTCCGTTCGAGGAGAGCAACAACACAAAGCAATTTGTTTAGCTCGTTGGCAACAAAATTGTTTTTGAAGATATCAAATTAAGTTGAGGTAGGAGAGAGGTAGGCACCTTCCTCAAAGTTTTCTTCTTGACTCGCAGGCTGTCTTTTTTCTGAAGGGTAAATTCCCCCCGGAGTCTGAGTCGACTACGACAACTTTCTTTATTAGGGGCAAGCCCGGATAGGTTGTATTGTCGCTTTCTCCTTTACTATCAACCACTTTCTTTTGTTTTTCTTCAGCAGTAAGTATTCTTGGCCTCACAGCCCCAGCTCTCCTAGTTGGTCTCACTTCAACAGAATTATCATTATCAGCATCCCTTAGTTGTTTTTCCTAGGTGTTGGTTGGAGGACTTATATGGGGGACTGCTGGGTGTTCTTGCTGAACTTCCGATGGCCTTTCATCATGAGTCTTATCCTGATGATCTCCTTGGGCTCCAACTCCATGTTTCTTGGAAGTATCACTTTTCGACTCGGCATCCTCCTCGGTTCCCTCACCATCTTCCTCGGGTTTTTGTGCATCTTGGTGACTTGGAGCCCGAGCCCGGATAGGAAGGTACACTGCATTGTCCAAACATTCAAGGCGTTTGCGGATAACATCATTTGGGGAAGGCACCATGAGACCGGACATGGTCTTCTTCTCTCCAAGGTCATACCTCCAAAGATTGTTTTTTACAAAGTTCATTGGCAAGAAACTTTGGTGAAATTTATGATCGTAATGTTCACCTGCCTAGACGCTCAGTTTTATAAAGAATTTCTTGGTAACTTTGGCGTAACTTTTAAATGGCTTGGTAATTCCCTTTATAGCTATTTAAAAAAACATTCTAAGACTATTTAACTTTAATTAATAAAACAAAATACTATGTAAGAATACGTACCATGCCTGGACCACTTCAAAGTTAACCGGTGGGGAAGGTTGTCAGAGCTTTTCAAATCCAGTTTCCCATAGCCAGGAGATAAAGACGAATTGTTTCTTCCACTTTTTACCAGCTTCTAAGAAATATTTGATCATCTTGAACTGCCTTGTAAAACTAGGAGAGTAAAAATGTGATGAGAGTTCTTAGCCATATCTGAAATTGAGATAAATGTTCTATGGAAAAGGCTGTCTCGGAAAGTCTGGAGGCCATGATGCAGGCCATGAGTGTGTACCACATGTTAGCGCCAGCTTGAGAGGGACAGAGTCCTATGAGGTTGAATTTTTCTACTAGAGAAGGATCAAGGGGTAGGCAAAGGCCCCAGTTCATGAGCTCGGTATAAATGATCAACTCATGATAGCGAACAGACAATATTGTTTCTCCGATGGTGGGAAACCGGATTGTAATGTTCCCGGGTATCCCCCACCGGTCTCTCAGATTTATCTCCTCGGTCAGATGAAAGTATTTGTACTTAAATCTATAGAGGGAAAGAAGATGTTTGGACTCAATATCACGAAGGTTATCACCTAAAACATCTTCTATGTTTGAGGGCAGATTTGTAGTGCATTTTCTCTTCTTTTTGTCTTTCTTTAGCAAGGAAGATCTTCCACTCTGAGGGGATGGATCAACGATGATTTCCGGGGGAGGATAATAGACACTTTAGCTTGGCGCATATGGTTTGGGGGAAGAATCACAGCAGGTACGGCTCGTAAGGGTTGCGCCTCAACCACTACCACATCAGGTTGTTCCTGATCACTGTCTGGCTCATCAAGTAAAGCTCTCTCTTGGATTTCAGGGATGGACTTCAAAAATTGTTCTAAACGAACATCCCTTGTCAAATATTTCCTATGACTCACTTATGGAGTTGTTTGTGGGACCCTTGTGGAGTTACTTGAGGGATCGCAGCAGAAGAAGATATTTTCACCCAAATAGACTTTGCAGGTGGATCGGGGGACCTTTTCCTCTTAATGCATTCTTTTACATGTACTTTAATTGAATTTACCTTTTCAATCACCCATGGTTAAGAAAGGGGAAGTCTTGGAAGAAGGTTCAGACGAAGAAGGGTCAACCTTGTTATTCTTAAAACAAGCTCGACCGAGGGCTGAGCAGTAAGGAAAGAACGTTCTCATAAAAAGGAACCAGTTCTCGCGAAAGGTTGATTCCCAGATGTCTGCAGGTGTGGGGTGCCCTCTTCCACCAGAAGTTCCGCGTGCAGCAACTTGGTTTGAGATATTAAACCACCTTTAAAGATTATATCATTCAATATTGATAAACTCTTCATGCATGAAAGAGCAAGGAGGGAATTTGGGATTGAAATTTTCTCTCTCTAGAATAGACGTTCTCGGCTCAAGGTTGAACATAAATCAAAGAGTTTAAACCTATAACTAAAGGTGGAAGTGTGTGTTTATAGTGAAAGTTATGAGAACTATGGGGCAGAAGGCGAAAGGTTAAAGAAGTGTTGACACGTTTCCCCTCTCACAAACCGCTTCAAACAACGTACTGGCAAGATATGGTAGGGACGCGACACGTGGCCAGAAGTGACCTCATCATCTAAAATATCTCTGACACTATAACGGTTAGGTAGAGGCACTCGAGTTCAAAACAAATGATGATTTAAGTGAGGTCATCATGACCAAGGGTGAGGTCATAAATTTGAACAACTCTTATACCTCATAATCCAAAGGGTGACCATAAAACAATTCGTTTATGGAAAGCAAATAACGAAGTTTTCCGATCCGAGGGCAGGTCATAAAATCCGAAGAAGATCGAAAGAAAGGAATAATTCCAGTCCTTATTCAGATATCTTCATAAATACTGGGGGACTACTGATAAGGGGAGAAAAATATAGATAACCACGAGGTTAATTATATAAAATATAAGGCCTAAATTTGTGTATTTAGTGATTAAGGACCAAAGTAAAGAAAACATAAGAAATAGAGGGGTTAGATGAAATACCCCAAGAACTTGTTTGTAAATACTAGAGGAGTGGGGTGAGAAATCCACTTCAACGATGGTAATTATGTAATTTTACTATCCACCTCATGTACTATATAAATGACAATACATTTTTGGGATAAAGGCCAATGATTAGTCAATTATTGCCACAATTATTCATTTTGTCTCTTTCTCTCTCTATAAAAAAAATAATCTTATAATTATTGTTACCCTATACGAACATTTCTTAGACAAACGCACTCCTACGAACATCTCCACTTCCGGACTTACCTAAGAATATTCCGAGTCCATCAGGCACGGGCGTCGATAGGATTTTTGTTGGGCTTTTGGATAATTTTTTTAATCTTTACAGGGATTTCGTTCTGAGTATGAATCTTATCTCGCTTCTCATGGGTGAACGAAGAAACGGGAGAACCCTTACCATCCCGACTCTCATTAAGAGCCCTAATATCAAAACCCAACGGGAGGCCTTATTCAATAGAAACAAAAGTGTAAATCTCTTCGAGAGCCTCTGACTCTTCACTCGATGGAGTTGATCTAAAATCAAAGCTAGAAAAAGTTAGGGTATCCTCTTTATCTTCTAAAACCTCGGTTGTGCCATCACCAGAGGGTATCGTAAGAGGATGATGACTAAAGATGTATAGACAACTTGACCAAAGAGAAAGAGTAACTCCCGCAAGTAGGAGATCAAATCTAGAGAGAGAAAATAAAATTTTAGTAAGAGAAACTATAAGTAAAAGTGAAAGTAAAATTATGCAGTGACGAACAATATATAGAGGGGATATGGAATCAAATAGTCGTTCTCCAATTGACACGTTACAAGAGAGAGTGAAAAATTAAAACTTGAAAACCAAAGAGAAATAATAAATATAATTGGTTTAGAAAATGAAAAGTTACTTTAGAAGTCGGATCAGAATAGAAGCTTGGGGAAAATGTGAGATCAGGAACATGAAACATTGAATTATCCTGCCGCCGAGCAAAAAAAGTGGGGGGAGTTACTGATACGGTATGAATAAGTCTTAGTAGATAACTAAACAATTAGGATGTTTTACATGATCGCACCCTAACGATAACCACATTACTTGGCCATGACCAATGCCCATTCTACGGTCTTGCACTAAGATTTATTCAAGACGGGGTCCTACTACTCAGCGTGACCCCTGCCGTTGCCATTTTTCCAAGACAAACCCGAGAACTTGTTTGTTTTGATATGAAATTCTTGATCTCGTATGTTATTCGGCATCAAGATTCTAGGAATACCGAACCAACATATTTTGGGATCTATATGAACTTCATGATCTGTTCTCCTCGAGTTTAGTTTAGGGCCTCCGTTTCCACCAACTTGATGAAATAATTGATATTTGGATGACGAATCTCACATTTCATGCCCCGCAGACAAGGGACCGAAATGACATGCGTTTATAACTAAGATCAATTCTACGTGCCGGATAATATTGAAAATTAGAGCACTTTTGGTACTTATCGTTCTTCTTAATGAGATTTCTCGCATCGGTGTGTATACCGAGTCAGTAATACCCGAGCGTGAAGGCATTATGGGCCAACATTCGTACGCTGATGTACCCCCGTAAGACCCGAGCTAGATGTTCTTCAAGAAATATTCAACCTCGGTAGGACCGAGATATTTTAATAAAGTCTAGATAATCTATTGAAAAAACTTACCATCTATCAAAACATATATGACTAACTGTAATATTAAACTTCTTGCTTCCATTTTATCATAAGTTTAAACCCCACAATAATGCATTCTTTTATCTCAGTCATCCATGATTTTTCGTTAGTTGTTATGGAGGAAACTTTATTCTTGTTGATTTTGAAACTAATCTTTCTGAAGATTTTGCATTGATATTCTCTTGGACACGAGATAATCGACTATCGTGTTTTGATCTCTTTTGAATTTCTCAAATATTATGTGTTTGTATGGCTCACTCAATCGTTTAATATTTTTTAAATATTGCTTCACCATATCCTCCATAGCTTTGTACTACAGTAATATCTTCTTAATCACTACTTGTGAGTCATTGTGCACTACGAGGTTATCAACCATAAAGTTTATTGCAAAGTTTAGTTCTGATATCATGGTCTCAAAGTCATCCTTATTACGTGATACATTGAAACTGAAGCTTATGGCTAGTAGAAAATTTTCCCTTTCCGATGATATAATATATACTCCACCTCTAGTTCCCCTAACTTTAGTTATGAAAACTATGTTAATAACCCATTCAAGGGCCTTTTCGATGTTTTCACATAGACTGTTTATATTCCTCCGGATAAAAAATCGACCAAAGCATTCCTTTTGATGGAGCTTCAAGAAAAAAAATTATCTTAAATTACCCAACTTGATATCCTAATCTGGCGATCATATCGATGTCTTGGGTGTACTTATGATGGATTTGGTCGTGGCTACTCAAATTAAGTGAGACTGAAAATATTTCCGCAATTTTCTCATGGCACCGACCAACGTTAGTACCTTTTTTCTACCTTTGAATACCTAGTTTATGCTTCCAAAGGACTTTACTGGTGTAGAAAATATGACTTTGGACCTTGTCTCTCTCTATTAATAGCGCATACTTATGGCACTTAATGACACCCTTAGGTACAAAGTCAACACCTTTCGTTTTGATAGTACTATTAACATTTGTAAGGATGCTAAATAAGTTTTTTACTAGTTAAATTCTTCGTTACATTTTAATCCTCACTCAAACTTTCCTGAACCTCTTACCATTTTGAAAAAAAGGAAGAAACATGTTTGTTGACTGAGAATTTCCTTTCACTCATAATCTTGGTCACACTCGAGAGGAGTTTCATTCTCAACATGAATCTTATCTCGACTCTCATGGATGAATGATGAAACGAGATAACCCTTATCGCCTCAACCTTTGTTAAGCTCCCAAATATCATAACTCAATGGGATGCCTTCTCTAATGAGAACAAAGACGTGAAAGTCATCGAGAGCATCCGACTCCTCACTAGAAAGAATCGCTCTAGAGCCAAAACTAGAAAAAAAAATTGGCATCCTCTTTATCTTCTATAATATCGGTTGTGGTGCCACCAAAGTAAGGCCCATATTCCTGGATTCCTCCTCCATTAATTAAATAAACTAAAATAGGAAGAAAGGGAATCCTTATCGTAGAAGGACAAACATGCATGAACGACTTCACCAAAGAGCAATCCTGACTTCTGCAAGGAAGAAATCAAAATCTAGAGAGAGAAAATAAAAATTTTAGTAAGATAAAATCTGAGTAAAAGTGAAAGTAAAATCATTAAATGGTGAAAATATATAAAAAGGAAAAAGAACCAAAGAATAGTTCTCCAATTGACATATAGAAAAATAAATGGAAAGTTTTGGAGCTTGAAAAACCAAAAATAAATAATAAAAATAATCAGGTTTAGGAAACAAAATGTTACATTGGAAGTTATGGATGAAGAAGGTGAGGTCGAGAATGTGAAAAAGTCAATTAGCTCGTCGTCGAGCAAATGAGTCGGTCGGGGAATTATTGATATGGTATGAATAAACCAC
Source organism: Limnanthes douglasii subsp. nivea (assembly GCA_036936605.1). Lineage (NCBI taxonomy): Eukaryota > Viridiplantae > Streptophyta > Magnoliopsida > Brassicales > Limnanthaceae > Limnanthes > Limnanthes douglasii. Next base: position 290,564,711 of record JAUPFV010000005.1, read on the forward strand.
AGTAGCTAACTAAAGAATTATGATATTTTAGAGGAAAGTGCTCTAATAATAACCACAAAACTTGGCAAAGACCATGCTCATTCTAATACAGGTTATGCTAAGCATCGCAACCTTTGACTATGTTGAACAGCCAATGTGTATTTAGTGTAGGTTTGTATAAAGCATCACGACCCTTGACTCGGCTAAATAGAAAAATAAAAATTAGCATGGGTCGCGCTACTTTATAAGATCATAGTTTTTGCCACTTTTCCAAGATTTGTTCGAGAGGGGGTCCCACTACTCAACGCGACCCATTTCTTGGCCATTTGGCTAAGACAAACACTAAAATTTGTTTGTATTTGTATGGACTTGATCTTGTTAGTTATTAAAAATCAAGATTCTATGAGTCCAAACCAATATATTATTTTTTTATGTGAACTTTCTCATCTTTTCTCCTGTGAGTGATACACATTACTAAAATTAAGCTTCATATTTGTGAGGCGCCACAAACTCATCAAAACATGTCCGGAGAGCTGTGTATAACGATCATAAATGATGTTCAGGGGTAAACCATGTAAATGGTAAACCTTACAAAAATATAAATTTGCAACATTCACAACATTGGTGGTTTTCTTACAGGGCAATAAAATGTGCCATCTTGGAAAACATGTCAACCACCATAAAAATAGAATCGTTAATTTTCTAGCGTTCGCGGCAGTCTAGAGACGAAATCCATGCTAACACTTCGCAACGGTCCCTCTGATATTGGGAGTTGTAACTATAGACTTGCGTTGGAGGACGTGTCTTTTTCCATCTTGAAAACCTGACAACTAGCCATAAAATAGATATCATCGCTCCTCAAGTGTGGTCATAAGAACTAACTGGATATAGAGTGAAGGGTTTGATCTCGACCATCATGCCCCTCATCGTGTTTCTCATGTACAATCAGTAATCTCAAATTTCCCTCAAGAATACATAGTAAGTTACCTTTAAAGATATAGTCGTTGCTCACTACAAAATATTTTCTCAAACCTGCCGTGATGTCGTCTAGAATAAGACAAAAATATGGATTGATAACCAGTAGATCCTATACTATCTCAAACCCAACAATTCGTTTATTCCATCTGAATCATCATACGGTATTGGCTTAATGCATCAGCTACGCGGTTAACGGCCCCATAAGTGTGCTTGATAGAGAAGGTAAATTGTTGAGTAAACGTTGCCCAACGCGCATGACGTGAATAGAGCTTCTCCTGACTCTGCAGATACTGCAAGGCATCATGATCGGTGTATAGTACAAATTCGTTATAGGCCAGTAGTATCTTCAATGCTTCAAACCCCGCACCACTACATAAAATCCTTGTCATAGGTGTTGTAATTGATTTTTGCTCAACTTAACTTCTCACTAAAGTAGGCTACACATCGGCCTTGTTGGGTGATTACAATTCCAATGCCCAATCCGGACGCATCACAATGCAATTCAGACCTTGTAGAATAATCAAGTAGAACCAGAATATGTGTAATGGTCAATCTTACTTTGATCTCTTCAAATGTGTTAGTTGCTTCAGAGGTCCACCAAAAGGTCTAACCATTCATACAATCGGTAATATGAGCCATGACAGTACTGAAGTTATAGTAAACCTCCAGTAGAATGCAAGCAGCCTATGAAAAGAACGGACTTCTATGATAGAAGTAAGTATAATCCAATCATGCACTGTTGCTACTTTCGACTTATCCACTGACAAGCCATCCTTCAAAACAATATACTAAGGAATAAAATGGAATCTATCATAAAAAAACACTTGTCGAGTACCCCATAAAACTACTTTTATCTCAAAACAACCAATAATCTCGTAAGTGCTAGAGGTGCAGCTCCTCCGTATTATTATATACCAGTAATATCGTCCAAGTACACAACTAAATTGTTTCGAATGAAGGGACGAAATGCATAGTTTATAACCCTCATAAATGTGTTAGAAACATTGGAAATTCCGAATAGCATGAATATCCACTCAAACAGACCTTCGCGAGTCTTAAAGGTTGTTTTTCACTCATCTCCCATGCGAATACGAATCTGGTGATACCCGCTCTTTAAATCCAGTTTTGTAAAAACTGTAACACTAATGCTCTGATCCAATAAGTCACGAAGACGGGGAATATAAAATCGATACCTGACTGTGATTTTGTTGATATTCGCTATCAAAACACATCTTTATGGAGCCGTCTTTCTTTGGTGTTAATAGTGTTTGAACCACACAACGACTGATGTTTTCACATATGTGGCCTTTAGTCAATACTTCTTCCACCTGTTATGGAGCTCCTCATGCTCATTTGGGCTCATCCGGTAATACGGTTGGTTTTGCCAGACTAGCACCCGGTACTAGGTCAATCTGGTAGTGGATGTCTCTTAATGAAGAAAGACTTGTAGGTAGGGTTTTGGAAAACGCAACAACAAATTATAGTAATAGCGGGTGAACACGCTCAGGTATCCCAACAAACAGATCATCATTACATTCTTTAACCACCAATAGATTAACAATTCATGTATCAGTAGCATGCTCTATAAATACTTTATGAGCTAAAAAGTTCTTACTTGACTCTTGTGATAAAATAAGTGTAGGTTTTGTAGCTATCTCTTTAGATGATGTTAATATGAATTTAATGTTATTTTATATGCAATACCTGTTTTTCCTACCATCGTACATGACACTTCTATCATATTGTCATGGTTGGCCTAGAAATAAGTGACAAACATCCATAACAATAGCATCACACCATACTTTATCCTTATAGTTACTGACTGAAAAAGACACCAGACATCTTTTAGAGATTGTTACCTCACTACCTTTATTTAACCATGCGAGTTTGTAGGGGTTCAGGTGGTCTTCTGTTTTTAGGGCCATCTTTTACAAAACTTCTTTGGAAATTACATTTTTGCAGCTCCCTGAATAAATAACGAATTTACATACCTTTCCCCCGATAGTACAAGTCAATTGGAAAATATTGTTTCGCAACTAATCATTCACTTCACCTCTTACTTTAAGCGTAAAACAGACATGAATTAAAACCAATGCTTATCCAACATCTCCTCCAGTAATATGGAGTGCCTGAATGATATCTACAGTATCCTCCACTTCCTCATCAAACTGTGGTTCACTTCCATATCAAAATCAGCAGCTGTAGTGATCAAACCCCTCATTTATTGTTGATGTTGTCGTAATTTCGGTTACTGTAAAATAAATGCCCTAGTTTGTGACAATTGCAGCACCTGCGCGACTAAGGACTTGTTAGTTAGCACCTGCACAAATATGAGTGATAGTTGGTACGGTAGGTCTAGGACGTGGAACTGTCCTTTTTGGAAACATCATTGGTGTTGTCCTGGCGGGATCTTCTTCACAAGGCCTTCGCAAAAGGGCTTTCTTTAGATGCAGTGCGTGTTGATGTGCTTCAGACACATTCACAAGGTCGAACATTCTCAGTTGGTCTTGAAAGTGTTGTCTCATCATACCTATGTAGCGAGATACTAATTGATCTGCCGAATCAACAATATCCACACATTTTTATAGCTTGAAAAATCGTTAGAGTATTCATTAACAGTCTTCGACCCCTGTTTTAGGTTTAGGAACTGTTGGTACATTACACGTGGATAATTATAAGGAAAAAATGCAACGATCAATTGCTTCACAGTTTTAGCCACGGTTGATATTTTTGGCTTACCTTGTATAGACCTGGTCTACTTTAACTGCTGCCATCAAGATACAACTCGGCCTCAAAACTTAGTTGCAGCCAACTGTACCTGTTTCGCATATATAACCTCATTGAAATCAAATACTTCTTCAACCGAGACGATCCAATCTAAAAACTCTTGCAGTTGAGACCTTCATTGAACTCTGGGATCTCAAGTCTGAACCGTGATTCCCACTAGTTGCTGGCAATCGTGATCAAAATCTCTCACCGGCGTCTGCTTAAAAACCTGTTCACGACAGTATTGGGGGTAATATTTACATGTATCTTGTTCTTTCTAATGAGTAAACGGATTCTGCTCAGAGTCGGTCTCTCTCTCTCTCTCAGATCCTGATGGTTGGTTGCTCGAACTTGAAGCTCGAAATCCGGTGGTTTGGTTGTTCAACAACTTATGTATAGCCTCATGTATGCCCCTCTTCTGCTCTCCAAGCAAATTCATATGTTCACCGATCTGGCCAAATTGGTGTTAAATCTCTTCCCGGTGGATTGATTATGTGACTGGAAGAGTGGACTTTCTGCACATGGATCTCCTTGGCGGCATATCTCCTTAACCCATATCGTAGGAGCTATGTCGCTCTGATACCAACTAATGACGACTATTATCGAAACAGAGTCGTCAACAATCTCAAATTTGTTTAAAAAAAGTCTGACGACAAAAGTAGGGTTTGAGAACCTTTTATAGAAGTGCTTGAAACCTTACGCCAATATTACAGATTATTCCTCAAGAATAAAATAAATCTCAGCTTAATTTCAAAGCAATTAGAGTTGGTTAAGTATTTTAATTAAATCTAACAAAAATAGGAAAATTTAGGCAAATAACGAAAACAACTAAAAGAGGGTCTAACCGGTGGATTTTCGGGCTTGGACTTCATTACCTAGCTTTTATCTGTGATGATTTAGAAAGTTGTTGGGCTTCTTGACATGCTCGATTTGAGTAGTTGCAGCGCCTAATTAAGATAACCAAGCCTCAAATGAAACCCGTTTCTATTTGTCCAAAAAGGCCATATAGTCATGGGCTTGTGCAACAATATCACTCTTGAAGTATGAGTGGTAACAAACAATAAATTACGACATCCCCGCTCTATATTATGTCTAAAGTATAACATATGATATTCTAGATATTGATTCTCCTTGAATTACTACAATTTCATGATGTTCAGTCTGATTAGGGTTTTCTCAATTAGTATCCTTGGTACGATAGAGAAAATTCTGTTTACTCTCTATGCTAAAAAATTCATGCATAACATCCAGAGCTTCCAAAATTATAGATTTTTTCCCTCAGCGTTAGGTGGAAATTATGCCCAAAGTTTTGTTCCTTTCAAAGTGTAGGGCCCATCCTCTTATAAAATATTCATAAGTTGCGAGATGACCCAAATTGTCTCTAAGGAATTATATGTAAACAATTCATTCCTCTTCATATATGTTGATTACAATCGTTAGGGTGTTTGTGGTCTTGTATTCCCATTTCTCTTCTCTGATGGATGGCTTCCGTATGGTATCATAGTTCGTGTTTGATATCTTCACGACTGGTCTTCTTTGGGTGGGCATATATAACCTCGCCTCCCCAGTCATAAACGAGGTAGTCTGGACTCATCCTGGTATGCTAAAATGGTGGTGACGTTTGAAGAGCAGGCGTTGAGTGAGTGGCGATAAGATTCTTTACAAACTGTATGATGTTGCTTACTTATTGCATGAGATGGTTCATTCGTTCATTGGTCAATGCGACATGGTCTCCCTCTTCATCTCTTTCATCTGATGGAATGAAGATGGCATCGTCATATGGATAAATGTTAGGTGTCACCATCGGTCCAATGCGAATCGACTCTCTTTGGATTTTTTTTCCTATATAGGGCATGAACCAACCTCTCTTAAGGTTATCTACACGTTGGAGGTTATCCTGAATAATAAGGCTCTTGAGTTGGTGACCGATAACTTTTTGAATATCAAATTCACTGCCATGCTACTAGGTTGTTAAGATAAGTGGCTGATTACGGTTATCGGAAACAAAACCAATATTGTGAAGTAAAAAATCACTAAGTGATCGAATAAATAAAGAAACGAGAACTTTAAATACTTTGAATAAGAACACAAAGTTTATTTGATATTTTGGATTACAATAACTTTGATTATTTATTATTTGCTATTCTCTTATTCTTTTCATATACTCTACTTTCGACCCACCTTTTTTTATAATAATTTTTAATTAGGCCATCCTAGGTCGGATAACACTCATTCATTCAAATTTTTCAAAAGTTGCTTCTAATAGTGTAAGGTATATGTTTTGTACTAGCTTCCCGCACCATGTCAGGTACGGTCTTCGTAACATTATTTTTTTACTAAGATGCGGGTGACGATAGTCAAGCTATACTGGCCTAGCTAGTTGGCGCTATGGTTCTAGTTTCAGGGTGAACTAAGGCTGAATTTTGACATTAGGCGTGGGTTATGAAAGGTCACTGAATTGAGGAGGGGTCTTGGTTCCATAGTTTTAAGAAGGATCACTTTGTTGAGAAACCTCTTTATATTTGACGTTCTTGGTCATTGACTTGGAAGGGTTCGGTCAATTGAACGACTCGTTTATATATAGGGTTTGAGGTATCGATCTATGTAGGTTGGATCGCTAAGACAAACGACATATATATTTCTAAAACTCAAATATATATTTGTTTGGGTTAGGTCGTTCAACTAGATGATCTCTTTGTAGACTATGTTAGCCTGTTTGGTTTGTTATGATAGATTGTTGAGCTAAGCGACCTTTTTATATACTAGGTTAGGTTGCATGGTTTTCTAAGATGGGTCACTCAACTGAGCGATCGACGTATATCTGAAACTCGCGTATTGTTTTGCATAGGTTAGTTCGCTCAGGTGATTGACATACCTACATCTGGGACACATACATTAGTTTGCCTCAGTTTGGTCACTAAGTTAAGCAATTTTCCTATAGTTTAAGTTAGGTTTCTTTATATGTGAGACTCTAACATTGGTTTGTCTGAGTCGGGTCGCTCATCTGAATGACTTCTGTATATACTAGACTAAATAGTCTGGTCGTCCATGGTGGGTCCATCAGTTGAGCGACATCTCTAAGGCTTGGACTTAAGTGTTTTGTTATATGGGATGTATTGTCTAATTGAATGACCTTCTTATTATTTAGGCTTAAGTATTTATGTGTATGAGATAGATGACTAAACTGAACTAATTTTCTACAATTATGATTTGGTGGATTCTAGTATGGCACATTTTTAATTAGATTGTTTTATATTGATTAAGGTATCATCGTTATCTTTCTAACAACATCAATATTTTTGTTTTGTTTCTTTATTTGTTTCGATATGTTTTTTCGTATCACATGTTTAACGGTTAAAATTACGGTTTTAGTTGTCTTCTCGTACCGAAATAATCTTCAATTTTAATATAAAATATTAAAATTTTATTTTAGCAAATTAAAGAATTATATTTTAAAAAATTATTTAATTGTAATTATATTTATGACTTATTTAGTCAAATTTAATAAAATCGCGTTTTCGAAACTTTGACCCAATCACTTACTGTAAAACTACATAGTAATACTAGTGTTTAGGTTTCGTTACGAAAACTGCTTCCTTATTTTGTCGATCAATGATTTTGGTTTGTTTATTTTCTTTTGCACTCTACCATTACCGCGTGACAATTCTATCCTCCTTGGTTATCACTTTTTTTGTTAACCTTTTTGATAAATATATTTTAGATATATCAATAGTTATTCTTTAAAAATTTAAGGATTAGAACACAAATAGTTTTTCCGTATTATTTCACAACCAAATTACATGTATTTTTACAATACAATCTATTTGAAAATAAAAAACATTTCAACACAAAATGCACATATTTTCGCAACTACAAAAAAGTTAGTTATTTCACCTCCAATTAACACTTATTTTCAAAAAACAAGTTTGTATTTTATTTTTTTTATACAATCATACTTATTTAGCAACCAAAGTCCTATTTTCGCAACTATTTTTTTTCACAACACATTTGCACGCGATTTTATAAATAGAACACAACTGTTTTAACAACCAAATTACATGTAATTCCACAACTTGAACACAAATATTTTTTCCATGCTTATTTTGCACCAAAATTACACTTAATTTTGCACCTAAAAAGAATAAAAAGATATATATATATATATATATATATATATATATATATATATATATATATAGTTTTGTTTGTGTTAAAAATAAAAAAAACCCTATGATATCTATAGATATTTTTTAAGAGTTATGATTTGTAAATATGACATTTATAATACACACAAAAAGGAAAGAAAAACAGTTTGCAGTGTTTCCGACTACCATATGGTCATCTGTAAATACTAATTTAAATGATTATCCGTAATTTATCAAAGTGTTTATTTTGGTAGATTACATTTATTTTAATTATCCAACAATTTTTTTCTTTAATAAACTACAACATAAAATCATCATCGCATCCATCGCACAAATTTTGCAATAAACTTCATCGTGGTGTAAATCTTGCGCGAAATTGAATCTGAAATAAGATTATTAAAAAAATATTTCTATTATTGTTCAAGAATTATAAATCTATAATTCTTTTATAAAATATGATATGATTTATTGTAAATGTACTGTTTTTTTACTAAAAGAGTTATTGAGATGACCATTTGAAACAACTAAATGTCTACCGATTTGGATGAATTTGTTATTATTATTTTGAATAGTAATATTTCTCAAATTAATTTTGAAAATAAAAAATAAAACTTCGAAAGAAAATGGTGGTTCCTATTAAGGAAGGATAGGAAACACAAAAAGAAACGACGAATACTCATGTTAGTGCTTCACATAAAAGTACTTAAAAGGAGTCAAAAAGTAATAAGCTTGACCTATAAGACAACAAAAAATGACCATGAGGGGACTGGTTTGGGTGCTTGATTAAGCATTCCAATCATACAATTTCAATTTGTCATAGGGCTCGGATAAAAGAAATTAAAATCATTAAAACCACTATAATTATTTTTAGATAAATAAATAAAATGGATAAGAGTGAAGCGAAAAAAATCACATTTTGTTGGATCATATTCGTTTGTTAGATCATATATGTAATTGGTAGATCTTTTATTTGATTTTGAATGAATTTATCTATAGGAGAGAAACAAAATATATAAATTTTTTGATAGATCTCTCGTCATTTTATTGTGGATTTTTAAAAAATTTAAGTTTGAATTTTAAAATAAAAAAATAGGGTGAGAGATCTAACAAAATGTGGTTTTTTTCTAGTATGGTACGATATATAAATATATAATTATGATTAATAATTATATTTTTAACAATTATTTTTGTTTTGTTAGACATCTCGTGTAATACAGCGTATGAGATAAAATCTCAAACATTCAATTAATTTAATTGAATGGTGTAGAAATTTATTTATTTTAATCGATTGGGTTTACTAATTAAATATTATTTTCATGGTTTGAAATTAACATCTCATCGTTGAATATTAATTCAATGGTTTAAAACTAACATCACATAGTAAAGATAGAAATATTATCATAAGATTATCATCTCAACCGGTATTTATATATCATGAAATATCAATTTTAGTGACATATAGTTTATGAATTTTTAAAAGCTTAGTGGGTATCTATGGACTATCGAGTTTGGATAAAGTTAGTCAAACGTACGTGTTGATTGATGTAAAGCTGTCACGTGATATCATACTCAATAGAAACTTGTATAAATTATAGTCTATCGACTTTAAATTAAAGTTAAAATATAGTCAACAACATAAATTAACGTATCTGTCTTTTTACAAAGTTAATGTGACATATATTATCCTAGATGTATTAATATTTATTATTATTATTATAATTATATACGTGGCATATTTTATTTAATCTTATTTTTTTAATATATTTTTTTTTCTCTCTCTCTCTCTCTATTATCTAGAAAAAAATAAAAATAAAAAGCGAGGAACCTATATTTCGAATTGCGCATCTTTGATACTTTCATTCATAAGTCTATAGATATATGTTTGTGTTGGTGAATAGATTATTGGAGTTCGTAAGCAAAACTATTTCAAGAAGTTCACAAATACAATCAAAGTAACGTTTTCTCTGATGAACCTTTTCGTCATTTCAAAGATCATATAAAGTCTCAAAAAATAATACTTGGTGTACGACCGGTGTCTCCAATTCTTGAATGGGGTAGACATTATAATCTAAATGAATTTAAAGATGATCTTATTGCTGCTTTGACCATTGCTAGTCTTTGAATTCCTCAAGTATTGTATTTTATTATTATTTATTATTTATAATTGTTAGTGGTGAAGTTGTACTTCACAAGGTTTATTATTATTTTTAAGTATGGTATATTTTGATGTAATTTATATGATTTAATGCAAATTTAAAAACAAGATATTGGGTACACAAAACTTGCAAATTTGGATCCTCAATATGGATTTTGTAAGTTTTGTTTTATGTTTATATATTGAAGCATGATATTGATAACGAATTAGTTTCTCTTTTTAGGTAAATAAATTAAATTAAAGAAAAATATATGTTTTACAACTAGAATATTTTATCGAACTAGAATATTCTAAAGGTGTTTATCTTTTCCCTTTTTATTGAATACCCATGTACTCCATAATGAGCTGTTATTTTGGCTCAAAATAGGCCAATTTGTTTTAAAGGCAACTACTTGAGTCCAGTTTTTGAGGTTGATAATCCCAAGGACACACTCCTGCGAGAGAAAGGTAATTTAAACCATGCAAATTTTGAGCCATTTCATCTTTAGGTCAACAAAAGAGTTGGGATAACTCATTGATGGTGAGCATTGGAATGATAAAAACAGAAGACCAATAAACTTGTTCGTGAATAGAATAACTTTGATTAGGCGAAGACTGGAAACATAGGACATGTGCTTGAAAGTTTGAGAATTGATGGGATTCAAGATCTTTTGGAATAGAGGTGGAAAATTATTATAGGTTAGACGAGTATTTATGCGGGAAACTCCCAAGTATCATACTAGGATGAAGTATTCTTTGAATCCAAGGGCGGCGATGATGGTTTTACTAATTAGGTCAGAGACGTCTGATAGGTATATGTGGCTTTTAGACAGATTGAGGACGAGGTCTGAGAGGGAGGCAAATTCTTCAAAGCCATCATTAATTAAATTAATTGACTTAGAGTTTGTACAAGATAAGATCATTAAGTCATCTATAAAGCAGAGATTGATGATTTTCAATTTGTGACATTTCCAATGGAAGCCAAAGTCAGGGTTGTGGGATTTTTCCTTGAGGATAGTAGTGGAAAATTACATGATAAAAAATATAGAGGGTCAACTTGTTGGATTCAATATTTACATTTGAATGCATCAAAGGTATTACCATTGATGTTGATTGAATAAGTAGAAGTGGATATGCATTGCATAAGCTTTGCAATAATTTACATTATAAATTCCATTGCATAAACGATGCCTAAAAAAAAGGCTCCAACAGACGTCATCGAAAGCTTTCTTCAGATCAATTTTCATAGCAGTAAGGGGGCCTTTCCGATTGGTGTGATATCTATGGAGGAGTTCTTTGGAAAATATAATATCATCTCAAATACTACAACTTTGTATAAAATCCGACTAAGAGAAGTCGATGAGCTGGGGATGGTTCCTTTTATTCTATTGGCAATTAGTTTAGAAATAACCTTGTATATGACATTACAACATGCAATAGGTATATAATCCAAAGAGGTGATAGGTATGTCTTACTTCGCAATGAGAGCTATAAGGTTTTTGTTCCAGTTAAGGTCCATCTTATTAAAGTGAAAGAATTAGTGCACTGCTGCAGTTAGGTCAGGTTTGATCGTGTCCCAAGATGATCTAAAACCAACATTAAATATATTGGGACTATGGGCTTTAGAGTTATCAATGCTGAAGAGTGACAATTTAATCTCAGAGTCAGTGATGGGGTGGGTCATATTGGTCTAATTTGTATCACTAAGTTTTGTGAGGATAAGATCACGGATACGTTGAAGGCTTGGGTAGGGAAATGAATTTTTTGTTCCAAGCGGGTTTCAAAAGTGGTTGACAAAAATAAGAGCCACTCCACTAGGGTTTGATCAAGGCAGGCCTAAATTATCATTGACTATACCAATTTTATTCCTTGCAATGCAATTTTTTTATACTGTTATGGAAAAACTTAGTGTTACGATCTCCTAACTTAAGCCATGTTTATCTGGATTTCTTCTTGAAGAAGGATTCTTCTGCTTTACTAAAGAAAATGTATTCTTTAGAAGTATTAATCTCAGCTTTAATTAATGATGAAACATTAGGTTTTATTGTTAAGGCTTGTTAGGTTGGGTAAGGGTTAGACGAGCCTTATCAACTCTATCAGAGATGTTACTAAATTCTCTATTACTTAACACGAATAATGAAATTTAGAGGCGACTTAGTTTAAATGAGAAATAGACATAAGCAATTTTGGGGCCTGATTAAGCCAACTTTCAGATCTAATGGAATTGTATTTGGGGTGAGATTACCACATGCTAAAAAATTGAAATGGTTTTTTCAGTATAGTTTGGGAGTGTGTTATAATAACATGATCGGAGTGTGGTCAGAGGTACGAACAAAATCAAATTAGGCTATAGATTTGGGGAAAAGAGAGTATAAGAGATTATTGACGAGAATATAGTCGATCTTAGAGGAGATTGGGTTGTCAATTTACTTGTTATACTAAAAAAATTAGAAACTCGCGAAGAGAAGGTCGTTAAGTTTATCACGATAGTAACAAATGTTAAAATCATTAATGGAGGTCTTCTAGAGGTTCAAGTTACCAGTTGGTCCTCTGGTTTATGAATAATATTAAAGTCACCCAAATAAACTCAATGAGTGCCTTGGTTTTTTGATGACATGATGTTGAAGATATTCCAAAGGGGAATGTGGTCCATTAGTTCATTAAAACTATAAATAGTGAATAGTCTAGAAATTGAGTTATCGACTTTGTAATAAATTTTGGAGTCAATTATTTGACCAGATTTGTGATTAGAGATAAGCATATATACATTAGGGTTCCAAGCTATGCAAATTCTTTGCTTTAGTTCAAAAAAAGAAGTGTGTTTTGCATGATTCTTCTTATACTATATATCTTTACTTTAGTTTTGATAAGACAAATTAGTGTTATATGATTCAAGAACACATATTCAGTTACATCATTTTGCCGAGTGTGGTCATTTAATCCTTTAACATTCCATACAACTATTATCATATATTAGCTAAATGTAAAGACTTATAATGATTACTGGTCGATGACCATTGTTGCCTAATTACTACTCGAGATATGACCTTTATGGTGGCATGTTGTAGATGGCTGCTTGGGCAGTGATTTCCTCATGGTTTCCATCCAAGTTGAGCCTGCTTGAGTGATTGTCTTCCCCAACTTCCTCAATGTTGCGGATCAGAGTGTTGTAGTTGAGGGATATTAAGATTGCAGTCACTGGTTTTGTCATCATCAAGGTGGTCACTGCCATCAATCATTGGTTCTTTACCCGAGCGACAAGGTGGGAGGTTAGTACTATTCGAGTAAGATGAGCCAATGTATGGAGGGAATTTGGAAATAGAGTGGCCAAATGAGGTACACTTGGTGCATATATGTGGGAGGTCTTGGTATTTGATGCGATCTTTTCCCATGCATTTGACTGCAATGACCCTTGGGAAATCTACAGTAACAACTCATCACAATACATATTCTAGCATTGTTAAGTCTTACTCGGTGGACCGTATGCATAACTACATAAATGAGAGTGCCCGAATAGCTACACAAAATGCTAAGTCCTCTCTCCAACCATAATTCGTGCGTAAGATCATGGAGCTTAACCCATATGGGTACGAGCTTCAATGGGTCATTGATAGTGTATGGCATTGGCTCTAACATTTTAGAATAATTGGATTACTGCTGAAGAACTAAGGGGATAATTCAAAGATATTAGTAACATTGTCGGCACTGGAGAACTTGAAGTAATATTCATCAGATGCAGTGGCTTTGCACTCTTGCAGGCCATGCATGCTCCATATTCTTATGGTTATTGCTTGGACATAATAAGGTGAAAGTTTCTTTGTAACAAAGTAACCAATGAAACACTTCGCCCACTCAGATTTGTCGTCTGAAATAACTTTTGGTGGATGGACAAGCATACCATCTTCTATATGAAGATATTATATATTTTCTATATATATTATTGAGAGGTTATTGAATAGAGAAACAATAATGCTTGCGTGTTTTCATGATATTGTAATAGGGATCATTGAGGGTATATGTCGAGTGGTTTTTGGTGGGTGCGGGAATCTGGCTACTGCATAGCACACTTGGTGTAAGAACAATGACTGCAACAAAATATAGGGCTGGAGCATGGTACGTAGGTATTGAAGAGAAGGCTTGAGTGGTAGTGTAGCCCATATAGCCTCTAGAATAATATAAAATCCTACGACGACTACTGCGGCTAGAAAATGATTATGGAAACCTGGTAATTTGCGGTATGCTTAGGCTAAGCAGTGAGCCATTGGACGAGTGGAGGTCGACATCCTGGAAGGCGACTTTGGTATAATTTTTTGGATCAGGGACGGGTATGGTTATTTGGTTCTAGATTTGGGCCTAACTTCATTCACTTCTCTAAGGAGACGATCTAAAATAGTATTAGTTGTAAAGGGGTTTGGGCTTGCATGGGCATGTTGATGCGCAAAATGTGTAGTTTGGGCTTGCATAGATGATTAGGTTGGGTAGGAGTTCATAAAGTTTGCATGCATGGTGTTCAATGGTACCAAATGAGACATGTTTGGGTTACTAATAATATTTGTTGTGGATGATATACAAAAGAGCTTGAGGGGGATGGTATTTCTTAGGGAGGGCAGTTTCTCGCTGGAGCTCAGGATTAACCCAAGTATGGCGAGGGTTAGATGTGTTGAAATTTTTATCGACACGAGTGGTAAAATGATTTTACCTAGGCTTAAGTGTCCCCAATTTTGTGGTCCAAGAGCTAGACAGTCAGCCTAGAATAGGCACAGGTCACCAAAAAAGATGACTGTAAGTAGATCGAGCTTGGTGCTTGAGGTACTATAATCAGTTTTCGACTTCCTTGTTAATTTGCATATTGATTTGGACACTGGTGACGTTCTTCTTCATCAAGTTGTGTGATTTTTCCAACACAGCACGACAAGCCAAGTCTTGTTCAACTGATCAACTTGCAGTAGGAATTAATGCAACATATATGGTGATAGGGAGGTTGTGCATGTTAATAAGAGTCTGGTTTCCATCAAAATGGATCTGGTAGAGGAAAAGCTTTTGGTTGGACGGGTTTCTAGAGAGAGAGAACTACTAGATGGTCTGGTTTTCAGGGATAATGAGGTGTCACATGAGCTTTGTCCTAGAAAAGAAGACACCATTGGAATGAGTTCGTAATTATGCATGTTAGTTTGATTGAAATGGGGGTGATTTTTCTATTTGGCCGCGAGCTTATCAAAGTAGAGGGGCCTCTTGGCTTAGGTTTAAAGTCTTTTATTGTGTTCACCATTCTGGTTGTAATGTGAATAAGTATTTTAGTTAAAGATTTTATGGTGTAGCGAGAGGTTATGCTGATGTATTTAAATGGTGAAGAGTTCTGATAACTCTGGGTATAAAAGTTACTTATTCTGGACTTAGGGTGATATGCAATCGTTGCCTGAGTGAGCCAAATTTGGATGAATAATCCTTCCAAAATCTCATCTATATATATATATATATACATAGAGAGAGAGAGAGATTATGGTGGTAAGGATGTTATTTATTGGCGATGAGTTTATTGATTTGAGTTTGGCTCTGAACAATCTTGAGATTGGAAAACTCGAGATGAAATGTTGTTCTGAAAGCAACAACACACGTGCCACATTGCGATAGTTTGGCTCCCAATAGGTTGTTAATGTCTCGATATCTTCAAGAGTTCTTGCAAAAATACGAGGAGGGTGAGAAGGGTAGGTGGAAGTTATCAATAATACTTACAGGTGAAGCGAAAGTCTTATCATATGTGGTTCTGATGCAGTAGTTATGGCGTGAGCTATCATCCTCTTAGAAGATTATTTTCCCTAACGGGAAATAAACGCTTGGTTTGATAATTGAATCATAATATGAGATGATGTATACAATACAATGAACCCTCATTATACTGAAGAATTTTGAGAATTATTCAGATTCTGTTATCATGGCTTTTATCATTATAGCCAACAAATTTTAATTTTATAATTTCAATCATATGAATTGTGTTTGCCCTCACTATCCACTATGAAACCTTTATACGAACAAACACAATATTAAACCAATTTAAAACCAACACACATGATTTAGCTTCTAAAATTAAACCCTAAAAACAAAAATACCTCAAATTTCTTAAAGATTACTCTCGGAAGAGGAAGACACTCAAACTAAAGATTCAACACCAATAAACATCATCTAATCAACCAACACGGTAATTTAGTTTCGTATTTTAGTTTTACATTCATTTAACATGAAAATCCTTTTGAAAAAAACTAATTTCAAAATTCTAGATGTTGCATGTTAACTTTTGAAACATCTAATGCCGAGCCAGTATCTCGGAATCATGTGTTTTTTTTAAATAAAAAAATGCATCTAATTCCGAGCCAGTATCTCGGAATCATGTGTTTTTTTAAAATAAAAAATGCATCTTATTCCTAGCCAATATCTCAGAATTAAGTGCAATTTTTTATTTAAAAAAAAGCACATAATTCTGAGATGTTGGGCCGAAATTATATGCATTTCTCTCGTAACTCGAGTTTTTAAAAAAAATTGAGTTCATGGAACTCGATATCCAAACTCGTAATTTTTTTTAAAAAGATTAATTTCAGATTTTTACTTTTGGAATTCAAGAGGCTACTTGAAGTGGTGGCTATGATTTTCTTGGGGTTAGAAGTGAAGATCTGAGTAAAGTTTTAAGTTGAAGGTTGTCTAGTTATATCAGATTTATTGTGACTAGGGTTTATGGATGGATTGATGGTGGACATAATTTAATTGGGTAGAATGTTTGAAAATTTTAAGGTAGATATTGTGTTTGATTGGTTGTTTGAGAAAAGAGATAAATAAGATAGACAAGGTGTTTGGATGGTTGCTGGATAAATAAGATAAGGAAAATAAATAAATGTTTGGTGTAAGATTAGAAAAACGGTTAATTAGATATTTAGCTGAGTTGGTTGGTATGGCATTTTTATGACCAAAAGGTCATGAGTTCGAGTCCCTCTACATACACTTTCTCGGTTGAGCCTATCACTTTATGTGGTTTACCTTCTGGCGTTGGTTTGCAGGCTATCGCGTCAGATTGAGGGTTTACCCTGTGCGCACTCATTGCACTCTGAGTAGCGGTTGCGGGTTCCCTCCGGAAAAAAAAGAAGAAAATAAACTTGGGGTATTTTTTGAAATATGGAGGAAATAATAAATTTTATGGGAAACCAGCTTCACCCTAAAAGATATTATTATAAAAACGAAACCAACACACATTTTATTCACTAAAAATCAATTATTTTCACATTAAAATTCGATAATTGATTTATATTAAGTTTATAATTATTAAATTACCGCTATTATTCATTTACTTATGATAAAAAAACGAAAACACATAAATTATTGATTTACAATTGTCTTCCATACGATACTTGGATGATTATAAGCAAAACCAACATGCATTGTGTCAATTTTCACATTTAAACTGTCTGAATTATTTACAGACCATGACTAAATTTGGTTCCAAAAAGATAACGAGTCCCAATGTTTTACTAAATTTAAAATTTTATAAAAAATATCATTTTATCCCCGCCGGGTGAATCTAAAAAGCCAGATGGATGACCAAACGAGATCTAGGACAAAAAAAAAATATGTTCCATTTTTAAGTTGCTTATAATTTTTTTTACCAAATTTAGCCAAAACCTTATTTATATTAAATTTAATAAATTATTAAATTACATATATTATCCAATTACTTAGTAAAACACGTAAATTATTGAATTATAGCAATCATCCAAACAATATTTGAAAATAAATAATAATAAATCTTGTGAAGTACAACTCCACCTCTACCAATAATAATATATGAGGAATCCAACGAGTAGAAATCATTAAACCAACAAAAGATCATCTTAAATTCTTTTTAAAAATTATAGAATCTACCCGATTTAATAATCGGAAACACAACTTGTACACTTCGTATTATTTTTTGAGACTTTGTTTGATATTTGAAATGACAAAAAAGTTCATCAATTTTTTTATAATTATATTTGTGAATTTTTTGAAGAAGTTTTGTTTGGGAGAAACATTAATAATCTATTTACCAATATAAACATATATCAATAAAATTATGAATATAAGTACCCGAGGTGAGCAATTCGAAGTATAAGATCCTTTATTTAAGATTAAAAAATATGCTATTTTTTTTCCCAAGAAATGAAATTTTATTGAACCCAATCTGAAATTTTACATCTTGTTCAAACCCAATCTGGGTTGACTGAACATTTCTTAATATTAGTAAACTACATAGTGTAGTTAACTTATACAATTAAAATCAATCAAATTCTAGCAATCTAGCTGCCTTCCTTCAAGCCTATCTCCCCTAGCTGCCTTCCTTCAATCCTCTCTCCCCTTGCTGCCTACCTTCTCTTTTCTTATCATTCCTTTGTTGTTCAATCTTTTTAGACTTCATCAACCTTGAACCTGTTCTACAAAATCAAAACACATTTGTGGTCAAGTCTTTCAACTTGCCAACTAGTTAGTAAAAAAACCTAAAATGACCTAAGTTGAACGATTCCAACAGAGTTATTGCATTTAATTCATTCAAAGTATGTGATGAATCTACTATAAATCTAGAATGTATTTTTAATGCATACTTAGCTACCCAATCAGCAGCATAATTTTGCTCTATATATATATGTTTCAATGTCATTTGTTGTTTAATAAGTGTTCTACAATATTGCAACATCTTATCTAAATACCAAGGGTAACTACCAGTTTCCATCATAGTAAATAACTCTAGGCAATCTGTTTCTACATCAACACAGTTCAAATCACTATCATTACAATACATGAGGCCATTTACAAGAGCAATAACATCAGCCATTATAGCAGAACATTTACCTATTAAGTCACCTTTAGCTATTACAATAGATCCTAAACTATTCCTGATGATGAAACCATAACTAGACTCACCATTAAAAAGAGAAGAACCATCAACATTCAGTTTCAACCTATTACTAACAGGCATAGACCAAACAACATACTTATTTGGCAAAGCAGTTTTAGCATGATTAAAACAGTGTAATTCTTTAGCTATATGCAGGTCTTTATACCAAAGCTTCCTAGTTAAAAGCCTACCATAGTCTAATGCTGTTAACATGAATAATATGTGGTTAATTAATCTTTTAGATGATTGAACTTCATCATTATATTTACTCTTATTTCTACTATGCCATATTGAATAAACAATCAAGGAAGGCAAAATTGTTCTAATCTGCGTTCTTCTGTTTGTAGACATAAACCAAAGATTAATAATGTTATTCACAGTCATATATCTACCAATACTTATCCTAAACATAACAGATAAATATGACCAAGTAAGCCAAGCAGTTTCACATGATACAAATACATGGTTCAGTGATTCAGAATTCAGACAGCTATGACACTTAAATGCTAAGCTAAAACCCAGTTGTTGTAACTTACTATCAACACTTAACAGATTATTCATGATTCTCCAAAGGACAAAGGAACAATTTTTAGGTGTAACACAATTCCAGATTTTACCTTTTATTTGAGATGTTACACCCTTTATTCTAATATAATTTACAGCTGTTTTTAAGTTAAACTTACCATCAACAGACAGTTTCCAAACAATACTGTCATCTAAAACTTCTATAAGAAGATCCTAAAGACCTTTTGAAGTTCCTTGTTCTAGTTACCATTCTATTCCTAGCAGATCTTCTTAAACTAACATTAGAGGTTTCTTTTAATCTTTGTTTAGGTGAATTAGACTCACTTAGACTAGGCCTATCTTTAATTATGTTATCTTCTACAGCATCTTCTATTTCATCTAATTCATTATCAGACAAAGGTTTAAAAGGATTATTCAACTTTATATTCTCAATTTCATTAATGATATCTTCATTTGTTATTACTACAGAATCTTCCATATGATTAGAAAATTTTAAAGTTTTACTTTGATGCTCTAAAGTAGCATTTGCTATATTCTTAATAGTTGGTTCTTTTACTATCTTAAAAAGATTATCAGAAATTACATCTTCACTTGCAATACAAACATTCAATGGCAGAGTATCAGCAACTATTATTGAAATATTATTGTTTTTAACTGCAGATAGGTCATCATTTTTACCAACAGTATTACATGACAAAGAATCAACTTCAGAAGCAACAAACTTACATGACAATGAGTTGTTATTAACAGCACAGTTAGTATCTATCATATCACCCTCTCTAACAGCATTATCATGTGCATCAATCAAAGTCAAAGTATCAAGTTCAGCAACAACATGCATATCATTATCTTTACCAGCATAATCAGCATGCATATCATTATCTTTAACAGACTCTTTAGCATATAACTCAGAATGTTTAACAACAGATAAATCATCAACTTTCCTAATCATATCATCATTTGCATTCAAAAGCAAAGTATTACTTAAATCAGCATGTCTAACTACAGTTAAACCATCATCTTTCCTAACAATATCAACATTTACATTACAATTATTCAAAGAATCCACTTCAGAAGAAACATGCAAGCATGACAATGCAATGTTATTATCAGTACAGTTTGTTTCAATATGCAAATCAGAATGTTCATCTACACTGTCACCCTTTCTAACTATCTTATCATGTGCAGTATCAATATTATTATGTACATTACCATCAATCAATGATAAAGTATCACCTTCAGCAACAACATATACATTATTATCATTAATAGCACAGTTGAGAACCATATTATCATGTACATTACAATCATTCACTGCCACATCAGAAACAAAATGTTTAGCAAGCTCTTTAGTATTACAACCAGAATGTTTATCTATAGATGCATTGTTATCTTTTTTACTAATATCATTAATCAAAACAACATCATTATCACGCAAGATACCATCCTTATTACTACCAACATTTCTTATTTGCACAACTTGATCATTAGATAATATTTCAACCATACAATCAACATTATTACTATCAACTGTTTGTGTAATTCCACTGCCTTTATCACTTTTTTTAATATTCACTAAATCATTCATAATTGGTTTCATATTGTTAATCTCCTTGTTGTTTTTAGTTTTAGGTATCCAAATATTATCATTCTTCCTAACTAAATTATTACCTTCAACTTTTTTTAAATTCTGAGACTTTTTAAATTCTAAATCATCTGACTTACAACCAATATCCTTATGACCTAGACGTCTACATTTTTTACAATAGTCAGGCTTATCTCTGTAATTTACCTCTTGCCAAAACCCTTCCCTCTCCCCAAAACTAACCCATATTTTTTTAGGAAGGATACTAGACACATCCAGAACAGTCCAAACTTCGCAGCAATTAAAGCTAGCCCTATTTCTATAAGGAAGCCAAGATTTTAAAGGAAACCCTAATGCTTTTGCTAAATTTTCTATAGTATCTCTATTATACATGTATTCAGGTAGTTTAGGAAAGGAAACCCAAACGGGAGTCATAGGAGACTCACGCTTAGGGTGAAAATCAGGACACCATTTTAATATCCTAAAAGTATACTGCCCTAAAGACCTGACATTGAACTTCCAGAACCTTTTTACATCTAACATATTATGGAATTCCACAAAGACATGCCTAAAGTCCCATTTATATAAGCTATAATTACCTATAGGCTTTAAAGAATCTAGAAAATTCCTAAACTCTACAGCAGGAGGACAACCAAAAGAAAATTTTGCAATTAATGTGTATTTAGATAGAGAGTTTAGAAGGGACTTATCTTTTTCGCAAAATTTAACAAACCTGTAATCTTCCTCAGTACCGATTTCCACCTTATCGTGAACGAAGCCCTCCACAGCACCAGCAGCTGGTAGCAACGCCTCTTTTCCCGTCCTTAGAACTTCTGTATAAGTTCTTGGTACTTTTTGAATCAGCTGCCTACCAGATTCTTTTTCGCCTCTGGAAAGATCGATCTTTGAAGACTCATTTCTTTCGAATGTAGGATTTTCGAAGAAATGAGCCTCTGAAATTAGGTTTGAAGGCTGAAATGAAGGCTGTGTTTTTAGTAAAGTGTGGTTTAATGGATGAATTTTTGGTGCGATACGGTTTGATGGTCTCTGAGATGAAGGTAGTGGATCTACTCAATTCTGTTCTTCAAGATGAAGAACAGAAATCAGTTTTTGCATGTTCGATTTCAAAGTGAAGGAAGATGATTTTGGATCTGAAAAAGATTAAGGTAGTGGATCTTACTCGATACGGTTTGATGGTCTCTGAGATGAAGGTAGTGGATCTTACTCGATACGGTTTGATGGTCTCTGAGATGAAGGTAATGGATCTACTCGATTCTGTTCTTCAAGATGAAGAACAGAAATCAGTTTTTGCATGTTTGATTTCAAAGTGAAGGCAGATGATTTTGGATCTGAGAAATATGAGAGAGAGGAGGCTGAGGTTGTGAAGAGAACGTCGAGCTAGGGTTAGTCAAAGTAATGACTCTTCAAAGGCTTCCGTTCGATGTTAAAACCAGGCCTATGGCCTTGAAATCAAGAAATGGATTTAGGTTCTTGGAGGCCTAAATCCCTTCCCAGATTAAAAAATATGCTAGGTATATAATATAATAATAAAAATATTAATACACCTAAGATTAGACATGACATGTTAACTTTATAAAAAGGAACATACTCAATTCGTGTCGTTGACTAGAGTTTAACTTTAACCTAAAATCAAGAGATTATGAGTAAAACACGTTTCTGTATAGTATGATGCCACGTGACAACTTTACATCAATTAACATGTGTAGAAGATTGATTTTATCTAAGCTGGATAGTTCAGAGACTCCCACTGGACTTTTGAAAGTCCACGAACTATAAGTCACTAAAATCGATAGTCCAGAAACGAGTTATTGTTCAATATATATTGTAAATGATTATTTTGATTGGGCTTTAAATTTTTCATCTACTGCTTCATTAAATGATTCGTTATAGGTTAATTTTTTTTTAAATAAAAATTTATATAATATTTTTAATATATAAATTATATGATACTCTTTTCGTCCCAAAATACATGTCTTTCTAAAACATATTTATTGTTTTATTTTAAGTGTCATTGATATAAAATATAATATTATTTATTATCTTCCACCAATCAGATGTGTTTGTCTTTAAATTTTGATAAAAAATAAAGTTAATTATTAGTTTTCTTAATACTTATACACAAATCTTAAAAGATTTGTTATATAGTAAGATAAAATATTGTCGGGTTTATAAGATCTGGTTCATAAAAAACATGAAGCATATTCCGCTAGATCATACTCATTTATCAAGAACAAGTCAAAGATTTTATCATTCAAAAATATGATTGATTATTTAGATATTTTTGTTAAAAAACATCATTAATATTTAGAGATATGATAGTCAAATATACTAATTTAAATTTGATAAAGTTATATGATTTTAGCATGCCATTATCCTTATATTAAAAATCTAACAATTTATCAAGATAAGAAATATCAGCTAAAAACTAAGTTTAGAGTATTGACTAAAGTAAGATTCAAAATATCCTTTGAAGGATAAAAGTATCAGCAAAAAAAAGAGATAAAAGTATCAACTAACGAGTAAATAAAGAGAGCATCGACTAAAGATAAAGATAAATCATATAGGCCAAAATATGAGAGCATTTTAGAGATAATAGATGATAACCAACGTTAGCACATGAGTATATAATATGCATGTAATGAGGACTACGTAATGATGATGGGCAATAAATGTTTTAAAAACGATAGAAAGTCATTGAAGTTGAATGCAGACTAAAGAAGATTGTAGAAGGTTCAAGAAATATAACTTATTTAACCCGTTTGGACATATTGGTTAGAGGGAAAATATAAAATTAATGTAATACGTGGTTAACACACGTTACATATTGAATATTAAGGGTCTTAGATTACTCAAGACGAGAGTGTAATCATTACAAAAAAGGGTTGATTGATTGATAAACTTTCTACTAATATTTTATTCTCTAAAAACTCTTGATCATTAACTAGTTTAAGTCTATTTCGAATACTTGAAGAAGGTTTTCCTTCATCATATTTGGATTTATATGTATGCAATATCTTCAAAGAGAATATTTGATAACCAAATAGTAACAACTAGGTCAAGATTCGATATAATATCGTGTGGGCATGTCGTTCGTAGATCTCTAGCAGTAATATCAACGAATATTACTTTGCCAGCTTGTGCAAACAACAAAATACAAGTAATTTCAGGAAAAAATGTTGCACAAAAATGTCTAGCAAATATCGTGATTAATGTTTCGGTTACATTTATGCCACAACAAGAAGATACAACATATGTGAGGTCTTTTAAGTAATTTCTGACGGGAGATAAAAGTAATATGTCAATTTATTTATTTCAATATCTGGAGTACATATAAATGATCTACGTTCAAAATAATATAAATTCAATTTGTTACAAAACTAATGAGATGGGAAAGTCACAGCTGATTCGAGATGATGACTAAAATGTTACAGTTGAAAACTGAAAATTTTACTTCAGGAGGAAATGTAAATTTGAATGAGAATATGAGTAAATATGAGTTGATTTGTGATAATAACGTTGTTTCAAAGAAATTAAAGGATAACAACAAGGTAATCGAGTGTTACAAGTGAAACAGCATCTAAGGAAATGGATGACAAAATAAAATGTAAAATGTTTGATGAAGGTCGAAAAGATGTTAAAAGACAAAAAATGAAACCATATATATTGGTAAAATTGTTATTGACTTAGAAGATTATGGAGGGAAAGTTACAAAAAATTAATCTGTATATAATGGAAAAATATGACAGCACTACAGATCTTGAACATCACCTTGAACAATTTTGTAACATCATGTTAGGTATTTATTTAGATGATAGTTTACTTTGTAGAGCTTTATCCATGACTTTTGAATGAAGTGTTTTATCATGGTTCAACAACCTATCGTCGGGTTTGATAATTTTGAAGATTTATGGAAGTCGTTTAAGAGTCAATTTATTGGTAACAAGGCAATGAAGCGCGAATGAGATCATATCATGATGTTATTTCAGAATGTTGATGCTCTTTAAGAGATTATGTATAGAGTTTTGTTTAGGAGATTAACATGTTAGAAGGTGGCAAAAAAAAGATTTTAGCAACGTTTAAGAGAGGGTTGTTGGTGGGAAACGATCTATTGAAAGATTTGATTAATTTCTTGGTGAATGTATGAGAGATTTGTTGTTAAATACATATATGTTTATAAAGGTATAAGTATAAAAAAAGAGGAATTGTACAAGTCAATACGTCATATAAAAGATCCAATACTTTGGAAAAGAAAATGAATGAAACTAAATGTATTTTGGAAGTTACAAAAGACCAAGTTAATCAGTCTCGTTTTTCTTATTATGACAAAGTGAACATAAGGTTCACCATGTTGAATGCACTAGTTACTCTCTGAGAAATACTTGTCGATTCTACTATTTTATGCCCTTCGTGCTTATTTTTGCCATGGTTTTTGGTTTTTTAGCATAATGGTTGCTCAATGTAGACTTATTTTTCATGAATACCATTTAGAAATGATGAATTTACATTCATGTTAGACTATCAAGCTACAAGATCGATGTTCGAACCACTTAATGAGATAAACAAGAGCTATTGTTGTGCATATCATAATGACCATGGGTACTCGACATAGGATTTTTCAATTAAAATATGAAGTTTAAAGGTTGATAGACAATAGTGAACTGGTGGAGTTTGTGAAAGAGAATGAAAATGAAACAAGAGATGAAAATACTAGATGAGATAGTCTGAAAAATAAAAGGATGACAGATAATATGAGTTATGTACAATTTATGAAGGAGATACATTATCCGGGATGATGCTCTTAAAAATATTGTCTATAGCAACCACATGAGTCATTAAGGGATGTGCCGAAAGTTGAAATTAAAGAACCTTTGATAAATTTTAAGGTATGAGAGATAGATGATCCGCGAAAGAAGTTGAATAAGATAATAGTTGTGGAAGAAATATAAGATTTGGTGTTTGATGATGAATTGGTAAAGCATTGTCTAATCTTGCTATATTAGTTACTTCTTTTTTTTCACTTAGATTCGTTAGCTAATATAATTAATAATGAAAAGATAAAAGCTATACATGATTATATGAAGAATAAAAGTATGTTGTTAGATGATGGACTGGGAAAGTGTCGTCTTCAGAAAACAATTTTAGAGAGAGAAGCTATGGGAAGTGAAAATGTAAAAAAGTGAAAATTTAAAAAAGTGAAAATTTAAAAAAGTGAAAGTAAAAACGTTATTCAATTTATATAATATAGATTGATGAATAACAATCGTTGGTGCGAGGAAAAATGAACAATCCAAATTAAATGTTAGAATTGTCAGAAATAGGGCATCGAAAACCAATTTGTGAAAGGATTTTTTTTATGACATCTTATCTCTTTTTAGTTAATATATATGAACAATAAAAATTGACGATGGAAACTGATGATAAAGGTTGACGATAGAAAATGAAAATTGATAATAATATGAATTTTACCATTTTTGTTTGACAATAGTCCTTAAACATATATTTGCACTTAAGGACTAGGGAGAGTACTGATAAGGTTGTATGCCGCTAAAAAGTCATTATCCTAATTTGGGTAAGTTAAAATATTCATCAAGATAAAATTATCCACTAAAGAGTAAGTAAAGAAGGTCAGCTAAATAAAGATTCAAGGTGTCAGGTTGAGGATAAAGTATCAACTAAAACAGTTTAGGTAAAAACATTGGATACCGAGTAAATGCACAGAGAATCGCCTAAATATAAGATTAAGCTTCACTTAAAGAATGATAGACAATTTGGATATAATGCATGCCAAGTAATTTTAGTAGATAAGTATAGAATTTTCATGAGATGATGACTAAATAAGGATGATGGGCAATAAGTTCTTCTAAGACGATAGGAAATGATATGTAGACTAAAGAAAATTATACAATGTTCAAGAAAGATTGCTTATTTTACTAGTTTCCCCATAAAGGTTAAAGGGAAAATATATAATTAATGTAACATATGGCTGACACATGTAATATGATACACGTGTCTCTAACATCTTGGATATTTAAGGTTGATTCATCGATAAAAATTCTAATAATATTATATTATCTAAAAATACTTGATCATTAACTAGTCTAACCTTATTTGACATATTTGACTATATAGTTTTTATATAGATAATATATGATTTTTTTTATCATAAAACATACTTTACATCTCTCTCTCTCTCTCTCTCTCCAATAGATAAAATATTATTTTATCACTTGTATTATCATACCTTCTTGTTTCCGGATATGATCTTTCAAGGAAAAATACACTATCTCTGAAGAGTTTTAAGAATGCTCAGGGGTGATTTTGTGTTACGAAGATCTCTTAGCGCCAGAATAGACTTGAGAACTTAGCTAAGGAATCTTTTTAGAGAGAGAAAGTAAGTACCAACTTAAGTAGAGAGAGAAAGTAATATTATATTCATCTCGAGATCTGTGAAGTGTATGTGGTCCTTTTATAGTACAATTGCGGGTCCCATACTTTTTAATTCCCGTTTATTACATCTTGAGTCCCTATATCTTTTCACCTTCTCATACTAGTTATCTTTTATAGTTTATACGATTCTATCCTAACAAATTTCTTCTTTGCAATTCTCTCCTAACAAACTTCTTCTTTACAATTCTCTCCTAACAACCTTCTTCTTTGCAATTTTACCATGTCTTTTATTCTCCCTCATCAGTAGCCCCCCAGTCCTAGTGAAAATATTTTTCGCTGGGACTGCAAAGAAATATCCGTTGCTCATTTCAATCCTCCTCGAAGATCCACTCCCTCGAACATATTTTCCTCTGATAACTCCTTTTTAACTGCTAAATTTCTCCTCGAAAATCTGCTCCCTCGAACATGCTTTTGAACAGTGCTTTAAGTGCTACATGTCCCTTCGAAAAACTTTCTCCCAAACAAATAATCCCTTCGAATATAGACTACTTTTTACATCATATTAACCAGTAGCCTCCCAATCCTTGCAATGTCTTAGCAAGGATTGACTCAGGCCTAGGTAATATCGCCAATCGGAATTCGTTGTATTAGCATATCATAGCAACCAATACTAGGCTAATACATTGCAAGGATTGAATTAAAATGATATGACGTCAGCAGTCGTGCTTTCTTGTGAGCGTATCTTTTTAGAGATCGTTTCATATTCCCTAGATTATATTGTGCCTCTGTAGCTTCTCCCGCGTGCTTTCTGCCAACAATTTCGCACTTATGATACCCATAATGCCCCTAAACAAACAAGAGAAAATGTCCCCAGGCCCGACTGACCCGAAAAGCCCATTACTCTCTATAAATACTGATCTTCTTCCTTAGCATTGCAAACTATACATCCTAAAATTTCTAGAGAGATAAAGTTGTCTTATAAACCTTGTCGGATTCCAGAGTGGCTGCTTATTAGCAAAAAATTCTAAGAGAATGTTGTTGCTGGTGAATACATTGAGCCCCAACCCCAACCTGCTGTCACTACATTTTACGGCTCGTGGCCTCCACCAGAAGATTCCAGTGCTATCATTACCCTCGAAGTTTCACGACAGAGCCTAATTTTTTATCAAAGCAAAGTCGACCTCATGGGTAAAGACAAACAACATAAGCACTCGTCCGGAAAAAGGAAAAAACATCATAAGAGAAAATCCGAAGAGCGCAAATGTGCTAAAACAATGCCCCCAGAGACTTCGAACTCCCCGTTCGCTCTGATCGCCGAAAACCTCCTTCCAAAAAATGACAACTCAGTATCAAGTGTTCCAGCCACTTCTTCAATTACGGCGACCAGGAGCCCTCGATTTTCTCCAGGAAGGAATAACTTAACCGAAGAAGAGCTTCGAGACATGCAAAACAAAGCTTTGGCTGCTAAAGGAAAAAGGATCGCCTCAGATATCCCTGAGTCAGAAATTCAACCGGCATCCCCTGAAGAGCGAAATAAGATCACCAACTTGCTTGCAAAATCTGCTAAAGGAAAAGGGATCGCCTCGGATATCCCTGAGCCATAAATTCAACCGGCATCCCTTGAAGAGCAAAATAAGATCACCAACTTGCTTGCAGAATCTTCTAGCCAAGTGACTACCATGAATCCCGTAATGTCCGAGGAGCTAGCTCGTCAGATTGAACCTAAGTCTAAGGGAGATATTATGCTTCCCTTAGAACTTGATGCCATTGTAGGCAATAATATCCGAGGGATCGAGAACAGACACTTGGTGGCACTGCACAACCTACAGTATAAGTATTTCTCACCATCGGAAGAGCCCATGCTGAGAACCCGGTGGTGCATTCCTTCGTACATTAACATAAGGTTTCCTTCGGAAGGTGAGTCTCCTCTATCTGCGAGGGATGATGAACTGATTGTATATATCGAAATTATGAACTGGGGGTTAAGGTTTCCTTTAGACCCATTCTTTATTGAGTACTTTGCCAAGATTAGTCTCTGCCCCTCACAAGCTGATCCAAACATGTGGTTCACACTTATGGCAATCATCATGGCTTCAAGGATTTCAAGCATCAAATTCTCCTTAGAAGAGCTGATCAGACTTTCTGGCTTATCAAGGAATCCATTTTTTTCCTTTTTACTCACTAACCTTTAGCCGACGATAAAAAGTGTTAAAAGACTTGCTGGAGGCGGATAAAAAATGGAGCCAACAATTTATCTTCTTCTCTGGTCACTGGGAGACATGGTCAGAATCGACGCCTTCGAATCCTCATAGGATATCCCTCATGTGGACCAATAAATGTAAGTTGACTATCTTTTGCAATCTTTTCTCCTCAGATAATAACATACTGACCTGAAAATTCTTGTACCTATGATAGGTATTTCAAAACCCTACTCGGATTATGTAGAGAGTGCTACTACTGTCTTCACCAAATTGAGCGAGTGGGCCAAGGAACATTGGGAAAATAGATTTCGCATGTGCTTTGTTAACAAAAATTTAGCCATGACCCGGTTATGGAGGTTGAATCATCTTGACCGATTGACCCTGAAAGAACTCATGACCCCCCCCCTTCCCCACAACAAGAAGTCTTAGACCGTGTAACGAAAAAAGACATAGTCATATACCTCCCAAAACCTTCCCGTGCCAAGAGTTACCTTGGTGAATTCGACGAGGAACTCTCCACGAAGGATCGTGAGTCAGATAACGAAGGAAGAGTCACCAATCAGGAACCATCTCCCTCTGCCATCATTGAGATACCCGACTTCAACTCCCCTCCAACCAAATCTATCCATCCACCAAAGAAGAAAGACACCAAAGCCAAAGAAAGAAAGAATAAAGCTGCTCTGGAGCCCATCCAAGAAATACCCGAGGATGGTAAAATGCAGGATGACATTCAAGAAACCGCTCAGGGCAACGAACTCCAAGAAATACCAATGGAGTCCGAAAAGGAAGTTCGAGAGAATTCTCCCAAGGAAAACTCTAACCAGATACCAAACTCTCCCCAAACTCAAACTTTAAGGCCTTCTCTTATCGAAAATTCCCCTGTACTTGCACCACTCCCCATTCCTCGAAGCAAGCCTCCTCAGAATGTGGACCTTAATATTGTAATTGACGAATCGATTGGTATAATTCTTCAAGCTTTCCCCAACGTTTTTTCTACAATAGATTATTGTATCTCCGTTAGCTCTGAACTTTTTGCTCCCCACAAAGTGATGTCTGAAGATATTCCAGAACATGTCGAAATTCTTTATCGAGCCCTGCGGAAGCCTATTATACCACTTGGAAGCTACCCCTTTGAAGGTCTGAGAAAACGCTTTACACAACAAATTTCATCGTCATCGAAATTAATCATGAAGTTTTTGAATTGCTCGATGTGGTTATCAGGGTCTTGTGTCCCATCGAACTTTTCTAACTTCGAGATGTCGAAATGCTTTGGGAGATTGCCCACCAAAATATCCGGGGATAAAGGAGAAGCTCTCCAATTATGACCCGTCCGATAAACATTAGATATCAAGTTTTCATTGCTCGGAAAGTACAATCCCTCCTCGGATGGCAGAGTATATTGATGCTGCCACTCCGAATTTCGCGGGCCAACGTTTTGGTTTCCAGCGGGAAAATTCGTTTGGCCATAACCCCACTCATTAATTCGAGTATGATAACTTTTTTCCCTCAGAAATTTCCTCTCCGAGCTTCTTCCCCTCCGGTGATCTGCGTGCCCTCGGCCATGTCTTTTCTTTCTGTGATTTTTCCTAGGAGATGATTCCGACGAGCTGTAACGAGAATAATCACTCGAGTCTGGTGACTCCAGACGTCGTTTTTCTTTCCTCCTCGAAGATCATCGCTCATATCCCCTATATCTATCATCCCTGGTTTTAAGACGAAAATCAACTTCGCGCTCCTCTTTTCCACTGTCTGGCTCCCTTCTCACCTTAGAGCGAAGATTCGCCTGAAGAGTTTCCTTTTCCGCCTTCAATATCTCGATCTCCAGCAACAATTCGTTCCTTCGAGCTAACAAGTCTGAGTCATCAAAAGTGTCTCCAACACCCCGGGCCCCATGAGCCTCATATTACATGTCATTCCGATAGTCGCCACCCACCAGATTTTCCTCGCAATTGTTAACAAAATCGTCCCCTTGCTCTTCCATAATTTCCCTCGGATTAGGAATTATTTCCAGGAAGCGATTGCCTTCAGAACAATCTTTGTTTCCCACAGACGGCGCCACTGAAGAGTTTTAAGAATGCTCATGGGTGATTTTGTGTTACGAAGATCTCTTAGCGCCAGAATAGACTTGAGAACTTAGTTAAGGAATCTTTTTAGAGAGAGAAAGTAAGTACCAGCTTAAGTAGATAGAGAAAGTAATATTATATACATCTCGGGATCTGTGAAGCGTGTGTGGTCCTTTTAAAGTACAATTGCGGGTCTCACACACTTTAATTCCCGTTTATTACATCTTTAGTCCCTATATCTTTTTACCTTCTCATATTAGCTATTTCTTTTATAGTTTATACAATTCTATCCTAACAAATTTCTTCTTTGCAATTCTCTCCTAACAAACTTCTTCTTTACAATTCTCTCCTAACAACCTTCTTCTTTGCAATTTTACCATGTCTTTTATTCTCCCTCATCAATCTCTAAAAGCGATTGGGAAGTTAACCCGATTATTTAAAGATTGAATGTCACAAGACAACATGAACTTGTTAGCAAGAAAAGATAAATTATAGTAAATCGAAAATCAATTTATTAAATTATTAGTTTAGATACAATAAAATCTATATAAGTTTGTGTAAGAAAATATATATATCTCCAAAAACATTTATGTTTGGCGATGAAGGATTCAATGTGATCGGGTGGAAAAACAAAAGCTGGTGATTGAGAAAGGAATGTGGATCCAAGATTGATGGTGATCCTATCATTTATTTGGATGACATATTTATACCAAATGTCGATGATGAGTTTTTTAAAAATGGTATGCCATGATTAATGTTTTTAAACTTATTACCACCATTTTCAGAGGTTTTATTGTAAAATATGTAATTAAAGCAGAATTATCTGACACATGAGACATAGTAATTTATTTTGGGGATATAGATAGCTTATGTGGGCTATTCATTTTCCTTTTAGCATATTGCTTTGCTTTCTTTGATAAGGTAGGTTGTTCGTTATCATTGACTCTACCAACCATTTCTTCAATTATAGTTTTTCTAATATCATCCTTAGTGTCCTCAGCTCCAGTTTTTCCGATTTTAATTTTTCATTAATAGTCATTTACAAACCTTTTAATAGAAAAAAACGAAATATATCAAAATTGAGTCTTATGAACAGAATATGATGATCATCTTTCCAGCAATCCAAAGAAGTTTGTGATAATTCTTTCAAGTTACGAGGGTCACAAGCGATAGTGGAGAAATAATTTAGTCACACAAATGCTAGTTATCAATTGAAAGAATATTAAATATTAACAAAATATTTAAAATGATGAACTGAACTTTGTAATTGTGACTAAAATATTGTTCCATCTCTTTTAAAATAAACAAACTCGTATGATAGATGCATGACAAGACATAAGAAACATTATAGGATAAGAAAAACCAACTGCATGATAGATGCATGATGAGATATAACCATATTTATGACAGATGCAAGACATATGTATGATGGATGGTCAGAGATATGGGACACGAGTATAAAGTATATTGACATATACATTTATATAGATGATAGATGCAGAACTGCGTATAGATAGATGGTGATAAACATAAGACCCGTATAAAATAATTTAATGTTTTAACCAAATATATTGGTGGTTAACAAATATTACGACAAACATACATCTCTTATTGCTTTTTATATCAGAAACCACCCTAAAATCTGTTAGTGTTTTTGTCATAAAAAATATAAAAACATCTATACTCTCTTTGTTGATGCAATATCATGAGATTTATCTTTTCTAAGTCTGCCCAGTTTAATATATTAAATAGCGTAGTCGCAAACCATTTCACCAAAACCAAGTTTTCTTTTTTTATATTAAAGAATGTTTCTTAGACATACTAGCTCTATTTTTGGTTTTCTTGGTAAAATATTCGTGTTGTTGATGGAGAGTGAAACGTAGCAGAAGCCATAAGGGATAAAACCCTAATTTTTTTAAAACAAAAACAATTCCCTTAACAATGAATAGGAGATAGGTTTATATAGAGTTCAAACAAAACCCTAAAACTAAAAAAATAGGAAAATTACAAAAATACCCTAAAGTACTAAAAGTGCGAAAAAAGAGGATACATGAGCCCGAATGCCCAAAAAAGCCCATAGCTCACGAGCAAAGCTCGTGACTTGCCTTCGTGACGTCGTTTCCTTCGAAACAAGGTGCTGTGGGTCAAAATCTGACACCGGAACTCCAAACTGTCAATTCACCGGACTGTCTGCATCATTCCCGCCGGGAAGAGAAGATTCGTCCTCGAATCAGAACCGGTCTCCCCATCAGAAGAGTCGTCTGGGTAAGGAATCGCTGACGAAGATGCTGGAGTCGCTGGTAGAGTTCTCGCTCGAAGGTGTAAGAAAGGAAAGCCTTGCGGGTTTTTCTTTTGAATTTATCCCAGCTGCGGACTTTATCCTTGCCTTCACGCGCGCGGTTCTGCTTTACCTGCTGCCACCAAGCCTGTGCCCTACCGCGTAGGTGGATGGTGACTAATGCGACCCTTCTCTCTTCCGGAACTTCCTTGAAGTCCAAGACTTCCTCGATCTGGGATAACCAATCGATAAGTGCCTCTGCCTTAAGGCTGCCATTAAAATCCGGGACGTCTATCTTGAAGCCAAGCTCCCAGCGCCGGTCGTGGGAAGGATCTGGTCGATCCTCTCTCCAAAAGGGTTAACCATACCTTCAACCTCCGTGCCTTGTTGCCTGGCGGTAAGAACAGCCATCTGCCGGGTAAGATCGGCTACCTATTGGCGTAGGTCAGCATCTTCATGATCATCTACATCACTCGTATCTCGAGTCACTCTAGTGCTACTGCGACGGCTGAATCTTCCTCTCACCATCTCGCAGGACTGCCTGGCTCTGATACCACTATGATGGAGAGTGAAACGTAGCAGAATCCATAAGGGATAAAACCCTAATTTTTTTTAAACAAAAACAATTCCCTTAACAATGAATAGGAGATAGGTTTATATAGAGTTCAAACAAAACCCTAAAACTAAAAAAATAGGAAAATTACAAAAATACCCTAAAGTACTAAAAGTGCGAAAAAAAGAGGATAGATGAGCCCGAATGCCCAAAAAGCCCATAGCTCACGAGCAAAGCTCGTGACTTGCGTTCGTGACGCCGTTTCCTTCGAAACAAGGTGCTGTGGGTCAAAATCTGACACCGGAGCTCCAAACTGTCAATTCACCGGACTGTCTGCATCAGTTGTGGAGGTATTCAAATATACATATGATAGCATGCAGGACAAATAAATTAGATGATATATATATATATATATATATATGTATGGGGCAAAATACATTAGATGAGGGATACTAACAAATCTGTGTGCAATTATTTTTGTTGGATCTGAATGTCTTGCCAGTGGGTTTTGATTTACTGCTGTTTAATTTTGATATCTATTACCAATAATGTCCAATGTGTAATTGTACCTTGTGGTCCTCTGTTATAAGTGGAATAAAGATGTAACCTTTTGTGTGGTTGCGTAGTTTACTGTCAACATAAGGTGCTACATCCATTTTAGTTATTTTTCAAGTGCTACAATTTTATAATAATTTTTATAAACATTTTTTTGTTTATTAATTCATAGATATGTTGTAAAACTATATGATTCTTTCCATTACACTTCCAAATATGGATTTTGCTAGAATAATTGCTCCCTTAAATTTAGAAGTAACATGGTATTTTAAAATACCAATATATATATATAATCATTGATTACCTATTTATTATCAAAAGGTACCAATTTAGTTAATTTGTGTTATGGGAAGCAACATATACAAAATAAATATAAAATTAGCTTTTTACCTTATAGTCGATCTATTTTTCACCTAATATCTCCATCATATTACTAACAAAAACATTGGATGTTGGTATTTTTGGAACTGACCATACTGTTGGATCTTTTTGCTTTTCTCCTTTTTGAATCAGTTCCAATTTGTTGTATTGGTTAATTTCAAGTATTTCTATTACTTCGTTTTAATATGGCCATTCCATTATGGTAAATATCCCATCAACTTGTTCAGGGATTTGAAATTAAGTATAATCTAACTCTAATTCAAATGATGTTCATTCTTCCAATCCTTTCTGAAAAATCTGAAACCAACATATTAGTTGATGTGAAACGAGACCAACAATGAATAAAGAAACACCATTTAATGTGAAACCATACTAAGTATGAATAATGAGAGACTATATCAAGTGAAACCAGGCTAACTATGAATGATGAGAGACCATATTGACTATGCCAAAACCAGTAACATATATATTATACGAAATCATGCCAACTATAAATGATAAGATACTATATCATGTGAGAACATATGAATAAGAGATTATTACATGCGTCAGAAAATATGAATGATGAGAGACCATATATTTTGGGACAAAACCGCGAGAGATGAAAAAAAATATTAGAGAAAAGAGCAAACATAATTCACTTACTTGTTTTTTTGTAAATATTTTTCTAAATGTATAATCTTCTCCTCAACAGTGGGATCCAAATCACTTACTTTAGGAGTTTCTAGGTCTTGGTGTTCAGTGGCAGGATCCTTTATAAAAAGAAAATTGTATATCAGTAATTTAAGACTAAATAATGACGATTTTTGGGAAACCAATGCAAAAAACAAGCGATAATATAATGCATGATACTATATGAATCATGTCAGGCAAATCGTGCAGAACACTACAATACAAAATTAGACATTACAAATTTATTCCAGACTATATCAAGAGATACCACTTAACGAGAGACTATAACATGAGATATCAAATATTAAATAATATTATTATATTATTTAAGCAAAAATAATATAATACACAAATAAATACTAGTCAAAATACATAGGTTTTTTAAAAGAGTTTTGACAATATTGAATAATCTGGATTACCTCTTTATCCACAAGTAGAGTAACTAACATCAACAACAACTTGGATCACTTATATTGAAGCACAAACCTCATTGTTTCCTCCAACAACATTAAAATATATAGTAGGAACATCCTCAAACACATCTATATTAAGAGAAACATCTTTTTTTTTTCTACAACAGTGTTAGGTGGAGTGTCCTAATTTTCGATAGCAACATTAAGATCATGTTCTTTCACAATAGTAACATTAGAATTCTGTCATTCCAAAAAAAATATTAGGTGGAATGTATTGGTTTTCCACACCAACATTAGGGTTCTCTTAAGCGCGGGTCTTGCTTTTGCATATCAACTTTAGGATGAACATCATGTTCTTTCACATCAATAATAACATTAGGATCATATCCTTTCACAATAAGATTATATAGAGTGTATTGGTTTTCCAGACTAATATTAGGGTTCTATTGGCTTGTAATCATCTTTTTGCTTATATTAGTATCAGTAATAGGGTTCACAATACATGCTTTTTTATTTGGTGATTCTTACACTATCATGTGTTCGTCTTTTCCTTTCATATATTTTCAAGATTTTTTTTTATGTTTTTTTAAAGTTCGTCTTATGTGGTTAACTTTAAAATAGGCAGTTGAAGTGTCTTCTGTAGCTCCATATCTGTCTTCATCTTTGTATCTGCTGTATTATTTTATTCATTTATCTTTTTTTTTGCAATTCTGAAATATTCATATTTTTTTCATTAAGTTTTTTATTTCTGCTATATGAAGTTCAACGTTATTATGATCAATTATATTTTTATTTATTCGATCCATTATTGATGAGTATATGCTTTGGCTAGACACATGCTCAGTTGGTCTTGGGGATTTTATGTTAGTCCTCTACAAAATAGATGCATAAAGATGTTAACAATGTAAACCATCAAAATAATAATAAATGCACAACCATGTTAATGATGTGAAACCATTAAAATTATGATGGATGTGCAATCATGAAAATGATGAGAAACTAATATGAATGATGATAGATGCCAACCATATGAACAATGCAAATTCATGTAAGTTATAATAGATGTAGATCTATATAAATGATACCAAACCATGTAAACTATGATAGATATTATACCATATAAATGATGCAAAACCATGTAAACTATGATATATGCGAAATAATGATAGATGATAGACAATTTGAAGATGATAAATGAGAGATCTTTACATTTTGTTAGATTAAGAATCTCTCGAATTTTCTATTTTCCACTGTCAAATTGTAGTTTTTGTCAGCCAATTTGTTTGAAGACTTTTTCTTTACTGATTTTTCAAACCTCTTTAGATTACTAAGAATCTGAGATATTAAATATTTATTTTTTGAAGTAGCAACACGTTCTCTTGGTACCAACTTTGGTTTTTCTGCAAGAACAACGTCTTTTGCACATTTTGAAGTTTTTATTTGTTGTGCAACCTTCTTTACTGATTTGTTCATTCAATTTACAGTATTATTAGTCCTTGTAGGTTTTTTAGTTGAACCTTATTGAACAATGAATTGATCTACGTTTTTCAGTATAATAAGAGTAATCAGTATCATAGTATGGTTGCATCCCAATTTGCACCTCCATCATCGTCGTTAAGATTAACGTGCACACCATGATTCTCCTCAGTAACATCATTCTTTTTTCCTCCACATGAACATCATCCATTTGTTCTTTCTACACATGAACATCCTCTTCATTTTTCTCACCGATCATATTTGATTTTCCAAAATATTCATCCTCGTCAACTTATTCATCTTGTTGGAGCTCTCTACCAAATTGTTTGCCTTCTTCATTTATTACGTTCAATTCTCCTTCCGTAACCTATAAATTTTTATAATGTTTAAGTAAATGAGATATATCCAGATAGTTTATTAAAGGGCCGAGCTAGAAATAATACACATTTTGATAGATCTCTCACTCTACTCCATTCTTTTTTCAAACTCAAAGTTGAAATTCCAAAATTGCCCTTTCTCCCTTTAGATTTCTACATTCATGCCATTTACACTCCAAATCAGCCGAAACTCTGAAATCTATCAGTTATTACCCTAAATATACAAGTTTTGTACTAAAATCTACTACTCTAAACCCATTAAACCAAAAACGCTAGCTTTTTTTACCCAAACCCATCAAATCCACTTCGAAAAATCTTGAATCAGAGTATCTATGGACAATGAAGAGATGGGCGTGTCTCTGAAAGACTTACTAGATGAGGAGGAAGCTTACCGGATGGAGGTAAGAAGCGAAACCATGTATTTCAGTTTTCGGTCGTGTCGCACGCGGTTCGTGCGACGAACACCTTCATCATCGCATGATCGTGTGACTTGTTAACCGTATCCGCCGCATGAGACGAAGACAAACGTGTGTCTCATGCGACCGCATTAGAGGCATGTCTCGTGCGATGGCACTCAAGACATGTCTCATGCGACAACAGTGTTATATAAACTCGTAGTTTTCAATTTTATATTTTGCACGAGGAACCTGCAGCCTCCATTTATGGATGCCGATTACAGTAAAATATTCAACACTGATAGATTATTTACTAAAGACGAATTGGATACTTTTATGGACATTGAATCGAAAAAGATCAAGTTTGTCACAATTAGAAAGCTCTACGATAGCGGGAAATGGGGAAGGACTCCTAGGTTAAAGTACATTTGCGAGCGATACGGTGTATTCGTATCAAAGGCGAAACCGGAAACTTTGAAAAAGAGGAAGACATCGACGAAGAAATGTAATTGTCCGTTTGCGCTAAAAGGTCATACGATCGACGTACTAGCCATGAAATGGCGTTTGGAGGTGATAAACGGTACTCACAATCATTAACCCTACGTTCGCCTAGACGGTCATCCCGCGCTTGTACGCTAAACCTGGATGAAGAGGAACTAGTTCGTAGTTTGTCTCACCTCGGTTCGCGCC
Source organism: Limnanthes douglasii subsp. nivea (assembly GCA_036936605.1). Taxonomy (NCBI): domain Eukaryota; kingdom Viridiplantae; phylum Streptophyta; class Magnoliopsida; order Brassicales; family Limnanthaceae; genus Limnanthes; species Limnanthes douglasii. The sequence goes on from JAUPFV010000005.1 coordinate 290,604,196, forward strand.
CTAGGGAGATATATAGTGGTTTGAAGTACCAATATCCCGAGAACATTTCGAACATGCGTACAATCTACAATTGCCGCGAAAAATATCGGGATGCTGAGCACGGGGGACAAACGCAAATGCAATATCTTTTGATGAAGTTGAAGGAGAATGGATACTCGACGTGGGAACGTTTGAAAGATGATTCAAAGGTGATCACTGACTTATTACGCTTCCATTATTCTTAAAATCATCACCGGTTCTCAAATATTCTTTGAGTTTTAACGTATTTTTCCAGTATTCTTAAAGACGCTTGTGCCGTGGGTAAATTGTGATAATATTAATAAATTTGGGGTTGAAATTGAAGAAACTGGAAAATTAATGTACTTGAGGGCAATTTTGGAACAGTTAAAAACAAAGAAAAATATATTGATGTTTGAAAAAATATATTTATGTTGAAAAAAAAATATTAATGCTACGAAAATATATTAAGACGAGTGATTTTCCAAAAAAATATATATTAATGCTTGAAATATATTATGACGAGTGATTTTCAAAGAAAAATATATTAATGCTTGAAAAATATATTAATGTTGAAAAAAAAGAAAATATATTTTCTAAGATATTGTTTAAAATATTAAATTAAGAAGAAAATATTAAAGCGAAGCATAAAAGGAAATTAATGCTGAATTAAGAAAAAAACATTAGATTAATGCGAATATTTTATTTAACTATATTGTTTAAAATATTATTTTATTTAACATAAATATTTTACGATTTGCGTTTTTAGGAATACAAAACCGCTTTGGATTTTTTTGGTGCAAAACAAGCGAGAAAAGGAAAACAAATATTATTGGTCTATTCTGCTGAACATAGACAAGGGAAGGAATTAAATAATTATACTATATAATTATATGAGTGTGGGTCCAGCGGAAGCATTTAATTAAAAGCCCACGAGAAAGAAAGAAGGCAATGGGCTTCTTAGGTTTTCACGAGAAAAGTTATAAATAACAGAGACGGACAGAAGGGAGAGAGGGCGCTAATTGAGTTTGCGGCAAAATACAAAACAGAGACGGAAAAAAGGAGAAGCGTAGAACGGCGCGAGCAGGAGAGAGCGTCAACATACAATCATTCGGCAGGAGGCAGGCAGACGTTCGGTTTAATTTTTTCTAAACTTTTATTCGTTTATTTATATTCTTCCTAAACAATTATGTTAACTTTTGCACCCATGATGATGATTTGTTCGATTATGAACTAATCGTTGTCATGGAACCTTAGCGGATTTGTTTGAATAATATTTAGGGTTTATTGCTTAATTAATTTGTGAGATACGTTTATCGGTTACCTAGTATGATTGTGCTTAATTTTAGATGCGTCGCGAAAATCTAGTTTGTTAATCTTTAATGAATGCGAAAGTGGATTTAATGGTTTAGAACTTGTCATGCTAGCATAGGTTCTTGAATGATTCATATTGTGATTGTTCATGATTCGTAATATGTCATTGACCATATCATATTACCCTATGTAATCGAAATAGGTAACTTGTGCTTAAAACCAATTGTACCTCAATTCATATAGACATATAGGATTGTCATGCATGCGGTGTCTGCTTAACTGCTATCTCTTTTGTGGTTGTTTAAGTGGTTTGGTTTACGTGTACTGAAAGGTAGCGTATTCTGATTTTGTGTTATCTAATTAGTAACCGTAGTTATCTTACATATTGATTAAGTATATTAATACTCTGAGTAAAATAAACAATGAAGTTAGGGTTCCATGTTTTCTCTCGCATAAGTAAAACTCATTAGATAATCTCGTTAGTTGATGTGTTTAGTTACATTCATACTTTATTACTCGTTCAAGCATTAGTTTAATAATCATACGTTGTTGCATAAGTGAATTCTTGTCTTATACACCTAGTCTTCGTGAGAACGATCTTTCTTACTTATTAGTTGCTACTATTTGACCGCGTACACTTGCTGAGAAAAGGACTAACAGAGGTGATAAACGGTACTCACAATCATGAACCCTACGTTCGCCTAGACGGTCATCCCGCGCTTGTACGCTAAACCTGGATGAAGAGGAACTAGTTTGTAGTTTATTTCACCTCGGTTCGCGCCCTAGGGAGATATATAGTGGTTTGAAGTACCAATATCCCGAGAATATTTCGAACATGCGTACAATCTACAATTGCCGCCAAAAACATCGGGATGCTGAGCACGGGGGACAAACACAAATGCAATATCTTTTGATGAAGTTGAAGTAGAATGGATACTCGACGTGGGAACGTTTGAAAGATGATTCAAAGGTGATCACTGACTTTTTCTTCGCACATCCTACTAGCGTAGACTTGTTACGTACATTCCCGAACTTGTTATTCATGGATTGTACGTACAAGACGACTAGGTATAAGATGTCGTTATTAGAGATTGTCGGTTTAACGCCGACTTCCATTACATTTACCGTTGCGTACGAATTTATGAGCGGAGAGAAGATTGGAAACTACGTATGGGCTTTGGAAACTCTTCGTGGTTTGATGATGGATAGCGTGTGCGCATTTTCATCAATTATTGTTACCGATCGAGAGTTAGCTCTCATGCGAGCGATCGATAAAATTTTTCCAGAAACACACCACTTGTTATGCACGTGGCACATTAGTAAGAACATTCTTGGGGCGGTCCGGAGGATATTGCACGATGATGCGGTAGTGAAACAATTTGTTGACTTTTACGGCTACGCTGCGGAGGCGAACACGTTTGAGAGTTACCAAAATAATCTAGATACACTGAAGGAGATGTTTGCATCTAAACCAGAGTGTTTTGCTTACGTTATGGACTCGTTGATAACGAAATATGGTGACAAGTTCCTTGCGTACTGAACGAACACGATTAAGCATTATGGCCAAACAACTACAAATAGGTTAGTCCGTTTATCCTATTTTTCGTTGAGTTATTTTATCTAGTTTCGAATAAGTTCATAATTTATTACTTGTACTATGTAGGTCGGAGGGTGCTCACTCATCCCTAAAAAAATATCTTGGGACGAATCAATGCAACTTTGAGATTTTTTGGGAAAAAATTCATAACTTATTAACGACGTAGCATGCGGATATCCTCGAATCATTCGAGCGAAGTAAGTTTAGAACAATTCCCGGTTTTGATGGTGTTTTGACCAAAAAGCTTAAAGGTCATGTGTCACATGCGGGGCTAAAGATACTGATGGTTGCTATTGTACGTGCTCGAAATATAGGAGTCGATCGGGTAGCATGTGGAGGTTGTTTTCTTAGGAAAATGCATGGTTTACCTTGTGCATGTGAAATTGCGTTTATAGCTAGAGATGGTAGGTGCATCCCTTTAGAATACGTGGACATCTTTTGGAAATGATTAGATATTGTGCATAGAGATCCTAGCTCTCGTGAAGAGGAATTGCAAAAAAACATTTCCTTAATTGAAACCTTCATTCGTAGTTTCTGACCCGACCAAGAAGACCACATTATCAATAGGGTAATGCAAATATTGAGGCCCAAGACAAGTCATATTGATGATCCTAAAGAAGCGGTTAGAGCTAAGGGTAGACCAAAGGGAGGCGTTGATAAATCGACTAAACGGAACCCTAGTTCGTGGGAATATCCCATTGAACAAACCGCTATTGCTAGTATTCTGGCTAACTCGGTAGGTAGTACACCCGTAAACACATTAGATAGCACGGCCGCATCCAAAGTGGTTCCCATCGTACCACCCAAACCTCCATTAGCAAAAAACAAAGTTAGAAGGCCTAAGAAAATTGTTAAGGATGGGAAGTTAACATTATATCCAGATTGCATCTCGGCCTTTCTACACACTTACATTTTAAAGTTAGTTGACGTTCTTCTGGACGGACAATGCGGATATCGTTCCGTAGCGCATTCAATATACAATGACGAAGATAGATGGGAGGATGTTAGATGCGAGTTGTTGAAGGAGTTGCGGGACAACCGTGCATGTTGGTTGGATGTATATGGTTCGCCGAAGGTGTTTGACGATTTGGTACATAGGTTAGATTACTTCAAGCCCAACCCTAGTAGCCACTATTGGATGACATTTCCGGGCATTGGACTAGTCATCGTGACAAGGTATAAATGTATGGTATACCATGTATCGCAAGCAGCCTCGTTAACGTATCTACCAATACGTGGAAAGCCACCCGTCAACAATTCAACGATCATAGAAGTTGGGATAGCTTTCGTACATGGATGTCACTTTGTTAATGTAAGTATATTTCATTTCCAATCCAAATTTCTTACGCTATCATTACTAATGCATTCATTTATTATTTTTTCTTGAAGATTACTACTTCACCCGATGGACCGTTGCCTCCATTATACCTTTGTTGGGCCGCTTATGCAACCGAAGAAGCGAATCAATGGGCGTATCCCTACTACCGACGGTTGAACAAATTTACACAGATAATGCCCGCAAGGAAAATCAACTTGAACGAAAAACCACATGTAACAGATTTGACTAGAGACGACGTTTGAAATGCTTTTGTACAACGTTTTAAGTTATTTTGCCTAACGTTAGTTATTGTAATATTGATGTAACATAGTAGGAAAATGATTACTAACGTGTTATGTATTATAGTTGACGTGATTAATTAAAATGTTTGATTTTAAGTCACATAAAACACTGGTCGCACGCGACGCAATTTGGGTCCCGTCTCAAGCGACTAATGACCAAAATTTTGGCCCTGAATTTCAAGCAGACAGCATATATCGCACGCCAAAAATGCGATCGTCTTTGATGGTAGTCGCATGCAACGTAAGGTAAAAATTTTGGCCCTGAATTTCAAGCAGAGAGCATATATCGCACGCCAAAAATGCGAACGTCTTTGATGGTAGTCACATGCGACGTAAGGCAAAACTTTTGGCCTTATTTTTCAGACAGAGAGCACATATCGCCCTCCGAAAAAGCGACGGCCTTTTGTCCATGTCGCATGCGACCTAAGGCCAACATTTTGGCTCTGTTTCTCAGACAGAGGGCATATATCGCACGACCAAAATGCGATCTCCTTTGGCACTCGTCTCGTGCGACACAAACCCTAAAATATTATGGCCTAAAGAACGCGGTTTATACATTTTTTGGAGTAAAGTACTATTAAAAAGGGGAAAACAACAAGTACACTTGAAGGAAATACATAAAGACTAAAACAGCAAGTTAACACCTTAACTTAAACAAACATAAGAAAATAATTAAACAACTAGATGCCAACTGATGAGTCCGAATTCAGAATACTCCCCGGAAGGGCAGATCAGTGTAATTCTCTCCGAAAACCGGACATAACTTTTGGACCGGACAGATCACTTCGAACCAATGTGAGCCTAAGGCTGTTCGAACTATGACAAAAGTACTAAAAAACCTAAACACTTCCTGACTAAGCTACCTGTCCTCTTGCTTAGAACTCATGGATCTTTAAACATGACTCGGGTCCATTAAACTTGACCCGAAAGCCCATAAGGGCCCAAACATCACACTATAAATGCTCAACCACTAGCATTAACTTCTGGTAACAAAAATTAACTACTGCCAAGCTGCTTGATTCTCTCTCCACCTTGAAACACCCTTACACCACCTTGAAACACCCTTACACCACCTTGAAACACCCTTACACCACCTTGAAACACCCTTACACCACCTTGAAACACCCTTACACCACCCTGAAACTCTACTTGAAATTACCAGCCTACCCTCAGGCTATTTTTATCCACACCAAATTGGCGACCACAGTGGGAGGCGACGGTGCCTGAATCAAGTATTCAAAACCAAGCAAAGAAATTCTGTCCGAATGAATCCGGATAATCCAGAGCTTCCACCAGCCTTGCTCGAAGTGGTGGAAGAAAACGATGAGTATACTGTCCAAGAACGCGACAGGTTAAAGCTTGAGATAGAAGCTCTGAGGGCTGAAAATGCCAAAATGGGCGTGAAAGAAAAATCCAAGGCATCGGTTGTTCATCACACCGACAACCCTAGAGAGCCTGAGGCTTCGAAAACTCATGTGAGTACTAAAAAGACACATGCTAGTTCTAAAAAGTCTCACCAGTCCAAGCCTGTGGAGAGCTCTGACTCAAGTTCAGAATCTTTGGGCAGCTCTTCGGACAGTGAGGGAAATGAAAAATCCTTGTCCTCTAGCAGTGATGAGGGTCGAACCAAGAAAAAGAAAAAGCAGGTTAAGAAATATTCGAGAAAAAGAGATCACCATGGAAGAATGAAAAGGCATATTGGAAAGGGGTCATCTCATAACCGGAGGCATGTAGACCGGATGCTGATGGATCCTTTTGCTTTCCACGATGAGCCAGGTATCTTTGCAACTCCTAATGAGGATACCGTGTTCAGTCGTGGAAGGAATTGGAGGCAGTCTCCACTGTCTTCTAAAATCCTGTCCGGAAACCTCCCCAAGAGGTTTGACAGTACTAAGATGGAGAAGTACGATGGCAGTACTGATCCGGACAATCATCTGGAGCAATTCAAGAACTTCATGATGAACTTTGATGATGATGATAAACTACTCTGCAGGGCATTCTCCCAATCCTTTACGGGGAGTGCTCTGAAATGGTACAACAGCCTGCCTCAGGGTTGTATTAAAGACTTTGATACTTTTTGGGTGGCCTTTTGAAGGCAGTTTGTGGGGAGTAAGGAGCTGAAGGGCAATGGAGACACAATAATCCATTGTGCCCAAGAACCAAATGAGTCATTAAAGGAGTACATAAGTCGTTTTGTGAACACAAAGAATGGGTTGGCTGATTGCTTCGAACAGGTGGCAATAGCATCCCTAAGACAAGGTTTGAACCCATGCAACATGGCTGATTCGGTGACCAGGAAGAAAGCCATGACTTGGGGAGGATTGCTAAATCAAGTTGGCAAGCAAATAAACGTTGATGAAACAAAAAAGACCAGGGTGCACAGACAGGTGAGATCCACCCCGGTGGCACCAACTCCAAATCAAAACCAGTCCGGGAATAGAGCAAGAGAAACCGGACAGGGGCATGGTAGAGGAAAAGCTCAGTCCCAGCCAGCTGCTCCTGCTCAAAGTCAACAATCCAGAAACAAAAGAGGGCCATGGGTCCAACCGGAGTGGTTCGCAGAACTTAAAGAAAGCGTGGCCACCATTTTTGATAAAACAAAAGATGAGGTACACTACCGGAGACCGGCAACCTTGCAGTCTCCCAGAGAGCATCGTAACAACTCCTTTTGCCAATACCACAATGATATTGGCCATACCACTGATGATTGCATAGAATTGAAACAAGAGGTACAAAACTTGATTGAAAGGGGAAAGTTGGGTGCATACGTTAAAAGAAAAGGAGGCAACAGGCCCGACAACACTCACCGGGTTGGTCCAAGTAATGCTGCCCCAGAGGGGGCCATGGTAATAGTTGAAAGGTTTGATGTGGAATCTGAATACTTGGATCCTGATCCAACGCGAAATAAGGTGGGTGCCATAGAGGATCATTCTAAGACAGTATCCGGGCTCATTAAATTCTTCGAGTCACTGACAATTTTCGGAGGGGACACAATGACTGCTCCTACTGCTTCTTCAAGAAAGAGGCATGTTCATAATTTAGCCTCCCAGCTAGAAGGAGGCATGACATCCTATCAATCTCCAAACTCATTCTCATTCATAGTCTTCGATGAGGATGATTTGAGAGATATTGCTGGCCCTCATGAGGATGCTGTTGTTATAGGAGCATCTATAGGGGGCAATGAGATAAGGCGAATTCTGGTGGATACTGGAAGCTCTGCCAATATCCTTTTTCTAAACACTTACAGGAAAATGAAAAATCCAGCTGTGATTCAGAAGTCGGACAGGTCAATTTTGGGTTTCACGGGCAGCTCAGCCGATGTGATCGGGGAGTTTGAAGAAGAAGTGTTATTGGGCAGGGGCCCTTTCAAGAAAATGGTTAGAATACTCTTCATCGTGGTGGACTGTCCCACTTGCTATAATGCTATTCTAGGGAGATCTTGGCTCTCTAGGATGCATGCAGTGGCTTCGACAGTCCATCAGTGTTTAAAGTATGCTGTTCAGGGACAGGTTGGGGTTGTCCGGAGCAGCCAGAAGATTGCAAGAGAATGCTATGCCACTGCCTTGGCTCCACGAACGCTGGGGGCAGTCCGTATAAATGATCAATAGCAGTCCGAGGGTCTTCCTGGGGGTGAGGGCGAAATTGATGACCCCAGAGAGACCCCCGGAGTGTTGATTCCGATTGAAGAGGTTGAAACGCACTGCTTGGAAGAAGGAAAAAGTGTCAGGATAGGGTCCAAAATGCCACCAATGTTGAAAGAAGAGATGTTGAAATTCTTGAAAAACCATCAGCACGTTTTTACTTGGTGCAATGCTGATGTTACTGGAGTTCCATCAGAGGTGATTTCCCATCACCTATCCGTCCGGAGAGATGTGGCACCAGTGGTACAAAAGAGGAGAGCTTTCTCAAAAGAAAAGGTTGATGTCATAGTGCAAGAGGTTGACAGACTCACAAAGATGGGGCATATTAAAGAATCTCAATACCCTTTGTGGACTGCCAATCCTGTATTGGTGAAAAATAAGAATGGCAAATGGCGTATGTGCATTGACTTCACAGACCTCAATAGAGCTTGCCCAAAAGATTTGTATCCGGTCCCCCGGATAGATCAGCTAGTAGACTCTACTTCAGGGAACAAGCTACTCTCCTTCATGGATGCCTTCTCCGGGTACAATCAGATCCAAGTAGATCCAAAAGATCAAGAGCACACCACGTTTGTCACTGATAGGGGACTACATTGCTACAAGGTGATGCCCTTTGGCTTGAAAAATGCTGGGGCTACTTATCAAAGGTTAGTCAACAAAGCATTTGCTGATCAAATTGGAAGAAATATGGAAGTTTACATTGACGATATGATGGTGAAAAGTGTGGATGAGCAGTTGCACTTGTCCGACCTCCAAGAAACTTTTGCCAACTTGGCCAAAGTAAATTTAAAACTAAACCCTGAAAAGTGTGTGTTCGGAGTGCAGTCCGGGAAATTCTTAGGGTATATCATAAGTGAGCATGGAATACAGCCCGACCCGGACCAACTCAATGCCTTATTCCAGATGGAGCCTCCTCGAAACATTAAAGAAGTGCAGCGATTAACGGGGAGATTGGCTGCGTTGAACAGATTCATCTCCAGGTCTTCGGACAGGTGTGCTCCATTCTTTCAAACCTTAAAGGGTGCAAAGGGGTTTGAATGGACAACACAGTATGATGAAGCATTCAGTGAAATCAAGAAACATCTTTCCTCTCCCAAGACTTTGTTCAAACCAGTTGATGGGGAGACTCTCTTTATGTACCTGGCTGTTTCAAGTCGTGCCATCAGTGCTGTGCTAGTAAGAGAGGTTGATGGGCATCCTCACCCAGTATACTACATCAGCAAAAGCTTGATTGATGCTGAGAGGCGTTACTTGAAACTTGAGAAACTGGCATTGGCTTTGGTGATAGCTGCAAGAAAAATGAGGCCCTATTTCCAGGCTCATCCTATCGTCGTCCAGACGTCTTTCCCTTTAAAGAATGTCCTTCAAAAAGCAGACATTTCAAGCAGAATGACCAAGTGGTCAGTAGAGTTGGGGGACTTCGACATAGACTTTGCTCCCCGGACAGCGGTAAAAGCCCAAGCTGTGGCTGATTTTCTGGTTGAATTCCACTATGACAGGGATTCATAGCAGCCTACTGATTCAAAAGACAAGAAAGTGTGGATTGTCCGAACAGACGGAGGGTCTAGTACCATGGGATCTGGGGCAGGAATATGTCTCACTTCCCCCTACGGGGACAACATGTACCAAGCTATTTGTTTTGCTTTCAGGGCGTCCAATAATGAGTCCGAGTACGAAGCAGCCATAGCTGGGTTAAAGTTGGCCTATATCTGTGGAGCTAAAAGGGTCAAGCTACTAAGTGACTCCCAGTTGCTTGTCCACCATGCCTTGGGCCTATCAGAGGCTAGAAAGGAGCAATTGGTCAAGTATTTACTCCTCCTCAAAAATGAAGCGTTAAAGTTTAAAGCTGTTGTCTATGAGCACATCCCCCGGGCAGAAAATGAGCTAGCAGATTCATTGGCAACGATAGCATATACGGAGTCCTACCCATGGATCCATGTGCTTGAAAGCCCTTCTATTGAACTTGGTGAGGGTGGAAAAGAGGAAGTCTTTGAAATACAGGTACATCGGCCTCAAGATTGGAGGTCTCCTCTTATACAATATCTGTCCGGTGGTATCGTGCCCTTGGATAAATCACAAGCCAGAACATTGAAACACAGGGCTCGTGGTTTCATTATGTTAAGAGAAGTCTTGTACAAAAAGTCCTACAGCAAACCTCTCCTACGTTGTTTAGGGGATCATGAATCACAAATGGTTCTCTCCGAATTGCATGATGGTGAGGGATCAGCCCATTGTGGATTTAGAGCTTTAACAAGAAGAGTACTTCTCTCCGGATACTATTGGCCATCGATCATGAAAGATGCTAAGGAGCTAGTGAGAAGGTGTGATCCATGTCAGAGGTACAACAATGAAATTCATGTACCAGCTATTCCTTTGGAATCAATTTCTGAGCCCATCCCTTTTGCTCGATGGGGATTGGACTTAGTTGGGCCTCTCCCTGTGGCGTTCGGAGGGCGCAAAACTATAATTGTGGCCATTGATTATTTCTCAAAATGGGTAGAAGCAGCTCCCTTGGCAGGGACAACCTCAAAAGCTGTCATAAAATTCATTCTGTCCAACATATGTTGCAGATTCGGTGTCCCACAGAAGATAACAACAGACAATGGGCCACAGTTTGACAACAGAGAAATGGAAAGCTTCTGTGCCTCAAGGGGTATTCAGCACTGCTTTTCTTCACCTTTCCACCCTCAAGCCAATGGGCAAGTTGAAGTGGCTAATAGAACAATACTGTCCGGTTTAAAGAAGAATTTAGAAGGGGCTGCTGGGAAGTGGCCTAGTTATCTACAAGAAGTCTTGTGGGCCTACCAGACAACACCTGGGACTGCAACGCAAGAATCCCCCTTTGCCTTGGTCTATGGAATGGATGCAGTAGCTCCCATAGAGAAGACACTCCCTTCCTTTCGTATTCATAACTTTTCCGGACACGCTAATGAGATGGCAATTAGAAATCAGCTCGATTTGATCGAAGAAAGACGGGTTAAAGCTCATCTTAGAATTGCACACTATCAGGGCTTGATGAGAAGCAGGTTTGCTTCTAAAGTTAAAAGGAGAGATTTTCAACCAGGAGATAAAGTATTAAGGAAAGTTTTCTTGCATACTAAGGAAAAGCTCTTCGGAAAGCTGGCCCCAACCTGGGAGGGGCCGTATACTGTGGTTGAAAGAATCAAGCCTGGGACTTATTGGTTGGAAGATAAAGATGGCAGGGTTTTAACTCACCCTTGGAATATTGAACACCTTCGAATGTACTTGGAATAACACTTGTGTAAATATTTACTTGTTTAAACATCCATGTAAATATTTGGGGGCATACCTTCCCCTCTTCGGTGGCACGGAGAGCTTTCAATAAAACTTGGTGCCTTCTTCAAAATTCTTTAAGTATTTTCAAAATTTTATCTCTTACTACCCGGACTAAAAGATCTAAGGGCTATTTAAATTCTAGCCGGAGAGTCTTAATACTCTCACAATACAATAAAACTACTTAAACTCCAGTTATTTAAGCAAATAATGAAAGAAGAGGATGGTTGAGCAAAATAAAACATCCATTCATTCAACAACTTAAAATTGCCTTGGCCTTCCAAGGATTTTTTGAACAAGTTTGGGCACAGTACAAAAAATCTGTCCGAATAATACGGACACCATCACAAAAAGAGTGCCTTGGCCTTCCAAGGACTTTAGTTCGAATAAAAGATAAGCAAAATAAATTTTTAAATTAAGGTTGAGCCTTTGAAGATGGCTCGCCCTCGTCTGTCTTCTTGTCTTTAATATTGCTCTTCTCTTCGAATATCTTTTTTCCCTTGGGATCAATCTCTTCTTCGCCTGGGCTCTCTCCGGTTTCCTCTTCATTATCAGATGAGGACTCGCCGGAATAACCCTCGTCAATCATAGTATAGTATGGGAGGTCATCATCATCCACATAGCGCCATAAGTCCCCCAGTCTCCTCTTCGGGAATTTCTCGTGAAACAGGAGGACCATATCAGACTTCACCCTTTGAATCATTAGCTCCTCGCTCTGTATCATCTCCCTAGCATAGGCGTTGATCTTGGCCTTAATTGTGGCCTCTTGGTCCCTCACCAAAACAGCCTTCTCTTCAGCAGCCTGAGTCACTGCATTCTCTAAAGCGATTTTGTCAGTGGTCAGGTTGGTGACAAGCTTCTCCTTGGCTGCAGTTTCTCCCCTTGAGATTGTCAGGTCTTTCTCCAGTCCGGACAGCTTAGCCCGGATATCTTTTATGGTCTCTTCCAAAGAATCAACTTTTGTGTTGTTTTCATCTTGATTCTTCTTTAGTTGATCATTTGCCTCCTTGAGCAAATCAACCTTATTGGCAGCAGTCCGGAGGTCCTCGGACAGTTTTTCCTTCTCAGACTTGAGGTCTTTGATGGTGTCTGCCTGACTTCGGACTTGCCTTTCCAAAGTGAGCACTGGTTGTACATTGCTAAGAAGAGAGTGGGCTATAATATCTTTCTCGCTAGAAACCATGAAAGTCTTACCGTTAAAATTGACTGTGTTGGAGCTGCTCGGAGGGATGTAGGGCCCTGCGAACTCGTCACGGGGCAGGCCCAGAAAATATTCACCAAGTCCACCCATACCGGTGATGTCCATTTCATCCAAGTTAAGCTCTCCCCCCTCAACTTCATCTGTATGGAATTCCTTTGGAATCTCCTCTTGAAAGTCCCTTGGGATCTCTTCGACCAATGTTGGGTCAGTAGGGAAAGAGGGCTCCGGGTCCCGGAGAGCAATCTCATCTCCTTGGGAAGTCTTTTTCTTCTTAGCTTCCCTGTCAGCACCTCCACTTGCTTGCTTGCGAGTCCTCTTTGAAGCTCTTGAGGGTTTTGGGAGATTCACTTCCTGTTTTTCGCTCTCCTGCTCCACCACTTGTAAAAGGGCTGCATCAATTTGAACCTGGGCCAGTCCCTCTGTGTCTGTTGGGGCCTCCTTCTCAGTATCACCTTCCGCCTTCTTGCCTTTCTTCTTTTTGCCTTTCATTTTGCTTGGGGCTTTGGCCCGAGCAGGCAGGTAGAGTGTCCCATCCAGCTCATGGGACCTTCTTAGCACAATGTCTTCATCAGGCTGGGTGGCAAGCTCTTCCCAGGATAGGTCTCTCCGACCTGTTGTGTTCCACAGATGGGACCTTGCTAGGTTTCCAGTGGTAAAGGCCCTGTGGAAACGGTTCTCCCAGTTCTCTGCAGCCCATGCGTTGATTTTGCCACAGGTAGTCTGTCCGCCCTTCAGGTAGTCCCCGAACTCCTTTGGCAACTCTATTAAAACAAAAGAGAAATTGGTTAGTACAAAGAAGAAAGGAGAAATTCGAACAGAAATTTAAAATAAAAACTTACGGTCACTCCTCCATCTACTCCTGAGGAGGCTTGGATTCTCTTCGGTCTTAATTTTCTTGTCGTTTTCCCACGAGCCACTGACAGACAAGAATTGGCTCCTCCATTTGCTCTCCGACTCCAGGAGATCATCAACAGCTTTGAGATCGTTCCCCATGTTGAAATGGTAGAAGGGGAACTGATGGTGCTTGCACAGGTTGGCCACTGCAGCGAACTCTTCCATAGGAAGAGGGATCCCGGATAGCCTGGATGCCATTATGCATGACATCAAGGTGAACCAACCATTGGGGCTTAATTGTGATGGGCAGAGTTTGACCAAGTGAAAGTAGCGCACTATCTCCGGGTCCAGTGGGAACCTGAGTCCCCAGTTGAATAGCTCCGTAAAGAAGACTATTTCATTCTTTTTACAATTCATCGAGGTCTCCGGATCGATGTGAATTCTTATCTTTACGTTCTCAGGGATCCCTCACTTGGTGCGCAATCTACCCAGATCTGAAGTATGGATGAACGCATACTTGGTCTTCAGCAAGGCCAAAAGATACTTGAACTCAACTTTATGAAAGCATGGCCCCACTCTCCCTTCAAGGCTCTCCGGCAGGTCCGGACGCCTCAGATATAAGTTCTCTTTGACCTTCTTGGCAGCAACAATAGCAGTATCAGCCTGTCCGGAGGACTCGGACTCAAAACGGACCTCCTCAGTAGAGTCCTCCATCTTCTCCTCCATAATTGTTGGGGGAGCTTCTGTAGAAGTAGTCCGGGGAGGGTTGAAGCTTGGCATAGCTGACCCTCCGGACTGTTGACTGCCCGTATTTATTCGACTTCTCACCTCAATTTGAATTTCTGAGGCAGAAGATTCTTTGGGGGGTAGTGGGCTGTTGGCCTCTAGTCCTGACGGCCTCTCCCGGGGAGCTCTAATAGTTGCCCCAGACTCAGATTCACTGTTTTTTGCCCCCGATTTCGAGGGAGTGTTTTTAGAGGATAGCCCTTTGACTAACCGGCTTGGCCTTTTGATGACTAGCTTATCCGGGGAGTGGTCAGAGTCAGACCCCATGGCAATAAAAGACGATTTTTTCCTAACACTGGTAGCAGTAACTCCTGGTTCAACAGCTGTGATTGACTCCTGAACTGAGGAGCCAGAAACTATGGGAGAAAGGGTGGATTGAAAGAGCTTTTTAGGCCTTTGGAAGAAGATGAGCCTCTATCAGATTCTGCGATTGAAGAGGCTGGTTTCTCAACAGGCGACGATGGTAGCCCTGCTGCAAGTCTTTTTTCCTTTCCAACCCTTTGTGCTTTCTCCAACTCCGAGAGGTTAAGCCAGCCGCCTTTGATCAGTGCTGTTCTTGCTGTAAACATAAACAGCCAAGGAAGTTTCGAATTCTATAGAGATAAAGCTCTGGGTGAAATTGCAGAGTGAAATTTGAAAGAGATAATGAGACAGTGAAAAGTGAATGAGAATTTATAGTAAATGTGAAAAGAAGGAGTTGATTCCTAGAAGAATCCGAAAAGTCGGGCAATGATTAAAAGACGGCGCTGATGTCATTAATGACAATTAAAGAGGTAACTTGTTCGAGAAGGTGGTGCGAAATTCAAGGTGAAAAAAACGGCTGGGGTGACCTATCAGAGAGTGACACGTGTCCCATTAACTCTGGCAAAAACCGTTTGGGATTCGTAACGTTCAATCTGTCCGGGTATACCCACAACTCTCTCCGGATTGAAAACCACTTCCTATAATCGGACTGTTTTTCAGTTCTTTAACAAGGACACTTGTTCAAACATCTAAAAAAGGGCTCCTGATGAGTCCGAATTCAAAATACTCCCCGGAAGGGTAGATCAGTGTAATTCTCTCCGAAAACCGGACAGAACTTTTGGACCGAACAGATCACTTCGAACCAATGTGAGCCTAAGGCTGTTCGAACTATGACAAAAGTACTAAAAAACCTAAACACTTCCTGACTAAGCTACCTGTCCTCCTGCTTAGAACTCATGGGTCTTTAAACATGACCCGGGTCCATTAAACTTGACCCGAAAGCCCATAAGGGCCCAAACATCACACTATAAATGTTCAACCACCAGCATTAACTTCTGGTAACAAAAATTAGCTGCTGCCAAGCTGCTTAATTCTCTCTCCACCTTGAAACACCCTTACACCACCTTGAAACACCCTTACACCACCTTGAAACACCCTTACACCACCTTGAAACACCCTTACACCACCCTGAAACTCTACTTGAAATTACCAGCCTACCCTCAGGCTATTTTTATCCACACCACCAACAACCAAAATGCTCAATCATCGAAGTCATATCCCAAGTTGTCGTCAGAATCAACCCCCTCATCCTTTTCCGTAATCCTATATTGAAGATACGCTACCATATCCCTAGTGATGTAGTCTACCATCGTCATATTCCAGACGGCGGATGATTCTTGCTTAATTTTATATGGCAAAAATAACAAACGATCCATCGGTTTGCAAAAAAGGTACCTCTGCTTGATTTGTTCATGGTTGCGCACGATGAGACCTCCAGTTTGTAAACGGTCATAGCCGTAGTACACCTTACAAAGCACTCGATCAAAAAAAGCATTGCTACTATCTTCCCCCATCTCTCGGCGGACAATCTTCACCGCCTCAAGCAGATGGTAGTCTTCAGGAGGAGTAAACTCCATTTTTTAAACTGTTTATGTTTGAGAAGTTTTTATGAATGTAAAAGGTTTTGGAGTCCCTTTATATAGGGAAGTAAAGTTTGGCGGGACTTTTTGATTTTTGATAACGAGTGGGAGTTTTTGATTTTAGAGAATGAGCGGGAGTTTTGATTTTTGAGAATGAGCGGGAGTTTTTGTTTTTTTGAGAATGAGCGGGAGTTTTTGGTTTCTTACTTTACATGTGTTACATTTTCATTCGTATATTCCGATTACGTTATCTGCGACGAAACTGTCTATAAATAGAAGCCTTATTCACATTATAGTGTAAATTAGTTGATAAATCAAGCAGAAAAATGTGTCCCTGGACTGAGTTGGAAGATTAATATTTGGTGAGGGCATCAGTTGAAGCTGGTAACATGCACATTCCAGAGAGTGGTAAAAGGTACTACGAGGCATTGGTATGCCGGATGTACTTCCTGTACGGAAGGGATGGTGTTCAGCCGCCTAGAGTTTCTAGGCGTGTTGATGAAGTGAGAGCTAGGTGATCAGTCCTAGTAACATTCCGTCGACATCTAGTTTCTGGCCTAACCGTATTGGAACGTCGTATTGCGTGTAACCGGTTCAACTGTCAAGTCACAGATTCGATAACAGAGGACCAGCTGGATAAGGTCCGCGAAGACATTGTTGACATCCGGCTAGAGGAAATCAGTGACTACAAGGATGCGAAAGAAGAGCGAAAGTTGATGAAATGGAACTGGCATGATAGTTAAGTATGGGTGTGTGCTTCAGTTTTATTATGAGTGTGTGTTTCATTTTAAGTATGAATGTGTGTTTCATTTCCAGTATGAGTGTGTGTTTCAGTTTAAGTATAAGTGTGTGTTTCAGTTTAAGTATGAGTGTGTGTTTCATTTTAAGTATGAGTGTGTGTTTCATTTTAAGTTGACATTATATTTCGTACTAAAGGTATGCTGCGAGTGGATAATAAAATGATATACTATGAAAAGAAATAATATAAAAAATAAGGGTAAAACTTATCGTATAATGTTTTTCAATGGTAGAAGCTCTAACTGTTACTACACAGCTTGAGCAACTGTCGCTGAAATTACCTTATTATTAATTAACACAGCATGAATGTTGTGGAGAGTAGGAACAATCGAGCGTTATAATAAAAATAGAGAGATAAAATAGTGACAGCAAAACATCTTCTTGAAGAAGACAAAACTGTCATGGTTATGTTTCTTATGTTCGAACAACAAAACCAGTGCTTTCTTTTTCTGTCTTTTTAGATATTTATCTGTTGATATGATTTTGTGAGATGTTTATCTGTTGATATGATAATATAATTTTGATTTGATTTGTGGGTGGTTGAGGTTAGGGCTAAGTGACATTTAAAAGTAGATTTGAGTCTTTTCGGATTACTATCGAACAACAAAACCAGTGCTTTTTTCTTCTTCTATATTTTAAGATGTTAATCTGTTAATATGATAATATAATTTTGATTTGATTTGTGGGAGGTTGGGGTTAGGGCTAAGTGATATATAAAAGTAGTAAATACAATAAATAAAAGCGGTCATCAAATACACTAAATAAAAGAAGTAATAAAATAAACCAGTTACAGAACTATAGTGCTAACATCGGAAAGTCTGACAAAGGTGTGCTGCAAGTAATAATCAGTGACGTCTATACCTCTCAGCAATCCGGCACATATGAAGGGCGGTCTCTATAAGATCATCGTGCTATAGAGTCGGTATCGATGGAGCAAACCGAGCAATCTGCTCGTATCTTGCAAAGTCAGCACCACCATGCGGCTCCAACCGAGGACCTCTAGCTGGTGTAGAACTGCTAACGATGTACCACAACCTCCTCTTCACCCAAATGTAGTACATCGGTTCAGCACTCTCTCCACTACCACGGTACAACGTGCCATCAGGAGTGTACACATGGTTGTCTCAATCCCTCCACAAGTGCCCATCCCATGGGTATCTGAAGACCATCTTCTTTCCTATTTTTTTTATTTAGGAGGGTGTATATCCTTAGGAATCAGCTGTACGAACCCCATCTGTCGAGTGACACGGTCTGGGTAGTACGGCACAACCACGTCGAACGCCTTAAGCGTCAACTCAACCCAAGTCACCCCCTGGAAAGGATAATGGTCCCGTAAGTGTATGAAGGGAAGGAACATGACCTGTAAATAAAAAAATGAACAACTTAGCCATTTATATTAATAAAAGTACTTATAATTAAAATAAACGAATATGACTTACATCTGCCTCCGTGCACGTCGAAAGTGCATGTCTCATCTGCCTGCGCACGTCATGAGAGACACCAATCTTCTTCGGCGCATGTCGGCACATATGGGGCATGGATATGTCGTAATCACAAAACAGTGGAGCTCGGAGCTGAACAAAGTGGGAAAATATCCACGACTCGAGCATCCTTATAAACCCGCAAATGCCTCCCATACCATGGAGAGATCCCTGACTAAGGGAGTGGTACAGCTGTGCTAAAACCAACTGACCCTAGTTGAACCTATGCATACCCTGATATTGGTTCACGAACTGGAGGTAATCTAAAGGAATGCTGTTGCGAAACTCCAAATTTAGAAACCTACCAAATCAACCTCATTTCACACAAAATCAAACACATAGGCATAGATCCGACCAAAACTAACAAGAAAACAACACTAATCTAACAAAACAACACCTAAAATCATATAAAAATCAAACTTTTGAATTCGAAACCTAAAAAACTTAAAAACCTAATTTCTGCAGTTTATACCCAACGAAATCTAAAAAACATTATACCATGATGTTTGTATTACTTACCTTTATGTTTTCCTGACTTTAGATTCTTCAAAAATCGAGCTTTTGAAATGGGTCGAACGGTGTGCTTGAGAGCTTTCTAGAGAGAGAGAAAGAGAGGAAAAAAATGGTGAGAGATTTATCAAAACCTTTTATACCTAGGTTTTCTGAAAAGGGTAAATTGGTCCAAAATTAGGTGAGAGATATATCAAATGGGTATAAGATCCAGCGGTTTAAGATCTATCAAAATGTGTCTTATTTCTAGCCTGCCCTTTATTAAAAGATAGACGCATTACAATTAATTAAATAAGAGAGGCGGGACAGGGAATTAAATGATAGATACTGGATAATAAATTAAATAATAAATACGGTACATTGAATTAAATGATCGAGACATAACTAGATATCATGCGAAACCAGACAAAAAGACAATGTTAAACAGTTTTAGATGTGTAAATATAAATTTTTATATGTAATCTTCTTTAGAGCTTCAATCAAATTCAATTTTGTTTTACCCTAAAGACTCAGCCATTTGTAGTATCTTGGTATCTTTCCTTCAATTGCATATTCTTGAGAAATAGTTGCGTCTTCCATGATGAATGTTTATAATTTTAGCGATACTTTAGATATAATATATTTTACTATTTTTTAAATAAGGTAAAAATACTAACCACTAATAGAGAAACACAATCAACTGCTTTATCATGGTTTATTTTCATGGCAAAAATTTACTGAACTCATCAGATTCTCCCAGATTGCTTCAACCCAATCATAGTTATTTATTTTATTCATGTCTTATATGTAATAAACCATTGTAAAATCTAGTACATCTTCAAATGTAGAGAAAAACAATATTGAGCATGCTAACATTATAAATAGTATTACATCTTTTAATGTTTGATCTTTCTGTGTTTTTACTATATTATTTATAGTATTCTATAAACACGTGAAACCTTTATTTAATATAAATACATTACAAACGTAAAACATGGAAATGCATGATAGATGCAAGACCGGTGAAGGGATGATAAATGCGGGATAACTGAAGGCATGATATATAAAGGACAAGTAAATGCATGATAGGCGCAAGACAGGTGAAGGCATGACAAACACATGACATGTGAAGGTATGACAAACACAGGACATGTGAAGGCATGATAGAAACGAGACTAATGAAAGCATAATAGATGAAGGATGCATGGAGGCATGGTAGCAAAGACCGTTCTGAGATAGCAAAGACCCAAACTTTCCAAAAACGAGATCGCTCTCAGTCTATTAGGGACTCTGTTTCCTTCGAAATGCGAGTTCCTCTTGGATTCAGTAGTGAATTTGGCTAGAAAGTCAGCAGCTTCATTATACTCTCTGAAAACTTGAATAACTTTCATGTTCGAAGAGATCAGACTGTAACATCAATTGAGTAGAGCTTTCAAGTACCAAGGAGCTCTACCAGTAAGAATTATTTAAACCTGAATGTAACAGTCTATCTCGATATCCAGGGATGAAATTCCATTCTCATAACATAGCTGGAGGCCATCAATCATGGCCCTGGCTTCAGCAATAATGGAACTCCCTTTCCCATAGGAAAACAAAATATTACCATCATGATCCCTGACCAGACCACCTCCAAAACATTCACCAGTGTTAGTACAAGCACCATCTGTATTAAGCTTGTAGCGATCTAATTTATGGCACTTCCAACTTAAAACAACCGGAACATATGGCTTAGTAAGCTGATTAAAACTACCCATAGTAATACCAACCATGACATCCATTCCTCAGTGCTTTTTCTTAAGCAAGCATGTTCTGTCAAGACTAGAAATAATAAATATGATGGTATTGATCATATCCATTGCACTTGATTCCATGTTTTCCATCTTTTTTTTTATTTCTGACCTGCCAAATCACCCAGACAATAATCAAAGGAAGTATTATACGAATATGAACCCCTTTATCAGTAGACCAGTACCATGACCTTACCAAGTGAAGGAGAGTCATGGATTTAGAAATGTTGATTCTGAAAAGAGTTGCAAAATAAATCCAAACTCTCCAAGACTTCTGATAGTTTACAAACACGTGATTTATGCTTTCGTAATTGTTACAATGGTTGCATTTTGAAGCTAACTGAAGATTTCTCTTTTGCAGGACACTATCAGTAGAAACCCAACTCTTTAGTATCCTCCACAGCATAAAAGAGTGCTTAAGGGGAGTTACGATGTTCCACGTTCTAACATAAAGGTTAGAGATATTTCCATTTTTTTCTAAATTCGTTACATGTGGCTTTTGTATTAAAATTCCCATCAGAGCTGATAGTCCAGCTTATCGTGTCTTTAATTGATCTGTTCAAGCCAAATTTGAGTATGTTTTGAATCTGATTCTGATTCAAAACAGACTCAAGTTTTGGTATATTCCACCTATTAACATCCCAATATTCGCTGACCATAAAAGTAGGGATAACGTTTCTGGCTTCAACATCTGTTAGATTAGTGAAAGCATTACTTGAGCATCATCTATCTAGCTTTAAGTCCACCATGCCATTGCCAACGTGCCAAAAGATAAACTTTTAAGCCCTATCTCTTATCCTCCAAATTCTCTTCCAAATAAGAGAGCTTTTATGAAGTAAATGAGCCAACAGAGGGCGCTGGTTCTTAAAATATATAGCTTTTGTGATAGCAGCCCATAGAGAGTCTTGTTTCCTTAAAATAAACCAAAGCTTTGCTGAAAAAACATCAATCATATCCTCTAACCTTCTTAGGTTTAGACCCTCCTCCTCATAGTTTTTGCATAACTTGGACCATTTACACCAATGAGTAGTGTTTCTAATAGAGTTTGTTCCCCATAGAAACCTGTTGTAAAAGATTTCCAATCTTTTAATGGTAGATTTAGGGATTTTAGTGTGTTGACATATGAACATAAGATACATAGAGATAACATTTTTGCTAAGATTAATCTGCCACCAACAAAGAGGGTTATATGATCCCATTCAACTAGCTTATTTGTAATCTTAGCAATGAGGCCTTCAAAGTCACTGATACGTTTTTTTGTGTTGATAACAGCTCTCAGATATTTAAAGGGAAGGTGACAATGCTTAAAACCTAGTAGATTTTCAAGCTTATTAGACTGGTGAGCAAAACATTTCTTAGCAGTTATAATTCTTGACTTTTCCTTATTTACCAATTGACCAGAGCTTTCTCCATACTGATTGAAAATTCTCATTATCTTCTTGACATATTCTAAAGACCCATTGCAGAATACAAGTATGTCATCAGTAAAGCAAAGACAAGATAAGTTCACTCCCCATCTGCTTTTGTAGTTAGTTGTAGCATCCATGGTAGTATTCCTTTTAAGGCCCCTAATTAGATATTCTTGGGCCAAAATGAACAGACTAGGTGACAGTGGGTCACCATGTCTAAGCCCCTTATTAGATTTAAAGAAACCCTGAGACATTCCATTAACCAATACTGAGAAGTGACAGTTTGTAACATTCTTTTCAATAAGCCTCACAAAATCGTCTCTGAACCCATAAGCCTTTAGCACACTGAGTAATAAGGTATGATCAAGTCTGTCAAATACCTTATCCATATCCACCTTCAAAATAATGTTGCCTCCTCTAGTTTTGTTATTAAGATCAATGGAAATCTCATGAGCAATCATTATATTCTCATCGATGCTTCTTCCTTTAGTAAAAACCCTCTGTTCAACAGACACTAGGTTAGGTAGCAAAGCAGAAAGCCTGATATTAATGATTTTGGATATTATTCTGCTTAGAAAAGTGGTTAGGTTGATTGGCCTATAATCCTTCCAGCTTTTAGGTGTCACCCCTTTAGGGAGCAAACAAAGAGCCGTAGCAAATAAACCCATAGCAAAATCACCATCTTTGAAGAAGTTCCTAATTGCAGCACACAAGTCCTCCCTAATAATAGCCCAGCAGTACTTGAAATTTTTTCCATTAAACCCATCAAGCCCAGTAGCAACGTTAGGGTTTAGGTTTTTGATGACATCATATATTTCAGTGTGATCAGGCAATTTCATTAATATTTCATTGTCATCATCGGTGACCAAATTAGGAATAACATCATCTAGTAGATTAGGATACCAAGGATTAGGTAAATCAGCAATAAAAGATTTGAAACGACTTACAGCAGAATCTCGTATAGCCTTTTCCTCCTCTACCCATTTATCACCAGTCCAGATACGATCACGCCATTGGATAAAATAATTTTCTAGATTTAACATTATAAATCCTAATGTTTTTTAAAACATTTTTTTAAAGTTTTTAAAAAATAATCCACCAATATCGTACAAAAAAAATAAATTCTATTATTTTTGAAAAACCCAATAGTTTGATCTCAAAAGTCTAGCCCCTTATGTACGTAAAACCGCTTCTCGAAATAAAGTGGTTTTGATTAATTTTGTGACGCCTGTCGATTATGAATTTGTATCCCATCCTGCGGCTCGGGTTTCCAGTTTTAGAACTGTGTGAATTAAAACACAAAATAATAAAAGTCACGACAGGGAGGGAGTCAAATATAAAGGCAGCAGGATGTAGAAGAGTCTTTCTTTGCGTCTGAAAACGGACAAGAAGGAGACAAACTCACAAAAAGGTGTTAGCCTTTTAATTAAGACCTTCTAGTTGTTGTTCCTTCCTTCTATCATCAGTACCTATGGATTAAGGAACCTCTTTGTGGTCGGTACACGCAACCACACATTTAATTTTACATAAAATTTGGACTTTTAAAAATAATTATAAAAATTGTTATTTTTATTATCCTTAGCTGTAGACTATATATTATTATAAATTAATTATTGTCTACTTTCTTTTTCCATAGATTTGGATTAAAGTTAGTTTTGATTTAACGAAATGTTGTTTTGATATTATTGTAATTTAATAATGATAAATGCATTTTTACCATATTTATTTTTATTTAATTTTTAAAAAAAACTTAACATATATCTTTTTTATTTTATCTTTCATTAAACTGTTTTTATATCATTTTTTTTTATTTTTCCAAACAATTAATCGCATTTATTCAACTTAACATTAATTCAACGTAACATTTATTCTAACATTTTATTTTTTATCTTTATTTTCTATAAACACGTAATATATTATTATTCAATCTAAACTATAATAATAAGCTTCTAAAATTAAAACCTTAGAGAATTTGAAACCTATAAATACATATGGATTTCATATATACAATGGTACTTCTTAACCAGAAATACAGTAAAATATCTCATAAGAGTAATAAGAAATATAACCAACATCAGCAGCTAACTACTTACAAGATTTTCTGACTTGTTTTAATTAAAAAAAAAAGTCATTGTTCGGTGTTTTTTCATTTTTCTCTTCAAGATCAAGAATGGCTCTTGTCTTTTCTACCGTTATTAGAAAACAGTTAGGCATCAATGATCTTCCTCATCCTGTACTGACGAATTTTTTAGCTAAAGTTGCTTAAAACTCCATGACATATAAATAGTGTGATATTGTTCGTTTTGGATCCACTGGTTCGCACAGCTTTGCTTTGGACCCACTTCAAAAAGGTCTCACACTAATGGAGATGTATTCTTAACTTATATACTGACATTTCTTCCCATGTTTAACCGATATGAGATGTGGGACTTTGGTCACACCTAACACTATATACAAGTCACACTTAACACTATATACACAAGGGATGATAGATTTTTTTATGGAAACAATAATCATGTTAGAGTTTTTGAAGAAAGTCGTAAACAAAAAACACGTTGATGCATCATATGTCTACGGTATAACATCGTGTATTTTTTTCATATTATGTAATACACCAAGGAAAAAACTATATCTTTTTACATTATTTATTATTATCTTAATTTAACTTTTTTTAAAACTTAATCCAGATTTTTTTTTCTTTTATCCTTCATTTAACTTCAATTTTATGTTTTTATGTTATTTTATTCTTTCTATTTTTATTTTTTACAAACGAATAATCTCCTATATTTGACCCGACATTTATTCAAACATTGTATTCTTTTCATCTTTATTTCCTACAAACACCTAATTTATTCTTACATCCATAAACAAAAATCAAATAATTAGTTAAACAACAAATTGTAAAGTACCTAGAAAATCAAATTCTGAAACTCGTCCTCATAATTAGTTGTTAAGATTGGTCTTAGATTTGAGTGTTAATTTTTTATAAAAAAAGTTAACTTTGAGATCAACCCTCGTAATTCAAATTCAATGTTATTTTTCTGTAAAATATAATATTTATATAATAATATATTTGGAATTATTTTGATAAATAAAATAACAAAGTGAAAATATTTTTGAAATTTTGAGGAAATAAGTAAAACCATAAAGAAAATAGCTTTTCTCATACAACAATGAAAATTGCAATTACGAACTATAGAAAAACATTTTTATAACCATCCTTTTTTATCCATAAATTTTGTAATTTGAAGTATTTAAAGTGCTAACTGTTTATATTGGTTATACTATTAGCAAATTTATTATTGACAAATTAAATCGAAAACACCAATATAGAACGGAGCAAAAAATCATCAAAATCTAAGATATAAATTGCTAACTGTTTATATTGGTTATACTATTCGAAAATTTCAACAATAGTTTTACTTTACTTTTCACTTTGACAAAAATAAAAGCAAGTAATATATTAACTTTAGTAAAATCTTAATCAACACGGTAATTTTTATATTTTTCTAATGAGAAGTGGATGTTGTTTGTTCCTTGGTAAGTAAAGTAAATGATTATTCAAATCTAATTTTGTTTAACAACTAAGATTAGTGTCTTAATCTTGTCCGCATCACATGTGAGTTGTCTTTGACTTGGTTTCAAGTAGGGTCATACTCATATGGTCGGTTGGATGCCTTTAAGGAGATTTGCTTTACTATCATTATTAATCTCATGATACAAGTTTTGTTTATTTCAAACATATTGTATATTATATAATGTAGGTTACATTATTTATTTATTTTATGGGTGAATTATTTATATACATCCAAAACTAATCCAAATTACCAATAAAAAAGTGGTTACCAAGTTGATACTTTCAATCTCTTCTCTCTATTTAATTTTTTTTTATCCTTTTTATATGTATATTTTTCAATTCAAATTTAAATATTCGTATTTTTAAATTTGAATTGAAATATATACATATAAAAAAGGATAAATAGAGAGAAGAGATTGAAAGTATTAACTTGGTAAACATTTTTTTTATTGGTAATTTGGATTACTTTTAAAAAATTAAAAAAATAATATTGCTTGTCTTAAAAAAACAAGCCTGATTATATATTAAAATATTATTTTTGAATTAAAATATAGAAATTATTGACCTTAAATAAAAATAAATAGAAAATATTAAGCTATTAAAAAAATATATAATTAACAAACTTTTATTATATGGTATTAATAAGGTTATTTTTGTAAATAAAAAAAATAAAATTTGATTGTGATATCGATTAATATTTGATCTTAATTCTATTAATAATTAGTCGATCACTGATATCAAATTTATTTATTAATAATCGTCTTAAATTGATAAAGTGTTGGAAAATTATTAAGTGATTATAGGCTTCTATAAATAATCCTATGATAGTTAAAAATATTATTTAACTTTTTTAAAATACCATATTTTTCAAATCAGGGTTCGAGCCGACCCGTTTGAGTGGGCTCTTTTTTATTCGAACCCAAACTCGGCCCGACCTGCAACGTGTTTAATATTTTCGAACCCAAACCCGTCCTGTCTATGTGTGCGGGTCAGTAACCCGCAAATATTGTTTTTACTATTCTTAAATTTTGACTTATTTTTAATTTAAAACAAAAATTTAATGAATTTTTAAATCAACGTACCTACGAGAAAAATATTCAAAGAACTTGAAAAGTTAGAAATTAAGATCGAGAGTATATATGCAAAGACCTGAAGATATATATTTATAATTTATGGAAAAAATATATATTATTGACTCTAAAAATAAAATAATAATTACTCAAATAGGGTAAATACTCAAATAGGGTAAATATATAAATGGGAGACTTCTAGTAATTAGTAAGTATATTTTTAGTTATATTTTACAAATTTACCATTATTTTTTAATACAATTTTTCATTTTTAATATATAGTTTATATTTGCGGGCTGGGTCGGGTTGAACAAATTAAAAATCCATATCCGACCTGACCCGCCTACGGGTCACAATTTGTATATCCGTACCCGTCCCGTTAAATGTCCTGGATAGATAAAGCCCGACCGGATTAGGCTGGATCGGGCCGGTTTGGGCCGGTTCGGACCAAGATTGCCACCCTTATTTCAAACTATGGACAAAAAAATCCAAAATATAATTGGTTTTGTTCTTTTAAGACGAACAAAACTAGATGTATAAAATATATTTTTGACTTTTTAGTTGCGTAATTACATGTATTACAAAGCAAAATAAGTATGGAAAAAATAATTGTGTTTCACTTGCAAAATTATGTGTAATTTGGTTGCTAAAAAAATTATTTTCAAGTTTCGGAATTACGTGTAAATATGTTTTGTAAATAAGAATAAAATAGTTACGAAAATATGACTCTGGTTCCCAAATAAGTTTGATTGTGTGAAAAAAAAATACGACTTGTTTTATGAAATAAAATGTTAATTGGGTGTGAAACAATTAACTTTTTGTAATTACAAAAATATGTGCATTTTTGTGCTGAAAAACTTAAAAAAAACTATACTTTGTTCTACTAACGGAATTACGTGTAATTTGTTTCCAAGAAACAATTACATTCCGGTTGTGAAATTACATCCAAATGATTTGCATAAATAAGAAAAAAATAGTTACATAAATAAAACTTTAATTGGTAAATAAATTTGATTGTATGAAAAAAATATACAACTTGTTTTTGTGAAAAAAAGTATTATTTGAACGTGAAACAACTACTATTTTCCACTTGGACACATATGTGCATTTTATATTGTTTTTTTTAAAGTTGGACTGTATTCCAGTTGCGAAAAATCAATTTGGTTGCAAAAAGAGTATTGAAAAACAATTGTGTTTCAGTTGTGGAATTACGTGTAATTTGGTTGTTAGAAAATAACTGTATTCGAATTGCAAAATTACGTGTAATTTGATTGTAAAAATAAGAAGAAAAAATCTCTAAACATAGCACTCATGGAATTCGTTTTGTTCGTCTTTAAAAATAAAAAATATGTGTTTTTTAGTTAGGGTTTGAAAGATACGAAGTTTTGAAGGTGAAAACTAGCTAATTGTTAAGTTTGTATGCGTTTGCATGTTTTACAAATATTATTAGAAAAATTATTTTACATGTATTTTATATAAACTTCAAATCTTAAGTGATTATCGATAATTTAATTTCTACCCGAATAGTTTGTGGGGAAAAATACCTATTTTTCTTGGCAAGTGACTTCTAGACTGGCTTGTGGTAGAATGTTTGGGAAAAATACACAATTTTCCTGCAATCAGACCAAAAAAACATAAAACAATAGTGAAATAAAACACATATATTGTTAACGAAGTTCAACAAACTATGTATACGTCTCCTCACATCGATTTTATTAGAAAGACTCAGTGAATCTGCATTTTCGATACATTAGCAAAACTTATCTAATTGGGTTTATAGAGAATTCAACACAATAAGAAGTAAAAGCGATTACATACCTTAATGAGTAATTTATGACTCACTAAATTATTTCAGTGTCTTTTCAAATTTAAAACTTCTTCAACTCACTTTAATGAGTCTAACAATCTCCTACTTGAAGACTGGTTTCAACCTGTCTTCACACCTTGACCTATGCAGCATATCTTTTTGGTCATAATACTCTTGTAGACCAACTAAAGTTGAACACAACTTTAAGTTTTCAATGGTTACTGTTTTTGTCAACATATCACCTCGTTTTTGCTTCATTGGATCTTTTCCAGTATTAGCACCTCATCTTCCAATAAATATCTGATGAAATGATAAAGAAAACTGATATGCATGGTTCTCGAACGAAATATTGAATCATTTGCCAACTAAATTGCACTCTGACTATCACTATGCATAATGTTTTTATTTTGTTTGAATCGTATTTGGGTTAACAAATGTTGAAACCATATCATCTCTTTATTGGATTCGATCACTGCTACATACTCAACCTCTGTTGTTAATAGAGTGACAATTTTTTGTAACTTTGACATCCAACTAACATATGTAGTTCCAGAAATAAATATACAACCGGTGGTGATTTATCGGTGATCGAATTCACCTCCAAAATCTGTATCTACGTAACCTTGTACCTTTAACTCACCATTACCAAAGTACAAACACTTTCTAGTGGTGTCTAGTAGGTACCTCAAAATCCACTTGATAGCTTCCCAATGAATTTTCCATATGTTTAACATAAACCTGCTCACAACTCTCACTGCATGACTAATGTTTGGTCTCGTACAAACCATTGTATACATCAAACTCTCAATAACTGAGGCGTAAAGAACCTTATCGATAAAGTATTTCTCTTCCTCTGACTAAAAGGATTGATTCTCAAATAAATTAAAGTAAACTTCCAATGATGTATCGACTGGCTTGGCACCATCCATGTTAAATTATTGCAAAATACGATCTATGTACTCTAACTGAGATAACTGTAAAACTTTTCCAAGTCCTTCATGTCAAATTCTTTTGACAAATGATGCTTAAATCTTCTAATATCATCTATATATGAACCTGCTACTAACATATCATCAACATATAGTAGCAAAATGATATAACTGGACTTATATCTTTTGAAATAGTAACACTGGTTAACATTGCACTTTTTGAAACTCTCTTTGTACATAAAACTATCAAAGTTCTTGTACCAATGTCTTGGAGCTTGTTTTAGACCATACACACTTTTTTGAGTATGCATACCATGTTTTATTTTCCTTATTTTAAGAAATATTCTGGTTGATATATGTATATCCCCCCATCCAAGTCCCCGTGAAGAAATGAAATCTTCACGTCTAATTGTTCAAGATAAAGATCTTCAATGGAAAAAATACTGAACATTGATATACTAGTATTAAGCTTCACAAACTAAATTAATGTTTTTGGTGTAATCAATTCATTATTTTTTCTAAAACCCTTTGACAACTAGTCGGGATTTGTATCTTTTAGAGCCATCATATTCATCTTTCACCTATTACAGTCATTTGTTATGAAGTGTGTTCTTACCCATGGGTAACTGAGCTAGTTCACATGTCTCATTTGAGATTAAAAAATCAATCTCATTTTTTTTCATGCCAAGCTCCCACTTGCTAGCATCACTGGTATGATAAACTGCATCATAACATTCCGGCTCCCCCTCAATGATCAACTACATATAGTTTAAGTATCTATTGTTGGGCACATGGGGTCGGAAAGATCTTCTCAAAACAAGAACTGCATTTGTCAGTTATAGGGTTTCAAACTGCTGTCGATCGGTTTGTCCAACTGACTCTCCTTGTTGAGGGGTAATTCCGATTTACACTATTTCTTAACTATATGGGACCCCATCGATATCTGTATATACTGATTTGTACGGCTTTAAGTCATTTGATTTGGTTTTATGTATGTCCTTATAGATCATTGTTTCATTGAAGATCACATCTCTACTTCGTATCATGTTCCTGTTTTCCTCATCCCAAACACGATAACTGAGTTCATCTTCGCCATAGCCGATCAGGAAATATTTCTTCGATTTGGGATCAAGCTTGTTCCTACATTAATCACTTATATAAACATATACCGTACAACCAAAAACTCTTAGATGTGATAATGTTATCTATTTACCACTCAATAGCTCCTCGGGTATTCTATGTTCTAAGGGAACCAATGGGCCTCGTTTAACCAGGTAAGCTGATGTGTTGATTGCTTCTGCCCATAACTGTTTTGATAAACCTGATTGTATACAAATTCCTCTGGCTCTTTTGTCAACGTTATGTTCATACGTTCGACAATACCATTATGCTGAGGTATACCTGGTGCGGTTCTCTCCATCCGAATCCCGTGCTCATAGCAAAACTTCTTGAATATGGTGTCCTCATATTCACTCAATTATTGGTTCTGAGTTTTTTAATCTTCAAGACTATCTTATTCTCAACCATACATTTATATCTCCTAAAAATATCAAACACTTCAGATTTATGCTTTAGAAAATAAATCCATGCCTTTCGAGAATTCTCATCGATAAAAGTCACGAAGTAGTGTTTCCCTCCTATGAATGAAACAATTATTTCCCCCAAAAGTCAGAGTGAACAAGCTCCAACCTTTCTTTCTTTGGGGTTCTGTCACTCATGTGAAAATTGACCATTTTCTGTTTTCCAAGTATGCAATCTTCGAACATGTCTATATCGATTGACTTAAGACCTAAAAGTTTCCCCTTCGAGTACATAATTTGCATACCCTTCTTACTCATGTGGCCAAGCCTTTGGTTCCACATAAGTGGATTTTCATTTCCTGATGCTATTGCAATTCAACAGCTCGACTCTATTGCCTTGTAAAGAGTACCACTATTTTGTTTCGCGAGCAACCGTCATTGCTTCCTTCGAAATCTTCCAATTTTCACCATGTAAGATCGTAGTGTAGCCTTCACTAGACAATTTCTCTAATGAGATTAAGTTCTTTCTCGTATCGGGGATATACCTGACATCTTTCAGTTCCTAGACGGACCCATGCAACTTAATCTTAACAATACTTTTACCAATAATATCACAAGGTTGATCAACACCAAGATATACATTTCCAAGGTTACTAGGGACATACCTCTCGAAGAATTCGTTCTCCGTAGTAGCGTGGAATGATGCTCTAGAGTCTAACACCCAAGAATATTCTTTGCTTTCTAAGGAGCATATTAACGCATCGTCTCTTTTTGAAGTGATATTTTCCTATGTTTTGTTTTTCTTGTCATTTGGTTCTATCTTGCACTGATATTTATAGTGCCTGGTTTTTCCACAATTTTAAAACTCGATATTTCTCAACCCCTGGTAATTTTTAGGATTTTGGACTTGGACCTTCAATCTCTTGATCTACCTTGGTAGTTCAATTTACAGCGTCTGTGCCCTCTCCTTCAATTTCTTCCTTTTGAATTTGTATGTAAAATTAAGGATATTGACGACTCACCTGATTCTCTTATTCGAATCTATGTTTTGAGAAGAACATCATCAAATTTCAACTTATTTCTTCTTGATGAGCTACTCATAGTCGTGCTAGTAACATTCCAATTATCTAGTAGGGAAGACGATAATGTTAATGCTCGTATTCATTCATCAAATTTAATTTCAACTAAACTCAACTGGGTCGGGATTGTATCGAGTTCATTGATGTGTTGAGCTAAAAATGTGCCTTCCCTCATTCCCAACTTAAATAAATGCCTCATCAAGTGAATATTGTTGGACGCCGATGACTTCTCATACATACTGGAGAGAGCCTTTGTAGGACCCTTCGTGGTTGTTTCTCTTACAATGTTGAAAGCAACATTGCTTGATAGCGTAAATCAGATGACTCTAAGGGCCTGTCTGTCAAGAAGGGTTCATTTTTCATCTTTCGTACTCTCTGGCTTCTTTTCTGAGAGGGGTTGGAAAAGTTTTTCCTAGTAAATATAATCTTCAATCTGCATCTTCCAGAACCCAAAATCTACACCATCGAACTTTTCGAGTCTCACCTTCCCTTCGTTTGTAGCCATTACTCTCACTCAAATCTGACCTCCTTTGGATCACTACCAAACCTGTACCTCTAATACTAGTTGTTGGAAAAAATACACAATTTTATTGGCAAGTAGCTTCTAAACTTGCTGGTGGTAAGAAAGGTTTTGGGAAAATACACAATTTTCCTACAATCAGATAAAAAAACAATGAAATAAAACACAAATTGTTAACGGAATTCCACAAACTATGCCTACGTTTTTTTGACCTACTGCATATCGATTTTATTAAAAAATTCAATGACTCTATTTTTTTTAACATTCACAAAATCTAATTATTAGGTTTATAGAAAATTTAACACGAAAAATAAAAACAATTACGAAACATAGTGAGTAATTTATAACTCACAAAATAACTTCATTTTCTTTTCAAATTCAAATCTTTCCACTAAATTACTATCAATTAATTATTCGATGAAATTAGGTTTAAATTTCTCATTAAATTTTCAACTATTTAATTTTAAATGTTTACTTTTTTTTAATACATATCATATTATTTTGTATTTGTTATATATGTAAAAAGGTTAGTTCTCAATTTCATATTATATATATATATATATATATATATATATAAAACCTGTAAAAGGATAAATATTTGATTTCATAAAAGAAAAATCAAATATTTAAAACAGATCAACATATCAAAATGCAAATTATATGTTTGTATTTATATGTTTGTTTTGAAGTGGGAGACTAATGGTTCATAAATTAACACATCCAATGATGATATAATATATATTTAAATAAATAAAAGAAAATGTTAGAAAAAAACCTGAAAAGATGAACTAAACCATAAAATTATTTTAAAAATAAAAATAGAAACAAATACATGAATGTATCTCTCTTGCAAGGCAAAGCCATGAAATTATTAGAAAACAAAGAAGAAAATTCATGAATGTCTCTCTGGTTTGGTTTGGTTTGGCTTTATTTGGTGACAGGAAGAATCTTGACCTCATCATCCCCATGGAGTGGTTGCATTGCATTATCCAAACATGGAACTAGGAGTATATTTTATAATCTCCAAAATGTCTTATTCACCTCCCTCCGATCTATGTTCGGATCTCGGAATGGCTGCATAACAATAAAATATACATTGTATATCAAGTCAAGGTGTTAGAAGATGTATCCAGAAGAACCAAGTTTTAACAATCTTAATAACAAAGCAATTGTTTCTGTCCATTATCATTATCTATAGCCATAACTTTTAAAAATAGGCAAAAAGAGGAGGACAAAAATTTAAGAAAATATATGCTTAAGTAGTGGATTCGTTTCTTAAACAAAAATGCCCTAATTCCTATAATATAGGAGATTTTACTTATTCTTTTTAGTAATCAAAACATAAATTTTTATTTTTTTTTATACTTCTGTGGTATCACTATGTGTATGTTAATTTTGAAACATTTTTTTTCTATTTTATCCGTATATTCTAAAATATCTAGTTAATATTGACACGTGTATCATTCAAAAATCTCGGTTAATATTGATGTAATTCGTTTATTTTCAATAGAATTGTTTGTGAATTTTTGTTCAGGATTTAGATAATTCGGATATCATTATAATTGTAAAAATATATGTGAATATGTTATCAAACGATATGTCATGCGCGTTTGGTCAATACATAATGCGTAAGTTTTTTTAATTTCTAGATATTGAAATTTAATCTGATAAATTGAGATAATTTCTAAAATAAATAAGTTTGCACTGAGATAAAAACACATAAATTTGATAAATATATATATATATATATATAAAAATTATAGTTTTTTTTATTATAATTTATCGTTATTTTTTTCACAATATTTTCTTCATATATAGAAATTAATAGAAGATATCTAGTTTTAATATTTTTAAGTAAAACAATAAAAATAAAAATAAAATTCATATCATTTTATACGTTTATTCAACATTGTTATTCTTCTGTTTATTGTAGGTGTCTTTATCTATATATAAATATATTTTTATCTATTGTATTTGTCCAAGTGATACTAAAATACATATATTTTCTACATGGTATCAAAAATTCCACTGATGTTTTTTTGTATCAAAACAATCATTTTTGTTGGTTCTATTTTGTATAAGTGGTCATTTTTGTTTGTCTTGATTTGGATCTGTGGTCACCCACGAGTGACCACGGATATAAATAAAGCCAACAAAAGTGACCGTTTTGATAAAAAAAAACATCAATGACATATTTGATGCACATAACAAAGTCTGGTGACTAACCAAGATTCTTAGCCAGTCTTTAGTTAAGTTAATATTATTAGTTCTATGAGAAATATTGTTTGCAATTTATGATTGTTTAGGTGGTTTATTCCGGTTTGGATTTTATTATTTTGGATTTGATTTAGGTTTGGATTTTATTTTAGAGTTGATTCGACTTTGATTTTCGATTTTCATTTAGATTCGATTTGGAATTCGTTTGTCGTTTGACGTTTGGATTTCATTTGGATTTTGTTTAAGTTTGGATTTTATTTTGGAGTTGATTCGACTTTGATTTTTTATTTTCATTTAGATTTGATTTGGAATTCGTTTGCCGTTTGGATTTCATTTGGTGTTTGTTGTTTGAATTTCATTTGGATCATGTGTTGGATTTTGTTTGACGTATGTCATTATTTGAAATTGGATTTAGTTTTGGTTTCAATTTTGATTTTGAATTAGGAGTTTGATTCACTTTTGTTTGTGTTTTGATTGGATTTTAAATTAGATTTGAGATTTTGTTAGTCTTTTGATTGAGTATTTTTTGTTGGTTTGATTCAATTTTAAATTGAATTGGTATTCTGATTTGTTTTAGGATTTAGTATATGGATTTGGGTTTGAGTTTTGGGTTTGAATTTGTAATTAGATTTGGATTTAGAATTAGGTTTAAATTTGAATGAATTAAATTTAGTTTTAGATTTTGAATTTTAAATTTTCGAGATTTTACTTCTTGATCTTGGATTTTGAATTTTTGGGATTTGGACTTTTGGCAATCGAGAATTGGAAATTGAAAATTAAAACTTGGAATTAGAATTAATAATTAGGATTCAAGTATTTGGAATTTAAGACGTGAGATTAGGATTGGAAGTTTGAGATTTAATATTCGAAGTGCACATTTTGTTGAAGAATATGATGATGTAGAAGACGTGTGAAGAAGAAGACAGTTGCAAGATGTAAAAAAATATGACGTTTGAAATTTGCTTGAAGAAGATAGTTTGAAGATTGAAGATAAATTGCGAATTTATTAACAAAGACACACATTGATTTTTTTCTTGATAAACTCTTCATGTTTCTTACTAAGCTATCATGAGTTTGCGAAATAATATCAGTATATATAGTATTTTTTATATTATGTGCGTATACTACATCGTTATTCTCTTGTTTATCATTAGTGTATCTATTTATATATAAAGATCTTTCTACCTATTATACTTATCCAATTCAATAATATAACACATCTATTTTCTAAATTATTCACTATTCTATCAAGATTAGAAAATAGTGCAATCCAAAATCAAATACTAAAACCATCAAACGATTGATCTCAATAGAAAGAGTGCAACCAAGGAAAAAAAATGAACTAGAAGAAATACGACTGGTCAATTAAATATTAAAAAACACGCTAAACAAATTTTAGCCGAAGCAAATGAGAAGAAACAAAATTCATTTACATATTGATAAAAATGATCGATCTTAATTATTTCGGATATCTGAGATTTTAAAATATTTCGATAAACAAGATTGATATATAGTCAAAATCTAAACAAGACCACGATGGTGAAGAATTTAAAATATTTCGATAAAGAAGAATGATTATTACAAATAGAGCATATAAGAGAATACATATATCCCATGTGGTTGGCGAATCAGGTATTGGAGAATTAGAAGAGTGAGTCACAACCGAAACATAAATTTGATCTTTTATAGATATGTAGTAAGGGTACATCTATAAAAGGAAGTGTTTTCATGGTGACGTGATATCTATACTGTTATAAAGGCTTTCACGATTACGGGTTATTCGAGTTGAAAAACATGGACACGACATATCAAAAAATTGTTAATCAAATTTTCATAAATGAATTAGAGGAAAATACAAAGGCTTACATAGCTGGTATATTTGTTAAAAGAAGTAATAATGAGCTGTATTTTAACGTTTTAACCAAAATTTTAACAAGCTCTAAAAGTATAACCTAAAGTTAATTAAAACCAAATGCATGTTCGAAGTAAGTGTATAAAAATATTTGAAGTTTGTAGTAAGTAAAAGTTAGATTGAAGTCGATCCACATAAACAACAAGAACATCCAAAAAAGTGCGACAACTTACGGGTCAGATAGTTTGTTTTTCAAGATTTACATCAAATGTCTTGGACCACCCATTTTTCAATATTCTGAAATTGACAAATGAGTTGTTGGAACAAAAAATATGACAATGCATTTAAGAATTTGAAATAATATTGAAGTTTGACATGAGTTATTATACTTAGTCGCTCAAATTACATAATAAGCACCATCTAGATAACCGAAGAAAATAAGATTCAACGACCAGTTTACTACATGAGAAAAAACTTACTGGATCTTGGAATTGGATACTTGAGCTTAGGGAAACTAGTTGTGGTATTAATAATCACCTCAAGAAATAGGCGATCATATTTTCATAGGTATATCATCATAGTAAGGATGTAATTTCCATTAATGTATTGTAAAAACATATGTATTTGGATGACTAACTCGATGTTCAATGTAATTTGGAGAGTATAATATAATTTTTGAGCCTCAGTCTGTAATGAAAGACCAATATATTGGAATTGTTTAGTCGAGTTCAATCATATTGACCGACTTAGTGGGACAATGAGGTTTCATCAAATCAAATAAATGATGGACCATATATTGGAATTGTTTAGTCGAGTTCAATCAGATTGAGGTTTTATCAAATCAAATAAATGATGGACCATAAATGATAGTCCGGATTAGCAGAGGCTTTTAAATCCAACGGTAATGGAGCATAGATCATATTAATAACACGTATGGGTGAAGTACTTCTGCAGCTGGTAAGGTTTAGTTTTTCTACTATAGCGTATAAAACCTAAAATATTTAAAAGATAAAAGAATAATCAAAAGATAAAGCTTAAATGAGAATACTATGGTTCAAAGCAACATGGTATGGTATGTTAATAAATAAATTATTTAGAAAACGTTCATCCATATATTTATTAGGATGTCTTATAATAATTAATAACATATTTTGGTTTATGATATTTTTTACAAAGAATAGTGTGGAATCGATTCGGACTTACATATTTAAGATTTATTATTAATATTATGATCAGATAAGTATGGTAGCCAATACAAATTTAGTTGTCAAGACATGTAATTATTTTCATTATTGCGCTAATATAACACATCTCTCAACTATTCCCTCCGGTTAAAAAAATAAGTATCTTTCTAGAGGATTTTAGATATCAATACAATTTGATTATAAAATTTTACAAATGTATCTTCTGTCTTGTAGTTATTTTATTTACACTATAGTTTTTAATGAAAGTTAATTAGGTACATTTATAACTACTTGTTATAAAATGAATGTTAATTATTGCATTTTTTAATACATGTGCGAAACTCTTGAAACATTTATTTTGAACCGAATGAAGTACTACTTTAGAAATTGTAACTGTAACATGTTCATTTAAATGTTGGAAAATTGAGGTGGTACCAAAGAATGAAAAATCTGAATAATGACCGAAAGTTATTTCATAAAACTAGTAGATATCAAACTATTTTCTCATATACCATCTTG
The DNA here is from genome assembly GCA_036936605.1 of Limnanthes douglasii subsp. nivea. Classification (NCBI taxonomy): domain Eukaryota; kingdom Viridiplantae; phylum Streptophyta; class Magnoliopsida; order Brassicales; family Limnanthaceae; genus Limnanthes; species Limnanthes douglasii. The sequence continues at coordinate 290,642,601 of JAUPFV010000005.1, forward strand.
AAAAGTTTGAGGTTTCATCAAAAATAAAATTTATGGTAGATATAAATGTTGAGGGTTATTACCAGAGATAATGATTTAGAATTCCAAAATGAAAAGGTTATTGTCTTATATAGAGTCTATGAAATATTAAAAAAATATCTACATTGTATCACTCTTGTAAAAAAATAAAGTTTATAAACTAAACTATCATCTATGTACTAAAGAGAAAAACTCAAGCAACAAAATAAAAATGACCGAACTACCTACAAAACGTATTATCATCTTAAAAAACTAAGTCCAAAATTGTGACATAAGAAACTCTATTCTTTATGTTATATGGTAAAAAACTAGTATTTCCAACATAGGTAATAATACTGAGCCACATGATAGATTTTCATTATGAACAAACAAATGCATACCTAATATATAGATATAAGATAAAAGAATGAACAAGGTAAAGTAAAGGCATGTCGTTGTTAGGAGCTCATAAAGATTCGATATAATTAAAATTTGAGAGAGATGTTTCAAAGCATACAGTATGGTCTTAAGATATTTTTCAAATAAAAAAACTAGGGTCTAATTAGGAGGATCTTTACCAAGTATTATCAAGGATAAAAAATGAGACATATGAATTTTCTATATTGGAAAAGCTTTATTATTAGAGAGGGTTTAATGAAGCACTTAAATAAAATAATTTATCAAGACATTTATAATTGGCAACTACTTTATCCTATTAATACATTGACAACTAAACTAAAAAAATCATCTAATAAATAATTACAAATCAACCATATACCATAAATGTCGTATATACAAATACATTTTCAAGATTACCCAACGCCATAAATGTCATTTATTAATAAAAAAAACTACAATTCGGCCTCTGGAAAAAAAAAGTTACTTTAGTAAAAATAAAAATTACATCAGCATACTAGTTAAAAATCCATTCGAATCAAAATGACTTTGAACCTACCTCAGACCACACAAGTTATATGAACAAGCCCCCAAGGGGGTAGCCGAGTTGGTTGTGTAAGGCATGTTTGTGACCAAAGGTCATGAGTTCGAGTCCCTCCACATACACTTGTGTGGTTTACCTTCTGGGGTTGATTTGCAGGCTATTGCGTTAGACTGAGGGTTTACCCTATGCGCACTCATTGGATTCTGAGTAGCGGTTGCGGGTTCCCTAAAAAAAATTATATAAACAAATACAACTACAAATCATTCAAAACTACAAATACCACTTTAATAAAAACAATTTTGTAATGACCTAAAACCATAAATACTATAAAACAACACCGACCAAAAATTAATATAAGATCATAAATGTCATACTACAAATCATTCAAAACTACAAATACCACTTTAATAACAACAATTTTGTAATGACCTAAAACCATAAATACTATAAAAACAACACCGACCACAAATTAATATAAGATCATAAGTGTCATAAAATACTTAATATTAGCAAGACGCTGGAGAAAAAAAATACAAAATCTCAAAAACAGTTACACAACCCAAATAGTTCAAAAATCAATAATAGACTTAAACAAGAAGAACCTTAGCAATAACACAAAATATTAACAATATAATGGATTATCCCAATCATTTGTGGGTTAAATTTCATATTAGCATAAAAATTAATAACCATAGTAATTCAAAGTTCAACATTGATATCCTTTGGAACTTCAGTAACAACATCAATTTTCTTTCCACCTAATTATTAGTAGCACAAACTGAAAAAAGAGAGTATATATTCTTCAAAATATACCTCATTTATTCATTTCATATAAGGTCTCCGGCCTCGAATAATAATTTCATAGTATGTCACCACTTTTCGGACGTTATATTAGTTTTCAGTATAACTTTATCAATACCAACATCATCCAATTTACCTTTTAACATATTCTTCAGTTTAGTTAATGCTTAGCTTGTGCAAACTCTTATAGATCAACTAAATATTTAATTAGTCTACCTGACATGTTTAGCTTGTACAATACGTCTATGAGAGGATATAATATTTGAACTACAATGATCGAGAAAAATAGCAACATAAAAAATGAAGCAAAAATTGAAAAACATTTAACGTGTCTTATTTATGATACACTATTTTTGGAAAATTCGTATGGATCTTTCAACCGAATATGACTCATATATACCACTAATGTACACAAAGTTGCGCTTATATAGGTGATCAGATATAAAAATATTTCAAACAACTTTATAAGGAGTCGTGTTAGAGTTAAGTAAAATAAAAAAATATTTAATAATCCTACTTAAAATTAGATTACGATAGTAATAATATAATAATGCAGAGATATTAAGAAGACAAAATTTCTTAATTACACCTCTAAGAGTTCAGAGCAAACTAGGAGGGATACATCTGAACATACTAAAAGAATTGAAGTAGATTCCGATGTAGAGAAAATTTGATCCCCTAATTCAACAACCCGTTAGAAAAAACATACCTTATCTTCCTCGATGTTGGTTGAAAGATATTTGTATGATTATAAACGAATGACCACATCAGAAGATATACCTTATATACACTCGAGGCGAGTCTAATTCAGATTCATGCGAATACACATACTTTGCACTCTCTAAAAAAACTCAAAGAAAATATTATCAATTTATTTTATTCCTTTCAAAGTATTCTTCAAAGTAAAATCATAAAGCCATAACAGTGTAAACTTGTTTGCCAGTAGAGGAAATGTTCGGACAAACATGATGATTTTGTTTCAGCTAATATGGAACCAGATGTTGACCAAACAAGTTTAGTTCAGTAAAAAGCTTTAACAATGACTAAAAAGATAACATAATGGTTTCTCAATTATTAAAACGATGCTCGATAAACTATTACCTTCAGGCTAGACTCGGTACTTTAAGACGATTTCACGTCATTATCATGAAGACTATAAATCAATATCGTTGTCTGATTTTTCTACGAATCATTATCATGATGCGCCTTATTCATTATCCTTAAAATATCTAGAACAATTCAAAAATATATCTCCTATAAAACTAGATTTAAATATGATTAAAACAATGTAAATAAACGAATCAAAATTGTATATGAGCAAGAGTTTCAATAAATAGACTAAAAAATTCAATAGTGGTGAACATGAAAAAAAATAAAAAACAAATTATATTTAAAGTTAATATCAACTAAAAAACCGATGACTAAACATTTTAAAAACATTGTAAGGATGAATCTGAAAATCTTATATATATAAAAAAAATCGAAAATCTAAAAAAAGTTAATGATGAAAAAAATCAAATGATAAATTTATGATAGACTATTAAACACAAAAATAAAAAATTCTACATACTCATGAAAATGAACCGATTCATAAATAAATCCTTACTCATAACCCAATACCAGAAATGCTAATAAGAACAATATCCTTACATGCTAACATCTAAAATCTCGAGCGACCGAAATACTTTGTTGCAAAATGAACAACACAGCATAATATATTTTCTAATTCTGATGTTTAGCGAAACTTTTTTTATCATTCAAATAGCCGAAACAATATTACCATTGCAGGAAAACATGGTACAATGCAAAAACAATGATGTACTCTGAACGAAACCAACGCTGATAGACTTGATATATGTAAACTTTTATTCGATAACTTGATATGTAAACTTTTATTCGTATAAAAAAATTAAGCGTAAAATTATATTTCAACCGTTTAAAATAGAATCATTCTTATTCAATCATCTTTTATAACTTTTCATAAATAATAACGAGACTCATTGACTATATAAATTGCTTATGTGATATTTATTTTCTAACGACGATTTTTAAAATTATCTTATTATAAAATTTAACCATAACAATAGAGTTATTATTATTATTATTTTAAGCAAGGAAACATTTTATTACTGAATTGAAACTTCACAGAAAATTTAGAGTTAATTAAAACTTATAACAGAATGAGAGGGCTAAAAAAACAATAAGCCTAAACTACACCTAATCGATCATATCTCTTCATTCTTCCCCAAAACGAAACCCTAGCCCTCTTTAACAAAAAAACCTTCAGATCTCTCAATTTCGAAATCAGCTACAAATCAGGCTACCAGTCAGTCGAGAAACCATCCTAAAACAACCTGAACCAATCTTCAATCCACCATGCAATGAACCGAACTACTTCGAATAAACGAAAACCAGGCCACTCCAACACCATCTTGAATCCAACAGCCAAATCCTTGATAGTCTCCAAAGTCCAGAAGCTTAATCTCCTTGCCAGAAGCTCAAAATCCCCAGCTCCTATACAAGAAAACAGCATCCAGATTTCCATTCAAATCAGTTCGTAGAGATATACCCTAATCCTAATTTTCTAGTAAAACTATTGCCTGGACTAGGAGCATTGAAATGAGAGAACGAAAGTTTCTCTTTACATTTCATAGTCCACTTAGCCAACCAGTCTACTGCACAATTATTAGTTCGAGAAATATGAGTGAGCGACATCGAAGGCAGAATAAGCTTTCTGCAGGAATGATCTTTCAAGTAAGTCATATATATTTTATTGTTTATCATATTAACCAGCATTAAACTATCAGTTTCGATATCAACATTGATCCAGTTTATCATAAAGCACATATTAAGGAAATCCATTAGGACTTCTCTTCCCCATGAAAAAAATAAATTTCACTGATCCAATACGATAAAAGTTCCATGTTTATGATAAAACCAACCTGTCGATAATAAAGCAATTGAATTTTATTGGCTATCACATTAAATATTATTTATTCTATATCGTAATTGTGTGACAATACTTAATGTATAATTAATTTATTTATTTACCTAGACCAAAACTTATTAGGAAGGAAACGGAGGAAGTATATACTATAACAAAATACGGATGACCCGGAGATGATTATCATACCATATTGACAATCATTTATAGTAATTCAACAGCAAACTTACTGCAAGAAGTCATTTACAGTGCAAGAAGCAACAATTGTTGGTTATGCTACTACAGTTTCTTTGCGCTTAAAACTGTGTGTTCGTGACACATAACTTACTTATTTTAATGACCTTTGATGACCTTAGACACCTGCTTTTGGTTGGGGCGCGCTTAAGACTCTACGCTCGAGATATATAGTTTAGTTACTCTGATGACCTTAGACACCTACTTTTGGCTGGCGCGCTTTAAAACACTATGCTCGGACATACATAGCTCAGCTATTTTGCTGCTTATATGCTTGTGTTACATAATATCGGACATACATAGCTCGGCTATTTTGCTGCTTATATGCTTGTGTTACATAATATAGCTCGGCGATTTGCTGCTTAAATGCTCGCGCCACATAGCTTGCTCATTCTATGTTCCTCAAAATAGCTCGGCTATTTTGCGGCTTCTATGCTCGTGTTACATAACATAGCTAGGCGATTTGCTGCTTAAATGATAGTGCCACAGAGCTTGCTCATTCTATGCTAGCTCAGCTATTTTGCGGCTTATATGCTCGTGTTACATAACATAGCTAGGCGATTTGCTGCTTAAATGCTCGCGCCGCATAGCTTGCTCATTCTATGCTCCTGATACATAGCTCGACTATTTTGCGGCTTATATGGTCGTGTTACATAACATAGCTCGGCGATTTGCTGCTTAAATGCTCGCGCCACATAGCTTGCTCATTCTATGCTCCTGATACATAGCTCGGCTATGGCTATTCTTATGCAAAGCACCTGCTCCTTGTGGCACCTACTTATGTTAAGAGTGACTTATAGCCCAATCAAGTTTGTTTTAAGCACAGGGGTCACAACATTTGTAGAAAACATGAAGATACCATACCAAATTTCAAAGGCTATGGCAATGGCAGAATCATATATGTATTATTTAAATCTGTCTAAAAGTGCATATTCCTGTTTGTTGAAATGATTGGACTTTTGATCATAACAACCATCATTGTTTTTCAACCTTTCTCTTCTTCACCAAAACAATGAAACCAAGCATCTATCAAGAAAAAGGAGGACTAGGACTAGGACTACTACTAAAGAAAAAGCAAAAAAGATAGATTTCTTTCCCAACACAAGAACATCTCAAAAGCTTTTAAGACTAAGATTCTATCCACATCCAAATTCAAAAGGAAAAAGTAACACTAGATGCTTCTTCATTATCTAAACCATCAGTATCATTCTCAGTGACACCATTCCAGCTTGGTGAAGATGGTTGTGGAGGTCCAATTTCAGATCCTCCCTCACCACCCAACAACTCCACACCATTTTGTTTGATGCTCTTACAAAAAAGTTCTCCACTTCGACTCCTCTTCGCTCTTCTGTTACTTCGAACTCGAAAAAGTTTAAGCACAGCCCAATTCTCTACTCCATTCCCACAAATCTACCCAAAAAAAATCCAATCTTTAGAATCACAAAACACAAAACACAATCACAAAAGCAAAAAGACTTCATCTTTATAATACCTGCGCTGAGACAGAATCAGAATCCACAAGGCAGTACTCATGCATGATCCATCTATGTGAAGACTTGCTGTTTGGTTCTTTGAAAACCAAGGTTCTTTTTACACCGACTGTCTGATTTGAACATGAATCCAAGATTTGTCTCTCTTTGCCAATTGGTTTCCAGTAACAATAACCGACCTTTGTTTTACACTTGTAATATCTTGAACTGTTTGTCCTTCTCTTGCAAAAGAAATACTTCGTTTCCTTCTTATCACCTAAAAATGTCCATGTCCATGTAAAAAATTACTAGAATTACAAAACCCTAATCGAAAGTTGCAACCTTTTTGGCGAAAGCAAGTGAATTTATAAAACAAACCTGGAAATCGGCGAGGATGTGAATCGAAGAGATCGAATTCAGGAATGACGAGAGCAGGCAACGGACGAGAAAAGACCTTTCTTTTCAAGTAATGAACCACAAGTTCTTCGTCGGTTGGGCAAAACCTAAACCCAATCGGTAAATTTATACCTCCGTTCATTACCAAAACGTTTCCTTTCTCCATTTTTGGGGTTTATGAGGATATCGGATTTGTAAATCTGTAGGCTTTCTTTCACTTTTTGTTGATACGAACCAAGTTGGGTGTGTATAGGAAAAAGAGTACGGGTTAAGAATATAAAGGAAGGAGATTTGAAGAAGCGAAACGAGAGAAGGAGGAAAAGCCTTCTTTCCTTTTGCTTGTCGGCTTTGCCAAGAAGTTAGTCTATCTATATATACTATGGAAATGCTAACCCGTGCTAAGGCACCGCCTTTAAGAAACATTAAATAAAATAAATTTAGCTAAGTTTAGATATTTAATTAAAAAAATATTTTCAAAAGTAATAATTTAAAACTTATTAACGAGGGTCAGCATAGTGTTACGGTAAGATTTTCTCGGTGGACAAGTTAGCATCTACCTCTTTATACAGATTTTTATATGCTCTTACGATCTGCCAGTACTAACGAACTAACGAACATTTTCATATGCAGGTATTTATACTCGATCCGTCCTATCCAACCTTCATAACAGCTTGTATATCATATGGAAAAAACTGATCTGTGCCGTAAGGTGCGCTCGACATAGACACCGCACGGACGTAATGGCTGAACCCGTGATAATAAATTGTGGTTAAACTAAGACGGCTCACGATAACTAGTCCCAAAATATAAAAACCTCTCAAAATTATCCTTCTATCTCAACCGGTAAAAAAGTTTGGTCCGACGGGTAAGAATGATTCATATACCAGTCTAACCGCAAGAATAAAAGCAAAATAATAAAAACTAAAAAACTAAAAGTTTTAACCCACGTTTAGCCAAAACTATTGGCATAATATATATATATATATATATATATATATATATATATATATATATATATATATATATACCGACTCTCGATCCTCTCAATAACTCACTCAAGTCTTTTCTTTTTGGAAACTCAAATATTCTATTAATCTAATTGATAATAGATTAGGATAATTTATGGATGGTTTTAGAAAAGGAGTAAAAATATTAATATTAGGATAATTTATCGATGATTCTAGAGAGAGATTTAAAAATATTAATATTAGGATAATTTATCGATGATTCTTGAAAATATTTATAAATATTAATATTATGAGGATAATTTATCGATGATTCTAGACATAGATTTAAAAATATTATATTAGAAGGATAATTTATCGATGATTCTAGAAAGAGATTTAAAAATATTAATATTAAAATAATTTATCGATGACTCTAGAAAAAGATTAAAAATATTAATAACAGTTGTATTTTAAAATTTATCGATAACCATCTATATATGAGTATCTCTAATCATACCTTTAAAATAACTAAAGGTATATTTTTGATAGCTAATTATTCTTAGTGTTTAAAATGATATATTTTCCAAAACTGAACTTAAAAAAATTATATATATATATATATATATATATATATATATATATATTAATCTTTTACGAGGAAAACAAAATCTATGAACGATATTTTTGTCCATGTTTTTTTTAAGCAAGTTATTTTTTTAAATTTTTTAAATTTAATTAAAAAATATATCCAAAATTAATAATTTAAAACTTATTAACGGGTCTCATAGGTATGCAAGCTAGCATCTATCTCTATACAACTATTTATATGCTCCTACGACTTGCCTGTACGTTATACAAATATTTATATGTGACGTTTTCATATGCAAATACTTATATTTGATCCGTTCGATCCAATCCTCGTAACAGCTTGTATATCATATGGGAAATGCTGACCTGTGCGCCGTAAGATGCGCTCGACATAGCGCCGCACGGACTTAATGACTGAGCCCGTGACAATAGGTTGTGGTTAAACTAAGGCGGCTCACGATAACCGGTCCCAAAATTTAAAAACTTATCAAAATTATCTTTTTATCTCAACTCGAAAAATACTTAGTCCAGCGGATATGAAAGATTTATATATTGATTGATAATAATTCAACCGTTAGAATAAAAACAAAATAATAAAAATTAAAAGACAGCTTGTTTTTTGAGATTGGTTAACATTTTTTACCACGTTTAGCCAAAAACCATTAGCATATTAATTATATATATAAAAAAAAAAAAAGACCGACTCTCAATCCTCTCAATAACTCACTCAAGTCTTTATTTTTCCTTTTGGTAGAAACTCAAAACTCAAATATTCCATTAATCTAATTGATAATAAATTAAGATAATTTATGGATGGTTCTAAAAAAAATAGTAAAAATATTAATATTAGGATAATTTATCGATGATTCTAGAAAGAGATTTAAAAATATTAATATTAGGAGGATAATTTATCGATGATTCTAGAAAGAGATTTAAAGTTATTAATATTAGGAGGATAATATATTGATGATTCTAGAAAGAGATTTAAAAATATTAATATTAAGAGGATAATTTATCGATGACTATAGAAAGAGATCTAAAAATATTAATGTTAGGAAGATAATTTATCGATGATTCTAGAAAAAGATTTAAAAATATTAATATTAGGATAATTTATCGATGAGTCTAAAAAAAATTAAAAATATTAATAACAATTGTATTTTAAAGTTTATCGATAACCATCTATATCTCTAATCATACCTTTAAAATAAATAAACATGTATTTTTTATAGCTAATTATTTTTAGTCTTTAAAATAATATATTTTTCAAAACTTAACTTAAAAAACTATATACATATCTATAGGAAGAAAACAAAATCTATGAGTGATATTTTTGTCCATGTTTTTTTCTAGTAACCAAATTAATTTTAATTATGCAATTAAAAACATTTATTTTTTTTTCAACCAAATTATTTTTAATCACACAAACATATTTATTTTTTTCAAACTAATTTCGTAACCAAATCGCTCTTATTTTTAAAATATATTTTTAATCATATTTAGTAAAAGAGTTTTCATGGATCTAGTTTTGTTTGACTTTTAGAAAACAAAATTGATAGTATTTTTGGAAACTATATTTCAAAGATATAATATTTCAAAAAAACAAAAACCTTTTTTAAACTGATTTAGCAACGAAATTACTCTTATTAACCATATACAGTAAAAAAATCAATTTTATATGGATCTAATTTTGTTGGTCTTTAAAATGCAAATCGAATGTATGTTTGGATTTTATTTTGGAGCTATGGTTTGAAAGTTATAACATTTCTAAAAAACAAAAAGGCAACACAATTGTTTTTTCACAATCAAAGTACTATTTACGCAACTCTTCAAAAATAATTTATTTTTTCAACCAAATTACTATTAATTAAGCAACTATAACACAATTATTTTTCCACACTAAGTTCGCAACCAAATTACTCTTACTTACGTAACGAGGTTACTCCTATTTTTACAACTAGACTACTCATATTTTTGCAACTAAATACAATTAAAAAAAAACATTAATGGGTCTAGCTTTGTTCGCCTTTAAAAAACAAAACCAATGATAATTTTAGATTTCTTTTGGAGCTATAGTTTTACAGATATGATATTTAAAAACAATCCAAGACAAATTTCACAATCAGATTACTCCAACTTTTGCAACCAAATGTAGGAAAAAATTCAAAATAATATCGTTCATGGATCTAGTTTTGTTCATGTTAAAAAATACAAATTGTATTTTTAGTTTTTTTGTCTAGGAACTATGGTTTAAAAGATTTAATATTTAGAAAATAAATTAGAAAAACACAAGAGAAAGAAAATCATTAAACTATATTGGTATTAACAGAAAGTTCATGTGGTTGTCGGTAATTAAGTCTTAAAATTATGTGCTTATCACTATTTTTTCAAACCCCGAGTGGTTATTGGTAGTTTTGATTCTGACTGGTTATTGGTAAAAATATAGATTGAGAGAGAGATTCAATCCCTTGAGTAACTCAACTCTTTTCATCAACCTATATAATAATAGATGTTTGGTTTTCTTTTAATAGTAGGATTATGATTTGCTAAAAAATTGCCTACAATCTCTAACAAATTTTAGATTAGACATATGATGTTTCACTTGGACCAACGTAACAAAAGTAGGATTATCATAAACCTTTTATGTATTTAGAGTCTACAAGGGTAGAAAATCTTACATGATGCACTCGTACTTCTTTGGTTTCATAATTTTATTCGGGAAAAGAGTTCATGCTGTAAGTATTGAATGATTGGTTTTAGTTTTATCTTAGGAAAGAATTCATGTTGTAAGTATTTAATGGTTGGTCTTCTTTAATCTTGTAGATAAAACTAATGATATTTTTTTTATCGACAAAGAATATTCTTTGAAAAATAATAATAACATCATTTTTAAGCTATATTATTAGCGGGGGTTTTATCATTTGTATTTTGGTCTTATCGTGTCTACGTCAACTTGAAAAGATTAAACTATTTTATTAAAATTGTAAGTATTGTATGAAGTGCTTAAAGGTTGTCCAATGGTGATTTTGCTATGCGAAGATTGTTGATAGAGGATTTTATGATAGAGAAATGTCTCGGTGTCAGATTTAGAGAGAGAAAGTTCAAATTGCTAAACAGTGTAGAGAGAGAAAATCTCGTACTATTCATCTCGGGATTTGCGAAGCGTGTGTGGTCCTTTTATAGTAAAATTGCGGACCCCATACGCTTTAATTTGGATTAATTACATCTTTTGGTCCTTACATTTTGTTTTCTTCCTATTTTGCCTACCTCTTTATAATTAATACAATTTAGCCCTTATACACTTATTTCTATACATTTTCCTCCTATTATACTTTTCCTTATCTGTTTTCCCCCATCAAATTTCTTCTTTACACTTTTCTCCTTGTCTTTTATTCTTCCTTATCATTGTATATTTCTGCATCTCCTCTTACCATGCCTCATACTCGTCTCGACCCCAGTCCACAACGAGTTGAGAATTAGTTATGATCTTTAAACTTATGAAGCCACCAGTTTTAGCAAATCGCGTTCCTACCACCACGACCTTTATTCAACTTTATAATCGGGACCTGTACATTTTTCTTCATAATATGTTAGATGTTGTCTTATGTTGGATTTTTCATCATAACACTAATATGGAAGTTTTGTTCGCTCGAGAGTTAATATATTTAAAGTATCTAAACTGGAAATCTAATATTTTGGTATGGGGTACTTGCCATTTTATCTGTTTTCTAGCTCTTCTGTCTGGCCGAATGAAGTCTATTGAGGGCGCATGCTAAGTCTTAAATATATATTTTAGTGCGCAACTTGTAGGTAATGTCAAACTGCGATAAATCAACTAACAACTTAATTACTCTACTTGAAATGCTTCACTTGTGTAATACATCTATGAGGGGATATACGATTTGGACTACAATCTTGTGTGCTTGTTAGGTTTAAATACCATATTCCAATATTGATAAGTGTATTGTTAATGTAATAGATTAACATTCATATATATGTTTTTAGATTATGTCCAAACTAATTGAACTTTTATGAGACTCCGATATACAAGTACAATATGTCCCATGGTAGATGATTTTTGAAAACTTTTAAAGAGAAAATATGGTATTTTAAGGGTTTATAAGCTAATCAATATAAGCTAATCGAGCTTCTTTATAACTTGAGAAACAATTTTGTTAGGTAGAATATATGTGCAATGTGGGTTTTATTTTTTATAAGCATGTCATTAGGAATGCTTCTACATTACGACTAAGTTGGTTGGTAAAAATATAGTTTATCAACCATTGGTAGGCAGCTCATGTATTTTAAAACCCAAACGTTATTAGTTAGAATAATAAATCTATACTTTTTTAATTTAACTTGTTTATTCTTCATATATGTGGTGTATTCTAATTTGGTTCTAATCAGAATAGGCGTTCATAAAAATGGAGATTTTTAACATGATTTAACGTCAACCAACTGGTTACTTTTTGAAAAATGTAAACAATTTGTATGACAACCCCTATTCCTATGTAAAATCTGGTGAGGATAATAATTTCCTGAGGGTAGGCTAGTAATTTCAAGTGGAGTTTCAAGGTGGTATATGGGTGTTTAACAGTGGTGTATGGGTGTTTAACAGTTAGGATAGAGAGTAGAGAGATGATTAAGCAGCTTGGTAGCAGTTAATTCTCATTACCCATAGTTAATGTTGGTGGTTGGGTATTTATAGTATGATGTTTGGGCCCTTATGGGCTTTCGGGTCATGTTTAATGGACCCGGGTCATGATTAAAGACCCATGTGCTTTAAGCAGGAGAGCAAGTAGCTTAGTCAGGAAGTGTTTAGGTTTTTTAGTACTTTAGTCATAGTTCGAACAGTCTTAAGTTTATAGTGTCCAAAGTAATCTGTCCGGAAGTGATCTGTTCGATTTATGTCTTTGTGGCCTGTCCGGTGTTCGGAGAGATAGACTGATTTACCCTTCCGGGGAGCATGCTGAATTCGGACTCATCAGGAGCCCTTTTTTAGGTGTTTGAGCAAGTGTTCTTGTCAAAGAACTGAAAAACAGTCCGATGAATGAAGTGGTTCTCAATTCGGACAGAACTGTGAGTATACCCGGACAGGTTAGGCTTTACGAATTCCAAACGGTTTTTCCCAGAGTTAGTGGGACACGTGTCGCTCTCTGATTGGTCACTCCGGCCGTTTTTTCACCTTGAATTTCGCACCACCTTCTTTAACAAGTAACCTCTTTAATTACCAATAGTGACATCAGCGCCGTCTTTTAATTATTGCCCAACTTTTCGGATTCTCCTAGGAATCAACTCCTTTTTTCAAATCTATTATAAATACACATTCATTTTCCACTATTTTACCATCTCTTTCAAATTTTACTCTACAAATTTACTCAGAGCTTTCTCTCTCTAGAACAAAAATTCCCTTGGCAGTTTATGTTTACAGCAAGAACAACATTGATCAAAGGTGGTTGGCTCAACCTTTCAGAGTTGGAGAAAGCACAGAAGGTCTAGAAAGAAAGGCGAATAACAGCAGGGCTACCATCATCACCAGTCGAGAGACCAGTTGCTTCTGTTACAGAATCGGATCGAGGCTCATCCTCCTCCAAAGGTACCAAGCCGAAAAAACTCTTTCAATCCACCCTCTCACCTATAGTATCTGGTTCCTCAGTTCAGGAGTCAGTACTTACTGTTGAACCAGGAGTTACCGCTACAAGTGTTAGGAAACCCTCACCTTTTATAGCCATGGGGTCTGATTCTGACCACTCTCCGGAGAAGCTAGTCATTAAGAGGCCAAGCCAGTTAGTCAAGGGACTAACTTCTAAAAACACTCCCTCAAAATCGGGGGCAAAAAATAGTGATTCTGGGTCTGGAATGCCCATTAGAGCCCCCCAGGAGAGGCCAGCCGGTCCGGAGGCCAGTAGCCCGGTTCCTGCAAGAGAGACTTCGGCCTCCGAGCCCCAATCTGAGGTAAGAAGTCAGAAGAAAACAGACAATCAACAGTCCGGAGGCCAGGCTGTGGCAAGCATCAACCCTCCCCGGACCACTACCACAGAAGCTCTCCCAACAGTTATGGAGGAGAGAATGGAGGACTCTGCTGAAGAGATCCCTTTTGAGTCCGAATCTTCCGGACAGGCTGATACTACTGCTGTTGCTGCCCAGAAAGGCAAAGAGAATCTGTACTTGAGGCATCCGGAGTTGCCGGAGTGCCTGGAGAGAAGAGTGGGGCCGTGTTTTCACAAAGTTGAGCTCAAGTACCTGTTGGCCTTGCAGAAGACCAAGTACGCATTCATCCATACTTCAGACTTGGGTCGAATGCATACAAAATGGAGGATCCCTGAAAACGTAAAGATTAGGATCCCCATTGATCCGGAGACCCCAATGGACTGTAAACGCAATGAAATAGTCTTCTTTACGGAGCTATTTAATTGGGGACTTAGGTTCCCACTGGATCCGGAGATCGTATGATATTTTCACCTGGTCAAGCTTTGCCCAACTCAGCTAAGCCCCAATGGCTGGTTTACTTTGATGTCATGTATCATGGCGTCTAGGTTGTCTGGGATCCCTCTTCCTATGGAAGAGTTCGCAGCAGTGGCCAACCTTTGCAAGCATCATCAGTTCCCCTTCTACCATTTCAACATGGGGAACGATCTCAAGGCTGTTGATGATCTTCTGGAATCAAAGAGCAAGTGGAGGAGTCAATTCTTGTTTGTCAGTGGCTCATGGGAAAACGGCAAGAAAATCAAGGTCGGAGAGAACCCAAGCCTCCTCAGGAGTAGGTGGAGGAGTGATCGTAAGTTTCTCAGTTCAAATTTCTGTCCGTTTCTCTCTTTTCCTTCTTTTTTTTTAGATTAAATTTAAACTAACCAGTTTTTATTTTGTTCTGGCAGAGCTGCCAAAGAAGTTCGGAGACTACTTGAAGGCTGGACAGACTACCTGTGGCAAAATCAATGCTTGGGCCGCAGAGAACTGGGAGAATCGATTCCACAAGGCCTTCACCCCTGGGAATCTAGCAAGGTCTCACCTGTGGAACACCACATGCCGGAGAGACCTAACTTGGGAGGAGCTCACCGCCCAGCCTGATGAAGACATTGTGCTTAGAAGATCCCACGAACCAGATGGGACTCTTTACCTGCCTGCCCGGGCTAAAGCCCCAAGCAAAATGAAAGGCAGAAAAAGAGGCAAAAAAGTGGCGAGTGATGCTGAGAAGGATGCCCCAACAGACCCGGAGGGGCCGACCCAGGTTCAAATCGACGCAGCCCTCTTGCAAGTGGTGGAGCAGGAGACTGAGAGGCAGGAAGTAGACCTTCCAAAACCTCCAAGGGCTCCCAAGAGGACTCGCAAGCAAGTTGGTGAAAGCGCTGATCGGGAAGTCAAGAAGAAAAAGACTTCACAAGGAGATGAGCTTGCTCTCCGGGATCCGGAGCCCTCTTTTCCCACTGGCCCCTCTGACCCAACGCTGGCCGAAGAGATCCCAAGAGAGTTTCACACTGATGAAGTTGAGGGAGGAGTGCTCAACTTGGATGAAGTAGACATCACCGGTCTAGGTGGACTTGGTGAATATTTTCTTGGCCTCCCTAGAGACGAGTTCGCAGGGCCTTACATCCCTCCGAGCAGCTCCAATACGGTCAATTTCAACGGTAAGACTTTTATGGTTTCTAGTGAGAAGGACACTATAGCCCATTCCTTGCTTAGTAATGTGCAGCCAGTTCTCACATTGGAGAGGCAAGTCCGGAGTCAAGAAGACACCATTAAAGACCTCAAGTCTGATAAGGAAAAGATGTCCGAAGACCTCCGCACTGCCACCACCAATGCTGACTTGCTTAAAGAAGCAAATGAGGAGCTGAAGAGGAAGCAAAATGAAAGCAACACAAAAGTTGCCACCCTAGAAGAAACCATAAAAGATCTTCAGGAGAAGCTGTCCGGTATGGAGAAGGACCTGACAACCTCAAGGGGAGAAACTGCTGCAAAGGAGAAGCTCATCACCAACCTGACTACTGACAAAATCGCTCTAGAAAATGCAGTAACCCGGGCTGCTAAGGAGAAAAATGCTTTGCTAAGGGATCAAGAGGCCACAATCAAGGCCAAGATTAATGCATATGCCAGAGAGATGATAAAAAACGAAGAGTTAATGCTTCAAAGGGTGAAGTCTGATATGGTTCTCCTTTTTCACGAAAAATTCCCGAAGAGGTCCCTGGGGGACTTATGGCTCTATGTGGATGATGATGACCTTCCATTTTATACAATGGTCGAAGAAGGGCTGTCCGGTGAGTCCTCATCTGATAATGAAGAGAAGACCGGAGAGAGCCCGAGCGAAGAGGAGATTGATCCCAAGGGCAAGAAGGTAGTCGAAGGGGGAAGCGACATCAAGGGCAAGAAAACAAATGAAGGTGAGCCATCTTCAAAGGCTCAACCTTAATTTATGGTTTATTTTGTTTATCTTTCATTCAAACTAAAGTCCTTGGAAGGCCAAGGCACTCGTTTTGTAATGGTGTCCGTACTTGTTCGGACAGGTTTTTTTGTACCTTGACTTATCCACAAGTCCTTGGAAGGCCAAGGCAATTTTAAGTTGTTGAATGAATGTTTTTATTTTGCACAACCATCATCTTTTTTCATTATTTGTTTTAGTTTAGACTGCTAGAGTTTAAGTAGCTTTTAGTTATTGCATTGTGAGAGTGTTGAGACTCTCCGGCTAGAGTTTAAATAGCCCCTTAGATCTTTCAGTCCGGGTAGTATGACAAGAGATAGAATTTTGAAAATACTTAGAAAATTTTGAAGAAGGCACCAAATTCCATTGAAAACTCTCCGTGCTACCGAAGAGGGGAAGGTATGCCCCCAAATATTTACATGGATGTTTAAACAAGTAAATATTTACACAAGTGTCATTCCAAGTACATTCGGAGATGCTCAATATTCCAAGGATGAGTTAGAACCCTGCCATCTTTGTCTTCCAACCAATAAGTTCCAGGCTTGATTCTTTCAACCACAATATATGGACCTTCCCAGGTAGGGGCCAGCTTTCCGAAGAGCTTTTCTTTAGTGTGTAAGAAGACCTTCCTCAATACTTTGTCCCCTGGTTGGAAATCTCTTCTTTTAACTTTAGAAGCAAACCTGCTTCTCATCAAACCCTGATAGTGTGCCACTCTAAGGCGAGCTTTAACTCGTCTTTCTTCTATTAAATCAAGTTGATTTCTGATGGCCATCTCATTAGCGTGTCCGGAGAAGTTGTGAACACGAAAGGAAGGGAGTGTCTTCTCTATGGGGGCTACTGCATCCATTCCATAGACCAAGGCAAAGGGTGATTCTTGTGTTGCAGCCCCAGGTGTTGTCCGGTAGGCCCACAAGACTTCTTGTAAATAACTAGGCCACTTTCCAGCAGCCCCTTCCAGATTCTTCCTTAAATCGGACAGTATAGTCCTATTAGCCACTTCAACTTGCCCATTCGCTTGTGGATGGAAAGGTGAAGAAAAAAAATGCTGTATACCCCTTGAGGCACAGAAGCTTTCCATTTCTCTGTTGTCAAACTGTGGCCCATTGTCTGTTGTTATTTTCTGTAGGACACCAAATCTGCAACATATGTTGGACATAATGAATTTTATGATAGCTTTTGATGTTGTCCCTGTTAGGGGGGCTGCTTCTATCCACTTTGAAAAGTAGTCAATGGCCACAATTATAGTTTTACGCCCTCCGGACGCCACATGGAGAGGTCCTACTAAGTCCAACCCCCACCGAGCAAAAGGGATGGGCTCAGAAATGGACTCCAAAGGAATGACTGGTACATGAATTTCATTGCTGTACCTCTGGCATGGATCACACCTCCTCACCAATTCCTTAGCATCTTTCATAATTGATGGCCAATAATATCCGGAGAGCAATACTTTTCTTGTTAAAGCTCTAAACCCACAATGGGCTGATCCCTCACCATCATGCAATTCAGAGAGGACCACTTGTGACTCATCACCCCCTAAACAACGTAGGAGAGGTTTACTATAGGATTTTTTGTACAACACTTCTCTTAACATAATAAAACCACGAGCCTTGTGTTTCAACGTTCTGGCTTGTGATTTATCTGAAGGCACAATACCATCGGACAGATATTGTATGAGAGGAGATCTCCAGTCTTGAGGCCGATTATCTTGTATTTCAAAAACTTCATCTTTTGCACCCTTACTAAGTTGAATAGAAGGGCTTTCAAGCACATGGATCCATGGGTAGGACTCCGTATATGCTATTGTTGCCAATGAGTCTGCTAGCTCATTTTCTGCCTGGGGAATATGCTCATAGACAACAGTTTTAAACTTTAGGGCTTCATTCTTGAGGAGGAGTAAATATTTTACCAACTGCTCCTTTCTGGCCTCAGATTGGCCTAAGGCATGGTGGACAAGCAACTGGGAGTCACTTAGTAGCTTGACCCTTTTAGCCCCACAGATGTAGGCCAACTTTAATCCAGCTATAGCTGCTTCGTATTCAGACTCGTTATTAGATGCCCTGAAAGCAAAACAAACAGCTTGGAACATGTTGTCCCCGTACGGGGAAGTGAGACATATTCCTGTACCACATCCCATGGTGCTAGACCCTCCGTCTGTTCGGACAATCCACACTTTCTTGTCTTTTGAATCAGTAGGTTGCTCTGAATCTCTATCGAAGTGGAATTCAACTAGAAAATCAGCCACAGCTTGGGCTTTTACTGCTGTCCGGGGAGTAAAGTCTATGTCGAAGTCCCCCAACTCTACTGACCACTTCGTCATTCTGCTTGAAATGTCTGCTTTTTGAAGGACATTCTTTAAAGGGAAAGATGTCCGGACGATAATAGGATGAGCCTGAAAGTAAGGCCTCATCTTTCTTACAGCTATTACTAGAGCTAACACTTGTTTTTCGAGTTTCAAGTAACGCTTCTCAGCATCAATCAAGCTTTTGTTGATGTAGTACACTGGGTAGGGACACCCATCGACCTCCCTTACCAACACAGCACTGATTGCACAACTTGAAACGGCTAGATACACAATAAGAGTTTCCCCATCAACTGGTTTGAACAAAGTTTTGGGAGAGGAAAGATGTTTCTTGATCTCGTTGAATGCCTCATCACACTGCGGGGTCCACTCGAACCCCTTCGCACCTTTCAAAGTTTGAAAGAAAGGAGCACACCTGTCCGAAGACCTCGAGATGAATCTATTTAAGGCAGCTAATCTCCCCGTTAACCGCTGTACTTATTTGATGTTTCGAGGAGGTTCCATCTGGAAAAGAGCATTCAACTGATCCGGGTCGGGCTGTATTCCATGCTCACTTATGATATACCCTAAGAATTTCCCGGACTGCACTCCGAAAACACACTTTTCAGGGTTTAATTTTAAATTTACTTTTACCAAGTTGGCAAAAGTTTCTCGGAGGTCGGATAAATGTAGCTGCTCATCCACACTCTTCACCATCATATCGTCAATGTAAACTTCCATATTTCTTCCAATTTGATCAGCAAATGCCTTGTTGACTAGCCTTTGATAAGTAGCCCCAGCATTTTTCAAACCAAAAGGCATCACCTTGTAGCAATGTAGACCCCTGTCAGTGACAAACGTGGTATGCTCTTGATCTTTTGGATCTACTTGAATCTGATTGTACCCGGAGAAGGCATCCATAAAGGAGAGCAGCTTGTTCCCAGAAGTAGAGTCTACCAACTGATCTATCCGGGGACCGGGTACAAATATTTTGGGCAAGCTCTATTGAGGTCTGTGAAATCAATGCACATGCGCCACTTTCCGTTTTTCTTTTTTACCAGGACAGGATTGGCAGTCCACAAAGGATATTGAGATTCTTTAATGTGCCCCATCTTTGTGAGTCTGTCAACTTCTTGTACTATGACATCGGCCTTTTCTTTTGAAAAAGCTCTTCTTTTTTGAACCACTGGTGCCACATCTCTCCGGACAGCTAGGTGATGGGATATCACTTCTGATGGAACTCTAGTAACATCAGCATTGCACCAAGCAAAAACGTGCTGATGGTCTTTCAAGAATTTCAACATCTCTTCTTTCAACATTGGTGGCATCTTCGACCATATCTTGACACTTTTGCCTTCTTCCAAACAATGTGTTTCAACCTCTTCAATTGGAATCAACACTCCAGGGGTTTCTCTGGGGTCATCAATTTCACCCTCACCCCCAGAAAGACCCTCAAATTGCTATTGATCATTTACACGGACTGCCCACAGCGTTCGAGGAGCCAAGGCAGTGGCATAGCATTCTCTTGCAACCTTTTGGCTGCTCCGGACAACCCCAACCTGTCCCTGAACAGCATACTTTAAGCACTGATGGACTGTTGAAGCCACTGCATGCATCCTAGAGAGCCAAGATCTCCCTAGTATAGCATTATAGCAAGTGGGACAATCCACCACGATGAAGAGTATCCTAACCATTTTCTTGAAAGGGCCCCTGCCCAATAACACCTCTTCTTCAAATTCTCCGATCACATCGGCTGAGCTGCCCGTGAAACCCACGATTGATCTGTCCGACTTTTGAATCACAGCTGGATTTTTCATTTTCTTGTAAGTGGTTAGGAAAAGGATACTGGCAGAGCTTCCAGTATCCACCAGAATTCGCCTTATCTCATTGCCCCCTATAGATGCTCCTATGACAACGGCATCCTCATGAGGGCCAGCAATGTCTCTTAAATCATCCTCATCAAAGACAATGAAAGGGAATGAGTTTGGTGACTGATAAGATGTCATGCCTCCTTCTATCTGGGAGGCTAAATTATGAACATGCCTCTTTCTCGAAGAAGCAGTAGGAGCTGTCATAGTGTCCCCTCCGAAGATTGTAAGTGACTCGAAGAATTTAATGAGCCCGGGGACAGACCTAGAACACTCCTCTATAGCTCCCACCCTGTTTCGAGTTGGATCAGGATCCAAGTATTCAGACTCCACATAAAACCTTTCAATTATAACCATGGCCCCCTCCGGGGAAGCATTACTTGGACCAACCCGGTGAGTGTTGTCAGGCCTGTTGCCTCCTCTTCTCTTAACGTATGCTCCCAACTTTCCCCTTTCAATCAGGTTTTGAACTTCTTGTTTCAATGCTATGCAATCATCAGTGGTATGGCCAATATCATTGTGATATTGGCAAAAGGAGTTGTTACGATGCTCCCTGGGAGACTGCAAGGTTGCCGGTCTCCGGT
Organism: Limnanthes douglasii subsp. nivea; assembly: GCA_036936605.1. NCBI lineage: Eukaryota > Viridiplantae > Streptophyta > Magnoliopsida > Brassicales > Limnanthaceae > Limnanthes > Limnanthes douglasii. Next base: position 290,664,063 of record JAUPFV010000005.1, read on the forward strand.
AATGCACCTCATCTTTTGTTTTATCGAAAATGGTAGCCACACTTTCTTTGAGCTCTGCAAACCACTCCAGTTGGACCTATGACCCTCTTTTGTTTCTGGATTGTTGACTTTGAGCAGGAGCAGCTGGCTGAGACTGGGCTTTTGCCCTACCATGCCCCTGTCCGGTTTCTCTTGCCTTGTTCCCGGACTGGTTTTGATTTGGAGTTGGTGCCACTGGGGTGGACCTCACCTGTCTGTGCACCCTGGTCTTCTTTGTTTCATCAACGTTTATTTGCTTGCCAACTTGATTTAGCAACCCTCCCTAGGTCATGGCCTTCTTTCTAGTCACCGAATCAGCCAGATTGCATGGGTTCAAACCTTGCCTTAGGGATGCTATTGCCACCTGTTCGAAGCAATCAGCCAACCCATTCTTTGTGTTCACAAAACGATTTATGTATTCTTTCAAGGACTCATTTGGCTCCTGGGCACAATGGATTATTGTGTCTCCATTGCCCTTCAACTCCTTACTTTCTACAAACTGCCTTCGAAAGGCCACCCAAAACGTATCAAAAATTTTAATACAACCTTGAGGCAGGCTGTTGTACCATTTTAGAGCACTCCCCGTGAAAGATTGGGAGAATGCCATACACAGTAGTTTATCATCATCATCAAAGTTCATCATGAAGTTCTTGAATTGCTCCAGATGATTGTCCGGATCAGTACTGCCATCGTACTTCTCCATCTTAGTGCTGTCAAACCTCTTGGGGAGGTTTCCGGACAAGATTTTAGAAGACAGTGGAGACTGCCTCCAATTCCTTCCACGACTAAACACAGTATCCTCATTGGGAGTTGCAAAGATACCTGGCTCATCGTGGAAAGCAAAGGGATCCATCAGCATCTTATCCGTATACCTCCGGTGGTGAGATGACCCCTTTCCAATATGCCTTTTCATTCTTCCATGGTGATCTCTTTTTCTTGAATATTTCTTAACCTGCTTTTGCTTTTTCTTGGTTCGACCCTCATCACTGCTAGAGGACAAGGATTTTTCATTTCCCTCACTATCCGAAGAGCTGCCCGAAGATTCTGAACTTGAGTCAGAACTCTCCACAGGCTTGGACCGGTGAGACTTTTTAGAACTAGCATGAGTCTTTTTGGTGCTCACATGAGTTTTGGAAGCCTCATGCTCTCTGGGGTTATCGGTGTGATGAACAACCGATGCCTTGGATTTTTTTTTCACACCCATCTTGGCCTTTTCAGCCCTCAGAGCTTCTATTTCAAGCTTTAACCTGTCGCGCTCTTGGACAGTATACTCATCGTTTTCTTCCACCACTTCGAGCAAAGCTGGTGGGAGCTCTGGATTGTCCGGATTCATACGGACATAATTTTTTGGCAGGTTTTGAATGCTTGATTCAGGCACCTCTCTCCTCCCACTGTGGTCGCCAATTTGGTGAGGATAATAATTGCCTGAGGGTAGGCTAGTAATTTCAAGTGGAGTTTCAAGGTGGTATATGGGTGTTTAACAGTGGTGTATGGGTGTTTAACAGTTATGATAGAGAGTAGAGAGATGATTAAGCAGCTTGGTAGCAGTTAATTCTCATTACCCATAGTTAATGCTGGTGGTTGGGTATTTATAGTATGATGTTTGGGCCCTTATGGGCTTTCGGGTCATGTTTAATGGACCCGGGTCATGATTAAAGACCCATGTGCTTTAAGCAGGAGAGCAAGTAGCTTAGTCAGGAAGTGTTTAGGTTTTTTTATTACTTTAGTCATAGTTCGAACAGTCTTAAGTTTATAGTGTCCAAAGTAATCTGTCCGGAAGTGATCTGTTCGATTTATGTCTTTGTGGCCTGTCCGGTGTTCGGAGAGATATACTGATTTACCCTTCCGGGGAGCATGCTGAATTCGGACTCATCAAAATCAACATACATCTTCCATATTTTTTTTATAACGAGAACTGAGTTGGCCAACTAATTTTTGCGAAAGACTTTTATAATATTCCTAACGACTACCAAACAAAAACCTTCTAACATATAAAAAAAATTATTTTTAGTGAAAATGTTCATCACCTTTGGCCAATTTGGTGCTGTTGTGCTTGACCGCTCTGGAGGTGTTGTGGACAACCAATTTGGAGACGTTGTGATGATTAGCTGCTAGTTTATTTCTCTGTCGCCACAAAAGGTAGTAAGATTTCAAATATGTTGAACTACGATAGTTAGTTCTCATATATGTTGAAATTATGTCTCTCACCTCTTTTTAAGTGTCAATTTTAGGCTGTAGTTTTTGTATTGGAGAAAACTTTTTTATTGGATGTAATTCTAGTTAGTCACTGAAAATTCATTTTCGGCTTAATATTTCTATTTTCCAAACAATAAACCACAAGATATCTCGTAAGATTCTGTAATTTTTTTTTATTTACGATTTATTTAATATTTTAAAAAAAATTAAACAAAACTATTATCTAACCGTATGTTTTTCAATATTTAAACACTGTAACGTTTTTTTATCCTTAAACACCGCAAATAAAATCTCAAAGTTCATAAACTTCGTTCAAAATTTATTATAATTATTCAATGTCAAACCAATATACCATTTCTAAATGTATATATTATATATTTAATCCTAGTAAAAACTTCACTCATAAAAATTTATATTTGTTTCTATTTTATTTATAATATTTTTAATGTTTATTACATAGACATGAACATTAATCGTTATTTTAGTTAAAATAATTTTATCATAATTGTTGATTGTTAATTTTTTATTTTTTAACAATTAATACTGATAAGTATTTATCTGGTTTCACAAAGTAAAATTGTAGAGAGAAGTAGATTCTAGAGAGAGAAAGTCAAGAGATAAAAGTAGTTAATCTCAAAAGTTAGAGAGCTTTCTTAGTACAGCATTCGCCTTTATATAGAGGTGGAAAGACTCGAGCTTTAACTGAAATGGTTACAAAAAGGTCTAATTGCATATTAGTCCTTCATCAAAATGTAAAGCTCTAAATCTGTCCAATGATTATACAATCTGTCATAAATAAGTTTTATTCATTTACATTTTAGTCCTCAAAGTTATATTTCCTTATCAAATACGACCATAATTTTTTTATACATTTATTTTATTGTGTAATTTAGTTAATAACTTAACATAATATATCGTAAAATTATATATGTTGGGACAATTCCATATAAAACACAATAACAATAGTTTGATTTGAGACTTAGTGGTAATCACAATATTTAGTTTTACGATTTGTTTTAGACTTTAGGTTCAAGCTGGCGAGTCTTTTACAGTAGATCGAAACTTAAACCTTATGTGATTTACTTCTTCCACGTAGCAAAAAAGAAGTAAATATTTGTATCTGTGAACCTTCCAAATCAAATTTGACAAGAAATACATAATATAAAACTAAACATACAAGATATTTAATTTGGTTCAGACAATGATCACTAGCTATAAAAAATACAATAAAACTCTCTTTAACACAACCGGTCGTGCTCTGTTACAAATCTACTTTGACTTACAATTAACTATAGATGACAATGTTTCTTTTACTGTGTGTTTTTTATCTTGGTTTTCTCTTTAAAACCATAAAACTCTTTATAAAACTCTTTTTATCATCTACTATTGATTGTTTTTTTTATCTTGCTCTAGCTCGTGCTCACACCCAACAACTTCATACTTCTCTTTCACTATTTAGTTAGCCAAACATAAGTAGATAATAGCCTAGACTTACAATAGCACCTTACAACTTATTCCTACAGACAACCGAGTGGTAATTGCACAACATCCCTGATATCAGTTTGTACACACTGACAGGTCGTGCCACCATCAACCCTAACATATGAAACTAGATGTACCTTGTACTATCATGATCATTATTCAAGCATACTCATATATTTTGATCAATGGTTAAGAATGATTCATCAATTTAGATTATTCAGTATAACATTGGCTTCAAGTCTATATAAGAACACAAAGATATACCCAATAACCTTGCCAGTATGTGTCTATACAATTAAGTCTAGCATGTAATTATCCGTAGTTTTGGTTCCAACCATTACTTATCAATAAATATAAAAAGCTCTTCTTTTAAGTTCCAAAAAGTTTTTATACACATAAGTCTTGATGAGATCTTGTCATTTATAGTCTTGAAAATTCTTTCCCTTAAGCCTCGACTTACTGAAATCTTAGTCCCTTAAGTCTTGACAATTCTGAACTATTCATTTTTAGTAATCTCCACCTAGAATTATAGTGAATCCATTATCTATTTTCTTCATGTTCCAACTACTCTTTGAATATATCTAGTTCACCTGCTTCTAAAACTTGCACAAGTCTCAAGCAGTTCTTAAACTTTGAAACTAGTAATATGTTGGTCATAACATCATCGGGATTTTCAACACTTGTAATTTGTGTCACCTTCACTTGATATCTATTCACCATATCTTGGATGACTCTTCAATACAAGATTTATATCGTGATAACTCTCAGCTTCAACAACATCTTCTTGTATTTCAATCAAGAAATTATAACATGTTTTATGAATAAAGTTGTGGCTCTGTGAATAATTTTTAGGTGTACATGTTTATCCCTCACCAACTGATATTTATCAATATAATCATGTTTCTCTTTAGTCCGAACATCCGAAGGTTTTAAAACATTAAAATCTTGACCATTTTATAACTCAAATGATAGGTGAACTTCCTCCAAGCGATTCATACATATACCAAGTCTAAAATCATTTTTGACATAAGCATCATTGACTTCACTCTGTTTTTCAAAATCATCATCAACTTCATATCTCTTCTCGGAATTACTAGGTTTATTCTCTACCATCTTAACCAATCACACCTCATTAAATACCACATCATGACTAATTATAACTTTATGAATTTCAGGTTCCAGGAACTACAACCTATAACACTTTACTTTTACTAGATAACTGGGGAACAAACACTTTAATATTATAGATTAAAGGTTGTCTTGCTTTACATGTGTATATGCAGTATATCTAAACACTATTAAATGTTTCTAGGATATGTTTCTTTCTAGTCCATATCTTTTGTAGACATTTAAAATTCATTAATGTAGATAGATTCACGTTGATGATATATGTAGATTTATGTACAACTTCTCGCTTAAACTTTCGTCATATTTCGGCTGTCATAAGCACACACCTTACTTTTTCCAGCATGGTTCGATTCATTCTCTCAACAATCTCATTCTATTGTGGAGTACCTTTCACGGTTTTATGTCTAGCAATGCCAAATTTAAAACAATAGTTAGTGAATACTTCATTTACATATTCCAAGTCATTGTTAATTCTTAACTTCTTCATCATCCTAGCAGTTTGATTCTTCAACAACTTATTCTAGTGCTTAAAATCATCAAATATTCATCATTGTTCTTCAAACTATAACCATACTTTTTGGGAATAGTCATCAATCAAATACATGAAGTACTTAACACATCTTATTCTAGGGTGCCTTACAGGCCTCCAAACATATGAATAAACATATTCAAGAACATCATTGGTTGTATGGTCACTAGGTAAGAACTTAATCCTTTTAATTTCACCTAGTACATAGTTTTCACAGAAGCTCAACTTGTGAATTGTGTTACTATCCAATAAATCTAGTTTTTAAAACTCAGTATATCATGTTTCATTTTCATGTCCTAACCTTAAATTCCACAGCTTGGTTGAGCCTTTCTCTACACTAGGCACACCTTCGGCCACTATATACCCTTCAAGAACTAAAATACTATTAGTCTTATATGCATTTATAACAACTAGTGAGCCCTGCAGAATCCTAAATATACCATCTCCACTCTTATCTGCAAACCCTTATTCATCTATCATACTGATACAAAAAAGGTTACATTTAACTTTAGACACGTACCTCACATTTATTATCAATGTCTCAAGTCTTGTAGACAACTTGAGTCGGACGTTCTTCATTCCCTTCACATCAAATTATTTATCATTTCCTCGTATGATCTTTCCACCGTCAAATAATCTTAGGTTTCCAAACTAATGTTTGTTGGGAGTCATGCATAATGAAACTCACGAATCCAAGACTCACTTATCAATATACCTACTATAGTACATTAAAACACCAATGTATTGATAATCATCTGATATCACTGGATCATTTCTGAATTCAAGCTTTGAATAACTATCACCCTTCTTCCTTTATGGTAGTTCATATTGATATGATCTTATTTTTTCACAACCAGTACTTCAACTTGGAACCATTCACAAATATTATTGGTTTTGGATGGACAATTTCCTCTCTTCTTGATTGACCCGCTCTTTCCAAATCTTTTTCGCACGTGCACCCTAGACATTCTGAGTCACTCTTTGAATTGGTCTTCCCCTGAAGATCTTTTAAGTTTAGAACACTCTTAACTTTGGCCATGACAATAGAATCTTTGGCATATAGAATGGTGTTAACAAATTTATCATAAACATTTGACAGAAAAATCAAGAAGATTACTGCTTGAGCATCATCTTCTACCTTGATTCAAATTGCATACAAATAAAAATATATATATTAAAATCATTCAAGTGTCTTCAGATCTTTTTGCTACAAACTTATTTTTAGCGTATGTAATTATTTCTTGAGATACAATTTGTTTGCCATGGAATTCTTCATATAAATGACCTCCAGGCGATGCATATCCCTAACCTTGTAGTCTTTTCAGACACCTCTTAAAGTACTTCATCCTCCAATATAAATACCAGAGTGATATGGTTCTTGGATATCACCTCGATATAAGCCTCTCATTTGACTCCATCATTAATGGTAGCAAACAACCCTTTATGTACGAGGAAAGCTTTAATCTTAATGTTCCACAGGTTAAGTCATTATATTCATTGAATATGTCAAGATTAAACTTTATGAAACTTATTTTTGTGACTTTAATTGATTTCATGATGACATCTAAACCTTTACACGTAAGATTTGAAACGATTTTCGTCCTTCGACCTTGTGTTTATGACCTACAAAAAAAATATTGTTATAGAGTATATATGATCACCGCACCAATTTTTGGGGATGCCACACAAAACACAGTAAGAATATTTTGTTTTGAGACTCAATGGTAATTACAATATTAAGTCTTACGGTTACGAAACCGTATGCTTAAGATGGTGCATCTTTGATAGTAGGCCGGAACTTAAACCCTAGGTGATTTACTTCCAACTCAAAATTAATAAGAAAGACATAATAAAAAATCAAGCAAATAAGACAATATTTAACGTGGTTTTGTTTTTGAAAAAAATCCTATATAGAAGAATATTACAAGGAAACTCTCTCAAACACAACTAACACAACCACTCGTTTTTTGTTTTAACTTACATAAGGAGCTATGGATCTTAGTGTTATTTTATATCTCGTTTTTCTTTCTTAAACTAGAAAAATCTATGTTCTCAATTGCTATCGCTCTAGAAAATAGCTTATGCAACAATTTCAAACCTCTCTTTCATTATTTAATAAAACCAAAGACGAGTGAGATGATACTCCAAAATCATAATATCACCTTACAAATTATTCCCACAGACATTCAAACAATAATGGCATATCATCCCAGATATATGTATGATTTTTAAACACTGGTTAATAGTGCCATCACGAACTGTAACATCTGACACTGGCTTTACCTTGTACTGTTCGGATGATTCTCCAAACATGCTTAAGATCAATGCTAACTTGATCAATGGTTAAAAGTAATTCACTAATTCAGATTCTTCAACATAATAACAACTTCAATTTCTTTCAAAAACATAATAATATCTTCAAAAGCCTCGATAATATAAGTTCTTCCATCTAAATCCAATAGGTAATGATCATGCACTTTCGATTCTAGTAGCTACTTATCAATAGGTTTTTGGCTAAAAATTCTAGTTAGTCACCGGAATTAGTCACCTGCTGTGAAACAGTCACTAAGGTTCGTTCATGCAAAAATCGGTCACTTTTGTTAACAAATGTTGCACCATTGTGTATCCCGTGACCCCAACCTTACTTTTTTGTGACAAATATACTCACTCTATATTTCAGACACAAAATACCTCTCAATTTAATTTTTAAACATTTTATTGTTTAACTTAAATATTTACCATTTATTTTTATCAAGTTACTATTTATCTTAGCTAAATTACCATTTACCTCAATTTTTTACTTTTAATCCTAACTGAAACAGGTCGGTCTATTTAAATAAAAAAATAACTCGATCTGAAATTTATTTTAAAGCTTGTAAACAACACAACTGCACCTTCACCACCACGAAACCTTACTCCATTTTTATCTCCTACTATATGTTCTTAATCAAGTAATGCTGGAGTACTGGTTGAATCAAATAGTTACATTATCATACCCACCAATTTTTATGATATAATTCTACTCACACTTAAGCAGTTACATCAATCTCTATGAAACCCTTAATCATTATAATTTGAGTAATCATAGTAGTCAAATTTTCAAATTGGCAACGACTGCCTTTTCTCACACTTTGTCTCTGTCCAAAACCCAATTTCCAAGCTGACTATCTTGTCATTGCACTTCAAGTTCAAAAATTGTATCATCTGCCATCGTCATTGTTGTCGAGTCAAACAAGACCTTCATTCTCGGTCTCGTGCACGCTCACCAGAGACTCGAGCACCAAATAGTTTCGGTTTTATGTTAATTTTTTTTTTATGATATACTTTCGTGTTTGGATGTTTAATAAGTTTAACCATATGTAAAAAATATAAATGTTTATATCCATATATAGAAATACAGGTATAATGAATCTGATTTAAAAAAAAATCTTGTTTGTTACGATTAATCTGTTAGTTTATGCAAATCGGAAACACAATTGATGCTTATGATATATATATATATATATATATGAAAATATATTTTGAGATAGTAGACGAATTAGCTAGTATTTTAAAAGATTTTTTCGTAGAAAAAGCCGGAAAGGCTTACTGAACATTACAGACGAGTCAATAGAGAGGGATTGCGCATATACTTCAAGATGAAAAACCAACACGAAGTTCTATTCATAAGTTAAATTAAAAATTAAATAGTAAATATTTAAGTTAAATAAAATTGTAAATAATGTTAAAAGTTAAAAATGCATTATAAAATTAAAAATATAATAAAGTTGGAAGTCATTAAGTTAAAGTAAAAAAAGTAAATAGTAATTTAATAAAAATAAATGGTAAATTAATAAAAAAATAAATGATAAATATTTAAGTTAAATAAAAAATAAAAATAAAAAAAATTGATAAAATTAAATAGAGAAGTATTTTAGATCTGAAATATAAAACAGCTTTGCAAGACTAGATGTAACATTGGTTAACAAGACCGATTTTAAATACGAAAGAACCTAACCAACTGTTAGGCAATGAAATTATCCGACGATTAACCATGTTTTTTTGTAACCACAAATCTTGACATAACTATTTTCTTTTTTAGTTTCGACAAATATTTTTACATTTATTTTGGTTAAACTCATATCACATAAAATCTCAATTTATTAGTAACTTTATTTCTAAATTTCAACACCTCATTTATTTTATAACTGGTTAAATATAACTAAAAAAGATAAATACTATTTAATTTTAATATCGATGTTTTTGTTTATATTTTTGAACTTTTACTTTTCAGAAATTTTTATATTTTAAAATAAGTAAACCATGTTACCTTCTTTTTTCTATATGCGTCTATTTCATTAGATTTTAAAAAGAGAATTTCTAAGCGGTTAAAATATGAAAAAATTCCTTCTTTTTTCGTAACTGATAATTTATTTTTTGAACATGGATGGATAAATCTTGTGACATGTAATGTCAGAAGTCAAGTTCAGAGTATATCTTTAGCTTTATCGTTTTATTGTTAATGTCATTTCTTAATTCATAAGTTTTAGATAGAAATGGAAAAATGGAATTTAATGCAAAAATATATGACGGGATGGGATGGTTAGGTGACGAACAAAAATACAAATTCCAAATACTATGGGCTTGCAGGCAAAGCAACATAAGGAAAGCATATTAGCCGTATATAAAATATTAAAAATTTAACTAGAAATTTTAAATATTTTTGCATTTGTTATTAATTTTAATCGTTAGAAAAATCAACAGTAATATATTAGATATGGACCTCCGGCGCGTGGAGTGCACCCTGTTAGCCAGATTTTTTTTCTTCTAATGAGACAATCATCTAATCCATTGTAAATTTTATGTTTATCGCCTCTTAGAATGTGTTTGGGGTTAAATAACCTCATCACACAAAAAGATGTCAATGATTTTATTATGAGTAATAGTATTCCGGTAATGATTCTTGTTGAAACACAAGTCCGCTCCCATAATGTTCCTTCTGTTATTAACAAAATGACTTCTTACTGGCATTATTCTACTAACCATGAGCATCACCCCTTCGGTAAAATTTAGATAATTTGGAATCCAAGTGTCATTACGATTTCGACCATTTTCTCTTTTTCGCAATACATCCACTGTTATGCGAAGCATTTCAACTCCCATTCTGTCTTCCGTTTCACTACTATCTATGTTTTCAATGAAAGCACTGACATAATTCCCCTCTGGAACACCCTTCACTCTATCTCCACTAATGACATTGATATCCCTTGGGTTTCTCTCGGGGATTTCAATGTCGTTCATAATTTAGAGGAGAGGCGAGACTCTTCTAGTACCTGGTCCTCGGCCATCGATGATTTCATTAACTGTTGCTTTAGCTGTGAGCTCAGTGATCTCTGATCTAGTGGATCCTTCTTTACCTGGCATAACAAAAGCCCTCTAACCTCATCTACTCTAAGATTGATAGGGTTCTGGTTAATAATGACTGGGACGAGGCTTTTCCGAATTCCTTCTCCCATTTTGGCCACTCCCGATCCTCTGGCCACACCAATGTCACCCTTGACCTAAGGATGTTCCACAAGCGTAAGAAGAAACCCTTTAAATATTTTAATATGTGGCAATCCCACACTTGTTAGAATGATATTATTGCCTCTAGCTGGAACTCCCCTTGCCCAAATTAGGGCATGAAGACGGTGTCTTATAAGCTCATCAGACTTCAACAGACTCTTCGAAACCTTAATCGCTCTACCTATAGCGACATTAGACTTAGAGTATCAAATGCTTAGACTAACCATTTCTCGACCCAAAACCTCCTAGCCAATGACCCTTCTAACCCTTTCCTCATCTCTAAAGAGATCGAGGCCTTCTCAGACTACATCTTCCTTAGTAGAGCGGATGAATCCTTCCTCAAGCAAAAATCCAAAGAAAACTGGCTCAATCTTGGGGACAAAAACACCAAGTTCTTCCATAATAGCATCAAAAACTGTTTTGACCCGTAAAAAAATCACCTCTATCCAGAACCCCTAGGGTAACTTGATTTCTACCCCTGTCGGCATCTCTAACGTCCTGGTTAGACACTTTAACTCTCTTTTGGGAACCGGACATCCCCCTGGCTACCCCGGTCTTTCAAGAGTCTCCTCTCTCCTCACCTATAAGGTGAACTCTTCAGATATATCATCTATGATCCGTCCGATCACTTATGACGAGATTAACGTTGCTCTCTTTAGTATTGATAACAACAAATCCCCCGGCTTCGACGGTTTTAACTCTTTTTTTTTCAAAAACTCTTGGTCCATTGTGGGAAATGACATCTGTAATAGTATCCTGGATTTTTTCAATTCTAGTACGATGGACCCATCTTGAAACTTCACCTCCCTCGCCCTCATTCCCAAAAATGACTCCCCTAACTTCGCCTGAGACTATCGGCCCATTGTTATCTGCAATGTTATCTACAAAATCATTTCCAAAATTCTTGCTAACAGAATTAAAGACTCCCACCCTTACCTTGTTGATAAATCTCAGTCGACTTTTGTTGCTGGTAGAAATATCTCGGATAACATCCTCCTCTCTCAAAAGCTTCTCAAAGATTACCATCTTAACTCCAAAGACAAGAGAGTCGCTCTTAAAATAGAATTAATGAAAGCCTTTGATAATGTTAGATGACACCTCATCCTTGATATTCTTGTTTTGATGGACTTCTCGAACCAAATGATCACCTGGATCATCCAGTGTATTGTTATTCCCTCATACACCATTAATGTTAATGGATATGCCTCTGACTGCTTCCAGGGTAGGAAAGGACTCAGATAGGGTGACCCTCTTTCCCCCTTCCTCTTCGTCCTTATCATGCAAGTTCTTTCTGATATCTTTAAGGAGAAAAGCAATTGCCACAATTTCAAGTTCCACTGGAAGTGCCAAAATCTTAAAATTGTTAACTTATGCTTTGCGGATAATCTGATGATCTTTTGTCATGGTGATGCCAATTATCTGCTCATCATCAAAGAAGGACTAAATTATTTCTTCCTCCTTTTGGGGCTTACTATTAGCCCTAACAAGAGCCATATTATCCTTTCTGGTATCAACCCCACCATTAAAGCCAACCTTATCAACCTTTCTGGTTTCAATGTTGGTTCCCTCCCTATGAAATATCTTGGAGTCACCTTGATTACTAGCCGTCTTTCCTACTCCGATTGTCATCCCCTCTTGCACAACATTATGACCCGCATTGGCTCATGGACCTCTAAGTATCTCTCTTAAATTTATAATTCATGAAAAACTTAAATATATTGCTATTTAAAGGATAAAACTTGGTTTAAAATAAAATTTCGATATTCAGTCTTAAATTTTTTTAGACCCTAATTATTTTCAAAATTTATGTGATATGTATGAATGATTTTAATCTTAGTTGATTTTATATTTCTTCCGTATAGTTTTGGTCCATAAAAAATAATGTTATTTTTTAAATATGAGTAAAAAATATTATTAGAATATTTGGTAAAAATATATAAAAATTTAAATAATTAATAGATTACTCATTTATAATTCAAGCTCATATCACTCTTAATAACTAATTTTTATAAAAAATGTTTAGATTTGGAAAGTTTTAACAAGTACAAAATATTCACATATATCGGTATAAGTCTAATTCTGTAAACTAACTAGTATTTAGATTATTTAATCGTTTTGGATTGAGAGTCTGTACAATTTTGTTTTTGGTCCCCTTCCAAATATCTTCATACTAGTTGAGATATGTTCTTATTTATATACCACTAATTCTTTCCATGTTTAACTGATGTGATATTTGGGACTTTTGTCGCCACACTAACAATAATAAGAATAATTAATATATTATTATTAAGTTCATATCAATATATAAATTGTATATATTAGTTGTGCTAATTTGTATTTTGAAAAAGCTTAAATTTGTCTAATACTTTACTATTATACTTTAATAACATAATAATAATAATGGTACCCTTCAGTAGTCTGTACATCGTACTATAGCAAATTGTGAAATTTAGAGATTAATTAGTGGAGATAAAAAATAATAAAGAAAATTTGATTAAGAGTGATAATTCAAAATTCGTTAGATAATCTAGTGAATTATATTCACTAAATATAAATAAAGTCCAATTAACCTTAAATATTTTATGCCTAACTTTTGTGGTTTTTTCTAGCCGGTTAGCTCTCTATTCTCTCCCAATCTATACAGGTTTTTATCCTTCCCGAGTAGATATATGAACACCTAGCCGACTTGTTGAAAATTCCATCTCATACAAATCGTTAAAGTTTCAATGATAAACTCATCAATCATTGGAAAAGAAGATGTCGAATGGTTAGTATTATTTATTCTTCTTATGTATCTCTAGAACATGATTATCTATTACTATGATGCAAAATTTTTAGAACCCTTGTGATTTATGATAAAAAAAAATTAGTATGAAAATGACCCGGTTACTCCATGTTTGAGATGTTAGAATCATGTGCGTAATGGTACGATTCCAATATTATATAACTTATCGGTTCATTTTCAGACTTCTTGAGAGCTTGGTTTTTATTTTTTTCTATACAGTAGCTTCAAAAATTTAAAAGTCTGTAACTTTGGGTTCAAATGTGAGAGTCATATGATTTTTTTTATTCCACTTGATTTTTCGATATCTACGTAATATTACGGTTCTAGTATCTTATAACCCATCGATTTACTCTAAAAATCCGGACAACTTGTTAGTACTATATTTAAATAGTAATATCCGATTATAGTGTCGAAGTTTTAGAATTATTACTACTTTTTTAGCAATTATTCGAAAGTAACGATGACTTTAGTCCAATGGGCATGCATGAGATTGTAAAAGTTTATCTATGAGATGATATATGATGATCAATGGGGAGATTGATGGAATTCCCCATTGAGATGGAACTGTCACATGTTTTATCGGTATATCACACTATCGTCAGTATTAGTCCAATAAAAGATATCATATATGTATTATTGAAGTAATTTGTATAAATCTCATAATTTTTTAGAACACCGTAAAGATTGAATTTACAAATAACTTAAGCAAAATGTAAAGTTTTGAGATAAATAAATCCGGATTACGACCCCTAAGAGTGTCAATTTAATAAAGTGTGGTCTTCTCTTAGTTTATACGTTTAAATTTTAATTGGAATTCAAATTTGAATCCTATACTATTTAATTCAAAATGATAAATTAAATAAAAATTGAAGTTACTTACCGTCCTAACATAAAAGAACACATTTTCACAATTTAAAAACATATGCATTAACTCCTAAAAAAATCGATTAGTTTATCTTCAAAATTACAAGAAGATTAATTGTCTTACTTTTAGAAGAATTTATAAACAAATATCACTAACATCATCAATATTATAGTCAATAACAAAATTCCAAAACTATGAGATCATCGTCCTGTAAGTTTTTCTGCTTTGTCTATAAAATGACTCTATGTGTGAGTGTTTTATAATATTCAGCAAAAACAAGTTTTTTAACAAAACTTTATGTTGTTTTCTGTATGGACATGTTGTATAAATAAAATCAAATAATAGAGTGTCTGCATCTTTTAATAAAAAACTAAGCTAAATATCAACCTATTTTTGTTAAATTTTAATATTCAAATTTTTAGTTTTTAAAATTTAAATCACTCAAAATATCCTTCACAACTAAAAAACACTAAATTCGTTTCAAGCCCCCAAAGGGTAGCCGAATTGGTGGAGTAAAACATATTTGTGACCAAATGTCATGAGTTCGAATCCTTTTATATACGCTTTCTCGGCTGAGCCTGTCATCTTGTGGTTTACCTCGTGGCGTTGGTTTGCAGGCTATTGCGTCAGACCGAGAATTTATCCTGTGCGCACTCATTACACTCTGAATAGCAGTTGCGGATTCTCTCCGAAAAAAGAAGAAGGTAAATTCGTTTCAAAACCAAAAATTCTAATTAAACTTAAATTCAAAAATACGTAGGGCTAAAAGTAGATGTTAAAATCTACCCATTTGAGACTAAAATCCACAAAACTGGTTAAAATTTAGCCTACCCCGACAACAAAACATTGACTTTTTTGCGTACCGAAACGAATGAGCATATATACTCTTAAGCTCGATCACAAATACGCACCAAAAAGGAAAAAAATAGGGCGGAAAACAGCATCTTGACATTGGAGTCACATAACTTAATTCCCACTTGATAAAAAAGTATAATTCTGTGAACCAAAGCTTTTCAAAATACTAGTATATTTTCATTACTTCGATCCGAAGTTTGCATCAAGAATACGAATCACATATCTCGTTATAAATCTCTTTGAGTCGAACAAATCGGACCTCCACTAAACATTTTCCATATATTCTATAATATATATATAAATTATTGCAGAAGACGATGTTAATTTACCATTTACGGGATTAGTAGATTCTGAAAGCTTAAATAAATAATTTATTTAGTAACCTATTGTAAGAAGACCAATGTATACAAAAAAATGTATATTTGATTTGAATAATATCGATTATCCTGGTTTTCGGTAAATTCCTTCTACGTATGTGTATAATAAATTGAAGAAATAATTATAAAAAATGTATTAAAATCAGGAAATGTGTTTTACTTAAAAATAAAATAATTTCTATTAAATATAATTATAGTTTTAATAAATAAAATAAAATAAATATAACTACATTTAATGGTTTTGAATTTTTTAATAATGGCTTCTTTAAATATAATATTTTTTTGTAAAGTATTAAATTATATGCACGATTGATAACTTAAATAAGGTGGCACTTTAAATCAAAATAACTCACCAAATTATTTTGATGATGTATTTAGATTTAGGTTTTTTATTTCAAATTTAAACAACTCACAATTGATGTTGCTTGGTATCGTATAGAAGTAATCCGAGAACATAAGTATGGTCGAAAACTACATGTCGTTAAAAATGAACCGCAAAAGATATATAGGTAAGAACTGTTTTGAATATCTCAGGCAGACGATGGAGCCGGAACTTAGGTGCAAAGATGTTTTATGGAACCTAATGGTAAGCTCTATCAAAGACAAGACGAATGTCGCGACCAAAAGACCGAAAAAGCATACTGATCATCTACGAACCGAAGGGCAGTGCATGGTTATCGAAGGGATTTTGAAGATATATTGAAGCTTCTAGAGGAAGGTAGATAACTAAGGTTTAAATTGATGTACAATCTCAGCCTTCATGTAATAATTATTGGATACATGCATGCTACAAGGAACAAGCTGTCTTAGTAGTTGCAGGCCTATTGTCGTACAAATATCAGGGCTGTCTTTATCTCATGTGTTGGCTGGTCTGACCAAATAAGGAAATCGGTTGTCAGGCGCTATAGTAAGATGAAATGAGTATTGTGTATAACTGATCCTGTATATAATGGGTGTTAAGGTATTGAAGCGTCTGCTAGATTACTAAGTGAGAAAAACACTTGTGATATGTTAGAGATAAAGCTAGAAGCTTGTGGCTATAACTGAGGTAGATGATAACACTTGATTAGTCATTATAATATCCATAAGTTTACTTCTAATCTGACAGTGCTTTATAACAAAGATGAGTTGTTGAGTGTCTACCTATTGTAACCTCATATATATAAAATAATATGTTTGTTGCATGTGGATGTAGAATTTGTTCAGAATATAAACCATGTTAAATTTATCTTATGTGTGTGCATAGGTTTATATTTTTATTCTTTCTTGATTTTTTATTTTATTTTAAGAGTTCACAACTAAGCTTTGAGCACGAGCCAAAGCTGTAGATTTGTTTGTTCTTGTTTCAGATTTAACACTATCATCAAACAGGTTTTAGCTGAAGTAACTTACCTTCAGCTAATGTTGTCCAAAGATTAGCTGTTATTGGGGCCTATGTGTTGTTTATTATTCCAAATCATATGTGATCTCTAAGATGATTTTACGTAAAAAGTGGTACAATGAGCGTGGATAATATGGAGCAACACAACTGGTAGTGTTAAAACAAAAAAGAAGAAACGAAGATCATTTCAGATTTTAAGGTTAGAGAGAAAGCTCTCATCGAGAAATCAAAGATAGTCACCAAAATAAGTTCCATAAAGTTTAGCATAGAAGTAGTGTCCTGAATTAGTGATACCGAAGTTCCATAAGTTCCATAAGTTCCATAAGTTCCATAAGTTCAACCTTAGTCATTGATGAGAAATTTACGACTAAGGTTGATACCGAAGTAGTGTCCTGAAATCATAATTCCCTCATATTGAGCTTGGGGGCTTAAGTGCTTCGTGAGGTGTCTGAAGAACCTACGAAATTTAGAATATATAATCGGTTGAAGGAGATTTACATGAAGAAGTCCTTGATGAATAGATTATACATTTATGAAGTCACTTAGATGATTTTAATATAATTATCTTGACTTGAATGCAATTGGGGTAAATTTGAATGACGAGAACCAGACCGTAATCTTTTTATGTTCTCTCCCAAAGGTGTATGAAAACTTTGCCACCACCTATGTTATACAAGAAGGAGTCTCTTAAGATGGCTGAAGTAAAAATTTCATTGAACTCCAAATATGTTCAAAGTAAAATTGTTCTGAAGGGCGACTATGAAGGTCTCATACAAAGTGTGATAGGCAGGCCATGAAAAAAAGATTTAAGAAAGAAGAGAGAAAACTATTGGTCAAATTCTAAGGGGCTTACGATAGGTTCGAAAGTGATTTGTTGTCTGTGTAACAAGAAATGTCATATCAGTAGGAACTGTCTGAAGAGAAAAAATGGAAATAATTAATTGAAATTCCAAGCTAGAGATGTTGCAATGGTTTCAAAAAACTACGAGGGCGTTGATGGTTTAATATCTTTTTTTCTTGCAGACACAATGATAAGTGGATGTTAGATTTGTGTACATTATTCCACATGATTTTCAATAAACATTGGTTTAAAGACCTGAGATGATTTGAAGGCAAAAGGTTCATCCTCACGAATTATTAATCATGTGCTGGTAAAGGAGTGAAGACTGTTCAGCTCAATTATTCTAAATGAATGAATTAATAACGTGAGTTATATGCCCGAAGTTAAATGTAGCCTTCTTTATATTGCAATGTTAGACGATGAAATGTTTAATTATAAGGATAGAGACTGTTAGAATATTCGGTGTATTAAGTTTCCTTGTATAGGCCTCTAAGTTCTCTAAATATTGAGAGCCTTACTATTGAGTTAAGATCTCTAATGCATCAATAAAAAAAAAAGGAACATTTTCTAATAAACACAAAACCCTAGCCGCTTTTGCGGCTACTTCTCTCTTTGTTTTTTAACATGGTATTAGAGCATGTGTGATTCTGGGAATTCTGAACATCCTCAACAAAGATGGCTGGCAATGAAGTCGTGGTCAGTCAAATCTCTGATGAATTAACAATGCAGATTGTTGCCATTCTGAGAAATGGTCTCGGAACACAACAACAAACAACTAACCCCGAGAATTTATCCCTAGGGATTAAACTCGATGGTGAAAACTATGCCCTATGGGCAAACTTGATGAAGAAATAAATTGGGGGAAGGGGGAGAGGTTCTCACATTACAGGGGAGCCGACACATCCATCCAAAACTGACAAAATATATACAAGGTGAGAACCAGATGATCAATGTGTTTTCACATGGATTATCCAGAATCTTGAATCCAGCTTGGTGAATAATGTCTTACAATATCCGACTGTAAAAGCCCTCTGGGATGGTTTAGCCACCACATAAGGTTCTGGCATAGATTCGTTACAGGTGTTTGACCTTCATAAGAGGGCTAATTCATTAAGGCAAGGGTCCGATACACTAGAAGACTTGTGGAACAAACTGCAAAACATCTGGATGTCTATAGATAGGCGAGATCCGAACCCTATGAAAGACCCAAAAGACATTCAGATCTACAATAAGAAGAATCACGAACAAAGACTCTATCAATTGCTAATGGCGATTAATGACAAGCTGGAACCAGTCAAGAGAGATATCTTGAAAAAGGACCATCTTCCTTCCGTGGGAACAGCATATGCTACAATATGAAGGGAAGTGTCCAGGCTCAATATACTAAAATCAAGTTCTTCTGATAGTGACTCGATTGAAATTAGAATGGGTTTGGCTGCTAAAGATTCTGCACAGAGGTTTAAATTCCGATCCAAAGAGAAAGAAGATAAATCCAAATTGTATTGCACTCATTGTGGGATGAAGAAACACACTAAAGAGACATGTTTCCAGCTGGTTGGCTATCCAAAATGGTGGGAGGACGGTCATAAGGAGAAAAATAACCAGTGTTTCAGATCTAATGTCAAACGGGCTTCGTCTACAAGTGGCGGTGAAGATCTGACTAAAAATGAGCAGGGAAGTGGCACTATTTTTGGAGGAATGGCGGCGAACTCCTATGAAAAACTTGGAGGTAAAGGGTTTGAGAAATCAATGAATTGGATCTTTGATTGCGGGGCTACGGACACCATGTCTTATGATCCTAAAGACTTTGGTGACATGTCATCTCCAAAGAAGTCCCATATTGAAACTGTTAGTGAAGAAATTTGTGAAGTCAAAGGGGGAGGTTCAATTATTTTTTCGGAAAAAATGGAAATTAAAAACTTCCTCTACATTCCTTCACTATCCTTAAAGTTATTATCTGTTAGTCAAGTGACAAAATAACTCAACTGTGTGGTTCTTATGTATCCATTTTTTTGCATTTTACAGGACATTCGTACGAAGGAGATCATTGGGCGTGATACTGAACAAGAAGGTCTCTATTATGTTGATGAGGTGGTTCATAAGGGACATGCCATGCTTGCTCACGGAACAACCAAAAGGCAACTTGGGTTATGGCACCGACGACTTGGTCATCCATCTTTTAGCTATCTTAAGAGTTTATTTCCTAGTCTTTTTGAATAATTCCATTCATGAGAAATGTGAAACTTGCATTCTTGCAAAAAATCGTAGGGTCTCATTTAATCAAAGTATTACTAGAGTTGATTATGCTTTTTCGCTAATCCATTCTGATGTTTGGGGTCCAACACCGAATTCCACTAACAATCAAATCAGATACTTTGTTTTATTTGTGGATGATTTCTCAAGAATGACTTGGATATACTTCATGAAACATAAATAGGAAGTACCAAAAATATTTGTTTATTTTTACAAAATGATTTTGACTCAATTTGAAAAAAAAATACAGATTCTCCATTCTGATAATGGAACAGAGTTTGTCAACCAAAAAATGCATAATTGTTTCAAAACAAATGGTCTTATCCATCAAACCACTTGTCCAAACACACCTCCACAAAACCGTACTTCAGAACAAAAAATCGTACTTTACTTGAAATAACTCGTGCTATTATGATTGAATCTAGAGTTCCTCATTCTCTTTGGCCAGAAGCTCTTGCTACAACCACGTATCTTGCAAATCGTCTACCAACCTGATGTCTAGGAAATAAAACTCCATTACAAGTGCTAGCCACCCAAGTTACAATTCCATCTGTTATGACCTTACCACCCCGTGTCTTTGGTTGTTCGGTGTTTGTTCATATCCCTAAAACTAGTCGAAACAAACTTAATCCGTGTGCTGAAAAGTGTGTATTCGTTGGGTATGGTGTCCATCAAATGGGTTATCGGTGTTACAATCCGGTTACTCGTCGAATCCATGTCACCATGGGCTGTGACTTCTTAGAATCCGATTATTTTTTTGACTACCAATCTCGTGCTCAGGGGGAGAAAGTAAGTGAATCACTCGATTGGTTGCAATATGAATTACTTTGAGGATGTGCCGACAGAGTCGGTAGATGGCGCCACCAAACACGCCTCTTCCAACATAAAGGAGACTGACGAGGCAGTTCTTACCACCAATGATTCTCCTGAAGACAATGTCCAACAAGAAATAAATGCCATGGATACCGCCAGCGAATCAGCCGAAGAAAATGTCCATCAAGAGGTAAACAATTTACAATGTCATAATTCACAAAATTCTATTGACCATGACATTTCAGGAAGTTCATTTGTTGAAACTCAAACTCTGGTTCTTCCCCCAAGAAAAAATAGAGGAGTTCCTCCTGACCGCTATTCACCGGAACACGTTCCTCGTGCTTCTACATATCCGGTAAAAATGGATAGGATAGGAATGACGAAGATTGCAAAGGCGTTTTCAGCTACTATTCTCTCTGAACAAATCCCTAAAACAGCTCAAGAAGTTAAGAAGATTACTGAATGGCATGAGGCAATGAATACCGAAATGGAAGCTCTAAAAAGGAATGGTACATGGGAGAATTGTGTGTTACCACAAGGGAAGAAAATAGTCGGGTGTAGATGGGTGTTTAATATAAAATATAAATCCGATGGCACCATTGAGCGACACAAGGCAAGATTGGTTGCCAAAGGATATACACAAACATATGGTATAAAACTACTTTGAAACGTTCTCTCAGGTTGCAAAGATTGACACTATCAGAGTTTTACTTTCAATAGCCGTAAATAAAGATTGGCCTCTTCATCAATTTGATGTAAAGAATGATTTCTTACACGGAGACTTGGAAGAAGAGGTATATATGGAACCCCCACCAGGGTTCTCTGATAGTTTTCAAGAAAATGAGGTATGTAAACTGAAAAAGGCATAATATGGGCTCAAACAGTCTCCTCGTGCTTAGTTTGGGAGATTTACAATGGCAATGAAGCAGTATAGCTACAAACAGAGTAATGGAGATCATACCTTGTTTTACAAAAAGAGAGGAGAATTAGTCACTTGTCTTAAAATATATGTCGACGATATGATTATAACGGGGAATGACGAAGAATAAATTAGCTCTCTTAGTAAAAACCTCTTCAAGGAGTTCGAAATGAAAGACCTTAGGAGATTGAAGTATTTCCTAAGAATCGAGGTTCTTAGGTCAAGAGGAAGGATTTATATCTTCCAACAGAATTATATATTGGATTTATTAGCTGAAGTTGGCACGGTGGATTGCAAACCAAATGACACTCCTATGGTTGTGAATCACAAATTAAAGATAATTACAGGGGCAAGACCAGCGAGTAAAGAAAGGTACCGAAGGTTGGTGGGAAAATTGATTTACCTGGCTCACACTCGACCCGACATTGCATACGCGGTGAGAGTAGTTAGCCAATTCATGCATTATCAGCAGGAACACCGTATGGAGGCAGTAATGAGGATTATTCGATATCTCAAAGGCACACCAGGAAGAGACATAATTTTAAAGAAAAATGGACACCTTGATGTTGAAGTATTCACAGATGCTGATTGAGGAGGGAATCCTAACGACAAGCGATCAACTGCTGGCTACTTTACTCTTCTTGGAGGTAACTTAGTGACTTGGAGGAGTAAGAAACAAAAAGTAGTATCACTGTCAAGTGCTGAATCAGAATTTAGAGGAATCGTTAAGGGGATTACCGAGATACTTTGGTTAAAGAAGATAATGAAAGAAATCAGATCCCCTCTGAAGTGTCCAACTCATTTAATGTGCGATAATAAAGCTGCGATTAAGATTTCAGAGAACCCGGTACAACACGATAGAACAAAGCATGTTGAAATAGATAGGCACTTCATAAAAGAAAAGATTGAAGATGGGACAGTTGAACTTCCGTTTGTTAGATCTGAAGACCAACTGGCAGACATCATGACAAAAGCGGTTACTGCAAGAACATTTGAATCAGTTTTATCCAAGTTGGGTATTGGTGATCCCACTACACAACTTGAGGGGGAGTGTTAGAATATTCAGTGTATTAAGTTTCCTTGTATAGGCCTCTAAGTTCTCTATATATTAAAGAACCTTACTATTGAGTTAACATCTCTAATGCATCAATAAAACAAAAATGAACATTTTCTAATAAACACAAAACCCTTGCCGCTTCCTGCGGCTACTTCTCTCTTTGTTTTTTAACAGAGACAATAGACTTATGGTCTTGCTAGGCTCAAATGTTATTATGAAGTTATACATGACTAATGATGTTTTAGTTCTTGAGGGCTCTATAGTGGGGGTGGTATATCTAATATGGAGAAAGATCCAACCAAGTTGTGACATCTATAGTTGAGATATGTAAGTGAAAAAGTCTTATTGAGCTTAGAAAACATAGATTGTTAGATAGTAGAACAATTTTTAAGCTGAGCTTTTGTGAAAGTTGTTTATTGGCAATATCAAAATGGCCAAGTTTCTTCCTTATAACCATACAACCAATGAAGTGCTTGAGTATGTTCATTCAAATTTTTGGGGTCCGAAAGGCGAATCTGCTATAGGTGATGCAAGGTATTTTATGTCTTTGATTGTTGACTATTCTAAAATATTAATACTTATACTTTTGGAGACCAATAATGAAGCATTTAATACTTTTAGAAACTAGAAGACTTTTATGGAGAATCAGATCTGAAAGACGATGAAGAAGCTTTAAACTGATAATGGCTTGGAATATAAGAAACATAATTTGGTAGCTATTGTGCACAGCTTATCTTTGCTAGACACCCAACTGTGAGTATGACTTCATAACAAATGGACTTACTGAAAGAATAAACTGAACCTTGTTGGAAAAGGGTTAAGTGTATGCTTCTAATAACTAGAATAAACCAAAGGTTTTGAGGAGAATTCGTGATTACAGCTACATAAATCATAAAAAAAGATTCATTATGACACTGAAATATATTTATCCTTAAGATGCATGGACTAGAGAGAAACCTAAGCTGGAACATCTAAGAGTATTCAGATGTGCTACCTACGCACATGTGAAGTAAAATAAACTTCGATTGAGAGAACTGAAATGGTTGTTCCTCGTTATCCAAAAATATTAAAGGGTATATGTTCTCGTACCTTCAACCTGGAAATAAGAAGGTTGTGATAAGCATGGATGTGTTCTTCAGTGAGGAGGATATGTCATTAAATAAGGTGGTGGAAACCTAACCTAGTACTACCGACACAAGAATATGGTAGAGATCTAACCATATCATGGTAAAGTGTCATTATCATATCCCTAGGTTAGATGATATGTTTGATAAATTTAATGATTCCATTGTGTTTACTGAAGTTGATCTTAAGGAAGGACATCATCAAAGTAGATGAGGAAAGTTGATGAACGGAATTTTTAAAAAAAAACAATATGAATTGTATGAAAGGTTAGTTATACCTTTTGGGTTGACTAATGCTCCAAGAACTTTTATAAGATTGATGAATCATGTTTTGATGGGATTTATAGGGAAGTTTTTTATAGTTTATTTTGATGATATTCTGATTTATATCAAGGATATAAATTGATGAGAGAATAAATGACTAGGCAGAATATTGGATCTTGGACCTGATGTGACTAGAGAGAGAGTGTAGAGAGAGAAAGTGAAAGAGAATATTATAACGTGTAATATCCCACCTACCAAGAATAATGGGTCTCCTTTTATACTAAAGAAAGGTGGACCCATTAATGTCCTTGGTGGGCTAGGTTTATTTCTATTTCAGTCCTTCATAAAATACATTGTTTACAAATTAATCCTTAATAAGCCGTAAATGCTATTACAACCATATTAATTTACTTCAATTTATGATTAACCCTTTACTATTAATTATGGCGGATTATTTCCTTATCAGTAGCCCCCCAGTCTTCGAGAGCAACGAGAACGAAGACTCGTAAAAGTGTCAAGTTAGGTCGCTGCTGTCCCGGACCCTCTGGGCTGATGATAGGTCTGCCCACGCCAGATCCCTGTTTACCAGTATGTCCGAACTGTGAGGTGCCCATCAATCCGTTCGGGTGCATAGACTTTCCCCCAACTGCTGTTCATTCCTCTAGGTCTTACTTGGGAGATATGTTCGGATATTTCCCTTGCTTGGCTCATGAATTACCTCGGGTCGGCCTCTGAACCTTCTTGGCGGTTTTTCTACAGACTTGGGCCGGTGAGCCCGCGTTGAGCGGTGAATTGGGTCATGGAGGCCCATCTAACGTATTCGTCTGAGTAGGCTAGTATAGGGTTGGCTTGTGTCAAAAAGATAGCGACACGTGCCGACTTCTAACTCGACGTGTGCTCATCAACATAGTTTCTCATGAAGCCCTTTCGACTTCCCGCTGCTTTTCGTCGCTTGGCCTTCTCCGGTCATGAAACTGTTGGGTGAGGTCGCCTATAAGTACCTCACAAATACAAATATCTCTCAGAGGCTTTTTAGAGAGAGAAAGTGTTGTCCAAGTTTTTCTAGAGAGGGAATGCTCGTTTTATGAGATCTAGACACCCGAAGCAGAAACCAATAAAGAAGAAAGAGGGTCCCGTGTTCGGTTTTGTAGATTGGGCTAGTATTGGTGATCGTGCTGAAGAATACCGACGTGATGGTCTGATTTGGAGTTTCGATACTAAGCCATTCACACCTGTACCGCAGCCCCACGATCCTGTTCTTGCTGACCCGATCCCACCAGAGTCTTTTACTTTTCCCGATCTGCCTCGCGCTCTGACCCCCGAGCCCGTCGTCATCACTTCTAGCAGTAGCTCTTCTCGCCCCCCACGTGCTCGATCAAATCTCCCAACGCCTTCGTCGGTCAACTCCGATACTGCCCCGCTCCCTTTTCTGCCCCGACGATTCGGTAAATCCAAATTTTTATCCATGGGTGAAACCAGCTCTCCAGCTTTTCCAACAGGAGGTAATTCTCTTGAGATGGTTCAGCTCACTCCCTCCATACGAGGGTTCTGAACTGGCACTAACACTGCTGTGACTTTTTTAGGTCTTAATAAACGGCGACTGACGCCAGCTGAGTTAGATCCTGAATGCGCTCGTCGACAACAAAACGAGGCTCATCTGACGCAAACTGGCAGCATCGTCGGTCATACAGATCCTTGCGTTCAAATGTCCGACCCAGATGCCGCCACCAACCTCAGTTCTGACAAAGTTCCGGTAGCAACTATCGAAGAATCGAAGGCAGACGATATGCCCGCGGAAGTCGGTATTGATGTTGCTGGCAATGTCGCTGCTCCTCCCGAGGAGCCGCTTCCCGAAGAGATCAAGGCGGTCATAACCACCAGATACCACCGTTGGCTACCTGCAAAAAAACGTTATCTCCCTTTTTGAGGGCAAGTACTTGTACTTCTCTGCTGATAAGCAAGAAGAGCTGCTGACCCGTTGGGACATTCCGGAGTGCATAACCGCTCGGTTCCCCGTCCCTGGAGAGACTCTTGTACATGTTCGGTCACGAGAAATTGTGGTCTTCATCGAACTATTCAATTGGGGCCTCAGGTTCCCCCTGGACCCTGAGATTGCTCTGTACTTCCGGACCCTCCAAATTTGTCCCTCACAACTGACACCCAATGCATGGTACACACTGATGTCTTGCATAATGGCCTCGTACCTGTCTGGTCGGGTTATGCCCATGGAAGAGTACATAACCATGTCCGGGCTATCGAAATCCCCCAAATCCCCGTTCTTCTATTCTTCTCTGGCAAACACTTGGAAGATAGTCAATGACTTCCTTGAGGGTGACAAAGGTTGGAAGCATCGCTTCGTTTTCCTTAGCGGCTGCTGGGAAAATGGCCGCCCTTATAGCAAGGAGAACCCGAGGCAACTGCTCTGGACCTGGGTCCCTGATGGTGAGCCCCAGGCATTTTTTTTTGTTAATTGTATCGATCCTTTGTGTAGTGTCGAAGGATTTCTTACAGGGGCTGATGAAAGACCACTTCAAAAGCGGGTAAAGTCACATTCCAAGTGTTCAAGGACTATGCCCGGCAGCACTGGGGTCGGGCCAGGCATCGGGCCTTCAAGAACACCAGCCTTATCGCGAGCAACCTCTGGCGTTGCTCGTCAGAGGTGCTTACCATTGAGCAGCTGCGTCGGCCCCCGAGCATGGAGGACATGATCGCCAAAACGGAAGCACCCGACGCCTAACTTTTCCTTCCAAAACGCAACAAGGCGCCTAGCAAGCGTCCCAAACCCAAAGAGGAAGTCGAGGAGAACAATGCGGGTGCGGAGGAGGCGGTGGCTGAGGCGCAGCAAGATGAAGGTGCTGCTGAGGGCGGGGAGGTGGATCGGGCCCAGCGTCTAGCGCAGAAAAGGAAAGGTAGGGCCGATGTATAGGGGGTTCAGACTAAGAATTCTAAGCGCTCGAAGAAGGAGGGTGGGTCAGCTGCTGGTGCTGACAATGCTACCGTTCCGGAGCTGTTTGACCAGTATGGGGGAGCTAACGGTAGCTTGGCGACTGATCCCGTGGTGGTGATCGCGGATGATGCTAGCCCCCCAAAGGCTCCCACCAACGCCGCTGCGTCGTCAAGTGGCACGAAGCTTCCGGTGCTATCGGTGCCTGGGAGTCCGCACACGTTTCCGTTGCAGATTTCCGACGGACTGGCCATTTTCCTGTACAACATGGTAGTGCCCTTGGCCCTGAAGGAACGTCGGGTAGGGGAACTGAGTCGGCAGTTGTCGGGTGTGGAGGCGAAGGTTACTGGTCTGCAAGAAGATGTGCGGAAGGCCCAAGCAGCCCAGGATTCGGCCGAGAAAAAGCTTAAGGAGACCGAGGATGCTTTGGAGCAAGCAAGGAAAGCCGGGGAATATCGTGGTGCGGTCCTGACGCGGGAGATCACCGATCTGAAGTCAGCCAATACACTCTTTGCTGAAAAATGCAAGAATTGGATGGAGAAAAAGACGGTGGACGCCAAGGCCGCATACGTGCTATCTTTTCACCAACGCTTCCATGACCTCTCCCTCGGGTCAATGTGGCTGGATGTTCCAGAAGGTGACCGCCCCCGGTGTTATTCTTGAGGATGATGAGTCGGACGAGCCCGAGTCGGAGGAAGAGGATGTTTGATTCCCGATGTTTTTCACTTTTGTGTTTTCATATTTTATTGTTTTATGACTCACGGATTTTGGGGAATGCGGAGTCCCTTATAACCTTATTTTGTAAACGACTTTTGACAATCAATTACCGCACTTCTTCTTTACATTCTCATATTTCACTCTTACTTTATATGTTCGTGAATGTTTTTGTTTTGCGGGGGTCGGAGCATAAGGTGCGGGATTTGAAGTCGTAGATTAATGTGATATCGAAAATGTCCCTTAGGGTCGGGCATTTTAAGATGTGGATCAGTTCGAAAACTGAAAAACCAATGAAGGTTCTATAGATCAATGTAGTATTGAAAATTTCCCTTAGGGTCGAGAATTTTAAGATGTAGATCTGTTCGAAAACTGAAAAACCAATAAAGGTTCTGTAGATCAATGTAGTATTGAAAATTTCCCTTAGGGTCGGGAATTTTAAGATGTAGATTAGTTCGAAAACTGAAAAACCAATAAAGGTTCTGTAGATCAATGTAGTATTGAAAATTTCCTTTAGGGTCGGGAATTTAAGATGTAGATCAGTTCGAAAACTAAAAAACCAATAAAGGTTCTGTAGATCAATGTAGTATTGAAAATTTCCCTTAGGGTCGGGAATTATAAGATGTAGATCAGTTCGAAAACTGAAAAACCAATAAAGGTTTTGTAGATCAATCAAGATTAGTAAAAACAAGCGTCGACCAGCTCGTCAGCTGACAAAGTTTGTAATACTTCAAAGATTGGAAGGCAAAAAAGAAAATTTTGATTAAATCTTAAAGAAAAATAGGGGTCGGGTGTTTGACGATGCCTCATTAAAACCTTCTCGCGCCACCGAGGTAGGAAAGAGTGCATCCCCGACCAATAGATTGTTACACATGATGCTTAGAAAATTACAGGAATGTGAATTTATTCTAAATACAATTTCAAGTGTTCAATGTTCCATGGCAGTCTCAACGAGTGCCCGAGCCTGTTTTGCAAACGATATGTCCCGTTCTTAATTTTCTCTGTTACCACGTATGGTCCTTCCCAGTTCGGGGCGAGCTTGCCGAGGTTTTTATCTTTGGTGTGCAGAAAAACGCATCTCAAAACCTTATCACCGACCTTAAATTCCCGACGGCGTACTTTAGATGCATACCGACTCCTCATTAGGGTCTGATAGTGTAGACAGTTTAGCTGAGCGCGACTCCGTTTTTCTTCGATGAGATCGAGAGCTAGCCGTCTGTCACCTTGGTTTGTGTTTTCATCATAGGTTCCGATCCTGAAAGACGGAAAAATGGACTCTGCCGGAGTGACCACGTCCATGCCATACACCAGAGCATAAGGTGACTCCTGAGTTGCCATTCGAGGGGTGGTTCGGTAAGCCCATAATACTTCTTGTAGATAGTCCGGCCATTTGCCAACCTTTCCTTCAAGGTTCTTTTTAAGCTCATCCAGAATGGTTCGGTTGGTGACTTCGACTTGTTCGTTCGCTTGAGGGTGGAACGGAGCAGAGAAACATTGTCTAATCCTGTAAGTCGTGCAAAAGGTTTCATCTCTCTGCTGTCGAATTGCGGTCCGTTATCCATGGTGAGCCTCTGGGGTACCCCGAACCTACAACAGATGTTGGACCAAATAAATTTGACGATGTCTTTAGTCTTGGTGGCAGATAATGGCTCGGCTTCAACCCATTTCGAAAAGTAATCCACCGCCACCACAATAGTCTGTCTCCTACCAGTTGCCATTGGTAGCGGTCCCACAAGGTCGATTCCCCATCGGTCAAAGGACAGTCCTTCTGATATGGATTCTAAAGGAGCTGCGGGTATGTTTATCGTGTTCGCGAATCTTTGACAAGTATCGCAGGTTTTTACTATTTGCTGTGCGTCTGCTGTTATCGTCGACCAATAAAATCCGCCGAGAAAGATTCCTCTAGTTAGAGCTTTGTAACCGCAATGAGCCGCACCCTCTCCGTCATGTAGTTCGGATACTATTATTTGCGACTCGTGGACCCCCAAACACCTCAGCAATGGTCGGCTGAAAGACTTTTTTTATAAGATGTCGCCCAATAAAACATAGCCTCGGGCCTTGTTACGAACCTTCCGAGCCTACAATAGTGCGATCCGACCACGTCGGCTGCTGACCCCGTGAACCCTACAATAGTGTGATCCGACCGCGTGATGACCGGAGGTGTCCTAAATTTGGAGAAAGTGGATGCGAAGATTATGTTGGTCGAGCTACCTGTATCCACCAAGATACGTCGGACTTCTTCCCCCGCAATGGCCGCCCCGATCACGATGGCGTCCTCGTGAGGGCCGGCTATGTCTCTCATATCATCATCGTCAAAATATAGGATCGGTGATGGGACGCTTTTGGAGTGGGGGTAAGTCCAAGCTTCCAACTGGGTGGTCAGATTCACGATATGCCTTTTTCTGGAAGAGTGCGTGTTACCTGCCATAGAATATCCACCGAAGATAGTCAGGGATTCAAAGAATTTACAAAGGTTTTTCACATTACCAATACTTTCCTCAGCTTCTTCTTCTATGATCCCGATGATGTTTCGATTCGCCTCAGGATCGAGGTACTCGATGGAAACATCAAAAGGATCGATGACCTCGGAAATGGTCATGGTGGTTTCGGGCTTCGGTATCGTCACCACTTCTCTCGAAGTCGTGTTCTGCTGAGCTTTCTTCTTTACGTATTCCAGAAGGTTTCCGTGCTCTAGCATCTGTATCTCTTTTTTGAGGGCAATACAGTCCTTAGTATCGTGCCACACGTCCTCGTGATAGCGACAATAACGGTTGTTCCTCTATTCCCGAGGCGTTGGTATGGGGAAATGTCTTCGATACATCCCGCTTTTCTTAGTTTTCTCGTAGATCGATAATACACATTCTGTCAGGTCAGCAAAGTAAGCAGGTTGGATCCACTTGTTGGACATGGGTCGCGAAGCCACTTGACTTGTCTGCTTCGTTTTTTGGCTCGGGGGAGCCGAGGACTTGATTGGTAAGGACTGGGTCGGGGGTATTGTGCTAACCGGCTGGGCTGGCTGGGCATAGCTTGATTGGGTCCCTTGTCTTATCACGACCGCTGCTTGCGCGCTCTGCTGAATTTGTGCAGCCAGTTCGGACGCCTCGGTTTCCTCGATCAATATTTGTTTTTCTATTTGATCAAGAAGGGCGGAAAAAGTGAACGCTTGCTTCTTTGTTACCGCCTGCTTCATTGGTCCTGGAAGCAGACCCAAGCGATACGAGGTTAGCGCTATGTTTTCCTCGCAGTGGTCCAGGTCGGTCTTAGTGTCAATAAAACGCCTGGTATATTCCCTGAGGCTCTCTCCCAACCGCTGCTTACAATTCATAATGGTGTATCCGTTGGCTCGGAAACTCTTGCTTCCGACGAAATGCTGTCTAAACATTGTCCAGAACGTCCCGAAGTTTTTGATGCAACCTTGTGGTAATTGGTTGTACCACTTGGATGCCCGATCCCGGAAGGTCATCAAAAATTCCCTACATAGAAGTTTATCGTCATTGTCGAAACTCAACATGAAGTTTTTGAAGGCTTCCAAGTGGTTATCCGGGTCCTTTTTTCCGTCATATTTTTCCAATTTGGAGATGTCAAATCTCTTCGGGAGTTGCCCTACCAATATCTCATCAGATAATGGTGAAGATCTCCAATTTAGCCCGTACCCGAATGTTCCGCCTCCGAGCCCTTCTGTCTGAACCCCGTATAGGCCCTCATCCGCGGGATTGATAAATTGGCTGCTAGTTTGGTACCCTTGGTTCTGACTGTTTGAAGGTTGCCATTGCACCTGAGGCAGCGCGACTCGCTCTTCCCTGCTGCCCGTTGGAATTTCTTCCTTCTCAAACGACACTGGCGTTCGCTTTTCGGCGCTACCTTTTTTGTACTTAGGAGAATCTGATCGGGGTCCCCTGTGCCGTCGGGAACAATTTTTCTGCGCGCGCTTGCTCATCCTTTCCCGTATTCGGTATTCATTTCCTGACGAATCATCTGAGGTATAATCGGCGGAGACGCCGCGGTGATTCTCTGGGTATCGCTGTTCTCTGGTGTTTTGCCCATCCTATGGATGGGGCTCTCGATAATATCTAACAGGTCGGGCCTCAATGCGATGTCCCGCAGTCAGGTTGCCTCCGCTGCGGTTTTTAATAAATAGTTCTTTTCTTTTTCCTTCCCGAACCTTTTTCTCGTCTAACACCCGCTCTCTTTCATCGTCCAGTCTGGCAATGTCTTCCAAGAGCTGTCTTCTGGTCATGATAAGGGTTGAACGTTTGTCCCGACCTTGGGCGTAACGTTCCCGAACCGGGCCTTCTTCACCCTCAGATAACGAAACGGCCCGGACCACATCTCTCCCGACCCTCTCCTCGACAGCCTCGTCATTCATCTTTTAAGAACAGATCGCGATTTTCAAAGAAAAAGATTACTTTTTTGTATCACGGTTTCCCACAGACGGCGCCAATGATGAGAGAATAAATGACTAGGCAGAATATTGGATCTTGGACCTGATGTGACTAGAGAGAGAGTGTAGAGAGAGAAAGTGAAAGAGAATATTATAACGTGTAATGTCCCACCTACCAAGAATAATGGGTCTCCTTTTATAGTAAAAAAGGGCGGACCCATTAATGTCCTTGGTGGGCTAGGTTTATTTCTATTTCAGTCCTTCACCAAATACATTGTTTACAAATTAATCCTTAATAAGCCGTAAATGCTATTACAACCATATTAATTTACTTCTATTTATGATTAACCCTTTACTATTAATTCTGGCGGATTATTTCCTTATCATAAATGAGCATGAATAACATTTAAAATCTATCATAGAAGATCTTAGGAAATAAAAGTTGTTTGCTAATCCAAAGAAGTGTACTTTTTGCACTAATAAGCTTGATTTTCTTGGACACGGTGTTAGTTTATATGGTATTTATATGGATAAGGAGAAAATTCGTGCGATTCAGGAGTGGCCAAGTCCCACAATTGTAAGTAATGTTTGATTTTTTCATGGACTTACTAGTTTCTATCAGCGGTTTCTAAGAGACTTTAGTACCATACATGCATCAATTACTGAAGTGATAAGAAATAATGTTGGTTTTAAGTGGGGAGAAGAATAAGAGAATGCATTTCTTTTGATGAAGCAAAAGCTAACCAATGCACCATTATTGTCCTTACCTGATTTTTTTTTAAAAATGATATTGAATGTGATGCCTTAGGTATTAGCATATAAAATATATACATGCAAGAAGACGACCAATTTATTAATTTAATGAAAAGATAAATGAAGAAGCATTGAACTATCCAACCAATGGTAATGAGTTGTATGTCTTAGTTCAAGCTTTGGAAACATGGTAACACTACCTTTGGCCTAAAGAGTTTATAATTTATACTGATCACTGGTGTGGATAATTTTTGTCTGAGGGTAATTTAGTTAGGAGTTTTGTATTATTTCAAAGGTATTTAATGTTTTGGTAGTTTATAGTGAGAGATTAGAGCTGCCTGGTTGTATTAAATGTTCATCACCCTCATTTAATGAAAATGGTTGGGTATTTATACCCTTAATTATGGGCCACATGGGCTTTCGGGTCACACTTATGAATTCGGGTCGAGTTCAATGACCCATTAGTTTTTAAGCAGGTAGGTAATTAGCTTAGTCATGAAGTGATTTAGTTTTTAATACATTAGTCCTGTTCGGATGGTTCAGTGGGTGGTTTTTGTCCGAATTGCCCATGTCCGGTTTCTACAGTGAGTGGTGAGAAAATCCGGACTCATCAATCACGAGTCTTTGAAACACTTAAAATTCTAACAAAAGTTTAATAAGAGGCATGCTCGTAGGATGGAATTCATATAAATATTTCCATATATCATCGATACAAGAGAGGTAAAAAGAATGTGGTTGCTGATACATTTTTTAGGAGGTATCATTTACTTTCCACTCTTGATGCTAAATTTCTTTGTTATAAATATATAAAATCATTATATGAGGCGATTCTGATTTTAATGATGAATATAAATCTTATGAAAAGAAATCTTTTGGTATATTCCTAAACCATTATGGATTTTTTAAAGAAAATAATCTATGTTTACCAAAGTGTTCTTTGAGAGAACTACTAGTTTAGGAATCACATGGAGGAGGATTGATGGATCATTTTGAAGTTGCAAAAACCCTGCATATTTTGTAAGATCATTTCTTTTGGCCACATATGAAAATGGATGTTGAAAGAGCTTGTGAAAGACGTGTCACTTGCAAGCAAGCTAACTCAAGATTTCAGCTCAATGTTTTGTATTCTCCTTTACTTATTCCTAATACCCCTTGGGTAGATATCTTTATAGATTTTATGGTGGGTTTACCTCTGATGATGATTCTCATATTGTGGATTTTTTATTTAAAGAGACCGTGAGATTAATATTATGCGAAGATCAATTGTGTCTGATCATGACATACAGTTTTTGAGTTACTTTTAGAAAACTTTATGGTGTGAGGTATGTACCAAGCTCTTATTTTCTATTACTTGCCACCCACAAACTGACGTGGAAATGGAAGTAGTAAATAATAATTTATCGACCATATTTAGAGATATAATTAAAAATAATATTAAAACTTGGGAGGAATACTGACCACATGTTGAATTTGCCGACAATAGAGCTATTCATTTTGCTTCTAAGCTTTCTCCATTTGGAATAGTGTATAATTTTAATCCTTTAACTCTATTGGACTTATATCTACTTCTTACTTATGAGTAATTTAACATGGAAAAAAGAAAAATACTGATTTTTTTTGAAGAGAATCACAAGAAAGCTAAGTTGAACATTGAAAGAATGATTGAGCAATATGCAAACCAAGCCAATAAAATGCAAAATAAAGTTGTGTATGAACCAAGAGATTGTGTATGTTTGCACTTAAGAAAAGAAATATTTTCTGTCAAATATCATTCAAAATTAATTCCAATATAGGATGGACCATTCCAAGTGTTTCAACCTGTCAATGATACTACCTACAAGCTAGACCTTCTAGGTGAGTACAATATGGGTTTTACTTTTAATGTTACTGATTTAATTCCTTTTTATGTAGGTGATTATTTGAGAACAAATATTTTTCAAGAAGAGAGGAATGGTGTGAATCATAACACCAACTCAATTGATCCAATCCAAGTGCCAACTAGACCAGTCACAAATGAGTTCATGGAATAACCTTAATGGGTTCATCCAAGAACTTTAGGATTAAACCAATCTGATACAACCAATTTACGGTGATGCAAATAACCCATTAAGGTTGATAAATCTTATTCAAATAGAAAGTATAAAGGAGTAAATAAAATTCAATTTTGAAGTCATTTATTGTAAAATTTTCAAAATTAATTCAGATTAATACTCCTTAGCAAAATATCCATAACTTTGTCACGGAAACTCCAAAAGGTCTATTGCGTTGACTCGTAAAATTCTCAAGATTTCTAGAGACACCAACTGGAACCTATTCAAGCCTTGGAAAAGTCGTATCAACCTCTTAACTTTCTAGTTAATGTTTTTGTCTATTCAAATGTTTCTTTCCAATATTAGTTTCATGTCTTGTCAATGCTACGTTTTCTTAATTAGTGCTATAAGTATTCAAGAGCATGTGAAAATAGGATTTTTTTTTAATTTTGTGAGAAAATTATTCTCTCTAGTGGCGTTCATCTTGGTCTATCAAGTGATCTTCCACAACCAATTGTGGCGTTTTCACTATATCAAGGTTTTTACCTTGCAAAATAACAACAGTTTAAGGTCAATTATACCAAGTTTCTTGTTTGCGCAAAGGTGGCAGATCAAGGTTTCCACAAAAAAACTCATCATAATATAACGATTTTTTGGGAAACGTTTGTGTGAATCTACATCATTTGATAGATTCATATCACCTTTATGGATTCCAATTTGGTCGATTTTTTCTTAATAAGAAGAGACCAAGGTCGAACTTTTCTAAACTTATTAGGATTATATCTGTGGCGTTCATCTTGGTCTATCAAGTGATCTTCCACAACCAATTATGGCGTTTTCACTATATCAAGGTTCTTACCTTGCAAAATAACAACAGTTTAAGGTCAACTATACCAAGTTTCTTGTTTGTGCAAAGGTAACAAATCAATGTTTCCACCAAAAAACTCATCATAATATAACGATCTTTTGGGAAACGTTTGTGTGAATCTACATCATTTGATAGATTCATATCACCTTCAGGGATTCCAATTTTGGTCGATTTTTCTTATTAAAAAGAGATCATGGTAGTTTTACATGATTGTAGCAAAACTGGCCAGTAAATAACGATTCATGTTCATAACAATAGTTTTCTGTTGTTTGACTTCCTTAAATTTTCCTTTCTAGAGGTTCGACAATGATACGCTAGATAAGCTGAAGCAGACTACTTCTGAGATACATAGTCGAAGAGTCAGCCTACGATTATTGGTCTATAATATGGGTTTAGGCATGTTAAGTAGGTTGTTTGGTCGATGTCTTTGAAGATTATGAGGATGACTACCTTGGGGAGTTTGGATATTAGATATGAGGCATGTAACAATTATCTATCTTTGGGTTTTCTTACCTTTAGCCACTCTAGTTTGTCGACGTGCGTTTAGGTTTTTGGTACATCGGCACTCGAAAACCGTTAATAATCTTTAGTGGTTTATGAATCTTTTTCATGATCTTCAAAATAAGAAGAATTCATTATATTGGTTTGACAATCAATATCGTTTTCGATAGATTCTTATATAACCGATTTAATCATCGTACAAAGCTTCTTTTTTCGCCCATAATAAAAGACAACATATAAGAAAATTTATTTACCTTAAAGAAGGGATCCAACTGTGGTTCGAAGGTATCAAATGATGACCCTAGAATTACTTGGCCAAGATTGGTGAATATATTTACAAGACCTTGATAATGAATAACCTCGTCAAATCACTTCCAATAATTACTAGGACTGAACAACCAAAGAATTTGAAGAAGTATCTCAATTGAGTTATTTATCTCTCTCTAAAATAATGTTCAGCATCAAAATAAAAGTGTATTTTCCTATTTACGGTAAAATTATACCTAAGATTTAAGGATAAATGTCATGTTTCTCTTTGGATACGTGACATTCATCTGTTATAAAGGTTGTTACCAATATTTTTGAATTAACCGTTAACCACTTAGGGAATTTAAGTAGTATAAAATGATAGCCTAGAAAATTCCTGAACACTTTTTGGCCATGTAAGAATTCATCCTTTAATATATAGTTTGCTTCATTTTGTCCAGCCTTTCTAATATTTTTCGGTCAACAATCTTCTAAATAATCAACTCCAATCCTCTTGTATCCTAATTCGAATGTTTAAATCTATTTTTATTTGTCTAATCTACCTTTATTTATGGGCCGTTAACTCATTGATGCTGAGTTGTTATTGTTTAACTTATCTAGTCTGCCTTTTTCTTTTGGTTACTCTAGTGGTTCGTCGTCTTTCACCTCGTCATTTTACATCGTCACATGTATCTCACCTTACAATTTAGTCATCTTACCACCAACATTCTAATATGTTATTTTTACGGATATTTACCTCATAAATAAGGGTATATATCCTTTAAGGGGAATATGCCTTTATCATGGATCCCCTTAGTCTTTGAATCAAATTTTATACGTCTAAGGACTACTTCACGAGGAAAAATTTATCTTAATTTTTTTATATGTTTACTTTACTTATTCCACCGGTTTTAGTTTTATAAATTCTCCAACCAACATGTTTTACTTAATTCATTTAAGTCGTCTTATATGGATTGCCATTTATAGAAATTCATCAATGATTTAAAGTTTGCGAAATAAGAGAAAAACTATTTTTATTCGATCCAATCAAACATCGATCGAACAATGGTTTATTAGCATGAAAGATAAGAGCAATAAAAGACGACTATGGTATTATTTATAGAATAGTCTATGTTACAAACAAGCTAAGTCATAAATTCATAAAATAATAGCTTAACGGTCGACTAAGTTAAATAACCAAGGGACTATATTACTACTAATAAAAATGTCCAATAAATAAAAATCCAAAAAAATAATAATAGCAAATTAAACTGTTCAAACAATAATTTACCCTTTTCCCCTTTTCTACCTATCTTTGTGGCGTCGTCTTTATTTTCTCTCAATTTTTTTATTATACAATTGACTAATATTTTCTTAATGTTAATTTTGAATAAATATTTAGAAATTTTATAAGATATAATTACGTGTATCAAAATTAAAAAAAAAGTTTCGATGAAACTCATATTTATTGTATAAACTTTTGGTGAAATGTCACTTTTTTATTGTTGTCTTAATTTTTTTTTCTTTTACTGTGAGATGAAGTTCACTCCAATATGAGTAGGTGCATCGATGAGACTTTGATATATTGTATCAAAAATTTGAAGAATATCTTAGTGGTTTCCACGAGAGAGATAAATCTCTCTACAATAAGATATGTTTCACTTTTTTGTCTCATAATATCGTTTTTCACCAACGAATAAAAATTTCTACAATATTTTTGAATTCTTGATTGTAAATAAAAACGATAAAGAGAAGAGAAAATAAAGAGTATTATTTCTATATTTTGTTGATTGCGAAGTATAATCAGAGTTTAATCTTATATATAATATATTCTAACTACTTAGTAACTAATCCAACTATTAATTAACAATTTGTTAACAATTAAGATGATAGCTAAAGAAAGCGCGAAGACTCGTCTTGTACAATAATAAAACTATCTGCTAAGGGATCATTGGTCACCTTTGAGGATTTCATTTATGTCTATGTCTTCTTTTATATGCTGCTTTAGAACTCTTCAATATATGACCCTACATAGTGAGGTTTCATGGATACCATGGATAGTCACACCTTATTAATGAGACTTGATCATATTCTTTATTTTTTTGAATTTTAAGCTCATATGGACTTACAGTGTTGCTCATTCCAATGAAGACTTAGTTCCCATTTTGTTTATTTTACGACTCTTAGTATTTCCTTCACAATTATCTTACTTCAGTTTGATGATAAATGGATTCAAACTGTAAAACAACTAGTACACCAGTCATTATATTACTGTATTTCGTCTAAAGATCAATTGCTTTTACGCTTAACTCTTGGGTCAACTCGAAGAAAGATTCTGAATGTAGTCAATAATTCTCATTTGTACGAGAGCCACCTAGAATAAAATCACCGAGGTTTTTGGTGATTTATTTCTCATTTAGTAAAGAAGTTGCGAGAAATGCGATACAAGTTTTCCCTAAGAGGCTCTTGAAATGCAAGGAAATCCTCCTCATGTTGTCGATATATTATGAGAATGGAACATGACGACCAATACTAGATGGGTGAGTACTCATTGAATCTTTGCCACCAAAATAGACAATCACCAATGCAGGTAGTATATCAACATTATTTGGAAAAACATGCTTTGGAACCTT
Organism: Limnanthes douglasii subsp. nivea; assembly: GCA_036936605.1. Classification (NCBI taxonomy): domain Eukaryota; kingdom Viridiplantae; phylum Streptophyta; class Magnoliopsida; order Brassicales; family Limnanthaceae; genus Limnanthes; species Limnanthes douglasii. Next base: position 290,703,564 of record JAUPFV010000005.1, read on the forward strand.
TACAACAACTCTTGAATTCCAACCCGCATATCATCGTAATAGTACGCCAGAGGGAATAGAGATCAGTGAGAATATCTCTCCATCCTTGTTGACTGTAACTGAATTGCACAATCGATGAACCAAATACTGCACGATTTGAGGTTTATGTGGTCCTACCATCTCTCTCTCGCTTTATATCTTTGTATTTTCTTTATTCACTTTTCCAATAAAATTCTTCAAAACATATAGCCTCAAAGATCAATTTCAGATCCTCCTAATGTAATGACATAGACCATCGGCTGGTAGTGAACATAATTTATGTTGAGTAAATATTTGTAATAACCTTGGACTAAGATTATACTTTGTGGAGCCTGTAGGAATCTTAAAAGACAGTGAATTTCCAGTCAATAATTGAGAGACCAGATCGTGATAGTCTAGTAACCCCACCAAGTACAACCACTTTTCAGACTCTAAAAAATATGTCCAATAGGATCAGAGAACAACTTCTTTTCCATGACAGACACTCTAATTTTTATCTTTATACTAACATATCTTTCTTCTTTTTTTCAAACTCTCAAATTTGAGCAACTGAATCAGGAATAACATCTCAACATTATCACTACAAACATTATTATTTGAAGTAGCTCTATTTCAGGAATAACATTTGAAACAAAATAAAAAAGCACAAAAAAACACTTACATTCATAAAAAGTGACCAAATCCTAGTCGTTTCTTGACATTAACATTGTTCATTGCAAGAATATCATTGCAAAGATATCAGCCAACAATAAAATTTAATATCAATTGGTAATAAATGTAACAAGATCTTTTCAGTTTACTGCTGGTTATACCTCTTTAACGGGCAAAAGCTATGGAGTTTCCAAGAAAAAGATCTTCTCAACCCAAGTTGTATTTTCATCTTCCTCATAAAATAAAATCACTACCTTCCAATATGGTAGGATAAAGAATACCAATTGACAAAATAGGTATTTTATCCCTAAAAATAATATAAATGTTCCACGATATGACATAGTCGTTTCTTAAGAAAAATCTAATAACAATACCACACATGTCGTAATATATGAGGTTTGGATAGTTTATTTGCCAAGTGGTGTTAATTTCTCTAGTAGCGCTTCCCTCTCTTTTATTTTCTCCTACATTCAATAATGAATAACGTATTTCAGCGATAACTTACTCTGTACCATGTTGAATTCTAGATCGTAAAGAATAAAATAAAAGAGAAGAAAAAGTATCATTTTCATATTTTGTTATTATTATCCTAATTTGTTGATTGAACAAAGTATTAGGTTTGATTCTATATATGATACATTCTAACTATTTAGTAATTAATCTAACTACTAACTAATAATTTATTAAGGATTCAATAAGCGTGGTATGTTTCATCTTTACTCTTACAAATAAAATTCGGTGTGATATCTCCTAATACGCTTTAATTTTTTTTTTCAAAATTGATCAAATTATTTTTAGAAGTTCATTTTTGATATAATTCATGTTTTAATTTTATTGTAAATTTATTATATTGTTTCTAAAAATTCATTTTATTGACATTGTTACAGATTTTTAGATTTCAAAATTGGAAACGCAAGCGATGATATGTTTGATAAATCTTTTATAGAAAATCGGTAATAATGTTTTTTAAAAACATTTTTTTAATGAAAGAAGCTTCTTACTAGTAGTATTCTTTTGATTATATTTATTTTTTCTCCAAAACTTTCATTAAATTAAAGTACGTCGGAAGGATTTTGAGGTATTTTGTTTTATATTTAGTAATTTTGCAAGTAAATTGTGCTTTCATTTGGATAGGATTAACTACATGGTTTGATTTATTGTTTTCAACCATATACATGCCTTTTAAAAAGTATTATATTATTTATAAAGGTGTGAGATAACCACACTTGTCTCGTCCAAGAAGATGAAAAGCAACATTTGTCTACTTATATAAAATTGAATTTTAATTTTTTTAGCTCACTATGTGATTATATTTAAATTTCTCTAAAATATACAGAGAATAGCATTTTAATTATGACAACGGTATTGTTTATAAATTTATCGTATTTTTTTTTTATATTTTAATATTGATGTTTTAGTTAAAAACTAAATTTGTAAATATTTTTAATCGTGTAATAAATTATTTTTAATTTTTTAAATAAATATAAATTGATCTAGTTTAGTGCATAATGTTCTTCCGTCTTTACTGATGTAGTTGAACAAATCTATGGCTGCATGATTCTTTTGGACAAACGAAAACAGATTTTATTTGAAGTTTGGTTATCTGAATTACGCGTTGCGACCATTCAAATCGTACGCGTCGAGAAGCCCAATGATTTTCGGAAGAATCACGAGGGAAAATCTTCGTGATGAAATCCAGACCCACAATTTCACTGTTTAGGCCCTCTTTTTGTATTTTTCATGAATTTTCTACATTTTTCTATTTTTATTAGATTTAGTTAAAATACTTAACCAGCTTCAATCGTTTTAAAATTAGGCCGAACTTTATTTTATTTCGTGAGGAACAAGTTGTAATTTTGGCGTAGGTTTCGAGTACTTCTATAAAAGGCTCTCAAACCCTATTTTGGCCATCACACCTTTTAGAGATTATCTAAAGTATCTTATACTCTGACCTATAATAAGAGATTATCTATTCTCTGTTTTCGTTTTCTTCTCTTTGTGTTTGTCGTCGTCTGTTCAACCTCATATTTCGGTGCTAACATATTGGTATCAGAGTGACAGACCTCCTACGGCGTGGGTTACAAAGGTATGTCGTCAAAGAGATCCTTGCGTGGGAAGTTCACTCTTCCAATCTCAGAATCGGTCGACCGTGATGAATTCGAAAACCGATTTGGCCTGGTTGGTGAACACATGCATTTGTTAAGAAATCAGATGAGAGACTACAAAAAAACACTACAAAATCTGTTGAACTACCAAACCAACAAATTTCGAAATACTAGTATATTTTCATTACTTCAACCCGAAGTTTGCATCAAGAATACAAATCACATATCTCGTTATAAATCTCTTTAAGTCGAACAAATTCAACCTCCACTAAACATTTTTCACATATATATATATATTATTGGAGAAGACGATGTTAATTTACAAAATTTACGAGATTAGTAGATTCTGAAAGCTGAAATAAATAATTTATTTAGTAACATATTCTAAAAAAAACGTACACAAAAAATATATATTTGATTTGAATAATATCGGTTGTTTTGATTTTCGGTTATTTTTTTTTACGTATATATATAAATTGAAGAAATAAATATAAAAAAAATAAAAATTGTTAGATGTGTTTTATTTAAAAATAAAATAATATTTATTAAATATAATTGTAGTTTTAATAAAAAATTAAATTAAATCAAATAAATATAATTATATTTAATAATTTTTGATTTTTTTTTCGTAATCGTTTTTAAACACATTATTTTTGTAAAATATTAAGTTGTGTACACGATTGTTCAACCTACATTAGGTGAGACTTTAAATCAAAATAACTCACCAAATTATTTTGATGATATATTTAGATTTTGTTTTTTTTTTCAAATTTAAACAACTCGCAATTGATGTTGTTTGGTGCAGTCTAGAAGTATTCCAAGAACATATGTATTGTCGAAAACTACATATCGCTAAAAATGAAGCGCGAAAGATATATAGAGGTAAGAACTGTTTTGAATTTCTTGGGCATATGGTATAACCGAAACTTAGGTGTTAAGATATTTTATGGAATCTAAGGGCATGCTCTATCAAAGACAAGACGGATGTCACTATCAAAAGACCGAAGAAGCAGACTGATCATCTAAAGACTGAAGGGAAGTAAACTTCTAGAGGAAGATAGATCACTAAGGTTTAAATTAATGTACACTCTCAGTCTTTCATGAGTTGTTGGATAAAGGCGTGCTACAAGGGACAATATGTCTTGGTAGCTGCTGCAGACTTGCTGTCGTACAAATACCAGGGTTGTCTTTGTCTCATGTGTTGGTTGGTCTGACCAAATAAAGAAATAGATTGTCAGGCGTTATAGTAAGATGGATGAAGTATTGTGCATAACTGATCCTCTATATAGTGCGTGATAGGGTATTGAAGCGGCTGCTAGATACTAAGTGAGAAAAACACTTATGATATTTAAGAGAGAAAGGTAAAACTTTTGGCTATTATTGAGGTAGAGGGTAACACTTGATTAGAGATTATAATATCCATAGTTTAATTTGTAATGTGATAGAGCTTCATAACAAAGATGACTTACCCGTGGATGTAGGATTTGTTCATAATATGAACCACGTTAAATTTGTTTGGTGTGTGTGCATAGGTTTATATTCTTATCCTTTCTTGATTTTTTATTTTAAGAGTTCACAACTAAGCTTTGAATACGAGAAAAAATTGTAGATCTGTTTGTTCTTGTTGTAGATTCAACACTATTACCAAACTGGTTTTGGCTAAAGTAACCGACGTTCAATTAATGTTGTCCAAATATTGGTTGTTATTGGGGTATGGGTGTTGTCTATTTTCTTAATCATAAGTGATCTCTAAGATGATTTTACCTAATTGGTGCGATGAGCATGGTAATATAGAGCAACCCAGCTGGTAGTGTTAAAACAAAAAAGAAAGAACAAAGATCATTTAAGATCTTAAGGTTAGAGAGAAAGTTCTTATAAAAAAACTAAAGATAGTCACCAAGATGAGTTCCATGAGGTTTAACATAGAAAAAAATAAAAGGAGATAATGATTTTAACATCTAAATAATTAAGGTTATAACTTTCCTAATACAAAAGCTATTGGTGGATGTTATGGATGCAAAATTTACAAATAAGGTTGATGCCGAAGTGCTGCCCAAAATAATAGTGTCCTCATATTGAGCTTGATGGGCTTAAGTGCTTTGTGAGGTATCTAAAGAGCCTAAGACATTGAGAATATATAATCAGTTTAATGAAATTTACATGAAGAAGTCTTTGGTGAATAGATTATACATTAAGAAATAACTTTACATTGTCAATGGATGAAAGCAGAAAGATATGAAGACACCTAGATGATTTCTATATAATTATCTTGACTTGAATGCAGTTGGGGTCAATGTGGATGACGAGAACCATACCGTAATCCTTTTATGTTCTCTGTCAAATGTGTAAAAAACTTTGTCAACACTATTCTATACAAGAAAGAGTCTTTTAAGATGGATGAAGTAAAAAGTTCATTGAACGCCAAATATGTTCAAAGTAAGATTGTTCTGAAGGGATCCTAGGGAGGTCTGAGACTACGTGTAATAGATATGCCATGAAGAAAAGATTTAAGAAACAAAAGATGAAACTATTGGTCAAATTCTAAGGGGCTTGCGACAAGTTCTAAAGTGAGTTTTCGTATGTGTAAAAAAGAATGCCATATTAGTAGGAATTGCCCAAAGATAAAAAACAGAAATAATTATCTGAAAGCCAAAGCTAGAGATGCTGCAATGGCTTCAGAAAACTAGGAGTGTAGTGATGGTTTAATATCTTATTTTTCTTGCAGACACGATAATAAGTGGGTGTTAGATTCAGGCACATCATTCCATATGATTTTCAACAATGATTGGTTTAAAGACTCAGATGATTTGAAGGTGAAAGGTTCATCCTCGCGAATAATAAATCATGTGTTGTTAAAGGAGTGAAGACTGTTCAGCTCAAGTATTCTACATGAATTGAGAGATTAATTAACACCTTGAGTTATATGCCTAAAGTTAAATGTAACCTTCTCTATTAGGATGTTAGATGATGAAATGTTTACTTATAAGGATGGAGACAACAGACTTATGGTCTTGCTAGGCTCACTTGTTGTTATGAAGTTTTACATGGCTAATGATGTTTTAGTTATCAAGGGATCTATAGTGGGATATGGTATATCTAGTATGGAGAAAGATCCAACCAAGTTGTGACATCTAGAGTTGAGATATGTAAGTGAAATAGCCATATTGAGATTAGAAAACATAGATTTTTGGATGGTAGAACAATTTATAAGATGCGCTTTTGTGAAAGGTTTTTATTGGGCAAGATCAAGATGGTCAAGTTTCTTTCTTGTAACCATACAACCAATGGAGTGCTTGAGTATGTTCATTCAAATGTTTGAGGTCCGAGAGAGGAATATGCTATAGGTGGTGCAATGTACTTTATGTCCTTGATTGTTGACTATTCTAAAACATTAATAATTATAATTTTGTAGACCAAGAATGAAGCATTTAATACTTTTAGAAACTAGAAGACTTTGGTGGAAAATTAGATCGAGAAGATGATAAAGAAGCTTTGGACTGATAATGGCTTAAAATATATGAAAAAAAGATTGGTAGCTATTTTGCAAAGCTTGGATTTTCTAGACACCCATCTGTGAGTAGAACTCCCCAACAGAATAGGATTACGGATGAATAAAACAAAATTTGTTAGATGGGTTAAGTGCATGCTTCAAATAACTGGAATCTAACAAAGGTTTTGAGGTGAAGTCGTGATTTTGACTATGTACATCATAAAAAAGATTCCATTTATGGCACTGAAGTGTATTTTTCCTCAAGATGTCTGGACTGGAGAGAAACCTAAGCTGGAACATTTGAGAGTATTCAGATGTGCTACATGCGTGCATGTGGAGTAAAATAAACTTCGATTGAGAGAACTGAAATGGTTGTTCCTCGTTATCCAGAAAGATTAAAAGGTTATAGGTTCTCTGGTACCTTAAATGTGGACATCAGAAGGTTGTGATAATCATAGATGTGGTTTTTAATGAGGAGGATATATTATTGAAGAAGGTGGTGGAGACCCACCCTAGTAGTACCGACAAGAGAATATGGTGGAGACCCAACGATATCATGGTTAATTATCGTCATCCTATCCCTAGGTTAGATGATATGTTTGATGAAATGCATGGCTCCATTGGGTTTACTAACTTGATCTTACATAAGGATACCATCCAACTAGATAAGGGACGTTGATGAATGGAAAATTTCTTTTAAAAAACAATATGGATTGTATGAAAGGTTAATTATGCCTTTTGGTTTGACTAATGCTCCAAGAACTTTTATAAGACTGATGAATAATGTTTTGATGGGTTCTATAGGGAAGTTTGTTGTAGTTTATTTTGATGATATTCTTATTTATATCAAGAATATAGATGAGCATGAAGAGCATTTAAAATGTGTCCTATAAGCTCTTAGGAAAGAAAAGTTGTTTACTAATCCAAAAAAGTGTACTTTTTGCACTTATAAGCTTGATTTTCTTAGATATGTTCTTAGTTCATATGGTATTTATGTGTATGAGGAAAAAATTCATGCGATTCAAGAGTGGCCAAGTCCCACAACTATAATTAAATATTCGAAGTTTTCATGGACTTGCTAGTTTCTACCGGTGGTGTCTGAAAGACTTTAGTAGCATACATGAAGTAATTACTAAAGTGATAAGAAAGAATGTTGGTTTTAAGTGGGGATAAGAACAAAAGAATGCATTCCTTTTGATGAAGCAAAAGCTAACTAATGCACCATTGTTGTCCTTACCTAACTTTTTAAAACTTCTGAGATTGAATGTGATGATTTAGGTATCAGCATATGAGTTATCCTCATGCAAAAAGACGAATTACTTAATTTAGTGAAAAGATAAGTGGAGAAACCTTGAAATATCTAACAAATGGTAACGAGTTGTATGCCTTAGTTCAAGCTTTGGAAACATGACAACACTACATTTGGCCTAAAGAGTTTATAATTTATACTAATGACGAGTGTTTGAAACAATTAAAATGCCAAAAAAGTTTGAAAAGAGGCATGCTCGTTTGATGGAATTCATAAAAACATTTTCATATGTCATCGATACAAGAGAGGTAAATAGAATGTGGTTTGCTGAAACACTTTCTAGGAGGTATGCTTTACTTTCCACTCTTGATGCTAATTTGCTCGGTTATAAATATATAAAACTTATACAAAGATGATTATGATTTTAATGATGAATATAAATCTTGTGAAAATAACTCTTCTGGTAGATTCTTTAACCATGGTGGATTTATTTTAAAAGAAAATAATCTATGTATACCAAAATGTTCTTTGAGAGAATTACTAGTTCATGAATCACATGAAGGAGGATTGATGGGTTGTAAGTTGCAAAAACCTTGGATATTTTGTAAGATCATATTTATTGGCCACATATGAAGATACATATTAAAAAATCTTGTGAAAGTTGTGTCACTTGCAAGCAAGCTAAGTCAAGAGTTCAACTCAATGTTTTGTATTCTCTTTACTTATTCCTAATCCCCCTTGGGTATATATCTCTATATATTTTGTGGTGGGTATTCCTAAAATAAAAAATGGTAAATATTATATTTTTATTGTAGTTTATAGGTTTTTAATGGAACATATGATTCCATGTCATAAAACTGATGATACTTCTCATATTGTGGATTTTTTCTTTAAAGAGACTCTGAGATTGATGTCATGCGAAGATCAATAATGTCTGATTGTGACACAAAGTTTTTCAGTTATGTTTGGAAAAATTTATGGTGTAAGTTACGTATTGATAATGGGAGAAAATATGACAAGAAATATGCTAAATATAATTATCATAGGGACTAATTTCATGTGATTAAATGTTAAGGACTAAACTAAAGAAAACGTAAGAAATGAGAGGTCATATATAATTACTAGTGAGTCTGTTTAGATATAGTATAAGAGTGAGGTGATCCACTTAAAAGAGGGTAAATGTGTAATTACAGAACCTACTCCATCTACTATATAAAGAACATTTGATTTTGGGAAAATGGAGTAATGATTAAATAATTATTACTTCATTTATTCCCTTTGTCTTTTTTCTCACTACTCATTCAATATTTCTTTCTAGAAATATCGGCATACGATTATTTTTCTAGAATATAGGTTTAGGCATATTAAGTAGGTTGTCTAGTCAATGTTCGTGAAGTTTAGGAGGAGGAGGACTACCTCGATGAGTTTGGATTCTACATACGACACATCTAATATTTCTTTATCTTTGGGTTTTGGTAACTTTCTTACCTCTGGCCACTCTAGTTTGTCGACGTGTGGTTAAGGTTTTGGTACGTTGGCACTCGAAAACCCTTGATCATTTTTAGTGGTTTCTGAATTTTTTTTTTGTGATCTTCAAAACAAGAAGAGTTCATTGTCTCGGTTTGACTATCTATATTATTGTCGATAGATTCTTATATAACCGATTTAATCATCGTATAAGAGTTTCTTTCTTCCGCCCGTAATAAACAAAATAAAGAGACTTTATTTACCTTAAAAAAGAGATCCAACTGTGGTTCGGAGGTATCAAATGATGGCTTATGAATGATTTGGACAAGATGAATGTATAGATCTACAAGACCTAGATAAGGAATAACCTCATCAAAGTACTTCCAATGATTACTATGACTGAACTACCAAATAATTAAAAGAAGTATCGCAATTGGGTTATTTATCTCTCTCTAAATAATGTTCACCATCCAAATGAAGGTGTATCTTCATATTTATAGTACAATTAAGCCTAAGATTTAAGAATGAATGTCACGTTTCTCTTTTTGGGTACGTGACATTCATATGTTATAAATGTTGTTAAAAATATTTCTGAATTAACCATTGACCGCTTAGGGCATTTAAGTAGTATCAAATGATAGCCTAGAAGATTTATGAACATTTGTTGGCCACGTAAGAATTTATCTTTTAAAATATATTTTTCTTCATTTTATCTAGCATTTCTAATATTTTTAGGTCGTCAAATATCTTCTAAATCATCAACACTAATCGTTTTGTATCCTCCTTCACATGTTTAACTCTATATTTCTTTGTCTAATCAACATTTATTTATAGGTCGTTAACTCATTAACGCTGAGTTGTTATCGTTTAACTTATCTAGTCTGCCTATTTCTTTTGGTACCTCTAGTGGTTTGTCATCTTTCCCTCGTCATTTTACATCGTCGTATGTAGCTCACCTTACAACTTGGTCATCTTACCATCAACATTATAATATGTCCTTTTTAGAGATATTTACCTCATAAATAAGGATATATATCCCCTAAGGGGAATATGCATTTATCATAGATCTCATGAGTCTTTGAATCAAATTTTATACGTCTAAGGACTACTTTACGAGGTAAAGTTTATCTTAACTTTTTTAATATGTTTACTTTACTTACTTTATCGGCTTTAATTTTATATCTTAAACCAACATGTTTTACTTATTTAATTTAAGTCGTCTTATATGGATTGCCATTTATAGAACTTTATCAATCGTTGGAAGTTTGTGAAATAAGGGAAGATATATTTTTCTTTGATCCAATCAAACGTCGATCAAAAAATATTTTGATGTCATAAAAGATAAAAGAATAAAAGGCGGCTAAAGTTTTATTGATAGAACAGTCTATGTTACAAACAAGCTTAAGTCACAAATTTATAAAATAATAGCTTAATGGTCGACTGAGTTAAATAACTAATAGACTATATTACTACGAATAAAAATGTCTAAGAAATAAAAATCCAAATTAAAAAAAATAGCAAATTAAAATGTTCAAACAATAATTTATTTTTTCCCTTTCTCCCTTTATATGTGGTGTCGTTTTTACTTTCTCTCAAATGTTTTATCATACAATTGACTAATATTTACTTAATTTTAATTTTGAATAGAGTTTTGGAACTTTTATAAGAGATAATTATGTGTATCAAAACTCGAATGTTTTTGGGATAAAACTCATATTTATTGTATAAGAGTTTGGTGAAATGTTACACTTATTTATTGTTGCTCTAATAGTTTTTCTTTTACTATGGGATGAAGCTCACTCTAATATGAGTAGGTGCGTGTATGAGACTTTGATATATTGTATCAAACTTTGAAGGAATATCTTAGTGGTTTCCACGGGAGAGATACATCTCTCTACAGTAAGATATGTTTCAATTTTTTTCTCATACTATCGTTTTTCACCATCCGATAAAACTTTCTAGAGTAATTTTAAATTCTTGATCGTAAATAAAAAAGATAAAGAGAAGAGAAAATAAAGAATATTATTTCTATATTTTGTTGATTACAAAGTATAGTAGGAGTTTGATCTTATATATGATATATTCTAACTACTTAGTAACTAATCCAACTACTAATTAATAATTAAGACGGTAGCTAAGAAAGCTTGAAGACTCATCTTGGACAATAACAAAACTAACTTCTAAGAGTTTATTGATCACCTTTAAGAATTTCATTTATGTCTCTGTCTTCTATTATATGCTGCTTTAGAACTCTTCAACATATGACCCTGGATAGTAAGGTTCTATGAACAATTACACCTTATATTAATAAGATATGAACCCATTCTTCATTTCTTTAAATTTCATGCTAATATGGACTTACAGGGTTGCTCATTCCAACATCATACGAATATTAAATCCCTAAGGCTTTCCAAAGAAGACTTGGTTTCCACTCTACTTCTTTAACGACTCTTAGTATTTTCCTCACAAAATTATCTTTTTTTGTGTTATGATAAATGGATTCCATCTGAAAAACAACTAGTACACCAGTCATTATATTACTATATTATCGTCCAAAGATCAATTTCCTTTACGCTTAACTCTTGAATCAACTCTAATAAATCTTCTGAATTTAGTCAACAACTCTCATTTGTACGAGACCCAACTTGAATATAATCACCGATGTTTTTGGAAATTTGTTTCCCATTTAGTAGAAAAGCTGTGAAAAATGTGATACAAGTTTTCCCCAAAAGGCTCTTCAAATGCAAGGCAACCCTGCTCATTTTTTCGGTATAGTATGGGAATGACACATGACGACCAAAACCAGATGGGTGAACATTCATTGAATCGTTACTACCAAAATAGACAATCACCAATGCAATTCGTATATCAACATTATTTGGAAAAACATGATCTAGAACATTTACAGCAAGTCTTAAATTCCAACCACCATATCTTTGTAATAATATGTCAGCATATCCCACCCCTGTTGACTGTAACTAAATTGCACAATCGATGAACCAAATAGAACGATTTGAGGTTTCTGTGGTCCTACCATCTCCCTCTCTCTCGCTTTATATATTTCTCTCATATTTCTTTACTTATCTAATAAAATTCTTCAAAAAATATAGCCTCGAAGATCAATTCCATATCCTTCTAATATAATGACATAGATTATTGGCTGGTAGTGAACATAATTTATGTTGAGTAAACATTTGTAATAACCTTGAACTAAGATGATACTTTGTGGAGCATGTAGGAATCTTGAAAGAGAGTGGATTTCCAGCCATTCATTGAGATACCAGATCGTGATAGTCTAGTAACTCCACCAAGTACAACCATTTTTTCAGACTCTCAAAATTATGTCCAATAAGATCGGAGAACATCTTCCTATTAACATTTTTTTTCTTCAGACTTTCGAATTCGAGTAACTAAACCAGGAATAACATCGCAACATTATCATTACAAACATTATTATTTGTAGTAGCTCTATTCCAGGAATAACATTTGAAACAAAATAAAAAAGCACCAAAAGCGCTTATATTTATAAAAAACGACCAAATCCTAGCTGTTTCTTGACATTAACATTGCTCATTGCAAGAATATCATTGCAAATATATAGGAAAATAATATAATTTAATATCAGTTGGTAATAAACACAACAAATTCGTTTCAATTTACTATTGGTTATAACTCTTCAAAGGGCATGGGTTATGGAGTTTCCAAGAATAAGATCTTCTCAACCCAAGTTGTTTTTACATATTCCTCGTAAAATAAAATCACGACCTTCCAATATGAAAGGAGAACAAATACCAACTGACAGAAAATGTATATTATCCCTAAAAAGAATATAAATGTTTCACGATATGACATAGTCGTTTCTTAATAAAAACCTAATAGCAATACCTCGCTTATCGTACGTTATATAAGTGAGGTTTGTATAGTTTATTTGCAAAGTGCTCGTTTTCCTCTCTTCTATTTTATCCTACATTCAAGAATTAATAATATATTTCAACGATAACTTACTTTAATGTCGTATTTCAACAATAACTTAATTTGATGTCGTATTGAATTCTAGATCATAAAGAATAAAAATAAAGAGAAGATAGATGAGTTTTTTAAATTATATTTTGTTGATTTAAAAATGTATTAAGAGTTTGATCTTACACATGATATATTCTAATAGGAACTAATCTAACTACTAACTAATAATTTGTTAACGATTCAAAAAGTGTGATATGTTTCATTTTACTGTTACAAATAAAGTTTGGTTTGTTATCTCCTGATACGTTATAAGTTTTTCCATTTAAATTTATCATATTGTTTTTAAAAAATCTTTTTTGACATTGTTCATGTTTTAAAGTTTTTCTAAATTTATTATACTGCTTCTAAAAATTCATTTTCTAACATTGTTTCAGATGTTTAGGTTTCAAAATTTGAAACACAAGCGATGATATTTTTGGTAAGCTTTTTATTAAAAATTGGTACGTAATTTTGTTTTAAAAACATTTTAGAGAACTTTTTTTACTAGTAGTATTCTTTTTATTATATTTATTTTTACCTCCAAAACTTTCATTAAATCAAAATATGTCGGAAGGATTTTGTAGGTATTTTGTTTTATAGTTAGTAACTTTCCTCGTAAATCGTGCTTTTATTTGTATAAATTACATCCGAAAATTTGACTAAAGGGATGAATCATTTCTCTTTCTATCGAAACCCAAAACCCCATTACCATAACCTTAAAATTTATTACCCCAAATCGATGTGCAACTTTGCCTTTATCCCATAAGACTCTTCATCCTGAAGATAAGAAGATTTTTACATCTCCATCTGAAGTCCATAGAAAAAAAATCATAAGCTTCCAAGTTTTCAAGATCTCGAAGAAATTAAAGATTCAAGAAGCCGTTGAAGACCTTTGATTGTTGATATGGAAATTCAAAAAAGTAAGCAAGATTCCTCAGGTCGCAAGTAAACCCTAAATCACCCTCTCAGCTAGAAAACTCAAATCGACATTTGTCTCAACCTGTTAGGAGGCCAGCCATAGGAAGTCATAAAGAAGCTCGTCAACAAGAAGAATTTCATATTCTAGCCACCAACAAGAAACAATATCTTCAAAAAGATTCAACATAACATCAATGGGTTATCAATAACCCAATCTTTGAGCCACAACCAAATCTTTATCAACAGAGCCAGAAATTTCAGCCATCGGCACCAAAAGATCTTTTGCAGATGTTTTAAAGCCAAGGAGGAGCATTTCAAACATCAAAAAGTCTCTTTCCAACAAAAGAATGATAATCGTGTTGTGGTATTCGATAAATTAGATAAGTGTCTTCTGCAATCTATCTCAAAACATACATTAGTGGCTACATTTTCATATGGGAAACATAATTTAAATGAATTTATAATATTTTTATATTCATTTAGTTTTAAAGATCCTTACAATATATCATAAAATACTACATGCATATTTTTTTTGAGTTGTATAACATAGAGGATATTAAAAAACTATGGTCTAGAATTGTTTATACTCTAAGAAAGTACCCTCTTAGAATATTGAAAAAGAATCTTGAGTTTAACCCCTGAGTGGAGTCTCCCAGCCTCCAGTCTAGGTCTCATTTCCCAAAATACCTGGATTCCTTTATTCCCATGATACCATAACTCAAATTCTGAAGGAAGTTAGCTTTCCTTTGTCAGTTTGGGCTCCTAGCAAAAATATAGCCAACTTCAACTATTGTAAAGATCTTGTAATCACTGACATTTCCAAAGTCCTTACCCAAAAACTTTAGATAGGTTTTGGTGAAGATGATGGATTCTGGAAATCCATCTCGAATCCATCTTTTATGAAAAAAATGTCTGGTTATTGCAAAAACTAACCATATGGGTCACAAAAAAACAAACTGTAAAGATGATCAAATCTCTCAAGAGAGGTTAGCTGAAAATGATACTCAACTTACCTCCAATTCTTCCTCAAATTATCACCTTTCTTCCCAAGAAGAAGAGTGGGTTCAAAAGTTGAAATTTGTAGTAATATCCAAAGAATAAAATATTAACAATAAAATCAATGTTTCCAATAATCAAAATAACCAAAATAACTCTTTTTCTTCTCATGAAAATCTTATTAATTAAAACACTACTAAGTTAGAAACTAAAAAGAGTAAAATAAACAATCTTAAAGGAGACAACATCTTGACAAACTTTGAAAATAATAATAAATCAATAACTGAAGAAATAAGACTAAAATCTACTCATATCAGTGAATCTAATGAAGATCTTAGCAAAAACGTAACTACAGCTCTTCACACTATTGATCTTGGTAGCACTCTTACCAATTTTAAAGATTTGGATCCCCTTACAAAAGATCATTCTTCTACCAAAATGCTATTTGCAGGCAATCTTCCTTTATCACCAAGAAAGGATTATCTATCTGCCAATAATGAAGGAAAAAAATAAAAGTATGAGTGATAGATTAAGAAAGTAAAAAATCAGAACTATCAAAGAACCTCTAATATATAGGGCCACCAATTTCAAAAGATCGACTAGATCCTTAAATCAATCTTCCAAATAACTGTCTTCATTCTATTTTCTATGGTCATTAGGGTCCATTCTGATGTCTAAATATAATCTTAAAATCTCTTCTTTATTGCTGCTTCTTGAGCCTTTGTAGGGATGTTAGTACGTAGCTTCTATGAATATGAATATAACAGTTAGTTACCACGATTATCATATGAATATAATCTGATCGTCATTAAAAAAGAAAAGTTAGTTACAAACTCCAAGATTCTCTCCAAGCATTGTTCCTAGCCTAATGCCTAATTCTTGCCCTACTTTCATCCATTGGCTCTAATGGAGGACGGAGAATGCTCCTCGTTGTTTCACCGATCTCCTGATCTTGATAATCATTTTCCTGCCTTGAATGTAAATCTTTCTCATCCTCAAATCAGAGACAATCCAACCTTTGATTCTACAGGAAATGGTGATAAAGGCGTAAGAAACAGGTCCTTTGCTGATCTGTTTAAGAATTCCAATGAAAGGTTAGTCCATAAAAATGTTCAAAGATCATGGATTAATGATCAAGTTGAAGTTAATTTTGAATAATAGGACTTGGGACAACTTCAATCTAAGTCCACTTACACGATAGTGGGAAAATTTTCTATTGGGAAACCTAAATATGCTACGGTCAAGGACTTTCTTGATACTTTCAGATTTAAGGGAGAGTTTAATGTCTCTTCTTGGGACTTCAAGCACATATTTATAGAGTTCTCTATATTGGATGATTTAAAGCTTATATAGAGGATAAACGTTTGGCGGGTTGGAGATAAAAGCATAAGGTTGTTTGAATGGACTCTTAGTCTTAATCCTAATGTGGAGAACCCTTTTACGCTTGTTTTTATTGATCTTCCTGGGCTTCCTGAGTGTTTATACAATGATTCTACTATGCTAGAGGTGGCTAAGACATTTGGGACTCCTTTGAATATATGGGTCTCTAAAAGGAATAAGGTGAGGCAAAACTATTGCAGGGTCTGAGTTATCCTTGATGTTTCTAAGGTCTCCATAAACAAATAAAGATTACGTTTGGGAGTCATGTGTTCTGGTAAAGAGTAATTTACACTAAAATACCTAATTACTGTAGTGATTGCTATCACTTGGGGCATGCTAGTAAGGATTGCAAGAAGAAACCACAAAGGAAACCTGTTTTGCAGGCTGAATCCTCCATGAAGAAGTCTGATTCTCTTGTCCATACATTTCAAATTGTAAATTCAGAAAATAAAGTGAAGTCAGTAATTATTAACAACAACAATCAAGAAAGGGTTGAATATATTGTGGAAAGCAGGGAAAATTTAAATCAAGATTTGGTACATTTGCCAATGGAAGGTATTGAGATGATTAAAGCTATTCACATGCTTCAATTGGGTATTACAAGAACTGACTACTCTTTTTCTTCTTTGGTGCCTCAATATTCTCCTACCAATCAGACAACTGGGAGCCTGCCACCATTTCCTATCAACAAACAAACTGTTAATCCACTTGGTGGAAAGATTATTGATCTAAAGAAACTGAAAAAACCTAAAATTTCTAACTCCAAGGGACTGATTCTCCCAAAGTGTGTGCAACATAAAAGTGTTGCAAAAAATACTAAACATTCCAAATGATTGACATCCTTAACTGGAATGTTCGTGGGATTGTGAATAAGTTGACTCAATCTAGAATCAAAGCCTTAAAAAGATCTAAGAATTTACAGTTTGTTGCACTGTAAGAGCCTATGGTGTCTGTGTCTAAGCTTGAGGTTATACTGGGAAGCTAGGGTTTCAGAGTTTTTCCAGTAATACTAATAATAAAATTTGGGTGATGTGGAATAGATTGTATGATGTTGACATCCTTGTCAATGAAGAACAATTTCTTTATCTCAGAGTCAAACATATCTGGGTTTCTAAGGAGTTCTTCGTCACTATGGTATATGCAAAATGTACTGTTAGTTTGAGAAAGCTGTTATGGGATAAGCTAAGGGTTATTGTTGATGATGATAGGGAGTGGTTGCTTTTGGGTGATTTTAATACAATTTCTTTCCCTAATGAGCAGCTCAACTGTATTTTCTACCAATATTTATGCTAGTATGGACGACTTTAATTATTTCATTCATGATTTCTCTCTAATAGATGCTGGTTTTACAGGTAACATGTATATTTGGACAAATAGTATGCAGTGAATGAGGTTGGAGCGGGTTCTTTTCAATGGGAAGTGGTTGACTCAATTTGATATTACTAATGTTCATCGTCTCCCTAGGACCTGTTCTGATCACTCTACCTTATTGGTCTCTATATATTCTTAATCAAATAAAAGGGTTTCTTCTTTCAAAATTCTAAACATGTGGTATCTCCACAAGGATTTTTTCAGCTTTGTTCAAAGCTGTTGGGATAAGGATGTTACTGGGTCTCCTCTTAAAAGATTATGGTTTAAGCTTAAGCACTTAAAGGCTAGTCTTAAAGTATGGAATATAACTGTTTTTGGTAATATGTTTGAGTCTTTAAAGCAGGTTGAAGAGAAGATTTCTAAGTTGGAGGCTAATTTAATCAGCTATAAATCTGCTCAAGATACAATTCAGCTTGAAATCGCTAAAAGTAAACAGCTGGCCCTACTTGAAAGGGAGGAAGCCTACTGGATTCAAAAAGCTAACACCAAATGGACTATGGATGGTGGAATGAACTCTTCATTTTTCCATAACTTTGTTAAATGAACCAAAAGAGATCCCAAATCACTAGAATTTGGAATGAAGAAGAGTGGGATGAAGATCCTATCTCTATCTGTGATTCTGCAGTGAACTATTTCAAGAACCTAATTTGTGATTTCCCTAACCCTTGGTGTTCGAATATATTGGGTGATTATATACCTAAGAGGGTTTCTGATAATGATAATGAAAGTCTGATGATAATTCTTACTGAGGAGGAAATTTATGATGTTATCAAGAATTTGAGTCCTAATGCTGCAGTAGCTTCTGATGAGTTTAATGGTAAATTCTATAAAATCTGCTGGTCAATCATTAAAGATGACCTTTGTGAAGCTTTGAGGGACTTTTTCATGGAAGGAGAATTTTCTATAGGCATTTACTCAATTGTATTATGTCTGATCCCTAAAAGTGATTCTCCTAAAGAGTAGAAAGACTTCATGCCCATCAGCTTGACTACTTATTTTAGCAGAATTCTATCTAAGCTAACAAATAGAAGGATGTCAGCTATTCTTCCTAATCTTATATCTGATGTGCAAGGGGAATTTACCTAAAGGAAGATGCATTCACAAAAATATTATGTTGGCTCAAGAATTTTGTGGTGATCTTTCTACTAAGGTTAAATGAGAGAATTTTATGCTATATATTGACATGGATAAAGCTTTCGATAGGCTTGATCATACTTTTCTCTTAAGTGTGATGAAGGCCTTTGGTTTTAGCTTGGAGTTTATCAGGCTCATTGAAAGAAACATTGATAATTTGCATTTTTCTATCCTACTTAATGGGGCTCTAAAGGGCTATTTTAGGTCCAATAAAGGGCTGAGACAGGGAGAGCCACTGTCTCCAACCCTGTTTATCCTAGCTCAGGAATATCTATTAAGGAGTCTGAATTTCCTATCTACTCATGATCAGGTTGTGAGATTTAAGATTAGAGGTGGTGTTGAGGTACCTTGTTTAAGCTTTGCAGATGACATGCTTATCCTGTGCAATGGCTCCGATGCTTCCGTCAACAAAGTAAAGGATGTTATTAGCTACTATGAGGATATTAACAAGAGTAAATCTAAAGTGATATTAGCCAGAAATACCTCACCTGAGAACATAAGAAGATTAGAAAGGCTCTTGGTTACAAGCACTGTCACCCTTTATTCAGGTACTTGGGCTCTATAATCAACAACAAAAAACTTATTAGTAACTTTGATAATCTTATTTCCAAAACCATGAATAAGATTAGAGAATGGGAACACACTACACTATCATTTGGTGGTAGGTTGATCCTAATCTAATCGGCCTTAAACTCCTATCCTATGTTCACTATACAGCATACAACTATTCCTAATAGTGTTATCAGAAGGCTTGAGACTCTATACAACAAATTCTTACGGAGTTCTATATCTGACAAGGCTACTATAAGTTGGTGCAATTGGACCAAGGTGTGCAAACCATTTGAAAATGGTGGGCTCAATGTGAGAAGTATTGATGACATGGTGGTGGTATTTTCTTACAAACTTTGGTTTCAATTGAGGTGTCAAATTTCTCTATGGTCAAGGGTTATGAAAGAAATCTATTTCACTAACAATCACCCTCTTACAGTCCCTCTGCAAGCTAACAGCTCTCATATTTGGAGGAGGCTTTGTACTGTAAGGGATAAGGTTGATAAGCTTATTATGTGGCAGGCCAAAGAGGGAAATATAAATCTAAAGCTAGTTAGATGGTGTACTAATGAAGCTTTTATGACCTTTACTAGTGGGGATGGCAGGCAAAATTATGTGGGCATATTGGTCAAGGATTATTGTGATAAGGATGGTTGGATGGTTAATAAGCTGGAGAGGGTTCTAGATTCATCACAAATCCAGGACATTCTCAAGGTCTTACTGGATGTTTCTAAGGAGGACACTACCCTATAGACTGTAAGTGATAACTTTTTATTTCAAACCACAGCTACTTGGTCAAAGGTATGCAAAAGAGGGCAGTACTCTTACCTTTTTGACAAAATTTGGAACAAAGTTACGCCGCGTAAATACTCTTTTCTTCTCTGGAGAACTTTGAAAAACTGGTCGCCGATTGACTCAATCTTGCAAAACATAAATATACTGTTAGTCTCTATATGCCAAAATTGTAGGAATTCTGAAAATATGAAGCATGTTTTTGTAGAATGTCAGAAAGCTTAGAAGGTTTGGACATTCTTTACTGGGCATTTTAATATATATATCACAAAGAATATGGCGATTTCTCATCTGGTCAGAACTTGGTATTGGTCGTCTACTAAGGATATTCATATAAGGAATATTCTTCCGTCTATCATTGTCTGGGTCATTTGGCTAGCTAGAAACAAGCTGAAAATGGAAAACAAAAATCTTAAGGCTGAGGATTTAATAGGCAAGGTAATCTACATTCTAACTTCTTTAGAAAATGCTAATATGCTTAAGAGAAAGCACTGGGGCCGTGATAGCAAAATTGGTCCGCCTTTAGGCCGTGTGAGGTTTTTTTATAAGAATTATGTACCGCTCTCTTTGAGTTGGGTCTACCCTAAGTTGGGTTGTTTCAAGCTGAATACAGATGGGTCGTGTGCTAATACTTGTGAATATTTTGGTGGTGGGCTTCTTAGAGACAGTGAGGGAAAATTGTGTTTGGATTCAGCAGAAGTTATGGCAAAGGTAACCCTTTAACTGCTGAAATGAGGGCTCTATTGGATAGAATGTTTTATGTCGATCTAAGGGGTTTTTCAAGATAAACATTGAGACTAATTCCCGTTTGGTCTGTGAGATGATTCTCACAAACAAGTCCCATTGGTACCTAAAGGAATCCATCGACTTATGCTACAAAATTATCTCTCCGAGTATGAAGATTACCAATATCTTCAGAGAGCAGAATGAGGCAGCAAATTGGCTTGCTCATTCTGCCTCTGATGTTTCTGGAATTAAGGATTTTGACAGCAAATAAGTTCATGCTACTCTAAATGCTATTTGTATTTCTCGAAGGATTGGGGGTTAGTCATATAAGGATTAACCCCAATTCTTGAGATGGATGCATGGTATGCTTGTTTAAGTTGGAAATTACCTGGGTGCGGGCTTCGATTGCTATTGTTAGTCTAGCTCGCTGCTTCGTTGAGTCTTCTGCTGAAGATTTTCTGGTTTTTATTGCAAGGGTTTTTAGATATGTTGGTAATTGATGTCTTGAGAGGGTATTATTACTGGATTGAAGGCTTGGGGAAGTATGCCTGAGGTGATTGGGAGATTTGGGAGTGTTTATGTGAAGGTAAAGGCAAGAGGATTGGACGTTCTTGTGGTGGGCATACGATTTCTAGGGTTTTCTGGTGAGAATCGATTTGGATGTAAGTCTTGTTTGAGCTGCTTGCAGCGTGTAAGTACTTGTGGGTTTAATAAATCAGTTTGGCCTATTGTGTCAATAAAAAAAATTGATCGTCATTGAATTTAGTTCTTTGTTATTATTCAATATTATTTCTTCTCATTTGGCTCTTTGTATCTTTAATCAATATTATTTCTTCTCATTTGGCTCTTTGTATCTTTAAAAACATATCATCTTGCTGTTGAATATTCTCTAATGTCAATCAAACTTATCTCTTGTGATCAAATATGTGAGTTTTTTCTAGATATTAGAGATCACATTATTTTTGAATTTTCGAATTCTCAATCTCTGCACAGTTTTAAGACTATCAATATTCTAAAGAGTATATCATTCGTCATTTAAGATTGGAAGACTAATATCTTCAAAATTAATTTGAGCGCATGCTTTAATTACATTGGTGATTAATTTCTCTTTGGCAGGTTTCTCCTGACCAATTATGTAATCTACTCTATGGTTGCATATACAGCTACATGACTAAAAAACCAAAAAATAGCTCAACGGAAATTAAAACTTTAAAAGTTTAATCATAAGCCTCTCTTTTTTTAAAATCTAATGATTCATATCGAAAAAATGCTTCGCAGTCAAAATGCAAATGAAAAGACTCTCAGAAACTTGATATCCAAAGCATATGAAAGGTTATCTGATTTATTATAGTAATAATGAGAATCAGCCGAGGAGATAAAGTAATAATCAAGTGCTGTGCAAACTTGAGGTACCATCTGGTGCCTGGGCGTGATAATATGCAGTAACGGCTCAATTACAATGTTAAATATGAAGGTGGGTTTGATGAGAGCGATAGGGTGTCTAGAAAGAGTATTAGGCCTTACCCTCCTCCACTACTACAAGATTTTGGAGGTTGGGATTCAGGAAATATTGTCCAAGTGTTTGACAATTTTTCTTGGAAGATGGCAAAAGTTTTAAAGGTTTTGAGAAAAAATAACATCCTAGTTAGGTTATCAGGATCGTCTTTGGAGTTCTTGATAAACAAAATCGCTAAGAGGGTGAGGCAATCGTGGCAAGGTGATGAATGTGTCCTTATTGTAAAAATTCTGGAAGTTGCGAAGAAAAGAAATACGGTGAAAAGTTAGTCGGTAAAATCAAGAGCGACTCTTTCGGTGTCAGAAGACAACAATAGTGTCACTTGCTCTTGGTAGTTGTACTCTCAACGATAACTATTTATCTCCGTTTCATGGCAAGCTGTCTTCGGTTTGTGTTGGTGATTCGAGTGATTCTCAATCTTGTTGCAGGTCAGGGTACGGTGATAGTCCATACGTTAGAATTGCATGCCTATTGGTGCACTATAAGGGCATTACATGCATTAGGACAGTTAAGTTGGGAACGAGTCGAACTTGTGAGCCCTTGATATCTGTGTTGCTGATCGACATTCAAGCATAATCTTGTGGTTGGCAGAGAAGATCGCCTATAGAGATTCCTGAAAGTGATGGAGGGATTTCATGTCGGACGGAATTTGAACCATGCACTACTGGAATGCAACGCATCATTGGACCCGTTTGCGGCAAAGTGGCAGCATCGCTCAAGATGTAGATGTTCGTTAGAAGAAGCAACGGCTTTTCTCTTTGACAAAATTCCGGTCCTACTTCTACTACTTCTAGACTGAAGTGTCCCTCTGTCTTTGGTCCCTGATCATTGCGCGGTGGGGACGAGAAGACGAAAGAAATGGACTCGCAAGATTTGATTGGTTTATATGGTTCAGACAAAAGTTCATCTGGTTTGATGTCGTTGGTCTAGATTTTATATAGCACAACAACACAACAGGATTTTGGATCGAGCTAGTTAACTACCATTCAATTGTTTGATTAACTATAGATTTATTGTTTTCAACAATAACATGCCTTTTAAAAAGTATTATGTTATTTATAAAGGTGTGAGATAACCACACTTGGCTCGTCCAAAAAGATGAGAAGCAGCATTTGTCTACTCGTATATAAAATTAAATTTTAATTTTTTACTCACTATATGATTATATTTAAATTTGGTCTAAAATATATAGAGAAAAATAGCATTTTAATTTTAATATTTGTTTATAAATTTATCGTAGTTTACTTTTATTATTTAAATATTAGAGTTTTTAGTTAAAAACTAAAAAATAAGGATATGTTGAGTTCTTTTTGGCTATAATAGGATCATTTTATAATGAGATTTTTTTTGCTACAATGAGACCTGACTAAAATATCTTTGATATAAAAAAATTTATGTTAGCCCGAACTTCCTCCTTTCTTTTTTCTCTACATAAAAGGCTTTCTAAATCGGCAAAAACAAAATTCAAGATTTCTCAAATCTGAACTCACAAGCACATTAAGGATTGAATCTTATGCTTATTGATGTATTTTTTATGCAATTTAGTTAGGTATTTTTAGTGATATTTAGGGTTATACGTTCTGCCGAAAAAGTCAAATTTCCATCTAAATGTTGTTGTTTTTTTGGAAAGTAAGTTCTAGATATGTGTTAGTCTAGTGATTATCAACGTTTTGGTATGTTCTTTGTTGAATTTGGATTAGATTTGAGGGATTAAGGTTCTTAGGAGTTTGGAGGCTAGGGCTGCTGTTTGGGCGTAATTTGCGAACAACCAACGCCCGATTTTGGGCAAATCACAAGTACCCAACTCGCGATTTGCCCAAAATCGGATGTTGGTTGTTCGCAAATCTACTAGCAAAATCGCAAACAACCAACGCGCAATTTGCCCAAAATTAGGAGTTGGCAGCTCACAATTTTGCTTAGAAAATTATGGTTTGTAATTTTGGGCAAATTGCGAGTTGGGTAATCGTGATTCGCCCAAAATTGCAAAGGTCATGTTCGTAATTTTCCATGTTTTATTTAATTTTCATCTCACTAGTTTTGTTTTCAATTTCAGCATGCCTCGCAAAGCACAAACTCCAGTTCGCCAATCAGGATTAGACAGTGATACAGAGGAACATGAGCTTGTTTCACGGTCACGATCACGGTCAGTTAGGCGTAGGCCTCGCGTCGCCACTCCTGCGCCTACTGCATTCCTTGTGCTTAGGAGTCTGGATCAGCAGTTTTGGAGAATTAATCCCCACGTGTCTGCTCTTTATCCGGACTACACACAACAGGAGGCATACAACGTGTTTATGAGAGACGTAAGTTATTATTTGTTTAACGTGTAGTGAATGCTATTTTATATAATGTTTAACTTACTAAAATATTGTGTAGGTTCGTCGACCGTCGCGGTGCTACGTGATGTACGGTACCCATCGTGCATGGGTAATCACCGGACATGGCAATGTGAGACAACATGTTATGATGTCTTGCTTCGCTCCCCTCGTCGGCGTCTTGGAGTGTTGGAGTACCGACGTGCACTTGGTAGATACGTTTATCTAGAAGTGGAATTTGGAGACCAACAACTTCCACTTATCGTTTGGTGAGATGATCGTGACGTTAGACGACCTCCAATTTATCACTGGTCTTCCGGTCACAGGTGATCATTTCGTGATTGAGTTTTTTTTATAGTGATGGACAGAGTTTAGTATGGTATTCTAGTTCACTAGGTAAACCCGTGGATGCTCTTAGGACGGAGTTAGCGAACAATAGGGAGGGTAGTTCTAGATCTGTGCGGTTACAGCTTTTACATGAGCGTACATCCAACCCTATATGATGGATGACACTTTGTCTGATGCGATGGTAGAATGTGTCACTAGGGTTTATTTGCTCCACATGTTAGGCTATTGTATTATGCCAAACAAGACGGGGAACGATATATCGTTAAATTACTTGAAGTTCGTAGAGCGGTATAGGACATCTGTTAGATATAACTGGGGCCAGCATTTATTAGCTTAGATGTATCACCATCTAGAGAAGTCGTCCATACACAACACGTTAGGAATAGCTGGTTTTGTTTCCATGTTGGAGACGTGGATATACGATTACTTCCCCCCTTCTTGACTACGATCAACACTCTCTACAAGCCTTGTATGCCTATTATGTGCAGATACGTATCTCCAACTTATCGCGTGGATGATGAGACTCCTATCAATGTCTACCACTTACCGTCTTCATTCAGAGAGCAGAATGTAAGTTACGATGATGTTTTTTTTGTTTATTAGTCATCCTTTTTATTATTACTTATCGTTGATGCAATCATTTTTTAATTATAATGTAGGTCTGGTTCATGTCTTACGGGGATATACGCGAGAATTTCCCTTTCTGCGCTGTGGCCTGGATAAACCATACGCTGAAGGAATTTGACATAGTCGAGGTGAATTATTCATTGCGGCTCAGTCGTCAGTTTGGGCATATTCAGGATATACCACCGTTACTGCGACCTGTTTTATCAGCAGACAGGAGGAGGTGTGTCAACACGTGCTATTGGTGTGATGAGGCTACATGGAGTTCATGGCAGTCGCACATCATTGATCGGAGGATTTATGGTGACGCATATGTTATAGGCGGTCCTAGTACGTCCTCGTTGTACGATGTATGAATCCAGGACCACCTATGGTACACCTTGATTGATCCTACGTGTAAGTCATTTGGTGCACATGTTCAAGATACCCCGAGAGTGAATACTTTGGAGGAACGGCTGTTTGACTTGGCTGATCATGTGATTGATGGATATTCTGGATTGGACGAGATGATTATGGAGGAGATGCGTCGAGAGATGCATGAGTGTTCGCTTTTGGCGCACCGGTACCGCGTGACTGATTGACTGAATTTGTATTGTATGACTACTTATGATACTATCTTATGTTTTGGCTT
Organism: Limnanthes douglasii subsp. nivea; assembly: GCA_036936605.1. NCBI lineage: Eukaryota > Viridiplantae > Streptophyta > Magnoliopsida > Brassicales > Limnanthaceae > Limnanthes > Limnanthes douglasii. Next base: position 290,729,843 of record JAUPFV010000005.1, read on the forward strand.
TAATTCTCGTTTTAGTGTTTAGCTTTTACGTTTTTATTAGTTATTTCGAATTTCTTGTGATTGATGTTTTTATTCTCCATTTTAGTTTTTAGTTTCCATTTACAACTACATTCTAAATTTTAAAATAAAATAACAATCAAACCACATAGTTAAAATTTCACTTAAAAACCCGCGTACATAGTAGGATAGTTGAACGCAAACAATATAAGACCCAAACAACAATAAAAAAACAACTTAGGAAAGCATGCAAACTAAATACAGAAGGGAATAAATTGGGATGCTCAATCGTCGAAGTCGTATCCTATGTTTTCTTCAGAATTATCCCCCTCTAATATTTCTGCAATCATATCCTCAAGATACACTACCATATCCCTAGTGATGTAGTCCACCACCGTCATGTTCCAGACGGTAGCTGCTTCTTGCTTAATTTTAAATGGCAAATACAACAAACGCTGGAGTGGTTTGACGAAAGGTACCGACGTATGATTTTATCACGGTCGCGCACAAAAAGATCACATGTTCTTTCACGGTCGTAGTTGAAATATTTCATACGCAAGACAATCTCAAAAAACGCATCGCTGGTATCTCCCCCCATCTCTCGGCTGACAACCTTCACCGCCTAAAGCATATGGTAGTCTTCGTCGGGCGTAAACTCCATGTGCAAAAGTATTAATGTTTTTTTTGGTTTTTTAATGTTTGATGGTTGTTATGTTGCATGATATTATATGTCTTTTTATAGGTGGTTGCCAATTTAGGTGGGATTTGATTTTTGCCGGGCATCGTTTGGCGGAATTTGATATTAGGTCTCGTTATAGCGAGACCCTTAATAATAGAACCTCCGCTATAAGGAGATCATAATAATGGTGGACAAGATGTTTGTACGTTTGTAAGTATTAGGTGTCGAACAATTATTGGTATACTATTGGGGAAGTTCAACCAAGGAAACTCTAGAAAATCATAGAAATTACACTCTTGTGGGGAAGCTCAACCAAGGAATTCTTAAAAGACAGACAGTTGAAGGGTTCTTGCAAAAAATGAAGCTAAAAATGCAGTGCAATATAAACGTATGAGACTCACGTCACATGATTCTCGAATTCAACTGCAAATGAGACTTACGTAGTGTATGGAGAAAGTTTTTGTCTGCTTAAATGGACTTCTCAATTCAACACTGAACATGAATGCCTAGTGTGCCATGTATGGATCAAACTCGGAAATCTCCAAGAATTCTTGTTTTTATAAAAAGAGGATATTTTCAATAGCTAAAACTATTGGAAATCCTTTACAAATAAGATCCCAGAAAAGCATCGAGCGTACCATAATTCTTGTTTCATCTAGGTTGAACTTTACTTGACAAGAAAGATTCAAAATGATATTTGGATTAGCTTTGGGGAAAATCAGGGATATTGGATCATTGTTAGCTATAAGGATCTCCTTAAATATTGCGATCACTGTAATCACATTGGCCATGACTACTTGTCCTACAACAAATCTCAAGAAATGTCTAAAATTATTGGGAAAACATATGACAATACTTTGGCCAGAGAAATAACTGCTAACAAGAAAGATGAGAAAGATAACGTAGCTGATGCTAATAAGGGTAACAAATAAAAAACAATGAAGCTTACGTCTATCATTGTTAACAAAAACAAAGTAGCATATTCTACAACTATCAAAAGCACTATCAATAACACAGAACATTCAAATATACAAGATAATGAGATGGAAACCTCTAAAAAAATGAAGTCATTGATGCTATAAGGTCTTTAGAAAGATGATACCAAATGGAATGTGAAACTATAAGCTATGATTCCTCTCAGGATGATGAAAGATTGGGAAGTCTCCAAGTTACTCCTACATGTAACAAAAATGAATGTGGCACAGATTTTCAAATGGTTTCGGATAAAAAACTTAAGAATTCCAGAGGTGCTAAGAGGGTGAACATCATTGCCATAAAATCTTTGAAATTCTCAGAAATAAACAAAGTTACTAAATTCAGATCAAGATGATTAAGATCTTAAAATGGAACCTCAGAGGAATCAACAACAATACTACGGTCAGAAGACTCAGTTCTATAATCTCTACTTGCTATACAAGAACCTATGACTAAAACTGAAATATATGATTTCTGTCACGAACAAACTAGGATTTGATTTTTATACGAGAAACATGTCAAATAAGATTTGGTACTTTTGGAAAAAATATTTATCAATAAAAGTCATTTTAAATCATGACAATGCATTCAATTAAAGATATCTGAATCAAATTTAAATTTAAACTTTTGGCTAACCATATTATATGCAAAGTGTCAATCATACAACATGAGGGAGCTTTGGAAAGACCTGAAACATATTTCAGACAATTATGTGAACAAACTTTGGTCTATCATGGGAGATTTCAATGCAATTACTTCTCTTGATGAACATATAAGATGTCTCGCTTACTCTATAGACATTGCTGAGGAGTTCAATGACATGATAAGGTAGTGTTGTCTTGAGGATGTTGGTTACTATGGATTTAAATTTACTTGGAACAAGAAATCCAAGTGGAAAATACTTGATAGAGTTCTTGTTAAATTTAACTGGTCCAGCATTTTTAATGAAACTAAAGTGTTGCATATGGCTAGGACTTGTTTAAACTATAGCCCTCTATGCACCCCCATTAGTAACAATAAAAATGCTTTCCATAAAAGATTTAGATTTCTAGATATGTTGACCCAAGATCTTGAATTCCTTTCTTTTGTGGAAAGCAACTGGAACAAAAGGATTGAGGGATATATCATGTTTATGTTTCTGGAAAGAAACTTGACATGCTTAAACATGGGCTAAAGGAATGGAACAAATCTTATTTTGGTAACAACTTTGTCAAAGCGCAGGAAGCTGAAATCAAAGCAAAAGAGATGGAAATCATTTATCAAACTCACAACAATCCTGACTCAAAATGCAAACTCTCTAAAGAAAATGCTGACCTTCTTCTAGCTTTTAAAATTGAGGAGAGCTACTGGTACCAAAAATGTTATACAAACTGGTTGTGTGATGGTTATAGGAATATAAAGTTATTCCACAACTTTGTGAAAAATAAAGGAAAAAGAATAACATCAATTGTATCAAAGATGGGGGAATGGATTACAGACAAAGCTCTCATTGGAAATTATGGTGTTAAGTATTTCAAAAACCTTCTTGTCGTGTCTCCTTACTCCTGCAAGGATGATGAAGAGAATAAAATGACAGGCAGTATTTTTAATTGTATTCCTAAAATTATAAGTGATAGAGACAATATAAGATTGATGGATGTTCCTAATGAAAATGAAATCCATGATATTATAACCAATCTCAACTCTTGTATAGTTGCTGGTATGGATGGATTCAACTGGTGTTTCTATAAAACTTGCTGAAATATTATCAAAAAAGATCTTTGCCAAGCAATGATTGACTCCATTCAAGGTCATAAAATCTCAAAAGGTGTTCTTGCTACTGGTGTCTGTTTAATTCCCAAGACTTCTAATCCTACCACTTGGAAAGAATTCAGGCCAATAAGCATGTGTAGTCTTCTCAATAGGATTATGTCTAAGATTATCAACAACACGTTACGCTTGCTCCTTCTTAAAGTCATCTCTAGAAATCAAGGGGCCTTTGTCCCTAAAAATACTACCCATGATCACATTCTTATTGTAAAGGAACTTATATATATGGCCTTAACATAAACAAAAAGTTTGATAATATTCTTATCCAAGTGGATATGTCGAAAGCTTTTGATAAGCTCTCTCCAACTTTCATCCTTAAAGTTCTTAAATGCTTTGGTTTCTCTGAGTGCTTTATTAGCTTAATCAAGAGTCTGATAAGCTCTATGTTTGTCTTGATGCTTATCAACGGCAATGTTTATGATTTCTTCAAAACTAACAGGGGCTTAAGAGAGGGGGATCCACTATCCCCCAGTCTCTTTATCCTTGCTGAATAAGTATTCATAAGAGGATTACATAACATGTTTATTGATAAAAAAAGATATGCACTGTTATTCCAGAAGCAATATGTTGATCCATAGCCTTGTCTTTTCGGATGATATTTTAATTTTTACAAACAGCTTAGTGAGCTCAATCAAAAAATTGGAAAACATTCTTGAAATGTATCAAAATGTATCAGGACAGTCTATTAACACAAAACTAAGTTCATACTTCCTACAGAATTAACAATTTAAGACTTGCAACTATCTCTAACCTTTCAGGATTTAGCTCTATCTCTCTGCCAGCTTATTACCTGGGGATCACTATAAATAACAACAAAAAATGGAGCAACTACATCAATCTAATCAACAAGAGAGTTAATGACTGGGAAGACAAAAATATTTATTTTGCTAAAAGGCTTACCTTGATAAGATTTGGTCTGATTCATATCCCAAATTATTGGATCCAAAGCTCAACCATCCCAAAGGCTGTCATTCAGAGAATTGAAAATATTTTCAACAAATTCCTTTGTGGTTCCTCCTCAACTGAAAAAAGAATCCACTAGACAACTTGGAAAGCTATCTGCAAACCTTATCAATAAGGTGGTTTAAATATGCGAAGTATTAGTGACCTTCAAGATTCCTACTCTTGCAAAATGTGGCTCAATTTTAGAAACAACAAAATACTTTGGTCCAACCTGATGCACAAGACCTATTGCAGTAAGGTTCATCATTTGCAGGCTTTTTATACTAAACTAGGTTCTATTATTTGGAGAAGGATCACTAAAATCAAATACACCGCTGAAACAAACAATTCTTGGAAGTTAGGCAAAGGGAACATCAAATTATGGCTTGAAAACTGGTATGAGGATCCTCTTCTTATCTCTTTTAATGATAATTGTGACAATACAAGTTACAGACAACAACTTGTTAAAGAGTATTGGAAGGATATGGACTAGGACTGCAATAAGCTTAACATGTTTCGTAAGAAAGCTGTTATTGATAAAATCAAAGATCTTTCTATCAACCCCAACTAGGAGGACACCATCATTTGGAAACTCTCAAAAGATAAGTTCAGCATAAAGTATACCTGGAACCAGTTGAGAGCTAATCACAACAGTTTTAACATTTATGGTAAAATGTGGAACTCTGTTGTCCCTAAAAAGTTCTCTTTTCTTGCTTGGAAACTTTTACATAATTTCATCCCAGTTGATACGATAATGCAAAAGAAATACTTTAGTATTGCATCCAAATGCCATCTTTGTAACATCATTGAAATCCCTAAGCATCTGTTTATAGAGTGTGATCTCGCCTTGAGCACTTGGTGCCATTATGCTACCTATTTTAATATTAAAATTCAAAAATTTATGACTACAACACATATGATAAAAGTCTGGTTTTGGTCCACTAATGCTAAGGTTCATATCAGAACTATTACTCCTGTTATCATTCTTTGAACTGTTTGAAAATACATGAATGAGGCTAAAATCAACAGCAAGTCTTACAACACTGAGCTGACGATCACGTATATAAACAATATTATCATTAGTTTAGATAACTCTAATTTCCTCAGGTATAAACACTGGAGCAAATACCTTAACATAGCCAGAGAGCTGGGTTGTAAGAGCACTGCAAGTCATAAGATCACTTATCATCCATCGACTCATCCTAAACTGAACTACCTGAAACTCAACTCTGATGCATCATGTCTAAGGAATGGTGAATAAGGAGGAGGTATTATCATCATAGACCACCATGGTAACATTGTTTTAGGGGCTACTAATTTGTATGGTAAACTAACTCTGTTAATGGCTGAATCGAGGGCTCTACTTGATGGATTATTACTTTGCAAGAAGAACAAATTAACCAATGTCGAGATTGAAACAGACTCTAAGGTTTTAGTTAACATGCTAGCCAGTGGAAAATATCCTTACTACTTAAATCAAACTCTTCATTGCTGTAGAAAACTTATTTCTTCTAACATGAAAATTTCTAACATTTCAAAGATCCAAAATATGACAGCTGACTGGTTAGCCAAATGGACCTTAAAATGTAAGCAGAAAACACAATTTCTGATATTCACGCACCAAATCCTCTAAAGGAAATTACATTACTTGAAAGCATATATCTGGGCTACCTTAACATTGAAGATTGATCCTTACCTGATTGTTACTAACTCTTTGGCAGCAAGCTATGCTTGGCAAAAGCCTCAACTGTTCTGTTTTTGCAGGTTTTATCGGGGTTATATCTCATCCAAGCTCAAATGCCTTGACGCCATCTCCTCCGTTGATGCTCGCTTCGTGGCTTACTCTATGAATCTTTCTCTAATAGCTGGAGCATCTCATTTTTTCTCAAATTTTTGCGTGGATAATCTGCTTCAAGAAATGAGCTTCTCTGCCTCAAGCTCTGTATTACCAACTTCGACGCATTTCTCTTCTTCAATAGAATTTATTGAGTGTTGAGCTTACTTGGAATTCTATTTCGAACTTAAAATGAACATGGATCAGTTTTGAAGTCGATCAACCGTCCAAAAAATTTCGCTGAAATTTTTTCAGCCTTAACCATTTAATTCAAATATGTTTTTTGATCGAATTACTATTGTACCTATACTTTAGCCTTGTTTCATTAAAGCCCTTTTCTAATAAAATTCAAGTTTAATTAAAAAAAAAACTAAAACAACAAAGGAAAGAACAAAAACACATATACTTTGTGTAAATTTCTCTTATTCCGCATCGAATTACTCAATATTAAAAAAAAGTTTATATACGTTTAAATTTTCGAATCATGCAAGTGATTCTTAACAGAAATAAACATATATAAATCCGGATTGATTTCCTTACAATGAAACCATTATCTACACTATCAGTAAAAACATTCTTAACATCTAAACAACATAAAATGGTCATCGGATCTAATACTACTTCTTCAAAATTCAGAGATTAACTTCAATATAAAAGAAATCTCCTTCTCCGAAAACCTTGGTTTAATCTCGGACTCGCAACCCTCTTTCTGATCAACCGACTCCGCCGGTCTAATCATATCAGCCACACTCTCGGTAACATCCTTTACAAAATCCACAATCACTCCATCAACGCCCATCAAGTACTGCATGTAAACAGCCTCCGCCACATTGTTTAATTGTCCGTAAGTCAGAAGAGAAAGGTTTGAGTCTTTGATTTTGGCGACTGCTCCGGGGTTTCTAAACACTCCTTTGATCTCCGAAACGATCCCTTGCATTTCTCCTTCGACGCACACCTTGATCGCTTCCTCGAGCGAATTTCTTCTAACATCACTGTATATCTCGGTTCCACCCGTTGTTAAAAAGAATACCTGAGAAAAAAGATATTAGATTTCGGTTCAGTTGTTTTGATAGTTGTTTTGGTAATGATAAGTTGAGCTTGGTGTTGGTGTACTGACAGGGTAAGTTGTTTGGAGTTTCCTGACAAGCTTAGCTGCATCTGGTTGGAAACTTGAGAAAATGATTGGTCTGTCTTTAGCACAATCAAACACCACCTATTTCAAAAATGTCGATATAAATATTTAGAACAAAAACTAAAATGTATTTCTATCCATACTATTTTTTAGAAAATGGAAACATCAAAACAAAAAATATTAAAAAAATAAAAATGTTGCTCTTAGAAATTGGATTGCTAAAAATCATGATTAGTTAACTAAATTGGTCGCTAGTACTACATTTTATTAAAATGATTATTTGCGTTGGTTTTTTTTTCATCTATGGTCATTTGATGCAAAAATGCATAAAAATAACGGTTTTTTTTATAATAACATCTAAAAAGCTGAAGTTTTTTTAAAAAAATAATTAAAAAAACCATTTTACCCTTTACATATAAACCTCATTGTAAAGACAAAATGGTATGATTATCTACTTTGTGCAGATAATCGAGATAGAGGCTCCTTCTCTCTCAAGAAACCTTAAAGAAATCTTTAGGGTGGAAAATTAGTTTCTTGATCCCTAAGATACTAATAGTTAAAGTTGATTTGTGTTATAAGATTAGTTGTTTGTGCGACGGTGTGTGAAGCGGAGCGGTGGTGGGTGGCAGGCACTGCCTGTGCGATGAATCCTTTAGCGGATGCAGACTTTCCGCCTCTGCCTGGTTCATTGGGTACTGTCAACGTGGAAAATCTGTCATCGAAGAGCAAGTCCTATTCGGATGTGCTATTGAAAAAGGATGGGGTTTCTGAGTTCAAGTCTGCAGTCAACAAATCTTTTGTTGATCATAATATTATCAGGTTTACTAGTCAGGTGAAGCATGATCTACGTGCAAAATCAAGAACGACTCTTGTCGCAAAGTTTAATGATGGAATCCCAAAGAAACAAGCGTTTCAAAACTTTCTTGAGTCTTTGAAGTTTAAGGGCGAGTTTAACTATGTTACTTTAGACTCTAGGCAGATTCTTGTAGAATTCAAGGTGCTTGAGGATGCAGGAAGATTGTGGATAAAAAGGTTCTGGAAAGTAGAGGGTAAGCTAATGAGGGTGGTGAAGTGGTGCCCTAAGAGTTCTAGGAGTTTCGAATGCCCAGTTGCGCTATTATGGGTCAGGTTTGAAAATGTTCCTGAGTTTATGTATAACAGTTCTGTTATACATACTATGGCTGCTTCTCTAGGCTATGTACATCACGTTGTGGTCCCTGAGTCTAACAGAGCTAAATGGAATGCGTGTTTTGCATTAATAGAGATCGATGTCTCAAGATCCCTCAAATTTAAAATAAAGATTGAATTCGATGAAGAGGAGTGGCATTATATAAATGTCAGCTATAAGAATGCACCTGGGTACTGTAAGTCTTGTAATCATATGGGACATACGCAAGATAATTGTAAAAAGAATAGAGTCAGGGAGGTAAATAATGTGAAAGATAATACTGCTATTAATAAAGGAGATGTTCAGACTGTTTCTTTACAGAATGTTCAGAAGCCTAGTTCATCTACTATATCTAACAAAGTGCAACCTTTTGCTCAAGTATATAAAAGGAGGTTAAAGTCTATAATTACCAAAAGAGACAGAGGAACTGTGTCTTGCCCTTCTACTAATGTGGTTAGCCCTGTGAAGGAAAGGTCTGCATCAAATCGTGATCTTGATATAATTAGTGCACTGCAAAACCTGGAGGAAGAAGAGAATGAATTAGACAGAGGTAATGTTCATGAATCTCCTAGAAGTGGTAAGCCTGGTAGTTATAATCCTTCTCCTAAGATGAGTACTAATGATAATGCAAGTGATTTTGAGGCTGTTATTTCTAGAAAAGTTAAGTCTGCAAGTAGGACTAGCAATGCAAAGAAGTTGACAATAAACTCTCTTAGAAAGAGAGATATGTTTTCAAGAAACTATGCATCTGATAATGATTAATGTTATCAGTTGGAATGCAAGGGGAATACACAATGAACCTACGATTGCTAGGCTTAAATATCTTATAAAAAAGGAGAATGTTAAACTGTTAACTATTCAGGAACCTATGGCAAGGATAGACAAGGTTGATTTAATTACTAAAAGGCTTGGTTTTGAGAGTTGCCTTGTTAATACTTCTAACAAGGTGTGGCTATTCTGGTCAAGTGATATAAGTGTTGAGGTTATCACTGATCATGAGCAGTTTTTGCACGTGAAAGTTAATTATGGGGTATTCAACTACTTCTTTACTTCTGTTTATGCAAAAAATCAAAGATTGCAAAGGAGAGAATTATGGAGTCAGTTAAATGGTTTTACCTGTGATGAGCCTTGGCTTATAGCTGGTGACTTTAATGCCATCAGATGTCCTGATGACCAGCTTCATTGCTTGACATATGATGCTGCTAGTGCAGAAGACTTTAATAGTTTCATTAGAAATAGTAACTTGGAGGCACCGGGGTTCTATGGATCTCGCTACACCTGGAGCAACAATAGTAACTGGAAAAGATTAGATTGGGTGTTTATGAATCAGAATATGCAAGAAAATTTAAGGCTACAGGTTTGTCACATGGTCAGAACCTGCTCTGACCATGCTCCTATACTAGTCTCTATATGTAATGGTTCTAGCACAAACTCAGTGAGAAAGAAAAGTTCTTTTAAATATATCAATGCTTGGTCCAATCACCCTGACTTCTTGTCTAGTGTTGGTCAGAATTGGGCCAAGCATTGCAATGGTGAAAATGGTACCATCTTTTGGTACAAACTCAAGCGTTTAAAAAATCATTTAAAAAAATGGAATACTGAAGTTTTTGGAAACATTTTTACAAAGGTTAAAGAAGCTAGTATTGAGGTTGAGAACTGTGAGTTAATTCATCAGCTCACAAAAGATAATGTTTCAAAATCAAATCTTTCAAGGGCAAATAGTGTTCTCATTTTAGCTTTAAAAAACGAGGAAAGTTTTTGGAAGCAGAAATGCTTCAATTCTTGGTTAAATGAATGTGATGGTAATACAAAATTGTATCACAGTTATGTATCTAGGAAAAGAAAGAAGAACACTATCGCTGGTATAAAGGATAATGATGTATGGCTTACTTCTGATTGTGATATTGCAGCATCTGCTGTAAATCACTTTAAATCTATTTTATCAGAGGTGCCTGAAGTTAATTCTGTTGTTAATATGCATGACTCTATACTAAACAACATTCCTAAGTTAGTGTTGGACAGGGAAAACACAGATATAATGAAGCCTACATCATGTGAGGAGCTCAGGATTGTTCTTAATGCCATGAAGCAGGATAGTGCTCCAGGCATAGACGGGTTTAATGTCTCTTTCCTAAAACATTGTTGGTCTATTATTCAATATGATTTATGCAATGCTATCAATGCTTACCTGTCTGGGTGTGACATTCCAAATGGAGTGTTTGCTACAGGGATTGTACTTGTCCCTAAGTTGGCAAATCCAATAACCTGGAACAATTACAGGCCACTTAGTATGTGCACTATAATAAATAGACTAGTTTCTGCTCTTATAAATAACAGAATGTCATCTATCCTTCCTAAATTAATATCTCGTGGACAGAGTGCATTTGTAAAGGAAAGGTTAATACATGAAAACATATTAATAATAAAGGAAATGTTGCATCACATAAATAGGAAGCCTTCTAAAGGCAACATCATCATGAAACTGGACATGACAAAGGCGTTTGACAGGATGTCTCACGCCTTTGTTCTTAAAACCTTAAAATGTTTTGGCTTTTCTGAAAAAGTGGTGTTGTTAATAAGCAAAATGATTTCAAAAGTGATGGTCTCTGTTATTATAAATGGGACTACATCAGGGTATTTCCATCAGAAAACAGGATTGAGACAAGGGGATCCTTTGTCTCCTTGTCTCTTTATCCTGGCTGAGGAAGCACTATTAAGAGGATTGGAAAATTTATTTGCTACTAATAATAACATGCAATTTTTTACAAAAGCAGGATACATATTACCTTGCATTGCATTTGCTGATGACTTAGTTGTGTTTACTAACAGTTCACCTGCAGCAATAAAGAATTTGAGTTACATTCTAAATAAGTATCAAGAGGAGTCTGGTCAACTTATAAATGTAGACAAGACAAGTGTTATTACCTCATCAAGATATTCTGGTTCAAATGCAGCAAGATTAAATACAACTATGGGGTTTAGGACAGAAAATGCTCCATTTAGCTATCTGGGCACAACTATTTCTGCAAACAACAAGGGAGTACATTATTCTTCTCTCTTAGCTAAAATACATAATAAAATAAGTGATTGGGACCTAAAGAACCTGTCTTACAGTGGTAGACTGTCACTGATAAGACACGTTCTTTACCCAATTGTATTTTTTAGAATGCAAAATAGCATTATTCCTAAAAATATACTGCAAAAGATTGAACTTTGTTTCAATAAATTTTTGTGGAGGCCAAAGGTGAATGAAAGTGCTATGCATTGGTCTGCTTGGAGTAGCTTATGCAAACCATTTGGTGAAGGTGGCTTAAATACTAAGCTCTTATCTGATATGCAGTTGGCCTTTTCCTATAAGCTCTGGTATTTATTTAGGAAAGGAAAGTCTTTATGGTCTGACCTAATGTCAAAAACCTATTGTTTAGACATGCATCCTATGATTGCTAAGTGTAGTTCAACAGATTCAATAGTTTGGAAAGGTCTCTGCTCTATTAGAGAAGGGGCTGATAAATATATACACTGGAATGTGGGTAAGGGAAATGTGGACTTTTGGAGAGACTCTTGGCATGAGATGCCACCAATAGTCTCTCCTCAAAACTCTTGGTATCTGCCAGCAAAAGTAAAAACATTTTGGAAACTGGATAGCTGGGATCCTACTCTATTATCTTTCCTTTCTCACGAAAGACAGCAACACATTCATAGTGTTAAAATCAATAGTGAGAAGGAGGACAGTATAGAGTGGTGCATCTCAATTGGAAAAAGTTTTAATACAAAAAAAACATGGGAAAATTTGAGAACAAAATCAGTTTGTTCATTTTTCTTTAAGAAAATATGGCACAGTTACATACCATCAAAATTTTCATTTTTTTGCTGGAGGGTTTTAAAGAGTTTTGTCCAAACTGATAGCATTCTAAGACGAAAGCATATTGCTATTGTCTCTAGGTGCCAATTTTGCTGCAATTATGAAGATGTTAATCATCTGTTCATTAATTGCAGCTACTCTTGGTGCCTTTGGAACTACTATGGTTCTATGTTCAATATTCCAGTTAGAAGGTTTATGACTTTTAGACACATGCTGATGGTTTGGTTTAGGTTTACAAACAGCAAGTTTCATGTTACTCACATTGTTCCACAGATTATTATATGGACAGTGTGGCGTAACAGAAATCGTTGTAAGCTTGGAAAATCAATGGATAATTTCTACAATGCAATAAAACGAATTAACAGTCTTATTTTGGGTATTGATTCAAAACTAAAGGCTAAACACTGGCTAAATGTTGAAGGTGCAGGATCTATGCTGGGTGCATTATCTATAGGAAGGAGGAAAGTGACTTACCGATCTTGGAGAGCTCCAGCTCAGGACAGGATAAAAATTAACACGGACGGAGCTTGCTGTTTCAATGGCGAGGCAGCCGGTGGTTACATTGTTCGAAACCACACGGGAAACTGCATTGAAGGTGCTACTTTCCTCTTTGGAAAGATAAGCCCGCTTCAAGCAGAGAGGCGTGCCATGGTTGAGGCTCTTTTGCTGTGTCGAAGACGAGGGTGGTGCTTCGTTGATCTAGAGACGGATTGTGAGGTGTTGGTGAGAAGGATTTCTGACAATGGTTTAATTAAGGATGATGGTTTGGAGGTTTGTAGGGCTCTGTTGCTGCCTACGATGAGGCTTAGCCACATTTCCAGATCGGAAAATGTGGCGGCCGATTGGGTGTCTAAATGGAGCTTTAAGGAGAAAAAAAGCATGGCTTTTAAAGGAGATGAGATTCCCAGTGCTTTGCTAGCTATTGTGGTGCTAGAAAGCATGGGAATAGGGTACATCGACCCTGGTTGAAGCTTTGAAATTAGGGTTAGGTATCTGAAAGAGAGAAGGAGAAAGAAAGAAATGGGGATTTAGGGTTTCGCTAAGGCTTTTGTCTCTGAGTGTTTGTATGATGGGCCTTTTGTATATTAAAGCCCTATTTTTGTTGGATATTAGCCCTAGTTTCTTTTGGGCTACTCTTGTATTATTTCGACTATTAAATAAATGAAATAATTTTTGCCAAAAAAAAAAAAAAAAAAAAAAAAAAGACAAAATGGTATTTTTAAGCTTTTTTGTTAAAATTTTGGAATATCGTTGTTATAAGGAAAATATTAAAGCGGAATCTCCTTTTTTTTTAAAAATGACTTTAGGTTAGCCTCACCGAAAAAATATTACTGATTTTTATGATATGGGGTCAATTTTAATTACTCATGATTTCTAGTATTTCTTACTAACATTATTAGAACTTTTATATATATATATGGTATCAAAATAATATATTCCCTTCCAAAAAAACATATGTTTCTAGTAAATTGTTTTTGTCTAATATTCTATATCTTGTTTTAATATATATCAATGTAAAATTTATTTTGTTTATTGATTTCTACCGTTAGGTATATTTATTTTTTATAAATTCGAAAAGTAATTATGGTATTCTTTAATGTTCGTGCATAACCCTAATATGTACTAGTTTTAGAATGATTTGATGGAAAAAAATTAAATTTAGTTATAAATTTTTTAAAAAGAGTACAATTTTGTTAAAATTCCAAAATTTAAAAGATGGTATTGGTTAAATTAGGCAAAAAGTGATAATCAGTCAAAAAAATTTGACCAATTTTAAAGGTTACCAAAAATATATTTTAATCCCTGTCGGTTGAGCAAGCAGAAAAGCTTTCCATGGGATGAATATAGGTAACCCGGCGGATGAAAGGATCTCACGAGACGGATGAGAAGATTTCACCCGTCGGAGAGTTCACCCGCCGGTTAAGAAAATCTCAACCGGCCGATGAACAAACGGGTTAAAAGACAAAATAGTAAAAGTCCAAAAACACAAGGAATGGTTAACATATTCTTTTTGGCCATTTTAGCCAAAACCTTATATAGATGATTTTGTTAAAACTCCGAGATTTAAAAAATGGTTTTGGCACCAAAATTTTGACCAATTTTAAAGCTTACCTAAAATACTTTTTAATCTCATCTCCGGCGGTTGAGTCAGCGGAAAAGCTCCCCACCGGATAAATATAGGTGGTCCGGCGGGTGAGTGGATCTCACCGGACGGATGAGAAGATTTCATCCGCCAGAAAGTTTTCCGCCGATTGAAAAGGTCTAAAGGCAAAATAGTAAAAGTGCAAAAAGGCCCAAATTTTGGAATAGGTTAACATTTTTTGCCTATTTTATCAAAACTAGGGCTGTCAACGGTTCTCCGGAACCGAGAACCGGACCGGGACCGAACCGATAAAGACCGGACCGAGAACCGGACCGAACCTTAACGGTTCGGTTCGCGGTTCCATTCTAAAAACCGAAAACCGATAAGGAACCGAAAAAAAAAACGGTTAGGAACTGAACCGATAGGACCGATAAGGAACCGAATCGATGGGACCGAAGGAACCGATACGGAATCGAACCGATGAAACCGATAAACCGGTAGAACTGATAAGAAATCGGACCAATAAAACCATTAAAATAATCGATTATTTGTTATTATTATATATTCTTTTATAAATTATAGTATGAAAATTAATAGTTAATTACCAATTTTTAAGAAAATAAAAGATTAACTTATAAACTTTTAATTAATTTTATTTTTTTAAGTGGACCGAAGCGGACCAAAACCGAACCGAACTCGGATCGAACCGAACACGGACCGAACCGAAATCGGAACCGAACCCGACCGAATCGAACCGAACCGAAAACTTAGCGGTCCGATCCGGTCTGAACCGATAAGCTTAGTGGTCCGGTCCGGTTCCTTCAAAACCCGGACCGAACCGGACCGATAACTATTCAAAACCATAAAAGATGATAGGATAGAATTTCAAAAGATCCTAAAATGTTTACTTAAGAATTGTACCTTTAAGATGGTCTGAAGAACATGGGTGAGATCCTTTTGCTGGTAAACAACATAATCATCAAATTTCAACTCAATATTGAATCCCAAAGAGGGTTCAACTTGCAAGAAAGCTTCTTGTAAAGTGCAAACCGAATCATCAAATTCAACCTTCCAATCCATAACTTGCCCATCTTTCGTCTTCTTCAACAGGGTCTTTCCACTTCTCCCTTCTTCCTTTTGTTGTCCATAGCCAAGAAACTCCGATAAACTCAACTCAGTCACTCTTTTCTCAGAAACAGAGCCCTAAAAACCCAAAACATATAATTATAAAGCTTAGTTTCAAGTTTTCAATACTAGAAAATTTTACAAAAGTGTAAAGAACTTACATTTTCTTCAGTGATGATGAAGTTATCATGAAAAATAACAGGACAGTCATCTTTTGTAACCTGAACATCGAATTCGATAAAATCGATAGGGAATTTAGCAGCAGTATTGAAAGACCGAATCGAGTTCTCTTTAATAGCCGTCATTCTCCGATCAGGTGATTGTAATATGTTCATTCCGTATCCTCTGTGTCCGATCACCGTAAACTTGGGAAACTTAACCGATAAATCAACACCTATTAACAACAAATTTCAAAACAAGAACAAGAACGAGTCTTTTACTAATCTGATGAAGATTTTAGTTTAGATTACCTTTGGGAAGATGCGTGGAATAAGGGTTTTCTTGAACCAAATCGAGGTTTGGCACATTGGAAGCAAGAACAGCTTTAAGAGCCATTTTCGTATTACTCTGTTTTTCTATTTGGTTCTGTTTTTCTGTAAAGGGAGAGGAAAACAGAGGAATATAAAAACAGAGAGAAAGTCATGATTTTGAGAATATTCTTTTAAAAAATAAACGTAGCTGGATCTCAGTTGTAGAATATTCTATCCACGTAAACCAAATATGCTCTTTTTTTTTCCTTACACTATTATTTATTTTTTTGACCGTTGGATCATATGTTTCCTTTTATTTAGGTATCTAATACGCCTAGATCTACCATTGATTCATATTTTGGAAAACACGTCACGATTTTTGATAGCGCCAGTTAAGTAAAAACTCGCCAATATGATCGGAAACCATAAAACAGAATAATAAAATAACATCTTTTAAAAATATTAGGCGATTTGTTAAGGTAGACGTAGTTTTTTTTTTTTTTAAATAATATCTAGATATTTTACTATTACGATTTTATAACATATTTTTTGCATTCTTTTATGGTCAAAATTGAGTTTAATATATATAGTAATAACTTAATACCATTCCAATATGTGCCGCACTCTTCTTTATAAAATTACTTCCATAATTGATTTGTGGACTTCTAAACATCTTATGCTGACAAACTTCAACTCATTAAATATATATTGTTTGCTGGCCAATTTTACTGGTCTTCTATCTTCCAAAGTTGTCTGGACCAATATCACTACTCCCACAAGAGAGGGCGGTCTTGGAATTCTAGACCTTAAAACCTGGAATCAGGCGGCCGTCCTAAAGCATCTATGGTCTATTATTAGTAATATTAAGCATTCTATTTGGAGCGATTAGATTAAGCTCGAAAAAATTAAAAACAATAATTTTGGGGACCTTAATCTTGGCTCTTCCATGTCTTGGGCTTGGAGGAAAATTCTCCGTCTTCGCCCTATTGCTAGAAACCTGTACAGAGTTGCTATTGGTAATGGTCAGTCAGAATACCTTTTTTATATGACACTTGCCTTCTTTCTATCTCCCTGCTTAACCACTATGGCTCTAGTATCATCAATAATTTTAGGCTTTGTAAAAACCTCAAGGTGGGCAACATTATCTTCGATGGGCAATGGAACTAGCCCTCCAACCTAAGGTCGGCTTCTGCAATGAATCGCTTAAACCTCCAAGAGATCAACAACCTAATTCTTACTATTCCTCCGCCCAACAATATTTCCAACGATATTCCTTTATGGACTGCAAATGGTGGAATTCCTACCTTCACTATCAAGGACACGTACGACGTCATTTGTATGTCTCCCCTTTATTGTTGGGTGAACGGGTTAGTATGGAATAAATATAACATTCATCGTCACTATTTCATCTCTTGGGTCGCCATCGAGGGCAAGCTCTTTACTCGGGACAAACTATTGTGCTCGGGTATAAACACCCCACCAAGTTGTGTTTTATGCAACTCTGACTCGGAAACTATCTCTCATTTACTCTATGATTGTAGCTTTTTAAGAGTCTTTGGAACTTTGCAAGTTCTAAGCTGGGTTTTTCTATTATTGCCCCTTGTTGGAAATATTGGATCCAAGAGGCGTCAAATTGGTCTCATTCTCGAAACCGTCATATTTGGCGCACTTGTTTCAGCGCGGTTATCTACCACGTCTGGCGTGAGAGGAACTCAAGAGTCTTTGGTTCCCCTCCTGCCATTGCCTCTCTGGTTTCTAACCGAATCTTCTCAGATATTCGGTGTAGATACCATGGCACCAAGATTCGCTGGCCTATGTAAACCGTTACTAACTTACTGTTTTGTTGTTTGTAGCTCCCCGTTTTATCGCTTGGTTTGTTCCGGGAGCTCCTCGTCGTTTTTCTTCGACCGCCGTTGCTCGTTTATTGGATCATTTATTTGCTATTATATGTTTTTATTCTGTTGTTAGACTTCTCCCTCCATTTATTTTCCTCACACTTCCATTGTGTTGACTTATTATAAGTCTTTGTATCTCCTCGGGGTCTGTCCTAGGTACTTGTATGAACCATTTTACTTTAATTTAATTTTTTTATTCACCAAAAAATAATACATATATGAATATATCTTTTTGAAGTTATACATTTTGTAGAAACAAAATGCTCTTAATTTGGTTATCGCATAATTTTGATTTTTCGTACCCAGACATTTAATTTTTATTTGATTTTTTTTATTTTATAATAGTTTTTTTAATTATAGAATATGTTTGTTTTTTTCATATGGATCATCTGTCGTGTTTATATTGTAACGTTTATATTAGCTTATTAGTTTATGTCAAGAAATTGAGGTGATACCAAATAAAATACCAAGTATGAGTGAAATCAACGCAAATAACACAGTTAACTTTTTACGTGGAAAACCTTCTCAGTGTAGGAAGTAAAAACCACGGGAATGATATCGGAGCCCAACCAAATATTCACTATCAGAAGACATGTTAAAAAATTATTCTCTAGATAAAACTAGAGCATACACCACACAAAGTATGGCAACTTCATACACAACCCCAATACACAAAATAGTAAACCGAAATCAGAAAACTCACTAAAATAGCTGACCGAAAATATACTTAGAAGACTCCAAATCAAAATCCCTCTAATCATATTGGAGATGACAAATAGACGAGTCTTCTCACCAAAAACGAAGTTGATCAGACAACAGAAGACAGTTTGATTGAAAGCACAAAGGTTTGCCTTGAATTGTTTTTCTCTCAAAACTGCACTATAAAATATGATGTTCATCTTAAAAAAATATTGCATAAAATTATATTTATACAGAAACCAAAATCCTATGTGTTACCTTTATTTTGCCTAAGCCCATATGATAATTAGGCTCCCACATAGGAAGAGCCCAACAAATCTCACCCTCACGACTATGTGGGAGGATTCGTCATCCCGACGATCAATCTACAATGTTCAAGCTTTCCCCTAGGCAATGCATTTATCATCATGTCAAACCCATTATCATCTGTATGAACTTTATCAACCTTCATTATTTTAGCATCAAGAATATCTCGAATCCGATAATATCTCACATCAATATGTTTCGACTTTGAGTGAAACGATGAATTTTTCACGAGATGAATAACACTCTGATTATCACATAACAGTACATACCTGTGTTTCTCAAATTCAAGTTCTCTCAAGAATTTCTTCATCCATAGTAGCTTTTTATTCACTTTTGTCACTACAATAAATTTAACTTCTACCGTTGAAAGGGAAACACACTTTTGTAGTCTTGATTTCTATGAAACAGTGCCACCACAGAAGTTAATCAAATATCCAAAAGTGGACTTGCGAGGTTCAAGTCTCCAGCCAAGTTTGAATCAGGTTAAACCAACAACTCAAGTTTCTATATCCCAAAACTAAGCTTTAAATTAGAGGTTCCTCGCAAACACCTCATAATCCATTTCACGGCTTCCCAATGCTCTATATCCGGGTTTGACAAAAATCTGTTCACAACATAAACACTATGAGCTAAGTCACGACGAGTACATACCATGTCATACATAAGACTTCCAACTGCAGATGCATATGTAATATTAGCCATATCTTTATTATCTTCATTATTTGAAGGAAATTGTTTCTTGCTTAACTTGAACGAGAACAACTTCTTCGAAGCTCTGTCTATAGTAATTCGAATGCCAAGAATCTGCTTTGTTGGGCCTAAATCTTTTATTGCGAAAGACTTACTTCACTTTTTCTGCAAAGAATCAATCTGCGAATTATTCTTCCCAACAATAAGCATATCATCCACTTAAAGTACGATAACGATAAAATCAACATCGACAAATTTCTTCACAAATACACAATTATTAGAAGAAGTCTTCTTATAGTCCTGCTCCCCCATTATTGACATGAACTTCTTATACCACTGTATTGGAGCTTGCTTCAAACTATATAGACTCTTTTTCAGTTTGCACACATAATATTCTTTTCCTTCAACCACAAAACCTTCAGGTTGTTTCATATAAAATCTCTTCTTCGAAGTGACCATGCAAGAATGTTGTTTTTACATCCATTTTCTCAATTTCCAAGTCTAGACTAGCTGCAATTCCTATAACCACACAAATAAACAACATTTTACAACTGGAGAAAATATTTCTCAAAATCAATCCATTTTTTCTGACCAAAGCCTTTGACTACCAATCTTGCTTTGTACCGAGGTTGCAAAGAACTATTATCTTGCTTCAACCTATACACCCACTTGTTACTCAAGGATTTTCTCCCTTCAAGTAACTTCACTAAGTGAAATGTGTGATTCCCATGAAGTTATTTCATCTCTTCATTCATTTCTCAATCCACTGACTTTTACACACACCACTAACAGCCTCGTCATAATACTCAGGCTGACCTGCATCAGTCAACAAAATATATTGGTCAGAAGGATATCTAGTGGAGGGATTTCTATCTCTAATAGATCTCCGGGTTGGAACTTCAGTTTGTTCAAACTCTTTTTCATTCTATTGTTCACCAACGAAATAATTATCATGATGACCAGTATAAAAAATATGCGAACCACTTGAAGCAGATGAGTCACCATCAGAATTTTCTTCAACAGAAGTAGGAGTATGTGCAAGCGAAATATGCCACAAATCTACCAAGTCATTGTGAGACATAGGCACTGAATTTTGACTCTTATCAATATCATGAACTATCTGATCTTCGATAAACACAACATCTCTGCTCCTAATAAGCTTCTTATTAA
This sequence comes from Limnanthes douglasii subsp. nivea, assembly GCA_036936605.1. Classification (NCBI taxonomy): domain Eukaryota; kingdom Viridiplantae; phylum Streptophyta; class Magnoliopsida; order Brassicales; family Limnanthaceae; genus Limnanthes; species Limnanthes douglasii. The sequence goes on from JAUPFV010000005.1 coordinate 290,750,679, forward strand.
TTGGATCATGAAATATAGAGCCGAACTCATCAAGGCCATAACCAATAAATACACATTATTTTATCTTCGAATTAAGTTTAAACCTCTCATCTTTAGGAATATGCACATAAGCTTTGCACCCAAAGACACACAAGTGGTCATAAGAAACATCTTTACTTGTCCAAATTCTATTTGGGGAGTTGTGATTGTGAAAAAAAACATCTCACCATTTTAATTAATGGTCGGTTTAGTCTCTCAGCTACACCATTCAACATAGGGGTCTTGGGAGGTTTCATTTGATATCGAATACCTTGGCGCCTACAATATTTTTCAAATGGACCAATGTATTCTCCCCCATTATAACTTCTAACACACTTCAATTGTTTCCCAGTACGTCTCTCAGCTGAAGCTTAAAACTGCTTGAAGACATATAAGATGTTTTCAAAGTGTAAGCCCAAACTTTTCTGGAATGATCATCAACAAAAATTAACAAAGTATAGACAACCAATAAGTGTTCGGGTTTTGAAAGGACCACAAACACCATTATGTACTAAGTCAAACAAACTTGGTTTTCTTGAAGGAGTCGAGATCTTGAAAAACACTCTATTATGCTTTCCAGCCAAACAATATATACACTTCTTTAAATGAGCTTTATGTATCTCGTGAATGTATTGTATCTTCCTTAGAATATCTAATCATTTTTTGCTAATGTGACTGAGTATTTTATGCCACAAATCAATCATTGCTTTATCATTAACAATATTGATTTTCTCAGCAAGCACCCTTGCAGACATGATGTAAAGGATATAACATTTCTTTCTCTTGCCACAACCAACGAGCCTTAGTAAGTTTTCACTGCATATTCGCAAAAATACTACAATAACCTTCATCATGTAGCTTCCCTATAGATATCAAATTCAATTGAAGATTGGGTAGGTGTTTAACACCTTTTAAAATCAATCTTGCATCAATGCTTACTTCTAGATTAACATCACCAACACCAATAACTTTAGACGAATTATTATTTCCCATCTTTGCAAAACCAAAGTCACCAAAGGTGTAAAATGAGAAAAATTCTCTACGATGAGTGACATAAATCGTAGCACCGCTGACAACTACCCAACCACTTTAATTAGACACATAATTCACAACAGCATCATTAATAACAATGAAGTAACTCTCTAAAATTGTAATAACATGTTTCTCGTCACCATGGAAAAGATTAAAATCATGACCTGTCATCATGAGAAATGAGGATCAGGGGTCTCGATTATACTGAAACATTTGCTTCAGTTTTCAACCTCACTATCGTTCGTGTACTTCTCTCTATTGCAACTATTAAGAAGTATGAATTACATCAAATGGATTTTCATAATGCATTCCTTCACAATGATTTACAAGAAGAAATATTTATGCACCCCCTCATATTTTCTATCCAACGCATAAAAATCTCGTATGCAAGCTTAAAAAATATATGTACGGAATTAAATAAGCTATGCAGTGTTGGTTTTCCAAACTTTTCGGTGCACTGTAAACATATGGTTTTACTCAGTCACACTATGATTACTCTTTCGTTTCGATATATTGCTTCCCAAGTTTTGTATTTTTCTTTTACATGCGCCAACTTGAAGGGAGTACTAGAATAATATGCAATTAATAAAATAATATACAGTTATCACATGAGACCGAATATAATATATGAGGATGCTGAAATAATTGCATATTACTACATGAGAGTGAATAAAATATTATATAATTATTATAAGATATTATAACTATTATATCTTCTTACTCTTTTGTCCAATCTTGAACCGAAATATTTATTTTATTTCTCTCTTCAAAGCTGCTTTACGATTTTTTTAAATATGCATAAGTAATTGTAAAAATAAAATTTCAAATTATTTAATATCTTTTTTAACCAAAAAACTTTACGTATTGAACATCAATTGTGTCAATTGTTTTGACACATTCTATTTAAAATTGAAAATTATATTTGAAAAATTCATGTTTGAGAGGTTATGAAATCTGATTCGTCTTTCAAGTTACAATATTTTTAAAGTTATATCTAATCAAATTTTTAATTATTATTTAATAACAAAAATTAAGCTAAAAATGAATATGAAAAAAAATTAAACTATTTTTTGAAGTAAAAATTTGGATTACACAACACAAAATAACATATATATTGACTAAAATTAATATTTTCATTTTGTTGTATATATAATCATAATTAAAAAAAAGCCAATACATTAATTTTCAAAAGTTTTGATCCGGTTTTTTAGAGGTAAAAAATTGACTATTTCTCACATGTACATATTTTTGCAAGTAACTTAGCCTTATTTTCGCAAGTTTGAACAACATGTTTTTCACAACTTATAAATGTATATTAATCACAATCGAAAAAAATTCAAACTTTATTTTTGGAAGGCTTGAATATCATATTTTCTTCACAAGTACAAATGCATATTTTTTATGAGTAAGTATTTTCACAAGTCTTGAACAAAAATAATTCACAAGTAAAAATATATATTTTCACAATTAAGTATTTTCGCAAGTAATTTAACATTCTTTTCGTTAGTCTTGAACATGTTTTTTACATCTAAAAAAAATCTATTTTTCATGAGTTAAATAATTAGGTCTTATTTTCACAAATCGTGAATAACAAATTTTTCAAAAGAAAAAATGCTCAGTCTTCACAAGTAATTCTTTTCACAAGTAATTATTTTCATAAGTAATTTAGCCATGTTTCCGCAAAGCTTGAATAACATGTTTTTCACATGTAAAACTGTTTATTTTTTCACAAGTAATCATGTTGCAAGTAATCTAGTTTTATTTTCGCAAATCTTGAACATTATATTTGTTACAAGTAAGAATGTCTATTTTTCATAAATAACTATTTCATAAGTAATTTTGGCTTATTTTCTCAAGTATTAAACAACATATTTTTTACAAATAAAAATAGCTATTTTTTACAAGTATTTTCGCAAGTAATCTAGCTTTGTTTTAATAAGTCTTGCCATTTTTTACAAGAAAACATACTTACAAGATATGAAAAAATAAGGCTAATTTTCTTGTAAAATAATTATTTATGAAAAATAGGTTTTTTTACTTGTGAAAAATATATTATTAAAAAATTGCGATAACAATGCTGAATTACTTGCACAAATACTTACTTGTGAAAAATAAGCATTTTCACTTGTTAAAACCATCATATTCACGACTTGCAAATGCTATATTACTTGTGAAAAACTTAATCTTGAAAATATAAAACTTGCGAAAATAAGGCTAAATTATTTGTGAAAATAGTTACTTCTGAAAAATATACATTTTTACTTTTGAAAAATATTGGTGGTTTTTCAATCGAAGTCATAAAATTTATAATACTACCATTGTCTCTTATATCTTGTTGCCCTTGTAACTTTTCTAGCCTTCTTTAGTTTTTTCATAGATTATCCTCAGATTATTGGATAGTGCTTCTTAAGGATCCCTGATCGGGTGCTCAGATCTTCGGTTGCTACCAAAATTTCCTTTATATCTTCCCCAAGAGCTTTGATTTTTATATTTTTATCAAGATTATCCATCATGAATCTTATTCTTGGTGAATTTTTCGTGTGGCTTAGAGTTAACTTGTGTCAATGTGATTTGTTGTTTCTTCTGTTGCTTTTTTGTTATGCCTATTGGGTGATAGTATCTCATCGAAGCCCTGATTTTTTTCAATTATTTTAATCCAGATGTATTGTTCCACTTGATCTTATAAGTCGTTAAAAGTAATGACCTTCTTCTTTGTGATGACATTTTCTAAATGGTATTGGTAATATTTATTGCATGTATGCAGCGACGGCTACTAAATCATGTCAATCTTGCAACCCACTTTTTGTTTCTACAAATCTTAAAGTATATTATTACAAACTTTTATTAGGTATTTGTTTGAAATGGATGATATACCCATCGTATCCCTTCATCAATTTGTATGCTAGAAAGTAATTTTAAAACATTATCTGTAACATCCTTAAACTTGTTATAAAACATGTTGGGAAGTTGTTAAAACATGTTTATGCATTTCCTTTTAGTGCGAGGACAAACGCTCTACACTTTATACGATCGTCCGCATCTGGATATCTTAGCATATCACTTTTAAACTGCTCAACATGACGATTTAAACCCGTTTACCATTGAACTTATTAATCTTGTAATTTTTGAAATTTGATGTTAAATTCCAATATAATATGTTTAATGCGAAATAAGATTCATCTTGTAAATCATCATCATCCATATTAGTGAAATTATTTATTTTATAATCTTTTCTCATAAAATACTATCCACCCCATTGATGGGCCGAGGGTTTGATGTTATTTTGAAAAATGGGTAAAAACCGAGAAGGATAATGTCTCAAAAACCACAAAGCATAAAAAGGTTTGACTAAAGAGGAGGATATAGACCTGGTGGGTTTGGTTGGCCAATAGACGTTGGAGGCGGCATATAATGGTTTTTGGTTATTCTCGTTGATACCTACATAAATTAATAGGTTACATCCGACTGAGCAGGTGCTACGACTACGTTTAGATACTACATTGGGTGTGATAGATAGTTTTGATAATTTTGGTGAGTCCATGGCCGAGCGATCGGGGTTTGTAACATTGAAGGATTCTCTGGTTCAACCAATACAGTGACGTAGATTAAAATAAACCACTTTTGGGGCCGCAGGAAATTACTGATGATTCTGGTTTGTTTATTGATGTGTCAAATAAGCATTCTGTTTATTCTTGTTTTGGAATGTATTCACTATCAGAGTTGTTCTTTCTTCGTGGTCACTTTCCTCGGTCATCTGATGTTCTCAACGATTACCCTCATTTCTATTTTCCGTTTATATCTTTTGACGTGTGAGGCTTGCTTAGTTCTTTCAATTGTGGCGATGACACTGATGTTTTCCGCTTCTGTTAGAAGATTTTTTATCTAAATGATCAATAACAGTATATGTTTGGTGTTTTAAATTAATGTTGCGTCGGTTAGCGATGTTATCAAAAAATATTTTGATATAGAGATGTTATCCTCTCTATAATCTTGTCGACATTATATTTAAGGCGTATGTTTTTTATTTATTTTATCTTCGGATGAAAAGCGATATTCATTATTTCTTTCATTATTCTACCATGTTTTTTCTTCAGTTATTTGGCTAAACGCTTGAAGTCGACCATTTAAATGGTCATATCAGGTGCGGGTAATATTATCTCTTTCATATATTCATCAACATCGCCTGTATCGATGAAATGAATATTTTTTCTCAGAATTTTCGATAATTTCACTTCTTTTTTTGATTTTTGAACGAGAAACTCTTGAGTACTAGTCATTCCTACCAACAACATGATTAAGTAGTATAATATATTCTATATATATATATATATATATATATATGAGATTCGAGATCTCACACACAAAATAAAAGGATTATTAATAATATCATGCTTAATTTTTTAATATTTCGAAATATTAAAATTTTAGATTGTTGTTAGTACTTTTGACTTGTATTTTTTAACGGATGAACAAACTTCATTTGATCGTATCGATTTTGACAATTTTAAATATTCAACAAAATACATAATTGATCTTTAATCTTTTAAGTTTTAGATATAAATCCAATCAATTTACTACTTATAATTTATAATAGTAAATAAATAAAACTTTAAATTAATCGAATATACTCTAAAAGGTTATATATATATATATATCATGTTTATGTAATAAAAAATTATAAATCAAAACAATAGTGTATGTTTTTCGATAAAAAAAAAGTTAAAAACCAATAAAACCTATTTCAAATAGATTAATGAAACCCAAATGAATATCAAATGAATAATAAAAACCCAAATGAATGGACTAATCCAATTTTGCTGAGGCAAAGAGATGGTTTAAAAGAGTCTTGAAACACATTTTTGAGATTATTATCTTTATAACCTTATTTATTTTATAATGAAACATTACAATTTATATGATATTAATTGGGGTATATAATTATTGGATCCTTTCATTGTTTAGCTATTTTGTATAAATCCAAATAATTCCAAAATATAGTACTAGTATATGATGAGGTGGAACCAGCTAGACATAGATAACGTTATACTTCTCTATATCTATTGGATGAGTAAGCATGAGATAATGCGGTTTTATTATAAAAGGTTATGAGTATGGAGCCAAGATTTCATCACCTGTCGATATTGAGGTTTTGGCCAATCTACGTTTTTTGCCATTTTTAAAATTCCACGAAAATATTAATATTACAAAAAAGAAATTATTATTCACTTTCCTTAAGACTTCAAAGTTTCCAATTTTATCTATAGCATTATAAACATAAAAATATGAAAATGCTATTGTAAGTATATAATATGAACACTACGGTTGTAAATTTTTGAGTTATAAAAAAAATTTATTTAAAAATGCATTAAATATAAATAAGAAGAGTTCTTACAAATACATAGGCATATTCTGAAAAATGATTTAACCGTGAAAAAAGAAATAAAAAAAATGACTTTAACTTTAACCAACAAACTATAGCGAAAAGTTAACACCTATATATAAAAAATACAAGAAAAAACGACGAGAATGACGACAGAAGTAAGCAAAGACAATGCAGCATCGTAAGTGAGCAAATCCAACTATTTCTTTTACTTATTAATTTTTAATCTTAGTATTATGAGTATTTTTACCTTTTCAATTATAAGTAAAATCATTAATGTAGTATTATTTTTTATATCGAAGGTGTAAAATATTTGGTTTGTAAATTAATGTTTCATGGACTATAAATAAAATAATTATAATTTTTTTTACTAAAAGATATAAAATTTAAGATATCTAATTCAAACCTAGGTAGTTAAAGATACTATCAAATTTACCTGCTCTAACTATATCAGATATATTAAATTATCTTTCTGTTATCTAGATCTTTTATATATTTTGTATTGAATCTGATACCACTTTGTGAGGCAATTGTACAAGACTAAGCTTGATACCACTTTGTGAGGCAATTGTACAAGACTAAGCTTGATACCACTTTGTGAGGGAATTGTACAAGACTAAGCTTTTGAGAGATTGATCTGGATCAACGTACACAACTAAGTAGTACTTACAGACCGATATGGACCTCTAGAAGCTGCTCCAGCTATATATAGGTCCACTTTAGCTTCTTTCGTATAACACGATGACCCTAGGTATGAACTTCAAGAGTTCGAAACCCTAGTATCTTAAGAACATATAATTTTTTTTAAAAGGAGAATAATATAAAGAGAGATTAAGATCTTTAAGAGAGAAGTACTAGAGTTTAGAAGAGAGATATTTTTATTAAAAATAATGAAAGTGGTTTTGTAACTGTGATCCTTACAGAGTGTAGGCTGCCTTTTTATATAGAGAGGAGCTTACTAGAGTGAGATCACAAGACATGTCTTTAGTTCAGGGGGAGAGAAACGTGGCTACTTCTTATAAAAAAATACATGGAGAACAGGACAAAACCACATGCTATAAGACAAAAGTATTTATAAGACTTCGACACGTTACTAGTGGGCCCTTCTTGTTTTTGTTGACTTGCGACTTTGTGAAGTTTTTTTAGGCCCATTCAAAATTTTCAGGCCCAAAGTTGTTTTTATAAAATAATCCCATTGGGCTTGGGCCTTGGATATTTTTGGTTTTTCCTAATTCTTCAAAGTAAGCTTACATATCTTCTAAGAGCTTATTGTCTCTAATGTCTATGATTGAGGGGCTTAAATTTCTATCTTCCAATGGGTTTGACATTTCTATATTTATTATTGGATCGGGTTCTAGTCTGGATGGTCTTGCCTAATCTACTTTCATCGTGCTAGTAGTGGATTCTTCATTACCCTTGAAACTTGATTCTCTTTTGAAGATGAGAAAATTGTAGCCGCCATGTATGGGCCCGAGAGACGTATGTTTGATGTGTTCTTCAGGGATAACCCCATTGTTACGTTCCAACATGTCTTCTTGAAGATTTATTGTTAAGAATTTGCAGGTGTCTAAAAGGGTTATGCGGGGAAAATCACAACACGTGTCGGTATCATTGTTTTACCATAGTTGGTTGGTTTCTGGATGATGGAAATATGGTCGATGGAAACAATAAGTGACTGCTAATTTTTCCGGAGGATCATCGGGTCTTCGCCACTATTGTGAATCTATTGTTTTGACTTCTTTGTGCTCATCTATCCACCATTTTATTGGGTTAAACCATTCTAAGAATGTCTAGAGAAGATCATGGGAACGAGATGGTGTGGGGCGATTCTTTAGCAAAAGAAGTTAGAGTGGACTTCGGTATGTGACAAAATGCTCAACAACATATATAAGGTTTTGGCCTCTTTGGAAGTGTTAACAAAACCTCAGCCAGTAGAATCCTTGTTTTTACCTTTCGGTCTAAAATTATACTATTAATGTAATACTGATCATGGTGGAAGGAAGAGAATCTAAAACGGAATACTATGTAAGAAACTATATATTACAATTATAAAAACTCATTGTGGCATTGGTAGTGACCGTCATAAAAATGATACTGTACTTCCAAGATCATACGGTAATAGCTAGAACTTCATACCCCTTAAAAATATACTACAAAATTCAGATGTATCCGGAAGACTGATCAAGTGGTCAATATAATTAAAGGGATTATGATATCCAATTTAAACTAAGAACGACGATCAAAATCATGGCTTTGAAAAATTCTTTTATAGAGTTTTAATCAGAGAGACTGTACTTACAAAATAACAATCTGAGGTTACATAAAATATCACAATGGATCGATGAAGTAAAGATCAAGGCTCATAAGCAAGAGTCCATCTCATACCTCCATATCACCAACATTAGATATCATTAGTAATTCTATCAAGTTTGCATTTATAGCCTCCAACATTGAAGCTGAGTATAAAGTTGTAATTATAAAACTACGGCTAGTAAATATTTGTGAAGCTAGAAGAATTCATATCCTCGCGAATTCTTTATTGTTTGTCAACTAAAATATTAGGATAAGTTGAAACCAAAAATAAAAAGTTGTTTAATACTTAGAGATTTAACATCAAATTGCTCAACTCGAACATATCGAATTCGAACAAATCTGGAGAGGTAAAAACTCAACTATTGTTGTGCTTGCATCTCCAGCCTACATATCTTTGCATCCATGAGTAATAATTCAATAAAATACATCTATTACCTTACCTGGCCATTTCTTATCAACATTCACATCTACAGGATTAATGGTAATAGACGGGAAATAAGAAGAATAAGATTGACGAACTCCAATCAAGAAAAACTTTGTTGAAAGCATACTTTCCAAAGATAAAATACATGCGAGAAGTATTGAAATGAAGTTGGTATGATTTGATTGGACATCAGACACATTGTACAAGAGAGGGCTAACTAAGCCATATTATGGTGCTTAGACTCTAGCGAAGCATACTTTTTCATAAAGGAGCTACATCGTGGGGATGGAAGTGCTCATCAGAGATACAATGAACTACAATGAAAAATTAACTTCTTAAATCATAATAATCGAGGATATGAAGAAATAAGCAAAGCAGTGTGATACATGCCAACATTTCTTGTAACTCTATAGAAGTTTGGGCAGTATTACTTGAAACAATATCTGAACTATTCCCATTTGATAGATGGGTTTTGGATATTTTGGGTCCAATACCAAGAACTCTAGAAGGGAGAAAATTTATACTAGTTGTCCTAGATTACTTCTCAAAATGAATGGAAGCACAACCCTTAGTAAACATCCCGGTAAAGGAAGTTATCACTATCCTAAAGGTAAATATATTTTATAGGTTTGAAATTTCAACAATCATTACAACAAATATTGGAACCCGATCCCATAATGATAAACTCGCAGGGTTATGCGCTCAAAAGATAATAAAATAATTTTTTCTTCCAATTTCCATCCTCAAGCTACGGGTCAAGTAGAAATAAACAATAAGACAATAACATATGACATCAAGAATATAGTCTAAGGAGTTGCAGGAACATAACTGAAGTTTTTATAAAATATCTTATGGTCATACAAAACTGAGTTGAGATCCTTAACAGAGGAAACACCATTTACCATGGTACATGAAAAGGAGGCAGTAGTACTAGTTAAAATATGTATGATATCTCATATAATTTCAATATATGATGGAACAAGTAATGCACACGCCCAAAATGATGAGCTAGATGTAATCGAAGAAAGAAATGTTAAAGTGCATATCAAGTCAAAACATTACAAAACATTAATGGATAATATATATAATTTCAAAGTTGGATTCAAGAGTTTTGAACCATGATACAAGGTGTTGCAAAGAGGTGGGTTATTTTGTCGAAGCCAAAGGAAAGCTAGAAACTTATAGACTACTGGGTGAAGAATAAAACCAAATTCGGCACTTGTGTAATACAAATATTTAAAAAAATGTCATATTCGATAAGATTTCAGCTTGTACACTACTTCTTTCTGTAAACGTATTTATTAAACTATGACGATGTATAATTTCCTACTTCGGTGGCGCGAAAATATTTGAAAGAGGCATTTGACATTAATAAAACGTGTATTGCCAAAATATTAAGTCTCATTTTCTTTAATTATATATATATATATATATATATATATATATATATATATATACTCCTCTAAGTTCCTAAGACCAACGAGCCAATTAAAAGTTTATTTTAACATGAACACTCAAGACGTTATAAAATCTACCAAACTAAAAATAAGTCTCGCACGATTAAACAAATAGATTTTGTACAATAATTAAGCTTTAGCTGCTTCAGAAAAAGTTAAAACCCTAGCGGGATTCATGAACCCTAAGTATGCTTGGACAATTCTAAGAATGATCCTAGTATGGAACACAAGTTTTCCTTAATAAAGTCTCAACCTATTAAAATTGATCACTTTAATAGAAAAAATAGAATACAAACAAGCAAAGATTTTAACATAAGTATAATAAGACTCATTACTAAAACTATAAGATTACTCAAAAAAGAGTTTTGGTACAAGAAAGTCTGTTCTAACAGTATACAAATGTGCCTACAACGCTATACAAAAACGATGAACATAAAAAAGTCTAAGAATAAACATTATTATAAGAAATGATCATATTTTTTGTTGGAATAATACCAACTTCAAAGTAATAACTGCTTGTGAATTAACAGTTTCAATGTTATGAGTCATAGCATCAGTAGATTGAACATCACTCTTATCAATATTACATTTTGAACATCATTGTCTTTAGGAGCAACTGAATCCTGAGCTTCTAATTAGTAATTACGTTATTTATTTTCAATCTCCTCCAACATGTGACAAATATAAACACCTCATTTATTATGTCTCGACAAAGGATGATAGTCAGGTGATCGGTCACTCCACTCTAAACTTTTATGCCATATTCGCTCAGGAACATAATAGCAAAAGTTATCTAAGTTCAAATCAGGGTATTCTTTGTGAAAATTGAAGACGAGTCTGGATTGAGCTTTTATACTTCTATCTGAGTCGCTTCAATAATTTGACGATGATAAAAAGAAACATAATCAATCTGAGCGAGTCATTCATTAAGTAAAATCTCATGAAATGAGTTTATTTTTACCTTTAATGCATCAAACTACTCTTGCAGTTTTGATTTTGCAACCTCAGCTTCATAATTTGTAGCAATAAGCATTTTGTCAACAAAAGACCAAAGATCTTCCATAATACTTCATTTGTCATTGGAAACTGTCAACTTATCATTATAGAAAAAAATAGTATTCTTTTGAGTAAAAAAAATATTCTTTTAAAAATGAAAAAACTTACAACTAGCAGAGATTGTCTCGTGTGTATGAATTAGTGCACTACCCAGTTCATACAAGAAGAAAGACTTACCCAGAATTTTATCTTTCAAGTGAGCCTCGACTTCAGTCTTAGCCTATAATTCAGATTTTAAAAATATCTTATTTTCCAGAGACTTTTCAAAACCCCTTCAGCTGTATCTCACTATCAATCTTAGTCTAAAGCGAAACTTGTATCTCCAAGAGTTTTTCAAAATATTCAAAAGCACCTTTGATAAGAACTCGAATATCAAAAATATAACTCAAATTATAGAGATTGATGAAGCATAGTCAGGCCATTCAGAATACCATGCAAACATCATGTAATGAATTTCCAAATTATAATCAATTCATGTTTTAAAATAAGAAATTTAAAAACAAAAGGAGGGGGGAAGAAGAAGAAGAAAGAGATAAAATTTATCTTAACTCAAATACTAAAGCCAACTGTATCTTAGGTGAGTCCAAAGAAAACAGATGGGTTGGAAGTTTCCTTTGGTCGACTAAAGTAGCAAACCGAGTCATTATCTCAAGAACTTGTTCCAAACAAATAGCATACAATATTATGGAAGGAATAGTCTCGACTGAAGAAGCATCTATTTTATAAAGATCCTACCTAGATCTATATTTATTCCTTCATTGTCGGTTGTATTTGTAATAACATATATATGGAAAACATATGCAAAAGATTTTACACAATTTCCAATAATATTCAGAGTAGGATCTCAATCTACTAAGGATTTAATACGAGCTTCATTGGTGACAACTACATCCTTTTCAAGCCTAGCGTATTTAACAACTCATTAAGAACCAAATATATTATGAATTTTACATAATCCTTTGCCACAACAGGATTCGTTTAATAAGCTCCAACAACAGTTTCATTATCAAAAGGAACAAACATTTTATAGGTGAAAGCTTCTGAGATTGAGAAGTACCTTCAAATTTAATTTTTTGACGTCTAAGGTGAAAAAATTCTTCCTATTGTTTCTGAGTCATCTTAATAACCTCAAACATTGACTCTCATAGCCAAATAATCAAGCTCATAGCTACCTTAAACAGATCCTCTTTGTACTTTTCTTTACACACCACTCTCAGATATGACAACTTTTTTTTGTAAGATAATGAGTAAGAATGCCCATAGATAAAACATATATACTAACCACGTCAAATTTAACTGTAAGGATGCATAAGTTAAAGACTTTGAGATAAACATCTCACTAATAAAATATCAAAAAGTGAAGGTTATAGAGCCATAGAAAATAAAATTATAGGATTATCTTGTTGCACAACTAAAGCAGCCGGAGGTACACTACTATCATTCTAAAATATAAAATTATCTTCAGTTGTAATATTAATACTAGAAGAAACACTATATTTTTTTGCCTAATTTTTTTGATGTTTTATCAAAAGTATGTCTCATCATCGGCTTCATCTTTGACAACACTTGGAAGATGATCTTTATTATTAATCAAGTCTAGACCATCCACGACAACAAATTTACAAGCTGCATAAACTTCAGGTTTAGCCTTCATGGCCTCAGAATGTAAAACATACAATTTCTTTGAACTTGTGTCATTTGACCTAATACTTAGCTTCTTCATTGGAGAATTTTTCTCTACAATCTTCTTCATTGGAAACAATATCTCTATATTATTCTTCTCTAGATAATATTTCTCTATATTCTCATCCCCAAGGGATTCACAAACAGGAAAGTTACAAAGAGCTTCAATACTCGATCACAAACCGCTATGGAAAAACTCGACGGATACCATAATGGAAGAATATAAATAAGAAAAAGGGGAATTTTTTTCCACTAGTCGAACATATTTTCTTTTGGAACACTCCACCATTTTATCATTAGGTAAAAGTTCAATATAGGCGGCTGATGAAACCACATAAAAACAATTACAATTACTGTCTTATTGAGACACAACCAAAATAAAATAATAAAAATTGTACAAAAAATGATAACAACTTACCATTTGAAACCTAAGTTTGGGTGCATTGAGGAAATGCTTCTTCATGTCCACGCTCCTAATTTCTGGAGACATATACGAGTTTATTGTTCCGTATCTTGTTAAAGGTTTGGAGAACATGAATATTTCTAACATTTGTATCAATTAAAAAGTAAAAAAAAACAATTGGCTTTGTGGCAAGAGACTTCGACTACGCTAATAAAATGAGTCACATGGAAATGTTAATAGACCTTTTGTGATAAATTTGTGGCCAAAAGAAGAACCCACTAAAAATTGGATACAGATTGGCTAGGAAACATTCTAGTCACTGAGTAAGTATGGATCAAGGGTATATCAAAATCTCATATCAAGAAATTAGGTAAAGAACACAAACTTGTCTTTACGAGCGTGAAATGGAATTCCTCCAATAGTAGGGAACTGAATTATTACGTGTTTGGGGATCGCCTAATAATTAAGGTTTTTTCATACACTTCTTGTTATTGACATAACCGTATTGATGGTTTTCAATTTTTGGACTTCATTTAAAAAACGTATCCATAAATTTATCTTTACCTTTGCAAGTAGAAGCAGCATGTATATCGCTACCTCCCATTGAAGACATACTCGAACCGTCAAATATGGATGCAATAAAAGTAAAGTTTATAGTCGGCGATGACTCTTAATAGACTTATCCTTCTTCAAAATGTATTTTATGTCCTGAAAAGTTTGGTGAATCAGACACGTAATAATTGATATCTTCCTCTAGAGTGCCAAACAAAGCAATATTGATTTTTTTATTGTCTGAGCAGCCACTTAATTGATTCATCTTGACTATTTTTATTAATTAGTATAAGGTTAAATTATGTTTTAATAATAAAAGTAAGAATATGAAATATTCATGAAAATAAATAGAAAGTTAAATCTGAAAGCGAATGAAGTGAATGAACAAATTGACAATAGAGAAAAATATGTATACCTAGACTTAAAAATATTAGTGTTTTTGAATTCCTAAAGTTTATGTAATTTCGATCTATTTGCAGGATGAGTGGATAAGATTCAAGGAGTTTGGAGGGCCAAGATCAAAAGATATGAAGATAACGCACATGTATGTTTAGATTAAAAGGCTTTCATCTACATGTTAGTTATTTACAACATATTTCTCACTTGTTAATTCAATAACAATAATCCTCTAACTTTAATACTTTATAAATAAAATTTAAAAAAGCAATACAAGTCTTCTCCAAGCAAAGTCTTATACCTTTAACCACATTTTTCATCCATACAATTTTGATCGAGATAAAAAAATCCAACTTCACCCCCCCTAAATAGCCATGAACATTATTAAAGATAATGTTCAACCCTTACTTCAGTTTTCACAAAAGACTCGGAGGGGAGAGAGGGGGGGGGGGCTACTCAATCATTTTCAATAAAAGGGGTCTTCTTGAAACAAAAAAACAATATCTTCGACTGCCCAAAACTCTGATATAAAACATTCATTTCAATAGTTATTCTCTCATCCTTTGACAATTCAAGATTACACTACCTGAAATCCATGCATTTCCAATTGAAAAATGTAAGGAAAACTTACCAAATACTTGTTAACAAAGCATTCTCTAGTCGATAAACCAGAACATGGAGGTATATATTGATATATACTTCTGACATGCCCTAACAATGCAAACCATATTAAAAACTTGGAAGAGACATTTAAGAACTTAAAAGTCAGTAACTTGAAGTTAGATATGTAAAATTGTTTTTTCGGGTTTGATTATACAATTTCTTCGGTTACCTAGTTAGTGAAATGGGTATATAGGAAAATCCATCACGATTGGTAGGCTTGGCATCCATGCATCTACCCTGGTTGATCAAGGAAATTTGTATATTAATTAGGAGGCTAACAACTTTGATTAGGTTCATATCTCAGCTCTCAGATAAGTTGTTCTAGTTATTCCAAGTGTTGAATAAGGTTAACCATTTTTAATACTCTCAATAATATGACCAAAATTTTATTAAAATAAAAGAATACTTGTCTTTGCCAATTTTGTTTTTCAAAGACCAAACAAGGTGAGACATTTTACATGTATAACATAGTATATGATTATACAGTAAGTGCAATGTTAGTCAGGAAGGTAAAGAGGTCTTCGAATAATAGATTACGTAAGCAAGAGCCTCATAGATTCAAAGACGAGATATCTCCAACTAAAGAAATTAGCTCCCGCCTTGGTAGTAGCAGCCATAATAATAAGACCTTACCTTAAGTCCATTTCATGGTTATCCAAAAACCTCATTCCTACTTCAGAACATATTGCATGACTCAAACATCTCTATTCGTCTTAATCATTGTTCAGTAGAGCTACGAGATTTTAATATATCTTATGAGCCTAAAAAACCTGTTAAAAACCAGGAATTGACAAAGTTCCTTACTGAGTTTCATGTTGAAAGACCATATTTGATTCCTAAAAATCTACCTCCAGTATGGATAATCCGAACATGTGGAGGATCAAAGTCTTTCGTCTAAAAATAAGCAGTCCAACTAACTCCCCATATTGAATCAAGCCATACATTCAGGTTTCCAAGCCTTTAATAATTAGGTTGCGTATGAAGCAGTGATCTCATGTCTTCGACTATCTTAGATTTATGAGGCCAAAATGGTGAAACTACTTAGTGACTCACAATTTTCGAGGGATGAGAATTCCTTGGATGATTCCCTAGCTTGAGTTGTCTGATCACATACAACCTTATGTGTTATATTACAATAAATAATGTTGATAGAAGAAGTGTTCGTCCTCCTTAGAGGTAGCATGATATAAGTCATATCATGAACGACAAAGTTGATTGGCGAACACAAATATGAGAATACCTCTTGAGTGAGATCTTTCCAATCAATAAGATCGAAGCCCGAAGCCAAAAACAAAATTCTAATAAGTATATCTTAGTATCTAAAATAATATATCGCCAAGGTTTTTGAAAACTCTTCCTAAGATGTATGGGTCCAAATGAGTCGTACTTTGAATAAAAACTTTATTATGATGTGTGCTCAGCTCATTGTGGCATAAAATCCTAGTAAAAAAGGTCATTCTAGATGGATATATTAGGCATACTCTGATAGTTGGGACTAAATAAATTTTATGGAAGTGTGATGCTTGTCACTTATTTGAAAATTTCATACATAGGCTAGAAGTGTCATTGGAAACAATATATTTACCTCTTAATTTTGATTGTTGGGGTTGTACTTGGTTGGACCCGTTTTCAAAGTTTCATGAGGCCAAAAATATGCCCTAGTGGGAGTGAATTGTTTCTCTAAATGGGTTGAGGAATATCCCCTAGCAAGGATCATGCATATGAGTTATTCAATTTTATTAAAAATAACATTTGTTGTAGGTTCGTGATGCCAAAGGTTATTACCACCGAAAAAATACACAATTTCAAAACATTTAAGTTCCTTTTTTCATTACAAGAGGAATCCAACAAACATTTTCAACTACTTTTTACCCTCAAACTAACGAGCCATTTGATCTTACAAATTGAGTTAATCAGACTATGTCTTATTTTTTTTACCTTGGTAGTAGACATATGTGTTTCCGCTCCCATGATACTTCTTTTTTATTGTTAGAAAATAGAGTACTATAAACGAGAACTTGCAAATATTACAATATGACTCTCGCTAGAAGGTCACTGAAAAGTATGAACAAGTTTGAGACACATATTTGATACGTTTTCCAAACACATTTATTTTGATCAATAGAGTGATTTGATCTTTTATAGATATTCTCTACGAATACAAGAAGCCTTATAATTTGTGGTACAAGTAACTAGACATGAAGAATAAAAATTTAACACTAATAGATAACGAGAAAGATATTAAAAGCTTTTAAGAATAAAGAGAGTTTAAACTGTATTTTTATTTCATAAGTCATTTACAAATATTTGTAAGGATTATAGACCTTTATAGATTTTTTTTTAATTTCTCACACAACTCTTAGAAAAACATATTTATGGAAAATTCACATTTTCATTTCACTCGAAGAAATAGGTTGATGTGTCAAAGCTACCATTAAAATTGTTATTTTTGAAATTTCAACTTCATTGTTGAGGTGAGCAATACTCTTGCCACTCAACATTTGATTTTTTACCATTTCAGAAATTTTTATTTTCGAGTTACCGTAACAACTTTGTACAGTCACAATGGCGGATCTTTTATCGCACCGACGAATATTGAATCGAATTTTTAAAAAATATTACAAAATCTTTACAAATTTGTAGCGAAAAGTGTTATCTCGATATAAAATTGTCGTATTGAACACATATATTACTGCGACAAAGATCTATAATTTAAAATTATAACTTTTCTTCTCAAGTTATTTGACAAATCCTTTGTTTTATCTCGACAATTAATCTTTCTTTCAACATTATCTTCTAGAAAAGTTTAAATTTATTCTAATAATTACATGATCCAAACTCGGTCTTTGATCCATTACAGTAATTTCATCTAAATATTTTCGACAAATCTCTCTTTTATCTATATAGTATCGGAAGTAGATCGATCAAATTAAAATAGTGTCTAACCCACCAACATCATCAAATCACCGTCGTTTAAAAAAATTAGCACTTATTTTTCTAAAAAAGTGTTAAACGATACTTATTAGTTATTACTATATTATAAAACATAAAGATGATTGATTTGTCTCGCCTGATTGTATCTAACAGGCAGCATCTATGATTCAGGCATATGAGATCATTCATCACAATTATAAATATAATATTATGCTTAGAATTAACATAAGTCTCCCTGGCAGATAAGTCTCCCTTTCGAAAAATATATTTATATTAATTAAAGGAGCAAATTGCCACCATGTTTTATTAGCATGATATTTTATGACCAATGTTTCTAATCACGGCTTTTTCCTTGTTTAGTTTTAGTTTATATAGCAGATAATTTAGAAGTCATAGTGTCGGCTGAGATGGAACCAACAACACATGGATAATACTGATTTTTTTTATCTTTTCAGTTGGATGTATAAGCAGAAAAGAGACATTAATCCTAAAGGGTAGCCGAGTTGGTTGGGTAAAGTATTTTCGTGATCAAAGGTCATGAGTTTGAATTTTTTTATATATGTATTTATGGAGAGTTTGTCACCTTGTGCGATTTACTTTTTGGCGTTGGTTTGCAGGCTATTGCGTCAGACTGTGGGTTTACTATGTGCGCACTAATTGCACTATAAATAGCGGTTGCGAGTTTCCTCCAAAAAAAAGAAGAAAAAAAAGAAGAAGATAGTAGCTCTCAAAAGATAGACGAGTTGGTTGAATAAGACATGTTTGTGACCAAAAATCATGAATTCGAATCCTTCCATGTACATTTTCTTAGCTGCTTTTACCTTGTGTAGTTTACCTTTTACGTTGTCGCATTGGTCTGCATGCTATCGCGTAGGATTGATCACGGCTGTGAATTCCTTCTAAAAAAGAAAGAAATAGTATATACAATGAGAATAATAACATACGTGTACGTGACGTGGAGTCACGATATATTCACAAGTCAATATTGAAGCCTTCTTGAGATGATTTGATTAACATATGTAAATGTGTTTAACACTATATTTCAAATGGAAAATACATGAACCAAAGAATTAAAAACGGAAATAGACAAGTTGTGTTCTTACATCTTACCAAAACAAAAGTTGTGTCCATACACTATAATCCAAATACAAAAGCTGAAAAGTTGCTTGGAAGTTATGTGCGAACTTTTATGTAGTTCATGTCATACGTACTTCCAATTGGCAAAAGTAAAAGGACAAGATTATCTCCAATAAGCGTTGCTTATTTTCTTTTGATTCCCTTTTTTGTTTTTTTAACAAAACAACAAGTTAAGATTTTGTTTTGGAATATAGTTGATGACCATTATAACGATTGATGTTGTTTTTAAAAAAAATTGTATACGGCATTACGGAATATTGTTTAAGATTGAATAAATTTAAAGACTATCAGAATACATATGACACAAGAAAACCTATTGAAACTACGACAAAGTTATTAAATTTAATATTTAGATAAAAAATTAGAGATTTACAAAAAAGATGTAAATCTAAGATTAAAAAAAAACGTAATTTATAGTCCATCCAATTCAAAACCAAATAATAAAATAAAATGAAAGTCGGAAAGACGAAATAAACATTGTAAAATAAAGGGCTAAAAATCACTATTAGTCTCTATGTTTATTTTTTGTATCAAACTAATCTTTCACCTTCATTTTTGTTTCCCAACCATTCATTTCGTTTGAGAAATTTGCAAGCTTAGTCCCCTGTACATGTGAAGTCTGAGAAACTGACACATGTCCCTAAGTTTTGTTGCGCTTTCGGTCTCCCAGAATTTTGTCCAATAATACTCCTGCCTATGCCACCTCACATGCCAAATCATATGCCACATCAGATTACTTTTTACCATTAAATTTTAACAACTTTCCATTTGCCCTAACCATTTACCCAGGTCCACCCAAATTGGATCGGGTTGAACTAAAATTAACCAAACCCAGCCTAACCTAATTTAATACATCCCAACCTAATATTACTCATATCCGATACTAGTTTAATTATCCAAACCTCCAATTAACTCAATCAGAAACCAAAAAACCCTACGTGTGTCGACAAAGACTGTTCTATTTCTTCTCCATCTCCCTTCTCTCTCTATATTCAATCAATTTACCAAATTTGTAAACCCTAATTCCAAGTCTAGCGACAACTCAAGCTTCTGAAATCTCATTTCTTCTCCATTGCAGTTCTTCTTCCTTCCATTACCAAAACCCATTGTTGTCATTCAAAGCCCTAAAATGATAATATCTTACTTCAGCGTTTGAAGAGCCTCTGCTAAATCGGTTGGTGATGGTATTTTTTATGCGGGTTACTCAATGTAACCCGCACTACTTCGACCGATCCAAATCGAGGAAGCAGATTCATTGGGTGTAGCAATTTCATGGTAAGTTTGTTATTCATATACCTTTTACGAATTGGTAAATATCTTCATGTAAACTGTGATTCTGTAGAGAGAAGGACATTCTTGTTATTTTCGGTGGATTGATCCCCCAATTAACAATGGGTCACAACTTGTTATCAATGGATTGTTGAAGAGGGTTTTAAGATTGGAAGAAAATTGTGAAAGGATGAAGAAGATTATTATATTTCTGTTTGTGTTGGTTTGGAATATAATTGTATTTGAATTGATTTCTTAATATTAGTTAGCCACTATAATTGTTATCAGTTTCCTTAAGTGTTGTAATAAAGTTAAGAAACAAAGACTTGTAATTGTTGATCTGGTTGTTATTTATTTCAATGATAATGTATGGTTTTACTATATTTGATCATATGTTTTTGTCCCTTGTTAAGTCTTATAATCAGTATCCACCGCAACCGCAACCAACAACTGTCCTCCAAAAGACCTTTCAAGAAACAACCATCCAACATAAGAACAGGTATGTATCCAGAACTGAATCCCTTTTTACAAGCATCTAAACAAACATATACCCGTTCGAATACTGACTGCTGACATTTGATTACAACTGTCGACCCTGGATTACTCCTTAGTATCTTATGGCTGTATTGATGTAGTTTTGGTACTGGATCAAGCCATCTCCCATAAGAATATTAAGTGCCTTTTTTCTTGTCCTATAAGCCTTGTATCTACCAATATTTATAAAGTATTCTTTGTTTACATCCGCGATTAAACTCCTAATCGACGAATCTGGGTTTGCCTGCCACCTACTCATATTGTGTTTTTCCAGCCAGTAACTTATAATATTCTTATTCTTGTTAGTTGGCCCACGTTGATGTTCATCCAAGAAAGTTTTGATCCTCCCCACTGTTTCACAACCTCTATTACTTGCGTAAATGAGCAATGTTGTTTGTCATTCTTGTACATCTTGAAGTTACGTATCTGTTTGATTCCATACTTCCTAACACTCTCTTTAAGATGTCGCGATGAACCAAACTCAACTCCCACCTCCAACTTAAGGAACCTTATTTATGTCGGAGCCCAGAAACTTCTCAGCCTTTGTTTCATTTTCCTCACTCTCTTAGATTCGTCTGCAGAGTCTTCAGGACCTATCAAATTAATGTTGCTTACATACTCTTCTTCTGAACTAATACCACTATTCCAATCTTTGCTTGTATCAGATCCATCAGCATCGGTCTCGTTTTCACTGTATGGTTCTGGATCCTAAGTAGTACTTCACTCATACTGTCATCATAACCCGGTTCAATCTGTTTTGTGTGAGCAGGTTGAGGCTGCTCAGTAACATCAAACTCAGACATAAATATCTGCAAAGAATGAGTCATCGATTCCGTCAAATGGTGCTTTAGCATGCACACCCTCAACACCAACATTGTCTCTACCATCCCTATCAGCCTACACACCATCCCCATCAGCCTGCACACTATCTCTACCATCCCAATCAGCCTGCACACCATCCTCATCAGCCTGCACACAATCTATACCATTTTCATCAGCATGCACACTAACTATAGCATCCCCATCAACCTGCACACTATATATACCATCTCCTTCAACCTCTATATTTTTCCCAACACCATCCCCATCACCAATAAAATCACCCATCACACTATTTATCCCATCAATAGTAACATGACCCTGCATACTATCTATCACATCAACTGGTACATCACTTGCACACTATCTATCCCATCAACTAGAATATCACCCTGCACACTATCTATCCCATCAACTGGAACATCACCCTGCACACTATCTATACCACCACTAGTAACATCACCCTCCACACTATCTATACCATTCCCATCACCCTCAATATTTTCCCCATTTTCAGTATCACTCATTACACTTTCATGTTCAGTGTGAACATATATATTATCAATAACATCATCACCTAAACTTTCAACTACAACTATACTATTATCACCTTCAACATCCACAGTTGGAATGAAATTTTTTTTTAGTAGGAGATACAACTTCTAGAAAGGGTGTCCTATCAGAATAGATATTCACTAATCTATCACAACCAATTTTTTTGTTACCTTATAACAGTCTGAATTTGTCTTTAGTATTTTGAGAGAATTGCTTAATCCCGAAAGCGAGTAAGTAAACACAAAATACCCTCTTCTTCCTGATACTCCTGTTAAGTCGTGGATAAAAAATAGTTCCAAAATTGAAAATTTGTCGTAACTTATAAAGTCTACGATTTCTGACCTGTCCCCAATGTACTTCAATTTAGTTTTTCTCGTTAATTTTCCATCGAAGTGGTAATTCACAGCAAATAAATCATCATTCACACCTGAGATAAAAAAATAAAAAAATTACCATTCAAGCCAGAACAACATCAAATAACTCTTTTTTCATTCCAACTTAAATTAACTATTTATCTAGCTATGAAATAGAACTACAATCAAATAACTCACCTCTGTAAAAATGTTTTGCCATGGTGAAAGAGCTTCGTCTGGCTATAGACTTAGGGTTTTGATGAAAGTGGTTTGAATCTATTTGGGATGAAGAACTGAATATTTCGATACACTTAGGGTTTATGAATTTTGGCTACAAAAAACGATAGCTTAGGATGAAGAATTGAAAGTGGCTAAAATCTATTAAGGATGAAGAACGAATAAATCGATGGCTTAGGGTTTACTAATTTAGGTTTCAATTTTGGTAAATGGATTCAGTAGAGACAACAAGAAAGGGAAATGAAGAACAACTGAAGAAGTCGATACATTAGGGTTTCTGATTTAGAAATTTAAGGTTTGCGTTTTAGAGGGAGAAATTAGGGTTTTTTGTTTATGATATTTAATTGGGTTCGGTTTATTTAAGTTTAACCTTGTCCAACTTGAGTGGTTGTGGGTAAATGGTAAGTGGTTAAAATTTAATGGTAAAAGGGAATATGGCGTGACAGGGGTTTTATTGGGAAAAATTTTGGGGGATCGAAAGCGCAACAAAACTTAGGGACACATGTAAGTTTCTGAGGTTTCACATGTGCGGGGGGACTAAGTTTGCAAATTTCTCAAATGAAGGGGATAAGTGGGAGACAAAAGTGAAGATGAGAAACTAGTTTGATACAAGGAATAAACATGGGGGACTAACAGTGATTTTTAGCCTAAAATAAAGTAATGAAATAAAATAAAAGTTAGAAAACAAAATAAAATATTAAAAAAACAATATAATGCTTTTATGCAACAAATTATGTGTAATTATTTCGGATACATATGCGAAACTGTGAAAGAATTACACATAACCAAACTGAATATAATGAGGCCCTATAATGAAGTCGCGGGAAGGAATACAATGTTTCGGAATATAGCTCGTGTTTCGACTTTTCAGATTTCATGAGTTTTGTAGGGAATATTGGGTCAGTATATTCCACCTTTGTATATAAGTAAGAATACTCCGATCTCCACAATAGTGTGATATTGTCCGCTTTGGACCCACTGGCCCGCACGACTTTGCTTTTGGTCTACTTCCAAAAGGCCTCAGCCTAATGGAGATGTATTCTTAACTTATATACTGATCTTTCTTCCCATGTTTAACCGATGTGGGATGTGGGACTTTTGGTCGCACCTAACAATCCTCCTCTCGAACAAAGTACCACTTTAGCCTCCTCTCAGTTGACATCCATCCGCTCACTCTAATCAGGTTGGGGCTGCCTGATCTCTTGAGCCTTTACAGCGGATCTATCTGATCTCGACCATCCTGCCTTGTTCCTTAGCGCCACTCCAAACAAGTACCACCGTCTTGATACACTCCAATCAAGCCACACTGCTTGATGAGCAACGGGCACTCCAAACGAGGATCTCTCCAATCAAGCCACAATGCTTGATGAGCCTCAAATCAAGCCACACTGCTTGATAAGCCACAAGCACTCCAAACAAGGATCTTGAGCATGGCTACTAATTCATCATGTTCGACTAATGAGAATTTCACCCACATCACCCACCACATCGCGTACTGTCTGGGCCTGGAGCTCTGATACCACATGTTGGGAATATGGGGTCCGGTCTGCATATTCCTCCTCCGTATATAAGTAAGAACACAACCGATCTCAACACTAGTATGATATTGTCTGCTTTGGCACCCGAAGGCCCTCACGGCTTTGCTTTTGGTCTACTTCCAAAAGGCCTCAGCCTAATGGAGATGTATTCTTATCCTGTAGGTGTGTTTTGGCGTGAAACATAATCTTAGACCCAAAAACAATTTAGACTCCGGAGCAGCTTTAATGAATCTGTAGTGTCTATTCTTGCTACAGGTTTCTTATTCCCCGAATGTGTCTTTTTGTGTGATTTATCGGTTTTAATCGAACTTATCAATTTCTCTCATTATTAAAGTGCCATTAACGTATATTATAAGCATGGATATTTTAGAATTTTTAAAGAGTAAGCGATCATTAAATAAATAAAAAAGTAAAATCCATAAAAAAAGATGTCCTCTATATAAATTATCCAAAAGCATACCGTACTACTTCACTTAAAATGTTTTTAGAGCGATAAACCCACACTTAGAGAGAAATAAATATTGTTGTTGTTAATACACTTTGTGTGACCGCAAATTTTTTTTAATGACCTTTAACTGTCACAAAAATCTTTGCGAGAAATCTGATTATCTCATTGGTTTTTAACTGTTTGATACATATCTTTTAGATCTCATTAGATGCATGAGAGACTTCCTATCATGAATTTTTATCAATACAAATATCTAATTTGTAACGTGTTCTCTGTTTACTTCATCTGATAGTCCATCGTTCAAGGTAATTTGTTCCTTTTTTCATTAATCAATTATGCTGGATAAAAAATGTAGATCTACTTAATAAAGTCTTTGGTTTTAATTCCATTGAGAGTAGTGTTTAGATTGAGAGTAGTGTTTAGGGCTGTTATCAGTCCGGGTTTTGCCGGAACCGGACCGGACCGCTAAGCTTATCCGTTCGGACCGGACCGCTAAGCTTATCCGTTCGGACCGGACCGAACCGTTAAGCTTTCGATTCTAATTTTTGGAACCGGACCGAACCGCGGTTCAGTTCGAGTTCGGTTCGGTCCGAGTTCGGTCCGGTCCCGTTTCGGTCCGTTTCGATTCGGTTCGTTATCGGTCCGGTTTCGGTCCGGTTCGGTCCACTTAAAAAAATTAAATCCATTTAAATTTTGATTTTTAATTTTTTATATTGAAATAAATAATATAAAAATTAAAGTTTATAAATTAATTTTTGATTTTGTTAAAAAATCATTAATTAACAATTAATTTTGGTACTATAATTTATAGAAGGATAAATAATAATAATAAATAATCGGTTCCAACGGTTTTATTGGTTCGATTTTCTATCGGTTCTATCAGTTTATCGGTTTTATCAGTTCGATTCTATATCGGTCCTATCGGTTTATCGGTTCGGTTTCTAACCGGTTTTTTGTTTCGATTCCTTATCGGTTTTCAGATTTTAGAATGAAACCGCGAACCGAACCGTTAAGGTTCGGTCCGGTTCTCGGTCCGATCTTTATCGGTTCGATCCCGGTCCGGTTCTCGGTTCTTGAGAACCGTTGACAGCCCTAATAGTGTTGGTGAAATGGCTAACCTTTCTCCCTCTTCTTTACATCCCCATTTCAGGGAAACAAATAAGGAAGATTGTGGGATTCAAGTAGTATCAAAGACTTTGGAAGCCAAAAAGTATTAATACCACTTCAATGCCCTTGAGAGGGTTATATACAATAATTATAATACCCGCAACTCGCATTCGGTTAGGATATGATGAAGAAATTTCAAAAATATCATATTTAGGGCAAAACCCCTACATCGGCTCATAACGATAAGCTCATTGTTTATACATACATGTTTGACTAGAGTTCAGACTTCAATTTGGTCCGGACTTATTTAGGTTCCTCACACTATTAAACTTGTGAACGGTCCTGGCTAGCTCAAATACATGGGAAAGTTTATTTCTTGTACTATTGCTTCAAAAAATTTGAAGATCAAGTTCAAAATGAAAAGAATCAAAATCTCTTGAAAATATATCCACCAACGAGTTCCTTCTTTTGTATTACCTCTCCTTGTTGAATAATCTTATGATTATAGATGCTCTATGCAAGTCAAAACGAGAGTGAAATAGACGTTTCATATTTTTCTGGAAAGAAGGATCCTCTTGCAGTTTATGTGGCTAGCTGGGGCTTTGTCACGAACACGGCCGCTAAGGGAGAATGTAAGAAACCTCCTCTAAACGCACATAATTTTTAGGAAAGATTGTGGCACGATATACTAATGATCCAAAGAGTCCGCTACTTGCACTAATAAATCTATGACCAAATCTTGGGCATGTCATATCACCCTCAACTTCGAGGTAGCATCGTTATCTTTTTTATACACGTTTTAAAATAAATCTGGGTTTTTTGGGTTTTTAAGTGGCACAAACAATTTACCTTTTGTTTGTTTATCCATTTGTTGGCGATGGAGACCATATTTGTCATCCTTCATGTGTTTGTTTATTCTTTTAAATGTGTACAAGATGGAGATCTCAAAGGATCATACTTGTTCGTATAGCTAAGAATCAAGGGGAATCTCTTAAGCCAGGGATGGTCCCTAGGTTTCACAAGATGTTCCCCAACCTAAAGCGAGTACATTTCAGGTAGATGGTCCCTAAATAAAAACGGCCAACACCTTGGTGTTTACAGAAGTGGTTAAAGAAGAGGAAAATGATGAGTTGATCAAGAATGTCAGCACGTATAACCATGTTTCTCGTCATCCCCCTTAAAACTAAGAGACCATCACTGGAGAAGACAACACGAAAACCTCAGAAAAATAAGACCTCTTATATACTTGACATTTTATTACTTATTGTAACCATTTGCATGTTTATTTTTTACGTTTAACCTCTCAAGCCCTTCGAAAGCTATAGTATATTTTTATAATTTTATTTGAACTTCGACTATTTAGTTTTACTTGCTTATTTTGTGATACTCTATTGGTTTTGTTTTAACCTTGCAGCATGGATAAAAACCCAACTCTGTCTTTCCCATAGGTGATCAATCTATGGTTTGATGGATGTCTTTGGATTGCTTTGGTTGATTGTGAAATTTAGTTTATAATTCTTAGAATTTTTTAGGTTTCTCGCTTTTTACACTTCCGCTGACTTAACTAGGCCTTCCCTTGTGAGCTTTTGGATTTCTTTAAGCAACAATAATTGGACCTTTTTCGCGCTTTCAAAATTTTTAACCGCGACTTTATTTAATTGCTTTGGATATCTCTAACCAACATTGTTGAACCGTTTTTCACGTGTCCACCAATTTAAACTAGGAATTTACTTAAAACCTTTGGATAGCTCTTAGGAAGATAGTTAGACCCTTTTTCATATTTCACCTAATTTAAACGAGGACTTTAATTAGCTCATAATAGTCCAAGAGTGATACGAAAATAAGAGAACTTATGTAATTAAATATATAAAGGCATTTAGTTTCTAATAGAAGTATATATATCTTATAAGTAAGGGTATATTAAATATTTATACTTGTGATACTTTATTTTTATTATATATACAAATGTGCATCTTAAATAATGATACTTTATCATATTATGATCAATACACTATTTTTTTCTTACTTTATCTTTCTAGAATATTTTATTGCTAATTTTTTACCCATATGGCAATATTTTGACGAGGTTAAAGACCTCAACAAATAATCATGTCCCTATATTTGAGAACGTTTATTGTTTCTCACAATGTAATACTATTGATGTTTTTGTTTTTTTATTAGAAAATATAAAGAAATTGATAAAGTCATCAATATAGCTATATACGAATTTGACGAACTAAATCAATTATATTATATATTTTTTATCTTCAACTGATACTCATTCATTTATTATTATATCCTCCAATTTATTTCGAAAATAGTAAAACCTACTAAAAATGCATATCATTTTAAGAGAGGTTGAGTAAGGTAGACAAATTTAGGTTTTCGTTAAAGTTCAAATAAAATAAGGCAAAATCGATTTTACTTTTTAGCCAATTTATGCTACCAGTTTTGAGTATTTTACTGATTTTTGTCATTGATTTTATTTTCTTTAGTGATTTTCATCAAATATGAGTGAACTAGTAGAAATATCCATTTGAATGTCGACGGCTAGTCAATTGTTCTTTTTTATTTATTTACTTTTTTATTTTATTTCTTTAATTTATGAAAGACATTTTATCTATTTTGGTTTCTTGAACTGAAAGTTTATCTTATCAGTAAATGAATTTGAATTTAATAACCATGTGTTTTTAATGATATTATTATTTCGTGACTAATTGGCAATCAATTTTAATAATGGTAGATTTAGTTTTGAAATTATTAAGATTTGTTAATTCACGCAGTCAAAATCAATTATATTTATTGACAAATCAAACTTATGCGATGTTAATTTGAAGTAAATTTCATTGCAATTGGTTAATTAAATAAGGCTATATGGTGATACAGTCAAGGTATTAAATGAATTCGAGTGTTGTTGATCCATTATCAACAAATCAAGGCCTCGTGAATTTTATTATTAACGATCAATTTTTAATATTCATATATTGTTCTTTAAAAAACTTGGTTATTTAAGCGAATATCAAACTAAGAATTATCGAAATCTTCTCATGTTGTTCTTAAGCCTTTTTTCTTATCCTAAAACAAATGAAAGTCGATCTATATAATTCATCCAGTTTTGATAATATATTTTGATTTATAACTTGACTTGTTTATTATTATTTACATATGCATGTTCTATGAGATTTTTTATTTTTTTATTTTTTATTTGTTACTATGAGCTAAACTTAACATTTTACGTTACAATATCAACAAATCTTGAGTCCATTTGTTGGATTTTGTTTGATTTGTGTCATAAAATAATAAAAAATACTATAATATTTGAGTGAAATTATGCAGCATTGGCAATATCAATGATTAAGTCTTGGATATTTTTGTTACGCAAATGATGTATCAATACACATGTAGAGTTATGTATTAAAAATTGATGTAGTTATTATGTATATCATTATAGTGATGATTATTTTGTTACAATTTTGAATGGTGATTTTTGTGCAATGCTGAGTGTGCTATGTGTGTACGTACATAACATGATAATGTATATAATAATATAACCATTGTATTGATATTATTAAATTAATGTTACTTTCATTAAATTTGGTGATTTTATAAAGATTGTAGATCAAATACGATTAGTGATAAGCGTAAAATTAAAATATTATGTGAAATAATGGATAATATATGTTGAATATAGATGTGTGAAGTACAATTATAAGTAATATATAACATGAACACATGGAGTTTCAATTTGAGTGTAATGACATGTAAATATGTGTTGTACTAGTAAAAGTTTGGGTTATGCACAATTTTATATACGTATTAATATATTTGAAGCACAATGTAGGTCGGGCATATGTAGTGTAAGTTAATAATTGATTGATATATGTGAAATACAATTTGAAAATTGTGTTAAAGATGCTTTAACAAAACATGTGGATCTTGTACTATCTTTGAAATTGTTAATAAACAATACACGAGTTGTTAAAGAATGTAGGTTGTGATATATGATTGGATGAGTATGTTGATATTAAAAAATAATAAGCTTTAGAAGATGTTTCAGAACCCAATATTTTTGTTGTATTTAAGATGTTTTCATATAGTGAGGGGAAACGTATATAATTCAATAATTCTCACATGTCTTATTCATACCTCTAGAAGTTAGTCCTCGAATTAGTGGTTTTGATATTGTTCTATATAAAAATCGTGGCTATTGTTTCAACATAAGAATTCAGGATGATGTTTGAGTTGAATTTGTAAATCCTTTGGCCTCGATCTAAGAATAAATAAGAGAATTTGAAGAAGTACGTTAAATGATGTTAAGACTATGGACAAATAATTATAAGGTGACTAAAGCACTCCAAACTATTTCCAATTGCCAATTAACTCAGGAATTAAGTTAGGACTATGGTTGAAGATGGTGGAAATTGGGTTGATATAGTTACTTCTGTATATGAGGAAGTCTTTTCATTATTAAAGCATGTTCTTATTAATCGCGAGCTGATTGACCCACACACTTATGTGAAAGTGAAATGCATTGCAATTGGTTCCCGAGTCAAAGGGAAGTGGTTAATATCTTAATATTCAGAAATAATGTTACTCGTAAGCAAATGAAAACTGAAATTAAGTAATTTAAGTTGCTACTAATCAATGATGTAGATAATCAATCTTTAGGTGTCCACTCATCATGAATATTACTTGATAAGGAAGACCGACTTGAGAAGCATTTAACTCTTGATAAATTATTGTCATCCACATATTTTTACAAATTTAAAATACTTCGATATGAAGCTCCAACAACTTGAAAAAGTTGTTGACTTCATTATTTTGTAACTTGTACCATTTTATGCTCCAAATAGTCAAACAAAGAAGAACTATGAACTCTTTCTTTTTGAAAACATTATTGTGGAGCATTCTGGTTGTGGATAAAGAGGAAAACTACTATGTATTACGATAATGTACCTTAAGAATTTTACAACCGGGTTAGGCACATTTATTATTCATATTTTATCCGAATTTGATAACCAATATTGTCATAAGAAGGGAAGAGGGAAAACGAATGGGTTACATAAATGTTTTATATCATTTCGTGTATATATAATTCTGCATAAATAAATATTCGTATGATGGTTAGTTGTATCCAATTTTAGTCACAAAATAGATGAAAATAATGAGGAACAATCACTTAATGACAGAGCAACCGCTTGGATGTGTAACTTGACTAGTTTCTGAATACACACGTTAGCTAATATAGTGTTAATGATGGTGTGGTTTATTTTCGGTTGAGGGTAATTTTGTTCAGAGTTTTGTGGTGTTTCAAAGGTATTTAATGTTTGGATAGATTGTAGTGAGAGACTTGAGCTGCTTGGTTGTATTAAATTTTTATTACCCTCATTAATGAAAGTGGTTGGGTATTTATACCCTTAACTGTGGGCCACATGGGCTTTCGGGTCGACTTATGGATTCGGGTCGAGTTCAAAGACCTATTCGTTTTAAGCAGGTAGGTAATTAGCTTAGTCATGAAGTGATTAAGTTTTTAGTACATTAGTTCAGTTCGGATGGTTCAGTGGGTGGATGTTGTCCGAATGGCCCATGTACGGTTCTCATAAAGAGTGGCAATAAAATCCGGACTCATTAGTAGCCCATTTTTTAGGTTATGTTCGAAGGCCTTTGGCAAAACCTAAAAAATAGTTCAAGTGTAATCATAACTTCGTCCAGACATTTCGAAAGGTGTAACGACTTTATCCGGACAGACTGAAACCCTTAGAAGCTGAGCGGTT
This sequence comes from Limnanthes douglasii subsp. nivea, assembly GCA_036936605.1. Classification (NCBI taxonomy): domain Eukaryota; kingdom Viridiplantae; phylum Streptophyta; class Magnoliopsida; order Brassicales; family Limnanthaceae; genus Limnanthes; species Limnanthes douglasii. The sequence continues at coordinate 290,782,761 of JAUPFV010000005.1, forward strand.
TTGCCAGAGATAGTGGGACACGTGTCCTTCTCTGATTTGTCTCACCAGTCGTTTTCCTCCTAGAAAGGCGCTTCCACTTGTTTCGAAAAAGTAACCTTTTAATTAATGTTGGTGACAACAGCGCCGTCTTTAATCATTATACCTATCTTTTCGTCTTCTCCTAGTAATCAAAGCATTATTTGTCTCCTTAGTATGAATCAGTTCACTTTTCACTGTTTTATCATCTTCATTATCTCTACTATGTTAATCTTCAAAGTTTTCACCTTTCAAAAAACCCTTCTTTTGTTGTGAGTTTATGTTCACAGCAAGAAACGCCCTAGTAAAAGCTGGGTGGCTCAACTTATCGGAGTTAGAAAAAGCTCAAAAAGTCGAGAGAGAAAAGCGCATTGCTGCAGGCCTCCCTGTTTCTCCTGTTGACAAGCGTGAAACACCAAGCTCGGAGCCTGATCGGGGTTCATCTTCTACCAAGAGTTCTATACCGAGAAGGTTATTCCAGCCCATTCCTTCTCCAATCGCCTCGGGCTCATCGGTTCAAGAGTCAGAGCCTGTTGTTGAACCAGAACAGGTGGTTACAAGCCTTAGGAAACCTTCCCCATTCATTACTATGAGGTCAGATGCTGATATTTCCCCGGAGAAGCTGGTAGATAGACGAAGGGGTTGTCTGGTAAAACGGCAGGCTGCTGGCACACAGCCTAAACCAAAATCCACGCCTTCGAAATCGGGGGAAAAAAAGTAAAACCACAGGGTCAGAAGCACCCATCAAAATTCCAAAGGACAAACTGTCCGGTCCGGAGGCAACTAGCTCAAGTCTTCGAACAGAGACCTTCGGGTCCGAGCCCCAGTCGGACTCTAGACCACAAGGAGGAATGAACGCTCAACAATCCGGAGGGCCTACTGAGCCAACCACCAGCTCTTGTCTTCCTAAAACAGTTGACAATCCCTATATGATAATGGAGGATGTAATGGAGGACAACATCTAAGAAGCCCCTTTTGAGACTGACGTCTCCGGGCAAACAACCGAGACTGCCAATACTAGGAAGAGAAAAGGCAAGGAAAAAGTGTGTTTAAAGTATCCGGACCTGCCGGAGTGCCTTGTGGGAAACGTGGGGCCTTGTTTCCACAAAGTAAGTGTTAAATATCTGCTAGCCATGCAGAAGATCAATTACGCTTTTATTCACACAGCTGAACTTGGCCGGATGAGGACGAAGTGAGGGATTCCGGAGAATGTTAAAGTAAGGATTCCAATTGATCCGGAGACGCCCATGGACTGTAAGCTCAACGAGATTGTCTTCTATACTGAGTTATTCAGATGGGGACTTAGGTTTCCCTTGGACCCAGAAATAGTCAGATATTTCCATCTGATAAAGCTTTGCCCAAGCCAGCTAAGCCCTAATACATGGTTCACCCTCATGGCATATCATGGCTTCAAGGCTCTCCGGAATTCCTCTTCCGATGGAGCAATTTGCTGTTGTAGCAAGCCTCTACAGAAATCATGTCATCCCTTTCTATCACTTCAACATGAGTGACAACTACAAGGTAGTGGATGACTTACTCGAGTCGGAGAAAAGCGGGAAAACTCAATTTCTGTTCGTCAGCGGTGCTTGGGAGAATGGGAATAAAATTAAAGCTGGTGTCAATCCAAGCATGCTTACTAGCAGATGTCGAAGTAATGGTAAAAATCTCACCACATACTTCTACTTTTACTTATAAATTTCTTTTTTATCTAATTCTTTTCGGTAGTGCTGCCCAAGGATTTCAACGATTACTTAGAGGCTGGGCAGACTACCTGTGCCAAGCTAAATGCTTGGGCTGCTAAAACCTGGGGAAACCGCTTATACAACTGCTTTACCGGAGGCAATCTAACCAGATCCTATCTTTGGAATACAACCGACCGGAGGGATCTGTCTTGGGAGGAATTAACAACTCCACCCCTTCGGGAGTGATTCTCCGGAAGACAGAGGGGAAAGATGAGAAATTGGTCTTGACAGGCAGAGCTAAAGCCACAAGCAAGATGAAGGGAAAAAAATTTAAGGCCAAGCAAGGTGTGGTAGAGGCTAACCCTACCGAGGTGGAGGAAGCTGTCCCAACAAACCCAGAGGGACAAGATCAAGGGCAGATCGATAATGCCTTATTACAAGTGGTGGAGCACGAGAGCACCAAGGAAGTAGCTGGGTCTCCAAAACCTCAAACGGTCTCCAAAAAGGTCAGAAAACGGGGAGTAGAAGATGGAGACCGGGATGCCAAGAAAAAGAAAACCTCCATGGGAGACGAGGTTTCTCTCCGGGCTCCGGAGCCAGTACCTCCTGTTGACCCTACTGACCTCACTCAAGCAGAAGAGATCCCTGGTGACTTTCAAACCGGATGGGGTGCAGGAGGGTATATCAGCATTGATGGTGTCGACATCATCAGCGGGCTTGAGGGGATTGGTCTTTACTTCGAAAACCTCCCCAACGATGATTTTGCTGGGCCCTACCTCCCCCCAAGTTCTTCGAACCTTGTCACATTCAATGGTAGGTCTTTTTCTGTCTCAAGTTAAAGAGACGTCATCGCTCACTCTTTATTGAGCAATGTCCAGCCAGTGCTTACCTTGGAGAAGCAAGTAAGCAATCAGACAGCCATCATCAATACCCTCAATTCTGACAAGGAGAAACTGTCTAGCGACCTTCTTAGTGCCAACCAAAATACTGAGGCATTGAGGAAAGAGAATGAGGAGTTGAAGAAACGTCAGGAGGACTTGGTCAACAGGTTGGCCACTTTGGAAGGAGTTGTCAAAGAACTCCAATTAAAGCAATCCGACCTGGAAAGAGACCTATTTTCTTTAAAAGAGGAGGTGAAGGCCAAAGATAGCACCATTCAGGCCTTAACTAATGACAACATCTCTCTTGAGAATACTGTGTCCAAGGCTGAGCAAGAAAAGGCTGACTTGTTAAGGGAGCAGGAGAAAAAAATCCAGGCTAGGATTGATGCTTATACCAATGAGGTGATAGATTCTCAGGAAGCAAGGTATGCTGAAGTCAAGTCAGATATGGTCCTTCTCTTTCATGAAAAATTTTCGAAGAGGACCTTGGGAGATTTATGGTGATTCGTGGAGTACGAAGACATTCCTTATCATACCATGGCTCATGGTGATAAGTACAACTACTCCAGTGGCTGGGATGACACCTTTGATGAAGAAGAAGAGACTGGGGAGAGTCCGGATGATGACCCAAAGAAGAAGAAGCCAAGTGAGGCTGAGCCATCTACAAAATCTCAGTCTTAAAGTATCAATTATCTTTTATATTTCTTGTGATCAAACCAAAGTCCTTGGATGGCCAAGGCATTTTTTGTAACCATGTCCGGTTCTTGTCCGGATAAACCTTTCTGATTTTGACAATTCAAAGTCCTTGGATGGCCAAGGCATTTCGTATGTTTTAAAGGGTAGTTTCATTTTGCACAACTCTTGTATTCTTTCATAGTTTTTCAATTTTGGTGGCTAATGTTTAAACCACTCTTAGTTATTTCACAAGTATTTTAATGTGAGAGTGTTTAAATTCTCCGATGACAAATGTTTAAGTAGTCATCATTCCTCCAATTTAATCCGGTCTGTGTTTAATAAAAAATTTCAACGAAAACTATTAACTGAAAACACTCTGAATCTTTTAAGAAGGCATCATATTTTATAAAAAAGACTGGACACCTCATTAAAACCTCCCCGAGCCACCACGGAGGAAATAGTATGCCCCCAAATATTTACATGAATTTTTAAACAAGTAAATATTTACATAGTTTTTACTCCAAGTACAAACGGAGGTGCTCAATGTTCCAGGGGTGATTCAAAATCCTTCCATCTTTGTCTTGGAGCTGGTATGTCCCAGACTTAAGCCTTTCAGTGACCACATAGGGTCCTTCCCAAGTTGGAGCTAACTTACCGAACTGCTTCTCTTTAGTATGTAGGAAAACGTTTCTCAATACCTTATCCCCTGGTTGAAAATCCCTTCTCTTAACTTTTGAAGCAAACCTGCTTCTCATCAAACCTTGATAGTGTGCAGCTCTAAGGTGAGCCTTAACTCTTCTTTCTTCTATTAAATCAAGCGGGCCTCTGATTGCCACTTCGTTAGCGTGTTCGGAAAAATTATGAACTCGAAATGAAGGGAGAGTAGCTTCCATGGGAGCTATGGCATCCATCCCATATACTAAAGCAAAAGGAGACTTCTGTGTTGCAGCCCCGGGAGTAGTCCGGTAAGCCCACATGACTTCTTGCAAGTAACTTGGCAATTTTCCAGCAGTCCCTTCTAAATTCTTCTTCAGACCGGACAATATTGTCCAGTTAGCCACTTCAACTTGACCGTTTGCATGTGGGTGGAAAGGAGAAGAAAAGCAGTGTTGAATGCTTCTAGAGGCACAGAAAGCCTTCATTTCCTTATTATCGAATTGTGGCCCACTGTCTGTTGTTATCTTCTGTGGTATTCCTAATCTGCAACAAATATTAGACATAATGAATTTGATAACACATTTTGATGTAGTTCCTGCCAATGGGGCTGCTTCGATCCACTTCAAAAAGTAATCAATGGAAATAATTATAGTTCTGCACCCCCCGGATGCCATGGGTAGAGTTCCCACCAAATCCAACCCTCACCGAGCAAAAGGTACTGGCTCAAAAATTGACTCCAATGGGACAGCTGGGGTATGAATTTCATTACCATATCATTGGCATGGATCACACTTTTTTACCAACTCCTTGGCATCTTGCATTATGGAGGGCCAATAGTATCCAGCTAATAAAACTCTTCTACTTAGAGCCCTGAATCCACAGTGTGCTGCTCCCTAACCATCATGTAATTCGAAGAGCACTATTTGAGACTCATCGACCCCAAACATCGTAAGAGGGGTTTACTATAAGACTTCTTATAAAGAATATCTCTTAGGATGATAAAACCACGAGCCTTGTAATTTACTTTTCTTTCTATTGCTTTCTCTAGAGGTAAGATGCCATCTAAGAGATATTGAAGGAGAGGAAATCTCCAATCTTGAGGCTGTTCTATCTGTATATTCAAACTTTCTTCTTCTATATCCGGATTGATTTGAATGGATGGACATTCTTGCACATGTATCCAAGGGTAGGATTCAGAGTAGGTTGTGGTCGCCAAGTAGGCTATGGTCGCCAAAGAGTAGGCTAGTGTACACTTTTGAAATTGAGTGCCACTTCTTTAAGGATGAGCAAATATTTAACCAGTTGTTCTTTCTTAGCTTCGGACTGAACTTGTGCATGATGGATAAGAAGCTGGGAGTCGCTCATTAAGCTGACTTTTTTGGCTCCACAAATGAGAGCTAACTTTAAACCAGCTATAGCAGCCTCATATTCGGACTCATTATTGGAAGCCCTGAAGGAAAAACAAATAGCATGGTACATTCTGTCACCGTACGGAGAGGTTAAACATATCCCAGCACCAAAACCCATGGTGCTTGATCCACCGTCAGTCCGGATGATCCATACTTTTTTATCTTTTACTCCGGTTGCTTGTTCAGTATCTCTGTCTGAGTGAAATTCAACTAAGAAATCAGCCACCACTTGGGCTTTGATTGCTGTTCGAGGGGCAAAATTAATATCGTAGTCTCCCAATTACACTGACCACTTGGTCATTCTACTTGAAATGTCGGCCTTTTGGAGAACTTTTTCAAAGGAAAAGACGTCCGAACAATGATGGGTGAGCCTGAAAATAAGGTCTCATCTTCCTCGCTGCAATCACCAAGGCTAGTGCTAATTTTTCAAGTTTTAAATAGCGTTTTTCTGCATCTATCAAGCTCTTGCTGATGTAATACACCGGACGAGGATAATTATCTACTTCCCTTACCAATACTACACTTATGGCACAATTAGAGACTGTCAAGTATACGAAGATAGTCTCTCCATCAACGGGTTTAAACAAAGTCTTAGGGGAAGACAAGTTCTTCTTAATTTCATCGAAGGCCTCATCACACTGTGAGGACCAGTTAAAGTCCTTTGCACCTTTCAAAGTTTGAAAAATGGGGCACACCTGTTCGAAGATCTTGAAATAAAACGGTTTAGTGCAGCCAACCTCCCTGTCAATCGTTGTACTTCTTTAATATTCCGAGGAGGCTCCATTTGTAGTAAAGCATTAAGTTGGTCCGGATCAGGCTGTATCCCTTGCTCGCTTATTACATACCCCAAGAATTTCCCGGACTGCACTCCAAAGACACACTTTTCTAGGTTTAATTTCAAATTTACTTTTACTAAGTTAGCAAAAGTTTCTTGGAGATCTGCCAAGTGTAGCTCTTCGTCCATACTTTTCACCATCATATCGTCGATGTAAACTTCAATGTTTCTTCCAATTTCATCAAAAAAACCTTGTTTACCAACCTCTCATAAGTAGCCCCAGCATTTTTTAATCCAAATGGCATCACCTTGTAACAATGAAGGCCCTTATCAGTAACAAATGTAGTATGTTCTTGATCCTTCGGATCCACTGAATCTGATTATACCCGGAGAAGGCATCCATAAAAGATAGCAGCTTGTTTCCAGATGTGGAGTCCACCAACTGATCAATTCGGGGGACCGGGTATAAATCCTTTGGGCAAGCTCTATTGAGATCCGTGAAATCGATGCACATTCGCCATTTGCCATTTTTCTTTTTTACCAATACCGGGTTGGCTGTCCATAAAGGGAATTGAGAATCCTTTATGTGCCCCATTTTAGTAAGTCGGTCGACCTCTTGAACTATGACATCAGCCTTTTCCTTAGAAAAGGCTCTTCTCTTTTGTACCACAGGTGCTATGTCCCTTCGGATGGACAATTGGTGCGATATAATATCTGCTGGTACTCCGGTAACATCAGCATTGCACCAAGCCAAAACATGCTGATGGTCTTTTAAATTTTTTAATATTTTACCCTTTAATTCCGATGTCATCTTGGATCTTATCTTGACACTTTTTTCCTTCAGCCATAGAGTGAGTTTCAACTTCTTCAATTGGTATTAAAACACCAGGGGTCTCCCTGGGGTCATCAATTTCACCCTCTTCCCAAGTGGGCCCCTCAAATTATTATTCCTCATTGATCCGAACCGCCCCCAACGTCCGGGGAGCCAGTGCTGTTGCATAACACTCTCTTGCTACCTTTTGGTTGCTCCGAACAACTCCCACTTGTCCTTTCATAGCATACTTCAAGCATTGGTGGACTGTTGAAGCCACATCATGCATCCTAGAGAGCCAAGATCTCCCCAGAATAGCGTTATAACAAGTTGGACAATCCACCACGACAAATAGTATTCTAACCATCTTTTTAAAAGGGCCTTTTCCCAATAAAACCTCCTCCTCGAATTCCCTGATCACATCTTCTCAGCTTCCAGTGAAACCCACAATAGATCTGTCCGAACGCTGAAGTACTGCTGGATTCTTCATTTTTTTGTAGGAAGTTAAAAAGAGAATATTGGCTGAACTTCCGGTATCCACCAAAATTCGTCTTATATCATTCCCTCCAATGGATGCTCCTATTACAACATCATCTTCATGTGGACCAGCAATATCCCTCAGATCATCCTCGTCAAAACAATAAAAGGAAAATGAATTTGCGATTGATAGGAGGTCATGCCTCCTTCAAGCTGGGTAGCTAAAGTATGAACGTGCCTCTTTCTTGAAGAAGCAGTTGGTGCAGTCATGGTTTCCCCTCCGAGTATTGTAAGTGACTCAAAAAAGTTAATAAGTCCGGACACCGTCTTGCAACGCTCCATGATAATACCCATTTTATTCCGGGTTGGATCAGGGTCTAAGTATTCTGACTCTACATCGAACCTCTCGATTATTACCATAGCTCCATCTAGAGCCGATGTGCCTGCATTATTTGGACCAGCCCAATGAGAACTATTAGGCCTCTTTCCAGCTCTTATTTTAACATATGCCCCAACTTGCCTCTTTCAATCAAGTTCTGCACTTCTTGTTTCAACGCAATACAATCTTCAGTGGTATGACCAGTATCATGGTGATACTGGCAAAACAATTATTACAGCCAGCCTTTTGTAGTGTACTTCGCCTTTTGTTTTGTCATAAATGGTGGCTACATTTTCTTTCAACTCAGCTAACCACTCCGGTTGAACCCACCCAAGACCCTCGCTTATTTCTAGATTGTTGACTCTGGGCTGGTGCAGCTGGCTGAGACTGAGCTTTGGCTCTGTTATGACCCTGCCCGGCTTCCATAGCCTTGTTGCCGGACTGGTTTTGGTTTGGATTTGGTGCAGCCGGAGTAGACCTCACTTGCCTGTGCACCCTAGTTTTCTTTGTTTCATCTACATTAATCTGTTTTCCGACCTGATTCAGCAGACCTCACCATGTCATGGCTTTTTTACTGGTTACTGAATCAGCCAAGTTTCCAGGGTTTAAGCTCTACCTCAGAGAAGCTATTGCTACTTGTTCAAAGCAATCAGCCAATCCATTTTTGGTATTCACAAAACGACTTATGTATTCTTTTAAGGATTTGTTTGGTTCTTGTGCACAATGGATAATTGTGTCTCCATTGCCTTTTACCTCCTTACTTCCAACAAACTGTCTCTGAAAAGCCACCCAAAAAGTGTCAAAATTTCTGATGCATCCTTGTGGCAAACTGTTGTACCACTTCAGAGCACTCCCCGTAAATGATTAGGAGAATGCTCTGCAAAGTAACTTGTCGTCATCATCGAAATTCATCATGAAATTTTTGAATTGTTCCAAGTGGTTATCCGGGTCTTTACTGCCATCGTATTTTTCCATTTTTGTACTGCCAAACCTGTTAGGAAGGTTTCCGGACAGTATCTTGGAGGACAATGAAGATTGTCTCCAATTCTGGCCACGACTGAAAAACGGTATCCTCATTAGGAGTTGCAAAGATACCTGGTTCATTATGGAAGGCAAATGGATCCATTAACAATCGATCTACATGTCTCCGGCTATGAGACGACCCTTTGCCTATATGCCTCTTTAACCTTTCATGCCTATCCATTTTTCTTGAATACTTCTTAACCAATTTTTGTTTCTTTTTAGAACGGCCCTCATCACTGCTGGATGACAAGGACTCTTCATCTCCATCTTCATTTGAGGAGCTACTAGAAGACTCTGAGTCTGAATCAGAGCTCTCCACCGGTTTAGACCGGTGAGACTTTTTAGAGCTAGCATGAGTCTTTTTTGCACCCACATGAGTTTTTGAGTGCTCATGCTCTCTTGGATTGTCAGTATGATGAGCTACCGACGCCTTAGACTTCTCTTTTGTGCCCATCTCTGCCCTCTTGGCAGCCCTCAGAGCTTCTATTTCAACTTTTAACCTATCTCGCTCCTTAATAGTATATTCATCATTTTCTCCCACCACTTCTACCAAAGCTGGTGGTACTTCATGCTCATCCGGATTCATCCGAACTGATTCTTCTTGATGGTTTTGAATGCTAGATTCAGGCACCGTCGTGCTCCCATTGTGGTCGCCAATTTGGTGTGGTTTATTTTCGGTTGAGGTTAATTTTGTCCAGAGTTTTTTGGTGTTTCAAAGGTATTTAATGTTTAGATAGATTGTAGTGAGAGACTTGAGCTGCCTGGTTGTATTAAATTTCTATTACCCTCATTAATGAAAGTGTTTGGGTATTTATACCCTTAATTGTGGGCCACATGGGCTTTTGGGTCGACTTCTGAATTCGGGTCGAGTTCAAAGACCCATTAGTTTTAAGCAGGTAGGTAATTAGCTTAGTCATGGAGTGATTAAGTTTTTAGTACATTAGTTCAGTTCGGATGGTTCAGTGGATGGATGTTGTCCGAATTGCCCCTGTCCGGTTCTCATAAACAGTGGCAATAAAATCCGGACTCATCAAATGACGAGGTATAATTTGACAAGGAATGTAAAATTTAATGGGTGTACACATTTGATTAGGTAAACCATAAAATAAGGAATATAAACAAAAAAAATTCCAAGTATAGGTTCGAACCGAAGATCTTTTGTGTGTGAGACTAAAATGGTGACCAACCAGATCACTAAGACTGATTGTAATATTCAATGTACCATGAATATTTAATTGTTGGATATGATAAACATAAAATCACTTCGTCAGTTACACTATATTTAAAGATGATGTTGGTTGAGTTGTTTGTATTTTTCAAGATTCTTCTGATCCCCCATATTACCAGCGTTGATCTGTAAAACGTATTCACGAGGGCTTCTATCCATTAGAGATTATCATCATCAAAGATGATAGAGGATATTGGGATAGGTAAAAGGGATGAAGGTATTTCTTTGGTACTTACGTCAAGACTCTCAACATATCTCTTATTAAATGTATTAGTCATCACGGAAAAATAATCACCCCCGTCCAACAATTGTTCCTCTGATGTATCTATTAGGGTATGGGTCTAGGTAATCATCAGACATATTGGGGAGAGCAATATCATGGTCCAACGATATCATGCCTTATTCTTCCTTATAAACCACTACCAAAGATTCATACCTATGAGGATCAGCCCTTTCACCGTCATGTTTTGGTTCGAACCTTGCATATCCTCGAGTAGGAGTCGCTCGAGCCTTGACAAACTCAATTTATTTCTCATTATTTATCAAACTCTGAACTTCTTATTTTAATACTATAAAATCCATGTTTGAATGACCGTGTCGTTATGATAGTTGCAAAACCTTGTATTTCTATCTTTTTGTGGCTTTGTTATTGATAAAGGACTCCAAAACGGAACAAAGTTCTTGGATTTATCATATATTTCTAACACATTCTTATTTGACGATGTGTAGTTGCTGTGAAGATCCAACTTGTTTCTACAGTTATCCTAGTCCTTACTTGACGGTCTAGCCTGATCCGAGGAAGTTTAGTTTTGCCTTGGCTTGGCCAGAACTTGTGGTTGTGGTGTCCTAGGTTGAAGGGTAGTTGGATGATAATGAGTTTACTATTGTGTGGGTGGTGCTAGATAAACTTCTATAATTTTCATTTCTTATGGGCACATGCCAATGTTTTCAGTTCGCCACCAATATCAACCTCCTTGTTTCTTCTACGTTAATCGGTGACTCTGTTAGAGCATATTTCACCCCAAAAGACATAACCTTCCTCTTTATAACATATTTATCCAAAAATCTCGAGATGATAGATTGTTTGAAAGAGAGAAAATCTACGACCATATGTAATTCATCTGGTATCTTATTAGTTTGCATAAAATGTTGAGTATAGTCTCTAAAACTCTTAAATGGCCCATGCTAACAATACATAGTAAACATCCCATTACCCTTGGTTTAATTTATTTTAATAAACCGGTCCCTGAATAAGGTCCCTAAATTATCGAAGCTTCTTATAAAGATTAGAGGCATATAATTGAACTAAGTCAGAACGTTTCCTCTGAAAATCATTGGAAATATCGACACATAAGCATATTGTCCCATCCGGAGCTTAACATCACATTTCTAAACCTCTCAATATGATGCTCTGTTTCCCCCACGCCATAATAGTTTTTTATTTTATAACTAGATCAAACTTTGGTGGCAAGTCCCCGACCAATATCTTAAGGTTTAATATGATATGGCCAGGTTGAATTATGATTATATGATAGTTCTTCAACACCATCGTTTTAGCCTGGGGTATATGTTCGAAACTGGAAACATCTTCGTGTTATGATAAGGAGGATTGAAGTGGCAATAAGGCCCATAAAAAAACAAACGTTATAAGAAAAGTATGGCATATGAGGTTGGAAGCCCTATCGTTGGTACGATGCGAGAAGGGGGAAATGTTTGTACTGAATCTTGTTTGTAATGGTTGGATCCATGGTTGAGAAATGAGCGGGGGGGAGAGTTACTAAGTTCAGCCCGAGGTTCATAAATTATTGTTCTGACATGCTCGGATTCCCTCTAAGGCACGAGTGTTTGAATCGGTTCCACCTTCCTCGTTGGAGCAGAAAGCTGACGTGTATGTCTGACTCGGGGAGCAAGCTGACGTCTGCTATGATACCTGGTTCGATAATGATATATTATTTCTTAATAGGGAGAGTACTCATCATTTTCTGTATATTAATCTTCACTAATGGTATGCGAGCAATAGTGACGACGAGCATGATGCTCTCTTTTGAGAGAACCATAGCTTCTATTATGGAAAAGGTGTTTCAGGGACTTTGAAACCCATTATCACCCAAATAGTTTTAGATTCCACCACGATCCATCTCACTTCGGATCTCAAAACTTGAGGCCCATAAGCCAGATTATCTTTCACTTTTTAGAGTTCGTTTAGCTCAGTTGCAAGTATATTACGTTTCTCATCAATTTTATTTTGAAGCAAAACTAGATTGAATAAACCCCACGACTCCTAGTGGGTACATATCCTTTTGGAGACTGTCGAAGGCTCTGCTATGTTATGTGTGAACATTATTTTAAAGTAGCTTCTAAGATCATCATTATTTTTCTCGTCATCTTTGGATTCTCATTTATAACTCATCCAACAACATGTTCAACTTACTGTCGATAATATAATAACATTAGTTATAAAATTTTATATTTTAAATAAAAGTATAAAACCCCTTAAAAGATATTGCCTTATCATTTACCATTTCTACATTACATCATTACTAGAGTTTCGACTGTAATGATACTAATGCATTCAACTATTTTTTACCAAATTTAATCAAACACATAAATACATTACCAATTAATATTTGATAAAGTATACTATAATATATATATATATATATATATATATATATATATATAATTATTTTAAAAATAATACATTTAATTGTTTTTAATATGAACTATATATTTTGAAAGCTAATTCAAAAATATTATTAAAAAATATTATTATAACCAAATTGAATACAAAATTATTTATCAATATGGTTGAACATTCATAACTATTTAATATATATTCTATTTATTCTATAATATTATTATTTTAATCTTAGTTATATGAGAAAAATAGAGTTGATCTTGTATTCACGTATATAGTTTTATTAGATCTTCAGAGCATAAATTTAATTTTTTTAAATAATATTATTTATTTAAAGAGTATCACGGAATTCAAATTTTCCAAATAGATTAATTAATTTATTTGCAGAGTACTATATATTTTAAACTCTATTTTTTATATTCGCAGGATAAGTTAGTGACAACCATTTGGTTACCAGATGAATTTTGAAGTTTATAAAAAAACCACATGCAAATATTAAAAATTTCAAAATACCTTATAGATATTAAATACATAAAAAATACGTCAGATTTCCGCAACAAAATTTGTTTCAATACGAAGGATTTCAACATAAATCAGCTACTAAATTAGATTTTACAAATAAATTAATATATTTTTTATAATTTTTTTACTTGCTGTGTTCTTAAAAAACACGCAGGACCTAAGAACCGTTCGTGTTTCGTTTTGATGATTCATATCTATTTTTATATAACCAAAAGTATAATTAGTAACTTATAAACTACTTTTATATCTATTTAAAGGTTCTACATGAATTTTATTCTTTTCGCAATCATTCTGCAGGTATTTCTGCAACCAAGTTACAACAGTTTCTAAATCAGTTCGTATTTTAATTTTCACATCTAAGAGACTTTTTTTAACCATTGTGCACGTATTCCTGTAACTAAGTTATAGTACTTTCCATATGCAATTTGTATTTTGATTTTCACACCTAGACATTTTGTACAACTATTTTGCACGTAGCCCCGCAATCAAGTTATAATAGTTTTCAAATCAGTTTGTATTTTGATTTTCACATCTAATAAACTATTTATGCAATAAGTTTGCACATAATTTTTGTAACTAAGTTATATTAGTTTCCATATGCAATCATCAAGTTATAATAGTTTCTAAATGAGTTTGTATTTTGATTTTCACATCCAATAAACTATTTATGAAGTTAATTTGTACGTATTTTTATACCCAGTTTGTAGTAGTTTTAATACTAAACTACATATATTTCGACTTTGTAATACATATAACAAATAACAAATACTAAAAGGATTAATATTCTCCATATTAGGCATTCTCACTACAATTTAGCTCAAAGACAAAACAAAAAATCTTCAAGAAAAAATTAACAATTTGAAGAATCAATATCAACATGAGATTTCAGTTTTTTTCCGCAACTAAAAACTAATTTTGCAAAAATTTACTCGTATTTCTGTAACAAGTTAACACATATTTCGTAACTATTTTTAATCACATCTAAAATTGGTATTTTTAAAATATAATTACATGTTATTCCGTAATCAGACATTGAAAAAGATTTATTTTATTTCTCTCAGTCATAAGATATGGATCTAGAGGATGACCTCAAGAAACATATTGAAAAACTCGAAACAAAAAACAATAAGCACAATAAACAAACTAAAGAACTGCAAGAATCAAATTCTAGTTTTATATCATGTTGACAGATGGAAAAGGAAAATCAATTTATTTCCACAACCATTTAAAGGAGATTTTACATCAACGAAAACTATATCTTGCATCAAACAAGGAAAAGCAGAAATGATTGGTTATTTATCAACCATAAATATCCAATCATATATTTGTAAATGCTCGCACGTTAAAATCACAACTATGTTTTTTTAAAAGTTGTATGACTCTAAAGTACACTCTTTTTGTTTGGAGAAATATTTTTCTTTTATAATATATTATATATTTTTATTTCAAAACTGTAACATTATTATTGCACCAATTTTCCCTTAATTTATCAAACCAGTAAATTTTTTGTAACTTAAAATTAAATTTGGCTACCATTTATGACGTAATTTTGCAACAAATTAAAGCATAAATTTACAACCGATTAGACTTATATCTTTATAACACCGGTTATTTTCCGCAACTCAAATCTGTAACCAATTTTAACATAATTTCATACCAAATTACACTTATATTTTTTATAATATCATTTTTATGCTACTAAAATAAACATAATTGCGCACCAATGTCACAATGGTTACTTTCATAACTGAAAAAAATGGACATTGCATGTCCACTCTCACGTTATTTAAGATATAATAATGAAAAAGAATAAAAAACATATTCAATTGATAAAAACAATTTATATTATTTTATATGTTTCCTTCACATTATCTTCTATTATGAACCAAATCATCAATTCTAGATAGAATACGTGTCTTTTTAGGTATCAAGTTCTATTTTTCAGGCTAGGTGGAACAACAACAGAAGATTGATTAAAACTATAAGCTTCGACAAAAGTAGTTAGAGATGGTACACCCCGAGAATAAGTTTCCTTATAAAAACTTGAACTATAACATGACTTCATATAAGTTGAGGTTATTTTCGCACCCAACTTTCACATATATCTGCAATCAACATATAACAAATGACAAACGGTATTCCCGAAACAAACTTGCACATAATTTTGCAACAAAATAACTAACTAATTCAGCAACCAAATTAAACGTAATCCCGCACCCAAGTAACACTAACTAATTCCAAAACCAAAGTGAACGTAATTCTGCAACCACACCTACAAAACAATAACAAAATCCCTAAATTTGTTTTCTTGAAATTACTATTTTCAGATAATTTTCAAAACAATTACGTGAATGTATGCAATCAAATAATCCAACTAAACAAAAATATATATCACAAAACAACCACACAATAATTTGAAACAAATAAAAAAAAACTACATGAATTAATTAACGACTTTAAAAACGCAAATATGATTACATAAGAACAAATGAGACACAAATTTATAGAATTTATAGCCAATTACAAAATAAATAGACCTAGATTTCAAAAAAATCTAGAACTTACGATCTAAAATAATTATGAAAAGAAGAACATATCAGAGGAATATAAGTAAGGGTATCATTGGTATTTAAACAAAATCGAGGTGATTATCTCGTAAATGCTAATTTAACTCGTACTTTATGAAATCTTGTGTGGTTATTGATAAATAAGTTTGAATTTGGAAAGTTATTAAGTATATTATCTTTAAACAAATGATCCACAATCACTTTATCTTAACCCAACTAAAACTAGGATTTTATAATATATATGACTTTGTGTGACTATATGAGCACTTTCTCTCCAATTACTAAGACGATTTAAATTTAAAAAACTTTTAATATTTTGAAGAATAATTTTGATCATATATATATTGAATTTTTTAGATATAAAAAGGATCGTACTAACAAATATGATGCATTTTGAGAGTGTATTAAAAATAAAATTGTTTAAGTTTTTAGTCCAACGGATAATATTAAACGAATGGAAAGAGTCAAATCTATACTTATTTTTTTCGCATACGAGCGATATTCATTCCATTGTGTCTAGGTGTATTTTAGTTTTACCATGTTTTTGTGGAAAATCAAATCTATCATAACTTATCAAATTCTTTTAAAAAATTGTTAAAAAAGTTTGATTTCATACTCTATATCACTTAAATAAAATATATATATATAAATATCTCGACTAAATATAAAATATTTTGATAATGTACCAAAAATAAAATTATTGGACGTTGTAAGAAAGAAAAAATAGACAATAACTTATTAGATACTAATAAGAGAATGCTAGATATTTTAGTGTAATTGGATTGACTAGTCGACCAATGTAGTCATAATATATTATCGACCAGGTCAGAGAGTGTGAAGTGCACGCTTGTTAAAATATATTATGATTAGTAGGTTCAAAAAGTGGAGTCTGACTGTGGTTAAGTTTTATTTTAAATGATAAGGCTATTCTAAAAATTTATTAAAATTTTAAATTTGAAAAATTAAATTAAATTTGAATTTGAAAAATTCATTTGAGTTTGAATTTGAATATCTAGGCCATAGTCTTTTTTGGACATAAAACTGTTTTACAGTTTTAGTAATTTGGTTGAATTAATAAGTATAGTTATGTTATAATACAAAACAGAATAAAAAATATTAATTCTTATTGTTCAAAAGAAAATCTTTGATTTTATCTGGTTGAAAATTTTGGAGAATTACCGAAATAATTTCATTCTAAAATTGTTAAAACAAGACTTCAGAGTTTATCCGGAAGACTCTAAATAATATTCCCAACAAAAGATTAAAATTATCTGTCTTTATTTTATAAAAAATTGAAATAGTGTGTATATGAAGACTGAATGACGAGATTTGTATATGATGCTTTCACTCTGTATAAATTACGAGAGAGATTTGTTATGATCCTTGAGAAGAATTTATAATCACATATTAAAGCATCACAGAACTATGATTTCATCATCGTGCAAGTTTTTCCCCTTGTTATTCGATGACTCTTACGTAATGGTGTTTAGTTTTCAGATTATGAAAATGATGTTAATCTCTCAAATGTTTTAAATTTTGTAAAGGATACACACTTTGGAATAATTGTTGTTTCGGTCGGTAGAAGTGTGTATCTAGTGCTGAAATGGTTTAATTGATTTATTATAGGAAGAAAGTATGTTTTTGTTTTTATTTGAATTTTTTTACAAAACATATTTTTACGCTAGTTAAAGTGTTGTACGCTTGTACAGTTGTATGATTTTTTATGTAAAATTAATTTGTTTAATAAATGAGATTGTTGCATTGACTTGATGCATTTTCAACATGAAAATCTAAAACATGAAAAGAAAGCTTGTAAAAGCGTAAGATGACATATACTTTTAATGGAGTACTTCAATTATATTTGCATTTATTATATTAATGGATTTATAAACTTTTTTAATTGGACATTAATGCAATACGGTGTACATTTGCATACTACTGCATCTTAGATTCCATATCTGACAATTAATTTAAAGAAATAACTACAAGGATGATTTTTTCTTTAATAATGGGTTTCTACACAAAAGAATGATGATTATATGTAGTGAAGACACGTTTTATATGGAAATATTCCACGTACTGAATGCTAAAATAGAATTTAACATAATGCACGTTTTATAATGCATGCATTTTTCATACACGTATTTAAAATCAGTATAGTATCACATGTATACGATGCAAGTTTTAAGCTATTGATTCTGTAAATCTTCATGATGTAAATTTACAGAATAATAACAATATAATTCTTAACAAACTGTTTCTACAGTTTTATAAGATAATACAAATTACACGATTATAAGGGTTTGCATGCAATATAAAATCTGCATTAGTTTTATATGGAGTTTAAATATAATAGCAGTACAATTTACATAACGCTGGATCTTATATCTAGTTTACATAAAATATAATTAATGATTTGATAATTGTTGATGTTATTTGTAAATGAGCTATGATTTGTTTATATGTGGATGACAAGTTGATTTTTTGCATTGATCAAATCAAGTTGATGAAGCCAAAACATTCTTATCATCTAGTTTTGAGATGAATGATTTGGAGGAAGTTGAGAGGTTTTTTTCGTATATGTATGTCATGACTAGTACTAGGCCGAATATTTCCTTTGCTATTGGAAAATCTTAGTAGGTATATTAACAATCCTGGTTCACATCATGGGAAAGGCTTAAATCGAGTATTCAAGTATTTGAAAGGAACCATGGATTATAGTTTTACTTATACTGGATTTCCTTTCGTACTTGAAGGATATTCAGATGCGAACTATATTTCCAATATGGAATATCACACTTCCACAAGTGGATGTGTATATCTACTTGGAGGACGTGCTATCTCATGGACATGTAATAAATAAACTTTTATTACTGATTCAATAATGGAATCAGAGTTTGTGGTATTAGCAGCGACTAGTAAAGAGCTGAAGGGCTAAGAAATTTAATATATGAAATTCCGTTATGGCCCAAACCGATATCACCAATATCTATCAGATGTGATAGTGAAGTTTCCTTGGCCAATGTCTATAGAACAAGTTCACAAAGGAAAATCTAGACACTTAGGTGTTGGACACAGTATGATTTATGAGCGCATTACACATGGTGTTATTTTAATAGAGTTTGTGACAACTCAGTATAATTTAGTCGATCATTTAACCAAAGGGTTAAGTAGAGAACTTATGCACAAATCAGCTACCGGAATGAGATTAAATTCCATTTGAAATCTCTCATGTTAAGATACCTAACTCTCATCTAATGTGACATTAGGTGCTGAATTCAATGTGGAAAGCTTAACATCTAGAGATTGGAACACATTAGTAGTATTATCCCAAAGTATGTGTTTAGACATGCAAGTTGTGGAGGTTGATGTTTATCTTCTTATTAGTTCTTTGAAAAATTGCATATGCATGTGCAAGAGTAAAATGTCCATCTATTTAAGCATGAAGTTTAACCGCTTCAAGAAGTTAGGACTTGGCTTTAATATGCTTAAGAAGGATAAAAACACAAGGCTAGTAAAAGATAGTGTCAAGTAAGAACATTTGAGAATGTAAATTTATGTGTATATTATCTTCGAGTATTCATTATAGATAGTAAATGTTCAATCCTTAATGATAATTAGATATTCAAATATTTGAAATGTGTAATATACTAATATGAAATACAATCGCCACCATACTTCATTTATGCATAAATTTGTTAGTTATTGTGGTTTTTTTAGTTAATCACGAATGACACTAAAATGGGGGAAGATTGTTGGATATTTTAGTGTAATAGGATTGACTTATCGACCAATGTATTCATAATATATTATCGAGCAAGTCGAAGAGTGTGAAGTGCACGATTGTTAAAATATATTACGATTAGTATGTCCAAAAGACGGAGCCTGACGGTGGTTAAAATTTATTTTGAATAATAAGGCTATTTTGAAAACTCATTGAAAATTTGAATTTGAAAATTTTATTTGAATTTGAATTTACAAAAAGTTCATTTGAATTTGAATTCGAATATCTCGACCGGTTTTATCACTTGAAAATATAGCCACTTTTTACATAAAAACTGATTCAGAGTGAAACGCAAAAGAAGCTAAAAGAGGGATAAAAAACCCTAATTTTATTAATCAAAACAACTCCCTCAACAATGTATAGAAGATATGTTTATATAAGGATTCAAGTGAAACCCTAAAACCAAAAATATAAAAATTACTAAAATTTCCTAAAGTATTAAAAAGCAAAATAAGATGATAGATGAGATCAAATGCCCAAAAAGGCCCATAACTCACAAGTAAATCTAGTGACTTGTGTTCGTGACGTCGTTTCCTTCAAAACAAGGTGCTGTGGGTCAAAATCAGACACCGGAGCTCCAAACTGTCAATTCACCGCATTCTTCGGGTGATCGCCAGTCTTCATAAATTCCAGCGCTAAACTATCTGCATCATTCCTACCAGGGTCGAGAAGATTCGTCCTCGAATCAGAACCAGTCTCCTCGTCAGAAGATTCACCTGCATAAGGAATCAGATGCTTAACATTAAAGACATCAGACGTACAAAGATGGCTAGGCAAACGCAGTCGATAAGCATTCGGGTTGATCCGCTCCACAATCTCCACCGGGCCAATCTTCCCGGCGGCCAGTTTGTTGTACTCACTAGCAGGGTACTGATTTTTGGTTAAAACTGCCCACACATAGTCACCAACTTCGAACTGAACAAGACGACGATGAGAATCCGCCTCAGACTTATACTTGGCGGTGCTCAAGACAAGCTGATCGTAAGTCGTTTGGTGGGTTTGGCGAATCTGCGATACAAGCTCCTCAGCAGTTGTGTGAACACGAATTTTATTGGGCAGGATGAGCAAGTCGACAGGACCCCGGGGCACAACACCATACATCACCTGGAAAGGACAAAGACCCGTCGAGTGGTGAAGGGCATGATTGTGGGCAAACTCTGCCTGCGGTAGGCGCTGATCCCATGCCTTCGGGTGATCTCCCACAAGGCTGCGCAACAAGTTACCGAGGGAACGATTAACCACTTCTGTCGGACCATCAGTCTGGGGGTGGTAGGTACGACTGAAACTGAGCTGCATATTCACCATGCGCCATAAACTGCGCCAGAAATGACTCACAAACCTGGTGTCACGGTCAGAAACAGGAAACACATCTGTAAACACATCAGTCCCAACAGGGCTAGCAATAGGAAACACATCGGCAAACACATCAGTCACAACAGAGCTAACAATGGGAAACATATCTGCAAACACAGCAGTCCCAACAGGGCTAGCAACGGGAAACACATCTGCAAACACATCAGTCCCAACATGGCTAGAAATAGGAAACACCTCTACAAACACATCAGTCCCAATAGGGCTCGCAATAGGAAACACATCTGCAAACACATTAGTCACAACAAGGCTAGCAACGGGAAACACATCTGCAAACACATCAGTCCCAACAGGGCTAACAACAGGAAGCACATCTGCAAACACATCAGTCCCAACAGGGCTAGCAACGGGAAACACATCTGCAAACACATCAGTGCCAACATGGTTAGAAATATGAAACACCTCTGCAAACATATCAGTCCTAACAAGGCTAGCAATAGGAAACACATCTGCAAACACATTAGTCACAACAGAGCTAGCAACGGGAAACACATCTGCAAACACATCAACTGTCACAACCTCCGCCGTAACCTCCGCCATATCATCATCATATGTATCAAACTTTGGGAGACCATCAGGAACAATGGGGGCCGGTTCAAATGCCTCGTGAGAGAAAACACCCCTAGCACCCGCAGCATTAAGACATTCTACCTGACGATGCCCTAATCCTCCACAGTCAAAGCAACGTAACTTACCAGCAGAACGGTTGGTCGCACCAATGGGAACAATGGGAACGGTTGGACGTGGAACTGGTTTGGACGCCGAAGTCCGTGAAGGAGCACCAGTCCGTACGCTAATCTGGGTCCGGCGAGCCAACTGTTTTTCTCCCTAGAGCGCACGCCGATGGGCTTCGGAAACAGAGCACGAGTCGAACATGTTCAACACATCTTGAAGCTGAAGACGCAACCCACCAATATAGCGGGATACCCGCTGATGCGGCGACTCGTTCACATCCGTACGAGCCAGCAGCTGATATAATTCTTTTGTATACTCTTCCACAGATCGTGGTACTTGACGAAGATTCTGGAGTCGTTGGAATAGTTCTCGCTCGAAGTTGTAAGGTAGGAAAGCCTTGCGGATTTGTTTTTTGAACTTCTCCCAACTGCGGACTTTATCCTTGCCTTCACGCTCACGGTTCTTCTTCACTTGCTGCCACCAAGCCTGTGCCCTACCGCGCAAGTGGATGGTGACCAACGCGACCCTTCTCACCTCCGGAACTTCCTTGAAGTCCAGTACTTCCTCAATCTGGGATAACCAATCAACAAGCGCCTCTGCCTTAAGGCTACCATCAAAGTCCGGGATGTCTACCTTAAATCCAAGCTCCCAGTGGCGGCCGTGATAAGTATTCTGTTCGAACCCCTCCCCAAAAGGGTTATCGATACCTTCAACCTCTGTGCCTTGTTGTCTGGCGTTAAGATCAGCCATCTGACGGGTAAGATCAGCCACCTGACGGCGTAGGTAAGCAACTTCACGATCACCGAAATCACTTGTATCTCTAGTCACTGCAGCGCCACCGCGACCGCTGGTTCTTCCTCGCACCATCTCGCAGGACTGCATGCGTCTGATACCACCATGATTCAGAGTGAAACGCAAAAGAAGCTAAAATAGGGATAAAAACCCTAATTTTATTAATCAAAACAACTCCCTCAACAATGTATAGAAGATATGTTTATATAAGGATTCAAGTGAAACCCTAAAACCAAAAATATGAAAATTACTAAAATATCCTAAAGTATTAAAAACGCAAAATAAGATGATAGATGAGCCCAAACTGTCAAAAATATTCGTGACGTCGTTTCCTTCAAAACAAGGTGCTGTGGGTCAAAATCAGACACCGGAGCTCCAAACTGTCAATTCACCGCATTCTTCGGTGATCGCCAGTCTTCATAAATTCCAGCGCTAAACTATCTGCATAAAAAAATGTACTACAATTTTAGCATTTTGGTTGGAAAAAAAAAACTCTAATTTTATATGGTTGAAGTTCCGTGAGAACGCCAAAATAATTTCTTTCTGAAATTGTTATTGGAAACTTTAAAATTTATGCGAAACCTCTAAACAATCCATCAGATTCGAATTTTGAATTTTTAACCATATCTACCTACCTACCAATCCAAATCCAAATGGGATTACAATTTCAGCCCACTAGGTTCTACCAAACCCGGTCGATTTCTAACCATTAGAATTCACACACATTGTTCTAAAAAGTAAAAATATTTCGCATTTTTATTTCATCTACTTTTAATACGGCCAACCAAACCAAAGCATGATAGTAACCTACCACATGCTAAAGCTGACCAGCAGTCGATTGTAGTAAACCAGAGAGCAAGACTGTAAGAGCAATTGCCATTAATGGTGAAGACAGAAACATTAAATGTGTTTCTTTTCTTCTTCTCAGAACCTCAATTAATGTCTTTCATTTATATCACTCATCTTGTCTCTCTCTCTCTCTTTCACTCTTATCATCTCATTTAATGCCTTTATCTCTAAATGAAATTGCCCAAACAAACATTAAATGAAAAACCATAACAGATGGAATTAAAGACCATTGTTTTACAAAGTAAAAACACTAATCAATCAAAAAAAAAAAAAAAAATTGTCGTTTTCCCCATCATAACCTTAACTCGGTCACTCAGAAATTGGCGGCCGCGGTGGTGGTGGTGATCGGGGCGGCGCTGCAAAAACTGGAATGACTGATCTAATCTGAACTGTTGGTGCAATCATTCTCTCATTGTAATATACTTGAGTGCATAAAGTTGTTGTCTTTACTTGATTCTGAGACCCAAGACACTTACTTTTAAGCCATTGCTCTTCTAGACATGACTGCCCTTTAAACTGTATTGATGGTGGTAGAATCTTTGAGGTTGGTGGAGAGACAAAACTGGTTTGTTTATGTCTGAAGCTATTAGGAGTTGAATCTATTACAAGATCCATTAGCTTCAATTTTTGATGTATTAAAGAGTTAATAGTATTGTCTCTATAACTCTTTACCACCATTCTTGGTCTTCTTGCTTGGTTTAGAGTACATTCACTTCTTTTGATTTGTTTAGTCTCTTCTTTAGGCTTCAAATTTGAAAGCACTCTTGTCACTATTGCCTTATCATCATCATCATCTTCTGTTGTTTCTCTTTTTGTCAATGGATCCAAGTTTTGCCCTGCACGAAAGTAAGACTCTTTGATCTAGATTTTTGCTAAATTGATTTATATTAATCTATTCTATATAGATTTGTTGTCGGATTATCATTGCTTATAAGGTACGGACACTCCGAACTAGGATCTCTAGAGCACTATCAAATTTTATGCTAGTGAACTTCTAGATAGCACTATTGGATCGGCTTGATAAGCCACGGACACTATGAACTAGGATCTCTAGAGCACTATCAAATTTTATGCTAGTGAATTTCTAGATAGCACTATTGGATCGGTTTGATAAGCCACGAACACTCTAAACTAGGATCTCTAGAGCACTATCATATTTTATGCTAGTGAACCTCTAGATAACACTATCGGATTGGTCTCGAACGGGTTACCGATAGCTCAATAACCGGACTAACTAGTTAAAAATTGAACATTTTGAAAATGTGTGATAAAAAAGATTACTTTTTTTCAAACCAGACCAAGCAGCAATAGCAGCATTCTTCTCAGCTTGTTTCTTTGTCTTCGCAGGCTCACCATCAAAACTCAAACCAGCAATCTCAACACTACAAGTGAAAATAGGAGCATGACCAGGACCTGATCTTATTGTTGTGTACACAGGCAGATTCAGACCAGCTCTATGAGATGTTTCCTGAAGCAAGTTCTTGTAAATTCCACTCTCATCCTTCACCATCCAAAACAAAACAACAAATTTCATAAAAACCAAAACTTTAAAGATAGTACAAAAACAAGAAGTTGAGAGTACTCACAAGAAGTATAGATGATAATGATTTAGAAGGACATTTAGAAGATAGAGAATTCAAGGCAATTTCAGCAGCAGCATGTTCAGATTGTCTTAATGTAGTGTAGTAAAGAGGAGTGATGAAAGTTTCACCATTGAAGTTGACAGAAGATTTGAATCTTGGTGCATGGTCAGGGCCTTCTCTTGTGGAGGTATAGCTAGGGAGATTGAAACAACTTCTTTGTGCAAGCTCTTGTAGCTGGTTCTTGTACATTTTTCTCCTTTGCCTAATAACAAAGGTTTTATGTAAAAATAAAAACTTTTAGAGAATCACCTACCTCTTTGCTGCTTTGTCACTCCTTTGAATGTGAGTAATGTTTTTGAAATCTTGAAGAATAATAATAAGGGTATGGCTATATATACCCAATTCGGGTTTAAGTATACCCAAAAAATGCAGTTGACTTTTGTTTGACTTTTTTAGGACGAAAAAACCCTTGAACTTTCATTTAATATCCGAATTGCCACTAAGTAAAAAAAAAACACTAAGTATATCCTATATACACCCAATTCACAAAACAATCTATTTGGTTATGTATACCCAAAAAAACACAACTCTCTACTAGATCAAACCCCATATTACTACAATTTTGTGAAATTTTTCAAATTGTTCTTGAACATTCAAAGTTGCCTCAAGAACATTCAAACTCTTTTTAATTTTTTTAAACTTCTTCTAATGAAAACACAAAATCAAAACTTGTTTTTTTTTTTTAAAAATAAAAAATTTAATTATTAAAAAAATTATAATTTAAGGGTGTTTGGAAGCCATTTTCCGGCCGAAATACGGCCGGAAAATGGCCATTTACGAAGGCAGCGCGTACCGGTCGGTACAGGGGGGCGTACCGACCGGTACAGGGGGGGCGTACCGACCGGTACACCCCCTCTGTACCTATGGTACACTCTGTACCATAGGTACAGGGGGGGGCGTACCAGCCGGTGCGTACCCCCTGTACCATCGGTACAGAGGGTCTGTACCGACCGGTACACCCCCTCTGTACCGATGGTACACTCTGTACCATCGGTACAGAGGGGGTGTACCGGTCGGTACGCCCCCCTGTACCGACCGGTACGCGCTGCCTTCGTAAATGGTCATTTTCCGGTCGAATTTCGGCCGGAAAATGGCCTCCAAACACCTTAAAATTCTGATTTTTTTGCCCAATTCAACCATAACCCTAAATTTTGATACTAAGACTAAGTTTTTATATTTTAGTTCGCCGGATTTTAGTTCGCCGGATTTTAGTTCGCCGGATAAATTAGAGAGAACTTGAAGGTTTTAGAGAGAAGTTAGAGAGTGTAAGAGAAAAAATGAGGTGGATAAGATTAGTAAAAAAAAAAAACCTTATATACCTAGAAAAGGGTATTTTTGTCAAAATTTGGGTATACTTAGATCACCTTTGGGTATACTCAAAATTGGGTATACTTAAATCCGAATTGGGTATATATAGCCGTACCCTAATAATAATAAGGCAAGGCTTACAGGTCAAAGTTTTTAGTGTGTTACATGTACCATCTTTTTTGAATTGTTTTCATAGAAATGGAAGGTAAAGCTTAATTGGATTGTTTTTAACTCAAAAACTTTCCTTGTTTTCTCTATATCTATTGTGGTTAAATTTAACTTGAATATAGAATTTACTTTTGGAGTAGATGACTATTTCTTGTCAGTTTAGTATATTCATAGCAGAATTCAATTTGGATAGGTATAAATAGGGCTGTCAACGGTTTTTCGGAACCGAGAACCGGACCGGGACCGAACCGATAAGGACCGGACCGAGAACCGGACCGAACCTTAACGGTTCGGTTCGCGGTTCCATTCTAAAAACCGAAAACCGATAAGGAACCGAAACAAAAAAACCGGTTAGGAACCGAACCGATAGAATCGATAAACCAATAGAACCGATAAGGAACCGAACCGATAAAACCGATAGGACCGAAAGAACCGATACCAAATCAAACCGATGAAACCGATAAACCGGTAGAACCGATAAAAAATCGAACCAATAAAACCGTTAAAACCGATTATTTATTATTATTATATATTCTTTTATAAATTATAGTACAAAAATTAATAGTTAATTACCAACTTTTTAAGAAAATGAAAGATCAACTTATAAACATTAGTTTTTATATAATTTATTTTATTAAAAAATAATAAAAAAATAATTTTTAATTGATTTTATTTTTTTAAGTGGACCGAACCGGATCGAAACGGGACCGGACCGAATTCGGACCGAACCGAACTCGGACCGAACCGAAACCGAAACCGAACCGGACCGGACCGGACCGGACCGAACCGAACCGAAAGTTTAACGGTTCGGTCCGGTTCTAAAATTAGAACCGAAAGCTTAGCGGTCCGGTCCGGTCCGAACCGATAAGCTTAGCGGTCCGGTCCGGTTCCTTCAAAACCCGGACCGAACCGGACCGATAACAGCCCTAGGTATAAACATTCATGGATATACATTTTGATTGAAATAAAGTGCCGTTATTAGTATACATTTGTAAAACAATATACAAATGGTTCTATGGTGTAGTGGTTAGCACTCTGGACTTTGAATCCAGCGACCTGGGTTCGACTCCCGGTAGGACCTTCCATTTTTTTTATTTCCACCTGCCAGCATGTTTTCATTCCGAAGTACGACGTAAGACTGGATATGGACTCGGACAAAGTGGACGATGCTGCGAAAGTCCACTAACCTTTGAATCTGCATCGTCTAGTCAAGACATACTGGTGCATTGTGCAAAACATCTTTCGCCTGCCAGCACGACGTAAGACTGGATATGGACTCGGACAAAGTGGACGATGCTGCGAAAGTCCACTAGCCTTACTATTACATAACCCTACGATGAATCTGCATCCCTTAGTCAAGACAACCATCACACATGTCGACATCATATTTTAGAGAGTCGGGTCGGACACCTTGTGGCCACACCACGAGCAGCTCGGCTACGTTGGACTCAGATACGAGAGCAGGGTCACAAGCAACGCATATATGGACCCTTTTTAGACGACGCGGTCGTTCATCATGACCAAATGCACGACTTGTTTCCTCCCCCAAGAATACTATTGTCCCATTACATTCTCCAAACCCTACCACTATCTAAGCTCTTTTTATATGAATTCGCTGGATAATATCGACCAGCAGTCCCACAGTAGAAGGCGGGGGGTGTCACACTACTTGACCGTCATCAGCTATACTTCAGGCTTTATGACTACTGGGGTCTGCTTCTGAAGTAAGGAACACCTCCTGGTTATACCAAGAGAAACTCTCATGTGTTGGAATTAGATAGTTGATAGCGGAGGCGCAAGCACTATCCATAGTCGGTCCTTTTCTAGACGACGCAATCGCTCACCGCAACATAAATATCGACTTGTTCCTTCTCCTGAACATACCGCTACCCCTCGACCTCTTCCCTCTTTTTATAGAACAGACGTGATAACCATATCAGCACTTTATATACTTCGTCGTAGATAATATCGACCAATGATCCCAGTGTACCAAAAGGTGGTACCACACTAACCCATCAGTAGGCCTTGCACTACTGAATGCAATAATTCAAAGTGGAGATGTGGTGCCGGTGTCTCTTGTGACATGCCCTCTAACAGAGCGCCGAAATTTTGTAGCCTTTGTGGCCCTACAAAAGACAGGAGATTCCCCGTACACCCCTTATAGTTTGTCCCGCGAGGTAACAAACAAATCTTGTAACGGGTAGGGCCTCGGTGGCCTATTTTACCACTGCTGACATTGTATCGCATATACTTTTAACATTACAGCGATGGAGGCCGGAAGCGTTGAGTGATATCAATGAAGCTGTCGCACCTCCGTTCAAGTATTGTGAGGTCCCTCAACGTCCTTGTATTAAGTGAAGCGGACTTGATTGTTTTGCGTTACTTATTTGGTGATTTTATGTTACAAGCATGTCACTTTATAACACTTATTTTAGTAAAGCCGACCTTATCTCGGATGATATATGTGTTTGTAAGAGTTATACTAGATATTCATGTGGTAGTTGACATGTGGTTTTTTATATTCCAAAACATATTTATTAAGGGCCACCTATATATACCAATTCAGAGTTATACTAGATATTCATCTGGTAGTTGACATGTGGTTTTTTATATTCCAAAACATATTTATTAAGGGCCACCTATATATACCAATTCAGGTTTAAGTATGTCCAATTTTGAGTATATCCAAAGTTGATCTAAATACATCTATTTTTTTTATAAAAATACATTTTTCTAGGTATATAAGCCATTTTTTTTACTAACTTCCATCCACAATATTTTTCTCTACACTTTCTCTCACTTCTCTCACTTCTCTCTAACTCTCAAACTCTCTTCTCTCAAACACTTTCACTTCTCTCTCAATTTTTCCGGCTAGCCGCCACCACCACCAATCCTCCTCCTCGTTCATCATGGTGAAGAACAAAAACCCCCACCACCACCTACGTAAGTTCACTAATCTAAATTTGTTTGTTAATTTTGTTAGTTTTAGGTATGAATTTAGGATTTAGGTTAGATTTAGGGTAGAACTTAGGGTTTAGTATAGAATTAGGGTTTGAATTAGGCAGAAAAATAGGGTTTAGTGGCCATTTTCCAGCCAAGTTGTCGGCTGGAAAATGGCCGGCAGCCAGCACCGATGGTGCTGCCCGAGGCGCACCATCGATGCGAGCAGCTGTGCCGCTTGGCACAGCGCCTCTGTCCCGAACGGCACAGGCACCATGTCTGTACCGAGCGGCACAACTGATTTATATCTGTTTATATTAAATAATATTTTATACATGTAAAATATAGAAAGATTTCTGGGTCACTAATTGTAGCAAGAAGCTAAAAAACATTTTCCATAGGCTTTGTCTAGCCTCCATGTCGTAAGTAAAAAAAAGGACATAAAGCCAATTGTTGTTTATTTATTTTTTAATTTTAACACACCGACATATAACGGCGCACTTTTTTTTACAGTTATTATGCAACACAGTGCTTATACTCAGACGATGCATGTTTTTCTATGCATAGTAAATTGGTCCCATTGATGCATAATTATGACGCTCAAACCCAGAATTCACGCATCTCAGGTTTATACCTGATGCCACATATATTTTATACCTCGACATTCGGTTCCATTAAGGCACAATTTTAACGTTTGGACTCAGAAACCACACAATGCGTTGAGTGATCGTTCTCAAACGAACCATGTATAATGTTTATGCATTCGACCTTATTAAGACATAATGGGTTCCAAATAAGTTCATCATATGACATGTTTGTTATAAAGACTCGTGAGTCAAGTATAGTGTTTGGATGCTCAGTAACCCAACACAATTTGATATTGTAGCTCAGAAGTTGTTGTTCAATTAATAATTATATACTAGAAATATTAATAGCACACATAATAAGATTACATCAGATTTATTATTAACGAGAGGGTGCTTCATGGAAATCTACTTGTGTTACCAACGTAAAACGATCACACCCATAGTTGAAAACATATAATCATATAGTATAAACCATAAAAATTATGGAAACTGCAAAAAGTATTGTAAATCACGTCAGGAGAATTATACAATAAAGTATATGACCTTAAAAAAGGTACAGTTTCAAGTGCTCCACATTACATGGGGAAATGAAGTTCTTTTATGTAGACCACCTTGCAAGTATTACATTTCACCTTGGTTGTTATAGTGCATGGTCTTTCTAAATTTCCCCCCAGCTTACAGAGGATTTGGATAATTTGGCCCGTGTTTGAAATTTTTAACATCATATTTTTAGATATACTTTTTGCGTAAAAACATTCAGTAGTGCTCCGTCTGGAGATATGTTTGGATTCGTATTTCCTCGACACTACGGTTTACCATCAAATTGTTCATCATAATTTTTTAAATGAAACGAGGGTGAGATAATTTTGACTGACACAATAACCTCTACCATAAGATTAAAGTAAAATAAGTATCCCCTCTGAGCTTTTTATTATGGTGCGATTTGACCGAAATGATTCTTGGAGATTTGTTTTCAAATTCCCTATAGATCATTCAGTGATATGCTATAAGGTAATTATGTTGAGCGGGCTAGAATACTCTAGTTGAATATGTTAGATTATGTAAAATTCAGATATTTTCTCGATGATTTTTTTCTGGGGGATACGATCCTAAAGACACCTTCAAAATATGTAATCTGAATGATGTGTATCACTTTTTTAGGCTCGGATCCTCACCAAAAGGTTTGACCTTCATCCATTTTAAAAGGTATTTGATTGTGACTACTAGGAACCGTTGTCCTCCGTATACTATTGGTAGAAGCCCCATTATGCCCAACCCTCATATGTCGAAGGGAACAACTTCAGACATCGAATCTATTGGTACTGTCATATTATTAATCATATTCACAAATCATTAGCATTTGTCATGCTGCAAGAGTGTAATCGTGTCCTCGTGGATCGTAGTCCAATACTAGTATGATACTAAGATATTCTTATAGAGGGTTTTATGCATGCAGTAGTACCTCCTTCTTTATGGAGTTCAATGAATACAATGTTGAATTCTTATAAGATAAAAAATCACAGCAAGGGCCACGAGAGATCTTGGTGGTAGAGGATGTTTTCAAGTAGACTGTAGCGAGAAAATTGTATTTTAAAATTTATAGCTTCGGTATTGTCAGTCGGGAGTATCCTTCAATGAAGTAAGCTCAAATTAGGGTTCATCAATCACGTGTCTCATCGATAATTATGTGATCAAATAATATTTCAGAGGACTCAAACCTTGTCAGCTTGTTAAATAATTGGTGATTCCTAGAAAATAACCCAAAAATATGCAGAAGCATGTGCATCAGCTATTTTGTTTTCAGTTTGTGGTACTTGTTTGAATTTGAAGGCCTTAGACCGTAATAATCTTAGATAACATATGAGATTTCTATTTTTTCTTTGGTTTGTCCCAAAGTATGAGTGAGTACAAGTTAATAGTCAGTGAGAATTCTTACGCGCTATGCCTTATTAGATTTGGAAAAGCCATAATCCTATTATTGTTGCTTCATACTCAAACTTATATTCGATGTGAAGAATACAAATTAAATATATTAGTGAGGAAAGTATTTTATATGAGATATGAGTTGGATACCAAAACAAGAGCCTTGATTGTTTGAGCATATATTCATACAAACTGTCAACAATGGTTCGAGATTGGAGCCTGATGGGATAAGCTACTAGACTTGGAACTTGGTGAGGAAATCTGCTAGATCTTGGGATTTGATAGATGTTTAGGACTCCAGATTGATGTTTAAATTTCGTAGCTCTACATACCGTCGCGTTAGCTTTCTCGAGACATAAGAAATTAGAAGAATGTTCTTCAAAGGGAAATATTTTTGAACCATAATGGTATGGCCTTAAAAGTAGGATCTCGCTTTTGTGTCTACCACTACTAAAGCTATGGTGAGTTTTTTTAAAATTTAAATATGTAGTTTTGATATGAAGGAGCGATTGGCTAATATAGTAAATAGTTTGAAAAGTGGTTGATTCATCTATAACCAAAATTGTACTTACAAGATTCAGATACTGTTAGATATAAGTCGAAAGTATCCTCTGCGTTTGGTTGTGTAAGGAACTTGGAGGAAGCCATGTGCTTTTTGGCATTCTAGAATGCCTTGTCGCATTAAGGTGTACAGTTATGCTGGCAAATACCCTTAAGTACTTTCAATAATTGCACAAATTTATCAGAATATGAAGAGATGAACTAATTGAGGGTAGCCAGCCGGGTAGTGAGGATTTGTACCTCTTTGATAGATGGCGGTGGTCTCATCGTTGATATATTTACTAACGGTATCGGGCCTCCCTCAATATTTTTTTATGTGACCAAATACTTCAAGAATTTTTGTGAGTGGACTCTGAAAGTACACTTACCTTATTAAGTTTAAGATTGACTTGTCAGAGGTTTCTAAAGGTCTCTTCCAATTTTTCAAGGAGTATTTTCTCCTATCGACTGTTGAAAAGCATGTCATCCATGTATGCATGAATATTGTGCCATTTTCGACTGGAGAAGGCCTTGTTTATCAGATGTTGGTACCCTACATTTGTATTTTTTAATCGAAGGTCATTACCTCATAAAATTGGAGATCTGGCTTGGTCATGAAGGCCATATGCTCCTCAACATCGAGATGCATAGAGATTTTATTGGAACATGAAAAATCACATATTCTCACGTATTCTTTGACAAATCACTTATTCTCACGTATTACACTATCTTTTTCGTTGAAAATATAGTCTATGCACTAGTTTATGATAGTGCATATTTGAATAAAATATGGTCGATCGAGGATATCATTATAGGACTATAGCCAATCAACTATCATGAAAAGACTCTAAATCTTAATTTTGTAAACCCCTCGTATGAGGGGGACATCAATTCTTAACTCGTAGAGCACCTGAATCTTAGGTATGTTGAAGATCGTGTAGACCCTTTGAGAGAGAAAGAGAGGTGCATCGATTTATATATAATTTTAGATCAATAACCTGTAGTTCGCTACCAATATTATGTCTAATTTCTTTAACTAAATAAGGTTCACTACGAATCAAAGTTCAACTAGCTTGTATCAATATTTTTAAACGAACCAACAAACTTACATTTCTTCTACGCATTTTGACCGGTGTTACAAAATTTTCACCCATTGAAAAGAATGATACATTTGATCGGTTAATGACCATAATATTTATATTTTCATTCAGACTTAATAAACTATATTTTTTATAAATATGTTATACACGATATTTGTTATTTTCCATCATTACTTAAAAAAACTTGTCCATTTATATTTCAAGACTTCGACCTTTGTTAAATTTGTACGTATGATTATATTTAATTTTTCTAATGTTTGTCTAAAGAATATAAATTTAAACAATATTTATTTTTAATAACTCGTGAATTTCATGCCAACATGGAAAACTGTGATTAACTCAGAGCATATAATCATAATTTTTGGCACGCACTTCAATATTATTAACATTTTTCAATGAATCAAAAATGATTTCCAAGACAATATATGAGATGTTAATTTTGGTTTTATGGAACAAAATGTTTCCATATTTGTCTTGTCCAATTTTCCAACTCTTTTCGAAAAATATTCTACGATATCGACCAAATAATACACCTTACCCTAAAACAATTCGAAGTTAAGCATACTCGCACGAATAAAGTAATTTACAATAAACTAAGCATTAACTACTTGATTAGTGGCCTTGTTTCAAGAATGCATGAATTTGTTGTTTTTTCACATGTCAAACTTATCATTACACAATATTAAAAAATATATTTTGATGTATTTGTTTTCTTTAGGATAATCTTTAAACTCAAGTTTCAATTGTTTCCGAATTCTCGTTTAGTCTTCATATATATTTTTTCGCTTTATAAGTTTATAAAGTGATTAAATACTGGATTCCTTTTCCATGTACTTATTCATATTCAATAAAACAATTTTGTTCATTTGTCATGGATATAACATGTATGTTGAGGAAAACTGGTTCAAGAGCATTCACTAGTGGTAAGTATCTATATTCCAAAACCAGAACTGTTCGTTCGATCTAGGTCTCTTTCGTCAATGAATGTTCAAAATTTAATACCCATTTAAAATTGTTAACTTTTTGGATGAAAATAACTCTAACTCAAATCCGCTATAAAAAGTCAATTCAGTCGATTTTACTACAAATATTTTGAACAAAATGATTACTTACCTTATTATTTTTAGGTGATATCATCATTAGCACTTTTAGTAACAAATCTACACTAACCAGGTATGCAAACAAAATCATTTAACATTTTTCATTCAGCGAATAAGTAGTGTAAGCCATCGCGCTTTAGATATATAGCGGAATTGACATTTTGACTCTGATACTATGTTAAAATGGATCTGATACCATGTGTTGGGAATATGGGTATCGCACATTCCCAACACATGGTATCAGAGCCATCTTAACATAGTATCAGAGCCAGAACGTTACTTCCGTTATATATCTAAAGCGCGATGGGGTCATGCCTTCCCCTAGTGATGCGGGTAATTTACATGCGATGGAACAATTCCCTCCGCTGTATTTAGGCAGAATGCTATCATTTCGTCATGTCTCAATGGGAGCGTGCTCATTAGAGCAGATCAAGTTTAAATGAGAGTGTTAGAATAAACTCAACACCTACCTTGGTCATTTATCCAACATCGCTTAAATATAAAATAAGATACAATATATAAAGTAAGAATATATCTCATTTATTGTGAGACCTTTTAGGAGTTGAACAAAAAAACAAATCCATGTTGTCCTTATGGTCCAAAGCAAAATAAATCACATTAGTTGGTGAGATATAATTCTTAATAGTATGTTTTTTAAAATTATGAAACCCGCAGCAGCTACTCAACGAAAGCGCACAGGATAAACCACACGAAGTGACAGACTCAGCCAAGAAAGCGTTTGTAGAGGGATTCGAACTCATGACATTTGGTCACAAGCATGTCTTACTCCACCAACTCGGCTACCCATGTTGGGACGAACTAGCAATCAAGACCTCGAATTGATAGCTTAAAGTAATACAAGTGTCAATGATTTTGTGGTAATCTTTAATGTTTTATATCACATTATTTTCAATCTTTTTTTTAAATAGTTTAAAAAATCTATTTAATTTTCAAATTTTATTAAATGTTAGTTAGAATAAAATTAATACTTTTTATATGGATTTAGTTCTATTAAATGACACAAACTTAGAAGAGTTAAATTGAAATTGTGGAAAACTATACTCTTATTGAATAAAGTAATAATAAATTGTTTACAAAAATAAAAATATCTTAACCAAATATAATTATTTTTTAAACAACAAATATTTTAATACGAAAACATTATTCAGTACGATTACATTATTGGATTAATGAAATACTTCTTAAAAAATTGTAAACCAAAAATATATTTATAAAGGATAAGTCGATATATACGCCTTGGTGTGGATAAAAGTAGCCTGAGGGTAGGCTGGTAATTTCAAGTGGAGTTTTAAGGCGGCGTGAGGGTGTTTCAGGGTGGTGTGAAGGTGTTTCAAGGTGGAGAGAGATTTGAGCAGCTTGGCAGCAATAAATTTTGTTAACCATAGTTAATGCTGGTGGTTGGGTATTTATAGTATGTAATTTGGGCCCTTATGGGCTTTCGGGTCAAGTTTAATGGACCCGGGTCATGTTTAAAGACCCATGAGTTTTAAGCAGATGGGCAGGTAGCTTAGTTAGATAGTGTTTAGTTTTTTTAGTACTTTAGTCATAGTTCGAACTGCTTTAGGCTTGCAGTGTTCGAAGTCATCTGCCCGGTTCAAAAGTCCTGTCCGAATTAAGCTCTTGGAGTCTGTCTGGTTTACGGAGAGATTTACTTTGGGCTGCCCTCCCGGGGAGCACTCCGAATTCGGACTCATCAGGAGCCCCTTTTTTAGGTATTTGAACAAGTGTCCTTGTCAAAGAACTGAAAAACAGTCCGATTTAGGAAGTGGTTTTTCAATTCGAAGAGAGTTGAGGACGGACCCAGACAGACCAATCGTTACGAATTCCAAACGGTTCTTGTCAGAGTTAGTGGGACACGTGTCACTCTCTGGTTGGTTACTTTAGCCGTTTTTTCACCTTGAAAGTTGCACCACTTTCTCGAACAAGTTACCTCTTTTAAATGCCATAAATGACATCAGCGCCGTCTTTTAATCATTGCCCAACTTTTCGGATTCTCCTAGGAATCAAACCCTTTTTTCACATTTACTATAATTTCTATTCACTTTCACAGTCTCACTTATCTCTTTCACTCTGTCATTTCACCCAAAGCTTTATCTCTCTAAAACTTCAAAATTTTCTTAGTTGTTTATGTTCACAGCAAGAACAGCACTGATCAAGAGCGGTTGGCTTAACCTCTCAGAATTGGAGAAAGCTCAAAGAGTTGAAAAAGAAAAAAGACTTGCAGCAGGGCTTCCAGCGTCGCCTGTCGAGAAACCAGCCCCTTCAATCGAAGAATCTGACAGAGGTTCATCTTCTTCTAAAGGTACAAAACCTAGAAAACTCTTTCAATCAACACTCTCCCCCATAGTATATGGCTCTTCAGTTCAAGAGTCGATCCCTATTGTTGAACCGGGGGTCACTGCCACAAGTGTTAGGAAAAAATCCTCTTTCATTGCTATGGGGTCTGATTCCGACCACTCCCCAGACAAATTAATCATGAAAAGGCCAAGCAGGTTGGTTAAAGGGCTTTCTTCCAAAAATACCAGCGAATCAGGGTCCGGGGCAACTATTAGGACTCTCCGGGAAATGCCGTCCGGTCCGGGGGCTAGCAGTCCTCTACTTCCCAAAGATACTTCAACCTCAGAAGCTCAAACTGAGGTGATAAGTCGAAAACATTCAGAGAGCCAACAGTCCGCTGGATTAGCTGTGCCAAGCTTCAACCCTCCCCGGGCTGTTTCTGCAGAAGCTCCCCCAACAATAATGGAGGAGAGGATGGAGGACTCCACCGAGGAGGTTAGATTTGAGTCCGAGTCCTCCGGACAAGCTGAAACTGCTAGAGTTGCTGTCAAGAAAGGCAAAGAAGACTTATATCTGAGGCATCCGGACCTGCCGGAGAGCCTCGAAGGGAGAGTAGGGCCATGTTTTCATAAGGTCGAGCTCAAATATCTTTCATCTCTGTTAAAGACCAAGTATGCGTTCATCCATACTAAAGATCTGGGACGACTGCGTACTAAGTGGGGGATCCCTGAGAATGTAAAGATTCGAATTCCCATTGATCCAAAGACCCCGATGGATTGCAAAAGAAATGAGATAGTCTTCTTTACGGAGCTATTCAATTGGGGACTTAGGTTCCCACTGGACCCGGAGATAGTACGCTATTTTCACTTGGTCAAGCTATGTCCATCACAGCTAAGCCCTAACGGTTAGTACACCTTGATGTCATGTACTATGGCGTCTAGGCTATCTGGAATTCCTCTTCCTATGGAAGAGTTTGCAGCTGTGGCTAATTTGTGCAAGCATCATCAGTTCCCTTTTTATCATTTCAACATGGGGAACAATCTTAAAGCTGTTGATGATCTCCTGGAATCGGAGAGTAAATGGAGGAGCCAGTTCTTGTTTGTCAGTGGCTCATGGGAAAATGGCAAGAAAATCAAAACCGGGGAGAATCCTAGCCTTCTTCGAAGTAGATGGAGGAGCGATCGTAAGTTTTTACTTTAAGTTTCTGTTCGAACCTCTCTTTCCTTTAAGTTTATACTAATCAGTTTTTCTTTTGTTTTATCAGAGCTGCCAAAGGAGTTCGGGGACTATCTGAAGGCCGGACAGGTCACCTGTGGCAAAATCAACGCTTGGGCCGCAGAGAACTGGGAGAACCGGTTTCATAAAGCCTTCACCGCTGGGAACCTAGCGAGGTCTCACCTGTGGAACACCACAGGTCGAAGAGATTTAACCTGGGAGGAGTTCTCCACCCCACCTGATGAAGACGTCGTGCTGAGAAGGTCTCATGAACTGGATGGGACCCTCTTCCTTCCTGCCCGGGCCAAAGCCCCAAGTAAAATGAAGGGTAAGAAGAAGAAAGGTAGGAAAGCGGTAGAGGATACTGAGAAAGAGGCCCCAATGGATTCAGAGGTGCCAGCCCAGGCTCAAGTTGATGCAAACCTTCTACAAGTGGTAGAACAGGAGAGCGAGAAACAAGGAGTGAATCCCCCAAAACCTTCAAGGGCTTCCAAATGGGTTCGTAAGCAAGCAAGTGACAGTGCTGACAGGGAAGTCAAAAAGAAAAAGACTTCCCAAGGAGAAGAGCTCGCTCTCCGGGATCCGGAGCCCACTTTCCCAACCGATCTGACGTTAGCCGAAGAGATCCCAGGGGATCTTAATGAAGGGATTCCAATGGAATTCCATACTGATGAGGTTGAAAGGGGAGAGATTAACATGGATGAAGTGGACGTCACCGGTCTAGGTGCTCTAGGTGATTATTTCCTTGGCCTGTCCAGAGATGAGTTCGCAGGGCCATATGTTCCCCCAAGTAGTTCCAACACAGTGAATTTCAATGGTAAGACTTTTATGGTTTCCAGTGAGAGGGACATCATAGCCCATTCTCTCTTTAGCAACGTGCAGCCAGTACTTACTTTGGAAAGGCAAGTCCGAAGTCAGGCAACCACCATCAAAGACCTCAAGTCTGAGAAGGAGAAGCTTTCCGATGACCTCAGGACCGCTGCTACTAAGGTTGATTTGCTTAAGGAGTCGAACGAACAGCTAAAGAAGAATCAAAATGAAAGCAACACAAAAGTTGCTTCTTTAGAAGAGACCGTAAAAGATCTCCGGGCTAAGCTGTCCGGACTGGAGAAGGACTTGACAGCCTCAAGAGGAGAAACTGCAGCAAAGGAGAAGCTTGTCACCAACCTGACCACTGACAAACTTGCTTTAGAGAATGCAGTGACTCAGGCTGTTGAAGAGAAAGCTGCTTTGGTGAAGGATCAAGAGGCCATGATCAAGGCCAGAATCAACGCTTATGCCAGGGAGATGATACGGAGTGAAGAATTAATGATTGAAAAAGTGAAGTCTGACATGGTCCTCCTGTTTCACGAGAAATTCCCGAAGAGGAGACTAGGGGACTTATGGCGTTATGTGGATGACGATGACCTCCCATACTGGACCATGGTTGATGAAGGGTACACTGATGTGTCCTCGTCTGGTGATGAGGAGGAAACCGGAGAGAGCCCAGGTGAGGAAGAGATTGACCCCAAGGGTAAGAAGATTGTCGAGGAGAAGAGCGACATCAAG
The DNA here is from genome assembly GCA_036936605.1 of Limnanthes douglasii subsp. nivea. Classification (NCBI taxonomy): domain Eukaryota; kingdom Viridiplantae; phylum Streptophyta; class Magnoliopsida; order Brassicales; family Limnanthaceae; genus Limnanthes; species Limnanthes douglasii. Next base: position 290,822,341 of record JAUPFV010000005.1, read on the forward strand.
GGCAAGAAAAAGGATGAGGGTGAGCCATCTTCAAAGGCTCAACCTTAATTTATAATTTGTTCTGTTTATCTTTTGTTTGAACTAAAGTCCTTGGAAGGCCAAGGCACCTTTTTTGTGATGGTGTCCGTATTATTCGGACAGATTTTTGTACTGTGCCCCGAACTCGTTCAAAAAGTCCTTGGAAGGCCAAGGCAACTTTAAGTTGTTGAATGAATGTTTTTATTTTACTCAACCATCTTCTTCTTTTATTATTTGTCTTACTTTAGATAGCTAGAATTTAAGTAGCTTTGAGTTATTGTATTGTGAGAGTGTTTAGTTTCTCTGGCTAGAATTTAAGTAGCCTTTAGACCTTCCAGTCCGGGTAGTATGACAAGCAACAGAATTTTGCAAAAACTTAGAAAATTATTGAGGAAGGCATCAAGTTTTATTGAAAACTCTCCGTGGCGCCGAAGAGAGGAAGTGGTATGCCCCCAAATATTTACATGGATGTTTAAACAAGTAAATATTTACATAAGCTTTATTCCAAGTACATTCGAAGGTGTTCAATATTCCAAGGGTGAGTTAAAACCCTGCCCTCTTTATCTTCCAACCAGTATGTCCCGGGCTTGATTCTTTCAACCACAGTATACGGACCCTCCCAAGTTGGGGCCAGCTTTCCGAAGAGCTTTTCCTTAGTATGCAAGAAAACGTTTCTCAATACTTTATCTCCTGGTTGAAAATCCCTTCTTTTAACTTTAGAAGCAAACCTGCTTCTCATCAAGCCTTGATAGTGTGCCATTCTAAGATGAGCTTTTACCCGCCTTGATTTCTAATTGTCATCTCATTAGCCTGTCCGGAGAAGTTATGAACACAAAAGGAGGGGAGTGTCTTCTCTATGGGAGCTACTGCATCCATCCCATAGACCAAGGCAAAGGGGGATTCTTGTGTTGCAGCCCCAGGTGTTGTCCGGTAGGCCCACAGGACTTCTTGTAGATAACTAGGCCACTTCCCAGCAGCCCCTTCTAAGTTTTTCTTTAAACCGGACAGTATTGTTCTATTAGCCACCTCAACTTGCCCATTGGCCCGTGGGTGGAAAGGTGAAGAAAAGCAGTGCTGAATACCCCTTGAGGCACAGAAGCTCTCCATCTCTCTATTATCAAACTGTGGCCCATTGTCTGTTGTTATTTTCTGGGGGACACCAAATCTGCAACATATGTTGGACATAATGAACTTTATAACAGCTTTTGATGTTGTCCCTGCCAAGGGGGCTGCTTCTATCCACTTCGAAAAGTAGTCAATGGCTACAATTATGGTTTTACGCCCTCCGGACGCCACAGGGAGAGGCCCAACTAAGTCCAATCCCCATCGAGCAAAAGGGATGGGCTCAGAAATTGATTCCAAAGGAATGGCTGGTACATGAATTTCATTGCTGTACCTCTGGCATGGGTCACACCTCCTTACCAGCTCCTTAGCATCTTTCATAATTGATGGCCAATAATATCCGGAGAGAAGCACTCTTCTTGTCAAAGCTCTAAATCCACAATGGGCTGATCCCTCACCATCATGCAATTCAGATAGAACCATTTGTGACTCATGATCCCCTAAACAGCGTAGGAGAGGTTTGCTATAGGACTTTTTGTACAAGACTTCTCTGATCATAATGAAACCACGAGCCCTGTGTTTTAATGTTCTGGCTTGTGATTTATACAAGGGCACGATGCCATCGGACAGATATTGCATAAGAGGAGACCTCCAGTCTTGAGGCCGGTTTACTTGTATTTCAAAGACTTCCTCTTTTTCACCTTCATCAAGTTGAATAGAAGGGCTTTCAAGCACATGGATCCATGGGTAGGACTCCGTATATGCTATCGTTGCCAATGAGTCTGCTAACTCATTCTCTGCCCGGGGATGTGCTCATAGACAACAGCTTTAAACTTTGACGCTTCATTTTTAAGGAGGAGCAAGTATTTGATCAATTGCTCCTTTCTGGCCTCTGACAGGCCTAGAGCATGGTGGACAAGCAATTGGGAGTCACTTAGTAGCTTGACCTTTTTTGCTCCACAGATGTATGCCAATTTTAACCCAGCTATAGCTGCTTCGTATTCGGACTCATTATTGGATGCCCTGAAAGCAAAACAAATAGCTTGGAACATGTTGTCCCCATAGGGGGAAGTGAGACATATTCCTGCCCCAGATCCCATGGTACTGGATCCTCCGTCTGTTCGGACAATCCACACTTTTTTGTCTTTTGAATCAGCAGGTTGTTCTGAATCCCTATCAGAATGGAACTCAACTAGAAAGTCAGCCACAGCTTGAGCTTTTACTGCTGTCCGGGGAGCGAAGTCTATGTCGAAGTCCCCCAACTCTACTCACCACTTTGTCATTCTGCTCGAAATGTCTGCTTTTTGAAGGACATTCTTTAAAGGGAAAGATGTCCGGACAACGATAGGATGAGCCTGGAAGTAGGGCCTCATTTTTCTTGCAGCTATCACCAAGGCCAAAGCTAGTTTTTCAAGTTTCAAGTAACGCCTCTCAGCATCAATCAAGCTTTTGCTGATGTAGTACACTGGGTGAGGATACCCATCAACCTCCCTTACTAACACAGCACTGATGGCACAACTTGAAACAGCCAGATATACAAAAAGAGTCTCCCCATCAACTGGTTTAAACAAAGTCTTGGGAGAGGACAGATGCTTCTTGATTTCATTGAATGCCTCATCACACTGTGGCGTCCACTCAAACCCTTTGGCACCCTTCAAGGTTTGAAAGAATGGAGCACATCTGTCCGAAGACCTGGAGATGAATCTGTTCAAGGCTGCCAACCTTCCTGTTAATCGCTGTACTTCTTTAATGTTTCGAGGAGGCTCCATTTGGAACAAAGCATTGAGTTGGTCCGGGTCGGGTTGTATTCCATGCTCACTTATGATATACCCTAAGAACTTCCCGGACTGCACTCCGAACACACACTTTTCAGGGTTTAATTTTAAATTCACTTTGGCCAAGTTGGCAAAAGTCTCTTGGAGGTCGGACAAGTGCAACTGCTCATCGACGCTTTTCACCATCATATCGTCAATGTAAACCTCCATATTTCTTCCAATTTGATCAGCAAATGCCTTATTGACTAACCTTTGATAAGTAGCCCCAGCATTTTTCAAGCCAAAGGGCATCACCTTGTAGCAGTGTAAACCTCTATCAGTGACAAAAGTGGTATGCTCTTGATCTTTTGGATCCACCTGGATCTGATTGTACCCGGAGAAGGCATCCATGAAGGAGAGTAGCTTGTTCCCTGAAGTAGAGTCTACTAACTGATCTATCCGGGGAACCGGATACAAGTCTTTTGGGCAAGCTCGATTGAGGTCTGTGAAGTCAATGCACATACGCCATTTACCATTCTTCTTTTTTACCAAGACAGGATTGGCAGTCCACAAAGGGTACTGAGATTCTTTAATGTGCCCCATCTTTGTGAGTCTGTCAACCTCTTGTACAATGACATCAGCCTTTTCTTTTGAGAAAACTCTCCTTTTTTGTACCACTGGTGCCACATCTCTCCGGACTGATAGGTGATGGGAAATCACCTCTGATGGAACTCCAGTAACATCAGCGTTGCACCAAGAAAAAACATGCTGATGGTCTTTCAAGAATTTCAACATTCCTTCTTTCAACATCGGTGACATTTTGGATCCTATCTTGACATTTTTTCCTTCTTCCAAGCAGTGTGTCTCAACCTCTTCAATCAGAATCAACACTCCGGGGGTCTCTCTGGGGTCATCAATTTCACCCTCACCCCCAGAAAGGCCCTCAAACTGCTATTGGTCATTTATACGGACTGCCCCCAGCGTTCGTGGAGCCAAGGCAGTGGCATAGCATTCTCTTGCAACTTTTTGGCTGCTCCGGACAACCCCAACCTGCCCCTGAACAACATATTTCAGACACTGATGGACTGTCGAAGCCACTGCATGCATCCTAGAGAGCCAAGATCTCCCTAGAATAGGATTGTAACAGGTGGGACAATCCACCACAATGAAGAGTATTCTAACCATTTTTTTGAAAGGGCCCCTGCCCAACAACACTTCTTCTTCAAACTCCCCGATCACATCGGCTGAGCTGCCCGTGAAGCCTACGATTGATCTGTCCGACTTTTGTATCACAGCTGGATTTCTTATTTTCTTGTAAGTGTTTAGAAAAAGGATATTGGCAGAGCTTCCAGTATCCACCAAAATTCGCCTTATCTCATTGCCCCCTATAGATGCTCCTATGACAACAGCATCCTCATGAGGGCCAGCAATATCTCTCAAATCATCCTCATCGAAAACTATGAATGGGAATAAGTTTGGAGATTGATAGGATGTCATGCCTCCTTCTAGCTGGGAGGCCAAATTATGAACATGCCTTTTCCTTGAAGAAGTAGTAGGAGCTGTCATAGTGTCCCCTCCGAAGATTGTCAGTGACTCGAAGAATTTAATGAGCCCGGAGACTGATCTAGAATGCTCCTCAATAGTACCCACTCTGTTTCTGGTTGGATCAGGATCCAAGTACTCAGATTCCACATCAAACCTTTCAACTATTACCATAGCCCCCTCCGGGGCAGCGTTGCTTGGACCAACCCTATGAGTGTTGTCAGGCCTGTTGCCTCCTCTCCTTTTAACGTATGCACCCAACTTCCCTCTTTCGATCAAGTTTTGAACCTCTTGTTTCAATGCTATGCAATCATCAGTAGTATGGCCAATATCATTGTGGTATTGGCAAAAAGAATTGTTTCGATGTTCTCTGGGAGACTGCAAGGTTGCTGGTCTTCGGTAGTGTACTTCATCTTTTGTTTTATCGAAAATGGTTGCCACACTTTCTTTGAGCTCTGCAAACCACTCCGGTTGGACCCATGGCCCTCTTTTGTTTCTAGACTGTTGGCTTTGTGCAGGAGCAGCTGGTTGAGACTGAGCTTTTCCCCTTCCATGCCCCTGCCCGGTTTCTCTTGCTTTGTTTCCGGACTGGTTTGGATTTGGAGTTGGTGCTACCGGGGTGGATCTCACCTGTCTGTGCACCCTGGTCTTTTTCGTTTCATCAATATTTATTTGCTTGCCAACTTGGTTCAGCAATCCTCCCCAGGTCATGGCTTTCTTCCTGGTCACCGAATCAGCCAGGTTGCCTGGGTTCAAACCTTGTCTTAGGGATGCTATTGCCACATGTTCGAAGCAATCAGCCAACCCATTCTTTGTGTTTACAAAGCGACTTATGTACTCCTTTAACGATTCGTTTGGTTCCTGGGGACACTGGATTATGGTATCTCCATTACCCTTCAGCTCCTTACTCCCCACAAATTGCCTTCGAAAGGCCACCCAAAAAGTATCAAAGTCTCTGATACAACCCTGAGGCAGGCTGTTGTACCACTTCAGAGCACTCCCCGTGAAAGATTGGGAGAATGCCCTACAGAGTAGTTTATCATCATCATCATCAAAGTTCATCATGAAGTTCTTGAATTGCTCCAGATGATTGTCCGGATCAGTACTGCCATCGTACTTCTCCATCTTGGTGCTGTCAAACCTCTTGGGGAGGTTTCCGGACAGTATTTTAGAGGACAATGGTGATTGCCTCCAATTCCTCCCACAACTGAACGCAGTATCCTCATTAGGAGTTGCAAAGATACCTGGCTCATCATGGAAGGCAAAAGGATCCATCAGCATCCGGTCTACATGCCTCCGGTTGTGAGATGACCCTTTTCAAATATGCCTCTTCATTCTTCCATGGTGATCTCTTTTTCTGGAATACTTCTTTACTTGTTTTTGCTTTTTCCTGGTTCAACCCTCATCACTGCTAGAGGACAAGGACTTCTGATTTCCCTCACTGTCCGAAGAGCTGTCCAAAGATTCTGAACTCGAGTCAGAACTCTCCACAGGCTTGGACCGGTGAGACTTTTTAGAGCTGGCATGCGTCTTCTTAGTGCTCTCATGAGTTTTGGAAACCCCATGCTCTCTTGGGTTATCGGTGTGGTGAGCAGCTGATGCTTTGGATTTCTCTTTCACGCCCATCTTGGCTTTTTCAGCCCTCAGAGCTTCTATCTCAAGTTTTAACCTGTCGCGCTCTTGGACAGTATACTCATCGTTCTCTTCCACCACTTCGAGCAAAGCTGGTGGAAGCTCTGGATTATCCGGATTCATTCGGACAGAATTTCTTTACTTGGTTTCGAATACTTGATTCAGGCACCGTCGCCTCCCACTGTGGTCGCCAATTTGGTGTGGATAAAAGTAGCCTGAGGGTAGGCTGGTAATTTCAAGTGGAGTTTTAAGGCAGCGTGATGGTGTTTCAGGGTGGTGTGAAGGTGTTTCAAAGTGTTTCAAGGTGGAGAGAGATTTGAGCAGCTTGGCAGCAATAAATTTTGTTACCCATAGTTAATGTTGGTGGTTGGGTATTTATAGTATGTAATTTGGGCCCTTATGGGCTTTCGGGTCAAGTTTAATGGACCCGGGTCATGTTTAAAGACCCATGAGTTTTAAGCAGATGGGCAGGTAGCTTAGTCAGATAGTGTTTAGGTTTTTTAGTACTTTAGTCATAGTTCGAACTGCTTTAGGCTTGCAGTGTTCGAAGTCATCTGCCCGGTTCAAAAGTCCTGTCCGAATTAAGCTCTTGGAGTCTGTCCGGTTTACGGAGAGATTTACTTTGGGCTGCCCTCCCGGGGAGCACTCCGAATTCGGACTCATCACGCCTGACTATCTTTCCAATTACTGTTCTCTCTCAAAAGCTCTCCCCTCTCTCCTACTTCCTAAAATCTAACGGTAACTTTGTTCTTCTCTGGTTCTTCGTGAAACTTAAATCAATGGAGAAATATCCATTTGATTGATGGTCAGCTCTATTAGCTTCCTCTCTCCTCCCTATCTTGCTAGAAAATGGTCTATAGGGGTATCAAAATCATCTCCACCCAGCATTGCCTCCACCCTAAGATGTCATATCCAACAAGTCTGTCTTCTGTTAGCTGCTCCATGTATACCCAATGGTTCAAGCAAGAAAGTCCTTCTCTTTCTCAACCCTCTGGTCTCTCTGAATACTCCTTCCATCCGGATGAATGCCTCCATTGAAGCTTCCATCAGATCTCATGGCACCTCCAAGGATTACAACTTGTTCCACTCCTCTCAATCAACCCTCTCCATTCTTGGAATCAAGACCTGTGTCAAGCAAGAAGACTCTGTCATTAGGGAAAAAACCAAACCAAAAACCATCATCTGTCTCTCTTTCCCTAAACTCCCTTCTAGTTACTCAAACCAAATGTGCTCAAAACTGTCTAGTTACTCGAACCAAACCAAGGGTTACTTACCAATCACTGATCCCCATTCTAGTTCTCTCAAAAGACTCTCTCTGCCTAAACGTCTCCATCCCATAAACCCTCCTCCCAAGAACTTCCACCAGCTACTCTCTCTCTCTATCCTATTTTGGGAAAGATCCAAACCAACTTTCTTCCTCTGTTCCCACCTTTCAAAGTCCAAAAGCTTAAATAAGCCTTTCTGGTCTCTAGCACCTATGGTCAAACTATGTACCCTAAACCCTGCATTCACTATCCCCTCTCCTGTCTCTCATATCACCACCCTAATCTTTCTAATGTTGGTTTCAAAGTCGAAACATCAGTATCCTACCCATGTACCCTCAATCCAGCCTTCTCACCTCTCTCTCTCTATATATATTCCAGTACCTTTCAACCTCTACCATCATCACCCAAGCTCGACTCATAAACATTTCAAACTCATACCACCAAATAACTCAAACAAAATTTTCTTACCTGTTGATACCAGTTGGCACCATGACTCCTTCCAAGCTTTCGACTCTCCCTGGTACCTGTTCGCCCATTCGCACTCAAGAGTTCTCATCCTCCCTAGCCGTATTTCCCGGCGAGCCTGAGCTTCCTCTCTCCCTGACCACTGTCCCCGCAGCCACATCACCTCAAGCTTCCACCCACTCTCAGAACTCCCACCACATCTCGGCTCTTCACGAATCTTATGTGAAGAATGCTCTCGCTTTGGCCAGACACCACATGGAGTCTGGCCAAGGCCATATCATCTTCCAATCTTCCTCCCTGAATGAGCCCCAACGCTTCATACCCTCTGAGACCACCCAAAGCCTGCTCCCCATAATCATGTTTTCGACTGCCTCATCCAGCTTCACCCCCTCTTGCCTGGAAAACCGTCTCCAACCCCTAAACTGCTGTCCCCCTTCGTCTGAGTTCTACGAGAACTTGGTGGCTTCTATTGGAGAACTTCCTTTCCTCCCCCTCCCTGACTGTGTCACCCTCTCTGAGGACTTGGGGCTAAGCTATCACCTCCGTAACCCTCCAATTGCTTCCCTTTCCGGTCAGATCATTCTGAGTAACCTTGAAGATGAGAACCAGATTAATCAGCCAATCTTGGCCTATGCCTCCCCTTCCTCAAGCAAATCAATCCCCGCTTCTGATTTTGGAGGCGCCCTGTCGCCGGATTGCTCAAAGAACCGATTTCTGACCTCTGGGACTAGTTCGGGCAGTTCGCCTCTGTATGTACCTAAACCAATCGAAGACTTTCATCCTCCTCACAGGGCACAACAAGAAAACAGAGGGGAAAGTTCATACCTGAAGATTCAGCCTGGATCGTCGTCGATTGGCTCTTCCATGGGCTGGATGCCGTCCGGTGTGCTCCGATCTGGCTCTGTTATGCCGTCCGGTGGATCGCCTTGCTCAGCCCCTTCCCTTGCTGGTGGTGGATCGTCTCGATCGGGTGCCAAAGGGGTAGTCGACCCCTCCCTCTCCTCGTAGCCAGAGAGAAAGAACGGAGGACCTGGATCATCGACGATTGGCTCTTCTATGGGCTGGATACCGTCAGGCGTGCTCCGATCTGGCTCTGTTATGCCGTCCGGTGGATCGCCTTGCTCCGTCTCTTCCCTTGCCGGTGGTGGATCGCCTCGATCAGGTGTCAAAGGGGTTGTCGACCCCTCCCTCTCCTCGCAGCCAGAAAGAAAGTACAAAGGAGCTTCCCCTAATCTGGATCGACATGAAGCTCCTATGGCCGACTCGAACTGCTTGGGCCCTAGAGCAGTCTTGTCTGATGGGCTTGTCTCTAGGCCAGCTGTTCTGGGCCTCTCTGGAGCTGACTCTCAAGCTGTTCCCCTCGCTGGATCCCTTAATGGGCTGGGCTCAAGGTCTGATTTTCGGAGTCAGCCCAGCAAATCGAATCAGACCATCAAGGATTTCCCCTTGGGCCGAGTCTCAAAAGTAATTGGGCTCACCCAAATTCTATCCATTTCTAAACCGGGCCAAAATTCGAGCAAAGGATTATTAGAGAGGGGTAAAAAGGGTACCCACCATTCTATTATCCGGAATTTCGGAAACGCCGGAAGAGGGCTGAAAGGTAGAAAATTCAAGCTGGCACAAGCAACTCCTCCCTCTCTAAATTCCCGAACGGAGATTTCAAGAGGTATATCAAATTCAAACTCTTTATCTAAACCATCCTCTATCCCATCTTTTGCAAGTATCGTAGCAGGTCATAGTGATAACCGATCACCGATGGTAATTGGCATAAGCCATATGGAAAAAATGGGTGACGAATTCATCATGAACGACTCAGCCCTTGGCGCACCTGAGTCATGGAAGGCTTGCCTTTCATGTTATTTTCTAAATCAACCCTCCAACCTGGCTTTTTTGAAAGCAAATGTGGATGCTCTTTGGAAAAGATACGGTCTTTTGGAATTCAAGCCCCTGCCTGAGGGGTATTTCCTCTTCAAATTTGGTTCTGAGGCGATGGCCAAAAGAGTGCTGGAAGAGGCTCCTTGGCATTTTGGAGGTAATTTAATGTTATTGAAGCTTTGGGAGCCCCTAACCTCCCTTATTAAAGACCCCCACGATGAAATTCCAATATGGGTCAAGGTCTTTAATCTTCCTCTTGAGTTATGGACATCGGAGGGATTCAGCAACATCAGATCAGTTATCGGTACCCCTCTTTATGTTGATCTCCAGACGGAACGAAGGGAAAAACTTCGATTTGCCCGCATTTGTATAAAGATCAAAGCAGGGGTCCCTATTCGATCCGATTTATCCTTCAAGATTAGAGGAAAATCCATATCGGTTTCTTTTGAATATCAGGGACTCCCTCCCAGTGTGAAAATTGCAAAATCTTTGGGCATCCTACCCGTCAGTGTAAAAGGGGCCCTATCAGGATTTCTTTCCTTCCTACTGGCATCTCATCCTCTGAGGAAGATCCCTCGGGATTCGTGCCCGAAAATGGGGAAGAATCTCGTCTTCCATCCATAAGCAAGGATCAGGAGGAGGAGGCTGAAGAGGAAGTTGACTCCCCACCAAAAAGGGCCTGCACAGACCAGGCTAAGGGCAAGGAATCTCTTCTCAACTACCCCAGCCACCTAGTCAGATTATATTATCAGCTTCGATATCCGTTTGGGACCTTTCCTTATTAGACCTCCCTACGAATTTCCTTTAGCTATGATTGTTATTTGCATTTCTATGGGTTCTACCCTAAGATTATGTATGAACCTTTCCAATTAATTTCAGCTTTTATTCACCAAAAAAAAAATCTTTCTAATTACTCAAAAGTATAAATACAGATTTATAACAGTTACTTTTCCTAAAATAACCTTCTAAATTAAAAGTGTACGACGTATACGTAATATATCTTAATTACAAAAAATTTAACTAGAGATTAAAATTAATAATTACATTATGTCATGTCAAAATTAATTTTAAAACTACGTATGTTTATATGAAAATACTAATGTTTTTGCATTAATTTTTTTTATAAGTGATATATTTTAAGAGATTTTAAAATTATTTTTCGTAAGTGAATTAACATTTTTAAGGTGGTTTACTCTTATTAGTGCAAGTGGTTCATGATAAAGTTATATGTTGTTCATGCGTCATCCTCTTTTACTAGGAAATGTGAATATTCATATTATAAGTACAAAATTGATTAGTTTAAGCACATGCCATATTTGGAGAAGATAGAAGACATAAAAAAAAGGAAAATAAAACAACCGGTTAGCAGTTGGAAATATCGGTAAAATACTTAATCAAAGATGTCTGCAAGGGGACAAAATAATATAGAGAGGTAAAAGTAGATCCATCAGAGCATATTTGCAAAGCAGATGACTATAAAGGATAGCTGAGGTTTCGCAAGACAATTGAAAATATAAAGGACTCAGAGATAATAAAAAATCGATTTAATATGTTATATATTATTATAATACCCATGATAGTTAAGACGTAAAATAGTAATCTTTAATAATTTTTTGTAACAAATGGTCGACGCAAGTCAAAATATAATCATGTCATTCATCCTTATAATTTAGGAATAAATTTACTATAAATATGAGATCTAATCATTATAAAAGGCGTTGATTATTTGATCAATAAAAAGATTCTTGATCATTTTTAGTCTCGCCTCTTTCGTAATGTGTGACGAAATAAAACTCCCTCGTGATTTTTTGGTATCGTATGTGAGAATATTTTCTTCAAAGAATTTATTCTTTTTCCTAATGGTGACGTTTAGATTAGGAATGGATAAAAAAGATCACTTAAAGGAAAAATTCATGTATCTCTAACAATAAATTTGTAGAATGTTAGCTTCGCAAACTTGCGAAAACGACAATGGGCAATGAACTCCAATAAATATATTATTAAAGCAAGTAGTGAGTCTACAATTCAAGAAGAATGTGTTATTTGGAAAAGATCCTTAAACGAAATGGCTAGTCCAACATCAACAACGGTACCGTAACAAGGTATATTAACGGATGTTTGGATGTTCGATATTTACCGATAGAATTTGAAGATGATAGGTCAGTTTCTGTATTTTGAGCTTTAAAATTGCAATTAAATGAATTATGGACGAAGCAATGCAATTCAAATTTATTTCCAAATAAACGAGATGGAGAGAGTCAATATCAATTTGAGTTAATGACTATAACTTTGCAGTTGATTATGGATAAAGTTATTTTGGAAAATAATGTGAATTTGGTAAAAATATTAGAAATATATATAGATTGGTGACACATATTTTGATTTTTTAATAAGAAAGAGGTTCTAGAAAGGTCATATAAAGACCGTATGAGGTTTGTTGCGAACAAGTATTTGCTCTAACATTGATTTTTTTACATTCTCTTAAAAGTTTCTTAATACTTTCTAAATTTTTCTAGTTAATTTTCCTTCATCTTTTTTAGCACCGACAACTTTTTGTTTTTTTTCACTTCATCCTTAAGTTTGGTATTTTCTTATTTCAATTTCCTTTTGATAGTTTTTGGTGATGAAAGAATCTGGTCTAGGGGTAAGAAGGGAAGACAATTGGTTGATATTAAGTATGTTTGTAGAGAGTAGTCAGAGAATTGAGGTGTATCCTTGTATTTACTGTTTTTTTTAAAAAGTCCAACCCTCTTAATGAAGTTGGTTGAGGTATTTATACTATTTTGAGATACCCATGAGCCTTCTGGGTCAGATCTTATTATTGGGTCCATTATACGAGCCCCCAAGCCCATTCTTCGAGGTACTAGACACATAGCTGAGTCATTGACCCACTCAGGTTGTTGCTTAGTCATTGAATGTTTGATCACTATGTCTAAATTACCCTTTGGATTTAATCAGAGTTGTTATGAAATAACTCAAACTATATCTGATCTCATCATATAGCCTCCTTAGTTCTTTTTAAAATTCTTTAGAAGAGCTAAGCATGGTATATAATGTCCGATCTGCATTCGAAGTAAATCCGAAGATTCAATCGAACAGCTCAAAGGTTGCAACTTTTTAATAGTTCTCTGTTACACGTGTCAATTTCTAATTGGACCCACTAGCCATTTTTCCTAGGTATTTGTACCTAAACTTTAAAAATTAACGAGGTTATAATTAGTAGCCTTTAACCATTATTCAACCGATCCATATGCCCAACGTAAAGTAGTCAAGTAGATTCTTCAACTATATAAGTGTGATTTTTGTTACTGTTTACATTTCTAGAGTAAGAAAAAATTCAAATTCTAATTCTAGAGAGCGAAACCTTGAATTATCCCAAGTTTTCAACTTTTCTAATATTTCTCAAGATTTTTATGCCCACTACAAGAACTGACTTAATCAAAAGAGGCTGGCTTAACTTGTCTGAGTCAGAGAAAAAAAAGAGAGGCTAGAATCGCTATCAGCTTTTTCTTCTGGTGGACTGATCATACAAGAGATACCAGATCCGGACTTAAGTTCTTCATCTCATAGACCATCAGTAGTTTCCATAAAAACTTATCTTGCTCCACCTTTAACAAGTCTTGAACCACCTGAGCCACATGTTCTGGTAATTGAAAATCCTCACCTCTGATATTGATATTTAATTGTATATCGGATGTTAATATTAAATTCCACATCGGATTTATCTTTCAGTATTTTCAAAGATGTTCTCAGAATATTTGGAGGAGGGACAAACCACTTCTACAAAGCTGAATCAATGGGCCACAAAGAATTGGGGAATGGGTTTCTATAATTGTTTTAGTGCAGCAAACATGGTGAGGGCCCATATGTGGAGAACAAGCTCAACCAGAGAGCTCTCATGGGAACAATTCACCAGTCCTCATGAAGCTTCCGAGATCTTCAAAAGGACTGAGGAGAAAGATGTTAAGCTGTATTTAACAGCTTGGAACAAAGCTCTTAGCCATCTTGACAAAATTAAGAATAAAAAGAAAAAGGGTGGCGATCCTTCTCAACGGCTTCCCGATGTGGGTAGTTCGGGACTTTCAGGAAAGATTGGTGCCACATTGTTGGATGTTGTAGCGGTTACTATAGGTGAGGCCAAAAATCCACCACACTCTCGAAGGGTCAAGAGAAATAAAGGTCAGAAGAGGAACGTAAAGGGTAGTGATAAGAGAGTGGAGGCATCGGTTTGGAGATCATACTCTGACTCAGAGCCCTTCCTCCAATACTCCTATTAAAATTCTTCCCAAGAAGAGGTACATGCAGATCCTCCTTCTTCATTGTTTCTTGCTGCTAACCATCCTTCTCCTAAAGGTGAATTTAATTTAGAATACCTAGGAAATTTTTATTTGACTGAGTTTGAAAAATAAGATTTTGATAAAAACTCCCCCCAGTCTACTACTAACGCCAATGTCGTGACTCATGATGTCAAATCCTTTGAATTGTCCAGTGAGCATGATACTCTAGGCTATGCAGTTTTAGGTTATATAATGCCAATTGTTGACTTGGAGAGGCAAGTCTGATCTCAAGCAAGCGACATCGTTTCCCTTCGCACTGAAAATCAAGGCATGCAGGATTCTATCACGGTTGAACAGAGCAATGTTGAGACTTTAGGCAAGGAAAATAAATAGCTTAGTGATGATTTAGCATAAGGCAAGTCTGATCTTAAAAAGTCACAGGCTAGTTACACCGGATTGCAATCTACCACTTCCACAGAAATCGATTCCTTGAAAAAAGAACTGACTAATGAGAAGAATGTCAATGATCAATTATCCAAGGAGAAAAATCAATTAGAGAATCTTCTCAGGAAGAGAGATGATGAGATTGCTTCTTTGAAAGGGACAAGAGCCCAAGACATAGCCGCTGCGAGGAACGACTATGTTGAGGGGGTGTTGAAATCTATGGAGCAGAGGGAAGAGTCTGCTACATCAGACATGGTTCTATTGTTCCATGATAAACGTTTCCCAAACGGTCTCTTGGGAAGCTGTGGGGTTTTGTGCCTTATGAATAAATTTCCTTTCATACTATGGCAAAAAGTGATTAACTCAACATCTCCTCGGATGAATCCGAATATGATCACGAAGCTAAAGAGGATTCAGATGATGACAAAGAGGAGAAAGAAGGAAATGATGAAAATACAACCAAAAGGGAACGAGCCATAATATTAACTGTTTTTATTGTTGGTATTTTGGTTCAAATTACTTGGATTATGCAAGGCATTTTGTTGTTTTCATATTTGATTTGTTAGAAACTTTATTCGTACAAGTTCTTGTGGTTTACAAGGAAATTTTGTAATGTGGATCAGATTGTTTTAATGATCATATTTATCTTTCATGTCATCTTTACTTTCACTCACTTCGTACTTTTCCTTGTTGTTTTTTATATTTCCATTAATATACGATCATATTTGAACATGATAAAACCATATGCATATATTAAATCCAATCAAGGCATTTAAAAGTATCTTCTTTAAGAGAATCAACCACTTGATCAGTCTTGCATTTACCTGATCCATTCAAAGATCCATTTGAAGGTAATAAGTATTTAATGAATCTTCAATCCATCAAGTGTTTAATAATTATTTAATACATTATGTGTTTAATAAGTCCTTAATCCTCTCGACGTTCAATAAATCTATAATCGTTCCGATGTTTAATAAATCTTTAATCCTTCTGATGTTTAATAAGATTTTAATCCTTCCAATCACCATGAAAACAATTTTTTTAAAAAGGAAAAGGATAGTATATTGATTGAGTTTCGGATACCTCATTAAAACCTCCCTACTCCATCAGTGTAGGAAAGAGTATGCCTCCAAATATTTACATTGAAGTAAAATAAAGTAAATATTTACAAATGAGTTCATTCTAAGTATAACCTGAGATGCTCCACATTCCAAGGATACTTCAATAGGTTTACTTCTTTGTCTTGGAGTTTGTATGTTCCTTGCTTAATTCTTTTATATACGATATATGGTCCTTCCCAATTTGGAGCCATATTTCTAAACTGCTTCTTCTTAGTGTGCAGGAACCCTTTTCTCAGCACTTTATCTCCAACTTGAAAATATCGTCTTTTTAATTTAGAAGCAAACTTGCTCATCATTAAGCCTTTATAATGTGCAGTCCTCAAATATGCTTTCACTATTTTCTCTTCTACTAAATCAAAGTGAGCCCTCATAGCTATCTCATTCCCTTTTTCAGAATAATTTTAAACTATAAATGAATGAATAGTATCTTCTATTGGGGTGATCGCATCCATCCCATAAACCATAGAAAATGGAGATTCTTGTGTGGCTATATGATGAGTGGTTCGGTATGCCCATAATACTTCTTATAGGTAGCTCGACCATTTTACAGCAGATCCTTCTAAATTCTTTTTAAATCCTGACATAATTTTCTGATTTGCTACTTCACCTTTGTCCATTGGCTTGAGGATGAAAAGGAGCAGACAAAAAGTGTCGAATGTTTTTTGAAGCATAAAATACGTCCACGTCTTTGTTATCAAACTGAGGACCGTTTTCTGTGGTGATGTGTTTGGGAATACTAAACCGAAAACATATGTTGGAGAGAATAGATTTAATGACAAACTTAGCTGTTGTCCTAGATAAATGTGCAGCTTCTACCCATTTGGAAAAGTTATCTATTGCCACAATTATAGTACGAAAACCCCTCGAAGCCATCAGAAGGGTCCCGATTAGATCAAGTCCCCATCTATTAAAATGTACCGGTTCAGATATTGATTCAATTGGGACTGCTGGCATACGTATTACATTTCCATACCTCTGATAAGGAGTACAATGTTTTACCAAATCTTTAGCATCTTCCATAATCGTAGGCCAATAATATCCTGTTCGTAAGACTCTTCAAGTCAAAAATTTATAGCCACAATGTGCTAACCTTTCTCCATCATGTAACTGTGATAGAATAGTTTGAGACTCATTGGGTCAGAGACAACGTAGTAAAGGCATGCTAAAATATTTTTTTATAAAGAACCTCCCAAAGAACTAAAAAACCATGAGCTTTGTACTTTGTTTTCTTGGCCACAATCTTGTCTAAAGGTAAAACTCTATTAGTGATAAATTCTTGAATTTCACTTCTCCAATATCTAGAATGTACATCCAATACATGCAAATTTTCTTCTACTTCACCCTTGTTTCTTGTGGTTGCATCTATGGAAGGACATTCTTGCATAAGAATGCAAGGTTAGGCTTTGTAATATGCTAAAGTGGCTAAAAAATCTGCCATGACATTTTTCAATCTGAGGATATGCTCATATTTGATGCATTTAAACCCGACTGTAACTTCCTTTCACACTTGCAAATATTTATCAAGCGATCTTTCATGGTTTCAGATTTCCCTTGAGCCTAATGAAATAGCAATTGCGAATCACTTATCAGTCAGACTCTTTTAGCCCCACATATTTGAGCTAACCTTAAACTAATTATGACCGCTTCATATTCTGACTCATTATTAGACGCTCTGAAGCCAGAACATATAGCATGGTATCACCGTAAAGAGAGGTTAAGAAAATTGCAGCTCCACACCCCATTGTACTAGAGCCACCATCACTTCAGATCACCCATTCTTTTTTAACCTTACAGATTTGAGCTTCGTCATAAGGCCTCTTAGAATATAATTCAACTAAGAAACCGGCCACAACTTGAGCTTTGGTTGCAGTCCGAGGTGAAAAGTCAATATCATAATTCCCAAGCTCAACTGACCATTTGGTCATTCTCCCCGATATATCAGTCTCATATTTCTAGATGCTATTACTAATGCCAATGCTAATATTTCCAGTTTGAGGTACTTTTTTCAGCCTCCAACAAACTCTTGCTTATGTGTAAACCGACAGGGGGAAATTATCTACTTCCCCAACTAAGACAACACTTACCTCATACTCTGATACTGCTAGATACATATAAAGTTTCTCTCATTCAACAGGTTTGAGCAACGTCTTGGGTGAAGATAAGTACTTTTTTATTTCAAAGAAAGCTTGATTTCATGTAGGAGACCAATTGAAGTCTTTATCATTTCTTAAAACTTGGAAGAATTTTGAATATTTTGCGATGATCTTGAAATAAATCGGTTTAATGCAGCCAACCTTCCAGTTAACATTTGAACTTCCTCTGTATTTCGAGGCGGATCCATAGCTAACAAAGTGTTTAATTTCTCTTGATCAGCCTGAATCTATTTCTCACTTATAATATACCCTAGAAATTTACCAGATTGGACTCCAAAGGTAAATTTCTTCGGATTTAACTTCAAATTGATGGCTTCTAAGTTTGAAAAAGTTTCTTGAAAATTGGATATGTGATCTTACTCCTTAGGGATTTTTACCATCATGTTATCAATGTAAACCTCTATATTCATGCCGATCTGATTAGTAAATTCCTTATTCACTAGTCGTTGATAAGTATCTACAGCGTTCTTCAACCCAAATGACACTACTTTATAGCAATGGAGCCCCGTATAAGTTATAAAAGTAGTGTGATCTTGATCATTCGAACTCACTTGTATTTTATTATACCTAGAAAAGCATCCATGAAAGATAACAACTTGTTCCCTGACGTAGAGTCCACTAGCTAATCAATCCGATGAATCAGGTTGTAAGCTCATAAAAAAAATTGAACTACTTGTATCAATTAAAATCTTTTGTACATTATTTCCTCCAATGGATGCCCATATCACCACAACATCTTAATGTGGCCCTGTGATGTCCCTTAAATTATCTTCATCAAAGACAATAAACGAAACAGGACTTTGATATAGATGTGTAGACATTGTTCTCTCTAAGTGAGTCGTTAGGCTATTAACATGTCTTTTTCTTGAGCAGATTCAAGGTGCAGTCATAGTATCTCCCCCAAAAATGGTTAGAGATTAAAAAAAGTTACACAAATTGGATACTGTTGAAATATTCTCTACTATCACCCAACCTGATTCCAATCTGGTTCAGGATCTAGATATTATGAATCCACATAAAACCTTTCCATAATTACCGTAACATCTTCTTGTGTAGATGCTCATATACTTTACCCTAGACCAATTGGTGATGCAGCTCGGGTCATATTTGCATTAGAGTATTGACTTTCCTATGGCCTCCTTTCTTTTTAACAAAAGCTGACAACTTCCATCTCTCAATTAAATTATGTACTTCTTATTTTAAGGCGATGCAGTCTTGGGTATCATGACTTACATCATTGTGGTACTTACAGAAACGATTATTCCGACTCTCTCTAGGAGATTGAAGTGGTGCTAGTCTTCTAAAATGAATATCATTCTTAGTTTTATCATAAATGGTAGCGACACTTTCACCTAGTTCGACAGACCATTCCAGTTGAATCCATGGACCCCTCTTAGGTTTAAATTGTTGTGATTGACTTGATTGAATTTGTCTTGGCCAATGTGACCCATGTCCAGAATCTTTAGGCATGTAATTAACTGTAGCCTCGGATTGAGTATTGGCTTGTGAGATTGGCGCTGTTGGAGCAGACCTATTCTGGCGCGATACTCTAGATTTCTTAGTTTCTTTCACAGTAATTTGTTTTCCGACCTGATTTAATAATCCGCCCCATGTCATTGCTCTTTTCCGAGATACTGAATCAACCAATTGACCTAGATTTAAACCTTGCCTTAGAGAGGCAATAGCCACTTGTTCAAAACAATCCGTTAATCCATTCTTCGTATTCACAAAACGGCTGATGTATTCCTTCAAAGAATCATTCGACTCTTGGAAACAATGAAGGATATTGTCACCATTCCATTTAAGTTCCTTACTCCCCACGAATTGTCTCCGAAATGCCATCCAGAATATATCAAAGTTCTTTATAAATCCTTGTGGTAAACTATTATACCATTTTAAGACACTCCCTTAAAACGTTTGTGAGAATGCTCGGCATAAAAGTTTATCATCATCATCATCGATGCTTATCATAAATTGTTTGAACTGCTTGAAGTGGTTATGAGGGTCTTTGCTTACATCGTACTTTTCCATTTCGGAGCTGTCAAACCGCCTAGGAAAATTTTTGGAGATTATTTTTTAGGACAAAGATTATTGCCTCCATCTATGGGTACTGTTAAATACTGTATCTTCATTAGGTGTAACAAATATACCTGGTTCGTATTGGGTAGCAATGTGATCACTCAGTAGATGACCAATACCGTGATCAGCCAACCCTTTTATTTTTCCCTGATATTTATTCTTTTTCATTTTCTTTCCTATCTATTTTCCTTGAGTGTTTCTTTGGTTAACCTTATTTTCTTTATCTCATGGCCCTTCTTACTATTGGATGAAGAAGACCTATTAGATTCAGAAGCAGTGTTTGAACTATCAGAGAACTTGATGCACTCATTACTTGTTTAGCTCGATACACATTTTTAGAGTTAATATGAGCCTTTGGGGACTGATCATTTTCCCTTGCTTGTTATTATCACCATGCTCATCTATAGAAATACCTAACGCATCAGAATTTTCTTCCAATGCCCTTTCAGCTTGTCTCTGGGCTTTCAGAGCTTCAATCTCAGCTCTCAACTGATCACGTTTATCTTGCATGAATGGTCTTTCCTCCATGTTGTGATTGACATGAGACACAGTAGCATGCACATTCTCATATTTTATTACTTCGTTTTCAAGAGGTAGCACTTCTTGTATACTGAGATCCATATCCTAAAGATTTTCGAACTTCGAATCACTAGTAATATTTTGAACAGAGCTATTCGGGTACCTTTATCCTCTCATTGCGGTCGCCATGTCAGTGATGTAAAAATCTGGTTTAGTGGTAAAAAGGGAAGACCATTGATTGATATTAAATATGTTTGTAAGGAATAGTCAGAGAAATGAGGTGTATCATTGTATTTAATAAGAAAAATCCAACCCTCTTAATGAAGTTGGTGGGATATTTATACTCTTTTGAGATACCCATGGGCCTTCCAGGTCATATCTTATTATTGGGTCCATTATACGAGCCCCCAATCTCATTATGATCCCCAAAGCCCATGCTTCGAGGTACTAGACACATAGCTGATTCGTTGACCCACTCAAGTCATTGCTTACTCATTGTATGCTCGATCATTATGTCCGAATTATCATTCGGATTAAATCAGAGTTGCTATAAAATACCCCAAACTATATCTGATCCGATCAGTTTTAAGTTTGTATTTTATTTTATTTTGATGAAAACTCTTGCTCCGAATATGCTTTATATTTTATCCATATTTTATTTTGGCTTCCATTTGTCCAGGAGATTTTCTCGATTGGTAATTTTTTGTTATTTTGTTCATTCAAAAAATTTCAATCACGAGAGACAATTGTTTGTTGGTGAACAAAAAGAAATTGAGTGAACTCTATAAAATATTTTGGAAAATAGTTATAATTACAGATTAGGTGAAATATACGGGAAGTGCGTTAATAATATTTCATACTTTCATTTAAAGTTCTATTTGACGTTGGATAAGTTGTATGGTGAAAAGATTAGAAGAATATATTTTTTTGGGTTGTTAAGAGCAAATCAACCAACAAACAACCGTGGATTAACAATTAATGATTCATCTGCAAAGGTAAATGATAATTAAAAACATTAAGATTTAATAAATGACGTAGAAAGATAGTAGCCAAAATCAATAGATGATATACTTTCGATGTTCAGTAAGAGTAAGATGATTATTAATAGCAACGGGAAATGAAGTTTTTTTTTACCAAGAGAGGTAGTTCTAGTTGAGGAGAATGTGTGATTAACCTTTATTTTCTTATTCTAAATGGTTTTTTTTTCTTTTTGACGATTACGTAGGTGTAGTATTCATTTTTTTAAACTTGATAATAATATGTTTTAAACATTTTTTCTGACGAAAGTTTTCTTTGTATTGGTGAGATTCTATTTGGTTGGGAATATCAATTTGTGTATCCCATTCGTATACTTCTCTAAGGATTGTTTTTAGGAATTCGGTAGAATCTTCTTTAATGTCAGGAACTTGATTAGTTGTATCCATTAAATTACAAGATCATAAAATCTTGTTATAAAATACTATGCAATTATCACAAAATGGCTTAAGCACAGAATATATGCGAATGAAAGATTTAAATGAAACACAGGATTTAACGTGGTTCGACCATTGTCTACGTCCATGGGCGCCGCCAGAGAAAAGAGTTTCACTATGATAGAAAAGGTTACAGATTTCAGATTGTGTTTTGTGTCGCCCTAGTAATCTATTTATAGGGAATTAATAGACTTACTAGACTATGGGCCTAATGGGCTCATAACACAAGACTATTCGAAGTAATTGGACAATATCACTATCCAACACAAAACTGTCCTGCCGGACACAGTACACTATCAAGGCACTATTCGAAGTAATTGGACAATATCATTATCCAACACAAAACTGTCCTGCCGGACACATTACACTGTCAAGGCACTATTCGACTCATTCACAACAAATCTTCCCCTTGAGGAGAATATCCTTTCTTCACTATCAACAAAAAATCTTCTCTTCTTCTGACTCACCAAATGCCCTTAAGGCATTCACTCTATACTGCGAACACCGATCCAGTTTAGGCATTCCCTAAACTTTCAAACTGATACTGCCTTGGTCATTATATCTGCTGGATTATCGTCTGTAGACACTTTCTTCACATCAACAATTCCCTTTGATATTATATCACGAATAAAATGATACCTGACATCTATGTGCTTTGTACGCTCATGGTACATCTGGTTCCCTGTAAGGTGTATGGCGCTTTGACTGTCACAAAACACTTTTGTAGTAGTCCTATCCAAGCCCAAATCTGCCACCAAACCTTGCAACCATATTGCCTCTTTAACTGCTTATGTTACCGCCATGTACTCTGCCTTTGTTGTAGACAAAGCTACAGTAGCTTGCAACTGTGCTTTCCAACTGTTCGCACTCCCATCTAGAGTAAATACATATCCTGTCAGAGATCTTCTTTTATCCATATCACCTGCAACAAAACCAACCAATGATCCTGCAACATCATTCAGCGATTCACCAATATCGGTTTTGTTAAAAGTTAAGCCAACGTTCACAGTATTCTTTTGAAGAGATTCAATCTCTTCCCCTATAGCACCAATCCATCGATCTGCCTCTGAACTCGCTATAGCTTCTCTGTAGCTACTAGGAACCTGCATCTCAACTTCTTCTGCAACTGACAGAGCATATGCAACTAGATTCGCATACCTTTTTGGAAGTCTAATATCTCTTCTTTCTCTGCCCAATGCTATGCTATAAGGTTGTTGTTCTGGTTCAGGCGCATCATCATCACTATCATCTGATGCTGACGCTTCACCTCCTGATTCTGGATCCACCTCAGAACCACTTGAATTATTGGACCTGCTAGGAACTGATTCTACTTCAAGCTCCACTTGTTCACTCACAACCGATCCTGATTCGACCATTTCTCCTACTTCCTTCTGACTGTCTATCGAAGCAAACTCATTAAAAGTAACGTCCCTACTAATGAGAAAACCTGGAGACTTTGGAGAGGTACACCATAACCTACATCCCTTCACTCTAGTAGCATATCCTAGAAATATGCATCTCTTTGCCCTCGGCTCAAGCTTACCATCTCTCACATTAGCATACGCTGGACAACCAAACACCCTCAAATGTTCATAATCAGCCGACGATCCAGACCAAATCTCAAAAGGAGTTTTACAATCAATCGTCGTTGATGGAGACCGATTCACCAAGTAACACACTGTATTGATAGCTTCAGCCCAAAAATCCTTTCCTACACCGGAATGTGAGAGCATACTTTGTGCCTTGTCACAAAGCGTCCTATTCATTCTTTCTGCGACTCCATTCTGTTGTGGTGTTCTAGAACAAGTGTGATGGCGCACTATTCCCTCAGCTTCGCAGAACTCGTTGAACTCACGACTGTAATATTTTAACCCATTATCTGTCCTAAGACGTTTGATTTTTCTTCCTGTTTGCTTCTCAATCATCGTCTTCTATTTGACAAAGGTTGAATATGCCTCATCTTTCGTTTTCAGAAAGTAAACCCACACTATCCTTGAATAATCATCAATCAAACTCATGTAGTATCTGGCTTCGCTCTTGGATGGAATTTTGTTTGGACCCCAAAGATCTGAGTGAATGTAGTCCATTGTGCCTTTAGTCTTTCTTACAGCCGATTTGCTGAATTTGACTCTAGTTTGTTTACCAAACACACAATGCTCACAAAATCCCAATGATTCTGCTTTATACCCTTTTAACAAATCTCTCTTTCCCAAAACAGCTAATCCTCTGTCACTCGTGTGACCAAGACGTCAATGCCACAACTTATTTTGATGCTGCCTACTTTGGCTATTACTCCCTGATGATGCTACTGCAGCATCGCCCATAACAACACTCCCCTAGAGAATGTAAAGACCGTTCTGCAAACTACCTTTCATGCATACCATTGAGCCTTTTGTCACTTTGATTACACCATTTTCTGCATGGTACTTGTAACCCCGGGAGTCTAGATTCCCAAGAGAAATCAGGTTTCTTTTTAACCAAGGAACATGCTAGCACGTCAAGATTCTAACAACCCCGTCAAACATTCTGATTTTGACGTTACCAATACCACCAACAGTCAACGAATGATTGTTCCCTAAATAGACAGTTCCCTGCATTGGCTTGTACGTATCAAACCACTGCTTCAACTGACACATGTGATATGTAGCGCCAGTATCAAGTACCCAAGAGTTTTGCCCAAAGTCTGAACTCACGGACAATACATCTCCTTTACCACTATTTTCACTATCGTCGGAATCGTTCACACCTTCAACAATGTTTGCTGCATTTTCCTTTTGATTTCCCTTCTTACCATTCAGTTTCGGACAATCTCTCCTATAATGACCCTGCTCACCGCATTCATAACAGTTTGAGTGCTTCACCCTTGACTTGGACCTCAAGTTCTTCCTTCTTAAAGAACTTGCTTTGCTTTTAGATCTTCCCCTAGTCATAAGACCTTCCCCTTCAGCTTGATTGTCTGGCTGCAACTGTCTCATCTCTTTTGATTTCAGTGCCCCTTTGATATCTGCTAGCGATAACTTATCCTTACCATACATAATGGTATCTACGAAGTTTTCATAGGGAGCTGGTAACGATCTCAATACAAACAAAGCTTGATCCTCATCCTCAATATTGATATCTATGTTCTCCAAGTCCATTATAATTGATTTAAAATTATCTAGGTGCTCTGTTATGGACATACCTTCTTTCAATCTGAATCATACAAACGTTTCTTCAAATATAATCGGTTTACTACTGATTTCTCTGAGTAAAGATCTCCTAGCTTTCTCCATGCGCAGGCAGCAGTCTTCTCACCACTAATCTCACGAAGCACACTCATTAAAATCCAGCACAAAGCCCTTTCTTGAAGATATTGTTTCTCCTCTTCTTTCATCTCTTCTGGTAACTTATTCTCCACAGCCTTCCACAGCCCTTGCAGTACCAATGAAGATTTCAGTTTAATCTTCCACAACGCAAAACTGGATCCCCTATCAAATTTTTGAATCATGTATTTTGTTGCTGTAGACGCCATTGTGAAACCCTAATTGCAAAAGCCCTAATTTCACCACGCGGCTCTGATACCAATTTTGTTATAAAATACTATGCAATTATCACAAAATGGCTCAAGCACAGAATATATGCGAATGAAAGATTTAAATGAAACACAGGATTTAACGTGGTTCGACAATTGTCTACGTCCACGGGCGCCGCCAGAGAAAAGAGTTTCACTATGATAGAAAAGATTACAGATTTCATATTGTGTTTTGTGTCGCCCTAGTAATCTATTTATAGGGAATTAATAGACTTACTAGACTATGGGCCTAATGGGCTCATACCACAAGACTATTCGAAGTAATTGGACAATATCACTATCCAACACAAAACTGTCATGCCGGACACAGTACACTGTCAAGGCACTATTCGAAGTAATTGGACAATATCACTATCCAACACAAAACTGTCCTGCCAGACACAGTACACTGTCAAGGCACTATTCGACTCATTCACAACAAATCTCTATGTTAATGATATTAAGTTATGTAATATCGTTTTTAACCGTTGAAAATATTTTAATTTTTGATAGAGTAAACAAACTTTATATTAATTCTATATTATAATTTTTTATACATATACAAAAACAGAGAAAACAATAATTTCATTAAAATTATTATTTATATAAATTTTAGGATATTTTAAATAAGTATATTGAAAGTTAAATGCAACCAAGTATAGTAATTTTCCAGAATGTAATACTGTTGTATGGTTTACCGACGGAAAAGAACATCATCATATTTTTTTCTACCATATGAAAAATAATAGATCTAATGGTTAATCTAAAGTATTTGCTGGGTGTTAACGCGTGTTACTTTGTAGTTGTTACTATTCTCCTAAATAGGTGAAGAATAGAAAATATAAAATTAAACGATGGAGGGCAAAGTAAAATTTATAAATAATTTAAAATATTGTATATAATCAAAAATAATTTAACCAAAAATCAAGAATTACATTTCTTACCTTAAATAAGAAAAAAGAGCAACGAAAATAAGTAAATTGTTGGTTGAAGAAAGTAAAGGTCGACGGTTGAAAAACAGAGAAAGAAACTAGAGAAATAAATTATTAGTATTGAGAATGAAAAAAAAAACTGAACAAGTTGATAATTTTATATATGATAAAAAAGTAAATGATAATCGTATAAATGAATAAATTATAGTCGTTTATGTAAAATAAGAGGAACGATTGAGATGTTATGACAAGAATGATAGAAATAAACATCAAACGTTCATTAGTAAAGAACATATGTCGATGATGTCATTTATTCATTTATTTTAAAGGTTAAGTAAAAGTTTATTAGAGTTTATGAGAAATATAACCGACGCTAAAATCGTGTTGTTAAAATAAAATTAATGAATGATAATGATTAAATACACTTATCAAACATGTGAAGTTTATGCGTATATTATTAGAATTTATACGAAGGTGTGACCGATGATAGTTTAGCTTTGTTAAGTAAAAATATATATATATAAATGATGAAAAATAAATACATAAATGAATAATGATTATATTTATAGTCTTTAAGAGTTAAATGTATATATTAACATAGTTTTCTTTCCATTTAAATAAAGACGCTTGTAAAACAAATATTAGAATGTTATCGGCAAAATTGGTAAATAATTTTGAAGTACATGATGTAATGTTAAATATCATATGAATTTTTTTTTGTATTAATTTTATTCCTTAAAAACATATGAATATTTTTTAAAGAATAAGGGGGAGTCCTCATAAGGTTATATGTTCTCATGAGTCGTTCTATTTTACTAGAAAATGTAAAGATTCATATTATAAGTTAAAGAATTAAGACCGACATCGACAAAATTAATGAGTTTAAGCACACGTGATATTAGGAGAAGATAAAATGCATCGGGAAAATAAAAAACCTGGTTAGCAGATGGAACTTTTTCATATGAACGTCTTAATATTCTTAAGCTCTTTTCATATTCAATTTAGTGTCGTTTGGCGCCGTTGGCTATTTGTTCATATGAACTTTGCAATCCTTCCGCTTATCTTCATTATTTTATCATTTTGCATCTCTTCATTACTTTTTCTTTTTACCGACGTTTCTCCCTAAGTATTTTAATGATGTCTTGATCCATATTACTTTACCTTCCCAATGCTTTAAACTTTTTCTCAATATCATTCATTCTTAGAGTTATAAATATTACCGACGCGCGATGCTAATTTTGAAACTTTATCTTATAATATGAATCTTTACATTTTCCATAATAGTAAATTATTATAGTAAATATTTCCATAGTAGATAATGGGTTTATTTTCTTCATTTTGATCACCAGTTATAAAAAAACTCGTTCATGCATAATTTACTATTACGGAAAATGTAAAAATTCATATTATAAGATAAAGTTTCAAAATTAGCATCGTGCGTCGGTGATATTTATACTCTAAGAATGAATTATTCTGAGAAGAATTGTAAAGCATCACGAATGTAAAGTAATGTGAATCAATACATCATTAAAAGACTTAGGGAGAAACACCGACAAAAAAGAAAAAGTAATGAAGATATGCAAAAGAATGATAAAATAATGAAGATGAACGGAAGGGTTGACAAAGTTCATATGGACAAATAGCCAACGACGCCAAACGACACTCAATTCAAGATGAAAAGAGCTTAGGAATATTAAGACGTTCATAGGAATATTAAGACGTTCATATGGAAAAGTTTCATCTGCTAATCAGTTTTTTTTTATTTTCCCGATGCATTTTATTTTCTCCTAATATCCTTTGTGCTTAAACTCGTGAATTTTCATCTTTCCATAGTCTTTAAAAAATAAAATTTTAATAAATATCTTAATAAAGAAAGGTAAAATTGATATGATACTAATTGTCAACATAATTTATTCAATAATATCTTGTTATATATATTTTTCTTCCACAAATCTTTTCTTTAATTGACAATAAAAAGAAAAATTATTTAATCATACATAAGTGTCTTCCATAAGTACAAAATAAATTTAATTTTAACGTCTATTATATAAAGAATATTTATTCAAAGTTCGTAGAGTAATAGTCTTATCATCTATTTTAACGACTAATATAAGTTTCAAGATAATAAATATATTTTAACTATACATTTTTGTAAAACTAAATGGATAAATAATTTAACGTTCAGTTTTATCTATCTTGTCACAATATCTAAATTACTCATCATACTTAATGTCAACGGTTAATATTTACTACCCTATTCTATATAAAATTTTCATTCTTTTCCACATTTCTTTTACTTCTAATATTCACACTTTGTATATGTACTTTCTATCACAAATTATTTTTCATATTCCTCGACTTTCAACATCTTCACTAAATACTTCATCTTTTTTATATCGTTCTATTATCTTTCATTATAAGTAAGTTATTTCAACAGAAATTCTCTGTTAAATACTTAAGCACAATTATTAATATTATTATGTTATGCTGCCAACGGTAACTCATAACACCATTAAATTTTAAAAAACTATAATGTTTTACTATATAAATATTTACTATATATATATATATATTAAATTAACCTAATTTTTAGTAATAAATTTTTTATTACATGTTTGAATATTATTAATTAAATTTTTTATATAATTTTGTTGTTTCGATGGATCCATCTAAGGAAATATTTGAAATAGTAAATGACTATACCAAAATTATAATAGAATTTATTGTAGAAGAATCAGAATGGGACTCAGAAACTAAACTGGTGATCAAAATGAAGAAAAGAAACCTATTATTTTACCGTCAGAAACAATATCTAGAAAATCTCCTAATTAAAATTTGAGAAAACAAAACTATACTACATTTCGTGATTCTTTGAAAGGTATTGAAACTATTAAAAATAAGAAAACAAAAACCACAAACGCCTTTTTAATTAACACTCCTTCCCTTGAAGAAAATACAACGTTATCTCATGTCGGCTCCATACTATTCGTACACCTTTGGAATTTCGTAAGTATCATTATTTTTATCTTATAAACTGATTTTACTTATTATACTTCTATCTTATTTTAATTTTTAAAAATAATCATCCATTTTTACAGGTGAATCACAAATATTAAATCATCGATCATTTATTGACTTCTTTTCCCTTAATAGTTTTCGATCTTTCGAACGTACAACTTCTCCAATGCCAAATTGAACTACAGTTGGAGGTATAAAATTTAATTAACTTGCTCATATTTGTTTTCCCTAATAATTTACAAATTTTAATTGTTTTCACATAATTTTCTCAAAGCTCATTTAATTCTCCATTGCTTACTAACATACAGTTTACTCTCGACGACTTAAAAGTTTTGAATGATCAAGTGATATCACCTTTTTAATTTTGAGAAAGAACACCATATAATTTAACAAGAGATTACCTCTCGACACAATATTCTTGATCAATAAAAACTTTAAAAAAAATAAACGGTCAAAAGATAAAGGAATTTTGGAACAAATTTTGTTAACAAAAACTGAAGAAAACAACTAACTTTAAATTGTCACCAAACAATTGGAATAAGAAAATAACAAACTAAAAAATGAAATCAAAAGTTTAAAAAAGAATCATGTTGTCGTCGCTAAAAAGATAAAGGAAAAGACGACTAGAAGAATTATGGATAATGCTAAAAAAACTTATAATAAATATCAATGTTAACATAAGCCGATCTTTATATGACCTTAGTGGAATCACTTCCTAACAAATATCTAGACATGTGTCGTATATCCACCTATTTGTCAAATCCTGCTTTTGAATCATTTTTCAATACTAATGCTACTATCTCCGAAGACAGTGTTTCTATTCAAGATGACGTAAATACCAATGAAGATACCATACCATCAGATACAGATGACTATCCCACCGAGATATTAGATGAATCGATCGCTGGTTAAGAAAAATACTTGTAAATTTCCATCTTTTGTGCATGTGTAATGTTTTAATTATTTAAATACTTTCACTAGCTCGATTCTATTCATTATTGTCGTTGACCCTTATCAATCACGTTTCAGTTATATACTTACTTTATAACTATTCATGTACTAATTCTTACGTAACGTAATATTTTAAATTTTATGTCGTTAAAATCAACGTCTTTATCGAATATATTTATATATTTCATAACTTGTATTTTATTATTAAATTTATAACTTAAATTCCACGCAACTCTTATACAATTATTTATTTGTTAATATAACTATATTTTCCATACATTATATATTTTTTAACACTCTTCTAAAAGATATATCTAATAGTTCTCTCGCTTGTATTAGTTTTATTATAGTATATTCTGATAATATTATGTTGTGAATAATATTTTTTTATTCTTTGTTTACCTAATGATTGGTAAAATATTACTAATTATTATTAATTTATTGCGCTCTATTTTTATTATTTATCGAATGCCAACGATACTTCTTTGTTGACATTTTCAAAAATTACTCTTTTAACTGATGTTGTTGTAAACCTTTTGTAGTTGAAAAAATATTATGAACTCTTAAATATATTAGAGAAGTAACATGGCTTCTTAATATTTTCAGACGGACTTGGCTCATAGCCGTATATGCTTTGATTGGGATGCATTTGTTTTTTTTAAACTAGAATTTCTTATAATCATGCTTGCATCTTAAGGTCTTTATAGCCTTAACGTGACATCCTACTCTTTTAGCTGAACTTGAGGTATAACCATATTCGTTTTGATTGACTGTGTAACCTCTTAAGTTTTTTAGCTTAGTTTAAGTTAATGTCATACTTGTTTTCTTTCTTTGATTATATTAAAACTTTTTTTCCCTTAGTACTTGTCATCTGACACAATAAATGATAATTTATTAAGAACTCTTTTTAAATCTAGTATTTAAGACATTTAACAGCTATAAAATGAATATTTAGTAATCAATACTCAGATAATATTTTATTTATAATGATTTTTCATTACAATTCATATAATGACAATTACTACTTGTTGTCATCAAATTAATTACAATATATCGTGAAAAGACAACTTTAATACTAAAAAATCATATTGATCAATCTTTTAAAATTTCAAAGTACCCCAGACCAAACATCTTCTAAATAAAAATTATAACGTAATCTTTTCTGACATAAAATTTCATCAAGGAAAATATATGTATGCAATTTGTAATTTTTTTAGATTTATATATTTTCAGACTTATAACCAAAACACGTTATTCTTTACTAAAATATTTTTTACTACAAACTTAATTATACTATGTAGACTTTTAAAGCTTCATAATATTGTTTCGTAAGTCCCACCCTTAAAAATCTATGTCAATATTGCGTCACCACATTCTATGTTGTCAAAGATAAAGAATAACACTCCCTAGTTGTCTACTGAATTTCTTTAATTATTCAAACTCTTCCATTAATAACATACTTAATACACTCGTGATAAGACGATGCCACTTCCTCCATAACGTGTAACCAGGATCGTCATAAAATAACGTTATAAGAACTTGGAGCATTAAAAATCATAAACATCGGATTCATAATTTTTTTTCATTTCTCCTTTCCCGATGGATAAGTTCAAATTCACTTCGGGAACAATATCAGTTGCCCAACTAGTAGAATTGAATAAACTTATATTAATCACTTTAAATGCTGAAATCCCTATAATTTGATCATAACTTTCTTTAAAAAAATACATTATTTGTACTTCCAGTATCAACCATTACCCTCTTTATTATTATTATTTTAGTTATGACAAGAGTTACTACTAAAGCATCTTCATGAGGCACTATGTGCCCCCAAAATCATCCTTCGTAAAATCCCAAGTTAGATTCTTATGTACGTGTAGAAATGATTATTCAACGAAATGAACTTCCAAGTCAATTTTATATATTATCATCGATTCTTTAACAATTCTTGACATCTTATCCCCTAAAAAAATAGTGCATAGTTCTTGTCATATTTCTTTCTTTTGTCTCTTTAGGAATTTTTCAGTAGTCTTTTCTTATATTTTTTCTCCTTCCTTCCTTTATTAAATTCTACCAATCCTACATTAATAATAAATAGTTTTATTTAATTCTTAATATAAAAATAATATCCAGTATGATGCCCATGAACATTGTAATATGCACAATAATACATTACGAATTCTTTCATTGATTGGTTTTAACATTATTCTTGGGATTTGGTAATTCATTTAATATTTTGTCTTATCATATACTAAATCCAAAGGTATGTTAAATTGAGTAAATTTTCGGTTTGGTTTTTCATAATAAGGAGAATGTGATCTATTCATTAAATCCTTTACTACTTCCAAAATTATTTTCTTTTGTAGAGAATCTCCTCTTTTAAAAGCAAACTTAATTTACACCTTTGATCGTTTATTTGTATATTCTACATTGATATACATTTCTATTTGTTGGTGAGTATCACATATTTCGTCTCTGTATATAAAAAGGATAATCTAATCTCAACACTAGTATGATATTGTCCACTTTGGCACCGAAGGGCCGCACAACTTTGCTTTTGGTCCACTTCCAAAAGGCCTCATACTTCTAATCTCAACACTAGATTATATTTTTCTTACTTATATATGAAGATGGATATGCGATACCCATATTTCCAACAAATGGTATCAG
Organism: Limnanthes douglasii subsp. nivea; assembly: GCA_036936605.1. NCBI lineage: Eukaryota > Viridiplantae > Streptophyta > Magnoliopsida > Brassicales > Limnanthaceae > Limnanthes > Limnanthes douglasii. The sequence continues at coordinate 290,855,140 of JAUPFV010000005.1, forward strand.
AGCTCCAGGCCCAGACGGAACGCGATGGTGATGAAATTCTCGGAGGTCGAACATGATGAACCAACAATCATGCTCAAGGTGAATGATTTTCTCTAGAGATGTTAGTTTGGAGTGTCTTGGCTCATTAATAATGTGGTACTGGATTAGATATGACACTAAGAAACAAGACAATATGGTCTAATAGGAGGTGAGCAACTCAAGATGAATGATATGCTTTAGAGATCCTAGTTCGGAGTGCCCATGGCTCATCAAACGGTGTGACTTGATTGGAGTGCTGCTAAGGAACAAGACCGTACGATCTAATAGGAGGTGAGAAACTACATCCGTAGTGCCTCTATGGTTCAGGTAGCCGTAACCTGATTAGAGTGGGCGGATGGAAGTCAATTGAGAGGAGGCTAAAGTGGTACTTTGTTCGAGATGAAGATTTGTTAGGGTGGCGACCAAAGTCCCACATCCCATATTGGTTTAATATGGGAAGGAGAACATATCTCAACTAGTTTGAGGCCATTTAGATTTAGACCAAAAGAAAACCCGTACGGGCCTTCGGGTGCCAAAGCGGACAATATCATACTAGTATTGAGATCGGGTTGTTCTTGCTTATATACGGAGGTGGAATATATGCTACCCATATTCCGAACCCTATTTTTACCAAAATATCTCACATTCTTCCTTTATGAAACTTTATTAAATCTTCTAACATACTGCTATCACAAGATAAACCCCTCTTAAATGTTGATAAAGCTACATTCTCATTACAACCTTCTAATATAATCATTTCTTTCTATAAACTTTTGGATATAATCTCATAAATATTCTTCATATTTTTTAAATAATGTCATAAGATGATCTTTTTCACGTTTTAATGCGTTATGAGCAATGAACCATAATTCTTCAAAACTATCAATTCATCTCATCGGTAAATTTTTAAAGCACGCCAAATCCATTATCTTGAATCTCATTGAAAAATCTCGATATATCAAGATATCATATGGATTATGTAATCCTAACATAATATTTCAAAATTGTTCGAGGTGATGCTCTAGATCTGTCATTCCGTCATATTTTTTCATTATGTAAATATTCACTGTTTTTGGTATATTTCCTTCCAAAATGCTTTGTGTTAATGAAGATTCAGCTAAAATGTACAATGTTACTCCTCATCTTATACCGTTTATTAAGTTTTATTCTAACATATTTTCTTTCCCTCTATCCTTGCTCTGTTTTATAACGCTTCATTAGTTGACTCATCAATATTGTTCCCATTTTTTCCTTCCTTAAAATAATCTTATTTTTCATAAACTAATTCATCTTTATCCAATGTTTCAACTAAATTCTCATTACCTCTTTCAAAAACTTTCTCAACAATGAGCTGTAAAGTTTTAGTCATCAAATCAAATTGATATTGAATTTTTTCATCTTGCTTATTTTACAATAGATTCGATTTACAAAGTTCTAAGTTAATTCATTGAATTGCAAATCGAAGGCAAGAAATAAATAATTTGACTTATTGCTGTCGGTAATGCTGAACAGTTCGCTTATCCGTCGCTATACCTGATGCGCTAGATTTGTCATTTCATTCTCTTATGTTTCTTGGATAACATTTCCTTATTGATTTAGAAGACTCTTACACAATTCTCTTAGTGTTATTTTCAGAATTCATTGGACATCGTTGTTTCCACAAGCTGGCGGAAGAACATTTCGAGAATCAACTGTTTGAGATCTATGCATATTTCTTTTAAGTAATTTGGAAAAAAATCCACAAACGACGCCCAAAATGACGAGGGAGTTTTCTTCCTTAAGAGAATACTAAATTATTCTTTAATCATTATGGGTATTTTGGTTTTAAATAACATGATCTATGAATGTCTTAATATTCCTAAGCTCATTTTCATCTTCAATTAAATGTCGTTTGGCGTCGACTATTTGTCCATATGAACTTTGCAAACCTTTTCCTTATCTTCATTATTTTATCCTTTTTTCGCCTATCTTCATTACTCCAACGATTCTGCCTAATCTTTTAATAATCCCTTCATTCATATTACTTTACCTTCCTAATACTTTATACTTCCTCCTAATATCATTCATTCTTAAATTCATCAATATTGCAGATTACCGACGCCAATTTTGGAACTTTACCTTATAATATGAATATTTATCTTTCTCATAATAAGAGATTATACATGGGCGACATATATCCATATCAAAAACAATATCCGCAGCTAATACTTTATCCATGATAGTATTTTAAAAAATCATAATATCAATAATTTGATCTTTTATGTGATCAACCAATGCAACGGGAGATTTAAAATTATGATCATCACATAAAAAACAATTTTTAAAAGTCATCGCAACGAAAACTAAAACAACCTTAACAAGTCAATTCCACTTGCTTGACACGAAATCAATCACACTTTCACAATTTTAAAAGTATTTAGTACACAAACTCCAACTTGGTCATTTCATTCAAAATAACCGACGCAATCAAATATATTAAAACTTACAAAACCATGAAAAATAAAAAAGAATATCATTTCACTATTTCCATTTTGTCGTATTTAAATCGATAACATAATATATGACAGTAATTCTTTAAGTTTTTTAACCGTATTTATGCTAACGAATAACCTTTTTATAATTAAAATATTTTCGCAAACAAATTTATTATATTTTAATCAATAGTTAACACATTTAGAAAACACATATCCATCAATGGTATTCTTTTACATCCGCAATTGTTTCCAATTACACAAATCACTGTACTAATGAGATATAAAAAATGCTAAAAAAAATATAATTCCGCAAATGGCATTTCTTTGTATCCGCAAGTTAATTTAATTGCACAAATCACGATACTACTGAGACAACAAAAATACTGATCTATTATCAATGAAGCTTTTTTGACAAAATTATCATGAATTTAAAACTAAATCACCGTGAGTATATAACTAAATCATCAAAATAAATATCAAATATATATTAAACACAAATTGATTTAATTGATATATATATATATATATATATCAATTTTTTTTAAACTATGAAATATTAAAAATTGATATTTTCTTTTATATATAAAAAAATCTATGTAAATTTAACTTTTGTTTCAATCTCCTGTAAATTGATGGTAGTGATTTTATATTTTTTTATGCAGTGTTGTTTTCTATCTGTTAACTAGTATGAAATTAGTTATTTCTTAACCAACGGTTTAACTCTGATATTTTATAATATTTATATTTTTTAAAATGCGTGAGTGATAATTTTATTATTATTATTATTATATAATACTTCTATTACATTTGGACTATGTTTGTTTTCCGAGGTAATTTTGCAGTCGTTTGGTTTCTGAAAACTTTTAATGTGTTTGACCATATTTATTGATACACAACAAGACTAATAACTAATCTAAATTTTTCGTCAACTGTTTTGACTTTTGAAAATAATCGGAATCAGAGAAAGCCGATTTTTTCTCTTTTTCTGAAAAATGCAGCCAAATTATCTGAACAGCTGAACTTGATTATAATTGACTGTCATAACTAACTGCTTATGTCTTTAATATTAACTGTATAAATTTATAATCTCAAAAGAAGAGATCTATTCATTTGAATTTACTTTTAAATTAATATTCGCACGTAGCAGTAAACCTTTTTACTTTTTCACCTATTTATTACTATAGCATAAGTATTTCTAGTAAAATTTAACATTGGAAATAGTGTTTTTAAATTACTATGTAGAATTCTTAAGCACCACTAATAAGAAAAGTGTAATTTTGTTTATCTTTATTTCCAAATCTATGTTTTGGGTTGAAAGTGAAATATATTCAACTGCAAAATACAACAAAATTTATGTTATAGTTTTACTAGATTGATAAGAAATTAAAATTATAGTTGGATTTGAACAAACCTGTGTCTTTCTTGTTTTTCGTTATGACTTGTTTATGTTAGAGGATTGATCTTAGTTTGAATGGAATTTATAAAATACATCCAAATTATATTAACTTTTTGTAAATGATATGTGGATGAGATAAAACAAAACCTTACTGTTACAAAATATATTTAAGTGTCAATTGATTATTGTTTTAATATAAAGATTTTAATGTGATTTTTCTAATTGAAGGATTTTATTAGCAAAAATTGTTACAAAATAAAAATTTATGATCGAACATGATAACCCTAATTATAGAGGGGATTTATCTCGAAAAAGGAATTGTCAATTCAAATACTTGAATTTTTTCTTTCCGCCAATTTTGAACTTCTAGTATACTTAAACTATCAAAAAGAAGATCTAATCTTAGATTGGAACTAAGTTTTTGGTTATGTTTAGTAATAACCATAGCATCAATTTAGTTCATAGCTTTACTCGAGTTTATTCCTTCAAATAGAGGTAGTAGTAATCAGAGCAGAGAGTAGCTAAACCTCTCTATTGATCATTTCGTTTGAGAGCAGAGAGTAGCTAAACCTCTACATTGATCATTTCGTTTGAGAAGTACGATAGGAGATCGTCTATATGGAACCATTAAGTTTTTTTATGATTTCGATATTCTACTAAACCTTTCTTCATGTTGATTTATGTGGCTATATTTTTTTTCTCCTTAGTTCTTTTTATCATCCCGAAGCTGTAGGATTTTGATTAATCTAGACCTGAAATATAGTTTTAGTGATATTTGGAAAGTCAAGCTTGAAGCTTGCAAGCAATTGTTAGTGACCAAATGAAACCAAATTCTTCGGAACAAATAAGATTTTTGTAGCCATTATCGAAACCATTGGATACAGAAAAATATCATGTAGATTGATTTATTATTGATTATATGAAGTTTCCAATTGCGGTTGTTAGTCGTCTTCGTCAAGTCTCAGGTACCTCAAAACTTTATAGCCGAGTGATAGCTCTTAGAGAGTTAAATGCGCTAGCCTGTGTGAAATCTGAGTTTTTAGCTTCCTCCAAAGTCTTTTTTGTTACCCAATCAACATCTAAATTTTGCTCTCGGTAGATTTAAGATATTGTCATTTGATGAGAAATTAGTGTTATGTAATACTTAATCAAAAGATTTAGATGCCAATGAGCATGACCACATATAATCATTTCAATTAGTAACATTGAATCAATTTCTATATCCAATATTAGAATGTCTTCTTTTCTGCACATTATTAACTCATTCATTAAATCCGTAGATTCAGCAACAATAAGGAGATTTTTACCATAAAGCCTACCAAAAGCCTTAATGATGTTTCCATGGTTGTTTTTAATATGACCTCCACCACTGGTCTCCCCATTGGACCAACAAGAACCATCTGTATTAAGATTTAATCTATTTCATGTAGAAAGTTACCATTTGCGAGCAACATTCTGCCTTGAGTAGTTAAGATGGTTAATACAACCCAATATTATGGTTGCCTTAACGCCAAAATTTGAGTGAGTACTTTTAAATAGCTGTATTTCATCCAAACAAGTTAGGATATAGTTGATATGGTCAATCATGGATTTAGTGTTGCTATGCTATCCTTGATGCTTAAATTTGTTCATAGCAGACCATGTTGCACGATAAATAATTTGAGGGAGAATATTCCTAATGTGTACCTCTTTTTTAGAAAACCGGAACCATGATCTAATCATATGTGGTAAGGACATATGATTCCTTATCAATATACCAAACAACCCTGCATAATGACTTCATACTTCCCAAGTTGATTTATACTGGAAAAATAAATGTTAAATCGATTCCATATTCTCACAAGATTGGCACTTTGAATCCATAGAGAAGCTTTTATATTAAAGGATATAATCTATTGGTAACCATTCGTATAGGATCCTCTAGAGTAATATAGAACACTTTTTTGGAGTTATTGAGCTCCATATATTTTTAAAAGGTTAGATTTATATTCTTTAAGTCTTATATTGTTGTAAGTGTCTTTTGTGTTGTATATACCAAGCGTAGATATTGATCATTTGATGGTATGGTTATGCTGTCTAGATTTAGTTTTCCGATCTTTGAGATATCAAAAGGTACTATTGTGTCCTTTAACTTGTCCAAGTTCCACTCTTTATTAGTTAAGTTGTTCTTATTATGCCAATGTTGTATCATCTGTTGTCTTCTTCAGCATCTAATTGGAGTATAGGGTTGGGATCACACCATCTCTCGACCCAGAAATCTATATTTCCTTTCCCTACTTTGTTGTAGATGAAGTTTTCTGCTAAATTTCTAATATTCCGAATTCTTCTCCATATTTTAGATCCTCTTGAAGTGGTTTAAATTAGTATAAGATTATTGTTTTGTAAATAAATTGAATGTAAATATCTGGCCCATAGTGTGTCTTGAGCTCTAAATTTATACCATAACTTACAGGAGATTTTTTTGTAGATCATCCATCTTTCTGATATTCAACCTCCCTTCTTCACACAGCTTGGACAGGTTATTCCATTTTGTCCAATTGATCGCAGCTGTTTTTTCAGTTAAACCCCATAGATATTTGTTACACAATGCCTCTATTATTTGACTCACAGTTTTTGGTAGATAGTAGCTTTGCAAATGGTAGTTAGGTATAAAAGTTAGGGGTGTCTGAATTAGACTTAGTCTCCCTCCAAATGAAAGTAATATAACATCCCATTATGTAATTTTATTTCTAATCTTGGTAACCAGGTCATCATAGTTACCAATTTTATTCTTTGAGTGGACATTGATTACCAAATATTTGATAACTAATAGATTATGTTTAAAGCCAATTGTATTCTCCAAAGATTTGATGCTTGTTGTTGACATATTTTCAGCTATAATAAAAAAAATTCTTATCATTATTAATATACTTCCCAGACCTGTAATGATGGTGTTACAAAAAGTCCCATAGTGTCTTCATATTTTGAGAGGAACCATTGGTGAATATGATGAAATCATCTACAAAAGATAAGAAAGGTATGTTGATATTGCTTATTGTTTTAAATATTAGCTCTTTTTCTTCTACTATCCTTTTCATTCATTTTATCAGAGACTCTTCAGCTATGATGAAAAGACTAGGTGATAGATGATCACCTTTCTTAACACCCTTGTTAGATTTAAAAAAAACCCCACGAAACTCTCTTTTGAAAATAACGGAATACCTTATATTATTGATAATTTCAAGATTAGGTTTATGAAGATCCTATCAAACCAAACGAGCTCATACTTCTCAGGATAAATTGATATGAAAGCATATCACATGCGTTTGACATATCAATTTTAATCATAAGATTGCCTTATTTGACCTTATTGTTAATATCATGTGTTAACTCTTGTGTAAGAAATATGTTATCATGAATAGTTCTTCTTTTCACAAAACCAGCTTGTTCAACAAATATTATTTTAGGTAGTAAATTAGATAACTTGTTGTTGATTATCTTTGAGATAATTTTTTTAAACATAGTGCATAAGCTTATAAATTCAAACTTCTTCCATGATTTGGATGCCTATATTTTAAGGATAAGATAAAAAAACAATACAAAAATTCCATACAGGATAGGTTGATCCTTAATATAACACTTATAGCCTTACATACATGTTTGGATATATCTCTCAGACAATGCTTATAAAATCTTCCATTGAATCCGTCAACTCTTGCTGCACAATTATCATTTAGATATAATGAATCTCTGCTTCAGTTGGGATTGACATTAACATTGTATTTTCTTCTGCAGTAATTATGATAAAAATATAATTGAAAAGCTCTTCATTTTTTGTTTCTCTTGGGGATCATTTATTAGCTTATTAAATTAGTATTCTGCTAATTTTCCCGAAGCATTTTTCTCATATTTTCAAGAGTTATCGTTGGGAATTCCTTTGATTATGTTTTTTTTCTCTTTTTAACAAAGTTGTGGAAGTTTTTAGTGTTGCTTTCTCCATTTTCAGCCAGTTTGAGTAACTCTTTTGTTTCCAATAGTTTACTTCTCTATCCGATAGTTGAAAATGTGTAGTCTTAGCTATACCCATGGATCCTTGTTAGTAAAACTTTGAGTGTTTTCATAACACATTTCTTTATATTTGACCTCATATTCTGATGATTTAAATTTCAAAAAACATCTTTATTCCATTATTTAAGCTTGATCTTCAGTCTTTTTAACACAATATTTGAATGGGTGGTCCTTATGTAGTGTCCACTTGTTGAGTAACTTAACATAAGTGTTGATTATATCTTGACCAGTTGATAAAGTATTATTTAATAGAGAGTGATCAGAGTAAGTCCTAGCTAGATGGTTAACCTTTGTATATTCAAAATATTTCATCCATTTAGAATTGTAGCGAGATCTGTCCAATCCACTTTCTGTTATTGGACCAAGTGAATTTATACCCCATGTATCCTGCATCTTCTAGGTTTCAGTCTATTGTAGCTTGATTAAACTCATCCATACTTTTCAAATAAAGAGATAAGAAAAAGAGTTGTTCTTGAGCATACTAAATTGTATTAAAATTACCTAAAACAAGCCACTATTTAGATCCATCCTTTAGATTCCTTGAGCTTTCCCACAGATCATGCTTAGTATTCTGTGCATTTTGCATACACCACTCTTACTCTAAAACCTATGTTTAAAGTTTTGTTGATGAACTTTAAGTTTAGTAATTGGTCTTGATTATCTAATACTTCAATGGTGAACTTTTATTTCCGCATCACCCATATCTTAGTTTTGATATTGCCAATGTGATCATGATAGCCAAGCTTCAAAGAGATGATTTTAAGGTTTTCTTAAGATATCATTAGTTTTTGGATTACCATGAAATCAATATTCTCTTAATTTTTTATGGATTTTAGTCTTTTCAAGGTTGCATTGTTTCATAATCCTCTGACATTCCATTTCACTATCGAAATAGTTATTTTAATGATTTTGAAAAGGATTTTGTAGATTATTTAAATTGAATTTACTTTGTTGATATTTCATATTTGAAGCTATTGTTCCTTGGTTTCTTCAGTCTTTTATTTATAAAATTTGAAGTCACCGTATATATCTTGTTTACTATGACTAGAGGAGGTTGGTAAGCTTCCAATATACCTTAAAGAGGGACAAACTAGATCAATTTGTGTCTTTATTAAGTACAAACATTGCTTATGTCTCAATTGTTTGAAGTGTCTCAATTATTTATGAGTGTTAGATTTCTTTGTCTTCTTTAACCGTGTTAACTTTGCTTCATCTTATTTCAGTTGGATTTGTGGAGCCAAACTTTTATTTATTTATTGAGAAGCTTTCTCTATCTATACTAGTTACTTGTGGGTTCTCTTTAACATATATATTTTCATTACTTTCTTCAGAATTTGAATTATTTGAACTGTTTGATCTTTCTATTGTAATTTTATCATTGAAAATAATTGATTTTAATCCATGAATACCATAATACTTTGGGGTTGTAGAATTATTTGATCTTTCCATGTTGAGTTCTGATGGAATATTTGCTAAATACTGGTTGTTATTTTTTTTCCTGCATGTGTCCTAGATGTTTACATCCAGAAAAATAGTTTGGCAGTGACACATAAATCATCTCTTGCCAGTACCTTTCTTTGTCTCTAAAATTAACTCATATCTTGTTTTGTAGAGTCTTTAAAACATCTAGATCGAACCATACCTTGCTACAATTATACCATGTGTCTAATTTTTTACAGGAACCTAACTTCCAAAGGGTTACCTAAAGCTTTGGCTAAATACTTAATTATATCAACATTATATATAAACTCAGAGAGATTCAACAATGAAAGCCAAACTGGAGTAATATGAATTTCTCGATTTGGATTAAAATGTGGCAACCATTTAAGAAGCCTAATTATAATTTAATTTACTGTCCAAACATTTCGACGCCAAATTTTCTTAAGATCTTCTTGTAAATCTAATTCAAGAATAAGATGTCTTGCATCCAGGTATTAATGGTTAATTCTCCTTTAACTTTAAATCCTTTTACGAATTTCACAAATATATCTCTTAAAGGTCTTCTTGATATGAATTTGCAGACCTGTGTAATTTTTTTATTTTATAATAGTTATTCCTTGTCTTTTTTAGAGAAATGAATAGATATTTGACCATTAATATGTTCAATTCTCACTCATTCATTCTTGTATTCTTCAAATTTGATCCTTGTGATATCATAGTAAGACGATTTAATAATTCCAGTAGCTTGATATTCCTAAGACTGTTGAATCTTTGTATCTTGATTTATCCTTGTAGCTGATTTAAATTTAGAATTTGTCCATATATTTGTGGCATTCTATATCTTTGTTGGATATCCTTCACTATTTGACGGATCCATTATCTTCTTGTTGGCAGGGCAGGAAATTCTTCAACTTTTAGGTTTTTTATTGATACAAAGACTCTATTATCTAAAACAAAGGTTACTTTAGCAGATGAAGAGAGTCTTTCCAGTGATATGAATTCATCATCTTCCATTTTAATTTTTGATGATGATTATCTCAAAATGAATTCAAGAGATGATCAGAGAGTTTACTAAGAATAATCAAAACCCCTTAAAGAGTTGATCAGAGAAAATGATCGGAAGATTTCAAAATTTGGATTATTGGAGAATTTAGAAGTCCCTCATATTTAATATAGTTCAAATAATCAATTTCGATAACCACTAATATAATATAACCATATTTAGTTCAAGTTTTCTAATGTGATTAACTAATTACATAAAATAAATTAAATTCACGGATTCGTATGTTACTATCTATAATCATGATTTGAATTTTTATTTTATTTATTGTAGCAGTGAAATTAGTTGCAATTATTATTATAAAATAAAGAATGACTAATCTTTTAGTCTTTAAGTTAAAAAATGACTAAATCCGAGTCTTCATTCTATATACAAATACAACTAGAAAACCCAGAACTCATTTATTTTTAGCGTTTTATGATGAGGGACTAGAATTACTAAATTGATTTTATCAATTTAGCTCATCAATTATAATTTCAGACTTTAGCATTAATATTTGGGCTCAATGCTTCACAATGCCCAAATTCAGCTTGATTACCACATTTATACCTCCACAACATTTTTCACATATATGCCAAATTCTTTATTAATTATATATAATATAATTAATTTGATTACGTATTATTGGACTACCTTATGAAAATGACCAAATAATTATCCTAACAATCTCTTACTTGGATTGTTATATGCTACTCAAGAAAATATTTAACTTGAATGTAGCCCATGAATCCATTGTCCGTAGGTGAACGATACAACCCCGTACATGATCAATAAATAATAAATATCTAAAGACCTATTTCTTGTAATGTGAACAATAGGATGCAACAATAATAACATTATTGTCACCAATCAATTACTTAAGAAATTATGGTGTGCATTTTAAGATTAGTATGAAATGTAATCATATACATCTACTCTTAAATGGTCATACTTTTAAAGATCTAATGAGGTAACAAATGTCAATAAATTTAACCATAACATGTATACCTTTATATATATATAATATTACAAATATTAATCACATCCCATTACAAAAACTTCTACCAAAACTTAAAATTTTCTCCATCAATCACATTTTCATTCTGATGATGTGTTCATGGAAAATCTTAGGTAACATCGCATTTGTAAGAAGAAATGAGCATGAGCAGGATAAAGTTTTTCCACGAGTCAAACCAAATGGAAGTTGATTCCCCGTTACCCGCATTAATTTTATAAAGGTTAGAAGAAAGGGGCATGAGCATGAATTGTTTTTTCCACATGTATAAGTATAATAACATGACGTACCAAGAGAAGATATATATAAACAATACCCAAATAAAAATAAAAAAAACTCATATATGATACTCGATACCCAAACCAAAACAGACGAGTAATAGACTTTATATACCAAACCTAAATCCGCGGGGTTGGGTTATCCGGACGGGTACCCACAAAATACCGTCGGATGAAAATCCAAAAGAATTATTTGAACCAAACTAAAATAAATAAAAATAATATTAACATTAAATCAAAACAAAAACTAATATAAAATTTTATATCAACAAATAAATATTTGTTGTATGTATAATTTCAGAATACTTTTAAAATGGGTTTTATAATGGTCACCCGTGGTAGTGGGTTCAAGAATAGTACTCGTGGTATAGTATATAAACCGAAAACCCGAGCCAAAACATAAAATGAGTAAAATAACAAAATCATAATTTGACCCCATCTTGGTTTTATTTTAGGTAATCCATACCATTAGATCGGCTCAATTCAGATATCCATGATTTCATATAAAATTGATATCTTTACACGTGTAAGAAGGTGAAGAGCTTAAAGCGAGGTTCTAATTGTTTTTGTTTTTTTGTTTTTTTTGTTTATGATCCAATCATGCCAAATGGATACATTATTGTCACTAATAATAAACCATAAATGTTTAAGAACAAAAGTATGATTCTAGAAATTTAGTTTTATGATCCCAATGCCATCTTTCGATAAGGGTAAGATGACTGGCGTCGATGTAACTTTGGCTCCTGTGATTTTGATCTCATAGCCAAATCAGAGAAAACGATGAAAGGGTTTGGGAAAGATCCTCAAGGACCTTAAATGAAAAGATAAAGATAGAAGTCCAATAGACTTGACCGACGAAGAGAAAATATTTGATTAGTTGTAGATGACCAACGTAATAAAAGTAATTTGAGTTATAGATTCCCATACGGGAGATGGACCTATCAAACAAAGGTTTACAATTGTTTAAGTAAATGAGTCCAATAGTGAAAAGAACACCAAGGTAACCAACCGGAAAATAACCGATAACATACCCCCTGATGATGACAACAAGGAGTCACAAAATGGTAAATTAACATCTGAGATGAAGATGTTTCTTTTGAGGGGGTTCACCTAAAGGTTAGACATGATATGGAATTCAAAGAGGCTTTTCTTAATTAGATTCATTTTTTTGGGTTACCACGACAATAGATCATAACATCACTCACGAATTTGTTTTTAATGATTTTAAGCTTACAACACTTCCAATACAATTTAAAATTGGGATGTACCACCACATCGAAGAAGCAAGTGCATGGAAACTTCTGTATTACCAAAAACCCAAAAAATATAATCAAGTGAGGCCACCGGTCTTGGTTGACGAAGAACCATTGGTAAACAATATGACCAAATATATGTGAAACTTTATCATGTAAAATTTATTTATTTGCTTTTATTTTATTGAACTTTGTTGATTATATAATGTTTGAACTTGGTTTAGAGCATGCTTGATTATGTATACATGAATTTGATTATGCCGTAATTCTATTCGAACTTAATTATGTAATCTTTGAACTTAATTACGTCATTTATAAATTTACGTATGGTTTGCCCCAATTGTGAGATAATAGCATATCATATTAGGGTGCTAGATATAGTAAAATTATAACATACTCATAATGTGTTAAGATAAGAAATGTCTCGTAAATCGCGTTACAATTATCTGAAGCGTGTTGATAATTCATTCATCATAATTTGTTGTGGTATCATTATCTAGAATGTGTTGTTATTTGATTAATCTGAGTATATTATGATATCTTTATGTGACATATGTTCAAACTTGATTAGTCTTTGTGGATTATGGTAGCCCTGATTGGTACTTGATAAGTTGAAGCATCATTAGTGATTGAAATCAACCTCAATCTTGGACCTGAAAAATGACATGGAGTTCTATTGAATATTCATATTTGATGCAAGTCATTAAAGCAATAACGAAAACCATGCTAGAATGTAGAAATTTTTTTTGGGATGTATTATTCTACAAGATGTACTACCTCTATGGTAAAGACCATGTCGTCCCACTACAAGTCTCACGCAGTCGGAAAGATGTCAAAACTATGTAAAAATATTTAAGGACTTGGATACCATACCAGGTTTTTTTAATCTTGGATACGAAGAACGACAAGCTGCGTTTGAACTATCCAAGTATAATGTCAACGACATATTAACCAAAAAAATAGATGAATGATGCGAATAACCACCTCACGAGCATGATAGAAGAAACTATGTTGATGGATAAATTTATGGAAACAAGTGACAAAAAAGATAGATGCACATAAAAACAGAACTATTCTGACATATAAGCAAAGTTTGATGCGTTTAATTTTGTCTCATTGTTTTGTTGTCTAAATTTGAGTTGTACAAAGTTCCACCATTCGTAGTTTTCATTAAGTTTTCTTAAATTGTTCATATATTTCATATTTATCGTACGTTGTTTTCTTATTGCAATAATTTTTGTCTCTATTAAGAATTTATTTGAGTTATTAAATTAGTGGGTAATTTTTTTTAGTTGTCAAGTGTTTTTATATTTATTTAGTAAGATAATTTAGCATTAAACCTTAAGAATAAGTTTTTAAGTTTTTTAGCCTATATTCACACTGTAGTTGTACAAATCTAGACCAATTAATTTACATTTTAACCAAAATAATAGAATTTTTATACATAAACCATACAAATTATGAGGCTAACTTGGCATGGTTTATGCAAAAAAAACATTTTTCTCCCATTTTAAAAGAATATTTTTTATTCTTGAATTCAAAAATACGAGGAACATGAGTTTGTACAGAAATTGATTTCTAAATTAAAAATACAAAGTTGCTCCAACAAAATTAGAAATATTTGGATCATGAGTTCGACTCAATATCATCTCACTAACTAGCAATAAATTACATTAGCTACGAAAATTTTGATTCATAATCAAACAAATTCAGGATTACCTAATATAACATATAAATAATTAAAACAATCATAATAAGCAAAATAACATAACAAAATAAAGCAATAACTAAAATATCCTAACAAATTGATAATCAAAATGTCTCGATGCATTCGTAACACAATACGAATACATAGTCTAACATAATCTCATTCTATATCCATGTGCGCAAGATGAGAGAAAATAATTGTATCTCTTTTGCTAATCATCTAGTCATCGCGTCGTTACGTTGCTCCATTGCAATAATATTATACCACTTATTATTTTTATTACCCTTGTACACGTTAGGAAGAGGGTTCTCGCCAACATATGTCTCGGGACCTCTAAACTCTAGATTTACCAATACATGCTACAAGTTTTCCCGCACAAAAAAAAGATAACCTATGTCCATATTCTAAATCGTGACTTCATACCTTAGACCTATCTCGTATCACCTATACCTATAGTACGTCGTTTCCATATCCTCCACACCGTTCGAATTCAAAGAAACCTTTCTCCTACATGATTATTAGGAAAAACATATCATTGTGGGCCTCGTATCATCTGAATGTCTTCATATGCCGAGACACGCTATCTAGATAATATATTACAAAGATGTTGAAGACGAATGTCTTCATATGTCGAGACACCCGATCTAGATAATATATTACAAAGATGTTGAAGGCGAATACCTTCATATGTCGAGACATGCAAGCTAGATAATATATTACAATGATGTTGAACGCCTTCAAATCTTTTTTATTCGATTAAGATAATGAAATGGTCAAACTTTTAATAGATACTCATATGGCTAGAAGTTAATCTAGCAAAACAACTAAGTCAAAATAGGTTGATTCATTAATAATTAAAGTAAAAACTCTCAAATTAATAAAAACTTACATTATGCTTTTGAAATATAGATATGGTGCGTCGAAGCAAAACTCGACTAAATACTTCATCCCGAATATTCATCGCGTTGCACATATACACAAATACGATCCCGAATATTCATCGCGTTGTATATATACACAAATACGATAGCATACTCAATATATAGTTGAGTGACTAACCTATAAAGATGATCGAATATTTAGAAATTCTAACATTGATGAAACCATAAAACCCGGTGTCATGGAACAATTAAGAAAGAGTGGCATGAATACTTAATTTAACACTAATGTATTTCTTTCTTTCAAACCCATACGAAAACTTAAATCAGAAAGTTTTAGTTTCTTGATAACTGAATTATACAGACAGTTCTGTACCATACCCTATTGTCACTCCATTCAAGCGAGGAGGTAACTTGCATAAGAAGAAAAGTAAACTAAAATACAACTGCATATGTTAAAGTACACAGATTTTTATTTCATAGCCCATTCCAAATCCATTAAACATGCAAGTCATAATTTCATCGCCGGACGAAATTACTCAGAGTGTTTTAGTTCCAATCTTGCCTTAGTCGATCTCTTTAACCTATACTGTTCTGTAAACCTCTAAGCTACTGCTCACCTTGAAGTCTGCCTACCCAGCTGCATCAAAAGATCACACACACAAAATAGATATCAGATTCGATTGATGGGTTACTAGATCAAATTAATCGCGAGATACCAAAGTACTATTAATTACCTATTAGTATCAGTTTGTTCATTTTGTCGCCTTCTCTCTCTCCAAGTTTCACCCCACATTTTAGCCTCGGCAACTGCTCGGTCTCGGTCTATATCAGCATTTAATATCTTTGTTACTCTCTTTGGAGAGATATCGCTCTCGGGTTCCTTGGCTGCAGCTCTATTGACCTCTTCTTTTTTATTGTACTTACGAGATGTTATGTAATCAAGAGCGACCAACACCTCGCCAATAGAAGGACGTGTGCTTGCTTCATCACGTAAACACTGGAATGCCACCTCTAAAGCCTTCTTTAACATTGATTCTGAATACTTTCCTCTTAGCGCTGGGTCTGCAAGTAGTGAGAGGTTTCTCTTGTCCTTGTATAGTGGGCGCGCCTAAAATATACAGAATTTGCTTTCAGATTATTAAATTAAACTGCTTAGAACATTACACGGGCTGACAATTACTGAACTCCAGAAATTCGCACGACTTGTCACGGGTATGGCTATGAATTAGCAGCTAATATCAGTTTGTGTCAGATTCAGAGTTAAATGTATTAGCATGTCGACACATTACGAATCTGTTTACTAAACAGGTCATTAAACCTGTATTTTCACTAGTCAATAGGCGAATATACGTGTAGACACATGAATCTGTTTAACTAAGAATAGACCTAAATGCCTCCTTATATAAACCTAAGCATGAGATTCGACTTATCTACGGGAAGCAAAAAAAGAAAATGCGATATAATTATTATTACCCAATTAAGAAGAAACCGTGTTGGGCCAGTAGACAAATGATCGATGGGTCTACGTCCGGTAATAATCTCCAACAACACGATACCAAAGCTGTAGATATCAGACTTCATTGTGAGTTTCCCACTTTCTGCGTACTCAGGTGCGCAATAACCATGTGTGCCCATCACTCTGGTGGAGACATGGGACTTATCTCCACTAGGTCCGAATTTCGCGAGTCCAAAATCAGAAAGCTTGGGATGGTAATCTTCTCCCAATAATATGTTTGATGTTTTCAAGTCTCTATATATCACTGGAGGATCTGCTTGCACATGCAAATAGTTTAACCCTTTGGCTGCACCTGCAGCTATCATCATCCTTGTGTCCCAATCAAGGGGATCCGTTTCGGGTGTAAGATCTGCAGAAAACATAATCCATCTCAATAAAAAATATTACACCAATAAAAAATTGTGTGATTGAATCAATGAGTATATCGTATTTAAAATAAAAAACCATAATCATTTGTTTATTGGAAAGATTGTGTTCGGTCGAATTACCATGGAGGTGATCTTCCAAAGATCGATGAGGCATGTACTCGTAAACCAGAAGACGTTGCTCGCCCTCAGCACAATAACCAATCAGTCTGACAAGGTTAGGATGACACAAGAGAGAAAGCATCAAAACCTCGACGAGAAATTCCTTTTCGCCTTGTAGACCCGTCTTATCGAGTTGTTTAACAGCTACAGCCTAAGTACATGCATGTATGGTCAAACAAACGAATACAATGGAGTATATATAATTCAGTAGAAGAATGATTAACAACCTGGCCAGTGTTTTCCAATTGGCCTTTGAAAACAACACCAAAACCACCTTGCCCAAGAAAAGAGTCTCTCCTGAAATTGTTCGTCGCAGTCGCAAGCTCACGGTAAGTAAATATACGAGCCTCGTTTTGAGTATTCGACTCATTTATTAGCGCTGATGTTTCCACTGTAGCATTTGGTACTTCAGCTGCCAACCAAAATCAAAACCATTCATCTAAGACTCACGCCACGTTTAGCGTGTGAATTACTCAATAGATTGTAACGTTTATTTTTATATTCTTTCTACGAAATCGAAGGCATGCAAGCCGTTACATAATAAGCTGACGGACAACAACATGTGGCTCACATCCATAATCTAAAGAATACTCGCAAAATCTAATGCCAATTGAGCTAATGTTGTACCCAAATAGTCCCGAAAACATATCGAACTGGAACTAAAAGATCATGCAGCCTATCAACATTACTCTATCTACTAATCAGAAGGCCTAACCATGATTTCTGAAACTAAATCTGAAAGATATAGACTACCATAATCTCCTAACAAAATATATGCAGTCAATATAAACAAAAGTATGAACATCTTCAATTCCTAAAGAGCTTAATTCAAATCTTACTCATCTGAATCATCTAGCTGCCAACACAATCAACAATTCAATCTTCTAACTTGTACACTAATCTGACTTTTGCTCTAATCTTTCAGTGATGATCATCAAGAGTGATACAGAGCTCAATCTAATTCCAAAATCTAAATCAAACCCAATAAACAAAAGCTTGAAGCTAAACCAAATTGATAGAAAACAACACCAAAACAAAACAAAAAAATTTAAAGTTTTGATTTTTAATGGGGACAAACTGAAATGAAAATCAAGAGCTGAAAACCAAATGCTGTTCTAAGATCAAAACAATAGACGAATCCGAAAACTAACCAGAAAGTCTCGGCTGGTTGAGATGATCATCGAGTTTGTAATCTTGAGCATTCATATTGGTATGATTAGTCTTTCTCGAACCGAAACAGAGCCAGCAACCCATAGACACCTTCCTTCTCTTCAAATCAACACAACACAAAAGGCAAAAAAAAAAAAAAAAACGCTTTTTTTGTTTATTATACAGAAACTTAGAATGACACACAAAAACAATTAACGTTTTTGGTGTCACAAACCCATTGCACTTTTCAAGATCACAACTTTAAGAACAAAAAGATTCAAATTTTCAAATCAAAAGAGTTACAAGATGAAAATTTTGATTTTTGTAAATCAAAAAAACCTATGTGGATTGTGTATAGATTGAGAGGGGTTTTACATGTTGCATAAAGATTCAGAATTGGAGTCCTTTTATGTGTGAAAAAAGAAAAGACTCGATTTTTTTTTCCCTAAAACAGAACATACACGTTTTCTAGAAAAAAACATTACCTTAATCTTTTAAATACTACATGAATCATGATAATATCGTCATATTAATTAAGATTCTTATTTAATATTATTTTATTGATTGCATTCTAGTGATTGGTTATTTATGCTGCTTTAGGATTGGCCAATGGTAATATTATCTGATTTTTTTTTCCTAAGTCAAATAATAAAAATATTATTATTTTGAGTATTAATTAATTCTTGTAATTAATAGGGTTTGACCATAATTTTTTTTTATTTCATTTATGTTCATATTTTTTTATTTTATTACTAGTTTTTTGTGTGTTTTGAATAACTAACCAACATAGAGAAAGAAAGTTGTTGTTTTTTTCTTTCTTTTGTGTCACATGAAATATGTAATCTTGAAAAACTAGTTTTAGAAGTTAAAGTTTTCATTTTTTTCTTATTTTCATACACGTTTTAAGTTAAAAACTATAATGGTATTTGAAATGAATGCACAATATATTTGTGGAAATTTTCACAAATGTTGTCTACTTTTGGTTTTTTTGGACAAATCTTATCACAATAATGGTTTTAAATTATATATACTTTTTTTATGTAATTATATACTTAAAACAGTTTTATTATAATGATAACTTTTTATTCGGTTAAAAACATAAAAGCAACCTTAAAGTCTCACATCTATCTCGTTTATGTATAATTTTTAGTTTACATCATAAATACCTCCTAGTTAGTTTTGCAAATATTATAAAGCTATCCTTTAAAGTATATGTAAAATTAATCTATTGGTTTGTTTGTAACTTTTTTTATTAAAAAGAAGTTAAAAAATAAATTATATTAAAAAATTGATATCAAAACAATCTTATTGTTTGTGCTAAGAAAAATCGATAATGATTTCTTACGATTGTCCTCGTAAGAGTATAAATACATTGGTTAAGCTGTCTACCAAGGTTGAGATTTTGTATTGATGAAGACAAATAAACTATTTACGATATCGTTAATATTAACAATAACATGAAACAAAAATAGGTTATCCGAAATTGTCAATCATAAAAGTATAAACATATTGGTTAATGTGTTTGTCAACATCAAGACTCTGTATTGGAAAAAACAAAACAAAAATTAGTT
Organism: Limnanthes douglasii subsp. nivea; assembly: GCA_036936605.1. Classification (NCBI taxonomy): domain Eukaryota; kingdom Viridiplantae; phylum Streptophyta; class Magnoliopsida; order Brassicales; family Limnanthaceae; genus Limnanthes; species Limnanthes douglasii. The sequence goes on from JAUPFV010000005.1 coordinate 290,875,452, forward strand.
ACTAACAATATTGTATTGCTAAACAAAAATAGGTTATCCGAGATCGTCAATGGTAAAAGTATAAACACATTGGTTAATGTGTTACCCAACGTTGAGATTTTGTATTGATAAAAATAAATAAAGTAATTAAGACACTTTAAATACTAACAAGATCGTATTGCTCAACAAAAATAAGTTATTCGGCATTGTCGATCTTAAACTTATAAATATATTGGTCAATATGTTTGCTAACGTTGAGATTACATATTAATAAATATATATAAACTAGTTAAGACATCGTAAATATTAACAATATCGTATTGCTAAACAAAATGAAGTTATTAGATATTGTCAATCGTAAAAGTATAAACACATTGGTTAATGTGTTTGCCAACATTGAGATTCCGTATGGATAAAGATAAATAAACTAATTAAGATAGTGTAAATATTAACAATATCGCATTGCTCAACAAAAATAAGTTATCCGATATTATCGATCGTAAAAGTATAAACATATTGGTTAATGTGTTTGCTAACGTTGACATTCCGTATTGATAAATATATATAAACTAGTTAAGACATCGTAAATACTAACAATATCTTATTGCTTAACAAAAAAAAAGTTATTCGAGATTGTCAATCGTAAAATTATAAACACATTGGTTAATGTTTTTACCAACATTGAGATTTCCTATTGATAAAGATAAATAAACTAGTTAAGACGTCGCAAATACTTACAATATCGTATTGTTAAACAAACATAGATTATTCAATATTGTTAATCGTAAAAGTATAAACACATTAGTTAATTTGTTTGCCAACATGCAGTTTCTGTATTGATAAAGATAAATAAACTAGCTAAAAGATTATAATTATGAACAATATCTTATTGCTAAACAAAAATAGCTAGGTTATTCGAGATTTTCAATCGTAAAGTTATAAACACATTAGTTAATATGGTTGCCAACATTGAGAATCCATATTGAGAAAGATATGTGAACTAGTTAAGACATCGTAAATAATAACAATATCGTATTGCTAGACAAAAATAGGTTATTCGATATTGTCAGTCGTAAAGTATAAACTTATTGGTTAATGTGTTTGCCAACATTGAGATTATGTATTAATAAAGATAAATAAACTAGTTAAGGCATCACAAATACTAACAATATTGACTGCTAAACAAAAATAGGCTATTCGAGATTGTTAGTTGTAAAAGTATAAACATATTGGTTAATGTGTTTGCCAATACTGAGATTCCGTATTGTTAAAGATAAATAAACTAGTTAAGATATCGTAAATACTAAGAATATCGTATTTTTAAATAAGAGTAAGTTATTTGAGATTGTTAAACATAAAAGTGTAAACACAATGGTTAATGTGTTTGCCAACATTAAGTTTCTGTATTGATAAAGATAAATAAACTAGCTAAAAGATTTTAAATCTGAACAATATCTTATTGCTAAACAAAAATAGCTAGGTTATTTGAGATAATTGTAAAGGTATAAACACATTAGTTAATATGTTTGTCAACGTTGAGATTCCATATTGATAAAGATATGTAAACTAGTGAAGACATCGTAAATACTAATAATATCGTATTGCTAGACAAAAATAGGTTATTCGATATTGCCAGTCGTAAAGTATAAACTTATTGGTTAGTCTGTTTGCCAACATTGAGATTCTGTATCGATAAAGATAAATAAACTAGTTCAGGCATCACAAATACTAACAATATTGATTGTTAAACAAAAATAGGCTATTCGAGATTGTCAATCGTAAAAGTATCAACACATTAGTTAATATGTTTGCCAATGTTGAGATTTTGTATTGATAAAGATAAGTAAACTAGTTAAGACATCGTCAATACGAACAATATCCTATTGTGAAACTAAAATAGCTAGGTTATTCGAGATTGTCAATCGTAAAAGTATAAAGACATTGGTTAATGTCTTTACCAGCGTTGAGTTTCCATATTGACAAAGATAAATAAACTAGTTAAGACATCGTAAATACGAAAATATCGTATTTTAAAGCAAAAATAGCTAGGTTATTCGAGATTTTCAATCGTAAAAGTATAAACACATTGGTTAATGTGTTTGCCAACGTTGAGAATTTGTATTGGTAAAGATAAATAAACTAGTTAAGACATCCTAAATACAAACAATATCGAATTGCTAGACAAAAATAAGTTATGTGAGATTGTTAGTCGTAAAGTATAAACTTATTGGTTAATGTGTTTGCCAATATTGAGATTCTGTATCGATAAAGATAAATAAACTAGTTAAGGCATCACAAATACAATCAATATTGACTATTAAACAAAAATAGGCTATTCGAGACTCTCAATCGTAAAGGTATCAACACATTAGTTAATATGTTTGCCAATGTTGAGATTATGTATTGATAAAGATAAGTAAACTAGTTAAAACATCGTAAATACAAACAATATCGTATTGCGAAACTAAAATAACTAGGTTATTCAAGATTGACAATCGTAAAAGTATAAAGACATTGGTTAATGTGTTTGCTAGTGTTGAGTTTCTGTATTGATAAAGATAAATAAACTAGTTAAGACAGTGTAAATACGCAAAATATCGTATTTTAAAACAAAAATAGCTATGTTATTCAAGATTATCAATCGTAAAAGTATAAACACATTGGTTAATGTGTTTGTGAAAGTTGAGAATTTGTATTGATAAAGATAAATAAACTAGTTAAGACATCGTAAAGACAAACAATATCGAATTGCTAGACAAAAATAAGTTATTTGAGATTCTTAGTCGTAAAACATATACAGATTGTTTAATATGTTTTCCACCTTTGAGATTTCGTAATGATAAAGATAAATAAACTAGTTAAGACATCGTAAATACTAACAATATCGTATTACTAGACAAAAATAAGTTATCCGAGATTTTCAATCGTAAAATATAAACATATTGGTTAATATATTTTCCAACATTGAGTTTTTGTATTGATAAAGATAAATAAACTACTTAAGACATCATAAATCCTAATAATATCGTATTTTTAGTCAAAAATAGGTTATTCGAGATTCTCAATCGTAAAGTATAACCCTCATTCGTTAATGTGTTTGCCAACATTGAGATTTTGTATTGATAAATATAAATAAACTAGGTAGACATCGTAAATACTAACAATTTCGTGTTTCTAAAAAGAATAGGTTATTCGTGATTGCCAATCGTAAAAGTATGAACATATTGGTTAATTTATTTGTCAATGTTGAGATTCTGTATTTATAAATATAAATACACTAATTAAGACATCATAAATACTAACAATATTGTATTAATAAAAAAAAGAAGTTATTCGAGATTGTCAATCGTAAAAGTATAAACACACTAGTCAATAAACATTGAGATTCTGTATAGATAAAGATAAATAAACTAGTTAAGACATCGTAAATACTAAAACTATCGTATTTTTAGACAAAAATAGGTTATTCGATATAGCTAATTGTAAAAGTATAAGCATACTGGTTATTGTGTTTGTCGACGTTGAGATTCTGTATTGATAAAGATAAATAAACTAGTTAAGATATAGTAAATACTAACAATATCATATTTCTAAACAAGAGTAAGTTATTCAAGATTGTTAATTGTAAAAGTATAAACACATTGGTTGATATGTTTGCCAACATTGAGTTTCCGTATTGATAAAGATTAATAAACTAGTTTAAGACATTGTAAATATGAACAATATCGTATTTCTAAACAAAAGTAGCTAGATTATTCGTGATTTTCAGTCGTAAAGGTATAAACACATTAGTGAATGTGTTTGCCAACGTTGAGAATCTGTATTGACAAACATAAATAAACTAGTTAAGACATCACAAATACTAACAATATCGTATTGCTAGACAAAAATAGGTTATTCAAGATTTTCAATCGTAAAGTATAAACATATTGGTTAATGTGTTTGCCAACGTTGAGATTCTGTATTGATAAAAATAAATAAACTATTTAACACTTCGTAAATACTAACATTATCGTATTGCTAAACAAAAATAGCTAGGTTATTCGAGATTTTCAATCGTAAAAGTATAAACACATTGGTTAATGTGTTTGCCAACATTGAGTTTCTGTACTGAATAAAATAAATAAACTAGTTAAGACATCGTATATATAAATAATACCATATTCATAAACAAAAATAGCTAGGTTATTCGAGATTTTCAATCGTAAAACTATAAACACATTGGTTAATGTTTTTCCAACGTTGAGAAGTTGTATTGATAAAGATAAATAAACTAGTTAAGACATCGTAAATACTAACAATAACGATTGCTAAACAAAAATAGGTTATTCGAGATTTTTCAATCGTAAAAGTATAAACACACTTGTTAATCTGTTTGCCAACGTTGAGGTGCTTTAATGATAAAGATAAGTAAACTAGTTAAGACATCATAAATACGAACTATATCGTATTGCTAAACAAAAATAACTAGGTTATTCAAGATTTTCAATCGTAAAAGTATAAACAGATTGGTTAATATGTTTGCCAAAATTGAGATTCCGTATTGATAAAGATAAATAAACTAGTTAAGTCATCGTAAATCCTAACAATATCGTATTATTAGACAAAAATAGGTTACTCGATATTCTCAATCGTAATGTATAAAACCATTGGTTAATATGTTCGCCAATATTGAGATTTTATATTGATAAAGATAAATAAACTAGGTAAGACATCGTAAATACTAACAATATCGTATTTCTAAAAAAAGTAGGTTATTTATGAATGCCAATCGTAAAAGTATCAGCATATTGGTTAATTTGTTTGCCAATGTTGAGATTCTGTATTGATAAAGATAAATAAACTAGTTTAGACATCTTAAATACTAACAATATTGTATTGCTAAAAAAAATAAGTTATTCGAGATTGTCAATCGTAAAAACATGAACACATTGGTTAATGTGTGTTGCCAATGTTGAGATTCCGTATTCATAAAAATAAATAAAATAGTTAAGACATCATAAATACTAAAAATATCCTATTATTAGACAAAAATACGTTATTCGATATTGTCAAACGTAAAGCATAAACATATTGGTTAATATGTTTGCGAACGTTGAGATTCTGCATCGATAAAGATAAATAAACTAGTTAAGATATTTTAAATACTAACAATATCGTATTTCTAAACAACAGTAAGTTATTCGAGATTGTTAATCGTCAAATTATAAACATATTGGTTAATGTGTTTGCCAACGTCGAGTTTCCATATTGATAATGATAAATAAAGTAGTTAAGACATCGTAATACAAACAATATCGTATTGCTAAACAAAAATAGCTAGGTTATTCGATATTTTTTATTGTAAAAGTATAAACACATTTGTTAATCTGTTTGCCAACATTGATATTCCGTATTGATAAAGATAACTAAACTAAGTAACAATATCGTATTGCTAGAAAAAATAGGTTATTCGAGATTGTCAGTCGTAAAGTATAAACATATTGGTTAATGGATTTACCAAAGTTGAGATTCTTTATTGATAAATATAATTAAACTAGTTAAGACATCATAAATACTTACAATATCGATTGTAAACAAAAATTGATTATTCGGGATTGTTAATCGTAAAAGTATAAACACATTGATTAATGTGTCTGCCAATGTTGAGATTCAGTATTTATAAAGATAAGTAAACTAGTTAAGACATCATAAACACAAACAATATTGTATTGCTAAACAAAAATAGCTAGGTTATTCAAGATTGTCAATCGTAAAAGTATAAAATCATTGGTTAATGTGTTTGCCAGCGTTGAGTTTCCGTATTTATAAAGATTAATAAACTAGTTAAGACATCGTAAATACGAAGAATATTGTATTGCAAAACAAAAATAGCTAGGTTATTCAATATTTCCAATTGTGGAAGTATAAACAAATTATTTAATGTGTTTGGCAACTTCGAGATTTCGTATTGATAAAGATAAATAAACTAGTTAAGACACCGTAAATACTAACAATATCGTATTGCTAGACAAAAATAGGTTATCCAAGATTTTCAATCGTAAAGTATAAACCTATTGGTTAATGTATTTGCCAACGTTGAGATTCTGAATTGATAAAGATAAATAAACTAGTTAAGACATCGTAAATACTAATAATAACCTATTTCTTAACAAAAATAGGTTATTCAAGATTCTCAATTGTAAAAGTATAAATACATTAGTTAATGTGTTTGCCTACGTTGAGATTTTGTTTTGATAAAGATAAATAAAGTATCTAAGACATCATAAATACGAACAATATTATATTGCTAAACAAAAATAGCTAGGTTATTTGAGATTTTCAATCTTAAAAGTACAAATATATTGATTAATATATTTTCGAACGTTGATATTATGTATTGATAAAGATAAATAAATTAGTTAAGACATCGTAAATACTAATAATATCGTATTTCTGAAAAAATAGGTTATTTGTGATTGCCAATCATTAAAGTATCGACATATTGTTTAATGTGTTTGCCAACGTTGAAATTTTGTATTGACAAAGATAAATAAACTAGTTAAGACATCTTAAATACTAACAATATCGTATTGTTAAACACAAATAAGTTATTCGAGATTGTTAATAATAAAAGTATAAACACATTGGTTAATATGTATGTTAACGTTGAGATTTTGCATCGATAAAGATAAATAAATTAGTTAAGATATCGTAAATACTAATAATATTGTATTGTTAGACCAAAATAGGTTATTTGATATTGCTAACCGTAAAAGTATAAACATATTAGTTAATGTGTTTGCCAACCTTGAGATTCCGTATTGATAAAGATAAATAAACTAATTAAGAAATCGTAAATATTAACAATATGGTATTGCTAAACAAGAATAAGTTATTCGATATTATCAACCGTAAAAGTATTAACACATTAGTTAATGTGTTTGGCAATGTTGAGTTTCCGTATTGATAAAGATAAATAAACTAGGTAAGACATCGTAAATACGAACAATATTGTATCGCTAAACAAAAATAGCTAGGTTATTCGAGATTTTCAATCGTAAAAGTATAAACACATTGGTTAATGTGTTTGCCAACGTTGGGATTCTGTATTGATAAAGGTAAATAAACTAGTCTAGACATTGTAAGTATCAAAAATATCATATTGCAAACAAAAAATACCTAGGTTATTTGGAATTTTCAATTGTTAAAGTATAAACTCATTGATTAATGTGTTTGCCAACGTTGATATTCCATATTGATAAAGATAAATAAACTAGTTAAGACATTTTAAATACTAACAATATCGTATTGCTAGACAAAAATAGGTTGTTCGAGATTTTTAATCGTAATGTATAAACACATTGGTTAATGTGTTTGCCAATGTTGAGATTCAGTATTTATAAAGATAAGTAAACTAGTTAAGACATCATAAACACAAACAATATTGTATTGCTAAACAAAAATAGCTAGGTTATTCAAGATTGTCAATCGTAAAAGTATAAAAACATTGGTTAATGTGTTTGCCAGCGTTGAGTTTCCGTATTTATAAAGATTAATAAACTAGTTAAGACATCGTAAATACGAAGAATATTGTATTGCAAAACAAAAATAGCTAGGTTATTCAATATTTCCAATTGTGAAAGTATAAACAAATTATTTAATGTGTTTGGCAACTTCGAGATTTCGTATTGATAAAGATAAATAAACTAGTTAAGACACCGTAAATACTAACAATATCGTATTGCTAGACAAAAATAGGTTATCCAAGATTTTCAATCGTAAAGTATAAACCTATTGGTTAATGTATTTGCCAACGTTGAGATTCTGAATTGATAAAGATAAATAAACTAGTTAAGACATCGTAAATACTAATAATAACCTATTTCTTAACAAAAATAGGTTATTCAAGATTCTCAATTGTAAAAGTATAAATACATTAGTTAATGTGTTTGCCTACGTTGAGATTTTGTTTTGATAAAGATAAATAAAGTATCTAAGACATCATAAATACGAACAATATTATATTGCTAAACAAAAATAGCTAGGTTATTTGAGATTTTCAATCTTGAAAGTACAAATATATTGATTAATATATTTTCCAACGTTGATATTATGTATTGATAAAGATAAATAAATTAGTTAAGACATCGTAAATACTAACAATATCGTATTTCTGAAAAAATAGGTTATTTGTGATTGCCAATCATTAAAGTATCGACATATTGTTTAATGTGTTTGCCAACGTTGAAATTTTGTATTGACAAAGATAAATAAACTAGTTAAGACATCTTAAATACTAACAATATCGTATTGTTAAACACAAATAAGTTATTCGAGATTGTTAATAATAAAAGTATAAACACATTGGTTAATATGTATGCTAACGTTGAGATTTTGCATCGATAAAGATAAATAAATTAGTTAAGATATCGTAAATACTAATAATATTGTATTGTTATACCAAAATAGGTTATTTGATATTGCTAACCGTAAAAGTATAAACATATTGGTTAATGTGTTTGTCAACCTTGAGATTCCGTATTGATAAAGATAAATAAACTAATTAAGAAATCGTAAATACTAACAATATGGTATTGCTAAACAAGAATAAGTTATTCGATATTATCAACCGTAAAAGTATTAACACATTAGTTAATGTGTTTGGCAATGTTGAGTTTCCGTATTGATAAAGATAAATAAACTAGGTAAGACATCGTAAATACGAACAATATTGTATCGCTAAACAAAAATAGCTAGGTTATTCGAGATTTTCAATCGTAAAAGTATAAACACATTGGTTAATGTGTTTGCCAACGTTGGGATTCTGTATTGATAAAGGTAAATAAACTAGTCTAGACATCGTAAGTATAAAAAATATCATATTGCAAACAAAAAAATACCTAGGTTATTTGGAATTTTCAATTGTTAAAGTATAAACTCATTGATTAATGTGTTTTCCAACGTTGATATTCCATATTGATAAAGATAAATAAACTAGTTAAGACATTTTAAATACTAACAATATCGTATTGCTAGACAAAAATAGGTTGTTCGAGATTTTCAATTGTAATGTATAAACACATTGGTTAATGTGTTTGCCAACGTTGGGATACTGGATTGATAAAGATAAATAAACTAGTTAAGACGTCGTAAATACAAACAATATCGTATTGCTAGACTAAAATAGGTTATTCGAGATTTTGAATCGTAAAGTATAAACATATTGGCTAATGTGTTTGCCAACGTTGAGATTTTGTATTGATAAAGATAAATTAGCTAGTTAAGACATTGTAAATACTAATAATATCGTATTTCTAAACAAAAATAGGTTATTCATGATTTTCAATCATAAAAGTATAAACACATTGGTTATACACTTTGTCGACGTTGAGATTCCGTATTGATAAAGATAAATAAACTAGTTAAGACATTGTAAGTACAAAAAATATCATATTGCAAAACAAAAATACCTAGGTTATTCGGGATTTTCAATTGTTAAAGTATAAACTCATTGGTTAATGTGTTTGCGAACGTTGAGATTCCGTATTGATAAAGATAAATAAACTAGTTAAGATATTTTAAATACTAACAATCTCGTATTGCTAGACAAAAATAAGTTGTTCGAGATTGTCAATTATAATGTATAATAACATTGGTTAATGTGTTTGCCAATCTGTATCGATAAAGATAAATAAACTAGTTAAGACATCATAAATACTAACAAGATCGTATTACTAAATATAGAGGTTATTCGAGATTTCCAATCGAAAAATTATAAACACATTGGTTAATATGTTTGCCAATATTGAGATTTTGTATTGATAAAGGTAAATAAACTAATGAAGACGTCATAAATATTAAAAATATTGTATTGCTTAACAAATATAGGTTATTCGAGATTGTCAATTGCAAAAGTATAAACACATTGGTTAATGTGCTTACAAATATTGAGATTACGTATTGATGAATATAAATAAACTAGTTAAGACATCATAAATATTAACAATATCGTATTGGTAAACAAAAATAAGTTTTTCAAGACATGAACCAATGTCGACTGCGTTGTTTTTACTAAAATTAAATAGGTTAGTCAAGATTGGTCAGGTCGGATAATTTTGACACTGCTCCTTAACCCTATCCAGAAGGCAGTTCGGACTAAACTATTATCATAAGATACCAAACAAGGTAATGTTAGTGGAACATGACTAAGCAAGGTGTTAGTCATTTCATATCCTAGGCTAATGGGTTCCTAATCTTAACCCAAGCCCATAATCTGACCCATAAGGCCCATTGGTCATTAATTAAGTGTAAATACCCTATCTACTTTCAGTAATGAGGGTGATCAAAATTTAATACAAGCACACACCTTAATTATCTCTCTACACTCCACCTTAAACATTAAATTCCCGAAAAACTTTACTAAATTACCCTCAATCAGAAATAATCCACACCAAATTGGCGACCACAGTGGGAGCATGACGGTACCTGCATTTCATATTCTAAACTAACATACAAGGTAATTCGGATGGATCAGAATGCACAGAATGTTCCACCTCTTGAGGTGAAAGTTGCAAAGAAAAACAATGAATACACTATCCAGGAGCGCGATCAGCTGAGGGCTAAGATAGAGGCGTTAAGAGTACTAAAATAAGGAGAGAAAGGTGTTAAAGAAAAATCAGGTGCGTTGGTACTTCACCATACTGACAATACTAAAGAAAAAAAACAGTCCTTAAAGACTCATCTCAGCTCCAAGAAAACACATCGATCTAAACATGTAGAGAGCTCTACATCGGAGTCCTCCAGCAGCTCATCTAATAAAGCAGAGCTTGAAGAGTCAATTTCCTCCAACAATGATGAAGGGCAGTCGAAAAATAAAATAAGGGTGACTAAAAAACATTCAAGAAAAAGGGATATGCATGGTAGACTTAAGAAATATCTTAGGAAGGGTAAGGGCTCAGGTAATCATCATATTGACCGGTTGCTGACTGATCCATATGCTTTCCCGTTCGAACCATGTATTCTTGCTACTACGAATGCAGATTTTGCTTTTAGCCGTAGCAAGAACTAGAGGCAATCACCTTTACCTACGAAAATACTCTCCAGACACCTTCCCAAGAGGTTTGGCAACTCTAAGATGGAAAAATATGATGGGAGCAAAGATCCGGACAACCATCTGGAGCAATTTAAGAACTTCATGATGAACTTCGATGACGACGACAGACTGTTGTGTAGGGATTTCTCCCAAACTTTCACAAGAAGCGCCCTCAAATAGTATAATAGTCTCCCTCAGGGATCTATAAAAAAATTGATATATTTTGGGTTTCCTTCCGGAGGCAGTTCGCTGGAAGCAAGGAGCTTAAGGGTAATGGGGATACCATTATCCATTATGCTCAATAGCTAAATAAGTCTCTGAAGGAGTACATCAACCAGCTTGTGAAAACAAAAAATGGGTTAACAGATTGCTTTGAACAACTTGTAATTACTTCCTTGAGTCAAGGTTTAAATCCAGGTAATTTAGTCGATTCACTAACTCAGAAGAAGGCTATGACCTGGGGAGGGTTGTTAAATTAGGTTGGAAAACAAATTAATATTGAGGAAACAAAAAAAAAAAACCAGAGTGCATCGCCATATTAGGTCTACTACTACAGCATCAACCCATCAAGCTGCCAATCAGTCCGATTACAGGTCAAATGAGACTGGACAAGGATCTAACCGATCAAGGCAGAATCAGTCTAACCAAAATCAGAACCTACAGGTTAGAAACAAGAGGGGACCATTCGTTCAAACTGAGTGGTTTGCTGAATTGAAGCACATGCTGCTGTCTTTTTTAATGAGTAATCAGCATGTCGTTGCATGGTGCAATAATGATGTTACCGGAGTGCCAGCTGATATTATTTGTCATAAATTGTCCATACAAACTGATGTTGCACCAATTGTACAAATAAGGAGGTCTTTCTCTAAAGAAAAAGCAGATGTGATTGTTCAAGAACTTGATTGTTTGACCAAGATGGGCCACATAAAAGAGTGTGAGTACCATTTAGGACTGCCAATCCTGTTCTGGTCAAGAAAAAGAATGGAAAATAGCGCATGTGTATCGACGTTATTGATTATAATAGGGCATTCCCCAATGAGATTTATCCTATTCTTCGGATAGATCAGTTGGTGGATTCTACTTCTGGGAATAAGTTGTTGTCTTTTATGGATGCATTTTTGGGGTTTAACCAGATACAAGTAGATCCGAAGGATCAAGACTATACCACTTTTATTAGGGACAGAGGTCTTCATTGTTATAAAGTGATGCTGTTCGGATTAAAAAACACTGGGGCCACCTATCAAAAGTTAATAAATAAAAATTTCGCTAATCAGATTGGCAGAAATATGGAAGTTTATATAGATGACATGATGGTAAAGAGTTTGGAGGAAGATGTGCATATATCTGACCTTCAAGAAACGTTTGCCAACTTAGAAGCTGTGAACTTGAAGTTAAATCCTGAAAAGTGTGTTTTTGGGGTCCGATCTAGAAAATTCTTGGGCTATGTAATAAATGAAAAAATAATTCAACCTGATCCGGATCACATCAATTCTTTATTAGCAATGGATCCTCCTCGGAGCACGAAAGAAGTTCAAATGTTGACCAGACGGTTGGCTGCGTTAAACAGGTTTATTTCAAGATCATCACACAAATATGCTCCATTTTTCCAGGTGTTAAGGAGTGCCAAAGAATTTAATTGGTCTCCATAGGGTGATCAAGCATTTCTTGAAATTAAGAAGCGTTTGTCTTCACCCAAGACTCTCTTTAAACTTGTTCATGAGGAAAATCTCTACATATACTTAGATGTATCAAAGTATGCGATAAGTGTTGTGCTAGTAAGAGAGGTGGATAATTACCCTCGTCCGGTGTATTACATTAGCAAAAGTCTGTTTGATGCTAAAAGAAGATATCTGAAGTTAGAAAAACTAGCATTGGCCTTGGTAGTTGCAGCAAGAAATATGAGACCATACTTCCAAGCTCATTCCATTTTCGTTTGAACATGTTTTCCCTTGAAGAGTGTTCTTCAGAAAGCTGATGTATCAAGCAGAATGACCAAGCTGTCAGTTGAACCGGGTGATTATGATATTGATTTTGCGCCCCGAACACCAATTAAAGCCTAGTCAGTGGGTGACGTCTTGGTAGAATTTCATGTTGATAGATTTCACGTACAAATACCAGAGAACCAAAAAAAATAATATGTGGTCCGAACTGATGGTGGATCTAGTACTATAGGATATGGGGCTGGAATTTGTTTAACTTCTCCCTATGGTGATAATATGTACCAGGCTATATGTTTTGGTTTCAAGGCTTCTAACAATGAATCTGAATATGAAGCAGCTATAGCTCGTCTTAAGCTAGCCCTTATATTAGGGGCCAAAAGAGCCCGATTAATGAGTGACTCCCAATTAATTATTCACCATGCTCAAGATAAATCTGAAGCGAAGAATAAAAATTGATAAAATACTTGCTTATGTTGAGAGAAGTTGCTGTAAGCTTCAAGAGTATCCACTATGAACACATCCATAGATTAGAGAATACTGTGGCAGACTCTTTGGCAACCAAAGCTTGTTCTGAATCTTACCCATGGATACTATTGTTAGAATCTACGTCAATACAAACGGCTCAAGAAAAAGGTAATGAGAATGAAGAAAGTATGAACACACTCATCATTCGACGTAAGGACTGGAGGTATGATATTCTTCAGTTTATCTCCGGTGGGAGTTTTCCTCCGGATAATGCCATGGCTAAGAAAATTAAATATAAGGCTCGTGGTTTCCTAGTATTAAGAGAAATGTTTTACAAGAAAATTTTCAGTAGACCCTTCTTGCGTTGTTTAGGATTTGAAGAATCCCAAGTTGTGTTATCTGACCTGCATGACGGAGAAGGTTCTGCACACTGTGGTTGCAAAGCCCTAACCACGAGAGTCTTGTTAGCAGGGAAATACTGGCCAACCATAATGGCAGATGCTAAAGATATGGTAAAGAAATGTGATCATTGCTAGAGATATAGAAACAAAATTCATGTGCAAGCAATTCCTATGGAATCCATATCTGAATTGATACCCTTTGGTAGATGGGGTTGGATCTAATTGGGCCTCTTCTCATGGAATCTGGTGGATGTCGAACAATCATAGTTATTATTGACTATTTCTCTAAGTAGATAGATGCAGCTCCCTTAGTTGGAACCACTTCTAAGGAAATTATTAAATTCATTTTATCTAATATATGTTGCAGATTTGAGGTTCCCCGAAAGATCACCACAGATAATGGGCCACAGTTTGATAATAAAGACATGGAAATGTTCTGCACCTCCACGGGAATTCAACATTGCTTTTCTTCTCCTTTCCACCCTCAAGCAAATGGATAATTTAGTTGCTAATCGGAAAATCTTGTTTGGGCTGAAGAAAAGTCTGGAGGGTGCTGCAGGAAAGTGGCCAATTTATCTACAATAAGTATTATGGGCGTACCAAACTACTCCTTGGGCTGCTGCACAAGGATCTTCTTTTTCCCTCGTTTCAGGGATGGATGCAATCACTCCCATAGAAGCTACTTTACCATCTTATAGAATCCAAAACTGTTCCGAACATGAAAATGATATGGCAGTCAGGAATCAGTTGGATTTGATTCAAGAAAGAAAAGTTAAAACGCATTTAAGAACGACAAATTATCAGGGTTTGATGAGGAGCAGATTTGCCTCCAAAGTTAAAAGAAGAGATTTTTAGTTAAGGGACAAAGTCTTAAGAAAAGTCTTTTTACATACCAAGGAAAAACAGTTCGGAAAGTGGGCTCCGAATTGGAAAGGTTCTTATATGGTATGTGGAAAGGTTAAACCAAGAACATACAAACTAAATTACCCATGGAACGTTGAACATCTCAGGTTATACTTAGACTAAAATTCTATTGTAAATATTTAATTTTGAATGTCAATGTAAATATTAGGGGGCATACTTTTTCCTACCATGGTGCGGGAGGTTTTAACGAGGTGTCCGAGTTTTTCAATAATATCTTATGCCTTCTTCAAAAGTCTGGTGCTAAATTCTTCCTGACTTAATCATAGTGTGAGGTAGTCAGATATTAAATACTTATTAAACACCCCATATCTCAAACATCTTTAAGGTAATCGGATTTGTTAAACACTTGATCACATTTATCAAACATATGTGATCAGAATTATTTAACACACTTACTTAACAGATCTGAGATATTAAAGGTTATTTAAACATTAGCAATCAAAAGTTAAAAAAAATCCATCAAAGGGAAGTATGATATTGAAGTCTAATCGGAATAAAACCGATCCATGATTCACAAATGCATTGACCATTCAAGAACTTTGAGTTTTAAGAGCAGAAATTAAACAAATGACACATCAAAATTCCTTGGCCATCCAAGGACTTTGGTTTGTTAACAAAAAACACGCAACATAACAGTATAACATTAGGGCTTGTTTCCTTTGGTTTTTTTCATCCCCATCGCTTTTCTTTGGATTTTTGAGTTCAACAGTTCAACTCTCACCAACTCTTTCGTTATCTTCAGAATCTTCTCCACTTGAGTAGTTGTGCTTATCACCATCAGCCATTGTATGGAAATGAAGGTCATCATATTCCAAAAATTTCCACAGAGGACCAAGAGTCCTCTTAGGAAAAGTCTCATGGAATAGTAAGACCATATCATATTTAATTCAATTATCTCTTTTCTCCAAAGAGTCCACCACTCCAGAAGCATACTTCTCTATCCCAGCAGCTATCTCTTCGACTTGCTTCTTTAGTAGAGATGTATTCTCCTATGTCTTCTTCGCAAGAAGATCCTCCAAGTTGACTTTGTCTTCGGATAAAGTCTTGACAGTTTTGTCTCCAGCCTCTAGTTGTTCTTTCAGAGCTTTGATTTCATCAGAGGAAGAAGTTTCCAATCCATAATACTTGCTCTGGAGTTCTTTTTTAGCCTCTTCTGGCTTGAGCAGTTTGGCAGCTAAATCCTTTTTTCCTTTTTCAAGGATTCTATGCTTTGCTGAGCGTTGGAGAGACTGTTCGTCAAGCTTAATTCTCTGAAGTCAGGGAAGTTATTATATTAGTTTTGGTGAGGTTTATTTTAAGCTGAGGGTAATTTTGTCAAGTGTTTTGGAAAGTTTAGAGAGTATTAAATGTTTGGGTGTTTAGTAGTGAGAGATTTGAGTTGCCTGGTTGTATTAAATGTTCATTACCCCCATTAATCAAAGTGGTTGGGGTATTTATACCCTTAATTATGGACCCATGGGCTTTCGGGTCGAATTATGGAACGGGGTAAAGTTTAAGGACCCATTTACTTATTAAGCTGATTAGTATATAGCTTAGTCAAAAGGTGTTTAGTCATTTTTTACTATTGTCTTGTCTGGATAGTTTAGTGGCAAGTTTTAGTCCGAATTGCCCTTGTCCGGAAATTTCAGTAGGCAGTGGTTAAGTTACCCGGACTCATCAGTAGCCCCTTTTTTAGGCCTTGTCGAAAATCTTTGGCAGGACTAAAAAATTCACTTAGTCAGTGACAACATTTCCCGACCTGTTTGTGTATCCAGGTTGAGGTTTGTCCGAACTAACTTTTTTTCAGAATTCTAAGAGTCTTTCTTTGGATCGTGGGACACATGTCACAATCTGATTCGACCTACCAGCCGTTTTTTACCTAGGTTGGCGCTCCCACTAGCCCTAGAAAGTAGCCTATGCATTTAATTTTTCCCACGTCAGCGCCGTCTTTAATCATTGCGAAAACCTCTTTGTCTTCTCCTAGGTATAAATTACATTTTTCTAACAATATATAAATCATTTTTTACTGTTTCATTATCTTTATCACTCAAAAATCTTATTCAAAGCTTTGCTCTCTTTTTTTTTCAAATTTGTTCTTGGATAGTTTTATGTTCACTGCTAGAACTGCTCTTGTAAAAGGCGGCTGGTTGAATCTGTTAGAGTTAGAGAAAGCAGCGAAAGTCGAACAAGAGAGGCGTATCGTTGCTGGTCTCCCGGTCTCCCCAAACAACAAGTCTGATAAAATATCCTAAGAAGCTGGTCAAGGATTATCTTCTACCAGATATCCAAAACCCAAACGGCTGTTCAAACCAATCCTTTCACCAATCCCATCAGGCTCCTCTGTTCAGGAGTCCCAACCTTCCACTACCAAAGAAAAGGCAATATTGAGCGTTAGAAAACCCTCCCCTTTCATAGCCATGGGATCAGATATTGAAAAAACTCTAGAAAACTCCAATCCACGCCGAACAACTCGTTTGGTGAAGGCCCAAGCGACTGCCTCACAGTCAAGTCCCTCCTAACCGGAAGCCTCTAAAGCAACATCCAAGGATAAACCCTCCAGATCGGAGGTCTCCATAAGAGCCCCACGAGAGAAGCCCTCCGAATCGGATGCATCCAAAGTAGCTTCTCAAGCAAAGTCCTCCAGAACTGAGCCTCAACCGGACATCAGGCCTTTGGAAAAAAACTGGCGCTCAATCATCCGGACATACCGTAGAATCAGAAGCTAACACCCTTCCATCCACAACAACTGATAAACCTTCCACAGTGATGGAAGAAGTGATGGAGGACAGCATTGAAGAGGCCCCCTTTGAAACTGAAGCCTCGTGGTAAACTAGGGATGTTGCCTCTGATAGGAAAGGAAAAGGCAAAGTGAAGGTTAGTGTGGCTCATCCGGATCTCCCAGAATGCTTGGAGGGCAAGGTAGGGCCTTGCTTTCAGAAAGTCAATGTTAAGTATTTGTTGGCCATGTAGAACATAAATTATGTCTATACTCATATGGCCGAGTTGGGCTGGATCCGGACAAAGTGGGACATCCCAGAGTCAGTGAAAGTGAGAATACCTGTCACTCTGGAGACTCTGATGGACTACAAACTTAATGAAGTGTTCATCTACACCGAATTGTTCAACTGGGGGCTCAGATTCCCCTTAGACCCAGAGATTGTCAGGTACTTCCACCTGATAAAGCTTTGCCCAAGCCAATTAAGTCCAAATGCTTGGCACTCCCTCCTTGCTTGCATAATGACATCTAAATTTTATGTAATCCCTCTCCTTATGGAGCAATTTTCTGTTATGCAAAGTCTATGCAAGAATCACAACATCCTATTCTACCACCACAACATGGGAAACAACTTCAAAGTGGTAGACAACTTGTTGGAGTCGGAGAAGAATTGGAGAACTCGGTTCTTATTCATTAGTGGGTCATCGGAAAATGGGAGGAAGATCAAAGCCAAGACCAACCCTAGTATTCTTACTAGTAGGTGGAAGAGTACTAGGTAAATTCTTTTATTTATTATTCATGTTCTCCTTTTTACTTCACAAATATTCCACTGCTGAATTATTAGTTGTTTTTTAGGCTTACCGAAAGAGTATACCAGATATCTGGAGGAGTGGCAGACTACATGTGCCAAACTAAATATGTGGGCCGCATAACATTGGGGGAATTCTTTCCACAACTGCTTTACCTCCGACAATATGGTGAGATCTCACATGTGGAATACCACAGGCCGGAGAGATCTTACATGGAAAGAATTGACCACACCCCCTCCTCCAGGTGTTATCCTCAAACAAACAGAGGAAAAAGATGGTAAACTGGTCTTGCCTTCTAGGGCCAAGGCTCCCAGCAAGATGAAAGGGAAAAAGAACAGAACTGCAACACAAGTAGTCTAGGCTGTCACAGAGGAGACCGGTCCAGAGAATCAAGATGGGAAGAACCAAAGAAGGATAAGCCAAGGAGGGATCGATGCCTCCTTGCTCAAAGTGGTTGAAGATGAGACTATTAAGAAAGCAGGAGAATCAGAAAATCCACTGAAGCCTCTCAAGAAAGAACGAAAAAGGGGGCAAGTAGTGATGAAAGGGCTACCAAGAAGAAAAATGTCACCTTAGGGGGAGAAATAACTCTTCGCCCTTCGGAGCTTCTTCATCCACCAGCTCCCGCCGACCCCATATTGGCAGAGAAAATTCCAGCAGATTTGCAACTGGGAGAGGGCACCAGAGGAGGGCTTGACATCAGAGCCCTTCATGACATCGGTCTTTACTTCACTGACTCAGAGAAAGATGACTTTGCTGGTCCTTTCCGTCCTTCAGGCTCTTCCAACATGGTGACCTACAATGGTAAGTCTTTTTCTATTTCCAAAGACCGGGATACAGTGGCTCATTCTCTTTTAGGTCATATCCAACCAGTGCTTGATCTGGAGAGGCAGGTGAAAAACTAGTTTACCCTTATTCAAACCCTTAATACAGACAAGGAGTCTCTGTCAACCAACCTCCTCAATGTTAATCAGAGCATAGAAGAATTTAAAAAACTACTTGAAATATTGAAGAAGAATAAGGAAGATTTGTCAACCAAGCTGGTCACTTCGGAGAACGCTAAGACTGAGCTCCAGGCTAAGTGCTCTAGCTTGGAGAAAGATCTCTCAATCTTAAAGGAGGATATGAAGACCAAAGATAGTGTCATCCAGACCTTGTCTGGTGAGAAAACCTCCCTTGAAGATGATGTGTCTAAGGTAACCAAGGAGAAAGAAGACTTGGAGAAGGAGCAGGAACAGAAAATTCAAGCCAGAATTGATAAATATACCAACAAGGTGATAGATTCCTAGAAAACAAGGTATGTCTAATGAAGTCTGACATGGTACTGCTTTTCCATGAAATGTTTCTGAAGAGGACGTTTGGTCCCTTGTAGGAATTTGTGGAGTATGAAGACATCACGTTCCATACCATGGCAGATGGTGGTAAAAAGAACTACTCTAGTGGAATCGATTCTCGCACCGATGAAGAGGAAGGAACCGGTAAGAGTTCAAGTGCTGAACTCAGAAAACCCAAAAAAGGAGGTGATGCAGGAACATCCGAAGGGAATAAGCCATGAGGTTTTTTAACTATCGTTTGTGTTTTCTTAATTTTGTGAACTACTTAAGTCTTTGTATGGCCAAGGAATTTTTGTAATTGTATCCGGTTTAAGTCTGGATAAGTCTCTCACAACACTTAAAGTCCTTAGATGGCCAAGGTATTTTTTGCATTTTAGTAACATCAGCCGGTTCATACCCGGACAGGCTTATTTATCAAATTCTGCTTTGTTCCATGCTTGCTTTCAATTTCAATTGCTAATGTTTAAAGAGCCCTAATTTACTTCAAAAATATTTAAAGTGAGAGTGTTTAATATCTCCGATGACATGCGTTTAATGGTAATCATTCAACCAGATTAATCTGATCTGTCAAAGATCCTTAGTATTGAATTGAAGACTTGAAAAGAATTGTAATCAAACCACACTGGAAGTTGTAAGAAGGCATCATATTTTATTAAAAAAACGAGACACCTTATTAAAACCTCCCCGCGCCACCAAGGTAGGAAAGAGTATGTCCCCTAATATTTACATTGACTTTAAACAAGTAAATATTTACACAACTTCCCTTCTAGATATAACCTGAGGTGTTCAATATTCCATGGGTGATTCAAAACTCATCCATCTTTGTCTTGAAGCCTATATGTCACAGACTTAAGCTTTTCGGAGACCTCATAAGGGCCTTCCCAGTTCGGAGCTAGTTTGTCGAACTGCTTTTTCTTAGTATGCAAGAAAAACTTTCTTAACACTTTATCTCATGATTGAAAATCCCCTCTCTTGATCTTGGAAGCAAACATGCTCCTCATCAAGCCTTGGTAATGGGTGGTTCTAAGATGAGCTTTAATTCTTCTTTCTTCTATTAAGTCTAACTGACTTCTAATTGCCAATTCATTGGCTTGTTTGGAATAGTTGTGGACTCTGTATGATGGTAGGGTTGCTTCTATAGGAGTAATTGCATCCATCCCATACACCAAAGAAAAAGGATACTCTTGAGTAGCAGCCCTAGGAGTAGTCCGGTATGCCTATAATATTTCTTGCAAATAGCGTGGCCACTTCCCTACAACCCCTTCTAAATTATGTTTTAAACCAGACAGAATGGTCCTGTTTGCCACTTCAACTTGGCCATATGCTTGTGGGTGGAAAGGATAAGAGAAGCAATGCTCAATGCCCCAAGAGGCACAGAAATTCTCCATATCCTTGTTATCAAATTGTGGCTGGTTATATGTGGTTATCATTTGTGGAACCCCAAATCTGCAACAAATGTTAGACAAGTTAAATTTTATAACAGCTTTCGAAGTAGTTCCTGCCATGCGGGCTGCTTCTATCCACTTTAAGAAATAATCAATGGCTACAATAATAGTCATGCATCCTTCGGACGCCATTGGTAGAGGCCTAACTAAATCGAGTCCCCAATGAGCAAAAGGCACTGGCTCAGAAATTGACTCCATAGGAACTGCTGGGATATAAATTTTGTTACCTTACCTTTGGAATGGGTCATACTTTTTCACCAATTCCTTAGCATCTACCATTATGGATGACGAATAGTATCCGGCTAATAAAACCCTCAGGGTTAGAGCTCTATAGCCACAATGTTCTAATCCCTATCCATCATGTAGTTTGGATAAAATAATTTGGGAATCTTCAACCCCAAAACAACGCAGGAGAGGTTTGCTAAACAAATTTTTATAAAGAACCTCTCTTATGATCAAGAAACCATGAGACCTGTGTTTCATTTTCCTATCCATAGCTTTCTCAGGAGGCAAAATTCCATCAGAGATGTATTGAAGAAGGGGAAATCTCCAAGCTTTGGATTGAACTACTTGTACACTTAAGCTCTTCTCCTCTTCCTTCTTCTGATTTGATTGTATGGATGGGAATTCTTGTATATGAATCCATGGGTATGACTCAGAGTAGGCTATGGTTGCTAGGGAGTCTGCCAGCGTGTCTCTTATTTATTAATATGCTCATAGCAAACATTTTTGAAGTTGGCTGCAACTTCTTTAAGAACAAATAATTATTTGATTAACTGCTCCTTCTTGGCTTCAGACTGACCTTGAGCATGGTGGATAAGAAGCTTAGAATCACTTATTAATCTAACGTTTTTAGCCCCACACAGAAAAGCTAACTTTAGACCAGCTATAGCCGCTTCATATTCAGACTCATTGTCACCATATGGAGAGGTTAAACAAATCCCAGCCCCACAACCCATAGTGATTGATCCACCATCTTTCCGGACTAGTTTTTTCTTCTGAAGCTTGTTTAGTACTTCTATTCGAATGAAACTCTACCAAGAAATCAGCAACAGATTGAGCTTTAATTGTAGCTCGTGGGGAAAAATCAATGTCATAATCACCCAAATCCACTGACCATTTGGTCATCTTGCTTGATATGTCTGCTTTCTGAAGAATATTATTCAAAGGAAAAGATGTTCGGACGATGATGGAATGAGACTGAAAATATGGCCTCATTTTTCTGGCAGCAATCACTAAGGCCAGTACCAGCTTTTCAAGCTTTAGGTATTATTTTTTCTACATCTATTAGACTCTTGCTGATGTAGTACACCGGACGAGGATAATTGTCCACCTCTCTTACCAACACTGCACTTATAGCGCATTCTGACACAATCAAGTATACATAATGTGTTTCTCCTTCAACAGGCTTAAAAAGGGTTTTGGGAGAAGACAAGTGCTTTTTTATTTCATCAAAATCTTGGTTACACAGTGGAAACCAGTTGAAGTCTTTACCACCTTTTAAGGTCTGAAATAACGGCGTAAATTTGTCTGAAGACCTTGAAATAAACCGGTTTAAAGTAGCCAATCTTCATGTCAACCTTTGTACTTTTTTAATATTTCGAGGAGGGTCCATTTTTAACAGGGCATCGAGCTGGTCCGGATCAGGCTGTATTCCCTTTTCACTTATTACATAACCCAAAAAAAAAATTGGACTGCACCCCAAACACACATTTTTATGGATTCAACTTTAAATTAACCTTTGTCAAGTTGGCAAAGGTTTCTTGAAGATCCGCTAGGTGCAACTCTTCTTCGAAACTTTTAACCATCATGCCATCGATATATACTTCCATATTTCTTCCAATCTGATAAGCAAGTACTTTGTTTACCAACCACTAATAAGTAGCCCCAACATTTTTCAACCCAAAAGGCATCACCTTGTAACAATGGAGTCCCCTATCTGTAACAAAGGTAGTGTGATCTTGGTCCTTCGGATCCACCTAAATCTAGTTATACCTAGAGAAGGCATCCATGAAAGACAATAACTTGTTCCCAGATGTGGAGTCCACCAACTGATTTATCTGAGGGACCTAATAGAGATCTTTAGGGCAAGCTCTGTTGAGATTAGTAAAATCGATACACATACGCCATTTCCCATTATTTTTCTTAACTAACACTGGGTTGGCGGTCCACAAAGGATACTGAGACTCATTTATATGCCCCATCTTAGTAAGTCGGTCGACTTGGACTATCACATCAGCATCCTGCTTAGAGAAAGCTCTATTTTTTTCACATCAGGTGCAACATCGCTCTGGATGGACATCTTGTGCAATATAACACTTGGAGGCACTCTGGTCACATCAGAATTACACCAAGCAAAAATATGTTGGTGATCTGCCAAAATGGACAACAATTTGTTCTTCAACTCTGGTGCCATCTTGGAGCCAATTTTAACACTCATTCCTTCAGCCAGATAGTGGGTTTTAACTTCTTCAATTGGTATCAAAACACCAGGGGTCTCTCTGGGGTCATCTATTTCACCCTCAGCCCCAGAAGGTCCCAATAACTGCTAATTTTCATCAGCCCGGACTGCCCCCAAAGTCGTAGGAGCAAGTGCAGTAGCATAATATTCCCTTTCTATCTTTTGGCCTCTCCGGACAACTCCCACTTGTTATTGAACTGCATACTTCAAACATTGATGGACTGTTGAGGCCACATCATGCATCCTAGAGAGCCAGGACCTCCCAAAGATCGCATTGTAGCATATGGGACAGTCTACCACAATGAATAAGACCCTGACCATCTTCTTGAAAGGGCCTTTACCCAACAGTACTTCCTCTTCAAACTCTCCGATTACATCCGCAGAGCTTCCCGTGAAGCCCACAATGGATCTGTTCGAACGTTGAATTACTGTTGGATTTTTCATCTGCTTGTAAGAACTTAAAAATATAATGTTGGCTGCGCTGCCAGTGTCGATCAAATTTTGTCTTATATTATTGCCTCAAATATATGCTCCTATCACCAAAACATCCCCATGAAGCCCAGCAATATCCCTTAGATCATCTTCATCAAAGACTATAAATTGAAAAGGATTTTGGGACTGGTATGAAGACATGCCCCCTTCCAACTAGGTAGCTAGATTATGAACATGTCTTTTCCTTGACGATGGAGTGGGTGGTGTCCCTTCCAAAAATAGTAAGTGACTCAAAGAAACTAATGAGTCCGGACATTGTTTTTACTTGTTCTGTTATGAAACCCACCTTATTACAATTCGGGTCAGGCTCCAGATACTCAGAGTCCACATCAAATCTTTCATGGATCACCATCGCCCCCTCCAGAGCTGATGTTCTTGTGTTATTCGTAGGGCCTGTTCGGAGAGTCTTGTCAGACCTATTCCCACTTCTTCTTTTGACATAGGCACCCAACTTGCCTCTTTCAATGAGATTACATACCTCTTGTTTCAAAGAGATACAGTCTTCGGTATTGTGGCCAATATCATGATGATACTGGCAAAAATAAGTATTACGACTTTCCGTGGGAGATTGGAGTGCTGCCGGTTTCCGAAAATGAACCTCATCTTTAGTTTTGTCATAAATGGTTGCCATATTCTCCTTTAACTCTACAAACCACTCTGGTTGGACCCAATGTCCTCATTTATTTCTATACTGCTGGCTATGAGCTGGATTTGGGTGGGATTGAGTCTGTTTGGCCCTGTTAGACCCTTGTCCGGTTTCTTTGGCCTTGTACCCGGACTGATTCTAGTTTGGAGTTGCTGGGGCAGACCTCACTTGTCTGTGCACCCTAGTCCTTTTTGTTTCCTCCATGTTAATTTTCTTTCCCACCTGATTTAGCAAACCTCTCCAGGTCATGGCCTTCTTCCTTATTACTGAATCAGCTAGATTCCCCGGGTTTAACCCTTGTCTCAAAGAAGCTATTGCTACTTGCTCAAAGCAATCAGCTAACCCATTCTTGGTATTCACGAACCGACTTATATAGTATTTTCGTGACTCATTTGGCTCTTGGGCACAATGGATAATAGTATCTCCATTGCCCTTCACCTCTTTACTCCCCACAAATTTCCTTCGGAAGGCAACCCAAAATGTGTCAAAGTTTCTGATACAACCCTGTGGCAAACTATTGTACCATTTCAGAGCACTTCCCATAAAGGATTGGGAGAAGGCCCTACATAGAAGTTTGTCATCGTCATCAAAATTCCTTATAAAATGTTTAAAATTGTTCCAGATGGTTGTCCGGGTCTTCGCTCCCATCGTAATTCTCCATTTTAGTACTGTCGAACCTCTTATGAAGGTTTCCGGACAGTATCTTGGCAAACAATAGCGATTACATCCAATTCCAACTACGACTAAAGACTGTGTCTTCGTTAGGTGTTGCAAAAATACATGGCTCATCATGGAAAGCAAAATGATCAATCAGCAACTGGTCCACATGCCTGTGGATATGGTTGTGGCTATGAGATGACCCTTTTCCCAGATGCCTCTTTAGTCTCGCATGCCTATCTCTCTTTCTTGAATATTTTTTAACTAGCTTTTGTTTCTTCCTAGACCTCTCCTCATCACTGCTTGATGACAATGAATCCTCAAGCTCATCCTCGTTCAAAGAGCTACTAGAGAACTCGGATTTTGAGCTTTCCACCGGCTTGGACCGGTGAGACTTCTTGGAACTGACATGGGTCTTTTTTGTGCTCAAATAAGTCTTTGTTGATGGGTTATTTTCCCTTGGGTTATCAGTATGGTGAATAGCTGACCCCTTTGCCTTTTCATTTAAACCTATCTCTGCATTTTTAGTGGCCTTCAACGCTTTTATTTCAGCTCTCAATTTATCTCGATCTTCAGTAGTGTATTCATTATTTTCCCCCACCATCTCCACCAAAGGTGGTGGAATTGCTTACTCGTTCGGATCTATCCGAACAAGTTTTTTTGCTGGTTTTGAATGCTGGATTCAAGGACCTTCTCCTCCTACTGTGGTCGCCAATTTGGTGAAGTTTATTTTAAGCTCAGGGTAATTTTGTCAAGTGTTTTGGAAAGTTTAAAGAGTATTAAATGTTTGGGTGTTTAGTAGTGAGAGATTTGAGCTGTCTGGTTGTATTAAATGTTCATACCCTCATTAATGAAAGTGGTTGGGTATTTATATCCTTAATTATGGACCTATGGGCTTTCGGGTCGAATTATGGAACCGAGATAAGTTTAAGGACCCATTTACTGATTAAGCTGATTAACATATAGCTTAGTCAAAAGGTGTTTAGTCATTTTTTTATTTTGTCATGTCCGGATAGTTTAGTGGCAAGTTTTTATCTGAATTTCCCTTGTCTAGAAATCTTAGTAGGCAGTGGTTAAGTTATCCGGACTCATCAAGTTTGATCCTTCACTTGCCTTTCCAGGTCGACTATCAAACGGATGTAACCTAAGAGAGCATGCCTTAGAGTATCTTGTTCACTTGATATCAAATATGTCTCACTATTGTAGGTTATATCATTAGCTGAATTGGCAAGACGATAAGGTCTCGCAAAGTCATCATTGTCCAATTCATTAAAATATATGTTAATGTTCTGAAAAGCATCAAGATTTACCTCTCCATCAGTATGGCCTGTTCGGAATAAAGGTTGGGTGGAATATCTTCTTGCAGAGTAGGATCAGTAGGAAACCGGAGAAGGAAGTCTAGAAGGACGCAAAATTATCTTTTATCCCAGAGTAACGTTTTTCTTCTTTGCAGCTTTTTCATCACTGTTTGCCTTGCGCTTCTTATCCTTCTTTGTGATATTTGGTGGGTTCTCTGATCCACCAGTCTCTTTGACTGTAACTTCGACTGATTCCATCAGAACAACATTGATTCCTCCTTGATGCTCCAAACTGACCCCCTCGGTAGTTGGATGAAGTAGGTCTGTTGTGGTTTCTTATTTCTTTTCTTCTTCATCTTGTCTAGATGGCTATGGGCTTTGACCCTGGAAGGCAGATAAAGCTTGGCGTCCTTAGCCTCAATTCTCTTTAGGATGAAATCTGCGAGAGGAAGAGTGGTCAGTTCTTCCTAGGTGATGTCTCTTCTCCCTGTAGTATTTCACAGATGAGACCTCATAAAGTTTCCTGAGGTAAAGCAGCTGTGGAAACCATTATCCCATTTCTCTATAGCCCATGCGTTTAACTTAGCACATGTGCTTTAGCCAGCCTCTAGATGGTATGAGAAATTCTTTGGAAAATCTGAAAGGAGACATAAGTTAGTTTGGAATAAACACATAGTATTTAAAAGACCAAGAGAAACATCAATAAAACTTACTTATACTCTTCCAACGACTAGTCAGTTGGCTTGGATTAGATTCAGCTTTTTTATTTTTCCCATTTTCTCATGCTCCACTGATGAATATGAATTGGATCCTCCACGGTTTTTCGGACTCCAGAAAATCGTTACCACCTTATAGTCGTTGCCTATATGATAGTTGTAAAAGGGAATGTGGTGGTTCTAGCACAGATTCGCCACAACAACGAATTGCTCCATTGGTAGTGGGATTTTTGACAGCCTTGAAGCCATTATGCCAGCCATTAGAGTGTACCATGTGTTCTGACTCATCTAGCTTGGGCATAGCTTTATCAGGTGAAAGTACCTGACTATTTCTGGATCCAAAAGAAATCGGAGTCCCCAATTCAGCACCTCGGTGTATACTACTAGCTCGTTGGACTTGTAGTCCATCGGAGTCTCTGGGTGATTGGGATTCTCACCTTAACGGAATTGGGAAAGCCCCACTTTTTCGGATACAACCCAACTCAGAAATATGGGTCTACACATAAGCCATGTTCTGGAGGGCTATCAAGTACTTCATGCTGACTTTCTGAAAGTTTGGCCCCACGTTTCCTTCCAGACACTCCGGAAGTGCATCTGAATGGGATATGCCTACTTTAATTTTTCCTTTCTAATCTGTTGCAGTGTCCTCCGTCTGTCTGGACACCTCAAAAGGAGTATCCTCTATACTATCCTCCACAGTTTCTTTCGTTACGATGGATTGTTTTTCGGATGGCTTAGTTTCTGCCAAGGGCTTTATCGTCTCCGAGCTAGCAGGTTTCGAAGAGCTAGGGTGGATTTACATTTGGATTGGCGGGTTATTCGGCGAGGGGTGGTCTTTTCAGGAGACTTCTTAGGAGACTTCTCAACGTCTGAACCCATGGCTATGAAGGGAGAAGGTTTCCTAACACTGGAAACTACTCTTTCTTTAGAGAGAGGGTTTTAAGACTCTTGAACAGAAGACCCTGATTGAAAAGGAGAAAGGGTTGGGACGAAAGGTAATTTTCTGACGTTAGATGTCTTTGATGACGATTAACCTTGGTTTGTGTTTGCTTTTGGTCGATTGATTTTCACGAGGAGAGACAAGAAAACCAACTGCAATTATCTCGTCTCTTGCAATTTTTCTCGCTCTCTCAAGTTTAGACAAATTTAGCCCCAACCTTTTACCAATGCGTTTTTTGGTTGTGAACATAAATTACATAGACACAGTTTGAAAAGATTACCAAGCTTTCTCTCTCTAGAAGTATTTTGTTCTTGGAGACAATAGAACAGTAAAATCATTTATATAATTATGAAAATATGAGAGATTACCAAGGAGAAGACAAAGCAATTTAGCCTAGTAGGTACACCCTAAGTAAAATCATTTATATAATTATGAAAATATGAGTGATGATTAAAGGATATAAAGTATGGTCGTTACACCCTAAGTAACCTTTTAGCCTAGTAGGCACAAGAATCTAGGAGAAAAACAACTAAGAGGTCGAACCAGAACCTTACACGTGTCCCGCATCGAAAAATAAATCTTGAAATTCTTAACGGTAGTCCCACCAGATTTCGAACCGATTGAATCTTGAAATTTTGGACATAAAAAGTTTATCTCTTCAATTCGGATACATAGACAGATCGGAAGGTCACATTGAAAATGCGTTGACTTGTATTCTTGTGAGCTAGCTCTTCCAAAGATTCTTTGCAAGACCTAAAGAGGCTACTGGTAAGGTCGGATAATTTTGACACTATTGCTTAACCCTATCCGGAGGGCAGTTCGGACTAAATCAGTTTTATAAGATACCGAAAAGGGTAATGTTAGTGGAATATTATTAAGCAAGGTGCTAGTCATTTCATATCTTAGGATAATGGGTTCTTAATCTTAACCCAAGCCCACAGTCTGACCTGGAAGGCCCATGGATCATTAATTAAGTATAAATATCCCACATACTTTCATTAATGAGTGCGATCAAAATTTAATACAAACACACACTTTAATTATCTCTCTACGCTCTACCTTAAAAATCAACTTTCCAAAACACTTTACTAAATTACCCTCAATCAGAAATAATCCACACAAAAAATCATTATAAATGTTGAATGTTTAGTAATCCTATTAATAATAATAAACTAATCAAGATTATAAAAACATTGATTGCGTAATTTATGTAATAATAATAAGTTAGGTGAGACGTTTACTAATATTTTGATCATGTCTTAGTAAGGTAATCAACGTTTTGATCAAGGTAGATTTTATTGTAATGCTAAAGCTCAATAAGATAGTTAAAGCCTCAACCAATATCGAAATTGGTCGAGGGTTCACATAATGTCAATTGTCGATCAAAAATCATGTTAGTTGATTAGTTACATTTATTGATATCTTATATAATTTCTGAGATTGGTAGGTCGTCGGCTCGTGGCTAGATAATTTCGACCGCAGACGGTTATTGTTTTTAGAATGTCATCTCAACCCGAGTTTTCAATTTGGACCATCTTACTAATAGATGATGGGCAGTTCAGACAAATATAATATTAACATATTATTCTCAATTTAGTTTACCCCATGGAACACGTTATTTATTTATTTATTTTGACACAAACTTGGACCTTTTATTAATGACAATTAAGAACATTACAAGCGGGCCAAAGCCCAATTCGAAGACAAAAGTCTTGAAGATATAAACTAAGAACAACAGAACCCTAGATTAGCAATCTATTGCCTCCATTCTTCGACCTTCTCCAGAGAAAACCAACTTTTCAAGCCAAACTAGCCATCCACTCCTAAAAAAATACCCAATAACACCAATCCAGAAATCGATTACCCTTTCCAAATCGAATCAACCAAAACCCTTGCCCATTCCAGCATGCAGAGCAGAAACCCTTGCCCATTCCAGCATGCATAAGCAGAAACCCTTACCAAATCCAATCTATAAACTGAGTAACCCTTGCCAAATCCAAACAAAGAGACTCTGGAACACCCAACATTGAACCGATTACCATGAGTCCTTTGCCAAGAAGATGAAAATCCAACCACTGAATAAGAACCTTTCACCATCAAATCAGAACGAAACCGAAGAAGCATGAATCCACTAAAGATCGAAGATCCCTTTCGACAAATTGATTGAAGATGAAGACAATTGAATACTCGAAAACATGTACACTTTCTATCTTTCCCAGAGAAAAATCTAAGAAATTGGGGTCACATCTTAAGTAATTTGTCCCCAAACCTTCTAGAAAGACAATGGCTCTTAAATAAGAAGGAACCATGTCGTTGTCGAAATCCGGAGTCTGGTTGGATTTTAAAGCTTTTTTGTGTTCCACTCAGCGAATTCATTTTGTTCACGATAAATCTGGGTAATTGTCATCTCAGAGGATAGTAAATTTCGACAACACTTAAGAGTAGAAATAAGAAATCAAGGACACTTTCCATAGAGTAGAAGTTTCGATGAGAATAGAAGAATCTGTTTCCATGTCGAGACAGTTTATTCCTTTCTCAGAACAGAGCAATTGGCCGTCTAGTAATGGTCGACATTCAACAATTATAGGAGACCGCTTTCCATAAATGTGGTCATAACAAAAAATAATGACCCCCTTACTATCCCTGACCAGACCACCACCACTGGAGTTTCCAGAGAGATCACAAGCCCCATCACAGTTTAGTTTGAACCTATTCAATTTAGGGCATTTCCAAGCGAGAGACAATGAGACTTTGGGGGTGTTAAGGAAATTAAAACATCCCAGATTAAGACCCACCTGCTTGTCAGTTCCCCAATGCTTCCTTTTAAAGAGACCAGACCCATCCAAACCAATCTTGTTAATATGACTAATCATAGAGCCCTTGTTGAAGCTTGTCAGAGGCTCTTGAATAGCCAAGAAACCCAGCTTCTCAGACCTTTTAAGAGCTTTAAGTCTGACCATAGTGTATTTATTACCCAATCCACAAAGATTCCAACACAGAAATTTGATAGTCATTTAAAAATTAGGGCTTTTGCAGTACCTTTCAACTGCACACGTTTGGAAGTTCTAATCTTATTGGCTGTTTTAGCTTTCTTGTTTGTCTTTATTTCAGGTCTTTTCTTTTCACTAACATTGTTTTCTTTGATTGATACAGGAAAAACATGAAGGCTCCCAGTAATTTGTTTTGAAGGAGATGGTGAATTAGTATGTGTTGAAGATGGGCTGTCCTGAATACCCAAGTCAATCATATGAAGTGCTTCAATCACTTCATGATCACGAATCCCTTCAGGTACATCATTCCTCTTGTCGATTGGAATTAAAATTATAGAATTATCCAACTTAGATGTAGAATTATCAGTAAGCTTCTGAATTATTATAGAGTTAATCTTTGAAGTAGTGTTACTTATGATAGATTCATTCATTTTGGTTGTTTCATCTTGCAGATTTGGATTAATTGAAGAATCAGGAGAAACACCAGCTTTAGTAGACAGAAGATCTTCTGGAGACTTGGAAGGAGACCCAGCAGTAGCATCAGTGGCAGCCCCAATAGCCGTTTCCTTGATAAGATTCAGTTTCTTACACTTCTTATCAGAGTGACCCAAATGGTAACAAGAATTACAGTCCTCGGGATAGACTTCGTAGGTCAACTCTTGCCAGAATCCTTCCTTTCCAAAAGAAACCCATAGATTTTTAAGCATAAGCTTAGAGACATTCATTTCCACACAGATTCTACAGAAGTTAACCCTAGCCCGATTCTTGTGAGGAACCCAAACATTTAGAGGAGACCCATGGCCTTTGGCAATGCTAAGAACCGTTTTTCTCATTATACATGTATTCTGGCAAGTTAGGAAGCTTGATATAAACAGGAGTGACCGGATTTTCATAATTCACATTGAAGAAGGGACACCATTTAAGAAGACGAATAGTCTTGTTCCCAATTGTCCAGACATTTCTGCGCCAGAGCTTTTTAAGATCATCCAAAGACCCTAGCTCTATGAACACATGTCTAGCATCCACATTGGTGATACTGTAATCACTTTTAAAGTTGAAGCTTCCAAATAAAGTCTTCAAAACCTTAGAGTTGGGCTTACCAATAGAGAGTTTCCCCACTAGAGTATGTTTAGAGCAAGATTTAAGTATTTATTTATCTTTTTCAGTAAAATTCACACAAGAGCAACCCTTTTCAGTACCATAAATAACCTCTTCATGAATTCCTTCCTCAGATGTTGATGAGAATAACCCAGCATAAGTCTTTCTTGGAACAGTGAATTCTGTACTGATTGGTGATTCATAAGTAGGATTGTCTCTCATATTTGGAATCGTTATTTGTTGACGCAGGGGAGGAAATTGACTATCAAGATCAGCAGATCTACAAAGAGTGGAATGATTGGAAAAGCCTTCCATTAAATCCCAAAGATCGTGAAGCTATACCAAAAATGAAGAAGAAGAGTTATAACTATTTATGATAAATATGCTATTTATTTTAACTTGGCTTCATTAATTAGTGGAGAAATAGTATGATCAACAAAGTATATTGATGAAATTTCCACGAATACTTTGTCCAACATAAATCGTTTACATGTACTTATTCAACATCCTTATGAAAAAATTATTAAGAACATAGGATTTATGAGGCCGAATTTAATCAGCATTTGGTACATATTGATTATATAGTATATTTTTAGATACGTTTTATAGATCCACTTCTTTTATAGATCCACCTGTTATTGATTGGAAATTTGAATCTAAT
The DNA here is from genome assembly GCA_036936605.1 of Limnanthes douglasii subsp. nivea. NCBI lineage: Eukaryota > Viridiplantae > Streptophyta > Magnoliopsida > Brassicales > Limnanthaceae > Limnanthes > Limnanthes douglasii. The sequence goes on from JAUPFV010000005.1 coordinate 290,908,477, forward strand.
ATTCGAAAAAATACTTAATTATAATTTCGATTTTGGAATTTATACATTTGGTACTTAATGCATTCAATATTGCACAATAAACTATTTATTAATAACACAAGAATATAAAATTTATATTTATAATCATTAACTAAATTATAATGAATTGTTTTGAGTCCTTTAACAATATTAGTAATCAACGGTAATACAATTCGAATTATTTTAAATGTACCACAAACAAAATAATGTAATTTTTTTTTATTTTTTTAGGGAAAAATAAAAGTTAGAAGTTTATTTTTGGGTGAACTACTCATAAATACCTAGTCAAGTTTCTCATTACCGTCTAAAAACCAAAATTAGTAAGCTACCAATAAATATATGGTCCAAGGTGAAAAATCACAAGTAACACTATTCTCTTTCTTTGAACCAAATATTTTATATCCTACTTTTTCTTTTGTTTTTAAAATTCTATATCTTTTAAACCGTATCTTCAAAAGAAATCCAAAAGTAACATTTATAAACATATTGATAAATAAATTTATGATATGATTAATAACGATATAATATTTATGTTCTTTTTACACATAATAAATTTATCTTGACCAATAAAAGATTTTTTTTAATTGTTATAAAATTAAATTTGTATTAGAAGGGTTGAAATGACTATTATCTATGTTTTAACACAATGTATTATATAAAAATTTGAGACTTATTCTTGTTTGTATATCATTATTCTATTTTTAATCAAATTCATATTTTATTGCGTTTATAGCGTTTGCACAATTCTTTATATATGTCGAGGCTATAAATATCATATTTGTTTTGATGTTCATGAATTACTCATATTATTAAAATTATTTACATATTTTAGATACGCCATGATATAAGTTGATTTGACTACATGATTAAACCAAATTAAAAAGTAAAAACTAATAAGTAGTAGCCAATAAATTAGAATTCTCTTTTTTTCTTTGATAGGTTCAATTCTTAAAGATTGTCAAAAATAAATATTTAAATATACAGAGTGATCCAACTCATTTTTTAAATTAATTTTTTTATCTCATGTATGTTTTTCAACAAAAGCTGAAGATTATTATTAGTGTTTATATCTAAAATTTAATTTATTATTTTCGATCTCTTATAAATATTTTTTTAAATCATTCTTGATATTTTATATTCTTGTCGATCAAATTTGTTGAATTATTTTTTTGTTCATATTAAAAATCAACCAAAATAAGTTGAGCAACTATGCTCAAACTTGTAGCTGTTCTAGATGTTTAATTATTTTCGATCGGTATTTATAGATTGATAACTAGTCAAAATATGGTTAAGGATCTTATGTGTCTTGAACTTATAATAAATTCGGTTAATATGAATTTCAAAATAGTTTCGAATTTCTTATATAACTATAAATTAAAAGAAGACATGGTCTTAATTTTTGTTATTGCAATCTGAAGCAGTATTGGATTAGCTAGTGTTCCATTAGTGTATCTTAATTGAAAATTAATTGTATCAATCATTCAATTTTTTTGAATAAGTAGCATTGATATAAACAATTATCAATTTGAATTAGCATATATCCATAATAATCTAGCATTTGTTTTTTCTAATAAAAATTAATCAAAGTATCATAACATCCTTTATGAATTGATCCATAATAAATCGAGTAAAAAACTATAATTATGGTAAGGAAACTCATTGATTCATATAGTATATGAATATTTAATTCATTTACTAGATTGAAGATTTTTACATTCAAAAAAATAATGTATACTCAATATTTTCATACTTAACCTACAAATATTTTAGAAATGATATATTGGGTTGGATGTAAAGCTAAGAAATAGTCTCTTCAACAACGAAAGACTACATTGGTTATAAGAGATGTAAATTTAATTGTCTAAATAATATTGATCGCATTAGTTGACCAATAACATGCACTAACACATTTAAGTGCAATATTTTGTTCATTGATACATTGGATCAGGTTAATTATCGCACATAGTAGAAATAAAACATTATAAACAATTAAGAAGATGATATATAAACATAAAATAAAAGGATAAACTCTTAATAATAAATGTATATTTATAACATCTAACATTTTATTTATGAAAATTCAATTAAAAATTCTTTGTGAGCATAAATTAAAATAACACCACAAGTGTACTAATTCTATTAGTTAACAAAATAACACTAGATTATCCAACAAAAATTTCACATTACCAAGTAAAGTTGTGAGATCGTAGCCTCGTTATGTAACATGCACATAAAACTATGAGGGTGAGCACCACATTTTCTCAAAGATAAATAATATAATAAAAATAAGATGGATATATCCAGCCCATTTCTTTCATATTACTCGACGAAGATACAAACTAAATTTTTCAACATCGATAACCTCGCCTCTTCAAAAACCGAAACCCTAAATTTCCTCTCGTATACTCTCGTATATTTTCATTGAATATCTATATCTCTAACAATAATTATATTGTTCGTTTGGATTCTCTCATGATTCCAAGTATCGAGATCACGAAACTTCATATCGACTATGTTATATCTAAATTTATAACGTATGTAACTCTTGACTTCATAGATGATGATAATTGGGATTTTGAGGTTAATTTTTCTGAAAATGGAAACAATGACTCACATAACAAGTGGATTTCATCTTCGCCAGTAATCGGTTATCGGATGTAAAATGCTTACTCCATTTATCTTTGTTTATTGTTGTTTGACTAAAAAGTTAGTACTTGTATATTTGTTCGTGCTGCAATCGTAATGTTGTTCATTATTATTGGTAGATCAATATCCTAAACATAATTATATCTCAATGAAAATCACAATTTTATTTTGTATGATTTATAAATGAATTATGTTTCTTTGAAATGAATCATGTTTCTGTGAAATGATTCATAATTATCTATATAACTTTAATGATATATCGAGTACTATAATCAGAGATGAAATTAAAAAGATATGGGAAATCGATTTGGATCTTAAAAGATATAAAACGGATTATACGTGTCCTCTTCAATGAGATGAATATGTAAGTTTGGAATCTATTAGGTCTTGAATTAAAAATTATTAGGGTTATCGGGTTTAAATTAAGTTAATAGGATGGTTATTAAATTATACGGGTAAGGTTGCCTTTTGGTTTTAATAGAGTGGGTCGGATCAGGTTATATTTTATATTTATAGGCTGGATTGGATAAATAGATTAGGTAAATAAGTAAGAGAAATGGTAAATAATTAGCTATTTAAATATTTACAACGTCCATGTGGAATCCTACCAGGTCAAATATAAATTATATGAAAAATTAAACTCAAACGTTGACACTTATGTCCAAATTATATAAAAGGACAATAATATTCATTCTTTAACGATGCAATTAAAAGAGTATTCGATTTGTAAATATAAAATAATGTTCATTCCTTCACGATACGACTAAAATGATATTTGGTTTTTTGTTGGTTAGAAGATTATATTATGAAGATTATATCCAAATATCCATTGAAGTAAGATAATAAGGAGTGTTTCAGGTAGCACATTAGTCCATGTGGTTATAAAGAAAATTCATATCTAGAAGATTAAACATGACAAAAATAAGAAAACATTATGTTTACTTCATGTAAGTTTTATAATTCTGAATTTACAAAATAGCTCAAATTGCTTAAGGGGTTTATATATACATATGAGTTTAGGATTCAATTTTTTTGAATCCGAATCCTAACAAGTGGTATCAGAGCTACCACTTTAAGCTTAAATGTTAGGATTTATATTCTTAAATCAAATACGATAAGTATGTGATTTGTTTTATTGTAAAAGACCAACACCTGAGATTAATAGTTAATTAATTTGGTAGAGGTGAGTGGATCTAAAATATTGAATTATATATTATTTTATTGTTTAAGGATTAAAGTATGTTTAATTAATTAGTGTGGATCTGAGAAGAAATTTAGATTTTTTGGTCAATTTACGATCACGTCTTCATGATAAAAGAACACCGTCGTGACACATTAAGCCCACTGATGGCTATCATGGAAACCTTTTATTTTAGCATCGTTTATATGGTGCACCGTGATGGTTATCGGGATAACAACTTGAAGTGTTGCGGTTCTCTTTGTGGCTGTCGCGAAGACGTTATTTTTGTTATAGAAAATTCCTCGATGGAGCTTTGCACGATATGCGCACCTATAGAGGTCATTCTTTCATACATGGACCACATTGTAGCGTATAAATTTATTATATTTGTTTGGTTATTTAGTTTTTGTATGTGGATTGCATTATTAAGGTCCTCATAACCAAAGTGATCCATATTGGTGAATTGATTTATTCAGGGTTTGGACGTATTCATGATTAATGATATTGTGTGCATTAGCACCCCAAATGAATATTAATGTTACTTGTGAACATAAGATTTTCAATTTGAATTAGTTATTAATGTTTTTACCAAAATCGATATATTATCCCAAAATGACGGTTTTTCTGAATTAAATCAGATTGAAATTAGATCGACAATTTAATATTTCATACTCATACAAGTACGTATTTATATAATTACCTAAAAATCTTATAAGCGATGTAAGATTATGTTTTACATCTTAAATTCATATTTAAACATTGAACAAAGTTTGCATGTCAATGAATCAATTATTTACGTGTTATTTATTGTGTGATTGTTGTAGGGGATGCCTTTATTTTTAACCCATTAGGCAATATACCTCCCACTTTAGATGGCCCAATTGTTTCAATAATAAAATGAACATGAAGTTTTGTTTGAGTTGTCACGATATTTACCTTACATTAAGGACTGATGAGCCCACGTCCCTAACTGAAGATATTTTTACGGAGGAGAATAAATAACTTGAGGTGTGGGAAGAGTTAAATCGGTTGTCTCTAAAATTATGAAACAAAGAATACATTTGGCTTTCTATTAGGTTGCCCTAACTAAAATCACCTATCAATAATGATTTTCCAAGATTAATAATGCGAATATTAAGTTGGGCTTCCATCAAGTTTTATGGATATTCTATTGATGTCCATGATCGCCTCAAATTTAAAGGAACTTAACACTAAGCTTCCCCATAAAGTTATGATAGGGTTAGCATTTCAGGTTTTCCCTCAGTGTGAGAAATGAACCGTTATTGAACCAATGTTTCATGTTGCTCTGGAGTAGAAAAGGCTAAAATAAGAATGCGATGAGGTGCATATGGTGAGTTCTTATGAGGGAAAATGAAAGAAGATGAAATATGATTGAAAAATAGATAAACTTTATTGTTCAAAAACATAGAAATTTAATGAATCACGTGTTATAAGTGGACTGTTTTTTGCAATATGATAGGACATCTCAAAAGAAAGCGTAAAAGTACCAAGAAACACATGGTAGGTTTATTGTGAGCTTCAATGTTTGAATTTTTATACATGATACAATAAAAAGTCGAATTGTCATTGATGGTGAAATATACATATACTAAGCAGAGGGTAGTTCGTGTTTATCGTCTATAAATTCGGATTTTCAGCTGTTTCTTTCTAGTGGATATATTTTGTATTTAAAAGATGTTAGAAGATATTTAATATTTTTTCTTATATTATACACATTTGGATATTTACGTTTTTTTATGAATTATCAAATGAATATCATTTTATATGATAATGTGGTAGGAATTAGATATTTAACAATGAATGATAAGTTTTATTAATTAATTATTATTAAGTATCACAAAGAACCAACGAACATACAAATATTTAATAAACTAAAATTTAAACCTGAAATTTTAAAATATTTTTAGCAAGAACAATTTGGTCATGTCTCTAAAACAATATGTATAAGATTATTGTTGGAAGGTTTATTAGATTCGTTTGATTATTCAAACCTATCTAATATGAGTGTCGTGTTACCTTCAATGTGCGAGCCAGTACAAGTAGGACATTACCGATAGTCAATCTAATATATGCATATTTCAAAGCTCACAAAACAATCCCTCTTTTGGGATGGTCACATTCTAATATGTGAGTCCACATCATCATTCAAGCAGTCTTTATCAAAATATTCATAATCAACAATGAGGCTCTTACTTGACAACCCTCTTTCAATAGGTGGTCAATGTTATATTCTTTAACATTATTGAGGTTTGATAAGGGTATAATAGTCGGATAATGAAAGTGAATTAATGGGATTTATTTAATAAAATATATAAAGGCATTCATTTATTATTAGGATGAACTATATCTTACATATAAGGATATAATGACAATTTATATTTGTAACCATCAAAGACTATATATAGAGAGATATACCTGAAGAAAGGGGCAAGCTCTTATATATGAGCAAAATAATTTATTTCTTTCATCTCACTGAAGTCTCTTTATTAAGTCTTGATTGTTAAATCGGTTACACCTATGGTAGTATTTTGACGAGGTTAAACCTCTCGTCAAATGCTATCGTTTGCGGGAACAATTATTATTTCTCATATCATAATATTATTAGTGTTAATTTATGTTAAGAAGTAGAAAGGGGTTGAAAGGACGCTAAAATAGTGTATATGATTAATACTTTGACGAACTAAATAAAGAATAATATATATATATATATATATATATATATATATATATATATCTTTTAGGACTGTTACTCATCCGTTCATTATTATTTATTCTCCAACTTACGTCTAAAATAATTAATTGGACTGAAAATTTATTAACATTTGTCTTTATATTAACGAGGTCTTTGAGTACCGTTTTGAAAAGTATACATTTTTTATAACTAAACTCGATGTGATTTCGTATACGATCGCCATCAATGTTTGCGTAAACAAATTAAGCCACGTTTTTAAAATTTGAGAAAATGAAAAAAAATATAAACTACGACCAAATTTGATGACATATAACACCCTCTGATGAGCCCGCGGTAAATATGATTCTTTATATGAAGTACACTATGATAGACTACATGTTAGGATATGCAGAGATCTAGGTTTAAGGACAAATACTATTGAAGATTAGTGTAAGGGCCTAATACATAAATAAATACAACTTGAGCTGAAATAATTTTCAAAAAATGAAGAGGTATAATATGATGAGTTCGGATCTTATAGTCACAACCAATCTATTAATCCGAAAAGGGGTAATTCGGACCATATCACACCACTATAAATCCGAACAGGACAAACGTAAATAACTATTGACTAAGCTACTTGCTAATCTACTTAAAAACTAATAGTTCTTTGAATTCAACCCAGTTTCACAACCCGACCCGGTAAGCCCATGGGTCAATAATTAAGGTATACATACTCTAACCACTCTGATTAATGAGGGTGATCAGAATTTAACTAAACACAAAACACCCCAAACTTACTAAAACATTTTACAAAACTTCTGATGAAGGAACCAGAGCAACCTTCTTCAAAGACAACTGAAAAACTTCCACAATGATGGAAAAGAATATGGAGAACAGCATTGAAGAGGCCCTTTTTGAGACCAAGACATCATGCTAGACAGGGGATACTACCTCAGAAAAAAAGGTAAAAGTAAAGTTAAAGTTTGCATGACTCATCCGGACTCTCTTCCGGAGAGTCTAGAGGGTAAACTATGCCCTAGTTTTAAACACGTCAGCGTCAAGTATTTACTAAGATTTGCAAAATATCAACTATGTCTACACCCACACTGCCGAGTTGGGTCGAATCCGGACCAAATGGGGGATTCGGGAGTCTGTAAAATTGTGGATACCAATCACTCCAGAGACCCCCATAGACTGTAAATTGAATGAGGTGGTTGTATACACTGAAGTGTTGAACTAGGGACTTCAGCTCCCTTTAGACCCAGAGATTGTCAAGTACTCTCATCTGGTCAAACTTTGTCCTAGTCAGGTAAGCCCCAACGCATGATATACACTTTTAGCTTATACTATGGCATCTAGAATGTCAACGATCCCTCTTCTAATGGAGCAGTTTGTTGTCGTAGCAAGTCTGTGCAAGAACCATCAAATTCCCTTCTACCACTACAACATAGGGAATAATTCCAAGGTTGTGGTCAACCTGTTAGAGTCTGAAAAACCTTGGAGGACATAATTATTTTTTATAAGTGGGACATGGTCGAATGGTAGGAAGATAAAGGCCAATACAAACCCTAGCTTGCTGACTAGCAGGTGGAAAAGCACTGGTAAGTTTCTCCTTCTTTTTCTTTTTTACTTCTTAAACTAAAAAAATTCGTATTCTGGCTAATTTGTTATCTCTCTTCAGTTCTGCCGAAAGAGTTCACCAACCACTTGGAAGAAGGGCAAAAGACTTGTGCAAAGCTCAATGCATGGGCTTCAGAAAACTGGGGAAATGCCTTCCACAGTTGCTTCAAGTCGGGCAATTTTGTGAGGTCTCGCATGTGGAACATGACAGACAGAAGAGACCTTACATGTGAAGAGCTAACCACCCCTCCTCGTGCTGACGTGATTTTGAAAAGGATAAAATCCAAAGACGCCAAGCTGTATTTGCCTTCCAGGGCTAAGCCCTCCAGCAAAATGAAGAACAAAAAGAAGAAGGCAACAACAGACCTCGCTTAAACAGCTACGGAGTGGACTGGTTTGGGGAACCAGAGTGTTATTAATGTGGCTTTGCTTAAGGCAGTATAGGTCGAGACTGTGAGGGAAGGTGGATGATCAAAGAACCGACTAAGGCCTCATAAAAAGGCCAGAAAGCGCAAGGCAAACAACGATGAAAAAGCTACCAAGAAGAAGAAAGTTACCCTGCTGGGGGAAGAGATAATGCTTCTCCCCCTGGAAAACCCACCACCAGCTCCTACTGACCCTACTCTGTAAGAGGAAATCCCAACGGACCTCAAGTCCGGACAGATTGCTGGTGGAGAAAATGACAAAGTGAACCTTTCTGCCCTTCAAGACATCGTTTGATAAAGATGATTTTGCAAGTCCTTATCGCCCCTCCAGTTCCTCCAACATGGTGACCTACAATGGGAAATATTTTTCAATATCTGGAGAACATGATACCTTAAGTCATGCACTCCTTGGTTATATCCGGCGAGTACTCGATCTGGAGAGGCAAGTAAATAATCAAACCAACATTATAACCTCTCTTACTTCTGACAAGCAATCTTTGTCAGACAGACTTCTAAGTGCTCAAGAAAGCATAGAGGTGTTGAAGAAGGAAAAAGAGGATTTGGAAACCAAGTTAACCGCATCGGAAGCAGCCAAAACTGAGCTCCAAACCAAGTACTCCGGCCTAGAGACTTCTTCCTTGCAAAAGCTCATAGCTTTTAAGGAGCAGTTGAAAACTAAGGATAGGGCTATCCAAACCCTAACCAACGAGAAGACTAAGTTGGAAGGCACAGTTTGGGAGATGATCAAGGAAAAGGAGGCCCTGGAGCGTCAGCAAGAGCAAGCTATCAAAACAGGTATTGAATAATATGTCAATGGAGTAGTAGACTCCTTTGAAAAAATAGATGATAGGATCAAATCTGACATGGTGTTGTTGTATCATGAGACCTTTCCTAATAGAACACTTGGTCCCTTATGGAAGTATGTGGAGTATGAGGACATCCCATTTTATACCTTGGCTGATGGCGACAAGCACAACTATTCTATTGGATTTGATTCCACTCATGATGAAGAAGGTACGGGGTAAAGTTCAAGTGCTGAACTCAAACGTCCCAAAAAGGTGGTGGTGAAGAAACATCTGAAGGGAACAAGCCCTAAGGTTTTTATCATGTATTTTTCTCAGTTTTTTGAACAATCAAAGTCATTGGATGGCCAAGGCACATTTTGTACTACTGTTCGGTTTAAGTCCGAATGGGTTTAATTAATCCAATTTCTTTTTTGTTTAATATTCTACTTTAATTTTTTTATGGCTAATGCTTATGTATCCCTTAGAATTTCACAAGTATTGAATTGAGAGTGTTTAATATCTCTAATGACATGTATTTAATAGTCATGACCAACCACCAAGTTTATCCGACCTACTAGAGATCTGGGGTATTAAATAAGTGATTTATACTTGAACTGAATTAAACTAAAATCACACCAAATTTTTGAAGAAGGCATTATGTATTTATTGAAGAAAACATCGGACACCTTATTAAAACCTCCCCGCACCACCAGGGCAGGAAAGAGTATGCCCTCTAATATTTACATTGGTATTTAACAAGTAAATATTTACACAAAAACTTTATTCTACATATAACCTGAGATATTCAACATTCCACGAGTGCTTCAATGTTATTCCTTCTTTGTCTTGAAGCCTATATGTCCCAGGTTTGATTTTCTCACAGACCTCATAAGGTCCTTCTTAGTTCAGAGCCAATTTACCGAACTGCTTTTCCTTGGTATCTAAGAAGACTTTCCTTAACAACTTATCTCATTTTTGAAAATCTCTTTTTTTTTATCTTGGAGGGAAATCTGCTCCTCATCAAACCTTGGTAGTATGATGTTCTTAAGTGTTCTTTAACTCTTCTCTCTTCTACTAAGTCCAATTGATTCCTAAATGTTATCTTATTAGCTTGTTCATAATAGTTATGGACTCTATATGATGGTAAATTAGCGTCTATAGGGGTAATTGCATCCATCCTATACACTAAGGCAAAAGGAGACTCTTGTATAGTAGCCCGAGGAGTAGTTCGGTAGGCCTACAATACTTCTTGTAAATAGCTTGGCCATTTTCCCGCAGCCCCCTCTAAATTCGTTTTTAGTCCAGACAAAATGGTTCTATTTGCAACTTCAACTTGGCCATTTTCTTGCGGATAGAAAGGAGAAGAAAAACAATGTTGAATGCTTCTAGAAGCATATAAATCTTTCATGTCTTTATTATCAAACTGTGGCCCGTAAGAAATCCTTTCTTGAAGTTTAAGAATTCTTTCCAATGACTCGATAATGCTTATATTCTCTTCTTATCTTGTTCAATTGTTAACTCTTTCTCTAGTATCAGTGGTATCAGTTCGAGATTCCAACATTCTCTGACTCCTTGTCAGATCTGCATCATTAGTACAAAATCATACATCATAGTGGAAACAAGACAATTAAATCTAAGAAATGAACAAGAATTCCCGCAGATACAGAAAAATATCAATCAAAGATTAGATATATCTTCTCAAACAACAAAAACAAAATTTGCAGACCTATATAAAACAACTCAATCAGACCAGATCTTCAATCCAGAATCAATCAACCACAAAAAAGATCACATCTCGCTTCATTTCGCTAAGCAAGTCAAAGAAACCCTGATTAAAAAAACTAAATTTACATTAATTGGTAAATTTGCTACAGGTATTCCTAAAAGATCACTCCTAACAAAAAATTTGAGTGATCGAAAATTTGCAGGTGTTTATGGTATCTCAGACTGGGATTCCCACCACATACTTAGGGAGTTATCTCTCAAGGAAGATATCAGCAAGATTTGGTCAAGAAGTGTATGAACTATTGACCATTCTGTCATGAGGGTTTTGAAATGGGCGCCAGCATTCAATACTAAAATCGAAAGCCCAAAAACCCCTATTTGGATTAGGCTTTCAAGAATTCCTGAATATTTATTTAACGAAGAAATTATTGAAATAATAGCGTCTACTATCGGTGTTCATATCAAGTCTTGGGTGCCAGAGAGGAATAGAGCATTATATAATGTGTGTTATGTCTGGCTCGAGATGGATATTACTCAGAAAATTCAGAATTCTATCTTGTTGGGTTTCGGTGAGAATGAGGGATGCTGGATTGATGTTAGCTACAAGAACACCCCTCTTTGCTGTCAGTCTTGCAAATATATAGGCCACAATATAGATAGCTGCAAAAAATCTTACTACTACCATTCAAAACAAGAAGGAAATAGAAGATCATGAGACAGAAACATCAAACAATAAACTTACCATAATAAAATACTTGATAGTTGTTCCTCACGATGCTGACCAGAGCCAAAGTATGGAGGAAAATAACAAGTCTTAGGAACCTGCAAAGATAAATGATCAGGTTTGGATTAAAACAACTAATAAGAAGATCAAAATGGGGATTCAAGTCAGAAGATCAGCAAAGAAAATCAATCTATGAGTAAGCAGATGAACAAGAATAATAATAAAGAGGATATCATAGATGCCATTAACTCATTAAATAATGACTATGATTTTTCTCCATCTATATTATCTAACAACAGCTCTACTGGAAATCATACACCAAACCAAGAAAACATCGGAAGCTATCCTCTAACTCCTATCCTAAAGAAGAAATATATATTACCAGCTTTCAAAAAATTCTTAATAAGAAGCTGAAACAAGCAAGAAATAAAAAGAAAAAGCCCTCAGTCATCATTAAGTCTTTGCAGTTCTCAGAGCCTAAAATATCTACTCTCAAAAGTCCTCATTTTTAGCATCATAAGCTGGAATATCCGTGGGATCGATAATAAGTCTTCTGTTCGTAAGCTAAATTATATTATTCATCTGTTCAAGACTAGAAATAAAAAGTACTGGAATCATTATGAAAATGCAGCAATTGAAATGGTATGTATCAATCATCTCATCAAGAAAAAGAAAGTAGAATACCTATCACATGGAAGCTTCATCTCCCTGGTCTATGGAAACTCAATACAGACGCTAGTTTTCTTTCATCAGGAGAATCTAGTGGTGGTATCGCAATTAGAGACAGCAATGGTTGAATTACGCATCTTATATCGTCTGATTATGTAATGACAGAAAATCTCAGTCAAATGAGGGGTGAAGATTTGTCATCCTTTGATCTTATGAAGGATGCATATGAGCCTCAATAGTAATACCTGCTAATAGTTCTTCGATTGCTTGACCCAAGTCAATATTATCATGCTCTCTATGGATCAAACATATTACATGGAATATCAAATGCTCCAGAATTTCCATTCAATAGATAAATCCTCTGCATATCGAAAGAAATTGAATTTAAGCAGATTAAAAACAAAAAAATCAGAAGATGTATCAGAGAATCATCGATCAGTGTCAACATAGTAATGGCTATGCTCAATCTCAATTGACAATCAAGAGAAAGAAAGAAGACTGGATGAAGATAAAATAGTTGTGGAAGCCATTTTAACGGAATCCATGGTCTCTGTTGTCAACCTGCTGTTGTCTTTCTCAAAATCTATTATCGCTTGTGGAAATCAAATCCTTTTGAATACGTCGTTGCAGAAGGACCCTTTCTTTCTTGTTCTTATTCTGTCTAGCTTCATGATATCTGGGCTTTTTGTCTCCAATGGATTTTATCTCTTCAAATCTCAATTTTAATCCAATCCCTATGAAGATATATCTAACCCATTACATCAAAATTTTGTCTTCTGTGAGGTCGAATCCAGATTGCTTACATAGGAGTAGATAATGGCTGCTGTTTTTCAATCTTTATAGGTTTCAATTTAGGACTAAATGCGTTTCAATTTAGGGCTAAATATGTATAGCCCGTAGATTTTATTTCTAAGTCCTTGGACTTTTGTTTCTTTTTATTAATAAATAAAAATAGTTTGTTGCTTAAAAAAATTGTGGCCCGTTGTCTGTAGTAATCTTTTGAGGGACTCTAAATCTGCAGCATATATTGGATAACATAAATTTAATGACAGCTTTCGACGTGGTCCCCGCCAAGGGAGCTGCCTCTATCCATTTTGAGAAATAGTCAATAACGACTATAATAGTTCTGCATCCCCCGTAGGCCATGGGTAGAAGTCCAACTAAATCCATCCCCACATGAAAAAAAAAGGTATTGGCTCAGAAATAGACTCCATAGGTAGTGCTGGCACATGAATTTTATTCCCAAACCTTTGATATGGATCACATTTCTTCACCATTTCTTTAGCATCTGCCATTATGGTTGGCTAATAATATCCAGCTAATAAGACTCTCCGGTTTAGTGCCATGTACCCACACTGTGCTGAGCCCTCCCCATCATGTAGTTCGGACAAAACAACTTGGGATTCTTCAAACCCCAAACAACGTAGGAGAGGTCTATTGAAAGATTTTTTGCAGAGAATTCCCCTTATTATCAAAAAACCGCGTGCCTTGTATTTAATCTTTTTTGCCACAGCTTTATCTGAAGGCAATGTTCCATAAGAAATATATTAAAGGAGGGTATATCTCCATTATTTAGGTTGGATCACGTGTATGCTAATACTTTCCCTATCTGAAGTTTGTTTAGAGCTCATGTCCGCGTGGAATTCCACTAAGAAATCAGCCACTGATTGAGTTTTAATTATTGTTCGGGGGGGGGGGGGGGGGAACAATGTCGTAATCGCCCAATTCTACTGATCACTTGGTCATTTTGCTTGATATATCTGCCTTTTGAAGAACATTCCTTGGCGGGAAAGATGTTCGGACAATAATAGAATGAGATTGAAAATATGGTCTCATCTTTCTTGCTGCAATCACTAAGGCTAGTACCAACTTTTCCAACTTTAAATATCTTCTTTCAGCATCCAACAAACTCTTTCTGATGTAGTACACGAGACTAGGATAATTGTCCACTTCTCTTACCAAGACAACACTTATAGCACATTATGATACAGTCAGGTATATATAAAGCTTTTCTCCTTGAATGGGCTTGAAAAGAGTCTTTAGTGAGGATAAGTGTCTCTTTATCTCAAGGAATACTTGGTTGCACTGTGGGGACCAATTGAAGTCTTTAGCATTCTTCAATGTTTGAAAAAATGGAGCACACTTGTCCGATGACCTTGAAATAAACCTATTTAAGGCAGTCAACGTTCCGATGAGCCTTTGAACTTCTTTAATATTTCTGGGAGGATCCATTTCTAATAGTGCATTAAGCTGATCTGGATCAGGCTGGATACCTTTCTCACTTATTACGTAACCCAAAAAATTCCAGATCGCACCTCAAACACACATTTCTCTGGATTCAATTTCAAATTCACAGCGACTAAATTAGCAAATGTTTTTTGAAGATCAGTTATGTGCAAATCCTCCTCCAACCTTTTAACCATCATGTCATCTATGTATACTTCCATATTTATGTCGATCTAATTAGCAAATATTTTGTTCACCAACCTCTGATAAGTAGCCTCATCATTCTTTAACCCGAAGGGCATTACCTTGTAGCAATGAAGACCTTTATCTGTAACAAAAGTAATGTAATATTGATCCTTTAGATCCACTTGTATCTGATTATACCCTCAGAAGGCATCTATGAAGGACAACAACTTATTTCCAGTAGATTCTACCAACTGATCTATCTGAGGGACATAATAAAGATCCTTTGGGCAAGCTCTGTTAAGGTCAGTGAAATCCATACACATACGCCATATTTTATTATTTTTCTTAACTAACACTGGATTAGCAGTCCATAGAGGATATTAGGATTCTTTAATGTGCCCCATCTTGGTCAGCCGGTCAACTTCTTGAACTATTACATCTGCTTTTTCCTTAGAAAAATCTCTTCTCTTCTGCACAACAGGTGCAACATCGCTCCAGATGGACAACTTGTGTGAAATAACGCTTGCTGGTACCCCGGTTACATCACTATTGCACCAATCAAACACATGCTGATTTTTTAGCAAAAAAAACAACAACTTCTTCTTTAACTTTGGCGCCATCTTGGAACCAATCTCGACACTTTTACCTTCTGCAAGAGAGTAAGTTTCAACATCTTCAATGAGTATTATAACACTGGGAGCCTCTCTGGGGTCATTAATCTCACTTTCCTCAGCAGAAGGCTCAAGTAACTGCTAATCTTCATTAATTCGAGCTGCCACCAATGTCTTAGGAGCAAGAGTTGTTGTATAGCACTCTCTGGCTATCTTCTGACTACTTTGGACAACGCCTACTTGTCCCTAGACTGCATACTTTAAACACTAATGGACTATTGAGGCCACAACATTTATTCTGGAAAGCCAAGACCTCCCAAAAATGGTGTTGTATGATGTGGGGCAATCTACCACAACAAATAGCACCCTCACCATCTTTTCAAAAGGCCCTTTGCCCAACAATACTTCTTCTTCAAACTCTCCAATTACATACGCAATACTACCTGTGAAACCCATAATAGTTTTGTTCGAACAATGAATGACGGCCGGATTCCTCATCTTTTTGTAGGAGCTTAAGAACAAGATGTTTGCCGAACTGTCTGTATATATCAGAATTCGGCGTATATCATTCCCCCCAATAGATGATTCTATAACCATTGCATCCTCATGGGGTCCAGAAATATTCCTTAGATCATCCTCATCAAAAACTATGAATGGGAAATGGGATTGGCACTAATGGGAAGACATTTCTTCTTCCAATTGAGTAGCCAAACTATGGACATGCCTCTTCCTTGATGAAGGGGTAGGTGCAGTTACAGTATCCCCTTTGAAGATAGTTAATGACTTAAATAAATTGATCAGTCCAGATACTGTCTTGGTTTGTTCTATTATCACTCCCACCTTATTCATAGTTGGATGAGGATCCAGATGCTCAGAGTCCACATCGAACCTTTCAAGGATTACCATTGCCCCTTCTTGAGCAGACCTTTGAAGATTGTTTGTACGACCTATCCGAGGAGCATTGTCAGGTCTCTTTCCACTTCTTCTTTTAACATATGCTCCTAGTTTGCCCCTCTCAGTAAGGTTCTGAACTTCTTGTTTCAATGCTATGCAGTCTTGAGTATTATGGCCTATATCATTATGATACTGACAAAAACAAGTATTTTGGTTTTCCCTAGGGGACTGCAATGTCGTCGGCTTTCGAAAGTGTATTTCATCTTTAGTTTTATCATAGATTATAACTACATTTTCTCTTAACTATGCGAACCACTCAGGCTGGACCCAAGGACCTCTCTTACCCCTTGATTGTTGGCTTTAGGTCTGATTCTGGTTGGATTGAGTTTCCTTAGACCGGTTAGATCCTTGTCCGGTCTCTTTAGCCTTGTATCCAGACTGGTTAGCAGTTGGATGAGTTGTTATGGTGGACCTCACTTGACGGTGCACCCTCGTTTTCTTTGTTTCCTCCACATTAATCTGCTTTCCCACTTGGTTTAACAAGCCACCCCAGGTCATACCTTTCTTGCGGGTTGCAGAATCAGCTAAGTTCCTAGGATTCAACCTCTACCTTTGAGAAGCAATTGCCACCTTCTCAACGCAATCTACTAATCCGTTCTTTGTATTCATAAATTGACTTATGTAGCATTTCAAAGATTCGTTTGGTTCTTGGGCACAATGGATAATGGTATCCCCACCCTTCAATTCTTTACTCCTAACGAATTGCCTCTGGAAGGCAACCCAATATGAATTAAAGTTTCTAATACACCCCTAAGGTAAGCTATTATACCATTAAAGATCACTCCTCGTAAAAGTTTGGGAAAAGGCTCTACACAAAAGTTTATCATCGTCATCAAAATTCATTATAAAGTTCTTGAATTGCTCCAGATGGTTGTCTAGATCCTGACTTCTATCATACTTTTCCATTTTGGAGCTATCAAACCTTTTGGGACGGTGCCCGGGCAGTATTTTGCAAACAAAGGTGACTGCCTCTAGTTTTTATTGCGATTGAAGATTGTATCTTCATTAGGAGTTCCAAAAATACTTGGTTTAGACTGAAAAGCAAAAGGATCTATCAGCAACTGATCAGCATGCCTATGGGAGGATCATTTGCCTAGATACCTTTTAAGCCTACCATGCATGTGCCTCTTTCTTGAACGTTTTTTGGTCAGTTTTATCTTTTTTCTAGATCTCCTCTCTTCACTGCTTGATGACAAAGATTCTTCAAGCTCAGCCTCATTTGAAGAGTTATTGGAGGACTAAAACCCAGAACTTTCAACAAGATTAGACCGATGTGTCTTCTTCAAGCTGAGATAAGTCTTTTTTTAACTGAGATGAGTCTTTAGTGATGGCTCATTCTCCCCAAGATTGTCACTGACGCTCCATATTTCTCCTTGATACTTTTCTCTGCTTTTTTATGGCCTTTAGTTCCTCTATCTCTGTCATCAGCTGATCTCGCTCCTCAACAGTGTAATCCTTATTTTCATTCACTGTTTCCACCTTAGAAGGTGGAGTACTTTGCTCATTCGGATTCATCCAAACTTTTTTTCTCATTGGTTTTGAATATAAAATTCAGGCACCTTCATGTTCCCACTATGGTCGCCAATTTGGTTTGGTTTATTTTGGACTGAGGGTAGTTTTGTAAAATATTTTAGTAAGTTTGGGGTGTTTTGTGTTTAGTGTGAGGAGTAGTGAGATAATTAAGCAGCCTGCTAGTATTAAATTCTGATCACCCTCATTAATGAGAGTGGTAAGGATATTTATACCCTAATTATTGATCCATGGACTTACCAGGTCAAGTTGTGAAACCTAGTCGAATTCAAAGACGCATTAGTTTTTAAATAGATTAGCGAATAGCTTAGTCAAAAGTTATTTTCGTTTGTCCTGTTCAGATTTATAGTGGTGTGATATGGTCTGAATTACCCATGTTCGGATTAATAGATTGGTTGTGACTGTAAGATCCAAACTCATCATAATATACCACACATTTATCTTTTTGGAAATATTTCTACTCACTTGCAAATAACTAAAAGTGAAAGCCTAACATTTTACCTTCAAAGGTTTGGAAAGATTAAAGTTCGGACAGTTTTTCTCGCATCTCTAAGAATGATTAAATAACATTACATCATAGAATATTTACTAAGATAACATGTTGATCTTCCTCTGAGCAAATAACTTGGGTACTAAACCAAGCAAGCTCAAAAATAATGTAAAATACGCAGTGATCATACTTTTGTACGATGAAGTATGGTGTGAGATTCATTTAATTAGACAAAAAATATCTCGACTTTCAAAAATAAAATATATACCAAATTTGAACCCACCTTTGCAAGAAACATAGGAAGATATAAGTTCTTTATATAATTTGTGTCCTTTTCTATAAGACCAACAACTCTGAAATGGTCACAAAAGAATCTATAAATCACTAGTTGATAGAATACTAGATGTTAATTAGATGATTAATATATTTTTTACATAAATAATGTTTAATTTTACAAAATAGATTTAACAGAATTACTAACTCGTCATTAATCAAAGATAAAGGTAAGTATAGAAAAAATAACAAATTAATTAACTAATTTACATCATAAAAGTTAAATAATTACTTATTTATTTACAGTAAAATACACTATTAGAAATAATGTACAATTGCATTGAAGAACTGTGAATCTTTATAGAATGTATCTTATCAAAAACAAAATTGATAAATAGCATAACAATAATGATAATTATCTTCATCGTACCTATTAAAAATAATATCATTATATATATATATATATATATATATATATATATATATATATATATATATCCTAAATAATCACCTCGTCGAAAATCACCTCATCATTATTTTAAGAAAATTATTACATAAACAACATCAATACCAGCTGTCGTTTTGGAAAACGATAACTTTGTCAATGGATATATATTAGAACTTCATCAATAATATTTCAAACATTATGTATTTTTTAACCAAATATAATTCTCATAACATATTAAATATCATGCATATATTTAAAAAGATTACATCATTTTACCTACATTTTAAGGAATTATATTATTTTTACATACGTTTAAAGATTTGGTATTATTTTTACATGGTTGTAAGAATTTAATACGAGATTATAAGTCTAAATCTTTCCATTAAAAAAATACGGTCGTGCAATAAATCCTAAAAATGACAATTATCAATTCATTTATCCAATACATTTTTTATTGCAAAAAAATGAGTTTACAAAACGAGATAACATTTAAAATTTATTTTGTCTCCAAAAATATTTAGTACTTGAACAAATCCTTTAAGTATTTTTTAAGAGCATGGGGGGCTATACTCTACTAAATGATGGATAGAGTTATTGATAAAAGAGATTACAAGTCGAGTGCCTTAAAGGTTGAAATACGAATGATCAACAAATAAAAAATATTTAAATAGAAGATATGTTTTTAAAAAAGGTTATAAGATAAATAATACAACGCATATATAATCCAAGAGGATATAAGCCAAATAATTTTAAGAAAGAGCATGACTATAAGATAATTCATCGATTCCTTAAGATCAAAATGCTACACAATGGTCCATAAACTCTCGAATCACATGTCAACTAGCGAACACGACTATAACCATAGCCAATAATCCATAAGGATATAAGCTAAAAAATCTTAAGAAAGAACATGACTATAAGATAAGTCATCGATTCCTTAAGATCAAAAGGCTACACAATGGTCCATAAACTCTCGAATGATATGTCTGGTGTGGATAATAATCGCCTGAGGGTAGGCTAGTAATTTTAGTTGATGTTTTATGGTAGTGTGTGGGTGTTATGCGTTTAGGGTAGAGAGTAGAGAGATAATTAAGCAGTCTGGTAGCAGTTAATTCTCATTACCCACACTTAATGCAGGTGGTTGGGTATTTATACCCTGATGTTTGGACCCTTATGGGCTTTCGGGTCATGTTTAATGGACCCGGGTCATGTTCAAAGACCCATGAGCTCTAAGTAGGAGAGCAAGTAGCTTAGTCAAGAAGTGTTTAGGTTTTTTAGTACTTTTGTCATAGTTCGAACAGTCTTAGGGTCATAGTGCTCAAAGTGATCTGTCCGGTCCGTGTGATCTGTTCGGTCCGGAGGTCTTGGACCGATCTGTCCTTGTCCGGGGAGAGTGCAGAATTCGGACTCATCAGGAGCCCCTTTTTTTTAGGTGTTTGTGAAAATATTCTTGCCAAAGACCTGAAAAACAGTCCGACGTCAGGGGTAGTTTTAATCCGGACAGGTCTATGGGTTTATCCGGACAGATAAAGCTTCACGAATTCAAAACGGTTTTTGGCCAGAGTTCGTGGGACACGTGTCGCTCTCTGATTGGTTGCTTCAGCCGTTTTTTCACCTTGAATTTCGAACCCACCTTCTTCGAAAAGCAACCTCTTTGATTACAGGTGGTGACATCAGCGCCGTCTTTTAATCATTGCCAAACTTTTCGAATTCTCCTAGGAATCAACTTTCTTTTTCAGATTTACTATAAATACAAACTCATTTCTACTGTTTTACCATCTCCTTCAAATTTACTTCTGCAAAAACTCTCAAAGCTTTCTCTCTCTAAAGAAAAAGTTTAGTTCAATAGTTTATGTTTACAGCGAGGAACGCACTTGTCAAAGGCGGGTGGCTCAATCTTTCTGAGTTAGAGAAGGCTCAAAAAGTTGAAAGAGAAAGACGGATCGCAGCAGGGTTACCCACCTCGCCTGTTGAAAGACTAAACACCTCTGCTACCGAGTCAGATCGAGGATCGTCCTCTTCCAAAGGTACTAAGCCTAGGAAACTATTTCAAACCAACCTCTCCCCCATAATCTCTGGTTCCTCAGTTCAGGAATCGGTGCCTGCTGTCGAGCCAGGAGTTACAGCCACTAGCCTTAGAAAACCTTCTCCCTTTATTGCAATGGGATCGGGTACAGAGCACTCTCTTGAGAAGCTAGTTGACAAGAGGAAATGCCGGTTGGTTAAAGGCCTGGGGACCAAAAATACTCCCTCAAAGTCGGGGGCAAAGGATAGTAGCACTGGGTCAGAAGTGCCCATCAGAGCCCCTAAGGACAGGCTGTCCGGACCGGAGGGCTCCAATCCAAACCTTCAACCAGAAACTTCTGTTCCAAACACTCTACCGGAGAGCAGAAATCAAAGGGGCACTGAGGCCCATCAGTCCGGAGATAAGGCTGAGTCAAGTTTGAACCCTCCCCCAACCACTACTGCTGAAATCCCTTCAACAATCATGGAGGAAGTGATGGAGGACTCTGTTGAAGAGGCCCCGTTTGAGTCTGAGCCCTCCGGTCAGACCAGCAAAGAAATAGTTGCCAAGAAGGATAAAGGCAAGGAGAAATTATACTTTAGGCATCCGGATCTGCTGGAGAGCCTAGAAGGAAAAGTAGGGCCTTGTTTCCACAAGGTCAGCGTTAATTACCTCCTCTCCTTACAAAAAATCAACTATACATTCATCCACACTACCGAGCTGGGCAGGATGCGTTCGAAGTGGGGCATTCCAGAGAATGTAAAGATCAGGATTCCTATACACCCGGAGACCCCTATGGACTGCAAGTTGAGTTAAGTGTTCATGTTCACGGAGCTGTTCAACTGGGGGCTCAGGTTCCCACTGGACCCAGAGATTGTCAGATACTTCCATCTGATCAAACTCTGTCCGAGCCAGCTGAGCCCCAACGCTTGGTATACCCTTATGTCATGTATCATGGCATCAAGGCTGTCCGGGATCCCCCTGCCAATGGAGGAGTTCGCTGCAGTGGCCAGCCTGTGCAAAAACCACCACATCCCCTTTTACCATTTCAATATGGGGGATGGCTTCAAGGTTGTGGACGATCTGCTGGAAGCAGAGAGGAACTAGATATCTCAGTTCCTATTTGTTAGTGGCGTTTGGGAGAACGGCAGGAAGATAAAATCCGGAGAGAACCCAAGCCTCCTCAGAAGTAGATGGAGGAGTGACCGTAAGTATCTTGCATTTGTCTCTCTTCTCTTTTTAGACTTAGTTTATACTAACTTATCTCACTTTTGTCTTAGCAGAACTGCCCAAGGAGTTCAGTGGCCATCAGAAAGCCGGGCAGATAACTTGTGGCAAGATTAATGCCTGGGCTGCTGAGAATTGGGGGAACCGATTCCACGATGCTTTTACCAGTGGAAATTTGGCAAGGTCTCACCTGTGGAACACCACAGGTCGGAGAGACTTGACTTGGGAGGAGCTCACCACCCAGCCTTCTCCGGACGTTGTGCTCAAGAGGACCCATGAACCAGATGGGACACTCTTCCTGCCAGGCCGGGCCAAAGCCCCGAGCAAGATGAAAGGCAAGAAGAAGAAGGGCAAAAAGGTGGTGGGTGATGCCAACCCTGCTGATGCTGAGAAAGATGCTCCAACAGACCCGGAGGGGCCAGTGCAGAGCCAAATTGATGCTGCCCTCTTGGAAGTAGTGGAGCAAGAGACTGAAAGGCAGGAGACGAATCTCCCAAAACCTCCAAGGGCTTCCAAGAGAAATCGCAAACAGGGAAGCGAAAGCGCAGACCGGGAGGCGAAGAAGAAAAAGACTTCTAAGGGAAACGAGCTTTCTCTCCAGGCCCCAGAGCCTTCTTTCCAAGTTGAGCCTTCTGACCCAACGCACGCCGAAGAGATTCTAGGGGACTTTCACACTGATGAGGTTGAGGGAGGAGATCTCAACATTGATGGAGTAGACATCACCGGTCTTGGTGAGCTTGGTGAATACTTCCTCAATCTCCCCAGAGATGACTTTGCAGGGCCTTACATTCCTCCGAGCAGCTCCAACACAGTCAATTTTAATGGTAAGACTTTTATTGTCTCTAGTGAAAGGGATATTATAGCCCACTCCTTGTTAAGCAACGTGCAGCCCGTACTTACGTTGGAGAGACAAGTTCGGAGTCAGGCAGACATCATTAAAGACCTTAAGTCTGACAAGGAGAAGCTGTCCGAAGACCTTCGCACTGCCACTTCCAATGCTGACATGTTAAAGGAAGCAAACGAGGAGTTGAAGAGAAATCAGAAGGAAAGCGCCACAAAAGTCGCCACTTTAGAGGAAACCATCAGAGATCTCCGGGAGATGCTGTCCGGTGTGGAGAAAGACCTTACTGCCTCAAAGGAAGAAACCAAGGCAAAGGACAAAATCATTACCAACTTAACTACTGACAAGGTTGCTCTTGAGAATGCAGTATCCAAGGCTGCTGAGGAGAAAAACACTTTGTTAAATGAGCAAGAGGCTAAGATCCAAGCCAAGATCAATGCCTATGCCAACCAGATGATCAAAAGCGAAGAGCAACTGCTTGAGAAGGTGAGGTCTGACATGGTCCTACTTTTCCATGAAAAGTTTCCGAAAAAGAACCTAGGGGACTTATGGCTTTATGTTGAGCCTGAAGACCTCCCATACCACACGATGGCCGAAGGCGATAGGTATGGCTACTCTAGTGATTCCTCAGGTGATGAAGAACATATTGGGGAGAGCCCAGATGAAGAGAAAGACGACCCTAAGGGCAAGAAGGTAGATGAAGGTGAGCCATCTTCAAAGGCTCAACCTTAACTTATGATCCACTTTGTTTATTTTCTATCCAGACTAAAGTCCTTGGAAGGCCAAGGCACTCTTTTTGTAATGGTGTCCGGTATCTGGCCGGATAGGTTTTTTGTGTTCTACTTTGATCATTTAAAAGTCCTTGGAAGGCCAAGGTAATTTTAAGTTATTTATTTCAATGAATATTTCTGTTCTGCGCAACTATCATCTTCTTTCATTGTTTGTTCTAATTTTGATAGCCAGAGTTTAAGTAGCCTTTAGTTGTTTCATAGTGAGAGTGTTTAAGTTCTCCGGCTAGAGTTTAAATAGCCCTTAGTTATTTCAATCTGGATAGTATGACAAGGGACAAAACTTTAAAAACACTTAGAAAAATTTTTAAGAGGGCAACAAACTTTATTCAACAGCCCGGACACCTCATTAAAACCTCCTCGTGCCACCAGGGAGGAGAGAGTATGCCCCCAAATATTTACATGGATGTTTAAATAAGTAAATATTTACACAAGTACTACTCCAAGTACATCCGGAGATGCTCGATATTCCAAGGATGAGTTAGAGCTCTGCCATCTTTGTCTTCCAACCAATATGTTCCAGGTTTAATTCTTTCAACAACCATATACGGACCCTCCCAAGTTGGGGCCAGCTTTCCGAACAACTTTTCTTTAGTGTGTAAGAAGACTTTTCTCAATACCTTGTCCCCTGACTGGAAATCTCTTCTTTTAACTCTGGAAGCAAACCTGCTTCTCATCAAGCCTTGGTAGTGTGCAACTCTAAGGTGAGCTTTAACTCGTCTTTCTTCTATCAAATCAAGTTGACCTCTAATTGCCACGTCGTTAGCGTGTTCGGAGAAGTTGTGAACACAAAAGGAGGGGAGAGTTGCTTCTATGGGAGCTAATGCATCCATCCCATAGACCAAAGCGAAGGGTGATTCTTGTGTTGCAGCCCTAGGTGTTATCCGGTAGGCCCACAAGACCTCTTGTAGATAACTAGGCCACTTCCCAGCAGCCCCTTCCAAATTTTTCTTTAAACCGGAGAGTATAGTCATATTAGCCACTTCAACCTGCCCATTTGCTTGTGGGTGGAAAGGTGAAGAAAAAAAATATTGTATACCCCTTGAGGCACAGAAGCTCTCCATTTCCCTATTGTCGAACTGTGGCCCATTGTCTGTGGTTATCTTTTGTGGGACACCAAATCTACAACAAATGTTGGATAGAATGAATTTTATAACAGCTTTTGATGTTGTCCCTGCTAGAGGGGCTGCTTCTATCCACTTCGAGAAGTAGTCTATGGCCATAATTATAGTTTTGCGTCCTCCGGACGCCAGAGGGAGAGGCCCTACTAAATCCAATCCCCATCGAGCAAAAGGAATAGGCTCAGAAATTGACTCTAAAGGAATGGCTGGCACATGAATTTCATTGCTGTACCTCTGGCATGGGTCACACCTTCTTACCAATTCCTTAGCATCTTTCATGATGGATGGCCAATAATAACCGGAGAATAAAACTCTTCTTGTCAAAGCTCTAAACCCACAATGGGTTGATCCCTCACCATCGTGCAATTCGGAGAGGACCACTTGTGATTCTTCATCCCCCAAACAGCGCAGGAGAGGTTTACTGTAGGACTTTTTGTATAACACTTCTCTCAATATGATGAAACCACGAGCCTTGTGTTTCATTGTTCTGGCTAGTGACTTATCTGGAGGCACGACACCATCAGAGAGATATTGCAGGAGAGGAAATCTCCAGTCTTGAGGTTGTTTTGCTTGTATTTTAAAAATCTCCTCTTCTTTACCCTTACAAAGTTTGATGGAGGGGCTTTCAAGCACATGGATCCATGGATATGACTCCGTATATGCTATGGTTGCCAGTGAGTCTGCTAGCTCATTTTCTGCCCGGGGAATATGTTCATAGACAACACTTTTAAACTTAAGTGCTTCATTTTTGAGGAGGATTAAATATTTCACAAGCTGCTCCTTCTTAGCCTCAGATTGGCCTTGGGCATGGTGGATAAGTAGTTGGGAGTCACTTAGCAGGTTGACTCTCTTAGCCCCACAAATGTAGGCTAACTTTAAACCAGCTAGAGCTGCTTCGTATTCGGACTCATTATTAGATGCCCTGAAAGCAAAACAAATAGCCTGGTACATTTTGTCTCCATACGGGGAAGTCAAACACACCCCTGCACCACACCCCATAGTGCTAGATCCACCATCTGTTCGGACGACCCATACCTTTTTATCTTTTATATCAGAAGTTTGCTCCGAATCTCTGTCGGAGTGGAATTCAACCAAAAAGTCTGCCACAGCTTGGGCCTTGATTGCTGTTCGGGGAGTAAAATCTATGTCGAAGTCCCCCAACTCTACTGACCACTTAGTCATCCTGCTTGAAATGTCTGCCTTTTGGAGGATGTTCTTCAGGGGAAAAGAAGTCCGGACGATGATGGGATGAGCCTGGAAATAAGGCCTCATCTTCCTGGCAGCTATCACCAGGGCTAATGCTAACTTTTCAAGTTTCAAGTAACGCCTTTCTGCATCTATCAAACTTTTGCTGATGTAGTATACTAGATGGGGATGTCCATCGACCTCTCTTACCAATACAACACTGATGACATAACTTGAAACTTCCAAATATACGAAGAGGGTCTCCCCATCAACTGGTTTAAACAAAGTCTTGGGAGAGGACATGTGCTTCTTCATCTCACTGAAAGCCTCATCACACTGTGGGGTCCAATCGAATCCCTTTGCACCCTTCAAAGTTTGAAAGAAAGGTGCACACCTGTCCGAAGACCTTGAGATAAATCTGTTTAAGGCAGCTAATCTCCCCGTTAACCGTTGTACTTCTTTAATATTTCGGGGAGGCTCCATTTGGAAAAGAGCATTTAGCTGGTCCGAATCAGGCTGTATTCCATGCTCACTTATGATATAGCCTAGGAACTTCCCGGACTGCACTCCGAACACACACTTTTCTGGGTTTAATTTCAAATTTACTTTTACCAAGTTGGCAAAAGTTTCTTGGAGATCGAATAAGTGCAACTGCTCATCCACACTCTTCACCATCATGTCATCAATGTACACTTCCATATTCCTTCCAATTTGATCAGCAAATGCGTTGTTGACTAATCTCTGATAAGTAGCCCCAGCATTTTTCAGACCAAATGGCATTACCTTGTAGCAATGAAGACCTCTGTCAGTGACAAATGTGGTATGCTCTTGATCCTTTGGATCTACTTGAATCTGATTGTATCCGGAGAAGGCATCCAAAAAGGAAAGCAGCTTGTTCCCAGAGGTGGAGTCTACTAACTGATCAATCCGGGGAACTGGATACAAATCTTTTGGGCAAGCTCTATTAAGATCTGTGAAGTCAATGCACATGCGCCACTTGCCATTCTTCTTTTTTACCAAGACCGGATTGGCAGTCCACAAAGGGTATTGAGACTCCTTCATGTGCCCCATCTTTGTGAGCCTGTCAACCTCTTGCATAATGACATCAGCCTTTTCTTTGGAAAAAGCTCTTCTTTTTTGAACCACTGGAGCTACGTCCCTCCGGACAGATAGGTGATGTGATATTACTTCTGATGGAACCCCAGTAACATCAGCATTGCACCAAGCAAAAACGTGCTGATGGTTCTTCAAAAACTTTAACATTTCATCTTTCAAAACATGTGGCATCTTAGACCCTATCTTGACACTTTTCCCATCTTCCAAACAGTGTGTTTCTACCTCTTCGACAGGTATCAATACTCCATGGGTCTCTCTGGGGTCATCAATTTCACCCTCACCCCCAGAAAGGCCCTCAAACTGCTATTGTTCATTAATACGGACTGCCCCCAGCGTTCGAGGAGCCAGGGCAGTGGCATAACATTCTCTTGCAATCTTTTGGCTGCTTCGGACGACTCCAACCTATCCCTGAACAGCATACTTCAAGCACTGGTGAACTCTTGAAGCCACTGCATGCATCCTAGAGAGCCAAGATCTCCCTAGAATAGCATTATAGCAAGTGGGACAATCCACCACAATAAAGAGTATTCTGACCATTTTCTTGAAAGGGCCCTTGCCCAATAGAACTTCTTCTTCGAACTCTCCGATCACATCTGCTAAGCTGCCTGTAAAGCCCACAATTGATCTGTTCGAACTCTGAATTACAGCTGGATTTTTCATTCTCTTATATGTGGTTAAGAAAAGTATATTGGCTGAGCTTCCAGTATCCACCAGGATTCGTCTTATGTCATTGCCCCCTATAGATGCTCCTATGACAACAGCATTCTCATGAGGGCCAGCAATGTCTCCTAAATCATCTTCATCAAAAACAATGAAGGGGAACGAGTTTTGTGACTGATAGGAAGTCATGCCTCCTTCTAGCTGGGAGTCTAAAGTATGCACGTGCCTCTTCCTCGAAGAAGCAGTAGGAGCTGTCATAGTGTCCCCTCCGAAAATTGTAAGTGACTCGAAAAACTTAATGAGCCCGGAGACCGACCTAGAACATTCCTCAGTTGTACCCACTCTGTTTCGAGTTGGATCAGGATCCAAGTACTCAGATTCCACATCAAACCTTTCAATTATAACAATGGCTCCCTCCGGAGCAGCATTACTTGGACCAACCCGGCGAGTGTTATCAGGCCTATTGCCTCCTCTTCTTTTGACGTAAGCCCCTAGCTTTCCCCTCTTAATCAAGTTTTGAACTTCTTGTTTTAATGTTATGCAGTCATCAGTGGTATGACCAATATCGTTATGATACTGGCAAAAAGAGTTATTACGATGCTCTCTGGGAGACTGCAGTGTTGCCGGTCTCCGGTAATGCACCTCATCCTTTGTTTTATCAAAAATAGTGGCCACAATTTCTTTTAACTCTACGAACCACTCCGGTTGGACCCATGGCCCTCTCTTGTTTCCGGATTGTTGACTCTGAGCAGGAGCAGCTGGCTGAGACTGAGTTTTTGCCCTACCATGCCCCTGTCCGGTCTCTATTGCTTTGTTCCCAGACTGATTCTGATTGGGATTTGGTGCCACTGGGGTAGACCTCACTTGCCTGTGCACCCTGGTTTTCTTAGTTTCATCAACATTTATTTGTTTGCCAACCTGATTTAGCAACCCTCCCCACGTCATAGCCTTTTTTCTGGTCACTGAATCAGCTAGATTGCCTGGGTTCAAACCCTGTCTCAGGGATGCTATTGCTACCTGTTCGAAGCAATCAGCCAACCCATTCTTGGTGTTCACAAAACGGCTTATATATTCTTTCAAGGATTCATTTGGCTCCTGGGCACAATGGATTATTGTGTCTCCATTGCCCTTTAGCTCTTTACTCCCTACAAACTGCCTTCGAAAGGCTACCCAAAAGGTATCGAAGTCTTTAATACAACCTTGAGGCAGGCTGTTGTACCATTTTAGAGCACTCTCCGTAAATGATTGGGAGAATTCCCTACAAACTAGTTTATCGTCGTCGTCAAAGTTCATCATGAATTTTTTAAATTGCTCTAGATGGTTGTCCGGATCAGTACTGCCATCGTACTTCTCTATTTTGGTGCTGTCAAACCTCTTGGGGAGGTTTCCGGATAGAATTTTAGAAGATAATGGAGATTGTCTCCAGTTTCTTCCACGACTGAACACAGTACCCTCATTGGGAGTTGCAAAGATACCTGGTTCATCGTAAAAAGCGAAGGAATCCATCAATATCCGGTCCACATGCCTCCGGCTATGAGATGATCCCTTACCAATATACCTCTTCATCTTTCCTTGTCTATCCTTTTTTCTTGAATATTTTTTAATCTACTTTTGCTTCTTTCTAGTTCGACCCTCATCGCTGCTAGGGACAAGGATTTTTCAACTCCCTCACTGTCCGAAGAGCTATCAGAAGATTCTGAGCTTGAGTCAGAACTCTCCACTGGCTTAGACCGGTGAGACTTTTGGAACTGGCATGAGTCTTTTTGGTGCTCACATGAGTCTTCGAAGACTCATGCTCTCTGGGGTTATCGGTGTGATGAGCAGCTGATGCTTTGGACTTTTCTTTCACGCCCATCTTGGCCTTTTCAGCCCTCAGAGCTTCTATTTCACCCTTTAGCCTATCACGCTCTTCAATGGTGTATTCATCGTTCTCTCCCACCACTTCGAGCAAAGCTGGTGGTACTTCTGGATTGTCTGGATTCATTCGGACAGATTTTCTTAGCTGGTTTTGAATGCTTGATTCAGGCACCTTCTTCTCCCACTGTGGTCGCCAATTTGGTGTGGATAATAATCGCTTGAGGGTAGGCTAGTAATTTTAGTTGATGTTTTATGGTAGTGTGTGGGTGTTATGTGTTTAGAGTAGAGAGTAGAGAGATAATTAAGCAGCCTGGTAGCAGTTAATTCTCATTACCCACACTTAATGCAGGTGGTTGGGTATTTATACCCTGATGTTTGGGCCCTTATGGGCTTTCGGGTCATGTTTAATGGACCCGGGTCATGTTCAAAGACCCATGAGCTCTAAGTAGGAGAGCAAGTAGCTTAGTCAAGAAGTGTTTAGGTTTTTTAGTACTTTTGTCATAGTTCGAACAGTCTTAGGGTCATAGTGCTCAAAGTGATCTGTCTGGTCCGTCTGATCTGTTCGGTCCGGAGGTCTTGGACCGATCTGTCCTTGTCCGGGGAGAGTGCAGAATTCAGACTCATCAATGTCAACTAGCGAACATGACTATAATCATAGCCAATAATATTTTAAGCTTAAGAGACCATACACGGGCCATATGTCAAGTAACGAACGAGTTTACTATGTCAAATTCGCATTTGGCGTTGTAAGTTATTTACTAAACCTTCCTCCGAATCTTAGTCTAAAATGAACCAGTATGATGCTTCAAGGGAACCAAATACCACATTAAGAAATTTTATAATAATATGTTACTTTACCAGAGGACAATTGACTCTACCATGCTTTCTCAATGACCTTTAGAGAAAATACATCAGTCTGGCTCAATTAATTACCAAATGGATCACTCTGTATTTTTTATAAGCCATGATTACGATATTGGGACCAATCTATTGGCCACAAGATGATCAAAGGATATGGAAACTACATAATGCATTTAAAGCTTAACTGTACATACCGCTTTGTGAACATAATAAATGGTTTGGAGGGTTGTAATGAGGTTATGGCCATGAAAGTGTTTAAACACGGCTTGATATCGTGTGATTAAGCAAAAAAAGATAATGAAAAAGAAGGATTTTATGTTTGGTGATCCATTAGCGTAGGTTGAGTCACAAATAAAGGTAAAATAGCATACACGAGTATGGCTTAGTCACAATGTGACAACTCATGCCACACGAACACCCGTATATGCTCTAGATTTACAGCCTAACACAATCGATCATACTATAGAGACCATTAAGGCATAATTACGTAACTAATTACATTCCAAATTTGATTTATGATAACAAGTTTGACGTAAAACTTAGCAATAATGGGGCGACATTTAATGACACAACTAATATTTCATCCTTTTTTGTAAATAATGTTTTACAGTTAATAAAGGAATATAGTAGAAATATCCCAATATGCGTTGTAAATTTTATAAAGAGTACGGTCAATATACCAAGAATTACCTGAGCTCTGAAAAAATCAAACCTTAATTGATGAGTATGCAATAACTTGACATGAATAAGTAATGTTTGGACAAAAATGAGAGTGTTACCAAATTATCGGTAACATAGAAATCGTTTTATTTCCAACGTGATCTGAAAATTAAATGTACATTTTTATTTATTTGGGCACTAAAGTAATAGAAAATATACTCATAAATTTGTTAAAATTATGTTCGTGTATTACATTTGAAAATTCAAATGGTTTATTCAGCAACACATACGCTATAATAATGACGGTAATCATACGTCATCTGTTTAGAGTAACTTGGATAGTGTATATTTTAAACTGTCGAAAAAAGTCTAAAATTTTGAAATGAATAAGGGGGACCTAATATCATATTATTTTATTAAATAGAAAAAATAGACTTCATCACCAACAACATAATGATGAAAATCTCATTCTGATATTCTGTCAAGCAACCTCCATTTAAATCAATTTTTTCATCATATTTATTAGATTTGGCATATATAAATGTCTATCGAGAATATCATGGGTCAAAAAAATCAACTTTAGTCTCTTTAGGTTGGTTAGAAGAAGAGACAATACCAGATATGTTAGTTTTATCTAAGTCTTCGTTATCTTTTTGTTATCAAAATTAAAAAAATTAGAAGGTTTGTCGGGAGTAATAGGTTTTTTTTTTCCTTTAACAATATTTTGGATGTTAGAGTTAGTAGAAGGTAATGATGTTAGATCAATTTCTAGTGAATTGATATTCTCTCCACTAACATTTAAGGAAGAATATGAGTTTTCTGATATACAAATGTCTGATGAGCTACTACCTGATGAACTACTACTTGAGGAACTAATGTCATATAAACAATTTTAATAATGAAAATAAAGATAGTTGAATTAGAACGTAAATGTTTTACTTGATGGAAGTGGCTGATAAAATATTGAGTAAGGAAAAAAGAAAGCGTCAATTTCGTAAAGAAAGTTTAGAAGGATGAACTAGGTAGAGAAGTTGTGAATGTTAAAATTCACTACAAAATTAAAACTAAAATTGGTGCTACGTATATATAATGTGAATAGGTAAATAGTTGTTGTTGATCTAAACTAAGAAGCAGTTCATATTTAATTTAAGGTCTGTTAGAAATAAATCGTTAGAAAATTATTGGTTAAAAAACGTGTTAATTATGTCATTAATTATTTTATTTTAATATTAATTATAATTTGGTAAATAAATAATAATACATGTTGAAGAGTCTTAGGAATTGCTCTAGGTTAATTTTGTGTTACGAGAATCTTTTAGTGTCAAAATAGAATTAAGTTCTTAGTTTAGGAGCCTTACTAGAGAGAGAAAATAAGAGCAAGACTAAGTAGAGAGAGAAAGTAATATTATATTCATCCTAGAATCTATAAAGCGTGTGTGGTCCTTTTATAGTAAAATTATGGGTCCCACACACTTTAACTCCTACTTATTACATCTTTGGTCCCTCTATCTTTCTACCTCTTTATAATAACTATTTCTATTGTATTCTTTACAATTCTCCCCTAATACAACTTCTCCTTTATAATTCTCTCCTAATAAAACTACTTCTTTATAATTTTGTCATACGTCTTTTACTCTCCCTCATTAGTAGCCCCCAGTCCTAGTAAAAATATTTTTACTGGGACTGTGAAAACGCCTCCGCTGTACATTTCAATACTCCTCGGAAATTTGCTTCCTCGAATATCTTCTCGTCGGAGCATCTTTCTTCAAACACAAGATTCCTCCTCGAAAAAGCAATTCCTTAAATGTTTTCTCCTCGAAAAAGTCTTCTTTAAATGCAAAATTGCTCCTCGAAAAACCACTTTTTTGAATGTTTTCTCCTCGAAAAATTCTTCTTCAAATGTAAAATTGCTCCTCGAAAAAACACTTTCTTGAACAAAGTTTTAAACACCACGTCTCTTTGAACAAGTCCCCAGGCCTTGTTTACCCTAAAAGCCCATCTCCCTCTATAAATATTGACCCCCTTCCTTAGAATTATAAACGTTTTACTCTAAAAATTTATAGAGAGAGAAAGGTGGCTTATAAACCGCATCGGATTCCAGAGTGGCTTTTAATTAGTAAAAACTTCAAAGAGAGAGTTGCTGCTGGTGAGTACGTGAAGCCTCAGCCCCAACCTTCTGTCACTACATTCTATGGCTCCTGGCCTCCACCAGAGAATTCTGCTGCTATCACACCCCTGGAAGTTGCACAACAGAGTCTAATATCTGATCTCCACACCGTTGAACTTATGGGTAAAGATAAATATCACAAGCACTCATCCGGGAAGAGAAAAAGGCACCATCAGGATAAATAAAGTTTGAAGGAGCGGAAGCATGCCAGGGAAACACCCAGAGAAGCACCCACAACCACCCCGTAGCCCCTCGCATTTTTAACAGTCGAGAACCCTCCTTGTAAAAAAGATTCCATTAAATCTAGTCTTCCATCTACCTCTTCAATAAATGGGCATGGGACTCCTCGGTTTTCCCTTTCAAGAACTGTTATTAACGAGGAAGATGTCCAGGAAATCCGTAGCAAAATCGTAGCTACCAAGGGAAAACCAGTTGCTTCAGACGCCCCAGAACCAAAAGCGCAATTAAACCTTTCATTGGACTCTTCTAGTTGGATGACTTCCTCTCCATCAGCTATTTTCGAAGAGCAAACTCGTCGGATCGCCCCGAAATCGAAGGGAGACATTACTCTTCCTCTAGAGCTTGATGCCATTGTTGGTCGCAACATCCGAGGCATCGAGAACAAGCACATCGTTGCATTGCACAACATACCATACAAGTACTTTTCTATATCTGAGGAGCCCATGCTGAGGACTCGTTGGTGCATCCCTTCATATATCACTATCAGATTCCCATCGGAAGGTGAAACACCCTTATCAGTTAGGGATAACGAATTAATCGTCTACACTGAAATTATGAATTGGGGACTAAGGTACCCCTTATCAATTTTGCATTTGAAGAAGAATTTTTTGAGGAGAAAACATTCAAGAAAGTGCTTTTTCGATGAGCAATTTTGCATTTAAAGAAGAATTTTTCGAGGAGAAAACATTCAAGGAAGTGCTTTTTCGAGGAGGAATCTTGTGTTTGAAGAAAAATGCTCTGAAGAGAAGATATTCGAGGAAGCAAATTTCCGAGGAGTATTGAAATAAACAGCGGATGCGTTTTCACAGTCCCAGTAAAAACATTTTTACTAGGACTAGAGGGCTACTGATGAAGGAAAATAAAAGACGTATGGCAAAATTATAAAGAAGTAATATTATTAGGAGAGAATTATAAAGGAGAAGTTGTATTAGGGGAGAATTGTAAAGAATACAATAGAAATAGTTATTATAAAGAGGTAGAAAGATAGAGGGACCAAAGATGTAATAAGTAGGAGTTAAAGCGTGTGGGACCCATAATTTTACTATAAAAGGACCACACACGCTTTATAGATTCTAGGATGAATATAATATTACTTTCTCTCTCTACTTAGTCTTGCTCTTATTTTCTCTCTCTAGAAAGGCTCCTAAATTAAAAACTTAATTCTATTTTGACACTAAAAGATTCTCGTAACACAAAATTAACCTAGAGCAATTCCTAAGACTCTTCAACTGTAACCGAGATTAAAATTGTTTTTAAAGTGACCATAGCTTTACCTTTCTTATTTTCTAAGTAGTCTTAAAAATATATGAAGAATATTTTAAGAATATAGAAGACCTAATAAGTAATATGACAGTGGAACGCCATTTCCCTTATTAAGAAAATGTATGGTTATCATCAACAAGATAAGAGAAGCGTGTTAGAAGGGGTAAAGAACCAATGTAGCAGATAAAAAAAAATATGGGTGAAACAATTAGCTACCAGCATCGGCAAAATAGTGAAGCAGTTACTAGAGGATGGAAATGTCGACAAAATACATAGTAATAGCCAGCTAGCGCTACATATAAAGTTAAAATAAATATAAAAATAAATTAAAGATATTAGAAGATTTGAGATAAGTGAAATGTATTACCAGAATACTCGTGATGGTTAAGGGTAATATAGTTTGTGTAATAAATGGTTAACACGTATTAAAAGATAGAATATCCAACCATTGTAAAAATGATTCATTTTTTATTAATAAAACAATGTTTATAATAAATCTTTGATCATTTCTAGTCTTATTTTTGGAAATATTCTCAAGAGGAAATCTTCTTATCATCGATTTGGCTGACCCTTAAGACGGAAAACCTAAGCATACATAATGTTATATATGAAAATATTAATAAGTGTTATCAAATCCGATTCATTCAATGACAGACCTTAGCACACCCAATGATATAAAAAAAGAGATTGATGGATCTTTAGGGCGGTAGATCTGAGCATGACGTGAGTATAAACAAAACGCACCATAATGTTCAATCATTATTGCGGTAGGCCTGAGCAGCCTACGTGCCATATAAAAATAGAAAAATAACAATATTAATAAATATATTTTCA
The DNA here is from genome assembly GCA_036936605.1 of Limnanthes douglasii subsp. nivea. Taxonomy (NCBI): domain Eukaryota; kingdom Viridiplantae; phylum Streptophyta; class Magnoliopsida; order Brassicales; family Limnanthaceae; genus Limnanthes; species Limnanthes douglasii. The sequence goes on from JAUPFV010000005.1 coordinate 290,944,507, forward strand.
TAATGTAACTCTTGTAAAACATGCTTCTCTTCTCGACAAGGCTGATAACCTCGTTCGATAAGTATGACCAAAGTAAGCAGCTAAAAATGACATCATGATGCAGTACTAGCTTTAACATACTCATTACCAAAATCTACAAAATATGGAATATGGGTGCGATACCAACTTCAACGGACCACTACCTCTTATAATCCCTAGAGTATAACATCAACGTACGATACTAGCCTAATATACCCACTACCAAAATCCATGAAACATGAAACTAGAATATGGTACTAGCTCCAACAGACATACTACCAAAATTTCTGAAACATGATGTCATGGTCTGGTGGTAAATTTAGCTGAGTTAATACAACTAAGCCTTAAGATATGACATCATATTTCTTGACGGACCGACCAATATTACTTCAAAAACGTTGGCATTAGTGAAACATCTAGTCGGTTGAGTAATTTTGAACAAAACTTAAAATTTTCATTAGTAGGTTTCTGAAAATATTTGCTAACATTGACTAACCCTGTACATTTACAGCTACAACATGGTTACAGAGTATGGCCATAGCATGAAGATGAGGTTATAAAATCTTTACAAAAAAATTACAATCATACAAAACTCTAATGAAACCAATGGAAACTTAATATTGATGAGTTTGGATCTCGTTACCATTTCGGACAGGGTCAGTACGGACAAATGACTACCTAACCGGACGATAACAATTCGGACACCATCATCCATTGTGTTGTTCGAACAAGACTAAAGTACTTAAAATCTAATCACTTCTTGACTAAGCTGCCTGCTCTCCTACTAAGAGCTCATGGGTCCTTGAACTTGACCCGGGTCCATTAAACATGACCTGAAAGCCCATAAGGCCCAAATGTAAGGGTATAAATACCCAACCACCAACATTAAATGAGGGTAATGAAAATTAAATGCAACCAGGCTGCTTAATTCTCCCTCTACTCTCTACTTAATCATTAAATACTCTCAAACATCCACACAGATCTAAACAAAAATTACAAACTTACCCTCAGACGAAAATAAACCTCACCAAATTGGCGACCACAGTGGGAGCACGACGATGCCTGAATCAAGCATTCGAAACCAACAGGAAAAATCAGTCCGAATGAATCCGGACGCCCCGGAAGTACCACCAGCTTTGCTTGAAGTGGTGGGTGAAAATGATGAATATAACATCGAGGAGCGTGATAGATTATAGGGCGAGATAGGAGCTCTGAGGGCAGAGAAGGCTAAGATGGGCATGAAAGAGAAGTCAAAAGCATCAGTCGCTCATCATACCGACAACCCTAGAGAGCATGAGTCTTCGAAGACTCATGTAAGTACCAAGAAGACTCATGCTAGCTCCAAAAAGTCTCACCGGTCTAAGCCATTGGAGAGTTCTAACTCAGACTCGGAGTCTTCTGGTAGCTCCTCGGACAAGGATGGAGTTGAAGAGTCCTTATCCTCCAATAGTGATGAGGGCCGATCCAAAAAGAAGCAAAAGTTGATTAAAAAGTATTCGAGAAAAAGGGATAGACATGGGAAATTGAAAAGGGATATAGGCAAAGGATCATCCCACAGCCGGAGGCATGTAGACCGGATGTTGATGGATCCTTTTGCCTTCCACGATGAACCAGGTATCTTTGCAACTCCCAATGAGGATACTGTTTTCAGTCGTGGCCGGAATTGGAGACAATCTCCATTATCTTCCAAAATTCTGTCCGGAAACCTCCCCAAGAGGTTCGATAGCACAAAAATGGAGAAGTACGATGGCGGTAAAGATCCGAACAACCAATTGGAACAATTTAAAAACTTTATGATGAATTTCGATGATGACGACAAGTTACTTTGTAGAGCATTCTCCCAATCCTTTACGGGGAGTGCTCTGAAGTGTTATAACAGGGCTGCATCAGAAATTTTGATACCTTTTGGGTGGCCTTTCGAAGGCAATTTGTTGGGAGTAAGGAACTAAAGGGCAATGGGGACACTATAATCCATTGTGCCCAAGAACCAAACGAATCACTAAAGGAATATATAAGTCGGTTTGTAAACACCAAAAACGGGCTGGTTGATTGCTTCGAGCAAGTAGCCATAACATCTTTGAGGCAGGGCTTAAACCCTGGAAATTTAGCTGATTCAGTGACCCAAAAGAAATCAATGACTTGGGGAGGTCTACTAAATCCGGTCGGAAAGCAAATAAACGTTGATGAAACAAAGAAAACTAGGGTGCATAGACAGGTGAGGTCTGCCCCGGTTGCACCAAACCCCAACCAAAACCAGTCCGGGAACAAGGCAAGGGAGACCGGACAAGGACATAACAGGGCTAAAGCCCAATCTCAGCCAGCTGCGCCTGCCCAGAGTCAACAATCTAGAAATAAGAGAGGACCTTGGGTTCAAGCGGAGTGGTTTGCTGAGTTAAAAGAAAGTGTGGCCACCATTTATGATAAAACAAAGGAAGAAGTACACTATAGAAGGTCGGCCGCACTGCAATCTCCTAGGGAACATCGTAACAATTCTTTATGTCAGTACCATAATGATACTGGCCATACCACTGACGATTGTATAGCCTTGAAGCAAGAAGTTCAGAACCTAATTGAAAGAGGAAAGGTGGGGGCATATGTCAAAAGAAGAGGAGGAAATAGGACTGATAATGCTCATCGGGTTGGTCCGAGCAATGCTGCTCCGGAGGGAGCTATGGTTATAATCGAAAGATTTGATGTAGAATCAGAATACTTGGATCCTGATCCAACTCGAAATAGGGTGGGTGCCATTGAGGAACATTGTAAAACAGTCTACGGGCTTATTAAGTTTTTTTAGTCACTCACAATTTTCGGAGGGGATACTACGACAGCTCCTACTGCTTATTCAAGGAAGAGGCACGTACATACTTTAGCCACCCAGTTGGAAGGAGGCATGACCTCCTATCAATCACAAATTCCCTTTCCCTTCATTGTTTTCGATGAAGATGACTTAAGGGATATAGCTGGCCCTCATGAAGATGTTGTTGTCATAGGAGCATCCATTAGGGGCAATGACATAAGACGAATCTTGGTGGATACTGGGAGTTCAGCCAATATCCTCTTCTTAACCACTTACAAAAATATGAAAAATCCAGCTGTAATTCAGCGTTCGGACAGATCAATTATGGGCTTCACTGGGAGCTCAGCAGATGTGATCGGGGAGTTCGAAGAGGAAGTTTTATTGGGCAAGGGCCCTTTTAAGAAGATGGTCAGGATACTTTTTATTGTGGTGGATTGTCCCACTTGTTATAATGCTATTTTAGGGCGGTCTTGGCTCTCTAGGATGCATGCAGTGGCCTCGAGAGTCCACCAATGTTTGAAATATGCTGTTCAAGGACAAGTGGGAGATCTCCGGAGCAGTCAAAAGATTGCAAGAGAATATTATGCTACAGCACTGGCTCCACGGACGTTGGGGGCAGTTTGTATCAACGAAGAATAGCAGTTTGAGGGGCTTTCTGGGGGTCAGGGTGAAATTGATGACCCCGGAAAGGCCCCTGGAGTGTTGATACCGGTTGAAGAAGTTGAAATACATTCTTTGGAAGAAGGAAAAAGTGTTAAGATAGGGTCCAAAATTTCATCCGAACTGAAAAATAAAATGTTAAAGTTTTTAAAAGACCATCATAATGTTTTTTCTTGGTGCAATGCTGATGTTACTGGGGTTCCAGCAGATATTATATCACATCACCTATCTATTCGGAGGGACATAGCACCTGTGGTACAGAAGAGAAGGGCTTTTTCCAAGGAAAAGGCTGATGTTATTGTTCAAGAAGTTGATAGACTCACAAAAATGGGGCATATAAAGGAGTCTCAATATCCTTTGTGGACTGCCAATCCAGTCTTGGTGAAAAAGAAAAATGGCAAGTGGCGTATGTGCATTGACTTCACAGATCTCAATAGGGCTTTCCCAAAAGATTTATATCCAGTTCTCCAGATTGATCAGCTGGTAGATTCCACTTCAGGGAATAAGCTACTATCCTTCATGGATACTTTCTCCAGGTACAATCAGATTCAAGTAGATCTGAAAGATCAGGAGCATACCACGTTTGTCACTGACAGGGGTCTTCATTGCTACAAGGTGATGCCATTTGAATTGAAAAATGATGGGGCTACATATCAAAGATTGGTGAACAAATCCTTTGCTGGTCAAATTAGAAAATATGGAAGTATACATTGATGGCATGATGGTGAAAAGTGTGGATGATCAACTACACTTGGCGGACCTCCAAGAAACTTTTGCTAACTTAGTAAAAGTGAATTTGAAGCTAAATCCTGAAAAATGTGTGTTCGGAGTGAAGTCCGGGAAATTCCTAGGCTATATAATAAGTGAGCAAGGGATACAGTCCGATCCGGACCAGCTCAATGCTTTATTCCAAATGGAGCCTCCTCGGAATGGTAAAGAAGTACAACGGTTAACTGGGAGGTTGGCTGCTTTAAATCAATTCATCTCAAGGTCTTCAGACAGATGTGCCCCGTTTTTTCAAACTTTAAAGGGTGCAAAGGGATTTGACTGGACTTCACAGTGCGATGAGGCCTTCAATGAGATTACGAAACATCTCTCCTCCCCCAAGACTCTATTTAAACCTGTTGATGGAGAGACACTCTTCGTATACTTGGCAGTTTCAAGTTCTGCCATTAGTGCTGTATTGGTAAGAGAGGTGGATAATTACCCCCATCCGGTGTACTACATCAGCAAGAGCTTGATAGATGCAGAAAAACGCTATTTAATGCTCAAAAAATTAGCATTAGCCTTGGTAATTGCTGCAAGGAAGATGAGGCCTTATTTTCAGGCTCATCCTATTATCGTCCGGACATCTTTTCCCTTAAAGAGTGTTCTTCAAAAGGCAGACGTTTTAAGTAGAATGACTAAGTGGTCAGTGGAATTGGGGGACTTCGATATTGATTTTTTTCCTCGAACAGCAATCAAAGCCCAAGCTATGGCTGATTTTTTAGTTAAATTTCACTCTGATAAGGATACGAAGCAGACTACTGAGATGAAAGACAAAAAGGTCTGGGTCGTCCGGACAGATGGTGGATCCAGTACTATGGGATGTGGTGCAGGGGTGTGCTTGACTTCTCCATATGGTGACAAAATGTACCAGGCTATATGTTTTGCTTTTAGGGCTTCCAACAATGAGTCTGAATACAAAGTAGCTATAGCTGGTTTAAAGTTAGCTTATATTTGTGGGGCCAAATGGGTCAAGCTGATGAGTGATTCCCAGCTTCTTATCCACCATGTGCAAGGTCAATCTGAGGCAAAAAATGAGCAACTAGTAAAGTACTTACTTCTTCTTTAAAATGAGGCACTTAGATTCAAAAGCATTGTTTATGAGCATATACCCCGGACAGAGAATGAACTAGCAGATTCCTTGGCAACCATAGCATACACTGAGTCATATCATTGGATCCATGTGCTGGAGTGCCGTTCCATTCAACTCAATGTGAGCAAAGAGGAAGAAATTTTTGATGTACAGATGAAACAACCTCAAGATTGGAGATTTCCTCTCTTGCAGTATCTCTCCGATGGCCTCCGTATAAATCACTAGCAAGAAAAATCACTAGCAAGAAAAATAAAGCACAAGGCTCGTGGTTTTATCATGCTAAGAGACGTTCTGTATAAAAAGTCTTACAGTAAACCTCTTTTGCGGTGTTTGGGAGATGATGAATCTCAAGTAGTCCTCTCCGAATTGCATGATGGTGAGGGATCAGCTCATTGTGGATTCAGGGCTCTAACAAGGAGAGTTTTACTAGCTGGCTATTATTGGCCTTCTATAATGCAAGATGCTAAGTAGCTGGTGAAAATTTGTGACCCATGCCAAAGATATAGCAACGAAATTCATATCCCAGCCATCCCTTTGGAGTCAATTTCTGAGCCTATACCTTTTGCTCGATGGGGGTTGGATTTGGTGGGGCCTCTTCCTATGGCATCCGGAGGACGTAAGACGATAATTGTTGCTATTGATTATTTTTCGAAGTGGATTGAAGCAGCCCCACTAGCAGGAACAACATCAAAAGCTGTTATAAAATTCATTTTATCCAATATCTGTTGCAGATTTGGCGTTCCACAGAAGATAACAATAGATAATGGGCCACAGTTCGACAACAAGGAAATGGAGAGTTTTTGTGCCTCTAGGGGTATACAACATTGTTTCTCTTCACCTTTCCACCTACATGAAAACGGTCAAGTTGAGGTGGCCAACAGAACTATACTGTCTGGTCTGAAGAAAAATTTAGAAGGAGCTGCTAGAAAATGGCCTAGTTATTTGCAGGAAGTTTTGTAGGCCTACCGGACTACTCCTGGGGCTGCAACACAAGAATTACCTTTTGCATTGGTCTATGGGATGGATGCCATAGCTCCCATAGAGGCAACTCTCCCTTCTTTTCGAGTTCACAATTTCTCCGAACATGCTAATGAAGTGGCAGTCAAGGGTCAGCTTGACCTAATAGAGGAAAGACGAGTTAAGGCTCACCTTAGAGCTACACACTATCAGGGTTTGATGAGAAGCGGGTTTGCTTCTAGAGTTAAGAGAAGAGATTTTCAGTCCGGGGACAAGGTGTTAAGGAAGGTCTTCTTACATACTAAAGAAAAGCTGCTCGGCAAACTAGCCCCAACTTGGGAAGGACCTTATATGGTCATTGAAAGCCTCAAACCTGGAACATACTGGCTAGAAGACAAAAATGGAAGGGTTTTGAATCACCCTTGGAATGTTGAACATCTCCGGATGTACTTAGAGTAGGAACAATGTAAATATTTACTTGTTTAAAAAATCCATGTAAATATTTGGGGGCATACACTTTCCTACCCTGGTGGCGCGGGGAGGTTTTAATGAGGTGTCCGGGCTTTTTATAAAACTTGATACCTTCTTAAAAAAAATTCGAAGTGTTCTTACTTTGTTTTTTGTCACACCATCCAGATTGAATTGAAGATGACTACTTAAACATTTATCATCGGAGAGTTTAAACACTCTCGCTTTAGAATATTTATGGAATAACTAAGGGCTATTTAAACACTAGCCACCGAAATTGAAAAAAAACTATGGAAGAATGCAAGAGTTGTGCAAAACAAAGATACTCATTAAAATAACCTAAGTGCATTGGCCTTCCAAGGACTTTTAAATTGTTAGACAAAACAAAAGATCTATCCGGTCAAATGCCGGACATAATTACAAAAATGCCTTGGCCTTCCAAGGACTTTAGTTCAAACAAACTAAAAGGTGATAAGTTAATTCATAATCTAAGACTGAGCCTTTGGAGATGGCTCAGCCTCACCTGTTCACTTCTTCTTGGGAATGTCTTTCTCTTCGTGTGGGTCATCCCCGGTGTTTTCTTCTTCGTCAGAGGAGGAAGCACTGGAATAATCATGCAAGTCTCCATCAGCCATGGTATGGAAGGGAAGGTCTTCGTACTCTACATAAAGCCACAAATCTCCAAGGTTCCTCTTCGGGAACTTCTCATGAAAGAGCAGGACCATGTCCGACCTCACCTTGGCATACATTTGCTCTTGAGTATCTATTACATTGTTGGCATAAGCATCGATCTTGGCCTGAATTTTGGCCTCCTGCTCCCTTAGCAGATCTGCTTTCTCCTCTGCAGCCTTGGACACGGTGTTCTCGAGCGCAATTTTGTCATTTGTCAAGTTGTGGATGACTTGATCCTTGGCCTTTGGTTCCTTTTTTGAAGAGGTGAGATCTTTCTCTAATCTAGACAACTTCTCCCGGAGCTCTTTGATAGTGTCTTCTAGAGTGGCAACCTTTGTGGTCCACCCCTTTTGGCTCTTCTTTAGCTCCTCGTTTTCTCCCTTTAGAATGTCAGCATGTTGAGTGGCAGTAAGAAGATCATCGGACAGTTTCTCTTTGTCAGATTTGAGATCTTTGATAATATCTGTCTGACCTCGAACTTGTTTCTCCAAAACAAGCACTGGCTGAACATTACTTAATATGGAGTGAGCTATAATATCCCTTTCACTTGAAACAGTAAAAGTTTTACCATTAAAAGTAACGGTGTTCGAAGTGCTTGGAGGGAGGTAAGGCCCAGAAAAATCGTCTCTAGGAAGGTTTGAAAAATAGTCACCAAGTCTATCGAGCCCTGTGATGTCAACACCATCAATGTTAAGGTCTCCTCCTCCGACCTCGTCAGTGTGAAAGTCACCAGGGATCTCCTCTGCTCTTGTCGGATCAGTAAGGTCTACAGGGGGAAGAGGCTCTGGAGGCCGGAGAGAGAGTTCGTCACCCCTAGAGGTCTTTTTCTTTTTGGCCTCCCTCTCCTTATTCTCTGCTCCATGTTTTTGGTCTCTCTTGTGAACCCTTGGAGGTTTGGGAGATCCTACCTCTTCCCTAACACTCTCCTGCTCCACCACTTCTAAGAGAGCAGCATCGATCTGGCTTGGGGCTGTCCCCTCTGGATTTGTTGGAGCAGCATCCTCCACCTCGGCAGGGTTAGCCTCACCTACAACCTTCTTGCCCTTCCCTTTCTTGCCTTTCATTTTACTCGGGGCCTTGGCCCAGCCTGGCAAGTAAAGTGACCCATCCGGTTCGTGTGTTCTCTTGAGGACTACATCCGGAGGGGGTGGAGTGGTAAGTTCTTCCCAAGTCAAGTCCTTCCGGCCAGTAGTGTTCCAGAGGTGAGACCTTGCAAAGTTGCCTCCTGTGAAAGCATCGTGAAACCGGTTTCCCCAATTTTCAGCAGCCTAAGTGTTGATCTTGGTACAAGTGGTCTGCCCGGCCTTTAAGTAGTCACTAAAGTCTTTGGGCAGCTCTGCTAAGAAAAAAGACAAGACCAGTGAGTTTAAGCAAATTCGATAAAAGTAGAAATAAGAATATAAAGTAGGAGCCTTACGATCACTCCTCCATCTGCTGGTGAGGAGACTTGGATTGACTCCGGCTTTGATTTTCCTCCCATTCTCCCAAGCACCACTTACGAACAGGAATTGAGTCCTCCAATTTCTCTCCGACTCAAGCAGATCATCTACTGCTTTATAATTATCACCCATGTTGAAGTGATAGAAGGGAATGTGGTGGTTTCTGCAGAGACTGGCCATAGCTGCAAACTCCTCCATTGGTAGAGGAATCCCGGAGAGCCTGGAGGCCATAAGTGTGTACCAGGCGTTGGGGCTCAGTTGACTAGGGCAGAGCTTGATGAGGTGGATATACCTAACTATCTCCGGATCTAAAGGGAACCTTAGACCCTAGTTAAAAAGCTCAGTGAAGATGACTATTTCACTGAGTTTACAGTCCATTGGGGTTTCAGGGTCTATGGGGATTCTAATTTTTACGTTCTCCGGAATCCCCCACTTCGTACGCATCCGGCCCAACTCAGCTGTATGGATGAAAGCATAATTGATCTTCTGTAAGGCAAGAAGATATTTAACACTGACCTTATGGAAACAAGGTCCCACTTTTCCTTCAAGGCACTCTGGCAGATCCGGATGCCTTAAGCATAGTTTCTCCTTGCCTTTGTCCTTCTGGGCAGCAACAGCACTACTAGTCTGTCCGGAGGGTTCGGACTCGAATGGAGCCTCTTCGATAGAGTCCTCCATTATTTCTTTCATTATTAAGGAAGGGTTTTCAGTTGTCTTGGTGAGGGGGGAGTTTGGAGTTGGTTCAGTCTGACCACCAGACTGATGAGCTTCAGTACTCTCCTGTACTCTGGACTCCGTCCGGGGCTCTGATGTGATGGTTTCTCTTTGGGGGCTTGAACCAGTGGCCTCCGGTCCGGACAGCCTGTCTTTGGGTACTTTTATGGGTGCCTCTGACCCTGTACTACTATCCTTGGCACCTGATTTCAAAGGGGTGCCTTTGGAAGCCTGCCCTTTGACCAGCCGGCCTTTTCTTCGATCAACCAGTTTGTTGGGAGAAGTCTCTGCATCTGACCCCATGGCTATGAATGGGGAAGGATTTTTGAAACTAGTAACTGTTAAACCTGGTTCAACAGTGGGTTCTGACTCTTGAACCGATGATCCCGAGACAATAGGAGAAAGACTGGTTTGGAACAATCTCCTCAGTTTGACACTTTTTGTAGAGGAGGAACCCTGATCAGGCTCTGTGGTTGAAGTTACTGGTTTGTCGATGGGGGAAGTAGGTAAGCCTGTTGTGATGCGCCTTTCCCTTTCAACTTTTTGTGCTTTCTCTAGTTCTGATAGATTGAGCCACCCGCCTCTGATTAGAGCGTTCCTAGTTGTGAACATAAACAATCAAAGTAAAGAACTTGTGTTTGAGAGAAAAAGCTCTGAAAATTAGCAAAATGAAAATAAAGGTGATAGTAAAACAGTAGAAAAGTGTTTTAATTTATAATAAACCCCAAAAAGGAGTTTTGATTCCTAGGAGAATTCGAAAGGATTTGCAATGATTAAGAAACGACACTGATGTCACCTTCATTTAATGAAGAAGTTGCTTTTCAGAGAAGGTGGGTGCAAAATTCAAGGTGAGAAAACGGCTGAAGTAACGAACCAGAGTGAGACACGTGTCCCGTGAACTTTAGCAAAAAAACCGTTTAGATTCAAAGAGCTTCTTTCAGTCCGGATAAAGATATGATACTTGGGAAGGTAAATGATGATGTAATAAGGAATTTCACACTGGACGCGTAACTCAAATAACTGGCCAAGAGGATAATATGTGTATCGTATCTCATGTCTCGACCATAATGTCAAACAAATATAAGTTCATCTAAAATAAAGGTACGTTAGCCTCACCACATGAAGCGAAAACCTTGGTATTGTTCCAAGAGGCAAAGACCCAAAAATCATATTGAGAAGTGGAGACCCTACCAACATTACAAATAATAGAAACTTGGAAGTTCTTTGAGTAGATGGTTAATGACTTTCTCTTTGCTGGAACGTCTACAGAAAGCATGGTCAGATCAGAGCATTTTAGCCTCGCATGCGTGATGCATGGGCGATCTTTTTTCGGTCGCCTGACCCGTAGAAGATCTTGATCAGTTCTTGACCTTCTATGGGCCTCGAAGAACACTTTACTTCTAGAATGATCCCATGAGAAAAGCTACCAAAAGAGATGCCTCTAAGATAATGGAAGTCGACTTCTTGGTCTGAATCTATGTGGCTTGTCTAGTATGCACTTGTTTGTCACATTTGTAACTCAAATCAATACTGGACCAATCTGCAAATTTATTGGTCCTACAAAAGAGCTATTTGCCTCGACCAGTCATTGTGTTGTGTAAATTATGGGAGTTTCTAAATGGGGTCGTCAAGTAAACAAGGGGTCTGCTGAAGAGGTTTTTCACAACACTTATGATTCTTTTTTATGTAGTATTTTCAATTTATTGAGAAATGTATGCCTCTTCATATATTTATGAACTATAATATTTGTATATTTTCTATTTGAAATTCTATCATGTGTGCGTGATTGCTAAGATTTAAGAAGCAAACCTTCATTATTTCATCTTATAACTGATTCCACACGCCAAAGGTCACGATGTAATGATTGTTGATACGCTAGCCTTTTACTCCCTCTGTCCCTTATTATGAGTCGTTTTAGGAAAATATATTTGTCCCAACTTAATTGATGTTTCTAAATTTCAAAATGGTATTAATAGTTGTATGTCATTTATATCCCTTTTGTGTCCATTAGTTTATGGGAGAGTTACGTAATGGGTATATAATTTGTTCATATTTACCCAAGCATACCCTAACAGATCCATTTTACAAACAGATCCAACCCATTTAAGAAAAGACTCAATTATCTATAAAAACAAAACAATTACATCCCCAAATCAAAATATTTAACCCCAATTTCAAAATCAATTCTTTCTCCTCAAACTTTCTTTGTCATATTATCAAATTCATTAAAGGCAAAATTTTATTTAAAATTTAAGTTTGAACTAATTGGTAAATAAATTCATATTTTGGTAGATATTGGTAAAATCTATTTGAGGCTGGACTTATTAGTAAATTGGATACGGATTATCCAATTGATATAAATCTTTTAGTTTTATTTCTAGTTTTGTTCTCCATACCTATTAATTATAAATATTTTTTATAGAAACTAGTAACACATTTTGGAGTATCAAAACTAATGATAACCTTTCTTAATTAACGTGCGTAAGTCTATACAAATATAAAAAAACACGGGGAGTATATTCAACATGTATATTTGGAATAAGTCAAGTCACACCAAATCGTAATGTTATATTATAACGTCATGATTTACCGACCTTCCAACGCATGGTTTTATCTAACAAAAAACTTTAATAGTCATCTATTGTTAAGCTCAATAGGACCAAAGGCTACTCAGTTACTAATTATCAATAATTCTAATACATCTAGTGCTAACAACAACAACAAATAAGTGTACCCTATCTATATTTAGGCCACATGATACTGGTTTGGGTATCACGGTGTTGGGTGGCTTTCCTTCAGAACTGATTGTTGATCCGGTGATTGGACAACCAAGGCACAGGATTAAGTACAAAAAAGAAAGCACGATAGATCATTTAATATTTTGTATAATATATATTTTTTAGAATGTTATACTTTTAGATAAAACCTACGCGTTAACAAATTTAATAAATTGCCTGCAAAACTGTTTAATACAAAAACAAATTTAATAAAGTGCACAATAAACGGTTCATTACCCACAAACGGAAACAAAACCAAAATTTGATAACTTTTAAATTAAAAAAAATACCGAATGTTTCTACATGCTCATATTGAACAATTAAATATAAAATGAAAAACAAATTTACCTTATTAACTTTTAACTAATTTAGTAATCTACATATAAATTTGTAGACGGATATTTTGAACATTTAAAATATTCTAAAAAATAGATAGACATCACGATCGTAATATAATAATCTAATATTAATTTAGAATCACGTAATAAGCATATGGACATGTATCTCAAATCGTGAAACAAACGAAATTTTTGTGTGTTTATCTTGAATTATATGAAAAATAAAATAGATAAAAATAATTAAAAATAAAATTTTAAAAAATATGAATTCAATCAAATCTAAAAATCAAAAAAAAATTTAATAAAAAGTGAATTTTTTAACAAAGATAGATGAGATAACTTACTTAAAGATTGATGGATAATAAAAGACGAGAAATGTTATTAAATTATTCGTATGAAACATTACAATAATTTTGATTTCACGTTATTTTTTTATTTCTATTATATTGTTTAATATTTTCATCCATCTTAATATTGATAAAATAGTGATCTCTATTTGAGATAGCTTGTTTTCATATATGTGGACACGTTTTGGACGTTTTTCATTTGTATAAAGGCCTTTTTCATCTGCATGCTCTTTTTTGACGCATTGTTTTTCCAAAACATCATTTTTAACCTGATCGCAGTATCATAAAATTCTCCTCATGATGCTATAAGTCTACCTCAAACCATACATGAGCCGCTTCTAGTGCATGCGTGTCCCTCGAATGGAGAACACTTTGGCCACACGAGCTCGGGTGGTGCGTTGAATATTCTAGTCAATGGCTAGTAAGTTTCTATATTATAGGGAGCTCGGTTATCCATATGAGGCCTTCTGGCTTAAATGGCTCAACTCGTCGTGGTGGACTCTTCTTGGATTGTTTGGCGTCGTTTTGTAGAGGAGAAGTCAGTTAGGAAACTAGTCTTCTTTTATTTGTTCGATTTTGTTTTTCCAGAGAGAAATGGTCGTTTAGTCGACCGACTTCCTTTTGATTTATCTTCTTAGCTCTTTTTGGAAATTATGGCCCGACACGCTAACTACTCTTCCTCTATCAAGTATGTTTTATTTAAAATCAAGGGTCGGTTTATCGACTGAGTACTTTTAGATCTTCACTTTGGTTCCACACATGAGGGAGGGCTCGGTTAGAAGTATAAGACCCCTTTAGTGGTTTCACCAACATGAGGTTATACTGATAGGTTTAGCAACATTTTTCTAAAGATATGACGCGTTTAGAAGGATGATCTCTCCTCGATGGTTCACCAACATTCTTGTAAGTTTAATGCTAGGATAGAAGGATTAACTCATTTGATGGTTCCACAAGCATTCTATAGATAGGACTAGGTTAGATGGATGAGCTCCCTTTTATTATTTTACCAGTATTATTCTAAGGCTAGAGAACCAAAATGGTAGATAGAGTTTTCAAATCTAAAGGAAGCTCGGTTTATTTTTCCTACTGAACTCAGATGAGAGATATATGTTTCAAATTTAAAAAAGGCTTGGTTTCAATGATGATCTCATTTGATGGTTTCATCAGCATTCTTCAAAGACTAGAGCTTTATTAGAAAGATGAGCTCCATTTGAAGGTTTCACCAATATTCTTCTAAAGCTAGGCTCGATTAGAAAGATGAGCTCCAATTAATAGTTTCACCAGTATTTTTTAAGGTTATGGCTCGGTTAGAATGATGAGCTCACATTGATGGTTTAACAAACATTCTTTAAAATTTAGGGCTCAGTTAGAATAATGAGCTTCATTTGAAGGTTTCACCAATATTCTTGTAAGATTATGGCTCGGTTCAAAAGATAAGCCTTTTGACGGTTTCACCAATATTCTTCTAAGATAAGTGACCGGTTAGAAGGATGAGCTCCTTTTGATGGTTTCATCAACACTCTTCTAAAGCTAGGGAACCAATATGGTAGATAGTATTTTTAAAGATAAAATAAGTTGGGTTTATTTCTCACACTCAACTCACATGGGAGAGGGAGTTTTTAATGCTAACGAGAGCTTATTTAGAAATATGAGCTATGTTTGATAAATTCGCCAACATTTTTTTAAGGTTAGGGCTCGGTTAAAAGGATGAGATCCTTTTTATGATCCGCCTAGAAGGATGAGCTCCATTTGATGGGTTCACCAATATAATTTTAAGATTGGTGCTCGGTTAGAAGAATATGGTTTTTTGTAAGGATACACAAGCATTATTTTAGTCTATTGCACACCTAGAATACTTGAGTTCCCTTTGATGTTTTGACCAACATTCTTATTAGAGTAAGGCTCGTTTAGAATGATGAGCTCTCTTAGATGATTTCATCAACACACTGCTAAGGCTAGGGATCGGCTAGAAGAATGAGCTCCCTTTGATGATTTCACCAATATTTTTCTAAGGTTAGGGCTCGGTTATAAGGATGAGCTCCATTTGATGGTCTCACCAATATTCTTCTAAAATTAAGGCTTGGATAAGAGGATGAACTTATTTTATATATGCATCTTTTCCAATCATAAAGGAGAGCTCATTTACCACACCGCGCTCTTAATTCCTCTTTCATCTTGGCTCTTTCATGAATTAAGCTTGGTTTAAGGGTTGAACCTTTTTTACCTCGCACATAGTATTTGATGCTTCTAGCCAACATACTAGCCAACGGGCATCTTCCCTTAGCCTAACTTTCATGTCATATTGCAATATCCTTCCTTCCCCCTTCCTTATTTTCTTGGTTGGCAACAGGTAGCTAGAGTCTTGTTAAATTGTAATAAGATATATACTTAAAAAAAATTACTATTAACCAATTTCAACACACGTGGTTGTCTAGCCAAAACTTACGCATAAAGAGGATTCGAGGAAGGAACCGTGGCTATTTTCTAACTTGAAGTGATCTTTTCTCAGTGGAGTGACCAGTCATGGAGCAAAAGTCTCTATTTTTTTGCATAATTGGCCTAGCTAATCTAGTATTATGGCTTGGGGGAGACCAAGTCCCATATGTGTTTTGGTGTTGTTCGTTTATAGATTGAGGGATTTGTTATACAATTGAACTCCTATTAAGTCATTATATTGATCCATTTTAAGTAATGGTCTCGTTCACTTACACGAGCTCTGTTTATATCATTAAGTTGGTAGTTTTAAAGGAGAGGCCTTGATTGGTAAATTAAGCTCTATTTAAGTTCTTCAAAAAGCTTCTTGTAAGGAGAACTTCAATTAGGAAAATATCTTTCTTTGATTTTTTTTAACTTGACTTCTTCTAAAAATAGGCATTGGTTAAAAGACCAATGTATCCCTCGACTAATTCTAGCCTCATGGACTTGGGCCATCATAACCCGCCTAACATACTCCTTAAAAGCTATTTCATCCTATTTTATGTGCCACATCTAGTAAATCCACCCCTTATGGTGATTTGTGTCGATTTGACCAGAGTATTATTAAATTTTTCCACACAATAGTCATGGTAGAGTATATGAATAATTATACATATTAATATTATGTATTTTGTTTACTCGTGATCGTAGAAGGCCATAGTTTTATCTTGTATAAAACATGATTTATTTTATGTTAAATGTTTCCCTACTAAGGTCTATTTTCAAACCAAGGTTCTTCCATAAATTAAGGTCCCATGGGTCAAGCTAAAATCAAGCCAAGGTCGGGCTAAGTCAAAACCGAGCAACAGTTGAGCCTAAGATGAGGACGATTTGAAGACGAACTAAGTTAATCCCTAGATGAGGCCAAGCTAAGGAAAATCTTAGCTCAGACCAAACAAAGTTGAGGAGTTCCAAGCTGATTTCAAACCGAGTTGAGATCCTTTTGCAAATCAAGGTTCTTCTGAAAATCAAAGTTCATTTGTAAACCGAGTTCCCTTTACAAATCGAGGTCATTTTAGAAAACTGAGTTCCTTAAGCAAGTTAAGTTCATTCTGCAAACCGAAATCCCTTTGCAAATCGAGTTTTTTCTTCAAATTGAGGTCCCTCTATATAATTGGCTTAAGCAAGCTACTGACTTGATTCTTATTCCTCTAAAATATTATTTTATTATAAAAGTAATTAAGCTAGAAAAGACTCTTGACATTTAGAGGAAGAACCTCGAGGCCACTATTATGGCGTGGACTATGGATTACTCAAAATAAAATAAAAAACTTATTCGTAGAAAATTTTGTTGAGACTAAACAAAAAAAAAAGTAGCTCGTTCCATGAAATCGACTCGAATATTTTTCTTTAAATACTTGGATTATCTTGATAAACTAGCTTTTGTTGTCCAACCATCGAAAAATACAAACCCATGGATTACTATATGGCTGGAACTCCAACTTATTTATTTTTGGATCTGACTAACAAAGCTAAAATTCTGGAGCTTTCTCTAACTACTACCTATGAGTTTATGGGAGATATCGATATTGAGGAAAATATGGTGACGTTAATGTCTACTGGTGTTTTACTATTTGTTAATCCACCCAACATTTTTCTTGATACAATACTATTAATTATTCTTGACGGTTTATACTTATAAACGCTCTTTGTTGACCCTTTTAACATTGAAGCGATGCAAATGGCTTTTGAGGGATATAAAATGATTTTGAGGCAAGAGGCCTTCATACCGTCAGTATATCATCATATAAGAATCGTGATGTTTTATGTGAACCTTTACTTTTCTAAGTTTTATCTCATGTTGTAGTGCTTTTTTTCTTTGCTTGTTGTTTTTTGCATTTGTAACTTTACATCATTTCACTTCTTTTGTATTATGTTTCCTTTGGCGCTGTAAACCTTTGTCTATGGTCCCTTTAACAGTGTTGTGGCTAGAAATATGAAATATTATTACGATTCATTTATGTGAAATTTTAACTGAGTATTTTAAATTGATATACACCAAGTCAGTACTCATCAAACCTCATGGAAATCAGTAATGATTGACATTTCCCAACACGAGAACATGTTGTTGAAGTTGTCAAAAAACCTAATATTATCTTATTTTGGAATGTAAATTTATCATTTCACTTATGTGGACAACTCAAACTAAACTATTTTTTAATTTTAAGTGTATGTTTTCAAGGTAAAAATTTATCGAAGGGATCAATATCGATAAAAAAGATACATTCTTAATAATTCGCTTAAGAATTATTTTACTCATTAATTCGCTTATTTAGTTAATTATCAAGTTTTTGGTGAATTTTTATTACACATTTGGATAAGCATGGAATTTGAGCATAGATATTTATAAAATATAAGGTATTTTGAAGATTTATTCTTGAATACGTGTAACAGAAAGAGGAACCAAGTCAGGAATTAATATAAAACAAACATCCATAGCGATAATAGTAGATTCAAGCAAAATACAAAAAAAATGTTTATGTAAACAGAGAGTTATCCCATAGGAAGACATTTGCATGTTCATATAATAACAAAATCAATTGGTATATTAACACTCCATGCAATGTAATTCTGATGCTTACAATCCATTAAAGCATACCTCATCCAACTTTTCAATGTCATAAACTCTTGTTGCTGCTATTGTGGGTCATTTACCTTAAATTATACATCGACTAAGGTTGAAGCTTTATTTTCATGGGTCTAGTTTTGTAAGTGATATATGTTTAGCTCTTTCATATCTTTGTTCGTGACTTCTCTCGCGACCTTATGGTGACCTCAAATGACTCTAATTTCCTCTCTGGAAATATATTTTAAGAATTTGTGGTACATTGAAAATACAAATCATAGATCAATGGCCTCTTAATGAAGAGCTTGTAGGGTGTTGGAGTATCTAATACTCCAAATTCGATGATTTCCAACTTAAAACTTTTCAAATTTTAATTGAGACTTCAAACATGGGGGTTCTTAGTGACATAGCTTCTTATCCATTAAATTAAAAAACTAGATATAAGGGCATACATAAGATGGTTTTGAATGATAATTGATGAGATCGGATATTTTAGCTGCTGAGTCTTGACTTAATCCGATGGGAAGTTCAGACCAAAACCACTATTATAAAAAACCAAACAGGACAAACGTAATAAATGGTGAATAAGCTAGATGTTGGTCACTTCACACCAAATTACTAATGCGTCCTTAAACTTAACTCGACTCCACTATTTGACCCAATAGGCCTATGGGTCAATAATTAAGTACAAATACCCCAACCATTTTCATTAATGAGGATAATCAGAATTTATTACTAGCACTAGGGTTGTTATCGGTTCGGTTCAGTCCGGGTTTTGACGGAACCGGACCGGACCGCTAAGCTTATCGGTACGGACCGGACCGTTAAGTTTTTGGTTCTAATTTTTGGAACCGGACCGAACCGCTAAGCTTTCGGTTCGGTCTGGTTCGGTTCGGTTTGGTCTGATTCAGTTCGGTTCCGGTTCTGGTTCGGTCCAAGTTCGGTTCGGTCCGAGTTCAGTCTGGTCCCGTTTCGGTCTGTTTCGATTCGTTCCGGTTTCTGTCCGGTTCGGCCCACTTAAAAAAAATTAAATCCAATTAAAGTTTGGTTTTTAATTTTTTTTATTGAAGTAAATGATACAAAAGCTAAAGTTTATAAGTTAATTTTTGATTTTGTTAAAAAAAATTGGTAATTAACTATTAATTTTGGTACTCTAATGTATAAAAGAATAAATCATAATAATAAATACTCGGTTCTAACAATTTTATTGGTCCGATTTTCTATTGGTTCAAACGGTTTATCGGTTCTACCGGTTTGATTCCCTATCGGTTCTATCGGTCCTATCGGTTTTATCGGTTCGATTCCATATCGGTCCTATCGGTTTATCGGTTTTATCGGTTCGGTTCCTAACCGGTTTTTTGTTTCGGTTCCTTATCAGTTTTTGGTTTTTAGAATGGAACCGCGAACCGAACTTATCGGTCCGGTTCTCGGTCTTGTTCTTATCGGTTCGGTCCCGGTCTGGTTCTCGGTTCTGGAGAACCGTTGACAGCCCTAACTAGCACACATTAAATTCCCAAACCACTTTACAAGATTACCCTTAAAGAGAAATTATTCACACCAAATTGGCGACCACAATGAAAGCACGATGGTGCCTGAATTTCACAATTCAAAACCATCAAGAAAAGTTGTTCAGATGCATCCGAATGAGCAAAATGTTACACCTCCTAAGGTGGAAGTTGCAAGGGATAACAAAGAGTATACTATCGAGGAGCGAGACTAGTTGAGAGCTCAAATAGAGGCGTTGAGAGAAATAAAACAAGAAGAAAAATGAGTTAAGGAAAAATCGGAGCGTTAGTACTTTACCACACTGACAATCCTGGAGAAAACGAGCAGTCTTTGAAAACCCATCTCAGTTCCAAGAAGACACACCGATCTAAACCCATTGACAGTTCTGCAACTGAGTCCTCCAGTAGCTCGTCAAATGAGGCAGAGCTTGAAGAATCATTATCTTCAAGTAGTGATGAATGGAGGTCAAAAAAGAAAATGAGGCTGACTAAAAAATATTCAAGGAAGAGAGATAGGCCTGGAAGGCTTTAGAAGCACCATGGAAAGGGTAAGGGGTCAGCCAATTAGCATATTGATCAGTTGTTAATTGATCCCTTTGCTTTTCAGTCCGAACCAGTTATTTTGGTAACCCCTAATGAAGACTGTTTTTAACCATAGCAAAAATTGAAGGCAGTCACCTTTATCTGCAAAAATACTCTCTAGACACCTTCCTAAGAGGTTTGATAGCTCCAAGATGGAGAAACACGACAGGAGTCGAGATCCGGACAACCATCTCGAGTAGTTCAAGAACTTCATGATGAATTTGATGATGATCACAACCTATTGTGTTGGGCCTTCTCCCAAACTTTCACCAGAAAGTGTCCTCAAATGGTATAACAGTCTCCCTCAGAGGTGTATACGAAATTTTGATACGTACTCGGTTGCCTTTAGGAGGCAATATTTTGGAAGTAAGAAACTCAACGGTATTGGGGACACCATTATTCAATGTGCTCAGGAGACAAATGAGTCCCTAAAGGAGTACATCAATCGTTTTATGAACACAAAGAATGGGCTAGCAGATTGATTTGAACAAGTTGCAATTACTTTCCTTAGACAAGGTTTAAATATAGGCAATCTAGCCGATTCGGTGACTCAGAAGAAGACTATGACCTGGGTGGTTTGTTGAATTAAGTGGGAAAGCATATCAACGTAGAAGAGACCAAGAAAACCAGAGTACACCGCCAAGTGAGGTCTACAACCCCAACAACAAATCCTTCAGCCACTAATCAGTCCGGCTACATGAAAAAAGAGATTGGACAAGGGTCTAACCGGTCAAGGCAGAATCAGTTTAACCAAACTCAAAGCCAACAGTTCAGAAATAAGAGGGGGCCCTAGGTTCAGCCTCAGTGGTGTGCTGAGTTGGGGGAGAGTGTGGGTACAATCTATGACAAGACTAAGAATGAGGTGCATTTTAGAAAGCCCCCAGCATTGCAGTCCTCGAGAGAAAACTGGAGCACTCGTTTCTGCCAATACCACAATGACATAGGCCATGATACTCATGATTGCATAGCCTTGAAGCATGAGATCCTCATTGAAAGGGGCAAGGTGAGGGCTTACTGATATAGAGTGAAACGCAGAGAAGCCTAAAAGGGATAAAACCCTAATTTTTTTATTAATCAAAAACAATTCCCAGAACAATGAATAGAAGATAGGTTTATATAGAGTTCAAGCAAAACCCTAAAACTAAAAATATGAAAATTACAAAAATAGCCTAAAGTATTAAAATTGCGAAAAAAGAGGATAAATGAGCCCGAATGCCCAAAAAAGCCCATAGCTCACGAGCAAAGCTGGTGACTTGCGTTCGTGACGTCGTTTCCTTCGAAACAAGGTGCTGTGGGTCAAAATTTGACACCGGAGCTCCGAACTGTCAATTCACCGAACTGTCTGCATCATTCCCGCCGGGGTAGAGAAGATTCACCCTCGAATCTGAACCGGTCTCCCCATCAGAAGAGTCACCTGCATAAGGAATCAGATGCTTAACATTGAAAACATCAGTCGTGCGGACATGGCTAGGCAAACGTAGTCGATAAGCATTCGAATTGATCCGCTCCACAATCTCTACTGGACCAATCTTCCGGGCGGCTAGTTTATTGTATTCACCAGCAGGGTACCGATTCTTTGTTAAAACTGCCCATACATAGTCACCAACTTCGAACTGAACAGGACGACGATGAGAATCTGCCTGAGACTTATATTTGGCGGTGCTCAAGACCAACTGATCATGAGTCTGCTGGTGGGTTTGGCGAATCTGTGAGACAAGTTCCTCAGCAGTTGTATAAGGACGAATCTTGCTAGGCAGTGCTAACAAGTCTACTGGACCCCTAGGCACAATACCATACATCACCTGAAAAGGACAAAAACCCGTGGATCGGTTAAGGGCATGATTATGGGCGAACTCCGCCTGCGGTAAGCGTTGATCCCAAGCCTTCGGATGATTGCCTACCAGACTGCGCAACAGGTTACCGAGAGATCGGTTAACCACCTCTGTTTGACCATTCGTCTGAGGGTGGTAAGCACTACTGAAGTTGAGCTGTGTATTCACCATACGCCATAAGCTGCGCCAATAATGACTAACAAACCGGGTGTCACGGTCAGAAACAATGGTACTGGGAAGGCCATGAATACGATAAATCTCCCGAAAGAAAAGTTGCGCAACACACACTGCATCAGATGTTTTTCTACAGGGGATGAAGTGTACCATCTTAGAAAAACGATCAACCACCACAAAAATAGAATCGAATCCATGCTGAGTCCAGGGTAAACCAAGAACAAAATCCAAACTGATGTCGGTCCAGGGCTAAGCAGGAATCGGCAGGGGTAAATAAAGACCTGCATTTGTGGATGTTCCCTTGGCCAACTGACAAATTCGACAACGGGCGACAAAACGACCAACTTCCTTCCGCATCGAAGGCCAAAAATAGGATGACGACAGCAACTGGTATGTTCGATCACGGCCCACATGACCTTCATTATGCAGCTCTTGGATCAGCTGAGGACGCAAACTACAGTCAGGGATACACAGCTGTACGCCACGAAAGAGAAAGCCATCTTCCAATAAAAATCAGAATGTTCGCCCTGCTGAATCAGTTCCATAACCCGAGAAACGAATGGGTCAGTAACATAAAGGTCAACAAAAGAATCAAAGCCGGGAACCTGAACGCGCATCTCAGTCAACAGAGTGTGACGTCGGCTCAAAGCATCAGCAACCTGATTCGTAATACCGGCTTTGTACTTGATGACAAAAGTGAACTGCTGCAAATAAGTTATCCAAGCAGCATGTCTATGAGATACTTTGTCTTGACTACCAAGGTACTACAAAGAGTCATGATCAGTATATAACACAGATTCATGCTGAAACAAGTAATGACGCCAATGTTTGATAGCTTGAACTATCGAATAAAATTCAATATCATAAGTACTAAATCGCAGTTTGGCATTTGCCAATTTCTCACTGAAGAAAGCCACAGAACGCCCTGACTGGGAGAGAACTGCCCCAATACCAAATTTAGACGCATCACAATGAAGCTCGAATGGTTGTGAAAAGTCGGGCAACACCAAAATAGGCACTGTAGTGAGACGTCGTTTAACTTCTACAAATGCTGCATCACCATCTTCGGACCAACTAAATTTTGTACCCTTCATGCAATCTGTAATCGGGGCCATAATACTGCTGAAATAGGGAATAAAACGCCGATAAAACGATGCTAAACCATGAAAACTACGAACATCAGTGATGGAAGTAGGTCGCGGCTTCACGGCAGCAACTTTGCTCGGACAGCTCGTAACCCTTCAACAGAGACAATATAACCCAAAAATTTGACAGCTGGGGACATAAACGAACATTTGACAGTAGCAGCATAAAACTTGTCTCGACGCAACACCAATAACACCTCACGTAAATGCGATAGATGCACAGAATGGTTAGAACTATAGATCAGAATATCATCGAAGTAAACAACAACAAATTTACCGATGAAAGGCCTCAATGCCTGATTCATGATACGCATAAACGTGCTAGGCGCATTGGACAGGCCAAACGGCATCACCGTCCACTCAAACAAACCCTCACGCGTCTTAAACGCCGTCTTCCACTCATCACCAGGACGAATCCGAATCTGATGGTATCCACTCTTCAAATCAAGCTTGCTGAACACAGAAGCACCACCCAACTGGTCTAACAGATCATCCAGGAGAGGTATAGGAAACCTGTAGCGAACAGTTATCTTGTTAATAGCGCGGCTGTCCACACACATACGCCAAGAACCATCATTCTTCGGTGTCAGTAATGCCGGAACTGCACAAGGGCTGAGACTTTCCCGAATATGTCCCTTCTCCAACAAATCCTCCACCTGTCGTCGTAATTCTTCATGCTCCTTCGGGATCATTCGGTAGTGGGGTCGATTTGGGAGAGCAGCACCAGGGACCAGGTCGATCTGATGTTGAATATCTCTTAGAGGAGGTAACTCGGGTGGCAAATCCGCTGGAAACACATCTGCAAACTCCTGCAAAAGAGACTGAATGACAGGACTATGGTCCGCCTTGGAATTAGGCACAACAGGGTCACAAAACAATAGGAAAACCACGGCAGCCTCTTCCATGGCTGTCTGAAAAGAAGCACGGGACAGCAAAGTCGATGTGGAAGGAGTAGAGTGAATGCTCAGGGGTCGAGGCTTTGCTGGCATAAGAACGATATTTTTTCCCCGAAAAAGGAATGAGTAGGTATTTGCACGCCCATCATGTATAACAGACAGATCGTACTGCCAAGGACGGCCAAGCAGTAGATGACAAGCATCCATAGTGATAATATCACAAAAGACTTCATCATGGTATGTTTTCCCCACAGAAAAAGAAACAAGCACGCGTTTGGAGACGGTGATATCCGTACCTTTACTTAACCAGGCGAGCTTGTACGGCTTGGGATGCGATTCTGCCCTCAACCCTAGCTTCGAGACCGCTGCTTCGAAGACGACATTCTCGCAGCTCCCAGCATCAATGATGAAGGTGCACACCTTCCCGCCGATCGTACACGTCGACTGGAACACGTTACTCCTCAGCCAGTCGCTCTGCTCAGGAACGCGATGAGACAGGAAAGTACGGCGCAGCATCAACACTGCTCCAACATCGCCAGTCACGATTTCTTCTGCATCCTCAGGCAAGTCATCATCGTAGGTATCGAATTTCGGAGGGCCATCAAGAACAATAGGATTCGGTTCAAACGCCTCCTGAGAGAAGAGACCCCTAGCACCCGTAGCATTTGGACACTCTACCTGACGATGCCCTAATTCGCCACAGCCATAGCACCGTAAATTGCTTGAAGAACGGCTTGGTGCACCGCGCCCAAGAGGGATCTGATCAGGTGTTGGGCAGCGCCAAGGAGGGATCAGATCAGGTGTTGGGCGGAGAACTGGTTTGGACGCCGAAATCCCTGAAGGAGCACCGGTCCTTACGCCAGTCTGGGTCCGGCGAGCCGACTGATTTTCTGCCTGGAGGGCACGCCGATGGGCTTCGGAAACAGAGGATGGATCGAACATATTCAGCGTATCTTGAAGCTGAAGGCGTAACCCGCCAATATAGCGGGAGACCCGCTGGTGCGGCGACTCGGTCACATCTGTGCGAGCCAGCAGCTGATAGAATTCTTCGGTATATTCATCCACAGATCTGGGTCCCTGAAGAAGATTCTGAAGTCACTGGTAGAGTTCCCACTCGAAGTTGTAGGGAAGGAAAGCCTTGCGGATTTTTGTTTTGAATTTCTCCCAACTTTGGACTTTATCCTTGCCTTCACGCACGCGGTTCTGCTTCACCTGGTGCCACCAAGCCTGTGCCCTACCGCGTAGGTGAATGGTGACTAAAGCGACCCTTCTCTCCTCGGGAACTTCCTTGAAGTCTAGGACTTCTTCAATCTGTGATAACCAATTGATAAGTGCCTCTGCCTTAAGGCTGCCATCAAAGTCCGGGATGTCTATCTTGAATCCAAGCTCCCAGCGGCGGGTGTGAGAAGTATTATGGTCGATCCCCTCTCCAAAAGGGTTATTCATACCTTCACCCTCTGTGCCTTGTTGCCTGGTGTTCAGATCAGCCACCTGACGGGTTAGATCAGCTACCTGACGGCGTAGGTCAGCAACTTCACGATCATCTACATCACTTGTATCTCTAGTCACTGTAGCGCCACCGCGACGGCTGGATCTTCCTCTCACCATCTCGCAGGACTGCCTGTGTCTGATACCACTATGATATAGAGTGAAACGCAGAGAAGCCTAAAAGGGATAAAACCCTAATTTTTTTATTAATCAAAAATAATTCCCAGAACAATGAATAGAAGATAGGTTTATATAGAGTTCAAGCAAAACCCTAAAACTAAAAATATGAAAATTACAAAAATAGCCTAAAGTATTAAAATTGCGAAAAAAGAGGATAAATGAGCCCGAATGCCCAAAAAAGCCCATAGCTCACGAGCAAAGCTGGTGACTTGCGTTCGTGATGTCGTTTCCTTCGAAACAAGGTGTTGTGGGTCAAAATCTGACACCAGAGCTCCGAACGGTCAATTCACCGAACTGTCCGCATCACTTACGTAAAACATCGAAAGGGAAATAGACTGGATAATGCGCAAACCAATACTCCCCGGATTGGTCCCTCGAACAATCCTGGGACATCTACACAAAAGGGTGCAATGGTAATTGTTGAAAGATTCGATGTAGACTCTGAGTATCTTGATCCAGATTCGAGTCGAAATCAAGTGGGGATGATAACAGACAAGACCAAAATGGTTTCCGGTCTAATTAACTTTTTTGATTCACTAACTATCTTCGGAGGGGATACCGTGACTGCGCCTTCTACTTGATCAAGGAAGAGGCATGTCCACAACTTTTCCACTCAGTTGAATGGTGGAAAATCTACCCACTAATATTAATCCCCATATCTCTTTATAGTTTTTGATAAGGATAACCTGAGAGACATTGCAGGGCCTCATGAAGATGAGGTAGTAATAGGGGCATCAATAGGGGGAAATGATATACGCTGGATTCTGATTGATACATGGAGTTCGACAAACATCATGTTTTTAAGCTCCTACAAGCAAATAAGAAACCCTTCGGTTATACAACGTTCGAACAGAACTATTGTAGGCTTCACATGAAGTTCTGCAGATGTGATTAGGGAGTTCGAAGAGGAAGTGTTGTTGGGCAAAGGAAACTTTAAAAAGATGGTAAAATTACTGTTTGTTGTGGTGGATTCCCCAACATCTTACAATGCAATTGGGAGGTCTTGGCTCTCTAGAATATATGATGTGGCCTCTATGGTCCACCAATGTTTGAAGTATGTTATCCACGGATAAGTAGGGGTTGTCTAGAGCAGCCAGAAGATAGTCAGGCGATAATATGCAACAACCTTTGCCCCTAAGACTTTAGGGGCAGTTAGAGTTAACAAAGATAAGCATCTATTGGAGCCTTATGATGAGGAAAATGAAATTGATGATCCCAAGGAGGCTCCCAGTGTTATAATACCTATTGAAGAGTTTGAAACCCACTCCCTCGTAGAGGGAAAGAGTGTTAGAATTGGTTCCAAGCTGGCACCAGGTTTGAAACACCGGTTATTATCTTTTTTTATGAATAATCAACATGTTTTCGCATGGTGTAATGGTGATGTCACTGGAGTACCAGCTGATATTATTTCCCATAAGTTGTCAATCCGGAGTGATGTTGCGCTAGTTGTACAGAAGAAAATGTCATTTTCTAAGGAAAAGGCAGATGTGATTGTTCAAGAGGTTGACCGTTTAACCACGATGGGTCACATTAAATAATCTCAATAACCTTTTTGGACTGCCAACCCAGTTCTGGTCAAGAAAAAGAATGGCAAGTGGCGCATGTGCATTGATTTCACTGACCTTAATAGGGCATGTCCTAAGGATCTTTATCATGTTCCTCGGATAGATCAGCTAGTGGATTCTACATGTGGAAACAAACTGTTGTCTTTCATGGATGCTTTTTCAGGGTATAACCAAATACAAGTACATCTGAAGGATCAAGATCACACTACTTTCATCACAGACAGAGGTCTTTATTGTTATAAGGTGATGCGTTCGGATTGAAAAATGCTGGAGCCACTTACCAGAGGTTAGTGAATAAAGATTTTGTTAATCATATTGGTAAAAACATGGTGGTTTACATAGATGATATGATGGTTTAAAGGTTGGAGGAAGATTCATTCTCCAATTTAGAGGCTATAAAATTAAAATTGAACCCTAAAAAGTGTGTATTTGGGGTCCGATCTATAAACTTCTTAGGCTATATAATAAGTGAGAATGGAATTCAGCCTGATCGGGATCAACTTAATGCCATGCTAGCTATGGATCCTCCTTGAAATTTTAAAGAAGTTCAAAAATTGAAAAGACGGTTGGTTGCGCTGAATAGGTTTATTTCAAGATCATCAGACAAGTGCGCTCCATTTTTCCAAGTGTTGAGGAATGCTAAAGACTTTAATTAGTCTCTACAGTGTGACCATGCTTTTATTGAAATCAAGAAGCACTTATCTTCACCTAAAACTCTTTTCAAACATGTTTGGGGGGGGGAAAGCTTTATGTATATATGGTTGTATCAGAATACGCAATAAGTGATGTGCTAGCTAAAGAGGTAGACAATTACCCTCGTTCGATGTATTACATCAGTAAGAGTCTGTTGGATGTTGGGAGAAGATATTTGAATTTGGAAAAATTGGTATTTTCCCTAGTAATTGCAGCAAGGAAGATGAGACCATACTTACAAGCCCATTCCATTGTTGTTCGAACATCTTTCCCCTTGAAAGGTGTTCGTCAGAAATCTGATGTATCAAGTAGAATAACCAAGTGGTCAATGAAGCTGGGCGATTATGATATTGATTTTGCACTCCGAACAACAATTAAATCCCAATTAGTGGTTGACTTCTTGGTAGAATTTCATGCTGATAGATCTTCCGGACTGGAATCATAAAACCGGTCTAAGAAAGAATGGGTAGTTCGAACTGATGGTGGATCAAGTACTATGGGTTGTGGGTCTGGAATTCGTTTAACTTCTCCATATGGTGACAATATGTATCAGGCTATATGTTTTGGCTTCAGAGCTTTCAATAATGAATCTGAATATGAAGCAGCCATGGTTGGCCTTAAGGTAGCTCTCATGGTTGGCCTTAAGCTAGATCTTTACAAGAATTCTTTTAGCAAACCTCTCCTACGTTGCTTAGGATTTGAAGAATCCCAAGTTGTGTTATCTGAACTACATGATGGAGGAGGTTCTGCACATTGTGGCTATATGGCCCTAACAAGAAGAGTTTTATTAGCAGGATACTACTGGCCAACCATAATGGCAGATGCTAAAGAGATGGTGAAAAAGTGTGATCCTTGTCGAAAAGTATGGAAATGAAGTTTATGTGCCAGTAGTTCCTATGGAACCCATATCTGAACCAATACCCTTTATCGGATGGGGTATGGACTAGTTGGCCTCTCCCCATGGTATCCGGTGGATATATAACAATCATAGTCGTTATTGACTATTTTTCTAAGTGGACAGAGGAAGCTCCTTTGCATGGAACCACTTCAAATGTAGTTATTAAAAAAATTATCTAATATATGTTGCAGATTTGGGGTCCCCCGAAAATTACTATTGATAATGGACCATAGTTTGATAATAAAGACATGGAAGCGTTCTGCGCCTCTAGAGGATTCCAACATTGTTTTTCTTCTCTTTTTCACCCTGAAGCAAATGGGCAGGTTGAAGTTTCCAATAGGAAAATCTTGTCATGATTAAAAAGAAACCTAAAAGGAGCTGCAAGAAAGTGGCCAAGTTATTTACAAGTATTGTGGGCCTACCAAACTACACCTCGAGCTGCTACACAGGAATCTCCTTTTGCTATGGTCTATGGGATGGATGCAATTACTCTCATAAAAGCTAATTTACCAAAGCGCATCTGAGAACAGTGCATTACCAAGGCTTAATAAGGAGTAGATTTTCCTCCAAAGTTAAAAAAATAGATTTTCAAATAAGGACAAAGTCTTAAGAAAAGTATTTTTACACACCAAGGAAAAGCAGTTCGGTAAACTGGCTCCGAACTGGGAAGGCCCATATGTTGTCTGTGAGAAGGTTAAACCAGGAACATACAGGCTCCAAGTATCATGGAAATGAAAGAATAAAGTGTAACTGACCAAGTATCATGGAAATAAAAGAATAAAATGTGTTCAACTCCAGAGGCTTCGAAGATTGTTTGAAACAAAGGATATGAAGAGCGGTGAGACAGTGACAGATTATTTTGAAAGAATCATGGTCATAACAAATGACATGAGAAACCGTGGAGAAGACTTGGAAGATGTAAAGATTTTTTAGAAAATCCCACACATGATGACGGACAATTTCAATTATATTGTATGTTCAATTCAAGAGTAAAAAGATATTGATCAAATGACATTCGATTAGTTGCAAAGCTCGTTACTTGTTCATGAACAAAAGCTTCGACGCAAGGTCTCTGGAGAACGAGTACTGAAAGTCGAGGGTGATCACAGTTATGGACAAGGCAATGGAAGTAATTTTGGCAGAGGGGAAGTAATTCTTGAGAGCCAGAGGAAGAGGTGGAAGAGGATAGACTATTAGCAGAGCTCACATTGAGTGCTTCAGGTGTGACAAGTTAGAACACTATCAATACGAGTGCCAAAATGGATAAAAAAGAGCAAACTATGTCGAGTTTGATGAAGAAGAATAATTACTTTTAATGGATTATATGAATATCAAAGAGGTTGAAGATAAGGAGATTTGGTTTATCAATTTCGGTTACTCAAATAATGCAAAGAAAATCGGGGTTAAATGGGTTCTCAAGACTAAATTAAATGAATATGGGGAGGTGGATAGATACAAAGCAAGATTGGTGGTGAAAGGATATGCACAAGAAGATAATATTGACTATGATAAAGTCTTTGCACCGGTTGCAAAATGGGATACAATCAAAATTTTATTGGTTGTTGTTGCACATAAAAGTTGGAAAGTATATCAATTAGATGAAAAAAGTTCCTTCTTATATGGAGAATTGAAGGGAGTGGCGTATGTGGATCAACCAGAGGTTTTAGTTAAAAAAATATGAAGAAGATAAAGTATATTGACTTACAAAAGATTTTATGGTTTGAAGCAAGCTCCCCGAGCTTGGTTTTGTCGGGTATAGAGGTACTCAAGCAAGAAGGCTTCGAAAGAAGTAGTCATGATCACACATTATTCATTAAGACGAAGGGATTGAAGTATATCATGGTAAGTCTTTATGCTGATGATTTAATTTTAACTGAAAATGATGAACAATTAATTAAAGAGTTTAAGGTGTCAATGACACGAGAATTTGAGATGATCAATTTTGGTTTGATGAGGTTCTTTTTTGGTGTTGAAATTCATCAAAGTTAAGATGAGATTCACTTAAGACATAAAAATTATGCTCATGAGGTGCTCAAAATGTTTGACATGGTAGACTGTAATTCAGTAAAAAATCCTATTGTTCCAGGTCCTAAACTCTCAAAGGAATGAGCTGGAAAAGAAGTAGATGATAATCTATACAAGTATTTGGTGGGTTGTCTAATGTACCTTACAATTACAAGACTTGACATGATGTATGGGGTCTGCTTATTGTCTCGGCTTATGGCCAAATCAATATTGGGACATATGCAAGCAGCTAAGAGAGTTCTGCGATACTTAAGAGATAATCAGAGATGAAGGTGAAATCATACACAAACAATGGTAATGCCGGTGGTCTTGATGATTTGAAAAGAATTTCGGGTTGTGTTTTTATGTTCAATGAAGCTGCAATATGTTGGAGCTCAATTAAACAAATAGTAGTTACTTTATCTACAATTCTAGCAGAGTACATAGCTGCAACCTCTTATGTCTGTCACTGTGTCTGGCTCAAAGCAATTATAGAACGAATCACATCTGAACAATCTGAGTGTCTGGGAATCTATTGCGACAACACTTCTTCAATTAAACTCTCGGAGAATCCGGTGTTGCATAAGCACACAAAGCATATCGATTTAAGGTATAATTATATACGAGATCTTACAAATCAAGAAGTTATAAAGTTGGTTTATCGTGGAACAGAAGAACAAGTTGCATATATAATAACAAAACTAGTGAAGCTAGAGATGTTTGTTAAGTGTTGAAGTTCACTTGGAGTGCAAGCACTAGAAGATTAAACCGGTTGATTTCCAGGCATATCCAGTTCAAGGGAGGGATCTGTTAGAATTGATTTAATTATTAATTGTTTTAATTATCTTATCTAATAATTATACATTATATTAATTAATATTTAAGGCGTTATATGAATTACTATTTTAGTTGTTACTATTATGGTCAATAAAAGCTATCATTTATTTACTAGAATACGAAATGCTTCTCGTAGGCTATTTAAAGTCATTTTACGCTTCATTTTAATATATTGAGTTTTATTCTCTTTGCATATTACTATTTCATAAATTCACAAACTTTTTACACAAAAAATCAAACTGATCTTTCCCGAATGCTTTAGTAAATATGTCTGTCAATTGTATCTTTGTCCAAGTTGACCTTCAGATCTATAAGTATGTATCTCAACAAGGTTAATTCTAAACAAGTATTCTTCATTAATTTATACTCTTCTTCTGCAAATGATCGTGAAATATTAGTTTGTTTCTTTGATTTCCATGATATGAGTGATGATCCAAGAAAAATACAGTATTTATAAACAAAACATCTTGGCATACGATATCCCACAAAAGGCACTTAATGTGAGATTGTTTTCTGATGGAAAGAAAAGATAACGTAACGGAGGACTTTTAACGTTTCTTTCGAGTGTGGCTTCCTAGGTGCTCCCATAAATTGGTTCAGTGCATGCACCGAATGCACAATATCAGGCATGGTTACTGTCAAATATATTAACCTGCCAACCAGTCTGTGACATTTAGCCAAATCATGAAGTAGTTCATCGGTTAATTTCAAGTTCTGCTTTACTGGAAATTTTTTGGGTTTCATTCCTAACAATCATATGCCTTGCAAATTATCAAATTCATATTTTCTTTGAGACATTAAGATTCCTTTCTTAGATCAAGCAATACCTAGAAAAAATTTTAAATCATCAAGATCTTTAATGTGAAAATGTTGGAGTACATGATTTTTTAGAAATTTGATTTCATGCAAGTCATTTCCTCTTTCGAGTGTATGTAACCTATAATTTTGAAATTAGCTAAAAAAATAGAGAACCAATTTTACGATGCTTGTTCCAACCCGTAAATAGGCTTTCCAAGCCGACATACCAAATTCTCCTCTTGTCGGTGGACATCCGGAGGTGGAGGACTATATACCTCTTCATCGAGAGTTCAATAAAGAAAGGCATTATGATCATCAAGTTGATGAGTATACAAATTTATGGAGGCTGCAACAGTCAACAAACATTGAAGAGTGGTGAGTTTAGCAGTTGGAGAAAAAGTCTTTTGATAGTCAATACATTCAACTTGTGTGTAGTTTTTAGCCATCAAATGTGATTTATATCGCTCAATGGTTGCATCAGAGTTTTATTTTATCTTATAAATCCAACGACATCATATAGGCTTTTGCCTTGGAGAAAGAGGCACCATTTTCCAAGTGTTGTTATGTTGTACAGCTTGAAGTTTGAAGTTCAGTGGACATGGTTTGGCGCCAAAGTGGATCACAGTTAGCATGTTCAAAAGATGAAGGCTTTGTTAGTGTTGTTAAAAAATCTAGAAAAGTACGATGTTTAGGGGAACAACGTAAAATTGAAATATGAGAGAAGAGAGGATACCTTATAGATTGACGAGAACTTGATTGCATTGAAGATTGATTGATCACATTAGACATGTTATAGTTTTTGTTGCATGTAGAAGGCTGAATGTGGATGTTTATGTTCGACAACTCCATTTTGTTGTGGGGTGTATAAACAAAAAATTTGATGTTCAATATAGTGGCGGATCCAAGACTAAAATTTAGGGTATGCCCAAAAATATTTATTTAAGCCATTAATTGACCATTCTATTTCTCAACTCATTCTTCACATATTTCATATGAGAAAATACTCGCTCAACACTTGCGGTAGTAACATGTATGGACAAAGCTAGCTTCAAAAATGTGTACATAAATCCAAATATGTTGTGCTTTTTTGTACGAACTAGAGTCTTACATAGATCTGAGATACTCTTCAAATTGGAAAAGTTACCATCCATCTTGACACATGCAATATACGTCTCAAGTTGGCTAGAGAATTCATAGTCATTTGGGTAGAATCTTTCCAACCTCACAAGTGATTTAGTGTCAAAGTATTGAAATGAACAACACAATTTGCGGTCCATGAATTATATATCAATGAATAAAAATTAAATAGAAAATCAAAGTCTTGAAATTAGAAGGAAAATCAAAGTCTTGAAATGATGAATAGCATCGCGTTATTAAAAAAAGTAGCAAATCGTTAATAACCATAATTTGTGGTCCATAAATTATAAATCAATGAATAAAAATATAATATATAAAATCTTAAAAACTTATCAGTACAAAATATGTTGAAGAATAAGTCATTTTCAAATACATCAATATACAATATGGTAAAGAATCAGTAATTTGTTTAATTATTTACATATAAAAAATATTATATCTATTGAAATATTTCGTACAAAATATTCATTGAGAACAAATCATTAGTAGAATAATTTGCATAAATACATTCAAGATATTAATTTGTTTAAAACGAATCAATACAATAATTTTCTTAAATATAAAACATTGTTTACATACAAAATATTACAAATTCATTAATACAAAAATATACAAAAATATCCTAGTAATAGTAATTTGCTCAACCAAACACGTTAAATTAGTATAGTAAATAATAACATTACCTCCTTAATTATGGAATTTTTCCAAAGTCCTTTATGTATAATATTTTTTATAGCTTCACAAAAGAATATGAGTAACCATCTAGAGATAATTCAACTATTGAACAATATATACCCCTAAAGAAGTACTTGATCTACCATTATCCACTCTTATTGTTTGAACACCTTTTTAAAATTGGGTTTTGACAAATTACATAAAATTAGTTAATAAATATTGTGTTATGATGCATAAAAAACGTCCATGTGCACTGAGTAAAATCATCAACAAATTTAAGAAGTATATGAAGGAACTTTATGAGAACCCGAGACATCGCAATATAATAAAGAGAAAGAAAATTTTGTATTCATTGAGCTTTTGGGAAAGGTAAGCGTGTTTACTTTGCTTGTGGAAAAATTGTTCAATTATTTCCTAACTCTTTGTAAATACCTGGAAGCAAATGTGAAAGTAACTTAAAACGAAAAAAAGATAATTTTCCTATGCGTAACTGACATAGATTAGATGACTGAGAAACCATACAGATAGTCTATTTACTTGTTGATGGATGGCATATAGTATAGACCTCCAGGTTGTCTACCCGAGCCAATAATCTTCCCTGAAACCAATTCATGCAAAATATAATAGTCACAAAAGAAAATGATGCAGCAATTCTGTTATTTGATCAGTTTGCTAGCTTAAATTAAATTTAAATTAAAGGATGGTAGACACAATACATTTGTAAGGGTTAAGTTTGAATTAAAACTAACTGTGCCAGTGTGAGTGATTTCTGGTGTTACAACATTTGGTAAATTAACATTAGTAATAGTGGAAGGCTTGGCATCAGTTAAGAGTGATATGTGAGAGATAATATGACATGTGGTGCTAGTATCCAAAATCCAAGAACTTGTACTACTAGAATTAACATACACAATAGTAGATTAAATCAAACCTGCAACATTCGTATATGCATCAACATTACCAAAATTATTGTGATTCAGTGTACTGATTGTTTTTGCTAAATGTTGTATTTGTTCGGCGATGAACCCCTGAACGATGCAGCAGTGTTGGAACCCTTTAAGGTAATGGTTTGGATGTCTGATTGGAAAGTGTAAGAATCGCCAGCCATGGTGATTTTTTGTTTTGTAAAAAATTTGATTTTATGTGTAAGAATGAGAATTGTGATAACAAAGCGAATTATGAATTATGCTCTGATTCCATGATGAAAATAAATATGTGTATTTTTTATGAGAAAACAAATGAAAACAAATTTAATAGACTTCAATTTCACACTCTTTTGGATGGTACACAAAGTGCTTCTGTAAGCAGCTATATATACATGGATTATAGCTATAAATCAATACATTAATACTAGTATCTTCACTTACTATAATCAATACAGTCATACCAGTATTTTCACGCCTAAGTATATGGTTGTAACTAGTCTAACCATCAATATACCTAATCGTCTACAGTTACTTTACAATAAATACGAATCTAATTTAATAAAATTAGATCAGGAAACAACAAGATAGTCGTTGTATAATAGGAAACTACTCATATATCACTCAGCAATGAAGCTCAAATCCATCATTCACTACAATGGAAACCATAAAAAGTGAAGGTGATAACTACATACAAGAAACCCAAGTTATAAAGCAAGAAAAACATTGTATTGGCCATAGAATTTTGGTACCAAATAATCTGAACATTAAGTAAAAAAGCATAAGGTGTGAAACTACTGAGGCATGGAACAAAAAATTCTTGAGTTCTTCTCCCGCCGGATGTGGTATATTATCATACCAAAACATAAGCACTAAAGATGGAAGATGTGAGAGTGTGGTCAATTAGAAGCCTCCATAATCCAAAATCTCCAATTATTACCGTTTAGAGTGAACCCAAGCTTAGTATTAGCTAAAATCCAAATAGCCTAAGTGAAAATACAGTCACAGAAGATATGGATGATGGATTCAGCACATGAATACAACACACGGACTCAAGGGAAGTTTAGTCCCAAGTTTATAAATTTGTCTCGTGTAGATAACTTGTCTTGGATAGAAATCCAAAGAATGAAGAAATGACATGATATATTGTACTTATACCACACTAACCTAGTCCATCCGATACATAAGGTGGATGTACAAATCACCTTGTAAGTGTTTGATTGTGAATTTTACACTTATGCTTAAAGGTGACGTGAGAGGATGAAGTTGTTTATGTCCTATATGTTACGATATGTTCTAGCACTTGCGTACCAAATTTGAACCGGACAGTTCTAGGTTCCATCCATAATGATGTTGGAGCCCTTCAGATTGTTGTCAAGTCTTGATTCACAAATAATATTTTTCTCATATTAGGTTACTAAAGAGGTAGGGAGCAGCCATGGGTCGTACCAGAAAGAGGTTGTCTCTTCATTATCAATATTCATCCTATAAATTTTACTAGTCAGAGACTTACGACGTAATCTTCCTCTAAATCCATGAGGGAGAGAAACCAAGATTTAAAGACTAAAATCTTTTATTTATAATGTTCTTGGTATTAATCGAATCATGCCATATAAATTTGTTATTACTACAAACTATGGACCACAAATTTTTAAAGACATCCACCTGATTCCAAGTTTTTGGAAACAGAATCCCAATGCCGTCTACCAACAACATGTACAAGGTAACATTGGACCAAGCCATATTTGCCCATGAGGCATTCATCTCATGCCATACCAGATGAATCGTCAAAGAGATTGAAGTAGCTCATTGAGTATCCTATAATGGAGGATGAATATTGAGGATTATTATATATGACCCACAAAAAAACACGACTTTATGAGTTGGAGTCTACCAACATAAAAATGTGTTTTGAGGTCTATGAGCCAATACGTGCAGTAGTATTTTTTTAGAAGAGACCGACAATCAATGTAGAAGAGACGACCCATAAAGAGGGGCACCCATATAATTTACTGAGAAGGAACCAATATTTTACCTTAAGATGTTGATCAAATCTTGTGTAAAAATGGGGTTTACCCTTGAGAACAAAATTTGACTTTTACCAAGACCAATTTGGATATCTGAGAGATCAAATAAGTCATATACACCCCTCTTTGATAAGATTACGGGAGTTAAGATCATTGTGGCAGAAAATTATTAAATAACGACAAAAGAGAGGTTAACAATTTTTGACATTTCAAGTGAAATGTTAAATTTCTATCATTCTGTTTATCCTTTAGGATACTAGATAGAACTTATACTAATATGACAAAAATAAAATAGGAGAGAGGAACGTCAATTGTAATTTTAATAAGATAAAGAAAAAACATTGATTTGATTAGCCAGTATTTTAAAAATAATCTTATAAAAGATATTATAACAAGAAATTGGTCTGAAATCAACCACGTAAGAATAAGTTTTTTCTAAAATAAGGATAATAAAAATAAAATTATAAAAAAACTTAAATACGTATTGAGAAACTTAAAAAAAAACCCTCACAAATATTAATGCCTACCATATTTTAGAAATATTTTTTAAAAAAAATTATAAACCTCACGACTTGATCAATATTAATTCTGAATAAAGCTCTTCTCATATATTACTGTGCAAAACATCAAAACTTATCCCAAAAATTGATAAACGAAAATCATCATAAATCAAGTATAACTATGAGAATAACTGAAAGGAGTAAAATAAATAAGATAATTCACATCGACATTAGTTGCTCTGCGATAGAGGTTACTTAGTCTTTAAACTATTTTATTACGTAAGATGTCAGTTTTAATACTATTACAAAAATATGAAAATATTTTGGGTTATAATCTGTGAATGTGAACCAGATATTTTTTAATTTGTTCTTTAATTTAAAATATTTTTTATTAGAATATACGTTCTAAATGTTATATCTTTCAGTGTCCATTAACAAAATGGAGCTACTACCAAAAAAGACATAGTACACAATTAGCAACATCTTTTTCTCTCTCATTAGAAACTAAGTTTCTTATCGTGAAAATAACCTACTTTCTTCGTCGTCATGCTCCTCCACCGTATCTCCTCTATCGATGCCATCTGACCCAAACCATTTCCGCAATGACCACCATCGTTGAAAGCTGGCGGTGGTGGTTTCCGCACATTCTCTAACTGGTACCATCAACCTAAAATTACCTCATCTATTTCATCTTCTAGGTGGTTACAGATCTGACGGTCTAAAGTTTAAGCCTAATCATCAGTCTGTTGTTTTAGCCAATTATTCTCTCACTCTCTCGTCTTTGTCTAACATCGCTTATTTCCCCCCACCAGATCTTTTCCAATCTTTCAAAAGGTGGTTGGAGGCAAGCATCATTCCCTCTTATCTTTACTTTGGTGCCTCCATGATGGGTTTCTCTTACAGCTCCTCCATTTTCTTCAACCAGAGAGATTCTTCTCCGACTAACGTCATTTTTAGTGGTTGATCCTTGTTTTAGATTTCCATTCGTCTTGCTTTCAACCATCATTTGTCTCCTTGTCGATGCAGCAACTTTGATATAATGGTCGCAACTTCCATCTCGCCTTTGGAAAGTATATTTTTATCTATGAATCCCTGGCTGGCGATGGCTTCCTTTTCGGAGAAGCCAAAAACTTTGCGTTTCTTAATCATAAATGCAGCGCTATTGTCTTTTTTATATTCAATGTCCAATCTGATCCTTCTGAGTTCAATCCGAAGTTGTACATTGGTCATCATCTAGCCTCCTTGGAAGAGGTTAAGTAAGTTGATAGTGGCAAAGAGGTTGATTTGCCTCCTAAACGACTTTGCCCCTAAGAAGTCAAGGCTAAGGGTAAGAAGAATTTGTCCTCTGACATGACCATTTTTGATGCGCTGTAAGTCTTTTCCTTATGAATATTTCTTCTTGGAATAGGAGGGTTCTTAACGACCCTATTAGGCAAAAAGATGTTATTGATTTCATAATTAGTAATAGTATCTCTATGTTAATATTTTTATAAACTAAATTCTAACTTTATAAAGTTGATTCTATTATTAGGTATATGTTCCCTTTTGGCACGCCATTACCAATCATTCTTCACATCCCCTAGGTAGAATTTGGATTGTCTAGAACCCTATTGTTATCAATATTTTTAGGATTTTCTAGTCCGATCAGTTCATTCATTGTTTGGCCAAATGCCATAATTTTAATGCCTCCTTCAAATTTACCGCCATCTATGTTTTCAATGAAGCTCTAAACTGTACCCATCTTTGGAAAGATTCAATATCTATTTGCAACCAGGATAAGGACATCCTTTAGGTTTTCCTTGGGGATTTCAATACCATTCGTCAGCCGGATCAGCGATTAGGTTCCTCCAATAATTGGACATTGATGATTTTAATCAATGTGGCTACCTTAGTGAGCTCAGTGACCTTCGTTTCACTGGGCTTCACTTCATTTAGATTAATAAGCAACATTCTCACCTAATCCTCTCCAAAATCGATCGTGTGCTAGTCAACTCTAACTGGCACGATCTATTCCATATATCATTTGCTCATTTTGGAATATTTTTCTCCTCGGACCATACCACTCTCACTCTCAATCTTGGTCTCCTTTGTCAAAAACGTTAGAAATCGTTTAAATTCTTTAATATGTGGAAAACTCACCCTTAATTCAAAAACATTGTTTCCAAAAGCTGGAATCTCCCGATCTCTTCCTCTGGGATGAGTCTTGTCACCAAAAAACACAATCTCCTTCAACAAGAGCTTGCTTACCTCAACCGTAAGAGGTTTAGTGACATTAGTTCTAGGGTTTCGATTGCTAAAAACAATCTCTTTTAAGCCCAATCTAACCGTGCTTAAGACCCTCTAAACCCTATTCTTGTCATAAAGAAGTCGAGGCCTCCATGACTTTGATCTTTCTTAGTTGTGCCAAAAAATTATTCTTCAAGTAAAAATCTCGAGAAAAATAGATCAAGCTTGGTGATAAATACACCAAATTTTTCCATAACAGTATAAAGAAACCTTTTTCCCGTAATAAGATTCTCTCTACAAAAAATTAATTGGGTGTTACTGTTTATACTCCCGATAGCGTTTCTAAAGTTATTGTAAGATACTTTGAGGCCTCTCTTGCTACTAGGAATCCTGCTGGTTACCCGTGATTACAAAAAGTATCATCTCTCCTTTCCACTAAAGTTAATGATACTGATAAAGTCTCAATGATTCACGAGATCACTTGCGAAGAGATCAAATCTTCCCTTTTCAGTATTGATAGCACTAAGTCGTTTCGTCCTCATGGTTTTAATTCTAGTTTCTTCAAGTCCACTTTGAATATGGTTGGACATGATATCTG
Organism: Limnanthes douglasii subsp. nivea; assembly: GCA_036936605.1. NCBI lineage: Eukaryota > Viridiplantae > Streptophyta > Magnoliopsida > Brassicales > Limnanthaceae > Limnanthes > Limnanthes douglasii. Next base: position 290,985,276 of record JAUPFV010000005.1, read on the forward strand.
TAAAGGCGTACTTGAGTGTTTTACTTAAGAACTCTCGATACCTCTTGGAATTCCACTTACATCGCCTTCATTCCTAAAAAGGATTCCCCTTCGATGGTCGCTGATTTTAGACCTATTGCTCTTTGTAATGTTGTGTGCAAGATCATCTCTAAGAATTTAGCTAATAGAATTAAGGATTCTTTCATCTACCTGATTAATAATTCACGATCAGTTTTCATCTTGGGTAGCAATATCTCTGATAATATCATTCTCTCCCAAGAGCTTCTGTGTGGTTATCACACTAATTGTAGAGCTAAAAGGATTGCCCTTAAAATCCATCTTATGAAAACCTTTGATAATGTTCGTTGACATCTCATCCTTGAAATTCTTGTTGCGGTGAACTTCCTAAATAGATGATTACTTAGATCATCAATTACATTTCCTCTCCCTCTTACTCCATTATTATCAATGGAGATCCTTTCGGTAACTTCAAAGGTAGAAAAAGTCTCAGGCAAGGAGACCCGCTTTCTCATTTCTTTTTTGTCCTTGTCATGCAAGTCATATCTAGTATCCTCAAGGAGAAGAGTAATGACAAAAACTTATGTTTTCACTCGAAGTGTCACAAACTCAAAATTACTAATCTCTGTTTTGCAGACGATCTTATGATTTGTTGTCATGGTGACGTCAACTCTCTTCTCCTCATGAAAGATGATCTTGATGATTTCTACTTTCTTTCTGGCCTTAGAGTCAAACCCTCTAAGATTCATATCTTTTTTTCGAGTATCAAAAACCTTCTTCGCTCTGAGCTCCTGTCTATTACGGGTTATTTGGAAGGTTCTCTCCCTGTTAAATATATGGGAGTTCCCCTTCTCACTGGTCGTCTTACTAACTCGGAATGTCGTCTTCTCCTTCATAAGATTACCTTCCTGATAGAGTTTTGGACCTCCAAGCACCTCTCCTATGTTGGTAGACTTCAACTCATTGAGCTTCATTCCCTAGTCAGTTTTATTGGTCATCCATGATCATTAAAGAACTATCTCAATATCTTCGTCGTTTCCTCTATGATCATTAAAGAACTATCTCAATATCTTCGTCGTTTCCTCTGGTCCTGTTCCGCTATGAAAATTCATGGGGCCAAAGTGGTCTGGACTAATATCACCTCTCTCATAAAGGAGGGTGGCATTGGGATCTTAGAACTAAAAATCTAGAATCAGGCGGTTGTCCTTAATCATCTTTGGTTTATTATTAGTAATAACAATCATTCAATCTTGTGTGACAGATAAAACTTGAAAAAAAAATCAAAAATAATAACTTCTAGAATCTTTCAATTGGCTTCCCCCCCCCCCCCCCCCCATCTTGGATTTGGAGAAAAATTCTTCGTCTTGGCTCGTTGGCCAGTAATTTGTCTAAGGTGGCGATTGGTAATGCTCGAGTATTTCATTCTGGTACAACTCATGGCGCATCCCTAGATCTCTTGCTTTTCACTATGGCTCCAATATCATCAAGGAATCCCGGGTGGAAAAACTTCATGGTTTCGAATATCATTCTGGACGGTCATTGGAACCGCCTTTTAACATCAGATCGGCAAAGGCTAAAAATCGTACCAATCTTCTGAAGATTAATAACCTCATCCTCACTCGGCCCCCTCCTAACATCAACTCCAATGATGTTTCTTTTTGGATTGCGAAGGCTGGCTGCAACAACTTCTCAATCATGGATACATATAACGCGATTCGTACGCCTGCCTCTGTCGTTGGGTGGGCTGGATTAGTATGGAATAAATTCAATATTCTCTGTCACTCTTTTATTTCTTGGCTCGCTATCCTGGGAAAACTTTCTATGATAGATAAGCTTCTCAATTGGGCATCAACACCCCATCTGATTGTTCCTTATGCAACTTTGACTTTGAAACTGCTCCTCATATTCTCTTTTACTATAGTTTCAACTAGAGTCTTTGGACTAATGTTAGCTCCAATCTTGGGTCCCTTTTTACCGCCTCGTGCTGGCAGTCTTGGATCTGCGAAGCGTCAAATTGGTCTCTCTCGAAACCGTCATATTTAGCGCACTTGCTTTGGCGCGGTTATATACCATGTTTGGAATGCGATGACTCAATAATTTTTTGTTCCTCTCCGGTCATTGTCTCTATGTTTGCCACCGAATCTTCTATTATCTTCAGTTCAAATTCCATGACACCCAAATTTACTGGTTTATGTAATTGCTTATTATTTATTTACTTTCTTCTTCGTTTGCAGGTTCCCTTATTTTCATTTGTTGTCGCGATTTGATTAGCGCTTTTTTTAGTACTTTTGTTGTCGCGATTTGATTAGCGTTTTTTTAGTACTTTGGATTATCTGTTGCTTACTCCTGCTATATTTGGATTAGTTTTATTTTATTTTTTGGCATATTTTTTTTTTCATGTTGCTTACCCTTATGTTTGGATTAGTAGTCTTATTTTTCCGTCTTCTTTTGTATTTTTCGTTTTCTTTTGTCCATCGTATCTCTTCGGGATATCTGCAGGTATTTGTACGGAAAAAATTGTTTTATTTAATGTCTTTTTCATAAAATAAAAGCAGCTACTAAATACAATAAATCTGTTGTTACCTATGTTTTATCCAGACCAAAAAAATAAGTTACTGATATGTTTTGATGGGATATTTTACAATGGCACAATGTAAAACCTAGAATAATCCTAGAAGAGTCGACAATTGACTAATCATTTATTCGCCCTTTCCATAGGTCTCTTACATACATTGTTTCACAAGATTTGAACCAAAAGGCGGAATATTCATATGAACCATCATCTTATACAAGCATCACAGTATTTACAGTCTCCTTCTTAGAACTACAGAAAGAAAAAAGACTAGCCTCATCAACAGTGCCCAAACCAGAAAGTTCAATACCAAACATGGACAACCTGCGAGTATCACGAGCAATGGGCGATTGCCAAAGACCATCCCACCAAGCAGGAGGAAGCAGTGGTGTGAAGGCACATTGGTTGGTCTGGTTTGAACAACTCAATGGCCCTGCATATCTATTCCATACGTGTCCCCAACCTACTTGTACCTTTAGCCCTTCTGTCAACAAATTACTATGGATGCTGCTTATAAATGAAAAATTTGAACCAGTAGAATTATCTCCTGAATAACCAAATAAGAAACGACAAGTTAGGCAAAAAATGGTTCCCAACTTTTTATTTGCTTACAAAAAAAATTATCATATTAGAAGAAATCACTCATGAATTATGAGTCATGACATCATTTTATGTAAATGTAGCTACAGAAACGTATAAGTTCTCAAAAGCTTTGCAATACCAATAATGGACAATATATTTTATATTTTGAACTAATAGATAACAATACCAATAATGGACAATATATTTTATATTTTGAACTAATAGATACGGGAGTATAGGTCTTCAAAAACAATGGAGATCGAACTTACTAGCAGAAAAAGCTTACCAAGACTATTTGCTGCAGCTAGAGCTGCAACCAATTGAGCATAGGTAGTTGCAATACGCCTGTGAGCACCGGATATAACAGCATGTTTTGCACGAGATGCAAGAAAGAAATCCACAAACGCAACCCATCGAGGGGCTGGTCCCCAATCCTTATTCCTGAACTCCAAGGATGGCGGTCTACTGACATCCCGAAAGTTGTTTCCTTTGAAAGCCTTATAATCAAAATGAATAACCTGAAAAGATGTAACTGGCTTAGAATAAGTGGATAAGGTGTGTAGATATTCTTTAAAGATGTAACAATTCAGTCTCATAAATTTCAAAGTCAGACATAGGTGCTTTGAAACAATTCTGAAATCTGGAAAGAACAAAAATAGAGACAATAGCATATTACAACATAAACCGGTAAACATACTTCAGCGAATTCACTTATATTTGGGTGCATGCCTCCCACTAAAGATGGGGTATCTGATACAAGAGCTACACGATGCCTTGGCTTCTCCAACTTGTTCATAATTTTTGTAAGACAGGACAATACTGCTTGTACAGCTCTCAAGGACCTGGAATAAAATAGCACAAAAGCTCTGTATCAGTTGGTAACCACAATCATAAATTGTGCGGAAAATTAAGCATGTCCAATTCGATTTGCACTCATGTATTCATGGATATATTATTAGTTATAAATAATATATGAAAATTCAAGCCTAACCAATCACACTAACTATAGATTAACATAATTATTAAACATGCCAAGCTACACTAGCTCTCGCCTCATAATATAAAATCATAGAAAAATTTCATAACAAGTCAGTTGACATTAAAACCAGATATAGGAAGCTCAAGTATGTCGTGCCAGCTGATGTATTTGTACATACTTGCCCTGACTTTGAGGACATATTACGTCATAAAATTTCAGACAAGTTTAATTCACTTAAAGCATCACATTAACAAATGTACAAAAGATAATAACTATTATACCTATTCATCAGCATTCGCATGTGCACCGAAATATCAGGATCTTCCCTCCCGTCCAGAACCCAATTGACCGCCTCCATAACATCTTTCGAAGGAGATATGAGACTTCTCATCAATTCACCAAATACGTTGGGGCGAGATCTGAGAGAGCCTGGATGCCCAAATAGCTCAGAGGCAGTAGAACTCATCTCAGGGTAAACATTCTTTAAGAAAAACTGAGCCGCCACAGCATCAGTAGTGCCTTGAAACCTGCGACATTGAGCTTAGTCACTACACACTTAGAACAGGATATTGACAGCATGTTTATGTTAAAGATGTTCTCCCTAACCATATGATTGGTTCCTCCCATGCCCTCCAATTGCTACATAAGACGTTGGTCTTTGCTGGTTTCTCAAAATCATCAATCCTCATAGTTAAATGTCTTCCGAACCTTGTCACACAGTCATTCTGTCTCCAGAGACGCTTGACTTCTCTCAAGGTAAAAGTTAAGTTTGAATATGCAATATAATCCCCAAAGGGATATTTACCCCTGAAAAAGAAAACAGAATAATATAATCAGCATATATAAGGCCTTTAAAATAGGTATATAGTATTTCATATGTTACTACGCAACCTTCTTTTTTTCTGAAACCATGTCTTAGTTTCAATACAAACTTCATAAAACTAATGAAAAGCTTTTTAAACAGGATAGAAAGGCTTGAAGAAGAACCAATATGCCTGGTCTGCCCAATAATTAGGGACCGGTTTAACATGATGCTCAGTGCTGCGCCAGTTAACATCTTGTACATTTCATTCCCAAAACCTGCTTCAGATGCCTTTCCCAACACAAAATTATGAAGGCAAAACTGCTCCGGAGGAAGCTTGCGAATAGATGGCGCCCCTGAAATAGAAGGGAAATATGAGCTTGTAACCCTCTGGATGCACATTATCTTGAGGAGGCAGGCTCTATTATTCAGATGAAATCTAAAAGTGGGGTATTTTCTTCCTCTCTCAACTCTGATAAGATATAAAATATATATGTTTGCAGTGTATGTATTTCTATAATTATAAGAAATGATATCGTCCGTGTTATTAAGGCTTTCGATATCTATACATAGCAACTCCTTATAAAGCTATTTCAGAAGCAAATGCCTAGTTAAAGGGAAGGTAATTCGATTTAGTTGAAGTAGAAGTATCATTATATATCCATCTGCAGGTATCCCAGGTTAAGAGAAAACTTAAGTGACCGGTTACATCATTTCTAACAATCAAATATTTTATCTATCTTTTATTTCAGCCTACAATCACTGTTACACCACAACGAATGACAGTTCGCTAGTCGCTAAATCTGTGCCTACAAAGACCAAATCCAGACTGTGAGTATCTAATCCCGTAAGTGTTGTAGCTACTCCGATTATCATGATTCAACACACTCTCTTACTCTGTTTAAATAACAACCATATTAACTTCGGGCTACTTGTATATTAAGCTCGCTACATCAAAACTTTAACAGCTCGTGAACTACTAAGCATCATATTAATGTAATACACCTACTGCACAGCTCATCTTAAACGAACTAACCAAGTGACGATTACACTCGAAGCTAGAAACAACAAACAATCATATACAGCTAAATCTAACTTACATAATCAAAATCTTCAAACATGTAAATCAAATTAAACATAAACGATGCGAATCTGTTACCGTTTAAAGCGAAATGACGTCGAATCAGCTGCCGAACTCTGAGACTTTCTTTTTCGAAACCTCCATTGAACTCGTTCCCCATCTCATTCACTGTTGCGCATGACTTCTCGCCTCTAGTAATCTGGTGGCCGGCACGAGAGCTCGAGCTTGAATCTCTAAATTGTGGTTCGAGTCTCGATACGAAGCCACCGACGGTGGTTGTAAGCTCGACGGATCGAAACTTTAGAAGTAACAAACCGAATCCAGTGACGATGACTGATATGACGAGTAATGAGCACATTGAGACTCGTCTCCTTCTCCATCCACCATGCCTCATTTCCTCTCTCTCTCAGCTCAGTGTAGATTCTCTAGATTGAGAGAGAGTGTAGAACGCGTTGGAATGTGTACGTGAATATATTTAAAGGTGTCATCATACGGTGACGTTTTGGTGGTGATTTCACCGTGTGGATGTCGGTGGTTGGTATGAGTGTAAAAGTGGTTAAAAACTACCGCTAGTGTTTTCCGTATTTTGTAAATCAGTTTCGATTATTTTTGTCATTTGATAGTCTTTAACACTATATTAATCATTTACTTTTATTATTAACTACTTATTATTAAAATTTATTTTAACCATTAACTATTTATTTTTACCATCTACCATTTATTTTTATTTATGTTTTTAATAAAAAAAAACTTTTATGACTGAAATTGAATGTTACAATACAATAGGGACTAAGAGAGTAATTAGCCTAATTTGACAATTTGAAAATTGAAACCAAAGTTTCCCTCCAAAGCAATAAGACAGTGAGTTTGAAATTTTTCCAACGATTACTTCATTTTCCTCAATTCTTAAACAGAGTCTCCATCATTCTTCCGAGCAAGACCACCATCTCCTCTCTCCTTTGTCTCCTCCATCCTTTATACAGTTTCGAACGAACCAGTCTCTCCTTACCTGCATTGAAAACAAATCAACAGCAATATCCAAGCTAATTTGATAGAATTAATCAGAGCTAAGGTAGCCTAGCCCAAGACTTTCAAAGAAAACAATCGCAAGAATATTTGAATGAGCATTAAATTGATTAAAGGTATGCTTCTCCTTACACTTCAGGGTCCATTTCGCAAGTCAATCAGCAGCTTGATTCTGGACCCTGAAAATATGCTTAAGACTCATGTTGTACCTAATAAGCTTTCTGTAGGCACTTAAGTTTGTATCTTCAAAACCAGTTTTCGGGTTCCTGGCCAATTAACTGATGAGAATCAGCGAATCCAATTATATGTCTACGTCAGTCCAATTAGTCTTGTAACAGATGATTAATCCTTCGAGCAGTGCTTTCGTCTCAGCAATAATAGGAGAAGACTTTCCGAATAACATCCCGGTTGCTTGAACAATTTTGTCGGAGTTGTTTCTGATCAGGATACCACCACATGATTCTCCATTTCTAGCACAAGCTCCGTCCACGTTCATCTTGAGTCTGGTATTTAATGGAGGAAGCCATCTCAGGGATACTGGCGTTTTATATCTTTCAATTGTAGAGCAGCCAAGAGAAACTCTTGCGTTAAAAGACATAGACCAATGCTTGTAGTTCAATTTATTAGATACATCCATACCTTTAATAATGTTTATGATCAAGTCAATAATATTTTTAGTAATAAACTGATGCCCCTTAAACTTAATAGCATTTCTAGCTTTCCAAATCACCCAGAATATAGCCTGAGGAATTAGATGAGTAACGTGAAATTTTTTGTTCGAAAACCAGAACCATCATCTATGAATGTGAGTTAGCACCATGTAACGATTGATTTTAATTTTGAAAAGGCAGCCAAACCAGTTCCAAATCAGCCAGACAAAGTTACAGCTGACAAACAAGTGATTCTTATCTTCACAATTGTTACAAAACATACTCTTAGAGGTTAAGTTAAGATGTATCTTCCTCATAATTGAATCCAACGATATAAATTTGTGAATTAACTTCCAAGTAATGAAAGAAAACTTCGTGGGAATGTTTGGATTCCAAATTTTCATGAACAAGCTTGAATGGGCATGTTTGATTCTCAGGCTGTTCCAAGTCAACTTCATGTTGAAGTTCCTATCTTAGAGTGATTACAGCACATAGTGTCATCAGTGTCAGATAAAACTTTGAGAGTGTTGATAATGTCGAGTCTTTCCTTAGATAAGAGACCCTGCATTTCATTAAAATCCCAAGCATTATTCCTCCAAAATGTTTTAACTTTTGCATCCAGATACCAATTGATATTGTTTTCACTAGCAATTGATGGCAGATTATGCCAAGAATCCTTCCAAAAGTCTATCTTTACACTGCCCAGAATCCAGGTAATGTTCTTTTCAGCATGTTCTCGGATGTTAATCAACCTATTCCAAACTAAAGATCCTCTTATGTTAGTAACATATAAAGGATCTCTATTCTTACTAGTAAATGTTATTCATAATATTGGACCAGAAGCAATTATTTTTTCGAAAATTAAACCAGAGATTTTGTAAAAAGGATTGCTGAATATCATCGAGCTTTCTGATATTCAGTCCTCCTTCTCCAAATGGTTTATAAAGGAAGGACCAAGTAGACCAGTAAATAGCATTCACATTGTAATTTGTTCTCCATAAAAATTTGTTTAATGTTGCCTCAATTTTATGATAATGTTCATAGGGATAACACAGTTTTGCATCCAATGATACGTAACAGGGAGAAGAACATTAGTTATTAACGACAACATGCCTCCATATGAAAGGTATTTACTGTCCCATTCAGATCTTCCCTTTGTTGTTTTTTGAGACAGTAACTCCCAAATGAGAAGTAGGCAGAAAGTCTACATCAAAACCAGTTTGCAACTTCAAGCTTTGGATTCTTGAGTGGTGAGATTTTGATGAAATTATCAGCTTAGTTTTCTGCTTGTTTATAGCATGCCCCGATATTCTTTGATAATCATCTAGAAACCTGCTCAGCTTATCAATTGAAGTAGACAAACTGTTAGCAAAAACAGTATGTCATTAACGAATACAATACAAGAAATCATATGATTAGTTCTAGTAGCATATTGCATATTTGGATTACTGCTAAAAAGATTGAACATTCCTCTGGTCAAGAACTCTTCCCCAAGGATAAAAAGGCTAGGGAAGAGTGGGTCACCCTGCTTTAATCCCGTCTTCATATGAAAGTAATCAAAAGCTTCGCCATTAATAAGCAAATAAATATGAATGTCACTGATCATTTTCTTAAGTAGGTTAATGAAATTTGTACAGAAACCAAAAGACTTGAGAACTTTGAAAAGGAAAGGATGAGAGATTCTGTCGAATTCCTTCGACATGTCTAACTGAATCATGGTGTTCCCTGCTTTAGGCTTTTTGTTGATGTCATGTAGATGCTCTTTGGCAATCAATATATTGTCATGGATCAGCCTCCCCTTCAAAAATGCACTCTGCACATTAGAAACAATTTTGGGGAGGATATGAGATAATCTTTGATTGATAAGAGATGAGAAAATTATGTTAATCATGGTACACAACCCAATAGGCCTGAAGTTATTCCACCAGGTAGAATTATTATTTTTAGAAATTAAACAAATTCATGTAGTAAAAAGCCCAGTGGGATGAAGCTGCCATTGAGGAATGCATTCATAGAATTACATAAGTCCATTTTAATGGTATTCCAGCAATGTTTGAAAAAGAAAAGATTAAAACCATCGATTCCAGACGCACTGTCACTCTACATATTAGTGATAATGTTCCAGACTTCATCCTCATTAGTTCTTTTAAGTAAAGCCTTATTTTCTTGTACCATCTACCATTTATTAAATAGGTTAGTTGGATCAGATTGAATGAAACAGTAAAACAAAATCCAACAAACTAAAACACAAATTCAATTTTTAAATTTCTCCGATTAACTAAGTTTTAACACATTCTCTAAATTGCTAAACTATTTTAGGAAACATGAAATTTTAAAACTAATTTTCAAAATAAATTTGGCAAAATTTAATTGGTTTTCTATTGTTTAAAAGTTTTATACTATGTATATGAAATGTATACGAATAAAACATTGAGTTTGAAAATATTCCAACGATTATTTCATCTTCCTCAATTCTTAAACAAAGTCTCCATCATCCTAATCGAATTGATCTTCCGAGCAAGACCAGCCTTCCCTCCTTCTTTTGTCTCATCTATCCTTTATACAGTTTCGAACGAACCAGTCTCTCCTTACCTGCATTGAAAACAAACCAACAGCAGTATCCAAGCTAATTTGATGGAATTAATTAGAGCTAAGGTAGTCTAGCCTAAGACTTTAAAGGAAAACCATCGCAAGAAGATTTGAAGGAGCATTAAATTGATTAAAGGTATGTTTCTGCTTACACTTCAGGGTCCATTTCGCAAGCCAATCAGCAGCTTGGTTCTAGACCCTGGAAATGTGCTTAAGACTCATGTTTTACCTAACAAGCTTTCTGCAGGCACTTAAGTTTGTATCTTCAAAACCAGTTTCCAGGTTCCTGGCCAATTGACTGATGAGAATCAGCGAATCTGATTTTATGTCTACTTCAGTCCAATTAGTCTTGTAACAGATGATTAATCCTTCGAGCAGTGCTTTCGTCTCAGCAATAATAGGAGAAGACTTTTCGAATAACATCTCGGTTGCTTGAACAATTTTGCTAGAGCTGTTTCTGATCTAGATATCACCACATGATTCTTCATTTCTAGCACAAGCTTCGTCCACGTTCATCTTGAGTCTGGTATTTAATAGAGGAAGCCATCTCAGGTGAACGTGGACCAATGCTATTAAGTTTAAGGGGCCAAGAGAAACTCATGCATTAAAATACATAGACCAATGCTTGTAGTTTAATTTATTAGATACATACATACCTTTAATGATGTTTATGATCAAGTCAATAGCATTTTTAGTACTAAATTGATGCCCCTTAAACTTAATAGCATTTCTAGCTTTCCAAATCACCCAGCATATAGCCTGATAAATTAGATGAGTAATGTGAAATTTTTTGTTCGAAAACCAGAACCAGCATCTAAGAATGTGAGTTAGCACTGGTTTGGATTATTTTCGACTGAGGGTAATTTTATCAGATGTTTTGTGGTGTTTCAAGGGTATTAGATGTTTAAGTGTTTTGTAGTGAGAGATTTAAGTTGTCTGGTTGTATTAAATGTTCATTACCCTCATTAATGAAAGTGGTTAGGTATTTATACCCTTAATTATAGGACATATGGGCTTTCGGGTCGAGTTCAAAAACTCATTAGTTAATTAAGCAGATTAGCAATTAGCTTAGTAAAAAGGTGTTTAGTTTTTAATACTTTTGTCCCGTCCGGATACTTTAGTGGGTGATTATTGTCCGGATTACCACTTTCCGGTTTCCACAGTGAGTGGTGAATATTTCCGGACTCATTAAGCACCATGTAACGATTGAGCTAATTTTGAAATGGCAGCCAAACCAGTTCCAAATCTGCCATGCAAAGTTACAGCTGATAAACAAGTGATTCTTATCTTCACAATTGTTACAAAACATACACTTAGAGGTTAAGTTAAGATTTCTCTTCATCATAATTGAATATAACGATATGAAGTTGTGAATTAGCTTCCAAGTAATGAAAGAAAACTTCTTGTGAATGTTTGGATTCCAAATTTTCATGAACAAGCTTGAATGGGCATGTTTGATTCTCAAGCTGTTCCTAGTCAACTTCATGTTGAAGTTCCTATCTTAGAGTGATTCCAGCACAGAGTGTCCTCAGTGTCAGAGCAAACTTTGAGAGTGTTGATAATGTCGAGTCTTTCCTTAGATAAGAGACCCTGCATTTCATTAAAATCCTAAGCATTATTACTCTAAAATGTTTTAAATTTTGCGTCCAAATACCAATTGATATTGTTTTCACTAGCAATTGATGGCATATTATGCCAAGAATCCTTCCAAAAGTCTATCTCTCCACTACCCAGAATCCAGGTAATATTCTTTTCAGCATGTTCTCGGATGTTAATCAACCTGTTCCAAACTAAGGATCCTCTTCTGTTAGTAACATATAAAGGATGACCATTCTTACTAGTAAATGGTATTCATAATATCGGACCGGAAGCAATTATTTTTTTGAAAATTAAACCAGAGCTTTTGTGAGAAGGATTGCTGAATATCATCGAGCATTCGGATATTCAGTCCTCTTTCTCTAAATGGTTTACAAAGGAAGGACCAAGTAGACCAGTGAATAGCATTCATATTGTAATTTGTGCTCCATAAAATTTGTTTAATGTTGTCTCAATTTTATGATAATGTTCATAGGGATAACAAAGTCTTCCATCCAATGATACGTAACAGGGAGAAGAACATTAGTTATTAACGACAACCTGCCTCCATATGAAAGATATTTACTGTCCCATTCAGTAATTCTATCATCTATCTTGTTCAGAATAGCAGTGAAGATCTTCCCTTTGTTATTGTTTGAAACAGTAACTCCAAAATGAGCAGTAGGCAGAAAGTCTACATCAAAACCAGTTTGCAACTTCAAGCTTTGGATTCTTGAGTGGTGAGATTTTGATGAAATTATCAGCTTAGTTTTCTGCTTGTTTATAGCCTGCCCCGATATTCTTTGATAATCATCTAGAAACCTGCTCAGCTTATCAATTGAAGTAGACAAACTGTTAGTGAAAACCAGTATGTCATCAACAAATACAATACAAGGAATCATATGATTAGTTCTAGTAGCATATTGTATCTTTGGATTACTGCTAAAAAGATTGAACATTCCTCTTCTCAAGAACTCTTCCCCAAAGATAAAAAGGTTAGGGGAGAGTGGGTCACCCTGCTTTAATCCTTTCTTCATATGAAAGTAATCAAAAGCTTCGCCATTAATAAGCAAAGAAATATGAATGTAACTGATCATTTTCTTAATTAGGTTAATGGAATTAGAACAGAACACAAAAGACTTGAGAACTTTGAAAAGGAAAGGATGAGAGATTCTGTCGAATTCCTTCGACATGTCTAGTTGAATCATGGTGTTCCCTGCTTTAGGCTTTTTGTTGATGTCATGTAGAAGCTCCTTGGCAATCAATATATTGTCATGGATCAGCCTCCCCTTCAAAAAAGCACTCTGCACATTTGAAACAATTTTGGGGAGGATATGAGATAATCTTTGATTGATAAGAGATAAAAAGATTATGTTAATCATAGTACACAACCCAATATGCCTGAAGTTATTCCACCATGTAGAATTATTATTTTTAGATTTTAAACAAATTCATGTAGCAAAAAGTCCAGTGGGAGGAAGCTGTTATTGAGAAATGCATTTATAAAATTACATAAGTCAATTTTAATGGTATTCCAGCAATGTTTGAAAAAGAAAAGATTAAAACCATCGATTACAGGCGCACTATCACTCTTCATATTAATGATAATGTCCCAGACTTCATCCTCATTAGTTCTTTTAAGTAAAGCCTTATTTTCTTGTATCATCTACCATTTATTAAATAGGTAAGTTGGATCAGATTGAATGAAACATTAAAACAAAATCCAACAACTAAAACACAAATTCAACTGTTAAATTTCTCCAGTTAACTAAAGTTTTAACACATTCTCTAAATTGCTAAACTATTTTAGGAAACGTGAAATTTTAAAACTAATTTTCAAAATAAATTTGGCAAAATTTAATTGGTTTTCTATTGTTTACAAGTTTTATACTATGTATATGAAATGAATGGCATCGTTATCCATCGTTATTTTTCGTTCCTGATTCTGTGGACGAAGTATAGTGGATAAATTATAGGTTTGTAGTCTTCTTTGTATTTTTATTCAATTTTATTTTATTAGGGGTATTTTTTGTGCTACTGGTTTTCAATGATTAAAATACTTAATCAGTTGAACAATATGTAATTCATTCTTTCATTTCAATAATATTGAGAGCTTATGTAAAAATTTCTTAAGATTTTTTTGACTACTTCAAAGAAATTATATCCAAACACAGACAATTCAAATTATATCTCGTTAAAAACTCACAGACATCGATGTGTGTACTTTTCTTGTTGAGTTGTAACTCGGCCGACCATATTTTTCACGTGGGAGTGACTTGTATAAATGAGAGGTAAATTTTATCATCCATATCTTCTAATTTTTTATATTTTTAACTTCATTTCAGCGTCTTGCAGTGTTGTTTTACCTAGACAATGAACTTTCACACCAACTTTATTGATCGTTCTTCATCCTATACATGTGGTTGAAGCATAATTTTTTTGTAAATATGTGTTGCTAAACAGAATTTCTATAATGTTGATGGAAAATAATCGTGAAATTGTTTGGGGATTTAATATTTTCTGAAAAAATTTAGTAATTTAGGTAGTGTGTTAGACTTTAGTTAATTTGAGGAAGTTAAGGATTCAACAATGGGGTTCGAGCTTTAGTTAATTTATCAATTTAAGGATTAAATGATGGTTTGGATTTTAATTAATTAAATCGGGTTTTAATGTATGATTTGGTATAACCATTTATTTAGTTAATAAGTAAATTTTAAATGGTAAAATTAAATGGTAAAGTAAATAGTAAAAATAAATTGTTAATAGTAAAAGTAAATGGTTAACGGTAAATGATTAATAATAAATGATAAAAGTAAATGTTTAATAGTAAATATTTACGTGAAAACTGACTAGGCATGTAATGAGGTACGAATATGGGATTTTATTGGGAAAGTGTCTGGAGGATCAATAATGAGCCCACATAATCAATCACACATGCGGGGGAGATTGAATATAACAAATTTTAAAATATGGACGACTATTATAAGACAAAAGTGAACGAAAGAGACTAGTTTAAGATAAACACAAAACATGGAGTAGTGATAATTTTAAGGTAAATTGTTTGGTGAAAGGAGGAATGAGTACCCACGTGTATCGTAAAACAGCAAGGTAATACATTTTCTCTTTTGAACCCTATAAAAATGCATATAGGTTTCTTTTATAGATAAATAGATTAAATATGATAATTTTGTTACGAAAAAAATAATTGTCAACATTGGCTACCTCATGCAATAATATTCAATCTTCAGAGACTGATCCATAAAGCTTCATACTAATGACAAGCAATGCATCATTGGTTAGCCTTAATTAACCTTAATTTAGTGATTAGACGTACCAATTGCAAGATAAATTCATCATTAGTTAGCATTAACTAGGGATGTTAATGATTTCATATATTTGGAAACGGACTGGAAACGAAACGATAGAAACCGGATTGTGAATCAGACTGGTTTTATCGGTTTGGTTTGCGGTTATAATCTTAAAATAGATATCGATTTGGAATCGAGCCGGTGATCATTCAGATTTGAACATGTGAAAGTGGTAAAACTAAGACGAAACTTAACTGGTAAAACTCGTAAACCCGGTTATATTTTATTTAATTTGTTTAATAATACTCTACTAGTTTTTTTCCTTACATTGCAAGTATTTAGCACACAAAATGAAAATATTTATATATTGTTGCGATGTTGGATAATTTTCGTATTCCTTTTAATAATGACCAATAATATATAAAGTTAGCAGGCAAAACCTATTAGTATCTGATCATGATTTTATTTTTGTATTTCCCAACGGTGCTAAATAATTCAACTCAATTTAAATTATATAATGTGGCATATATCTACATATATCACACATGCAATAAACTCGAGATATTGTTACTTAAATTTTTGTCAAGTCTTATTTAATGATTTGATAACTTTATCTTACTCTTCTGAACCGCACCGGCTCAGATCAAGCTAAACCGGTTCTTACTAGTTTCAGTTTGGTTCCATAACCTGGAACTGAGTCTCTTATCATTTTGGTCGATTCAAACCACTAATTATATCGGTTCGGTGCGGTTCAGCCAACAACCGGACCTCAAAATTAGACTTAGTTTAAAAATTGACCTCTAAGTCATTGACCTTTAATCATATCAATCACAAACACAATCCATTTTTGCTAGCTTCAACCAGAAAAGGTCTCGGTCTAATGGTTGACCCAAATAACTCAACTTTTAAAACATGACGCGAAGGAAAACATCACCGATAATGCATTTTAATTTTTTTTAGTACATGCCAAATAAAATGCATGTAAGAAAATCAACCAATAACTTAAAAATAAAAAAGTTGCGTACTAACAAGTTAGAAGGATGTATAATACATATATTACCTAACAAAAACAAGAATAACCAACCTTATATTGATAAGGTAGGTACGCTTCGAAAACATAATAGACACGAGAGAATTTTCCGACATCAAGCGGTGCAGGCCAACCACTATAAAAAAAAATTCCTAAAGGATAAGGAGAATGAATAGCCAAAATGTAAATGATATCGAAAGAAATAAATAGAAAACTATATCATAAATATTGTAATATATCCACCGATTTTGAAATTCAATTGGTTTTTACTTAACAATAAATCAGTTCTTTACATTTCTTGATTATATTTTCCTACGTTTCTTGATTATATTTCAGCGGTGGAAAAAAAGGTTTGATTAATTAAAATAATATATCTTACAAAATAACTTAAGTCACAAGCGGTCTATTAAAAAAGTGAGTCAAAAATCCATTAGATTGAGTGGACTTCTCTCTTTCAATATCGTTAAGAGTTATCCAAATTTTATCTTTGGATATCTTGACATCTATTAGTTGTCATTGATCTTCTCTCATACATGGGCCCAACCTAAATACCGTATTGTCCACCAACTTATTATCTATTTGGTTCCAAGAAAATCCTTATAGTATCCAACAAATGCATCCATCATTTGGTCTTCCGATGTAGATAAAATTTCATCGCCTAATGATAACGATGCAACATACACCATAATGTTTCTTCACATTTTGTTCAACCAATGCATTGAAAAATTTGGTGCATCTATATTTTTTCATCAATTATGCACCTTTAGATTTTTGTTTTTGGAAAAACTTAATTTCACTTTGCTAAAGAGAATGGTGTTTTTATGGAATTCCACAATCTCACTCAAAAACATTGTGACTGATCTGGATTTTAGCAAGCTCAAGCTTTCGTTTTCCCCTTTTAACCCGCTTCATATGTGAGAGAAATGAACAAAGTTTAAGGTTTTGAATTTTATTTTAAGTCGGTTCATTTTCTTACATAAAATGAATTAAGTCAATTCATCGAATGAGCCTTAGTCAATTTTGTTTAATATGTACTTTGGATTATCGACCCACATATTAAAGAGATTGAAAGATGTTTTTCTCTGGAAAACTTGAGGAAACACATACAAAATGCATGGAGAGTGTCAGATTTACAAAAGAGGGTAAACATTTTACCATGTAATTCATCATCGATGTACGTCAATGGATATTTACTATTTCTCTATCCAACTTGCCTAGAACCATTTTGTTGGTATGTGTGTAAACATTATCCATG
Source organism: Limnanthes douglasii subsp. nivea (assembly GCA_036936605.1). NCBI lineage: Eukaryota > Viridiplantae > Streptophyta > Magnoliopsida > Brassicales > Limnanthaceae > Limnanthes > Limnanthes douglasii. The sequence goes on from JAUPFV010000005.1 coordinate 291,002,722, forward strand.
AACGGTATATCGATAAGTCCTGTTACATGAAATGTTTCTCAAAGTCTCTTATATCATAAGACATAACACCGCTTCCATTACAACATTTATTTAAATTCAACATATTGTTAAAATCTCCCATAACAACACATGAAATAATTAGATGTACGATGAATGATGCTTTTGTTGGATCTCCATTTCTATTTTTCATTTCATCAAAGTTATCAGAAAACTCCCAACCTCAGAGTTTATTACGCATAAATTTCATACATCACTTCTTGTGTATTTGATTTTAATGATAGATAATATATATAATATTAATACAAATAAAGCCACATACTTTATTATGTTTATGGGTGTGCTCAAACCCTTAACAATCTAGCAAGTAATATTTATAGATGGTTACAAGGGCTTAAGCTTCCTTTCTTTCTGTAAATGCTAGTTTTGTAAGTGTATGCTTGCCTTAAAGGCTTTTTAATTAGCTGATATGTCCATTAGTGCTTGTATTGCCTTGATATTTCTTCCCCGTCAAAGTAAATCTATCATCTTTTTTGCGTTCCTTACTTTTATCTATCTTGACATGAGTGGCATCTCCAGCGTTTTAGACGTGTTAATTTTCAATAAATCGTGCGTTATTAATAAATTTATCGGAGAAAAGAGTATTATTATCGTCTTTACTCTAATATTTATTATTACTAATAGCTTGAATGTTTAAATATATAGTAACACCAACTCCGCCACCCATAACAAGGCCTTCGACATCCAATCCGGTTTTTGGCTTGTTGGTTGACGTTTATGGTTTTGACCTACCTGGTACCTTGTTTCCCACTATTTTCTGAAAATTGTTGATTCATTGGTAGGGTTTCATGTCTCTTATGGCTTTGTTGTTTCCAAATAAGAGGTGTTTTGACCAAATCACTAATAATTGGTCAAGTTCTATCGTTACGTCAATGTTCACTATCATGGCCAATAGTCTTGGAACCATCACAAAATTTGAGAAAACAACTCATACACAAGTTTTTAGCAAAATATTTTCTCATTTAGTGTCTTGTATATAATTTTTTTGTTAGCAACTTGGAAACGTCAACTTCACCTAGAACGTAGCATACAAAATTAGTTCAATAATGTGGGTTAGTTTATTTGAGTATAATGAAGTTCTTATCTGTGTACCAACATTTCTCAAAGTGTTCTCATTCTATAATTCCAAATAAAAGTTCGGGAATCGAACCCTAATCGGGACTTTGTTTATTGCCTCATTAGTAAACATAAGAAACTTTGATAATAGTTTTAGTATAACTGGGCAACCAAATATGTAGTAAGGCCTCTCATTGAGAACTAAATCTTTAGCACATTCATCAAAGAAATTAAATATAACTCAACCACTTGGATGAAAGTTAACTTGATGCATTATCTTTTATGCTTGGAAAACTTTGATAATAGATTGATTTTTGGTTGATTTTCTGGCCACATAACCAATCAAATGAAAACTTAGTCTACCTGAAATATTTCTCACATCGTCAATATACAAAAACTTGTTCATGATCATCATTACTAACCCTGACCTTGTACCCAAACTTGATATCGATAGCCGTTTTACGTTTTTTCAAAGGAATATTTAGTAGCGAGTTATTTTTCTATGGAATTTTATCAAACATTTTATGTGCATAAACTTTGTGATATTTCTGTCTAACAACCACTATGGAAGATGTTTCATCCTCTTTATCAACGTCCCCATTAATTAGAGAAACACTTAGAGAATGAGGTTGCCCAAGAACATCAATCATATTTGAAACATTAGCAAAATCGTCATCAAAATGTAACTTTTTAGGAAACTTTATGTCGTCATTGTTGTTGTTTGGGAGTTTTGAGAAGTAATCTTAAACCTCTTTAGAAGCTTACTGGTTGTAACCAAAGCAAGTATGGTCGATAACAGTTTGTTTTGACATTTCCTCATTCTTCACAAGTTTATCAATAATAAGTTCCATCGAATCTTCAGCTTAAGTTTTCTATTTTAGGGTTGTTTTTGTGCTTGAGAGGTTAACATTGGTATCTTCTTCACCATTTTAGAAAATTTAGAACTACTACAGTGAAGTTCAAATTTCATATCTCATCTTTTTTATTCTTTACCAACTCATCAAACTTCATCAAAATCAACAACAATAAGCTTTGGTTTTGGGGTTGTTTTACAGGTGTTTTTATATTGTTTAACAACCAAATTATTAGATTCATGAAGCTTAAAACCTTCAATATCTGAAGCATCAATGGACGCTTCAAATCCAATTGTATTCCTTTTTTTTCTACCAATGAAATGCATAGTAAAAACTAAGAAAAAAACCAAACAAATACCAACATGCACAAAAAGACAAGTTGAAAAGCAAACAAATTATTGAATTTACAGTTGTAACTTTAATATCGCACGACTAAGCTTCAAGGTCAACAAAAATGGTGGATTTTGACCAGATTTGAAGAAAAAGAATAAGCAAGTTTGAATGACTTAAAAGCTTAACAAAAATGGATGTTTTTACCAAATTTGGTAAAGTAAAGTCATGTGAAAAACCTTTACGCTTAAAAAATTGTAGACTTTGACCAGGTTTGAGGAAGAATAACAAGAGATTTAAATAAACTATACATTCAACAAAAAGAAATGCATTTTGACCATATTTGATTAATATTAACTTGAGTTTCAATTATTTTTGTTTAAAGAAATAAAGCGGTTTAAAATTTTTCCAAGGGATAATGTTTATCTCTCTTACTTCTCTATTTTATAGCAAATGAGTATTATGTTTACTTATTGTTGTATGTAGATTATATTATCATTGGTGCTTGTAGCATGTCACGCGTTATGAAGATACAAAAAAATAACTTATAACCGAATTTGAGATAAATGATCTAGATATGGAAAGAAAATTCTAGAGATGGATATTACCATGGAAAAAATCATGAGATCTTAATACTTTTCACAATGAAGATAAATTGAGAAAGTATTGTAACTTTTCAACATGTTTAATGACAATAAAATTAGTATCTTGTTTGCCACTTATTTCAAATTTTCTATGGTGGGATCGATCAAGTTTGACTAGGGATTGAGTGGCAGTATCCATGGATGGATTTTCGGTGTTTGAAGTTTCTTTCGCTCCGGATTACTTCTTGGTTGGAGGTCACGGACCGTAATACGTAGTTTGACTTATAGTAAAATGTATTGGATCTACGTTTAACCCAACTGTTTTTACACTCTTCGACTCTTTTATTTATGGAAAACCAATCTAGAGTGGTAAAAAATTTAGGCATAAACAAAAATTACATGAAGAATGAAAGTGGTGGAAGAAAACACTTCGAGGAATACTTCAATAAGTCACATGCAACTCTCTCTATATATATAAGGTGTCTCGCTCTTTAAGATTATGAAACAAACAACATCAAATTATAAAGAACGCTAGAGTATTTATAGGCAGATGTTTGTGCTCTCGGTGGTCATAAAGGCCCAACCAGAGGAAAAGTATTATTAATTGATGATTATCTATGGGAGATGGAGAGTCCTATAGATTTCCTACAAATAATTTGAAGAGTATGCGTATGAGGAAATGCAAGAATTTTCTGACACATCAAATCACCCACATGTCATTCTTGAAGGCACGTGTGTTAGGTTCAGAGATCGACTCAAACATGGATTTATACAAAGCACGTAGTATATGACTACCATGTCAGCAATTTGATTAATAACATCACCAATCTGATGAAGGCCATAGATTAGAGCACGACGAACATCTTTGAAACGTCTTCTAAATTTAGTCATCACTTAGATATCTCCGTAAGGACTAAGGCGTTGTTGATAAGGATGAGAATTATCAGTATTACTAGTCAAATCAGTTAAATATGGAAATAATTTGGCTTTATGAAAGTCTTGTAAAAGAGAGCCGACAAATGTGTAACATTGAGGGTATTTTGTGTAATAAATAATAATTATGGATGAGATTAGAAAAATAGTATGGTGGAATGGCCTTAAATGGGTTGATTATGTGGTTTTTGGGCCCACCACTTTTACTATATAAAGCAACATTCCCTTTTTGGGGGAAGGGTGAATATTTAATACTTTACAACTACTTTTGTCAACTTCTCTCTCTAGATTTTCTGTGTTTCTCTCTCTAATCGATCACCTCCAAATATATCTTAGACTCATAATCCCTATAGGAAATCTTTGAAACTATCAATAACAAACGCGATGTATATGCTCGATGTTGAACAAAACCTCATTTTTTACGGCATGTTAGATGATGAAGGATTTAGATATAAGAATGGAAACAAACGTCATAGGGTTTTGCAAGGTTCATTGGTTGTTATGAAAGTCTATAAGACTAATAGTGTGCTTGAAGGGTCTGTAGTGGTCGGGGGTGTGTCTAGTATACAGAGAGAGATTCAACTAAGTTGTGATATCTGATATTAGTGCATGTGAATAATAAATATCTTAATGAGATTCGCTAAAATGATTGTTGGATAGTAACACAATTTAGAAGTTAAGATTTTGTGAAAGTTTTATGTTAGGTTAAAAAAGGTTAAATTCTTGCCTAGCAACCATAAAACCAGTGATGTGCTTGAATATGGCCATTCAGATATTTGGGGTCGTGCAATGTACTTCATGTCTTTGATTTATGACTACTCTAGAAACTTATGGGTTATAATTATGAAGATCAGTGATGAAACATTTGATGCTTTTAAGAACTAGAAAAGGCTGGTGGAATATCATACTGTAAAGATGTTGAAGAAGTTAAGGATTGACAATGACTTGGTATATGTGAATAAGATATTCGCTAGTAAATTTAGCATTTTTAGACATCAAACCGTGAGAGGAACTCCCTAACATAATGGTCTTACAGAAAGGATGAACCGATTCATGGTGAAAAGGGTAAGGTGTATGCTTATGACAGTTGGAACGGGACGAAATTTATGAGAAGAAGTTGTAACAAGAACTGCATATATCATCATTAGAAGTCCATCTACGATATTGAAGTTTAAATATCTATAAAAAAAATATATATTAGAAAGAAACCTCCATTGTAAACTTTGAGAGTGTTCGGATGTACTGCCTACACACATGTGAAGCAAGATAAGCTTCAGAAAAAAAAATTAAAGTGTTTGTTCTTTGGCTATTCGAAAGGGATAAAAGTGATATAGTTGAGAAGTTCTACAATTATCTTGTCAAAAATATCCACTGATTAGAGTTTCAAATTCATATTTTGGTGTTTTTAATATTTTCATTAAATTGAGAAAATATTTTAATTAGCAGATCAGTTCGCATTTCATCTGAATTTAATGAGATTGTGTTTTCTTATCTTTAGTTTATTTCTTTCATGTCTGATTAGGGTTTCTGATGTTCCATATAAAGATGTCCCATAACCTAAGTTGAAGACAACATTTTTAGTAATATATTGTTCTTACTAAAAATTTGAGTATTTGTTATTCTCGAAGAATTTTATTTATCGTTTGCTCGATTAATATTCCGCTGCATAAAAAAAGGCTATATGTTGTGGTGATTGGAACCTGGAAGTCATAAAGCTTTTATTAGCCGAGATATGGTATCCAACGAGAAGGTTATACCATTGGTTAAGGTGGTAGAGACCAAACTTAGTACTACCGAGAAGAGATGTGAAGTTTGTGATAGGTTTGAGCAAGAGAGTAAAGTTGAGGATGTTTTTGTCGAAGATGATTTTAGAATTGATACCGATACGGCTCATTTAGAGGAATTACATCCATTGCATGATATTAGATATGACCAAGATTTTGATGTTCTAGAGCCTTCAAATGTTCAGACTGACGAGCAACATGACGATCTTGCTAGTTACCAGTTGGTGAAGAATAGAGAACGAAAACCTAAATAGCCTATACAGATTTACGGTTTTGCTGATATTATAGGTTATGTTTTTTCGATTGAAATATAAGGAAATGTTCTTGAGCCTGACGGCTACCATAATTCTAAGAATAATACTGATAAGCTGAAAAATCCATAATGCAAAAACTAAGATCTCTAAAGAAAATGGACACCTAGATTCTTGTGAAAAAATCAAAGGGTCAGAAGCTTGTTGGGAGTAAATGGACGTTCAAGAGAAAAATACATTCGTGGAGTTGAAGTATCCATATACAAAGTTAGGTTAGTGGCTAAGGGATTCGCGCAAAATGTGGGTGTTGATTTCAATGAAATTTTCTTAGAAGAAAAGTGGTTATGTTAGTTCTGTTTGAATGAGTCTTCTTGTAACCTTACTTAATATAAAATTTATATCCGTCGCTTGTAGATGTAAGATTTGTTCACAATCCGAACTACATTAAAGTTTTCTTATGTGATTGATTTTACATTTATGTCTTTATATATACTTTGTGAGTTTTGAACAATGATTAGTCCCTTAACCATCTACTTTTGTGAAAGATACTTCATCGACTAAACAATGCTATCTACTAAAAATAGTCCGGTTTTAGTCTCTTGGCTATCCATTTTGCATAAAGTGAATCCATCGCGCATGTTTATTCAAAGGACTAACTTTATCAAAAATGGATAGTTGAGGATTGTTCGAATAAGTTAACAATATATATTGTCGTAATCTGTCTAATGATACAATTTTGTGTCATTAAGATTGCACCTTGTATAAAATGTTGTATAGGATACTATTAGGCCAATTATCTAGTAAATTATATTTATTCCCTATAAATTACTAAAGCTATACAAAAAGACACATAAATTTATAACATTTTCTATCATAATTGAACATTTTTCTCTAACTGCGTCCGTAATCGTGGACATAATGAGTTATTTTTCAAATAATATTTAATATATTTTCGTTCTTGGTTAGCTGAATGGCTAGTATTTGAGTTATTTTTTAAATAGTATTCAATACATCTTCGTTACTAGCTATGATTTAAAAAAGTGTAATAGTATCTAGAGTCTCGTTCTTTGAAGTACATAATGAAAGAACACTAGCTTCATCAACCTGGCCAGAAACAGAAAGTTTAATGCCATATGTAGACAACTTTTGAACATCACGAGTAATGGGTGATTGCCATTTACCATCCCACCAACCTGGAGGAAGAAGAGGCGTAAATGCACATTGGTTAGACTGATTTCTACAACTCAGTGGCCCTGCGAATCGGTTCCACGCGTGTCCCCAACCACCTTGACTCTTTAAACCCTTTCTCAGCAGATTTCTTTGGAAGCTACTTAGGAAGGAAAAACTAGAGCGCGTCGAATCATCGCCTGATATGTATCCAACCAAAACTTATTAAAACATAGTCTTACGATGTTTTAATAAAGCTTAGAGAAACTAACCAAGATTATTTGCTGCAGCTAGAGCTGCAATGAGTTGAGCGTAAGTAGTCCCGACGCGAGTGTGAGCACCGGATATGACAGCATGTTTTGCACGAGAAGCTAGAAAGAAATCAACTATGGCAACCCATCTAGGATCCGGCCCCCAGTCCTTCATTCTACGATTGGATGGCAAAATATTAACATCCCGAGAAAGGTTTCCGCTGAATAGCTTATAGTCAAAATGAAGAACCTGAAAATTGCAACTCATTCGAACAAATAGGAAACATAAAGCAAAACAACATAACATCTGGTTATAAGCTTACTTGAGCGAATTCTTGAATATTTGGTCGAATGCCTTTAATTAGAGAAGGGGTGTCCGATCCAAGGACTACCCGAGGTTTTGGCTTGGGCAAGTTGTTCACTGCTTTTCTTAGACAGTTGAGTGCTGCCTGTATGGAGCTCGTGGACCTGAATTGAAACAGCACAACAACCGAGTATAAGCGTATAAGCGTTCTAAGAAAGAGATCATGCTGATCCGAGTATATATACCTCTTCATAAGCATTCTCATGTGCAATGAAATATCAGGATCATTTTTGCCACCAAGAACCCAATTCACCGCCTCTTCAACACCATCTGAAGGAGAAAGGAGTACTCTCATCAATTCCCCAAATACATTAGAACGAGCTCTAAGAAATCTCGTGTCACCGAATAACTCAGACGCGGCAAACCTCATCTCAAGATGTATGTTCTTTAAGAAAAACTGAGCTGCCATTGCATCAGTAGTACCTTTAAACCTACAAACGTTTGAGCTAAGTTATAATTGAATGACAAAACCGACCACCGTTGCGTGCCTAATTATACTTTTTCTAACTGACCATACGATAGGTTGCTCCCATTTTCGCCAATTGCTACATAAGACATTTGTTTTGGCTGCCATACTGAAATCATCAGTCCTGATTATCAAATGCCTTCCATACTTCTTCACACAGCCATTTTGTTTCCACAGAGACTTGACTTCTTCTAAGGTAAATGTAAGATTGGAATAAGCTATGTAATCCCCAAAGGCATATTTACCCCTACCGAAGATATTAACAAAGTTTTATTACAACAAATCTAATGTTTATGGTTGAAACAATGGCTTTGAACAGTAACCGTCCCTCTGGACTATCGCGTTTGGTGACAGATAGTTCTTGGATATTAACTTTATCCAAACTGGACAGTCTAGGGATTACCAACGGACTTTTGAAAATCCAGACACTATCTGTCACCAAAGTCGATAGTCGAATGACGGATTACTGTTTAAGCTTTGAAACAATATTGTATAATGAAATGAAAATATGAAATGAACCTATTTTGTCCAATGATCAGGGACCGGTTTAACATAATGCTTAATGATGCCGCAGTTAAAATCTTGTACATTTCATTTCCGAACCCAGCTTCTGATGCCTTCCCCAGCACGAAACCATGTCGGCAAAACCGCTCGGACGAAAGCTTTCGAATTGCCGGAGCTCCTGTAATAAAACTTAAATTAAGTTGATGATACTGTATTAACTTCCTCGGCTACTAAAAGTGATCATAAAGAAACAAAGAAAGAAAGTATATGACGTGATCAGGAAGTTTAGTATGAAGCTGAAGATACCGTTGAAATGGAAATGAGTTTGGATTAGTTTTCTGACTCTGAGACTTTCTTCTTCGAAACCTCCGTCGAATTCGTGACCCATTTCTTCCACGGTGGCGCAAGATGCATTAGGCTTCTTAAAGGTTGAATCTTGATGAATTTCTTGGAACGACGTTGAACTGAAAGATTGAGAGGAGAAGTAGAAGAGAGCAGAAGTTATGGGTATGATTATGAGCAGCAAGTAAAATGAAGTTCTGAGTCCTACAATGAGCTTCATTTTCTTCCACTAGATTCTCTCTAGTGAAAGTAAGTGATCATTTTGTTTATATTTGTATGGACCAAAATGTGCTGTTGGCATTTGTATTTCACCACGTAGAGGTTGGCCAAAGGCCCTATGTGTGATAAATTGAGTTATTCTTTAAAAGAGAAAAAGCATAGATTTGAATTGAGTTTCAAAATAAAGGTCCGGTTTTGAGCACTAATTAATCTATTAACTATCCTTTTTCGTCATAATTTTTTTTTTTTTTATTTAAAAATATTTGGTTTTTATTTTTTGACTATCTACTTTCGTGATATTTTAATATTTGACTGTCTATTTTGGATTAAAAAATGCTTATTTAACAAATAATTTTTATTAAATCTGTATAGTCAAATGACTAACTTTATTAAAATTGATAGTTGATGGCTATATGTCACAAAAATGGATAGTCAACACAACTGAATGGCTTAACTTTATGTAAAATTTATAACCAATGGATTCAAACGTGATGTTTTTAGGTGAGAGACTATCTGTCACGAAAGTGGATAGTCAATGGACTAATTACTATTCGACGTATTTTGGATTAAGTCTATTTTGACTAATTTATCAAGTCAAATAAAAATGAATGATTTCGCAATTATTGTTTTGTAGATTTTGATATCTATTAAGTTATCAAAAATTGGATAATATACCAATAATTCGCTTAAAAACTTTTTGTTAATACCAATATATCTCTTATTCGTTTTTATCTCTCCTGTTTTTTTTGTTTTTTTGTTTTCAAATGTCATATTTTTCAAACTATAATTCTAAAAAAAATTAAAAACACTATTGGTTTTAGTTTTTTAAGATGAACAAAACTGGATCCATAAAATGTATTTTTTACTGCATTTAGTTGCGAAAATATGAATAATCTGGTGGCAAAATTAGTTTGAGAAAATTTATTTTATTTTAAATTCTATATCTTATAAATCATATCTCCAAAAAAATGTGAAAATATCACTAATATGTTTTTTAAAGACGAACAAAACTAGATCTACGAAAAGAAAAGAAAAATTCTTTTAGTGCATTTGGTTGAAAAAATATGAGTAATTTGGTTACAAAATTAGTCTCAATAAAAGTTTTTGTTTTTTATTAAATATAATATCTTTCAAACCTTAGCTCCAAAAAATATCATTGATTTTGTTTTTTACTGTATTTCGTTGCGAAATAAGAGTAATCTCATTGCGAAATTATTTTGGAAAAAGTAATTGTGTTCTAGTTTCTTAATTAATAATAATAATTTGGTTGCGAAAATACAAATGTGTTCTACTTGGTAATTAAGATTAATTTCATTCCGAAAAAAAATCGGTTGCAGAATTAAGTGCAAGTGAGTAGCGTAAATACGAAGAAAATAGTTGTTTAAATAGGATTTTGGTTGTTGAAAAAAATGTGTTTACAGTTTTTTTAAATGTCATATCTTTCAAACCATAGCTCCAAAAAGAATATCAAAATACCATTGGTTTTGTTTTTTAAAAGATGAACAAAACTAGATCCATGAGAATTGTGAGAGCTCATGCTAACGACAAAACTAAAAAAAAAAATCAATTGTGTTCGAGTTCGTAATTAAGAGTAATTTGGTTGCAAAAATAAAAAAGAAATCTCTAAAGATATTACATATGGAATTAGTTTCTTTGTCTTTAAAAATATATATATGTATATATATATGTGTGTGTGTGTGTTTTTAAAAGAAGAAAAAAAGAGTTATGGTTTGAAACATATGGAGTTTTAAATGATAAAAATTACTAATAAAACAGCAATTTAAACATTAAAGACAAAATATAGTAATTTAATCATGAAAACCTGATTCAATGGTTGTTTTATGTTGAAATGCTTGAGATTTCACTAAATTTTGCTGCAGAAAACTTTAATTCAAGAGGCATGTCATTCAGTTTTGTTGCCGAAAACTTTGAGCCAATTATGATTCTTATACATCGTTTCTCATATATTTGGGCTAGCCATAGATTAACTATCGATGCTTCATACTCGACCTTATTGTTCGAGATGGATAACCCAAACCGGATGGACTGATGTGGAGACTATCTCATAAGACAAATAAGTATTACATCAACATCAGTATAATGGTTGGTAGATCCTTCGTTTGTCCAGACAATTCGCAATGGCTCGTGACTTGATTCGGATGAGGCGGGTCATTCAAGAAAGAATTTGTGAGAAAATATACAATAGTATGAGCTTTAATGGATGTATATGACTCAAGTTTCATGTTAAAATCCCCCATCTCTATTGAACATAACGTTAGTATATTTGAGATGTCAATCTTTTGGAGGAAGTTCTTTAAGAAGGACATGCTTGAACAAATATGATGTAGTCTTATAAATACGATTACGTTATCTTGGTTTCCACTACTAAAGTTATGGTGCTCTATGTACAATATCTGGTTTCGCTAACAATAGATGGTTATGACACTCGATAGATGGTTTCTTTCTCTTTGACCAAAAATTCACTCATTCCATGGTTACAAAGTTTCAAATAAAGATATAGAGTGTCAAATCAGTTTGGTCGCGTGAGGACCTTGGGGTAAGCTAATTTCTCTTTGATTTCGTAAAATGTCTCATCGCATTGGGTGTCTATTTAAACTGTCAAACCCCTTGAGTACTTTAAATAATAGGGTGCACTTATTAGAGGATTAGGAAATAAAACATTTGAGGGTAGCCAACCTGCCAGTGAGGATTTGCACGTCTTTGATCTATTTTTTTGTCGAAAAACTGGCCCATGAACTTTTTAGAGCGGAATCTAAATATGCATTTCTCTATGTTGAGGTTAAGATTGACAACTCATAGGTTTTTGAAGGATTTTTTAATACTGGTAATGTGGTTTAGATATACTCAGACAATGATCACCGTGTCATCGATATACATCTAAATGTTTTGTCATATTTGGTGATGATTATTTTGGACTAAGGGTAATTTTGACAGATGTTCTGGGAAAATTTAAGGGTATTAAATGTTTGGGTGCTTTCTAGTGAGAGATTTGAGCTGCTTGGTTGTATTAAATTTTTATTACCCTTATTAATGAAAGTGGTTGGGTATTTATACCCTTAATTATGGACCATGGGCTTTCGGGTCAAGTTATGAAAATGGGTCGAATTCAAAGACCCATTAGTTTATTAAGCAGATTAGCAATTAGCTTAGTCAAAAGGTGTTTAGTATTTTAATACTTTTGTCCTGTCTGGATATTTCACTGGGTAATTATTTTTCGGATTACCCATGTCCGGTTTTCACAGTGAGTGGTGAATAATTCTGAACTCATCAGTAGCCCCTTGTTTAGGTTTTGTCAAAGGTCTTTGGCAAGACCAAAAAACTCACTTAGGCAATAACAACATTCTCCGGATTGCTCACGTATTCAGTTCATGGTTTATCCGGACTGAATCCTTCTCAGAATTTCAAGAGTCTTGCTCTGGATTGTGGGACACGTGTCGCACTTTGATTCGTTTTACCAGCCGTTTTCTTCCTAGAACGGCGCTCCCACTAATCCCAAAAAGCAACTCCTGCATTTAATGTTTCTTACGTCAGCGCCGCCTTCAATCATTACCTTTGCCTTTTCGTTTTCTCTTAGGTATTAGTAACTTTTTGCCTCACTAGTATAAATTACTTCCTTTTACTGTTTCACCACCTTCATCACTTTGTAATTTCTTCTTTTCAGAGCTTTTTACTTCTTCTTTCAAAAATATTTCTTGGGTAGGTTTATGTTCACAACGAGAAACGCTCTCGTGAAAGGTGGTTGGCTAATTCTTTCAGAATTAGAAAAAGAACAAAAAGTTGAGTGTGAGAGACGTATCGTTGTTGGTCTTCCAGTATCTCCAATCAGTAAGCCTGACACACCATCTTCAAAATCTTATCGAGGATCATCCTCTACTAAAAGTGCCAAACCAAAGCGTTTGTTCCAACCAAGCCTCTCGCCAATCCCGTCAGGCTCCTCGGTTCAGTAGTCACAACCCTCTATTGTGCAGGAGAAAGCAGTATCGAGTGCAAGAAATCCCTCTTCGTTCATTGCTATGGGGTCAGACATCAAGAAATCTCCAGAAAAAACTAACCCTCGCCGGACAACCCGCTTAGTAAAGGGTCAAGCAACTAGCTCTCAAACCAAGTCTTCCAAGACAGGGCCCTCCAAGTCTGGGGCCAAAGATAAAGCCTTCGGATCAGAGGCACCTATTAGAGCCCCAAAAGACAAACCCTCCGGACTCGGAGCTGCCAGAATCAGCTCTCATTCCAAGTCCTTCGGAGCTGAGCCCCAGCCGGACACCAGACCCTTAAGAGATGTTGATACTCAACCGTCCGGACAACCTGCTAAGCTACAGACTAGAACTCTCCCATCAACAACGATTGATAAACCTTCCACCATGATGGAAGAGGTGATGGAGGATAGTGTTGAAGAGGCTTCATTCGATACTGAAGCTTTCGGGCAAACTGGAGATGCCGCTTCTGATAAAAAAATAAAAAGGCAAGGAGAAAGTCTGCATGACCCATCCGGATCTGCCGGAGTGTCTGGAAGGCAAGGTGGGACCTTGTTTTAACAGAGTCAATTTCAAGCATCTGCTGGCCATGCAGAATATTAATTATTTCTATACGCATACTGATGAGTTAGGCCGGATCCGGACCAAGTGGGGATCCCTGAATCTGTTAAAATAAGGATACCAGTCACACCGGAGACTCTGATGGACTGCAAGCTTAATGAAATCGTCATCTACACAGAGTTGGGGGATCAGATTCCCCTTGGATCCAGAAATTATCAGGTATTTCCACCTGATAAAACTTTGTCCAAGCCAGCTGAGCCCCAATGCTTGGTACACTCCTAAGAAGGACCAAAAACGGGGAGCAAGTAGTGAAGAGAAGACTGCCAAGAAGAAGAAAGTCTCCATGGGGGATGAAGTTGTCCTCCGGCCTTCGGAGTCTCTACTTCCGGCCGACCCAATAGACCCCACCTTGACAGAGAAAATCCCAAGCGATCTACACATCGGAGAGGGTACCGGAGGGGATTCGGAAGGAGTAGACATCAGTGGCCTCCAAAGCATTGGCCTTTATTTTGGAGAGTTTGAAAAAGACGACTTCGCTGGTCATTACCTTCCCCCAAGTTCCCCTAACATGGTGACCTTTAATGGCAAGTCTTTCACTCTTTCAAGGGAAAATGATAGGGAAGTAAAAAATCAATTTGCCCTCATTAATACCCTCAATGCAGATAGGGAGAGTTTATCCGCTGACCTTCTTAATGCCAACCAAAGTGTTGAGGCATTGAAGAAGGTTCTCGAGGAGTTAAGGAAAGGGAAAGAAGATTTGACAACCAAGTTGGTCACTTCGGAGAAGGTTAACACAGAGCTCCAAACCAAGTGCTCTGGCTTGGATAAAGATCTCTCCACTTTGAAGGAAGTGGTGAAGACCGAGGACAATGTTATCCAAACCCTGTCCGGTGACAAGACTTCTCTTGAAGAAGTTGTGTCCAAGGTTACCAAGGAGAAGGAATATTTGGTGAAAGAGCAGGAAACGAAAATCCAGGCTAAGGTCGATGCGTATACCAACGATGTGATAGATTCCCTAGAAAAGAGGTACGCCGAAGTAAAATCTGACATGGTCTTGCTTTTTCATCAAACATTCCCGAAGAGAACGCTCGGTACTATGTGGCAGTATGTTGAATATGAAGATATCCCATTTCACACGATGGTGGATGGTGATAAGAAAAACTATTCCAGTGGTCTTGACGACACTACTGATGAGGAAGAAGGAACCGGAGAGAGTTCCAGTGATGAACCCAAAGACCCGAAGAAGAAAAAAGATGATGTAGGAACATCTAAGGGAAACTAGCCCTGAAGTTTTAACTATTTTTTGTTTTTTTTTATCCTTATGATATACTAAAGTCCTTAGATGGCTAAGGCATTTTTGTAACTGTGTCCGGTTTGAGTCCGATCAAGCTTTTCCTCTTAAACTTAAAGTCCTTGGATGGTCAAGGCATTCTTTATGTTGCAATATCATTATCCGGTTTTATCCAGGTAGTTTTACTTTGCTAAATTCTTGCTTTGTTTCATATTCGCTCAATCTTAATGGCTGGTGTTTAAATAGCCCCTATTTATTTTATAATAAGTATTTTTGATGATGAGAGTGTTTAAATTCTCCGATGACAAATGTTAAATGGTCATCATTCCACCAGATCAATCTGATCTGTCAAAGATACTTAAAAGGCTTTAAAGAAGCTGTAAATCAAACCACTCCGAATATTTTAAGAAGGCATCAAATTTCATTAAAAAACCCGGACACCTCATTAAAACCTCCCTGCGCCACCAGGGTAGGAAAGAGTATGCCCCTTAATATTTACATGGACTTTAAACAAGTAAATATTTACACAATTTTCATTCTAGATACATCCGGAGGTGTTCAATGTTCCAAGGGTGGTTTAAGATTCTTCCATCTTTGTCTTAAAGCCTATATGTCCCAGGCTTAAGCTTTTCAGTGACCACATAGGGCCCTTCTAGCTTGCCGAACTACTTCTCCTTAATATGTAGGAAGACTTTTCTCAATACTTTGTCCCATGGTCGAAAATCCCTTCTTTTGATTCTGTAAGCAAACATGCTCCTCATCAAACCTTGATAATATGTGGCTCTAAGATGAGCCTTAACCTTTTTTTCTTCTATTAAGTCCAATTGACTTCTGACTGCCACTTCATTAGCCATTTCGGAAAATTTGTGTGCTCTGTATGATGGAAGAGTTGCCTCTACATGAGCAATTGCATCCATCCCATATACCAAGGCAAAAGGAGATTCTTGTGTAGCAGCTCCAGGGATAGTCTGGTAGGCCCATAGTACTTCTTGTAAATAACTTGGCCACTTTCCAGCAGTCCCTTCTAAATTCTTTTTGAGACGGGACATAATGGTTTTGTTTGCCACTTCAACTTGACCATTCGCTTGTGGGTGGAAAGGAGAAGAAAAGCAATGCTGAATGCCCCTAGAGGCACAGAAACTTTTCACATCATTGTTATCAAATTGTAGCCCATTATCTATGGTTATCTTTTGTGGAACCCCAAATCTGCAACAAATATTAGAGAGGATAAATTTTTAACAGCTTTTGAAGTGATTCCTGCCAAAGGGGCTGCTTCTATCCACTTTGAAAAATAATCAATGGCTACAATAATAGTTCTACACCCTCCGGATGCCATCGGTGGAGGCCCTACTAGATCTAGTCCCCAGCGAGCAAAAGGTATTGGCTCAGAAATTGACTCTAGGGGGACAACTGGGATATGAATTTTATTACCATATCTTTGGCATGGATCACACTTCTTTACCAATTCCTTGACATCTTCCATTATGGACGGCTAGTAGTATCCGGCCAATAAAACTCTTCGGGTTAAAGCTCTATAGCCACAGTGTGCTGACCCCTCACCATCATATAGTTCGGATAGCACAATTCGAGACTCTTCAATCCCCAAACAACGCAAGAGAAGTCTACTAAATGACTTCTTGTATAAAATATCTCTTATGACTAAAAAAACCACGAGCCCTGTACTTCATTTTCCTTGCCGCATCTTTGTCCGGAGGAAAAATGCCATTAGAAATGTATTGAAGAATGGGATGTCTCCAGTCTTTGGGTTGAACCACTTGTATACTTAAACTTTCCTCTTCTTCCTTACCCCAATTGGGCTGTATGGATGGACATTCTTGCACATGAGTCAATGGGTAGGACTCAGAGTATGCTATGGTTTCCAAGGAGTCTGCTAATGTATTTTCCGATCTGGGTATATGCGCATAGCTGACATCTTTGAAGTTGGCTGCCACTTCATTAAGAATGAATAAGTATTTAATCAACTGCTCCTTTTTTGCCTCAGATTGACCTTGGGCATGATGGATAAGAAGCTGAGAATCAGTCATTAACCTAACTCTTTTAGCTCCACGTAGAAAGGCTAATTTCAAACCAGCTATAGCAGCTTCATATTCGGACTCATTGTTAGAAGCCCTAAGAGAAAAACATATAGCCTGGTATAACTTGTCGCCATACTGAGAGGTTAAACATATCCCAACACCACAAACCATGGTACTTGATCCATCATATGTTCGGAAAACCCATACATTCTTAGTTCTTTCATCTGCAGCTTGCTTAGTACTTTTGTCTGAATGGAATTCAACTAGGAAATCAGCAACAGATTGAGCTTTGATTGCAGTTCGAGGGGCAAAATCAATGTCATAGTCACCAAATTCTACTGACCACTTGGTCATCCTGCTTGATATGTCCGCCTTCTGAAGAACATTTTTCAAGGAAAAAGATGTCCGGACGGCAATAGAATGAGACTGAAAATAGGGCCTCATTTTCCTGGCACCAATTACTAAAGCCAGTGCTAGTTGTTCAAGTTTTAAGTACCTTCTTTCAGCATCCATCAGGCTCTTGCTGATGTAGTACACCGGACGAGGATAACTATCCACCTTCCTTACTAGTACTGTACTTATAGCACATTCGGACACTACTAAATATATGTACATTGTTTTTCATGAATAGGTTTGTAGAGAGTCTTGGGGGAAGATAAATGCTTTTTTATTTTATTGAACGCTTGGTTGCACTGTGGAGACCAGTTAAAGTCTTTAGCACCCTTTAAAGTCTGGAAAAATGGGGCACACATATCCGAAGACCTTGAGATAAAACGATTTAGAGCATCCAGCCTTCCTGTCGATCTTTGCACTTCTTTAATATTTCGAGGATGATCCATCTGTAGTAAGGCATTAAGCTGGTCTGGATCAGGCTGTATCCCTTTCTCACTTATCACATACCCCAAAAACTTCCCCAACTATACTCCAAAAACACAATTTTCTGGATTTAACTTTAAATTAACTTTTACCAAGTTGGCAAAAGTCTCTTGGTTATCTGTCAAGTGTAATTCTTCTTCCACACTCTTTACCATCATGTCATCAATATAGACTTCCATATTTCTCCCAATTTGATCAGCGAATAATTTATTCACCAACCTTTGATAAGTAGCCCCAGCATTCTTTAACCCAAAAGGCATCACTTTGTAACAATGGAGGCCCCTATCAGTAACAAAAGTAGTGTGTTCCTGGTCCTTTGGATCCACTTGTATCTGACTATATCCGGAGAAGGCATCCATGAAGGACAACAACTTGTTCCCAGATGTGGATTCTACCAACTGATCGATCCGGGGGACTGGATACAAATCTTTTAGGCAAGCCCTGTTGAGGTCAGTAAAGTCGATGCACATACGCCATTTCCCATTTTTCTTTTTTACCAACACTGGATTGGTTGTCCATAAAGGGTACTGAGATTCCTTTATGTGCCCCATATTGGTAAGCCGGGCAACCTCTTGAACTATGACATCAACTTTTTATTTAGAGAAAGCTCTTCTTCTCTGCACAACGGGTGCTACATCTCTCCGGATGGATAGTTGTGTGATATAATATTCGCAGGCACTACGGTTACATCAATATTACACTAAGAAAAAACATGTTGGTGGTTTGTTAAAAAGGATAACAATTTGCTTTTTAATTCTTATGTCATCTTAGATCCAATCTTGACACTTCTTCCTTCAGCTAGAGAGTGGGTTTCAACCTCTTCAATTGGTACTAAAACACCATGGGTCTCTCTGGGGTCATCAATTTCACCCTCTCCCCCAAAAGGCCCCACCAACTGCTAATCTTCATTTATAAGAACTGCCCCCAAAGTTCTAGGGGCAAGCGCAGTTGTATAACATTCACTTGCTATCTTTTGGCTACTCCGGAAAACTCTCACTTGTCCTTGAACAACATATTTTAAACATTGGTGACCTGTTGAAGCCACAACATGCATCCTGGAGAGCCAAGATCTTCCCAGATCGCATTGTAACACGTGGGACAATCTACCATGACGAAAAGTATCCTGACCATTTTCTTGAAAGGGCCCTTGCCCAACAAAACATCCTCCTCAAACTCCTCGACCACGTCCGCAGAGCTTCTAATGAAACCCACAATGGACCTGTTCGAACATTGAATCACTGCCGGATTCTTCATTTGTTTATAGGAACTTAAAAAGAGGATATTGGCTGAGCTGCCAGTGTCCACCAAGATTCGCCTAATGTCATTGCCCCCAATTGATGCTCCTATCACCACAACATCTTCATGAGGATCAGCTATATCCCTCAAGTCATCTTCATCAAAAACAATGAAAGGAAAAGGAATTTGGGATTGATAGGAGGACATGTCTCCCTCCAACTGAGTAGCCAGAATGTGAACATGCCTCTTCCTTGAACAAGGAGTTGGTGCAGTCATTGTGTCTCCCCCAAATATGGTAAGTGACTCAAAAACTCTTATGAGCCCAGACACCGTCTTGGTATGTTCTATTATAACACCCACCTTATTCCGGGATGGATCAGGATCCAAATAATCTGATTCTACATCAAATCTTTCAATAATTACCATGGCCCCGTCCGGAGCCGATATCTCTGCATTGTTTGTTGAGCCGGTCCGATGAGCATTATCAGGCCTATTCTTACTTCTTCTCTTGACATCAGCACCTAATTTTCTTCTTTCAATCAAATTCTGAACCTCTTGTTTCAAAGCGATGCAATCTTCTGTGTTATGGTCGATATCATGATGATATTGACAGAAACAAGCATTACGACTTTCCCTAGGAGATTGAAGCACTGCCAGCTTCCTAAAATGCACCTCATCTTTTGTTTTATTATAGATGGTTGCCACATTCTCTTTCAATTCGGCAAACCACTCCGGTTGGACCCAAGGTCCTCGCTTATTTCTGGACTGATGGCTCTGAGCTGGAGCTGGGTGAGATTGAGCCTTGGCCCTATTGGGACTCTGTCCGGCCTCCTTAGCCTTGTATCCGGACTGATTATGGTTCGGTGCAGCTGGGGCAGATCTCACTTGTCTCTGCACCATGGTCTTTTTTGTTTCATCTACATTGATTTGCTTTCCCACCTGGTTCAGTAAACCGCCCCACGTCATGGCCTTCTTCCTGGTTACCGAATCGGCCAGATTGTCAGGGTTCAAACCCTGTCTCAGAGAAGCTATTCCTAGTTGTTCAAAGCAATAAGCTAATCCATTCTTTGTGTTCATGAACCGACTTATATATTTTTTCAACGATTTATTTGGATCTTGGGCACAATGGATAATAGTGTCTCAATTTCCCTTCACCTCCTTACTTCCAAGAAACTGCCTCCGGAAGGCCACCCAAAACGTATCAAAGTTTCTGATGCGCCCTTGTGGTAGGCTATTGTACCATTTGAGAGCACTCATTGTAAAAGATTGAGAGAAAGCTCTATAGAGCAACTTGTCATCATCGTCAAAATTCATTATAAATTTTTTAAATTGTTCCATATGTTTATCTGGATCCTTGCTCCCATCATACTTTTCCATCTTGGTACTGTCAAACCTCTTAGGAAGGTTTCTGGACAGTATTTTGGAGGACAATGGAGATTGTCTCCAATTTCGGTCACGACTAAAAACAGTATCTTCATTGGGAGTTACAAAAATACCTGGCTCGTCATGGAAAGCGAATGGGTCCATTAACAAATGGTCTATATGCCTCCGGCTATGGTTGTGGCTATGAGATGACCCTTTACTCAGATGTCTTTTCAACCTTCCATGCATGTCCCTCTTTCTTGAATATTTTTTAACCAACTTTTGCTTCTTCTTGGACCTGCCATCATCACTGCTGGATGATAGGGACTCCTCAAGTTCATCCTTGTTCGAGGAGCTACTAGAGGATTCTGACTCTGAGCTCTCCACCAGTTTAGACCGGTGAGACTTCTTCGAGCTGACATGAGTCTTTTTAGCACTCAAGTGAGTCATTGCTGATGGGTCATGCTCCCTTGGATTGTCAGTGTGGTGAATGGCTGACACTTTCAATTTTTCTTTCAAGCCTAACTCCGCCTTTTTTGCAGCTCTCAAGGCTTCTATTTCATCTTTCATCCTATCTCGTTCTTCGATCGTGTACTCATCGTTTTCTCCCACCACTTCTATTAAAGGTGGTGGCACTTCTTGCTCGTCCGGATTCATCCAAACTGGTTTTTCTTGCTGGTTTTGAATGCTAGATTTAGGCACATTCTTCTCCCACTGTGGTCGCCAATTTGGTGATGATTATTTTAGACTAAAGGTAATTTGGTGATTTGTAGTGAGAGATTTGAGCTGCTTGGTTGTATTAAGTGTTCATTACCCTTATTAATGAAAATGATTGGGTATTTATACCCTTAATTATGGACCATGGGCTTTCGGGTCAAGTTATGAAAACGGGTCGAGTTCAAAGACCCATTAGTTTATTAAGCATATTAGCAATTAGCTTAGTCAAAAGGTGTTTAGTGTTTTAATACTTTTGTCCTGTCCGGATATTTCAGTGGGTCATTATTGTACGGATTACTCCTGTCATGTTTTCACAGTGAGTAGTGATGAATAATTTCGGATTCATCAATATTTGACTGGAAAAGGGCTTTATTTACCAGATTTAGGTACGTTGCGCGTGTATTTTTCAGACCAAAAGGCATTACTTTATATCATTTAATACCTTGCTCGATCGTTAAGGTATTTTACTTTTCATCTTTATGGTGATTGACAATCTGGTCGCGTCCAATGGCTAGCCAATTCTCGGGGCTGGAAATGGATCATTCAGGCACGCTTGATTGAGGTTTGAAATTCACACATATCTTCCATTTTCTATTTTAATTTTATAATGACTGGATTTATAGTCCAAATAGGATACAATGCTTCCCAAATAATTTTATTTAGCTATTTTACTTTAACAATAATTTTCTCGAATTTCTCATTAGAGAATTCTATGTACTTTTGTTTGATCGATCAATAATTATTTTTTATTAATAAATTGTGACGGTCTATACAAACGAAGAATCTTGTAACATAATGTGCACACCAAGTGAATATATTAAAACAAATAGATAAGAATGTCAGTATTTGAGATCTTGGAGCTCATTGTATGCCATGTTCTATGTGGAACGTATGTCAAAAGGTGAGTGTAATTATTCCATTGCCTCCCTAGAATTAATGCTTCAGAAAACCTCCCTCGGGTCGTTTATATCATACAAGATGATGAGGGTTAATTTTTATTCTTTCGGAAGTAAGAGAAGTGGCGTAACACTCCCTAGTGATAAATTAAATTAGACAGATCATGCTAATTTTTTTTATTGATGATATAGTGTATACACTGGGCATAGTTGATATGATAATAAACATTTAAAATCCATGATCGAGTGAGGATATCGTTATAGGGCGGTGGTACATCTACTATATTGAACATGCTTTAGATTTGTTTTTTATAAACCCTTCATCCCAGTTTGACTTCTAGCATTAGCTCATCGAGTACTGGGTTCTCTGATCCATTGAAACCTGTTAAACGCGTTTGCGAGGGACAGAGAGGTAGTATACCTATTATTTGTTCATAACTTTTCTTATGCATGATGTTTGTAGAGTTATCCATGTCGAGTATGATGTATCTGAATTCGGATCCTGAGATCTTTAGTGTCAGCAGTGATGTTGTCAATCGATATCTCGAATCATGCTTCCCTTGCTAGATTTGTTTGGTTATTCAAGGTCATGTATGGTCAATGGAGATGAGTGTTCAACGGAACCATAAAATCATCTTAGCGACTCTTTCCCACTTCAAGGCATGGCTTGACTTCTAGCAAAGAATGTTTTTGGTGATGGCGTACAAGAGATTGGCTTCATGAATGAACACGGTAATGTATGGAATGACAAAGTTTATGATTATCAGTCAGCCCTTACTCATATCGTTCATGTGTACCTTTTTCTTTGAGGAATTTTCTCTTGCTGATAATGTTTTTTATGCACGTGGCATGATGAGTGGTTATTGTATGATGAGTGGTTGGTTAATAGTCGTCCATGCCTGATTAAAATGGAGGAAGCATATTCGTTTTCCTCTAAATGGAAATTATCGTCGGGATAATTGATATTCAATTTGAGTATTGGCCAATTTTTTATTCATGTGACGGATCCTTTATGTACAAGTTTTCTAATGACGGTGATAAATCAATTAATGTCTGAAAATATTACTATATAATTTTGGTGCATATCACGTACCTACTGCTTGAGTGTGACGATACATTTTTCTCTGGAGGCGGAAGTTAAGAACGATAAATTAGTACCGGGAGTTTGAGCCACTATAGCGGTGGGATTTTAATTTGTAGTGGTAGGTATTTGTATTTACGTTGCGGCTTAAGAGTAGATTTTATTTGTCATTTTCATGTTTGTGTTGTTATAGCCACATTAAGATTTTTGCGACCATGACATTTGTTAGAATTTGTGCGATGATGAAAGTACTGCGACGTATTGATGGTACCAACAAGTTTAACATCACATTTTATTTCTTCGATCGTGGTTGGGAGGATTTTTTATTAAGTTTTTGAAATAAATATATGTTGGACACATTTCGATTCCAACATAAAGAACCAATGATGTGGTTAGATTTTATTCAGGCTAACAGAGTAGATTATGAACAAGGATGACTAGTGTTTTAAGCTAGTTTTGTATAGAAATAAAAATGTATGTAAAGAAGATAGTATATGAAAGATGATTTTAGAGCAATAAGATGAACAATTCACTATATAATATATCTGAGTGAATAATACTATTCAAACGCATAACCATGCAAGCATCTTGAGCTTCTCGTGCGGATTTCTATTTATAGGTTATGTTACATTTACATTGTTATATTAAATTACATTTACTACATAGATAAGTTTCCATAAAGTCACATGTTAACTAACGGTTACATTTTTTTTTTTTGCCGAAGCTCATTCCCGAGCTATTTACAAACCAAAACTCGATCACAATACCTATAAAGGTGCTTGACCGAACTCTTTTATAAGATTAAGACTCGAAAAAATTACATGACAAGCTTAACATATGCTCGGGTTCGAGCATGATACAAATCCATCTCGTATAATATTAATTCATAATGGTATCACCTTTATATAGACATTATCCCATGAAAATTAAAACTAAACTTAATGATTACTTAATTATTCATACGTTAACTTAATGATTGGTTAACTAGTCAAATCCAAATTAATGGTTATCTAATTATTAAGATCCCAAAATTTATTCCTATTCAACTAAAGCATTTAATATATCCAACATCGAGTAATCAGATTCGATACATGCAATCAAGTGATGTATTAGGTATGGTATGCACAAATAATCAGGATTGGCACAAGCAATCAGGTTTGGTATAAATAATCAGGTTCAACATAGAAAAATAAATTTACTACGAGCAGTTTGATACAATACAGACAGTTAAGTTTGGCATGGAAAATCATGTACGCCGTGAATAATTAAGTTCAACACGAATAATTAGATACATCACAAACCAGGATGTCGAAAACCCTATTGAAGGTTCCAGGATAGTAAAGACTCTCGTTTTCCTACTATGGATCCAAATCCATCACTTCCACCTATTGAGCCGTCTCAAACTGAAAAGGATGATATTGGATCCAAATCGGTCGACCAACGGACATAAACAATGGAGGATAACATGGAAGTTAGTGGGGAAGATATCCCATTAGAGATATCCGGAAATACTGGTGACACCAGATTAGTTCGGAAAGCAACAGCGTCCAGAGTGCCTTAAGGGGAAACTGAGACCTAATTTCTCCAAGGTTAATGTTAAATATTTACTTGCCCTTCAAATGAGTTCCTATGTGTATACCCATATTGCCGAACTAGATAGAATTAGGAAAAAAATAGGGCTTCCTAGATTTCATTAAAGTAAGAATTCCTATTACTCCAGAAACTTCGATGGATTATAATGTTGGGGAAATAGTGGTATACTCTGAAGTGCTGAATGGGGCCTTCGATTCCTTTTGGACTTAGAAATATTAAGATATTTTCATCTGGTGAGGCTTTGCCCAAGTCAGCTAAGTCCAAATTCTTGGTACACATTATTGGCCAACATTATAGCTTCAAGGTTATCATATATTCTGATGCCTATGGAGCAGTTTGCTGTTGTTGCTAACTTGTGTCGTAACCACCATATTTTTTTTTACCATTATACAATGGGAAATTATTATAAGGTGGTTAATGACTTACTGGAGATAGAGAAACCTTGGATGACTCATTTTATCTACATCAGTGGGGTTTAGGAGAACGGTAAGAAGATCATATCCAAAGGGAACCCAAGCCAGTTGATTAGACATTGGAAAAGTTCAGACAAGCATTGTTCAGATGCCCTTAATCATATTTTGATATTATTTTTTACATCAGACTTATCTTTTGCTATTGGATTTATTTTGTAGTGTTTTTGAAGATGTTATCAGACCATCTAGAAGATGGAAATATGACTTTCACCAAACTTAATTAGAGGCCCACACAAAATTGGGATCTTGCCTTCCATAACTACTTCACTGCAGGGAAAATAATAAGGGCTCATTTGTGGAGTACAAGCTCAACTAGGGAGCTTACGTGGGAAAATTTTATCATCCTCCCTCATTGGAGGTAATTCTTAAAAGAACCAAGGGGCGTGATGGTAAACTTTACTCTCCATCTAGTAATAAAGCCCTTAGTCATTTGGATAAGATAAAGAAGAAGAAGAATGAGATTGACGCATTTCACCAGATTCCTGATGTGGGTAGTTTGGGAATCTAGAATGAATCAATGTTGCTCTTTTAAAGGAAGTGGCTATTATAGTAGGTGAGACCAAAAAGCCACAACATTCACTATAAACTGAGAAGAAAAAAGGTCAAAAAAGACGTAAATAGGGGAGTGACAAAAGTGTTGGGAAGAAGAAGAAGAAGAATACCAAGGGTTCAGAGGAAATACTCCGACCTGAGGTCGTTCCTCCTACCCTTCCTGCTGAAACTCTTCCCCAAGAAAAGTACATGTTGATCCTCCATCACCAGCTTTTCCCACAGCCGATCCACCTTCTGTTGAAGGTGATGTAAATTTAGATGATCTTGGCAACATGTATTTCAGTGAGTTTGACAAGGAGGATTTTCACCGAAGTTTCCCCAAAAACAACCACCATAGCTAATGTAGTAATTTATGAAGGTGAGTTTTTCTAAGTGTCCAATGAGCATGATACCTTGGGTCATGAAGTCTTTGGCTACATAAGGCGAATAATTAACTTGGAAAGACAATTCAGAGCTCATGCTAAGGACATTGTTACCTTTCAAATTGACAATCAAGGCTTGAAACATTCCTTCATAGTAGAACAACAGAAGGATGAAACTTTGGGCAAAGAAAAAGAACAACTGAGCATCCGATTTGAATCAGGCTAAGGTTGATAAAAAAGAACTTCGAACTAAGTATACGGAACTGCAAACATCCCAATGATATCAAGTCTTTAAAAGAGCAACACATTAGTGATGAAGGTACCATTAATCAACTACCCGATAAGAAAAAGAAATTAGAAAAACTTCTACAAGAGAAATAAAAATAGATTACTTCCTTGAAGGAGAACCAGACTCGAGAGATAGCAGCTGCATTGGATAGATACGTTGTTGGGGTATTGGATTCTATTGAAAAGAGTGATGAAAGTATTAAATTAGACATGGTTTTATTATTCCACGAGACTTTCCCAAAAAGGTCTCTTGGAGAGTTATGGAGGTTTGTATCATACGAAGAACTACCATTTCATACTATGCCACATGGTGATAAATTCAGCATTTCTTCACCAAGTGGATTTGATACAGATGAAGAAACTAATGAAAGCTCGTATGATGATACTAAGGATTCAAAGCAAGAAGAAGGGGAAGAGAAAGATCAATAGTAAGGTGATGGTAAAGAGAAAGTCGAAGGGAACGAATCATAAGGTTATTTTATTTTTTGATTCTATACTTTGAACTAAAGTCCTTGGATGGCCAAGGAATTTATTTTATTTTATTTAGATTTCCTTTTGTGAACTAAATTCCTTGGATGGCCAAGGCATTTTTTGTAAATTGGATCGACCAGTATTTCATGTCATCTTTACCTTCGTTTATTTTTTATTTTTCCTTGTCTTTTTAATGTTTTCATTAGAATCCGAACATACTTAAAAGATGGTAAATACTAACAATATATGAACTCAATCAAGGATTTTTAATCATTCTTTAATATGTTCGAGCCATGTAAAAGTATTCCATTTGAAGGCTAAAAGTGTTTAATTGGTGTTTAATTGATCTAAAGCATTCACAAATATTTAAAGGTCTTTAATCGGTGTTTAATTTATCTGAACCATTCATATGTATTTTAAGGATTTAATAGGTGTTTAATCCATCTGATCACCATCATAACCACAACAACTTTTTAAAAAGGCAAAAGATAGTATATTGATTAGGATCTGAACTCCTCATTAAAACCTCCCAACACCACCAGGGTAGGAAAAAGTATGCCCTAAAATATTTACATTAGAGTACAACAAACTAAATATTTAAAAGATGATTTTGTTTTAAATATAACCTGAGATGGTAAATATTCCCAAGGATGCTTTAAAAGTTTGCCTTCTTTATCTTGAAGTTTGTACGTTCCTTGCTTGACTTTTCACATACCATGTATGAGCCTTCCCAATTTGGAGCTATCTTTCCGAATTGTTTCTCTTTGGTATGTAAGAACGTTTTTTTTTAAACTTTGTCCCCTACTTGAAAATATTTTGTTTTAACTTTAGATGGAAATCTGCTTCTCATTTAACCATGGTAGTACGATGTTCTCAAGTGTGCTTTCACCTTTCTTTCTTCAATTATAACCAATTGATTTCTCAAAGCCATGTTATTATCTTGTTTGGAATAATTTCGTACTTTGAATGAAGGAAAAGTAGCTTATATCGGTGTAATTACATGCATTCTATAAACAAGATCAAAAGAAGACTCATGAGTGGTTGTATGAGGAGTGGTTCGGTAGGCCCATAACACTTTTTGTAAATAGCTTGGCCATTTTCCTGTTGCTTCTTCCAGATTATTTTTCAAACCCTTCAATATTGTTCGGTTAGCAACTTCAACTTGCCCATTAGCCTGAGGATGAAAAGAAGAAGAGAAGCAATATTGAATTCCTCTTGAAGTAAAAAATGCCTTCATGTATTTGTTGTCAAACTTAGGACCATTATCTTTAGTGATGCGTTTGGGAATCGGCAGCATATGTTGGAGAGGATAAATTTTATCACTGTCTTTGACGTTGTTCCAGATAAGGGTGCAGCTTTCCATCCACTTGGAGAATTAGTTTATTTCCACAATTATAGTTCGACAACCACTAGATGTCATAGGAAGGGGTCCAACTAAATCTAGTCCCCACCTATCAAAGGGTATAGGTTTAGATACTTATTCTATGGGGACTGCTGGCACATGAATTTCATTTCAATATTTTTTACAAGGATCACATCTTTTGACCAGATCTTTAGCATCTGCCATTATAGTGGGCCGATAGTATCATGCTAACAAAATTCTTTTGGTTAAAGATTTATAACCACAGTGTGTTCACCCCTCTCCATCGTGTATTTCAAATAATTTTTTTTTAGATTCTTCAAAACCAAGGTAGCGCATGAGAGGCCTGCTAAAATACGTTTTATAAAAAACTCCTCTTAGTATTAGAAAACCACGAGCCTTGTATTTTACATTCTTTGTAAAACTTTTACCCGAAGGTAAAACTCCATCGGGAATAAACTGTTGGATTTCATATCTCCAATATTTGGATTGGATATCATATATGTTCATACTCTCTTCAAATTCATCTTTCTTTTCTTGAACTGAGTCAATTGAAGGACATTCTTGCATAAGGATCCAAAGGTATGCTTCAGAGTAAGCTATGGTGGCCAAAGAATATGCCATAACGTTTTCCGATCTGGGATATGTTCATATCGAATGGATTTAAAACTTATGGCGATCTCTTTTAACATTCGTAGATACTTTACCAAATGATCTTTTCTGGTTTTAGATTTCCCTTGAGCCTGATGAATAAGTAATTGAAAATCACTTATTAACCGGATCCTTTTTGCTCTATATAACTGAACTAACCTCAAACCTGTTATGGTCGCTTCATATTCTGACTCATTATTGGATATTATGAAACCAAAACATATAGCTTGGTATATGGTGTCATCATAAGGAGAAGTTAAACAAATTTCAGCTCCATATCTCATCCTACTATAGCCGCCATCTATTCGGACTACGTATTCTTTATGAAATTTAGTACCTTGAGATTCTTTGTGAGATCTCTTGGCATGAAATTATACTAAGAAATCAGCTACAATTTGAGCCTTGATTTCAGTTTGAGGTGCAAAGTCAATATCATAGTCACCAAGCTCAACTGACCATTTAGTCATTTTTCATGATATGTCAGTCTTTTATAGCACGTTCGTTAAAGGAAAAGATGTTCGAACTGTGATAGAGTGTGCTTGAAAGTAAGATCTCATTTTATAGTTGTTATCACCAGTGCCAAGGCTAATTTTTCTAACTTCAAGTAATTTTTCTCAACCTCTAATAAACTTATGCTTATATAATATACCGAACGGGGGTAATTATCCACTTCTTTTACCAACACAACACTCGCTGTATATTCCGATACTGCTAAATATATATAAGTTTATCTCCTTGAATGGGCTTGAATAATTTCTTGGGCGAAGATAAAAAAAATTATTTCAAGGAAAGCTTGATCCTACTGTGGAGACCAATTGATGTCTTTAGCATTCCTTAAAACTTGGAAAAACTGAGCGCACTTGTCTGATGATATTGAGATAAACCGATTTAAATCAACTAATCTTCCGGTTAGTATATGGACTTTCTTAGTATTTTGAGGTGGATCCATAGCTAATAAAGCATTTAATTGATCTGGATCAGCCTGATTCTTTTTCCACTTATAATATATCCCAGAAACTTACCATATCGGACTCCAAATGTACATTTCTCAGGTTTTAACTTCAAGTTGATAGCCTCTAAGTTAGAAAAAGTTTCTTGGAGATCAGATATGTGATCTTCTTCCTTAGGGTTTTCACCATCATCTCATTTATGTAAACCTCTATATTTCTGCCAATTTGGTTAGCAAATGCCTTGTTCACCAATCGATGATAAGTAGCTTCAACATTCTTCAACCCTAACAGAATCACCTTATAGCAATAGAGCCCCCTATTAGTAATAAAAGTAGCATGATATTGATCATTCAGATCCATTCGTATCTGATTTTACCCAGATAAAGCGTTCATAAAAGACAATAATTTATTTCCTGACGTAAAGTCTACTAGTTGGTCTATCCAGGGCACTGGAAAGGATCTTTAGGACAAACTCTTAAGATCTGTGAAGTCAATACACATACGCCATTTCTCATTCTTTTTCTTGACCAATACTAAAGTAGATGTCCAAAGAGGGTATTAAGATTCCTTAATATGCCACATCTTGGTTAGTCGATCTACTTCTTGCACAATTACTTCGGATTTTTCTATGGGAAGAGTCCTTCTTCTCTGTACCACTGCCTAGCATCAAATCGGACTGATAGTTTGTGACTGATCACATTGGATGGAACTTCGGTCACATCTACATTGCACCATGCAAACACATATAGATTGTTAGATAAAAAATATAATAATTTTTCTAACACTTTTGCCTTTTCCCAGGCAATGAATTTCAGCTTCTTCAACTGGAATTACAGCACTGAGCGCCTCCCTTGGATCCTCTATTTCATTTTGATTGGCAGAAGGCTCCATTAACTGCTATTTTTTGTTAATATTTACTGCCTCCAATGACTTTGAGGAAAGAGCAGTGACATAGCATTCACGAGCTACATCCTGGCTGCTTTGGACAACACCCACTTGACCTCCCATAACATATTTTAAACATTCGTGGACAATGGAAGCCACTGCATGCATCCTGGAAAGCTAAGATCTATCGAATATGACGTTGTAAGATGTTGGACAATCAACCACAACGAACAACACCCTTACTATTTTTCTAAATGGTTCATTACCCAATAATACTTCTTCTTCAAATTCCTCGATGACATCGGCATAACTCCCTATAAATCCTATAATGGTTATGTTCGAACGTTGAATGATTGAAAGATTTTTCATATGTCTATAACTAGTCAAAAACAATATATTTGTCGAACTACATGTATCAACCAAGATCCGACGTATATCATTGCCTGTAATAGATGCCCCTATCACAACATCATCTTCATGTGGGCCTGAAATATCTCTTAAATCATCTTCATCAAAGACAATGAATGGAGCAGGGTTTTGGTAAAGATGTGTGGATATTTTTCCCCATAACTAAGTTGTTAAACTATTAACATGTTTTTTCCTTGAACAACTTGAGGGTGTTGTTACATTGTATCCTCCAAAAATAGTCAATGATTCGAAAACCTTGCGCAGATCAGAAACAGTTGTAGCCTTATCTATTATCAGCCTAACTTGATTCTGATCTGGATAGGGATCAAGATATTCAGATTTTACGTCAAATCTTTCCACAACCATTATGGCATCTTAATGTCTGAATGCTCTCATACCTTTCCATGCACAGATTGGTGAGGCTATTTGGGGTGCATTGTTGTTGGTTTGAGAATTGATATTATCTTGTCTACTGCCTCATTTCCCTTTAATAAAGGCATCCAACTTTTCTCTCTTAATGAGATTATGTACTTCTTGTTTTAAAGTTATATATTGATGTGTATTATGACCCACATCATTGTGGTATTTACATAAACGAGTACTTCGACTTTCTCTAAAGAATTGAATTGGGGTTGGCCTTCTAAAATACACAGCATTCTTAGTTTTATCATATACTTTAGCTACATTTTCACCCAGTTTGGCAGACCACTCGGGTTGAACCCATTGGCCCATCTTGGGTCTAGTTTGTTGGTTTTGGTTAGATTGATTTTGTCTGGGCCGATGTGATCCATGTTCGGACTCTTTCGTCCTATAACTAACAGTAGCTTGGGATTGAGTAGTAACTTATGGAAATGATGTTGTAACAACAGACCTGCTCTGATACGGTACTCTAGAATTCTTAGTTTGTTCAACCATAATTTGTTTTCCAACTTGATTTAACAGCCCTCCCCAAGTCATTGCCTTCTTCCAGAGTTACTGCATCGGCTAACATTCTCGGACTTAATCCTTGTCTTAAAAATATGATAGCCACCTGTTCAAAACAATCAGATAATCCATTCTTCATATTCACAAATATGATATATTCCTTTAACAATCGATAATAGTATCACCATTCCTTTTGAGCTTCTTACTTCTCATAAATTTCCTTCTAAATGTCACCCAGAATAGATCAAAGAAAAATATATATCAATATGGGAGACCATTATACCACTTTAGGGTGCTTTCTTTCAAGGTTTGTGAGAAATCCCGGCATAACAATTTGTCATCGTCATCGAAGTTCATCATAAAAACTTTAACTCACTCGAGGTGGTAGTCTGGATCTTTACTTCCATCATACTTCTCCATCTTGGAACTGTTAAACAGTCTGGGAAGATGTTCGGAGAGTATTTTCGAGGACAATGTTGATTACCTCCAATCTTGACTTCGGCTAAATAACGTCTCTTCATGAGGAGTAGAAAAAATACTTAATTCGGATTGGATAGCAAATTGATCATTCAATGATGACCAATGCCATAATCTCCCAAATCTTTTATTTTTCCTTGGTTTTTTATTTTTTTTATTTTGCCTCTTATGTCCCTTTTCCTTGAATGTTTCTTTGTTAGCTTCAATTTCTTATTTTGACGACCCTCGTCACTACTGGATGAAAGTGACTCGTCAGATCCATAATAATGGATGAACCATCAGAAAAATCTGATGTACTCGTAACTGTTTTAGCCCGATGCGTCTTTTTAGATTTAATATGATCCTTTAGGGAATTATCACTATCACTATGCTCATCTACAAACACACCACATGCATCAGACGTTTCCTTCCCTGCTTTTTCAACTTGTTTGGGGCCTTTAGAGCTTCAATTTCAGCCTTTAACTTATCGCGTTCATCCTGCATGAATTGTCTTTCATCTGTATTATGATTGACATGAGACACAATAGTGTGCTCATTATTGTCTCTTACATCTTCAGCTTCAGGAGGTAGAACATCTTGCATGTTAAGATCCATGCTTTAATAATATCCAAACTACGATTTCTACTTGCTGGTTTCGAATAAAGTTATTCAGACACCTTCTACTCCCATTGTCATCACCAATTTGGTGTGGATGATTTCTAATCGAAGGGTATTTTAGGTAGTTTGTCAACTGGATATTAAATTTTTAAGTAGAATGTAGAGAGATAAGAGAGGTGTGTGCTAGTAGTTAATTTCCTTAGAAAAAATCCAACCTATTAAATGTGGTTGGTTGAGGTATTTATACTTTTGTTTTATGACCTATGAGTTGTTCGGGTTCGATATTATTAATTCAGGTCAGCCTCAAAGACTCCAAAGCCCAAGACCGAAAATGGTTTAGCACATACGTGAGTCATAATCCATTCGAGGTCACTGTTCATTCATCAAATTTTGTTGATTCTGTCTGAATAGTTTTAATGGCAGTCCCAGTAATATCTGGACTCTATAAGATAGTTTGGAAAACTAGAAAAATAAGTTTTGAAGTTCAATCTACGGATGACAATGGGTCGGGATGGGTGCAGATATTGTTAAATCCGTAACCAATCTCATCTTTAGTTTTTTAAACTCGTCGGGTTTCAATAACCCCGTCGGGCTCGGATACCCACCCGGGTATCTATTGATTATTTATTTGTATAAAATAATTTTTCGTAATTAATTATCCAATAAAAAAATAGAAAAACCAAAAATAATATATTAAAATAATAATAATAATAATAATATACACTCTTAATTTTAATAACAAATCTAAAAATTTAGTAATAAATTATAAAACATATTTATTATTTACTATTCATATTTATTTAAACTTTTAATAAATTATATTTATTTTTTAAATATATAAATTTATTTAAATTTTGTAACTCTTTTTTAAAAAAAAAATTGTTTATATTTGTTGAATATGAACTAATTTAAAATAAATGTATGTTTCTACGCTTATAAATTCTAGTTCTTTTTATATAATGTAAAATAGGACCCAATTTGTTCAAGTGGTATGATGGGTCGTTCCATTTTGAATAAGCCGAGAGATGCGATAGGGCGATTCATCTTGAATAATCCAATCTTTTATATATAACATAATCGGACTCAGATAACATAATTTTATAAAGGATTTAGTGACTTTTATAGCCAAATATATTATTTTCAGAATGAAAATGAAATTAATTTCTTAAAATAAACTTTTTTCAAAACCATATGTTATAAATTTTATTATTATCAATGTCTTAGATGGATTAAGTTTTATAGGCGAGTCGGTCCATGCCGAATCAGGCTGGTATGGTATGGGTTCAGAGGGGATAGTATGCATGACTGCAGTTTAAACACCTACATAGGCTTTGAAATATATAAAGCTCAACAAAACATATAAAATCTGGGTATATAATAGGAACATATCAAATGAGGTTAAAACTTAAGTAGAAAAATAAGAAATAGTTTGAAACTAATCCTCATTATCAGAATCTTCCATACATGCCTCGACGATCCGTTTATATTTCTCAGGGCCGTCATACCATGTCGAGGTTCTAACGATTTCCTTTGCCAACCAATCTTCATCCTCCTCCACTTCTACAGTTTCGAAGTAAGCAAAGATACGTTGCCAATACTCCATGGTACGTTGTAAACGGATACTCTTGCTTCCCCCAAAGAGATACTTAATGTAATCCTGTGCTAGCTTACCGAAGTCCTTGCCAGTTACGATGTTAAGATACTGCAACCCAAAACCATTAAGCATGTCGTACTTAAGAAAAGATAAAGCTCTGAACCATTAACCAGTGAAGATACAAAGTAAGAAAGTTTTATTTACCAGTAATATGAAGGCAAGGGTTGCTAAGACCACTGTAAGAGTCTCCTCGAGAACCTCACCGAGTCCCTCGTCACCTAATCCATCAGTACCATCGCCACTACTACCGCTACCGCCACCTCCACCTCTACCTCCACCATTACCTCCGGACGGTGGACTCTCGCCACTGCCTGGATCATAGAATTCATTCTTCTTCATTTGGTCCCGCAAAACATCTTCTAGTGATTTTTTCCCCATAGCTTTCTCAATAGCTTTCCATGGTGATATCTTCTTAACAGTAATTTTGTATAAATATGTGATCAGAATTTAAACCGAACACATAATATCATCAAATGCAAAGAGCATAACTACATCCGGGTAGTCAAACTGAATTAGCTTCGTCTGAAGATAACTCTTCATAAGTGACAACAACTAAATCGAGAGGCACACAAGCATGTGCATATAAGCTCGCCACACACATAAACACCGCCAGATTGACTACTAGTTCAATGATCATTCCGGAAACAAAATATTCAACTTAAAGCATTAATTAGACAGAGAGATAACAGAAATAAAATCTCACCTCATTACCACCCTCTGACTTATCTTTTCCACCAAATAAGCATACGGTTGTGTTTTGCTTGTGGTTTAGTACAGGTAAGTAACGCTGGGGACTCAAAAGAGGCTGTAATTGAGGGTATGCGGACGCATTTGTGCGTAGTGTTAAGAAAGTCCGATGGGAAAGATTGACACAAAGTGGTTTGAGAAACGGTGCACAAGGCAAACACTTCATTTGGAATGACGCTCTGGAGACAAAGTTGCAAGGTCGGCTTACACTTGTCTGACTGCAACTCATATTTTCCAACTTTTTAAATACACATATAACTTTTTATTTTCTGTACACCTGCCAATAACAAATCGAGCATTTAATTAAAATTGGAAGGTCATTAGATAACAACTAAGACAAAGTCAATAAATAGAAAACATAAAGAATCAAAGCAATGCAACCCATATATAGAAAACCAATTAAGTTTACTTGAGAAAACATCCTCAAACTTAGAAAATCCATTGTAGCCTAAATTCCTAATGCAATCAAGCTTTGTAACTTTTCCGAGAAAACATAAACTTATCGACACGTAGAATAACAACAATAACTACTTTTTTTTAAATCCAGGCAGGGGAACGTGTTGACCAACTGTGTAGTATGACCATAGGATATATACCTTGTCTATGATGAGATACACAAAAACATAGATACAAGCTAAGACACGTAATATCATCAAGGTTTTAACACAATGTATATCACATATACGTAAGATACAAGATACAGACAATACTCTTCGGAAGAGATAGTAAACCAATCGCTCTTACCATTTATATATTATTCTAAGATAGGTAAACAAGGGCACAATATATTAAAACTTAAACAAACTAGAGCAGGAGATAGTTGTTAGTCTATTAAAGTAAGGGGCAAGCTATAAAAACGGCACGAATTACTATTCCTAGTGGCTGGCGCCAACTGGCTGGCGGACTTTATACAAACTTCGCCAAACAATTCTTTTCTAAACCTTGAATTCCGTCAAGGGCTTGCGAAGACACCCCTACGAATAGTAAAAACGGCTCTTATCCATCCGCTGAAAGTAAATTTAAATGACATAGAAACGCAACTCGCGGTAGCAAAGACATAGACCTGGTGGATAAAAGGCAATGCGAACCTATGAGCCGAAACCAAACCGATGTGTCCATACCATGTCAATTCGTAACAAAATCCTTTTACAAACAAAGTAGACCTTATGAAACCATTGAACAAGCACTGGAGACAAAACACATCTGTCTCTATTCTTCTACACCATGAGGTACTCTTAAGACTCCCAAATTTAATAAGTGAATCAAGAACCCTAGTAGCCAAAAACCAAGCATCAAACCATAGAACAATCAAACAGCAAAAACAACTAATCACAAATTCGATTCTAAATTAGCTTAAAAAATCAGTGTGTTGCTATAACTGAGCTAGGTGTGGCAACATATCAGATTTGGCTTCAAACATTAAGCAACAAAATCATCATACTTGTATCGAACATGTCAATGCAGCAATAGAAATCGATGTTCAGCGCCAATTAATATGCAGACAACAATCGAACATCTCAAATCAGCAAACAAAAAACAAACGGCCAGTAGAAATTTCAATTTCGAATTCAAATGAGTCAATAATTACCTTAATTTTGCAATTTGAGAGCAATCCTGAACGATTCTTTGCTTTCAAGTACTGCCTCTACTCTGTGAGAACCATTTCAAAAACTTAAAAGAATAAATTTTGGGTTTTAGGTTCGAACGAATTGTTGAAATGGGTTCAATGGGTTTTTGGTTGTGGCTGTTTTCTGATGGTTTGAAGGTTCAACCTGATTGTTGGAGTGAGCTTTGTTCTTCCATGGAGGTTGAGGGTTTTGATATCAATAGAGTTTTAGAAAAAAAAGATTGAGAGATAATTCCAGTGAGTCTGATGTGGATTAAAAAATAAAAAATGTTGGCAAGTATTGCACTTGGTCCTTTGGTCTTTTAGTATAATTTAAATCGTACAAAAAACAGTTATGTTTAGATTCGCCACAATTATTTACCACCTTCACGTGATCATTTAATTTTTACCCACGATGAAATTAAAAAAAATGATTTTTTTTTAATCTTATTTTTATTGTGTTTTTAGAAAATTTATGAAAAAAAATTTAAAAAGTAAAATAACGATGAAATTATAAAATAATTTTTTTAATCTTATTTTTATTGTACTTTTAGAAATTTTATAATTTTTTTTTATTAAAAATCAAAATACATGAAAGGAAAGTATGTGCATTGGGTTGCGTTACCATCAACGCTTATATAAGATCATTAGCTTGGCTTGTTGAATTTATAGTTTAATGCTTGGAGAGTGATCGAGGTCTTATATTTTTCAACAACCCATGTGAGCACAAGGATTCAGTATTCGTTCACATCAAGGATTCTTTTTTCGGATGATAGATTTTGATTGCATAGTAATAGATGTTAGTTATCTCAAAAGGTCATGATTATTTTAAACGTAGTTTTTTCTGGAAGTAATCAAAAACCATAATTGCAAATATGTACATTTTGTCCCACATAAAAATTGCGTGATATAGTTTACTAGTCATGACATTGCTTCGTCTTATCATAATAGATTCGAGAAATTGCATACCACACATTGAAAAATTCATCCAATGTATTTAATTAAAGCAATATTTTTCTTTCAAGAACTTCAATATCAAAGTTTAGTAATCTTGCGCCCAAAAGACTCAAATTATACAAAAAAATGACATGTATTTTCAAAATTAATTTGTATGGTGACATTTTCGATATATGTCTTGAAAGAAATCATATAGGTCTATAATGCATCATCTAACTTTGATGACCAATATTTCCTTAAGGCATTAATCCTCTTCCTCAAAGTCATTTTCAATGATGATATGATGTTAGTATTTAACGAGTGGCTCCATTTTTTTAAATAACATTTAATTGACGGTTTTAGAAATTAGTCTGTCCATCGTTAATGATTGTTCTCGGGATTTTAAACGGTGAGAAAATATTTTTTCTTGATGAATTTGATAACCACTTGTGCATCATTTGTTGGTAAGGTTGCTGCTTCGAGCCACTTGGAGACATAATTAAATGCTATCAGTATGTAATTGTTGTTTAATGGTAATGGAAAAGGTCTACCTCTCAAATATTTTTGAAAGACAATTCATTTTTTCTTGATATGTTGCCCACTCTTTGACTATCATAATCCGTGGCAAAAGTATGAGCTTTGAACCAGGTGAGCCAAAAGAACCGGATTGCAGAATATGTAATATTGTATTCAATACACTACAATGGCGACGTATGTTTGTCATCTTGTTTTCGGCTACACACCAACGGAAAATATGGTCACCACATTGATTGTAAAGGTATGAATCGTTCATGACCATATTTGTTGTAAAGATATGAATCGTCCTTATAATATTATTTAAGATAACCTGAAAAAAATCTTCTTCCTCTGATAGTCCATGTCTGTTGCGATCTCATTCTCTACAAAAAAACAATACAACGTCTTCAAAATCATGTCTTCACATATGGCAATTAATTGTTTGTTCATAAAATACTCATTTATTGATAATAACTTTTTGGGCGATTAGCTTTGCATAATGAGCACTTAAAGCATCCCGATCACCACATAGTTTCACCGTAGACTAATTTATATTTAGTTTATCTTATCCATCAACTTCTCGGTCTTCTACTTTATAGATGTATATCCTCGCTTAAACTTGTTCACAAAATATCCGACATGGTTGTCGTGTTGTAATAGGACATGTTGGGATAATGTTTAAGTTGATGGTACAATAACTAGATGGCGCTGGATATTGTATTCAAAGAAAATGGAGTTCGATATTCACGGAACACCAATGCCAGCATCACTTTGCCTCTAGGTCTGCTCCGATGAAATCGTCTCGTCTACACTTTTCCATTTCCTATGACCAAGCCTCTCAAGTGCATCACCACCTAGCTCATCAATTTGTCTCTTAATGGACGGTTCCCCATCCATAAATAGTGAATGTTTTTTGTCCTCAATAAGACTCTCATCAGCTACGAATGGGCGATTCTCCTAAACAATAGGGAACACGTTTGAATATAAAGTTTTTTTTTCCTTATCGAGCATAATAAATTTCTTAGGCTACACAACCACATCCTTGGTCAAAATCTAGTTTTTTTTCAAATTTGACGCTTTATTTGTAAGACGATCAGCCTCGTCAATAATAAATATACTCTTATTATTCCCCACTATGACCCCCTCATTTATTTAAAATTCAAAATTTTGTTTGGAGGTACTTCGGCTCTCGCACCTTTTCTTGAAGCGCTCACATATTCTTAACTGGGCGCATGGTTGTGACAGCAGTTTCGCCCATCTTTTTATTCCTCTTAATTACGAGATTATCTTATGAACTTTCAGGATCGTCATCCTAGTGTAAGAAAACCATTTCTTGCACTAATCTATTTATATGCCCATCATTATTACTCGTTGAAGCTTCTACAATTGCATTTACCATCTTTTTTATTTGTCATTTTCAACCCAAGCCTCGAGCGCTATCATTGTTATATAACCGCTCCAATAAGATACTTTGTGAATTGTATGGGTCAACTTCTTCTCCTATTACAACCAACAATAGATTCCCCTCATCACCCATGACAAGTTCATAGATGAGCCAAAACCTAACCAACATAAATTATCTCTATAAAGAGTAAATGAAACTCCAAAAACCATATTGAAAACGTTGCAGCCGATAATATTGTCAAAACATTTACTTCATTACCCTTAAAAAATTCTTAAAGAGATGCTGATACTTCCTTGAATCTGTTATATATCACAAGACAAAAAAATATCAACTTACTCAATTAACTTTTACGTAACATGTGTAAATTCATCCACCTCAGTTCGACCTTCCCATATTATGACGTACTTTATTACTTTTAATTCCTCGTTATGAATATGAATGAATTCTCTCAATTATGATTAGCGGTGGATAAGCTTACAATCTTATTCCCACCTCGAATTGACCAATAATAAATATAAGAATTTTCGTATTTCGACACCCACATTAGCCATAAAATCCGTCTAACTCACTAGAATATTAAGAATTTTAGAGTTGACCATAACACTTAAGTATAGAGTGCCACCTATTGACAGTTAGCTACGTAGAACAAATTCGCACGTATATGAAAAATTCTTGAATAAATTTGGTAAAAGGAAACTGAAGCCCATAGTGAAATATAATGGTAAAAGAATATATTTCATTATCCATATATTGGCGGGGAATTTCTCTAGGATCAGAAATGTGCATTATCACCTCATCTAGAATACCATAGTTCACCCTAAACCGTTGATGTTCTTCATCGGTCATATGATCATGCATACTAGTCAACTAACCAAAATATTAGTCCAAGAACTATTTTAATCTTCAACCTTTACAGGAGGCAGGACTGGGTCGACTATATCTGGGCATCTTCTCCTTGTTGTAACCATTTATGCGTAAAAAAATAAAACTTATCAATCATATTTCTACACTACCCTACATCGTCATATTCCATGCCCACCCCACTCGAATCAACCCATCATGGGGTCAACAATTTTGCTACACACATGATCTCCATGAACTACAATTTGACTAAAACAATTCTAAGCATATATCACCCACAGTTGGTTAGGGTTTCCCTACTACACAACTAGCACCACTAGCCATTTACCCATACAGTCAACATCACTTATTAACAAATATGCATAAGAAAGATCATTATAGTACTTATTTGTTGATTACACTAATAAATATGACCAAAACATAAATACTCGAGATTATATTTATGGATGCAAATACAATAATATATTTTGGAGAGAGAGAGAGGGAGCATTCAACAAAATAAATAGGGTATATAATGGTTATTAGGGAATAAATAAAACAAAAGGTCATTTTGAATTTAAGCCGTACGATTTAATCAAGATCAAGATCCATATAAATCCATGTTAGCATCTATTTTACTTATTGTTAATAAAAATTAAAAATAAAAGTTAAATATAACAAACCACTTATTTATTTGGAAAACCAATAAGTTTTTTTTGTCTGCATCAAACATCACACGTGGGTTATGTTGACTTTACTTCTACGTGTCCACCTAACTATGTCTTGACAAGAATTTGGCTCACCCTTAAACTTAAATAATTATTATAACATATTTTTCACCCTTATTACATCGTCCACATTATTTCGTTTCGTTATTTAAAAAATTATTTATCTAAAATTTACTCTAAAACTAAGGGTAGTCATGATAAGATTGTATCCTACAAGTAACACATACTTCTTAAAATGACGAGGTAAATTATACCAACGACTAACAAAATAGTAAGTGACATTTATTCAAAGAATGATAGAGATGCACAGAGACGAGAATGATGAATAACATATGACGAGGGCACATGAACAATCAAAATGAGGGCTAGTAAGATAGTACAATACTGCTAAATGGCGAAGCAATGGGGATATGAGCCGAGGTTGACGAGTGGAATATAACAATGATCATGAAGTAGACGACGAATTCGAGGGAGACATACGACATTAGCCGAAGATAATAGAAAAATCAATATAAAGCTACCAAATGAAGAAGTTGTATGCGCAAAATAATGGAGATGAAAAATACTAGAATTGAATCATGATGATGACACAAACAAGCATCTAAGGTACTCAAACAATCATGATGAAGTAATGCCTGTCGTCATTTTATCTATTATCAAGCAACGTGTCTGTGCATTTATTACAAAAGATGACCACCATTAGAGGTTTTTTAATACGTTTAAACATGTAACGAAATCCCTAAGGGATGATTAACCTCATACATCAT
This sequence comes from Limnanthes douglasii subsp. nivea, assembly GCA_036936605.1. Classification (NCBI taxonomy): domain Eukaryota; kingdom Viridiplantae; phylum Streptophyta; class Magnoliopsida; order Brassicales; family Limnanthaceae; genus Limnanthes; species Limnanthes douglasii. The sequence continues at coordinate 291,045,122 of JAUPFV010000005.1, forward strand.
ATTTGGAGACCAACGTTGATGGTACATTTCCCTCTATTTGTCTTGATGCCTAGAATAAGAGCGTCGATGCCTCCCGTGCTCGATATACTACGAATCCCTGCTACAATCAATAGACTTGTCCCTTGATAAAAAGACATATAGTGTTGATCTTGATTATGTTTCACCTTTTGCGGATATTATGAGATTATTCGATATGGTACAATTGAAATGAATCTGACACCCCATCGCAAACCTCTAAATAATCTTGATTAATATGTATATTCCGGCTTTCAAACCTCAAGCCTTGAAGATCTTGAACTTATGTACTCTATCTGATTGCAAATGATTGTGACTTCTGTTATATGAGTTCAACGTTTCTCTTCCAAATGAGCTCGAATAATGAATGTATCTTATATGATATCAGGGCCATGCAAAATCTCAGTTACGATTGAAGCCTCATCATTTATCGACACCTCAACTTTGCTAACATTTTCCATGGCCAGAACAAAAGATATGAGCAACTAGTGATTTATTGTAGATGATTAGAAACTATACCATCCGAATACCAATCTCTTCCCATAAACGATACCATCTATGATACTCGGTCATGCCCGGACCCTAAAAGCAGGTCAGGTTTCGCCAAATACCACAAAGATATAATTAATAATAAAAATAGATTTTTAAAAACAAAACCATCGCCCTGGTAATTATTATATTAACTGCCCACCACTTTCAAATAAATAAAAATTCTATCTTAAGTTGTTCCACGAAATCTTTACCACATAAAAGCTCAATTACAATTTTTTTTATAAATTTTTTTTATATATTTTTAAATCCGAGTTTAACCTCCCTTCTAGACTAGTAATCCACTAATATTTTACTTATAAACGCTAAATTTAAAATATTAACCTAATTTTGATAATAATAATAATAACAATAATAAACAAAATAAAAAACTAAGTTTTTATTTTGTTATTTGTTTATAAAATCTTTTGGATGAATAATTTTTGCCGGCACCATTTAGAACGGTATAAATCATATTATCTGACGTGGCAGTGTCCCTGAGAAATAGACAACAAAACAAAACCCAACCCAAAGGGCAAGGGGGTAGTTTGGGACACTCCAAAAAATGAAGCTCTCACGTTCCATTAAACACGATCCTCCACGCTTCCTGAATTCAAACCAATTAGCCCAAACACAACAACGACTCCAAAACCAAAAGAACAGAGCAGCAAATGTTAGATAGAGAGCCTGAGCCACATACCATCTATTCACTGTAAATCATACCATACCACCCACCATTAAACCCTAGAAATTCCTCTATTCAAACACCCACCCACCCATATCGATACCACAACCAAACCACGCCGCTGAATCAATTGCACCGTAAACCTCTTTGTTTCTTCACATTCTCAGTCATCGTTCTCGTCGAATCTTCGTCAGCCAACTTGTCTTTTCTTTTTTGCTGTTTCATATCTGTTTGAAGGTAATCTTACTAAATCTGCTATTACTCTATTAGTTTCCTTAATCATTCAATCGTTTTGTAAATTTGTATTGTTTTGTTCTTTTAGGGTTTTGCTTTTTGATTCCTTGTTAGCTATTGTTGATAAATCTCTTTAAATTTATAATTCTCTTGCTTCTAAAGAGAGTATCTTCCATAGTGCTTCATGGTGTAGAAGAATATAGGCTTTATCTCACTAAAATCTCTGAGTTCATTTTGGTGTGTTACATCGCGTATTGTTTCTTCCTCTAATGCCTTTTCAATGGTGATACTAGGTCTATACTTACTTTATTAAACTAGCTGCTATTCAATTATGGATTGTGCTTGTTTTGGGTCAATCATAGATTCAAACTGTTCTTTGTCTTCAATGTTATTATTTAGTTTACTTTTATTAGACTGGTTGGTATTCAATTGTAGATTGTGCACTTGTTTGTAATTTCCAATTATAGATTATGCCCTTGTTTATGTATATAAATGGAGAGACTTGTCGCACCCAAGAGTACCTCTTCTTGCTGCTTATCTTACATACTATCACAGGGCACTTGTAGGTTTGCACTTGTCGTTACACTCTCATCTACTGCAAACTTGTTTTGAATGAAGATCTCTGAAATCCCATGCTGACAAACACTATCTTACACTAATATCATATTTTTGACGTTTTTTCCGTATAAAGTAAGGTTCTTGGACTTATTTTGTTATGAATTCCTTTCCTCGTAATATAATTCTATACCGGAGAGAGCAAATTACTGTCGAGTCAAATTTGCATTAAGGCATGTTTTCTCCAATGCTCTTTTTAGAGCGTTCAGCTCATATGTACACGACATTTATCACTTACGAACTTCTTAGTTTTATTTAAAAACATTACAGTGTCATTGATCAAGGGACTTCTCTCCAAAAGATGTCACTGAATGGAAATTTTAATCGTTTGGTCGTGTTAGATTAATGAATTGCACTTTGATGGATTTTATTTTATTAGATAAAGTAATTGTTTTTAGTAAGCTTTTATAATGCTCTTTTGGATAGTGTCTCACGGATAATGTTCTAGACAATGAAATTCATGTTTTGTAGATCATCTGCGTTCCTTTATCAGGCTTGTTATAGGGAAATCATATGTTAACGCTGTTTCTGCAATGTCCTTAATGATTCCATTTGAAGTGTGTATTTTGTTACTTCGAAGTGTAACAGCTACACTGGCTTATTATTGGAAGTCTCAAGTTATTGGCTATACAAATTAGAGAATATGTTGCGACATTTCAATCAAGCTGAAATTTCTTTATATGAATACTAATGAGTAAATTATGTGCAGAGGTTGTGCTTTTTTTTTCATAAGATGATGCGGTTTGAATGCTTGCATATTTATTGACCAATGTTAATTCAAATGAACGTAATCTTCTCGATATTACTCTGCATATTGATATTTGATTTAGGAGTTTTGACTGTTATGTTGACTACTTTGCTGAAGGCTTTTCGTTATTTGTTTTGTTTAGTACGTGCATTTGAAGTCGTAAGGTGGCCAGAGTCGTGCTAGAAAGAATGGGCAGCTCATTCAATTCACAGATTTTAGTAGATAAGCTGGCCAAGCTCAACGTCACACAGGCCAGCATAGAAAGTATCCTCTCACAATGATTGCCACTGTTCGATTCCTGCACATGCATGCTTATTCGTGTATTGTTTGTCTGTATATTCAATGGTCTGGTGTATGCTCCCATATATCATTACGCGTTTGTAGAATCGATCATTTTGAAGTTGATTCTATTTATAACAAATCGATCATTTTGAAGTTGATTCTATTTATAACAAATCGATCATTTCGAAGTTGATTCTATATATAACAAATCGATCATTTCGAAGTTGATTCTATATATAACTAAATTGAATGTTAGTTAGATAGCAAAGTTCCCTAAAAGTTCTCGCAAGCTACTTCTGCTGAAGAATTTAGAGCGGCTCAGTTTCTATTACGCCTCTTGTATCAGTGTGTCCTTTTGCATGTGTGAATTTCAGTTTCTTATGCTTCTCATTGTATTTGTTACTGCTCCTCATTATTTCATGCAAGTATCCTTAACCAATTTTAAGCTTTGTCGCATTGGTGTATCTTCCACATGAACAAAGCACACCAAGTTGTTGAAACTTGGGGTAGACAATTTCATTGCTCTCCACGGGAGCAGAGATTGGCATTTTTGTATCTTGCAAATGATATTCTGCAGAATAGTAGGCGAAAGGGTTCAGAATTTGTTGGGGAATTCTGGAAGGTTCTTCCAGATGCTCTCCGTGATGTGATTGAAAATGGAGATGAGTCTGGAAAAAAGGCTGCACGGCGAATGGTATTTCCTCAAAACTTTGCGATCGATATGCTAATGGTCCTACCTACTCTTACTATAGTGTTCTACAGACGCAGTCGATTTGTTTGTATGATCTGCTCTATTTTTATCACCAATAGTAAAGGATGAAAATATAAGGGACGATCATATATCTAAAATGCAGACTGGTCCATAGCCCAAAAAGTGTTTTGTGAGCTCTATTATCTTTGTTTGTTATAAATGATAATCTCTTGTACCTGTCTTTCTACCTTGAAATTAGAATGTAATTTCTCTACATTGGTCCTAACTATGACCTTAAATCTTTTACGTAGATCAATATTTGGGAAGAGAGAAAAGTGTTCGGCTCTCGCGGCCATATTCTTAAAGAAGAACTTTTGGGAAAGCAGCATGACAATGGCAACAGAAACCCGACCGTTACTGTAACTCAGCTGGTAAGTAGTAAATGACACTCCAGGACTCTTGTAAATATTGTCTTACTTTTGATGATAATACTAAATATTTTACTTATTTTTAATGACAGAAACACCCTGCTGGAAATTTACTGGACAAGATAGTTTCTGATTACCAAGTCCTTTATGGAGGTCATATAGATGAAGATGCGATTCTCAGCAAATGCAGTAATGCTCATATGTATCTTGAAAAGGTAGAGAGGGAAAGTGGAAGCGATGTTAATTCAGGTATAAGTTGCCACTCAATTTATCTTCTGTACTAGAAGAGAGCAGTTAGAGTATATACTCCTTAAGTGTCATAATTTGTTATACATTCTTTATTTGAACATTAATTGTTTCCGCATCTCTTCGTTCTCAGCCTAGTGTTTATGCTGTCTAGTTGTATGGGCTTGTAGTTGTACCCATTCTCATAGCTGTCAAATCGTGTATCAAAATTGATTTTCTCCGTATCGTGTATCGCGAATCATATCGTATCGTAAGATTTGGTGATCCATTAATATATATTATCAAATAATTCAATAATTTTTTAGATGATATTAATAATATAACAAATGTATTATATATAAATTTAAATTTAAACAAAACATTTTAAAGTTAAATTTTATAATAGTACATTTGGGAAACACAATACTTAAATTCTACGAATCATTTTATCAGACGATAATAGAGTATCGGACGATATAGATAATTATCATTCAATAATATGATCCCAGCGATAAATACTAAGATACATATCGCTGGGGTTTAAAATCCGTTACGTATCGCGATATTAGCAACTATGACTTTCACATCTTTTATGTTTTCCTTCTAGGCTTTTTTGTATTTATGTCTGATATCCATTACTTGATATTGAAGTTCGTAAGAACTAAAAGTCAAAGGTAATACAACTATACAAGTTACTGAATTAAAATTTGGAAGCAGTAGATGTAATATGTAAATTATTGGCGACCTATGATTCATGAGCCATTGCAATTTGGGATTACAAAATCCATTTGTTACTGCGGCGCAATTCTTGATGAGGAATCTTCACCTTACTTCTTTAATCCATTGGCATTAGAAGTTTCTGTTGCTCTATTGTCTTCTCTGGTTCTTTCTGTGTATTTTCTGAATTTTTAGTTTACTCGAACAACAGAATTCCGAAAACCCGCAACTGCGGAGGAGGTGCAGGAGCAACATGCTATTTTGAAGGACTGTATTGGACAGCTGACTGCAGTTGAGTCATCGAGAAAAAGTCTAGTCTCTAGACTGAAAGAAGCTTTGCATGAGGAGGTTAGTTTGGTAGATGATATATAGTTAAGAAAAGGATCGTACATGGTTTATGTTTATCGTAGCTAATATACCTATTTTACCAGGAATCTAAGCTGGAGGAAGTCCGCAATCAACTTCAGGTTTATCACTTGTCTCATTAATACTTTATTAGTAATCTGGAAGAAATAAATAAATTGTTGGAATTTTCTAGTTTATGCATTGCCTTTGAACCGAACAAGAAAGCGGAGAGAAAATATAAAATAAAATAAAATCAAACCAATTCTATGTAATTTTTAAGGAACACATATTCTACATATGGACAACAAGACATAAGTAACCTATGAAGCATCTATGGGATTGCTGGGGCGAGGGTGAGGATTCCGGAAATGCTAAAATTTAATAATAATAGTGCTGCGGGTAAAATTGAACTCGATTTTCCTTTCCTTCAAACTTCCCTATAACAACGTTTCTTGGAAATATACTAAGATAGTGAGAGTCTATCTTGTCTAAACCAAGAGTTATAAAGAAAATGGAAAAGGGTGCATGTTTTTTTTATCCAGAATTACTTGAATCAATTTTGCATCTCTTGGTTCCAGATTAGACATGCGGTTTTTTCTTTGAATAAAGACAGCGTGAGACCTCCTTATTGGCTTTTAATGTTGTTTGTTTTAGTAATTTATAGAAACCTTTGGGTCTTTTTGGTACTCTCCAAAGTTAGTCACTGCCTATGAGTTGTTTTGGATGTGCCTCTATGTCCATCATTATGCTTATGTGCAAAGTGAAGAAATCTAGTGCATTCAAACTGTTCTTGAATTTCTTGGCCCGTTTCTAGTCTCTCGTGTTATATGTAATGGTTGCGTTGATTTTACATCAATTTTAGCAAAATAAAATAAATTGTGCATATGCTGATAGTTTAGTAACATGGTATGTATTCCAGGCTGCAGAATCGCATGCAGATCGGGCTGGTAATCTCTGTAGACAGTTGCTCAATTATGGTAAAGCACAGTTGGTTGCCGAGCAAAGCTCAAAGGAAGTTCACTCCTCAGTGGCACCTGAAATCTTAGTTACGAGAAATCACGAACATTCTGCTCCTGCTATGTACGATGAAATATCCCGAAAATCTGCAGCTGCTGCAGTGGCTGCGAAGTTAACGGCATCAACATCATCGGCCGAGATGCTCTCTTATGTTCTTTCATCACTCGTATCTGAAGCTGCCAATGGCAATCCAATAAATGAAATTTCGGGTGATCAATACCTTCCTGAGAAAAGACTTAAGCTTGACAACAACGATAATCAATCTTATATTCCGCCCCAGCAAACTATGCATCAAAATGTAACATCCAGCAGTCAAATGATTTTAAATGAAATGTCTACGGGTTCGTCATCATCCCCTCTACTGCCTCTACTACCACCTATGCCACCGTATCAGGCATTGCACTATATGCAGACTCCTGTACCAAGCAGCACGTTGCCATTTAGCTACAATGCGTGTCCACAACAACAATCTCCTCTACACAGTTATGCTACAGGCAGCGCTCCTGCAACCAGCGCTGCTCTTTTTACAATGCCGTCGTCACAGAATTCGTATCAGAGTTTTCAAAGCTCAGATGGTTTCTACAACCAGCCTACAGCACCGATTTCGCGGCAATAAAGTTTCGAGAAACCTAAAAAGTTTCAAAAATTAAGTTTGGCGATATTTCTTAGTGTGCGGCAACACATTTTGCTTGTCTGCCCCGGATTCTACATCTAAGTTAGATACTGCACATAAATCTCTGTAATGTTGTAGATTTTGCTAAGGCTTTGATAGTCTACTGCTTTGGGTTTTTAGAAGTTGATTCTTTTTTTGCATTGATAAAACTGATGAAATGTATTTTAAATCATATTTAATTATTGATTTTATTGTTACTGTGGAAGCATGAATGTTGTCTGTACTTGAATGCCAGACCAAATCATATTTGGGTAAAACAAGGCAACATCAATCTTTGACCCTTCAGCTTTTGTTGCACAATGTTAAAACAAAGCACATGAGCATGACGTCAAAGGCTTACAAAGTTATGTCTTTAATGGGTCGTTCTTGCACCGGACATGGATCATGATGATAGTTTTTATCGGCGAGTTTCGGATTATAATCAGGTAAAGTTTATATAAGTTAACCTTCTCATTAACTACTCCACCTCTTATTTTGCAATTTAAATGATTCTTTAGCTTACAATTATTGTTTGTCCTAAACTTTTAATCTACTAAATTTTTTCAAAAGCAAATATTTTAAAAACCAAACGCCCGCTAAATTAAAGACTAAAAACTAGTAAAAGAGTCCCTAAAAAGTAGCTGAGTTGCATGAATAAGACATGTTGTGACCAAGGATTATGAGTTCGAGTTTGTAAAAGTTTAATCTGTGCGGAGTCACCAAGGATTATGAGTTCGAGTTTGTAAAAGTTTAATATGTGCGGATCCGATGCTACGGGTTCTAAAAAAAACTAGTGAAAAAGAAAAACTAGTGAAAAAGAAAAACTAGTAAAAGACGTTAAAAATCTCAAATAAAAACATATACTCCTCCTATTTATTAAAATAGATATTTAATGTATTGACAATAATATTAATAGATGTCAATGATATTTATTTTTTCAAAAACAAAAATAAAAATTTGTGATTGGTCTAATTTAATATAAAATTTTATAGTTTAATTGGTCAAATACAATAAATATTTATTTTATAAAAAACAAAAAATATTTAATTATTCATTACGGTAAAGGAACTGATTTAAAATAAATATTTAATTTTTTTATAAAAGAATTAAATCGGAATGAAGAGTTATTTTTTGTTCAGAATATATTTCAATCTAAATTAAATATTATTTCGGGATGAATAGTTTCGGTATTTTACCGATTTAGTCGACGTCGGAATATATGATAGTCTATTAATATAAATTTGATGTGTTGATATCCATATATTATTAAATGTCGATGTTTTTTTTTGTGGTTGCTATCAACCGATTGAATTGATATTAGGCTTTTTTATTGGTAATTAATGTAGATTTAGTAGAGTCGATATATTATCGATTTTTTTTATCGATGATCGATGTCGATGATCCATGTTGATTTTATCAAATCGACATTTGAATTTCTTTTGGATATAAATTAATGGTTAATTTATCGATTATCATAAAAAAAATTTGTATAGTTTTTTCGACTTCAAAAATAGATTATGGCTGTACAATTTATATTGGGTGTTTTTTTATTTAAACCAGTTATTGACTTATTGATTACTATAATTTTTTCGTTTTAAAAATAGATGATCATGATTTATGGATTTCTGATAAATTTAGTTTATTTGAATTTGTAATGAAACTAATCCTTGATTGTTGCCCGTTGAAAATTAATTTTTTTAATAATTAGTGTCAATAACTATATAACTATATAGAAGAAATCATTGGACCCATTTAAGCATACTTCTTTTTGCGAATGTCGATGTATATCATTTTAGAAAATATTTTGGGCATCGTTTTCGTATATCAATATAAAATTTAATATTATTTATTAAATTTTCTTTTTTTTAAAAATCAATATTAATTATGATCCCCTTTAATATTTGTGTATAACCTGTATATTTTGGGAGGGAGTATTTGTTTCGGACAATAAGTAGTGTTTGCCTATGTCTCAGCAGTATCTAAGACCGGCTAGTAACCAACCAGGTACTTACCGAAAGTTATCAAAGTAAGTAGGTTCTTAAAAACTGTGTAAGCCTTTTATTTCCATGGAACACAAAAACATAAATTCTGAAGCAGCACTAAAATATCCATAACCAAAGTAGGACATGTCGGGACATAAACTGAGACATCCCACCATTCTGTCTTCTCATCATACTCCATACGCATATTGATTTGCACCATTTTTAATCATCTAATCTAATGTAGCATTACGACTTACGAGGTGATGCAATGCATACTTTCCCTAAGTTCACTCCAAAAAGACACCCTCCATTTTGTTTTTAATAGATACTCTATTTTTATTTCCAAAAACACTGACCGCGTTGGTTGAGTAAGACATGCTTATGATCAAAGGTCATGGGTTCGAGTTCCTTTACGTACTCTTTTTCGGCTGAGCCTGTCACCTTGTGTTATTTATCTTCTGACGCAAAGCTATTGCGTCAAACCGAGAATTTATCCTGTCCACACTCATCGCACTCATAACAGTTGTTTACCTTCTGATATTAGTTTGCAGAGTATTGCGTGGATTGAATGTTTCTTCTGTGCGCACTCATTACACTCTAAGTAACGGATGCGGGTTCCCTAAGAATAATACTCCTACTTTCTTTGTCCAAAAATACTATATATATCCATCAGAACCTCCACTTACCTCCTCACACACACTCTTCAAAACAACATTTCTCAAACTTCTCTCTACATTTTCTCTTTTAACCTTTAAGATGCATTACCAGATACCAAATGCATGGGGCTCATACAACATGGCACCAACAAGAAGTGTTGGTGGAGACTCCATCGACCCGCTTGTTCGAGTCGAGAGACTGGCCTCAGAAAACGCTGTGGTCATATTCAGCCTCAGCACTTGCTGCATGTGTCACGTAATCAAGCGTCTCTTCTCAAGCATGGGTGTTAGCCCTACCGTTCACGAGCTGGATCATGACCCATGTGGGAAAGACATTGAAAGAGCCCTCACGGGTCTCCTCGGTGGTGGTCACTCTGCTGTCCCCGTCGTCTTCATCGGCGGTAAACTCGTCGGAACTATGGATCGAGTCATGACTTCTCATATCAATGGAACCCTAGTCCCTCTCCTTAAACAAGCTGGTGCACTCTGGCTTTGAATGACTCCCTTGGTCTGACTTTTTTCTTAATTTTTAATTTTTAAATCTTAGATGAAAATGAAAATGATCAAGTGATCATGAAATATATTAGTGTTATATTTGGTTTGTAAGAGGAAGAGGAGAGTATGCATTTGTTTTAAGCTATGTCTCTCCTCTGGTTAATCATCAATGTCTCTAATTACTAGTCATCTTCTCTTTATTCATGTCTTATTGTTCTACATTTTTCTGTTCTTGATTAAGTTTAAAGATCAACTATATTCTAGTGTGGAAAATAGTTTATGAAAAGGTCTCAATTTTTTTACACATCTATGAAAAATTGGTAAAAGTGGATTCTTTTTCCATTTTGTAAAAAACAGTTTTTTTTTTAATAAAGTTTGAAACTTTATATAAAGCTAAAAAAGTTTCAAAGTGATCTAATTTAGACAACAATAAAAGCCTGAATGTAGTTCAATTTTGGTGTGATATAAAATAATACATTTTTGCATGACGTTTCACATTTGATAGTAAAGAATTTTTATTGTTGATAAAAAAGTATTTTTGTAAAAGTGTATGTGTATTTATATACTGTCTTTTTATATATAATAATAATAATAATAATAATAATAATAATATTCTAGATTTTTTTAGGTCTCAGCACCGATAGTATGCGGAGGTCTGTGATGCCAATGCGGAATGTTCGTACTTGCACCGCCGACAACGAACACCCCCAAATTTTATCCAAAAAAATCCTATATCAAACTGCTTTATATGAAAATTTAAATAAACTATGGTTAAATTAGAGTTACATTACTTCTTGCGGTATGTTTATGTCTTCCGATATGTTTATATTTTCCGATTTTTTAGTTTTATCATGCTTTATACTTTTATGATATTTTTTTAAACAAAATTTTCAAAAACAAAATTTTATTCTTTTTAAAAAACCAATAGTTTAATCTGAGTTGTTTTAAGACGTAAGTAAATAGGCATTTGAAAATTATTTAACATTATATATTCGTTAGTAATAATATGGTAAATAATATATTTTTACTAATTAAATGTTGCAAAAAGTTTCTACCTAATAGCATGAATCTTAAATATATATATACAGAGAGCGAAACCAAGCAACATATGGATAACAAAACCTCTTTAAAAAATCAGAAATAATTTAGACTTCAACAAAGATCAAGCACAATGATGTCACGACTCAGGCCAACACGAGAGATTGGACAAACATAAACGAGCATTATTTTTTAATAGAGCATCATATTTGAGCAAAACAGTACTCAAATCAAAGATCTTGGTGAATCCGTCAACTGTCGAGAACGTGAAGGAATTTGTAGGTCCGGTCACAAAGTTTAGACCATAAAACTCATTGTTAGGGCCGAGATTGTTATTTTGATGCTTTTATGAGATTTTTAATATATTTTAAAGATTTTATAAAAATATCTAATCAAATTTGATTATATTCGGATTCAACATGATATTATGCTATTGCATTCATTTGTGTTTCCTTATTTTGTAATACGGTTTTGAGTCCCTAGATGAGAGTTTTGTTTATCATTAATTTCTCCTATTGGAGCTTGTCAAGAATATACCCTTATCATTAATTTCTCATATTGGAGCTTGTCAAGAATATACCCTCACAGCTTTGCTCTTGGGTGTACTCCCAAAATGCCTCATACTAGTTGAGATGTTTCATTCACTTATACATTGTATATTATTTTCAGTCTAAGCGATATGAGACAACTGATCAAGTGAGGGATCAAGTTTATGCTCTAATACTTCCCCTTAAACTTGATCTTGATATGTGGTTATATATGTAATGGACATGATATTTCCCATGACGGACATGACCGCCTGTTAAACACATCGATTAGGACTTTTGGCTCTGATACCATGTCAATAATATATAAGTGTGAATACTAGTATGATATTGTCTGCTTTGGGTCAGCCAAAGGACCCTCACGGCTTTGCTCTTGGGTGTACTCCCAAAAGGTCTCATACTAGTTGAGATGTTTCATTCACTTACATATTGTATATTATTTTCAGTCTAAGCGATATGAGACAACTGATCAAGTGAGGGATCGAGTTTATGCTCTAATATGTAGACCAGGAGTTTTGAAGTTCAATGCCTTTGTTTTGAAAAAAAGTACGAAGAGGAAGAAATTCACTACCATTATACACTCTTATTGTTTGAACATCTGTTTGAAATTGGGTTTTGACGAATTGCACAAAATTAGTTAATAAAGGTTGTGTTTCTGATTTATCGTGCATAAGAAAGGTCCACGTGCATCGAGTAAAATCATCAACAATTGTAAGAAAAAAACTTGAACCAATATATGAAGGAACTTTATGAGGACCCCAAACATCACAATGTAATAAAGAAAAAGGAACGTTCGTATTTATTGAACTTTTAGGAAAAGGTAAACGTGTTTGTTTTGCTTGTGGGCAAATTTTACAATTATTTCCTAACTCTTTGTGAATACCTGGAAGCAAATGTGAAAGTAATTGAAAACGAGACAATGATGGATGACCTAGGCATAAGTGCCATAGGTCAGATGACTGCGACACCAGACAGATAGACGATTTATTTGGATGCATATAGTATAGACCACCACGTGGTCTATCCGAGCCAATCATCTTCCCCGAAACCAAGTCCTGCAAAATACAATAGTCAGGATAGAAAAAGATGCAACAATTGTGATCTTTAGTGAGTTTACTAGATGAAATTAAATTTAAATTAAAGGCTGGTACGCACAAGACATCTGTAAGGGTTAAATTTGAATTAAAACTAACTGTGCCGGTGTGAGTGATTTGTGGTGCTGCACCATTTGGTAAATTAACATTGGTAATAACGGAAGGTTTGGGATCAGTTAAATATGATATGAGAGAGATAATATGATCTGTGGCGCCAGTATCCAAAATCCAAGAACTTGTACTACTAGAATTAACAAACACAATAGTAGATGGAATCAAACCTGCAGCATTCACATACGCATCAACATTACAAGAGTTATTGTGATTCAATGCACTGATTGCTTGGGCTAATTGTTGTATTTGTTCGGTAGTGAATCCCTGAACAATGCTAGAAGTATTAGAACCTGATAAGTTTTGAGATTCTGTCACATTTGCCAAAGGTTGATTGCCACGAACTGAAGCTTTTTGTGTTCGGAATTGTACCGGCTTATGATTGGGAGTCAGACATTTATCTATAGTATGTCCGGATCTGTTACAGTGCTCACATATTTTCTGCTTTGAATTTTCTTCTTTTCTTGGGATTGCGGATGCTATGGATAAATTTTCAATTGGCTCAAAGGATACCTGTTGTTGCTTCTCTTTTTGGATTATCAAAGAATATGCTTGACGAACATTGGGTAGAGGTGACATCATCAATATGTTGGATCTCACCGCCTTGTAAAATTCGTTTAAACCCATTAAAAATTGCATAAGACGATCTTCCTCTCTCTGTTCGAGGTGTGCTTGTCATTGATTGCAGGTTAGTGGAGAACGATATGTCTCGACCTCGCCTTTTTCGAACCAATCGTCCTCATCATCTTTCAATCAATCACATAACTCCTCATTAGTTTCATTTCCCAATCCCATATCATATGACTCAGAACCTCAACCTTTACCTCTTTCATCTCCATCCAATCCCATAAATCTCACACATTTAACCTCTACCTCTCCTACATTCCCAGAATCAACTATAAGTTCATCACCATCACTCTTAACTCCGTCATCACCACCATCTCCACCAACACCTTCTACTTCACCATCACCCACAACCACACATACTCTAATACCTAATGATATCTCGATTCATCATTCCACTCACCACATCGATCCACTTGCATGGCACAAAGACTACGACATGTCTACCGAGATCAATCAATCTTCAACTCAATCAAGTTTTCGTCAATCTACAAGATATCCACTCTCCTCTCATACTTATGTTTTATGTTTTCCCCTAACCATCACTCTTTCTTAGCTTTGCTATCAGCACAAACAGAGCCTTCATCTTTTGAAAATACTAATCGTGATCCACTTTGGCGCCAAGCCATGTCCACTGAACTTAAAGCTCTAGAACATAATAACACTTGGCAGTTGGTTCTCCTTCCTCCAGGACACAAACCTATCAGATGTCGTTGGGTTTATAAGATCAAATATAAATCTGATGGAACCATTGAGCGATATAAAGCTTGTTTAGTGGCAAAGGGCTACACACAGGTTGAAGGTATTGACTATTAGGAGACCTTCTCTCCAACTGCTAAACTCACCACTCTTCGATGTTTGCTAATGTTGCAGCTTCCAGAAATTGGTATATTCATCAACTTGATGTGCATAATGCCTTTCTTCATGGAAATCTAGATGAGGAGGTATATATGTCTCCACCTCCAGGTCTCCGCCGACAGGGGGAGAATTTGGTTTGTCGGCTTCGCAAATCTATCTATGGTTTAAAACAAGCGTCTCGAAATTGGTTCTCTACCTTTTCAACTACTTCCAAAACCGCAGGTTACATACAGTCAAAAGCGGATTACTCATTTTTTACTAAATCTCAAGGTAACAAATTCACTGCTATTCTCATATATGTTGATGATATTCTATTGACTGGAAATGACTTACATGAGATCAAATTGCTGAAGAATTATTTACTCCAACATTTTCACATTAAAGATCTCAGCGAGTTAAAATATTTTCTAGGTATTGAATTTTCTTGATCTAAGAGAGGAATCTTTATGTCTCAAAGAAACTATGCATTATATATTTTACAAGACACATGATTGTCAGGAGTAAAACCCGTTAAATTCCCAATGGAGCAGAATTTGAAATTAACTAATGAAGACGGTGAACTACTTCATAATTCGACTAGATATCAGAGACTTGTTAGCAGGTTAATATATTTGACAGTAATCATGCCTGATATTGTGTATTCAGTGCGTACACTAAGCCAATTTACGAGAGCACCTAGGAAGCCACACTGGGAAGCAGCGTTAAGAGTCCTCCGTTACATCAAGAAATCACATGGTCAATGTTTTTGTTTTTCATTAGAAAACAATCTGACACTCAATGCTTTTTGTGATTCAGATTGAGGTGGATGTCGTATGTCAATACGATCTGTTTCTGGTTATTATGTTTTTCTTGGCTTATCACTCATATCATGGAAATCAAAGAAACAGACTAATGTTTCACGATCATTTGCAGAAGCAGAGTATAGAGCAATGTCGAATACTTGTTTGGAATTAACATGGTTGAGCTACATACTTAAAGATATGAAGGTCGACTTGGATAAACCGACATCGTTGTTTTGTGATAATCAAGCGGCTTTACATATTGTGGCTAATCCAGTTTTTCATGAGCGTACTAAGCATATTGAGATTGATTGCCATATAATTTGAGAAAAACTTCAGGCTGGGATAATTCGTCCATGTTATATCTCCACAAAAATGCAATTGGCAGATATATTTACTAAAGCGCTCGGAAAAGATCAATTTGATTTTTTTGTGCAACAAGTTGGGAGTCCTTGATTTACACTCTCCAACTTGAGGAGGAGTATTAAAGTATATTTTCCTATTTATTATAAAGTAACCGTAGAATAAAGGTAGATGAGTGGTTGCACTAATTTAGGCATTAATGTAGTAAGATTGACTCTACTAATTATAGTCATAATTGGATTTGAATTATAATCATAACTAGGATTGACTATATTAATTATAGTCATAATTAGCTCTAGCTAGCATATGTATATATAAGCACTGTTTTATTGAAATAAAATATATCACTTAGTGCTTTTACATTTCTTGAAAACTTAAATGTTGAATATCTGAGAATGGAAGACCGTAAGTACTTGAAATATGTTCTTAATGAAACCGACAAAAGCGATTTTATATCCAATTTTTAGTTTGATTTCAAGCAGTATCAAGTCTTAAAGAAGATTGAAAATAGTTCTTAAAAACATTGAAAAAACGTTGATTTATAGCTAAAAAGATGGAATTAGTAAATGTATCAACAAATGCGAAATCGAATAAGAACAAGCAAGTCTGAAATCAATTTTGTTTTATAAAATTTAATCATTATTTTCACCCGTACATGCGAAATCTTATGAAACTAAAACGCTTATAGTATGGATGATTGTAAAGCTAATTGAATCTTGTTTCGTAGTTAAATCAAAACAAAAATTTAGATAAGCTCGGGTTTAGATATGTAAAAGTTTTGTGAATGCGAAAAAATCAAAAAAGAATTTTACTAACATGAAAGATTTTGAGTTTAGATATACAAAAAGTTTGTGAATGCATAAAATAAAAAACGAATTTTACAAATTAATTTTTTTTTTGATTTCATATTTTCAAAATTTAATTTTAATTTGGTTTTGCTTATGTTTTTATCATTGTAGAAAATATTCTAAATAATAGGATTGTTTTTATTGAGTATTAACTCATTTTTAGTTAAATAACCAAAGCTCTTAGTGAAACCTCCATTACGAAAAAAGGTAAGTAAAAAATTAGAAAAAGTAGTCAACGTTGGTTAACGTCAGCTAATTGAGGAGTGTGGAACAAACGCTTTAATGTCTGGAGTTCCAGTTTTCCTTTTTGAAAGTTGTGTTTACGTCAGATTTTGTCATGTCTTAAACTAACCACTTCAAAATATAACCGATATGGTATAAGTTTACTAGTAATATTATAATACATGGTCGGTGGGTGGATTATAAAAAAACAGTTGCTGTTTTTGCCCTAGTTCGAAAATACTTAATTCTTATAATTTAGAGATTTGTAAAAAAACGAAATTATCTCGTGAAGTTGTCTGTTTATGTTTTTAGTATTTATAAAATTGTTGGTAGACAAAAAACTTGAAGAAAAACCATATAATCTGACGGAGTAATTTTAATATTTTTTATGAATTTCGTACAATTTATTGATAGTAGGCGAAGAAAATGTTATGTTTATTATCAATTATTATCGTATTTGTAAGTCTTTTAGATTTTTTTTATCGATTTACGAAAAAAATATTATATCTTTTATAATTTTTTAGTTAAAAACAACGTTTCACCATATAATTTAACATTTTGTAAGATACATAATCGGTATGTTTTGCATGACCTACAATAACTATTTGATCGGACATATATGTCAATTACAAATTTTAAAAAATATAGTTTCAATAATAATACATGTTTGTTAGGTGTAGGATGGAAGTAATTGTAGGATGGAAGTAACTAGTCAATAGAGGTATTGTCGTAGGACTACATGGATGTTGGATATACCGTTATATGTATAGCCAAGAACTGTTGAAATTCTCTAGTACTTGAGCCGTGACTTAGTTGTAGAGAAGTTTAATGTTGACTGGTGACCGGAGGGTCAAAAGAAATATGTGCTGAGCTGAAGCAGGCTGGCCCAAAGTAGGATGGTCTGAAGCGAGCTGATCAGAAGCACCACATGATCTGAAGCGAACTCGACTGTAGCAATGTTGTTGGACTGAAACAAAGTATTATATTTGCTAGATCTCCTATATTAATTCGGTCTCCTATTTTAGTTTTCTTATGTTAATTGATTAGCTATATTAATTGGGTCTTCTATATTAATTAAGCTTTTTTTAGCCGTTGATTAATGGGACAATCTAGAGTGTCTGATGAAGAATTATAGTTTTCCTAAACCTATAAATAGAAAAAAATATTGATATGCAATGCGCGCGTGATGTGACTCGTGAGGTGCATATTTTCAAAGAGAGAGAAATAGAGGAAATAATTCTGGGTCTTTTGAGAGATATGTGAATTAAAATATAGACACTAAAGAAATGGGTTTGTGAATCACGTCATCTTTTGGTTACAAAAAGTGATTGAGTCATTTGTATTTGGAAGTCTTTCTATAACATACTTATAAATAAAATGAGTTTCCGTTGCCCATGAATGTATGGTTTCTTCAAAATCCAAACCACTTTAAATACTGTCTTGTGTGCTTGATTTTATTATTCTTTTTGTTATTAGTTTCTCGTCTGGTACATGAATATTAGATCATTCTTTCATATGTTTGTTTAATCGCATATCGTTTCTTGTCACAATCGATCGGTGTACTATTTCCCCAACAAGTGGTGTGCTGAGGTTGGAGATACAGTAAAATAAGTAAATCGATTGGCAATATGTAGGCTAGATAAGTAGATCTCATCTGAAAACTGGAAAGCCACGAAATATGAGGTCCGTGAAGCTTAACTTATAAAATTCGAAATATCCAATGATTTCAATCTCTAAAGAATTAAGGTTAAGGCTTACATAGTACATAAATGACTGACGGTTGCTATCAACGATAAATCTACACAGATTGATGTCGTGGTGCTGTCTAAAGCTCAAAGTGCCCTCATATTGAGCTTGGGAGATGAAGTACTACAAAAAGTATCTAAAAAGGCTACGACGTTGTAGATATATAATCAAATGAAGATGATTTATATGAAAAAATTCCTTGGCAAGCAGATTGTATATCAAAAAATAACTTTACATGCTATCTTTGGATAGTAGAATAGAGATTTAAATGCGCCTCGATGATTACAAATAAATTGCACACGACTTCAATGCATTTGGTGTGAAGGTGGAGGAGGATGATCAAACAATCATCATCTTGAGTTCTCTACCAAATGAGTATGAACACTTCATAGACACCATGCTCCATGATAAAGACTCCCTTATAATTTTCGAAATCAAGAGTGAATTAAACTCCAAAAATCTTTAAAAGAAGAGTGTTCTAAAAGGTTACTCTGAGGGGCACATACTGAGTATGATAGGTAAAGTTTGTTAGATGGTACGCCAGTTTGGAACTGAGCTTTATCAAATATACGTTTTAGGTAAGAGCAAGAGGGTGAAATTTTTCCTTAGCAACCATACATCAAATGGAGTACTTGATTATGTTCATTTAGACCTTTGGGGTTCAGTACAAAACTGCCATAGGTGGTGCAAGGTACTTTATGATGAGTCTGGATAACTTAATCACTGCCTACTGAGATTTCCGAACAAGGGTGATTCGAACATAAACTTGCCACTGAACTATCCGGACAGGATAAAAGTAAGAAATGACTAAACACCTTCTGACTAAGCTATGTGCTAATCAGCTTAATAAGTAAATGGGTCCTTAAACTTGACCCGGTTCCATAATTTGACCTGAAAGCCATGGGTCCATAATTAAGGGTATAAATACCCCAACTACTTTCATTAATGAGGTTAATGAACATTTAATACAACCAGACAGCTCAAGTCTCTCACTACTTCATACTAAAACATTTAATACTCTCTAAACTTTCCAAAACACTTGACAAAATTACTCTCAACTCAAAATAAACCTCACCAAATTGGCGACCACAGTGGGAGAAGAAGGTGCATGAATCTAGCATTCAAAACCAACAGAAAGACCTGTTCGGATGGATCCGAACGAGCAAGAAATTCCACCACCTGTGGTGGAGGTGGTTGGGGAAAATAATGAATACACCACCGAAGAACGAGATAAGTTGAAAGTTGAAATAGAAGTGTTGAGGGCCATTAAAAAGGCAGAGATGGGTTTAAAGGAAAAGTCCAAGGCGTCAGCCGTTCACCATACTGAAAATCCAAAGGAGAATGATCCATCAGCAAAGACTCATTTAAGTACGAAAAAGACCCATGTCAGTTCCAAGAAATCTCACCGGTCCACGCCAGTGGAAAGCTCAGATTCTGAGTCCTCCAGTAGCTCTTCGAACGAGGTTGAGCTTGAAGAATATTTGTCATCAAGCAGTGATAAGGTAAGGTCCAAGAAGAAACAAAAGCTAGTGAAGAAGTATTCAAGAAAGAGAGATATGCATGGGAAACTTAAAAGACATTTGGGGAAATGGTCATCTCACAGCCATAGTCACGGGCATATGGATCAGCTACTGATTGATCCTTTTGCTTTCCATGATGAACCAGGTATTTTGGCAACACCAAATGAAGACACAGTCTTTAGTCGTAGCAGGAATTAGAGACAATCGCCATTGTCTGCCAAGATCCCATCCGAAAACCTCCCTAAGAGGTTTGACAATACTAAAATAGAGAATTATGATGGGAGTAAAGATCCAGATAATCATCTGGAGCAGTTCAAGAACTTCATGATGAAGTTTGACGACGATGACAAACTTCTATGTAGGGCCTTCTCCCAATCTTTTACGGGAAATGCTCTGAAATGGTACAACAATTTTCCTCAGGGTTGTATCAGGAACTTTGACATATTTTGGGTTGCCTTCCAAAAGCAGTTTGTAGGGAGCAAGAAGGTTAAGGTAAATTGAGATACTATCATCCATTGTGCCCATGAACCAAATGAGTTGTTAAAAGACTATATAAGTCGGTTCGTAAATACCAAGAACGGGTTAGCTAATTGCTTTGAGCAGGTAGCAGTCGCTTCTCTGAGACAAGGGTTAAACCCTAGAAATCTAACTGATTCAGTGACACTGAAAAAGGCCATGACTTGGGGTGGTTTGTTAAACCAGGTGGGAAAGCAAATAAACGTGGATGAAACTAAAAAGACTAGGGTACACAGAGATGCGAGGTCTGCCCTAACAACTCCAAACCAAAATCAGTCCGGGTACAAGGCCAAAGAAACCAGACAAGGGTCCAACAGGGCCAAACAGACTCAATCCCACCCAAATCCACCTTAGAGTCAGCAGTCCAGAAATAAACGAGGTCCTTGGGTGTAACCGGAGTGGTTTGCAGAGTTAAAATAAAATGTGGCAACCATTTATGACAAGGCTAAAGATGAGGTTTATTTCTGGAAGCCGACAACGCTTCAATCTCTAGGGAAAGTCGTAATACTTGTTTTTGCTAGTATTATCATGCTATCAGCCATAACACCGAATACCGCATCACGTTAAAGCAAGAGGTGCAAAATCTCATTGAAAGAGGCAAATTGGGTTCCTATGTCAAAAGAGGAAGCGGGAACAGGTCTGACAATGCTCCTCGAACAGGCCCTACGAACAATGCAGGAACAAGTCAAAACGGTGTCCGGACTCATTAGTTTCTTTGAGTCACTTACCATTTTCGGAGGGGATACCATGACAACACCCACTCCTTCATCAAGGAAGAGGCACGTTCATAATCTGGCTACTCGGTTGGAAGGGGGCATGTCTTCATATCCGTCAGAAATTCTTTTTCTATTTATAGTATTTGATGAGGATGATCTAAGGGACATTGCTGGGCCTCATGGGGATGCTGTGGTAATAGGAGCATCTATTGGGGGTAACGACATTAGACGAATTCTGATTGACACTGACAGCCCAGTCAACATTCTTTTTTTTAAGTGCTTATAAGCAGATGAAAAATCCGGCAGTAGTTCAACATTCGAATAAATCCATTGTGGGCTTCACATGGAGCTCTGCGGATGTAATCGAAGAATTTGAGGAGGATGTACTGTAGGGCAAAGACCCTTTCAAGAAGATGGCCAGGGTGCTATTCGTTGTGGTAGACTGCCCCACATTCTATAATGCAATCTTTGGGAGGTCCTGGCTCTCTAGGATGCACGCTGTGGCTTCAACAGTCAATCAATGTTTGAAGTATGCAGTTCAAGGACAAGTGGGAGTTGTCCGGAGTAGCCAAAAGATAGCAAGGGAATGTTATGCAACTGCACTTGCTCCTAAAACTTTGGGGGCAATCCAGGCTAATGAAGATTAGCAGTTATTAGGGCCTTCTGGGGGTGAGGGTGAAATTGATGACCCCAGAGAGACCCATGGTGTTTTGATACCAATTGAAGAAGTTGAAACCCACTCTCTGGCTGAAGGAAGGAGTGTTAAATTTGGCTCCAAGATGGCACCAGAGTTGAAGATAAAGTTGTTGTCCATTTGACAGATCACCAACATGTTTTTTCTTGGTGCAATGCTGATGTGACCAGAGTGTCTGCAAGTGTTATATCACAAAAGCTATCCATCCAGAGCGATGTTGCACCTGTTGTGAAAAAAAAAACAGAGCTTTCTCTATGGAGAAAGCTGATGTAATAGTTTAAGAAGTCGATCGACTTACCAAGATGGGGCACGTAAAGGAGTCTTTGTATCCTTTGTGGACTGCTAACCTAGTGTTAGTTAAGAAAAAGAATGGGAATGGCGTATGTGTATCGATTTTACTGACCTCAACAGAGCTTTCCCAAAAGATCTTTATCCGGTCCTTCGGATAGATCAGTTGGTGGACTCCACATTTGGCAACAAGTTATTGTCTTTCATGGATGCCTTCTCTGGGTATAACCAAATACAAGTGGATCCGAAGGACCAAGATTATACTGTCTTTGTTATAGATAAGGGTCTTCATTGTTACAAGGTGATGCCTTTTGGGTTGAAAAATGTTGGGGCTACTTATTAGAGGTTGGTGAACAAATCATTTGCTGATCAGATTGGAAGAAATATGGAAGTATATATCGATGATATGATGGTTAAAAGCTTAGAAAAATAATTGCACCTAACTGACCTTCAAGAAACATTTGCCAACTTGACAAAGGTTAATTTAAAATTGTATCGAGAAAAATGTGTGTTTGGGGTGCAGTCCGGAAAGTTTTTAGGTTATGTAATAAGTAAGAAAGGGATATATCCTGATCCGGACCAGCTCGATACTCTGTTAAAAATGGGCCCTCCTCGAAATATTAAAGAAGTACAGAGGTTGACCGGAAGATTGACTGCTTTAAATCGTTTCATTTCAAGGTCTTCAGACAAATGTGCCCCGTTCTTTTAGACCTTGAAAGGTGCTAAAGACTTCAAATGGTCTCCACAATGCAGCAAGGCTTTTGATGAAATAAAGAAGCACTTGTCTTCACCCAAAACCCTTTTTAAGTCTGTTGAAGAAGAAACACTTTATGTATACTTGGCTGTGTCAGAATGTGCTATAAGTGTAGTGTTGGTAAGAGATGTGGACAATTATCCTCGTTCGGTGTACTACATCAGCAAAAGTCTGATAGATGCTGAGAGGAGGTACCTAAAGCTTGAAAAGCTAGCACTAGCCTTAGTGATTGCTGCCTAAAAAATGAGGCCGTATTTTCAGTCTCATTCCATCATCGTCCAAACATCTTTTCCACTAAAGAATGTTCTTCAGAAAGCAGACATATCAAGCAGGATGACCAAGTGGTCAATGTAGTTGGGTAATTATGACATTGATTTGCCCCACAAACTGCTATCAAAGCTCAATATGTTGCTGATTTCTTGGTAGAGTTTCATTCGAACAGAAGTTCTAAACAAGCTTCAGAAGAAAAAACTAAAAAAGAGTGGGTTGTCCGTACAGATGGTGGGTCAAGCACAATGGGTTGTGGGGCTTGGATTTGTTTAACCTCTCCATATGGTGATAAATTATACCAAGTTATATCATTTGCTTTCAGGGCCTCTAACAATGAGTCTGAATATGAAGCAGCTATAGCTGGTCTTAAGTTAGCTTTTCTATGCAGGGCTAAAATAGTTAGATTGATAAGTGATTCTCAGCTACTTATCCATCATGCTCAAGGTGAGTCTGAAGCAAAAAAGGAGCAGTTGATTAAATATTTATTCGTTCTTAAAGAAGTAGCAACCAACTTCAAAAATGTTTGCTATGAGCATATTCCTACATCGGAAAACACGCTAGCAGACTCCTTAGCAACCATAGCATACTTTGAGTCCTACCCATGGATTCATGTACAAGAATTCCCATCCATACAATCAAATCAGAAAAAGGAAGAGGAGGAGAGAGAGGAGGAGAGCTTGAGTGTACAAGTAGTTCAATCCAAAGATTGGATATTTCCCCTTCTTCAATACATCTCTCATGGAATTTTGCCTCAGGAGAAAGCTATGGCAAGGAAAATTAAACACAAGGCTCGTGGTTTCTTGATTATAAGAGAGGTTCTTTATAAAAGTTCGTTCAGCAGACCTCTCCTGCGTTGTTTGGGGGCTGAAGAGTCCCAATTTTTTTTATCTGAACTAAATGAAGCACACTGTGGCTACTAACCCGGAGGGTTTTATTGGTCGGATACTATTGGCCATCTATATTGGCAGATGCTAAGGAATTGATGAAAAAGTGTGACCCATGCAAAAGGTATGGTAACGAAATGCATATCTCAGCAGTTCCTATGGAGTGTATTTCTGAGCCAGTTCCTTTTGCTCATTGGGGACTGGATTTAGTTGGGCCTCTACCAATGGCGTCTGAAGGGTGCAGGACTATTATTGTAGCCATTGATTATTTCTCAAAATGGGTAGAAGTAGCTCATCTGGCAGTAACTACTTCAAAAGCTGTTATAAAATTTATCTTGTTTAACATATGTTGCAGATATGGGGTTCCACAAAATATAACCACAGATAACGGGCCACAATTTGATAATAAGGATATGGAGAGTTTCTGTGCCTCTAGGGGCATTCAGCATTGCTTCTCTTCTCATTTCCACCCACAAGCAAATTGCCAAGTTGAAGGCAAACATGACCATTCTGTCCGGTTTAAAAAAGAATTTAGAAGGGACTGCATGGAAGTGGACAAGCTATTTGTAAGAAGTATTGTGGGCATACCGGACTACTCCTAGGGCTGCTACTCAAAAATATCCTTTTGCCTTGGTGTATGGGATGAATGCAACCCTACCATCATACAGGGTCCACAACTATTCTGAACAAGCCAATGAGTTGGCAATTAGGAGTCAGTTGGACTTAATTGAAGAAAGAAGGGTTAAAGCTCATCTTAGAACAACCCACTATCAAGGATTGATGGTGAGCAGATTTGCTTCCAAGATCAAGAGAAGTGATTTTCAACCAGGAGATAAAGTTTTTATACACGTTTTCTTGCATACTAAGGAAAGGAAGTTCAGTAAGTTGGCTCCGAACTGGGAAGGCCCTTATGAGGTCTCCGAAAAGCTTAAACCTGAGACATATAGGCTTCAAGACAAAGATGGAAGAATTTTGAAGCACCCATGGAATATTGAATACCTCAGGTTATATCTGGAATAAGAGTTGTGTAAATATTACTTGTTAAAAGTCAATGTAAATATTAGGGGACATACTCTTTCCTACCCTGGTGGCGCGGGGAGGTTTTAGGTCTTTTAAAAGATAAGTGAGATGAAAGATAAATATTGAAGAGAAAATTCTGTGAATTACGGGTGAAATCCATCATTCCCAGCATTCGATATATTTAATAGAAATATTAAGTAATTATTTGATATATCATTAACATAGTCTTATTTTTTTTGTTCATTTTTTTTTAATTTGGTTAATCAAAATTGAGAGTAGATAAAATCATAACAATAACCATTTTTTAAGTAATGAAATATCTTGTTTTTATAAAAATATATAATTTTTTACGGCATGTCTATTGAGTATATTTTCATTTTATTATGTCAATAATTTTTATCTTTTAGTTGTAATGGAATATATTATACGGTCAAATTAATAAAGTTTTGTTCGAATATTATCGTATTAGTTAGTAAAAATGATGATGAAGACTCTATGTTATTTTGAGAATTTATGTTTTCCAATTCCATGGGAGAAAGTTAAAGCAAGATTAAAATGTTTTATTGTTATGTTATTCTTTATTATCAATATATTTGTTTTCATAAAATTTACTCAATCATTTATTTCGATTCATAAATTTTTAGTGTTTTTGGCTAAAAATATGTTATTAAATTTTTTGAAAAACTTCTATAGAGTTTCTAATAAGTACAATTGGATATTATATCTTTCAAACCTTAACTTAATTATTATTTTTCCAAATATATATATATATATATATATATATATATATGTTTTAAAAGACGAGCAAAACAAAATCCATGAATGATATGTTTGAAGCTTTTTTAATGGCCAAATCCGCAACCCAAGTGTTTCCGAATTTGTAACTAAACAACAATTATTATTCTGCAACCAAATTACATGTACTTTCGCAACAAAATTACACGTAATTTCGCAACAAAATTACACGTAATTCTGTGACTGAACAACAACTATTTTTTAGACTATTTCGCAACCAAATTGTACGTAATTCGTCAACTTATTTTTTTTAATTTACTATAAAATGCACATATCTTCGCAACTACCAAAAATATAGTTGTTTCATATCCAATTAACACTTATTTTCCATAAAATAATTGTATATTATGTTTTTTATACGGTCATACTTATTTAGCAACAAAGTCCTATTTCGTAACTATCTTTTTTTTTTGCGACGTATTGGTACGTAATTTCGCACCTCTAATGTTATTTTTCTTTTGAAAAAAATATAATCACTACAAAAATGCACATATTTTTGCAACTAAACAAATGGTAGTTGTTTCACACTCAATTAATATTTATTTTCATAAAAATAGTTTTATGTTTTCACACAATCATACTTATTTAGCAATAAAATTCTTATTTCCACAACTATTTTCTGACAACCAATTTACAAGTAATTGCGCAACTGAACAATAGTTGTTTTTTCACACCCAATTTACACGTAATTTTGCAACTAAAAAAATCAAAAATATAATTCATGAATCTAGTTTTGTTCATCTTTAAAAAAAACGAATATTATTTTCGGATATATATATATATTTGGAGCTATGGATTGAAAGACATGACATTAAAAAAACGGTTAAATGAGTATTTTGGACTAGGTGGTGGTTATATGTAAATACTAATTTATCACCAAGTGGTCATCCGTACTTTATCAAACATTGGGTTGTTATTTGTAAATAAGTTTGATATTTGGTGATTATTCGTAGATTATCTATTATTTTATTATTTTTTATATTTGAAATTTAAATATTTGATTTGATGTGTTATTTATTTTTTCTTTTTACTCAATTATCTTTTATTATTGATTTTTTAATAATTAATCTCTCACCTTTCTAGAACACAATAAAATAAATAAATTGGGAGTATTTTTAATAATTATTAAATTAAACTAATAATTAATTTAGTGTAAAAAATAATAAAATAAAGGATAAATATCATTAGATCAAATTGCCTCGTATTTATTTATTTGGTAATCCGAGACTAAAATAAATATCACATTTAACAAGTATGATCAAAATATATTATACTATGGTATAGCAAAACCAAATTTACAAAATAAACATGTCAATCAAATGACTTAAAAATCTTCAGTTATATGTTATAAATATAAATTTAAAATGAGTTAAAATCTTATAAGTATATTCGATTTTTTGTATTCTTTTTATTATATACTCAGTTATCTAAATATTCTAGAACATATTTGTTAATAAACCAATATGATACAATTTTTTTAGTTATTGTGATATATATTATCATTTTTTTTGTGCGTGGGAGTCAATGGATCTCAAACCAATCGACCTAAGTCATTAGGTGAAAAGGCACCCCAAATGACATATAACGTTAGAAAAATATGATAATTTGTTTGAATACATACATGTGACTTGTGCAATGTGACTTGTGAATACATACATATGATAATTTGTTTGAATACATAACGTTAGATCATTGACTTTCCTTCCTATTGGTTATGAGCATTGGACGATGAAACACTCCTAAGGATTTACCGACTCCGACTAGGCTACAAAACTAGACAAGCAACATTCCAGAATTATATATATATATATATATATATATATATATATATATATATATATATATATATATATATATATGTTTTAAAAGACGAGCAAAACAAAATCCATGAATGATATGTTTGAAGCTTTTTTAATGGCCAAATCCGCAACCCAAGTGTTTCCGAATTTGTAACTAAACAACAATTATTATTCTGCAACCAAATTACATGTACTTTCGCAACAAAATTACACGTAATTTCGCAACAAAATTACACGTAATTCTGTGACTGAACAACAACTATTTTTTAGACTATTTCGCAACCAAATTGTACGTAATTCGTCAACTTATTTTTTTTAATTTACTATAAAATGCACATATCTTCGCAACTACCAAAAATATAGTTGTTTCATATCCAATTAACACTTATTTTCCATAAAATAACTGTATATTATGTTTTTTATACGGTCATACTTATTTAGCAACAAAGTCCTATTTCGTAACTATCTTTTTTTTGCGACGTATTGGTACGTAATTTCGCACCTCTAATGTTATTTTTCTTTTGAAAAAAATATAATCACTACAAAAATGCACATATTTTTGCAACTAAACAAATGTTAGTTGTTTCACACTCAATTAATATTTATTTTCATAAAAATAGTTTTATGTTTTCACACAATCAGACTTATTTAGCAATAAAATTCTTATTTCCACAACTATTTTCTGACAACCAATTTACAAGTAATTGCGCAACTGAACAATAGTTGTTTTTTCACACCCAATTTACACGTAATTTTGCAACTAAAAAAATCAAAAATATAATTCATGAATCTAGTTTTGTTCATCTTTAAAAAAACGAATATTATTTTCGGATATATATATTTGGAGCTATGGATTGAAAGACATGACATTAAAAAAACGGTTAAATGAGTATTTTGGACTAGGTGGTGGTTATATGTAAATACTAATTTATCACCAAGTGGTCATCCGTACTTTATCAAACATTGGGTTGTTATTTGTAAATAAGTTTGATATTTGGTGATTATTCGTAGATTATCTATTATTTTATTATTTTTTATATTTGAAATTTAAATATTTGATTTGATGTGTTATTTATTTTTTCTTTTTACTCAATTATCTTTTATTATTGATTTTTTAATAATTAATCTCTCACCTTTCTAGAACACAATAAAATAAATAAATTGGGAGTATTTTTAATAATTATTAAATTAAACTAATAATTAATTTAGTGTAAAAAATAATAAAATAAAGGATAAATATCATTAGATCAAATTGCCTCGTATTTATTTATTTGGTAATCCGAGACTAAAATAAATATCACATTTAACAAGTATGATCAAAATATATTATACTATGGTATAGCAAAACCAAATTTACAAAATAAACATGTCAATCAAATGACTTAAAAATCTTCAGTTATATGTTATAAATATAAATTTAAAATGAGTTAAAATCTTATAAGTATATTCGATTTTTTGTATTCTTTTTATTATATACTCAGTTATCTAAATATTCTAGAACATATTTGTTAATAAACCAATATGATACAATTTTTTTAGTTATTGTGATATATATTATCATTTTTTTTGTGCGTGGGAGTCAATGGATCTCAAACCAATCGACCTGCCATGGTTTTTAGCCAACTAGATTTTAGTTTTGCTTTTAGTACACTCCCAGAGGACCTCACATTAGTTGAGATATATTCTTATTCAATATATTGTATATTATTTTTAATCTAAGAGATGTGAGATAGAAGACCAAGTTAGGGTACCAAGTTTACTCTACAATTTCCCACTATCCCACACTTTAAAACAAATATTGTTCCAAATATTTTAATTCATTAAAAACTAAAACATGTAATGGATGCATGTGATGTATTGATTTCAGGGTATAAATTGTCGATGAGCGGAAGAGAGCACGGGTTTGAGTAATATCGAATTTTCTCGCCAAAGTACAATTAAATGTACAAAAAAAATTGTATATACTAAACTCAAGAAAACATCTCGTGAAAGTATTGTAGATCATGCATATCAAAGAAAAAGAAAAAGAATCTTAAAATATATAAAAATTATGATGAATCATGTATTATATTTTGTGTCTTTAAAGTATGTGTGTTCATAATTGTATTTAAGTCATTGAGATTTTTCAATATGTTTCAGTAATCACAATTAACATAAAAAAACAATTTTGAAAAAAAATCATTTATTCTTAAAACTTGATTTTTGACAAAAAAAGGTAGGATCATTAAAAATAGAAATAAAAAATAGAAATACTTACATTATGTTACCTCCCAATCAACGTTATGTTTTCAGTCGATAGCTCAACTTGTCGGGTTTCTTATTGTGGAACTTGAAGATAAGTTAACACCCCCATCATCGTCAACTACTCATTGATATCAACATGGATTAAGCTAATCTCCACTCGCATGACATATCTTCTCTGGAATAAAATAAACTAGTACAATTCCATATTTTTCTCTCAAACGATATCTCTCCCAATTTAGAAATCACGCTTTCTTCATGAATAATTCTGCCACCTCTAATAATTAGTTAGCGAATTATAAACTTCCTCCATTATAGTCTTAATATGGTGTTTGGATAGACTGAACTCTCTTATATTCGTTGTCGTCAAACCAATGGCTTCTTTGAGTTGTCTTAGCACATTTAACACTTCATCTTTATATGCATCACTCGATGAGATATTAGTAATAAGAGGAAAATTGTTTGGTTCATTCAAATAGACATTCAATGAATGCGAGGGTGGAGGTTTTAACTCTAACTCAGATATTTTAGTTTTTGATGATTTATCTTTTAATTTCGAAGTCTGAACATCCGTAGGTTAAATTGGTAATTTTTCATATTTTTATATAATTTATAACCTTTTCATTTTGAATCTCTGTTTCATCTAGTATATCATGTACTAATGAATTTTCTAGAAAATGTTTCATATATGCATTTATCAACCACATCAATAGACAAACATGTAACAACATCTTTTGGAAAATTTAAGGCTTTTAGTATGTTAAATTCTACATGTGCATCACATACTTATTTATCCAAAGAGGTTGGAGAACATAATTGAAATTCACGTAATGGATGATTTTCACGTATCGTAAGTTACAAGTGTCAATGGTCCTTCATATTTATGATCTCTATTCATTATAAATATAAATATTATCATTATGTAATAATTTTGTTTAGGTTGTATTTGTTTTCTATTTTTTTGAGTTTGTTTAGTTTCTGCAACAATTGACAATCAGATTGATGAAAGTTTCCTTCATCACAAATACATTGTGAACTAAAAATAGATTTTTTCCTAGTAAAACACATAATTTTGACCAATCCCGTCGATACCAGGTATTTAATTTTTTTTGAATACTTAATGTCAACGAGATCAGTGACATTATATAAACTTTCAGTTTTAGTTCATAATATAGAGTTTAACCTAAATAAAAAACAATAATAAACTAATTAAATATTTAATATGAAATATGGGTAAGAAGAAGAAGAGCTCCAAGAATGCTACCGGGTCTCCAATAAATCCCAAGTAGCACCGTCTGACAAAGCCACTCATTCTCTCTCTTCGTTTGCTTCCTCCACTCGAGGACAGATCGAGCAAAAACAGTCTTCTTGACCTCTCATTCTCTCTGCACTTCCCCAAACCAAAACCCTAGCTAAAGAATCAACAAGCCGTTGATCGAATTCTTAATCGATCAGGTTGAAACCTCTTCAATCTCGATCAAGAAGCACCAGAAACTAAGTATCATCAAGATGATTAGCCCATGGAGTCAATCAAACATGCAAAACAAGAACCCAACCAAAAAGACGGTGAATTTCCACCACTCAAGACCACCACTACACAATGGAGATGGATCTGTCTCAGATGTTCTCAAACCCGATGTTCGAAACCTCTATACCCAACAAAGAAGACAGGAAAAAAACAAGAACATACGCAGATATGGTTGGAGAAAGAGCAACAAGGAAGGAGTTTTTTCACAAAGGAGTCATCCACGAGGAGCACGGGGACTACACTTCGGTGCAATTCCAACTAACAGATAAGTTATCTTTTACAACCATAGCTAAAACTACTCTGATTGCCAAGTTCTTATCTGGGAGTCCTAGTCTCAGTGAGTTCAAGGCATACATTTCTTCACTTAGATTCTTAGGTGCAGGCAACATATATAAATGTGAGTATAGATATTTTTTTTATTGAATTAGACTTGCTAGAAGACGTTAAAGTTTTTTGGGTTAAACCTGTTAGAACCATACGCAAGCTACCTTTTAGAATACTTAAATGGACACCTGAGTTTCATCCCAATAAGGAGTCTCCGGTTACTCCTTTTTGGATCTCCCTCCCTAAATTGCCTGAAATACTATACAACCCTGATTCTGTTACTCATATTGCTAAGGCAATTGGATTGCCCTTAACAGTATGGGTACCAGAAAATAACATTGCAAGTTATAACAAAAGTAAAGCATGGATACTAGCTCACAATTCTAAACCTCTTCCCCGAAGAATCTGGGTATGCTTTGGCGAAAAGGATGGTTACTAGCAAGACATTATGTACTTAAATTAACCTTTTTACTGCAAAAATACATATAGGACATCAAGAAAAATACTACAAAAAGGATGAGTTTGAGCAAAACATGACTAAAAACAGAACCATAAAAAACAATATTAAAAACAATCAATCCAAACTTCCATCAAAAGAAGTTTGGATTCCAAAATCAACAAATGAAACCAGTAAAATTAACAAAGAGCCACAAATTGATCAGCTATTAATTATGCATTGTGATATAAATACCATAACATCTGAGAATGTTATAGAATCTAACAATATAATAGATTAAACAATTGGCAAAGACACAAATTAAGGGAAAATTGATAAAACAAAAGAGAGAAATTTGATAACACAACAAGATAAATCACTTGAGCTAAGTATTAACACTGGAAAGAAAACGATATAATAGTAATAAACAATGTAGACCAAAATGAAGAAATTTTAATTTCAATCAACCTAATGAACCATATGAAGTTACTGAATCACCTAAACAACTTAAAAAAAGATATTCTAAAACTCTTACAAGAATATCTTCAAGAGGCAAGATATTTATAAAACCAGTAACTTTGAAAGGATCATTAAGATCCTCAAAACAAATTTCAAAATGAACAGAGCCATACTCAACTGGCATGTTAGAGGACTAGGAAACTAGAAAACAATGAAAAACATGAGAACTTTCTTAAAACTGTAGAGAGCAACTGGTCCATAATCTTGACTGATTCATCTAATATTTATATTTTTTTGGTCCAAGTTGAAAAGACTTAAGAAACATCTAAAAAACTGGAACAATGACATATTTGGTTAAATTTTTGACCGTCTAAACAAAACCGAAGAAGAAATAAAAAATGCAGAAATCAAGCTAGAAGAAACAGACAATATCGAGAACCAAACTAATATATCTAACCTTAATGCTAAGCTTATAACATTACTAGAAAGAGAGGAAACATACTGCCAACAAAAAAGCTATTCAAAGTGGTTAAAAGATGGAGATAATAACTCAACAACATTTCATAGTTATGTCAAAAAGAGAAGATCTAAAAATAGAATCAATGGCATTTTAATTAATGATAATTGGGTTGAAGATGAAAACAGAATCGGTTTATCTGCTGTAGAATACTTTTAAACACTTTTAAACAAACCAAAGAAACAAAATAACCTTTCTATGATTCATG
The DNA here is from genome assembly GCA_036936605.1 of Limnanthes douglasii subsp. nivea. Taxonomy (NCBI): domain Eukaryota; kingdom Viridiplantae; phylum Streptophyta; class Magnoliopsida; order Brassicales; family Limnanthaceae; genus Limnanthes; species Limnanthes douglasii. The sequence continues at coordinate 291,078,634 of JAUPFV010000005.1, forward strand.
ATATTATACCTAATATCATAACAGATCAAAACAATGAAGATATAACAAAAATGCTATCAATCAATGAATTGTACAATGTGATAAAAAACTTTAACTTTAATAGTGCTTCTGAAGTTGATGGATTCAACTTCAGGTTCTATTTATCATGCTGGTTAATAATAAAAGATGGTCTTCTCAAAGCTGTCACAAATTACTTCACTGAAACTCAAATTCCTAAAGGCCTATATGCAACCCTCATCTGCCTTATACCTAAGGTCAAATCACCTAAAACTTGGCTACAATTTAGACCCATAAGCATATGCTCAGTTCTTAACATAATCATATCTAAAATACTGAATAAAAGACTAGCCAAATTATTACCTCTTATTATTTCAAATGAACAAAGTGCCTACGTTGAAAAAAGAACAATTCAGGATAACATCTTAATAACTTAGGAAATGATTAGAGACCTTAACGGAAAATCTAGAGGGAACAATAATAATTAGCTTAGATATGGAAAAGGTTTTTTGATAAGCTTGAATTTAGCTTTATATATGAGGTTATGCTTTCCTTTGGATTCAATCAACAAGTAATAGAGCTGGTTAAGAAAAGTATTGAAAACATTTCATACTCTATAATAATTAATGGCAAAGCAAATGACTATTTTAACTCAAGTAATAGTTTAAGGCAGGGGGACCCCCAGTCCCCAAGCTTATTTATCATAGCAGAATAATTTTTAATAAGAGGCTTAAACAAATTAATTGGTCAACATAAACTAATGACATATAACATGAAAAGTTCTTTAAAAATTAACTATTTGACATATGCTGATGACCTAATTCTCTTTCTAAATGGTTCATTAACTAATATGAAGAAACTTTCTAAATTCTTAGATACATATCAAATGTTATCTGACCAATATATAAACACTCAAAAACAACTTTTATAGCCTCCACACATATGAACAGAACTAGGACAAAATCTATGGAAAACCTTTTAGACTTTAAACAAACAAAACTGCCTCTTTTTTACTTAGGGATCCCAATACATAAAAATAATTTCTCTATCAACTTTGAGAACTTAATAGAAAAGATTAGGAACAAAATTAATGAATGGAATTCTAAAAACATCTCTTTTGGTGGAAGAATAAAATTCATCAAGTCTGTCTAATTATCTTATCCCAACTATTATTTACAGTCAATCAACTTACCTTTGAAAGTGATAAACAATATTAACAAAGTATTAAACAAATTTTTATGGGGTTATAGTGAAAACAATAAAACAATATTATGGTGCAACTGGAGAAAAACATATAAACCTCACAATGAAAATGGGCTTAACATAAAAAACCTAAAGGATACTCAAAAATCATATTCATTTAAGCTTTGGTTTAACTTTAGAAACAACAAAACTTTATGGTCCAATTTAATACACTCTAAGTATTGTCAAAATATTCATCCTCTTTAATCCTCTTTAAGTTCAACAGATTCTAAAACGTGGAAAAGAATGTTTGAAATTAAAGATGAAACTAAAAAACATATAAATTGGAGATTAGGAAAGGGTGAACTAGATTTCTGGTTAGACAGTTGGCACCATGATAAACCTTTAATAACCCTATCAACAATCAATTCACAATACTACTCACTTACAAAGATAACAAAACTTTAGAATAATAACAATTGGGATCTACCTAAACTACAATTATACCTACCATCTGCTTGTATAAACAAAATTACAAAAACTCACGTTAACTTAAACATTGATGATTCTATAATTTGGAAAATCTCCACTAATGGAACTTTTAAATTAAAAGACACAGTTAACTTAATTAGACAAAAAGATTCAACCTCACTAATCAAAGGAAAAATATGGAATAATATCTCTCCAAAGAAGTGTTCTTTCACCCTTTGGAGAGTATTAAACAATTTAATTAGTGTAGATACAATATTGCAGAAAAAAGGATTTCTGGTTGCTTCAACATGTAAAAATTTCCAGAACATATAATCACTTAACCATGCTTTTGTCACTTGTGAATCTTCCTGGATTATATGGTCCAATTTCTCTGAAAAGTTTAACATAAAGATAGGCAAATATATGACAACAAATCATATCATTAACCTTTGGTTACTATCCACTACTAATGCAACTCATATTAGGACTATTTTACATGCATTAATAACCTGTAACATATAGATTGCTAGAAACAAACATAAACACCAAAACATTGCCATTTCACACAAAGTGATTATAAATCAGATATCCTTCATGATCATATCTTTAGACTCCGCATCACTATTTAACAGAAAACACTAGAAGGTGACCAACATATAGTAAAAGACCTTAGTTGTTTTAATCACATTAAGAATTCCAAACCTTATATGTAAGTTAAATATATCCACCCTTTACATAATCGATACAAGTTAAACTTTGATGGATCAACTTTAAGGAATTGAGACTCTAGTTATGGTTTCATTCTAAGAAATGAACTAGGTAACCTGATTCTAGCTAAAGGCAATACATTAGGTAAATGCACACCAATAATTGCTGAAATGCATGCTATGTTAAATGGCTTATTAAGTTGCAAATAGAAAAATATTAACATGATACATATAGAGATAGACTCTCTAGGATTGTTCAACATGTTAGCAACAAGAAAATATGTTATCCTCTGTTGTAGGAACTTAATCATGCCTCAGATGACTCTAAAACATGTATATAGAGAGCAAAACATGGCTGCAGATTGGTTGGCAAAGCATGATTTTATAAATCAGACAGAATTTGACATCTCTGCTAACCATTCTCTCGAGGAACTTGCTTCTATTACATTGCTAGAATCATTAAGCTTAGGAACTTTAGGTTCTTTGACTAATAATTGGTCTTGGCAGGTTTGTATAACATGACCAGTAGTTTTTCTTTGCTTCAGGATACAGATGAACCAAAGACACAAAGCAGCATGAGATAAAGCTAGAAGACGAAGAAGAAGCAAACGAAGATAGAAAACAGAAGATGTAGTAGAGGAAAAACATATAGCAAAGAGTAGAAGAAGCTGAAAGAGAAGCTGATATACTCATGCACTAGGAACAATACATAGAGAAGCTGACACACATCTATACTTAGAGTGTAAAATCTTGTTTCATTTGAGCTACTTCCGGTAACAAATATCAAAATATATGTAACTATCTTTTTAACATCAATAAATAAATTCTTTCTTGAAAAAATAATAATTGTTTTTAATATATATATATATATATATATATATATATATATATATTTATTTTAAAAACCCACGATATAAAATATTGATTTTTAATACTATTAATTTTTAGATAGATAAATAAATAAATATTTATCCTATGATATACTTTGAGAAAATTAAATTTCTATTATAGAAAATTAAAAAAGAAGGATCTTATTGAAAAGTAAAAGCAAAGAAGACCGGAAAAAGTAGTCAACGTTGGTAACGTCAGCTAAGTGAGAAGAGAGCAACCAAAGCTGTGAAAAGCCGTCACGCCGATTTGCTTTAACGGCCAAATTCAAGTTTTCATTTTCGAAAGCTGTGTTTACGTCAGATTTTGTCGTGTCAATACCGTAAATACATCGAATTTTTTAGGAACAAAACATAATGCATGGTCGGTGGGATATACAAGAGGATCGGTACTTTTATTCTGTCTTTAATAATTGAGCGATAAATATTTTAGGTCTATATTATGCATGCGATCCATTCAATAAATACATTTATGGAACCATTTGGCAACCGACGAATTTTGGTTAACGTGTATAAAAATGTTTTATTAAACTCACAATTAAACCATCATACTAAAATCAACAAAAATAAAACAGTTTTTTTAAAAAAAAAATTAAAAATAAAAAAAAATTAAAAATAGGCGGAGAAATTGTTCTTTTAGAAACCATAATTGGCATGAAAGATGTATATATATATATATATATATATATTTTTTTTAAAAATCTAAATAATCTATTTTTCGTCGACAAATGGTTTTCATGTAGTGTTTTTTGTCAAAATTGTTATATAAAAGCTGATAGTTTCCGCATCCGCCAACGATATTGCAGAATATATTAAATTTTCGTTATAAAAATGACGGAATGATCTTTGAAATCTGAAATTCGGGTTCAATTGAATCATTGCTTTATATGTATTGCACGAGATTATCCAATGCAAAATATTAGCTATTGTGAACTATGGTCATCATTTTGTAACTTACGACGAGTTTAGCGGAGCATGGAAAAATTAAGCGGAACCAAATAACCAAATTGAAATAGAAAACCCAGTTCAGTTATGGTTCCTATAATACCATGCATCTTTGATTTTAATTAACGGTTCTCGGTTCAGTGCTGTTCTGAACCGTCCATTAACAACAAATGTCAATAACCCTAAATATTATATAATAAAATATAAAACTTCTTTTTCTCGTATGGATTTGCCTTTTTTTTTGCTCATCGTCTCTCATATTATCTCATCTTCTCTTGTACCTTGATTTCTCAACTTCAAGGTTATTCTTTTTCTCTCGATTTTCAAGTTTATTATTTGAATTTCGTTTTAACTAAATCGCTTCATATTTTTTGTCCATAAGATATAAATATGGAGCTTAGTTTTAGGAAGCTTCTCGATCAGATTTTTGCCAAGAGAGAGATGCAAATTCGATGCATCTAGTAAGACAACTATGTAAAAACTAAAACTGGAAGATATTATGAAAATAATTTTTTCAATCCACGCTAGCGCTTTGATTTTGTAACTTGTTAGATGCAATAATGGTTGAATCAGAGTTAACTTGATATTCTATTATATATGAATTGATTATCCAAGGTTTTAAATTTATGTTTGTGTCATCTTTTCATGTAAAATGATGATTGAGACTCAATATCACCGCGAGATCAATGAAGAGTCTCTAAACCTCTGGTAAAATATAAATTATAATATTTTTAAGTTTGATTGGTTATGTCAGTGGTTTCTTAGTAGAGCTTTTTTTTTGTTACAATTTAATGAATTTGGAATAGACTAGAAAAAAATGAGGACATTAAAGTGGTAACAATAGTTGATAACGAGGATTGACGACTTTCTTTGTCTAAGATTTATGATAGTAGTCCAAAACAACTCTTTGAATATTCTACTATTAAAGCTTCAAGGTTTCTTCATGGTAGTACTTTTTACACTCTTCTTTTTTCTAATAAGTTTTGTGATAATTTATTAACATTTGAAATCTGAAATTAAAAATTCAGGTGATTTTATGATGTTTTTTCTCAAAATAAGTTTTCTCGATTGGAACAAAAAAAAGTCTGGTTTTTTCGGTTCTCAGAATAAATACTCATACCAAACTAAATCGAGAAAAACTGAACTGGACATTTGGAGAAAATAGAGAGAAGTAAATAAAATTGATTGGACAAAATAGAAGTAGATAAAATTAACTGGAATTGTATCCTAGGAGGTGCTCCCAAAGGATTGTGTCGTTTGGTAAAAATAATAATGGCTGGAAATAGAGGAAAGTACGGAAAATATTTAGGTAAAGACATTGATTGAAAAATTATTTTTTATAGTTAGGAAGCAAAGAAAAAAGAAAAAAGAAAATTTAAAAAAATATAACTATACGAAATAACTTTATTTGAAAAATGTTTATATAAAATAATTTTGACATTTTTAAATATTATTATTAAAAATATTGGTTTATTTCATGGCTAGTGCAGAAGTACAATTTTAAGTTGACCTAAGCTTTCCCTAAGTCTTACTCTCAAGACAATCTCATCACCTTCTTCATCGCAATATACTGTTAGCCATCAACTCGACTCTTTCTTTCAAAACAATCAATTTCAGCCAAATCTCCATGGATTAAATTTCTCATCCTCAATTAGAGCTAAAAGACACCATAAAGGAAAACCAGATTCAAGAAGCTGATCAAGAAAGGAATGGGTTCAAAAAACAGATATCAAGCTCGAATCTTGAAGGCAAAAGAGATATAAAGGAAAGATGCACTAAAGAACAATTTCCTCCTCTACCTTAGATAAATCAAAATCCAAGGATTCAATATGCATCTCAAGCTCAATGAGTCTTCGTTAATCCAATATTTGAAAAATACTATTCTTAGACTCAAGTAAACCCTTGAAGCCAAGACCAATCACCTAAAGAATGGTTATTTGGGAATACTTCAAAATCCAAAAGTAAAGGTTTCATTCATTCAGATGTCCAAATCCAGATCAAATATGATTTCAAAGTAGTCAGATATCAGGAGTCAAATAAGTCTAATATTTTATCTCTTTTTAATTTATGATTATAGCAAAACATTTCTATAGTAAACCTAGTCTAGGACAATTTCATAAATTCTTAGAAAATTTTAAACTTCTTGGACTTTAGCGTTTCACAATGACTATATATATTTTTTCCTTGAATTCAAATTAATTGAAGATGTAATTAAAATATAGAAAAAGAATGTTTGGTAGATCAACATTCCATAAGGTTGCTGAAATGGTACCTTGGATTCAACCCCAATGTTGAATCTCTTATAACTCCAATTTGGGTTTCCTTTCCAAAACTCACAGAATATATGTACAATCATACTACCATTATAAATATATCCAAAATAATAGGCAGACCTCTCTCCATCTGAATCTTTAGAAAAACAGGGCCAAATTTAACTGTTGTAAGGCGTGGTTAAAGCTTGATGTCTTTTAACCACTATCTCAAAAGATTTGGATTGAATTTGTTGTAGAGGATGGTTTTTGTCAACATTTTCAATGTGCTGACAAACCCTTATACTACACTAAATGCAAGCATTTAGGTTATCAAACTAATGACTGTAAATGTTTTTTTAATAAACAAGGTTCTTGACTCTATTCAAATCAATAAAAATAACATAAAAGCAGATAAGGTTAATCCAACCCTTAATCCAACATGGTTACCAAAACAAAATAATACAGTGAAATCTATAATTGTGCAACCTTCTAAACCTGAAGATGCTCCTAATAAAGATAATATTATTAATCAAGAAATTAATAATACTATTGATAAAGATAAACCAGATTTTGTTAGTAATGCTAACAAATCTGATTCCATTGAAACTTTATATATTTCTACCTTAACTAAAGATAAGGAAACAAATATTGAATCAAACATTAACAAAGGTGAAATCATCGAAGCCATTCACATACTAGAAATAAGAAACATGTTCAACTCACTCAACGAATATGAAAATTTGGATTCATACTCTGAATCTTTGAACCATGAAATTAAAGCTAATAATTTCTCACCTAAATGAAATAAGAAAAGAGAGACAAATGTGAGCACTAAATGAAATAAACCAACCAATAAATTATCTGAATCGATCCCAAAAGTCCTTCCAAAAGATAAACCTAAAAAACTAAGGCCTAAAACAACGAGAAATCCTCCTAACTCAAAGATGAATCCTTCAAAAGGTTCATCTAGAAACTCAGACCCAATATTTAAGTAACTATAAAAGTAATTAAATAGAATGTTAGAGGGATTGTCAACATGGGTAATATTAGAAGAATAAAATCCATCATCATACCTGGAAAAAAATTTATTTCATAGCTCTTCAAGAGCCTATTATCAACTCTAAAAAATTACCTCAAATCATCAAATCACTATATTTTCACTCTGGCTGTTCAAATATAAATAAAAAATATGAGTAATCTGGAAATATGACTTCAAGATTATCACTTTAATGGAAAATGATTAGATCCTTCACCTCTTTGTTAATTATCATATGATTAATAAACAATTGATGGTTTATATACTTCTATAATTGATGCAAAATGATCCAGAACCTTCAAAGTTGATCTTTGTGATAAGCTTAAAGAGATATCTGTTACTAACCAAGAGTGGTTAGTATTAGGCGACTTCAATGTTATTTCATTAAATGATTAAACATTATTCTATTCATCTTTGTGCCAAAATAGTATCTATAATTTTATGATACTATCTTAAACTGTCACTTAGAAGATGGTGGTTTTTCAGGCTCAAAATTTACATGGACCAACAACAGAGTTTGAAAAAGTCTGGGTATAGTATTTTATAATGCCCCATGGTGTGATTACTTTGATATCACAATGGTGAACCATCTGGCAAGAACTGGTTAAGATCACTCACCATTGTGTATATCAATCTCAAACAACATAAACAAACCTAAACCAAGTTTTAAGTTCCTGAATATGTAGATCATTCATCCTATTTTTTTTACAAACTATGGAATAGAACTGGTCAATAAATATAAATTGAACACAATTTCACATTTTATGTTCCAAACTTAATAAGATTAATGTAAAATTTAAAGCAGTAAAATTAGGACATATTTGGAAATATTTTTTATAGCCTTGCCAATACAGAAGATGTAGTCAAATATCTTGAAACTTGTTTTCAAAATACTAAATCAATTGAGTATAAAAGAAAACTCTCTAAGGCTAAAGTAAACCACCTTAGCCTTTTAGCCAAAGAAGAAGATTTATAAGAACATAAATCTTCTACATCCTGGACAAAAAATGGAGACAAGAACACTTCATATTTTGATAATTTTGTTAAAAAAAAGAAGAGTTAAAATTGGATCCACGGTATCTGGAACAATGATACATGGATTGAAAACCGAAACTCTTTAGGTAATCTTTCTATTGATCGCTTTAAAGACATTTTGAATTCACAAACTTCCCCAAAATTAATAACTGATCAAGACAATTTGTTTTTAACCTCCCCTCCTTCTGAAGATGAAATTCTAGAAACCATTCAATCTCTCAGCCCTAATAGTGTTGATGGTTTTCAACATAAAGTTTTACACTATTTGCTAGAATATAATGAAAAAAGATCATTATAATGCCTTGACAAACTATTTCAAAATTCTGCCCCTAAAAGAATATATGCTACTACCCTATGTTTGATACCAAAAAAAGAATCTCCTAGGACTTGGAGTGACTTTAGGCTAATTAGCCTCTGCAATGTTTTGAATATAGTCATTTTCAAACTGATCAACAATAGACTGGTCTTTCTTCTCCCTAAACTCACATCAGATAATCAAGGAAGTTTTGTGTTTAATAGAAACATTCATGAGAATATCTTAATTTCTCATGAATTGATTTATGACTTAGATGAAAATATAAGAGGTGGTAATCTTATATTTAAGCTTGACATGGATAAAGCCTTTGATAGGCTTCCAATTAATTTCCTATTAAAAATAATACCTTGTTTTGGTTTTAATAACAAGTTCATTGATCTTACTAACAAAATGCTAATCAATCATCAATTCTCTGTAATTATAAATGGTATCCTTCATAGATTTTTCAGCTCTTCCAATGGTGTAAGGCAGGGTGACCCACTGTCACCCAGCCTCTTTATCATTTTTTAAGAATATTTCATAAGAGGTTTAAAAAAGGTTTTCCCTGAAAATCAAACCATGAACTATCATTCAAGAAGTAAAAGTGCAAATCCCATGCTTAGCTTACGCTGATGATATCATAATATTTATGAGTGGATCAGTACAATTTATGTTAATGGTATGAATACAATGATCTGGTCTAACTTGAATAAGCTTTGTAACTCTTATGAAGAAACTGAATTAAACTTCAGAAACCTTGTTATTGTTCAGAACACTTATTCGTGTAAATTATGGTCTACTTTTAGAAATCACCAAACTCTTTGGTCTAGGATAATGCACTTAATATAATTTCCTAAAAACCATACTTTACAAATTAAGAAAAAACCTAAGGACTCTAAAACCTGGAAAAATATTATCTCAATTAGGCAGATTGTTGAACCTTTCATTTATTAGAAAATATGCAATTGTAATTTTGATTTTTGGTTTGAGAGAGGGTGCCACACCAACCCTCTTATTATCCTTAATCCTACATAATATAATATATGGTACAAAAGTGACAAAATTAATTAGTTTAATCAGTTATGGGAGAATAATAATTGGAATATAAACAAGCTTAAGTATAATGTTACTCTAACTGACATTGACAGAATCACAATATTCAACCTTCATATTGAAAAACCAGACACTATAAATGGAAAACATCTATTTCAGGCCTATTTTGCTTTACATATACTTTTGAAAATTAAGAACAAAATAACCTTTTTCGCCAATTCATAAAAATATCTAGAACTCTATAACTTCTAAAAAGTGTTTCTTTAAACTTTGGAGAATCCTAAAAGGCCTAATATATGTTGATATTATCCTTCAACTGAAATAATTTCACAATAGTATCAAAATATCAATTCTGTACTAATACATAATCCATTGATCATCTCTTTGTTCATTTTTAAACAACCTTTGAAGTATGGTAACACTTCACTAGCGTGTTTGGTATATCTATTGGTACTCATATGTCTATTACAAACTTAATTAGTGTATGGTTTTCATTAACCAATAAATAATCACACACAAGAACTATAATTCAATCAATTATCTTTTGGAGTATCAGGAAAGCCAGAAATAAATCAAAGTACAATAACAAGTTAATGTCTTCTCATGATATTAAGAACAAGATTATTCACATGTTATTCAAACTAGATTACACTAATATTTTATCAAATAAAATTTATGAGTAGTGATTATAAAATTACTTATCATATAAACTGCTTCAATCACCACTCTATTAAAAGGACAACCCTTTATGTTAAATGGTATCCCCCTATAGGTAATAAATTAAAGCTTAACACTGATGGTGTTTGTACTAAAAATGGTGAGTCAAGTGGTGGATTTCTAATCATAAACTCAAATGGTATTATGCATGCTTATGGTAGTACTCTATAGAAAACAATATTTTATTATTGTTGAAATTAGAGCTTTGCTAGACGGCTTATTTCTGTGCAATAATTTTGGTCATAAACATGTTAACATTGATATTGATTCAAAAATCCTCTTTGATTCTTTAGCTAATGAGATTTCTCATTGGTTCTTATCTCCTATAGTATCATGCTGTAGGAAACTTTTAAGTTTTACTATGTCTTTGAAGCTCATTTATAGAGAGAAAAATTCTGTGGCTGATTGGCCAGCAAAATACTCTCTTAAAGGCAGCTCCAATTTTAATTTAACTCTAATTGATTCTCATATTTAACTTAGAGCTATATTATTTTTGGAAAGTATTAACATTGGCTACTTAAAAATTAACAACAATAATTAATGCCAACATTTTAACTTAAATTTTACGCAATCTTCATACCCTAACAACTATAAGCAGGTTGGTTCAACCTCTACTTACTTCTTTTGGTCTAATTTGCAAGTAGAGATCATCTAACATCAAAGACTAGGACCAAAGTTGGGCTAATTCATGATGTCATCAAAGCTGAAATCTCAACATTAGATCGAGGAGCTGGCACCTACTTATTCAAATTTTTGTACCACTAGGAGCAGAGATGAAGATTCTATCACAAGTAACAATATTATTTCATTTCTTATTTAAAGTTAAATTGTTATTTGTTGCTAATTTTCATATGTACACAAATTCTCTCTTTGTAATCTCCAGCTCAATTGAGCTAGCTTTTTGTTCAAACTCTGCCTTTTAGGCATATAATAATAATTTTTTTATTTTGATTTTTTTAAATATGAATTATTTTATTTTGTTTAGGTTAGATTTGATATTCAAATAATACGAAATAATTGAATAGAACAGATGGTATACAAATCGAGTGGTAAGTAATGTTCATTTCTATGAATGTTTCAATAATTTAACTTGTATTTTTTTGTAGCTGTTTGTATTTCATTTATGTTATTTTTAAATGATATTAATTTCTACTAAAACTTTTAATTTATTAATTACTTATAACTATTTTTTATTTGATATTTGGGTGGTCAAACTTGTTCTATTGACTACAAACAATTAATACAAAATAACAGTTGTTTTTATTAAAAAATAATTTGCAAATGATAATTTAATAAAACAATGACATAAATATTACACTTTTGATCTAAATATGAACATGTAGGACATGTATCAATTAATAAAATATAAAAATTGACAAATGCAATAAACAACATATTATAATATACATAATGTTTTAATTTTTCTTTTAAAATCAACTACTTACATTTATAAAAACAATAATCGGAACCCAAGAGTAAAGTGAGCTAGTGACCAAATGTCATGAGTTCGATTCTCTCTACAAACACGTTTTTGGTTGAGCATGTCACCTTGTGGGGTTTACGTTATGGCGTTGGTTTGCATGCTATTGCGTCAGATCGAGGTTTTACCCTGTTTACACTCATTGAGTATTGACTGCAGGTTTACACTTGTGATCAATTTATATCTTGTAAGTTATGACTATTTTGTGATTACGCTAAATCAAAACGATGATGTTTTAATATATAAATTATCTGATTTGATTCTATTCACTCGTCCATGAGTGTAGTTTTTATTATTCACATGTCGTTTCCGATTCGAGCTCTTATCGAGATGCCTTTGGGTCTGTTTTGAATTTTTTTTTGAATAATTTTTTTAACACTATGGTAGATAAATGAAAAATTAAATTTGTTTTAGCTCGAGTAGAAATACGTGATAGATATACATATGTTATGATTTTAATAATAGAAAACATCGAGTACCCTATAGTATGTGAGGTCTTTTAATTTATCAAATGTTACAGATTTTTAAAACTTAAACATAATATCTCATACAAGCCATTAATCTTCTATTTATTGCCAAAAATAAACATTTACCTCCAAACTCTTCTATGAATATTCACCTTACGTCTTTACTGTTTTAAGTTATGTTTTTTTTATCATTTAAAATAATAATTATTCAATTCAAAATATTTTATTTCTTAATTTGTAAAATAAGGATAAGTAATGGTGTGGATAAAAGTAGCCTAAGGGTAGGCTGGTAATTTCAAGTGGAGTTTTAAGGTGGTGTAAGGGTGTTTCAAGGTGGTGTAAGGGTGTTTCAAAGTGGAGAGAGAATTAAGCAGCTTGGCAGCAGTTAATTTTCATTACCAGAAGTTAATGCTGGTGGTTGAGTATTTATAGTATGTTATTTGGGCCCTTATGGATTTTCGGGTCATGTTTAATGGACCCGGGTCATGTTTAAAGACCCATGAGTTTTAAGCAGATGGGCAAGTAGCTTAGTCAGAAAGTGTTTAGGTTTTTTAGTACTTTAGTCATAGTTCGAACAGCCTTAAGCTCACAGTGTTCGAAGTCATCTGTCCGGTTCAAAAGTCCTGTCCGATTTAAGTTCTTAGTGTCTGTCCGGTTTACGGAGAGATTTACATTGGTCTGCCCTTCCGGGGAGCATTCTGAATTCGGACTCATCAGGAGCCCCTTTTTTAGGTATTTGAACAAGCGTCCTTGTCAAAGAACTGAAAAACAGTCCGATTTAGGAAGTGGTTTTCAATTCGAAGAGAGTTGGGGACAAATCCGGACAGACCGAACGTTACGAATTCCAAACGGTTCTTACCAGAGTTAATGGGACACGTGTCACTCTCTGATTGGTCACTTTAGCCGTTTTTCCACCTTGAACTTCGCACCACTTTCTCGAACAAGTTACCTCTTTTAAATGCCATTAATGACATCAGCGCCGTCTTTTAATCATTGCCCAACTTTTCGGATTCTCCTAGGAATCAACTCCTTTTTTCACATTTACTATAAATTCTCATTCACTTTTCACTGTCTCATTATCTCTTTCAAATTTCACTCTGCAATTTTACTCAGAGCTTTATCTCTCTAGAACTTCAAAACTTCCTTGGCTGTTTATGTTTACAGCAAGAACAACACTGATCAAGGGCGGCTGGCTTAACCTCTCGGAATTGGAGAAAGTTCAAAGAGTTGATAAGGAAAAACGACTTGCTGCAGGGCTACCATCGTCGCCTATTGAGAAACCAGCCTCTTCTGTTGCAGAATATGATAGAGGTTCATCTTCTTCCAAAGGTACAAAACCTAAAAAACTCTTTCAATTAACGCTCTCCCCCATAGTATCTGGCTCCTCAGTTCAGGAGTCGATCCCTGCTGTTGAACCGGGAGTTACTGTCACAAGTGTTAGGAAAAAATCTTCTTTCATTGCTATGGGGTCTGACTCTGACCATTCCCCGGATAAGTTAATCATGAAAAGGCCAAGTCGGTTGGTCAAAGGGCTTTCTTCTAAGAACACACCCTCGAAATCGGGGGCAAAAGATTGTGTATCAGGGTCTGGGGCAACTATAAGGGCTCCCCGGGAGAGGCTGTCAGGACTAGAGGCCAGCAGCCCACTACCCCCAAGGAATCTTCTACCTCAGAAACTCAAATTGAGGTGAGAAGTCGAGTAAATACGAACAGCCAACAGTCCGGAGGATCAGCTATGCCAAGCCTCAATCCTCCCCGGACTACTTCTACAGAAGCTCCCCCAACAATTATGGAGGAGAGGATGGAGGGCTCCACAGAGGAGGTTAGATTTGAGTCCGAGTCGTCCGGACAGGCTGATACTGCTGTTGTTGTTGCCAAGAAGGGCAAAGAGGACTTATATCTGAGGCACCCGGACCTGCCGGAGAGCCTTGAAGGGAGAGTAGGGCCATGCTTTCATAAAGTAGAGTTCAAGTATCTTTCAGCTTTGCTAAGGACCAAGTATGCGTTCATCCATACTTCAGATCTGGGTCGGTTGCGCACTAAGTGGGGGATCCCTGAGAATGTAAAGATACGAATTCCCATCGATCCGGAGACCCCGATGGACTGCAAAAGGAATGAGATAGTCTTCTTCACGGAGCTATTCAACTGGGGACTCAGGTTCCCACTGGACCCAGAGATAGTGCGCTATTTTCACTTGGTCAAGCTCTGCCCGACACAGCTAAGCCCCAACGGTTGGTTCACCTTGATGTCATGTATTATGGCGTCTAGGTTATCTGGAATCCCTCTTCCTATGGAAGAGTTTGCAGCTGTGGCCAACTTGTGCAAACATCATCAGTTCCCCTTCTACCATTTCAACATGGGGAACGATCTTAAAGCTGTCGATGATCTCCTGGAGTCGGAGAGCAAATGGAGGAGCCAATTCTTATTTGTCAGTGGCTCATGGGAGAATGGCAAGAAAATCAAGACCGGAGAGAATCCAAGCCTCCTCAGGAGTAGATGGAGGAGTGACCGTAAGCTTCTCATCTTAAGTCTCTGTCCGATTTTCCCTTTTCTTTGAGTTTATGCTAATCAGTTTCTTTTCGTTCTAACAGAGCTGCCAAAGGAGTTCGGGGACTACCTAAAGGCCGGACAGACTACCTGTGGCAAAATTAACGCTTGGGCCGCAGAGAACTGGGAGAATAGGTTCCACAAGGCCTTCACTCCTGGAAACTTAGCAAGGTCCCATCTGTGGAACACCACAGGTCGAAGAGACCTAACTTGGGAGGAGTTCTCCACCCAACCTGATGAAGACATCGTGTTGAGAAGGTCTCATGAACTGGATGGGACTCTCTTCCTGCCTGCCCGGGCCAAAGCCCCAAGTAAAATGAATGGCAAGAAGAAGAAAGGCAGGAAGGCGGAAGGCGATACTGAGAAAGAGGCCCCAACAGACCCAGAGGGACTGACTCAGGTTCAAATCGATGCAGCCCTTTTACAAGTGGTGGAGCAGGAGAGCGAGAAGCAGGAAGCGAAACTTCCAAAACCTCTAAGGGCTTCCAAGAGGACTCGCAAGCAAACAAGTGAGAGTGCTGATAGGGAGGCCAAGAAGAAGAAAACTTCCCAAGGAGATGAGGTTGCTCTCCGGGATCCGAAGCCCTCTTTCCCTACTGACCCTACACTGGCCGAAGAGATCCCAAGAGCCTTTCAAGAAGAGATCCCAAGGGAATTCCACACAGATGAAGTTGAGGGGGGAGAGCTTAATTTAGACGAAATGGACATCACCGGTCTGGGTGGACTTGGTGAATATTTTCTTGGGCTGCCCAGAGACGAGTTCGTAGGGCCCTATGTCCCTCCAAGCAGCTCCAACACAGTTAACTTCAACGGTAAGACTTTTATGGTTTCCAGTGAGAGGGATGTTATAGCCCACTCTCTTCTTAGCAATGTACAACCAGTGCTTACTTTGGAAAGGCAAGTCCGAAGTCAGGCAGACACCATCAAAGACCCCAAGTCTGAGAAGGAAAAACTGTCCAAGGACCTCCGGACTGCTGCCAATAAGGTTGATTTGCTCAAGGAGGCAAATGACCAACTAAAGAAGAATCAAGATGAAAACAACACAAAAGTTGTTTCTTTGGAAGAGACCATAAAAGATCTCCGGGCCAAGCTGTCCGGACTGGAGAAGGACCTGACAATCTCAAGGGGAGAGACTACAGCCAAGGAGAAGCTCGTCACCAACCTGACCACTGACAAAATTGCTTTAGAGAACGCAGTGACTCAGGCTGCTGAAGAAAAGGCTGCTTTGGTGAGGGATCAAGAGGCCATGATCAAGGCCAAGATCAACGCCTATGCCAGGGAGATGATCCAAAGCGAGGAGCTAATGATAAAAAAGGTGAAGTCTGACATGGTCCTCCTGTTTCACGAGAAATTCCCGAAGAGGAAATTAGGGGAATTATGGCGCTATGTGGATGATGATGATCTCCCATACTGGACCATGGTTTATGAGGGGTACTCCAGTGAGTCTTCGTCCGGTGATGAAGAGGAAACCGGAGAGAGCCCAGGTGAGGAAGAAATTGACCCTAAGGGTAAGAAGATAGTCGAAGAGAAGAGCGACATCAAGGGCAAGAAAGAAAATGAGGGTGAGCCATCTTCAAAGGCTCAACCTTAACTTATAATTTATTTTGTTTATCTTTTATTCGAACTAAAGTCCTTGGAAGGCCAAGGCACTCTTTTTGTGATGGTGTCCGTATTATTCGGACAGATTTTTGTACTGTGCCCAAACTTGTTTAAAAAGTTCTTGGAAGGCCAAGGCAGTTTTAAGTTGTTGAATGAATATTTTATTTTGCTCAACCATCCTTTTCTTTCATTATTTGTTTAAATAACTGGAGTTTAAGTAGTTTTATTATGTTGTGAGAATATTAAGACTCTCCGGCTAGAATTTAAATAGCCCTTAGATCTTTTAACCCGGGTAGTATGATAAGAGACAAAATTTTGAAAATACTTAGAGAATTTTGAAGAAGGCACCAAGTTTCATTGAAAGCTCTCCGTGCCACCGAAGAGGGGAAGGTATGCCCCTAAATATTTACATGGATGTTTAAACAAGTAAATATTTACACAAGTTTTATTCCAAGTACATTCGAAGGTGTTCAATATTCCAAGGGTGAGTTAAAACCCTGCCATCTTTGTCTTCCAACCAGTATGTCCCAGGCTTGATTCTTTCAACCACAGTATATGGACCCTCCCAAGTTGGGGCCAGCTATCCGAAGAGCTTTTCCTTAGTATGCAAGAAAACTTTCCTTAATACTTTATCTCCTGGTTGAAAGTCTCTTCTTTTAACTTTAGAAGCAAACCTGCTTCTCATCAAGCCCTGATAGTGTGCCATTCTAAGATGAGCTTTCACCCGTCTTTCTTCGATCAAATTAAGCTGATTTCTAATTGCCATCTCATTAGCCTGTCCGGAGAAGTTATGAACACGAAAGGAGGGGAGTGTCTTCTCTATGGGGGCTACTGCATCCATTCCATAGACCAAGGAAAAAGGGGATTCTTGTGTTGCAGCCCCAGGTGTTGTTCGGTAGGCCCACAAGACTTCTTGTAGATAACTAGGCCACTTCCCAGCAGCCCCTTCTAAATTCTTCTTTAAACCGGACAGTATCGTTCTATTAGCCACTTTAACTTTCCCATTGGCTTGAGGGTGGAAAGGTGAAGAAAAGCAGTGCTGAATACCCCTTGAGGCACAGAAGCTTTCCATTTCTCTGTTGTCAAACTGTGGCCCATTGTCTGTTGTTATCTTCTGTGGGACACCGAATCTGCAACATATGTTGGACATAATGAATTTTATGATAGCTTTTGAGGTTGTCCCTGCCAGGGGAGCTGCTTCTACCCACTTTGAAAAGTAATCGATGGCTACAACTATGGTTTTACGCCCTCCGGAAGCCACAGGGAGATGTCCAACCAAGTCCAATCCCCATCGAGCAAAAGGGATGGGCTCAGAAATTGATTCCAAAGGAATGGCTGGTACATGAATTTCATTGCTGTACCTCTGGCATGGGTCACACCTTCTCACCAGCTCCTTAGCATCTTTCATAATTGATGGCCAATAATATCCGGAGAGTAACACTCTTCTTGTCAAAGCTCTAAATCCACAATGGGCTGATCCCTCACCATCATGCAATTCGGAGAGAACCATTTGTGACTCATGATCCCCTAAAAAACGTAGGAGAGGTTTGCTGTAGGACTATTTGTACAAGACTTCTCTAATCATAATGAAACCACGAGCCCTGTGTTTCAATGTTCTGGCTTGTGTTTTATCCAAGGGCACGATACCACCGGACAGATATTGTATAAGAGGAGACCTCCAATCTTGAGGCCGATGTACCTGTATTTCAAAGACTTCCTCTTTTCCACCCTCACCAAGTTCAATAGAAGGGCTTTCAAGCACATGGATCCATGGGTAGGACTCTGTATATGCTATCGTTGCCAATGAATCTGCTAGCTCATTCTCTGCCCGGGGGATGTGCTCATACACAACAGCTATAAACTTTAACGCTTCATTTTTGAGGAGGAGTAAATACTTGACCAATTGCTCCTTTCCAGCCTCTGATAGGCCCAAGGCATGGTGGACAAGCAACTGGGAGTCACTTAGTAGCTTGACCCTTTTAGCTCCACAGATATAGGCCAACTTTAACCCAGCTATGGCTGCTTCGTACTCGGACTCATTATTGGATGCCCTGAAAGAAAAACAAATAGCTTGGTACATGTTGTCCCCGTAGGGGGAAGTGAGACATATTCCTGCCCCAGATCCCATGGTACTAGACCCTCCGTCTGTTCGGACAATCCACACTTTCTTGTCTTTTGAATCAGTAGGCTGCTCTGAATCCCTGTCAGAGTGGAATTCAACCAGAAAATCAGCCACAGCTTGGGCTTTTACCGCTGTCCGGGGAGCAAAGTCTATGTCGAAGTCCCCCAACTCTACTGACCACTTGGTCATTCTGCTTGAAATGTCTGCTTTTTGAAGGACATTCTTTAAAGGTAATGACGTTCGGACAATGATAGGATGAGCCTGGAAGTAGGGCCTCATTTTTCTTGCAGCTATTACCAAGGCCAATGCCAGTTTTTCGAGTTTCAAGTAACGCCTCTCAGCATCAATCAAGCTTTTGCTGATGTAGTACACTGGGTGAGGATGCCCATCAACCTCCCTTACTAGCACATCACTGATGGCACAACTTGAAACAGCCAGATATACAAAGAGAGTCTCCCCATCAACCGGTTTGAACAAAGTCTTGGGAGAGGAAAGATGTTTTTTGATTTCATTAAATGCTTCATTACACTGTGGTGTCCATTCAAACCCCTTTGCACCCCTCAAGGTTTGAAAAAATGGAGCACACTTGTCCGAAGACCTGGAGATGAATCTGTTCAAGGCAGCCAATCTCCCCGTTAATCGCTGCACTTATTTAATGTTTCGAGGAGGCTCCATCTGGAACAAAGCATTGAGTTGGTCCGGATCGGGCTGTATTCCATGCTCACTTATGATATACCCTAAGAACTTCCCGGACTGCACTCCGAACACACACTTTTCAGGTTTTAGTTTCAAATTTACTTTGGCCAAGTTGGCAAAAGTCTCTTGGAGGTCGGACAAGTGCAACTGCTCATCCACGCTTTTCACCATCATATCGTCAATGTAAACCTCCATATTTCTTCCAATTTGATCAGCAAATGCCTTGTTGACTAACCTTTGATAAGTAGCCCCAGCATTTTTCAAGCCAAAGGGCATCACCTTGTAGCAATGTAGACCCCTATCAGTGACAAACGTAGTATGCTCTTGATCTTTTGGATCTACTTGGATCTGATTGTACCCGGAGAAGGCATCCATGAAGGAGAGTAGCTTGTTCCCAGAAGTAGAGTCTACTAACTGATCTATCCGGGGGACCGGATACAAGTCTTTCGGACAAGCTCGATTGAGGTCTGTGAAGTCAATGCACATACGCCATTTGCCATTCTTCTTTTTTACTAAGACAGGATTGGCAGTCCACAAAGGGTATTGAGACTCTTTAATGTGCCCCATCTTTGTGAGTCTGTCAACCTCTTGCACTATGACATCAGCCTTTTCTTTTGAGAAAGCTCTCCTCTTTTGTACCACTGGCGCCACAACTCTCCGGACAGATAGGTGATGGGAAATCACCTCTGATGGAACTCCAGTAACATCAGCATTGCACCAAGCAAAAACGTGCTGATGGTTTTTCAAGAATTTCAACATTGGTGGCATTTTGGACCCTATCCTGACATTTTTTCCTTCTTCCAAGCAGTGCGTTTCAACCTCTTCAATTGGAATCAACACTCCGGGGGTCTCTCTGGGGTCATCAATTTCACCCTCACCCCCAGGAAGACCCTCGGACTGCTATTGATCATTTATACGGACTGCCCCCAGCGTTCGTGGAGCCAAGGCAGTGGCATAGCATTCTCTTGCAATCGTTTGGCTGCTCCGGACAACCCCAACCTGTCCCTGAACAGCATACTTTAAACACTGGTGGACTGTCGAAGCCACCGCATGCATCCTAGAGAGCCAAGATCTCCCTAAAATAGCATTATAACAGGTGGGACAATCCACCACAATGAAGAGTATTCTAACCATTTTCTTGAAAGGGCCCCTGCCCAACAACACTTCTTCTTCAAATTCCCCGATCACATCGGCTGAGCTGCCCGTGAAGCCCACGATTGACCTGTCCGACTTTTGAATCATAGCTGGATTTTTCATTTTCTTGTAAGTGTCTAGGAAAAGGATATTGGCAGAGATTCCAGTATCTACCAGAATTCGCCTTATATCATTGCCCCCTATAGATGCTCCTATAACAAAAGCATCCTCATGAGGGCCAGCAATGTCTCTTAAATCATCCCCATCAAAGACAATGAATGGGAATGAATTTGGTGATTGATAAGAGGTCATGCCTCCTTCTAGCTGGGATGCCAAATTATGAACATGCCTTTTTCTTGAAGAAGTAGTAAGAGCTGTCACAGTGTCCCCTCCGAAAATTGTCAGTGACTCGAAGAATTTAATGAGCCCGGAGACCGATCTAGAACGCTCCTCTATAGCACCCACTCTGTTTCGTGTTGGATCAGGATCCAAATATTCAGATTCCACATCAAACCTTTCAACTATTACCATAGCCCCCTCCGGGGAAGCATTACCCGGACCAGCCCGGTGAGTGTTGTCAGGCCTGTTGCCTCCTCTTCTTTTAACGTATGCACCCAAATTTCCCCTTTCAATCATGTTTTGTACCTCTTGTTTCAATGCTATGCAATCATCAGTGGTATGGCCAATATCATTGTGGTATTGGCAAAAGGAGTTGTTACGATGCTCTCGGGGAGACTGCAGGGTTGCTGGTCTCCGGTAGTGTACCTCATCTTTCGTTTTATCGAAAATGGTTGCCACACTTTCTTTGAGTTCCGCAAACGAGTCCGGTTGGACCCATGGTCCTCTTTTGTTTCTAGACTGTTGACTTTGAGCAGGAGCAGCTGGTTGAGACTGAGCTTTTCCCCTACCATGCCCGTGTCCGGTTTCTCTGGCTTTATTCCCTGATTGGTTTTGATTTGGAGTTGGTGCCACCGGGGTGGATCTCACCTGTCTGTGCACCCGGGTCTTTTTTGTTTCATCAACATTTATTTGCTTGCCAACTTGGTTTAGCAATCCTCCCCAGGTCATGGCTTTCTTTCTGGTCACCGAATCAGCCAGGTTGCCTGGGTTCAAACCTTGTCTTAGGGATGCTATTGCCACCTGTTCGAAGCAATCAGCCAACCCATTCTTTGTATTTACAAAACGACTTATGTACTCCTTTAACGACTCATTTGGCTCTTGGGCACAATGGATTATTGTGTCTCCATTGCCCTTCAGCTCCTTACTCCCCACAAACTGCCTTCGAAAGGCCACCCAAAAAGTATCAAAGTCTTTAATACAACCTTGAGGCAGGCTGTTGTACCATTTCAGAGCACTCCCCATAAAAGATTGGGAGAATGCCCTACAGAGTAGTTTATCATCATCATCAAAGTTCATCATAAAGTTCTTAAATTGCTCCAGATGATTGTCCGGATCAGTACTACCATCATACTTCTCCATCTTAGTACTATCAAACCTCTTAGGGAGATTTCCGGACAGGATTTTAGAAGACAGTGGAGACTGCCTCCAATTCCTTCCACGACTGAACACGGTATCCTCATTAGGAGTTGCAAAGATACCTGGCTCATCGTGGAAAGCAAAGGGATCCATCAACATCTTGTCCGTATACCTCCGGTGGTGAGATGACCCCTTTCCAATATGCCTTTTCATTCTTCCATGGTGATCTCTTTTTCTCGAATACTTCTTTACCTGCTTTTTCTTTTTCTTGGTTCGACCCTCATCACTGCTAGAGGAAAAGGATTTTTCATTTCCCTCACTGTCCGAAGAGCTGCCCGAAGATTCTGAACTTGAGTCAGAGCTCTCCACAGGCCTGGAACGGTGAGACTTTTTAGAGCTGGCATGTGTCTTTTTAGTGCTCACACGAGTTTTCGAAGCCTCAGGCTCTCGAGGGTTGTCAGTGTGATGAGCAGCTGACGCTTTGGATTTCTCTTTTATGCCCATCTTGGCCTTTTCAGCCCTCAGAGCTTCTATCTCAAGCTTTAACCTGTCGCGCTCTTGGACAGTATACTCATCGTTCTCCTCCACCACTTCGAGCAAAGCTGGTGGAAGCTCTGGATTATCCGAATTCATTCGGACAGAAATTCTTTGACTGGTTTCGAATACTTGATTCAGGCACCGTCGCCTCCCACTGTGGTCGCCAATTTGGTGTGGATAAAAGTAGCCTAAGGGTAGGCTGGTAATTTCAAGTGGAGTTTTAAGGTGGTGTAAAGGTGTTTCAAGGTGGTGTAAGGGTGTTTCAAAGTGGAGAGAGAATTAAGCAGCTTGGCAGCAGTTAATTTTCATTACCAGAAGTTAATGCTGGTGGTTGAGTATTTATAGTATGTTATTTGGGCCCTTATGGGCTTTCGGGTCATGTTTAATGGACCCGGGTCATGTTTAAAGACCCATGAGTTTTAAGCAGATGGGCAGGTAGCTTAGTCAGAAAGTGTTTAGGTTTTTTA
Source organism: Limnanthes douglasii subsp. nivea (assembly GCA_036936605.1). NCBI lineage: Eukaryota > Viridiplantae > Streptophyta > Magnoliopsida > Brassicales > Limnanthaceae > Limnanthes > Limnanthes douglasii. The sequence continues at coordinate 291,101,736 of JAUPFV010000005.1, forward strand.
GTACTTTAGTCATAGTTCGAACAGCCTTAAGCTCACAGTGTTCGAAGTCATCTGTCCGGTTCAAAAGTCCTGTCCGATTTAAGTTCTTAGTGTCTGTCCGGTTTACGGAGAGATTTACATTGGTCTGCCCTTCCGGGGAGCATTCCAAATTCGGACTCATCAAGTAAAATAAAAAAAAACATATAAAATAATTACAAATAACATATACAACTAAGGTTTGTTATAATTGTACATGAGAATTTCCTTTTGTAATATAATTCAATGTAAGCCATGATACTACCCATCATCAATGATAACATGATGTTTTGATATATATATATATATATATATATATGGTGATATTTCTTATCCTCTTAAGGTAATTCTTGATTCTGCTGGTGTCATGTATGATCATCAATCATATGAAGATTGGTTTTCAAAGGATCATCTCAACCTAGGGTGGTTGTACACCACCATTAGTCCAGAAATAGGTGCACAACTAGAGTTATTATTAGATATCCAACTCGTTAACCCACCCGAGACGAGTCCGAGTAACTTAAAGAGCGGTTCGGGGGCTGAAATCCTGGACCGACTCTTTTACCGGTCTGGACCGGTCCGCCCTGTAACCGGACCAGTAAGAGAGATATATAAGGTTTCCCCCATAAATATTAGCTTGTCAAGTGATAATATTACGAACAGACACGGCTAACAACAATTATGGATATATATAGGTTTTCTTTAAGAATATCTAAATATAAATATAAATGTTATTATGGATATTATGCTCCTAATATCCAAGGATATTTAAGGATTGTATTGAATTGACAAGCCAAGAGATAAGAGTCCTAGAGTCCTTAGTTTTGAATTGTCCTTAAGTCAGATTTTTCCCATTAGCTGATAAATGACACACAAGATTAGGTCATCCATCTCATAATGTGCTATCTGATGAGTCCGAATTCAGAATACTCCCCGGAAGGGCAGATCAGTGTAATTCTCTCCGAAAACCGGACAGAACTTTTGGACCGGACAGATCACTTCGAACCAATGTGAGCCTAAGGCTGTTCGAACTATGACAAAAGTACTAAAAAACCTAAACACTTCCTGACTAAGCTACCTGTCCTCCTGCTTAGAACTCATGGGTCTTTAAACATGACCCGGGTCCATTAAACTTGACCCGAAAGCTCATAAGGGCCCAAACATCACACTATAAATACTCAACCACCAGCATTAACTTCTGGTAATGAAAATTAACTGCTACCAAGCTGCTTAATTATCTCTCCACCTTGAAACACCCATACACCACCTTAAAATACCCATACACCACCTTGAAACACCCTTACACCACCTTTAAACTCCACTTAAAATTACTAGCCTACCCTCAGGCTACTTTTATCCACACCAAATTGGCGACCACAGTGGGAGGCGACGGTGCCTGAATCAAGTATTCAAAACCAAGCAAAGAAACTCTGTCCGAATGAATCCGGATAATCCAGAGCTTCCACCGGCTTTGCTCGAAGTGGTGGAAGAGAACGATGAGTATACTGTCCAAGAGCGTGACAGGTTAAGGCTTGAGATAGAAGCTCTGAGGGCTGAAAAGGCCAAAATGGGCGTGAAAGAAAAATCCAAGGCATCGGTTGTTCATCACACCGACAACCCTAGAGAGCCTGAGGCTTCGAAAACTCATGTGAGTACCAAAAAGACACATGCTAGTTCTAAAAAGTCTCACCGGTCCAAGCCTGTGGAGAGCTCTGACTCAAGTTCAGAATCTTCGGGCAGCTCTTCGGACAGTGAGGGAAATGAAAAATCCTTGTCCTCTAGCAGTGATGAGGGTCGAACCAAGAAAAAGCAAAAGCAGGTTAAGAAGTATTCGAGAAAAAGAGATCACCATGGAAGAATGAAAAGGCATATTGGAAATGGGTCATCTCACCACCGGAGGTATACGGACAAGATGTTGATGGATCCCTTTGCTTTCCACGATGAGCCAGGTATCTTTGCAACTCCTAATGAGGATACCGTGTTCAGTCGTGGAAGGAATTGGAGGCAGTCTCCACTGTCTTCTAAAATCCTGTCCGGAAACCTCCCCAAGAGGTTTGACAGTACTAAGATGGAGAAGTATGATGGCAGTACTGATCCGGAAAATCATCTGGAGCAATTTAAGAACTTCATGATGAACTTTGATGATGATGATAAACTACTCTGTAGGGCATTCTCCCAATCTTTCACGGGGAGTGCTCTGAAATGGTACAACAGCCTGCCTCAGGGTTGTATTAAAGACTTTGATACTTTTTGGGTGGCCTTTCGAAGGCAGTTTGTGGGGAGTAAGGAGCTGAAGGGTAATGGAGACACAATAATCCATTGTTCCCAAGAGCCAAATGAATCATTGAAGGAGTACATAAGTCGTTTTGTGAACACAAAGAATGGGTTGGCTGATTGCTTCGAACAGGTGGCAATAGCATCCCTAAGACAAGGTTCGAACCCAGGCAACCTGGCTGATTCGGTGACCAGAAAGAAAGCCATGACCTGGGGAGGGTTGCTAAATCAAGTTGGCAAGCAAATAAACGTTGATGAAACAAAGAAGACCAGGGTACACAGACAGGTGAGATCCACCCCGGTGGCACCAACTCCAAATCAAAACCAGTCCGGGAATAGAGCAAGAGAAACCGGACAGGGGCATGGTAGAGGAAAAGCTCAGTCTCAGCCAGCTGCTCCAGCTCAAAGTCAGCAATCAAGAAATAAAAGTGGGCCATGGGTCCAACCGGAGTGGTTCGCAGAACTTAAAGAAAGCGTGGCCACCATTTTTGATAAAACAAAAGATGAGGTACACTACCGGAGACCGGCAACCTTGCAGTCTCCCAGAAAGCATCGTAACAACTCCTTTTGCCAATACCACAATGATATTGGCCATACCACTGATGATTGCATAGCATTGAAACAAGAGGTACAAAACTTGATTGAAAGGGGAAAGTTGGGTGCATACGTTAAAAGAAAAGGAGGCAACAGGCCTGACAACACTCACCGGGTTGGTCCAAGTAATGCTGCCCCAGAGGGGGCCATGGTAATAGTTGAGAGGTTTGATGTGGAATCTGAAAACTTGGATCACGATCCAACACGAAATAAGGTGGGTGCCATAGAGGAGCATTCTAAGACAGTCTCTGGGCTCATTAAATTCTTCGAGTCACTGACGATTTTCGGAGGGGACACAATGACTGCTCATACTGCTTCTTCAAGAAAGAGGCATGTTCATAATTTGGCCTCCCAGCTAGAAGGAGGCATGACATCCTATCAATCTCCAATCTCATTCCCATTCATAGTTTTCGATGAGGATGATTTGAGAGATATTGCTGGCCCTCATGAGGATGCTGTTGTCATAGGAGCATCTATAGGGGGCAATGAGATAAGGCGAATTCTGGTGGATACTGGAAGCTCTGCCAATATCTTTTTTCTAAACACTTACAAGAAAATGAAAAATCCAGCTGTGATTCAGAAGTCGGATAGATCAATCGTGGGCTTCACGGGCAGCTCAGCCGATGTGATCGGGGAGTTTGAAGAAGAAGTGTTATTGGGCAGGGGCCCTTTCAAGAAAATGGTTACAATACTCTTCATTGTGGTGGATTGTCCCACTTGCTATAATGCTATTCTAGGGAGATCTTGGCTCTCTAGGATGCATGCAGTGGCTTCGACAGTCCATCAGTGTTTAAAGTATGCTGTTCATGGACAGGTTGGGGTTGTCCGGAGCAGCCAGAAGATTGCAAGAGAATGCTATGCCACTGCCTTGGCTCCACGAACGCTGGGGGCAGTCCGTATAAATGATCAATAGCAGTTTGAGGGTCTTCCTGGGGGTGAGGGTGAAATTGATGACCCCAGAGAGACCCCCGGAGTATTAATTCCAATTGAAGAGGTTGAAATGCACTGCTTGGAAGAAGGAAAAAGTGTCAGTATAGGGTCCAAAATGCCACCAATGTTGAAAGAAGAGATGTTGAAATTCTTGAAAGACCATCAGCACGTTTTTGCTTGGGGCAATGCTGATGTTACTGGAGTTCCATCAGAGGTGATTTCCCACCACCTATCTGTCCGGAGAGATGTGGTACCAGTGATACAAAAGAGGAGAGCTTTCTCAAAAGAAAAGGCTGATGTCATAGTGCAAGAGGTTGACATACTCACAAAGATGGGGCATATTAAAGAATCTCAATACCCTTTGTGGACTGCCAATCCTGTCTTGGTGAAAAAGAAGAATGGAAAATTGCGTATGTGTATTGACTTCACAGACCTCAATAGAGCTTGCCCAAAAGATTTGTATCCGGTCCCCCGGATTGATCAGTTAGTAGACTCTACTTCTGGGAACAAACTGCTCTCCTTCATGGATGCCTTCTCCGGGTACAATCAGATCCAAGTAGATCCAAAAGATCAAGAGCACACCACGTTTTTCACTGATAGGGGACTACATTGCTACAAGGTGATGCCCTTTAGCTTGAAAAATGCTGGGGCTACTTATCAAAGGTTAGTCAACAAAGCATTTGCTGATCAAATTGGAAGAAATATGGAGGTTTACATTGACGATATGAGGGTGAAAAGCGTGGATGAGCAGTTGCACTTGTCCGACCTCCAAGAAACTTTTGCCAACTTGGCCAAAGTGAATTTAAAACTAAACCCTGAAAAGTGTGTGTTCGGAGTGCAGTCCGAGAAATTCTTAGGGTATATCATAAGTGAGCATGGAATACAGCCCGACCCGGATCAACTCAATGCCTTATTCCAGATGGAGCCTCCTCGAAACATTAAAGAAGTGCAGCGATTAACAGGGAGATTGGCTGCCTTGAACAGATTCATCTCCAGGTCTACGGACAGGTGTGCTCCTTTCTTTCAAACCTTGAAGGGTGCAAAGGGGTTTGAATGGACACCGCAGTGTGATGAAGCGTTCAATGAAATCAAGAAACATCTTTCCTCTCCCAAAACTTTGTTCAAACCGGTTGATGGGGAGACCCTCTTTGTGTACCTGGCTGTTTCAAGTTGTGCCATCAGTGCTGTGCTAGTAAGAGAGGTTGATGGGCATCCTCACCCAGTGTACTACATCAACAAAAGCTTGATTGATGCTGAGAGACGTTACTTGAAACTTGAAAAACTGGCATTGACTTTGGTGATAGCTGCAAGAAAAATGAGGCCCTACTTCCAGGCTCATCCAATCGTCGTCCGGACTTCTTTCCCTTTAAAGAATGTCCTTCAAAAAGCAGACATTTCAAGCAGAATGACAAAGTGGTCAGTAGAGTTGGGGGACTTCGACATAGACTTTGCTCCCCGGACAGCAGTAAAAGCCCAAGCTGTGGCTGATTTTCTGGTTGAATTCCATTCTGATAGGGATTCAGAGCAACCTACTGATTCAAAAGACAAGAAAGTGTGGATTGTCCGAACAGACGGAGGATCTTGTACCATGGGATCTGGGGTAGGGATATGTCTCACTTCCCCCTACGGGGACAACATGTACCAAGCTATTTGTTTTGCTTTCAGGGCATCTAATAATGAGTCCGAGTACGAAGCAGCCATAGCTGGGTTAAAGTTGGCCTATATCTGTGGAGCTAAAAGGGTCAAGCTACTAAGTGACTCCCAGTTGCTTATCCACCATGCTTTGGGCCTATCAGAGGCTAGAAAGGAGCAATTGGTCAAATATTTACTCCTACTAAAAAATGAAGCGTTAAAGTTTAAGGCTGTTGTCTATGAGCACATCCCCCGGGCAGAAAATGAGCTAGCAGATTCATTGGCAACAATAGCATATACGGAGTCCTACCCATGGATCTATGTGCTTGAAAGCCCTTCTATTGAACTTGGTGAGGGTGGAAAAGAGGAAGTCTTTGAAATACAAGTGAGTCGGCCTCAAGACTGGAGGTCTCCTCTTATGCAGTATCTGTCCGATGGTATTGTGCCCTTAGATAAATCACAGGCCAGAATGTTGAAACACAGGGCTCGTGGTTTCATTATGTTAAGAGAAGTCTTGTACAAAAAGTCCTATAGCAAACCTCTCCTACGTTGTTTAGGGGATCATGAGTCACAAATGGTTCTCTCCGAATTGCATGATGGTGAGGGATCAGCCCATTGTGGATTTAGAGCTTTGACAAGAAGAGTGTTACTCTCCGGATATTATTGGCCATCAATCATGAAAGATACTAAGGAGTTGGTGAGAAGGTGTGACCCATGCCAGAGGTACAACAATGAAATTCATGTACCAGCCATTCCTTTGGAATCAATTTCTGAGCCCATCCCTTTTGCTCGATGGGGATTGGACTTGGTTGGACCTCTCCCTGTGGCTTCCGGAGGGCGTAAAACCATAATTGTGGCCATCGACTACTTTTCAAAGTGCGTAGAAGCAGCTCCCCTGGCAGGGACAACCTCGAAAACTGTCATAAAATTCATTCTCTCTAACATATGTTGCAGATTCGGTGTCCCCCAGAAGATAACAACAGACAATGGGCCACAGTTTGACAACAGAGAAATGGAAAGCTTCTGTGCCTCAAGGGGTATTCAGCACTGCTTTTCTTCACCTTTCCACCCTCAAGCCAATGGGCATGTTGAAGTAGCCAATAGAACAATACTGTCCGGTTTAAAGAAGAATTTGGAAGGGGCTGCTGGAAAGTGGCCTAGTTATCTACAAGAAGTCTTATGGGCCTACCGGACAACACCTGGGGCTGCAACACAAAAATCCCCCTTTGCCTTGGTCTATGGAATGGATGCAGTAGCCCCCATAGAGAAGACACTCCCTTCCTTTCGTGTTCATAACTTCTCCGGACATACTAATGAGATGGCAATTAGAAATCAGCTCGATTTGATCGAAGAAAGACGGGTTAAAGCTCATCTTATAATTGCACACTATCAGGGCTTGATGAGAAGCAGGTTTGCTTCTAAAGTTAAAAGTAGAGATTTTCAACCAGGAGATAAAGTATTAAAGAAAGTTTTCTTGCATACTAAGGAAAAGCTCTTCGGAAAGCTGGCCCCAACCTGGGAGGGTCCGTATACTGTGGTTGAAAGAATCAAGCCTGAGACTTATTGGTTGGAAGATAAAGATGGCAGGGTTATAACTCACCCTTGGAATATTGAACACCTTCGAATGTACTTGGAATAACACTTGTGTAAATATTTACTTGTTTCAACATCCATGTAAATATTTGGGGGCATACCTTCCCCTCTTCGGTGGCACGGAGAGCTTTCAATAAAACTTGGTGCCTTCTTCAAAATTCTCTAAGTATTTTAAAATTTTTATCTCTTATCATACTACCCGGACTAAAAGATCTAAGGGCTATTTAAATTCTAGCCGGAGAGTCTTAATACTCTCACAATACAATAAAACTACTTAAACTCCAGCTATTTAAACAAATAATGAAAGAAGAAGATGGTTGAGCAAAATAAAACATTCATTCAACAACTTAAAATTGCCTTGGCCTTCCAAGGACTTTTTGAACAAGTTTGGGCACAGTACAAAAAATATGTCCGAATAATACGGACACCATCACAAAAAGAGTGCCTTGGCCTTCCAAGGACTTTAGTTCGAATGAAAGATAAACAAAATAAATTTTTAAATTAAGGTTGAGCCTTTGAAGATGGCTCGCCCTCGTCTGTCTTCTTGCCGTTGATATTGCTTTTCTCTTCGACTATCTTTTTTCCCTTGGGATCAATCTCTTCTTCGCCTGGGCTCTCTTCGGTTTCCTCTTCATTATCAGATGAGGACTCGCCGGAATAACCCTCGTCAATCATAGTATAGTATGGGAGGTCATCATCATCCACATAGCGCCATAAGTCCCCCAGTCTCCTCTTCGGGAATTTCTCGTGAAACAGGAGGACCATATCAGACTTCACCCTTTGAATCATTAGCTCCTCACTTTGTATCATCTCCCTGGCATATGCGTTGATCTTGGCCTTGATTGTGGCCTCTTGGTCCCTCACCAAAACAGCTTTCTCTTCAGCAGCCTGAGTCACTGCATTCTCTAAAGCGATTTTATCAGTGGTCAGGTTGGTGATGATCTTCTCCTTGGCTGCAGTTTCTCCCCTTGAGATTGTCAGGTCCTTCTCCAGTCCGGACAGCTTAGCCCGGAGATCTTTTATGGTCTCTTCCAAAGAAGCAACTTTTGTGTTGTTTTCATCTTGATTCTTCTTTAGCTGATCATTTGCCTCCTTAAGCAGATCAACCTTAGTAGCAGCAGTCTGGAGGTCATCGGACAGCTTCTCCTTCTCAGACCTGAGGTCTTTGATGGTGTCTGCCTGACTTCGGACTTGCCTTTCCAAAGTAAGCACTGACTGTACATTGCTAAGTAGAGAATGGGCTATAATATCCTTCTCGCTAGAAACCATGAAAGTCTTACCGTTAAAATTGACCGTGTTGGAGCTGCTCGGAGGGATGTAGGGCCCTGCGAACTCGTCTCTGGGCAGGCCAAGAAAATATTCACCAAGTCCACCCAGACCGGTGATGTCCATTTCATCCAAGTTAAGCTCTCCCCCCTCAACTTCATCTGTATGAAATTCCTTTGGAATCTCTTCTTGAAAGTCCCGTGGGATCTCTTCGGCCAATGTTGGGTCAGTAGGGAAAGAGGGCTCCGGGTCCCGGAGAGCAATCTCATCTCCTTGGGAAGTCTTTTTCTTCTTGGCTTCCCTGTCAGCACCTCCACTTGCTTGCTTGCGAGTCCTCTTTGAAGCTCTTGAGGGTTTTGGGAGATTCACTTCCTGCTTTTCACTCTCCTGCTCCACCACTTGTAAAAGGGCTGCATCAATTTGAACCTGGGCCAGTCCCTCTGGATCAGTTGGGGCCTCCTTCTCAGTATCACCTTCCGCCTTCTTGCCTTCCTTCTTGCCTTTCATTTTGCCGGGGGCTTTGGCCCGAGCAGGCAGGTAGAGTGTCCCATCCAGCTCATGGGACCTTCTCAGCACAATGTCTTCATCAGGCTGGGCGGCAAGCTCTTCCCAGGTTATGTCTCTCCGACCTGTTGTGTTCCACAGATGGGACCTTGCTAGGTTTCCAGTGGTAAAGGCCTTGTGGAAACGGTTCTCCCAGTTCTCTGCGGCCCATGCGTTGATCTTGCCACAGGTAGTCTGTCCGGCCTTCAGGTAGTCTGTCCGGCCATCTACTCCGGAGGAGGCTTGGATTCTCTCCGGTCTTGATTTTCTTGCCGTTTTCCCACGAGCCACTGACAAACAAGAATTGGCTCCTCCATTTGCTCTCCGACTCCAGGAGATCGTCAACAGCTTTGAGATCGTTCCCCTTGTTGAAATGGTAGAAGGGGAACTGATGATGCTTGCACAGGTTGGCCACTGCAGCGAACTCTTCCATAGGAAGAGGGATCCCTGATAGCCTGGATGCCATTATGCATGACATCAAGGTGAACCAACCATTGGGGCTTAACTGTGATGGGCAGAGTTTGACCAAGTGAAAGTAGCGCACTATCTCCGGGTCCAGTGGGAACCTGAGTCCCCAGTTGAATAGCTCCGTAAAGAAGACTATTTCATTCTTTTTACAATCCATCGGGGTCTCCGGATCGATGGGAATCCTTATCTTTACGGATTCTTTGGGGGGTAGTGGGCTGCTGGTCTCTAGTCCTGACGGCCTCTCCCGGGGAGCTCTAATAGTTGCCCCAGACTCAGACTCACTGTTTTTTGCCCCCGATTTCGAGGGAGTGTTTTTAGAGGATAGCCCTTTGACCAACCGGCTTGGCCTTTTGATGACTAGCTTATCCGGGGAGTGGTCAGAGTCAGACCCCATGGCAATAAAAGACGATTTTTTCCTAACACTGGTAGCAGTAACTCCTAGTTCAACAACTGGGATTGACTCCTGAACTGAGGAGCCAGAAACTATGGGAGAAAGGGTGGATTGAAAGAGATTTTTAGGCTTAGTACCTTTGGAAGAAGATGAGCCTCTATCAGATTCTGCGATTGAAGAGGCTGGTTTCTCAACAGGCGACGATGGTAGCCCTGCTGCAAGTCTTTTTTCCTTCTCGACCCTTTGTGCTTTCTCCAACTCCGAGAGATTAAGCCAGCCACCTTTGATCAGTGCTGTTCTTGCTGTAAACATAAACAGCCAAGGAAGTTTCGAATTCTAGAGAGATAAAGCTCTGGGTGAAATTGCAGAGTGAAATTTGAAAGAGATAATGAGATAGTGAAAAGTGAATGAGAATTTATAGTAAATGTGAAAAGAAGGAGTTGATTCCTAGGAGAATCCGAAAAGTCGGGCAATGATTAAAAGACGGCACTGATGTCATTAATGGCAATTAAAGAGGTAACTTGTTCGAGAAGGTGGTGCAAAATTCAAGGTGAAAAAATGGCTGGAGTGACCTATCAGAGAGTGACACGTGTCCCATTAACTCTAGCAAAAACCGTTTGGGATTCGTAACGTTCAATCTGTCCGGGTATACCCACAACTCTCTCCGGATTGAAAACCACTTCCTATAATCGGATTGTTTTTCAGTTCTTTGACAAGGACACTTGTTCAAACATCTAAAAAAGGGGCTCCTGATGAGTCTGAATTCAGAATACTCCCCGGAAGGGCAGATCAGTGTAATTCTCTCCGAAAACCGGACATAACTTTTGGACCGGACAAATCACTTCGAACCAATGTGAGCCTAAGGCTGTTCGAACTATGACAAAAGTACTAAAAAACCTAAACACTTCCTGACTAAGCTACCTGTCCTCCTGCTTAGAACTCATGGGTCTTTAAACATGACCCGGGTCCATTAAACTTGACCCGAAAGCCCATAAGGGCCCAAACATCACACTATAAATACTCAACCACCAGCATTAACTTCTGGTAATGAAAATTAACTGCTACCAAGCTGCTTAATTATCTCTCCACCTTGAAACACCCATACACCACCTTGAAACACCCATACACCACCTTGAAACACCCATACACCACCTTGAAACACCCATACACCACCTTGAAACACCCTTACACCACCTTTAAACTCCACTTAAAATTACTAGCCTACCCTCAGGCTACTTTTATCCACACCACTATCTAAGGTCTTGGGTCAATGTAATGTGTTTTAATCAAACAAATATTCATTTATGTGATTTTTTTTTCAGTTGGGAAGTCTCACAACTTTTCATTTTCTAATTTACAATATCATGTATCCAATATACTAGACCTTATTCACATTATTTTTTGGGGCCAGCTCCCACATAAACTAGAAATGATTTTATATATTACATCATTACCTTAGATGATTTCAATAGGTTTTCATGAATCTATCATCTAAAGAAAAATAATAATTCCATAAATATCTTTCTAGAGCTTAAAAACTAGTGGGAAAATAATTTGAGAGACAAATTAAGGCTCTTCAAACTGATAAAGAAGGGAGGGGGTGTATAAGGCCTTTTTTACCTTTTACGAAGGGATATGGGATTAACCTTAGAATATTGTGTCCTCACACTTCTGTCTAAAATGACAAGACAGAGAGGAAGCACATACATAGTTGAGATTGGTCTGACCATAGTGGCTTAGTCTCAACTGTCTTTCGCCCATTAGTATGTTGCATTTAATATTGATACTTACCTAATAAACAAGCTCCATTCTTCTGTTCTAGACAATCAGACTCCTTATGAGTTACTATGCGATATAAAACATGATTATTCCTTTCTTATGGTCTTTGTTTATACTTGTTATCCTTGTATTATACCCTCACCAACACAAGTTTAGTTTTTATTCTCTAAAGTGTTTGATCCTAGACTATTCCGTAACATACAAAAGTTGTAAGAAAGTTCTAATTTTTAGACATGCGGTTTTTAATAAAGATGAATTTCCATATCATAATAAGTTTTTTAATACTAAATAATCCGATTCTTTAGTGTTTGTTTCATACTTTAGTTGGTTATATACTTTTCTTAAGTTCTCTAGTATAGCTGTATCTAGTGGTAACTCAATGTAATACAAGTTTAAATTACATACTTATATTGGAGAAGTATACTTATATGATCCTTGCTATGAAGGGATGCAAAGTCATCATTCTAATGATCAGTTTCAGCTCTTCCTGCATAAAACACATCAGATACTTTATGACTAAATCCTATTTAATATTTTTCTAGGTGTAGTAAATGTTATAGATTGCATACACTTCCTACTACACAATAATTATCTCATATACCTTCATTCAACATGCAGTCTACAATATAAAATCAGTTACTTCATACCCAAGCTACATTACTTCCTAGCCAAAAAGCACTCCTACATCATTTAAACTACAAACTGATTATGTTTTACCCAGCTAAGCTATAACTAAAAGGTATATCAGTTATAATCCTTCTCAATTAGACCTAACTTTTAACCCACTATTTCTTACTAATATATATCACAAGTATAGCAGGTTCATGGTTAGTATCTCTAAGCCTAAAAGCATTTACATTGTCTTAACCACCACTTCTATGACACTATCTAGGGAACCAACTAGTTTTAAGGATATATTTTCTGATCCTAACTGGCTTAGTGCAATACAAACAAAATTTAAGGCCTTATAATCAAATAAGACATGATCGTTGACACCTTGAGTCCCTAATATGAATATACTAGGGTTTAAGTGGGTGTACAAGCTAAATTACGGCTTGATGGTTCTTTGAAAAGATGCAAAGCACTATTGGTTTCTAAAGGATTTCACTAGTCTCCTAGGGTGGATTTTGATGAAACTTATAGCTAAGTTATTGGAATCTACTAGTAACTTAATGCTTAGCATTGATGTGTCTGAAAATTGGGATTATTTCCAGTTAGACATAAAAAGCGCATCTCTCAATGGTTACATACATGAGACAGTCTATATGGCATAACTTCAAGGGTTTATGGATCCTCTGAAGCCAACACATGTGTACATGCTCCATAAAAATATCTATAAATTGAAACAAAGTTATTCTAGGTTGAGAGATGTGCTAATCTGTTGGGGTTTTCAGAACTCTAAGTGAGACACCTTAATGTTTCCACCATAACTAGCAAGATAAAACTTACTATTCTAGTTTATGTTGATGATATAATTGTCACTGTAAACATATCACAAGATCTACATTGGTTTATCAAGAAAAAATCTAATTTTTCCCTAAAAGATATGAGAAACCTCCATATGTTTCTTAGATAGAAGGTTACAAAGGATGCCATTATTCTACATTACTCAAACGTAATATATATAGAATTTACTTACTTCTACTGGCATGAGTACTACCAAGCCGTGTGACGTATCAATGGTTGTGGTGTAGTCTATGTCTCGTCATGATGGTGAATCTCTTCTTGATCCTCCAATATATATATATATATATACATATATATATTAAGATCTCTTCAATAATTGTTAAACACAAGACCTGACATAGACTTTGTTGTTAATAATTTTTCACTACTCTAAAAGCTCATACGACTATACATTTAATATATACTAAAAGGATCATACGTCACTTATCTGAGACAAAACATCTTGGCATTCATCTTAAACACTCGCCTCACCTTCTTCTCACTGGTTTCTCACACTGATTGGATGAGCTTAATGGATGACTGTAAGTTTGTAGGTGGTTATTATATCTTTTTTTATTACTATTTGATCCATTGGTCCTCCAAGAAGTAACAAGTCGTATCTATTTAGAATACATAGTAAGATTATATGGATTTAGAGAACTTATCATCTAAACTTATCTTGTTGTGATCCGTTCTTTGAGAGCTTTCATTACTCTTAGCTCAATATTTGATCTTCTATTGTGTAACACAATATGAAAATATGGGTGCAAAATCTCTCAGACGGAACCCAGTTTTCTACCAAACAAAACACATAGAAATAAAGGTGCATTTTATTCATGAACATATCCTTCAAAGATCCCTCGCGGTGAGATATATGATGAGTCTGAATTCTGCATGCTCCCCGGACAAGGACAAATCGGTCCAAGGCCTCCGGACCGGACAGATCACTTCGAACACTTAGCCCATAGGACTGTTCGAACTATGACAAAAGTACTAAAAAACCTAAAAACTACTCGACTAAGCTACTTGCTCTCATACTTAGAACTCATGGGTCTTTGAACATGACCCGGGTCCATTAAACATGACCCGAAAGCCCATAAGGGCCCAAACATAAGGTATAAATACCCAACCACCTGCATTAATTGTGGGTAATGAGAATTAACTGCAACCAGCCAGCTTAATTATCTCTATACTCTCTACTCTAAATATAAAATAGCTCCATACTACTATAAAATACCAAACAAATTACAAGCCTACCCTCAGGCGATAATTATCCACACCAAATTGGCGACCACGGTGGGAGAAGAGGGTGCCTGAATCAAGCATTCAAAACCAGCAAAGAAAGTCTGTCCGAATAAATCCAGACAATCCAGAAGTACCACCAGCTCTGCTCGAAGTGGTGGGAGAGAACGATGAGTACACTATCGAAGAGCGCGATAGGCTAAAGGGTGAAATAGAAGCTCTGAGGGCTAAAAAGGCTAAGATGGGCATGAAAGAAAAGTCCAAAGCATCAATTACTCATCACACCGACAACCCCAGAGAGCATGATTCTTCAAAAACTCATGTGAGCATAAAAAAGACTCATGCCAGCTCCAAAAAGTCTCACCGGTCTAAGCCAGTGGAGAGTTCTGACTCAAGCTCAGAATCTTCTGATAGCTCTTCAGACAATAAAGGAGTTGAAAAATCTTTATCCTCTAGCAGCGATGAGGGTCGAACTAGAAAGAAGCAAAAGCAGATCAAAAAATATTCAAGAAAAAGGGATAGACATGGAAAGATGAAGAAGAATATTGGTAAAGGGTCATCTCACAGCCGGAGGCATGTGGACCGGATGCTAATGGATCCTTTCGCTTTTCATGATGAACCCAGTATCTTTGCAACTCCCAATGAGGATACTGTGTTCAGTCGTGGAAGAAATTGGAGGCAATCTCCATTATCTTCTAAAATTCTGTCCGGAAACCTCCATAAGAGGTTTGACAACACTAAAATAGAAAAGTACGATGGCAGTACTGATCTGGACAACCATTTGGAACAGTTTAAAAACTTCATGATGAACTTTGACGACGATGATAAACTATTTTGTAGGGCATTCTCCCAATCATTTACGGGGAGTGCTCTAAAATGGTATAACAGCCTGCCTCAGGGTTGTATTAAGGATTTCGATACTTTTTGGGTAGCCTTTCGAAGGCAGTTTGTGGGGATTAAAGAGCTAAAGGGAAATGGAGACACAATAATCCATTGTGCCCAAGAACCAAATGAGTCCTTAAAAGAATATATAAGTCGTTTTGTGAATACCAAGAATGGGCTGGCTGATTGCTTCGAACAGGTAGCAATAGCATCCCTAAGACAGGGCTTGAACCCTGGCAACTTGGCTGACTCAGTGACCAGAAAGAAGGCCATGCCATGGGGAGGGTTGCTGAATCAGGTTGGAAAACAAATAAATGTTGATGACACAAAGAAAACCAGGGTGCACAGGCAGGTGAGGTCTACCCCGGTAACACCAAATCCCAATCAGAATCAGTCCGGGAACAAAGCAAGAGAGACCGATAGGGGCATGGTAGGGCAAAAGCTCAGTCTCAGCCAGCTGCTCCTGCCCAGAGTCAGCAATCCAGAAACAAGAGAGGGCCATGGGTCCAACCGGAGTGGTTCAGAGAATTAAAATAAAGTGTGACCACCATTTTTGATAAAACAAAGGAAGAGGTGCATTATCGGAGACCAGCCACATTGCAGTCTCCCAGAGAGCATCACAATAACTCTTTTTGCCAATATCACAATGATATTGGTCATACCACTGATGACTCCATAATATTGAAACAGGAAGTTCAAAACTTGATTGAGAGGGGAAAGCTGGGGGCTTATGTCAAAAGAAGGGGAAGTAACAGGCCTGACAACACTCACCGGGTTGGTCCAAGTAATGCTGCTCCGGAGGGAGCCATGGTTATAATTGAGAGGTTTGATGTGGAATCTGAGTACTTGGATCCTGATCCAACTCGAAACAGAGTGGGTACAATTGAGGAATGTTCTAGAACGGTCTCCGGACTCATTAAGTTTTTTGAGTCACTTACAATCTTCGGAGGGGATACAATGACAGCTCATACTGCTTCTTAAAGGAAGAGGCATGTGCATACTTTAGCCACCCAGCTAGAAGGAGGCATGACTTCCTATCAGTCACAAAATTCATTCTCCTTCATTGTTTTTTATGAAGATGATTTAAGAGATATTGCTGGCCCTCATGAGGATGTTGTTGTCATAGGAGCATCTATTGGGGGCAACGACATAAGACGAATTCTGGTGGATACTGGAAGCTCAACCAATATCCTTTTCCTAACCACATACAAGAGAATGAAAAATCCAACTATAATTCAGAGTTCGGACAGATCAATTGTAGGCTTTACAGGCAGCTCAGCAGATGTGATCGGAGAGTTTGAAGAGGAAGTTCTATTGGGCAAGGGCCCTTTCAAGAAAATGGTCAGAATACTCTTTATTGTGGTGGATTGTCCCACTTGCTATAATGTTATTCTAGGGAGGTCTTGGCTCTCTAGGATGCATGTAGTGGCTTCGACAGTCCACCAGTGCTTGAAATATGCTGTTCAGGGACAGGTTGTAGTCGTCCGGAGCAGTCAAAAGATTGCAAAAGAATGTTATGCTACTGCTCTGGCACCCCGGACACTGGGGGCAGTTCGCATCAACGAGCAATAGCAGTTTGAGGGGCTTTCTAGGGGTGAGGGTGAAATTGATGACCCCAGAGAGACCCCTGGAGTGTTGATACCGGTCGAAGAGGTAGAGACGCACTGTTTGGAAGAATGAAGAAGTGTCAAGATAGGGTCCCAGATGCCACCCGTTTTGAAAAATGAAATGTTAAAGTTTTCGAAGAATCATCAGCACGTTTTTGCTTGGTGCAATGCTGATGTTACTGGGGTTCCAGCAGAAGTGATATCACATCACTTGTCTGTCCGGAATGATATAGCACCAGTGGTTCAGAAGATAAGAGATTTTTCAAAAGAAAAGGCTGATGTCATAGTGCAAGAGGTTGACAGGCTCACAAAGATGGGGCATATCAAGGAGTCTCAGTATCTTTTGTGGACTGCCAATCCGGTTCTGGTAAAGAAGAAAAATGGCAAGTGGGGCATGTGCATTGACTTCACAGATCTCAATAGAGCTTGCCCAAAAGATTTGTATCCGGTCCCCTGGATTGATCAGTTAGTAGACTCCACATCTGGGAACAAGTTGATTTCCTATATGGATGCCTTCTCCGGATACAATCAGATTCAAGTGGATCCGAAGGATCAAGAGCATACCACATTTGTCACTGACAGAGGTCTTCATTGCTATAAGGTAATGTCGTTTGGGTTGAAAAATGCTGGGGCTACTTATCAGAGATTAGTAAAAAAAGCTTTTGCTGATCAGATTGGAAGAAATATGGAAGTGTACATTGATGACATGATGGTAAAGAGTGTGGATGAGCAATTGCACTTGTCCGATCTCCAAGAAACTTTTGCCAACTTGGTAAAAGTGAATTTGAAATTAAACCCAGAAAAATGTGTGTTCGGAGTGCAGTTCGGGAAGTTTCTAGGCTATATTATAAGTGAGCATGGGATACAACCCGATCCGGACCAGCTTAATGCTCTATTCCAAATAGAGCCTCCTCGAAATATTAAAGAAGTACAGCGACTAACGGGGAGGTTGGCAGCATTAAACAGATTTATCTCAAGATCTTCAGACAGGTGCGCCCCGTTCTTTCAAACCTTGAAGGGTGCAAAGGGGTTCGATTGGACCCCACAGTGTGATGAGGCTTTCAATGAGATCAAAAAGCACCCGTCCTCCCCCAAAACTTTGTTTAAGCCAGTTGATGGGGAGACACTCTTCGTATATTTTGCAGTTTCAAGTTGTGCCATCAGTGCTGTATTGGTAAGGGAGGTCGATGGTCATCCCCATCCAGTGTACTACATCAGCAAAAGTTTGATAGATGCAGAAAGGCGTTACTTAAAACTTGAAAAATTAGCATTAGCACTGGTGATAGCTGCCAGGAAGATGAGGCCTTATTTCCAGGCTCATCCCATCATCGTCCGGACTTCTTTTCCCCTAAAGAATGTCCTCCAAAAGGCAGACATTTCAACCAGGATGACTAAGTGGTCAGTAGAGTTGGGGGACTTCGACATAGACTTTGCTCCTGGAACAGCAGTCAAGGCCCAAGCTGTGGCTGACTTTTTGGTTGAATTTCACTCCGACAGGGATTCAGAGCAAACTACTAACATAAAAGATAAAAAGGTATGGGTCGTCCGAACAGATGGTGGATCTAGCACTATGGGATGTGGTGCAGGGGTGTGTTTAACTTCTCCAGCTTCTGATCCACCATGCCCAAGGCCAATCTGAGGCTAAAAAGGAGCAACTTGTGAAATATTTACTCCTCCTTAAGAATGAAGCTCTCAAGTTTAAAAGTGTTGTCTATGAGCACATACCCCGGGCAGAAAATGAGCTAGCAGACTCGTTAGCAACCATAGCATATACGGAGTAATATCCATGGATCCATGTGCTAGAAAGCCCCTCCATTCAACTTAGTATGGGTAACGAAGAGGAAATTTTTGAAGTACAAGTGAAACAACCTCAAGACTGGAGGTTTCCTCTCCTTCAATATCTCTCCGATAGTATTGTGCCTTCGGACAAATCACTAGCCAGAACATTGAAACACAAGGCTCGTGGTTTCATCATATTGAGAGACATGTTGTATAAAAAATATTACAGTAAACCTCTCATGCGCTGTTTGGGGGATGGAGAGTCTCAAGTAGTCCTCTCCGAATTACATGATGGTGAGGGATCAGCCCATTGTGGATTCATAGCTTTAACAAGAAGAGTTTTACTGTCCGGTTACTATTGGCCATCTATCATGAAAGATGCTAAGGAATTGGTAAGAAGGTGTGACCCATGCCAGAGGTACAGCAATGAAATTCATGTCCCAACCATCCCTTTAGAGTCAATTTCTGAGCCTATTCCTTTTGCGCGATGGGGTTTGGATTTAGTAGGGCCTCTCCCTGTGGCATTCGGAGGACGCAAAACTATAATTGTTGCCATAGACTACTTTTTGAAGTGGATTGAAGCAGCCCCTCTAGCACGAACAACATCAAAAGCTGTTATAAAATTCATTCTATCCAACATCTGTTGTAGATTTGGTGTCCCACAAAAGATAACAACAGGCAATGGGCCACAGTTCGACAATAGGGAAATGGAGAGCTTCTGTGCCTCAAGGGGTATACAACATCGTTTCTCTTCACCTTTCCACCCACAAGCAAATGGGCAAGTTGAAGTGGCTAATAGAACTATACTGTCCGGTTTAAAGAAGAATTTGGAGAGGGTTGCTGGGAAGTGGCCTAGTTATTTACAAGAGGTCTTGTGGGCCTACCGGACAACACCTGGGGCTGCAACACAAGAATCACCCTTTGCTTTGGTCTATGGGATGGATGCAGTAGCTCCCATAGAAGCAACTCTCCCATCATTTCGTGTTCACAACTTCTCCGAACACGCTAACGAGGTGGCAATCAAAGGTCAACTTGATTTAATAGAAGAAAGACGAGTTGAAGCTCACCTTAGAGTTGCACACTATCAGGGTTCGATGAGAAGCAGGTTTGCTTCCAAAGTTAAAAGAAGAGATTTCCAACCGGGGGACAAGGTATTAAGGAAAGTCTTCTTACACACTAAAGAAAAGTTGTTCGGAAAGCTGGCCCCAACTTGGGAAGGTCCGTATATGGTTGTTGAAAGAATTAAACCTGGAACATATTGGTTGGAAGACAAATATGGAAGAGTTTTGACTCATCCTTGGAATATCGAGCATCTCCGGATTTACTTGGAGTAGCATTTGTGTAAATATTTACTTGTTTAAACATCCATGTAAATATTTGGGGGCATACTCTTTCCTCCCTGGTGGCACGGGGAGGTTTTAATGAGGTGTCCGAGCTTTTGAATAAAATTTGATGCCTTCTTACAAATTTTCCCAAGTGTTTTAAGTTTTGTCCTTTGTCACACTATCCGGATTGAGATAACTAAGGGCTATTTAAACTCTAGCCGGAGAACTTAAACACTCTCACTATGAAATAACTAAGGGCTATTTAAACTCTAGCCGGAGAACTTAAACACTCTCACTATGAAATAACTAAAGGCTGTTTAAACTCTAGCCATCAAAATTGGAACAGACTATGAAAGAAGATGAGAATTGCATGAAACAAAGATATTCATTAAAATAACTTAAAGTGCCTTAGCCTTCCAAGGACTTTTCGAATTGTCAAAAACAGAACAGAAAACCTATCCGGTCAGATGCCGGACACGATTACAAAAAGAATGCCTTGGCCTTCCAAGGACTTTAGTCTGAATAACAAGTACAAAAGTGGTTTATAGATTAAGACTGAGCCTTTGAAGATGGCTCAACTTGGTTTACCTTCTTCTTTCCCTAAGGATCATTTTCCTCTTCGTCTGGGCTCTCTCCGGTACGTTTTTCGTCATCGGATGAGGAAGCGCTAGAATAACCTTTCAAGTCTCCATCAGCCATTGTATGATACGGGAGATCGTCAGACTCATCATGAAGCCATAAGTCCCCTAGGTTCCTCTTCGGAAACTTCTCGTGGAAGAGTAGAACCATGTCAGACCTCACTTTAGCGTACATTTCCTCATGGCTGTCGATCATTTTGGTGGCATAAGCGTCAATCTTGGCTTGAATCTTGGTCTCCTGCTCCTTTAGCAAAGTAGCTTTCTCTTCGGCAACCTTGGATACTGTATTCTCAAGAGCGATTTTATCATTGGTCAAGTTGGTGATGATTTGATCCTTGGCTTTGGATTCTCCCTTTGAGGTGGTAAGGTCTTTCTCCAGACCGGACAGCTTCTCCCGGATCTCTCTCATGGTGTCCTCTAAAGTGGAGACTTTTGTGGTGCTTGCCTCTTGGTTTCTCTTCAACTCCTCAGTTTATTCCTTTAAAATGGCAGCATTGGAAGTGGCAGTGCAAAGGTCATCAGACAGCCTCTCTTTGTCAGACTTGAGATCTTTGATGATATCAGCCTGGTTTCGGACTTGTTTCTCCAACACAAGTACAGGCTGAACGTTGCTTAAAAAAGAGTGGGCTATGGCATCCCTTTCACTAGAAACAATAAAGGTCTTACCATTGAAAGTGACCGTGTTTGAGGTGCTCGGAGGGAGGTAAGGCCCGACAAAGTCGTCTCTGGGAAGATTCATGAAGTATTCACCAAGCCCACCCAGACCGGTGATGTCCACTCCGTCGATATTGATATCTCCCCCCTCGACCTCATCGGTATGAAAGTCATCCGGTATCTCCTCAGCAAGCGTTGGGTCAGTTGGATCAGGTTGGAAAGAAGGCTCCGGAGCCCGGAGAGAAAGCTCGTCACCTTTGGAGGTCTTTTTCTTCTTGGCCTCTCTGTCTTTGCTTTCTCCTCCCCGTTTACGCTCTCTTTTGGAAGCTCTTGGAGGATCCGGGGAGGGCACTTCTTGCCTTTCAGTCTCCTGCTCCACCACTTCCAAGAGAGCAGCATCGATTTGACTGTGAACTGCCCCCTCCGGGTTTGTAGGGAGCATCCTCTTCAACTTCTCCAGCTTTAGCTTCACCAACCTTCTTCTTGCCCTTCTTCTTGCCTTTCATCTTGCTCGGGGCTTTGGCCCGGCCTGGCAAGAAGAGTGTCCCGTCCAGTTCATGGGTCCTCTTAAGCACAACATCCGGGGGAGGCTGAGTGGTGAGCTCCTCCCAAGTCAAGTCTCTCCGACCTGTGGTGTTCCACAAGTGAGACCTTGCCAAGTTGCCACTGGTAAAAGCATCATGGAACCGCTCCCCCACCTCTCAGCAGTCCAAGCATTGATCTTGGTGCAAGTGGCCTGCCCGGATTTCAAGTAGTCACTGAAGTCCTTGGGCAGTACTGCCAAGGCAAAAATGGAACAAATTAATTTAAAAGTAACTTTAAAGAAAAAGAAGTAAAAATATAAGGCAGAAGACTTACGGTCACTCCTCCACCTGCTTCTGAGGAGGCTTGGGTTCACTCCGAATTTGATCTTCTTTCCGTTCTCCCAAGCACCACTCACGAACATGAACTGGGTCTTCCAATTCCTCTTCGACTCCAGCAAGTCGTCCACAGCCTTGAAGTTATCCCCCATGTTGAAATGGTAGAAGGGGATGTGATGGTTTCTGCAAAGGCTCGCTACAGCAGCAAACTCCTCCATTGGCAGAGGAATCCCGGAGAGCCTTGAGGCCATGATGCTGGCCATGAGGGTATACCAGGCGTTGGGGCTCAGCTGGCTCGGACAGAGCCTAATCAGATGGAAGTATCTGACAATCTCTGGGTCTGGTGGGAATCTAAGCCCCCAGTTGAATAGCTCCGTGAACATGACAACTTCACTCAGTTTGCAGTTCATAGGGGTCTCCGGGTGTATGGGGATCCTGATCTTCACATTCTCCGGTATTCCCCACTTTGTACGCATTCTGCCCAGCTCAACTGTGTGGATGAATGCGTAATTGATTTTTTGCAAGGCGAGGAGGTACCTAACGCTGACCTTGTGAAAACAAGGCCCCATTTTTCCTTCGAGGCACTCCGACAGATCCGGATGCCTCAAGCACAGCTTCTCTTTGCCTTTGTCTGTTTTGGCAACAGCAGCGCTACTGGTCTGACCGGAGGGCTCAGACTCAAATGGAGCCTCTTCGACAGACTCCTCCATTATCTCCTCCATAATTGTTGAAGGGTTTTCAGCAGCAGTGGCACGGGGAGGATTCAGATTTGGCTCAGCTTGGCCTCCGGACTGCTGGGCTTCAGTGTTCCCTTGGCTTCTAGTCTCCGGCTGGGGCTCTGAGGCAGAGGTCTCTCTTCAAAGAGCTGGGCTGCTACCCTCCGGACCAGACAGTCTGTCCATGGGAGCTTTAATAGGCACCTCTGACCCAGTGCTGCTGTCTTTTTCCCCCGACTTTGAGGGAGTGTTCTTAGAGGCTTTCCCCTTGACCAACCGGCCCTTTCTCCGGTCAACTAGTTTCTGAGGGGAGTGCTCCGTATCTGACCCCATTGCTATAAAAGGGGAAGGTTTTTTTAGACTAGTAACTGTTACTCCTGGCTCGACAGCAGGTTCCGATTCCTGCACCGAGGAACCAGAAATAATAGGGGAGAGGTTAGTTTGGAAATAGCTTTCTCGGCTTGATGCCCTTAGAAGAAGAAGAGCCTTGATCTGACTCTGTGGCAGAAGTGATTGGTCTATCAACAGGCGAAGTGGGTAACCCTTCCGCAATTCGTCTTTCTCTTTCGACTTTTTGAGCCTTCTCTAACTCAGAAAGGTTGAGCCACCCTCCTTTGATCAGAGCGTTCCTCGCTGTAAACATATACTATTGAGCAAGTTTTTGCTTTAGAGAGAGAAAGCTTTGAGAAATTTTGCAGAGTAAATGTGGAAGAGATGGTAAAACAGTAGAAAGTGAGTTTGAATTTATAATAAAATTTGAAAAAAGAAGTTGATTCCTAGGAGAATTCGAAAAGATTGGTAATGATTAAAGACGGCGCTGATGTCACCACCTTTAATTAAGAGGTTGCTTTTCGAAGAAGGTGGGTTCGAAATTCAAGGTGAAAAAACGGCTGAAGCAACCAATCAGAGAGCGACACGTGTCCCACGAACTCTGGCAAAAACCGTTTTCAATTTGTGAAGCTTTATCAGTCCGGATTAAAACTACTCCTGATGTCGGACTATTTTTCAAGTTTTTGACAAGAGTATTTGAACAAACACCTAAAAAAGGGGCTCCTGATGAGTCCGAATTCTGCATGCTCCCCGGACAAGGACAGATCGGTCCAAGGCCTCCGGACCGGAAACATCACTTCGAACACTTAACCCATAGGACTGTTCGAACTATGACAAAAGTACTAAAAAACCTAAACACTACTTGACTAAGCTACTTGCTCTCCTACTTAGAACTCATGGGTCTTTGAACATGACCCGGGTCCATTAAACATGACCCGAAAGCCCATAAAGGCCCAAACATAAGGGTATAAATACCCAACCACCTGCATTAATTGTGGGTAATGAGAATTAACTGCAATCGGCCAGCTTAATTATCTCTCTACTCTCTATTCTAAATATAAAATACCTCCACACTACTATAAAATATCAAACAAATTACAAGCCTACCCTCAGACGATATTTATCCACACCAATATATACCCTCATACGATCGAAAAACGAATTCTTTCGCAAAATCAATGTCTCACATTCGATTTATGTTTTGAGAGATAAGTTTGTCTATATTACTTTCCACTACATTTGAGGTAGGATTATACATGTATGATGGCGAGAAACTCAAGGGTAATGGCTGCAGTGTTGCATGGTGGTGAGGAAGAAAACAACAACGATAGTTTTGGTGAAAAGAGGGATTCAAGGAGACAAAGGCTGACGAGTGTTTCTAACCCTAGAGCTAGTTGAGCTGTCGCAAAGATATGACCGAGTATATCCTTAGATCAGATTAATGGTGTTAGGTTCAGGAAGTCACAAACCCAAGTAACATAATAATAATGCTAAGACTGAGTAAAATAAATTAGCCTCTACACAAACAGCTAAAGGTTATTACAATTGTACGTAAGATTTCTGTTGTTATAAATATTCTCTCACGTGCATATGATATACATGTAAATCACAAGGTTAAGCAATAAAAAACACAAAATAATATCTATAAAAAGCTTAAACTCTTCTTTGTTTTCTTTTGTGCAAACTTTCAGGGGTAGTAATGGATAATAAATAAGATTTTTTCGTATAATAACTTTTTAAATAAGGGATTAAATTTTATTTTCACCCAAATTTATTAGAGTTCTTTTAATACGTGCAAAAATTCCATTTTAGTTATCGCTCTATCTAGAACTTCCAGTTTTCCATTTTTTCAAACTATGTTTGTTGATTTTAAATTATTTTCATCAAAACCCCTCATCACAAACTCTCGTTGATGAAAATATATATATATATATATATATATATTTTATTTATCTATACATGTACATACATGTACTTTAAATCTTAGATAAGTGATTTTCGAGCGAATCAATTGCTCATTCTCTTTCTATGTTTTCCCCAGTTTCTAGAAGTTGTTAGTGTGACTGGCTTTATAAAGTCTGAAACCATCCACCCATCGATTAACTAGGACATTGAAGATAAGAATCCCTCTGCTTGTAATATGAGACCAGTCCCAGAGGAAGCCGCTTTGGTGTCTGTTGCATTTAATTTCAACCTTTAATTGTGTCTTTTGAATTTGTCCGTTTTCTTTTTCACATTGTCGTTTCACTTTGTGCTGTCTTTTTGTCTACTCAACTTTGTACTATTTAATAGTCTCTCTATTACCTAATAAATCAGATCTGAGATTTAGCATTATCCCTGTTGTCTCAAAACGGTGTATATTAATCTGTTTTAAGATTAGATTTGGTATCAGAGCCTGAAGGTCTTAGCAGACGTATTTGTTTCACTAACGATGGAGGTGAACAAAGGAAAAGGAGGTTCGTACGGCCTAAGCTACCCAATGCTGGATAGAAGTAATTATACGGCTTGGGCTATCAAAATGAAAGTTTATATGCAAGCGCAAGGGGTCTGGAATGCAGTAGAGCCAAAAGATCCCAATGTAGCTGTCGAAGAGAAGACAGATAAGATAACGCTAGCAATGGTGTATCAGGCAATTCCCGAAGATGTATTGCTCTCAATTGCGAACAAGGGAACAACGAAGGACGCCTGGAATATGATAAGAACCTTATGCCAAGGTGCAGACAAAGCAAAGAAGGCACAGATTCAAACCCTAAAATCTGAATTTGAAATGCTGAATATGGGTGACAATGAAAAATTTGAAGATTTTCACATGAGAATGAATAGCCTCGTTACAAATATTCGAGCTTTGGGGGAAACGATGGAAGAATCATACGTCGTAAAGAAACTTCTGCGTGCTGTCCCTGCCAGATTCCTACAGATAACTTCAACACTGGAGCAATTTAGAGACATCGTGAGCATGACTGTCGAAGAAGCTGTGGGTTCACTCAAGGCACATGAAGAACGAGTAAAAGGAAGGACGGGAACGAAGGAGATTCAACTCATGTTGACAGAAGAGGAATGGGCTAAACGAGAAGGAGCCAACAAATGGCTTCTATTGACGCGTGAAGAATGGCTGAGGCGAAACAATGGTGACAGATCCACAAGGCAGAGAGGCCATGGAAGGTTTGACAAGAATGTTATCAAATGCTTCAACTGTAATATCTATGGTCACTTCGCCTCAGAATGCAGGAAACCAAGGAAACACAAGGAAACACAAGAAGCGGAGGCGAATTTGGTTGCGATGGAAGATGATGAAATGGCCCTACTCTTGGCCAAACATGATAAAGACTCGTCAAAGCTTCTCCTGAATGAGGGCAAACTGCTATCTACTCAATTTCCAAGGCGTGGAGAATGTGCAGGCGAATCAAATGTCTGGTACCTGGACAATGGTGCAAGCAGTCATATGACAGGTTTTAAAGAAAAGTTTGCAGAACTGGATGAGAGTATATCTGGTGTAGTGCGTTTTGGAGATGGTTCAAAAGTCGAGATAAAAGGAAAGGGCACTGTGATATTACTGTGCAAAAATGGAGAAGAAAAGATGCTGCGAGAGGTGTATTATATACCTAGTCTACGTAATAACATCATATCATTGGGACAGATTTCTGAAGAAGGAAATAATATGGAACTCAAGGGAGAATTTCTGAGGATCTACGACAACAAAGACAGATTATTGATGAAGGTAAAACGATCTTCCAATCGACTTTACAAAATTATTATTGAGACTAACAAACAGGAATGTCTGATGACTAAAACGGATGACATCACGAGATTGTGGCATGCCCGTCTTGGGCACGTCAATTATCAAGCCATGGCTCTCATGTCTAAGCACCAGATGGTAGAAGGAATTCCCAGGATAATAAAACCAAATGTCGTGTGTGATGGGTGCTTAATAGGAAAGCAAACCAGGAAGGTATTTCCAGCCAAATCCAAGTTTAGTGCAAAAAAGGTACTAGAACTTATACATGGTGATCTGTGCGGTCCGATATCTCCAACTACTACCTCTGGATACAGATATTTCTTTTTGTTAGTTGATGACTTTAGCAGGTTTATGTGGGTGTACTTTCTAAGAACTAATGATGAGGCATTCGAAGCATTCAAAAAATTTCGTGTATTGGTTGAGAACGGGTTAGAGAAAAGAATCAAGGTGTTGAGAACTCACAGAGGAGGTGAATTCAATTCTAATGAGTTTAAAGAATACTGTGAGAATGCAGGAATTGAGCGACACCTCACGACACCCTACACTCCGCAACAAAACGGAGTGGTAGAGCGTCGAAACCGAACTATTGTGGAGATGACTAGAAGCAGTCTCAAGGAAATGCAATTGCCATCAAAGATGTGGGCTGAAGCAGTCAGAAACTCGGTATACATCCTCAATAGACTACCCACGCGAGCATTGACAGGTAAGACGCCGTATGAAGCATGGACAACAAGGAAACCGCAGATAAGTCATGTACGGGTCTTTGGGTGCTTATCGCACATGAAAACTCCAAGTGTGCACAACACAAAGCTGGATGATCGCAGTAAAAAGTTAGTTAATCTGGGGAGAGAGCCTGGGACTAAAGGATACCGTTTATATGATCCCAAGGAAGATCGTATACATATAAGCCGTGACGTCATTTTTGAAGAAACGAAGCAATGGCCGTGGAGTATGATTGCAGATAGGGAGGAGACACAGGAGAGTTTTATTGTGGCAAGTATGCCTGAGGTTGATGAAACAGGTCAAGATGAGACCGAAATCGTGGAGTATGGTGATGACAACCATAGTGGCAATAACACCCAGACATCAACACCACAGTCGCGGGCTTCTGAGTCTTCTCAGTCCTCTGTTGGATATGACAACTACAGTAACACTCAGGTATCCACTCCACATTCTCATTCATCTGCTTCTAGAATCAATCGAGATAATTACGATGATAGCACAGAGCCAAAATGATTCAGACCTTTGAGTGAAATTTACAATGTCACAGAAGAAATAGAGCTTGATGAAGAAGAATTGTGGCTCATGGGGGTAGATGAACCTGTCAATTATACACAGGCAGCAAAAGATGTCAACTAGAGGCAAGCAATGAGGCAGGAGATGGATTCTATTGAGGCAAATGATACATGGAAATTGACGAGTCTACCACCTGGACAGAAGATCATAGGTCTGAAATGGATCTATAAATTAAAAATGGATGCCAACGGGAAGGTGGTAAAATACAAGGCACGCCTCGTAGCAAAGGGTTATGTACAAGAACATGGCATTGATTTTGATGAAGTATATGCACCAGTTACTCGGTTGGAGACAGTGAGGTTGGTATTAGCTTTGGCAGCTAAAAATCAATGGGAAGTGCACCATCTCGACGTAAAGACGACCTTCTTGAATGGAGATATAGTGGAAGATGTATACGTTGCCCAACCAGAGGGATTTGAAAGAAAGGGACAAGAGCACCTAGTGTACAAATTGTCTAAAGATTTGTATGGACTTCGCCAGGCGCCTCGTGCTTGGTACGCCAAACTGAATTCATGTCTTATAAAGCTTGGATTTACTCGTTGTCCGTACGAGCATGCTGTATACACAAGGAAGGAGGGAGAAAACAGTTTGGTTATTGCAGTATACGTAGATGACATTCTAGTAACAGGCACGAGTGTCTTAGCAATCAAGGATTTCAAGAACCAGATGAAGCTTCAGTTCGAGATGAGCGACATAGGAAAGCTCAGCTACTACTTGGGAATGGAAGTTGAACAGGGAGAAGGATATATCGAATTAAAACAAGCAAGTTATGTACGAAAAAATCTGGAAAATGCAGGCATGGCAGATTGTAATCCGACGAAGTATCCAATGGATCCAAAGGAACAGCTTGATCGAGACGAGACAGGAAAGTTGGTCAATGCTACAGACTACAAGAGTATGGTAGGGGGTCTACGATACTTGGTTCATACGCGACCAGATATCGCATACTCAGTGGGAATAGTCAGCCGATATATGGAAAAACCAACAAAAGGCACCAGGATGCACTGAAAAGAATACTCAGGCACGTTAAGGGAACTATACAACACGGGTTGGTGTCTACAAAGAATAGTGGCAATAATGTGTTAACTGGGTTTTCAGACAGTGACTTGGGTGGACAAATTGAAGATAGAAAGAGCACAGGATGAGTAGTTTATTACTTGAATAAGAGTATTATCACTTGGGTCTCACAAAAACAGAAGTGTGTTGCTCTATCATCGTGTGAAGCTGAATTCATGGCTGCTACCGCAGCAGCTTGCCAAGGTATTTGGCTTAGAAATACTCTTAGGCAGATAACACATGAAGCTGTTGGCCCAGTGATTTTATGCATAGATAATTGATCTGCAATCGACCTGGCTAAGAATCCTATGTTCCATGGTAGAAGCAAGCATATCGACATAAAGTTTCACTTTATCAGGGAATGCGTAGAGCGAGGAGAAGTAGTGTTGAAACATGTTTGCAGCAACGATCAAAGAGCAGATATTTTGACAAAGGGGCTAGCTACTGTCAAGTTTGAAAACATGAGGAAACTATTGGGAGTCAAAAACTTGAGTAAACGAGGTTGAGATTAGGAGGGAGAGTGTTGCATTTAATCTCAACCTTTAATTGTGTCCTTTGAATTTGTCCGTTTTCTTTTTCACATTGTCGTTTCACTTTGTGCTGTCTTTTTGTCTACTCAACTTTAGACTATTTAATAGTCTCTCTATTACCTAATAAATCAGATATGAGATTTAGCATTATCCCTGTTGTCTCAAAACGGTGTATATTAATCTGTTTTAAGATTAGAGTGTCCTCCGTCTTCCCCACAGCCTTCTG
The DNA here is from genome assembly GCA_036936605.1 of Limnanthes douglasii subsp. nivea. NCBI lineage: Eukaryota > Viridiplantae > Streptophyta > Magnoliopsida > Brassicales > Limnanthaceae > Limnanthes > Limnanthes douglasii. The sequence goes on from JAUPFV010000005.1 coordinate 291,131,544, forward strand.
GTCTTCCTCGACTCCCACCCGCGCTAGCTCACTCTTCACCCGAGTTTCTTTTTTATGGTTACCCTTGGGGTGTGTAACCACCCTTTGCTTTGGCAGTTATCTCGTTGTCCCTCTACTTCGATTGTGGACTTAGTTCATTGGAAATCGCATATAACCCGTAATAAGAGTATCAGAAACTGCCCCACTCTCACTGGCCAAAAGTCTGATTCTCTTTGTCGTATACACCATCTCTCCTCTTCCCTTAGTGGCGTTATTAATCCATTAATGCATTATGTCTCCGCTTGAATGCTGCTTGATAACTTACAGGTAAATATTCATATTCCTTTAGCAAACCCTACTCTATTAACTCTACCAGCTTTCTGCAAACCTTAACTCTTTCTAATCAGTCTCCTCGTCTCCATCTCAGCCTCAATCCTTCCCACTCTCTCTAACTCATAAGTATTCATCTCTTTCATTCTCACTACGTGTGCCTGTTAACATGATTGAAACCCCAATATCAAAATCCCAAAAGAAAAACTCATCGTGCCCTAACAGAAAAATCACAGACAAATTAATGAAAAAACCGCCTCTTTAACCCCTAACGAGATCACCAGGCCTGAAAGCCCTAAGACCACTCTATCGTTAGAGATCAAATCTTCCACCTTGCCATCCATTTCACCTTGCTCCTTTTGCATGCTCGGCCTCCCTCTCTCTGTCCATTCCTCTCCCCGGTTTCTGCCCTGTCCACCTCGCGGCCGCCATACTTAACGTAAACCAATCGTCTCAACCGCCCATGCAAATTGATAACCACACTCTGTCCAGCCTTAGAAAATCTCCCCTATGACCTCTATTTTCAACAAGTATACTTTAAAACCTGTTATGCCTATCCAGTTTTCCTGACCTCCTAATGTATTGCCTCCTACCAGCATCTTGACCACTACGGTCCAGACTCTCCAAAACTCTACCCTCCGATCTAACTCCCACATCCTCTCACAACAGAAACAGTTATTCTTCACTCTTGTTCACACATCCGGACCAGTCTCTGCTCATACTCCTAGTCTAAACCCGATCACTGCTCCGCGGAGATATCCAGAATCGTTTCCGGGCATAAATATCAAATCTATGTTATTTCTGGCGCCTCCAAGGCCCACCGTGTGCTAGGTGTTGGCGCAGACTCTTCATCCCGAAACCCAGTGGCACCCTGCTTTTACCCCGCCTCTCGTTATCGTCGCCGAAACATGTCTACTCTTCTGCGCCAGCTATACAATGAATATGATCCGCATGCGCATAAAAATGATCAGAACACCTCCCAACCTATCTATTGAAAAAACAGAAGAGTTCCAAATCAACAAGGGCATCCCGGTTTTCCCTACAGACGCTCTTGCTGGACACAAGAATGATCGGGAAAAATGCCTTTCATGATATTTCTTATCCAAAAGGAGAGTGGTTACGCATGTCCAATCTTTGGCCAACCAGATTATGGGCTCAAATAATGCAAGCTCACTTCATCGAGCCATTGGTTTTTTAAGTAGCCATCCTGTTGTTCAAAAGCGATAGGAGAGCATGGACACCTTAGAAAAATAAGCGCTTAAGGTTATTCCCTTATGGGTGAAATTTCATGGCATGAACCACGAGCTTTGGTCAGAGAAGTGGCTTAGTATCCTCAAAAACTTGATACGAAAAATCGTAAGTGTACGATTTCCGGTTTTAGAGTATTTAAGACTCGAATGTCGAACCCAATAGAATAAATCTATTTTCAAATCTACAATCTAATATAAAATATACTAATTAATAAAAAAATAAAAATAAAAATTTAAAAATAAAAATAAAATGAAATTAATAAATATTAAAAATTACTCTAAAGTTAATAAAATGTATCAACAAATTATAATGTATTTTATATAATCAAATTAAGCTAACTTTTGCAATTATTCCTTAAAGCAAGGTTCTCTTTTAGAGTGTTGTGATCATCTCTCGATTAACCCAACTAACCCTCTTGTATGGCTGGTTATATCTATAGTCCCCTACCTCATACAATTATGTTATAAGTTCTAAGAAACTAGTTCAGACTTCACTGGGTCATGGCCGTAGTAAACTACTCATTCAACCTAATGATTCTGATATAGTTCAGAAGCAGATATTACCTCTCAGTCTCAACCTAAATCTATGATCAATCAATTAATATCGTATGAAATTGAAAGCATTATGTTTAATATCAATACTAAAAAAACAAAAGAAAAATTAAATTAATAAATAAAATATACTACATCAAAAATTGTATCTACAGAGGTTTAATAACCCTAGAACAAAAAGATTTAGCTCCGAGTGAGCATAACCTTAATAAGAAAAACAAAATAAGAAGACACAAAGAAAAGTAGATTGTTGACGACCGCCTAGATCTCATCGTTAGGGTTTTATTTATAGGAAGAGTTATGAGCTTTTTTATTCACCATAATCTTCTAAAAATAAACCAGAGAGTATAATTATAATATTAAATAAAATAAAAGAATTAATTTATTCTTTTAAATTATATAATATAATATTATAATTTGCTACAGAAGAGTAAATATTTTATTCTCCTCAAAATAAAATCATAATCTTTATCAAATAAAATAAAAGAATTATACTATTCTTTTAAATTAAATAATAAATATATTATAATTTATTCTTAAGAAACTAAAATATTCATATAACGATCTTCAACTAATTCCTTATCTTTTTTTTATTTATTTCGTTTATTTTTTTAATTATCTTCATTGACTTTTACCTTCTTCTTTAATATAGCTTCTATTTGCAATCTTAACTCGTTTTTATTCTTTTTTTTGCTCCATTTGCTCCAATTTCACTAATAAATCAAAAATAACCAAATGGTAGTATATTTATATGTAATTAATTAAAACTAACAATTAAATTGATATAAAAGTAATATAAAATTAAGGATAATTATCTTTTGATCAGCTACGCATGTCCAATATTTGGCCAACCAGATTTGGGGAACGTATGGGCTCAAAGAATGCAAGCCGACGTCATCAGGCCATTACTTCTTCAAGTTTTGTAGCACGAAAAATGATACACAAGTCCTTGAAAAGGCCCCTTGGTTTTTTAGTAGCCACCTTGTTTTTCTAAAGCGATAGGAGTCATGGACACCCTAGAAAAATAAGCTCTCAACGCTATCCCCTTATGGGTGAAATTTCATGGCATGCCCCACGAGATTTGGTCGGAAAAGTGGCTTAGCATCCTCACATACTAACTTGGTAGCCAAACCGCAAGCCGTTCAAGATTAAACTATGCAAAAATCTGCATAATCATACAAGCCTCGGCTTCTTTCCCGTCATCCATTACCATCAGTTGCCTTGTAAAAGAACATGTCATCTAGGTTGAATTCCAAGGCATCCCTATAATTTTCGCGAGATGTACTTCCTTTGGACATGTTGTCCTCCCTCAACGAAGACCCAGAAAAGAACCCATAACTGAATCCATTGTTATCAAGCTAGCCCGTCTCACTCCCTCATTTGATGCTCTTAACAAATGTGAATTTAGCAACATTAGTCACAGAGTAGATGAAGCCCATGTTGCCCTTCCTAGGCCCAGTAAAGCCTTGCTGCAAGACCATCTGAGAGCTCTCTCATCTCTAATGAGAGGAAAGCCGCTAAAACTTATATTTTCTAGAGTCGGGTTGACGAATCCTTCCTCATCAAAACCATAGTCTCTCCTGCTGATAAATCCAACATGATAAAACCCATATTGGATGACGAAATTAAAGCAACCTTTTATGACATTGATAGTTACAAAGCCTATGGGTCTGATAGGTTTAATGCTGGTTTCTTTAAATCTCGTTGGTTGATTATCAGGCCTGATATATGCGCTAGTGTCAAACATTTTTTTCCGCAAAGGGAAAATGAATCGGGATTGGAACGAAACCCTGATTGGGCTTATCCTAAAGTCTGATTCTCCAACCATCCCTTCAGATTTCAGACCCATCTCATGTTGCTAGGTTGTTTATAATATTATTTCCAAAATCCTTGCGAACAGAATTAAAGTGCTTGGCTTTTGTCCCGGGGCTCTCAATCGCTGATAGCATCCTCCTCACCCAAGATATTTTACATGACTATCAGACCAATCGTAAGGGCCCAAGATGCACCCTCAAGATTGACCTTATGAAATATTTTGACAATATTTGGTGGGAGATTGTTCTTGATGTTCTCTTTGTTATGGATTTTACTATTTTTATGATCAAGTGGATCATCCAATGTATCACTACCCCTCTTCCGCTGTCTGCATTAATGGTACGCCCACTAGTTACTTCCAAGGGGAGAAAAGCCTCCGACAAGGAGATCCCGTCTCCCCTATATTTTTGTTATTGTCATGAAAATCCTCTATAGTATTCTCTAGGAGAAGAGCCAAGACCCTTCCTTCGGTTTTCATTGGAAATGTCACTCGCTCAAAATCATCAACCTTTGCTTCATGGACGCCTTATGATCTTTAGCAAAGCCAACTCTCAATCCATAAACCTTATCTGTGAGGGTCTGAATGAATTCACCGCCCTTTCAGGCCTTCAGGTAAATCCGAACAAAGGTCAAATCTACTTATCCGATGTGAACTGTTCTTTACAAGCATGAATCATTATGTTCATGATTTAGATGACAACCACTTCTGAAACTTCATGGGTTTGATATAATAAAGTTCAACTAAAGCCAGGAGCTCGGCCCCCGCTCTCTATCATTTAAGGGGTTCAAGTACTGCTACCCTACCTCTCTGGGGGTTCAAATAAATGAACTTTACCTTCTCACATCTAGGGTTTTTCTCTTCCGAGAATTCGTGGTGATCTCGTAAACTGAGTCTCCTCATGAAATTATATTAACTCCTTTTCTCTTTAGATATTTACCCAAATATATTATTCTTCTATACCTATGATGGTTTTGTTATCCAAAGCCTTTGGTTCATCATCCTTTGTTGCAACTTCTCATTCCTTCTTTGCTAGAGGATCACACTCAATTGCAACATGTCTAGTTATATTTCACAAACTATGATTTTTTTTTATTATCACATATCATATTTTGGACTTTATCTTTTAAATCCCGTCAGTCTCTTCTGTAATGCCTAATGTCATTATAAAATTTCAATAATTTGAATTTCAAATGTTTTTCCTTACCAGAGAACATCTTCAATGGTTTTTGATACTTTATCATATCCTTTATTATTTTATAAACATCATTAAGTAATCTGTTAAATTTGTTTTTGGACCTTTATTGGTACGCTCGAACTTTCAACTTACATTATTGTTCCCTTTTTATTTTATTTTTTAATTTCAGTCATAGCCATAATGTTTGAGCCGAGCTGAGACTTTATTATAATTGTGCTTGGAGGTTGTAGCTTCATTATTAGACTTGGAATTAACCTGGACAAGTAAAGTAGGATCATTAGTGTTAGCTAAAGGATGGTAATATGGATATACAGTTACATTTTTAGTGTTTTCATCAAATATGGCCCTAAAAATGTTTTCTATTTCGATTTCCACATGGGATAACAAGTATCCAAAGTTGAGTTTCTTATTCTTCATAATGGTACCTGATAGAAGTCCCAGTAGAAAACCTTCTCTGTAGGCTTCCATTGCACCAAATCATGACGATCTTATAATTCATTCTTTATTTTTATAATCTCTTTGTAGTTTCTCAAGTTTTTTTCCATTTTGTTTGTAATGAATGATATAATATTCATCTTATTTGATTCATTTCAAACCAATAAATTAATTCATGATGGTATCCGTGATATTTTAGAACTTTTGATACATATTAGAGAAAGGATGGTAAACCAAGTTAAAGCTTCTCCAATAAAGGTCATGAAGAAGGCTCTACATTTCATTTTGTCATCTATCCCAAATAACAACATTTCAATTTTAAACTAATCTATATCATATTCCAGATCTATATTTGCATTGTGTTTATTCATTTTATGATTGTTGAATTTTGGTGAAAACTTTCCATAATATATATTGAGAACCAATTGAGACTCCTCGTCATGAAGATCCTAACATAAAAAAATGTACATGATTTTTTTATATTCTTACCCTAAAAAATGGTAAGTTTGTTCATGACCATGTACTTACCATCATGCAACTGATGGTTAATGATAGTAATTTTAAGGAATTACTAGTGGGTATGACTGATAGACTTGTTGTTTTTGTGGCAACACCAATAAGGTTTTGGCTAAACTGATGGAAGGAACCCCACATGATTCTAATGCTTCATAAACTTTTGAGGAATGACGTTTTGTTCGTTTTGTTAGTTTTGAAGGCTACATGTGAATGTTGTTTTATATTATGATAGATGGATATGATAAACTTTCTAATTGAACCGGTGGGAATGTTGGAGGGATTGGAGAAACTAGACATAATATCAGTTACGATACTTGTTATGTTGTTGTAATGTTTGGAACTTTTGTGTGTACCATGTGTGGTAATAAAGTAGGTTTTTAGACATTCTTCTAGGGAGAGATCTGATGGAAAGGTATCTCCTGAGTACATTAGGTAATTAAGCATACATGTTTGAGGATTAGGCTGCTCGGGGGTTAAGGCTAACTTTGATGTAAGATGCTAAAAAACACATCATTCATTATTATTTTCATGTTCATGCTTTAAGATTGGGATCTTACTCCTCATGTTGCGATAATGACAATAACGACAACGTTGTTCATTAATGCTTAATGACTCTTAAATTTTTTTATTTACGATTATAATTTTTATTTTTGAACTACAACTTGCGCCAATTTGTAATATTTTGGTAACGACCACAAAAAGTTAATAGAACATGTTTATGAAGATTGACCAAAATTTAAAATAAAATTCAAAATTACAATAACTTTATAGAGAAAAGGTAGGAAGGTTTTTACGGTTGTTGGTGGAAAAATAAAAAGGTAGTTAAAACATATGATATTTTAAGTTAAAAGTGCATAAAAATAAAAAAAGATAGTCGGACTTACCAAAAACAATTTTAAGAATAATATTTTTCAATTATTACTAATCAAATACTTTTACAAATGAAAATTTAAATTATATCTATAAACTATAAATTACATATAATATTGTTTACGACATAAACAATATACTTTATCTCTATCAATACTAAAAATAGTTTTATATCATATAAAATCAAACAGATAAATTTAAACAGGTATATATCAATTAAAAAACATGAGCGACGATCTTTATTTTTGTACTCATTAGTATATATTTTACCGTTTTCTATTTTTGTGGCTGGACTCTTATTTCGATTTTATTGGTTCTCCATGTTGTTGGTTTGGCCATGCTGCTCGTTATTTTTGCGTTTTGATTTGGTGTTTCTATGTCGATTATTCCGATCAAATCAAATTTCATCTTCCAAATCTTTTTTTTTTCTATTAGTTTGGACACCTGATGATTCTGAAGTCCGTTTAGCAACAATATCATTTTGTCCAAGATAACTTACCAATAAATAAAATTTGTGTCGGAATAATTTTTTTTTTGAATTTAGATCTTAAAAATTTTGGAGCTAAATTTTAGATTTTTAGTGTAGATCTAAAGAAAATATTATGTATCTCAGCTTTCATTGTAGTTGACATAACTGCGTTATATTACCAGTATCTATTCCAATAGGTTAGGTCTAATCGACTTCAATGTATTATTAGAGTTAAATTAGGTCTAATCAACTTCAATGTATTTCATAGATTTCAGTTGTATTCGAATAGTTTCACTTTCATATGTCTCGTTGATTATGTATAATTTTATAATTCATCTAATATTTTAAAAACGTATTGTGAAATTTTGAATAAAAGAATAAATGTTTCTATTTTTGTTAGTCTTGTAAACAAACGTCTCCAATCTAGATCAGTACTTGTGGCAGCTCACATTTTGGGGCTCTAAAAATTTCGGTTTTTAATGTTTTTATTCAAACTAGTTGTCCTTTTTTCTTTCAATTTGCTTAATGTCGAAATACATTATATTGCTAGTTTATGTTCATATACAAAATATTAAATTTAGATCCAGCTTAAATAAAAAATTATTAAGCGTAACATTATTAAAACAATTTAAATTATATTTAGGTAATCTACCGATAAACATCCGAAATTAAAACTATTTACATATACCAGTCTAGGGTTTGAGAAAGTAGTAATAACCCTCTGGTTTTGAAACTAAATTACCGATAACAATTTTGACTCTTTTAATATTCATTGTAAACTCAATATATTATTGCGATATTGATCTGTCAATTTCCTTTTTTACCTTTGATCAATTTGTTCTTCAATTTGAGATCAATTTTTCTTTTTTTCTTGGATCAATATCTTCTACAATTTATCGAACATTTATATTTTCGTTTGTTCTTCTATATTTATTAATTTTTATCGATTGACATGCGATTTTCATTTTTTATTTTTGGTTTATTTGGAAGTGTCGAGTTATTTTATTGTTTTTTACGATTGTTTGATTGTTTTAGTTATGTTAATTCTTTGATTTCATATATTTTCACGTAAATGTTTTGACAATTATATGAAAATAGTGATTTTTCAGCTAACAAATTTGGGTACAAAATTATTTGTTAACTAGTTAAGAAAATACGTTGTAAGAGGTTGGGTGAAAGGATTCTTGCGTAAAAAGGTTAAAAAATTACGTTGTATTAGACATTGCATTGGGTTGTGAAATTAAGAATATTTCTGGTTGCGCAATTTGGAAGTGCATATAGTTGTTAAATTACGTATACTTGGACTCCATAATAACTTTATATTATTTTGGGTTTAGATTGCGCATTTATATGATACTAACAAAAAAAATTATAGGTGAAACAAAAGAACCAAAAATATATAACAATAAAAAGAATACAAAAAATAAAAAACTAAAATAACTTTGAAGCTTTTTTAAGACATCAGAAGAAAAGTCTTATTTCTTAAAATTTTCCTCCTCATCATCTTCTTCTTCCTCTTCATATTCTTCTTCAACTTTACTAGATTTTTATGCTCTTTTTTCGAGCAGAAAAATGATCGTTATTCGGGTCCTCTTCATTTCCAAAATATTCAAAATATTATACTAAAAAATCTTCATCAGTAAAATGAAATTTCATCATCAGAAGACGATGAAGAGTATTCTTTCGTGGTTATTATTTACATTTTTATTGTCGTTTTGGTGACATATCAATTGGCGATAAATCATCATAATTGTCGAAACTAGATTCATCATCAGAGAAAACAATAATTTTAGGATCCATTTTGAAACAATAAAGTTTTTTCTAGTATGAAATCCTAATGCAAGTGTAAATGACATTTATAGCAAAAAACTTTATAGCCATCTACTTGGAAATTAAAGTATTTTTCTTTCTTTAGTGAACTAACTTTTGTAGTTATTGCCACATTAATGATGATTTATCTACTTTTACCAAATCAAAAAATTAATTATTATATAAAAAATAACTATCAAATTTAAATATTGATGTAATAAAATAGGTTAGAAAATAGTAATTTATATTTATATTAATAGTTTGAAATTAGATATATTTGAGCTACAAAAGTAAACAATTGTTAGTTAGATGCAGAATTAAATTATAATAGATTGAGAGTTCTTGTGAAAAAATATTAGTGTAATTAGTTACACAATTACCTAATGATAGGTTGCATAATTACATTTTAATTAGGTTACGAAATAACAATTTTTGTTGTGTAAATAGACATCTATTATAAAAAATATACAATTATAATTAGGGTATAAAATTATGATTTAATTGGTTGTGAAATTACGTTTTAAATGGTTGCAGTTGTGAAATAATAATATATATAACAATAAAAACAATTAATAAAAAAAAAGTAAAAAAATGGGTGTGATTAGAAAATAGGAATGAAGTTACCTTTTGTAAAATATTCTTTAAGTCATTTAATCTTTGGTGAGTATTTTTTATTTATTTTGCGACATGAGATGTATTTGTAATTCCTCATGTGGATGATACTAATTATTTAGATATTTTTTCATCTACATTACAACTTTAGAATACATTTAGATTAGTACTGAAAATTACTATCATTTGGTTGCGCAAATAAGTTCAACAAGATTGTTAAAAAAGAAAAAAAATTAAAAACCTTTATATAGGCAGCGAAGTAGTTTTTAGGCTACTAATCGTATTTTTTGTTCCTTAAAAAGATATACAAATTATCAAAGCCAAACACGAACAATTCTTAGAGAAGTCATATATTTCGAACATAACAATTAAAAAATAAAGACGAAAGAGAGTAAATTCATCGTAAAAATCTCATTTAGTATTTGAATTATGTTGAACTATTCCTAATGATAAAATCAATGACATCTTTTCTTCAAACTGGGTCATTCGACCCACGAACATTCTAGGAAGTAATAAACATTAAAAACTTACAGTGAGAGAGAGAGGTCTAATAGTGGATGGCGATGATATTTTTAGAATGCAAAAACTCACTTTCTGGAGTTCCAGAACAATAAAATACAACCTTGAGAGTGTTAGACAATTGTCCTATCGGAGGACAATTCCATTTTACCTTGATAGTATGCTCTACAAATATTTATAAAAGTGACATTTCAAATATTTGTTTACGTTCAAATATTATTTATGTATTTTATTAAAATATCACTTTAAAAAAAATAGTGATCTTGAATAAAATATTATATTTAGTTTTTATATTAAGTAAAAGATGTTTTATTTAATTACATAAGAGTTTTTAATTTTATTGTTTTTATTTAGTTGTCTATTTATATAATTGTTTTTAATTTACCATGTTATTATCCAATCTAGAAATATTTTATAATGAATTCTCTCCATATAGAGATTATTATTTGGAATCAGGAAGTCTTCGTTAAACATTTGTGGTCCATCCTTTGTAAACACGACAACTCAATTTTGTGTGACTGGATTGACTGTGAGAAAATTAAAGACAAAAACTAATGATCTTTAAAGATTAACTCTTCTCCCTCTTGGACATGGAGAATGTTTTAAATCTTAGGCATCTCGCTAGCAAATTGTATAGGATAGTGATTGGTAACAGGGAGAATACCTCATTTTGGTTTGACCCATAGTTTATCTTAACCTGTTTGGTAAACCACTACGGGCTTAGTATTATTCGGAATTCTCGTATGGGAAGTAACCTCAAGGTTTCCGATATCATCCGAGATGGTCTTTGGAATGTGTTGCCTCACTTAAGGTCGGTTAGTGTTAGAAACCATCAAACTTTACAGGAGATCAACCATCTCACCCTCTCTCTCTCTCATATGCATCATCTACAACGACGTCAAATACTGGATTGCTAATAGAGGAATCACCAAGTTCATACGACGTCATCCATACACCCATCCTCTGTGTTGGGTAGTCAGGGTGAGTATGGAGTAAATTTAATATTCTCCATCACTCCTTCATCCTTTGGCTTTCTATCCAAGGGAAACTTTCCACATGTGATGAGCTTCCAGGTTGAGGTTTAAACACTTCTCTAATTTTTTTTTATACAATTCCGCCTCTGAAACCATTGATCATATCCCTTATGACTATAGTTACACTCAGAGCATCTAGGGTTGCACAAGCTCCACGCTTAATTTTTCTTAAAGTTATAATAATAATTGGGTCTCTTAGATCCATGAGGCGTCCAACTGGCCATCGTATATTTTACACCTTTGTCGTGCTTGTTTTTGCGCAATCGTTTACCATGTCAAGTGTGAGAGAAATGCTAGAATTTTAAGCGCATATCCTGCCCTTGCCTCGAAGAAATCTTATCGCATGTTTCTAGCATGTGGTTCAGATTTCATGGTACAAAGGTTGTCTAACCAATCCAATCTCTTTTATCTGTAACCTAATTTTGTTTTGTTTTTAGATTGATGCAGATATCTATTACTACTGGTCTGATGACTTTGCTATCTTACGACATTGCTACTTAGTCTCTTTGATCATATCTGGCCAATTTAATCCCTTTATCCTCTAAATTAATTTTGTTTGTTTTTCGATTGATGAATCCATCTATCACAATTTATCTGCTTTCTTTTCTCATTTACGAAACTGCTACTTACTCTTTTTTATTATATTTGTCTTATCATTTCGCTCTACTTTTGTTTGGTCAAGTTTAGGTCAATTTTATTTGATTTCCTTCTTTCACGGATCTTATGCCACTCCTCGGGGTACGCCTTATGTATTTGTAAGAATCATTTTTATTTAATTCTTTTATTCAACCAAAGAATTATTATTATTATTATTATTATTATTATTATACGTTGGTCTAATATTCTAAAAGACTACTTTAATTGGACGTACCACAACAAGCATATATACACTAAATTACATGTGATGAGCCATTCTAATTTATGATTTCTTACAATCTTTGACTTGAGTCATTCATGTTTAGTGAATTGTATCCATCTAAATGTGCAATGTACAATACTGTTATTTACGAATATTATTTGAACGTCTATTCATGCCAGGTGATAGTTAACAACAAACCAAAAAGTTCCACCACAACTGATATTGCGTAATGGTTATAAAATAAATTACATTAATAACTACCACCTTACGAAACCCAAATCTCTCATATAGTATGGCATGATATCATGGTACGATCATGCAATCAACACGTGTCAAGTACTCAATTGGGCCTATTGAAATGAGATCGCTCAATTTCAGAGCAAAACTGAAAAATTAATCGTTGAATTATTGTTAATAATTCAACCAAAAGTACTAAAACCCGTATGATTGTATTATTAATAGTTTAAGTGTATGCATATAATAAAAATACAATTAAAATAGTATTAGTAGATTTCAATTCACTCCCACTGAATTAGTGAAACCAAACAACACTCTTACTGAATCCGAATATCCTTTAGGCTAAGAAGGACCACATGAATATTATGTTCATAAAAGACGTTTAAATTTAAGTAAAAAAAGTTGAAAAGAGAAAGATAAATTTCTTTAGTACTCTATAATCCTAATTGAGTCAAATGAGTTTGTTTTATTTGCTCTATCTTTATTTCTTTGATTACAAGGATTTGAATATAGTTTATTTATTGAATGTTATTAAGCGTGTTATATATTTTAATCCCATAAAATATGCAGGTTTGAATCACAATACAACATCTAATTATCCTATAAAATCATGCAAATTAAATAATATTCTTAATTACCCGACTTTCCTTACATAAAATTCTGTTGGATGACCTATTTCATATGTACTATGGTCCATCCGTAGAATCAGTCAAGAAAACTAGAGCGTCTTCTGTGATAAACCCACAAAATTATCAAGAGTAATGCTAATTATTCTTTATTCATTAATACATAAGACATCTCATCTATAAATTTGAGACTTAATATCATTACCATAAATTTATTGATGGCATGTAACAGGTCAATGTAACTTATGGTCATTAATATAACAAGCAGCTCTAAATCTGAATTCACTCTCACTCAATTAATTAAATTCATAATAATATTCTAAGTTAATATGAAAACCAAAAGATATTGTAATTTTGATAAATTATGACTAATGAGACATTTAAATATACCATAAATAAACTTATAATATTTATAGACTTTTGAGCCAATTAGATATGAATATGATTCTTACAAACTTATTAATCTTCTGTGGACTGATTAAGTTTTGTAATTCATCATTCTTAAATTGTAACACGCACACACACAAACACAAGTGCGTGCGAGCGCGCACATATATATACACACATGCACACGCACACACACACATACGTGCGCGTACGCGCACGCGCACACACACACACATACGCGCGCGTACGCACACACACATATACGCGCGTACGCACACACACATAAATTTGATAAAGCTTAATTTATAAAATATACAAGACGTGCCATGATTATTTTAAAAGAGTCCTTTACAAAAAACAATTTGAATCAATTGATCTCATAAAAGGTCAATCTTTTCAAATTGAATATAACTTGTTGGGTATAAGATCTTCTGAATATCTTAAATGAATTATCTTACATAAATTTTGTTTTTATGATAGTTTATATTTAAGATTGAAAAATAAAATTGCTTGTGATCCTATGGAAGCTTAAACAAAATTCTTCCTTCACATCACAATAATTCTAATATTTTTATGTAACTCTTTGTAGTGTTACAAAAGCTAAAAGTGGATCCTTTTGTTGCATCATAAATGATCTTAATGTTCTTGTAGATATATTTATGACATTAAAGAAATTGAAACTCGATTCTTCTGTTAATCTCAAGAATCTTAATGTTAATGTGGAACTTCTTTATGATATTACAAAACATGAACTGTATTCTTCTGTAAGCTACCATTAATCATAATATCCTTCATGAACAATGAAAACTTCTTAATCTTAAATGGAAATTTGAACGTTGATTTCTAGAGAGAAATAATAAGATGATCAAATTAGAATTATCGAATTCTTATCATTTGAATCTAAACAAACCATTTATGATTCTTTCTCAATATCGACGATATTCATTGAATATTTCTCCTCAAACTAAATATCCTCAAGCAAATTAAATTGTCTCATAACTAAAATTGGGTAATGGGTTTAAAAAAATAATTATTGTAGAATAGAATTAATTCCAAATGTAGATAGTTATTTATGCATCACACTCAAGTTACTAACTTTAGGCCTATAAGGCATTGCTTGTACTAGACGTCCCTAAATGTATATATTTCTTAACATTATTGCAAAAATTATTAACTATAAATCTTAACAGAGACGATGGGCGTCATTGCACTAAAAAATTAATTTATTTTATAATTTCTCTATACTTTAATCACTACTATCCGTAAAGATATTTTATCACTTAATTTTGGAGATTCAATGTATCTCTGAATGAAGATCAAAGGTCTCTAATTTTTATAAATAAAAATAAATCATCATTATATGTAATTAAGAATAGTCTACTAGCATAGTCTGACCGATATCCACGGATTCTTACCAAATAAACATATCATTCATTTGTTTCTGTCTCAGTAAATTAGAAAATATTACTTAAGATATAAAAATATTCTATACTCACAAGACTTAAATATATTCATCAAGGGGGTAGCCGAGTTGGTTGAGTAAGGCGTGCTTGTGACGAAATGTCATGAGTTCGAGTCCCTCTACGTACGCTTTCTCGGTTGAGCCTGTCACCTTGTGTGGTTTACCTTCTGACATTGGTTTACAGGCTATTGCGTCAGACTGAGGGTTTACCCTGTGGGCACTCATTGCACTCTGAATAGCAGCTGCGGGTTCTCTCTGAAAAAAAAAATATTCATCACATATGTAATATAAATGGGTTAAATTTTATCAAGTTGGAGAGTCTGAAAAGGTATTCATATGTGTCACACTCGTCATAATAATTAGCAGAGATGGTAGACGTTATTGCTATATATTACCTATGGAACCAATAGTTTAAGATTAGACCGTGTAGGTTATAAGCCTTATCTTAAAATCAGCTAAGCCTTTTGTAAGGGTCATAGCTGATTGATTTATGATAACTCAGCGAAACGTTCAACACTAAAAAATCTATTATGCATGAGTATGGTGAACAACGACATCATACAACATATGCTCACCATCGAAACAAATTATATTCTACATTACACGATAGAAATGTGATGTCTCATCATACATACATAACTTAATTATATTAAACATGTGATAAACTTGCAAATATACATACATATGATATCATAAATATTTAAATTTGTTTGATGCACCTCTATAGAGGGTATGTACAACAACCTCACTCAAAAATCACGTAAGAAAAAAATGTCTGGAAAAGTGCATGCTTTTTGGACCTACATTACGCCTTTGCTGCGACCACAACTGCGATAGTCGCGGTGAAATACAGTTCTCCATGACAACCATGATGTTGTAGCAAAGAAATGCACCTGTATCAATTTTTCCGCAACGACAAATCCATGCTCATGGTGAACTCATCGATTATGAAAAATCCAAAACCCCTTAAAGTTGAATTTAGATTTTGTCTTGTTTTTTTATAATCGGATATGCGTATAAACATATAATAACAAATTAATAGTTATATATATATATATATATTTGATCGCAACAATCAAGCCCTAAATGTGCAATTTTATATTCACCTAACACTTACTTATGCAAGGTCTTCAAGCACAAATTATAAGCATAAAAGAACCATTGGTTTTTTCTCACAACTAAATTAATTTTTTTATTTAAAAAATTGAATTTTGAGAGACTTAATTTTATAGTTCTTATTTCTACACAATACGAATAATAGATGACTATGACCACTTGTTAGTACTTCCAAATAGTTCAAATGTATCTACACCATTGATTCAAACACGAGTAATCTAATTCCACTTATGTAGAATTGATAATAAAAACAACATATATATATATAAAAGAAATTACGGTTTGTCATATCTCTTCGATGCTTTTGTGAATCTGCAATGGAAACCTTTGATGAAAATTGCTTAGAGAAAGAAGAGAACGAGAGTTCAAATTCTACTAGCTTGAGAGTTGGTAATATAACAATTTTTGAATGTGTAGAACTTTAGCTCTTGATGAACCTGCATATGGATGCTAGAGAGAGAAAGAACAAGGGAAGCCTTTATAAAAGTAGTCAAAAATTAAGGGATTATGTTTAGCATTTATATTAAGTGAAACATGTTTTACTTAATTTCCATAAAAATTCTCAATCTTGTCTCTTTTACTTAATTGTTCGCTTACACTTTTATTCTATAATTCACTCTATTATTATCTAATCTAACAAGAATTTATAATGAACTCTCCGGCGGCAGCAGGAACCATAATCTTTATTGAACTCTTAAAACCCGATACCGAATGTTGAGTTGAATGAGTTTTTTTGGATATACTTCAATCCAACTTGTATCCACATATTATTTATAGGGAAATGTCAGACTAAGTACTTTCTCACCAATCTTATTATCATTTAGTACCCCAACTATTTTCTATGCCTACGAAACCCTTTTTTCACCAAAATAACTCCCTTACAATATCCAATCTTTATTTTATACCTCAACTACCCTCATATTTCGGTCAGTGTATTTTCCACCCAAAATTAAAAATTTGAATTCTTCTTAGTAGCTCACATATACCCTAATATTTTCAGAGAAAACTACCAGACCCTAACAGAGGTCGATTTTCCAATTTTGTTTTCCATAAACTATTTTTCGTTACTTGCTTTTCTGTTTTATATTTTCCCGTAATTATGTTATCGTTAATTGTAGTGCTGTTTTGTAATTTGATTTGGACCTTATTCAGTCTTAGTATATCTTTTAGTTCGATCTTGGATTTATTTTTTTTAGGGGTAAAAACTAGGAGTTTACTTTGTAGTTCTTATTGGAATAAATAGCAATAAATATTTTATGGAACAAGCCACCACCATTTAATTTGCATTCAGTTTCACCATTAATGACACAAATGATGCCTTGCAGGTTGTGGATGCTCTTTTATCCGAGCATGATATGATCATGCGATTTATACGGGTAGTTTCTGCGATTCCAATGTTTACCTGATGCGATTCATTAACTGTGTAGTGATATGATCATGCGATTTATACTATGGTTACTACACCATAGTCAACATGCGATTCATTTAATCACTTTATTCGAAGACGCGATTTATTCACCGACTGTAAACATGTTCTCAATTGATAATTCGAAGATGAGATTTATGTTGACTTCGCATACAACGTAGCATGTTCTCAAAAAGAATCTTTTGCCATAGTGTAACCTGTAATAACCGAATGTCAATACTAATCAGTTTGCGATTTTGCTCATATTTATAGGCTTATGCGATTTTGGCATATAAAAAACAACAAAATGCGATATACATATACTAAATATACAAATTGTGCTATTCTTTTAGAAGCTACTTCGTTAGCTGCGATATACATTCAATTAGTTTTGTCAAGACGCGAGATACTACACGATACTAATTAAACCAGTTTGGTCAAAACGCGAGATACTAACTAACACACACAAACCCAGAAACATCAGACAATACAGTTCATTGGACAGTTACCCACAACTAACACAAAAAACACAAAACATAATCACGATTTTGTATACAAAATAAACAAAAACAAACCTTAAATACATTGATTATCCAAAATAAACCAATTACTGACCGACAAAAAGGCCTAACTAAGTTTTACTCAGAAACAAATACGCAGACCTTCAATAGGAGGTCGTCATTTGAACCAAAAAGAAACACACAAGAAATGACTAAAGAGAAATTTCAGCGTACCTTTAACGTATTTGGCTATAAATTTTCTAGGAGGCCGTATACCGGTTTTTGGCTATAAATTTTCTAGGAGATAAAGACTACCACAACACAGTATTTCTCGAAGATAACTTCCTCAACTCGCCGGAGTTCATAGGGGGACAACAAAAATAAACTGCTTTTTAAAGGTTTCAATCTTTTGTATTTTGACTTTTGATTTTTTGAACGAATTTTTTGGAAAAAGTTTAGATTTAAGGTCTAAAAAACAATTCACAACCTATTTTTCTCTTTACATACCTTTCAGGGTTATTTTTGTCTCAAATTTTTATTTGGGTACTAATTAATAGTATCCATAAAATGGATACCAAAACCGAATATGATACTTAAAAAAGTGTTTTCAGATAGTTTTCTCTTATTTATAACCGTCCAAAACAAATTAATAATAATAATATTTTCGTTGATTAGTTTAATCAAATTTACCATAATATATTTAATATACACTATGTGATATCCTAATTTAATTATTTTTATTTATCCTTCTTTTGCTTGATACAAACTTCAAATTGATGGTTATCAAATTTACAGATAAACATTCAAGTTACAATAACGATTACTATCTCCTCTTCTTTCAAATCTCACCAGATATGATAGATTTAAAAGACGCCAAATCTAATTATCATATTACACTACACGCCTAGAATATCATATCCGAAATTCGGTCAAATCTAGCAGTTTGATTTTCCGAAATACGCATCCAAACACGTCATCCAAAATAACTAAAAAGAAAACTTTTATTTTTAACGAGCTGAAACCTTTAGAGTTTCGCTTCCAATTCCTACCACTGAAAATGCACGATAATGAATCATAAATAATATACTAAAACATGAGCTCGGTCCAATAGTTCGATTTTTAAAGAACTTGTTTCTACGAAAAAGTTGCATTATTCTTTCTAAGTATTGAAAAGTTACCAGTTTTCGACCAGGAAAACATTTATAGTTGAAAGTTTTTAAATGGAAAAACTTTTCTTTTCCTTTCCCAAATACACTTTTAAGTATTATGTTCAGTGCCCGTCTTCGGTCTGAGTTAGCTAAGCTTAACCGGAAGGAATTTAGTGACATTATCTCTAGAGTCTCTAATGCTCAAAAATCCTTGTTCGAAGCTTAGTCAAATCTTGCCTCCGAACCCCTCAATCTGCGGTTGATAACCAGCGAAAGTGAGGCTTCTGCATCTTTCATCTTCCTTAGTCGAGCGGAGGAATCCTTTCTAAAACAAAAAACTAGAGAAAATTGGATTAAGCTAGGCGACAGGAATTCAAAATTCTTCCACAAAAGCATTAAAGCCCGGCTGTGTCGCAACAAAATTATCTCGATTTCCAATAACCAAGGAGTCAATGTCTCCTCTCGGACTAGTGTTTCTAAAGTCTTTGTGAATTTTTTTGAGAACTCCCTGGGCACCAAGCATTTTGTCTACTACCCAGGTCTTGAAAAAGTCTCTTCTCTAATCTCTTCTAAGGTCACCAATACTGATAAGGAGAATATGATCTGTGAGATCTCATGTACTGAAATCATATCCGCTCTTTACAGTATTGATAGTGACAAGTCTCCTGGTCAAGATGGATTTAACTCTAGTATCTTCAAGTCATCTTGGAATATTGTTGGCCTTGACATCTGTAAGGGTGTCCAAGAGTTCTTCCACTCTGGATCTCTGTCTGAGTCTTGGATGCTACCTCTATCGCTCTTATCCCAAAAATAGAATCGTCTTCCGTGCCTGCTGATTTCAGACCCATTGTTCTCTGCAATGTGTTTTACAAAATCATTTCCAAAATTCTGGCCAACAGAATAAAAGTCTATTTTCCTTACCTTATCAACTCCTCCCAATCGGCTTTCATTTTGGGACGAAATATTTCTGATAACATGTTTTTATCCCAAGAGCTTCTAAAAGGATACAATAATAACGGAAGAGGTAAAAAGATTGCCCTTAAAATAGATCTTATGAAGACCTTTGATAATGTTCGCTGGCATCTCATTCTTGACATTTTAGTTGCGATGCACTTTCCTAAGAAGATGATCACTTGGATAGTCAAATGCATCTCCTTTCCTTCTTACTCCATTATTATTAATGGTGATCTCCACAGTAATTTCAAAGGCAAAAAAGGTCTTAGACAAGGTGATCCTCTCTCCCCTGTCATTTTTGTGCTTGTTATGCAAGTGCTTTCCGGAATCCTCAAAGAGAAAAGCCAAGATAGGAACTTCTGTTTCCATTGGAAATGCCACAAACAGAAAATTATCAATCTTTGCTTTGCAGACGATCTGATGATTTTCTGCCATGGTGATTCTCATTCCCTCAATCTCATTAAGGATGCCCTGGATGATTTCTACTCTCTCTCTGGTCTTAAAGTCAGCCCCGTGAAAAGTCATATCTTCTTCTCTGGTATTGACCATCACCTTCGTTCGGATCTTCTACCAATCTTAAGCTTTCCTGAAGGCTCTCTCCCAGTGAAATATTTGGGATTTCCCCTTCTAACTGGTAAACTTAACCACTCGGATTGTCGCCCCCTTATGCGCAAAATAACTTCCCATATTGATTCGTGGACTGCCAAGCACCTCTCCTATGCAGGCAGGCTCCAATTACTCAAATCTGTCTTATTTATGGGTCAGGTTTATTGGTCCTCGATCTTTATTCTACCATCTAGAATAATTAAAGAGTTAAACCAAAACCTTTATCGATTCCTTTGGTCTGGAACGGCTATGAGAATCCATGGGGAAAAAGTCGCTTGGTCCACAGTTACCACTCCTTATAAAGAGGGCGGCCTTGGGATTCTAGATTTAAAAACCTGGAATCAGGCGGCTGTCTTTAAGCAGCTTTGGTCTATTGTTAGTAATAAGCACCAATCCATCTGGTGTGATTGGATTAAAAATTAATACATTAAAAATAAAAGTTTTTGGAATGTTTCCATTGGATCTTCCACCTCTTGGATCTAGAGGAAAATTCTTCGTCTTTGCCCTTTGCCTCGTAATTTGTACAGGGTGGCTATCAAAAATGGCAGGAACACTTCCCTCTGGTATGATCTGTGACTTCTCTCCTCGCCTCTCGCTATTCACTATGGTTCTGACATCATCAGTGATTCTCTTTTGGGGAATAACCTTAAAGTTTCCGACATCATCAGCAATGGAGAATGTAACTAGCCTGCAAACCTGAGATTGGCTCGAGCCCGTAGTCGGGATCATCTAGAAGAAATCCGCAAGATTATCCTCTCTCTCCCCCACCCAAACATCCTTTCAAGGGATGCTCCCTTCTGGGTCGCGAAAAACAGATGCAACAATTTTACTATAAAAGACACTTACAACGCTATCCGTAGGCCTGTCCAAGAAAGGGGATGGACGGGATTAGTATGGAATAATTCAACATTCCGCGCCACTCCTTTATATCTTGGATGGCTATTATAGGCAAGCTTGCCACAAGAGACAACCTCTTTAGTTGGGGTCTTAACACCCCTACTGGATGCTCCCCCTGCAACTCCGATCTGGAATCTACATCTCAACTCCTCTTTGAATGTAGTTTCACTCAGAGTATATGGACATTTACAAGTTTTAAACTTGGATTTCCATTTCATCCCTTGTGCTGGCAATCTTGGATTCTTGAGGCGTCAAGATGGTCTAATTCACGAGACCATTGTATATGGCGAACTTGTTTCAACGCGGTCATTTACCACGTCTCGAGAGAACGGAATTCAAGAATATTTGGATCCGTTCTAGCAATTGCTTCCTCGATATCATTCCAAATCTTATCGGATCTCCGATACAGATTTAATGGTACCAAGATTAGCTGGTAGACATAGATTTTAATTAAACTAATCCAAACTTTTTTTGTTGCAGGTATTCTCAGTATGGACTGGAGCTTGGATCCCTGATTCGATGGACCAAGAGCCTTTCAGCCATCTAGTCACTCTCGCATGCTACATGCTTTGTTTTGATCCACTATGCTTTGCTTATTTCATCTGATATGTCGCACTCCTTCTCTATGGGGTCTTGATAAAAACTCTTCTATTAGTGGTTGTATCACAGCGGGGTATGCCGCAGGATTATGTATGAACCCTTCTCATTTAATTGAAATTTTTTCACACACAAAAAAAACTTCAATAATATAGATTAATGAGGTGTGAATTTTTTTATAAAAATATAATTCAATACAATGACTATATATATTAACATCGGTTTCTATAAAAACAATTTCTAAATTGACAATATAAAATAAATTGTTGTAAATAACTATTTCTTTTTACCTGGGTGCTTTTATTTCCATCTTCGGTTGAAAGTGTTCGATTATTGATTTTATTAATATGAAATCTGTTATTTATATTTTAAAAATAAATTTTAAATCGAGACGCAAATAAAAAATACAAATATGATATATATAAAAAATATTTATTAATAAATAATCGAAATGATTTGAATTTTTTTTTATTTTTCAAGAGATGGGAATGTATGATTTCAATTACCAAATCATGTGCCAGAGTCATAGTTAAATCTAGATTATACAATTGTTTAAAAACTATAATATCCTGCATCGATTTTCATTAAATATTTTGACGATACATATATTTAATATTAACCATACCACGAGCTCGATAATAAGATTGTAGTTTATTAAAATTGATTTGAGTTTGTTTTTATAATTAAAATAAGTTAGATTACTAGGTTGGTCAGATCAAGTTATTAAATGGGCTAGATTACAAACTGGACCGGCCGGATAATAATTTTTTTTACATAATAAATATTATTATTTTTAATTATTTATTATGTCCATCTCAGCGTTTTAAATGGAAGCTGACGTGGAATGTCAAAAGGAAAAACTGGACATAAAAAAAGTTTGGATAAAAAAAATTAGTTTGTTGTATTTTTTAGAACGTTGAGACCCGTTTACACAAGTGAAGTAGATGACTAACATGATACAAGTCACAAGCATGAGGGGATTTGCCATGCTTTTTAGCCTCAATTAGATTTGGATCAAGTTTCATGGTCTATCTCGTGAACTCTCGTCAGAGAAAGGACTAAATATCATCGACAACGTTTTTGGTACACCCATTTACGTCGAAACACCCTACAAATAATGTTTGTATGAGTTTTGTAAGAATATGTATCATTATGAAAGTAACACACGAATTCCTTGAATTTCTTGTAATCAAGTACTTAGGTATGTCTATCTATAATCGTCTTGAATACCAAGGTTTACCCCCGACATGCAACAAGTGTAGCACTTTTGATCACAACAATATGAGTTGTCATGATCTTTCGTACTCTCTATATTCTACAACTATGCTTGCTGTGCCTTGCCACTCGAGTAAATAACTCATGGTCGATAAAATTTGATTGTCCTCTCTCGTCCTCAAGTGATAGTGACACGCCTCCCTCACCCGACTACAACGCCTTCATGCAGACCTTGTCGATAATATAGAATATTTCCCTCATGGAGAATGATGTTGTGTGCTCCCCTAGTGTCTAACGATAACAATGTTCTATCACAACTTAACACCGAGTCTTCCGATGTCGGTAAGACTACAAACAAATTCAACTCTATGCCTTCTCGTTCTGTGATACACAATACGGCACTTGAAGAACCCGCACAACAAGATGACAACATGATCTTCGACACGTAAATTCATATAAGCCCCTCTTATTTCGCCATTTTTATATAATTATTTCATCTTGTAATTTGCATGGTCTTAATGACATGTTCATCAAAAATACGTTAGCGAATATGTAGTTTCCAATCATATAATTTTTTTCTCTTATTCAGAATGGTTCAAAATAAAACAACTCGACTCTATCTCTCATATTAAGGTTGACTCTATTAACCTCATCAAAATGGGCCTCAATGAATTTGCGAATCTCTCGGGCCTCCGGCTTAGTCCAAACTGGTAAGGATGATTTTCTGTTTCTATGAAAAAATCCAACCCATTTAATGTGGTTGGTTGGGTTATTTATACTTTTGTTTTATGACCCATGGGTCATTGAGGTCAGATCTTGGATTCGGGTCAGCCATAAAGACTCCAAATCCCAGGACCAAAAAATGGTTTAGCACACAGCTGAGTCATAATTCACTTGAGCTGGCCATCTATCAAATTTTGTTATGCCCGAATTACCGCTTCAGATAGCCCTAAAGAGTACATCCAATAATATCCAAACCCATCATTAGCCCATTTAGATCTTTCAATGTTTTTAGGGAAGAGCTAACCATTATAGAGAAAATCTGATCAGGGCCCGAAGTGATTCTTTATTGTTAGAAAAAGCTCAAAGGTCACAACTTTAACAAGTAACTTTTGTTTACACGTGTCGGTCTCTAATTAGATTTCTCATCCATTTTCCCTAGATATTTGCACCTATCTTGCAAAAAGTAATTCGTCTATGGTTAATAGTCTCTAAATATTGTTCTAACGATTCATCTCACCTAGGTAAAACACTAAAGTGATTTTATCAACTATATAAGTGTGACTGTTTTACTGTTTCCATTCGTAGAGTGAGAAATTTTTTTGAATTCAATTTCTAGAGAGATAAACTTCAAATCATTAGTTTCTTCTTAGTTTAACCGTTCTTAGAACTTTTATGTTCAAAGCTAGAACTGCCTTGGTTAAAGAAGGTTGACTGAATTTGTCCGAATTGGAAAGAGAGAAAAAAGAAGCAAGAATCGCTGCCGGACTATCTACTTCAATTCAGATACCCGAAAACCCTTCTACCAAAGTCAGAACCGTTACCAACAGTGAAAAACCATCGCTATTTATTGCCATGGGGTCAGATGCAGAGAACGTCACACCAGGAATACTTACCAGTCTTTCCGAAGAAAAAAATACAACTTCATCTACCAAGGATGTTAAAAACATGCTGAAGGTTCTGTGATAGTAAAGCTTCTCGTTTCGCTTACTATAGATCAAATACATCACTTCCACTCATGGAGCCTTCTCTAACTGCAAAGGAGGATACTGGATCCAAATCGATCGACCAACGCTCACAAATAATGGAGGATAACATGGAAGATAGTGGGGAAGATACCCCATTAGAGATATCCAAAAATACTGGCGAAATCAGAGTGGTTTGGAAAACAAGAGAGAAAGTAGGGCTGCCTAATACCGAACAACGTCCAGAGTGCCTCGAGAGGAAAGTGTGCCCTAATTTCTCCAAGGTTAGTCTTAAATATCTAATGGCCCCTAACTTTTTTATGTGTATACCAACACTTCCGAATTGGAGAGAATTAGGAAAAAATGGGGCTTTCCAGAGTCCGTTAAAGTAAGGATCCCCGTTAGTCCAGAAACTTCGACGGATTGTAAATCTGGGGAATAGTGGTGTATACCGAAGTGCTTAATTAGGGTATTTGGTTCCTTTTGAGGTTGTACCCAAGTCAATTAAGTCCCAATTCTTGGTATACACTATTGGCCAACATTATAGCTTTAAGGTTATCAAAAACTCTTTTGCCGATGGAGTAGTTTGTTGTTGTGGCTAATTTGTATCGAAATCACCATATCCCTTTCTGCCACTATAACATGGGAAATTATAACATGGGAAACGATTATAAGGTGGTATATTTTAAATGGAGGTAGATAAACCGTGGACGATTTAATTTCTCTACATCAGTGGGGCTTAGGAGAATGGTATGAAGATCACATCCAAAGGGAATCCAAGCCTATTGACCAAACATTGGAAATGCTCAGGTAATCACTGTTCGGATGCCCTTAATAATGTTTAGATACTATTTTTTACATTGGACTTATCTTTAATATTGGATTTATTTTGTAGTGTTTTCAAAGACGTTTTTGTTAACGAAAATAATAAAGAATTCACCGAAGTAAAAAAACTCATATTGTTTGAAAATAGAAGTTACATTCATTTAGGGTGTTTCCCTTATTTATATCTCATTCCCGTTTATGTGCGGTTACAAGGACTATTATTCCCACTTACTATACTTATTCCTTGATTTAAATCATGAAGCCTATATCTATGGCTAAAATTGCTTAATGGTTTGACTAAGACTTATATTGTCATTAAGTCACAGTTCAAACTGTTTCTCTTTTAAACCTCTCTAGGTTGGCTTTGGGCGTGCGCTTGACCGAACATGGTTTGATAATGATGTAGCCCAAAAGTCCAAACAAAAGCCTTGTTTATTTTATTTTATTTTATAAAAATATCTTATGTATTGAAATCAAATCTAATTATATTAAGATTTGATTTTGTTTGATTTTATTTGATTTGATTTTAGAATATTTATTTTATTTCCTTATATTCTAGTTTAGGGTTTTGAGAAGCTATTATATAAAGCCTCTTATGCCTTAAGTTATTTTAAGTTTTTGGAATAATAGATTTTTTATCTCTCAAAATTTCACTCTTTGTTATCCTTAGATTAGGGTTGCATCATGTTACCCTTGAATTATGGTTTCATCTATCGTTGCTTCTTCTTCTCTTTCCGCTGCGTCATCAATTTGGTATCAGAGCCTCAGTTCCTGCTACGGGTCAAGCATGTTTCTGAATCTTGATTTCATCTGATTCAAGGTCTAAAGGAGAGAACAACATACGGCCATGAAGATCTTAAAGATCATTTGGTATGCGGGAGACACACTAGGCGTTTCAATGACGATCATATTGACCGGTTACTGAAGGAGTTTAAATTGGCTACCAATCGTCGAATCAAGGTAAAAATTTCTTATCGAGATGTTGTCTCAGGCTATGAAGAGGTTTTCAAAACCGTTTTTTTCATCAACTGGACATGGGGATGTTGTCTTCAGGCTATGAAAAGGTTTTCGAAAATATTTTTTCCTTCAATTGGATGGCTTCAATGTGACTTCGAATAAGGAACACTCGAGAAGAATTTATCTTATTTTGATAAGGTCAACAATTATAATTCCAAATGTAACGATTGAATAAAATAAAATAAATAATTTAGGTTCTTGATGGTGATGGTGCTTTGAATTCGAGGACGAATTCTTGTCAACTAGGAGAGGATGATGTAGCCCAGAAAGTCCAAACAAAAGCCTTGTTTATTTTATTTTATTTTATTTAAATATCTTATGTATTTAAATCAAATCTAATTATATTAAGATTTGATTTGATTTGATTTTATTTGATTTTAGAATATTTATTTTATTTCCTTATATTCTAATTTAGGGTTTTGAGAAGCTATTATATAAAGCCTCTTATGCCTTAAGTTATTTTAAGTTTTTGGAATAATAGATTTTTTATCTCTGAAAATTTCACTCTTTGTTACCCTTAGATTAGGGTTGCATCATATTACCCTTGAATTAGGGTTTCATCTATCGTTGATTCTTCTTCTGTTTCCGCCGCGTCATCAGATAACTTCTTTACTCAGTTTTACCGCTCGGTTTGGAAAGCGGACTGGCCCGAGCAGTAGTTTCTCAATTAACTTTGTTCAGCTCTTCCTCAACTCGTTCGGTCTGCAAATGTGCTCTTCCGACTTGGCCGTTGTCACCTTTATTTATTGATTCTAGCTCTATTCTTTATTGTGCTTGGCTGCTTCCTCATTGTATCTTTGTATTCCTTTTCAGCTCGGGCTCGTCCTTTGTTCTCTCACCATATTTATCTGCTCGGCTTTTTGGGTTTTGCTTGGCCGGAGAATACCATGTCATCAGTTTTCAGAAAATCTAGAAGATACCTTCACCAAACTAAATCAGTGAGCCATAGAAAATTATGGTCTTGCCTTCCATAACTGCTTCACTGCAGGGAACATGGTGAGGGCTCATTTCTGGAGTACAAACTCAAATATGGAGCTCATCTGGGAACAATTCACTACTCCCCCTCATTCGATGGTATTCTCAAAAGAACCAAGAGACGAGATGGTAAACTTTACTTATCAGCTTGGAATATGCTCATAGTCACATAGATAAGATGATGAAGAAGAAGAACAACAAAGATATTGACGTATCCCACCAGATTCCCAATGTGGGTAGTTTGAGAAATCCAGAAGGAATTAACACTGCTTTATTAAAGGCAGCTGCTGTTACAGTAGGTGAGGCCGAAGGGCCACGACATTCACCAAAAATTAAGAAGAAAAAGGTTCAGAAAAGACGTAAGGAGGGGAGTGACAAAAGGGCAGGAAAGAAGAAGAAGGAAACCATGGGGTCAGAGATAATACTTTGACCCGAGGCCGTTCCTTCTACCCTTCATACTGAAATTCTTCCCTAAGTAGAAGTACATGCTGATCCTCCCTCTCCAGTGTTTCCAACAACCTATCCACCTTCTGTTGAAGATGATGTCAATTTAGAGGATCTTGAAAACATGTATTTTAGTGAGTTTGGCAAGGAGGAGTTTGACCGAACCTTCCCTCAATCAACCACCATAGTTAATGCAATGATTTATGATGGTGAATCTTTTGAAGTATCCAGACTGCATGATACCTTGGGTCATGCAGTCTTAGGCTACATAAGGCCAATAATTGACTTGGAAATACAAGTCAGAGCTCAGTGTAAGGATATTGTTTTCTTTAAAATCGACAATCAAGGCTTGAAGGATTCTCTCATAGCAAAATATAAGAAGTTTGAAACTTTGGGCAAAGAAAAAGAACAAAGGAGTACCGATTTGAATCTGGCTAAGATCGATCAAGAAGAATCCCGAACCAAGTATTCCGAACTGCAAACAACTACTTCCAAGAAGATAAAGTCTTTAAAATATCAACATATCAGTGATGAAGGTACCATCAATCAACTATCCGAGGAGAAAAAGAAATTAGAGGAAATTCTTAAAAAAGAAATAAGGAGAGATTACTTCCCTGAAAAAGAACCAGACTCGATAGATAGCAGTTGCAGTGGATAAGTATGCTGTTGGGGTATTAGAGTCTATGGAAAAGAGGCATGGAAGTATTAAATCAGACATGGTCTTGTTATTCCACGAGACGTTTCTAAAAAATTGTCTTGGGGATTTTTGGAGGTTCGTAGCATACGAAGAAATACCCTTTCACACTATGCCATATGGTGATAAACTCGACGTTTCTTCACCAAGTGGATTTGATTTGGATGAAGAGAATGATGAAACCTAAGATGTTGATTCTAAGGATCCCAAGAAAGACGAAAGGGAAGGGAAAGTTCAAGAGAAATGTGATGGTAAAGAGAAAACCGAAGGAAATGAACCATAAGGCTACTTTATTTTTTGAGTTTATGTTGTAAACCAAAGTCCTTGAACGGTACAAGGAAATTTTTTGTTCTATTTGGATTTCATTTTGTGAACTAAAGTCTTTGGATGACCAATGTATTTTTTGTAATATGGATCAAACCTCTTTGATGATATAACCGGTATTTAATGTCATTTTTAGCTTCGTTTGTTTCGTATTTTTCCTTGTCTTTCTATGCTTCCATTAAAATCCGATCATACTTAAAGATGGTAAATACTAACAATATATGAACCCAATCAAGGATTTAAAACGTAAAGTTTAACCAGTCTATAATACATTTAAGTCATTCAAAAGTTCTCAATTTGAAGGCTAAAGGTGTTTAATGGGTGTTTAATTTATCCGAACCATTCACATGTATTTCAAGGTGTTTAATGGGTGTTTAACTCATCTGATCACCTCCATAAACACAACAATTTCTTCAAAAAGGAAAAGGATAATATATTGATTCAGATCCAGAAACCTTATTAAAATCTCCTCGCACCACCAGGGTAGGAAAGAGTATGCCCCCAAATATTTACATTGAAGTACAAGAAATTACATATTTACAAGATGGTTTTATTCTAAATATAACATGAGATGCTCAATATTCCAAGGATGTTTTAAAAGGTTACCTTCTTTGTTTTGAAGTATGTACGTTCCTTGCTTGATTTTTTCACATACCATGTATGAGCCTTCCTAATTCAGAGCCAACTTTCCGAACTACTTCTCCTTGGTATGTAAGAAAACGTTTCTTAATACTTTGTCCCCTATCTGAAAATCTCTTTTTTTAAACTTTAAATGGAAACCTGATTCTCATCAAACCCTTGTAGTGTGATGTTCTCAAATGTGTATTCACTCTTTTTTATTCAATTGTATCCAGGTGATTCTTTAAAGTCATGTCATTATCTTGTTCGAAATAATGTTGTACCCTAAATAAAGGAAAAGTAGCTTCCGTACGTGTTATTTCATCCATCTTATAAACAAGAGAAAAAGGAGACTCATGAGTGGTTGTGTGAGGAGTGGTTCGGTAGGCCCATAACACTTCTTGGAAATAGCTTTGCCATTTTCCCGCAGTTCCTTCCAGATTATTTTTTAAACCCGTCAAAATTGTTCGATTAGCAACTTCAACTTGCTCATTAGCCTGATGATGAAAAAGAGAAAAGAAGCAGTGTTGAATTCCACTTGAAGTGCAAAATGTTTCCATGTCTTTGTTTTCGAACTGAGGACCATTATCTGTAATGATGCGTTTGGGAATTCCGAATCAGCAGTATATGTTGGAGAGAATAAAATTTATCACTGTCTTTGACATTGTTCCAGATAAGGGTGGAGCTTCTATCCACTTAGAGAAATAGTCTATTGCTATAATTATAGTTTGATAACTACCAGAGGGCATGAGAAGGGCCCCAACTAAATCTATTCCCTATCTATCAAAGGGTATAAGTTCAGATACTGATTCGATGAGGACTGTTGGAACATGAATTTCATTTCTATATTTTTTGACAAGGATCACACCTTTTGACCAAAACCTTAGCATATGAAATTATAGTGGGCGAGTAGTATTCTGCTAACAAAACTCTCATGGTTGAAGCTTTATAACCACGGTGTGCTGGCCCCTATATATCGTGTAATTCAGATAAAACATTTTGAGATTTTTCAAAGTCAAGACAGCGCAAGAGAGGCCTGCTGAAAGACGTTTTATAAAGAACTCCTCTCAGTATCAGAAAACCAGGAGCCTTGTATTTTACTTTCTTAGCAAAACTCTTATCTGAAGGTAAAATTCCATCAATAATAAACTGTTGGGTTTCATATCTCCAATATTTGGATTGCATACTAGATATGTTCATACTCTCTTCAAATTCACCCTTTTTTTGGAATTGAGTTAATGGAAGGACATTCTTGCATAAGAATCCAATGATATGCTTTAGAGTAAGCTATGGTGTTTAAAGAAACTGCCATAACGTTTTCCGATCTTGGGATATTTTCATATCGGATGAATTTAAAACTTGTGGTGATTTATTTTAACACTTGTAGATACTTTATCAAATGATGTTTTTTGTTACAGATTTCCCTTGAGCCCGATGCATAAGTAATTGAGAGTCACTTGTTAACCGGATTATTTTTGCTCAACATAACTGAGCTAACCTCAAACCAGCTATGGCTGCTTCATACTCTGACTCATTATTGGATGCTCTGAAACCAAAGCATATAACTTGGTACATAATGTCACCATAAGTAGAGTTAAATAAATTCCAGCACCACATCTCATCGTACTAGACCCACCATCTGTCTAGACTACCCACTCGTTATGAAACTTACTACCTTGAGCTTTTTCGTGAGATCTCTCAGTATGAAATTCTACCAAAACATAAGCTAAAACTTGAGCCTTGATTGCAGTTTGAGGTGCAAAGTCAATATCATAGTCTCCAAGATCAACTGACCATCTAGCCATTCTTCATGATATGTCGACCTTTTGCAGCACGTTCTTTAAAGGAAAATACGTCTGACCAGTGATAGAGTCTGCTTGAAACTAAGGTCTCATTTTTCTAGCTGCTATTACCAGTGCCAAGGCTAATTTTCTAACTTCAAGTACTTTTCTCAGCTTCTCATAAACTCTTGCTTATCTAATACATCAGACGGGGGGTAATTATCCACTTCTCTTACCAACACTACACTCAGTGCATATTCCGATACTGCTAGATACATATAAAGTTTCTCTCCTTGAGTAGGCTTGAATAATGTCTTGGGTAAAGACAAATTTTATTTTTATTTAAAGGAAATCTTGATCACACTGCGGAGACCAATTAAAGTCTTTAGCATTCCTTAAAACATGGAAAAAATGAGCGCACTTATCCGATGATCTCGAGATAAACCGATTTAAAGCAGCTAATCTTTCGGTTAGTACTGGACTTCAACTATATTTCGAGGTGGATCCATGGCTAATAAATCATTTAATTGATCTGGAGCCGGAATCCCCTTTTCACTTATAATATATCCTAAAAAATTACTAGATCGGACTCCAAATGTACATTTCGCAGGGTTTAACTTCAAGTTGATAGCCTCTAGGTTAGAAAACATTTCTTGGAGATCAGATATTTGATCTTCCTCCTTAGGTATTTTCACCATCATGTCATCTATGTAAACCTCTACATTTCTTCCAATTTGGTTAGCAAACTCCATATTCAACAATCGCTGATAAATAGCTCTAACATTCTTCAACCCAAACGACATCACCTTATAGAAATGGATCCCTTGTTAGTAATCAAAATAGTATGATTTTGATCATTCAGATCCATTCGTATCTGATTTTATATAGAGAAAGCTTCCATAAAAGACAATAATTTATTTCCAGACGTAGAGTCCATTAGTTGGTCTATCTGGGGCACTGGAAAAGGATCCGTAGGACAAGCTCTATTAAGATCCGTGAAGTCAATACATACACATTTTCCCATTCTTTTTCTTGACCAATACTAGATTAGCTGTCGAAAGAGGGTATTAAGATTCCATAATATGCCCCATCTTGGTTCGCTGATCTACTTCTTGCACAATCACTTCAGATTTTTCTCTGGAAGAAGTCCTTCTTCTCTGTACCACTGGCCCAACATTAGACCGGACTGATAGTTCGCGACCGATCACATTGGATGACACTCCGATCACATCTTCATTTCACTATGCAAACACACGGAGATTACTAGATAAAATAGACAATAATTTTTGTTTTAACCTTAATGGTAATTTGGCTCCAACCCTAACACTTTTGCCTTCTGCCAGGCAATGAATTATAACTTCTTCAACTAGAATTATAACAATGAGAGCCTTCCTTGAATCATCTATATCATTTTGATTGACATAAGGCTCTACTAACTGATATTAGTTTTTAATTTTCACTGCCTCCAATGACTTTGAGGCAAGAGAAGTGACATAACATTCATGAGCTACTTTCTGGCTGCTTCGGACGACGCCCACTTGACCTCCCACAACATACTTTTAAAATTGGTGGATAGTGGAAGCCACTGCATGCATCCTAGAGAGCCAAGATCTACCGAATATATCTTTGTAAGATGTTAGACAATCAACCACAACGAACAACACCCTTACTATTTTTTTAAATGGTCCTTTACCCAATAACACTTATTCTTCAAATTCCCTGATGACATCGGAAGAAATTCCAGTAAAGTCTACAATGGTTTGTTGGAACGTTGGATGACTGAAGGATTCTTTATATGTCTATAAGCAGTCAAAAAAATATATTTATCGAACTACCTATGTCAACCAAGATCCGACGTATATCATTCCTCGCAATAGATGCCCCATCACAACAACATCTTCATGTGGGCATGTAATATCTCTTAAATCATGTTCATCAAAGATAATGAATGAAGAAGGGCTTTGGTAAAGATGTGTGGACATTTTTCCCTCTAACTGAGTTGTTAAACGGTTAACATATCTTTTTCTTGAACAACTTGAGGGTGATGTTCTAGTGTTCCTCCTAAAAATAGTTAGTGATTCAAAAAATTTGCGCATATGAGAAACAGTTGCAACCTTATCTATAATTACCGCAACTTGATTCCGATCTGGATCAGGATCATGATCAAGATATTCACAGTCTACGCCAAATCTTTCCACAATCATCATGGTATGTTCTTGCATGTATTTCCCCATACTTTGCTCTAGACCGTTTGGTGAGGTTGTTCGGGGTGCATTGTTATTAGGTTGAGAGTTGGTATTATCTTGTCTAGTGCCCTCTTGCCTTTTAACGAAGGAACCTAACTTTCCTCTCTCAATGAGATTTTGTACTTCTTATTTTAAGGCTATACAGTCATGCGTATCATGACCCACATCATTGTGGTTATTTTCGGAAACGAGTATTCCGACTCTTTCAATGAGACTGAATTGGGCTGGCATTCTAAAATGGACAACATTCTTAGTTTTTTCATATATTGTAGCTAAATTTTCACACAGTTTGGCAAACCATTCAGGTGGAACCCATTGGTCCCTCTTGGGTCTAGCTTGTTGGTTTTGGTTAAATTGATTATTTTTCTATGCCGATGTGATCCCTGTTCGGACTCTTTCGGCCTATAATTAACAGCGGTTTGGGATTGAGTAGTAGCTTGTGGAATTGATTTTGTAGCAGCAGAAATGTACAGACACGGTACTTTAGAATTCTTAGTTTTTTCAATGTTTTCCAACTTGATTTAACATCCCTACCCAAGTCATTTCCTTCTTCCGAGTTACTGAATTAACTAACATGTCCAGATTTAATCATTGTCTTAAAGCGGCGATAGCCACCTGTTCAAAACAATCAGCTAATCCGTTCTTTGTATTCAATAATCGACTAATATATTTATTTAATGATTCGTTTGGTTCTTGGGAACAATGGATAATAGTATCACTATTCCCTTTGAGCTTCTTACTTCTCACAAATTTCCTTCGAAAAGGCACCCATAACATATTAAAGTTTTTTGTAGATCCCTGTGAGATACCGTTATCCACTTTAGGGAACTTATGTTAAATGTTTGTGAGAAATCCCGGCATAACAGTTTGTCATTGTCATCAAAGTTCATCATAAAATTTTAAACTTCTCGAGGTGGTTTTTTGGATCCTTACTTCCATCATACTTTTCCATCTTGGAACTGTCAAACCATCTGGGAAGATGTCTGAAGAGTATTTTTAGGACAATCGTGATTGCCTCCAATCCTGACTTCGGTTAAATACTGTATCTTCATCAGGAGTAGCAAAAATACATGGTTCAAATTGGATAGCAAATTGCTCACTTAATAGATGATCAATGCCATAATCTCCGAACCTTTTATTTTCCTTGATTTTTATTCTTTTTTTATTTTTCCTCTCGTGTCCTTTTTCCTTATATGTTTCTTGGTTAGCCTCTATTTATTTTTTTGACGGCCCTCGTCACTACTGGATGAAGGACACTCATCAGATTCAAAATTAGTTGATGAACCATTAGAAGAGTCTGATGTACTCATAACTTATTTATCTCGATGCGTCTTTTTAGATTTAACATGAGTCTTTGGGGACTGATCATTGCTATGCTCATATGCAAATACACCACATGCATCAGGCGTTTCCTTCACTAATTTTTCAGCTTTCTTTTTGGCCCTTAGAGCTTCAATTTCAGCCCTCAGCTGATCACGTTCATCCTACATGAATTACTTTTCATCTGTGTTGTGATTAACATGAGACACAGTACTGTGCTCATTATTCTGTCTTACACCTTCAGCTTCAGGAGGTGGAACATCTTGCATGTTAAGATCCATGCTTTGATAATGTCCGAACTCTGATTTATACTTACCGGTTTTGAACAAAGCTTTATGCACCTTCTACTCGCACTGTGGTCGCCAATCTGGTGTGGATGATTTCTAATTGAAGGGTATTTTAGGTCGTTTATCAACAGGGTATTAAATTTTTAAGTAGAAGGTAGAGAGATAAGAGAGGTGTGTGCTAGTAATTATGTTTCTACAGAAAAATCCAACCCATTTGATGTGGTTGGTTGAGGTATTTATACTTTTGTTTTAGGACCCATAGGCCGTTTAGGTTAGATCTTGGATTTGGGTCATCCTTAAAGACTCCAAAGCCCAAGACGAAAAAATGATTTAGCACACAAATGAATAATAATCCACTTGAGCTTATTGTTCATCTATTGAACTTTGTTGACTATGCCAGAATTACCATTTTGGATAACCCTAAAGAGCACTTCTAATAATACCCGAACCCATCTCAAACAAGATCTAAATTTTCCTCTCGGGAGTTACTGACATCATACACCACTCTATCACCTCCTCTATTGGATTTAAGGAAGGTATCATTCTCGTCTAATACTTAGGTGTTCTGCTCATCACTACTTGTTCGACCTATAAGAACTTTAGACCACTCGTCCATAAAATAACTAGTATGATTAAATCTTGGACCTTTAAGAACTTATCTTACGTAGGTAAACTATAGCTAATCAAGGTCGTGTTATTCGCAGGCCAGGTAGACTGGACCTCGGTTTTAATTCTTCCCGTTCTCACCCTTACTTCCAACTCTTTTACATATTTATTTGCTTGGGGTTTGACATGAAAATTAGTGGCTCGAAAGTAGTGTTTACAATATTACTTTGCTCTCATGTGAGCGTGACATTGGGATTCTTGACTTTAGGGTATTGAATCAGACGACGTCCCTTAAGCACCTTTAGTCCATTTTAAGCAATGACTCCTCCTCAATCTGGCATAACTAGATTATTACTTAAAAATTAAAATACAAAAACCTTTGGACTCTCACGATTGGCTCCTCTAAAAGTTGAGGTTGGAAGAAAATTATCAATCTTAGGTCCCTTCCCTCTAAGCTTTACAAGGTTATGGTTGGCAACAAACAGTCCACATCCCCATGGTATGACCCTTGTGGTTTCTCTAGTTCTCTCGTTGACCAATACGGCCATATTACCATTCGTTATGCTTGAATACACAAAAAAACCTAGTCTCAGACATTATCACCAATCGCTCTGGGAACTGGCCTAGTCAGCTACGTACGGGCAGGAGATCTTAGGCTCACTTGCTAGAAATAGGTAACATTATAAAGCTCCTACCGCCTCATTCGGAGATGCGGATGTCAAACTTCTTGTTCCTAGTCTGAACCTTACTTATTTTACTATAAGCAGCACATACCATCATATTAGGCCATCCCGCCTATAATCCCTTAAGACAATCTTATTTGGAACAAGTTCAACATCTCCAGACAACCTTTATTGTCTGGCTGACCATCCAGGTAAAGCTCTCCTCACGTGACAAACTCATCATTTGGGATTACAATACAGTCCCCAACTGCACCTTTTTTTTTATCTTTCTCTACA
Source organism: Limnanthes douglasii subsp. nivea (assembly GCA_036936605.1). Taxonomy (NCBI): domain Eukaryota; kingdom Viridiplantae; phylum Streptophyta; class Magnoliopsida; order Brassicales; family Limnanthaceae; genus Limnanthes; species Limnanthes douglasii. Next base: position 291,168,720 of record JAUPFV010000005.1, read on the forward strand.
TTCCACTAATCACTTATCCCAACATATTTGGGAGGTATGTGCCAAGAAACTTAAGTTTCCATACTTGTTTTCTTTGCTGGCTGCACACAACTAGCTCTTGGACTTTAGCCCCGTTAGCCTTGGGCACCTCTGGCATGCTTGCTTCCTCGCTTTAGTTGAATATTTCTCAGCGTGTAATCTCCAACGCCTGCTATGAATTTCATAACATGATGGTCCTTTGGTCATGATACTATATATATTTTACTAACTTACTCTACTTTTCTCTTTATATTATTAAATGATCGATTGCTCGTGTTGTCGTACGCTGGATATATCCGATCTATCACTATTTTTATTCTGGTTTACAAGGGATGTACATGTACCCCAATCATGATCCATTTTTTGTGGATCAAACCTATTTGTTCGTCTTACTATTCAAACTTTATTTTGTAAGAAATGTCTTTCTATTATGCTAAAAATTTATATTTGGAAAATATTATGTTGGGAATATGGGTGTTGTGAATTAGGGGTCTGGTCCGCATATTCCACCTCCGTATATAAGTAAGAACAACCGATCTCAACACTAGTATGATATTGTCCGCTTTGGAGCCCGAAAGCCCTCACGACTTTGCATTTGGTCCACTGCCAAAAGGCCTCATACTAGTTGAGGTATGTTCTTACTTATATACCAATGATCTTTCCCATGTTTAACCGATGTGGGATGTGGGAATTTGGTCGCCACCCTAACAAATCCTCCTCTCAATTGACTTTCATCCGCCCACTCTAATCAGGTTGGAGACTACCTGGCCATAGAGGCACTACGGATGTTACTGCTCACCTCCTCTTAGACCACACTGTCTTGTTCCTTAGCGCCACTCCAATCAAGCCACACTGCTTGATGAGCCACGGGCACTCCGAACTAGGATCTCTAGAGCAGATCACCTTGATCATGGCTACTGGTTCATCATGTTCGACCTCCGAGAATTTCACACCATCGCGTTCCGTCTGGGCCCGACGCTCGAACAAAGTACCACTTAGCCTCCTCTCAATTGACTTTCATCTGCCCACTCTAATCAGGTTGGAGACTACCTGGCCATAGAGGCACTACGGATGTTACTGTTCACCTCCTCTTAGACCACATTGTCTTGTTCCTTAGCGCCACTCCAATCAAGCCACACTTCTTGATGAGCCACGGGCACTTCGAACTAGGATCTCTAGAGCAGATCACCTTGATCATGGCTACTGGTTCATCATGTTCGACCTCCGAGAATTCCACACCATCGCGTTCCGTCTGGGCCTGACGCTCTGATACCACGTGTTGGGAATATGTGTGTTGTGAATTAGGGGTCGAGTCCGCATATTCCGCCTCCGTATATAAGTAAGAACAACCGATCTCAAGACTAGTATGATATTGCCCGCTTTGGCACCCGAAGGGTCTCACGGCTTTGCATTTGGTCCACTGCCAAAAGGCCTCATACTAGTTGAGGTATGTTCTTACTTATATACCAATGATCTTTCCCATGTTTAACCGATGTGGGATGTGAGACTTTGGTCGCCACCCTAACATATTATAATTACACTTTAAACTATACTTTATTTTAATTTATTTATTTATAAAGAAAACCTAATCCATATATATAACCCGAGATCCGTATTTTCTTTTTAAAGAAACTAAGACGTTTCAATTATTAGAGTAAAATTTGTATCTTTCGTATGTATAAATGTAAAAAATGACATCATCAAGTATTAAAATTACCTGATTCTTGTAAATATTATTCCCTCGGTCCCAAAATACATATCGTTTTAAGGTTATATACGGGTTTTAAGGAAGATCATAATTACATATTTTTTTCATAAGAAGTAGAAAAAAAAAGTCTAGTTGGTAGATGATTATAAATAATATTAAAATTTGCATTGGTAAATGAAATCGACATGTATTGTGGGACAACAAATATTTCCTAGAACTGGACGGAGGGAGTAGTAGATAAAATTAAACCGCGATCTACAAGAAGAACCAAACATTCTATTTAGAGCCTTATCCTATTATCAGATGCTATATGATAATATTATTTAAAACTACAGAAATATGTGTGAACATACTATTTATGCAACTATATTAACTTATATAATCATAAAATAAAGCATGATTTATTAAGAATGGACCGTCCAAATCTTTGATAATGGAGGCATATTACACAATTAGGGAATGGGAATATCATGTTGTCCAATTATTTTTGTAAACTGATCCAATGTATGTAATTGGACCCCCACCATAAAATTCGACTTCATCTCCACCGCTTTCCAACATTTGCTGAATCATCGTAAGCGAAATGACATGACTAGATCCTGACATCACAAATAATTTGTCTTTGAAGTTTGAACTATTATTGTTTGTTCATGTGCTCAAGTTGGACCACTCGATGAAACCCGATCGGGCGAGTATTTGAAGTTGGAGATACGGTGGCTTGTGTGAAGGACACGAGTTTGGAAGTGAGATAATGGATTATGAAATAGAATAAAAAGAAAAAAATAAAACAAATAGTGATAAAATATTTAAATGATTATTTATAATAAATAGTGGATTCGTGGCAGTTTGTTTTTTTAAACAAAACTATAATTGATAATTGATAATTTGAGAATCTTTTTGTTCTTTTAGTCTCCAAATAACTCAAGTGGTTACTTATCAAAATTTGAATTAGTTTAAATTAAGTGAATATCATTTTTTTGTCTTTCATCTTTTAACTAAATTGTATTTAAGCAACCAAATTTGATATTCCATACCCAATATTCGATTTTCCAAAACCATAACTTATCTCTACTTCTATTTCACAATGGTTCTTGTTCACTAATTTTTAGGGAGACATATTCAAGCAACTTGGATTCAAGTGGCTGACATTTAATTTTTATTTTATTTTTTATTGCTAATTTTTTCATCTTTCTTCATCAGGAATATCATTATCTATGGAGTTTTTGAAACCTCTTAATCTTGAGAGTGTATAAAAGCAGTCGTATTTAGAAAAACTGCGGTATGAAATGAAATTTTATGAGAAGAGTATTTTTAATGATGATATTGTTTGGATCGTGTTCTGCATTGTGTCCTACAAAAATTTCAAATTTCCAAAATTGTAGAAGAAGTCAGGTATGACTATTTGTTATGTTAGGAACGACATATTAATCTATAAATGATTAAAATTAAATAATTTGTAGCATACTATATTGCCCTATTTTTATGTGTGTAGTTTGAAGACTGTTTTTATGGAGGCAGTATGACAATTCCTCGATACTAAATGTGAGCAATTCTTTAACTTTCCATTTCAGCTTCAATAAAATTGGTAAGAGTTAATTGATATCGAAAGAAATTGATAAAATATAAGATAAATTTAGGCAGAGCTTTATAAATTGAATCTAAGATTCCTCCAAAATTTTAGATTTACAATAAACACATGTGAAGCAAAAGGAATGAATTCCTTCAACTCATTCAGCATGTATACTATCTGTTGACATTCCGTTGTAGCCTCTGTATGTTTTGTAGATAATTTATGATTTCACAAGATCAAAAGGCTTTGATAATTTGATGTTAATCCATCAGTCATACACTCTTAGAAAACCTACTTATAGGCTTTCAAGCAATGTGATTGCTCTTACTTGAGTATGGGCCTGATTTTGATAGAAATCTTGTCTTATTTTGCATTTAATAGTCCATTTAGCAAGCGAGTATGCAATCTGGTTTTGTACCCTATAGATATGAACTATAGTAATGCTAGAAGATATAAGCTTTTTGGAGCATTCAATGAGAGGTGCCAAATACCTATGGTACTTTTCCTTTATTAAACATTTCAACAATAATGATAGTGGGTCTCAATATTAAGATGACTAATTGTCATTTCTTTGCATTCAACAATAATATGGGATTAATTCTATAGATTTGACCATAACCTGCGAAGATATCTCCTTTATCGTCTCTTAATAGACCACCACAACTAGATTCACCAGTCAAACTACATGATCCATCAAAGTTAAGCTTTATTATGTTACCAATTGGGAATTTCCGTTTGAAGAAGGAAAAATTCTTGGCTTATTTAAATGTTGGAGACAACTTAGATCAACAACTACTTTTGTATATTTATTCCACTATAATCTCTTTAGAAGATTAGCACACTCAAGCCTTGAAATGATGTAGTGAATATGGTCCAAAATGGCTTTAACTATGATATTTTCCTCTTGATATTTTTCTCTATTTCTAGAGTTCCATATAAACCAACATATTATAGGAGGGCAGATGGTTCTGATATCCTATTTTTTAGTAAACCAAAACCAACTTCAAATAAGATGAGCTAATGTCATGTGTCAACCTATTAGTATATCAAATAATTAGTATATCAAATAAGATGAGCTAATGTATATGTGAACTTGACTATCGTTCTCTCAAGCATTCCCATGAGAATCTATCACTCCTCTAAGATAATCATCATAAAAAAATAATAGAAATGAGAAAGACTCATAGAAAAGAGTAAAAAATTTACTTTAGTACTGAAAGTCAATATTTTTAACGTGTCTTCTTTGAGGTCTTAGTCACTCTAGAAAAAAAAGGATTCCCCTGCAATGATGGTTAGAATATGTCGGTTGAGATTCAAGCCATGATATTCATTGGCTAGATCAAGAAGTTCCACTAGCGGTCAAATACTACCATAGTTCATTCTTCTTTCAGGATTACCGGTGGTGCCTCGATCCTGAGGGTTTCAACCCTAACTTTAGCTTTCTTAGGTTTAGACCTAGAGTAATTTTAGACAGAAGCTACCCGAGTTTTGATAAACTCAAACATATTTCCATTGTTAGTTAGATTTTGAACATCTTATTTATATGTTATGAAATCTCTAGTCCCACGAACAATATCATTGTAATAATTGCATAATCTATTGTCACTCTCTTCCCGAAGATTTGTTATAGGGAATGGTATCCCAGTTGCATAAAATCCTTGATTTTTTATAGCTCGTTATCACAATATCGGTTGACTCAATAATTATTTTGTGCCAAATTCACTTGTTTCTTCGATCATCCTGACTTTTGTCTGAATGATGAGATCGATCTGGAGTAATATGTTTCTACATCGGTCTAACTGAATCAGGGGTAGGTGAAAGATATTGAAGTTACTTTTTCATAGATCGTACTTGATAGTTGCTAGAGGTAAAACATGATTTGGAATTGAAAGGGCATAATGAAAGCAACCAAACATATGAAAATGTATAATAAATTTAGGACACGTAACAATGGCTTATAACGTTCCCCTTAACCTTTATAGATGCTATATAATGTTTGGATGTCAATATTGAGATATATCAACTAATTATGTTTTATTAATTTAAAAGAATTTCAACATTATCTTTTATATTTTTAGCAAGAAGCTACCAATACCATCATTTGACATTGTACTCACCTTAAAATAAATAACATATTATTTAGTTCAAAATGATACTTGTAATCATATAAGACATACTAAACATCCACAAAGTATAATGATGAATATAAATATCATAGTATTATAAGAAACCATATCACTAGAAAAGTAAAGTTACAAGAGCGTATTGGAACATAATCAAACCATATGCATGTGAGGATGCCGCTTCTAGAATAGTAAGATGAATTACTAGATTTAAATACTCAATAACAAGGTTAATATATTTTTTATACGTTATTCATGTTGTTGCACGAATAAAAAAGAAGAGGTCACAATAGCCACCAATCAATTTAGAGGCTCAATACAATGAGGTCACAACCATCTTCACACCAACCAACTGAAGCAAAAGATCAACTGAAAGACCTTTTACAAACGGTTAAGATTCTAACAACATACCAATATTCTGAAAACCTGAGTCAATGATTTCAGGATACACCAAGACTATAATTTTTGTAGTTAAGCAACCTAGTACATGGAGCACAACCCTTGGTATTCTAACGATGTCGTGAACATTATCAATAACCCTCAACATGTAAGATGTAAATCTAGTGTTTATATAAGGATTTATGACAGAAATATTAATAGTTCTTATGATCAAGTCTTTAGAGTTTAGGTTCAACATCAAAGCATAGATTAAATCCAACTCAAACTAGTTTCTAGTTTATAAATTACACCAGATTTTACCGTCATGTTACCTTAGTCAACAATAGTTTTGTATTACATATCCAATCAATATTAATAAAGCCTTAATAACATGATAAACAAATAGTATTCGATATAACAAAGAAATGAATAAAGAATTACCACCAATAGTGCGAATTTCATATTATGGAGTCTTGAATGCAAATTCAGTTCCAAAATCTACTTGGAAAACAACATCATAAATTACTACACCAATATAACCACTGAAGTTTTGTTTGAGAGAGATACAGATAAGTCAACGTATGATGACCACAACATAGACTCAATGGTAAAGAAGCACCCAACAAAACTACATTGGAACTTACAATGCACATAACAATTGTAAGGAACAAATTTTATAATACTTGAACTATGTTTTTATATAGTGTTCAACACAAAACAAAGATAAAAAATGAATCACATGATAACACTTTGGCAATATACAAGATGATATGAATCATTCCACAAAACAAAAGCCAATCCAGTTGCAGAGTCCGAAGCAAACAAGGATACTCTTATATATATATATATATATATATATATATATATATATTTTTGTCGAACAAATTATTGACTCCCTTAGCTACTAAAGTTCCAATCGTTATTGAGATCCCATAGAATTCCCAGTATTTAAGGTGACACATGCAACCTACAACTTATTTATGTACTTTTTTTTCCTTCGATATTTCATATTCTCATGTGAGGTTTTTGCCAACGACGAGTTTTTAACGAGCTATAAATATGGTCAACACTAAACTGAGCTCTCCAGAACTAAGACAGTTTGGGTAAAGATAACTGAAACCGACATAATAAGAAAACAACACCGTGTACATCTGTTTAAATCAGAAGCTCTCCAAACTGATCATTTAGTTAATATAATTCAAACTTAGAATACCAATTTTTTATCTGAACCGAATCATTGAGCATTTGTCATATATTCTCTGTATGAGATCGATAAAAACAAAATATAAAGTCGACAATTCAGTTAAACATAGATTGTTAGAAAAATACTTATACTCCTCATGATTTTGTTCACAAAGATCAGGAAGCTTATAATAATGATCAAATCTGTGACTTAACCAACCTTTACACTATAAAAGATAAAAGACTAATTATAATTAAATAAAAAAATATTTATTGCTAACAAAATATAAAAACTTAAATATTTGTTACTAGTGCATAGCTAAATCAGATTTATTTCCAATTATGTTTATTTTATAATTTGATCGAACCATATTTTTATTGAACAAAATATGTGATATTTTAGATATAAGATTATGATACAAATAATTTTTGATATTAAATGCAATTATGATCGTATTTTGATTATTTAATAATATTTGTATTTTACAGAAAATTATGTAATTAAATATAAATTTTAATTTCATAAATTATTTTTTGTGACTTAGTGTTCTGGTAATTTGATTCGCTGAATAATACCTCATCTTCTTAAAAAAATTCCAAAAGCCATTTTATTCTAGTTTTTAAGATCTATTTTTAACTTTTTTAGCTTTCCCCAAAAACTATGAACTGAGTCTCCCATCATGTCTGCTTCAGAGCTTTTTTTTAACATGTCTATGAAGCCTTCATGTCTTAGCCACATATTCAGAAATCTAAAAGAGGACTTGAACTGATTTTGATTCTCCTGCAGCGTGATTATGATTGGATAATGATATAAACATATTCTAGGTAGATTCTTTATTGTTGTGCTTTCAAAGTAGTTAGACCAAGTAGAGTTATATAATATTCTGTCTAGTCTCTTCCACTTACTACCATTTGTCCAGGTAAAAAGAGACCCTGAGTAAAATGTATCAATCATGTGACAAAATCAAGGATTAGATTACTAAAATCCTCCTACTTCTTATGAAGTTGGTTGAGCAAGAGAGTTGTTCATCAGGCTTGGTGATTGCATTAAAGTCTCCTAGAATGATCCACTCTTTCAGACCTTCATCTGTAGCTCTTATGCTTTCCCAAAGGTATTTTCTATGCTCTCTTATGTATTTACCATATACCACTGATACACTAAAACTTTTAGGCAGTGACTGATGCTTCACATTTAAGTGCATGAGCTGATCATTATCTATTTCGGTTTCAACTTGATATTCAGAGTTCAAAAACACAAAAATCTTGTTACTCATATTACTCACACATCCAGCAAACTCCAACTTTTCTGCAATTATTGACATGTTAGCATTAGAAATAAAAGGTTAGTTGAATAGCCATGAAAGAAACCTTTTCAGACTTCTTTATATACTTTAGTCTTTTTATTGCCATCTTGTTTCCTATCCCTCTTAGATTCCAGTTCAATATCGAGATGGTCATTTGGAATTTGTAGGAAAAGATTTTACAGACCCTTTCAACTGCATCATTTTTGTGGAAAATGAACCTTTAGTTTTCCAACTTTTTGGTTTTTTTGTCTTCTTTTTGTCCTTTTTTATCACTTTTCTGGTTCCAGTTAGTTTCAACCTTGGAGAGTTTTTATAGCTACCAATATTCTCTTTATTTGGTGAGTTACTAGGCTTCTTTACTATTTCTGTTTCTCTAATAGAACCAAAAATAGCTTCACTCTCTATTGTTTGAATAACTTCTTGTATTTCTGGTTCCTTCACTGTTTTAACAGGATTTGTTGTTGAGGCTTCATTTTGCTGAGAAGCAGTCTCTCTCATGCTATTTATTGCTTCAGGTGTATCAACGTTTTTATTTTTGAAGGTATTATTTATTTTGTCAACATTTCCTAGAACCAAAAATAGCTTCACTCTCTATTGTTTGAATAACTTCTTGTATTTCTGGTTCCTTCACTGTTTTAACAGGATTTGTTGTTGAGGCTTCATTTTGCTGAGAAGCAGTCTCTCTCATGCTATTTATTGCTTCAGGTGTATCAACGTTTTTATTTTTGAAGGTATTATTTATTTTGTCAACATTTCCTCTGAGTTTTCCAGTCACAGTATATCTTTCTTTGTTGTTGTTTTTGCCGTAAAATAGATTTCCTTCTGGATATGTATTTTTTTTATGTTGGTTACCTTCATTTGTTGATACTGTGTCATATCCTAACTCAGCCTCTATAGTTTTTTATTCTATGTTTACTGTCAGAGTTTTGCAAACCTTAGAGTCATGTCCCAAGTGATAGCATATCTTATAATAGGTTGGTCTTTCCATATACATTACTCTTGCCAATAACCTTCTTGATTCCCAAAGTCAATCCACAAGACTTTTACTGGTTCTTTCGACACATCTAACTCAACCCACAATTTGCAGCAGCTATGTCTAGCACGATTTATTTCTGGAATCCAAACTGCAAGAGTTGTACCAAGAGTTTGCCATATACCCTTAATTACCTCTTCATTGAACATGTATTCAGGTAGATTTGCAAGACAGATCCATACACGCATTAAAGGGCATTCAACTTTAGGATTAAAGTGAGGCATACACTTTAATTATCTCATAGTTTTTGTACCCAAGTTCCAAACGTTCCTTTTCTAGATTTTCCTCACATCTTCTTTGATAGTAAAATCAATTAGAATGTGCTTATAGTCCCAGATAGATAGGTTGTAACCCCATGCGAAATTAAAGTTGTAAAAAAACCTTTTGATTACTTCCGTTGATGGCTTTCCTGTAATAAATTTTCCTATCAGGGTTTGCTTAACATTATTCTCCAATTTATTTTTGTCTTTTAGATCAAACATCATATCAATTTGGTCAACTATTTTACTGATAATTGGGTTTACCAAATTTGCAGGTGCCTGAGACGTTTTAAAAAGATTAGTGAAGGATCTTTGTTTCTTTTTCTGCTTGTTGTTCCATGTTTGATCTTGTTTTTCCGGCTCGTAAACCTCAAACATAGGATGTTATCTAATGTTTGTTAGCTTCTTATGGATCGTTTGATCTTGTTTTTTTATTTTAATGATTTTGCATGATCCAATTTCTTGTTTATTGGAGAGCAGAGATGGAAATTCGTTTGAGTTCTTTCCAATTCTGAGATTTTTCTCAATGTTTGGGGTTGATTTCATTGAGGAATTTGATAAGAAGAATTCACCCTCTTCAACATTCTAGATAAGTATTGTAATCCATAATTAAAATTGATTAAAATCTGTTTTCAGAATTCAAGAAACTCATACTCTGTTTTTGGCGGGTTTTGAACAGAGCTCCTAGTATCAAACTTTTCGAATTTCAACTTATATATCACGCACTTATGTGCAGAAGATCTTAAGTATTCCCCCTTAACCACTCGGACAAACCTGCTTTTTGTAAAACTGCTCACATGGAACTGTTGAAAATGGAAGATTCTTACTAGAGACAGGATTCTCATTCAAACTGGCTAAATGATGGTGATAACAACAGCAAATCCTTTCACAATTTTGTTAAGAAGAGGAGGAAGATAAACAGAATACGAAGAATTTGCAATGGAACAAAGTGGATTGATAATCAAAACCAAGTTGGAGACTTTGGTGTTGATTATTTTAAAAGCATTATGACCGTTGAAGAAACTTCTAAGGTAGATGAACCTCTATTACATATTATTTCTAATATAGTAACTGAGGATGATAATTGTTTTCTAATGAAATGTCCAGACAATACAGAAATGCTAGAAGCTAAAAACACTCTAAATCTGAATGGGGTTGTTGGTCCAGATGGCTACAATGGAACTTTCTTCAAATCTTGTTGGGAAATCATTGGTGAAGAGTTGTGTGAATCCACTAGAGACATATTCAAAGGTAGTACTATTCCTACAGGCTTCCATGCTACTTCTATCTGTCTAATTCCTAAGAAAAAATCACCTAAAACGTGGAAGGATTTCAGGCCTATAAGCCTAACAACTATGTTTAACAGGTTGGTTTCTAAAGTGATAAATCAAAGGTTAGCAAAGATTCTGCCTAGTATTGTATATGAAGAGCAGGGAGCGTTTATAAAGAATAGATGCATTCAAGAGAATATTCTGATAACTAAAGAGCTCATCTGTGATCTAAACAACAAAGTTTGGGGAGGAAATTTAATTTTGAAGCTTGACATTGTTAAAGCTTTTGATAAGCCGTCTCACAACTTCCTTGTTAAAATTCTTGCTGTTTTTGGGTTAACAGCTCCTTCATTGAGTTAATCACGAAGAATATCAACAATAATCATTTCTATATAATGGTGAATGGAGAGCTTAAAGATTATTTTAAGTCAATCAGAGGGCTGAGGCAAAGAGATCATTTATCTCCTAGCCTCTTTATCCCGGTGGAGGGATATTTGATCTGTGGACTGAGGCAGCTATCTTCTGAGTATACTTCATCTAGATACAAAAGTAGAGGGGGTAGGCATACTCCCTGCCTGGCTTTCGCTGATGACTTAATAATATTTTGTAATGGTTGTGTATCCGCAGTCAAAAAAATCCACATATGGCTCGATCATTATAACGATAGATACGGTCAAGAAGTTAGTAAGGAAAAATTAAAATTCTACACTCCTAATAACATGCATACTGCTAGATCAAAGGAGTTGGAAAAATTCTAGGCTTTAAGAAAGGAAATTCCCAATGAAATATCCGGGCATTACTATCAATACAAATAACAGATGTTCAAACTACAAGGATCTGATTTGCAAAATCAGAGACAAGATTATGGAATGGGACAACTTGTTTCTCTTATTTGGTGGAAGGCTTGTTCTGGTGCAAAATGTTTTAAGCTCGATTCTCATCTACTCAATGCAATCTCCAGTCCTTCTCAAAACTATTATTCAAAGAATAGAGATTGTCTGTAATAAATTTCTTTGGAGGGCTAAAGAAGGCAACGATGTTATAAATTGGGCTTCATGACAAAAGGCCTGTAAACCTTATGATGAGGGTGGCCTAAACATCAGAATATTGGAAGATATGCAAAATGTTTTTTCTTTCAAGTTGTGGCTGAATTTCAGACAACAAAAGTCTTTGTGGACTAGAATTGTGTTTTCTATATATGCTGAAAATTATCACCCTATAACTGCCCCGAATCCAAGCAAGAAATGAAATGTTTGGGACATAATGATAAAGGTTAGAGATGGGGCTGAAAGCTTGATCTTTTGGAAGGTGGTCAAAGGAAAAATGGACTTTTGGATAGAGAGGTGGTGTTCCCCTAAACCTTTTACCAATCTAAGCAATGAAACAGATAGAACTTGGTATCAGAAAAAGAAGTTTAGATCATACTGGACTGAGAAAGGTTGGGATGTGGAAAGCTTGAGAAACTGCTTCTCAAATAAAAGTATAGAGAAAATCCAGAAGATATCTATAAACAACAATGAGGATGAGATAAAATAGACTCTTTCCAAGACATGGGGGTTTGTCACAAATGATATATGGAATTTTCTGAGACAAAAACACAATAAGTCTAATATTTACAAGAAGATTTGGAACTCAATCTGTCCAAAAAAATGCTCTTTTTGACTTGGAGGGTCATTAACAACTGCTTACCAACTGACTCAACTATGCAATCAAAAGGCTTTTTCCTAGCTTCTAAGTGTCAGCAATGCGAAAACTCTGAAACTACTACTCATACGTTTGTTAAGTGTCATAAAGCCTAGGCGATGTGTTTTTTTTCTGCTAATTTCAGGGTTACAATCAATAACACCATAACATTTACTCAAATATTGAGCAATGTTTCGGGTCCACAAAAAAGATCATCCACATTAGGAAAATCATTCCTGTAATTGTCACCTGGATCATCTGGCAAACAAGGAATTTGTAAAACCGCAACAATATCGAAATAAATTTTAAACTATGATCGATCAAGTCATTTTTATGATATATGGCCTGGAAAAAGGTAAATTAGTGAAAAGAAAGCACCGAGGGAAGGATAGTTATGAGGCTCTACATTTGGGTTGTGTCTATCATCTAGAAAATCCTAAGAAAGCTCTGTCAATAAAATAGAACTTGTCGAAAGCTAGAAGATTCAAGCTCAATATAGACTGCGTTTGTCATTCAAGTGGAGAAACCAGTGGTGGTGGGATCATTTGTAATAAAAAATGTGAAATAATCAATGCTTTTGGCAGAATATATGGGCTTCAATCCACGATAGTTACTGAAAGCAGAGTGTTGATGGATGGACTTCTGCTATGTTGAGAGAAAGGTATAACATCATTAGAAATTGAAACTGACTCATTTATTTTGACATAAATGATCCTTAGAGGTAAATTACCTTGGTACCTGGAGCCTTTGATGAACTGTTGTAGAGGTCTTATCAAATCCACAGCTTTATTAAGATATGTGTTCTAGGAACAGAACTGCGCGACCGATTGGATATCAAAATACACCTTGAAGAACGGAAAGAACTGCGATTTTCATCCGGACAGTCTACCAAAGGAATTAAAGGCTGTAATACTGTTGGAGAAGTAGAGTCTGGGTTATATCAGAACAAAAATTTAAGAGCTTTGTTTTTCTTTCGTCATTGGCCAGAATCATCGTAGATAAAAAATGGTCAAGGTATGGCAGAAAGTAGACTTGGGAACTATCGACTCATTTGTTGTTGTTTGAGTGGCGGTTTTGAATTATTTTTCGAATTGAAAATGTTTGTTTAATAGTTAAAAAAATTTCTTTTTTTATTTTTAAAATATTAGCGCGGGAGATGTGTAGCCGCTTTTTTTGGATCAAATTTCGTTTCCCTCCAAAATTTTAGCTATAACTTGATATATAGCGTGGGATTGTTTTGTATTTTGTCAATATTATAATAAAAAGGTCCAAATTAATTGAAAAAAAAAATACTTTTGCGGTATTAAATATTTTGAGCAAACAAATTTCCTATTCATCATTATAATAGTTATTTATATATTTTTCAAATAAGACCCGCTAAATTTATAAATATAAAAAGCAAATCTACCCTACTCGATTAAGCATATATTAGAAATCTGAAGAGTATCATGATATTTATCTCTTTTACTATTTTATATAGAATATAAATAAAGTAAAAGTATTCATTAAACAACAAATAGTTTGGTCTTCCTATTCCTATATATATAGTCACTCAAACCTCCACTTAATTCCTCAAACTCCTCAAAACAACCCTCCTCTAACTTTCAATCTTCTTCATCTTCTTCAACCTCAAAATGCAATACCAAACATCAACTGCATGGAGCTCATACAACACGACCCCAACAAGAAGCATGAGCATGAGCATGTCTGTAGCCGGATCAGACACCGCCACCGACCCGCTTGTTCGAATACAGAGACTTGCTTCGGAAAACGCTGTGGTCATATTCAGCCTAAGCACCTGCTGCATGTGTCACGTAATCAAACGTCTCTTCTCAAGCATGGGAGTTAGCCCTACGGTTCACGAGCTCGATCATATTCCACATGGTAAAGACATCGAAAGAGCCCTCATAGGTCTCCTCGGTGGTCATTCCACCCTACCCGTCGTCTTCATCGGCGGTAAACTCGTTGGAACTATGGACAGGGTCATGAATTCCCATATCAATGGAACTCTAATCCCACTCCTTAAACAAGTTGGTGCTCTTTGGCTTTGAACTAACTGAGTCAATGTAATGTAATACTACTTGTTTTGTTTCTGTTTTTAGATTTGAATATTAAGAGAGTAATGATCAGAATGATCATGCATCGTATTAGAAAATTAGAAAACAAAAACAAGTGTGTTTTGTAAGAGAAAGAAGAGTGTATGCGTTTGTTTTAAGCTATGTCTCTCATCTCTTTTATATACATAATTAATTATCAATGTCTCTAATGTGTTATCTTAATTTTATGAATTTTATTGTTTTCATTTTATGGTTAGTTAGTGTATGTTTCGTTTACCTACGATATTGTTTCGACTTTTTTCTATTCAATAAATTATTAATGTTGATCTTTCCGATTCTTCAAGATTTTTTTTTTCATTTAAAAGTTATTTTTATACCCATGGTAGAATGTATATAATATATAAACTATATTCACAATAGAAAATCAAAATAGTTACAACAAACTTATGTACCATCATCATCAAGAAGCATAATTAAATATTAGATAAAATAGTTACAACAAATTTATATATCTAAACGAATAAGATATTATGTTTTTTAATTAATCAAAACCAATATATCAAACTCAATTTTAATTTGATTTTTCAAAACAATAGAGCTCACGTGAGATGAGATGGAACTTGATTGTAAGGACGAAGCCCATTCGGAGGTCAAATCCCATTCCAAGGTGAACCTCCTGCACTGAGCTTTAAACTCAAATTAAGTAATGTTAAGACTAAACTCATGCCGAAGATGGACCACCTGCAGCGGTCAAACCTCATTACATATCGTATAGTAACCAAACCTTTTTATGGGGTCGAATTCTGTGCAATGGCCGTAGCCTTTTCCGAGATCGAGTCCCCTACAATGGCCGATCAATTTGATGTCAAGACCAAACTCATAACAAGTGCGTATTCCATATTTAGCCATTTTAAGATTACTTATAAACGTTTTCCACCTAGGTTTATAATGAATTCAATATCTATTACCCCGATATTCCAACTACTCTTTCATGGAGACATCAGTCCACCCGGATCCCGAAGTCGAACTAGTTTCATGTAATAAGTGAACCTTGAAACGATTAGAGAATCACTATGATTATCTTCACTTGCAATTTCTAACATTCAGTTTATTTATCTTTATTATATCTATGAGGATGTGAAACTTAATATCTACATACGTAGTCCTCTTATAGAAGTACGAGTTTTCATTAGTATTATCACGAAACAATATCATTTCTTGATCTATACAAATTATCTCACTTAGTAATCCTTTTCACGATATGGATTCTTTCATTACATCAATACATCTATATATTCAAGTTTCATAGATGATAAGGCAACAACATTTTATAAACTAGCTCTACAACTAAACACTATACCAAATATTGTAAACAAATAGTGAGAAATTGGCTTTCTTGTATCAAGATCGTCTGCATAATTAGAGCCATATATTCTTCCCGCATATCATCATATCTATGTTTTTTATTATAACATGCTATAATATCAAATATACCCCCTTAAGAATCCCATGATCTATTTAAAGGGATGCCAATAAAGCTTTCATGGATCCATCATAAATCTACTATAACTGAGTATGCGAGATCAGGTCTTGTGTAAATTATAACATACATGATACTTCTAATAATATTTACATATGGTATATTTTACATAAACTTCTTATCTTTTACATCAACTGGTTCTTGAGTAACATTGAGTTTGAATTGAGTACCCATGAAAGTCTTAACAACTCTAGCTTAAAATATTCAAAACTTCTTGAGCATATTTTGTATGTATTTATTTTTTGATACAAATATGTAACCTTTTAATCTATTTCCCTTAATATATCTATTCCAAGAATCCTTTTAAGTTCTCTCGTATCCTTCATTTCAACTCTCATTTAAGTCCATTTTTCTTACTTTCAATCCCCATCATGACAATTTGTGTTATAAATATATAATATAGAATAACAATAAAAGTATGTCTATCCATGTGTATTTCTTAATTGCAATAGATACAAATATCATATGATATTTCTTATAATTTGTTGAATTTATGAATGAGTCAAATCTATTATTCCACTGTCTTGATGACGACTTCAGTCTATCGAGGGGTCACTTCAAAAAACACATATCAATCTCCTAACCTTTTTCAAATCTTTGAGGTTGTTTTCATATAGATAGTCTCTTCTAATTCTCCATGTAATAAGAAATTAATAACTTAAATATCATTTATAAAGATAATATATTATAATAATTGACACATAACCCATATAGAAGCTTGTTTCACCACCAGCGAGAAAATCTCATTGAAATCAACAGCCTTCTAGTGTGTAAAACCTTTAGCTACTAATCTAAATTTGTACATAGATATAACTCCATAAATACCTTGCTTACGTTTGAGTATCAATTTATATCGAACAACCTTCAGATTCTTTGGTTGTTTCACAAGAATACAAATGCCATTTTTATTTGCAGAATTCAGTTCTTTTTTCATGGTCTGCTAACTTATAATGGAAATATAGTCGTACCTCTGCATAGGCATGTTAGGTCCCTGACCTTTATCTCTCACTAACTACTAACTCTCAAAATCTCCTTGTTGCTTTTCAGTTTGAAAATGCTAAGCATTTGAAATATCAAACTCCAGATCGAGGTCAAACTCATAGTGAGGTTGAATTTATTTGAAGAGGTCGAATCAATACCATGCCTGAAACTAGCTCCGACCAAAAAATTATTTATTTTATTTTATTGTTCAAACTCTATCTTAACTTCAACCACTCTGTTGGTATTAGTAGTTGTAGACTTAGCCTTCTTAAGCAATAAAATTTCAAATTTATTAAATACCAAACCCCCTTTAATTAAAACATTCTCACTCGCAAGTTCCAAATACCACACTTTATATTCTTTTTCTCATTCTGAATAACCAAGAAAAAATCATTTTAGTTTATCGAATAAAGCTTATCCTGCTTCATATGTGCATAATAAACAGGTCTGAATACTCTCAAGTGACTCAATACTTCTTTTATTCTACTTTTCTTGAGTGTATTTGAATTCTAGTTTAGTTCAAGGGCTCATTTTAATAATTTATGCAACTATTTTGACAACATCTCCCCAAACCATCTTGTTCATTCCAAGTGTCAGAATTGTACACCGTGTTATTTCAAATAAGGTTTTTTTCATCCTCCTAACACGACCATTATTTTTTAAGAGTTTTTTGCACAATTATGTGTCTATAATTTTAAGTTTTAGAATAATATCTAGTGCAAAAGTTAATTCACAACTCTCAAACAATTAACTTCTTCAGTATATTTTCAGACTCATTCACCACCAAAACAATGGCTAGAAATTTGTTAGCCATGTGATGTCCTTTTGAAACAAATTTAAACGGCATGTCCTAATTAGGTGCTGATGCAGACAGTCCGGTGAATTGACAGTTTGGAGCTCCGGTGTCAGATTTTGACCCACAGCACCTTGTTTCGAAGGAAACGATGTCACGAACGCAAGTCACGATTTCGCTCGTGAGCTATGGGCTTTTTTGGGCATTCGGGCTCATCTATCCTCATTTTACGCAATTTTAATACTTTAGGCTATTTTTGTAATTTTCATATTTTTAGTTTTAGGGTTTTGCTTGAACTCTATATAAGCCTATCTTCTATTCATTGTTGGGGGAATTGTTTTTGATTAATAAAAAAATTAGGGTTTTATCCCTTATGGCTTCTACTGCGTTTCACTCTATATCATAGTGGTATCAGACACAGGCAGTCATGCGCGATGGTACGAGGAAGAACCAGCGGTCGCGGTGGCGCTAAAGTGACTAGAGATACAAGTGATGTAGATGATCGTGAAGTTGCTGACCTACGTCGTCATGTAGCCAATCTTACCCGTCAGATAGCTGATCTGAACGCTAGGCAACAAGGCACAGAGGTTGAGGGTATGGATAACCCTTTTGGGGAGGGGATCGACCAGAATACTTCTCACACCCGCCGCTGGGAGCTTGGATTCAAGATAGACATCCCGGACTTTGATGGCAGCCTTAAGGCAGAGGCACTTATCGATTGGTTATCCCAGATTGAAAAAGTCCTGGACTTCAAGGAAGTTCCTGAGGAGATAAAGGTCCCATTAGTCACCATTCACCTATGCGGTAGGGCACATGCTTGGTGGCAGCAGGTGAAGAAGAACCGCGCGCGTGAAGGCAAGGATAAAGTCCGCAGCTGGGAGAAATTCAAAAGAAAAACACGCAAGGCTTTCCTTCCTTACAACTTCGAGCGGGAACTCTACCAGCGACTCCAGGATCTTCGTCAGCGATTCCTTATGCAAATGACTCTTCTGATGGGGAGACCGGTTCTGATTCGAGGGCGAATCTTCTCTTCCCCGGCGGGAATGATGCAGACAGTCCGGTGAATTGACAGTTTGGAGCTCCGGTGTCAGATTTTGACCCACAACACCTTGTTTCGAAGGAAACGACGTCACGAACGCAAGTCACGATTTCGCTCGTGAGCTATGGGCTTTTTTGGGCATTCGGGCTCTACTATCCTCATTTTACGCAATTTTAATACTTTAGGCTATTTTTGTAATTTTCATATTTTTAGTTTTAGGGTTTTGCTTGAACTCTATATAAACCTATCTTCTATTCATTGTTGGGGGAATTGTTTTTGATTAATAAAAAAATTAGTGTTTTATCCCTTATGGCTTCTACTGCGTTTCACTCTATATCAGGTGCTAACTTTCCAATATTTTTCTATTTTGACCCATGAACAACCTTTCTCAATATTAAATCTCTTTATTCCAAACTTCGCAATTTTAACTTTGCATCAAATCTACTTTTTATCGATCCCAATACTGTTTATCTCGTACTTGTGCCTGATTTATATGTTATTTTATTAAATCAACAACAATTTCTTTATTCTCATCATTTAACTCGAAAGAATAAAACTGAATTCTGTAACTAAGAATCATAATTTTTGTTGCCACTGTATTTCAATATCACAAACCAGTGAAAATAGAGTCTGATTTGTAGTCACTTTGGAGTTGTCTTATATGTCCATAACACTTCTTGTAAAAAATTGGCCATTTACCTTTAGCTAATTCAAGTTTCCGTTAACTACCAACGATTATTGTTCTATTAGTCACTTCAATCGGACCAATATGTGGTAGAAAAATGGCGCTCCATCCAATATTTTCTATAAAATATTATAACCATACCATTTTGGAACTCAGGATCATTATCATCTATTAATATCCTAGACATTCCATACTTACTTCGAATTTTATTTTTCAAAGACTCACAAACCTCTTGTATCCGGTTCTTGATAATGGTTTGGTTTCCATCATTTAGTAAAAAATTTAGTGTGACGGCCAAAGTCTCACATCCCACATTGGTTAAATATAGGAAGGATCATTAGTATATAAGTAATAGCATACCTCAACTAGTATGAGGAATTTTGGGAGTGGACTAGAAACAAAACTGTGCGGAGATCGGTTGTTCTTACTTATATGCGAATGCGGAATATGCGGTACCCATACCCCAACAAATGTTATCAGAGCTTCATCCCCAAACAGACATAACGTGATGCTGGTGAAATATTTGAAAGTCGAACATGATGAACCAGTTGTCATGCTCAAGGTGAATGGTCTGCTCTAGAGATCCTAGTTCGGAGTGTCTGTGGCTCATCAAACAGTGTGGCTTGCTTGGAGTGTATCAAAACGGTGGTACTTGATACGCTAAGGAATAAAACAGTAGTGGTCTAATAAGAGGTAAGCTGCAACATCTGTAGTGTCTCTATGGTTCAGGTAGACCCCAACTTGATTAGAGTGGATGAATGAAAGTCAATTGAGAGAAGGCTAAAAAAATGGTACTTTGTTCGAGAGGAGGATTTGTTAGTGTGACAACCAAAGTCCCACATCCCATATTGGATAAACATAGGAAGGATCAATGATATGTAAGTAAGAACATATCTCAACTAGTATGAGGCCTTTTGAAAGTGGACCAAAAACAAAGCCGCGAGGAATTTCGGGTCCTAAGCGGATAATATCATACTAGTGTTGAGATCAGATTGTTTTTACTTATATACAAAGATGGAATATGTGGTACCCATATTCCCAACAAAAATAATCTTTAACCACTATAAAGAACTATAATTTCATATTCTTATAGGTAGTGGTCCTACTAAATCAATTCCCACTTATTGAATGGTTATGGAGAATGGATTATTGCCATGATCTCAACTGGTAAATGACTTATATTTGCATATATATGATAAAAATCACATCTTTATACCATAGTCTTAGAATCAACTACTAGAGGACGCAAATAATACCCCACCAAAAGAAAATGACTTATAAAACCTTTATACTTATAATGTGCTCCAACCATCCTCTCATTTAAATCCCTTACTTTGAATACTGTCTCATGTTTACCTTATCTTAACAAAGGTCTCATTATACTCATCTGTAAAGAAAATTGTAAAGAATTAAATACTTTGTTTTTTTTATTCTAAATATTCTCTCTTGATATTTATCCTTTAATAAAAATTTTATCTTTGAAAAATAACAAATCTTTCCGACTCCAATCATCATCTTCATTTATGAACCAAACTTCCCAATTTTTAATGTTTAATTGACATGAATGTCCTGTTTATATTATAATAAAACTACTATTTCTAAACAAACTTAGTTAAAAGATATATATTTAGATCAATGTTTGAAACGTATTACCCTCAATACCTCTTCCATAAGACGAGTGGTCGGAGAGAAGGGGGACGATGGTATTGAGTTTGTGGAAGTATCGTCGGTTGGAGTCATTATGACGACAATGACAATAATTTTTTAAGCGGATTCTCTATAACATATTTTTCTCAACAATAGAACCACCCAATGTAGGTACTTTCGAGGCATCTCTCATATGTCTAACACCTTGTAGTTCCTCTTCATAGTTTTGCTGCGAATTATTGACATGTTGTTTTATTGCTGCAAGTATATCTAATCTACCGTTAGCGCCTTGAACTCCGTGTTTAGAAGTTGAGTGGTTTGACATGATAAAGTGTTATGTTATTTTTTCAAACGTGGTAATAAAGACTTTTAAAGATTTATTAACTTTGTTTTCACAAGTGAGAATATAATGGTTATCGAAAATTAGAATTTCTTTACAAAGTAAATATACAACAATAACACAGTTATTAAGATTTGATTAGTAAAAGTGAAAATTTATATATAAAGCTTTATTATATAAGATCTCAATCTTTTCAAAGTAAAAATAGTAAATATGATATATTTTTTTTATATATTAAACTATAGTTTGGATTATTACAGTTTGAATTATTTTTAAATAAATCTCATATATAATTTAAATATGTTTTGTTCATTTTTTTATAGATTAATTTTTTTTTTCTAGTATACATATTTAATTTATCATAAATAATCATAGTATAATAAAAAATTATAACTATTATTCTCTTATTTATTTATATAGATAAAAATAAAGTTAGTAAGTAATTTATTTAGTAATAACATAAATGAAGATCCACATGGAAACATCATAGGTAAAAAAAATCTTAGAGAAAGAGATCATTTTTACTCTTCTTATTCGTCTTGGTCATGCAAGTTCTCTTGAGTATTCTTAAGGAGATAAACAATGATCTGAACTTTATATTTCATTGGAAGTGTCAAAAGCTCATAAATTGTCAATATCTTATTTACATATGATCTCATGATTTTCTGTCATGATGACATTAAATTCCTCAACCATATTAAAGATGGTCTCAAATATATTTTTGATCTCTCAAACCTTAAACTTAGTCGCGAGAAATGTCGCATCTTCTTCTCTAGGCTAGCCCATCTCTAAGAATTGAGTTGATCAATATTTTGGGGTTCAATGTTGGTTCTCTCTTGGTTAAATATCTTGGACTTCCAAAAGCCTTTCATATGCAGGTTGGCTCCAACTTATTAAATTTGTGCTCTTTGTAGGACATGTTTACTGATCTTCTATCTTCATTATTCCTGCACGAGTTCTTAAATAACTCTCTGGCCATGCAGCTTGGATATCTGTAACTTTGCCTTTTTTAGAGAGGTCTTGAGATTCTAGATCTAAAAATGTAGAATATAATGGTTGTTCTCAAACACCATTGACCAATAGTTAGTAGTAGCACTGATTCAATATGGTGCGATTGGATTAAAATAAAAATAAAATAGAAAAACTTTTAGAATTTAAAACTTGATAACTTTCGAGATAAGATCATGAGATGTGGATTGAATGCCATACCTGATTATGTTATTTGTCATTCTGGTGTTGAATATCTAAATCATATCTTTTTCTGATTGTGTTTCCACTCGAAGCATCTGGGAGGCGGTGAGCGTTAAGCTTGGCTCTGCCCTTACTGACCTTGATATGTCTAGTTGGTCTCGAGATGCGGCTAACTGGCATGCATCACGATATCTTCATCTATCGGCACTTGCTTTGGGGTTATCATCTAGCATGTATGATGAGAGATGAACTCGATAATTTTTTTGTTCCCCTCGTGTCCATGTCTTTTTGATTTCTCATTATATATTTACTAATCTCCAATTCAGATTCCTTAGCACCAAGAACATCTGACATGTTTGATCATCCGTTTCTTAAACATCTCTATTTTAAATTTGTTTTGTACTATCCATGTTTCCTTTCAACAATTGATGTGGGTTTTAATGCATTTTTTAATACTCAATTTGAAGTTGTTTTTGGAGTTTTTTCAGTTTTTTATGGTTCCCATTGCCCTACTAGTTTGCTGGTTTTTCTTGCGGCCGCCTTTTAAATCAAATGAATCGTTTCCAAACCCGTTATATTTAAATTATGTCGGTATACTTTTCCTTTTTTTCTGATCATAATATTTTGGGTTTAGGTTTTATGCAACTTTCTCCTAAAATATGGTCATGAACTCATATAAACTCTTTATTTATTTAATAGTTCAAGTTTTTTAATTTTTATTTATTTTCTCAAATATATTTCTGCTATTTTATTGTTAATCTATATAAAGTATATAGATATATAAACAGAACAGGAGGTTGAAGTCTTCCAGACATATTTTTCATAAAGAAAAGGAATACATGCTACCAATATTGGCCTTAATAATTAGCGACCAGACATTTATAGAGGTCACCGTTAGCTTCTGTACTTAATTCTGAGAAGTATATATTCTATAAAAAGAATAACCTTCCAATTATTTTTCAATAAATAACTTTAAACTTTATAAAAGTAATTTTAATTACAGTAAAGTGAACCTCCACATTTAATATATGTCCGTACTTGTGGCAGCTCGCGTGTGTGGACTATAGAATTTTTGTCTCTTCAAAATTATTACTCGAATTAGTTGATTCAACTTTTTTTTTTAATTTAATAAGCTTAAACTGCTTTGAGTTGTCGGTTTACAGTTAAATAAATAGTACTCCAATCCAGTCATAATTATATAATCAAAAGAAGCAGCAACATGCAATGCATGGGCGTATGATTTTAGTGGTTACCGTGAGCACACCAAAACAAAGTCGATCGCCGCGACAGGTTCCTTTTGGTGCCATTAACTTGAGTTTCTCGCCACCACTATTATTTATTGTCCAAGTCTCGATACCATTTTCTTTTACCATCTATTATAAACCCAAGTCCCTTAGTAAAATAACCCAAGATGGTTTAAAAATAAAACTCAGACTATTACATTTTCAAAAGAATAAAGACTGTTACAATTGCACACATACAACTTACAAATGTGTACAAACAATATGACACTAATGCGCTGTATTTCTACTGTACTAAATCATATATTCTAGGTAGAATATTTGTATAAGGTTTTCACCTTGATATATACATGTAACACAAAGAGAAAAAACAAAAAAAAATAAAATAAGAAAAGTTAGCTAAATATAAAAATACTTTAAATTTATATTGTTCTAATTTGGTATCAGAACAAATACTAATCTTAAACCACAAATCTTGATTCACTATCTATGTCTACAAAGAGTCAAAGTCATTGCTCCTCACTCCACTCATATCCTCGTCCACAACAATAAACACCTGCAAATGAACTAGATGAATGTTTTCAACCCTATCAAGCTAGTTTGAACAACTTCATACTGCGGAAGACCGTGGTCTTGCCAATAATTAGAGGAAACAAAGTATGAGGGTTTAACAATGACGGCAAACTCTTTATTCCTAAAAAAACACTGAAGCAGATGGAGATGTCATTCAAAGTCCACATTTTGAAGACTAGGTATCCAAAGACCAGTTACTAATATGTTGGCTTTACAACACAAACCAGAAAATGATGCTCAACTAATAAAGAAAAAAACTTCTAAATATCTATGAGAAGTTGTCTCTAGACTCTTAACTTATCACACTAACTCTTGAATAACAGTTTTAGGTATGAGTTCGAAAGAACTAAAAAATGAAGGAACTTGATGGATGAATACTTGAACAAGATGAAGAACTATATCGATAATCTAGATCTTATAGGTTCACCTATGACTATTTATGATCCAGTTTCTCAGGTATTAGCAAGTATAGAGTCTAAGTATACTCCTATTCTTGTTAGCCTAGTAGAAAGAGAGGTAAGGAACTGGTTGGATCTACAGTCCACCCTCTTGACGTTTGAAAGTATATTAGACACATTATCTTACAATCTAGCTAACCTAAACCTCAATAGTACTAACTATCATACCAACAAAGGTAAAAACAGGTAAAACAACAAAAACACAAATTTTTACAGAGGCCAAAACAACTACAGGGGCCATACGAGAGGTTATACAGGCGGAAACAACAACTATAGAGGTAGAGCAAACTAAAAATAAGGTATGTGTGACAGATACACCACTCCAAATAAGAAAACTTGCCAAATATGTGTTAAGTATGGTCATTATGGACCTAACTGCTACTTTAGAGATGACCTAAGTGTGATGGGTTCCATCCCAAATAGCTAAGAAAAGATAACACAAGACCAGGGAGTGTTTGTGGTAAGTCATGACCAGACACATGACAATGCTTGGTACATTGACAGTGGTACTAGTCACCATGTAATAGGGACCCATATTCTCATGACTCGGAAAGCTAATTTTATAGGTAAGAAGTCTATTAGCGTTGGTAGTGATGAAAAACTCAATATAAAATATATAGGTAGTTCTAACCTAGAAACATTTATAAATAAAACCTTATCACTAAGAAACATCTTACATGATCCCGGAATTAAATCTTCAAATTGTGTATCAACTTACACTTTAAAATCCTATTTACCTTGAATTTCATGATAAAATCTATTTTATTAACGACAAGACCACAGGAAGGGTGCTTCTTATATGTGGGCAACTAAGCAAGGATTGTACAAGTTGGAAACTACTGTTAAATTAAGCCAATCCAACCCCAAAAATTCTAGTCATTTTCCTAATGTTTTTAATGTATTTGTTTTACCTAAGAGTCAGTTTGTTTCTTTAATTTCCATAAGAAAATTATTGCATAAGAGATTAGGTCATCCCTCCAATACAGTATTATCTACCGTTTTAAAGCAATGTAACATAACTTCTGAATCAAATAATGAAATTTTATTTTGTGACTCTTGTCAATTAGGAAAATCTCATTCTCTACCCTATACCAGGTCTAATTCTCAATCTAAACACGTGATAGACCTAATACATTCATAACTTTAGAGGACCTTTCCTATCACCTCAAAGGTAGGCTACAAATACTACATACGGTTTGTAGATGACTACTCTAGATACACATGGCTATATCCTCTAAAACAGAAGAGTGAAGCTTTAGGGGGGCTAAAAATAACTATTAGTCCTCCATGTTTTACGTTTATATTAAACTAGTCTTGTATATTCATTTTTGTCACCCACTCGTCCTCTATGTTTTAGAAATTTGTATATAGTCCCCCACACATGTGAATAATAAGAAACTGAAATGTGGCAGCCCAAACATCAATGTTTTATCAACTATTGGTCCCAAAAAATCTAAAATCCTAATTTGAGAAATACATAGTCTTCCTCATAAATCCATAATTCCATAATCACATTCTTCATATTTTTGGGGGACCGATAATGCGACAAAATATTGATCGTTAGACTGTCACATGTCAGCATCTCAATAGTCACATATGCATGTGACTAATAATGCAAATTTTTAAAACATAGATGATCGGTGGGAAACAAAAATGAACATAGGAAACTAGTTTGATAAAAACACAAAACATGGGGGACAAATGCTAATAACTTACAAAAATACAATATAAAAAATATAATATTTTTAAATAGATCTCGAGTTACTTTAACTACAATGTCTTGTAAAAGTCAGTACAAATTATATTACAAAAATATAAAAATAAAATTCATAAAAACTCTAATTTATTAGAAAAACATTTTAAACGAATTTGCAAAAACATAATTTATAAAAATATATAATTAGTTTAAATTTGTGAAAAATGGTACAAAATAAGTTATGAATAATATAAAATAATATTTAACAATAGTATAGTATAGTTTAAATGATGAAATGTAATATAATACGATAAATATGAAAATATATTTTTTCAAAATACATAAATTTTAATTCTATATATTTAGAGAGAAAAAAACAAATTAATTTTTTGAATTATTATTTTGGAATTATGATTATCGAAATATGAAAATTTAGAATTTAAATAAAATAAACAAAAGTTGAATGGTAAAAATTACGTTATATTTTTCTAAAAGCACAAGAATTTTATTTAATAAAATCCAATTACAAATGTTTGAGTATGAGGAATAAGCGCTAAAACAAAGCGCTAAACAATAACATGAGAGTAGAGGAAGGCCAAACATCCTCTTTAGTAACTAAATCTATTTCTTCATCTTTTAGCCCATCTTCTACTCGAGATGGATCCAAGATATATTCTAAAGACTAGACGAGAAGTTGAGCAAGAGACTAAATCCATTGAAATTGAATCAATGAGGATAGATTGCTCAAAGCAAGTGATTCTCAGTCTGAAAATGTCAAAGAATGAGGGAGATTCAAAGGACAACAACAAATCGATGAAATGCTCGTTAACCCTAATCAACTCTAGGAAGCAAGCTTGAAGATATACGAACATAAATGAAGGTACAGAGGGAAACTACAGGCATGTAACTTTAAAATTCCAGTAAACAAATCGAACCTGACAATTTTGTAGTTATTTTAATTATCTTTTATAATATATCACAGACCAAGGATTTCTAATAAAGTAATAGCAATAAATTTATAGGGTGCTTGGTTGTTCTTAAATTATAGTTTTATCTTGCACTTTAAATTCCAGTGAGCTAGCCAATCGGCAACTTGATTCTGGTCTCTAACAATGTGAGAAATCACCATAGAGGAAGCTATTAGCATGCTGCAACATTTAAAAATTGAATCCAGAGGCCAATGATAGGTGCCATTACCAAAATAGTTCACAATTAGCTGGAAATCAGTTTCAATGTCAACTTGATTCCAATTATTGTTTTTACAAATTATAAGTCCATATAATAGGGCTTTGGTTTCAGCCATTATATGAGTGAGTTTTCCATATAAAAATCTTAGAACCAAAAACAATATCACTTGAGTTATTTTTTATGATAATTCATCTACTTGATTTTTCGTTATGCAGGCATGATACTTCTGTGTTGAGTTTCAATCTTCCATTTGTAGGAGGATTTCATTTGATGTAAGTAATCTTTGTTTCTTTCTTGGACATGTGGTTATAACAACCGATTTTATGTTCAACATCTAGATCATTATGCCAGTGCTTTTGCTTAAGCATGTTAGTGAAATCAATAGCAAACATTATATGTTTAATTTGATTTATAGCATTAATAGAAGATATAGAAGTCCCTTTAAATTTAACCTTTTTCTGGTCTTCCAGATGATACCAAAGATAATGGTAGGAATAATTGTCTAAGGTGACCAGCCTTTTCAGATGACCAAAACCATGATCTTGTCATATGAGCTATTGTCATATAGTTATTAATTTGAATGTTGAAGATTCATGCGAGATAACACCATATAGACCATGCAAAGCTACAAGAGATGTATAAGTGATTAGGAGATTCATATGAGTCACATAATTGACATTTAGAGACAATACTGTGATTTTTTTTGCATAATTGTGTCAATGAGAATGTAATTATGCAAGATTTTCAGATGTAAAAAGGAGAAAATTCTAGGAGTTATAGTGTTCCAAATCTTGCTAAAAATATTTGACTTAATATGGTGCTTTCTGATCTGATACCAAACGTCTTTAGTTTAAACTTACCACTCTTAGATAGCTTCCATATCATAACATCCTCCATGTTGTTTTTAACAGAGAATGCGTTGATAAGATTAATAGAGTTTTGAGATAAGTATCCAATTAACTTGTTGGAGTTCCATTCATTTCTAGTCCATAAAGAATTGACTGTTTCAGGTCTATACCAATTGTTATTCATGTTGTATTCGAGAGTTATAAGAGGAAAATGATTTAACCAATTATCTAGCCAAAAATCCACCATGCCTTTGCCCAGATTCCAGCTGATGTTTGACTATGCAATTTGTTTTATTATTTTTGCCACCCTTTTCCAAGTCATAGAGTCAGCTTTATTGTAAGAAACCTGGAATGGATGAGAACGTTTACAGTAATGTTGTGCATTAGCTTAGCCCATAAAGACTTGTTCTCTATAAAATTAAGCCACAATTTACAAGAGAATAAGTCTTGAATATCAGATAGATTTTTCATATTAAGATCGCCTTCATTAAAAGGTTTACAAACAGATGGACAAGAGGTCCAGTGAACGTTTTGTTCAGTGCTACTAGAGCCCCACATAAACCTATTGAAAAGTTTCTCTAACTTGTTAATAATGCCTTTGGAGAGATAGCTAATTTGAATCCAATAGCTAGGAATACTCATAAGAACATAATTTATCAAAATTAACCTTTCTCCAAAATAAATATGCTTGTTTTCCCATTCCTTAACCTTGTTTGTGACTTTGTTGATAAGAAAAAAGTAGTTTCTTATTGTTGACTGTGATATGCTGTGAGTTAGAAGTCGTTTTCTTGCAGTTCTGATGACCGTGTCCCAGATGATAACAACCATGGCAGTATTCAGGCACATTTTTGTAACTTATTTTCACCCAGTAACCTTGATTTTTGCCAAACCCTATCCATATATTGTGTTGCAGCTTTTTGGATACATCTACTTCCATCCAAGCATAACGGGTATTGCAGTATGCTTTTTTCAAGGACTTTGATTATTAAGTGATTACCGATTGAAGTAACAATGATTTTGATGATGTTCTCATTAAAGAGAAATTCAGGTAGCTCCTATATTCTTATCCAGACTGGTGATATAACACATTCGTAACTAGTATTGAACTTCTCTATCCATTTCAGCAATCTTATTACATTGTTTCCTATAGTCCAGACAATCTTTGACCATATCTTGATAAATCTTCTTTAGCGTCAAATTCCATGAGAATGTGTCTTGAATCCCATACAGAGTATCTGTACTCATAGTTAAATTTATGGGTTTGAAGAAATTGAATTAACAAGTTTCTTTTTTACAGACAATGTGTGAATGTACCAACAATTATGTATTTGGATTTCTTCGTCAACTGGTCTTGAACTTGTTGCTGGTATTGTATGACGATGTGATCAAAATTTTCTAGTCACACTTGTAGGCAGAAGTGTAGAGCATATATGATAACGAGAAGTCTTTAACATTTCAGCATACGATTTTTCGAATTGAAATTGTTGGGGACAAATTCTTTTCGTTTGATTATCTCATCCACAATATTTGTTGCTTGGTTGGGAAGAACTAGAAATTCTTCACAAAGTACATGGCTGATATTTTTCTGATTTTGCTGGAGCTTTAAGACTGACATAATCATATTTCCATAAAAAACAGAACAAAGATACGAATGAGTGAATTTAGATGAAAATGGAAACAAAAGCAGATGTGATTTTTTTAAAGATTAAAAAAAGTCTCAATTTCTTCAAACTTTTTTCATTCTTTACTCAGTAAATTACGTTATAACAGTACTTAAAAAAAATAGTCAAATACTATAGGATAGTTATCTACTTTCAATATTTACTTACAATTTACCTTTTAATATACTATTGTATTTATTTCAACCAATAATATTAATACGTGGAAGAGAAACTGCATGCTTCAAGAAAAGAAAATCATATCTCCAGATATGTTAAAACGTTATCTTATTTGAGTTGATGCTATTATGCTAATCCGATCTAAAACTAACCAAATCTGGTAAACATATATAATAATGTTAATTTATATAATTATAATAAAGAAAGCATGAATTATTAATATTGACAGAAAAATTAGGAGAATACCGTCCAAATCTATTATGATAATGGAGGCAGGCATATTACAGAATTAGGGAATGAGAATATGTATTTTATTCAATTATTTTTGTAAATCCAATGTATGAAATTGGACCCCCACCATAAAATTCGACTTCATCTTCACGATTCTCCAACATCTGATAGATCATCACAAGCAACATGACGATATACTAACGTCACAAATAATTCAATTGAAGAAAAAGTAGTATTATTCATCGTGTACAAGTTGGACCACAGAATCAAACCAGACAAAACAGGATTGTAGTGGAAGACCGAGTTTGAATTTAAAATTATTGGTCTATATACGGCTTGAGACTGTTTAATATGATTGAATTCGATTCTATAAACTATATATACTGATTTTTTAAAACATTAATTAAAAATATACGTATATGTTATACGTATACAGTACTGTATAACTTTCAGGAGAAGTCATGTTTTAAAATAAAAAAATAAAATAACACCATTAAAAAAATAAACAAAAATATCATAGCTCTCAGCATCATATAAACGCTAAGCAAAAAAATTTTATCGAGATCCGTCAATTCGTTGTTCATCTATAGACGAAGCTCTCTTTTTATCATCTCGAGAAACCATTGAATTCAGAATATGGTAAAGTAGCTCACGGATGGGAAACAGATGGGTGTTGCAATAACTTTATTTGTAATATTCCAATCTATTATTTTGGAAATTTATAATTTATCTGTTTTATTGGACGGAATCTCAATGAATTAGACTCATAAGAATAACGAAGTCCAAGCTTTTCAATAAAAAAAGCTAAAGGAAGTCTCTAGGTCTCAAATTTTTAACCTATTCTCTCTGTATAAAAATATATAATAGACCAATAACAAATGATAACAAAATTACAAGACAACTTCCGTTCCAAGTTGTATGTCGTTTAATAATACAGTACAAGAACCAAGATGATGAATTTTACTAGACTAAATAAACTACACAACCCAATTTAGACCATATAAAGTTAGAAAAAGAATAAAAAAACTTGCTTTTTAAAAACTATTATGTCCCCTTAACTCCGCCGATTTAGATAAATTGATAGGATGCATCAATAGAAAATAAACCAACATGAAAGTTTTAAAGTCTATCGCCCTAAATACCTTTTGAAGTTAATTTGTATCAACAACTACGATCCATTTCGTACATCATAAAATGGTCACATATACTGTATATATATTTTATAAACAATTTTTCATGATACGATTATTTATATTTGCTTCATTAGAAATCAGAAGTCATTGGTATTTCAAACCTTTTAAGGATGGTGTTGAATTACAACATAACAAACATATTAAGTTGTCAGATCCAACCGTGGTGGTGAATACTATGGAAGATATGATGATGTTAGAGAACAACAACATGACCCACTCATTCTATAACTTTAAAATTTGAAATTGTACATGAATACACTATGTTGGGCTCTCCCACTATAAATGGTGTATTTCAGTGACGAAAGTGTACTTAATTGATATGATTAGGAGCATGATCGCTCATAAATCACTTCCATATTCACTTTAGGGAGGAGCTCTTAAGTGTACAAGATACATCCTTAAAAGGGTACCTACTTCAGCAATAACTATAACACCACATAAATTATTCAAAGGATATAAGCCTAGTGTTAAGAACTTTCATGTATAGAGATGTTCAGCAGAAGCAAATCCTTATAGCCTTAGTAAACAAAAACTACATTCTGCAAGAGTTAGTTACAATTTCAAAAGGTACCCAAACAACTCGAGGGGTTATAAATTTTACTCTTTCATCAATCGTTCAATCTTTGAGATGAGAACTACTCTATTTTTTAGGATGCAGATCATGGGAGGAAAGATTCAAAGAACAACATCTTTTTTGAAGAATAATTGGATCTAATCCATTCGATATCTGACAATAATACTTTGAATACAAGTAGTTTACTGGTTATCCATATTATACCAGAGAGTTTAGTTTCTCTACCGATGTTGTACTTCCACCTCAAATAATTGTTTTAGATGTTGTTCCTAATGAACAAATTCAAAAACCTCAAGAAGAGCAACAAAATGAGCGAATATTAAGTAGATCCACTCGAGAAAGGAATATTTCCATATCTTCATATTATGTAATATTCCTTAATGAAAATGAAAGAACTTCAAACATCATGTAAAATGATACAATAACCTTTCACGAAGCTATAAAGAGTTCAAACTCTAAACTCTGTACTAACGCAATAAATTCATGGTACAAGTCAATACCAGATAATTGAGTTTGGGATCTTGTCCCTTTACATAAAATAAATAAAAAATTTAGTTGCAAATGGTCGTTTAAAATCAAACAGTATGCTTCAAGGAAAGTAGGAAGATACAAAGCTCGTGTTGTAGGGAAAAGTATAATAAAAACTAAAAAGATTGACTATTTTGAGACCTTTTCTCAGAAAACATTAATGAACCAATTTACATGAAGAAACCTGAAAAATTTGTGTTTGAAGACCCCAAGTCTATAATTTTTAAACAAGAGAAATCTATCTATGAAGTCAAACATGTGTCTATTTAGTGATACCACTAGTTTTTAGACATTTTTCACCTCATTCATTTTTGAGGAAATATTGTCAAAGATTGTATATAGCACAAGATCAATGAGAGTAAAGTGATATATTTAGTAATGTATATCGGTGAAATAATCTTAGCCACTAACTATCTAAGTTTATTACATACTATCGAGGGATTTATGTCAAATAAATATGACATGAAAGATATTGATGAAACCTATTATATACTCCATATGGGAATTCATGTTCTCCCATAAGAGATATATATTAAAAGCATGATACGTGATTATGGTAGGGAAACAAAAAACCATGAATAACCATATTACAATAAGTGACAAGTTTTCACTCCATCAATTCCCTAATAGAGATTCAAAAATTTAGTTTTTGCAGGGAATAACATATACCTTGATAGTTAGTAGTCTTGTCTATGCTCAAGTATTCACCATGCCAGGAATATCATTCATATTTGGAATATTATGGAGGTATTTGAGAAATATGAGAGTTTCCTATTGGAATGTTGTGAAGAGGCCGCTCTGCTACTTGAAAAATACCAAACACTATAGATTGAAATATAGTAGGTCAAATAACCTGGAGATTATAGGCTACTCCGATGCTGATTTTTATAGATGTATAGACACTAAAAAGTATATTATCGAATACACATTCACTATGGAAAGAGTTTCCAAATCGTGGATGAATATGAAACAGACTCTTATGACATAATCCACTATGGTGTCCAAGAATGTCATGATATCTATATATGTATTGGTTAACAAATGTTTTGAAGATATTGCCTGCATTTGAGGGAATTGAAAGACCTCTTCAGCTTTATTGTGACAATAGTTCAGCTGTTATGTTCTCAAACATAAACAACAACCCTGATGTGATTTATTTTTGTTTGAGGGTAAGTTTGTCATTTTGATCTAGAGTTTTGTGGAATTTTGAGAGTATTTAATGTTTGGGTAGAATGTAGAGGGAGAATTGAGCTGTCTGGTTGTAATTAATTTTCATTACCCTCATTTAATGTAGGTGGTTGGGTATTTATATCCTTATCCTTGGGCCATATGGGCTTTCGGGTTGTGTTTAATGGATTCAGGCCGAGTTTAAAGACCCATCAGTTTTAAGTAAGTAAGTAGCCAGCTTAGTCAAAAGGAGATTAATTTTTAAGTACTTTGGTTCTGTTTGGATAGTTCAGTGAATGAAAGTTTTCCGAACTACCCCTGTCCGGTGAAATGGACATTGTCCAAATTAACCCTGTCCGGCTCCCATAAGGTGTGGTGACAGAATCTTGACTCATCAGTAGCCCCTTTTTTAGGTGTTGTTCAAAGGCCTTTGGCAAGACCTAAAAAATAGTCTGCAGCTGGTCACAGTCATATCCGGACAGGTCATTCGAAGTTTGTTATAGTTTTATCCGAACTGAAAAAGTTCTTGAAAACTAAACGGTTTCTTGCCAGAATTCATGGGACACGTGTCACTCTCTGGTTCGCCACATCAGCAATTTTTCACCTAGAATGGCGCTCCCACTTTCTCCAAAAAGTAACCTCTTCATTTAATGAAGATGACATCATCGCCATTTTTTAATCATTGCAACCCTTTCAAATTCTCCTAGGTATCTAAGCATCTTCTTGTGTGTTTACTATAAATTAATCACTCCTTTACTGTTTTATCATCCTCTTCATCTTATTTAAACTTCAAAGCTTTCTCTCAAAAACAAATACTTTTTCTCGGTGTGAGTTTATGTCCACAGCTAGGAACACTTTAATCAAAGGTGGGTGGCTTAATTTATCAGAGTTAGAAAAGGCTCAGAAGGTTGAACGTGAGAGGCGCATTGTTGCAGGCCTCCCCGTTTCCCCTGTCGACAAACCAGTATTACCCCGCACAGAGCCTGACCAGGGCTCTTCTTCAACCAAAAGCGTTAAACCTAGGAGGTTATTTCAAACCAACCTCTCACCAATCGTTTCAGGCTCGTCGGTTCAGGAATCAGAGCCCACTGTTGAACCAGGACAAACAGTTACCAGTTTTAGGAAGCCTTCTTCATTTATTTCCATGTGATCAGATGCTGATGCCTCTCCAGATAAGTTAGTTGATCGGAGAAGAGGTCGCTTGGTAAAAGGGCAAGCTTCAAAAGGTACACCTTCCAAATCAGGGGCCAAAGACAGCAACAAAGGGTAAGAGGCACCCATAAAAATTCCTAAGGACAAGCTGTTCGGACCGGAGGCATCTAGCTCAAGTCTCCGAAAAGAAACTACTGCATCTGAGCCCCAGCCGGAGGCCAGAATACAAGGAACCAATGAAACCCAACAATCTAGAGAGCATGCTGAGCCAATTTCTAACTCCCTTCACCCAAAAACAACTGAAAACCCCTCCTTGGTAATGGAAGAAGTAATGGAGGATTCTATTGAAGAGGCTCCGTTTGAGTCCGAAGTCTCCGGACAAACGAGTGATGGTGCTGCTGCCAAGAAGGATAAAGGCAAAGAAAAACTATGCCTAAGGCATCCAGGTCTGCCGGAGGTCCTTGTGGGAAAAGTGGGAGCTTGTTTCCACAAGGTTAGTGTTAAGTACTTAATTTCTTTGCAAAAAATTAACTATGCCTTCATCCACACAGCCGAACTGGTTCGGATGCGAACAAAGGGGGGGATTCCGGAGAATGTAAAAATAAGGATCCCAATTGACCCTGAAACACCAATGGACTGCAAGCTTAGTGAAATACTTATCTTCACTGAACTCTTTAACTCGGGACTAAGGTTTCCCTTAGATCTAGAGATAGTCAAATACTTCCACCTCATCAAGATTTGCCCAAGTCAACTGAGCCCTAATGCCTGGTACACTCTCATGGCCTCCAAGCTCTCCGAAATTCCTCTTCTAATGGATGAATTCGCAGCTGTGGCCAGCCTCTGTAGAAACCACCATATTCCCTTCTATCACTTCAACATGGGTGATAACTATAAAGCATGAGATGACCCTCTCGAGTCGGAGAGAAATTGGAGGACTCGCTTCTTGTTCGTGAGTGGTGCTTGGGAGAATGGGAGGAAGATCAAAGCCGGAGTCAAACCGAGTCTCCTCACCAGCAGATGGTGAAGCGATAGTAAGAATCCTACCTTACACTCTCATTTTTATTTTTATCAAACTTGTTTAACTGACTTGTCTTGTCTTTTTTTTCTTTTTTTTCTTTACAGTGCTGCCTAAAGACTTCAACGACCACTTAAAGGCCGGGAAGACCACATGTACTAAGATAAACGCTTGGGCTGCTGAAAAGTGGGAAAATCGCTTCCACAACGCCTTTACCGGAGGCAATCTTGCAAGGTCCTATCTGTGGAACACCACTGGCCGGCGGGACTTATCTTGGAAGGAACTTACAAATCCACCCCTCCGGAAGTAGTCCTCAAGAGAACACACGCACCGGACGGGGCATTGTATCTGCCTGGTCGAGCCAAGGCTCCAAGTATGATGAAAGGAAAAAAAGGTAAGGGCAAGAAGAGTGTGGTTGAAGTTAACCCTACCGAAGCGGAGGAAACTGCTCCAACAAGCCAAGATGGGTCAGTTCCAAGTCAGATTGATGTGTCTCTTCTAGAAGTAGTGGAGCACGAGAGTACTAGGGAAGAGGCA
The DNA here is from genome assembly GCA_036936605.1 of Limnanthes douglasii subsp. nivea. NCBI lineage: Eukaryota > Viridiplantae > Streptophyta > Magnoliopsida > Brassicales > Limnanthaceae > Limnanthes > Limnanthes douglasii. The sequence continues at coordinate 291,205,762 of JAUPFV010000005.1, forward strand.
GGATATCCAAAACCTCCAAGAGTTCCTAAGAGAGATAGGAAACGGGGAGCAGAGAGCAAGGATAGGAAGGCCAAGAAGAAAAACACCTCCATGGGTGATGAGATTTCTCTCCGGCCTCCGGAGCCCCTTCCTCCTGTTGACCCTACTGATCCAACAAGAGCAGAAGAGATCCCTGGTGACTTTCGAACTGATGAGGTTGGAGGAGGAGACATCAATATTGACGGTGTTGACATTACTGGGCTTGAGGGGCTTGGTGACTATTTTGAAAACCTCCCAGAGATGAATTTGCTGGGCCCTACCTCCCTCCAAGCACTTCGAACATTGTTACCTTCAATGGTAAGTCTTTCACTGTTTCAAGTGAAAGGGATGTTATAACTCACTCTATATTGAGTAATATTCAGCTAGTGCTTGGTCTGGAGAAACAAGTGCGAGGTCAGTCAGCAATCATTACGGCCCTTAATTTTGACAAGGAGAGATTGTCCGGAGACCTCCTCATTGCCAACAAAAATACTGATGTTCTGAAGAGAGAAAATGAGGAGTTAAAGAAGAATCAGGAGGGTTGGGCCACAAAAGTAGCTACCTTAGAAGATACTATCAAAGAGTTTCGGTCAAAGCAATCTGAGTTGGAGAAAGATCTCTCCTCTTCGAAAGAGGAGGTGAAGGCTACGGACATGGTCATTCATACTTTGACCAATGAAAAGATTTCGCTCGAGGATTCGGTGTCCCATGCTGCACAGGAACAAGTTGATCTACTAAGGGAGAAAAAGGCAAAAATTCAAGCCAAAATTGATGCTTACGCCAACAATGTGATAGATACTCAAGAAGAGATGTATGCCAAAGTGAAGTCGGACATGGTCTTGCTCTTTCACGAAAAGTTCCCGAAGAGGAATCTAGGAGATTTGTGGACTTATGTAGAGTACGAAGACCTTCCCTTCCACACTATGGCTGATGGAGACTTGTATGATTATTCTAGTGCTGACTCATCCGATGAGGAAGAGAACACCGGGAGAGTCCAAATGAGGAGAACGATGACCTCAAGAAGAGGAAAACGAGTGAGGCTGAGCCATCTTCAAAGGCTCAGTCTTAGAGTAATTATCTTTTCATTTTTGTTTTGATTGAACCAAAGTCCTTCGATGGCCAAGGCATTTTTGTAACTGTGTCCGGTCTTCGACCGGAAAAATCTGTTTGTTATAACAATTTAAAGTCCTTGGATGGCCAAGGCACTTCGGTTGTTTTAATGGGTATCTTTATTTTGCACAACTCTTGCATTCTTTCATAGTTTTTTCAATTTTGGTGGCTAATGTATAAACAGCCCTCTGATGACAAATGTTTAAGTAGTCATCACTCCTTTAATCCAATACGGCCGGTGTTTAAATAAAAATTTGACAAGAAACAAAGTAAAAACACTCCGAATTTTTAAGAAGGCATCAAATTTTATAAAACAGCCCGGACATCTCATTAAAACCTCCCCGCGCCACCAGGGTAGGAAAGAGTATGCCCCCAAATATTTACATGAACTTTTAAACAAGTAAATATTTACAAAGTTCATACTCCAAGTACATCCGGAGGTGCTCAATGTTCCAAGGGTGATTCAAAATCCTTCCATCTTTGTCTTGGAGCCGGTACGTTCCAGGATTAAGTTTTTCAATGACCAGATAGGGTCCTTCCCAAGTTGGAGCCAATTTACCAAACTGCCTCTCTTTAGTGTGTAGGAAAACTTTTCTCAACACCTTATCTCCCGGTTGAAAATCCCTTCTCTTGATTTTAGAAGCAAACCTGCTTCTCATCAAACCTTGATAGTGCACAGTTCTAAGGTGAGCCTTAACTCTTCTTTCCTCTATCAAGTCAAGTTGACCTCTGATAGCCCCCTCGTTAGCGTGTTCGGAGAAATTATGAACTCGAAATGAAGGGAGAGTTGCTTCTATGGGAGCTATGGCATCCATCCCATAGACCAAAGCAAAAGGTGATTCTTGTGTTGCAGCCTCAGGTGTAGTCCGGTAAGCCCACAAAACTTCTTGCAAATAACTAGGCCATTTTCTAGCAGCCCCTTCTAAATTTTTCTTCAAATCGGACAATAAAGCCCGATTAGCCACCTCAACTTGACCATTTGCTTCTGGGTGGAAAGGTGAAGAGAAGCAATGTTGTATACCTCTAGAGGCACAGAAACTCTCCATTTCCTTGTTGTCGAACTAAGGCGCATTGTCTGTTGTTATCTTCTATGGAATTCCAAATCTGCAACAGATATTGGATAAAATGAATTTTATAACAGCTTTTGATGTTGTTCCTGCCAATGGAGCTGCTTCGATCAACTTCGAAAAATAATCAATAGCAACATTTATTGTCCTGCGTCCTCCGGATGCAATAGGTAGAGGTCCCACCAAATCCAACCCCCATCGAGCAAAAGGTATAGGATCAGAAATTGACTCTAAAAGGATGGCTGGGATATGAATCTCATTGCTAAATCTCTGGCATGTGTCACACCTCCTCACCAACTCCTTAGCATCTTGCATTATAGAGGGCCAATAATACCCAACCAACAAAACTCTCATTGTTAGAGCCCTGAAACCACAGTGAGCTGATCCCTCACCATCATGTAATTCGGAGAGCACTACTTGAGACTCATCGACCCCCAAACATTGTAAGAGGGGTTTACTGTAAGACTTCTTATAAAGAACATCTCTTAGTATGATAAAATCATGAGCCTTGGACTTTACTTTTCTTGCTATTGACTTATCCGGAGGAAAGATGCCATCTGAGAGATATTGAAGGAGAGGAAACCTCCAATCTTGAGGCTGTTTCATCTGTATATCAAAGCTTTCTTCCTCCTTACCCATACTGAGTTGAATGGAAGGGCACTCCAGCACATGGATCCAAGGGTAGGATTCAGTATAGGCTATGGTTGCCAAGGAGTCTGCTAGTTCATTTTCTGTTCGGGGTATGTGCTCATAAACAATGCTCTTGAATTTAAGTGCCACATCTTTGAGAAGAAGTAAGTATTTTATTAGTTGCTCATTTTTGGCTTCAGATTGACCTTGCGCATGATGAATAAGAAGCTGAGAATCACTCATCAACGTGACCCTTTTGGCTCCACAAATAAGAGCTAACTTTAAACCAGCTATAGCAGCTTCATATTCGGACTCATTATTAGAAGCCCTAAAAGCAAAACATATAGCTTGGTACATTTTGTCACCATACGGAGAGGTCAAGCATACCCCTGCACCACATCCCATAGTACTTGATCCACCATCAGTCCGAACGACCCAGACCTTTTTATCTTTCACATTAGTTGTTTGCTCTGTATCCCTATCTGAATGGAATTCAACTAAGAAATCAGCCACAGCTTGGGCTTTGATTGATGTCCGAGGAGAAAAATCAATATCAAAGTCCCCAAGTTCCACTGACCACTTAGTCATTCTACTCAAAATGTCTTCCTTTTGAAGAACGTTTTTCAGGGGATAGGATGTCCGGAAAATAATCGGATGAGCCTGAAAATAAGGCCTCATCTTCCTTGCAGCAATTACGAGGGCTAATGCTAATTTTTCAATATTCAGATAGAGTTTTTCTGCATCTATCAAGCTCTTGCTGATGTAATACACCGGACGGGGATAATTATCTACCTCCCTCACTAATACGGAACTTATGGCACAACTGGAAACTGCCATGTATATGAAGAGTATCTCTCCATCAACATGTTTAAATAGAGTCTTGGGGGAGGACATATGTTTTTTAATTTCATTAAAGGCCTCACCACAAGTCTAGTCGAATCCCTTTGCACCTTTTAAAGTTTGAAAGAACGGGGCACACCTGTCCGAAGACCTTGAAATGAATCGATTTAACGCAGACAACCTCCCAGTCAACCTTTGTACTTCTTTAATATTTCGAGGAGGCTCCATTTGGAATAAAGCATTAAGCTGGTCCGGATCAGGCTGTATCCCTTGCTCACTTATTATATACCCCAGGAATTTCCCGGACTATACTCTGAATACACACTTCTCTGGATTTAGTTTCAAATTTACTTTTACTAAGTTAACAAACGTTTCTTGGAGATCTGTCAAGTGTAGCTCTTCGTCCATACTTTTTACCATCATGTCATCGATGTATACTTCCATATTTCTTCCAATTTGATCAGAAAAGGCTTTGTTTACTAACCTCTGATAAGTAGCCCCAGCATTTTTTAACCTAAATGGCATCACCTTGTAACAATGAAGGCCCCTATCAATAACAAACGTAGTATGCTCCTGATCCTTCAGATCAACTCGAATCTGATTGTATCCGGAGAAGGCATCCATGAAAGACAGCAGCTTGTTCCCAGATGTGGAATCTACCAACTGATCAATCCGGGGAATTGGGTACAAATCCTTTGGGCAAGCTCTGTTGAGATATGTGAAATTGATACACATGCGCCACTTGCCATTTTTCTTTTTCACCAAGACCGGATTGGCTGTCCACAAAGGATATTGAGACTCTTTTATATGCCCTATTTTGGTAAGTCTGTCGACTTCTTGAACTATGACATCGGCCTTTTCCTTGGAAAAATCTTTCCTCTTTTGTACCACAGGTGCTATGTCTCTTCGGATGGACAGTTGGTGTGATATAATAGTTGCTGGTACTCCGGTAACATCAGCATTGCACCAAGCAAAAACATGTTGATGGTCTTTTAAGAACTTCAACATTTTACCCTTTAAGTTGGATGTCATTTTGGACCCTATCTTAACATTTTTCCCTCTTCCAAAGAATGTGTTTCGACTTCTTCAACTGGTATTAAAACTCCAGGGGTCTCTCTGGGGTCATCAATTTCACCCTCACCCCCAGAAAGCCCCTCAAACTGCTATTCTTTATTGATACGAACTGCCCCCAACGTCCGAGGAGCCAGTGCTATTGCATAACACTCTCTTGCTATCTTTTGGTTGCTCCGAACAACTCCCACTTGTCCTTGCACAACGTATTTCAAACATTGGTGGACTGTTGAGGCCACTGCATGCATCCTAGAGAGCCAAGACCTCCCTAGAATAGCATTATAACAATTGGGACAATCCACTACGACAAACAGTATTCCAACCATCTTCTTAAAAGGGCCCTTGCCCAACAAAACTTCCTCTTCGAACTCCCCGATTACATCTGCTGAGCTTCCAGTGAAACCCACAAATGACCTGTTCGAACGCTGAATTACCGCAGGATTTTGCATCTTTTTGTAGGAAGTTAGAAAGAGGATATTGGCTGAACTCCTAGTATCCACCAAAATTCGTCTTATGTCATTGCTACGTCAACGGGCACCGCCAGAGAAAAGAGTTTCACTATGATAGAAAAGGTTACAGATTTCAGATTGTGTTTTGTGTCGCCCTAGTAATATATTTATAGGGAATTAATAGACTTACTAGACTATAGGCCTAATGGCTCATACCACAAGACTATTCGAAGTAATTGGACAATATCACTATCCAACACAAAACTGTCCTGCCGGACACAGTACACTGTCAAGGCACTATTCGAAGTAATTGGACAATATCACTATCCAACACAAAACTATCCTGGCGGACACAGTACACTGTCAAGGAACTATTCGACTCATTCACAACAAATCTTCCCCTTGAGGCGAATATCCTTTCTTCACTATCAACAAAGAATCTTCTCTTCTTCTGACTCACCAAATGCCCTTAAGGCATTCACTCTATACTGCGAACACCAATCCAGTTTAGGCATTCCCTAAACTTTCGAACTGATACTGCCTTGGTCATTATATCTGCTGGATTATCGTGTGTAGACACTTTCTTCACATCAACAATTCCCTTTGATATTATATCACGAATAAAATGATACCCGACGTCTATGTGCTTTGTACGCTCATGGTACATCTGGTTCCCTGTAAGGTGTATGGCGCTTTGACTGTCACAAAACACTTTTGTAGTAGTCCTATCCAAGCCCAATTGCCTCTTTAAGGTGTATGGCGCTTTGACTGCCACCAAACCTTGTAACCATATTGCCTCTTTAACTGCTTCTGTTACCGTCATGTACTCTGCCTCTGTTGTAGACAAAGCTACAGTAGCTTGCAACTGTGCTTTCCAACTGATTGCACTCCCAGCTAGAGTAAATACATATCCTGTCAGAGATCTTCTTTTATCCGTATCACCTGCAAAATCAGAATCAACAAAACCAACCAATGATCCTGCAACATCATTCAGCGATTCACCAATATCGGTTTTGTTAAAAGTTAAGCCAACGTTCACAGTATTATTTTGAAGAGATTCAATCACTTCCCCTATAGCACCAATCCATCAATCTTCCTCTGAACTCGCTATAGCTTCTCTGTAGCTACTAGGTTCCTGCATTTCAACTTCTTCTGCAACTGATAGAGCATATGCAACTAGATTCACATACCTTTTTGGAAGTCTAATATCTCTTCTTTCTCTGCCCAATGCTATGCTATAAGGTTGTTGTTCTGGTTCAGGCGCATCATCGTCACTATCATCTGATGCTGACGCTTCACCTCCTGATTCTGGATCCACCTCAGAACCACTTGAATTATTGGACCTTCTAGGAACTGATTCTACTTCAAGCTCCACCTGTTCACTCACAACCGATCCTGATTCGACCATTTCTCCTACTTCCTTCTGACTGTCTATCGAAGCAAACTCATTAAAAGTAACGTCCCTACTGATGAGAAAACCTGGAGACTTTGGAGAGGTACACCATAACCTATATCCTTTCACTCCAGTAGCATATCCTAGAAATATGCATCTCTTTTCCCTCGGCTCAAGCTTACCATCTCTCACATGAGCATACGCAGGACAACCGAACACCCTCAAATGTTCATAATCAGCTGACGATCCAGACCAAATCTCAAAAGGAGTTTTACAATCAATAGCCGTTAATGGAGACCGATTCACCAAGTAACACGCTGTATTGATAGCTTCAGCCCAAAAATCCTTTCCCACACCGGAATGTGAGAGCATACTTTGTGCCTTGTCACAAAGCATTCTGTTCATTCTTTCTGCGACTCCATTCTGTTGTGGTGTTCTAGAACAAGTGCGATGGAGCACTATTCCCTCAGCTTCGCAGAACTCGTTGAACTCACGACTGCAATATTCTAACCCATTATCTGTCCTAAGATGTTTGATTTTTCTTCCTGTTTGCTTCTCAATCATCGTCTTCCATTTGACAAAGGTTGAATATGCCTCATCTTTCGTTTTCAGAAAGTAAACCCACACCATCCTTGAATAATCATCAATCAAACTCATGTAGTATCTGGCTCCGCTCTTGGATGGAATTCTGTTTGGACCCCAAAGATTTGAGTGAATGTAGTCCACTGTGCCTTTAGTCTTTCTTACAGCCGATTTGCTGAATTTGACTCTAGTTTGTTTACCAAACACACAGTGCTCACAAAATCCCAATGATTCTGCTTTATACCCTTTCAACAAATCTCTCTTTCCCAAAACAGCTAATCCTCTGTCACTCATGTGACCAAGACGCCAATGCCACAACTTATTTTGATCCTGCCTACTTTGGCTATTACTCCCTGATGATGCTACTGCAGCATCGCCCATAACAACACTCCCCTGTAGAATGTAAAGACCCTTCTGCAAACTACCTTTCATGCATACCATTGAGCCTTTTGTCACTTTGATTACACCATTTTCTGCATGGTACTTGTAACCCCGAGAGTCTAGAGTCCCAAGAGAAATCAGGTTTCTTTTTAACCCAGGAACATGCTAGCACGTCAAGATTCTAACAACCCCGTCAAACATTCTGATTCTGACGTTACCAATACAACCAACAGTCAACGAATGATTGTTCCCTAAATAGACAGTTCCCTGCATTGGCTTGTACGTATCAAACCACTGCTTGAACTGACACATGTGATATGTAGCGCCAGTATCAAGTACCCAAGAGTTTTGCCCAAAGTCTGAACTCACGGACAATACATCTCCTTTACCACTGTTTTCACTATCGTCGGAATCGTTCACACCTTCAACAATGTTTGCTGCATTTTCCTTTTGATTTCCCTTCTTACCTTCAACGGTTTGAGTGCTTCACCCTTGATTTGGACCTCAAGTTCTTCCTTCTTAAAGAACTCGCTTTGCTTTTAGATCTTCCCCTAGTCATAAGACCTTCCCCTTCAGCTTGATTGTCTGGCTGCAACTGTCTCATCTCTTTTTATTTCAGTGCCCCTTTGACATATGCTAGCGATAACTTATCCTTACCATACATAATGGTATCTACGAAGTTTTCATAGGGAGCTGGTAACGATCTCAATACAAACAAAGCTTGATCCTCATCCTCAATATTTATATCTATGTTCTCCAAGTCCAATATAATTGATTTAAAATTATCTAGGTGCTCTGTTATGGACATACCTTCTTTCAATCTGAAATCATACAAACGTTTCTTCAAATATAATCGGTTTACTACTGATTTCTCTGAGTAAAGATCTCCTAGCTTTCTCCATGCGCAGGCAGCAGTCTTCTCACCACTAATCTCGTGAAGCACATTGTCTTTCACACTCATTAAAATCCAGCACAAAGCCCTTTCTTGAAGATCTTGTTTCTCCTCTTCTTTCATCTCTTCCGGTAACTTATTCTCCACAACGCAAAGCTGGATCCCCCATCAAATTTTTCAATCATGTATTTTGTTGCTGTAGACACCATTGTGAAACCCTAATTGCAAAAGCCCTAATTTCACCACGTGGCTCTAATACCAATTTTGTTATAAAATACTATGCAATTATCACAAAATGGCTCAAGCACAGAATATATGCGAATGAAAGATTTAAATGAAACACAGGATTTAACGTGGTTCGACAATTGTCTACGTCCACGGGCGCCGCCAAAGAAAAGATTTTCACTATGATAGAATAGGTTACAGATTTCAGATTGTGTTTTGTGTCGCCCTAGTAATCTATTTATAAGGAATTAATAGACTTACTAGACTATGGGCCTAATGGGCTCATACCACAAGACTATTCGAAGTAATTGGACAATATCACAATCCAACACAAAACTGTCGTGCCGGACACAGTACACTGTCAAGGCTATTCGAAGTAATTGGACAATATCACTATCCAACACAAAACTATCATGCCGGACACAGTACACTGTCAAGGCACTATTCGACTCATTCACAACAAGAATACTGGACTTAGAAATAATAATAATAATAATAATAATAATAATAATAATAATAATTGTATAATGAAGTTTTATGGAAATGTATCCGGAGTATGGATACTAATTGGGCTAATGTATATCTTAAGGGAGGAACTATTAGTCCAACGCTTTATTACTGTGTTTTATTAGTCTAATAAAGGTTATGTTCCCTTGCAGCGGCTAGTACATGAGACTATAGCTACTTGTTAAACATGGAGGTAAGTAAGTAAAGATAAAAGATATTAAGGTAAATTAATTAAGAATGATAATTTAGAGACCACTAGATAATTTATTGAATTATAATTACTAAATATAAATAGGGTACAATTAACCCTAAACAAAATATCACTAATCGTTCGTGTTTCTTTTCTATCGTCTATCAATCTACTCTCTTTTCTCTTTGTTCTCCTAATCTCTACATGTATTGCATTGCTATTTCATCACAACCATCCACTATTTATCCTTCGCGGTTAGACTCGTGAGAATCTAGCCTACCTGTAGAAATAACCACATCCTTCAAACCCTTAGAATTTCTTTATCTGACCAAGCTTCTGCTGCAGGCTCCTCAATCATTGGACAAAATGCAAAACAGTTAATACTGTTTATTCTTATGATGCATCTCTCGAATAAACAATTGAACTTGTAAGATGTTAGAGATTTAAAACCTTTGCGAGTTTATTTTAAACAATATATACATAGGTTTAAAATATCATTAACCAATAACCACCCAACACAAAATTGTTTAACAATAATCACCCAAGGTTTGAGAAAGCAGATATAATAACTTAGTTTCAGAACTAAAGTACCGATAACCACATGAACTTCATGTTAATACTAATATACCCTTTAACGGTTTTTTCTCCCTTATATTTTTTTAAGTCCATGTACTTCAAACATATCACGGAGTTTTTTTTAAGACGAACAAAACTAGATCAATGATATATATTTTTTGAATTTTTTTAATTATAGAAATACTTGTAAATTTGTTGCGAAAGTAGAAAAATAAATCTCCAAACTATAACTCATGGATTTTGTTTTATTGACATTTAAAAAATAGAAATATATGTATTTTTAGATTTTTTTTTAAATTAACGTTTGAAAGATATAAAGTTTTGAATGTTAAAATTAGATTTACGAAATATATGTGTAATTTTGTTGCGAAAGTAAAAAAAAATAAGTTGTAAAAAAAGAATTTTAGTTGTGTAATAAGTTTGTTATTTTCTCTTTCATATTAAGTTTTTTTAACATTTCATATATTTCGAGCAATAACTCCAAAAAAGCATATCTGAAAATATTAAATAGCTTTATTTTTAAGAACAACAAAACTAAATTCATGAAAGATATTTTTATTATTTTTTTAATTATTTTAATTGCGAGATTACATGTAAATTAGTTATGAAAATAAAAAAAAATCTAAAAAATATCACTCATGAACTTGGTTTTGTTCGTCTTTATAATATATATATATATATATATATATATATATATATATATATATATATATATTATAAAGTTTTGATTGTTAATATTACTTATAAAAAACATTTGAGTTAGGGATCGAAAGATATAAAATTTTGAATGTTAATATTAGAGTTGCAGAAACATGTGTAACTTTATTGCGAAAATTAGAAGATATTAGTTGGAGAATATAAATTTAGTTGTGTAAATATGCGTTTGATTTTCGCTTTGTGTTTTTCGTATTTTTCTCGAATACCATTTATTTCACACCATAGCTCCAAAAGAATATGAAGATATCACTGGTTTTATTTTTGTTAAGAGAAACAAAATTAGATCCATCAAATATATTTTTTAAATTCTTTTAGTTACGGAATTACATGTAATTGTTTTGCAAACATATTAAAAACATTCTCCAAAATATCACTCATGCATTTATTGTGTTCTTCGTTTAAAAAATGTAATATATGTATTTTTATAATTCTTTTTTGAGTTAGAGGTTAAGATATGAAGTTTTGAATGCTAAAATTGGAATTACGAAAATATGTGTGACCGTGTTATGAAAAATAAGAAGAAATATGAATTTTTATAATGTAATATATATTATAATTCTTGTTGTTTAAAAACTATTATGTCCCCTTAACTCCGCCGATTTAGATAAATCGATAGGATGTATCAAAAGAAAATAAATCAACATGGAAGTTTTGAAGTCTCTCGCCCTAAATACCTTTTGAAGTTAATCTCTATAAACATCTACGATCCATTTCTTACATCATAAAATGGTCACATATACTGTATATATATTTTATAAACGATTTTCATGATACGATTATTTATATTTGCTTCATGAGAAATCATAAGCCATTAATATTTCAAACCCTATAAGGATGATGTTGAATTACAACATGACAAACATATTAAAGTTGTCAGATCCAACTGTGGTGGTGAATATTATGGAAGATATGATGATGTTAGACAACAACATCATGACCCACTCACTCTCTAACTTTAAGAATTTGGAATTGTACATGAATACACTATGTTTGGCTCTCCATTGTATTTGAGTGACGAAACTGTACTTTAATTTATATGATAAGGAGCATGATCGCTCATACATCACTTCCATATTCACTCTAGGTAGGAGCTTTTAAGTGTACAAGATACATCATTAATAGGGTACCTACTTCAGCAATAACTATAACACCACATAAATTATTCAAAGGGTATAAGCTTAGTTTTAAGCACTTTCGTGTATAGAGATGTCCAACAAAATAAAATCCTTACAGTCTTAGTAAACAAAAACTACATTCTGCAAGAGTTAGTTACAATTTCATAAGGTACCCAAACAACTCTAGGGGTTATAAATTTTATTTTTTCATCAATCGTTCAATCTTTGAGATGATAACTACTCTATTTTTTAGGATGCAGATCATTGGAGGAAAGATTCAAAGAACAACATATTTTTTTTGAAGAATAATTGGATCTAATCCATTCGATCTTTGACTATAATACTTTGAATACACGTATACTGATCATCCATGTTATACCAGAGAGTTTAGTTTCTCTACTGATGTTGTACTTCCACCTCAAATATTTTTTTTAGATGTTGTTCCTGATGAACAAATTCAGAAAACTCAAGAAGAGCAACACAATGAGCGAACATTAAGTAGAGCCACTCGAGAAAGGAATATTTCCATATCTTCATATTATGTAATATTTCTTAATGAAAATGAAAGAACTTCAAACATCATGTAAAATGATACAATAACCTTTTAGGAAGCTATAAAGAGTTCAAACTCTAAACTCTGGATTAAAGCAATAAATTAATTGTACAAATCAATACAAGATAATTCAGTTTGGGATCTTATCCCTTTACATGAAAGAAATAAACAATTCAGTTGCAAATGGTCTTTAAAACCAAATGTGATGCTTCAAGGAAAGTAGGAAGATACAAAGCTCGTGTTGAAGGGAAAAGTATAATAAAACTAAAAATATTGACTATTCTGAGACCTTCTCTTAGAAAACATTAATGAAACAATTTACATGAAGAAACTTAAAAAAAATTATGAATACCCCAAGTCTATAATGTCTAAACAAGAGAAATCTATCTATGACCTCAAACAAGTATCTATTTAGTGATACCGCTAGGTTTTAGACATTTTCACCTCATTCACTTTTGAGGAAATATTGTCAAAGATTGTGTACATCACAAGATCAGTGAGAGTAAAGTGATATATTTAGTAATGTTTGATGAATTATGATTTTTCCTTAGTATATTTTTAGGAGTGAATTCTAGAGAGAGAAAGAGCTAGAAAGTTTTTAGAGAGAGAAAATACAAGTACGAATGAGTTTTCAAAGTATAAGTATTCAACCCCTTTATTAGAGTAGCCTTGCCCTTTATATAGAGGAGCTAAGACTTAGTCTCAAACTGAAACCTGTTACAAAAGAGGACTAATTGATGTTTAGTCCTTAACAATTATAGATAGTTACAAATACTCTCTAAAACTTATATCTGTTACAATTTAAGGACAAAACTTACATTACTTATAATTAAATCCTTAAATTTATATTATTTACAATTTAGTCCTCAAAATCCTACTTCCATATCAGAAGCCCCACTAGTTCTCATATCAGTAAATGAATGAGAACTAAGACCTCTTCGAATCCAATTGTCTTCGAATATTACCATATGTCATTTAACCTGTGAAAAACAATCATTCGAAGCAACCATCTTAAGAAATCAATCGAAGCGTACTCAAAACAAATATCAATTAGCAATGATGCTAAAATCTGATAATCTTTCAAACACAAAACCGCTTCGAAGCATTGTAATAGAAAATCGCTTCGAAATATTATATAAACAAACCATCTTTGAACACTTTCAAAAATACTCTTCGAATTTTAACCATGCTACATATAAAAGTAATTGTTGCATATAATCGTTCAACCCATCATAACCCTATAGTTTTTAGATCCATATATAGAGGTCTAGCATAATAAATGTCGAACATCTAATCAACTCACCGATTTGTATTCCAACCTATCATCATAAGGGTCTTTCTAACTTCACACGTCTTCACTTCTTTTATATAAATTCAGTATACCTTTCATTTCTTTCATTCTCATCACACAAACCTCTCTAGAGAGAAGTCAGAGATTTTGGATACCTTCATTGTGTTCTTCCATTCTTCTTAGTATTCTCTACAGAAAGACCAAACTTTCTCACCAATCTTTATCTTCTCCGATCAACCAAAAACCAAAAGATCGAAGGCAATCCTACCCAAAACATCAAAATCTTCAGAATCTGACAGCAATTTAGTCTTCGGATCGTACGACTACTTTTGTATCACACAAAGAGCTGAAGAATATAGAAAAGCAGGATTGATTCAAGGAGGTCCAATTGGAACAATCACTGAAACAATCTATTACGGTAATTTCAATCCAACTAAAGTTGTTGCTCTTTCACCTTCTCCCATAGTCAAAGAATATTCCTCATCTAAAATCGTAGGGCCTAAAACACCTTAAGCCTCCTCATCTCAAAGTAAAAATTCTCCTCTAGTTAGTGAAAAATCCTCTTTAAAGCCAAAGGAAAATATTTCCTCTTTGAATCACTCTTTAGTAACCAGAAAGAGAAGAACTTTCATCGCCATGGGAGATAAATAAAAAATTATCCGAAGTGCTTCCCCTCCAAATCGAAATATTGAAAATCCTCCTCAAAGAGAATTAATTGAGGAAACTCCTCGAACATGTAACCCTTTACCAGAGACTGTTCACCCAACATTTCAAAATCCTCGAGAAGAAACTTCGAAAGCCAACGAATTTGATTCATAAGCTACGAAAACCGATCTCGAGGTTGAATTTGACGATGGGAACTCTGAAATACTCAGAAACCTCAAGAAGAAACAGACGTTTACTTTGTTTCCGAAGAAGAAATAGAAAAAATTAAAAGAAACCCGAGGAATCTTGAAGGCAAATACATCATGGCTCTGAAAAAGGTCCGCTACATTTACCAATAAAGATAGCCAAGCTTCGGCTCTGAAAAAACAATATGGAATGACGGATTACATAACACTTCGACTACCCAAAGAAGGATAAACTCCTTTAGATTTCAAAGATGACGAGCTAATAGTCTACCTTGAGATCATTAACTGAGGTGTTTAGTTTCCACTAGATCCTATAATCGTGGAATACTTCGAACTGCTTGACTTATGTCCTACTCAGGTGACACTAAATAAGTGGTTCACCCTTATGTCAGTGATTATGGCATCTCGATTGTCTCAGATTCCCATCAACATCAAAGACTCCATCTTCTTGACCCAGTTATCAAAAGGTCTGAAGCTTCCCTTTTACTACCTCACTCTGATGGATGATCTTAAGATCATCGACGATCTCTTAGAGGCTGACAAATTCTGGAAGCAGAAATTCGTCTTTATATCAAGAGTGTGGGAAAATGGCAAAGCAATTTCCGAAGGCAATCCTTCAAAGCTAACCTTCGTCCTGAGAAGCAATCGCAAGACCCTCGAAATTTTTACATTCTGAAATAACAGTTACGCCATTTTTTTAAATATCTTCTTTTCTAATAATTTCTGAAATTTTGAAAATAATGTAAATTTAAGTATTTAAATATAGGTAATGTAAGTTTTGTCCTTAAATTGTAACTAATACAAGTTTTAGAGAGTATTTGTAACTATTTATAATTGTTAAGGACTAAACAACAATTAGTCCTCTTTTGTAACAGATTTCAGTTTGAGACTAATTCTTAGCTCCTTTATATAAAGGGCAAGGCTACTCTAATAAAGGGGTCGAATACTTCTACTTTGAAAACTCATTCGTACTTGTATTTTCTCTCTCTAAAAACTTTCTAGCTCTTTCTCTCTCTAGAATTCACTCTTAACAATTTACTAAGGCAAAATCATAACTCATCAAATTGGTGACTCCACTGGGGACTTGAACAAAATAAATCAGTGACCTATTCAGCTCGAAATTAATACGATATTGTTGTATTTTCTATCCAAAACCAGTACGATGAATCCTGAGAATAATCATACAATTCGATCAACTATAGAGACTCTTAAGGATGATTTACAAGGAGGTAGACATGGTGGATCATCTCCGATAGAAACTCAATCTGATTGATCTTTTGATGATTTACGGGCTAAATCTGAGCACACAAAAGCACGTTTTGTGTCTCCAAATCATCGATATTCGTCTCATAACGAGAAAAAAATATAAACAGAAATATGTGACCTCTAGTGACGAGGAGGTAGAAAGTTTAGCTTCGGGCTTTAAGAGATACAAAGGTTCTTCGAAAGAGGAATCAGACAGAGATCAGTCTAGGAAACACAAAAGGAAGAGTAAATCTAAGAAGGATAATGCTCCTCATTCTACTTGGTACGAAGGAAATCCCTCAAATCAGTATGCTGAAACTGACCGGAATTTACATGTTACTATGGGAACGGATGACCAGTTCGTTCAAGGAGTTGATTGGAGAAATTCTCCACTAACGAATGAAATTTATTCTATGACGCTTCCAAAGCGTTTTGACATTTCGAAGGTTGAAAAGTTCGATGGGATGCAGGATCCTGATGATCACATCGAACAATTCAAGAATTATATGATGAACTTCGAAGATGACGACCGGCTGGTGTGTCGTGCATTTTTTCAGACTTTTAAAGGAACAACTCTTAAGTGGTATAACCGGATTCCGAGGGGATCCATTTCAAATTTCAGAGATTTTTATACTGTATTTCGAATGAAGTTTGTGGGAAGCCAAAAGATGAGAGCAAATTGTGATACTATTATTCAGTGCAAGCAGGCACCTGGAGAAAACTTGAAAGACTATACAAAGAGGTTTGTGTTGACCAAGGCTAGTTTGGACAACTGTGAGGAAAATTTTGTGATGACAACTTTTCGCCAAGGGTTATTGTAAGGAGATCTGGCTAATGAGACGATAAAGATAAGGGTGTTAACTTTTGGGGCTTTGATGGCACCAGTTGAGGATCAGATCAAAGTGGAGGAGTCGACTAGAGTCCGAGGTGGACCAGTCAGCACTCCGAAAAATTCAGGACAAACAACCAATAATCACGAGCAATATTTGAATGGCAATGACAATCAGCAGTCGAGGCAAAAGAACAACAATTTGCCTCCTCGGAGTGGTGGTTATTCAAATGACGCTCCATCTAATACTTACAATAGGCCTAGACCAAATACCTGGGTCAAACTAGAGTACTATGCTGATCTTACAGAGAATGTTTCTATAATCTGGGATAAGACCAAGAGCTTCGTAAAATTTAGGAAGCCAGCCCTAATCAGTAGGCCAAGGGAGGAGAGGAATAACAAGTTTTACAGATATCATGATGATATTGGGAATAATACAAATGATTGCATTGCTCTGAAGAAAGAGATCTAGTATTTGATTGAGAATGGAAAGCTCTTGACTTATGTGAAGTCACATGGGAGCGCATAAAAAAATAATGGTGCATCAACTTCAAAGGTTGCACCGCCAGCTAAGAATTTCATAATTTTGGATTGACATGCTGAACCGTTTGATGCTTCTTCTGAGTATGTTGAAAAGGATCCGAACAGATTGCTTCTGATGACAGTCGAAGTGCCTGTCGAAAAGGGACGTGTTCGGGAATTATGGAAGTTTTTTGAATCGTTGGCTATTTTTGTAGGCGATTTAATGACTGGAAACTCGGATAGTTCGAGGAAGAGGCATGCTGATAACTTGACAACTCAAATTGAAAGGAATATGTCTACGCACGTATGGGAAGAAAGATATTCCCTTCATTTTTTTTGATGAAGACAATCTGAGAGGTACTGCAGGTCCACGTGAAGTTGTTGTGGTAATTGGAGCTGAGGTAGAAGGCGTCAAAATTCGACGTGTGCTGATTGACAATGGCAGTTCTGTTAATATTCTTTTTAAATCTACCTATGATAGAAAGACGAACCCACATCGGAGTTCTCAGTCGGATCGAAAAATTATTGGATTCACGGGTGTAATAGCTCGTGTTGTTGGAGAATTCGAAGGTGAGGTCCGTTTGGGAAAAGGACCATATAAGAAAAAGGTCGAGGTAATTTTTGTGGTGGTGGACTGCCCCACAAGTTATAATACTAGTTTTGGAAGATCGTGGCTTTCCAGAATGTATAGGGTGGTGTCTACAGTTCATCAATGCTTTAAGTATGTGGTTGGAGATAAAGTTGGGGTTGTTCGAGACGATCAGAAGGTTGTCAGGAAATGTTATGCCACTGCACTCCAGATCCGAGGATCCAGCAGTGGAGATTTAATGCGGGAATAACAATTAGAGGGGGTACCCTCAGATTTGGAAGAAAGGGTTGACGATCCGAGGGAAACCCCAGGGTCTTTAACGGTGAGCGAAGAGATAGATGAGTTTACTTTTTCGGAAGGGAAGGTACTTTGAATCGGAACATTATTGACCCCTTTTCTACGTAAAAAATTGTTGGATTTTTTATCCCAAAATTTGGATTTCTTTGCTTGGAGGATAGAGGATGTAACGGGAGTTCCCATTGAAGTAATTCGTCACAGTTTGGCCATCGATCCGAAGGTAAAGGCGGTTATTCAGAAAAGAAGAGTGTTTTCCTCGGAAAAAGCAGAAAAGATTGTTGCTGAAGTGGATCGGTTATCTAAGGTCGGATATATAAGGGAGTCACAGTACCCTTTGTGGACGGCGAATCCGGTGCTAGTAAAAAACAAAAATGGGAAATGGAGAATGTGTGTGGATTTTACAGATTCGAATAGAGCTTGTCCCAAAGATCTGTTTCATGTTCCTCGAATAGATCAATTGATTGAATCTACTGCAGGCAACACAATTTTAACTTGTATGGATGCTTTTGCTGGATATAATCAAATCCAAATGGATCCAAAAGATCAAGAATGCACAACTTTTATAACTGATAGGGGCTTACATTGTTATAGGGTGATGCCCTTTAGATTGAAAAATGATGGAGCCACTTATCAGAGATTGATGAATAAAGCTTTTGCTAAACAGATCGGAAGAAATATGGAGGTATATATAGATGACATGGTAGTAAAAAGCTCGAAGGATGAAGTGCATCTTGATGATTTAGAGGAAGTTCTTTCAAATTTAAGGGCAATCAGGTTGAAATTAACTCCTGAGAAGTGTACCTTCGGAGTTCGATCGGGGAAGTTTTTTGGGTTTCATCATTAGTGAAAAAGGAATAGAAGCTGACCCAGAACAATTAAAAGCTTTGATAACAATGAATTCTCCTCGGTCAATCAAAGAAGTGCAAATTCTGATAGGAATGTTAGCAGCACTTAATCGATTTATTTTTAGATTTCTGACAAATGCTTTCCTTTCTTTCAAGTGTTACGAGGACCCAGCAGGTTTGAATGAACATCGGAATGTAAAGCAGCTTTCAAAAATATTAAAAATTTGTTGTCATCACCAGAGATTTTGTCAAAGCCTCGAAACGGGGAGAAATTATTTTTGCACATCGTGGTTTTGGATTTTGCACTGAGTGCAGTGTTAATCAGTGAAGATTCAGGAGTTTCGAAGTCGGTGTATTACATTAGTAAAAGTTTGGTGGCAGCAGAAAAAATAGATATATGAAATTGGAAAAATTGGCATTAGCATTAGTAATTGCTGCTAGGAAGATGCGTCCATATATTCAAGCTCATACTATTGAAGTCCGAACTTCATTCCCCTTACAAAATGTTTTGCATCGACCTCATATTTCGGGAAGAATGACCAAATGGTCAGTGGATTTGGGGGACTATGATATTTTGTTTACACCTCGAACAACAATAAAGGCGCAAGCATTAGCAGATTGTTTTATTGAATTCCACTCAAGCAGATCAGAAGAGGAAGATAAATAAACAAATCGTACCAATTTGATAAGTTATGATTTTTCCTTAGTAAATTGTTATGATTGAATTTTAGAGAGAGAAAGAGCTAGAAAGTTTTTAGAGAGATAAAGAGCTAGAAAGTTTTTAGAGAGAGAAAATACAAGTATAAATGAGTTTTCAAAGTAAAATTATTCAACCTCTTTATTAAAGTAGCCTTGCCCTTTATATAGAGTAGCTAAGACGTAGTCTCAAGCTGAAATCTGTTACAAAAGAGGACTAATTATTGTTTAGTCCTTAACAATTATAAATGGTTACAAATACTCTCTAAAACTCATATCAGTTACAATTTAAGGACAAAACTTACATTACTTATAATTAAATCCTTAAATTTACATTATTTAAAATTTAGTCCTCAAAATCCTACTTCCATATCAATGTATATCGGTGAGATAATTTTAGCCACTAACTATCTAAGTTTATTACATACTACCAAGGGATTTATGTCAAATAAATTTGGCATGAAAGATATTGGTAAATCCTATTATGTGTTAGGGATTTATATTATAATGAACCTCCGTAGGGGAATTCATGTTCTCCCATAAGAGGTATATATTAAAAGCATGATACGTGATTATGGTATGGAAACAAAAACCCATGAAGAACCATATAACAATAAGTGACAAGTTTTCACTTAATCAATTCCCTAATAAAGATTCAAAAATTTAGTTTATGCATGAAATATCATATGCCTTGATAGTTGATAGTCTTGTGTATACTCAAGTATTCACCATGCCAGACATATCATTAATAGAATGTTAGGGAAGTATTTGAGAAATATAAGAGTTTCCTATTGGAATGTTGTGAAGAGCTCGCTCTGCTACTTGAAAAATACCAAACACTATAGATTGAAATATAGTGGGTCAAATAACCTGGAGAATGTAGGCTACACCGTTGCCAATTTTATGGGTGTATAGACACTAAAACGTTTATTATCGAATACACATTCACTATGGAAAGAGTTTCCAAATCATGGATGAGTATGAAACACTCTTATGACATAATCCACTATGGCGTCCAAGTATGTCATGATATCTATATATAAAGTTTGGTTAACAACGTTTTGACGATATTGCCTACATTTGAGGGAATTGAAAGACCTCTTCAGCTTTATTGTGACAATAGTTCAGTTGTTATGTTCTCAAACATAAACAACAACTCAAAAAAGTCTAAGCATACATATATTAAGTTCTTAATTATGAATGAATGAATCCATAGTGGCCATATAAGGGTAGAGAATATAGCCATAAATTCCATGATTGCAAATCTATTCACCAAGGCATTACCCTCTTTAATATGTAACAAACTCAGAGCTTGCATGAGGTTCCTTAGCTTGGAAATATTTATATTCAGTAGGATTGTTGTATAAAAGTTTATATTTTTACTTTTTCGACTATATTGTTATTGTATGCATACACTCGAGTTATATCAGATTGTTTTTAGTTTTACTGTTATTTCTTAAATTAAGAAATCTCATTTCAATAAAGCAAGAGCAATTGAAAGCTGACACGTGTTTATTACATGGTCGTGTTATACTTCTATGATGCACTTCATAAGAATTCAGAGTTCATTGAGTTGGTAGTTAGCAATGCATTTATTAAAGAACTACTACGCATACTATAGGTTATAGTGGAACCTTTTTTGTTCATTGTCAACTATCATCTGAAATGATAGATATTCATATATATATATATACATATATATATATATAACATTATTTTATAATGCACAATTTGGATGGATACATTTTAGTACACATAAATGATCGAATGTGGAGATTGTAAGGAAATCCTAGATTTGGAATGTCTCATCATGTATAAATTGAGAGTATTCATGTGTGTTTTTATAAATCTAATTAATTAAAGAAATCAGTATTTAGAATACTGGACTTAGAGATAATAATAATAATTATTATATTATTATTAAGTTTTATGGAAATGTATCTGAAGTATGGATACTAGTTAGGCTAATGTATATCTTAAAAGAGGAACTATTAGTCCAACACTTTATTATTGTGTTCTATTAGTCTAATAAAGGTTATGGTCCCCTGCAGCGGCTAGTCATCAGACTATAGCAATTTGTTAAATGTGGAGGTAATTAAGTAAATATAAAAGATATTAAGGTAAAATTGATTAAAAATGATAATTCATATACCATTAGATAATTTATTGCATTATAATTACTACATATAAATAGGGTACAATTAACCCTAAACAAAATATCACTAACATTCGTGTTTTTTATGTCGCCTATCAATCTACTCTATTTTCTCTTTGTTCTCCTAATTTCTAAATGTAATCCATTGCTATTTCATCAAGACCATCCACTATTTATCCTTCGCGGTTAGACTCGTGAGCATCTAGCCTACCTGTGGAAAGAACCACATCCTTCAAACCCTCGGAATTTCTCTTTCAGATCAAGCTTCTGTTACACGCTCCTCAATCATTGGACAAAATTCAAAACAGTTAGTACTGTTTACTCTTATTATGCATCTCTCAAATAAAAATTTGAACTCATAAGAATCAGAGATTTAAAACTCTTGCGATTTTTTTAAAACAATATATACATAGGTTTAGAATATTTAATATAATGAGTAATCAACCAATAACCACCCAACATCAAAATTGTTTAACAATAACCACCCAAAGTTTCAGAAAGCAGATATAATAACCTAGTTTTAGAGCTAAAGTATCGATAACCACATGGACTTCATGTTATACTAATATACCCCTTAACGGTTTTTTCTCCCTTATATTTTTTTAATTCCATATATTTCAAGCATAGCTAAAAAATCCAAAAATGTCATTGAGTTTGTTTTTTTAAAACGAACATACTAGATCCGTAATATATATTTTTTTGAATTTTTTAGTTACAAAAATACTTGTAAATTGGTTGCGAAAGTAGAAAACAAATCTCCAAACATATAACTCATGGATTTTGTTTTATTGATATTTAAAAAATAGAAATATATGTATTTTAGAAATATATGTATTTTTAGATTGTTTTAAAATTATGGTTTGAAAGATATGAAGTTTTGAATGTTAAAATTAGATTTGCGAAATATATGTAAAATTGTGTTGTGAGAAACAAATAAGTTGTAGAAAAAGAATTGTAGTTGTGTAATAAGTTTGTTATTTTCTCGCTCATGTTATTTGTTTTTTAACATTTCGTATCTTTCGAACGATAAATCCAAAAACCATATCTAAAAATATTAAATATTTTTAATTTTAAGAAGAATAAAACTAAATTCATGAAAGATAATTTTTTTTTAAGTTATATTAATTGCGAAATTACTTGTAAATTAGTTACGAAAATATATAAAATCATTCTAAAAGAATGTCACTTATGAACTTGGTTTTGTTCGTCTTTATAAAATATATATATTATAAATTTACTTATAAAAATTATTTGAATTTGGGATTAAAGATATAAAGTTTTGAATGTTAATATTAGAGTTGCAGAAACATGTGTAACTTTATTATAAAAATAAGAAGATATTAGTTACAAAATATAAATTTAGTTGCGTAATAAGTGCTTGATTTTCTCTTTCTTGTTTTTTTGTATTTTTTTTCAAATACCATTTTTTCACACCATAGCTCCAAAAGAATTTGAATGTACCATTGGTTTTATTTTTGTTAAGACAAATAAAATTAGATCCATCAAATAAATTTTTTGACTTCTTTTAATTACGAAATTACATGTAAATTTGTTGCGAACATATTAAAAACATTCTCCAAAATATCACTCATGCATTTATTTTGTTCGTCGTTTAAAAAATAGAAATATATGTATTTTTATAATTCTTTTTTTAAGCTAGGGTTCGAGAGATATGAAGTTTCGAGTGCTGAAATTGGAATTGCAAAAATATGTCTAACCGTGTTGTGAAAGTAACAAGAAATAGGCTATGAAAATATAAATTTAGTTGCGTAATAAGTCTATAATTTCCTCTGTCTTGGTTTTGGTGTTTAAAAAAATATCATGTCTTTCAAATCATAGCTCTGAAAATATCCGAAAATATCATTGGTTTTTTTAAGACGAACAAAACTAGATTCCATGAAAGATATTTTTTAAGTTTTGAAATTATATGTAAATTGTTGGTTGATATTTGAAAAAATTATCCAAAAATATCATTCATAAATTTCGTTTTGTTCGTCTTTATAAAAAAATCAACTAGGATTTTAAAAATATAAAGTTTAGATGTTAAAATTGGAATTGTAGAAATACATGGATGCTGCGAAAATAAAAAGAAATTAGTTGCGAAACTAGAAATTTAATTGTGTAATAAATTTGTAATATTTTTTCTTGTTATATATGTTATTGTTTTTCAAAAAAAACATATATTTTAAACCATAACTCTTTAAAAAAATCTAAAAATATCATTGGTTTTATATTTTTAAGACGAACAAAACTAAGTCCATGAAATATATCTTTTAATTCTTTAGTTACGAAATGACATGTAAATTGATTGTAAAAAGTTTTACAAAAAATCTTCAAAACTATAACTTATAAATTTCGTTTTTGTTCATATTTAAACAATAAAAATATTTATTTATTTATATTCTTTTAAATTAAAATTTTAAAAAAATTAAAATTTAAAAAAAAAAATTAAAATTAAAATTTAAAATAACTAATTATCAAAATTGTAACATGAGTTTGCAGAAGATGGTGTAATCAAAGTGACAAAGTACCATGCAGAAGACGGTGTAATCAAAGTGACAAAAGGCTCAATGGTGTGTATGAAAGATAGTTTGTAGAAGGGGCTTTCTATTCTCCATGGGAGTGTTGTTATGGGCGATGTTGTAGTAGCATTATCCGGTAGTAATATAAAAAGTAAACAGGATCAAAATAAGTTGTGGCATTGGTGCCTTGGTCACATGAGTGACATAGGATTAGGTGTTTTGGGAAAGAGAGATTTGTTGAAAGGGTATAAAGCATAATCATTTGGATTTTGTGAGCACTGTGTGTTTCGTAAACAAACTAGATTCAAATTTAGCAAATCATATGTAAGAAAAAGTATAGGTACATTGGATTACATTCACTCAGATCTTTGGGGCCCAAACAGAATTCCATCGAAGAACAGAGCCAGATACTACATGAGTTTGATCGATGATTATTCAATGATGGTGTGGGTTTACTTTCTGAAAATGAAATATGAGACATATTTAACCTTTTTCAAATGGAAGACAATTATTGAGAAGCAAACATGAATAAAAATCAAACGTTTTAGGATATATATAATGGGTTAGAATGTTGCAGTAGTGAGTTCAACGAGTTTTAGGTAGTTGAGTGAATAGTGCACCATCGCACTTGTTCTAGAACACCACAACACAATGGGGGCGTAGAAAGAATAAACAAAACACTTTGTTATAGGGTACGAAGCATGCTGTTGCATTACGGTGTGGGAGAAAATTTTTGGGCTCAAGCTATCAATATAACGTGTTACTTGGTGAATCGATCTCCATTAACGGCTATTGATTATAAAAATCCTTTTGAGATTTGGTATGGATCGTTGGCTAATCACGAACAATTGAGGGTGTTCAGATGTCCTAGGTATGTTCATGTGAGATATGGTAAGCTTGAGCCGAGGGAAAAAAGGTTCATAGTTCTAGGATATGCTACTGGAGCGAAGAGATATAAGTTATGGTGTACCTCACCAAAGTGTACAGATTTTCTCATCAGTAGGAACGTGACTTTTAACGAGTTTGCTTTGATAGACAAACAGAATAAAGTAGGAAAATGATTGAATCAGGATCGGTTGAGAGTAAACAAGTGGAGCTTGAAGTAGAATCAGTTCCTAGCAGGTCAAATAATTCGAGTTGTTATGAGCTGGATCCAGAATCAGGAGGTAAAGCGTCAGCATCAAATGATAGTGACGATGATGCGCCTGAACCATAATAATAACCTGATAGCATAACATTAGGCAGAGAAAGAAGATATATTAGACTTCGAGAAAGGTATGTGAATCTAGTTGTATATGCTCTGTCAGTTGCAGAAAAAGTTGAGATGCAGGAACCCAGTAGCTATAGAGAAGCTATAGCGAGTCCAGAGGCAGATCGGTGGATTGGTGCTATGGGGGAAGAAATTGAATCTCTTTATAAGAATGAAACATGAAAGCTTGTTGACTTCTCTAAATGACAAAATGTAGTAGGCAGTAGATGGGTGTTCAAGAAAAAGGAAGGTAATCCAATGGTCCACACATCTCGATTCAAGGCAAGACTGGTCGCTAAGGGTTTTACTCAAAAGGAATGAATCTACTTGAATGAAGTGTTTTCTCTAATGGTGAAGCATAGTTCAATTTGAGTTTTGTTAGCCACGGTAGTTTTGAAAGATTTAGAGTTTCAGAAGTTGGATGTGAAGACTACGTTTCTACATGGTGAATTGAAGGAGCGAATCTACATGAGATAACCAAAGGGATTTATCGAACCTAATATGGAGGATAAATTTTGTCTGCTGAAAAAATCACGCCATGGTTTAAAACAGTCACCTAGGAAATGGTACGAACGTTTTGATACATTCATGGTGTCAAAAGGGTTCATGGGGATTTCATATGACAGTTGTGTGTGTCATCAAATATTTCGGATGATTCGTATGTTTACTTGTTGTTGTATGTGGATGATATGCTTACTGGTGCTTGTAAGTTACACATCGTTCAGATAAAGAAGCAGCTTCGTGCCGAGTTTGAGATAAATGATCTAGGTAGAACAAAGAAGATTCTTGGTATGGAGATTATTAGGAACAGAAATGTATGATCATTACACTTGTCTCCAAGAAACTACATTGAGAAAGTGCTACAACGATTCAACATGTATGATTTTAAGCCAGTTAGCATCACGTTTGCTACTCATTTCTTGTTCAGCAGGAGCGGTCAATGTCGATACTGACTTGGAACAAATGTCGAAGATTCTATCTCATATTCATTAGCTAAGTCTAGCCAAATGAGTCAATGTAAATATTATCTTTATGGATATATGGTTAATATTCTCTTAATCAAATTATAATAGTAATTAGAGGTGTAAATTGAGATAGAGAAAAGAAAGAATAGATTTGTATTTATTTCTCTAAAACTTTCTTTGTTTTCTCTATTTATTTTTTACTAAAACCTTTCTAGCTTCAGTTATCATGAATTTTAGGCAACTTCTCTTTCACGCTGCTATATAAAATAATCATTCGCATTCCACCAGACTATCCAAGTTAAATAAAATAAAAAAGCAATACAATTGTGTAGTTGTAAAATTTTATTTATTTTCTTAATCTACAGTAGTGTGACACATACTTATTTATGTCTAGCATAGTATCCAAAAATTTATAATATTCTGTTAATTAATTAGTTATAAAATACTATTGTAATGCTACTATGTTAGTATTAAAATTATCGAACACAAAATGTTATATTTTAAATGTTGATGAGTCAATTGATTGAGTGTGGGCTTGGTTGATTAGCCTAAGAGAAAGACATTGGCCCAAGATATAGGCAAAGCCTGATTGACCATACGCACGTTAGTTTCTTAGAAACTCTAGCTTTGACCTTCTCCATCATTTCTTATCCTTATCTAACCATATTTTTTTCTATAGAAATTTTGGTTTTTGAATTCACATTCTCCTTCAAATAATAACGCCGGGAGGAGATGAGTCCAAGTTTTTTAAAAAGGAAACATAATCGAAAGTTTGCAAGAGGCTTGGTCAAATAATTAACAATATGATCATGAGACGACACTAATTAGATCGGCCGTCTTTTGGAGTATCTGGTCACGTATAAAATATATGTCACTTTTGATGTGCTTTGTCCTAAATTAGAAGACGAGGTTCATTTTTAAAGAACCAACACCAAGCAAAAAGGTAATGTAAAAGGTAATATAACACTTGATTAATTCATTTCCAGTGGAAGAACACCTCCAATGGAAGGTGATATTATGGCTTGATGTGAAGGCCTAACCAATAGAAAGCAAAAAGGTAATGTAAAAGGTAATATAACGCTTGATTAACTCATTTACAGTGGAAAAGCACCTCGAGTGGAAGTTGATATCATGGCTTGATGTGGAGGCCTAACCAAGTGAAAGTAAAAAGGTAATGTTGATGAGTCCGGATAACTTAATCACTGCCTACTAAGATTTCCGGACAAAGGAAATTCGGACATAAACTTGCCACTGAACTATCCGGACATGACAAAAGTAAAAAATGACTAAACACCTTTTGACTAATTAGCTTAATAAGTAAATGAGTGACTCGGTTCTATAATTTGACTTGAAAGCCCATGAGTCCATAATTAATGGTATAAATACCCCAACCACTTTCATTAATGAGGGTAATGAACATTTAATACAACTAGACAACTCAAATCTCTCACTACTAAACACCCAAACATTTAATACTATACACACTTTCTAAAAATATTTTACAGAGTTACCCTCAACCCATAATAAACCTCACCAAATTGGCGACCATAGTGTGAGGAGAAGGTGCCTGAATCTAGCATTCAAAACCAGTAAAAAGACCTGTTATGATGGATCCAAACGAGCAAGCAATTCCACTACATGTGGTAGAGGTGGTTGGGGAGAACAAAATACCACCAAAGAACGAGATAAGTTGAGAGCTGAAATAAAAGCGTTAAGGGCCATTAAAAATGCATAGATGGGTTTAAAGGAGAAGTCCAAGGCATCAACCATTCACCATACTGAAAATCCAAGGGAGAATGATCCATCATCAAAGACCCATTTAAGTACGAAAAAGACCCATGTCAGCTCTAAGAAGTCTCACCGGACTAAGCCGGTGGAGAGTTCAGACTCTGAGTCCTCTAGTAGCTCTTCGAACAAAGCTGAGCTTGAAGAGTCTTTGTCATCAAGCAGTGATGAAGGGAGATCCTAGAAGAAGCAAAAGCTAGTTAAAAAGTATTCAAGAAAAAAGGATATGCATAGGAGACTAAAGAGGCATCTGGGAAAAGGGTCGTCTCACAGCCACAGCCATAGTCACAGGCATGTGGACCAGCTGCTGATTGATCCTTTTGCTTTCCATGATAAGCCAGATATTTTTGCAACACTTAATGAAGACACGGTATTTAGTCGTGGTCGGAATTGGAGACAATCGCCATTGTCTGCCAAGATACTGTTCGAAAACCTTCCTAAGAGGTTTGACAATTCTAAGATAGAGAGATACGATGGAAGCAAATACCCAAACAACCATCTAGAACAGTTTAAAAAATTTATGATGAATTTCGATGACGATGACAAACTTCTGTGTAGCGTCTTCTCCCAATCCTTTACGGGAAGTGCTCTACAATGGTACAACAGTTTGCCACAGGGGTTGTATCAGAAACTTCGACACATTTTGGGTTTCCTTCCGAAGGTAGTTTGTGGGGAGTAAAAAGGTGAAGGGCAATGGAGATACTATTATCCATTTTGCCCAAGAGCCAAATTAGTCACTGAAAGCCTATATAAGTCGGTTCGTAAATACCAAGAATGGGTTAGCTGACTACTTTGAGCAAGTAACAATAGCTTCTTTGAGACAAGGGTTAAACCCTGGAATCTAGCTGATTGAGTAACAAGGAAGAAGGCCATGACCTGCGGTGGTTTGTTAAACCAAGTGGGAAATCAAATCAACGTGGATGAAACTAAAAAGACTAGGGTACAAAGACAGGTGAGGTCTGCCCCAACTGCTCTAAACCAGAACCAATCCGGATAGAAGGCCAAAGAAACCAGACAAGGGTCCAACAGGGCCAAACAGACTCAATCCCACCCAACTCTAGCTCAGAGCCAACAGTCCAGGAATAAACAAGGACCTTGGATCCAACCGGAGTGTTTTGCGGAGTTAAAGGAGAATGTGGAAACCATTTATGACAAAACTAAAGACGAGGTTCATTTCCGGAAAACAGCAGCACTCCAATCCCCCAGGGAAAGTCGTAATACTTGTTTTTATCAATATCATCATGATATTGGCCACAACACTGAAGACTGCATCACTTTGAAACAAGAGGAAAAAAATCTCATCGAAAGAGGCAAGTTGGGTGCCTATGTCAAAAGAAGAAGTGGGAACGGGTCTGACAATGCTCCTCGGACAGGCCCTACGAACAACACAGGAACATCAGCTCTAGAGGGGGAAATGGTGATCCAGGAAAGATTTGATGTGGGCACAGAGTATTTGGAACCTAACGGAAGTCGTAATAAGGTGGGGGTCATAACAAAATAAGTAAAAAAAGGTGTCCGGACTCATTAGTTTCTTTGAGTCACTTACTATTTTTGAAGGGGACACCATGACATCACCACTCCCTCATCAAGGAAGAGGCATGTTCATAATCTAACTACCTAGTTTGAAGAGGGCATGTCTTCATACCATTTCCAAATTCATTTTCCATTCATAGTCTTTGATGAGGATGATTTAAGGGACATTGTTGGGCCTCATGAGGATGTTGTGGTGATAGGAACATCTATTGGAGGCAACAATATCAGACGAATTTTGATCGACACTGGCAGTTCAGCCAACATTCTCTTTTTAAGTTCTTAATAGCAGATGAAAAATCCGGCAGAAATTCAACGTTCGAACAGATCCATTGTGGGTTTTACGGGAAACCGTGCGCATGTAATCGGAGAATTTGAAGACGAAGTACTGTTGGGTAAAGGCCCTTTCAAGAAGACGGTCAGGGTGCTATTCGTTGTGGTAGACTGGCCCACATGCTACAATGCGGTCTTTAGAAGTTCCTAGCTATCTAGGATGCATGTTGTGTCTTCAACAGTCCATCATTGTTTGAAGTATGCAGTTCAAAGACAAGTGAGAGTTGTCTGGAGCACCCAAAAGATAGCGATGGAATGTTATGCAACTGCACTTGCTCCTAAGACTTTGGGGGCAGTCCAGGCTAATGAAGATTAGTAGTTATTGGGGCCTTCTAGGGGTGAGGCTGAAATAAATGACCCCAGAGAAACCCCTGGTGTTTTGGATACCAATTGAAGAAGTTGAAACCCACTATCGGGATGAACTAAGGAGTGTTAAAATTAGCTCCAAGATGGCACCAAAGTTGAAGGTAAAGTTATCGTCCTTTTTGGCAGATCACCAACATGTTTTTGCTTGGTGAAATGCGGATGTGACCGGAGTAGCTACAAGTGTTATATCACACAAGGTGTCCATCCGGAGCGATGTTGCACCTGTTGTGCAAAAAAAAAAAAAGCTTTCTCTAAGGAGAAAGCTGATGTGATAGTCCAAGAAATCGACCAGCTTACTAAGATGGGGCACATAAAAGAGTCTCAGTATCCTTTGTGGACTGCCAACCCAGTGTTAGTTAAGAAAAATAATGGGAAATGGCGTATGTGTATCGATTTTACTAATCTCAACAGAGCTTGCCCAAAGATCTCTATCCAATTCCTCAGATAGATCAGTTGGTGGACTCCACATCTGGAAACAAGTTATTGTCTTTCATGGATGCCTTCTCTGGGTACAACCAGATACAGGTGGATCCAAAGGACCAAGATCACACCACCTTTGTTACAGATAAGGGTCTCCATTTTTACAAGGTGAAGCATTTAGGATTGAAAAATGCTGGGGCTACTTATCGGAGGTTGGTGAACAAAGAATTTGTTGGTTAGATTGGAAGGAATATGGAAGTATATATAGATGATATGATGGTTAAAATCTTAGAAGAAGAGTTGCACCTAACTGATCTTCAAGAAAATTTTGCCAACTTGACAAAGGTTACTTTAAAATTGAATCCAGAAAAATGTGTTTTTGGGGTGCAGTCCAGAAAGTTTTTGGCTTATGTAATAAGTGTAAAAGGGATACAGCCTGAACCGGACCAGCTTGATGCTCTGTTAAAAATGGATGCCCCTCGAAATATTAAAGAAGTACAGAGGTTGACGGGAAGATTGGTTGCTCTAAATCGTATCATTTCAAGGTCTTCGGAAAAATGTGCCCCGTTCTTTGAGACTTTGAAAGGGGCTAAAGACTTCAACTGGTCTCCATAATGCAGCCAGGCTTTTGATGAAATAAAGAAGCACTTGTCTTTACCCAAAACCTTTTTTAAGCCTGTTCAAGGAGAAACACTTTATATATACTTGGCTGTGTCAGAATGTGCTATAAGTGCAGTGTTGGTAAGAGAGGTGGATAATTATCCTCGTCCGGTGTACTACATCAACAAGAGTCTGATAGATGCTGAGAAGAGGTACTTAAAACTTGAAAAGCTGGCGCTAGACTTAGTGACTGTTGCCAGAAAAATGAGGCTGTATTTTCAGTCTCATTCCATCATCGTCTGAACATCTTTTACACTAAAGAATATTCTTCAAAAAACAAACATATCAAGCCGGATGACCAATCAGTGGAGTTGGTGATTATGACATTGATTTTGTCCCACGAACTGCTATCAAAGCTCAATCTGTTGTTGATTTCTTGGTAGAGTTTCATTCAAACTGGAGTTCTAAACAAGTTTCAGAAGTAAAAACTAAAAAAGAATGGGTTGTTCGGACGGATGGTGGATCAAGTACAATGAGTTGTGGGGCTGAGATTTTCTTAACCTCTCCATATGGTGATAAATTGTACCATGCTATATGCTTTGCATTCAGGGCCTCTAACAATGAGTCTGAATATGAAGCAACTATAGCTGGACTAAAGTTAGCTTTTCTATGTGGGGCTAAAAGAGTTAGATTGATGATTGATTCTCAGATTCTTATCCAACATGCTCAAGGTCAGTCTGAAGCCAAGAAGGAACAACCGATCAAATACTTATTCGTTCTTAAAGAAGTGGCAACCAACTTCAAAAATGTTTGCTATGAGCATATTCCTAGATCAGAAAACACACTGGCAAATTCCATGGCAACTATACTATACTCTGAGTCCTACCCATGGATTCATTTACAAGAATTCCCATCCATACAATCAAATCAGAACAAGGAAGAGGAGGAGAGATTGAGTGTACAAGTAGTTCAATCCAAATATTTGAGATTTCCCATCCTTCAATACATCTCTAATGGGGCTTTGCATTCGGATAAATCCATGACAAGAAAAATTAAACATAAAGCTCGTTTTTTTTATCATAAGACAAATGTTTTATAAAAAATCCTTCAACAAATCTCTCCTGTGATGTTTGGGGGCGGAAGAATCAAAAACTATTTTATCTGAACTGCACGACGGAGAGGGATCAGCACACTATGGCTATAGAAATCTAACACTGATGGTTTTATTGGCCGGATACTATTGGCCATCAATAATGGCAGATGCTAAGGAATTGTTAAAAAAGTGTGATCCATGCCAAAGTTATGGTAACGAAGTTCATATCCCAGCAGTGCATATGGAGTCTATTTCTGAACCAGTGCCTTTTGCTCGTTGGGGACTGGATTTAGTTGGGCCTCTACCAATGGCGTCCGGAGGTTATATGACTATTATTGTAGCCATTGATTATTTCTCAAAGTGGATAGAAGCCGCTACCCTAACAGGAATAACTTTAAAAGCTGTTATAAAATTTATTTTGTCTAACATCTGTTGCGGATTTGGAGTTCCACAAAAGATAACCACAGATAACGGGCCACAATTTGATAACAAGGATATGGAGAGTTTCTATGCCTCCATGGGAATTCAGTATTGATAATCTGTGCCATTTCCATCCAAACGAAAATAGCCAGGTTGAAGTGGCAAACAGGACCATTCTGTTTGGCTTAAAAAAGAATTTAGAAGGGGCTGCATGGAAGTGGCCAAGCTATTTGCAAGAAGTATTGTGGGCATACCGGACTACTCCTAGGGCTACTACTCAAGAATCTCATTTTGCCTTGGTGTATGAGATGGATGCAATTACTCCTATAGAAGCAACCCTACCATCATACAGGGTCCACAAATATTTTGAACAAGCCAATGACATGGCAATTAGGGATCAGTTGGACTTAATAGAAGAAAGAAGGGTTAAAGCTCAATTTAGAACCACCCATTACCAAGGCTTGATGAGGAGCAGATTTTCTTCCAAGATCAAGATAAGGGATTTCCAATCAATAGATAAAGTTTTAAGAAATGTTTTCTTGCATATTTAGGAAAAACAGTTCGGGAAACTGGCTCCAAACTGGGAAGGCCCTTATGAGGTATCCAGAAACCTTAAACCCGGGACATATAGGCTTCAAGACAAAGATGGAAGGATTTTGAAGCACCCATGGAATATTGAACACCTCAGGTTATATCTAGAATGAAAGTTGTGTACATATTTTCTTGTTTAAAGTCAATGTAAATATTAGATGGCATACTATTTCCTACCCTGGTGGCGCGGGGAGGTTTTATTGAGGTGTCTGGTTTTTTTAATAAAATATGATACCTCTTAATATGTTTGATGTGGTTTGATTACAATTATTTTCAGGTCTTCAATTTAATACTAAGGATTTTTGACAGATCGGATTAATCTGGTTGAGCAATGACCATTAAATACATGTCATCGGAGATATTAAACACTCTCACCTTAAATATTTTTTGAGTAAATTAGGGCTCTTTAAACATTAGCCATTAAAATTAAAAGAAAACATGAAACAAAGCAAAATTTGATAGATAAGCTTGTCCGGGTATGAACCGGATGACGTTACTAAAATGAAAAAAATGCCTTGGCCATCCAAGGACTTTGAGTGTTGTGAAAGACTTATGCGGACTCAGACCTATACAATTACAAAAAATACCTTGGCCATCCGAGGACTTTAGTAGTTCACAAACTTAAAAAAACACATAAGATATTTTAAAAACCTCAAGGCTTATTCCCTTCGGATGTTCTTGCATCACCTCATTTTTTGGGGTTTCTGAGTTCAGCACTTGAACTCTCACTGGTTCCCTCCTCTTCATCGGTGGTAGAGTCGATTCCACTGGAGTAGTTCTTTTTATCAGTATCCGTCATGGTATGGAACGGGATATCTTCATACTCCACATATTTCCACAAGGGACCAAAAGTCCTCTTTTGAAACGTTTCATGGAAAAGAAGCACCATGTCAGACTTCACTTCGACATACCTTGCTTCTAAGGAATCTATCACCTCGTGGGTGTATTTATCAATGCTGGCCTGCATTTTCTGTTCCTGCTCCTTCTTCAAGTCTTCTTTCTCCTTGGTTACCTTAGACCCAACATCTTCTAGGGAAGTCTTCTCACCGGACAAGGTCTGGATGGCACCATCTTTGGTCTTCATGTCCTCCCTTAAGGTTGAAAGATCTTTCTCCAAACTAGAGTACTTAGTTTGGAGCTCAGTATTGGCATTCTCCGAAGTGGCCAACTTGGTTGAAAGATCTTCTTTGTCCTTCCTCAATTCTTCAAGCTATTTCTTCAATTCTTCTATGCTCTAATTAGCATTGAGAAGATTGGTTAATAGAGACTCCTTGTCAGTATTAAGGGTTTTGATAAGGGCGGACTGGTTTTTCACCTGCCTCTCCAGATCGAGCACTGGTTGGATGTGACCTAGAAGAGAATGGGCCACCGTATCTTGATCTTTGGAAATAGAAAAACACTTACTATTGTAGGTCACCATGTTGGAAGAGCGTGAAGGACAGAAAGGACCAGCAAAGTCATCATTCTATGAGTCGGTGAAGCAAAGACCGATGTCCTGAAGGGCTCTGATGTCCACACCATCAATTCCTCCTCCGGTGCCCTCTCCAAGTTGTAGATATGTTGGAATTTTCTCTGCCAAGGTGGGGTCGGCATGAGTCGGTGGAGGAGGAAGCTCCGAGGGGCGAAGGGTTATTTCTCCCCCTAGGGTGACCTTTTTCTTCTTGGTAGCCATGTCGTCACTACTTGCGCCCCTTTTTCGATCCTTCTTAGGAGGCTTTAGTGGATTTTATGGTTCTCCTGCTTTCTTAACAGTCTCGTCTTCAACCACCTTGAGTAAGGAGGCGTTGATCCCTCCTTGGTTCTCCGGACGGATCTCCTCTGTGGTAAACCGAACTGCTTCTGTTGCAGTTCTCTTCTTCTTCCCCTTCATCTTGTTGGGAGCCTTGGCTCTAGAGGGCAAGACCAGTTTACCGTATTTTTTTCTGTCCGTTTGAGGATGCAACCTAGAGGAGGGGGAGTGTTCAATTCTTCCTAATTAAGATCTCTCCGACATGTGGTATTCCACAAATGAGATCTCACCATATTGTCGGAGGTAAAGTAGTTGTGGAAAGCATTCCCTTACGTTCTGCGGCCCACACATTCAGTTTGGCACATGTAGTATGTCCCTTCTCCAGATATCCGGTATACTCCTTCGGTAATACTGAAAAAGAAGTAATGAATAATTCATGAGTGGAATATTTATGAAGTGAAAATAAGAACATGAAAAACAAAATTGAAGAGTTTCCATGTACTCTTCCATCTACTAGTAAGCATATTAGGGTTGCTCTTGGCTTTGATCTTCCTCCTATTTTCTCATGACCCACTGATGAATAAGAATTGGGTTCTCCAATTCTTCTCCGACTCAAGCAAGTTGTCTACCACTTTGAAGTTATTTCTCATGTTGTGGTGGTAGGATGTGATGTGGTGATTCTTGCATAGGCTTGCCACAGCGGCAAATTGTTCCATGGTAAGAGGGATTTTAGATAACATTTATGCCATAATGCAGGCAATGTTAGAGTACCAGGCGTTCTGACTCAATTGGCTAGGAAAACGTTTTATCAAGTGGAAGTACTTGACAATTTCTAGGTCTAATGGGAACCGAAGTCCCCAGTTCAGCAGCTCTGTAAAAATGACCACCTCGTTGATTTTACAGTCTATCGGAGTCTTTGGTGTGACTGGTTTCCTCACCATCACTAATTTTGGAATCCCCCATTTTGTCCGGATCCGGCCCAATTCGGCAGTATGGGTATAGACATAGTTAATGTTCTGCATGGCCAGCACGTATTTAACATTAAATTTTTTAAAGCAAGGCCCTATCTTGCCCTCCAAGCACTACGGGAGATCCGGATGAGCCACACCAACTTTAACCTTGCCTTTACCTTTCCTATCAGAGGTGGCATCCCCAGTTTGACCTGAGGCCTCGGTTTCGAAGGGGGCCTCTCCAATGCTGTCTTCCATCACTTCTTTCATCGCTGTAGAAGGTTTATCAGCTGTTTTGGATGGAAAGGTGTTAGCTTCTGGATCTACGGTCTGTCAGGATGAATGAGCACCAATTTTTCCAAAGGCTTGGTGTCCGGTTGAGGCTCATTTCCGGAGGAATTCGCTTGAGAAGCTACTTTGGATGCCTCTGATCCAGAGGCTTATCTTGTGGGGCTCTTATAGACACCTCTGATCAGGAGGGTTTATCCTTGTATGTTGCTTTAGAGGCCTCCAGTTTTGAGGGTTTTGACAATGAGTCAGTTGCGTGGGCTTTCACCAAACGAGTTGTCCGGCGTGGAGTTGATTTCTCTGGAGTTTTTACAATGTGTGAGCCCATAACTAAAAAATGGGAGGGTTTTCTAACACTTGATACTGCTTTTTCCTGAGAAGTGGAGGGTTGGGACTCCTGAACAGAGGAACCTGATGAAATTGGTGAGAGGCTTGATTTGAACAATTGTTTAGGCTTTGGGTTTCTAGTGGAGGATTACCCTTGGTCAGTTTCCTGGGATGGTTCACCAAACTTTTCCCCTGAGGAGACCAGCAGCGATACGCTTCTCTCTTTCGACTTTCCTTGCTTTCTCTAACTCATACAGATTCAACCAGCCGCCTTTTACAAGAGTATTTTTAGTAGTGAACATAAAACTATCTAAGAACAAGTTTCAAAGAAAGGATGGAAAGCTCTATAGAAGGTTTGTTGAGTGATGAAGATAATGAAATAGTGAAAAAATGGTTTATATATTAGTAATAAAAGGTAACTGATACCTAGGAGGAGACAAAGAGGTTTTTGCAATGATTTAAAGACGGCGTTGACGTGGGAAATATTAAATGCATAGGCTGCTTTCTAGGTTTAGTGGGAGTGTCAATCTAAGTAAAACGACTGGTAGGTCAAATCAGATTCTGACACGTGTCCCACGATCCAAAGAAAGACTCTTAGAATTCTGGGAGAAAATCAGTTTGGACAAGCTAGATACACAACCGGTTCGAGAAACATTGTCACTGACTGAATGATTTTTTTAGTCCTGCCAAAGATTTTTGACAAAGTCCTAAAAAATGAGCTACTGATGAGTCCGGATAACTTAATCACTGCCTACTAAGATTTTCGGACAAGGGAAATTCGGACATAAACTTGCCACTGAACTATTCGGACATGACAAAAGTAAAAAATGAATAAACACCTTTTGAATAAGCTATATGCTAATCAACTTAATAAGTAAATGAGTCCTTAAACTTGACCCAGTTCCATAATTTGACCCGAAAGCCCATGATTCCATAATTAAAAGTATAAATACCCCAACTACTTTCATTAATGAGGGTAATGAACATTTAAGACAACCAGGCAGCTCAAATCTCTCATTACTAAAGACCCAAACATTTTATATTCTACACACTTTCTAAAAACATTTTACAGAGTTACCTGCAACCCAAAATAAACCTCACCAAATGTAACACTCGATGAACTCATTTTCAGTGAATATTAGTTGGTTTTTGCTAAATTAGCTTAACCGATTCAGAACGAAAGTTATGTATTACCTTGTATGGGAAAATATTGTAAGCCACCTAATGTGCTGTTATATGTCGTAGGCTTCTCAAGAGGAACATCGTCAGTACCAGATAAGGGAGCGCGAACGATCATTGAGGACACAGTTTGAACAGTGCAAGACCATGACCAACAAAAAGGTTAGTATTGTATTTAGGTTGATTATGATAAATACCAGTGGGGTCACTAAACAACTCTATTCCAATGAATATATTAAGTGACCCCATATACTTGAGTACAAACAGTAATTATAACATGTGAATGAAATATTACTGACAACTAGCTTGATTACCTAGTACTAGAATATCATCAACATAAACTAGGATCATGACATATTTTTTAAATGAAGTAGAATATGAGCCTATAGAATATGAGCCTATTTATGTACATCCTGGTATCCAAAAGGGTAAAGTATTCATTTTAGGAATTGGTAACAAAATGAAACTGTAATAGTAATCCTAAAAATAACATTACAATTCAAATATTAATGACCCCATTGATTGAGCATGGTCTAGGTTAATTATCTTAAGAAAAACACAATGGCCAATGATATAGGTAAGACCTGATTGATTAAATCGAAAGGAGATCCAAACGTTGAACTAGGTTGTACTTCACATAGACAAGTTCCACACTTTAGATTCTTGAAAACCCTGGTGTCGTCATCTTTTTTTGCCTTTACTTATTAGTCTCTAGCCATATTTATTTACATATCAATTTTGGTTCTTGATTTCACAATCCACAATCTTAAATTATCAAATCTCCACTGTCTACAAAAAAACTACCAAGAATGACTATACATATTACACAACTCCATCTTTTGTATTTTTCAAAGCTTATTGATCAATATGTTTTGTGTATTCTTCTATTTAGATATTATTGATGAGTCTGAATGCGGAGTGCTCCCCGGAAGGGCAGATCAGTGTAATTCTCTCCGAACACCGGACAGAACTTTTGGACCGGACAGATCTCTTCGAACCAATGTGAGCCTAAGGCTGTTCGAACTATGACTAAAGTACTAAAAAACTTAAACACTTCTTGACTAAGCCACCTGTCCTCCTGCTTAGAACTCATGGGTCTTTAAACATGACCCGGGTCCATTAAACTTGACCCGAAAGCCCATAAGGGCCCAAATAACATACTATAAATACTCAACCACCAGCATTAACTTCGAATAATGAAAATTAACTGCTGCCAAGCTGCTTAATTCTCTCTCCACCTTGAAACACCCTCACACCACCTTGAAACATTCTCACACCACCTTGAAACACCCTTACACCATCTTGAAACTCTACTTGAAATTACTAGCCTACCCCTAGGCTGTTTTTATCCTCACCAATTATGATTTTGATCACTTATATACACGTTGGTATAAGGACCAACATGTTTTGTTAACGAGTATTGTTAAATTTCAGTAATGCAATTGTAGTAAAATTCAAGAGATATGAAAGTATCCCTCTTTTGAGATTTGATATTTTATTGAGGACTTAGGTTTAGATATAATCGATTTTATAAAAAATATTAAAGGTTTAATAAGTATGATTGAGTGAAGCATGATTGAAGGAGCTCATAATAAATATTCAAAATTACTAAAACTCTAACTTACACACAACAACATTTATTTTTAAATTCATGTAGCTCGCTGTGATTCGCATGTGACCCGTTGTAGGGTTTTTTGAGTTTCTAAGTTTGTTATTCCACATCGCACCAAAATTAGATAACAATATGTCGGTTCAAGAAACCTTCGAGCAACGATCATTCCATTCAGTCATGTAACATGTATATATATATATTATTTTCTTATCTTGGAGATCTTATGTTTCATTTCTTGTTGTCTTATGCACGTATAGGTTACATGTTTGGTTGTGATCCATATATGTATGTTTTCTGAATAAGAAAATAGTAAAACTTAGGCATTGACGAATATCTTTTATTTTATTATATTTATTTATTCATGCCTTAGATATTGTGGATTTAAAAAGATATTATAGAGGCTTACTATGTATAATTAAGTTGATTGAGTGAAAGATGATTAAAGGATTTCGTAAGAAATCTTCAAAATTAGTAAAAAACCTAACTT
The DNA here is from genome assembly GCA_036936605.1 of Limnanthes douglasii subsp. nivea. Classification (NCBI taxonomy): domain Eukaryota; kingdom Viridiplantae; phylum Streptophyta; class Magnoliopsida; order Brassicales; family Limnanthaceae; genus Limnanthes; species Limnanthes douglasii. The sequence goes on from JAUPFV010000005.1 coordinate 291,245,844, forward strand.
AGACACAAAAGTTTTTTTTTCCTTCCAAAAATTCATGTGGCTCACCGCAACGCGCATGTGGTCTGTTGCAAGGTATTGTTGAAATGGCAAAACACCTCATTTTTTTGCCATGTCATACTTGAACTAGGTAACAACGTGCCATTTCAAAGAATCTTCGAGTTACGATCATTCCATTTAGTCATGCAATATATATATAGATAGATTTTGTTTTTTTTTGTATTTTGGAGATTTTATGTCGTTTTTTGCCGTTTATGTACATATAAGTTGCATGTTTAGTTGATATATATATATATATATATATATATATGTATGTTTTTTAAGAGTACACGAGATGAACAATTATATTGTCCCAACGATATGTGTTTTAACAAACATGATAGTTATGTCATGAATGTATGGCATTCGGGATGGCCTATGTGTGAGTAATGATTTGTAACTTTTGAACACTTGAACTTTGTGATACATGAGTGCTGACTTGTTTTGGTTATGTGTAAAACAAAATAGCAAATCGGCCCAAATGAAGATTTGGTTGTTATCATATATGGTCGTAAACTAATAAAGTTTTATTTATAGATTTTTTTCTCTATAAGTAATACATAACACCCTTGGCCAAAAAACTTCACTAAAGACGCATATGTTCATGTAAATATGCGTCAAAACTTAAACGTGACAAATATAATTAAATTTAATTATTGTATGTTTAGTAATACGTCATTACCCTTTGAAATTAAATTTAAATTAAATTTATGATTTTTAAGTAACTATATTCCAAATAATTTGATACAAGAGAAAAAATAATGTGTTTCTTCATTAACCATTGTTGGGAATATGAGTGTCGCATATTCTGTTTCCGTATATAGGATGAAAGAATCCAATCTCAGAACTAGTATAATATTTGTTTGTATTGAATTTGAAAGTCCACACGGTTTTGTTTTTAGCCAACTTTGAAAAAAAATCATATTTATAAACTATTTATCATTTCCATATCTAACCAACGTGGGATTTTGTTCGAGAGAAAGATTCACTTTCGGTAGTAATGTTTGAGCTCCCATATCCATATAAAATCCTATAAATAATATTTTTAATTAATATATAAAAAATTGAAAATAAGTAATATTTATTTAATTAAGTGCCACCTATATTTGGGCGCTCCAAGAAGATGAACCTTCCATCTTCTTCCTCAAGTGATTGATCTTTCTCCTCGCTGCTTCTATGGATGTTAAGAGCAAGGTTTTTTCTTTCGACGAAGAGTATCCCACTCTTCATTCTGAAGCCAGCATCGCTAATAGGATCATTCCACGTAGAAAAAAATCTTACGTTGATTCAGTTAAGCAACAAGTTGAGTCAAATAATGTATAGTTTATTTTATAGTTGAAAAGCATACATATGGTTTAATAATTTTTTTTATGTTTGATAGACTATTTTGATGCGATTCAATTAGTTTTTATCAATATCTGGTTTAGAAATTGCTGGTTATCCAGTTTGTATGCTTGGTGTGTATTTATTTATAGGTAAATGTTTATAGTTATTTATAGCTTAAGCATTGATTTTTGTTCATTCTGTATGTTTATGTGTGCATTGCTTTACACGTAAATATTTATAGTTATGTCTAGTTTAAGCATTGTTTATTTAGCTTGTATGCTTATATGTGTATTGTTTTACATGTAAATATTATTAGGCATATCTGGTGAAGTTTATTTTTGTATGAGGGTAATTTTGTCCAGAGTTTTGAAGGTATTCAATGTTTGGATAGAGTGTAGAGAGAGAATTGAGCTGTCTGGTTGTATTTAATTTTTATCACCCTCATTTAATGTAGGTGGTTGGGTATTTATACCTTTATCTTTGGGCCGCAGGGGCTTTTGGTTTGTGTTTAATGGATTCGGGTCGAGTTGAAAGACCCATTAGTTTTAAATAAACAAGTAATCAGCTTAGTCATGAAGTGATTAAGTTTTTAATACTTTGTTCTGTTCGGACAGTCCAGTAAGTGAAAGTTGTCTGAATCGTCCCTGTCCGGTTGGGTGGATGATGTCTGAATTTTCCCTGTCCGGTTGGGTGGATGATGTCTGAATTGTCCCTGTTCGGTTCTTATAAAGAGTGGTGACCAAATCCGGACTCATCAGTAGCCCCTTTTTTAGGTGGTGTTCAAAAGCCTTTGGCAAAACCTAAAAAATAGCCTGTAGCCGGTCATAGCCATATCTGGACAGATTTTCGAACTGCGTAATAGCGTTTATCCGAACTAAAAAAGTTCTCAGAAACTAAAACGGTTCTTTGCCAGAAATCGTGGGACACGTGTCTCTTTGTTGTTTTCCACATTAACCGCTTTTTCCCCTAGAAAGGCGCTCCCACTTTCTTCAAAAAGCAACCTCTTCATTTAATGAGGATGACATCAGCGTCGTTCTTAATCATTGCAACCCTTTCGAATTTTCCTAGGTATTAAAGCATCTTTTGTATATTTACTATAAATTAGTCCCTTTTCTACTGTTTTACCATCTTCATCATCCTTACTCTACTAAACTTCAAAGTTTTCTCTCTAAAAAACAAACACTTTCTTTCGGTGTGAGTTTATGTTCACAGCGAGAAACGCTTTAATAAAAGTTGGGTGGCTCAATTTGTCAGAATTAGAAAAAGCTCAAAAGGTTGAATGAGAAAGGTGCATTGCTGCCGGCCTCCCTATTTCCCCCGTCGATAAACCAGAAACATCAAGCACATAGCCTGACTAGAGCTCTTCTTCAACCAAAAGCGTTAAACCTAGAAGGTTGTTCCAATCCACCCTTTAACCAATTTTTTCGGGCTCATCAGTTCAGGAATCAGAGCCTACTGTTGAACCAGGGCAGGTAGTCACCAGTTTTAAGAAACCTTCCCCATTCATTACCATGGGATTGGACGCTGATGCCTCTCCAGAGAAGTTAGTAGATCGGAGAAGAGGTCGCTTGGTAAAACGGTGAGCTCTAAAAGGTACACCTTCCAAATCAGGGGCTAAAGATAGCAATACGGGGTCAGAGGTACCCATCCAGATTCCTAAGGACAAGTTGTCCGGCCCGGAGGCATCTAGTTCAAGTCTCCAAAAAGATACCACTGCATTTGAGCCTCAACCGGAGGCCAGAGTACAAGAAGCCAGTGAAGCCCAATAGTTCGGAGGGCACGCTGAGCCAACCTCTATCTCCCCTCACCCAAAACAACTGAAAACCCCTCCATGGTAATGGAAGAAGTGGTGGAGGATTCTATTGAAGAAGCTCCCTTTGAGTCCGAAATCTCCGGGAAAACAAGTGAGGCTGTTGCTGCCAAGAAGGACAAAGGCAAGGAGAAACTATGCTTAAGGCATCCGGATTTATCGGAGTGCCTTGTGGGAAAAGTGGGACCTTGTTTCCACAAGGTAAATGTTAAATATTTGATAGCTTTGCAAAAACTTAATTATTCTTTCATCCCCACAGCCGAACTGGGTCGGATGCGAACAAAATGGGGGATCCCGGAGAATGTCAAAATAAGGATTCTGGTGGATCCAGAGACACCGATGAACTGCAAGCTCAGTGAAATAGTTTTCTTCACTGAGGTCTTCAACTAGGGACTAAGGTTTCCCTTAGACCCGGAGATAGTCAAATACTTTCATCTCATCAAACTTTTCCCAACGCATGGTACACTCTCATGGCATGTATTATGGCCTCCAGGCTCTCCGGAATTCCTCTTCCAATGGAGCAATTTGCAGCTGTGGCCGGCCTCTGCAGAAACCACCATATTCTCTTCTACCACTTCAACATGGGTGATAATTACAAAGCAGTGGACGATCTGCTCGAGTCGGAGAGAAATTGGAGGACTCATTTCATGTTTGTGAGTGGCGCCTGGGAGAATGGGAGGAAGATTAAAGCCGGTGTCAACCCGAGCCTCCTTACCAGCAGATGGCGAAGCGATGGTGAGAATCCCATCTCACATTCCCATCTTTACTTTTCACAAATTCGTTTATCTGACTTGTCTCGTTTTTTTGTTTCTTGGTAGTGCTGCCTAAGGACTTCAGTGACTACTTGAAGGCTGGGCAGACCACTTGCACCAAGCTAAATGCTTGGGCTACTGAGAAGTGGGGGAATCGCTTCCACAATTCCTTTACCGGAGGAAATTTAACAAGGTCTTACCTCTTGAATACCACTGACCGGAGGGACTTATCCTGGGAGGAACTTACCATGCCACCCCATCCGGAAGTAGTCCTTAAAAGAACATACGCACCGGACGGGGCATTGTATCTGCAGGGTAGAGCCAAAGCCCCGAGTAAGATGAAGGGCAAGAAAGGTAAAGGCAAACAGAGTGCGGTTGAAGCCAATCCCAGCGAAGTAGAGGAAACTGCTCCAACAAACCAAGAGGGGCCAGATCAAGGACAGATTGATGCTGCTCTTCTAGAAGTAGTGGAGCATGAAATTACTAAGGAAGTGGCAGGCTCTCCAAAACCTCCAAAGGTTCCTAAGAAAAATAGGAAACGGGGAGCAGAGGGTCAGGACAGGGAGACCAAGAACAAGAAGACCTCCAAGGGTGATGAGATTTCCCTCCGGCCTACTGAGCCCCATCCCCCTGTTGACCCCACTGACCCAACTCAAGCAGAAGGCATCCCTAGTGACTTCCAAACCGGAGGGGGTGCAGGAGGGGATATCAGCATTGATGGTGTTGATATTAGTGGTCTTGAAGAAATTGGTCTTTACTTCGAAAATCTCCCTAAGGATGATTTTGCTGGACCTTACCTCCCCCCGAGCTCTTCGAACATCGTTACCTTCAATGGTAAGTCTTTCTCTGTCTCAAGTGAAAGAGATGTTATAACTCACTCTATATTAAGTAATATTCATCCAGTGCTTAGTTTGGAAAAGCAAGTGCGAGGTCAGTCAGCTATTATCAATTCTCTTAATTCTGACAAAGAGAAATTGTCTGGTGACCTCCTCATTTCCAATCAAAATGCTGATGTTTTGAAGAGGGAAAATGAGGAGTTAAAGAAGAACCAGGAGGATTAGGACACAAAGGTAGCTACCTTAGAAGAGACTATCAAAGAATTCCGAACAAAGCAAACCGAGTTGGAGAAAGATCTCTCTTCTTCGAAAGAGGAGGTGAAGGCTAGGGACAGGGTCATTCATACTTTGACCAATGACAAGATCTTGCTTGAGGACTCGGTGTCCAAGGCTGCAAGAAAAAACTGATTTGCTAAGGGAGCAAGAGGAAAAAATCCAAGCTAGGATTGATGCTTATACCAACCAAGTGATAGACACTTAGGAAGAAATATATGCCAAGGCGGACATGGTCTTGCTATTTCATGAGAAATTTCCGAAGAGGAATCTGGGAGATTTATGGACTTTTGTAGAGTACGAAGACCTTTCCTTCCATACGATGGCTGATGGCGATAAACATGATTACTCCAGTGATGACTCATCCGATGAAGAAGAGAAAACCGGGGAGAGTCCAGATGAGGAAAATGATGACCTCAAGAGGAAGAAAGCTAGTGAGGCTGAGCCATCTTCAAAGGCTCAGTCTTAGAGTATTAATTATCTTTTCACTTTTTTTTTATTAAACCAAAGTCCTTGGATGGCCAAGGCATTTTTTGTAACTGTGTTCGGTCTTTGACCGGATAAATCTTTTTTGTTTTGATAATTTAAAGTCCTTGGATGGCCAAGGCACTTCGTATGTTTTAATGGGTAGCTTTATTTTGCACAACTCTTGCATAGTTTTTCAATTTTGGTGGCTGATGTTTAAACAGCCTGTGTTATTTCATAAATGTTTTAACGTGAGAGTGCTTTGGTGGCTGATGTTTAAACAACGCTTGGTTATTCCATAAATGTTTTAACGTGAGAGTGTTTAAATTCTCCGATGACAAATGATTAAGTAGTCATCACTCCTTTAGTTTAATCCGACTTGTTCATATAAAAACTTTACCCAAAATTATTAAGTAAAAAACTCTCCGGACTTTTAAGAAGGCATTAACTTTTATAAAAGAGCCCGGACACCTCATGAAAACCTCCTCGCGCCACCAGGGTAGGAAAGAGTATGCCCCCATATATTTACATGAACTTTTAAACAAGTAAATATTTACATAGTTTCTATTCCAAGGGTGATTCAAAATCCTTCCATCTTTGTCTTGGAGCCGGTATGTCCCAGGCTTAAGCTTTTCAATGACCACATAGGGTCCTTACCAAGTTGGAGCCAATTTACCGAACTGCTTCTCTTTAGTGTGTAGGAAAACTTTTCTCAACACCTTATCCCCCGGTTAAAAATCCCTTCTCTTAATTTTAGAAGCAAACCTGCTTCTCATCAAACCTTGATAGTGTACAGCTCTAAGGTGAGCCTTAACTCTTCTTTCCTCTATTAAGTCAAGTTGGCCTCTGTTAGCCACCTCGTTAGTGTGTTCGGAAAAATTACGAACTCGAAATGAAGGGAGGGTAGCTTCTATGGGAGCTATGGTATCCATTCCATATATTAAAGCAAAAGGAGACTCTTGTGTTGTAGCCCCGGGAGTGGTCCGGTAAGCCTACAAAACTTCTTGCAAATAACTAGGCCATTTCCGAGCAGCCCCTTCTAAATTCTTCTTCAGACCGGATAGTATTGTCATGTTGGCCACTTTGACCTGACCATTTGCTTGTGGGTGGAAAGGGGAAGAGAAGCAATGTTGTATGCCTCTAGAGGCACAGAAACTCTCCATTTCCTTGTTGTCGAACTGTGGTCCATTGTCTATTGTTATATTCTGTGGAATTCCAAATCTGCAACTGATGTTGGATAAAATGAATTTTATAACAACTTTTGATGTTGTACCTGCCAACGGAGCTGCTTCAATCCACTTCGAAAAGTAATTAATAGCGACGATAATAGTTCGGCACCCTCCGGACGCCATGGGTAGAGGTCTCACTAAGTCCAACCCCCATCGAACAAAAGGTATTGGCTCAGTAATTGACTCTAAAGGGATGGCTGGGATATGAATTTCATTGCTATATCTCTGGCATGGGTCACACCTCCTTACCAACTCCTTAGCATCTTGCATTATAGAGGGCCAATAATACCCAGCTAACAAAACGCTCCTTGTCAGAGCCCTGAATCCACAGTGAATTGATCCCTCACCATCATGTAACTTAGAGAGCACTATCTGAGATTCGTCGACCCCCAAACATCGTAAGAGGGGTCTACTATAAGTTTTTTTATAAAAAATATCTCTTAGGATGACAAAACCACGAGCCTTGTATTTTAATTTTCTTGCTATTGATTTATCCGGTGGTAAAATGCCATCTGAAAGATATTGAAGGAGAGAAAATCTCCAATCTTGAGGCTGTTTTATCTGTATATCGAAACTTTCTTCTTCCTTACCCAGACTAATTCGAATGGATGGGCATTCCAGCACATGAATCCAAGGGTAGGACTCAATGTAGGCTATAGTTGCCAAGGAGTCTACCAGTATATATTCTGTTCGGGGAATGTGTTCGTAAATGATGCTTTTAAAATAAAGAGCTACTTCTTTGAGAAGAAGTAAGTATTTAACCAACTGCTCCTTTTGGCTTCAGATTGACCTTGTGCATGATGGATGAGTAGTTGAGAGTCGCTCATTAACTTGACCCTTTTGGCTCCACAAATAGCCAATTTCAAACGAGCTATAGCAACTTCATATTCGGACTCATTATTAAAAGCCCTGAAAGCAAAACATATAGCTTGATACATTTTGTCACCGTACGGAGAGGTCAAGCATACCTCTGCACCACATCCCATGGTACTTGATCCACCATCAGTCCGGATGACCCGGATTTTTTTGTCTTTCATATCAGTTGTTTGCTTTGTATCCCTATCTGAATGGAATTCAACTAAGAAATCAGCCATAGCTTGGGCTTTGACTGCTGCCCGAGGGGAAAAATAAATATCGAAGTCCGCCAATTCTACCGACCACTTAGTCATTCTACTTGAAACGTCTGCTTTTTGAAGAACGTTTTTTAAGGGAAAAGACGTCTGGACAATAATGGGATGAGCCTGAAAATAAGGCCTCATCTTCCTCGCAACAATCACCAAGGCTAATGCTAATTTTTCAAGCTTCAGATAGCGTTTTTCTGCATCTATCAAGCTCTTGCTGATGTAATATACCGGACGAGGATAATTATCTACTTCTCTTACCAATACTAAACTTATGGCACAATCAGAAACGACCAAATATACGAAGAGAGTTTCTTCATCAATGGGTTTAGACAAAGTCTTGGGGGAAGACAAGTGCTTTTTAATCTCATCGAAAGCCTCATCACACTGTGGGGACCAATTGAAATCTTTTGCACCTTTTAAAGTTTGAAAAAATGGGGCGCACTTGTCCGAAGACCTTGAAATAAAACGTTTTAGTGCAGCCAGTCTCCCAATCAAACATTGTACTTCTTTAATATTCCGAGGAGGCTCCATCTGCAGCAAAGCATGAAGTTAGTGCGGATCAGGTTGTATCCCTTGCTCACTTATCACATATCCCAGGAATTTGCCGGACTGTACCCCAAAGATACACTTTTCTGGGTTTAATTTCAAATTCACTTTCACTAAGTTAGCAAAGGTCTCTTGGAGATCTGCCAAGTGTAGCTCTTTGTCCACACTTTTCACCATCATATCGTCGATGCATACTTCCATGTTTCTTCCAATTTGATCAGAAAAAGATTTATTTACCAAACTCTGATAAGTAGTCCCAGCATTTTTTAACCCGCACGGCATCACCTTGTAACAATGAAGGCCCCTATCAGTAAAAACGTAGTATGCTCTTGATCCTTCAGATCCATTTAAATCTGATTATACCCGGAGAAAGCATCCATAAAAGATAGCAGCTTGTTCCCAGATGTGGAATCCACCAACTGATCAATCTGGGGAACTGGGTATAAATCCTTCGGGCAAGCCCTGTTAAGATCTCTGAAATCGATACACATACGCCATTTGCCATTTTTATTTTTCACTAATACCGGATTGGTTGTCCATAAAGGGTACTGAGACTCCTTTATGTTCCCCATTTTAGTAAGTCGGACAACCTCTTGAACTTTGACATCAAGCTTTTCCTTAGAGAAAGCTCTTCTTTTTTGTATCACAGGTGTTATGTCCCTTCAAATGGACAGTTGGTGTGATATAATATCTGCTGGTACTCTGGTAACATCAGCATTGCAGCAAGCAAAAAACATGCTGATGGTCTTTCAAGAACTTTAACATCTTACCTTTTAACTCCGATGTCATCTTGGACCCTATCTTGATATTTTTCCCTCAGCTAAATGATGTGTTTCAACTTCTTCAATCGGTATTAAAACTCCAGGGGTCTCTCTAGGGTCATCAATCTCACCCTCTCCCCCAAAAATCCCCTCAAACTGTTATTATTCGTTAATCCGAACTGCCCCCAATGTCCGGGGGGCAACGCTATTGCATAACACTCTCTGGCTATCTTTTGGCTGCTCCGAACAACTCCCACTTGTCCTTGCACAGCATATTTTGAACATTGGTGGACTGTTGAGGCCACCGCATGCATCCTAGAGAGCCAAGACCTCCCCGGAATAGCATTATAATAAGTGGGACAATCCACCACGACGAACAGTATTCTAACCATTTTCTTAAAAGAGTCTTTGCCCAACAAAACTTCCTCCTCGAACTCCCCGATCACATCTGCTGAGCTTCCAGTAAAACCCACAATTGACCTGTCTGAACGCTGAATTACTGCTGAATTTTTCATCTTTATGTATAAAGTTAAAAAGAGAATATTGGCAGAACTTCCTATGTCCACCAGAATCCGTCTTATGTCATTGCCCCCAATGGATGCTCCTATGACGACAACATCTTCATGAGGACCATCTATATCCCTCAAGTCATCCTCATCGAAAACAATGAAGGGAAATGGAATCTGTGATTGATAGGAAGTCATGCCTCCCTCCAGTTGGGTTGCAAAAGTATGAACATGCCTCTTTCTTGAAGAAGCAGTGGGTGGTGTCATGGTGTCTCCTCCGAAAATTGTGAGTGACTCAAAAAAGTTGATAAGTCCGGACACCGACTTGCAATTTTCTGCGATAACTCCCACTTTATTCCGGGTCGGATCAGTGTCCAGGTATTCTGACTCTACATCGAATCTCTCGACTATCACCATGGCCCCTTCCGGAGCCGATGTGCCTGCATTACTTGGACCAACCCGATAAGTGTTATCAGGCGTATTGCCTCCTCTTCTTTTAACGTATGCTCCCAGTTTTCCTCTTTCGATTAAATTCTGGACTTCTTGCTTCAAATCAATACAATCCTCGGTGGTATGGCCAGTATCATTATGATACTGACAGAAACAATTTTTACGATTTTCCCTAGGAGATTGTAACGCAGCCGGCCTTCTATAATGTACTTCGTCTTTTATTTTGTCATAAATGGTTGCTACGTTTTCTTTTAATTCTGCAAACCACTCCGGTTGGACCCAAGGTCCTCGCTTATTTCTAGACTGTTGACTCTGTGCTGGAGCAGCTGGCTGAGACTGAGCTTTATCTCTGTTATGACTCTGCCCGGCCTCCCTAGCCTTGTTCCCGGACTGGTTTTGGTTTGGATTTGGTGCAGCCGGAGCAGATTTTACCTGCCTGTGCACCCTTGTTTTCTTTGTTTCATCAATATTAATCTGCTTTCCAACTTGATTCAACAGACCTCCCCATGTCATGACCTTCTTTCGGGTTACTGAATCAGCCAAGTTTCCAGGGTTTAAACCCCATCTTAGAGAAGTTATTTCTACTTGTTCAAAGCAATTAGCCAACCCATTTTTCGTGTTCACAAAGCAACTTATGTATTCTTTTAGAGATTCGTTCGGTTCTTGGGCACAATGGATGATTGTGTCTCCATTGCCCTTTACCTCCTTACTTCAAACAAACTGCCTTCGGAAGGCCACCCAAAAAATATTAAAATTTCTGATACATCCCTGCGGTAGGCTGTTATACCACTTCAGGGCACTCCCCGTAAAGGATTAAGAGAATGCCCTACAAAGCAACTTGTCGTCATCATCAAAATTCATCATGAAATTTTTGAACTATTCCAAGTGGTTGTCCGGGTCTTTACTGCCATCGTATTTTTCCATTTTTGTACTGTCAAACCTCTTAGGAAGGTTCCTGGACAGGATCTTGGAAGACAGTGGAGATTGTCTCCAATTCCGGCCACGACTGAAGACGGTATCCTCATTAGGAGTTGCAAAGATACCTTGCTCATCATGGAAGGCAAAAGGATCCATCACCATCCGATCTATGTGTTTCCGGCTATGAGACGATCCTTTGCATATATGCCACTTTAACTTTCCATGCCTATCCCTTTTTCTTGAATATTTTTTTACTAACTTTTGTTTCTTTTTCGAACGGCCTTCATCACTGTTGGATGACAGGGATTCTTCGACCCCATCTTCGCCCGAGGAGCTGCTGGAAGATTCTGAGTCTGAATCAGAGCTCTCCACCGGTTTAGACCGGTGAGACTTTTTCGAACTAGCATGAGTCTTCTTTGTGCTCATACGGGTTTTTGAGGGCTCATGCTCTCTAGGGTTATCACTATGATGAGCAACTGACGCCTTTGTCTTTTCTTTTACGCCCATCTTTGCCCTTTCTGCCCTCAGAACCTCTATTTCAACTCTTAATCTATCACGCTCCTTGATCGTATATTCATCATTTTCACCCACCACTTCTGCCAAAGCTGGTGGTACTTCTTGCACGTCCGGATTCATCCGAACTGGTTTTTTTCTGATGGTTTTGAATGCTAGATTCAGGCACCGTCGTACTCCTAATGTGGTCGCCAATTTGGTGAACTTTATTTTTGTATGAGGGTAATTTTGTCCATAGTTTTTAAGGTATTCAATGTTTGGATAGAGTGTAGAGGGAGAATTGAGCTGCCTGGTTGTATTTAATTTTTATCACCCTCATTTAATGTAGGTGGTTGGGTATTTATACCTTTATCTTTGGGCCACATAGGCTTTCGGGTTGTGTTTAATGGATTCGGGTCGAGTTGAAAGACCCATTAGTTTTAAATAAACAAGTAATCAGCTTAGTCATGAAGTGATTAAGTTTTTAATACTTTGTTCTGTTCGGACAGTCCAGTAAGTGAAAGTTGTCTGAATCGTCCTTGTCCGGTTGGGTGGATGATGTCTGAATTGTCCCTGTCCGGTTGGGTGGATGATGTCTGAATTGTCAATGTCCGGTTCTTATAAAGAGTGGTGACCAAATTCGGACTCATCAATAATTACTTTAGGCATTGTGGGTTGTTCAGTTAATATGCTCATGTGTATATTACTCTACAAGTAAATGTTATATGTATATATGGTATAGACATTTCTACTTGTTCGGTCTCTATGTTTATATTTGAATTGTTACAAGTAAATGTCATATGCTTATGTAATTAAAACTTGGATGACCGGTTAGATTGCATGCTTATATGTGTATACATAGCATGTTAATCTTTTAGGCATATGTAGCTAAAACTTGGCTAATTGTTGAGATTACATACTCATGTGTGTACAGGTAATTGATAAATCCCTTAAGGATGTGTCTTTAAAACTTGGATGATTTTTGAAATTTCATTCTTAGATGTGTATAACTAACAAATAAATTTTATATGTGTGTGTAATTTAGTTATTTATGATTATAGAGTCTTGAAGCTTACATGTATTTTACGTAAAAATAAATGATATATATATATATATATATATATATATACATGTCAGCACAGGTACAATTTAGTTATTTTTTGTAAAGCATTCAAATGCTTATTGAAAACATTTAGTTGTACAAAAATATATATTTAGTTACTCAATAATATTCAAATAGATTAATGAGAACTATAATTTACAAAAATGAATTCATATATAGCTTTAATTTCAATAGCTTAAACACACAGAGTTTGAATTTTAAGCAAAGACATATGTTAGCTTTGAACAAGACCTCTTGTCTACAACTTATTTAATTGGATAAATAGCTTGAAGTCTGAAAAACTCAATTATAAAAAAATGACATTTATTGTGGATATAATAAAGAGATACAAAAAACAAGATGATGCATTCATACTTGAAGAATTTCTAGTAAAAATCATAAAAAAAAACATAAGAGTAATATATGGATTAATGATATGGTAATGCAGATTTTCCAATAGTGAAAGTTGGAATTAAACAATAAGAAAATGACATAATATACAAGAAGTATCTTGGTCCAAAGATAATGAATGAAAGAGAGACGAACACATTTAAGACCAAACCATTTTCACTATCAAGGAAAATGATAATATCATATATTGAAGAAGTTGTAGAATGAAATACATACAGAAACTAAATGATGTAGTTAGGTTAATGTCACTTTGTATATCACTATTATTTTCTAAAAGTAAAGATATGTTATCATGTAGAGAAACAAGATTATGTTTCCATTCAATTTGCTCAAGAAACGAAGGATTCGCTATTGGAAAATGTTAGAACAACTCTTATCAGAAAGTTCACAAATGGTACTCCAAAGAAAGAAGTTCTTGAGCACTTCTTTTCTTCATTCAAATTCAATGATTGTTTTAACTGAAAAACATGGGATTCACACCATATTCTAATAGAATTTGACCTGAAGATTGACGTTATCAAGCTATGGCAGAAGTATGTTTGGAATATCGACGGTGCTATTATGAGAACTTTAAGGTGGTGATCGAGTTTTAATGGTAAAAAAGAGAGCCCCGTGGCTCTGGTTTGGGTCACAATTCAGAGAATCCCTGATTTCATATATAATGAAGGACTTTTTGATAGTATTGTGGCTTCGGTGGGTATGTTATACAAAATTGAATGTCTAGTTTTAACAGAGCTTATGGTAATGTTGCATTTGCTTTAGTCGAACTTGACATCTCAAAGAAACTTCATAGGAAATTATGGGTTGGTTTTGGTTCAAACGATGGTTGTTGGCTTAACTTGAGTTATAAAAACTTTCCTTCGTACTGCTTACTTGTAATCATATTGGACATTGCATAAAAGATTGTAACAAGATCAAGAAAGGCAATACTGATGGAAAGAAAGACATATCGGAAGGAAAAATTGATAATATTGACTCTTCCAAGAACAACCAGGTCCAAATTATTGAAGAACATACTCCTCTTGCAACTTTTCAAGTTAATATATCTAAAAATACAAATGGTACTATGCATGAACCTAGAGAAATAGATGAAGCTATTCATCAATTGAAACAGACTCATGATCAGAGAAATCCTTAAGGAATGAAAGAGCTTGAAACAAGATCTCCTGATCCTAAAAATGGTGGTGGTAACCCTATATCTCATTTAAGGAATAATCTGGATCAAGATCTTCTTGACCCCGGTTTCAAAACTATATTGAAAAATAAGTTAGCATCTGCAAAGAAACACAACAAGCAAGGTAAAGTCATTATAAGGTCCTTGAAGTATTCAGGGACCAAAAATAGATACAAATCTCTATCTGATAATGATAAAGATGCTTAACTGGAATGTTCGCGACATCAGTAACATCCTAACAGTGCGTAGACTGATCTCTATTGTTAAGACGGAGCATGTTAAGATTTTTTCCATTCAAGAACCTATAACTTCTTCAAATAAGATAAGTAATTTTGCTATTAAATTGGATTTTGATCACTTTACTTCTAATTGTCCTAATAAAATATGGATGTTTTGGACTGATGATTCTAGTATTAGTATCATTGGTAATACATATCAATATTTTCATATGAATGTTACTTATTCTAACATTGATAAACCATTATTTCTCTCTGTGGTTTATGCTAAGTGTCAGAGGAGTCAAAGATTAAGTCTCTGGGAGATGCTTAGGAATGAAGTTATTTCTGATAGTTGTTGGATTACTATATGGGACTTCAATATTATTACTAATTATACGGAGAAAGTAGGGTGTTCCACCACTAATCATAATGTCATGGAAGACTTCTTGGACATGATTAGAGAATGCATCTTGGAGGATGTTGGGTATATTGGGCATAAGTTTAATTGGAATAGAGGGACTAGATGGAAAAGGCTGGATAGGGTCTTGGTTAACAATGTTTGAGCTGATAGCTTGCCTAGGACTCAGGTTCATCACATGGTCAGAACTTGTTCTGGCCATGCTCCTCTACTTATTATTGCTACTCAAAACAACTCAAACAGTTTTCAATGCAAAAAGAGTTTTAAATTCATAAACATGTGGACCAACCATGATTCCTTTCTTTCTTTTGTGAGACAAAGTTGGAATCTTAAATGTAATGGTGGTCCAAATGAAGTGTTTAGGTTTAAATTAAAAAGACTTAAGAAATGTTTAAGGGATTAGAATACTAACTAGTTTGGAAATGTTTTCCGTAAGTTGAAAGACACTGAAAGAAATGTTGAGTCCATGGAAAAGCTCTACATGCTGCAAAATAATAACGTTTCTAAGTGTAATCTAAATAAAGATGTTAGTTTTCATATTAAAGCTTTAAGGAATGAAGAAGAGTTCTAGAAGTAGAAATGCTATACCTCTTGGCTTAAAGACAATGACCGTAACACGAAATCCTTCCATGATTTTGTTGATAAGAATAAAAGAAGAAATGTTATTCATGGGATCTATGTTGATAACAAGTGGATTAATGAAGCTGATAGCATTGGCAAGTCAGTTGAGGAGTACTTCAAAGAAGTGTTAACTTCCAATCCTTACAAAGATCTGACTGAGGAACACTCTAATATGCAGGACACTATGCTTAATCTTATCCCTAAACTTATCACTGAGGATGATAATAACATGATGTTTAATTTTGCTAGTGAGGATGAGATTTGGTAAAGCATCAATACCATGAGCAAAGATAGTGTTGCTGGTATTGATGGTTAAAATATTACTTTCTATATTACATGTTGGTCCATTATTAAAAAAGATTTGTGTATTGTTATAAACTCTTACCTTAAGGGGCATCAAATTCCTTATGTCATCTTTGCCACTGACATTTGCCTGATTTCTAAGAATGGCGATCCTGTTAAATGAGGCAACTATATGCATATTAGCATGTGCTTTATTCTTAACATAATGTTATCCAAGTTTCTTAACACCAAGCTTGCCAATCTCCTGCCCAATATCATTTCTAAAAACCAATCAACTTTTGTTAAAGGTAGAAATATTCACGAACATATTCTAATTGCTAGAGAAATGCTGCATGACATTAACATAAAACCTAAAAACGAAATATGTTTATTAAGTTAGCCATGTCAAAGGCATTTGACAGATTATCTTTTCCTTTTATTGTTAAGGTTCTCAACTCTTTTGGCTCTTCTAAGAAGGTGGTTAACCTTATTTGCTGTATGATTATGAATGTGAATATGTCTATTTTACTAAATGGTAGAATTTTTTGTTACTTTAAGAGTAAAAGAGGCTTGAGACAGGGTGACCCTTTGTCTCCAAGCCTCTTTATCATTGGGGAAGAGGTCTTAATTTGTGGACTTAACCACTTGTTCAATAATAACAGAGAGATGATATATGCATCTAGAACTAATATGATCATTCCTTGTATTGTTTTTGCTGATGATGTCCTAATTTTCACTAATGCTCTTAAGACTTCTATTAAAAAGCTAAGTTGTTTCCTAAACAGATATCAGTATATTTTACGAAATCTATCAATAAGGAGAAGACTAAGGTGATTATGTCCAGCAACACTCATCAAAGCAAAGTCACAAGTTTGTCTATTCAGTCACGTTTTTCAGTTGAAAACCTTTTAAACAAGAACAATAAGTCAAATAATTTTAATTCTATGTTGGATAAAATAAATGCTAAGATTAGTCCATGGGATTCTAAATTTCTATCATTTAGGGGTAGACTCTGTCTCATAACTTATGTTCTTATGCCTATTACAGTGTATTGGATGCATAACACTATTATCCCTAATTGTGTAATTAGCAAGCTTGAAAAGATTTTCAATAAATTTTTATGGAGAAGCAAAATTAATGAGGCTACAATTCATTGGTCTTCTTGGAATAAGCTTTGCAAGCCTTTTGATAAGGGAGGGCTGAATATCAGAAGTGTTTCTGATATTCAGTCTGTCTTTTCTTAGAAAATATGGTTTATTTACAGGCAAAATGTTAGCTTATGGTCAAACTTAATGAATAACATTTACAGTAAAAATTGTCACCCTGTAATTGCTAACACTACTGGATCTTTAGTGTGGAAAAGACTTGTAGGTATAAAGTTTCAAGCTTAAGCTAACATGAGGTGGATTATTGGGAAAGGGGACATTGATTTTTGGAGGGATGACTGGCACAATAATCCTCGTATCATTAATAGCAGTAACTTGGAGAACAACTGGTATCTTAATACTAAGGTCAATTCCTTTTAGAAGGATGAAAGGTCGGACATTACTGGCTGTAAGGACTTAATCTCTACTAATAGGTTAGACCAGATTAACCTTTTTACGATTGACAATCTTAAAGATGATAAGCTGATTTGGAAGCTTTCCCCTAATCAAAATTTCAGCACTAAAGTTACTTGGGAGTTCTCTAGACATCAGTATACCAGGTTTGGGCTTTACTGTAAAATTTGGAACTCTATCACTCAAATGAAGATTTCTTTCCTTCTTTGGAGAATTATAAAGGTTTTTATGCCTATTGATGATGTTTTAATGAGGAGATCTATTAGCATTGCTTCCAAATGTCAGCTATGTCCTAAATTTGAAAACATTGATCACGTTTTTATAAACTCTGACTTTGCTTGGTATATTTCAGATCATTTTAGCAGTAATTTTAATATTAAAATTAAAAGGTATATTGTGTTCCCTCATGTTTGGAGAATCTGGTTTTGGTTCTCAAAATAGAGGATTCACATTACCCATGTTTTACCAGCTCTAATATGCTGGGTAATTTGGAAGAACAGAAATGTTGTTAAGCATAAAAATACTAAGTAAAATCATGATTCTGCTGTGAATTCGATGTACAAAATTATATATGGCCTTGAATTTTCTAACAAGTTATCTCCTAAACATTGGCTTAATGCTACCAAAGCTGGTAGTACTATGGGGTGTCATTCTCAATTAAAAAACAGGAAGATAACGTACCTTAAATGGATGAATCCTGCTCGTGGAAGGCTCAAATTAAATCTGGATGCTGCTTGTAATCACGTGGGAGAATCCAGTGGTGGTCTCATCATCAAAAACTCCAGTGGTGAGCTGATTGTTGGTCAATGACAAAATTTTAGAAATTTATCCCCCATTGCTGCTGAAGCGAGAGCCTTGATGGAGGCCCTTCTTCTTTGTAAAGCTCGTGGTTGGATTCATGTTGATATTGAGACCGATTGTTTGTCTCTTATCAACATGCTTAGTGAAGGAAAATACCATTTTCCTCTCTCTTCTACTCTAAATATCTGCAGAATGCTCCTTCCTCCCAGTATGTTGTTGAATCACATTTCGTGAGTCCAGAATCAGACAACTGATTGGATCGCGAAATGGACTTTAAATAGCAAGAAGGATCAAACATTCAGTCAGATGAACGCTCCTTCGTTCTTGCTATTATCAACCTTGAAAGCAACAATCTTGGCTACTTAACCTTTGAAAACTAGGCTATCGTTTTCTCTGTTTCAAATGTAGGTACTGGAGTATGATGAAGCTTCTTCTGGAGGTTGCATGTTGCTGATTGGAGCCTTGTTTGTTGGGATGAAGATTCTCGATGGGGATTCAAACAAATTGCTCGATTTTGGTGATTGATGGATGGGAGATGCTTTATTAGAGGGCGGCTGTTTCGGTGGTAGGGGGTGGGATGGTTTTCGCATGGCTAATTAGCTTTCAATTTAGGATCCTGGCCTTAATTTGGTGATCGATACAATTTAATGGCTTTATTTAGACTATAGGCCTCGTTTTTTATTAGGCTCTCGATTGGAGCCTTCTTTGTTGTAAGACTCAAAATTTAGTAATATATTTGTTGTTTGATAAATAAAAAAAAAAACGTGCCACCGATATTTTGTTTAATTCTTGCCCGTGAGTCATTTTTGTTTGTAGACAATAGCTTTAACAAAAAGCAGAGATGACAATGCAGCACGAGTTATTTTCATATAACTAAATGCCATTCGTACTCTTGTCTTCTGGTTCGTGCATGTCACTTATTTTGTAAGCAACAATGTCAGCAAGAAGCAAAAATGAATCGTGAGTCATTCTCATGCAGCTGTATGCCATTCATATTATTTGTCTTTTAGTTTCTTTTGGCTGTTTAAGCTTTGTCCATGCACATGATCAGTCACTTTTGTTTGTAAACAATCGTGTCAACCAGAAGCTAGAAATGCGCATGCAGCATGAAGATGAGTAAGGAAGTAAGACACCTCTATATAAACCGCTTCGGTTATAAACATAAAGAACCAGAAATAAACTAAGACACCCAAAGTTGTATATTAGAGTGAAGATGAGTAAGGAAGGTGCAACATCCGTCGGACCTTTCGGTGGCGGAAGAGGGAACCCATGGGACGATGGGAGACACAGTGGAATAAGGCAAGTCCGAATGGTCTACTCAAGGGTTGTAGACTCTATAACCTTTGAGTATGAAGACAATGGAGTCTCTACTTGGTCTGCTAAGCATGGTGGAGAAGGTGGTCACACAACATATACGGTAAAGCTCTTTCTTTCTTTTTTTTCGGTTAGCTACATATTGGTCCAATCGTTAGAAAAGTTGAAAAAGTTTCAAATTTTATATTGCAGATCTCTCTTAATAGTCCAGATGAGTATCTAATTTCAGTATCCGGGCAATGGCATGATAATGTAGTAGGCTGTCTCACGTTTCAAACCAACTATAACAGAATTATTGGACCTTTAGGCACTCAAACTGGACCAAGCTTCTTCTTTCCGTCAGCTGGTGGCAAAATCGTTGGGTTCCATGGTAGATCTACCAATGTGCTTGATGCCATTGGAGCTCATATTGAACCACTCCCTATCCCTGCTTCAATTTCACCTTCGCCTTCCACTCAGGCTTTCAAACTTGGACCCTTTGGTGGTTCAGGTGGATCCGTGTGGGACGATGGCCCACACACTGATGTGCGCAAGATACAGATTACGTATGGCTCACTTATCGACTCCATCCGTTTTGAATACGAAAGTCATGGAAGTCGCGTATGGTCCGCCAGGCGTGGAGGTAACGCTGGACCCAAAACATACACGGTTAGTTATGATAACGCTTGACCCAAAATAATCTCTATGGTCGAACATTTTTTAATATATGTATCTAATATCTATGTATTTGTAGGTGGATCTGGCGCGGTATGAGCATATGACTTCAGTGTCAGGCTTCATCCGTGATGATGCGTCACCTGTTGTTCTTCGATCAATCACCCTTCACTCGAATTGGAAAAGATACGGTCCAATTGGCGGCTCAGAAACTGGAAGGCACTTCATTTTCCCTAGTGGTGGTGGAAAAATACTTGGTTTTCACGGACGAGCTGGAGGTAATATTGATGCAATCGGAGCATACACAGAAAGAGCTCCAACTCCGGATCTCTATAGGAGTCTTGGACCCTTCGGGGGTCCAGGGGGACGTCCTTGGGATGATGGAGTCTACGCTGGGGTTAGAACAATTGAAATATTCACTAGAGAATTAGTTCATGGCCTTCGTTTCGAGTATGTTGCACCTAGAGAGAGATTTATATGGTCTCCAAGGCGAGGTACAAGCACTGCTGGCAATAGATCTGTGGTATTATTCTAAATTTACCGAGATATATTTCAAAACATTATTGTAATGTTTACAGTTTATGTATAATGATTCTTTCATCACGTACATCTTGCAGATCTCACTTAACTATCCAGAAGAGTTTATAACATCAATCTCTGGATTCTTCGACCGGAGGCCATCGAGATATGTATTGTCGCTCACATTCAAAACCAATAAGAGAACATATGGACCTTATGGTCCTCAAGACGGGGTCAGCTTCTCTATCGACATACCTGAGAGAATGGTTGTTGGATTTCATGGAAGAAGTGGTTGGTATATTGATTCTATAGGAGCACACCTCATGACTATACCAAAACCTACACCACCGGAGCCAGCACCCAAGCCTACTCAACTTGTTGGCCCATTTGGTGGTAAAGGTGGAATAACATGGGACGAT
The DNA here is from genome assembly GCA_036936605.1 of Limnanthes douglasii subsp. nivea. Lineage (NCBI taxonomy): Eukaryota > Viridiplantae > Streptophyta > Magnoliopsida > Brassicales > Limnanthaceae > Limnanthes > Limnanthes douglasii. The sequence continues at coordinate 291,266,860 of JAUPFV010000005.1, forward strand.
GGAGTTCACGACGGTGTCAAAAAAATAACGATCGGGGTAGATGAATTCAGTCCAGCCATTCACTTCATTCGCTTCGAGTATATTAAAGATGGCCGTTCTGTATTGTCACAGAGACACGGAGGAGAGTATACGGGCAAAACCTTTGAGGTACTCTGTGCTTAGTATACTAGTGCTTCATCAATCAATGAAATCTATAACTTTATATTATCATTTAGTTTTGAAGACTATATTGTTGAACATTTTGATATCTGATAGTGAGACTTGTTGTTGCAGATTGAAATTGAGCATCCAGACGAGTACCTAATATCTGTGAATGGATATCATGAGATAATCACAGGATTTTCAACTTCTCTTGTTCAATCCCTCAAATTCCAGACCAACAAGAGGACCTTTGGACCTTATGGTACAGAGCAGGGAACTATATTTTCTTTTGGAGCTACTGGTTCAAAGATTGTTGGATTTCACGGTAGGGCCGACGTATATCTCGATGCAATTGGTGCAATACTTATGCCGCTGTCTGCTCGTAACGGAGCTGCACAAACATAAACAATATGTTGCCAATTTCTTGCTGCTTCTTCTGTTGCGTGTTGTTGTTGTTATTTCTGTTTGTTGTTGTTATCTCTTGCTTCTTTTGGTTGTCTTGTTTTCAAAAAATAATCAATGTGGTCTCTTGTTGTTTGTGCTTTTAAATTAAGTAAACTTTTGTATTTATAATGTTTGATTTTTCCTGATTCCATTTTAACTATACCGTATGTGTGATCAGTGATGCCATAACTCACGCATATGAAGAAATTAAAGACTATGGTACCACCAATTTAGTCTAACAGAGACCTTGTGTACTATCATGTTTCATGTGTCAAAGGCCTATTTATGTTCCGATATAAAATTTTCCTTATATTTTGAGAATGGTAAACGTACACTATAAGTTGGTTCGTCGAACTAGTAAGTTGTCTAGGTAAGAGTAGTAGGCTGGCTTATCAAGCTAGTAGGCTAATAGAGTCTGCATTATCAGTGGCACCGTTTGTAAAAAAAGTTTATGGCATCGGAAAATTTGTATCTGAAACCATTTGAAGAAATTGTGAGATATTCATATCCCATTATTTAAAACATGTAAAAATTTGTTAAGGACTAAGCTCCAGCAAGAGCCAAAGCATGGATCCGACAGCGTATTTGATATGGTGTCTCTTCGGACACAACTCGATGAAATTCGTTTTGTTTATGTTGTCCCGATGGCTAGTCTTCGGAGTTTTATTTAGAGCATGGATCTCCGACCTTAGAGGTTAAGATCAGAGGTTCGACATGTTGACTTTGAAAAAACGTCCATGAAAGAGTCGCACCAGAGGTCCTGATCTAACCGAACATAAGATGCTTATAGAAAACGTCCGTCTCAGCGCAAGAAGTGCTCTTACCCAATAATCTCGACTATGAATCTGAGTTGTTTAAAAAACACGGCCAATAATCTCGCTATCAAAATAGGGAGCTTCCTTAATGATCTGAAGTAGAACCGCGTATGGACCAGACATTCTCCGCGTTTTGTTTGCCTTGTTGTCATCCACGGAAAAATACCGATGCTGTGATCCATGTGTTATTTGTCGACCTTTCCTTATAGAGTCGGCAGACTAAATTGTCGATGTTCAATAATAGTTTGTTAGTGATGGAACTACTGATCTGTTATATCCTGACCTGTTGATTTTAATCAGAGTTGTAATCAAATTCTTTGGTCCAAATTAACAGCCCTTGGATCAAGTTATCTTTTTCGGAAGCCCGTCTCTTTTACCCATAGTGAGATTTTCTTACTCGTCCACGTGTTACTCATTAATTTGTCGTCTGTATTTGAAATTTCCGCCTGTTGAACTACCTAATGCGTGTATCATGAGGCTAGCCTCCTAGGCCTGTTGTAGTTGTCTAGGTGGACATGTATCTCGCGATAACTTGATTATACTTTTACTAACGTGTTAAGCGACTCTTAATCTTCCCGACGCTATTTTCGATTGCGCTTGCCCATGGAACAAACCGATACCATACTTACTCACCTATAAATAGTCTCACTTTTTCATTTTCACATTTTACCTGAGTTTTATAGAGATAAACACTTTGTTATTTTCCATTTCCTACAGTGAGAATCTCTGATAATGTTTATAAGAAGACCCACCTCTCATAAGAAACCTACGAAAAAGTCTGACCCTCCTCAGAAACCAGTTTGTGGCTTCATTGATTATCTTAATATCACCGAAAGGGCTGACGAATATCGAGCCGCAAGATTAATTCACAAAGGTCCCATATCTCCGCTGAGTTCAAAACCGCTGATTTTTCCAAAACCCAAAAATCTGACCTCGTCCATAATTTCTTCAAATGCGAGCCCCTCGACTATCCCAAGGGTTTCCTCGATAACCAAAAATCCCGACGCTGCTACTCCTTCGAGAACCAGAAATCCCGACGCTGCAACTCATCCTATACCTTCAAGACCCAGAGATCCTATTGACCAACAAAACAAAACTCATTTCTTAACTATGGGCGATTCTAGCTCTTCGTCTGCCACTCCTGAATATGTTCAGCTAGCTTCGACCATTGTGGGACGTCGAACCAGTCACAACACCGCAACCACTCCTAAATGGGTGGTTCAACAAGATGAAGAAAGGAGGAAGCGTGAAGAGGCTGATTCTAAGAAGGTCGAGGTCTCAGTACCTGGTCATACTCGAGTTAACAGCAGCTCAAGCATTGTTCTTGTGACTCCCTCTACCAAAGGGTTGGCGTCTGCTAATAAAACCTTGCGCAAGAAGGTTCAAAATGTCGAAGCCGAAAAATCAACTCCTAAGTCTTCAAAGGTATTTGTGTCGACGAGGGTCGAAGACAAGATAGCTGAAAAACCAACTCACAAGTCTTCAACAAAAGCATCTGTGTCGACGAGGGTCAAAGACAAGATAGTTGAAAAACCAACTCACAAGTCTTCAACAAAAGCATCTGTGTCGACGAGGGTCGAAGACAAGATTGCCGAACCAGCTGCACCGACAATTCTAGTGGCTCAAACTACTCCTGCGGTTGGCGAGGCTGATAAAGAACCCTTTTCCCCTGAGGTCGCCGAGGTCGTAAATGGCTACCACGTTCTCCTGCCCAGAGATCATATTATGTCTCTTTTTACCAGGAAGTATCTGTACTACAATCCCGATAAAGATACCGGTTTAAAAAGGATCTGGGAGATTCCTGACTGTGTGACTATTCGATTTTCGAAGCCCGATGAAACTCCCTTGTTAGTGGAATTGCGATAAATAATGTTATTTACTGAGCTTTTCAACTGGGGTCCACGACTTCCTCTTGATCCCGAAATTGTCAGATATTTTGAGATCCTCCGGATCTGTCCGACCCAGCTGACTCCTAATGCTTGGTACACTTTAATGTCCACCATTATGGCATCTCGATTGGTCAAAATCCCGATATCCATGGAGGAGTATATAGGAATATCTGGATTGTCGAAGTCTCCCAAGCTGTCCTTCTTCTACTTTTTCCTTGCCAATCCGAAAAAGATAGTAAACAATTTATTGGAAGCTGACAGGTCGTGGAAGTATCGATTTGTCTTCGTTAGTGGTGCCTGGGAAAAGGGCCGACCATACAGTAAAGAGATCCCGAGGCGCCTAACTTACAAATGGTCTCCTGAGGGTTTGTCTCGTTTTTTTTACTGACCGACCTTCTTCTTTAAGCTTGCAAGGTAACTATTCAGGAGTTGAGAAAAGCTCACCTTAAGAAAGCCTCGGACATCTTTGCTAAACTCCGAGCCTTTGCCAGAAAGAACTAGGGTCAACAGTTTCGTTGATGCTTCAAGAACACCAACCTTATCAACAGCAACCTTTGGCTTTGTTCCAACAATATTCTAAGTATTGATCAATTGCGGCCTCCTGACGTTGCCGACCTCGTGAAGATAATAGATGCCCCATATTCTGAAGTGTTCTTACCCACAAAAAATCAGGCGCCTAGTAAACGGGTGAAGTCGGAACAGTTATCCGATCCGGAAAACGAATAAGAGATTGCCGACAGTGTCACCGTGGACAAACCCCGAGAAGTATTACCCTCAGAGCCTGAAACCACTGTCATCCTTAGTGACCCAATCGCAAGCGGGGATAAATCTCCTATATTCGGCAAAGAACTAAAGAAAGGATGTGGTGAAAAAAGAAAGAAAAACATCACAACTGACGAGGGAAATTATACTTCAGGCAAAAGATCCAAGGAGAAAATCGTTGTAAATGAAATGCGTAGTGACCCAGCAACGAAACAGATCACCATTCCCACCATGTTTGAACAATTTGGCGCTACGAAGTCGGTCACGCCTGCTGAAGTCTCTTTAAGAGAAAAGGGATCGGAGGAAATACATTCTATGGGAAAAACTAAAGCATCGGACCGCTCGGGTGAACTTGTTGTGGTGGCTCACCGAGACCGTACTCCTTACTTTTTGTGGAACTATTACTTGAGAAGATTCATTGTCAAGACTTATTAAATATCAAAAAAAGAGGTGTACTTCTTATCTTGATTTTAGCTACGATATCAAGACTTACACTCATCTTTGTCGGACTACATATCCTCTAATTATCTTTGTTTCTTACGACTTTTGGGGGGTAACGAGTCCTTGTGAGGATGTTGTGCTTATAGTTGTTTTTATTACACACGATGAAATTATAAGAGTTTTTGCTGATAAATCTATATCAGTAAAAACAATTAGTTATAAGAAAACTTGATATAATGAGGAACCCATTTACCCTTTGAAAGTTTGAAAGGAAAATGATTGGGTTTAAATATTCCAATGACTCTATGTATGGTGAGTTTGAGGCCTCTGTCATCCTAAGTATGACAGAGTTTAAGAAGACTATGATTGTTTTGTTCATGGTGGTTGATTCTCCTTCTTCTTATTATGATATTATGGAATGGTCATGACTTGATAATATATATGTTCATGCACCATTTTTTTATTGTGGGAAAAAAAGGTTTGAGTTCCTAAGAAGAATAAAAAAGTTTCTTACGAGTGTTATGTGGCTCTTATTTTTTAAGAAATAACACTTAAAATGACTTGTTTGAAATTGAGATAGATGAAGAACCTCGCGAGGCGTCGGGCTTAGTAGTACCCGAGGATGACATAACAGTACTCAATATTTCCAAAGACAAATGTTTGAAGATTGGAACAACATCTTGTTTTTCTCATCATCTGCATCCTCTTTATTCTCACATCCTTCCACCTTTACATGTTTTTCTCGAGAAGTGATCATAGTCCATTCTCGGTATTAATTGGTGGTATGTGTGAATTTAGTATTTTTAAAGTTAGAAAAAAAATAGTCTGATTTTAGAGAGAGAAAGTAAACGTTAAAAGGTAGTCTTAGCTTAAAAAAATATCGTCTCTTGTATTGACAGTCTCAACCTCTATTTATAGGCATTCAGACTTAGTGTAACCGTAGTAATACAAATGGGTTAATTGCACTTTAGTCCCCCATTTTTACAAATAGTCTAAAATCTATCTTTCATCTTTACAATTGATCATACAAGAATTTAATTCATTATAGTTAAGCCCTCAAAGTTTTATATATTTATTAGTAGCCCCTCTATTTCTTATGAAAGACAATAAATAAGAATTAGTTATCACTTCGGAAATCATAATAACTAGAAAATACCCATTGCCAAGTTCAATCTGCTTCAAATGTAAATCACTTCAAAATTATTAACTTCATATTTATCCTCTTCGAATACATTTGTGTGTGCATTCAATTAGAAATTAGCTTAATCCATCCTCCTCGAATACAATTGTAAGTGCATTCACTTTGAAATTTTCTTAAGCCTTTATTAGTACTTCGAACATTTATATGCGGAAACATTAGCTGGCCTTTTCATAACGGTCATAAACATTTAGTGTGTTATGTGGTACACGTGCAATGAATCATTATGCAGTAGGCACTTGACATGTCACTAGGTCTGACAGTTAACAGACATCACACTACGCTCTCTACACACAACTGTTTGGTCTCTACCTCTTTGACTTCTCTAACACCATTCTCTTTCTCCTAACTCTTCTATAAATAGTCCTTCATTTATTTCCTTTACCTCACACAAACTTCTTAGAGAGATAAAATCATCTTCGCCTGAGAGAATCCTTAGCTACCCTTCCTTGAGTAACCAACTTTTTGGCTACTTTCACTGGAAAACTCATACTTTCCAGCCAATCTTCAAGTTAGTATATAAAAAACGTTCAAAAACCAAAAAACCAAGAAAACCAATCCCTCATATACTGTGAAACCAGTTGGTGCTTACGATTATATTTACATCTATGAAATGGCTGAAGAGTATAGAGTTGCAGGATTGATAAACAACGTTCTTCGATTCTTTACTAAAACCATATATTATGGTAATTTCGATCCAAATCAAAGCTCCCCTGCACTTTCAAGCTTACTAACTCCAGAATCTCAACAACCAAAACCTCGAAATCCTTCTCTTGCATTTTTGTATGTTCCTCCTCGAACTTCACGTAAGGTAACTCCAAGTTTGTCCACTCAAATAAGTCCAGAAGAAGGTACATCACGTACCAATTCTAGTCTTCCTCGAACGACATACAAGATAACACCTCGAATTATACCAGAACTTCATTTCCCTCGTAATATTTCTATCAAAAAGAAGACTTTCATAGCTATGGAAGACTTCAAAGCTGACACCTCTTCACAAAACGAGGAAGAGTTGAAGTAGAAAATAATCAAGGAGAAACGTTAGCATAACATTACTGATAAGGAGGATATGCCGATTTCTTTTCTAATGAGCCTGTTAGTGAAAAAAGCTTCAACCTCTCTAAAACGATATGGATCTAAAGGTTCAAGAAATCCAGGAACAACTTCGACAAATTGGTCATCAAGTCACTGCTTCTCTCTTGCAAGAACTCGTGCCTTCTTCAGATGCTCACTTGGCTTCCTCATCTGCTATCAACAGATACCAACTGTCTTCCTCATATGCCTTCTAGTAAGATTCTCGTATCTGCGTAGCAGGAATTGCTAGGATCCAATACCAACTGATGGTGTGGCGGAAGATTAGAAGAGAAAACAACGATAAAACCCTAACCCTAGGTTAGAGAAATAAAGAGACTCAGAGAAATAATTCCCAAAATTTAATTAATCAAAGTATGACGGTAAAATAGGGTATATGATGCTTTATATAGCACTACCCAAAAACCTTAATTCCAAATAAGATAAATTAAATAAATGTTTTAAAATAAAATAATAAATAAAATTAACTCTAAAATATTAAAACTGGTTTTTGAAGGCTTTACAGGTCGAATCTGGGTATCAAACTTCGTGACATAGTCACATTTTTTGAAATCTGACGGGCTCCTCAAAATCTTCGATTTGAGTATCTGTTTGACCCAATTCCGATATCTCGGCGAGAAACTAGTATGTTCGCAGTCTTCGCTACATCATCCTTTCCCGGTTGGGAAGAATTGGACCTCGAATTCGGAACGTTGAAACATTGACAGAACTGCAAAAACATTGGCGTGTTCACCGCTAATTTCAACTGGTAGCAGCATAAGGATGTAAGAGGTGAGAATCTGAATGCCGCAGCTCTTGTCAAGAAGTGGTTTCTCAGCTTTGTCCCTCTTTACCATGTCTTGGGTACTACTGTGGTCATCAGTAACAAGATATACTCAACCAACTTGTTTTATGTCTTCTTTATCAACCCATTTACTAAGCACAACATCACCCTTGCACGTGTAAAAAGTTGTTGTCTTTGTAGTTCAAGATTGTGCTTGTTGTATCACATCAAAACACTAGCAGAAAGAAACAATTCCTCTTTGTTGAATAGTAGATAGCTTCTCAAGTTCTTCACAGTATATTTCTATCAACAGATGCAAAACACTGCAATCTTTCTACTTTTAACTTGTTACTCTTTCTTTTATTTCCCCAACGATCACCCAAAACTCCTCCAGGCTCTATTACAAAACCTAATCTTTTATCCATTAAAATACTATTCTTTTCTTTTATCAATTCATTCGTAATCTCAAACACAAAAATATCATCTTCCATTTTTCCAATATGACAACATGTATCCACAAAAAACCGAATCAAAGGTTTGATTTTAGGATGACATAAAATACATAGAAAATGCATCTCCACAATAAAAGTTGCTACTTTGCAGTCTTTCTTCAATAAGACTTCTGAAGCGATTTAGTCTGGTGTACTAAAGCATGAGGCAATATTTCGATCTACAAGTTTCTCATCCACGTTAAATAGATCCTCATCATCCCATTCATCATCATATTCATCGTAGATTGGTTTGTCAAATACCAGCCCAGATACATCTTCAAAAATATTTTTATTATAGACTGGCTTGTTAAACACGGACTCAGACACAGTTTTAGCATCACAGCTGAGATCGGCAGCTGGTGCAATTTAAGCATTAAACTCTTTAACTAGTGGTGGTTTTGGAGATATTACTCTAGATGGAACTAATATAAACTTGATTCCATATTTCACAAAACTGTATCGATTTGTTCTACCATCATAAGTAGAATTCCTCTTAAATCGCCATGGACGTTCTAAAACTAGATGACAAACGTCCATAGGAACTACGTCACACCATGCTGTATCTTTGTAATTACCAACAGAAAATGCAATTCGACAGTGTTTAGAAACTGTTACCTCATTGTACTCTATTAGTCCTGACAGTATGTACGGGTATGGAAGAGCTTCAGTCTTTAACGCCAATTTCTGAAAAGCCTCCTCTAAAATCAGATTTCATAGATATCTGAATCAATTACAAATTTGCAGATTCTTTCTCCAATTGTGTAGGTAGACTGGAAGATGTTGTTCTCTATTCTATCCTTCAAATCAAAAGGTACCCGGAACATAATTCTCGTATCTGCGTAGCAGGAATTGCTAGGCTCTGATACCAACTGATGGTGTGGCGGAAGATTAGAAGATAAAGCAACGATAAAACCATAACCCTAGGTTAGAGAAATAAGGAGATTCGGAGAAATAATTCCCAAAATTTAATCATTCAAAGTTTGACGGCAAAATAGGGTATATGATGTTTTATTTAGCACTACCCAAAACCCTAATTCCAAATAAGAGAAATTACATAAATGTTTTAAAATAAAATTAACAGTAAAATATTAAAACTGATTTTCGAAGGCTTTATAGATCGAATCTGGATATCAAACTTTGTGACAAATTCATATTTTTGAAATCTAACGGGCTCGTCGAAATCTTTGATTTGAGTACCTGTTTGACCCAATTCTGATACCTCGGCGAGAAACTAGTTTCTTCGCAGTCTTTGCTACATCATCCAGGAGCCATCCAAAGAGGTGTTACTTGCTATGCAATTTTTTGCCAAACTCGAAGCAGTATCCATAACATTATGCACAATGGTAAATTCTTCTCTAAACCATTTTGAAAATATGGCTAAAGAGATGGTGTGATATAAAATTATGCTGCTACAGAGAAAAGAATGAGAGAGAGAGAGAGATAGAGTTTTTGGTAAACATATCGAGGAGAAAGTTCGTGTATTTCAAATTGACAGGTCGCAATATATCCGTGGAGCGATCTAACTTAAACGTCATATTTTTTATTCGTGCATGATCAACAACTGGAGGAGATCAAGACTTATCATGAGGCTAACATATAAGAACTTAACAACAAGCATGCGAATGAATTATCCGAGGAGCAAAAAAAATACTCTACTCTTCAAGAATCTTTAAATATTGAAGAAAAGAATAAGAAGCTGACAAGTGATATGGTCGATCCCAAAATTTTCATTGGGAAAGAAAAGGAAATTTTTGTTAAGGCCTTCAAAACTAAGTGTGGAAAAGACACATTGGTTGCTATAAATAATGTCGAGGAGCAGCAGTCAATCAATTTTCTTCATGAAATTCACGCAGCGTTCCCCAAGGTAAATAGCTTATGAGAATTAATACCCATAGAAAACCGACCCAGCGAAGCCTTTTATCTTGTCCCTACTGATTCCTCCGAAGAGACAAAATCGTAAGAAAATGAAATTGATGAATGAGATTCTCCACAAGAGAAATCCAAAGAACATTAATTTTGTTTTTCCCCTTGTTTTTTTTTGTTCCAAGTCACTCAATGTTGTGTGATGAGTTGTTTTTAATGAATTCTTAGTTGTTTAACCTTCAGAATATCTTTTTGTAAGGTCGGATTATCTTTTATAAAGTGGTACTTCTCAATTGTATATATTCATTTTCTTTATCATAAAAACTTATAACTTTAAAATCAAAGTCATTTGTACCTCGAATAATAATATTGCCTTAAAAATTACATTTAAAGAATGTAGTGATGAGTCCGGATTCTGTTACCTCTTCGGACAGGGACAGTTCGGACAAAGACCACCTAACCGGACAGGGCAGTTCGAACACCTCATCCATTGGACTGTTCGAACAAGAACTAAAGTACTTAAAAACCTAATCACTTCTTGACTAAGCTGTGTGCTCTCCTACTAAGAGCTCATGGCTCCTTAAACTTGACCCGGGTCCATTAAACATGACCCAAAAGCCCATAATGCCCAAAATGTAAGGGTATAAATACTCAACCCCCAACATTAAATGAGGGTAATGAAAATTAAATACAACCAGGCTGCTTAATTCTTCCTCTACTCTCTACTCAGACATTAAATACTTACAAACTTCCACAAAACTCCAGACAAAAATTACAAACTTACCCTCAGACGAAAATAAACCACACCATGTAGCACCTCGAATAACAATTTATGTGTTTAAAGAATGTAAAAACCTCAAATATATATAGTCTGGTTAGATCATGTAGCACCTCAAATATGTACAGTGCGTTGGGAGAATGTAGCACCTCGAATATATTCAATGCATTTAGAGAATGTAACACCTCGAATATGGTTGTTTCTTCGAAAAATGTTGATAATGAACGTTTAACACTTCAGATTAATTACTATTGGTCAACCACTTCAAAGATTATCAGATTTTGACTAGTTACCAAAATTATTTTAATACTTACGTTTTAAACAACCATTAGCCAAAAATACTCAATCAACAACTGGGAAATCATAAATACTCAAACAAGAAAAAAAAACATAAAACTTAGAAGTCGAATTCGTATTCCATGTTGTCTTCATCAATACCATTCTCTTATTCCGCAATCATATCCTCTAGATATGCCACCGTGTCCCTAGTAATGTAATCTACAACAATCATGTTCCACACTACAACTGCTTCTTGCTTGATTTTATAAGGCATGAACAACAAACGCTAAAGCTGTTTAACACGATTGTAACTTCTTCTGACTTCGTCACGACTACGTGTTGGATGATTTGTTACTCCCAATCGGTCATACTCGAAATACATCCTACATAATACCCGATCGAAAAAAACATTGCTCGTATTATCGGTCATCGTTCGGCGGACAAACTTCACTGACTGAAGCAACTGATAGTCTTCATCAACATTAAACTCCATTACTAAAAGCCTTTATGTTTTTTTATCTTTGTGAATGTTTGGTGAATGAATTAGTTGCCTAGGTTTCAAGTTTTTTTTAAAAGACATTCCAATTTGACGGGTAATCGACATTTAACGGGAACAAATGCATGGGAGGAGTCATTGTTGGGCGGAAGCCGTTGTTTGAAGGAATTAATGTTTGGTAAGAATCAATCTATGACGGGAATCATTATTTCAGTGGATTATTTTTAGAGAGAATCAAAATTTAGCAACATTATAACCAAAACTACTCGGTAAAGTTGATTTTAATTTTTTTAATAATTAAATAATTGTTATTCATTAAAACAAAATCTTAAAAAATTTAAGAGTAAAAATAACAAACATCATCACCAAACTCATAAAAATATATTAAAAGTTTCATACAACTGGGAAAAGACACAAAAAATAAAAAACATTGTATCAAAGCATAGTAAAAGTGTCATATAGCTCGGAAAAAAATTAAATGTCTAAGAAAGTCTTTTGGAGATAGACAAAACCTCTGTGTAAGCCCCCCTCAAAGCACCAACGCCATCGCCAAACTCATCAGCTCTAGGAAATATAGACATCATACACATACCGGGGCGCAAATGTCGTATGATAACTCTGTCCCGATCCTCGTACATATAATCATCCAATTCACACTGTTGATGAGGTTGAACCCAACCAACACAACATACGACAATTATAAAACTATAAAACAATTCTATCTTATTCATGTATAGCAATAGGTTAAACTATAAAACGAATTTATCTTATTCAATTATAAAGCTTACATCTGTCTCTTGCAGGTTGTTCACGATGATCCAAAGGTTCAACTTTGTCCGAGAGTCATAAATCGCCGCACCTGTATCCCATCTTACAATAATGGGTTAGCATTCTGTATAAGTAGAACGAGTAACATGGCGGAGCATAACAGATTGGTCTTGTTTCCACATGTCCAGCAAACCGATACTGATGAGTCCGAATATTGCTACCACTCCGGACAAGGACAGTTCAGACTAAGATCACTGGACCGGACAGGGCAGTTCGAACACTTGGCTCATTGAACTGTTCGAACTATGACTAAAGTACTTAAAAACCTAAACACTTCTTGACTAAGCTGCTTGCTCTCCTACTAAAAGCTCATGGGTCTTTGAACATGACCCGGGTCCATTAAACATGACCCGGGTCCATTAAACATGACCCAAAAACCCATAAAGCCCAAATGAAAGGGTATAAATACCCAACCACCTGCATTAAATATGGGTAATGAAAATTAAATACAACCAGGCTGCTTAATTCTCCCTCTACTCTCTACTCAAAATATTAAACACCCATAAACCTCCACAAAACTCTGAACAGATCACAAATTTACCCTCAGACGAAAATTAACCACACCAAATTGGCGACCACAATGGGAGTAGAAGGTGCTTAAATCGAGCATTCGAAACCAACAAGAAAAGTCAGTCTGAATGGATCCGGACGCCCCAGAAAAGACTCGTGCTAGCTCCAAAAAGTCTCATCGGTCTAAGCCAGTGGAGAGTTCTGACTCAGGCTCAGAGTCTTCTGATAGATCTTCGGATGATGAAGGAGTTGAAGAATCCTTATCCTCTAGCAGCGATGAGGGTCGAACTAAAAAGAAGCAAAAGCAGATCAAAAAATACTCAAGGAAAAGGGATAGACGTGGAAAGTTGAAGAAGAATATTGGCAAAGGGTCATCTCACAGCCGGAGGCATGTAGACCGGATGCTGATGGATCCTTTCGCTTTCCACGATGAACCAGGTATCTTTGCAACTCCCAATCAAGATATTGTGTTCAGTCGTGGCCGAAATTGGAGGCAATCTCCATTGTCTTCCAAAATTCCGTCCGGAAACCTCCCTAAGAGGTTTGATAGCACCAAAATGGAAAAGTACGATGGTAGTACTGATCCGGACAATCATTTGGAGTAATTTAAAAACTTTATGATGAACTTTGATGATGATGACAAGCTACTTTGTAGAGCATTCTCCCAATCGTTTACGGGGAGTGCTCTAAAATGGTATAATAGCATACCACAAGGTTGTATCAAGAATTTTGATACTTTTTGGGTGGCCTTTCGAAGGCGGTTCGTTGGGAGTACATAATTAAAGGGCAATGGAGACACAATAATCCATTGTGCCCAAGAACCGAACAAATCATTGAAAGAATACATAAGTCGTTTTGTGAACACCAAGAATGGGTTAATTGATTGCTTCGAGCAAGTTGCAATAGCATCTTTGAGACGGGGCTTAAACCCTGGGAATTTGGATGATTCGGTGACCAGAAAGAAAGCCATGACTTGGGGAGGGTTGCTGAATCAGGTTGGAAAGCAGATTAACGTTGATGAAACAAAGAAAACTATGGTGCACAGGCAGGTGAGATCTACCCCGGTGGCACCAAACCCAATAAGAATCAGTCCGGGAACAAGGCAAAGGAGACCGGACAGGGGCATGGCAGGGCTAAAGCTCAATCTCAGCCAGCTGCACCTGCTCAGAGTCAGCAATCCAGAAATAAGAGAGGGCCTTGGGTTCAACCGGAATGGTTTTCAGAATTGAAAGAAAGTGTGGCCATCATTTATGATAAAACAAAGGAAGAGGTGCACTATAGAAGACCGGCCACTTTGCAATCTCCTAGAGAACATCGCAATAACTCTTTCTGCCAATATCACAATGATATTTGCCATACCACCGATGATTGTATAACTTTGAAACAAGAAGTTCAGAACTTGATTAAAAGGGGAAAGCTGGGGGCTCATGTCAAAAGAAGAGGAGGTAACAGGCCTGACAATACTCACCGGGTTGGTCCAAGTAATGCTGCTCCGGAGGGAGCCATGGTTATAATCGAAAGGTTTGATGTGGAGTCTGAATACTTGGATCCTGATCCAACTCGAAATAGAGTGGGTGCAATTGAGGAATGTTCTAGAATGGTCTCCGGGCTCATCAAGTTTTTTGAGTCACTTACAATTTTCGGAGGAGATACTATGACAGCTCCTACTGCTTCTTCGAGGAAAAGGCATGTTCATACTTTAGCTACCCAGCTAGAAGGAGGCATGACCTCCTATCAATTGCAAATTCCGTTCTCCTTCATTGTTTTTTATGAAGATAACTTAAGAGATATAGCTGGCCCTCATGAAGATGCTGTTGTCATAGGATCATCTATTGGGGGCAATGACATAAGACGAATCTTGGTGGATACTGGAAGCTCAGCCAATATCATTTTCTTAACCACTTATAAGAGAATAAAAAATCCAGCCGTAATTCAAAGTTCGGACATATCAATTGTGGGCTTTACTGGCAGCTCAGCAGATGTGATCGGGGAGTTCGAAAAAGAAGTTTTGTTGGGCAAGGGCCCTTTCAAGAAGATGGTCAGGATACTTCTTATTGTGGTAGATTATCCCACTTGCTATAATGCTATTCTAGGGAGGTTTTGGCTCTCTAGGATGCATGCAGTGGCTTCAACAGTCCACCAATGTTTGAAATATGTTGTTCAAGGACAGGTGGGAGTTGTCTGAAGCAGTCAAAAAGTTGCAAGAGAATGTTATGCTACAGCCCTGGCTCACCGGACGTTGGGGGCAGTTCGTATCAACGAGCAATAGCAATTTGAGGGGCATTCTGGGGGTGAGGGTGAAATTGATGACCCCAAAAAGACCCCTGGAGTATTAATACCAGTCGAAGAGGTAGAAATACATTGTTTAGAAGAAGGGAAGAGTGTCAAGATAGGGTCCAAAATGCCACCCGATCTGAAAAGTGAGATGCTAAAGTTTTTGAAAAGCCGTCAGCATATTTTTGCTTGGTGCAATGCTGACGTTACCGGGGTTCCAGCAGATGTGATATCACATCACATGTCTGTCCGGAAAGACATAGCACCAGTGGTTCAAAAGAGAAAGGCTTTTTCCAAGGAAAAGGTTGATGTTATTGTGCAAGAAGTTGACAGGCTCACGAAGATGGGGCATATCAAGGAATCTCAATATCCTTTGTGGACTGCCAATCCGGTCTTGGTGAAAAAGAAAAATGGCAAGTGGCATATGTGCATTGACTTCACAGACCTCAATAGGGCTTGCCCAAAAGATTTGTATCCAGTTCCCCAGATTCACCAGCTAGTAGACTCCACCTCTGGGAATAAGCTGTTATCCTTTATGGATGCTTTCTCCGGATACAATCAGATCCAAGTAGATCCAAAGGATCAAGAGCATACCACATTTGTCGCTGACAGGGGTCTTCATTGCTACAAGGTAATGTCGTTTGGGTTGAAAAATGCTGGGGCTACTTATCAGAGATTGGTGAACAAAGCCTTTGCTGATCAGATTGGAAGGAATATGGAAGTATACATCGATGACATGATGGTGAAAAGTGTGGATGAGCAATTGCACTTGGCTGACCTCCAAGAAACTTTTACCAACTTGGTAAAAGTGAATTTGAAGTTAAATCCAGAAAAATGTGTATTCGGAGTGCAATCCGGGAAGTTCCTAGGTTATATAATAAGTGAGCAAGGGATACAACCCGATCCGGACCATCTTAATCCTCTATTTCAAATGGAGCCTCCTCGGAATATTAAAGAAGTACAACGATTAACGGGGAGGTTAGCTGCTTTAAACAGATTTATCTCAAGGTCTTCAGACAGATGCGCCCCGTTTTTTCAAACCTTGAAGGGTGCGAAGGGATTTGACTGGACCTCACAGTGTGATGAGGCTTTCAATGAAATCAAGAGGCATCTTTTCTCTCCCAAAACCTTATTTAAACCAGTTAATGGAGAGACACTCTTCGTATATTTGGCAGTTTCAAGTTGTGCCATCAGTGTTGTGTTAGTGAGAGAGGTGGATAATTACCCCCATCCAGTGTACTACATCAGCAAAAGCTTGATAGATGCAGAAAGGCGTTATTTGAACCTTGAAAAATTAGCATTGGCCCTGGTGATAGCTGCAAGAATGATGAGGCCTTATTTCCAGGCTCATCCTATTATCGTCCAAACATGTTTTCCTTTAAATAATTTTCTCCAAAAGGCAGACATTTCAAGTAGGATGACTAAGTGGTCGGTAGAATTGGGGGATATCGATATAGATTTTTCTCCCCGAACAGCAGTCAAAGCCCAAGCTGTGGCTGATTTTTTAGTTGAATTCCACTCTGATAGAGATTCGGAGCAGACTACTGAGATGAAAGACAAAAAAGTCTGGGTCGTCCGGACGGATGGTGGATCCAGCACTATGGGATGTGGTGCAAGGGTGTGCTTGACTTCTCCATATGGTGACAAAATATACCAGGCTATATGTTTTACTTTCAAGGCTTCCAATAATGAGTCTGAGTACGAGGCAGCTATAGCTGGTTTGAAGTTAGCTTTTATTTGTGGGGCTAAGAGGGTCAAGCTATTGAGTGACTCCCAGCTTCTTATCCACCATGCCCAAGGTCAATCTGAGGCTAAAAAGGAGCAGCTAGTGAAGTATTTACTTCTTCTTAAAAATGAAGCACTCAAGTTTAAAAGTATTATTTATGAACATATACCCCGGACAGAAAATGAGTTGGCAGATTCATTGGCAACCATAGCGTACACAGAGTCGTATCTATGGATCCATGGGCTGGAGAGCCCCTCCATTCAACTTAATATGGGTAAAGAAGAAGAAATTTTTGAAGTACAGGTGAAACAACCTCAGGATTGGAGATTTCATCTCCTGCAATACCTCTCCGACGGCATCGTACCTCCGGATAAATCACTGGCAAGAAAACTGAAACACAGGGCTCGTGGTTTTATCATACTGAGAGACATTCTGTATAAAAAGTCTTACAATAAACCTCTTTTGCGTTGTTTGGGGGTTGATGAATCTCAAGTAGTCCTCTATGAATTGCATGATGGCGAAGGATCAGCTCATTGTGGATTCAGGGCTCTAACAAGGAGAGTTTTACTGGTCGGCTACTATTGGCCATCTATCATGCAGGATGCTAAAGAGCTGGTAAGAAGGTGTGACCCGTGCCAGAGATACAGCAATGAACTTCATGTCCCAGCCATTCCGTTAGAGTCAATTTCTGAGCCTATACCTTTTGCTCGATGGGGTTGGATTTAGTGGGGCCTCTCCCTATGGCGTCCGGAGGGTGCAAAACTATAATTGTTGCTATAGATCACTTTTCGAAGTGGATTGAAGCAGCCCCTCTAGCAGGAACAACGTCAAAAGCTTTCATAAAATTCATTTTATCCAACATTTGTTGCAGATTTGGTGTCCCACAAAAGATAACAACAGACAATGGGCCACAGTTCGACAATAGGGAAATAGAGAGTTTCTGTGCCTCAAGGGGTATACAACATTGTTTCTCTTCACCTTTCCACCCACAAGAAAATGGTCAGGTTGAAGTGGCTAACAGATCTATTCTGTCCGGTTTGAAGAAGAATTTGGAAGGGGCTGCTGGGAAGTGGCCTAGCTATTTACAAGAAGTTTTGTGGGCCTACCAGACAACACCTGGGGCTGCAACACAGGAGTCACCCTTTGCTTTGGTCTATGGGATGGATGCAATAGCTCCCATAGAAGCAACTCTCCCATCATTTCGTGTTCACAACTTCTCCTAATGCGCTAACGAAGTGACAATCAGAGTTCAGCTCGATCTAGTAGAAGAAAGACGAGTTAAAGCTCACCTTAGAGTTGCACACTATCAGGGTTTGATGAGAAGCAGATTTGCTTCTAGAGTTAAAAGAAGAGATTTCCAGCTAGGGGACAAGGTATTGAGGAAAGTCTTCTTACACACTAAAGAGAAGCTGCTCGGCAAATTGGCCCCAACTTGGGAAGGACCTTATATGGTTGTTGAAAGGCTTAAACCTGGAACATATTGGCTAGAAGACAAGGATGGAAGAGTTTTGACCCACCCTTGGAATATCAAACATCTCAGGATGTACTTGGAGTAGAATTTGTGTAAATATTTACTTGTTTAAACATCCATGTAAATATTTGGGGGCATACTCTTTCCTACCCTGGTGGCGCGGGGAGGTTTTAATGAGGTGTCCGGGTTTTTAATGGAATTTGATGCCTTCTTAAAAAATTTCTGAAGTGTTCTTACTTTGTCTTTTGTCACACCATACGGATTGAAATAAAAGAATGATGACCATTTAAACATTCGCCATCGGAGAATTTAAACACTCTCACTATGAAATAACTAAAGGCTATTTAAACACTAGCCATCAAAATTGAAACAGATTATGAAATAATGTGAGAATTGTGTGAAACAAGGATATTCATTGAAATAACTTAAGTGTCTTGGCCTTCCAAGGACTTTCGAATTGTCAAACAGAGTAAAGGATCTATCCGGTTAAATACCGGACACACTAACAAAAAGAGTGCCTTGGCCTTCCAAGGACTTTAGTTCAGATAATATGAAAAGTGAAAAATAATTCGTAATTTAAGACTGTGCCTTTGAAGATGGCTCAGCTTCATCCATCTTCTTCTTCCCCTTGGGATCATCTTTCTCTTCGTTTGGGCTCTCTCCAGCGTTCTCTTCGTCATCAGATGAGGATGCACTGGAGAAGTCAAACCTGTCGCCTTCGGCCATTGTGTGAAATGGGAGGTTTGGATACTCTACATGAAGCCATAAATCCCCCAGGTTCCTCTTCGGGAACTTCTCATGGAAGAGCAGGACCATGTCCGATCTCATCTTGGCATACATTTTCTCTTGAGTGTCTATCACGTTGTTGGCATAAGCATCGATCTTGGCCTGGATTTTGGCCTCCTGCTCCCTTAGCAGATCAGCTTTCTCCCCTGCAGCTTGGGACACTGCGTTTTCAAGAGCAATCTTGTCACTGGTCAAGTTGTGGATAACTTGATATTTGGCCTTGGTCTCCTCTTTTGAAGAGTTGGGATCTTTCTCCAGTCTGGACAACTTCTCCCGGAGCTCCCTGATAGTGTCTTCTAGAGTGGCAACTTTTGTGGTACTCACCTCTTGGCTTTTCTTCAGCTCTTCATTTTCTCTCTTTAGAATGGCAGCATTTGAAGTGGCAGTAAGAAGGTCATCGGACAACCTCTCTTTGTCAGACTTGAGGTCTTTGATAAGATCTGCCTGACTTCGAACTTGTTTCTCCAACGCAAGCACCGGCTGAACATTGCCTAATAAAGAGTGAGCTATAACATCCCTTTCACTTGAAACAGTAAAGGTCTTACCATTAAAAGTGACGGTGTTTGAAGTGCTCGGAGGGAGATAAGGCCCAGCAAAATCATCTCTGGGGAGATTGATAAAGTACTCACCAAGCCCACCAAGACCAGTGATGTCTACCCCATCAATGGTAAGACCTCCCCCTTCGACCTCATCAGTTTGAAAGTCACCAGGTATCTCCTTTGCTTGTGTTGGGTCAGTGGGGTCAGCTTGAGGGAGAGGCTCCGGAGGTCGGAGAGAAAGTTTATCACCCTTAGAAGTCTTTTTCTTCTTGGCCTCCCTGTCTTTGCTTTCAGCTCCTCGTTTACGGTCTCTTTTGGAAGCCCTTGGAGGATTTGGGGAGTGAACTTCTTGCCTAACACTCTCCTGCTCTACCGCTTCCAAGAGAGCAGCATCAATCTGGCTTGGAGCTGGCCCCTCCGGATTTGTTAAAGCAGCTTCCTCCACCTCGGCAGGGTCCGCTCCACCTAGCACTTTCTTGCCTTTCTTCTTTTTGCCTTTCATTTTCCTTGGGGCCTTGGCCCGGCCTGGCAAGTAAAGTGTTCCATCCGGTTCGTGTGTCCTCTTGAGTACTACATCCGGAGGGGGTTGAGTGGTGAGCTCTTCCCAAGTTAAATCCCTCCGACCAGTAGTACTCCAGAGGTGGGATCTTGCTAAGTTGCCCCCCGTGAAGGCATCGTGGAACCGGTTTCCCCACCGTTCAGCAGCCCAAGCATTGGTCTTGGTGCAAGTAGTCTGCCCGGACTTTAGATAGTCATTGAAGTCCTTGGGCAATTCTGCTAAGAAGAAGACAAAGTCAATCAGCTTGAACAAATGTGATAAAAGAAGAAATAAAAATATGAAATAGGAGACTTACGATCACTCTTCCATCTGCTGGTGAGGAGACTTGGGTTGACTCCGGTCTTGATTTTCTTCCTGTTCTCCCAAGCACCACTCACGAACAGGAATTGAGTCCTCCAATTCCTCTCCGACTCCAGCAGGTCATCAACAGCTTTGAAGTTATCCCCCATATTGAAGTGGTAGAAGGGGATGTGGTGGTTTCTGCAGAGATTGGCCACAGCAGCAAACTCCTCCATTGGTAGAGGAATCCCAGAGAGCCTAGAAGCCATAATGCAGGCCATGAGGGTGTACCAAGCATTGGGGCTCAACTGGCTCGGACAGAGCTTTATCAAATGAAAATATCTGACAATTTCTAGGTCTAAGGGGAATCTGAGCCCCCAGTTAAACAGCTCCGTGAAGATGACTATCTCGCTCAATTTGCAGTCCATAGGAGTTTCGGGGTTTATAGGGATTCTTATCTTCACGTTCTCCGGAATTCCCCACTTCGTACGCATCCGGCCCAGCTCAGCTCTGTGGATGAATGCGTAGTTTATCTTTTGCAAGGCAAGGAGGTACTTAACATTGACCTTGTGAAAACAAGGCCCCACCCTTCCTTCAAGACACCCCGGCAGATCCGGATGCCTCAAGCACAACTTTTCCTTGCCTTTATCCTTTTGGGTAGCAACAGCACTACTAGTCTGTCCGGAAGGCTCAGACTCGAATGGAGCCTCTTCGATAGAGTCCTCTATTACTTCCTCCATGATTGATGAGGGGTTTTCAGTAGCAGTGGTAAGGGGAAGGGTTAGATCTGGCTCAGCCTGACTTCCGGACTGCTGAGTTTTAGTATTTTCTTGGTTCCTGGCCTCCGGTTGGGGCTCTGGTGCAGACGTTTCCTTCCGGGGACTTGAGCTAGTGCCCTCGGGACCGGACAGCCTATCCTTGGGAGCTCTGATGGGCACTTCTGACCCAGTACTGCTGTCCTTGGCACCCGATTTCGAAGGGGTGCCCTTACAAGCCTGTCCCTTAACCAGCCGGCTTTTTCTTCGATCAACTAGCTTTTGAGGAGAGGTTTCGACGTCTGACCCCATGGCTAAGAAAGGGGAGGGTTTTTTAAAGCTTGTAACTGTTAAACCTGGTTCAACGATGGGTTCCGACTCTTAAACCGAGGATCCTAAGATAATAGGTGAAAGATTAGTTTGAAATAACTTCTTTGGTTTGATGCCCTTTATGGAGGAAGAACCTTGGTCTGATTCTGTGGGTGAAGTTGTTGGTTTGTCGATGGGTGAAGTGGGTAAGCCTACTGCAATGCGCCTTTCTCTTTCAACCTTTTGCACATTTTCTAATTCAGAGAGATTGAGCCACCCGCCTTTGATCAAAACGTTCCTCGCTGTGAACATAAACGACCTGAGCAAGAGTTTGATTTTGAGAGAGAAAGCTTTAAGAATTTGCAGAGTAAAAACAAGAGTGATGGTGAAACAGTAGAAAGTATTTCAATTTATAGTAAATCTAAAAAAAGAGTTTGATTCCTAGGAGAATTCGAAAAGATTGGTAATGATTAAAAGACGGCGCTGATGTCACCCTCTTTAATGAAGAGGTTGCTTTTCGAAGAAGGTGGGTGCGAGATTTAAGGTGAAAAAACGGCTGAAGAAACCAACCAAAAAGTAACACGTGTCTCATAAACTCTGGCAAAAAACCGTTTGGATTCACAAAGCTTTATCAGTCCGGATAAAGCCATAACACAAGTTGAAAGACCTGTCCGGATTAAAACTGCCCCTGACATCAGACTGTTTTTCAGGTTTTTGGCAAAGGTATTTGAGCAAACACCTAAAAAAGGGGCTCCTGATGAGTCCAAATATTGCTACCACTCCGGACAAGGACAGTTCGGACTAAGATTACTGGACCGGACAGGGCAGTTCGAACACTTGGCTCATTGAACTGTTCGAACTATGACTAAAGTACTTAAAAACCTAAACACTTCTTGACCAAGCTGCTTGCTCTCCTACTAAGAGCTCATGGGTCTTTGAACATGACCCGGGTCCATTAAACATGACCCGAAAACCCATAAAGCCCAAATGAAAGGGTATAAATACCCAACCACCTGCATTAAATATGGGTAATGAAAATTAAATACAACCAGGCTCCTTAATTCTCCCTCTACTCTCTACTCAAAATATTAAACACCCATAAACCTCCACAAAACTCTGAACAGATCACAAATTTACCCTCAGACGAAAATTAACCACACCAGATACATCCGGTCATAGTCCTGATATCGTGAAGCGAGGCCTCACCCAGATGGTGATACAAGTAAGCAAGCACGAGTGTACCCCATGCGTAACGTCTAAGGTAGTAGGCAACGTGGGAGGTGAATGTCTCGCTGAATAACGAAGGTAGTCTGGCAATGAAAAATCTCTATGATGGTCTATAGATGGAAAAGGTGCACGTCGCCCGCGGGAAGCGGAAGGGGAACTGGATCCAGAAGCATGCGGTCCCGAAACTATGGGTAGCTTCTTCGTCAAACCGCTGAATTGGCTAATAAATCACGCTCGCTAGTTGTGTATACCTTTTCCCGCTTCTTCACTCTCTTCGTTCGAGAGCCATTAACGGACCCGAAAGCGTTAAAAAGATCCATAACCTGAAATTAAAGCATACGAAATGTCAAGGCTTGGTTCAAAATATCAAATGTCAATCAGAGTTTTTTTCTAAAAAAACAATAACAAAACACGTAATATCTACACCAACCAACAAGTTTAAACCAGTCATGGGGTACTTCGATGACAGGAGCAACCCAAGATATACGTATGGTGTGATGTTAAGTGACCACGCCACACGTATGACATGGGGCATAGTTCCCACGCCACACGTATGACATGGGGCATAGTTCCCATGCCACACGTATGGCGTCGGATCATGTGTGCACGATATTAATTTTGCGTACACAAATAATCCCACGCTATACGTATGGCGCGGGTGCCTTTGTTCTCGCAACGGGTTGGCGGAAACATTGTGTTCTTTGTCAGTAAATAGCGAAGAACATCAACTTAGATTCGGTAACCTGTACAAATCCATAATCGACAAAACCGAAAATAAACATAAATAATACCTTGCCTATTCGATAAAAAATGCTCCAAATGAACTAAAAACCAAACACTTATAGTGAATTCTAGATTATTGGAATGCTCGTCGGTAAGTTTGGGTCGATTGTGCTCGAAGATAGACTGCCATAAATCATGTTGCTTGTGGGTCGTCGGTAGGTTAGCTGTTCGGCATTGTGGGTGGTGTGTAGAAAAACAGTTTGGTTTTGTCATAGTGCTAAGAGAGAGAGGGTAGAGATAGAGTGTAGTTTACTTAGAGCATGTACAGTCGAAGCGTTAAATCATACGTTAACTTGTTTTTTAGTTAAAACACTAAAAACATCTACTCCAATAAACGTGTTAAAATGATAGTTAGTTGGCGTGGAAGAGATTTTTGCTAACTCGACTTGTTAAATTCTCAGAGCGAGTTAACAGATAAATCCTTTGTATTTTAGCAGTTGTCTTCCTTTTTTTTCTCCTCAATTTTCTCTATTTGTTATTTTATTCATTAATTATAGTATTTTAACATTCACGATTTGAGCATAATCAAATTAGTGAGCCAAAAAATAGTTAAATCATATTCTTTTACCTACGTGTCTCGAGTCGTACGACATGCATTTAGTAATTAGGTTTAATTAAATTTTAATTATATTTAAGTTTAATAATATTAATTTTAGTTTCGTAATATAATTTAAGTTAGTAATTTAAGATTAAGTTTAAGTTTAAGTTATCAATAAATTTTTTATTTAGGTTATTAATTTTTGATTTTTAGTATATATATTTTAGTTTTTTTTAGAGAGAAGGTGCAGAAAATGTCCAATTTGTTTTTGAGATTATGATAACTTCGTTGAGTTATTTTTTTCCAATTTATAAGGTTTGTGAATATATTTTTTTCTTCAAAAAAAGTTATCTTTATTATAACTTGAAGGTTCTAAATTGTAGGTTTACAAGTTATCTACTCAAATTATAACATTTTTAGAAGAATTGGGACATAAACATAATTATCCGAGTTTAATAATTCGAGCCCAAAAATTAAAACGACAAGAGTTCCCGCCATTAAATTCAACTCTATTTTCAGAGCTACACTCTTCGATTTTAGGTCTTATTTTTCCCGCCGTATGAGATTCACATCTTCATCTTCAATTTGTAGTTGCGACACCGGATTTTCCATCAAATAATTAAAAACGAAGGTGCACGGGTTGAAATCAGATTCACGTTTTGACATTTCCATTCAATACAAGCATTGATGCCATCTTAGTTTACCATTTTTTCCTTCTTGTTTGAAATTTCAGGGCAGACTTCAAAGCTTCAGCTGGCTGATTCCAGGAACACTGATGCTTTACAGGTCGAGACAGGCTCTGCATCTGCAACTCATACAAGAGTCAGGAAATCCTGCTTCTAAGTTGACAAGGTTAGTGTGAAGTTTCATTGTTAACCTAAGTTAAGCCAAGACTTTCGAGAATCAGAATTTATTTTAAAGTAGCAAGAGCAGACGGAAAAATAATGTTTTGTTTCATTTTATAATTCAGAGTCCAGTGAGCAAGCCAATCGGCTGCTCTGTTCTGGTCTCTGAAAATATGATTGATGACCATAGAGGGAGATATAAGTTTTCTGCAGAAATTAGTAATAAGATCAAGAACCTTTGGATAGTTACAATTGCTCGGATAATTGATTAGAAGCAAAGAATCAGTTTCTATTTCGATATTAGCCCAACCTTTTTTGTTGCAAACAAGAAAACCATCCAATAGAGCACGGGATTCAGCCATTAACGGCATAAGCTTACCATACAAATGACAAGATCCATGAAGAAGGTTACCTTCATCATCTCTGACAATAATATATGCACTAGTTTCTCCACTTTGGTGAACAGAAGCATCAGTGTTAAGCTTAAACTACCTTAAGATGGAAGAATCCATTTAAGAACAGTAGGTCTATTTTTAGTCTCTTTACATAGGCTAGATAACCTAAATCCTTAGCAACATTCAATTCTTTGAACCAGTGTTTAGAAGTAAAGGAACCAAAGAAGTTTATATTGTTAAGGATTTTGTAGACTTCATATATTACTACATGAAGAGTAGCCGTAATGCCATTGAATTTCGAACGATTTCTGTACTTCCAAATAATACTATAAATTAGAGAGGGAATGACAAGCCTCATATGAGTGTTACCGTTAGTCTACCAAAACCAAGTCCTTGACATATGTGTAATTGTCATATATCTGAAGATTATGAGATTAAAAATGCCTGCAAAATGGCACCAAATAGTCCAAGCAAGTTCACAAGCAATGAAAGATGGTTAGTTGTTTCACAATTTCTGCAGAATTGACATTTTGATACTATCATCATATGTCTATACATTAGAACAAAATCAGTAGAGATAAAGTTTTTAATAAGCTTCAAGTGAAAGAATGAATGCTTTCTAAGAGTCAGATTGTTCCATATCTTGGCAATAAAGGTAGATTTATTGTGATGGAGATGCAAGGTTTCCCAAGTATCTTTAAGGTTGAATTTGCCAAAAGAATAGAGGATCCAAATAATTTGATCCTCTCCATTATGATGATTGTAACAATCATGGATACGGTTAAGATCTAAAGGGTTAAGCAGATCCTTAATACTAGAAAGGCTCCATTGGTGATTGAGCCAGTAGTGGTTAACTTTTTCAGGAATATACCAACTGTTATCTATAGAGTTATCAAGAATTAAAAGAGGCCTAGATTTAGACCAATTATCTAACCAAAAATCAATCAAACTTACCCCAACCTCCAGTTGATATGATGTTCAACAAGGTGTCTAATCCTGATAAGTCTTTTCCAAACCATAGAGCCTAGTTTATTGCCTGCCACCTAAAGAGGGTGAAGGTTCCTATAGTATATATTGTGAATAAGATTGGCCCAAAGAGTGTTATTGTGTCTGAAATGGAGCCACAACTTGCAGGATATAGAGTTTTAAATATCATACAATTTTCTGATATTAAGACCTCCCTCGTTAAAGGGCTTACAAACTTGATTCCATCTGCACTAGTGGATACAATGATCTGAACTAGTAGTCCTATATAAGAATTTGTTAAATGTTTTCTCAATCTTGTTAATAATACCATTAGGGATGGCATTGTTTTGCATCCAATATAACACAATGTTCATAAGCACAGATTTGATGAGAGTTAACCTCCCAGCAAAAGAGAGATGTTTAAACTCTCATTCTCTAATTCTGTTGCTGATTTTGTTGAGAATATTAGCATAGTTTGAAGAATTATTGTTTGTGTTGATAGTTATCCCCTAATAGTCTATAGTAAGCATGTTTGCATTGAAACCAGTGTTATTAGTGATGGAGTTTATTTTGATAACATCAACTCTTGAAGCAATGATGACTTTGGTTTTGCTTTTGTTAATAACTTGTCCTAAGATGTCCTGATATATCTGCAAGAAATGACTAAGTGAAGCTAAAGTAGTTTCCTTGTTGTTAGTAAAGAGTAAAATATCATCAACAAAAGCAAGATTGTTGATGCAGATGCTGCTGCGATTCCTATATTTCATGTGATTATTATCATTGAAGAGCTTAGTGAGGCCTATAAGAAGGACTTTTTCAACAAGGATGAAAAGGCTTGGTGATAAAAGATCATCTTTCCTCAGACTTTTAGCTGTTTTGAATAAGCCAAATGAAGCACCACTGATTATTATAGAAACAAACACATTTGATATCATCTTGTTAATCAAGGAGGTAAACCTTTTAGAGAAACCAAATTTGTTCAGAATATTAATAATGAAAGAATGACTTATTTTGTCGAATGCTTTGCACATATCCAGTTGAATATTGATGTTACAGTCTTTAACCTTTCCGATTTAGGTCATAAAGTAACTTTTTGGCAATGAGAATGCTGTTCTGAATGTTATTGCCAGGAATGAAACCTCCTTGAGTTTTAGATATGATCTTAGGAAGAATTTTGATAAGCCTATCATTCAAGATCTTAGAAATGATACGATTAAGGAGGGAGTAAAGACTGATTTTCCTGTAGTCCTTCCAGCTAATAGGATTAGAGGATTTAGGAATAAGGCAGAGACCAGTAGCTAAAACACCTTTAGGAATGTTGTTACTTCTTATGAAATGGTGAATGGTTAACGTGAGGTCTTTTTTTATTATGTTCAAATAGATTTTGTAAAAGAATTGATTAAAAACATCCATACCTGCCACACTTGAAGCATTTAAACTATTGATGGCTCTCTAGATCATATTTTCACTTGGAAGTTGCAACAAGATTTTGTTATCTTCTTGGGTGACAATACAGGGAATGTTATTGAAGATTGGGTGTTGAATTTTATCAATCTCATCCTACTTAGGGAGGATAGCAAGAGCCTCAGTGAAATAAGAAACAGCAGACAAACCAATAGCCTCTTTGTCTATAATCCAGGTATAATTGTCTTTGATTCCGTTGATGCAGTTTTTATTTCTTTTTTTAGTGACATAGTTGTGGAATAAGTTAGTGTTGTTATTCCCATATTTAGTCTAACTTTCATATCATTTATGGAGCCAATATTCTTCCTCCATCTTGGGAGCTTGTAAGAGATGGGAATTAGCTTTAGATAGGTCAATTCTGGACTCATTGTTGTTCAGTTCTTGATTCCTAACTTCTAATTTAAGGACTTCATCCTCAAGCTCCTGCACTCTATTAAAAACATTATCAAAATGCATTTTATTCCATAAAATGAGACCTACCTTTAACATCTTAAGCTTGAGCCAGAATCTGTTCATAGGATCACCCTTTAATTTGTTATCCCAATTGTTCGGAACAAAATGATTGAAGTCACTGTCAAAAGACCACATGTTTTGGAATCTGAAACTTTTCCTAGGACAGTGAATTTCATTAGAAAGGTGGATGACAATATCCATATGATCAGATCCAGTTCGAGCTTTATGAATTACTTTAGTGTCTGTAAATAGATCATTCCAAGTGTTGTTGATGAAAACCCAGTCAAAATGTTTCCATTTTGACTTGTTAGACCATGTGAATCGTGATCCAGCATAGCCAACATATGTGATTCTGCAATCACTGATCATTTTGTTGAAATCATTGGCACTATTCTGACAGAAGGAGAAGCATCATATTCATATAACATCCATTCAGAAGTAGTATTAGATAATGAATGCAGGGTATCCCATAATTCAAGTCTGTTAGTCCTTTGACATTTAGCATACACCACAGTTAGAAAGAAGTTGTGATTGAATGACACATGGTTAATTTCAATGTGGATGCATTGGATGTGGTCAACAAGAACACTGACAATAACAGTTTCATGTCAAAAAATCCATATTTTGTTAGAGACATTAGAAGTGAAATGTTTTAAACCAATCTTTTTAGCAATAATATCTATGTTATATCTACCAATTAATGACTCTTGAATAGCAACTAGTTTAGTATGATTGTTATTAATAAGGTGCTTAAGTCTTCTCAAGGAAGATTTATCCTTAATGCCTCTTATATTCCAGTTAATAATGCTAATCATTGTTAAGAAAAGGTTTAGTGTTACTTGTTCTCGAGAATTGGAAGGTTCTTTTTGTTGTCTTTTTTTTGCTTGCTTTAGTTTTATGTCGATTATTTCCTTGAAACCATCATCTTCCTCCTCTTCATTAGTATCCTTTGTGGCTTCTTTGTTATTCATCTGACTCTTTGTTAATCTTTTTGCTGTCTTTGGTTCTGTGTCAGATCTGTCATTGGGGTTGGTATCCTTAATTTCTCGAGCAGGAGTTTTGGCAGAGTCAGTTTTGATGAGTCCGAATTCAGCATGCTCCCCGGAAGGGTAAATCAGTCTAAGTCTCTTCGAACACCGGACAGGCTACAAGGACATAAGTCGAACAGATCACTTCCGGACAGACTACTTTGGACACTATAAACTTAAGACTGTTCGAACTATGACTAAAGTACTAAAAAACCTAAACACTTCCTGACTAAACTACCTGCCCTCCTGCTTAGAACTCATGAGTCTTTAAACATGACCCGGGTCTATTAAACATGACCCGAAAGCCCATAAGGGCCCAAACGTCATACTATAAATACCCAACCACCAGCATTAACTATGGGTAATGAGAATTAACTGCTACCAAGCTGCTTAATCATCTCTCTACTCTCTATTCTAATCGTTAAACACCCATACACCACTGTTAAACACCCATACACCACTGTTAAACACCCATACAACACTGTTAAACACCCATACACCACCTTGAAACTCCACTTGAAGTTACTAGCCTACCCTCAGGCAATTATTATCCACACCAAGTTTGATCAAGAGTAATGGAGGCAGCACATTCAGAATCCTTGAGGCACTCATCAACCCCTTGTTCTATATTATCTTGATTTCTAGTTGGTTTATCCTCAGACAAAAACTTGCTACCAGCATCTTCAATCATTTTCACTGGATATTTAGCCTTTAGAGAGGACCAAAGACTAAAATGTTAAAGCCAAAATTTGAAGTATTTATGGCATCAACTATTTCAGCTTGTTTAGGAATATGTGCTTCAATAACTTGTATTGGCTCTTAGGAAATATTATCTCCTTTTACGGATATATTTTCAGTAGCTTTATGAATGCATGTATTGCGCTCAATTTTATCAGCTATATCCACCTCTTCTTGACTGTCTTTCTTCTGATCTTCTTCGAGATCTTGATCCTTTTTTTGTATTCTTCTTACAGATCTCAGGGTTGTGACCAGGATGAAGACAGTTTTCACAATATTTAGGAATGCTTAAGTAACTAATTCTCACCCAACTTCCTTGATTGAGTCCAAAGCCAATCCAAGCTTCTTTATGAAGTTTTCTGGTCACATCCATCTCAATCCAAGCAAGACAAGCGTTGTGAAATGCTCTGTTTTTTAAAGAACCTTGATTTGTAATGGCCTACCAAAAGCAAAAGCTATATAAAGTATTACTTTTTCATTGTAAAGATGCTCAGGGATGTATTCGATTTTGATCCACACCGGGTTAATTGGACTTTCTTGCTTGTTATTGAAGTCTTCTTTCCATTTTAGAAGTCTCAGGTACCAATGGTCCAGATACTTTTTTCCAAATTTTACAGAGATCAGTGTTGGAGTCGAATTCTATTAGGATGTGCCTTGAGTCTTTAACAATGTATCTATAGTCATTTACGAATCTGAAGGATTGGAAAAAAACATGAGAAGTTTGTGCTTAGGCAGACCAAACGCAAATTTTCCCACCAATGTGAATTTGGTAGTAGATTTGAGATGATCAAGAAAATCATTCCCATATTGTAGAGAGATTTGATCTTGTTTAACACATATGTTTTCTGGTTCATAAATTTTTTCATTTCTTTGTGGTTTTGGATTCAAAGTTTCTGCATAGAATTTGATGTCCACACCGTTGTTCTTCGTGACTCTGTTCTATAGATTTTGTTTAGATGAACTGATAGTATCTTGATGGAAAGTGATCCATCAAGAATTGCGGAAAAAGAACAAAAAATCTAGCAGTGGAAACTAAAAACATATAGAAGTGAATGAGAGCTCTTCCTTAAATCTGAAGTTCAAAGAGAACTATAATCTTCATACTGCAATCTTGGAGCGATGTTACGCCATTCTCTTGCGAAGAAAAATTATCGTTAACACAAATAACTTGACAAACGGATTTTGAAAATAAAAAAAATCGAACAACCTAATAAAAATGAATTTTTATTTTTAGCAATTCCCAAATTCTTTGATAGTTATATATGTTAAATTATTAGTAAATTAATTTCCAAAACAAAAAGATCTAAAATGTGAACTTAGCTACGCACAAGTTCAGAATTTACAAAGCCTTCTCCGATTTACTAGGATTGCACAGTTATCACCCTCTCCATCTCTTTCATTTTCTCTCGACTTGACATGTTTACCGAAGAACTCGTTGGCCTCTTCCCTGCTCGTGCACGTAAAAAGGTAAAACCCTAATTGACGCTGAGATTTGTCGAATTAGATCACCAAAAATCGATACTTGTTAGGTTAATTTTCGTTTCGATTTGCTCTATCATGTTTTAGGATCAGCAGGGGGTTAACGAGGAAGCCATTGCCTTTGATCAAGAATCTCCGCAAAGCTGTGATTCTTCTTTTCATTAGGTTTTTATCTACAGCTTTTAGATTTTTACTGTTGTGTGTAACTAGGTTTTTATACTTGTTTGATGATCCTTTAGGCCTATATTGATACACACCTGGGGTTTAATTCGCTCGTTTTCGTGTTATTTGGGGTTTAAGTAAATTTTTAGGAAATCTAAGAAGATGAAGTTTGGGGAGACATTTATTGAGTACTTGCATGGAGATCAAGGTTGGTTTTTGGAAAAATGCTCTCACGTTGAGTATAAGAAGCTTAAGAAGGTGTTGAAGAGTTGCAGGAGATGTAAATCATTAGGCGATTCTAGCAGTTGTGAACAAGGTGATGAGGAAAATCTCAATATGTCTTGCCCATGCCAATCTTGCTCATGTAAGTGGTTTATCTTTCTCTTTTAAATTACAAGTTTATAAAAATACATGACTTAAAATCCATCCCTTTGATTGACTATCTTGAAAACCAAGTAGTCTTACTCACATAGTGCCTGGTTTATAGTATGTGATCAGATGTTCTTCTCTGAGTTAATGAAAGAAGCATCGGACATTGCAGGATGCTTCAGCACTAGAGTGCAGCATCTTCTCCATCTTCACACCAATAAGGGAATCCAGAGATATATGCTTAGTGTACGCAGATGTTTCAAAAACGATCAACAAGCCATGGCACAAGAGGGTCAGATGTTGATTGGCTATATTGCTATGAACGCAGCTGCTATCCGTAAAATCTTGAAGAAATATGATAAGGTTTTCTTTTACTTAATTTTATAATCAACTGCTATAGTTTGTTACTTCTCATTTCGAATGTACGTATTCGGATTACTAAACAATGATTCTCATTCATGCATGTATTCGAATTACTTAACTTATTACGCACAGTATTGCATCGGCTGGCTCATTTAGCCAGTTTAAAGTCGAGTTGAGCCAAATATCTGGTTATTCGAGCAGGGCTTGTGAGTAAAAAGAGGTATTTGAGCTGGGCTTGACAATGTTTCAAGTACTCAAGCTTGAACCGAGTCGGTGTATTAAAAAAATCGAGATTCGTAATACTTTTATACGTAACACATCATTAAATTTGTTGTGTTTTAATATTATTCGAGTTGAACATGAACCGAGCAGGATACACCAGCTCGAGCTTAGTATGGATTTTGAGCTGCTTGCAAATAGTTTGTTAGACATGTGGAAATATTCGAACCTCGCTCAATAAGACATTTGAGCTCGAGTTCAGAAATGTTAGGTGCCGGCCAAACTGGAACTATTTGTTCATTCGCCACACCTATATGCAGCTTTTTTATTTGACATCTTGTTGTGAATTTTAACTGATGGCAGATGCACGGATCTGAGAATGGGAAGAATTTCAACTCTAAATTGAGAGCTGAACGTATAGAGCTTTTGCAATCGCCTTGGCTTATCGAATTAGGAGCTTTCTATTTGAATTTCACTGGGATTGACCGTTCCGATTTTTCTGGCCACTTGTCGTGTGATCTTGATGCCCCACGACCGCTGATGACCATAAGCCTTCCAAACTCTATAGAGCTAGAATACGACCTGACGTGTGCCATTTGCCTGGTAAGATTTTATGCATCATTTACAACAAAGTCAAACCAGAATAACTTATGTGGTCATTTTGCTTGATAATTAGAATTTTTTCTTGTGATTTTAACAGGAAACTGTTTTCAATCCTTATGCTTTGAGTTGCGGCCATCTCTTATGCAAGTCGTGTGCTTGTTCTGCAGCTTCTGTGATGATCTTTCAAGGCCTTAGAGCTGCAAGTCCTGATTCGAGGTGCCCAGTTTGCAGAGAGGTACATTGTTTCTATACAACTTTATAATCTTAATTTCTTTATAAATTTAAAACTTTAAACTAAAAAAACACATGTCGCAATCACCAAGGACGTCAATCAAAGGCCAGGGTTATCTAGCTAGGGGTGGCAAAAATCCGGCTGCAGTTTGGGAGTCAGGCTGGCCAAAGCTTTGTAGTAACTAATAGTCTCTCATACCCAAACCCTGATTTTGGACACATTCCTGACACCGGTCTTGATTCAAAGAAACTGGAATCGACAGGCCAAGATCGGATCCTGATTTATTGGATTTTCTTACATCAGTAACTTTTTAACTATTTTTATTTTATCTGTACATGACCTAGATTGTCCAATCAGAATTATGACTAGGATTTATGTTTACCGATTTCCATATTGTACCTATATCCAAACCCGGACCAACTAGGATTTTTAATTTGATAATACTTATTTGTCTTGATTCAAATTATGGAAATACATTTCTTGTCCGTACCGGACTTATTTTAGATGAAACAAAATTGGTCATGGGTGGAGAAAGATTTTGCACCTCTATTCCTAGCTAAGGCAAGCTGTATGCACATGCGATAAAACTCTAATCAGGATTAGGCGGATCAAGTCCAGATACCAGATGGTAACTGGTTAGACAGAGCAAAATTGCAAATCACGAAAAGAAATGCAAGAGTTGCCATAATCTATGTTTCTACCACTCTCATTTGTCCTATATCTGATCAGTGCTTTAGACTTCTCGAAGTGCTTGTTTTTCTCTATCCAGAATCTTAATATACTCCTATTCTGTTTAGTTCATATTAGATTAAATTTGAATCATATGCAGGCTGGAGTTTATAACAATGCTGTGCACATGCTTGAACTAGATATGCTGTTGAAGAACAGGTAGGCAATTAGGCTGTGTTTGATCCGCAATATTTGTTTTGCTTTAGAATTCTAGAACAATTTTGGTTCGCGAAAATATAACAGTTTTTACTTGTTATATATATGAATTTTCCAGGGGGAAGGAGTATTGGAAGGAAAGGGCCAAAGACGAACGAATCGAAACGGTGAAGCAGTCAAAGATATACTGGGATTCTCAAACCAAATATGTGATTGTCAACTAACTAGTTATAAGACGGACGAATGAACAGGTTTTCGGTTCGAAAACACTAATTTGTTGAGTAACATCATGTCTTTGATTTATGACATAAAAAGTCACAAAAAAAAAATTAAGGAGACAGTTGCTGATCTTTGAACATGAGATAAGAAATGTTGCTATATTGGCGCAACAAAAATCGGCTCCTTAAATATTATGTTTTTCTCTGTTCATCTTCACATACCAAACACTAAGTTTTTAATTTGTTTTTAATCAAATTAAATTTCCATCTCATGCAAACGTTCTAGCAATATAAAATTGGATATATCGAAAGTTGATAAAATAAACCATTAGAGCATTTGCGATGGAACAGATTGTATATTAAAAAAAGAATCATAGATAGTGTATAAGGTTGTTTATAGTATTTATGATTTTTGATAAATATATTTATAATGGTAATTTTAATTTTAAATAAACAAATTCTATTGAAACTGGCACCTAAATTCTCTATGAGGTTTGTATTAAGTTATATAGGATTACAATCTTTTAATCCAAATTCAAAATTATTCTAAGAGTCTTAACCTTTCAAGTCATGCGAAATGCATTTAAAATCTGGAATTTTTGGTTTTGTTTCGGTGAAGATAAACTGAGTAATAATTGTGTCCGGTTTTTAATTCTTTTATATTTTAGAAATTACTTTTATCTCTCATCCCGTTTTAAGATTTGAATGTCATTCAATTTTATTTTGCTTGATATTTAACTTCATTCATTTGTGAAATCAAAGGATGTTATTTTAAGTTTTTGATACTTAACTTCATTCGAAACCAGAATATACGTATATTTTAAAATAATTTGGGAACAGTCATGACTAAATACACTTCAAAGATAGGTAATTTTATAATAAATTTTATCTGATCCATTTCTTCAACTATGACGCTTCATCCACTTTGCGATTTTCAACAACTTGGATGATTAGTTGAGACAAAAAATTGGAGGTACAAAACAAAAGAATCATAGTAAGATCCTATTTTTTCTGCAAAAAATCGTTTAGGATGCAATGAGCTGACTTTCTTTATATCATACAGCAGGTAAAAAATATTTAGTTTTCATATAACATCAACATGTTGATAGAACAAAATTGTTTTAAGGTCTAGTATACTTAGATAGAATGTAAAATAACCATGAGTTATCTATTCTTAGATATCCTACATCAGGACTTTCTAGGAGTGATTGCTTTTAATTGAGCAGGAGCCTGCTTGTGATTATAGTCTAGTTTTTTTCCACTTTTAAGGGTCCGTTTTGCTATCTCATATGTTGCGTTGTTTCTTTCTCTCTTTATTAGTGGACCAATACCAAGTGCGAATAATATGAGTTATATTCATATGTTTGCCTATAAGTATACCAAACAAACCTGAAAAGTATTTGCGTACTTCCCAAGTTAAGTTACATTGAGCAAATAGATGATTTGGTGATTCAGTTTGTTCACAAAATTGACATTTTGAAACAAGGGATAAATTATTTTTTTGTAAAATAGTGTCACATAAATCCAATTGTGCAACAGCCTCCAAAAAAAGAAATAAGCACCTCTTAGGAGTTGTGCTATTCCATAATCTCTTGAAGAGATTAGAGTTAGTACCCTTAAGTTTTATCTAATTTCATGTTTCTTTTGTTTTAAAATCACCAGTCTGATAATAACCATCTTATTGAATCCTCCACATTTTCTTTTATACTAATCCTTTTAATTTTTTCAATATCAGATGAGAGTGCATAAGACGTTAATTTTTCAATATTACAACAACTATATTTCCAATAGTTGTTAACTTTGTCCTTAACATAATCATCATGGGATAGTAAGGATGGATGGAGAAAAGGATGAGTATCGCACCATTTCTCAATCCAAAAATCAATATCACGGTTTCCAATCTGCCATAAGGTAAAAGACTCAGCCACATCTCTTATGTTTAATAATATTTTCCATACTTTAGAAGCTTTCTTTGTTTCTTGTACATAGAGAGGATGAGAATTGAGCAACACTTAGCCATCATATGCTTAGACCATAAAAACTTTTTCTCTTTGAAATTATACCATAATTTTTATGAGAAAATTGTTTGCATATCGTAAAGACTTCTCAAATTTAGACCACCATCACCATAAGGTTTTCATATATTAGACCATTTTGTCTAGTTAATTTCCTACTTTAGGCCCTTATAACCCCATAAAAATATGTTGCATATCTTTTCTATTCTCACGATTATAGTTTTAGGAAGAATACACTTTAAATATAGTAGTTAGGTAAAGCCATCAAAACTGATTATGTAAGAACTAGTCTACCACCAAAAAATAATAACTTATAGTCTTATTGGTAAAAAATTTCTATGATATTGGTCACCAAATCATCAAAATAACATGCTTTCTTACTTAAATGGATATGTATACCAGAGTATTTCATAGACAACTCGTCATGCTTGAAACCATATTGATTTTCAATATTCTTTTATCATTGCTTGTGGCATTTTCGTAGATGTAATAAAGGTAGTTTTATCCTTGTTGATTGATTGGCCAAATATGTCTTGATATATCTACAGGAACTGATTGATTCTTCTAATATTATTAGATGAACCATTCACAAAAATTATGAAGTCATCGCCAAATGCTAAATAAGGTATGTCCATAGAGTTGTTTCATTCGTGTATCATTTCTCTATCTTCAAATAGCTTTAAGACCACGAACTAGGTATTTTTTGGCTATAATGAATATACTATGAGAAATAGGATTAGGATCCCCTTGCCTAATTTCATTAGTTGATTTAATGTACCCATGTAATTCTTTATTTATAATTATTGAAAACCAGACTGAACTGATAATCTTACAGATCAATTCTAAGAACCTTTTATCAAATTCAAAGGCATCTATGATTCCTATTATAAAGGTAAATCCATTACCATTTTGTTATCTAGTATATGTATATTCTTAGGATTAATATTATGGAGATTATCAAATACACTTATATTGATATGAGCTGATATGATAGTCATGAAATGCTTTTCAGCTGAATTTTTTTAAA
Organism: Limnanthes douglasii subsp. nivea; assembly: GCA_036936605.1. NCBI lineage: Eukaryota > Viridiplantae > Streptophyta > Magnoliopsida > Brassicales > Limnanthaceae > Limnanthes > Limnanthes douglasii. The sequence goes on from JAUPFV010000005.1 coordinate 291,304,357, forward strand.
TTTGATTGATCTTTATTCCAAGTGCCATCATCCTGTATATTATTAATCTTGTTTTTTCTCTTCTTCGCATAATTGTGAAAACATGTAGTGTTTTTATCTCTATTTTTTAGCAAGTTAGTATTAATTTTTTGTTCCCGATAAGCTTCTTCTATGGCCAATAGTTAAAGGTAAATTGTCTTAGCTTTAGACAAATTTTCCTTGTATTTTATACTCCGTGTTTCCTTCAAAATATTTTTATAAAAAATTTCCTTCCTCCTCAGATTGAGCAATTGTATCAAAATCTTACTAAATGTATCCAAATTCCATTTTTAGCTTGTGTTTAAGTCTCTTAAGCTTGTTCTAAAATACATGAATATGCAGACCATGCATGTATTGTCCACCATCTAGTTTTTTTCAACCATCCGTAAAAAGTATGGATACATAATGGACTTGTTTTGAAATTTCAAGGATATTTTGACTCTATTTTGTTCAAAAGATTTAGTAATACAAAAATGGGAATGTTATGATCGAGTTCTTGATATGTGTTTGACTTTAGTGTTTTCAAAGTATTCCAACCAAGCTGAATTATATAGAATTCTGTCAATATTTTTCCATTTATGGTTGTTAGTCCATGTATACTTAGATTCCAACTATCCAACATCTTCTAGGTTGTAGTCAAGAATAACATTATTGAAAGCATCCAAGTTTTTCATGTATAACGTAGAGCAAGATAAATATTCATAACAGCTAGTAATTGCATTAATATCACCCATTGCCAACCATTCACCAGAGTTATCAGCCATAGATCTTAATATGTCCCAAAATGCTAATATTTAATCTCGTATACACTTAGCGTAGAAAATCATAACTAGAAAGTTCTTGTCCAAAGTAGATAGTCTAAGTTTAAGGTGTGAATATCGCTCATGATTATCAATTATTTCATCAATAAAATCATCATTTCAAAAGATCCATATTTATTACTTATGTTTGCTGCTCCAAATTGAAAACGAATCATTTTTGTAACCCTTTCCAAATTATCAATTAATAACATAGGCTCTTGAATGGCTAAGAAGTCCACATTTTTAGTTCTTTTGATATATTTTATTCTTCTTAAAGTACATTTGTTTCTAATACCCCGCACATTCTAGTTTAGTATTGTAATAGTCATATATAAATTCTAGTAGAGGGTCTGACAGACCCCTTAACATGTTTGTGATTAAAAAATCCTTTAAGTGGTTTAACTTTTTCCTTCCTTATTATCCTACTTAACACCTTCTTGAAATCCTTTCCTTTAACATTTCTTAGAATGAAGAAATGGGTAGGCTGTTTATGGTTAACCGTTTGGTGAGTTTAGCTTAAAATCTGAATTGTCAAGACAATTAAACATTGAGAAAATAAAACCATTATCTAATGAATGGTGTGCTTCAATGATTTTATTGTCAGTATTCTCAGGGATTTTCTTAACATTTCGTGATGTTGATTGTAAGTTCTCCATCTATTAATAGTTGATTTATCTTTTATTTTTGTAGGTGTCTTTGGCCTCTCTTTCTAATTTAGGTAGTTTGTTTGAGTATGGGGAGATATATACTTGTTTGTTGACATTTAATATGTTGAGTGAATTAACTGTTCAAACTAGTTTTCTACCAATCTAGTACATGTTGCTTTATCTTGTTTTTTAATTGAACCATCTTTGGCTAATTATTTTATATTAATAGATTTAATCTTAGAGACCTAGATTTTAGATTCAATAGCTGGATTCTTGATGAGTTTTTCATTAGTCTGGGATTTTATATTCTTTGTAGAGTTTCCTTATTGATTAAGTAGAAGTTTCTTCCATTCTATGACTTTATGTCTGAGATGTAAACATGATTTACAATATGAAGACATTTCTCGATATATTATTAATTTCTAAAAACCCGATTTTCACCCAATCCTATTTAAGCTTTAGATATAAATTTTTTAGATACATCTAGATCTACACAGGTACTAGATTGGTAAGAACTAAATATCATTTCTTCATTTTTCTGTAGTTCGATGGTTTAGGTTTAGTCTAGAAGCTTTGAATTAAGATGAATTAGGTTATTAGTTAGGATTCATTAGTGAAACTCACTTTCGTATTGTCATTTTGGATAAACACAAGGTTTTAGAGTATGAGAACGTCACACTATTTGCCTCTGATGTGTTACATTTTAGTAATTATGTTCAAATGTAATTTTTGATGCCCTATTGTTTAATATTTAGAGATTCTATTTTTGGTTTCATTCAATACGAAGGTGAAAACTAACCACGTATCGCATCTTCTTTATCTATCATACACACATCTCACATCATTCTGCATGTTGTGGTTTTAGTTTTACATGTCAATCATATATTCACATGTCTTCTTGTGCATGACATGTTCATTTTAAAAAACATCACGTATTTTTATAATATCTATTATATATGGTCTCATATGGTTTTGCTACCTAGATATGCAGTCTCGTTTGTTTTATCAACCTGTCTCGTATAGTTTGTTATAAATGGTCTCTCATGGTTTTGTTGCACGGTTAAATGTCTCTTAAAGCATGCTTTTTTTAATTGGGTTCAGGTAGCTAACTAAATTTGATGGAAAAAAAGAGTCACATTATTATCAATGAACAAATAGGAGTTGCAAATGAAATGCATTTCTATACAATATTGAAGGCTGCTTATGATCTTCATAATGAGAGTCTCTTAATGAAAAAACATTATTAGATTATGACCGAGATCATAAAGAAATACTTGGTAGAAGAAGACGATTTACGCATTGGATCCAAACTTGTAAAACTGACCACCAATGATGTACAGACTATTTTTAAGTTAAAACGCGGCGACGAGGAAATTCTTTTAAACTAAAAAAATATTCAAATTATGTTACACCGATGGTTAGAAAACAGAGTCCAGGACCATGAAAACATACTTTATGGACAAAAATTTAAGAAAGGTTGGCAAAAACAAATCAAACTCAATATCAAATAATTTGATAAAGGTGTGATTTTATCATTGGTAGCGTATGTTTAAAGATTTACATGTAATTTTTCACCAGGATTGCATGTTTATATGCACTAGTTTTATATGGTTAATTTGTACTAGTCTAGCATGTATTTGTACCACCAGGGTCACATATTTAATTACACTAGTCTCGCATGGTCTGTTTGATATAGACTTGTACATGGTTTTTTTAACAGGATCACATGTTTACATGTACTAGTCTTGTATGGTTTATTTGCACTAGTCTGGCATGTATTTGTTTCAACATGATCACATATTTAATTGCACTAGTCTCGAGTGGCTTGTTTGATCATGACTGTAATGTGATATTTTCACCAAGATCACATGTTTAATTTCATTATTCTTGTATGGTTTATTTGTTACAAAGTCACATCTATTATTTTTAATAAGATTACATGTTTACTTGTGTTGTATTTTACAGAAAACAATAGATAGAGCCATTAGGGCGGAGGGGGGGGGGGGTCAAGCTATGAAGGATGTTGTCATTTTGTTAATCATGTTTATGCCATCTACCATGTTCTATTCAGTATGACATATACAGGGTAAAAAAATGATATTTTATGTTGAAGACCTTCAAAAAATAAACAACTATGATTAGTCTGGAGTAATAAATGATAAGCAAATTGCGCCAATTTGAACATGTGTCTTCGAAAAACATAATAGAGTTATCAGATGTGTTACATTTTTAATGGTAAGCATATTTCTACAGAATTAAACACGTAAAAATATTTTTATAGTGATATATATTTTTTGATGCATCCATTCATCACTGAGTACACAACCGTTGCGCAAGCTGAAACAAGGGCCAATACGATTCTAGTATGCTACAAATGGTGGGGATTGGAGTCAAAATCATCAACTTTTATATAATTCAACAAAGTAGCTCAGAGAAGATGAGGTCTCAGATGTTTTAGTCTCGCACGTTATAATTGTCGTAGAATCATATGTTTAGTTAAAATAGAATCACACGTTCAGTTTTAGTTAAATTGCATGGTCAATACCACTAATCTCGCATGGTTTTTCTTACAGAAGAATCACATGTTTTAGTTACAATAGTCTTACATGGTTTAGTTTGCAGTAAATTTGCATGTTCAGTTGTATTAATCTCGCATGTTGAGTTGAACTAGTCACGCATGTTTTAATGAGTTGTTTATTATCTAATAGGTTTTAGAAGGTGAACTAACACTAACAACGACTGAAATAAGAGAAATTTTGTTAGGATGAAGCTAGTGGATATGATCTAAGAAATAATCTAGTTAGGAATCCATATCTTGTACCATATCCAAAACCTAAAAAAATGATTAAACAAAACCAAGAAAAATCCTTCATACCTGAGATAACCATCAACCACAACAACCAATACATACCCAACCACTCCAGCCCGAACACGCCATCCCACAAACAAAGGGACACCAATCCAGATACCCGCAACTGAAACCATAAGGTTTATAAATGACTTTGATGCTGGTTACACCCTAGATGAATTCATCGAAGAAAAAAGTTCGATAAAAAAACTCCAGCACCCTCTAAGCAGACTCCAATTGTTATTTCAAACCTAAAAACTATGAAAAAAAGTTAAAAATAATAATTTTAAATAAAATAAATATTACATATAAAAACTACAAGATAATTATACGAGAGAAATTGTGGAGTACGGAATTTGGAATGACATTTATCGAGAAAATAATATATATATATATATATATATGGTTTTAAATTACTAATTTATGGTAATGCCGAATGATAATAGTAGCTATTCCAAAATTTAATATATATTTTATATATTTATTGGTGTTATATACGGATTATATAACATATATTTATCAAATTAAAAAATTAATATAAATTATATACTAAAATAATAGTTTTAATATATTTTAAAAAATTAGCATTGTAAATTGGCGCTATAATATTATATGTATGTATATAGCTAAATATATAATGTTTTAAAATATGATTTAAATTGTGTAGTTTGTTATGTTCATATTAAAATTTTAAATATCATAACCACGTCTAAAGCGAAGAATACGACCATTTTCAATAGGAGTTCTCTTTTACGTCAGAATTTGGAACATAAAAGATGAAACAATACATTTAGGTAGTCTGTTGAGTTCTATCATATGAGGCCTCCGCTTGAAAACATAAAGAAAAGTTAGTATATGTTTCTCTTCTAGTCTCGCTTGTTATATCTGTTTCATTTGATGCAGTCTTGCACGTCTTATACCAATCTGTCTTACATGTGAAAGAGAAAAATAAAATGATAATCAAGTTACGTCGGTAGCTGGAACTTCAAAATATTAACAGAACACTTTCTCTACCTATTTGTGATCCAAAATTAACTGAATCAGTACCACCACCATCACGAGTCAATGAAGAAATTCCACCGGTACCACAAGAACAATAAGTGAGCCAAACAGTCCAGCAAGTCAACCAAACATAACAACTAAACCACCCTTGCACCACTGGTAATTATTATGTTCAAGTCTCACATTTTTTTATAAATGGTCTATCTATATTTTAAACACGTGTCTCGTAGTATAATATTGCACCAGAATTGCATGTTTCATCTTTCTGACATGCTTATAAAAGTCTTGTGTTATAAATATTCTGGTCTGGCATATATTTATTGTTTTTTTATATCAACCTTATTTACACCAACAATACGAACCAGAAGAAGCTCAATTCCATCAACTGCAACCCAAGACAGACAACAAGAAGCAACCAGCCCACAAGCATAAGAAGCCTAACTTCATCAACTAGAACCAACACCCACCAGTCCACACATACAATCCAAACAACTAAAATCACGAAAGCACAAAAGAGAAACATCATCATAAGCTTTAGCTAATACGCCCGACAAAAAGATCATGTATAGAAGAAGAAGAAGTGCAGAGCCTACAAAGTCCTATTATGACGAAATTGATCCTATTGAGGCTAATATTATCGTGGAATGAACTTTGGATGTTATTACTGACAATGCTATAAACAAAACGACATATATAACGTCAGGGGTACAAGTTCGTGAAGATGTAAGTGGATCTTAAGCAGATTAAGATTCAACTTTGAATATATATTTTCATATACTGTATGTGAATATGTAAGTGGATCTTAAGCAGATTAAGATTCAACTTTGAATATATATTGTCATATATTGTATGTGAATATGTAAGTGGATCTTAAGCAGATTAAGATTCAATCTAATCAATGGGACGTGTCAATATCCCGCATCAATAATGATTGTCTGTCTAGTCTTGTACATTGTTTTATGAGAGGTGTTGATGTCTTGCATGTTAAGAACATGTATAACATGCCTCACACGTGTAGTTCATGCAAAACTGGTCTCGCACGTTTAATTCATGTATAACTGGCCTTGCATGTTTAATTCATGTATAAATGGTCTCATTTATTGTTTCATAAATGTCTCACATGTTGTTTGACACCCTATTTTATACTAAATTTGGAAAAATAAGAAGATCTAGAAGTATGTGATTTAACATCATCACAAGGACCCTATCGAATGAATGTATGTGTAAGTGATAGACGTCACTACCTAGTGAACGTGACCTAGAATTCAATATAAAATATAAAAGTCTCGCATTATAATAGTGACCAAGTATTATATTAATTGTTTATAACACTGGATAGTCTCACCTCTTGTATAACATATCCCCCATTTGTCATTTGATAAATTATTAACACTTGGATTTGGAAGATGCTCAAATAAAATACATGGGAAGTACCAATAATAGATTTTAATGGGAAATACTAAGATGCAACAATATATCACTTGTTGCTCATAAAATGGCAAATATATACCTAAATTAGAAACACATTATTAAACAAAACCTGTTTATGATCCTTTGTCTTAATGAGGAGTTAACTAGCCATAAATGAAGATCTAATAAGAATTATCGACAAGGTATATCTCACTAAGCCTTTAGACGCATATTACGTGTTGTTTTTAGTATGCACCATCTCAAAAAATACAATGAACCATTAGACATTGATGATTATTGACATTGAAACTGGAGTAGCGACAAACTATAACCCACGCTTGCCTCCCAGTAAATACACACATGATAAAACACGCAAAAATATTGAGCCACTAGTAATTATTTAAAGTCATGCATGCTTCTTATTTTCTACTAGTCTTGCATATAACATTTTAACTGGAGTCGGCCTCTTGTTAATAGTTCGTCGTTAGCTTCACCAACTTTGACCCAAAATGGAACGTGTCATCCTCCACCGAGAACGTCTCTATGATACATTGAATTAGCGCAAACTTCCTCTTCACTATCTGCGCCTGCCGGAGGTTGAATGATGCTTTCAAAAGCGTGTAGAAGGGTGTGTTTCTCGTAGCTTCGATGTGAGCAAAAGTAATATGGTTCTTTTTCAGCAGTTTCACAAAGCTCACCAATCCGAACCAGTAAAAGCTTGCTTTCTCGGTCATATTTCTTGCAAAAACATGAGTCAGCAACTGTGGATAACAAACAACTCCCATAAATGAACAACAACACAACTACCTTATAGTTACAAACAACTCTTACATTATGCTTCAAACAACTCTAAGATTATAGTTGAAATAAACTCTCAAATAATAGAGTTGAAAACAACTCTCAGATTATAGAATTGCAAACAGCTCTCAGATTATAGTTGAAACAACTCTCAGATTATATAGTTGTAAACAACTCTCAGATTATAGAGTTGCAAACAACTCTTAGATTATAATTCAAACAACTCTGAGATTATAGAGTTGTAAACAACTCTCATCTTCTACGCTTTAAAACCCTAAATAATTCGCATCATCTTCCAAACACTGTGCAAACACCTGGTTAAACCCGTAAATCAAGTAAATAACATAAAAACAAGTAGGTAGATACCAGTACGTACTGAAACTAGTATAATGAAAGAAACAGAACACCAAAAAATAGATGAACATCTGGTTTCCTATTGTAACCTAAAAAACAATAGTTAGATTCATTTTATATATGTGATGCACTTAAAGTGTTCGAGAAAATGACCGAGATAAATTTTGTTAGCTCTACCTTGATGATAGGTGTTCGAGAAAATAACCGAGAGAAATTTTCAGATCCGTTAACTGCCCTGAGCGACTCATAGTTGGTCTCGAAAACGATAATTTGTAAACGATAATTTTGAGGGTATTAGTTTGCTAGAAGGGAAAAAAATAGAACATTCTCCTTATGTAGTTGGTAAATGGTAGTTTTGGTATTAAAAAAAATGTTAGATATTAAAAATAAATTAAATAGTTAAGATACGTATTAAGTAATAATAAAATAAAACTTAGACATTAAAAGAAAATATAATAATTAAATAGATACTATAAGTTCAATTTCCCTTTAAACTATCTGCATAAAAGAATGTACCAAAAAATTGGAATAAAAGTATTACTTTAATTCAAATGATAAAAGTAATAAAGAAGTAAGCGTTAGTGTGATTACTACATGGAAAAATTAGTGTAAATATTGTAGTAGTAGAGGAAGACTCTTCTTTTAACTACTTTTGACTGAATGACCGACAAAGCTGAGTTTGACTCAAGATTCTCTCTTTCCCTTCTCTATCTCAGACTCAGACGCGCCAAAGCAAATTTATATGGTAAAAATCTGCACATAACACCAAAATCATCCAACAAACCATATTCCTCTCATTCAAAAACTAGGGTTTCTTCAACACAAAGACGAATCACCCATAAAGTTCTCGTCTTGTTTTTGTTTCTCCACTAAGGTATATCTTTATCTTCCTCTCCGATTCTGATGCACCGTTTCCAGGTTTTGATTTTTGATAAAAAAGAGACCATCTTGTTTGAGTTTGTGTTGATTTGTTGATGTGTATTGTTCTTTGTTGATTCAAATTTGGTTTTTGTACACTTGTGCTATTTTGTTGATCTGCTATCTTGAGTAGTTTCAGTGTAAATTTCGAAATTTTAGTATATATGATGTGTGTATAAGAAGTAAAAATACCACCTTTAGGGTTTGAATTGGGGATTTCCGAATCAGTAGCTTTTTTTGTTGAACGAAGAATTCAACAAAAACTTAGTCTTGTCTAGAATCTAGAATGTTTTTAAGATATCTATAGCGATGTTAGTTTACTTTATCAAATGTAGTTGATTGATGTGAATCTGTTTGGACTATAGTTTCTTAGCTGATAGCCTGATATAGAGTGAGCATAGTTTGAGGCAAATGAACCGGAGAGGCTGCAATAGTGTGTATGTCAATATTGGAATTAGTATACTTCTCGAGGCATTTCATTTGGGTGTTGCGAACAGCAAACCAAAAACTACCTACTTGACTTGGGTAGGTGATGTGTGGAGTTGTTATCATTTAGTTCTTTCTGTACGAATTAGTTTAAAGATATTACTTTTGATTGGTTGCACTCTTTTACGCCGCTACAAAGATGTATGAGAATGATACCCATTTGTTGATTTTAGCGGAAGGAAGTACGATATGGTTTTGATATAGAACTTTGGAACCTGAGAAATTGGCCTGTTTACTAACGTAGTGCGTTGTGGAGATGGTTGGTGCTTTTTTAGCTGTGCAGTGATGTGAATTAGATTGAAGATCTAATAGTACCAATTTGTTTACTTTGATGTGTGTAGGACATGGGTTTGTGTAGCTGTTATTGATAACTGGTATTGAGGGGTGATTGGTTTGCGAAAAGGATCTTGCTTAGTTGTTGAGATTTTCTTTGGATTCAAGGGAAAACTCCAATGCCGGCTGACGACTTAGTAGAGCTTAAATTTCGATTATACGATGGATCAGACATCGGTCCGTTCCGTTACTCACCAACTTCGACAGTAGCTGTGCTCAAGGAGAGAATTGTCTCTGAGTGGCCAAAAGGTTAGAAATATTCTACTTTGTTTTGTTTTTCAGTCTTGTAAAGTCTTTTACACGGTGGTTCTCGATTAAATTTGATTTTACGCTTACCTTCGTGGAGGGAAGTCTGCCCTACACAAGTTTACTGTCCCTTTCCTTCAATCTTTGTGTATGAAAGTAGAACATTTGCACTCATTAGTAGGTGGTGTGCGTGATATCTTGGAAAACTTTTTTTCCTTGTAAAGAACTTGTGTATGATATTCATCGGTGTTTCCAACCTTTGAATTGAAAATCGTAAAGTCCGGGGTTTCAACAGCTCGACCTACTTTTAGAACACTGTTGTTGTTTTTCCCATACTGGGGTTTGTCGTATAATATCTGATTTACACTGTTTGATCTTTCTTAGACAAAAAGATTGGTCCAAAGACGGCAAATGACATCAAGTTGATCAATGGCGGTAAAGTTTTGGAAAACAACAAGACGGTTGCACAGTGTAAAGTGCCTTTCGGTGACCTCTCCAAGGAAGTAATTACCATGCATGTTGTGGTACAGACATCTTTAACAAAACCAAAAACAGGTAAATACAGAAAACTTGCTGAAACACTAATTAGGCTAATGGTTTTTTTTTCGACTACAATAAACACTTGTTTATCTTATTACACAGAGAAGAAGATTGACAAAGTTCCTAAGAAAAACGCGTGTTCCTGTTCTGTAATGTGATGCCGCGGCGGAATCAGACATAACTTGAAATGAACTTGTAATTCATTTTTTGAGTAAGCAGCGTATGTTGGTGACGGCTTCAATTTTAGTGTCATCTTTTGAAAAAACATTGTATAGAGAATCCGGCGTGAATTTGTAGTTTCTAGATTAATTGTTTGGATTCGGTGTCTTGTGGCAGTTAGTTCGGACCAACAAAGATTTTTGTATTACAAAACCTTGTGTTTGTATTCAGTTCGTCCCTGATTATGTTAAAATCAAATATCAGTTATATGAAAAAATGCATGAATCTATAGTAACGTGTTTGATGTGTAAACATATGGAAGGCCCGATTGGATATTGTTTTTGTAGCTGCAAAGATATCATGTTTACTCCTTCGATCAACCTAAGGCTGTCATAGGTCTAAGCTTTATCGGTGCGGACGGTTCTAGTTTTTGGAATCACATTGGACCGCTGAACTTTCCGGATCTGGTTTGTTTTTTTTTTTTAAAAATAAATCCAATTATAATTTGATTTTCAAAGGATTATGTTTTGTTTTAAATACATGATATAAAAATTAAAAATTAAAAGTAATTTTTTTTAATGAGTCTTCAAAGAATGGACTCCGACAATCTCGGTCCGATTTTAAATCGGTTTTTAGGTTTTATTGGTTTGGTTCTACGATTGTTCTTCACTATTTATCGGTTTTTTTTTGCTATTTATAAAATCGGTTTTTAGGTTTTATTGGTTTGGTTCTATGATTGTTCTTCACTATTTATCGGTTTTTTTTTTGCTATTTATCGGTTTTATTGATTTGGTTTTACGATTTTGTATTGGTTCTTTACTATTTATCGATTTTATTGGTTTGGTTCTATATCGATTTTTAATAAACCAATTTTCGTATCGGTTTATTATTTATTGGTTATTGGTTTGGTTTCGTATCGGTTCTAGTAAACGGTTTACTGGTTTGGTTCTAAATCGTTTTATTTCGTTTTTATTGGTTTTGAACCGGATTTATCGGTTCGGTTCTTTAGCTGTATCAATTTTTAGAATGAAATCGCAAACTGAACTGTACTGTTGAAGTTCGGTTTTCGCTCCGAATTTTAACGGTCCGGTTCCAGTTCACCGAAACCATTAAGGACCCTGGATCAAGGTAACACGTAAATATGGCCTCCGGTTCTCCGAAACCATTGAAGACCCTGGATCAAGATAAAAGCTAAGTATGGCCTCTTGTCGGACCCTCGGTCAAGGTAAAAGCTAAATATGGCCTCCTGTCGACCAACTTGCGTCGGACAACTTATGTTAACGATCAATTTGGTCGCCAATTTATTGATGTCGATCAATTTGGTCGGTATATTCGTCCGAAACATTTTACTGGATGTATCTAGTAATACCAAGGCTATAGATAGTTTTTACCTACATTTATTCATTTTGAGAAGAAAAAAAAACAAAGTAGATGTCTCAATTGAATCGAAGACTTATTTGTTACTACGTTGTCTTTTACTAGTCTTAAACAAAAGCCCTTAAAAGATGAAACTGACATGCATTGTCTCTCTCCTACATATAATCCGCCAAACAACACTCACATGTCCTTGTTCTTTTCTTGAACCATCTCAAATCAAATCTGTTTGGACCTCCACAAATTCTATCTATCATGATGGACACTCGTTTTCTCTCTGTGTCATAAACCAAGAATCTTCATTCTCAGTGTCTGGTTTTGCCATGAAACCCATAACTCTCTTTCTCGTTACATTTATGTGCATCATCAGTACAGTTTTTGTAAGAGTTGCACCAAGAAATGTAGGTCCACAGATTACTGTAATGGGTTTTGTTTACTGTGATATCTGCTCTAACAATACCTTCTCTGCAAACAGCTACTTCATACCAGGTATATATATGTTATACATTACAGTCAACAACTGTTTTTTCACAATGTTTGTCAGTTTTTATGAGCTAAGAAAAATGTTCCATGTCTATTTGCTTATCCGTTTGGATCTAAGAAGAATGTTTGAGTTCTGTTAGTGCGCGCGAACCTGCCTGATGGTAGCCGTGCTTATCGGAACTAGATGGTCTCAAAATAGTTTCTTTAGCAAACCGGATCATTTTTTTCAGATTCAGATTCAGGTTAGTATGTTATTTTATAGGTAAAAAGTTGTGCTAAGAGTAACTCGGCCATAAACTATCGACTTTAATGACAATAGTTTATTGATTTTCAAAAGTCCGGTGATCAAGTTTGGATAAAGTTAATGATTAATAAAGACTTGTATTATTAGGTCTTTTAACTTTATCGGAGGCTAACTTGATCCAAACTGGATAGTGCGAAGACTAACTTTATTCAAGAGCTTAATAGTACATAGACTATTAGCGAGTGTTTGTTAAATATAGTGTCACGTGGCAACTTTACATTAATCAATAGTCGAGGAAGACTAATTTTATCAAAACTGGATAGTCCATGGACTACCACCGAACTTTTGAAAGTCCATGTACTATCTGTCAGTGGAGTCGATAGTTCATGGAAGAATTACCGTTCAAAGCTTAAAATTTGTAATTTGAGTTTAGATATAGTTGCCCATTTGGGTTTCCAAATGGATTAGTGGACATTTTAAGGTTAAGTTGTGTTCTTACCGTTGCGATTTCTCATATGCAAACAGAACCTAACCCTATCTCATACAAATTAAGTGTGTCTCATTTTGAAATGTCTACTTAAAACAGGTGCAGAAGTAAGAATAGACTGCAAATTCAGAGCAGCAACGCCAAGAACAGGAGAAGTAATAACATTCTCGATGAATCGGACGACAAACAAACTGGGAGTCTACAGGCTAGATATACCATCAATAACCGGCGTGAGATGTGCAGAAGCAGCCATAGCGAATTCTTGTGAAGCAAGTTTAGTCTTGAGTTCATCAGATTCTTGCAATGTTCCAGGGCATCAAAGCACCACCGATCAAATTTCCTTTAAATCCATGCGACCTAATATTTGTATCTATAGCCTTAATGCATTGAATTTTAGACCACCTAAGACGGACGTTACCTTGTGTGGGAAGTAAAACAATGACCTTTTACCGCAATTCGCAATCGCAATCAAAGTCTTATCTTCGTCTTCGGGTTAATTTGAAGTATTGATTTTTAATGATTTTTGGCTTGCTATGATGTGTTCATAATAACTATATATGCATAATGTAATAAACTGGTTTATGAGACACAAATGAAAAAATAATATTATGATAGCAAGACACAGAAACACAACTTTAGATCTTTAAACAAGGTAACTTGTCCAAGCATGATCTATACAGACACAATCTTTAGCCCATAACATAATAGCCGTAGTAAATAATAAATAACAAACAGCATCACAAGAATTGAATATAAAGATAGAAGCAAAAAAAAGTAAACCAGCAAGTATTAGAATCTTCTACAGGCAAGAGACCTGTTGTTCGAAGATGTTCATGGAAGACGCAGGCAAGCCCAAAAGAACGTTGATGCTCCTCCTCTCTCTCCCATGCGAGAGAAACAAAATCACTTCTTTCTCAGGCAATGCAACAGGACCAGACACGATAGGGTCTCCCCAACCGAAATCGGTAGTGTGGAAAGATAATCTTGACCAAGTTGTGATCAAAAGTGTTGATGCCAAAGAAGGCCTTTGCCTTGTAGTCTCGAAGTAATCGATGGCCGATCTCATGTAACTGTCTGTCACCATTTTGATAGAATCTTTCACTAATCCAACCGCGAAAGATAAAGGCTTTTCGAGCATCTCCCCTGCTTCGCATATTGCGTTTGTCAATACGATCCCGTTACCGAAGTACCCTTTCGGCAGTGGAGGACTGAACTTAGGCCTACCATCAACAGCAAATAGTAGCTTGGTTTTTTGTTCAGGCAACATTTTTAGTGACTTAGTTCTTGCTCTCCACACGAAAGCTGAAAGGGTTTCGAAGGTGGTGCATTTTTCAATCACACCATCTTCCATGGCTTTGGTTTTGATTTTTTCGAGCTTCTCTGGATCGAAACAGAACGATCTGTACAGTAAAGGCTCATCTTTGTACAGATCATCAGTACTGGATTTGTCTTCGATTTCAGCGAATTCTCGGTGGAGGTACTCTATTTTCGGTGAGTCTCTTGCTTTGAGAACTGTTCGGTCTGAAAACGGAGGGATTGTTATTGGTAAGCCTCTAGCTACTTCACCCCATGAATTCACAAACTCCATTGCTCCAATCCCATCAAACATGCAGTGGTTCATGCACAGACCAAGAACAAAGCCTCCACATTTAAATTTCGTCACCTGCAAGATCAGCAAAAATATAAACTCTCACATACAAAATCAGAAGAACTTAGCAAAAGATATCGCGAAAGTCTCTTTTACAACTCAAGAAGAAAAGTACTAATACAAACCTGAGCAGTAAGAGGAGGAATCTCGAGAATGTTTTTAGCACCAGGAATATCATAAACCAGCTTACAAAGTGTCTCAGGATCAGGTTTCGTTATGTCACCGATCTCTTTCACAGCGCAGTTGGCTTCAGCTTCGACAAAAACAGCTCCTTCTCCAGTACAATCCACTATAAGCTTCCCCTCAGGGCTTATAATCAACCGACCGGCAAGAGGGTAATACAACGAAAGAACCTTCCGTAATGCATTCTTAATAACTTCCGCCGCATTTTCATTCCCTTTCTTTTCTGATCTAAAGCAATAGATTGTACGGACAATCACAGCTATGTTTTGGTCAAGGTTAGACAGGAAATACAAACCCTTCGGTGTAACCTCTTCAGGAGTAACAAAACTTGGTTCCTCGTTCTGTTTCACTTCGAAAGGCAAGATGTTTCCGTTGGATTCGGACATTGTTGCTAAGTCTTGATTTTCTGCGCCCTGTAAAAGAATAAAGAATATGATCAAAATGAAGATTGTAGGATAGAAATGAGAAAGACATGTCAAAATGAAACATTTGTTGGGCATGAAATAAGAATGTTCATAGTTGGTTAAGAGTCTTAACAAACCATGTTAAGAAGCTGAGAGAAAGACAGGGAAAGTTTGCAACTTTAGTTTTGTAGTATGAGAAAACAGGAAGCTTTAAGATCAAAACAGGTTGTAATAAGAATGTAAGTCTCTTGTGTCACAAAATTTGAAATTGTGTTTCGGTTATTTGATGTCCAATTGGTATGATGGGGTATATATACAAAAATAGAAATTAAGGAATTTCGGGTACACCTCAAGATTCAAGCTTTGCTTCTTTATGAAAGTGTATTGAAAATACATAGAGGTGCAATAAGGTAGAGAGAAAAAGTAGTTGAAGACAAAGAAAGAAATATTATTACTTAATATAAGTCAAAAATAAAATTTAAATTTTTAATAATATTTTAAATATCCGTGCTTCATTACCGACCACGTAATTATTTTTAATTCTTAAATTATTTTCTTTTAATTTTTTATTTTATTTTATATTTTAAAAAGTCATATCTTTCAAATCGGTATTCCAAAAAATATCTAACGTCGTTTTTATTTTTTTAAGGTTAACAAAACTAGATCTATTGATGGTATTTTTTGAATTTTAAAATAAAATAAAATTTCTCTAATAAAATGTGAATTTTTTGAAAAATCAATCATGAGAGTTCTTTGAAATATTAAACATATGAGTTCTTTGAAATATTAAAAATGTTATTTTGTTTGAAAAATCAACCATGCGAGTTCTTTGAAAAATTACACATGCAAGTTCTTTGAAAAATCAATCATGAGTGTTATGGCTGTAAAAAAATTCAAAAAATCCGATATCCGACCGAAATATTCGATATCGAATTCGAAGAAAACGGATAATATTCGTATGGGAAAGAAAACGGATAATATTCGTATGGGAAAGAAAACGGATAATATTCATATCCGAATTCATATCCGAAAATAACGGATATGGATATGACTATCCGTATTCGAAATATCCGATATCCGTAAATTTTATTAATAAATATATATAATTTTTTTATTTAACTATCTTCGTTATCCCACATTGTAAAAAGCAAAATAAATTAATAACAAAGTTGACCATAAATATAAATAAGGAGGGTTGATTCTTTAAAAATTGTATCTTATCCCACATCTAAAATTGAAAAAAGAGTTTCAAAGAGTTGTTACCAAGTTGTTTATAAAACACATAGTGGATTTTCATAACAAATATATCTTTTTTAGTCTTACGACTCTTATCCCACATATAAAATATGGAATCCCACATCTTTTTTTTTCTTTTTTTTTATAAAAAAATGAAATATTTAATTGATAATCAAAATGTAGAATAGGCGGGATACATCTAATTTAAACAAAAAGGCGGCAAAAGGCGCAAACTAAAACCCTAACCCTAAGCCTTAAACAAGCTAAAGAAAAACTCTTCATTAAACTCCATCTTCAAACCATACCACAGCTTCATCTTAAGCCACCTTATTCCAGCACGAGACTTCACAAAATCAGAAAAACTCCACATCCCAAAACATCAGCCATCAGCAAACAATAGAAGGCTTTCATTATCTTCAAATTAAACAACAGCAGAACACGAGCAAATCACAAATGGCTTTCCATATCTTCAAACGTTTCATGATTGAAACTATCTTTCAAGCACAATCAGCTCTCATTTCCAACCAGAGAGAATCAACAGCCCCCGAAAGAACTCCTTGGCCGAATAGCGAATAAACAGCATCATACATACAATGAAAGTTAACAGCAAGTAAGTATTCACAATGCTAACAGCAAATCACAAAAGCTTAAGATGAAATATATCCTAGACCTAAAGCTTTAAGAACAATAATAGCTTTAAGCTCATTATGCACATTAGAAGGGATAAAATTATACTCAAGCTTAGTTCTTAAAGTGAAACGAGCTAACCAATCAACAGTCTGGTTCTGCTCGCGAAAAACATGAGTAATGCTCATACTCCTCTTAACCAAATTTGAAATACAATTCAGGATAGGCTTAATATACCAATGAACCGAGCTATAACCATTGTTAAGCATATTAACAATGCTGATAGAATCAGTTTCCAAATCAACCAGACACCACTTATTGGCTTCACAAACAAGAAGACCATCAAAAAAAGCTTTAATTTCAGCCAAAAGAGGAGTAGATTTACCATAAAGATAACTGTGAGCACTAATGAGATTACCCAAGCTATCCCTGAAAATAACAGAACCACTTGCTTCTCCATTACTTAGACACGAAGCATCGGAGTTCATTTTGAGCCTGCCCATAGGAGGTAAACTCCACTTAATGTACTTGGGCCTATTATGACTCACCAAATGGTTAAAACAACCTAAATCCCTAGCAGCATTATAACTATTAAGCCAATGCGATTTGTTTAAAAGACCTTTCATATCCAAAGCATGTAAAACATCATCAATCAGCTTGAACACAGAAACAGAAGTAGGACAGCTACCTTTCGACTTAGCAACATTTCTAGTCTTCCAAATGTTATGTAAAATTAGAGAAGGCAAGATACTTTTTACCTGAATCTCCTTAGGCCTTGGCCACTGCCACAATCTAGTAATATGCATGATGCTCACCTGCTTAGAAATATACACTTTAAACATGACAACATAGTGAATCCAAATAGACCACGCGAAATCACAATTAATGAACAAATGCTTAATAGTCTCCTGGTTCTCACAGAACTGACATTTAGAAACCATTGAGATGCCTCTAGCCTGAATAACATAATCCACAACAATGTATCTATGAATGATCTTCCAATGCATGAAAGAACTTTTCAAAGGAGTTAAATGGTTCCAAATGCACTTGTAAATGTCATGCCTAACATACTTTGTCCTAATATGATCCCAAGTTTCTTTCAAATTATAGTTACCAGTCTTAGCAAGATTCCATATCATTAAATCATCTCTATTACTATCAATAACAATGCTGTTAATTCTATCCACAACATCAGGCTGAATAATATCAATGATAGAAGACAAATTCCAACAACCCTCATACCAATAAGTATTAACAGTCTCAGTTCTAAACCATAAATTATTATGTTCTTTATTCAAAGTTAAAATGGGCATAGAATTGGTCCAATTATCTAACCAAAAATCAACCAAACCTTTGCCAAGCTTCAATTTTACCTGACTTTCAGCAAGCTCTCTAACTTTGAGCATCCTGTTCCAAACCATTGAACCAGCTTTAAAAGAAATCTGCAAAGGATGATGGTTTGGACAATATATACTATGCATAATATTCTCCCAATAGGAAGAGTTCTTTCTAAAAGCAGCCCAAAGATTATAAGAGATAGCATTCTGAATATCATCTAACTTACGAATGTTCAGCCCACCTTCATGATAAGTTTTACATAAAGCACCCCAGTTACACCAATGAATTTTCTTATCAGCTAAGCTAGAACCCCAAATAAATCTATTCATAATAAGCTCAAGCTTAGAAATAACAGCTCGAGGCAGAAGATTGCATTGCATCCAATAAAGAATAATGTTCATCAAAACCGACTTAACCAAAGTTAATCTACCAGAAAAAGAAAGAAAAGTAGAGCTCCAATCATTAATCTTGCTACTTATCTTGCAGATTAACTTATTATAGTTACTGATTTTATTATTAGTATTAATAGTAATCCCTAAATATTCAGTAGGAAAATTACTAAAGGAGAAACCAGAAGTACTAGATATAATATCAATCTTAGCTAAACTCATTCCATTAGTAACTAGAATCTTTGTTTTCTCTTTACTATTGGTTGTGGAATCCCACATCTAAAATATGGAAAATAATTGCTACCAAACTTTCTATAAAAGATATGGTGGCTTTTCAAAATAAGTATATTTTTCTTAGCCTTATCCCACGTCTAAAATGAGAATATGAATTTCTACAAAAGAGCCTATAAAAATAACATAACCAATAGTGCAATTAGGTAAAAACTTTAGTGGAAATTCAGATATTCGAATTCGGATATTATCATGATACGGATTCAGATATTAGTTTTTTAAAAAAAATCGATTCGGATTCAGATAGTGACTTTGGATTTCGGATTTGAATATAGGCAGATTCGTATCTGAAATATCCGTTTGACAACCCTAATGAGAGTTCTTTGTAAAATCAATCATGGGAGTTCTTTGAAAAATTACACATGCAATTTTATTGAAAAATCAATCATGAGAGTTTTTTGAAAAAATCAATCATGGGAGTTCTTTGAAAAATCAATCATACGAGTTCTTTGAACAACAAATAAAAAACAAAAAAAATATCATTGATGGATCTACTTTTGTTCGTCTTAAAAAAACAAAGCCGATTGTACTTTCAGATTTATTTTTTCCAAACTACAGTTTGAAAAATATGACACTTTGTAAAATAAAAATAAAAAGGAAAAAGTAAGAAAGATAAATTTGAAAAAATAACTCCTATATAGAGTATCTAGGGTATATTTGTCCATTATTTGAGTTGATGTACCAATTGACACTATCCTATTTTCGAGTATTAGTTGGTAATAAGGAAGTTGAATGAGTATTTACAAGATACTTTTCTCTATTTTAAAATAAAATAACAATTATATATATATATATATATAATATTTTATTAAATTAAATCAGATTTAAAGTTGAGTCCAAAGCTCAACTAATATTTTCCTCGCCAATACACAGCTATATTTGGTGAGTTTGTCGAAGCAGTAATCTAAGTCAGATTCCATGTACTCGTGCATATGCATATGCCCGAGAGCTGTCATGTCCCGAACCTGCATTTCAAGATAGAAAACTTAGACGACCGAAACGAGGGAGTGAGAGGGAACTGGGATGTGTTGGCAGGCTCTGATTCGCTAACTCTACTGCGTGATAGTTAGGAATTTGAAGAAGCGATTAGGACCAAACTAGGTAGCATTGGTGCACATCGATTCATTTTATTAGATTATGAGCTCCTAGGTAAAAGATGAATGGATAGCCGAAACGAATGGTGAAGAGCTCCTAGGTAGCCGAAGATGAATGTGCAGCTGAAGCGGGTGGTGGAAAGAAACCCAAGAGTTTCAGTTTGTCAACACAACACTTTCGCGTTCTCTGAACCCGATGTCCATTCGCCACGTCTCCACTTTTGACAATACGTGACATCAAAGTTTTATTATTAAGAGAAAAGTACAAGTAAATACCCTCTCAACTATTTAATTACCCACTAGTACCCGTTTTTTGGATAGTGTCACTTGGTACCTCGAATTGAAATTTGGACAAAAATACCCCCGACCATATATACCCACTGGTACCTTCACCAGTACTAACCTAAGAGTTGTTTGAAAAACGAACCTGAGAGTTGTTTGAAAAATTAACCTGAGAGTTGTTTGAAAAACTAACCTGAGAGTTGTTTGCAACTCTCAGGATTTCCTGAACAACTCTCAAGATTTCCTGAACAGCTCTCATGATTTCCTGAGAGTTGTTTGCAACTCTCTCGATTTCCTGAGAGTTTTTTACAACTCTCTCGATTTCCTGAGAGTTGTTTGCAACTTTCTTGATCTCCTGAGAGTTGTTACTAGTGAAATTTTATTTTTTTAAAAAAATCAAAAACTATCATTAATGGATCTAGTTTTGTCTATTTAAAAAAAACGATGGTACTTTCATTTACTTTTTTTGAGCTCCGGTTTGAAAGATATGGATCTTTTAAAAATAAAATAAAAATAAAAAGTAAGGAAGAGAAATTTTGGTTACGGGGTTGTTGAGGAAGAGTGAGGGTAGTTAGGGTACTATAATAATATTAGGTATTATGTGGTAATTAGGTAGTTGAGATGGATATTAAGAGATAATAGATCAAACCTTGGGTACTAGATGACAATAAAA
This sequence comes from Limnanthes douglasii subsp. nivea, assembly GCA_036936605.1. Classification (NCBI taxonomy): domain Eukaryota; kingdom Viridiplantae; phylum Streptophyta; class Magnoliopsida; order Brassicales; family Limnanthaceae; genus Limnanthes; species Limnanthes douglasii. Next base: position 291,325,669 of record JAUPFV010000005.1, read on the forward strand.
TAGTTGAGTGGATACCTTAGGTGTAATTTCCCTATTATTAATAAGCTATTTAGCCGATATTGCGTGCATTAGTAGTTTTTGTTTCCACATTTGAGGTATTTGCACCATTACCAAAAAGAGAAAGTAAAGAGGTACATATATTCACAAATCAAACTCTATAAATATAAATTCGATCTACTCTTTCTACTATTTAAGAGAGCAACTTTAGAAAGATAACATATATTGAAGTTTTTAGAATTCTAGCCGCTGTAAATCTCTTTCCGGCAACGTCAACCACCGTGTTCTGCCTGTTCAAAGCTTTTTCAACCAGTTAGCTTATTGTTTTTGAGCAGCTTCGGTCAATATGCTATATTATTTGGAGACATTCTCGGTTAGCACTTTGAATAAGGTATATTTTATTCCCTTAAAATTATAAATAGACAATAAGTATTCCAAATAGTCATCTTACTTTGGGACTTGTTCATATTAAATACTTTCAAATAGTTGTCTTGATATTTCAATGCCTTGAGATATTTAACCAAATGCTCTTTCTGAACCTCCGCCTATCCAAGAGCGTGGTTTAATAGAAGCTGAATCAAGTGAAGCATCTTGACAGAGCCAACCAAATCCCCATAATAGCAGCTTCATAATCAGCCTCGTTGTTTGACGCTTGGAAATCAAAACGAATATCATGATTCATAGCTTCCCTATGATGAGCCATTAACTACACCTAAGCCACACAGCCCGAAATATTAGACCTCCCATCATGAAGGACCAACCACTCCAACTCTAAGCTCTCAATTGACGGTTCGGGCATTTCAATATGAAATTAAATTAAATAATCAGCTAAGACTTGGGCTTTGATGACTTTTTTCGGTTCATAGGTTATGTCAAAGTCTCGCAACTTAACCGACCAACAAGTTAATCTTCTTAAGATGTATGGCTTTTAAAGAATGTTACAAAACAGAAAATAATTACGAACCACAATGGAATGCCCTTGAAAATAAGGCATCATCTTTCTTGCAATGATGATTAATGCCAAAACGAAGCTAAAGGTATCTGGTTTCTACAGATAACAAGCTCTTACTTATGTAATAAATAGGCTTCGGACAATTGCCTTCTTCTCTTATCAAGAATGCATCTACAACATAGTCAGATACAACTAAATAAATGAATAACTTTTCTCTAAGGTCATGTTTGGATAATGTGTTTGGAGAATAAATGTGTTGCTTTACTTACTGAATTTTTCTTCACACTCTTTTATCTACTAAAAGCTACTATATTTTCTTAATATTTGAAAGAAAGGAAATCATTTATCTGCAGATCTATAGATAAATTGGTTAAGAACAAAAAGGCTACCCGTTAACCTCAATTATTTACCGAGGTGGTTGCATCGAAGCCATGGAGTTAGAACTATGAAGGATTAACTTTGATTTATTTCTAATTTAGCAAGTAAGCAAGGAATTTTCGGGACCAAACCCTAAAAAATAATTTCTCCATATTGCGTTTAAGGTTAAAAGCCCTTAAGTTTTTTAGAGTCTCCACCATATCGATAATATCCTTAGAATCGTCATCATTATTTACTAATATGTCGTCAATATAAACTTTGACATTCTTATCGATCTAGGCAGTACAAGTCTTGTTAACTAATATTTGGTAAGTTCCCCTCGATATTTATTTAAGGTGAAGAGCATGACCTTGTAGCAATATAAGCCTCAGTTAGTCAAATATTGTGACCTTTTAGTCTAATGGATATATTTGAATTTGGTTGTACACAGCGTATGCATCCATAAAAGACATGAGCTTATTCCCAGAGGTTAAATCCACCAACTGATTTGCACTTGAAACCGGGAAATGACCTTTCGGGTATACTCTGTTAAAATTTGTGAAGTCAACACACATCCTTCAATTTCCATTCTTTTTCCTTACTAAAACCAGGTTGGTCATTCACGTAGCATATTGGGATTCCCTATTGGGGCTTACACTTGATAATTTGTCAACCTCAGCCATTATTGTTGCAGACTTCCCAATTAAAAATGATATCGTTACCGTGATATAGGTCTTGCATTTGTGTTAACTGATAATTTATAGCAAATGATATTCGTTGGAACCTCCATCACATCTTCGGTAGTCCATGCAAAAACATCCAAATTAATTGATAAAAAACATCAATTATCTTCTCAAATCATTCCTCTTCTCAAAACAGTAAGCTTTGGTTTTCTCCCCATGAATGACAAAACTGGGGGACTTTCTAGGATCTTCGATCGTCTCGACCCTTTCGTGAGGCCTAAAAAATACTCCTTTATTTTATTTTGTGCCAGGGATGTTGCATAATACTCCTTGGACACTTTCTGATTTCTTAGTATTATATTCATCTTGTACCCCATGATATACCAAATGAACTGATGAATAATCGAAGTGATAGCATGCATCATATCAAGCAAAGATTGGTCAAATATTATATTATAAGAGATAGGTTAATCAACCACTATAAAGAGCACTCGAACCATTTTTTACACCACCTTCTCAAAGTAACTTCAACGTCAAACTCTTCGATAACCATAGGCACTCGCCCTGGTGGAACCAACAACAATCATGTCTAAAAATCGAATAATTATGGGGTTCTTCATCCGATCATAGGTCCCTTTAAAGAATATGTTCGTCAAAACTTCGGTGTCAATTGACACCCTTCACGTCTCCTCTTTTTCCACTATTGCAGTTATTAAAACAACATCATCATAAGGGACATCAACTCTTAGATCGTCATCATCCTTAAAAGAAATATGAAGGTAATGAGCTCGGTTGAAATGGGGTTATGTTCTTCTTTGGATATGCTTTAATACTTATAGTTTGTTTTTTTCTAGAAGAATTCGTGATCCCCAAAACCGAATCTCCCACATAAATGGTGAGTAGTCCAAATAATACACTTAAATAATCCTCATATGAAATGGTACCCACGATGTGGTGGTTCGGATTAGGATCGAGATGCTCACTCAAATAATTAAACACTTCAATCTATTTTTCTATTGTTACCATGTTGGCATTCTCCTACTTGGGAATGTCATATGGGTCCCCGATCCTCCAGCTTTGGTTGACCCCCGACCCATTCTCTGTGTTCTTCTAAACATCACTGCTGTTTCTCACTAAATGTACCAATTTTTCATTATCGGTAAAACTCTAGATCTACTCTCTCGAGACAATGCAATCCATGGATTCGTGACTGATGTCATTGTGCTAATTGCAAATACCTGCTATTCATATCATTCTAAAACTTATTTATAGGAAACATCTTCCTATATTGAGCATAGTTCTTGGATTAATCATAAATTATAGTTATGCTCTCAGTAAGCTAAGTGTAGTTATCATGCATCTCCAATTGTTCATACCTTTATCCCGACCCCTTACTAAGGAACTTTCTCCGATGGAATAGCCTGAACCTGTCTTTACACATTTTGATTTTGAGCTTGTAGTGCTCTTGATTGCATAGGTGATGCAGATGAGAGAACGAATGAGTATGTGATATGTTATTGTTGTTGATGTACCTGTGATGCTCAGTACACTGCTGAAGCAGCTACCAAGATCAGAACAGAAGGTTGATAATTCTGTCAAGGCTGATTGTTCGGGACTAACCGAAGTCACGTAGACTCCTCGAATTTAATATATGACTCTAACAGAGCCAACAACACTCTGAAAGACAAATAATTTATTTTCATCACATCCTTAACAAAATTCCCTCAAAGGAATCTATGTCTGAACGACGCAAAAGTGACACTCGATGTTGTTCTCGGTTTTCATGAAACGTTGAGTATTATCCCTCAAACTTTCCTCCTTATCTTGTTTGCAATGCACGATGAAGTCCTCGTGGGCATTGACCTCTTTAATCCTCACAAAATAATGATTGAGCAAAGTCCACAAAGTCTAAAAAATGGTACTTGACATTGGAGCCAGCTGATTAAACCAAATCAAATCGTTATCGTCGAAAGTAATTGGAATATCTCGGTAGAAAATTCAATCGTCATATTTAAAACTTTACATTTCTAAATTTCTTGATGTGGTGTTTGGGACCTTTATTTCCATGGTACTGCTCCATTATGAAAATGTCAAACATTATCGGCAACTCTGTGAGGCTAGAGGAAAAATCATTCTTTTATAGCCATAGATATTTATTAGTTTCCCGGTCTATAGCTGAATATGGATCCACATAATACTGCGGTCCTCTTTAGTAGATTAGTATTTGATATTCATACTAAGCTATTCCTTGGAGCCATTTGCTAAAAATAGTTAGGCTTAAAATCATGGTGTTGGAACCAAACCTATGGAACTAAATGGGGAGAAGATATTTGTTGCTAAAGTTCATGCGTAGGCACAACTAGAGAGGCCTGTGTGTTATTGGATCTATGGCCCAACCTCGGTTTTCCCTGTCTCTCCGGCCGCATCCGGGGTAACTCATGTTCTCTATGAGACCTCCTCCTAGAATGTCTCGATCTTTTTTATAAGAAGTGATGCATGCGTTTGATACACGTGTCACTCATGTGGTGATCTTCTTTCTGGGTGAGCATACATATTCTTCACTATCAGAAGGCTGCTCATCACTTCCCAGTTGACGAAAGATAGAATTGTATCACCCAATATTCCCTCGTGAACTGTAATTCTTATCCGGATCATAGGGTATGATTGACTCCGAATTGTCTAATCCGGTTGTTTATGTTCCTACTTTGACTCTCTTTTCAGATCGGATAGTTGAAGACCTTGTAGCCAATGTTTCCCTCTCATTTCGAAGGACAACTACTTTGCTCAATGTTTCCCTTTCAGCTCGAAGTGCATCCACTTCAATCACTAGCGTACGTCTCTAATCTTCTAACTAAGACTGTGATTTCCCGACCCCTCACACCTAACCTCACCGCTAGGGTGATAGATGTTTCTCGTGCGTCTCAGGTAGCATGTTATCCGGGCAAACAAATATAAAAATTTATTTTTCAAAAACCAGGTATTAGAAGATGGTTTCCAAATACTTGAGAAATATTACTCTCACTATAATCGACACTGATAAAGACATGTTTGGCTCACCAAAACTAGAGATGCAATTAAAATTAGAAAAAGAATCGCTAAATATAGAAAGTTAATATTAAACACGTTTAAAGTTTAAAATAAAATAATAATTGTTGGCCTATCTCAAATAATGTGCGACAACTTATGGTTATAGTTACCAAATTACAAATTTAACATACTTTTTAATAAAAAAAAATTAAATAATTTTCTATAATCCATGCCACTGCCTTTGGTCTAAAATCCAATCAAGATTTCAATTAATAATTGTTTATCAAAATTATTAGCATAAAACTATATGTTTCGGACCGTTTGAAAATTACGAAAGTCCTGATTTTTGGGTGATATTGGTGAAGTTAGGCCACTAGTCTAAAGACTTATAGAACCAACAAGAAATGTACAAAAATAGTGTATAGTTGTTAGGGTTGGCATCCAAATTTCGGATTATAGCTACATGTTTTATTTCTTCTACATTTTGAATGATATAATCTTGTTGTGATATCTAAAACCATACCTTTCGGTTTAGTTCGATTGTGAATATTTTTTACACTTCGAATTGATTGAAAGCCAGGATTTTATTTTCGAAGACTAGATTAAACCGATGTGAAATGTAAGAGAGTCGGTCCAAGTTCGTGACACATATTTGAGTAAAATATAGCTGACTTTCTAAATTATATATGTAAAAAAAAATTATATTGAAGAAGGTTATCTCACTACACCAATTCGGTTGAATGTTGCTATCAGAATTATTACGTGAGACGGACGACTTGGTGGCTTTCATTCATTATTTAATGATTAGATCAACAACTAAATTAGACTGTAATAGTCTTTCGTTTTCATCTAACATATATCCATTGGGATGTTGCTTAAAAGGTCATGCTATTTAAATTTCAATTTGGAAATAAACACCAATTCAGACATGTAGAGAGATATTCATGACAGACGAATAAGAAAGAACTTAAATTCATTATAAAATTGACTATGGAGGAACACAATAGATACACGATATCCTCGAGTTGGTTGGGTAAAGCATGTTTGTGAACATAGGATGTGAGTTCGGATCTCTTTATATACGTTTTTTTTTCTGTCATCTTGTATGGTTTACCTTCTCGGGTTGGTTTGCAGGCAGGTTGCTTTACATACGCTTGTTTGTCACCGTGTGTGGTTTACTTTGTGGGGTTGGTTTGCAAGCAGGTTGGTCTGTGGTTTACCAGGTGGTATGTAGTTTACCTTCTGTGGTTGGTTTGCAGGTTATTGCGTTGGACTGAGGGTTTACCTTGTGCGCACTCATTGAGTAGCGACTGCGGGTTCCGTCCGAAAAAAAATAAATAAATTTATAGACGATAGAAACATGTTGATATTTAATGAACTACTTAAACATACTAATTTTAGGCTATTGCGTCGGACTGAGGGTTCACCATGTGCGCACTAGTTAAGTAGCGGCTGTGGGTTTCCTCCGAAAAAAAAATTATACACGATAGAAACATACTATTTTTTAATGAACTACTTAAACATACTAATTTTTGTTTAAATTTTAAGTTATTGTGTCGGACTGGGAGTTAACCTTATACACACTGGTTAAATAACGGCGGCGGATTTTCTCCAATAAAAAAAAGATTTATAAGGAAAAAAAAATACTAAATTTTAATGAACTACTTAAACTTCATTTCGGAAACAAACACCGATCAGATACGTGGAGATATCCATGATATCCGCTTTTCGAAATTGTCCGTTTTATCAAATATTGAATTTTTCTTACATCCTACTTATTTCTTTTAAATGTGTTATTGATAAAAAAAAATACTTATTAAACTTACCAACCGACACTAAAAAAATTTCTATCACCGATATAACAAAATAAAATTTCATATTTTTAAAATTACTTTCTGTTTTGAAAAAACTAGATTTTTCCAGAAAAAATCACACTTAAATAACAAGATAAAAAGACAAATTTATTTTTCAGAAAATGTAAAACAGTAGGGAGAAGCAGAAACATGGAAAGAAAAAGTAAAAATGTTGAAGGAGGTAAAATACAATTTCAAAGCCAATTTTTTAGAAATTATGGTAGGTCATTGCATGTGGGACTGTCGGTGCGTAAAAAATTTACAAGTTGTATGGACCATTTTATCGGAGGTACGGTAACTCAACATTGTTCGTGTGTTGCTATAATATTGTCGATGTAGGACACTGTGGGTGCCTATTCCGGCAGTGCAGTTTCTTAGTAGTTTTGGGTTTATGTTTTGTTTTTTTATTTTTATTTTTATGTAATTTAGAAACGTATGAGGGAAATGATATAGTGATGTGTTTTTTACAACATAATATTATACGCAAGACAGATTGTTTCAGCGAAATGAGAAGACCTTGAAAGAACGTAATTATATTAAGACATCCTGATTCTCTGAATAATAGAAAAATAATATTTTTTGAATGCGAGTGACCTAAATGGTATAATCGGTAGACATAAAGAATTTTACGAAAAAATCCACCGACTAAAAAAATGTGGATGTCTTTTCGAGCTTAAAGGAACTATGATAACTCTAAATGAATGATCATTAAATGTTATGCGTAAGATTCACAATTATCCAAATTCCAAACACTTAAAAGGTCATTTGTACGCTAGACGTTTGTATAAAGAAGAGTTGGCATTGTACCTTCATGGGAACTAGCCCTCGAATGTTTTTTTAGCGAAGTAAAAAAGTTAAGCCATCCAAATGTGTCGTTTATGCGTATTATATACAATGCTCGATAAAAAACATCGAATGTCGGAGAAAATTGATCACAATTGCAACACTTGTTAGGCGAACGCGGAAAATTTAATTAAATTGAATGACATAGATCTAGTAAATTATTACTAATATTTCATTTGCACACTTGGTTGATATGGATTTGTTACGGACTTTTCTAGAAGTACTAATAATCGATAACACTTACAAGATAATAAGGTATAAGATGTTGTTTGGGATCTTTGGAGCAATATCTACTGGTTTGACAATTTATATCGAATTTATGTTTATGTGTGGGATAAAGTTAATAACTTCAAGTGGATATTATTGTTTGAAATTGTTGGTTGCATCTAACGGCATTAAAGAAGCGTCCATGTTTTTTACGAATAAAGACTTAGCGTTGATGAATACTCTCAAAAAAGTGTTTCCGAAAACAACACAAAAGTTATGCCAATGTTACATTAACATGAACGTTCTTGGGAATACAAAGAAGTACATGAAGGAGAAAAGATTGTTAATACTTGTATAGGTTCGTCGAATAATATAGCATACTCGCAGACATAACGTGAATTTGAAAATAGTCGGAATGAGATGAAAGTGACTTTAAAGATTATCCCCAAACAATCAAATACACCTAAAATTATTGGTTAACTCTTTACATTGATAAGTTTGTCACGTGGAAAACTAACAAGTTCCTGCATTTTAGAAACATAACTATTAACCGGGTGGAGAGCTCTCATTATAATCTAATATGCTTTTGGTATGAGTAAGCCTAACTTCGAAGTGTTTTGGAGTAAGGTACATTATTTAGTCGAGATGCAGCATGGATCAAATAAAGTATCTTTTGAAAAAAGTAAATTTATAGCAAAACATAAATTTGGAGACAAAATGTTCGACAAACTTAGAGATAACGTCTTAAACACTACTTTACAAATATTTTTTATTGAATTAAAAGGTGTTAGAAATATTGAAATGACGGATAAATTTTTCACTTGTGCGATACGATCTACACATGGTATGTCGTATTGGCATGAAATTCACAAGTTTTTAACAAAAAGCATAGCGGAACTTTTAGTATCAATAGAAGATCATTGAAAAGGGTTAGATACAATGATACGTACAAACCTAAGCACGATAGAGTTTTTGAAATAAAAATATGATATACGTGTACTGGATGTCATAAAAACTAGCGAAAAATAAGGTATAAAGCATATTTACAACAAATTGTTTGAAATAATTTGTTTAGAAATATCTTCTCTTTTAAATATTTTAGATAAAAAAGAAATATTGTGGTCGTCAAATTTTCAAACGTAAATTATAAACGAGATAAATCACATTTCAAACACGTGAAACATTTCGAAAAAAATTAAGTTCACATTGGTTAGGTAACATTTTTTAAAACCCCGCTGGTCAAAGTACGGAGAAGGAACGAAATTACACCCGTTCATTTCAAAATACCAAAACAAGCAAGTGCCCATATATATTCGCCAGAGAAACCTGTGGCAGTTGGAACTCCTACGATGTCGTCGCTATCTAGTCGTATATAATATAAATCCAATATTGGTTTTAAACTACTATTTTTGATTCAGATGATTACGTAGAACAATTTATGTTTTACTACAAACATTTTATAATTGTGAATAACAATGTTCGACTCGATGGAAATTGCGGGTATTAATGTTTGTATGTCTTGTATGACCAACAATATGTATGGTGGATTATTAAGAAGGTTCGTTACGTTGAGCTTATGGATAATTCCAAAGTTTGTATACATATATTTAATGGTAGAGATGATTATTTAAAGATCGGTGAAAGTATACACTATTATGAAGACAATGTCAGATCGTGATCGCATCAAAGTTTAACCGTATCATTCATGTTATACCACAATCAAGGTTGATGCATATGACTTTTAATTTTCTATCATTACGATCTCACCCCCTCTGATGTCTCAAATGGAGGAAATCATGTTTGGTTTTGTTAACAAAAAAACCATTTTATCCTTTTAATTATTTTATGTATACATTTAATTTATTTTTTCAATAATATGCAATTGCATCCCTATTTGTCTTTATTTTTTTTATAGGTTTCTATTGCGAATGGTGCATTCTCTGTGTGTGTACATCCTTCTTCTATCATATTGTGTAGCCTAGAAGCAAATGTTTAGGAACTACCGATTATAACTTGTTATAAAAGATATCAAGAGGTTAAAATTCGTAAGCTTTGAATCGCCAACCCCGAACTCACCAATTTAAACAAATTCATTTAATATTACATGCACTTGTTTTAGAATTATTTGTCATTGTAATGTATTTGTACTAAACATCATTATTGGTTTGATTTAGATTTTTTTTGTAATGAACATTAAAGATCAATACAAGATGCAAATAACTTATAAAAACAATATTTAACATAAAATGACAACTAAAAAGTTATAGAATAACTTAAGAACATTAAACAACATTAAACATGAAATGCGACAATAAACATAATTTATGTAAATTCACATTCATCATTAAATTAATATACATTAACATTTGTGCAATTTCTTCATGTGTTTGCTTGTTCAACGAGGAGCTCCTACACAGAACCTATCATATCTTTTGTAATGAAATCATCAATTTTTAATTTAAACTCCTTACGCGCTTCTTGTATGACTACGTACGAGAGGTCGAACACCCAAACCATTGTAACTGGTTTCATATGATTGAACTTTTTCATGATTTCATGGATGTGGAGAGAGAGGGAGAGAGAAGAAAAAAACTTATGCTCACAGATGCAGTATATTATACACACAAATTCATAAAAAAACTCTTTAGTAGTCTTATCCAGCCTTGTTCCCTTTGTATACTTCATGACTTGTAGCAAGTGGCTATCTTATTAGATAGTCCATTCCATATCGAAGAAATTAAAAATTGGATAAGTTATAGTATTTGAATGAAGAAATATTCTATGCTTAATCTATAAATAAATAAATGATGAAGTTAGCAAAAAAAATTATACGATGGGAAATTATGATCGACGAACAATTATTGTGCACTTGGACGATCAGTAATGATAAGGAAGAATAAAATATGAGGGAGGTAATTGCAAAGAAGAAAATTAATTTACGAAAGATTGTAAGATATGTATTAGAAAATGACTAGTTTAGAACGAACAATAGAAGTGAGGACTAATTATGCAATTATTAAGTTGTTAGACATGTGGTACCTACTATTGTACCATAAAAGCACCACCCTATTCTGGGAAAAAAGGTGATTAATATTCAAATATATTTTCTCTCTCTAAAAGTGTAGAGCTTCTCTCTCTAAAAATTAATAACTAAGAAATCGTCGATACAAAATACATCCTCATAACTTTGTTTGACTCTGATAACCCCTCCAAAGACTTTTTACCTCTTTATTGGCGCCGTCTGTGGGAAACGAGTTGGTTCATGGAATTATTTTCCAAAACCAGATTTGATTTGAGAGAGGTTATGGAAGAACAGGGGGAGTTGGATACGAACAATTGCAAGGAAAATCTCGTAGGCAACAACTATCAGAGTGATATGGATTTTGGAAGGCATGATGATCAGTGTGCTGGGGAAATCTTAGATGAGTCAATTTTAGTGGCTCGAAGAAATGAATTACTGGTGGAAATTGAGAAGCTAAGGGCAGAAAATGAAACGGCACTGGGGAATCTTCGTTCCGAAATCCGAAGGGAGAATGACAATGAAAATGATAAGTATGAAACTTATCATCGGCCTAGGGGCAAGGATGATAGGTATATGGGGCATGGTCATTATTCTCCGATGAGAAGGGGAAAATGTCACCAAGAATCTTCTGACTCGAGTAATTACTCCTGTTATAGCTCATTAGAATCATCCCCTGAAAGGAGTCATTGAAAGAAAAAACATGACAGAAAGCATGCATTGCATCATCGAGCTAGAAATTCTGAAAGGAAAAATCCAAAGGAAAATAATCATCATGTTGATGAGCAAGATTTTAACCAGCGGAATTTTCCATATGGGAACCAAAATTTTAAGCAGCAAAATTTTGAGTGGAAACAGCAGTATACTTTGTCCTCCAATGAAAGACTTTATGCTCTGAACCATGAAACTTCGAGGGCTAATATGTATAGGGTGGGTCACAATTGGAGATCTTCTCTTTTGTCCTCGGAAATTCTTTTAGGCAACCTCCTAAAGCATTTTGATATCTCAAATTTAGAGAATTTCGATGGAACACAGGATCCTGAAAACCATATCGAGCAATTTAAAATTTTCATGATCAACTTTGATGATGATGATAAGTTTCTGTGTAGGGCGTTTTCCCATAATTTCAAGAGAGTGGCTTCAAAGTGGTACAATAAGCTTCCGCAAAGTTACATAAAAAAATTCGACATGTTCTGGAACATTTTTAGGCAGCATTTCGTGGAAAGCAAGAAATTTAGAGCTAATTGAGATACGAAAATATATTGTAGGCAAAGGATCGGGGAGAGTTTGAAGAATTATACCAATAGTTTTGTGAAAATGAAAACAGATATAGAATAATTCAAAGACTCTGTGGCGTTGGCAGCGTTTAGAATGAGACTCCTCTCTGGACTTTTGAAGGATACAGTGGCTGAGAGTCATGCGATGACTTTTGGAGCTCTTCTTAGCCAAGTCGAAAAGAGGATTCTGGTAGAGGAAACTCAAGCGTCGGAAAAAAGGTCAAGTGACCAGTTGGAGCAGAATCAGTTCCAGAGATCTGAATCTAGCAACTAGACACCTCGTGTGAATGTATAACCAAAATTGGTTAGCCAATATCCTCTGAGGCTAAGAACAAATCAGCAGACTTACAACACGCAACAAGGAACAAGGCCTATATCAAATAAATGGATTTATCCAGATTATTTCGCAGAGTCAACATAAAATGTGACTACAATATTTGACAAGACCAAAGTAACGGTACAATTCCGAAAGCCCTTTCCTATTTAGACTCCAAGGGAAAGTAGAAACGCTAATAGGTTTTGTAAATATCATGATGACATTAGACGTGATACTAAAGAGTGCATTGCTCTAAACAAAGAATTTCGTGCGTTGTTTGAGAATGGTATGTTACTAGATTTTATGAAAAAACACTCCCATAAAAATTCGAAAACAATGGTTGTTCCAAAGAATATCTATACAACAATGGTGATTTCCGAAGAAGTCGATGCTTTCGATATTTCCACAGACTACTTGGACCCAAATGAGGGAAAGAATAATATAAATATGGTAGAGAAAGTTGTTCCGAGGGGAAAATTTAGTGATCTTTGTGCATTTTTTGAATCGCTGGCTATTTTTGGAGGTGACACTATTGCAGGGAATTCTAACAGCTCACAAAAAAGGCACATGATTAATTTGACTACCCAGTTGGAAATAGGAGCTTCAGCACAGATGAATCGTCCGCCCTCTCCAATTATTTTTTTGATGATGATAACATGAGAAATGTGGCAGGTCCGCGTGAGGACGACGTGGTAATTACCGCAGGGATAGCTGGTGATCTGGTGCAGAAGATCTTGATTGACACTGGCAGTTCAGCCAATATTCTGTTCATGAGTACTTATAGGAGAATTGCTGATCCCTCTGTAATTCGGTGGTTGGATAGAACTATTGTTGGTTTCACAGGGGCAACGGCAGTAGTCGTCGGATAATTTGAGAGTGTAGTGGATTTTGGTCAGGGACCATTCAAAACAAAAGTAGAGATTTTGTTTATAGTGGTTGATGCTCCAACATCTTATAATGAAATTTTAGGAAGGTCATGGTTGTCAAAGATGCACGGTGTTATTTTTACGGTTCATCAATGTTTAAAATACGTGGTGGGGAATAATATTGGAACGATAAGGAGTAGCCAGAAGATGGCCAGAGAATGTTACCGAATTGCATTGTCTTAGCAAATTTGGGGGAGCAAGACAGAGAAAGCATAACAGCTAAAGGGGACTCTCCCAAGAATAATGCCTTGTGATGATCCGAGAGAGTCCTCAGACTTTTGGTATCAGAGGATGATTATGAAGATTATGAATATCCTGATGGGAAATTTATAAGGATTGGAATAAATCTTATTTTTAAGTTAAGAGAAAAGTTGATTATGTTTTTATCTACAAAGCTAAACACGTTTTCTTGGTGTGTAGAAGATGTAACAAGGGTGCCCCCAGAGATAGTTTGTCATAAGTTGTCACTCCGGAATAATGTTAGGCCTATTATACAAAAAAGAAAACCTTTCTCTCAGGAGAAATCTGCGACCATACTTGCGGAAGTTGAGTGGTTGTTAAGCATAGGCCATATTCGAGAGTCGCAATATCCTTTGTGGGCTTCAAATCCAGTGTTGGTCAAGAAGAAAAATGGCAAGTGGCAGATGTGCGTGGATTTCACAGATTTGAACAGAGCTTGCCCAAATGACCTTTTCCCAGTGCCTCGGATTGATCAGCTAGTGGATTTTACGTCAGTAAACCGGTTGATATCTTTTATAGATGCTTATGCCGGATATAATCTGATCAGGTTGGATCCGAAGGATGAAGAAAATACTTTGTTTTTTACTAGGAGAGGTTTGTATTGCTATAAGGTAATGTTATTTGGTCTAAAAAATGCGGGAGCAACTTATCAACGATTGGTAAATAAAACTTTTGAGAACCAAATTGGGTAAAATGTGGAAGTTTATATTGATGATATGCTTCTTAAGAGTTTGAAAGATGAAGATAATTTTATTGACTTGGAAGAGACTTCTAACAACTTGAGAAAGGTCAATTTAAAGTTAAATCTAGAAAAGTGTACGTTTGGTGTTAGGTCCGGAAAATTTCTTGGATATGTGGTAAGTGAAAAGGGAATCAAGGCTGATCCAGTGCAGATAAAAGCTCTAACGATAATGACTCCTCCTCCAAATATCAAGGAATTTCAGGTATTGACAGGGAGGTTGGCGGTGTTGAACAAATTTATTTCTCGTTCCTCGGATAAATGTGCTATTTTTTTTCAAGTACTCAGGAATACAAATAAGTTTAGTTGGACTGAAGAATGTTCTGAAGTGTTTTGCCAGATTCAGGAATACTTTTTGTCCCCAGAAATACTTTCTAAACCATTGTTTGGGGAGAAATTGGTTGTCTATATATCAGTTTCAGATTGTGCAGTCAGTGTTGTGTTAGTTCGAGAGGAAGAAATTTTTTAAAGCTGGTGTATTACATTAGCAAGAGTTTATTAGACGCGGAAAAGTGATATTTGAAGTTTGAGAAATTGGCTTTATCCTTAGTAAGAGCTGCTCGAAAAATGAGACTGTACTTTCAAGTGCATTCCATAGTAGTTCAAACAGCATTCCCTCTTAAAAGCTTGTTGCATAGGCCGGATATCTCGGGGAGAATGACGAAATGGTCGGTCGAATTGGGATATTTCGATATAGAATTTGAGCCTTGAACAACTATTAAGGCTCAATCTTTGGCAGGTTTTTAATCAAATTTCATTTGGAACGATCAGATATGGAGATTGATGACCAGCAGGGTAAGTCTGAGTGGTTAGTTCGAACAGATGGAGGGTCGAATGTATCTGGAAGTGGTGCAGGAGGACTAGTTAATTTACTCGGATGGGGTAGCAATGTTTCAGGCTATTTGTTTTGGTTTTAAAGCGACAAATAATGAGGCAGAATATGAAGCGGTGTTAGCAGGTTTGAGGCTGGCTCAGATATGTGGGGCAAAGAGGGTTAGGTTGTTGAGTGATTCACAAATTATGATCAATCATGCACTGGGAGAGTCAGAGGCAAGAAAATATCGTTTAGTCAAATACTTGAAGGCGTTGAAAGACTTAGCCCTTGTTTTTTACGGAATTAGATATAAACATGTTCGACGAGAAGAAAATTCGGTGCCCGATTCTTTAGCAGTTGCTTCGTGTTCAGAGAATTACCAGTGGGTGATAGCTCAGGAGTGTCCTTCGATTACAAGAGATACAGATCAATCGTTGATAATAGATGAGGAAAATAATGTTGTTGTAGATGATTGGAGGATGGAAATTGTTGAATTCTTGGAAAAGGATATTTCACCTGCGGAATAGTCGGTGGTAAGGAAAATACGTTTCAAATCTCACGTTTATATTGTCTTAGGAGGACTCTTGTACAAGAAATCACTGAGTAGACCTTTTCTCAGGTGTTTGGCAAAGGATGAGTTGCAAATCATTTTGTGACGGAGAAAGATCTGCGCACTATGGGTATAAAGCATTGATTCGAAGGTTATTTTTAGCTGGGTATTATTGGCCGACTATATCTAAGGATGCAAAAGAGTTGGTGAAAAAATGTGATATATGTCAGAGGTATGCTAATATAATTCATAAACCAGGGGTCATTCTTGAAAGTATTTCCAAAGCATTGACGTTCGATCGCTGGGGTATTGATTTGGTTGGCCCTTTACCCAATTGCAACTGGGGGAAGGCAGATAATTATAGTGGCGGTTGATTACTTTTCCAAATGGTTAGAAGCAGAGTCTTTAGCGGGGACAAAGGCGAAGGATGTCATCAAGGTTGTTGTTTCGAACATTTGTTGTCTTTTTGGAGTATTAATGAAGGTTACAACAGATAATAGACCCCAATTTGATAATAAAGAGTTCAATTTTTTTTGTGCTACTAAGGGCATACAACAATGTTTTTCTGCTCATTTTCATCCACAAGTTAATAGGACGATCCTTGATGGTTTAAAGAAACATTTGGAGGGGAAAGCTGGGAAGTGGCCAGACTATTTACAGGAAGTACTTTGGGCCTACAGAACAACTCCGCGAACAGAGACTTCGGAGTCTCCATTTACTTTGGTCTACGGAATGGACGCGGTGGTTCCTTCAGAAGTTATTTTCCCATCGTATCGTGTGGCAGCATACACAGAGGAACTAAATGATCAAGGTAGAGCAATAGAGCTTGATCTAGTGGAAGAAAAAAGAAGGCATGCGCAGTTGAAATCCCTACATTACCAAACGCTAATGATAAGTAGATATGCTTCACGAGTGAAGCAAAGCGAATTCAAGGTGGGGGATAAAGTACTACGAAATCTTTTTCTTCACACTAAGGAAAAAAGCCTCAGAAAATTGGGTCCTAACTGGGAAGGCCCATATGAGGTAACGTAGAAAGTAAAACAGGGAACATATCGATTGAAAAATTAAGAAGGAATATAGAACATCTAAAGTTGTATCTCGGGTAAGGATGGAAATGTTTGTTGTTTTTTCTTTTATGATTTTTCTTTGTAAAACAGCGACGGCACACTCTTTCCTACCCTGATAGGCACATGAAGGTTTTAACGAGGTGTCATTTCAGCTGATGAATGCATATGAAGTTTTTGCGTCAAATTTTTGTATCCGAGTTTAACATTCCATGCTCAGCAAAAGAGTTGACCCACAACTATTATCATGTCTAACTAAAGTTAGCACACAATTATTATCATGTTTAACTAAAGTTAGTACACAACTATTATCATGTCTAACTAAAGTTAGCATACAACTATTATCATATCCAACTAAAGTTGGTACACAAATATTACCATATCCCACAAACATTGGTATATAACTATTAGTCCAGCCCACAATGGGTTGCCTACAGTTATTATTTTCATACCCAGTGCGAATTTCAGATTGAACGATAATAATTGGTTACAAAAGATGAAATAGAAAGTTGAACAATGTTTTTTAGATATGAGATAAAGTCCATCGAAAAACATGGGGAAGCTTACAAAACATGCCTCGGATTACGAGGGGACTTACATAAGAATCCCTCAAAAATAACGAGGACTTGAGCAAAAAGTGGGAAAAGTAAGAATAATTACTTAGAACTCTTTGAGGAATCGTTGACTTCGGAATCTGAGGCTTCACTGTTGCTGACAACAATACCAGGCGAGCGATTTTCTGGAGAGACAAGTTTCCAAAAACTACCCAAGTCATAATCAGGGTAGTATTTATGAATTTCCATGATTAGCCCTGATCAGATGGTAACGTCCCTCTCATTTAGCTTACCCACGCATTTTGTGGCATATGCTTCGACTGCTGCGGTCTTCTCTTGCTCCAAATTATTTAGGATATGTTTTTTCTTCTCTACCATCCTCTCAAAACATTCGAGGCAGTCTTTAAAGCCTTTGCTGAAAGCTCATTTGCGTGTTTAAGAGCTGCAATAAGTCTTTCTTGTGTGTCAGTTTTCTTGTTTAAAGGTCCCTCTCTTCTTGACAACATTTTTTCAGAAGTAGGAAATAACTCTCTGAGGCAACCAGTTTTTCAAAATAGCATCAGATTATTTTTCCAAAACAAAATGTTGTTGTTTGATCTCCTTGAATTGCGAAGAAGCAAGTGAAGCTTTAAATTTTTAGTGATTTTTTCTATCTTCAAGATGCTTCATTTTCTTCCCCATTGGGACTGAATCGTGAAGTATCCTTCGAACACTGTGGGAAAATTCATCTCCTTGAGGAACTTCGAAGGAGCTACTCAGAGAGCCCATTTCAGCTGAATTAAAACTTGAGGATTCCCATGTCAGAATAATTGTTTCAATAGCTTGAGGTGGTTGACTTCAGAGAATAGGGAGAGGGGCTAACTGTGGGGGAAGATCGTTGTTCGGAAGAATACTTGGTGAAAGATTAGGTAAAGAATTTTGTGCTTGTCCAGAGTTGTCTCTTTCTTGCTCTCCAGTGTCTTCGGATATCTCCTGAATAGGTTCTAAAAAAACTTTTTTTCTTTGGTTTTTTTTCTTAATCGGATAGATAGGAGTTTTTTGAGGAAGAGAAGTTGAGGTTTTGGTTGGGATAACTTTTTTTGAGGAAGGGGTTGCTTTTGGAAGAGCAATTACTCCTTCAGAGCCTGAGTTTTGATCTTTTATTGACACCTCCTCCTCTGAATCATCTAGGTGACTTTTTGTCCAAGAACGCTTTGGGAGGTAGATAACAATGTCCTTAGCTTCAAGAGGTTCGATGACTTCCTATTGATAGGGAGGAATCATTAATTCTTTCAAGGATAACCTCTCTAAGGGATTCAATCTCCATAATCGACTATTGGCTAGGTTGGTGTTCATGAAGCATAGCCAAAATTTGTTTTCCCAAGCTTCTTTTGCCCCACTCGTTTAGTTTGGTGAAGACGGTTGTTGCACTCAGGACAAAGTCAGCATAAGTTTTAGAGATACAAGGCATGGCTACAAAGAAGTCCGAAGAGTCAATATTTGAGATAGTTGTATAAAAAAAATTAAAGTTTGAGATAGTTGAAAATTTTACCTTTGTTAGTCCATATGAGGGAAAGCTTGTGTGGATTCAAGGGGTATGATTCAAAACCTGTCTCCCAATGTGCAGAAAAGAAAACAAATTGTTGCTTCCACTTTTTATCAGCTTCAAGTAGGTCTTTCACTACCTTTTGTCCCGACCAAATGTTAGTGAATAGAACGGGAAAAACTGGTTTTTTGGCCAAACCTGACAGCCCAATAAGTTCTTCTAAAGAAAACTCGTGACCAGAAATTCTCGAGGCCATTATACACGCCATAAGTGTGTACCACATGTTCAGACTTGCTTGGGTGGGGCAGATTTCAATTTTAGCAAAGTATTCAATGAAAAATGGATCTAAGGGATACCTTAAACCCCAATTCATGACCTCTGTATATACGATCAGCTCGTCGTCTTTTACGGTTGGAGGAGTTTCGCCTTCCGTCAAAAATTTGATTGTGATATATGAGGGGATCCCCCATCGAGTCCTCAACTTAGCTTCTTGAGAAAGCATAAAATATTTATACTTGATGTTATGAAGAATCACCAAGTGTTTGTTTTATATGCCTTGAATATTGTTGCCAACAATAGCATCGAGTTCTAAAAGGAGTGTCATGTCACCTTTTGATTTATGGGCAATTCTTGAAGAGAGCTCCTCGGAAGTCTTAGGGGGGTTGGTAGTCACTTGGCTCAAGGGGGCTAAAGAAGGCTCACCTGACTTTCTCCCACCTGTCTTGGGTAATTCTGTTTGGTCAGGGTTAGAAGGTTCAGCTAATGCCATTTTACCTTTCAATTTGAGGGCCTCAGATTTGGCTGATTGAACTTCTTTATCAGTTATTGTGACTCTGGATGGATGATTTGTATTTTCTTGTATAAAGCTTCGAGGAGGAATGTCCGGGGTGAATCTAGGACTTATTTGTGCTGTGATTAAAGGGGTAGCTGGTAAATCTAACCCAGAGCCTTCGCTTTTCTGAGGCAGAGGTTGAGTATTAATCTGAGCTTGGATAGGACTTTGAGGTTCCGAGAGGGACTCTTTAGAACGTTTGTGCACTCTGGAGTGTTTCTTATCTTTTTTATGCCTCTTTCTTTTGGCAGAAGAGCTTTTGTGATGTATATCCTTCCCCATAAATTCAAGGTTAGAATTAAGGTTCGAACAGCTATAATTGAGGGGTTGAGAGCAGAGGTTGAAGGGAATGACAGCAGAAGAACTTTCTGAGGGAGGCCATGTGTTGTAAAAAGTGGTTACAGGTGGTTTAGGTATAGGTTGGATGTAGGTGCCAGCGCCTATTTTCTCCTCGAATTTTTTACTAATAAACAACCACTCTGGAATTCGACGGGTTTTTTGGGGCATAAGCTAGACTTTCTATCTCTATAATTTTTTTGGCATTACTTTCTCTCTCTAAGAGTTGTGTTTAGGGATTGAAGTTGGAAAGAGATTTTATAGAGGAAAAGTGGGCTTCTGAAAAAGTTTGAGGCCCAGGGACACTTCGCTTATTTGACTAGGGGTGTTATGGGTAAAATAGGTGTAAATGTTCTTTCGTGGGAAGTGTGAAATATTTTCTAAAAGATATTTGTCAGGAAAGGAGGCGTGACAGAATTTGAATCGATTGGTGATGTGACAAAGTTTTTGGGAAAGCGTGAAAGATTGTCTACAAAATATTTATTACCAGAGTTTTTTCTTTGTGATGTCATCAATAAAAGAAAAGGTGGGAGAACATTTGAAGTGGGCGAAATATTTTTGTGAGATATGAAAGGACATGTTTGAAGTTCGACGTATCTTATTAAAAGGTGGTCTTCGAAAGACATTTTAACCAATCTTTTCTCTAGTCTTTGCAAACTTTTAGCAAAGACTGAGAGGCTACATTTACATATAAGGAGTTGTAATTTTTGAACCACTGGTTATATTCGAATAATGAAATTCGAAGAACAATTATATTCTGGGAATGAAAAGTTGCAGTTGTATTGATAAATTCGAGGAGATTAAGGTATTTTCGAGGTGGTATTTTCGAAGAGAAAAGTTGCAGTTGTATTGAGAAATTCGAGGAGATTAAGGTATTTTCGATGAGGTATTTTCAAAGAGAAAAGTTGCAGTTGTATTGAGAAATTTGAGGAGACTAAGGGCAAATGAATTGGAATGTTTGAAGAGATCAAAAGGTGAAGATCAATTCGAAGAGCACATAACGTTCCTTGCCAAAAACATTTTCACAAGGACTGGAGGGCTACTGATAAGGAAGAATAAAAGATGAGGGAGGTAATTGCAAAGAAGAAAATTAATTTACAAAAAATTGTAAGATATGTATTAGAAAAGGACTAGTTTGGAACGAACAATAGAAGTGAGGACTAATTATGCAATTATTAAGTTGTTAGACGTGTGGGGCCTACTATTATACTATAAAAGCACCACCCTATTCTGGAAAAAAGGAGATTCAAATATATTTTCTCTCTCTAAAAGTGTAGAGCTTATCTCTCTAAAAACTAATAACTAAGAAATCGTCGATACAAAATACATCCTCATAACTTTGTTTGACTCTGAAAACCCCTCCAAAGACTTCTTACCCCTTCAAGTACTACACAGGTCGGTGCAGTTTGCTGACCGTGCACTTTCACTACCAGTGTTATGTCGTCACACCATCGGTGCAATATACTATGTACTGGTGGTGCTGATATGTAAGTTTAGAAAAACTGAGTATTTTGTTATAAATATATTTTATTAGGAATTTTTGTGTAAATTAAAAATAAACTTAAGTAGTTTTTTGAGTGATTTCATAGCCTAATTTTTTAGAACATATTTTTATTAGGAAATGATTTGTAAATTGGAAAGAAAACTTTAGGTAGTTATTTAGTGACTTCACAATCTAAGTTTTTTACTATCATAAGAATTAAACTTGATAAGAGACTAAAACTAAACCATTAAATATCATCTAATGCAACACATCATCGTCTAATACCAAAAACACATCGTGTGAAACTGAAACAAAGACAACAAGCGAGTAAAGAGATATAAAATAACTTCTAAAATAAAAACAATGAGCCAGAGATAAATGAGCTTCAATACCCGTCACTTAAAAAGCTATAACCCTTCAAATTTGTCTTTCGTACAAATATTATTGGTCTTAAGAATAACCTCAACCATTTTCCATCAATAAGATCTGAAATGGTGATGCTATATCATCCATAATTAGATATATAATAAGCGTATCTACTTATCATTAACTTATGTTATGATGCAAGAGTAACTATCATATGGTCTTCCGAAAGTAAATGATCACCCCAACCTTCCCAAACCTATCTCTATAAAAATATAACATTTGTACTCTCCATTTTTATAGCTCGGTATAAGTAGTTGGGGAGGATCCAATAAATTCTGAATCATTCCAAAATGTCGCATAGCTCTATCTAACATATAGCAATGAAACAATATAAGTTATGCTTTGAAGACTTCGTTGCATCCCCCAGAACGTGACAAAGGGAATCGAAGGCACTCGTCCCCTGAGCTACCCTCCCCCTCCCCTCCCAGTCCACCTTACGTGTCCTCCTAACTTGAGATAAAAATCAACCTTCACATATTTTTTAATGGTATCCGTGAATAGCGTGCATTTAAAAAAATATTTACGACATACACGTGATACTTGGCGGACCATCTTTATATCTCTCAACTGCATGACAAAAAATCAGTTATAATTATATCTCTTAGACATTTCAAACCAAAACATACTCATCTTTGTTTGTCCATTTGTTAAGGGGAACATGTATTGGTAGTTACAACAATCGGAGATACTCAACATGGATCTCATATTTCGTGTTATGGTTGTCCAAATCCAAAATTTTACTCATCGTTGGGAGGCATGTGATGACATAAACGTAATCTAGCATGATAATAATCTCTTTTGAACTAAACTGGAAGATATAAGTCTAGTGATGATATGATCAACTGAAAGCTCATTCAATATTGGACAAGTGCAATATTTAATCAGATGACCAATGATAAAACTAAGTGGAGTATCGGCAAAAAATTATATATTCAATAACAATAATATGAAACAAAAATTAAAATAAATTTGAAACATATTATGTCAATATAATTATACTTATTATACAAACAAAATAATATGAAATAACATTAAACATTTCGTGACTTTAACACCGATGGTGATGCTCATGAGGTTATATCCCTGCACGACCGGTACATGGTTCAAACCCATTTTTCGTGAGAAAAAATATAAAATACCTCAACCCTAAAACCAAAATCCATCATCATTTTATCCATAATTTCAAACCCATCAATACTCTTAAACTATAAAGTGCATATGTAAATCTAGTAAAAAAGACTAATTGTTTATAGACAACAAACTAAAAACATAAAAATGACAAAACAAAAAATTAAAAAGATAATTTATGATTGAATTTATCACCTTTAATTATGGTCATTTTCTTTTGTTTTATAGATTGTCGGAGAATACTTACATAGCCATCCCGATCAAATGAACAAGAGATGAAAAGAAATGAGAGAGAAGAGAGATGAAATGCGGAAAAAAAAATGTTGATAAAATCTAAAAATACTTTATGTACCCCAATAAAAATATATTTGTGAAAAAAAATCAAATTTTCAAAAACACATGATTCGAGGAAGAAAAAATTACGTTTTTAAGCTGAAACTAACCCAACCCGTCTTATTTCTTCTACCATTTGAATGAATAATATAATCTTGTTGTTATCTAAAGACGTTCATTTCAATCTAGTTGGACTGTAAATATTTCTTCCGTTCGAATCGATTTGAAACCGATGTGAAATGTAAACAGAGGCTGTCTGACATCGTAACACAATACTGCCTTTAGAAAACAAAATTTTGAGTAATCTAGAGCTGAATTTCTTAATTATTTATGTAAAGGAAATTTATATTGCAGAAGGTTATCTCATTACACCAAGTCGGTTGAATGCTGTTCTCAGAACTATTACGTGAAACTTGATTAGCTCAGCAACTAGAGGAAATAACATAATGGGCAAGGCTATAATGGGACCCCATTTGGCTATAATGAGACTCCAATTTCAGAAAAAAAAAATTCTTCAATGTGAATTGTCGATTTTGCCCTTCACTTATAAGTCACAATTTTGAACCAAAAACCAAATTTTCTCCAACCACTCTCTAGAGCTTTCTCTCTCTAAAACTACCTAAAATCTCTAAAAATCATGGATTTGAGTGATTGGAGTGAAGGATTCAGCTGCAACCTTGATGATTTCGCATCGGAGGAAGAAGAGCCGTTGACGGACCATTTAGATTCCCAAAACGAGGTATTTTCCAAAAAATTTCGAGTCAGTGCGAATATAGCGGTGGTACCGCTATAAAAGTGATGAACTGCGAACTGGGGATTCGCAGTTCGTGCCAAATTGCGAACTTCCCGTTCGCGAAATCCCCAGATAGACGAACGGGCTGTTCGCAAATAAGCCTGATTCACGAACGGCCCGTTCGCGAAACAGCCAAACCCACGAACGGGTTGTTCGCAATTTAGGCTGAATTTTCGAGTTTGTAGTTCGCAATTTCGCTGAATTTTCGAATTTGGAATTCGCAAAAACGCCCTGTTTTGGAATTTATATGATCATGTAGGTATATATATGTTCTCATAAAATTGCATGAATGAACTCTGTAGGAACCCGGTCCACCGCCATGTTCGATGGCCGATTACACGAAAGTGTTTAGTACGGACACTTATTACACCAAAGCCGATTTGGTTGATTGGGTCGAGTCCGAAAGCATAAAGCTAGGATTCATTTTGGTCCGGAGTAAAAACGACGACGGTACAAAAAGCATGAAAACTCCTAGGATGTATTTTAGGTGCGAGATGCACGGGGTTTACAAACCTAACCCCAAACCGGGGTATGTTAAGAAGCGCCGAGAATGTTCATCGAAAAAATGCGGGTGTCCGTTCTACTTAAGAGGGAGTCCGGTCTCAGAGCTACCGGGTTATTGGAAAGTGGTTGTGCTAAACGGGAAACACAACCACGATCCATTTTTGCACTTGGACGGTCACTCTCGGGCCGTTAGACTAAAAGTCGAAGAACCATTGTTCGTTCGTAGTCAAACGGAAGTCGGTTCTCGACCGAGAGAGATATATCGCGGGTTGAAGATTAAAGACCCGCAAAATGTATCAGGCATGCGCACGATATACAACATGCGGCAAAAACATGATTTGGTTGATAAAGCGGGCAAGACCCAAATGCAATACTTGTTTACTAAGTTAAAAAGAACACGAGTACTATGTTTGGGAGCGAAGTTGTGAAGCAACGGACGAGATCCTCGAGTTGTTTTTTGCACACCCTAAAAGCATCGATTTTATGCGCACGTTTCCTCAAGTTCTTATAATGGACAGCACGTACAAGACTACAAGATATAAGATGCCTTTACTTGAAATAGTGGGCCAAACTTCGACGAAGAAGACCTTTTGTGTTGCTTTTGTTTTTTTGAGTTCCGAGAAACAAGAGAACTACACTTGGGGGTTGAGTATTCTAAAGATGGTGTTGACGAACAACAAGTGCCCATTTCCTAACATCATTGTCACCGATAGGGAGTTGGCTTTAATGAATGCTATAGACGATATATTTCCGGACGCAACTCATATGTTATGCACTTGGCATATTGGTAAGAACGTCACCTCTTACGCTAGAAAAGTTTTACCGAATGTGGAAATGGCCGATGAGTTCGGGGAATATTACCAAAGGGTAGCCTATTCGGCCACGCTCGAAGACTATAACAAAAACCTTGCCGATATGCACCACACTTTCGCATTTTGTCCATTGGCTCTCGACTACGTTATGAAGCAATGGATTGACGAATATGGACACAAATTCCTCAACATTCACACGAACAAATTTAAACACTTTGGCAACCAAACTAGCAACCGGTGAGTTATATTTCCTTCTCCACCCATTTTTTAAAAATATAAAGTGTTAGCAATCTAATGTATTTTATCTCATGTTGTAGGGCGGAGAGTGCTCACTCTAGCCTCAAGCGGGCAATTGGTAGTAGTCTATGCACGTTCGAACAATTTTGGAAACATGTTCATGCGCACCTATCCGCTCAACACTCTAACATTTTCGAGTCATTCGAGCGTAGTAGGTATCGTCCAAGAAACTCAACTAGGGGGCCTAACAAAACCATCAACAAGGATGTCAAAGGTGAGCTTTCATCTCAAGCCATAGAACTAATAGAAGAAAATCTCGCAAAGTCCATGAAAATATGGTTCACACCCGGAGTGTGTGGGTGTGTTATTAGGACAACTCATAATTTACCATGTGCATGTGAATTAGCTTTGATTTATAAAGAAGGAAGGGCGGTTAGAAAAGATGAGTGTGATGTCTATTGGAGTACGTTAAGGATCAAACCTAATGAGGAGTTTGATACCGAAGACGAGCTCACTAGAAAACTCTCCTTAATAGGTAGCACCATCCGCGGTTACGGGCAACACATCCAAGACCACATTATAAATAGGATGATGCAAATCCTAGATCCCGCTAGAAGTCATGTTTTGGAACCTAAGGAGCCGGTTGTTACTAAGGGTAGGAAAAAAGCCGGTCGGGACAAATCAACTCAACGGGACCCTAGCGAGTGGGAATACGATGGAAGTCTAGGCGCTAGCACTCCCGGCACGATAGGTAGCACGGCTACATTTCTAGCGCCAAAAGCCAAGACGAAAGAAAAAGCGAAAGCCAAGGCTAAACCGAAGAAAGATAAAGTGCCTCGACCGAAAAAATCATCAAAGGGCAAAGATTTTAGCGGGTACGAGAGTTGGTTTCCTAGCTATTTGCATGACTACATTTCTAGCGTCGAAGACGTCTCTCCCGACGGTAATTGCGGATTCCGAGCCGTTGCTTTGACGGTATACGGTAAATCCGATTCATGGGACCAAGTTAGACGAGATTTGATCGGCGAATTGCAAAACGAACGTGAGCTATGGGAGAGAGTGTTTGATGGATCACAAGGTGTAGATAACCTTGTGAGAAGGTTGAACGTGTTCGAATTGTATGGTGCAGGTACTAGGCATTGGATGACGTTACCCGATTTAGGGTTAGTGATAGCCACTAGATACCAATGTGTCGTATACCACATTTCACTCCACCAATCGTACACTTATCTACCTCTACGTGGTGTGCCTCCTCGATCATGTCCTAACCTCGAAATTGGTATAGGTTTCGTTCATGGTAACCATTTCGTCAAAGTAAGTTTACTAAAGTGTGTTTCAATGTTATATATTATTTTCGTGACCAAATATTTATCTACCTTTTATTTGTGTAGGTTTCGTTGGATGGACCACTTCCGGAAATATATCCTACTTGGTTTCCCTTTCGTACGGATCATGAAGTGACCGGTTGGGCAATACCGCTCGACAAGAGATTGAACAAACATAACCAAATCAAGCCCGCGCAACCATCGACCGCACACGAAGAGCCACCACGTATCTTCGATTTGAATGAAGACTAATAATTTTATTTTGCATTACGTGTTTAACCGAACTCCGTTGTGTCTACGAATATTTTTAGAACTTTCACTTCGTTTTGTAATCGATACTCCCACGTTTTATTTATTTTTAAAATTCCATTACTTATAATTGTTGTAAAAACAAGTTGCACACCACAAATAAATTGCTAGTTCCCCAAAAAATTACAATTTTATCCAAAAAAGTGTGAAAAAATTTAAAAATTCGGCCCAGTGGCGGATTTGCGAACTTTGAACGCGTGATTTTGGCCAAATTGCGAACTCCCACCACTACGATTTGGCAAAATCGCGAAGTGGGTGTTCGCAATTTTGCCCAATTTGATGGGCCTGCATTCGCAAATCCGGCGTTTTACAAGCACCCGTGTTCGCAATGCCCTCTGTAAAAATTGTTTTTTCAACTTTTTGTGACCTTCCCGACTCCAAAACTTAATTTTTTTCAACCAACATCAAACATTAGTCAAGTGGCTCTAATGATTTGAATTTTGCGGAAAAAAAAAAAAAAAAAAAAACTCAAAAAAGTTAAAAAAACTACATCAAACTAGCCTAAAATGGTCTAATTCTGTGACCTTCCCGACTCCAAAACTTAAATTTTTTTTAACCAACATCAAACATTAGTCAAGTGGCCCTAATATGTCAACATCAGTAACACGATCGGAAAGCTGATACAGTCGTGCCTGATATGTCATCGCACTAGGGGGCTCTGGAACATGCGTCGCGGATGGAGCAATAATACTAGGATCAATAAGAACGTACCATAGGTGGTCACTGATCCATACATCGTACGTCGTGGTCGTGCCAGGACCGCCTATAATGTACCTGTCACCGCGAATCCTCGGGTCAACAACGTGTGACCTCCATGATATCCACGTGGCCTCATCCCACAAGAAGCGCGTGTTCACACGCTTTCGCCTATGTACGGGTACAACAGTCCGCAGCGCCGGTGGTATGTCCTGAACGTGCCCTAGCTGTCGAGCCACCCGAAGCGGATAGTACGCCTCAACTACATCGAACGCCTTCAGCGTGTGGTCAATCCAAGCCACATCCTGAGAAGGGAAATGAGCACGATGATCCTCGTAAGGCCTGAACCAAACCTGTGTCATATGAAAATGTTAGTTAATAATCTTCCAAAAATGAAAGTAATAATAAATTAAAGCTATGGAAACAAATATAACAAATCATTGTAACTCACATGGTTCGCCGTCAACGAAATCAGTCCCTATCGGATGTTAATCTGAGTCTCATCATCCGCACGAAACGGCGTCGGAACATATCGGCACATCGTCGGCATAGAACAGTCGTAGTTCGTGTTAATCGTAGGCAAACAGGTGGAGAAGTGATCGTATATCCACGCCTCCAACAAGGCAATACAACCCGCAATCCCTGAAGTCGTGTGCAGCGAGGACTTCCCTAGGTGGTGGTACAGCTGAGCTAGTATATGCTGTCCCCAGTTATATCTAACGGAGGAGGTATAATGCTCTACAAACTGGAGGTAATCTAAAGATATACTATTCCCCGTCTTGTTCACTAGAACACAACAACCCAACATATGCAGCAGATAACCCCTAGTGACGCACTTTACATCACTATCAGACATGTTCTCATCTTTATATCTACGTACCATGTACTTCTCGCGTAAAAACTGTAAACGAACAGATCTACCATTACCCCCCTGTTACGCCCTAACTCATACCTAAGGTCATCCAAATCTATGCCTAATGCACTAGAATACCAAGCCTCACGCTGTCCATTACTAGGAAAAGACTGAACTACGAAATCATCACCTGTGACCGGGAGACCAGTGATGACGTGGACGTCGTCTAGCGTAACCGACATCTCACCGAAGCTAAAGTAAAAGGTGTTCGTCTCCGAATGCCACCTCTCCAGGAAAGCATCTACAAGATGAACGTTGGTATTCCAACGCTCCAACGCATCTACCAGTGGGCCGAAACAAGTCATCATAACCTGCTCCCTTACCCTGTGCTGCCCAGCAAGACCCCACGCACGGTGGGTACCGTACATAGCGTAGGGCCGTGAGTGCCGACGAGCCTACGTAAGACATAAACAACTTAGAAATAATACAAAAGAACATATAAACGTACTTTAAAACACGTCATTACTTACCTCTCCAGCAAAGACACTGTAAGCCTCGTGCTGTGCATACTCTGGATATAGACCAGGTACGTGGGGGTTCACCCTCCGAAATAACAGGTCGAATGTCTCAAACCCCTGGGATAGAACAGGGGCCGGAGTGGAAGCGCTAGGCCTACGCCTAACGGACCGTGACCGTGACACAACGTCAGAGTGCTCTCCATCATCGCTCGAGCCTCCTGAATGTCGAACAGGTGTGTGCTGCTGTTTGCGAGGCATGCTGAAATACAACATATAAATTATTAATAAATTTGGGATAGATAGAAACTATTTGGCAAAAAAAAAATTTACAAAAAATATATAAACTGTGAAATTGCGAATTGGGGCCTTGCAATTTCACCAAAATTGCGAACTCGGAATTCGCAATTTGGTGAAATTGCGAATCCCCAATTCGCAATTTCATAAAATATCAGATTCTGAATTAGGCAAAATTGCGAACTGGGCCTTCGCAGCCCGTGCAAAATTGCGAACGGGTCGTTCGCAATTTTGCACGGGTTGCGAAGGCCCAGTTCGCAGATCTCCATTTCCAGAAACAGCAGCCCCAAATTTCGAAATCGAACCCAAATCCCCAAAACCCAACCCAAATTCATCATGCATGGTACCAAAACGATCCTACTGAATCGACTAACACGAATCTGAAGTTTTTTTTCGAAAAAAACAACTAAATATACATGAAAATCCGACTTTTTATCAAGAACACTAAACTCTAAAAATCACTAAAAATACTAAACTAAAATGCATAAAAATTACATGGATATGTAAAGGATTCGTACCTTAAGATGTTTCTTAAGATGTTTCTGATGTTGGATTTGAGAAAACTTGCTGTTTTGATTTCGAGATTTTTGGTGAGTTTGAGAGAGAGTAGAGAGAGAAGAGAGAAAAGAGAGAAAAGAGAGAAAATGGGCTGAAAATATGGCTTTTATATCAGGGGTAAATGTATCTTTTTTCGGGTCTCATTATAGCCAAATGGGGTCTCATTATAGAGGGGTCTCATTATAGCCAAATGGGGTCTCATTTTAGCCTT
Organism: Limnanthes douglasii subsp. nivea; assembly: GCA_036936605.1. NCBI lineage: Eukaryota > Viridiplantae > Streptophyta > Magnoliopsida > Brassicales > Limnanthaceae > Limnanthes > Limnanthes douglasii. Next base: position 291,356,260 of record JAUPFV010000005.1, read on the forward strand.
GCCCTAACATAATTCCATTAGGATGCTGCTTAAATGGCCACTTAAACTTCATCCCAGAGACAACCATAGAAATATACTACTTCTTAATAACACAAGTAGTTGCAAAAATGTATCTGTAATGTTACAAAACTATCATAGCATGACTAAAAACTTGTATATTGGTTTGTTCTTCAGTTTTCTAGCTGTAACAATACAACGGCAGGATATAGATGGTGAATCAATTCACCAGGACAGATTTACAAGTCTCCTTCGGCTGGGGGAGTAAACAGGGTACCTCAGCCCAACTTGCTAAGACACCGAATTCCTTCTTCTTGATAATCTTCTCGGTTAACCCAAAATTCAGGTGAATCCTGTATATTTACCAATTCAATCCAATTTTAATTATCCTGTGCTACCAGAATGTGTATGTGTCTGGTACAAATATTAATTAAATCCAATTTGAATTAGTCTGTGCTTATGGACGTTTGTACACTATCTACCAGAATGTGTGTGAATGTGGGTGTCAATGAGAAAGAAAGAGAAGAGAGAAGCCTACCTTCATAATTCCAGCAAGAACAGCACCTCCGAGGTACACCATATGTTTTCTTCGTGGTGGATCTTCAATCCGCAGCCTTAATTTCTGTTTACCAGAAATTGAAACACTACGATTATTCATATGACCTCATTTACCCTAGGCTGATTATTACTAAGTAAGGAGCTACGGCATTTTCTCTGTATAGTGCCGTATATTAAAACCTAATATTGCGTTTTGTCCTATCTACATAACAGTTTGATTAAGATAACAATCCTCACCTTTAACCCATCCTTGTTTCCCTTTAGAACCGCATCAAGGTATCGATCAAGGATTTCTTTTTCCAGGCTGAAACAGGAAAAAAACACTCACTGGATTACTATTTTCTAAAAACCATAACTATACTGAAGTACATGCCAACAAGGAATGATTGATGCCACATGTGTATGCTTTACAAGTTCTGTAACTAAAAATACCAAAACTCAAAAACTGTATGGATATCATGTAAGACAAACAAATACACTAAAGAAAGTTATGAGGCAGATGGATTGACGTCTCCCGTCTAATCATTACCGACTAGGTAAGCCAGGATACATAGTGCTCCCTCCACTTAAGACTATATGTTGGTAGAGCTGCAATTAGAAGAAAGACCATTGAGTTTCAGAATTAATAAGCCAACAAAAAAATAAGTATATGAAATAGCAAGCATGACAGCAGAAGAATGAACATGCTACTATTTCTTAAACCACAGCAAAATAGGTCATAAACCAATTGGAAGGCTGCCGAGTCCACAGTCTGACACGTGCAATTTACAGGAAAAATATAAAGCGAGGGCTGCGTCTAAAAGAAATCAAAACTAACGAAAGACAAAAGCAGGGTGAGAGGGAAATAAAAGAGGTGCTAGCTAATCTTTAGATACAAGGAGATGCCAATGGCACACATTGAGCTTGCACAGCACAGGTTTACTAAACATTCACGACTAATAATGACCAGATGTACTATAATCTATATCCATCAAGTAAACTACATACCGTCATCCGGTTGTCGATATCCATCTCTTGGATACAGCGGAAAACCATATCAGCCATTCCATCACCTTCAACATCTATGAGTTCCTGCAAGAGGAACACTGCTTGAGTTCTATTTAAGATTCATATATAGCTGTCAGTGCGAGCAGTCTAAAAACCCTTGCATGCATGCTTCATTCCGGTTTGGAAAAACAGCAAGTATTACAAAAGTGCCAAACTACTCTCAACTATTTACTTAAAACCAGGTTGTAAACTTTGAATGCAAATAAAACAGTTTATCTTATATTTTTTTAGGAATTAAGAGAACAAATAATGAAATGCAGAGTTTAAGCAAGCCACTCGATTTAATATCATCATGAAGCTGACTTGGCAAAACTAAACCAACTCAAGATGAGCAAGCAATATAGAAATCTAGGCAACATACAGTATTCCAAAATGAACACAAGATAGATATAGCCTTACAGGTGTAAAAAGAGCCTCAGGGGCCTGGAACCGTTCTGTGCCTACTTTAATGACCCGTCCATCTGGGAGCTGATTTAAGTCAAATGTAGATGAAGCACATAACTCTTATGGGAATACAAGAATAAATTGAATAATAAATGAGAAAGACAAAAGGAAGATAACTCATAGATGAAGCTACATCTGACATTGTATGAAGCATTCTGCAGAGTCAACTTACAGTATAATTCTTAACTAGGATGGTAGTCTCAAGCCCCAACTGATACTCTCTCTTGTAATCATAGCTGTATGAAACATAAGTAATATCAAAACGCAAAGCAACAAATTTCATAACAAATAGGGCGGCATCATAGAGTTGTTTGTTTACCTTATATAACAGAGTTTCTCTTTGATTTCTCTAACCGTCTCAAAATCGGCATTTTTATTCATTGCATATCTGCAGGAATCAAAATTGGTACCCATGCTAAGTAAGTATATTCCGCCAAGAAGCACTACAAGCTGTCAAATAATGATTGTATTACTAACTTAACTAACAAAAAGAAAATTAAAGGATTCTCACCCTCTCCGCGAGAGTAAATCAACAAGATAGGATGTTATATGTCGACCAGCTACATTCATTCTCTTAGTAAGGTGGGGAAATGAGTAGCCATCAACAACTGGAACCTGGGAGGAGGATAGAAGAGTTTATGCTTTAGGATTAGCTTTGAGAGCCCTCTTGTGATTCTATTTTCAGGTCAAACTATCAGCTAATGAGCAACACCTTAAACAATAGCCCCGGCCGCTCTAGGAATGCGTGTTATATACAAGTTCAGTAATTGATACTATCGACCTAAGAATTTAGTACTTACATATGGATTCCCTTGAACAATTGTAACAACCGAACGTAAATAATAATGACAGGAAGCGGTTCCTTTTATATTTTAAGTAACTTTGCGGTATGCAGAATTCCTAAATATTGATCATTTTAAACTGTAGGATAACATGGACTAATATGTCACCCGATTTGTTATCCATAAAAGAGACTATCACTCACAAGAAACTCAAAAAATGAGTCTACTTAAAGCGATAAACTTTTAGCACTTTGTAACATCCAAATTACTGATGATGTAACTGAAATACAAAATGTATCAGGATTCAAATTGGTGAGATATTATTAAATAATAGAGAGCACACAAGATTCATAAGCTGTTTACCACATGAGTGACACCATCACCAGAGTCAATAACCAATCCAGTAAGCAAGCCTGTTAAAGAAAGTGATTATACTGAGCACATTGAAAGAGAAGGACATTGAAATAATAGTAATAGTACAAGCAATATCATAGATTTAAATAACAACATAAAACTAGGAACGTTAGCATCAACAGAAAACTTAAGGGGAGTCATCATTAGTGGTTTCATTGTTTGCAACAGCAGTTTCCAACGATCTTCAAGGAGGTAGTAACCGATACTTTGAAAAATAAACTAACAAAATAATAGGAAATTTAAACCTTGAAATATCTCCATAAGCACCTTGAGCATACAAAGTTAAAACAGCTTGGATTTGAATGAAAACACCGGCGAAATTGTATTTCTCAAACATGGTCTCCACCTATAATGCCATGTCCAACTGAAATCAATGCACACGCGATGACAACATGTATAACCGAGGAGGGATATACTGGATACTAACCATTTTTTCTCGGTTTTTCGTTGGATTAAGAGGCGGATCCGTGAGCAAAACCTTACATTCTACTGGATCAATCTGTCAAGATAGAATAGCAGACAGACAGAAGAGACAATAGGGTTAGAAAAATAAAACTGCATAATCCAAAATATGAAACAACGAAGAAATTACTTTTAATTCGTGGTAGAAGGCATGATCCCACACTTGGCCCATATCATCCCAATTCTGCACAATACCATTGTGAACAGGATATGATATTTCCAGCTGATGGCGAAATTCTGCACAAGCTTCTCCAACAACAGTATCCTAGATAATACATTCAGAACACTTATTAGAACAAGAATATAAGCTGCAACCTTCGACAAAGGCACCTCAACAATGGAATAGGAATAGCATGTGGATCAAACCATATCCTCTCTCAATTTCTCAGTGTTTCAACTGTATTATTGAATTGAACTTAAAGATAGTATCACCTTGAGTTGTTGTTCAGTGAGAGCTTCTTCATACCGCAGCAAAGGCCTCCCTACAACGCAAGGGAATACTGAGGTCGGAAAATTGTCTCCGGCGAAACCACACTTGACATACTGCATTTCGATACATCAATTAAAATCAGATTCACAAATCGAAAAAACAAAAGCAAACAATGTACCAAGAAATCAACGAATCAAATTAAGGCTTGACCAAAGAGATCATCCAGATCAAATGCCCAACTCAAACTTGCATTTACGGTCCGATATCGTAATCACCTAAGAGATATACAAAATTGCTACCATCGGCGATCGAATCGGAACTTTTATTCTACTACCGGTTAGAATATCTAGTTATAATGCTGATCGAGATGCGAAATCAAAACGGTATGAATAGGAGCGAACAAAAAAGAGAGATCGGAGAAAAGAAAGTACTCCGGTGCCGTTGTCGCAGACGACGACTTTCCTGCTGTCCATTTGTCGGTGGCTATGGTGTTTCTCTATACCGTCATATCAATCTTCCCCACGACTGCGAATGGCTTTGCTCGACCTTTGTACATGTATCTGACCGGCTATATTCCCTCACCAAAATGATAAATGAAAATAGAAACCAAAAAAGAGAAGAAACACAAGAAAAAACAAGATCACCTTACTTTAATCTTTACCTTTGTACTCTTTTCAATTTAACAATTACAAACATGTTTTTTTTTTACTTTAAGAATCTTTGGTTAATTATTAATTTCAAGTATTTAATTTTATTTTGAGATGCTGCATGAAAATAAAAAAGATAAATGTTTTACAATTAAAAGTATTAAAAAATAACTCAATATTAAAATATATTTAGGGAGAAGTAACGGTAAATATTCACTCAAATGGCTAATTACGTACTAGTGTTACTTGGTACTTCTACCTAAAATTTGGACAAAAATACTCCGACTATATATATCTGTCGGTAACTTTATGAGTAGTAACATCGGAATTGTTTGAAAAACTAGTCTGACAGTTGTTTGAAAAACATACTTTAGAGTTGTTTGAAAAACTAACGTGAGAGTTGCAACAACTCTCTCTATATTCTGAGAGTCGTTAGTGGTGAAATTTTATTTTTTAAAAAAAATCAAAAAATATCATCAATGTATCTAGTTTTGTTCATCTTAAAAAAAAGTGACGGTACTTTCATATATTTTTTCCGAGTTCCGGTTTGATAAAAATGGATCTTTTGAAAAATAAAATAAAAAACAAAAAAGAGAAGTTTTTGTTGCGTGGTTGTTGATGAATGGTGAGGGTAGTTAGGGTATTAAAATAATGTTAAGTATTAAGTGAGACTTTAATAGTTGAAATTGTTATTAAGAGGTAGTAAAACTAAACTTGGGTACTAAATTACCATATAATAGTTGAGTGGGTACTCAAAGGAATAATTTTCCATATATTTATAATAGTTTATAATTTTTTTATAGTTCTGTTATTTTTCATTAAAAAAAATAATAATTATGAAGAACTATCGCCTAATTAAACAGTCATGTTTGTACCTATACATATAGGTCGTATGATAGTTCATTACTACCAAATTTACATAAATAAAATACTATATAATGTTTTCAATTATATTTTATTTTCGTTAATTCTTTTTATTCTTTTATGTTTACATTCAAGTATTTAACGCAGTTTGATTTTTAAAATACATTATTGATTTTTTAATTGTTACGAGATTGTTGGCGAAGATGGAGAAAATGAATGAAGTTTGGAATCATGGAATTATGAAGAAGAACTTAATAATGGTGATGGAGATTTGCGCGTTAACAAATCACAATGATGTTTTTGTGAAAACTGCTACAACATCTGTCCAAACAGCAAAACTGCGACTTAGCTTTATTTTCGTCCAATACAATATCTGAACGTGGATAATTTATAGTCTTCTTTATCCATTTTCTTTTTTTATCAAATGGAAGATCTACCAGAATAGTTGATCGTTGAAATACTAGCGAGATTGCCTATCAAATCTCTTCCGTGCTTTAGTATGATGAATCTTTTTACCCTAATCTTGGAATCTTGCAATGGTTTAGTTTGTGTTACTAGAAGTTTCTTTAAGAGATTGTTTATATGGAACCCATTTACAGGTGCTCGTATGCAATTATTTGGTATGGTTGATCATGTTTGTCACTATGGGTTTTGGTATGATGAGTCGATAGATGACTACAAGATTTTTTCATTCAAAAATAAGAGTTGTTTTGTTTTTTCCCCTTAAATGTGGTTACTGGAGATCGATTAGCTGCACAACAACTTTTTCCCAAACTACATGGGATTACTTGAACGATGATCTTCTTTGGATGAGTTTTGACACATCTATAGCCATATTTGATTTGGCTAATGAAACCTTTAAGGAATTTCCACTTCCAGAGTCCGTTACAGGCTTTGTACAGAGTTGTGTAATGGTTTTCAATGAGTTTTTTTGTGTGTATACGTTTGTTTTAAATTATTACACTTTATGGCCAATGAAGGAGTATGGTTCAAAAGATTTTTGGACTCAGCTCACCGTAATTTCATCTTCGATTAGGCTTTATCCTCCTTGAACTTGTTATCCATTGTAGCTCACGTGGAACCACGACGTCGTATTCACATATCGAAGTAGAACTTCAAAGTACGATTTTAAGAGAAACACCTCTACCGTTGAGCGCATCCATTCCAATTATAGTGGAATAACCGATCCAGGTAGCATTGAGAACTAATAAGAGATGAAGCCAATATAAAATTTTAGTTTGGAGTTAATAAAATATTATGGTTGCGTCAAAATAAAAAAAAAGTTTTTACTGCAACATCGTTATGTGGTAGTAAATTTTTTGGTGGAAGTGAATGATACAAATTCTTTTCACAATCAAGTTACAATTGGGCCACTAATTTTTCATGACTATGTTGTTCGTTTATTATTTACCGTCCTCCCATTCTTAGATGGCAATAATGGGATACTACAAGGATTGCTTTTAGTGGGAAGATGATAATGTTGTTTTGGTCATAGCCTTGGGTATAGCAACGTGGTTGGTAGAAAAGTTGAGTAGTGTTGTTGATGATACAAATTTGGCTTTTCAGTTGCATGAAGCTATCAATAGGTCGGCCAAGATTTTCAAAGTGCATAGAAGTTTCAAAAAATATTAATTTATCGATGCAACAACGTTATTGATGTTCCCTTAGATGTAGATATTTGGAAAAAAAAAAGAATGATACCAAATTATATTATTTTCTGGTATCTTCGCAATGGCCAATATGAATGTCAAGAAACGGTTAGGTGATGTAGAAGAGTACTTGAGGTTTTTAAACCTTATTTATAGTTTTAAGGATGGACTAGGAAATAAAGAATTGTACTATGCAATGTATACAATACTTTGAGTACATCGTGAACTAATAGATGAGTTTACTAAGTTCTTTGAGATTAATGATATTGATAAAGCTCTTCCGAGATTTGTAATATATATTAAAGATGATAGAGCTCCATGAAAAAATCTTTTTTATTTTTAGTCAGAAAGTCAAGATACGTATATGCAGTAAAATGTACGACCACAAGTTTTCAAATATTTTGTATGGTTATTGGTACTTATTTGGCCAATTTTGATGTATATAATAGTTTTCTGGTGCTTTCTATTTTGTTTCCATATGTTATTCTTACAATAATACTACTACAGTTAGTAATATTTGTAGTGGTGTTGCTGATATGGGTACAAGTAACATAGGGTCAAGCTATATATACTCAAATGTGGTTTAAGTATACCCAATTTTGAGTTTACCCAAAGGTGTTATAAGTTTACCCAAATTTTGACAAAAATACCCTTTTCTAGGTATATAAGGTTTTTTTTTACTAACCTTATCCACCTCGTTTTTTCTCTTACACTCTCTAACTTCTCTCTAAAACCTTCAAGTTCTCTCTAATTTATCCGACGAACTAAAATATGGAAACTTAGTCTTAGTATCAAAATTTAGGGTTATGGTTGAATTAGGTAAAAAAATCATAGTTTTAGGGTGTTTGGAGGCCATGGCCATTTGCGAAGGCTGAGCGTACCATAGGTACAGAGGGTCTGTACCGGCCGGTACACCCCCTCTGTACCGATGGTATAGAGCATAGTGTACCATAATCCACGATACGCTCTGTACCATCGGTACAGAGGGGGTGTACCGGCCGGTACAGACCCTTTGTACCGATGGTACACCCCCTCTGTACCGATGGTACAAAACGTATCGTGGATTATGGTACGCTACGCGTGTACCATCGGTACAGAGGGGGTGTATCGGCTGGTACAAACGGGGTGTACCGGCCGGTACAGGGGGGGAGGCGTACCAGTCGGTACACCCCCCTGTACCTATGGTACGCTCAAACTTCGAAAATGGCCTCCAAACACCCTAAAATTATGATTTTTTTTAATAATTAAATCTTTAATTTTTTTAAAAAAAACTTCTAAAAAAACAAGTTTTGATTTTGTATTTTTATTAGAAGAAGTTTTAAAAAATTGAAAAGAGTTTGAATGTTCTTGAGGCAACTTTGAATGTTCAAGAACAATTTGAAGAATTTCACAAAATTGTAGTAATATGGGGTTTGATCTAGTAGAGATTTGTGTTTTTTGGGTATACATAGCCAAATAGATTGTTTTGTGAATTGGGTCTATATATGATATACTTAGTGTTTTTTTTACTTAGTGGCAATTTGGATATTAAATGAAAGTTCAAGGGTTTTTTCGACTTAAAAAAGTCAAACAAAAGTCAACTGCGTTTTTTGGGTATACTTAAACCACATTTTGGTATATATAGCCATACCCTTATATATTTCTCTTTATTTAGCAAGTGAAATTATCACTTTTTAAATAAAAAATGCTTATCGTGATTGAGCAATGAATTTTGGGAGAACTGATGATTTAGTTACTTATTAATATAAAGATATAGGAGATGAAGATTGATATTTTGATATTTTGTGCTCTATCATTATAAAAAAAAATCTAAAGATCTTGTACGAGCAAGTAGAGGCTATACAACTAGGCATGAATCTGAGTCGCTTGAATCTGAAGCAGCTGATCAAAAAGTTCATTTTTTGGGTTTCAGTCATTTTTCTTTTTTGTTTCCAACTTTGGGGGTTATTGTTTGGCTATGATATTGGTGTTAATTCTGGTGTTTCCCTGTCATTACAGTCAGTAGAGCTTAGGGGCACATATTTATTAAACATTCCAACTGTTTAGTTGGGTCTTGTTGTAAGTGGCTCTTTGTATGGCGCTCTCGTTGGCTCAATTATCGTTTACTCGATTGTAGATTTTCTTGGAAGAAAACAAGAACTTATTGGCGTTGTTGTGCTCCATTTTCTTGGTTATTCGGTGAATCGATGTTCAATATTGTGAACTTTAAATGAGTTTGATCTTAAGTAACTACCATATGTTGTGGGGAATATATTTTTATGATTGTCCCCTCTATATGTATGTCAAACTAGATAATTATCATATTTTCTCCATACTTGAATGTCTCGCACGTATTTTGCGGTCACATATCTTTTTTCTGGAGGAAACCCGCAGCCGCTACTCAGAGTGCAATGAGTGCGTACATGGTAAACCCTCAGTCTGACGCAATAGTCTGCAAACCAACGCCAGAAGGTAAACCACACAAAGTGACAGACTCAGCCGAGAAAGCATATGTAGAGGGACTCGAACTCATGACCTCTAATCACAAGCATGCCTTACTCAACCAACTCGGCTACCCCTTTGGGGGTAAGGGTCACATACTTATGCATTTTTATAATGGTTTTAAACCTATAGAGTTTTTATTTACATGATTGTTTTGTATTATTTATGGTGTGGTGGATTTCTGTTTAAGGGTAAGTTTGTAATTTTTGTTTAGTCTTTTGTGGAATTTTGAGAGTATTTAATACTTGGGTAGAATGTAGAGGGAGAATTGAGCTGTCTGGTTGTATTTAATTTTCATTACCCTCATTTAATGTTGGTGGTTGGGTATTTATACCCTTATATTTGGGCCACATGGGCTTTCGGGTCGAGTTTAAAGACCCATTAGTTCTAAGTAAGTAAATAGGCAGCTTAATCAAAAAGTGATTAGGTTTTAAGTACTTTAGTTTAGTTTGGATAGTTCAGTGGATGATAGATGTCCGAACTGCCCCTGTCCGGTGAGGTGGACATTGTCCGAGTTGACCCTGTCCGGTTCCGATAAAGTATGGTGACAGAATCCGGACTCATCAGGTAGCCCTCTTTTTTAGGTGGTGTTCAAAAACCTTTGGCAAGACCTAAAAAACAACCTGTTGCTGGTGACAGCTACATCCGGACAGGTCCTTCGAACTGTGTTATAGCTTTATCCAAACTGAAAAATTTCTTGAAAACTAAACGGTTTCTTGCCAGAGTTCGTGGGACACGTGTCTCTTTCTGGTTCGTCACTTTAGCCGTTTTTTCACCTAGAATGGCGCTCCCACCTTCTCAAAAAATTAACCTCTTCATTTAATGAAGATGACATCAACGTCGTTCCTTAATCATTGCAACCCTTTCGAATTATCCTAGGTATCAAAGCATCTTTTTGTGTGTTTATTATAAATTAATCATTGCTTTCCAGTTTTATCATCCTCTTCATCCTTACTTTGCTAAATTTCAGAGCTTTCTCTCTAAAAAACAAATACTTCTTTTCGGTTGTGAGTTTATGTTCATAGCTAGGAACGCTTTAATCAAAGGCGGGTGGCTTAATCTATCAGAGTTAGAAAAATCCCCAAAAGTTGAACGAGAAAGGCGCATTGCTGCAGGCCTTCCTACTTCCCCTGTCGACACACCAGTAATTCCAAACACAGAGCATGACCAGGGATCTTCTTCAACTAAAAGCGTTAAACCCAGGAGATTGTTTCAAACCAACCTCTCACCCATCATTTCAGGCTCGTCGGTTCAGGAATCAGAGCCCACTGTTGAACCAGGGCAAGCAGTTACAAGTTTTAAGAAGCCTTCTCCATTTATCGCCATGGGGTCAGATGCAGATGTCTCTCCAAACAAGTTAGTTGATCGGAGAAGAGATCGCCTGGTAAGAGGGCAGGCTCAAAAAGTTACACCTTCCAAATTAGGGGCCAAAGATAGCAACACAGGGTCAGAGGCACCCATGAAAATTCCTAAGGACAAGCTGTCCGGTCCGGAGGCATCTAGCTCAAGTCTTCGGAAAGAATCTACTACAGCTGAGCCCCTACCAGAGGCCAGAGCACAAGAAGCTAGTGAAAACCAACAATCCGGAGGGCATGCTGAGCCAATCTCTAACTCCCCTCACCCACAAACAACTGAAAACCCCTCCCAGGTTATGGAAGAGGTGATGTGGGATTCTGTTGAAGAGGCTCCCTTTAAGTCTGAATTCTCCGGGCAGACAAGTGAGGCTATTGCTGCCAAGAAGGACAAAGGCAAAGAGAAACTATGCTTAAGGCATCCAGACTTACCGGAGGTCCTTGTGGGAAAAGTGGGACCCTGTTTCCACAAGGTGAGTGTTAAATATTTGATAGTTTTGCAAAAAATCAACTATACTTTCATACACACAGCCGAGCTGGGTCGGATGCGAACAAAGTGGGGAATCCCGGAGATTGTCAAGATAAGGATTCCAATAGACCCAGAAACTCTAATGGACTGCAAGCTCAGTGAAATAGTTTTCTTCACTGAGCTCTTCAACTGGGGACTGAGGTTTCCTTTAGACCCGGAGATAGTCAAGTATTTTCATCTCATCAAACTGTGCCCAAGTCAATTGAGTCCTAACGCATGGTATACCCTCATGTCCAGTATCATGGCCTGTATCATGGCCTCTATGCTCTCCGAAATTCCTCTTCTAATGGAGGAGTTTGCAGCTGTGGACAACCTCTGCAGAAACCACCACATTCCCTTCTATCACTTCAACATGGGTGATAAAGTCAAATTGAGGCCAAGCTTAGTGCATTTGAGGCCAAGCTTAGTGCAGTTGAGGCCAACCCCATCGAAGCGGAGGAAACTGCTCCAACAAACCAAGAGGGGCTAGTTTCAAGTCAAATTGATGCTACTCTTCTTGAAGTAGTGGAGTATGAGAGCACTAGGGAAGAGTTAGGATCTCCAAAACCTCCAAGGGTTCCTAAGAGAGATAGGAAACGGGGAGCAGAAAGCAAGGACAGGGAGGCCAAGAAGAAAAAGACCTCCAAGGGTGATGAACTTTCTCTCCGGCCTCCGGAGCCCCTCCCTCCTGTTGACCCTACTGATCCAACAAGAGCAGAAGAGATCCCTGGTGACTTTCAAACCGATAAAGTTGGAGGAGGAGACATTAGTATTGACGGTTTCGACATTACAGGGCTTGAGGGACTTGTTGACTATTTTGAAAACCTCCCTAAATATGACTTTGCTGGGCCCTACCTCCCTCCAAGCACTTCGAACACCGTTACCTTCAACGGTAAAACTTTCACTGTTTTAAGTGAAAGAGATGTTATAACTCACTCTATACTGAGTAATATTCAGCCAGTGCTGGTTCTGGAGAAACAAGTGCGAGGTCAGTCAACAATCATTACTTCCCTTAATTCTGACAAGGAGACACTGTCCAATGACCTCCTCATTGCCACCCAAAATGCTGATGTTTTGAAGAGAGAAAATGAGGAGTTAAAGAAGAACCAGGAGGGTTGGGCCACAAAGGTAGCTACCCTAGAAGATACTATCAAGGACCTCCGGGTGAAGCAGTCCGGGTTGGAGAAAGATCTCTCCTCTTCGAAAGAGGAGATAAAGGCCAAGGACCAAGTCATTCATACTTTGACCAATGACAAGATCGCACTCGAGGACTTGGTGTCCAAGGCTGCAGAGGAAAAAGCTGATCTGCTAAGGAAGCAAGAGGTAAAAATCCAAGCCAAGATTGATGCTTATGCCAACAATGTGATAGACACTTAGGAGGAAATGTATACCAAAGTGAAGTCGGACATGGTTCTACTCTTTCATGAGAAGTTTCCGAAGAGGAATCTGGGAGACTTATGGACTTTTGTACAGTACCCCGACCTTCCCTTCCACACAATGGCTGATGGAGACAAGCATGATTATTCTAGTGCTGACTCATCTGATGAAGATGAGAACACCGGGAGAGTCCAGATGAGGGAAATGATGATCTCAAGAAGAAGAAGACGAGCGAGGCTGAGCCATCTTCAAAGGCTCAATCTTAGAGTATCAAATATTTTTTCACCTTTTGTTTTGATTGAACTAAAGTCCTTGGAAAGCCAAGGCATTTTTGTAACTGTGTCTGGTGTTTTACCGGATAGATATTTTTGTTTTGATTGATAATTTAAAGTTCTTGGATGGCCAAGGCACTTCGGTTGTCTCAATGGATATCTTTACTTTGCATAATTCTTGCATTCTTTTATAGTTTTTCAATTTCGGTGGCTAATGTTTAAACAGCCCTTAGTTATTTCATAAACATTCTAAAGTGAGAGTGTTTAAATTCTCCGATGACAAGTGTTTAAGTAGTCATCACTCCTTTAATTTAAGCCGACCTGTGTTTAAATAAAAATTTGACAATGAACTATTAAGTAAAAACACTCCGAATTTTTAATAAGGCATCAAATTTTATAAAAAATCCCGGACAGCTCATTAAAACCTCCCCGCGCCACCAGGGTAGGAAAGAGTATGCCCCCAAATATTTACATGGATTTTTAAACAAGTAAATATTTACATAGTTTCTATTCCAAGTACAGTCGGAGGTGTTCAATATTCTAAGGGTGGTTCAAAATTCTTCCTTCTTTGTCTTGGAGCCGGTATGTTCCAGGCTTAAGCTTTTCAATGACCGCATAAGGTCCTTCCCAAGTTGGAGCCAATTTACCGAACTGCCTCTCTTTAGTGTGTAGGAAAACTTTTCTTAACGGTTGAAAATCCCTTCTCTTTATTTTAGAAGCAAACCTGCTTCTCATCAAACCTTGATAGTGCACAGATTTAAGGTGAGCCTTAACTCTTCTTTCCTCTATCAAATCAAGTTGACCTCGGATAGCCCCCTCGTTAGTGTGTTCGGAGAAATTATGAACTCGAAATGAAGGGAGAGTTGATTCTATGGGAGCTATGGCATCCATCCCATATACTAAAGCAAAAGGTGACTCTTGTGTTGCAGCCCCCGGTGTAGTCCGGTAAGCCCACAGAACTTCTTGCAAATAATTGGGCCATTTTCCAGCAGCCCCTTCTAAATTTTTCTTCAAACCGGACAGTATAGTTCTGTTAGCCACCTCAACTTGACCATTTGCTTGTGGGTGGAAAGGTGAAGAGAAACAATGTTGTATACCTCTAGAGGCACATAAACTTTTCATTTCCCTATTATCAAATTGTGTCCCGTTATCTGTAGTAATCTTTTGAGGAATTCCGAACCTGCAGCATATATTGGAAAAAATAAATTTTATGACAGCTTTTGATGTCGTTCCTGCCAATGGAGTTGCTTCGATCCACTTTGAAAAATAATCAATAACAACAATTATTGTCATGCGTCCTCCGGATGCCATATGTAGAGGTCCCATCAAATACAACCCTCATCGAGCAAAAGGTATAGGCTCAGAAATTGACTCTAAAGGGATGGCTGGGATATGAATTTCATTGCTATATCTCTGGAATGGGTCACACCTCCTCACCAGCTCCTTAGCATCTTGCATTATAGAGGGCCAATAATAACCAACCAACAAAACTATCCTTGTTAGAGCCCTGAATCCACAGTGAGTTGATCCCTCACCATCATGTAATTCGGAGAGCACCATTTGAGATTCATCATCCCCCAAACATCGTAAGAGGGGTTTACTGTAAGACTTCTTATAAAGAACATCTCTTAGTATGATAAAACCACGAGCCTTGTACTTTACTTTTCTTGTTATTGACTTTTTAGAAGGCAATATGCCATCGGAGAGATATTGAAGGGGAGGAAACCTCCAATATTGGGGCTGTTTCATCTGTATATCAAAGCTTTCTTCCTCTTTACCCATATCGAGTTGAATGGAAGGGCACTCCAGCACATGGATCCACAGATATGATTCAGTATAGGCTATGGTTGCCAAGGATTCTGCTAGTTCATTTTCTGTTCGTGGTATGTGCTCATAAACAATACTCTTGAACTTAAGTACCACATCTTTGAGAAGAAGTAAGTATTTTATTAGCTGCTCCTTTTTTGATTCAGACTGACCTTGCGCATGATGGATAAGAAGCTGGGAATCACTCATCAACTTGACCCTTTTGGCTCCACAAATAAGAGCTAATTTTAAACCAGCTATAGCAGCTTCATATTCGGACTCATTATTAGAAGCCCTAAAAGCAAAACATATAACTTGGTACATTTTGTCACCATACGGAGAGGTCAAGCATACTCCTACACCACATCCCATAGTACTTGATCCACCATCAGTCCGGACGACCCAAACCTTTTTATCTTTCACATCAGTTGTTTGCTCTGTATCCCTATCTGAATGGAATTCAACTAAGTAATCAGCCGCAGCTTGGGCTTTGATTGCTGTCCGAGGAGCAAAATCAATATCGAAATCCCCCAGTTCCACTGACCACTTAGTCATTCTACTCGAAATGTCTGCCTTTTGAAGAACGTTTTTTAAGGGAAAAGACGTCCAGACAATAATAGGATGAGCCTGGAAATAGGGCCTCATCTTCCTTGCAGCAATCACCAGGGCTAATGCTAATTTTTCAAGTTTCAGATAGCGTTTTTCTGCATCTAACAAGCTCTTACTGATGTAATACACCGGACGGGGATAATTATCTACCTCCCTCACCAATACGGCACTTATGGCACAACTGGAAACTGCCAAGTATATGAAGAGTGTCTCTCCATCAACAAGTTTAAATAAAGTCTTGGGGGAGGACATATATTTTTTAATTTCATTAAAAGCCTCATCACATTGTGAAGTCCAGTCAAATTCCTTTGTACCTTTTAAAGTTTGAAAAAACGGGGCACACCTGTCCGAAGACCTTGAAATGAATCGATTTAACACAGTCAACCTTTGTACTTCTTTAATATTCCGGGGAGGCTCCATTTGGAGTAAAGCATTAAGCTGGTCCAGATCAAGCTATATCCCTTTCTCACTTATGATATATCCCAGGAATTTACCGGACTGTACTCCAAACACACACTTCTCTGGATTTAGCTTCAAATTTACTTTTATTAAGTTAGCAAAAGTTTCTTGGAGATCTGTTAAGTGCAGCTCTTCGTCCATACTTTTTACCATCATGTCGTCGTTGTATACTTCCATATTTTTTCCAATTTGATCAGCAAAGGCTTTGTTTACTAACCTCTGATAAGTAGCCCCAGCATTTTTTAACCGAAATGGCATCACCTTGTAACAATGAAGGCCTCTATCAGTAACAAACGTAGTATACTCCTGATCCTTCAGATCAACTTGAATCTGATTGTATCCGGAGAAGGAATCCATGAAAGACAGCAGCTTGTTCCCAGATGTGGAATCCACCAGCTGATCAATCCGGGGAACCGGGTACAAATCCTTTGGGCAAGATTTGTTGAGGTCTGTAAAATCGATACACATACAACACTTGCCATTTTTCTTTTTTACCAAGACCGGATTGGCTGTCCATAAAGGATGTTGAGACTCCTTTATGTGCCTCATTTTAGTAAGCATGTCAACTTCTTGAACGATAACATCAGCCTTTTCCTTGGAAAAAGCTCTCCTCTTTTGTACCACAAGTGCTATGTCTCTTCGGATGGACAGTGGTGTGATATAACATCTGTTGGTACCCCGGTAACATCAGCATTGCACCAAGCAAAAACATGCTGATGGTCTTTTAAGAACTTCAACATCTTACCCTTTAGTTCGGATGTCATTTTGGACCATATCTTAACATTTTTTCCTTCTTCCAAAGAATGTGTTTCGACTTCTTCGACTGGTATTAAAACTCCAGGGGTCTTTCTGGGGTCATCAATTTCACCCTCGCCCCCAGAAAGCCCCTCAAACTGCTATTCTTCATTGATACGAACTGCCCCCAACGTCCGAGGGGCCAGTGCTGTTGCATAACACTCTCTTGCTATCTTTTGGCTGCTCCGAACAACTCCCACTTGTCCTTGCACAACATATTTCAAACATTGATGGACTGTTGAGGCCACTGCATGCATCCTAGAGAGCCAAGACCTCCCTAGAATAGCATTATAGCAAGTGGGACAGTCCACTACGACAAACAGTATTCTAACCATCTTCTTGAAAGGGCCACTTCGTAATAAAACTTCCTCTTCGAACTCCCGGATCACATCTGCTGAGGTTCCAGTGAAACCCACAATTGATCTGTTCGAACGCTGAATTACCGCAGAATTTTTCATCTTTTTGTAGGAAGTTAAAAAGAGGATATTGGCCGAACTCCCAGTATCAACCAAAATTCGTCTTATGTCATTGCACCCAATGGATGCTCCTATGACAACAGAATCTTCATGAGGACCCGCTATATCCCTTAAGTCATCCTCATCGAAAACAATGAAAGGGAATGGAATCTGCGACTGATAGGAAGTCATGCCTCCCTCCAGTTGGGTAGCTAAAGTATGAACATGCCTCTTCCTTGAAGAAGTAGTGGGTGCTGTCATGGTAGCCCCTCCGAAAATTGTGAGTGACTCAAAATAGTTAATAAGCCCGGACACTATTTTACAACGTTCCTCAATGGCACCCACTCTGTTTCGAGTTGGATCAGGGTCCAAGTGTTCTGACTCTACATCAAATCTCTAGATTATCACCATAGCTCCCTCCGGAGCGGATGTGTCTACATTGTTTGGAGCAGCCCGATGAGCATTATCAGGCTTATTTCCTCCTCTTCTTTTAACATATGCTCCCAATTTTCCTCTTTCAATTAAATTGTGGACTTCTTGCTTTAAAGCAATACAATCTTCAGTGGTATGGCCAGTATCATTATGATACCGACAGAAGCAATTGTTACGATGCTCCCTAGGAGATTGTAGCGCAGCCGGCCTTCTATAGTGTACTTCTTCCTTTGTTTTGTCATAAATGGTGGCTACACTTTCTTTTAACTCAGCAAACCACTCCGGTTGAACCTAAGGCCCTCTTTTATTTCTAGATCGCTGACTCTGGGCAGGCGCAGCTGGCTGCGACTGAGCTTTAGCTCTGTTATGACCCTGCCCGGCCTCCATTGCCTTGTTCCCGGACTGATTTTGGTTGGGGTTTGGTACAGCTGGGGCAGACCTCACCTGTCTGTGCACCCTAGTTTTCTTTGTTTCATCCACGTTAATTTGCTTTCCAACCTGATTCAGTAAACCTCCCCATGTCATGGCCTTCTTTCTGGTCACTGAATCAGCCAAATTTCCAGGGTTCAAACCCTTCCTTAGAGAAGCTATTGCTACTTGTTCGAAGAAATCAACCAACCTATTTTTGGTGTTTACAAAGCGACTTATATATTCCTTCAGAGATTCATTCGGTTCTTGGGCACAATGGATAATTGTGTCTCCATTTCCCTTCACCTCCTTATTTCCAACAAACTGCCTCCGGAAGGCCACCCAAAAGGTATCGAAATTTCTGATGCACCCTTGTGGTAGGCTGTTATACCACTTCCGGGAACTCCCCGTAAAAAACTGGGAGAAGGCTCTACAAAGCAACTTATCGCCATCATCGAAATTCATCATGAAATTCTTGAATTGTTCCAAGTGATTGTCTGGGTCTTTACTGCCATCTTATTTTTCCATCTTCGTACTATCGAACCTTTTGGGGAGGTTCCCGGACAGGATCTTGGATGACAATGGAGACTGTCTCCAATTCCGGCCACGACTGAAAACAGTATCCTCGTTAGGAGTTGCAAAGATACCTGGTTCATCATGGAAGGCAAAAGGATCCACCAGCATCCGGTCAATGTGTTTCCGGCTATGAGATGACCCTTTGCCTATATGCCTCTTTAACTTTCCATGTCTGTCCCTTTTTCTTGAATACTTCTTAACCAACTTCTGTTTCTTTTTAGATCAGCCCTCATCACTGTTGGATGATAAAGATTCTTCAACTCCATCTTCGCCCGAGGAGCTATTAGAAGATTCTGAGTCTGAATCAGAGCTCTCCACTGGCCTAGACCGGTGAGACTTTTTAGAGCTAGCATGAGTCTTCTTCGTACTCACATGGGTTTTTGAAGGCTCGTGCTCTCTAGGGTTGTCTGTATGATGAGCAACTGATGCCTTTGACTTTTCTTTCATGCCCATCTTTGCCCTCTCTGCCCAGGGCTTCTATCTCACCTTTTAATCTATCGCGCTCCTTGATGGTATATTCATCATTTTCTCCCAACACTTCAAGCAAAGCTGGTGGTACTTCCGGGGCATCCGGATTCACTCGGACTGGTTTTTCTGATGGTTTTGAATGCTAGATTCAACCACCGTCTGTCCTCCCACTGTGGTCGCCAATTTGGTGTGGTTGATTTCTGTTTGAGGGTAAGTTTGTAATTTTTGTTTAGTCTTTTGTGGAATTTCGAGAGTATTTAATACTTGGGTAGAATGTAGAGGGAGAATTGAGTTGCCTGGTTGTATTTAATTTTCATTACCCTCATTTAATGTTGGTGTTTGGGTATTTATACCCTTATATTTGGGCCACATGGGCTTTTGGGTCGAGTTTAATGGATTCGGGTCGAGTTTAAAGACCCATTAGTTCTAAGTAAGTAAATAGGCAGCTTAGTCAAAAAGTGATTAGGTTTTAAGTATTTTAGTTCTGTTCGGATAGTTCAATGGATGATAGATGTCCGAACTGCCCCTGTCCGGTGAGGTGGACATTGTCCGAGTTGACCCTGTCCGGTTCCCATAAAGTGTGGTGACAAAATCCAGACTCATCAATTTATACTGTTTTAAGAACATATTTTGAACAAACTATCGTGATCCCATGATTTTTACATTAGTAAAATATCAATAAAGAAAATATTGGCACCCTCAGATTTAAGTATAATGTTGTTGAATATGATACCAAAACTTTATTACTACCGTAAATATTAATTTTAAGTTAAAAAATAGAACTTCTTTCTCAAAATTATGAACTTCTAATAATTATAAATAAACTCTTGTTATTAAAAAATATGCAGTTAAAATGTTATAATTTGGGAGTTTTAAATTTATGATTTCTCTCTCGATTATCCCGATTATTTTATTTAGTTCATCGACTTCAAATCATAATTTTTGGTTCATGGACTTGACAAAACCTAGAAATTTAGTCCTTTACGGCATGGAAAAAACCACACCCAAAGAACTAAATTCGTAGATTTTTTTCAAATTCATTGACTAACTGTATAAATTTTTTCAAGCCCAAACTCTGGAAGAGTGATTTTGAAGTCGGAAGACTAAATAAAAGACAATGGGATAGTCGATAGACTATGCATCTATTTAAACCTAATATGGGACATAATAAATTACACATATTGATTACATATTTTTTAAGGGTGAAGCTATTTCCTCCATCAATTTTTTTATTTTCCCCATAAATAAATAAAAACTCCACTTTGTTATTTCCTCCATAAAGGAAATAACATATTTACCATTTTCTTTATTTTTATTCCAAACTCATTGATTCTCTAGCAACTCCATGGATTTCTACCACCATCCCAACTATCTCCATCATATTAACTTATACACACCCAACCATCTCACATCAGTCCCCCATAAACCCTAACCTTAGCCTAGCCACTATAAAGACGACCTCCTCTTCAAGATTTCTCTTCTAATCTTGAAAAACAACAAACCATAGCCAACTACTCGATTTCTCTTTTAATATTGATAAAAAAACGGTAGTCTCTCTCGAATTCGTCTAAGTCAGAAATCATTCGTTATTTTAAAAAACAACAACATTTAAAATGCACCATTGTTTATTAAAATAAATGAAATGCACCTAATTCCGAGATAGCATATCGGAATTAGGTGTATTTTTTTTATATAAAAAACACCTGATTCCGAGGTGCTGTCTCGGAATCAACTGTTTTTTATAATAATAAAAAACGCACCTAATTCCGAGCTGTCGTCTTGGAATCAGATGTTTTTTTCTTGAAAAAAAAAGCACCTAATTCCTAACTGTTGTCTCGAAATTAGTTGTTTTTCCTTAAACCTGCATAAATTGGGATTTTCGAAAATATGTTTTTTTTAACATAGATTCTCAAGTTACATGAATGTAAAACTAAAAAACAAGATTAAATTATTTTGTTGGTTGATTGAGTGATGTTCTCCAGCGTTAAATATTTAGTTTGGTGTCTTCTTCTTCCATGAGTAAATTAAGAAATTTGAAGTTTTTTTTTATTTTTAGAGTTTAATTTTAGAAATTAAATCATATATGTTGGATTTAATTTGGCTAAATCATGTGTTTGTTGATATAAGGATTTCATAATGGTTAATGGCATTAAGTTATAAATTAGAAGGTAAAATGAGGACAAGATAGTAAAATCAAGTGATATGTTTTTTTTTCATTTTGAAATATGGAGGAAATAAAAAATGTGATGGAGGAAATAACTTCACCCATTTTTTAATAGTTTAAAACTTAGCTAAAATAAATTGTGACATACACTTTTATAAAAATAAGAATTATGTTTTAAATAAAAGTAATAATTAAAGATCTTATAAAAATATTAAAAGATATAACAATTATTAGAAGAAATTCATATTAATTTATATAAATTTGGTAGTATTTTGACTAGTGTGGATGATATTAATTATACAATTTTATTGGTGACTACTTTAATTCAACATAAATATGAGTGTGATAGTTCCTTTAAAAATTCTATAGTATAAGTTAAAAACATCATAAAAACAATGTCCAATACTCTACGTAGAAGTAAATCTTGAGAAGTGCTTTCGATTTTTAAAACAATGTCCAAAACTCTACGTAGAAGTAAATCTTTAGAAGTGCTTTCGATTTTTAAAACAATGTCCAAAACTCTACGTAGAAGTAAATCTTTAGAAGTGCTTTCGATTTTTATGTTTTGAAGAATGTACGACGATACATTAATATTACAGTAGAAACTCGATAAATTGATACTCGATTATTTAATAAATTCTCTAAGATAATATTTTTGGCCGGTCCCGACTCGAGGATAGGGTGCTAAATTAATAAATCGCTAAAATTATAAAATAATGCATTTTTGATAATTTCTTTAGACCCATATAAGATATAAATTAATAATTCCTTATATATAGCATATTACATGAATGATTTATGAAGGTTTCTTTCCAAGCCAACCAATAGAAAAAGTAAAGTCTGGAGTATCCACTGGATAAATATCTTTCATGAGCTTTTTCGTCTTCTCGATGATTAGTTCACCTGTCATATTCACATGCTCTTGATACTGAAGAATCCATTCATAGGGAGATTTTTCTAGGTCAGGAAATTTTGCCGGTTTTTGTCGCTTAACATCGCATCTTTCGGGAGCAAGTGAGAGATGCTCCAAAGACCGCTTAACTGTATTCGATATTTTCGCTTGACTCACCTGCAAACCATAGTTATTATGAACCCATTCTTGCAATTGCTTTTGAGTGAGACTTGGATTATCCTTGTTATGCTTGCATAATTCTCTTCGAATCTCTTCTGTCATTGGTGTTTTTTTCACACCCTTAAAATGGGAAGCCATGTTGTGTGTATGATTTGTTTGTGATAACCTATTTTGATCTTGTATTTATATAGAAAATATTTTTAATGTCAATAAAGTGATACATTGAACACAAGAAGCATAATAAGGTGGAAGATTGAAGGTTTCTTTCAAATTGGGCCCTTCATTTGATATACATGCATTGTATACTGTATAATAATTAAGTGGAAGCTTGAAAGGTGTTTGTAAACTAAGTATTTTACTATAAATTGATAAGATATTAATTAATATATAAATTATTAATTAATCGATTAATCGATTAATTAATAAATCTTTTAACTAATAAATTGTGGTGGTCCCAAGTGTATTATATTATAGAGTTTCTACTGTATATATATTTTAAGACGCTCAAAATAATAATAATTAAAACTTCAATAACAACATGCAATGTTATGCTAGTTAGGTTTAAATTACATATTAATTATTCAATGAAGTCATGTTAATGGTATTTCATATGATTAATCATGTTTATTTAAAAAACAAAGATATAATCATATAACCATATGAGATATGGAAATGAAAAAAAATCAAAATTTGGTTACTTCAAAATGTGAGAATATCATACGTTTTACAAAAACTAAATTGAATCATACAATATTATCTATTAGGATTATTTTTATCTATTATACGATAAAAATTAAGTTTATAACTATTAGATTTAAAGTCTAATGTTTTTTTTCAAAGTGAATAAACAATCTTTTGAGCCATTATTGGTGAGGATAAAAACAGTCTGGGGGTAGGCTAGTAATTTCAAGTGGAGTTTTAAGGTGGTGTAATGAGTTTTAAGGTGGTGTAAGGGTGTTTTAAGGTGGTGAGAGAATTAAGCAGCTTGGCAGCAGTTAATTTTCATTACCAGAAGTTAATGCTGGTGGTTGAGTATTTATAGTATGTTATTTGGGCCCTTATGGGCGTTCGGGTCATATTTAATGGACCCGGGTCATGTTTAAAGACCCATGAGTTTTTAAGTAAGTGGGCAGGTAGCTTAGTCAGAAAGTGTTTAGGTTTTTTAGTACTTTAGTCATAGTTCGAACTGCCTCAGGCTCACAGTTTTCGAAGTCATCTATCCGGTCCTCAAATCCTGTCCGATTTGAGTTCTTAGTGTCTGTCCGGTTTCCGGGGAGATTTACATTGGTCTGCCCTTACGGGGAGCGTTCTGAATTCGGACTCATCAATTATGAATAAGGGAAAATAAGACTAAATACAATATTAATTGTAAAAAAAGGTTTTAAAATAACATAAAGTTGATAAGCAATCATTCGAGTCTCTAATAACTCAAAAGTTAGGAATGATTCGTCTCCAGTTCAAATAGGACTCATCTTCAATTGAAGAAAATTTTTCAATTCGGTAGCAAGTGATCTGACACATACTGTTTTTTTTTTTGCTTTATTTATTCCATATGTGAGTTTGGGACCATACTAAGCGAGTCTCCTTGTAGCTAAAATCCTTAATGATCTTCCAAACTGCAAAGATATGGAACTCTCAATTCGTGTATGTGTCTGGACCGTGTGAGACTAACATAAAGTGCGAGAAGCAACACTTTCTCGTGTTTGGAAATCACATTGTAAATGTTACTCTATTTTATTGTACTTGTGTTTGAACACTATAAAATAGACTTACCATTGGGTTTATCAGTTTCAGTTTCATTCATCCATTAGACGATCGCCTAAGGCGACATACTACTCAGGGCTATGGAAGGAAGCTGTTGAACTTTGATTCTCATAAAAGAGTCTCATGGTATCAGAGGACTTTGTTGTCATTGGTCTCTAGTATAGTATTATCGCCCTTAGTGAGATTTTGGTATGTGAGAGTCCGACGGAGGTTAAAATAGCATAGTATAAAACTCTTCTGAATAAATCGTCCAAGATAGGGGCTTTCACTTGGTTTAGGAATGAGAAAGGTGCGACAGTTAAAGTTATTGCAACTGCTAAGATTTTTTCCTCGCATAAGGATGTGGGTATATCAGTGTGTATTTCTAAGAAATAATGATGCAATAATACTACATTACAGGTTTTTGGAAATGGTAAGGATAATACGACCAAAAGTATAAATTATGTGGTTGTTATGTTTAGACATTCTAAATCATCTCCTCATTTTGGTAAAGGAAATTTTGGTGGTTTAAAATGTAATTTTGTGTCTAAAGATAGGGAAGTAAATCTTTCCAGATATAAAGTTGTTGAGGCATCTTCCATTGAAGAGGATTCTAATGAATCATTTGACCCAATGATAAAGAGTTGATTGAGGATGTCCAATTTTCTCCTTCAGAAAAGAAGGCTATGCTATCGACTTTATTGGTAAAAATGATAATGTTTTTTATAGTTTGTTAGACCGAAGGTCTCATGGTATTGATTACAAGGTTTTCTTTTATTTTCCTAATAGAGAAGATGATTATATTTTAATGATAAAGAGTTGTTCCTTTGAAATGATGTCTTAATGAATCTTACTAGATGATTGGTTATTGTGTGAGAAACGATACCAACTAATGAGGGATGTTCCAACCTAAAGAAGAGAAAGAAAGTTGCATATGTGCGGTATGTCACTGAAACTTGATTTAAATTTATGAAAGGTAAAATGAAGATTCGCACCACTTCTACAGTGGAAAACGAAATAAACTTAATTCTTGAAAATAAGAGGAAAATAAAGGAAGGTGAGGTACCTTCTGAGGTCTAGAAACATAAGTTTGTGGATCATGATATTGCACTAGCTCCATCCGAAGGTCTTGGTATGATGGCGGCCGAAATTTCAAACATTAATGAAGCTGATATAGCCCAACCAATAGATAGTATAAATCTTGTTGCTTCGTCTAGGGAAATTGGGGAATTTATCTTTACATTAAAGCATATTTCTGATCTTATTAGTCAATTTTCTGTTGCGGCTACTAGTAGGAATCTTCTGAAATACTTGACACTCACACAATTAGTGAAAAGGTAGTTAAGCTTGAGGATATAGATAAAATTCTCCATTTTAAATTAACTATTATTGGTACCGAATGTGAACCGAATGTTCATTGTTGATTAATGGTTAGTGCAATGAACATGCTATATCAAGGTGGTAAGATTTCATCCAACGTCATATCTAACCTCCAGCCACTATTGGAACCTACTGCAAGTCATTCGATTAGGAGGCTAACCTTAAAGCTACATTTTATTTAGAAACAAAAACAAATGGGAAATTAAAGATGCAGTATAACCATATATATGATGTTGTAATAATATTGAGGATAGATTTGTAGCCCAAGGCCGAATAAGGTATGCGTTTTGAGAAAGTAGGGTAGCATGTTGCAGCTGGCGTGAAAGAGACCTGGAATTTTGAACATGAGAGTAGTACATAAAATGTCCAAATTATTGAGGCGATTAGACAAAGTATTGGCTCAAAATCTAGGAGTTAAAAAGAATATTCGAACTAGAATGGGCCCCCTGAGCAAGGAAGGTTGCTCTTCTATAGATTTATTTGAGGCGGATGCTTTCAAGGAGTTGTTTGAGGTGGTCGAGGATTCTGCCGGGATTATAGAGAAATAAATTATCCTTCGTTTGCATCAAGAGTTTCCTGCACTTTTCTTAGACTCTTTATGGGTAGTAGTTCCAATAAATGAAATATCGCTTGCATGTGGCTGAAATAGCACTCCAAATCATGATTTGCTCATTAAGACGTCCAAAGATGGTCAATATATCTATAAAACGTTAATGGAAGCCGAAGATAATGATTTGCATTAGTTTTTGAAAGAAGTGGATGTTGATAATGTCTTTAAAGAACCTATTGTTATTCCTCCAGATATAAGTGTGTTGCTTATACCCCGAGAAAAAAATCATAAAGTAACCCACGCCACAATAATTGTCGTGCCTGCAATGGGTGAAGGTTTGACACAATGGTTCTATAAAGAGATTAAAGATTCTATAGTTGGTAAAGGTGCAATTCAGTCATCCTTTCAACTTTGTGATGGAACAAGCATATGGTGTTGGTCTTCTTTAGCTATTATGAAAAATATGATTGTTCTACTTTGTTGGTGTTTGGGCCATAAGCCAGTTGTAGAACATAAGTCCTCATTTTTTGGACATGTTTTTGTTATTTTTTATTTTTCATATGTGTAATCGAATTGTTGCTTGCCTTTTAGATTACTTATGCATACTGGTTACATTTAATAAAGATAAGAGGATATTGTTTATTCCACTGCATGAACTTCATATGAAAATTAAGTATTCTGATGATTTGATTGGAGTGGTCAATTCCAGTGGACAGAGACCGAATGAAGGACCATGTGGGATAATTCATTAGGTAATATATATTGGAAATCTAAAATTAAAGTGTATTATATATAAAAGTGCATGAACTTATTGAGGACTAATTTAACAAATATCTCTATAATATATTGCGTATGTCGGACATTATGTTCCAATCCATTGGGGACTAATTTAACAAATATCTCTATAATATATTGTTTATATTGGGTATTGTGTTGTAGCATAATATATGTTAGAACATAAACTCATATCAAGCCTTACATATCCTAAAATGATTTTTATCGTTGATTGGTTTCAAAATATGTGTTACTCCCGATACATGGTTTTCCTAAATGGTCGAAGTTTATTAAAGCTTACATTTGAAGTTGATAATTTTCTGAATACAAAATTCGTATATGTTTTGACCATGACATCGAAGTTGTTACATGTGGCTGATATGTTTTGATCGTAGGTTTACAATTATACCATAAGGGTGATAAGTTTTGGTCGTAGCCTCGAAACGGCTCGATACATATTGTATATTTTGTTCGCAGCCTTAAAATGAATCCATATGGTTTGTGTCACGAGCTAGAATAACAACATGTGATGGAACATATGTTAGTGAAATCCATTGGTATCTCTTATGTACGATGATAACGCTGCAACTTCCATTGTTTCTTGTAAAATGAGTTTAGTTGTGAAATAATGATAAATGAACATCAATAAATAAATAATAATCATGTGATAGAAAAAATAACTGAAAAAATATTATTCATCATCATCGTCCGTCGAAGATTTAAAGTCTACATGTAGCTAACTTACTTCTTCATGCTCATAAACATGAAACCAATGCAAAGTGTTTGTTAGGTCGATGTTACACCGATAATCTCGAGTAGCAAAATTGTGTACCTCGTTATTTTGTACATACTATTCATGATAAGTACTCGTGGGAATGTACGCAACAACTCAATACTTATAGGATGCGCGAAAAATAATTCAGTGATCACGTCTATTAATTCGGTTGTCCGATGCCGCACAAAGTAATTATGTTATTTCATTTTTTAGCCGACTTTTCAAATAAACGTTGTCTTTTATGAATGTTGTAGATGATGCACATGTAAGATATATTTTCAAGGTCATGGCACTTCAAACCCATATATACTTCCTTAGGACGAGAACCAACTAATATTAACTTACATATTAACTTCTCTTTTGTCCGTTTTAAGTCTACCAGCTTGGGAATGACCATGCAAGTGCAATCTTAGTTTATGATTATGTTCTTGTCGGTCAATCACCAATAATCAAGTTATTATTCAACTGGATATGCCCTCAACCGGAATGTACGATTATATTTTTTTGATGTACAATTTCTTTTCGTCATACCATCCGCACTAGCCTTAGGTTATAAACCTCGTGCCTCTCGCATCTATAATATATCCCAGGATTTTGCCCCCACTTACCTGTGTCTTAGAGGGTAATGATCACGATGAATCCTATCTTTCGGCCTTCAGCCATAACTCATGCATTCAAATCGATTTTATTATAATACTTGTGATTTGTAAATAAATGTGTGTGATTGACCATCATTCATCTTGGTTTCTCCGGTTCATACAACATATAATTGTCATTATAAATTATAAAACAACACATCTCGCATTAAACAATCGACAAAAACAACATGTGTGGTACTAAGAGTATGAAATAACACATCTCGCATTAAACAATCGACAAAAACAACATGTGTGGTACTAAGAGTATGAAATAACATGATAAATCACACCCGAAATATGACGATAACAGATTATATCGCACCTACAGTATGACTATTACATTGTTAGTCCCAAAATGGATGCGACTAATTACAGTTTTGTCAATATTATCGCAAAACAACACGATTTACAAATTCAAAAGATAAAAATATATTTCCATTATCGTTTTTCGGTAAAAGCCTACAATATGGTATATGTTTTAATTGCTAAAATTCATATTTATTATGTATGATATTTTAAAATATAATTTAATTATTATTTACTATGTTAGACTTTATTTATTTTCAAGTTTATATCAATTTTAAATAGAATGAGATAAAATAATTAACCGGACTAGTTACACATATTTTATGAAATATGTTTTCAGTGACAGAAATTTGTTAATCTAAACTTGCATTCCTTGGAATGCGAGGTAACCAAAATTGTGAATATTTTTTATTTTTTCATCTGAAAAAGACAACAGTAGAAATGTAAAAGAAGGTATACCATTTCAGAAAACTGACATTTTTTCAATTGAAGTTGTGTTATGACGTCTAAACAGTATTTTAGACCAGAATGGTTAAAGAAATCGAAATTATTATTTATAGATATCAAACTATTTATTAGTTATTCTAATTTAGTTAGGCGGATTTACTATTTTTATTTTATATGAATTAAGAGTCCTCTCTATCGATTTTTTATATTGATTGTATCTCTCCGAAATATATTCTAAATAATCGTACGAACCTTTTTATTTATTTTTTTTTTCCAAAAAAATCAGAGTTTTGCCGGATATGCACTCCCATTCAAACTCCATATCACTTTTGTTTAAGTAGAATTTAAATGTTTTTTCTTTTCTTATTCTACTTTAAACTCTAAAGCATGAGACGAGATGCTTCAGAAGAAGATAAGTGGCGAGTGGCGACACAACTTCAGAAATTGGGACTGAAACGGTGTTAAATTAAAAGAAAACAATTTGACTACATTCTCATTAGGGAATGTATTAACCAAAAGAAATTGCCTGGTGGCATCCTGCCATATCCTTTAACCGGTCTTTTTAAGAGGTTAACTTATATCAAGCTGATAAATTATCGTGGAAGGTCGTATACAAGTTAATTGAGTAAGATTCTTTTAAAATTAAAGGTTATGAATTCGAGTTTTTTTTAGGTGTGTTTTTTAGTGGAGTCTATCATTTTGTACGGTTTATTTTCTAGCGTTGGTTTGGAGGTTATCCCGTCAGACTGCGGGTTTACTTTGTGCGCATTCGTTGAGTAGTGGTTACGGGTTCTCTAAGATAAAAACTAATAAATTTATAATAAATTTTAAAGTTAACTATTCTCGAATATTGAGTCAACTTTTTTTTTATTATCATTAATATTTAAAATTGATAAATTATCCATAAATACGTATACCAAATAAAAAACTACTGGTGGTTGTTTTTTTCAAACATTTTTTTTAAGAGTCGTATTTTTCAAATAGTAGTTTAGAAAAAATAAATTAAAGTACAATCTGTTTTATTTTTTTAAGACAAACAAAACTACATCCCTCGATGATATTTTTTGTTTTTATTTTAAAAAAAATCCAAAAAACACGCGAAACCCCACATAATAGAACATGCGATACCATACATAAAAAACATACGAGACCAAGCATAATAAATCGTGAGAGACTATATATTATTAAATCATGCGAGATCATACATAATAACAATATGTGATAAAATTGATATCCTTAATAGAAGCGGTAAATTAGAGTGTTCATATCCTTAATAGAAGTCTGACGCTAGTCGTAAGAAATATTACTCCAGAAGAAGCTTGGAGCGGTATAAACCATATGTTCCACACTTTAGAATTTTTGGATGCATTGCACATGTTCATATCCCATACAAAAAGAGAATAAAGCTTGAGGATAAAAGCATGAAGTGTGTATTACTTGGAGGTAGTGAAGAGTCAATGGCTTATAGACTCGATGATCCAGTTTTACAGAAGATAATCGTAAGTAGAGATGTGAAGTTTGAGGAAGATAGTGGTTGAGATTGGCATAAAACTCACAAGGAAGAAGTTATGGTTGATTTGGAGTATTGTAGTGATACTTATAGTGAAGGTGAATGTAAAGGCTCGGATAATGAAGTAAACAGTAGTGATTCATTTGAATCAATACATGAACACTTATCTATTGATGACGAGAGAAGAATTAAAAGGGCATTAAGATGGATTGATGATTATGTAAGTAGTGAAGGTATTTTTGAAGAAGAAGATACTACATATCTAGCCTTGTTTACAGAAGATGATCCTATAAACTATATAAAAGCTAAAAAATCTCTAAATGGAGGAAAGCTATGAATGCAGAAATAAAAGCCATTGAGAGGATCAATACTTGGGAGTTAACAGAATTACCTATGGGAGGAAAAAAATCGGAAAAGTGGATCTATAAGACAAAGCTTAAGGAAAATTGAGAGGTAGACAAGTACAAGGATTGTCTTATGGTGAAGGGATATACAGAATAACATGGAGTTGATTATACTGAAGTATTCACACATGTAGCTCGGCTTGATACAATCACATTGATTATTTCTCTTGCAGCACAAAAAGAATGGACCATTTATCAACTAGATGTAAAGTCGACCTTTTTACATAGAGAACTAAGTGAAGAGGCCTATGTTGAGCAGCCACCAGAAGGGAAGTGAGTATAAGGTATACAAACTAAAGACAGCCTTATACGGACTAAAGCAAGCTCCTAGAGCTTAGTACAGTCGCATATAGTCTTATTTTGTGAAGTAAGGGTTCAAAAAATGTCCTTATGAGCACACCTTGTTCATCAAGACAGAAGAAAGAGGTAAGATTTTGATTGTGTGTCTCTATGTTGATGATCTTATTTTCAACGGTAATGATGAAAATATGTTTGTAAGGTTTAAGCAATCTATGATAGGTGAATTTGATATGACTGATCTTGGAAAGATTATGTATTTACTTGGTATTGAAGTTATGCAAGGCTCTGATGGAATATTTATTGGTTAAAATAAATATGCAAATGAGGTTTTAGAGAGGTTTAAAATGAGTTAATGTAATCCAGTTCACAATCCTATTGTTCCTGGTACAAAGCTTGTGAAAGATTTGAATGGTGTAAAAATAGATAGCACGCTTTATAAACAGATAGTGGGAAGTTTATTAGCTCAATAACCAGCTACTTCCAACACCAGCTACTACCAATATTGATGATTCCGAATTCAGCATACCCCCCGGACAGGGACAGATCAGTCCAAGGCCTCCGGACCGGACAGATCGGACAGATCACATGGACCGGACAGATCACTTCGAACACAATGACCATAGGACTGTTCGAACTATGACAAAAGTACTAAAAACCTAAACACTTCTTGACTAAGCAGCTTGCTCTCCTACTTAGAGCTCATGGGTCTTTGAACATGACCCGGGTCCATTAAACATGACCCGATAGCCCATAAGGGCCCAAACATCACACTATAAATACCCAACCACCTGCATTAACTATGGGTAATGAAAATTAACTGCTACCAAGCTGCTTAATTATCTCTCTACTCTCTAAACACCCACACACCACCACTTAAACACCCACATACCACCGTAAAACACCAACTGAAATTACCAGCCTACCCTCAGGCGATTATTATCCACACCAAATATAAGCTCAATAACCTTCATTCCACGGGTTTCTAGTTCTCTTGGTCAAACAAACAATTTCTTAATCATATATATATATTTAAAAATTAACCATGTCCTAGTCAACAGTAACTGGGATGAGTATTTCCTCAAGTCATTTTCTTATTTTGGATTTCCTCTCACCTTATATCACACCACTCTTATTTTATATCTGTTGTGAATGAGTCGAATAGTGCCTTGACAGTGTACTGTGTTCGGCGGTACAGTTTTGTGTCATTGACAAGTTGTAATACAATGGATGGTTTTCTTATTAGTGTATATGAGCCCATTAGGCCCACTTTCTTAGTAAGTCTATTAATTCCCTATAAATAGATTACCAGGACTACACAAAACATAATCTGAAATTTGTAACCTTTTCCAATCATAGTGATACTCTTTTCTCTGACGGCACCCGTGGACGTAGACAATTTTCGAACCATGTTAAATCTTGTGTTCATTCAAGTTTTTCCTTCATATATGTTCTGTGCTTGAGCCATTTTGTGATAATTGCATAGAAATTTGATAACAAAATTGGTATCAGAGCCACGTGGTGAAATTAGGGCTTTTACAATTGGGATTTCACAATGGCGTTTACAGCAACAAAATACATGATTGAAAAATTTGATGGGGGATCCAGCTTTGCGTTGTGGAAGATTAAACTGAAATCTTGATTGGTACTGCAAGGGCCGTGGAAGGTTGTGGATAATAAGTTACCAGAAGAGATGAAAGAAGAGAAGAAACAAGATCTTCAAGAAAGGGATTTGTGCTGGATTTTAATGAGTGTGAAAGACAATGTGCTTTGTGAGATTAGTGGTGAGAAGATTGTTTCCTGCGCATGGAAAAATCTAGGAGATCTTTACTCAGAGAAATCAGAAGTAAAGAGATTATACTTGAAGAAGCGTTTGTATGATTTCAGATTGAAAGAAGGTATGTCCATAACAGAGCACTTAGATAATTTTAAATCATTTATAATGGACTTAAAGAACATAGATATCAATATTGAGGATGAGGATCAAGCTTTGTTTGTATTGAGATCGTTACCAGCTCCTTATGAAAACTTCGTAGATACCATTATGTATGGTAAGAATAAGTTATCGCTAGAAGATGTAAAAGGGGCACTAAAATCAAAGGAGATGAGACAGTTGCAACCATACAATCAAGCTGAATGGGCAGGTCTTATGACTAAGGGAAAATCTGGAAGCAAAGAGAGTTCTTTAAGAAGGAAGAACTGGAGGTTCAATTCAAAGGTAAAACACTCAAACTGTTATGTATGTGGTGAGAGGGTCATTATAGGAGAGATTGTCAGAAACTGAATCGTAAGAAGGGAAATCAAAAGGAAAATGCAGCAAACATTATTGAAGGTGTGAACGATTCTGACGATAGTGAAAACAGTGGTAGAGGAGATGTATTATCCGTGAGTTCAGACTTTGGGAAAAACTCTTTGGTACTCGATACTAGCGCTACATTTCACATGTGTCAGTTATTATAAGAGATATTGTTCGAAATTGAATGGTAAGAAGGGAAATAAAAAGGGAAATGCAGCAAACATTGTTGAAGGTGTGAACAATTCTGACGATAGTGAAAACAGTGGTAGATGAGATATATTGTCCGTGAGTTCAGACTTTGGGAAAACCTGTTGGGTACTCGATAGTGGCGCTACATATCACATATGTCAGTTCAAGCAGTGGTTCAATACTTATAAGCCAATGCAGGGAACTTTCTATTTAGAGAACAATAATTCGTTGACTGTTGGTGGTATTGGTAAGGTCAGAATCAGAATGTTTGACAGGGTTGTTAGAATCTTGACGTGCTGGCATGTTTCTGAGTTAAAGAGAAACCTGATTTCTCTTGGGACTCTAGACTCTCGGGGTTACAAGTGTCGTGCAGAAGACGGTGTAATCAAAGTAACAAAAGGCTCAATGGTATGCATGAAAGGCAGTTTGCAAAAGGGTCTTTACATTCTCCAGGGGAGTGTTGTTATGGGCGATGCTGCAGTAGCATCATCAGGGAGTAATAGCCAAAGTAGGCCGGATCAAAGTAAGTTGTGGCATTGGCGTCTTGGTCACATGAGTGACAGAGGATTAGCTGTTTTGGGAAAAAGAGATTTGTTGAAAGGGTATAAAGCAGAATCATTGGGATTTTGTGAGCACTGTGTGTTTGGTAAATAAACTAGAGTCAAATTCAGCAAATCGGCTGTAAGAAAGACTAAAGGGACAGTGGAATACATTCATTCAGATCTTTGGGGTCCAAATATAAGTCCATCCAAGAGCGGAGCCAGATACCACATGAGTTTGATTGATGATTATTCAAGGATGATGTGAGTTTACTTTCTGAAAATGAAAGATGAGGCATATTCAACCTTTGTCAAATGGAAGACGATGATGGAGAAGCAAACATGAAGAAAACTCAAACGTCTTAGGATAGATAATGGGTTAGAACATTACAGTCGCGAGTTCAACAAGTTCTGCGAGACTGAGGGAATAATGCGCCATCGCACTTGTTCTTGAACACCACACCAGAATGGAGTTGCAGAAAGAATGAACATAACGTTTGTGACAAGGCACGAAGTATGCTCTTGTATTCCGGTGTGGGAAAGGATTTTTGGGATGAAGCTATCAATACGGCGTGTTATTTGGTGAATCAGTCTCCATCAATGGCTATTGATTGTAAAACTCCTTTTGAGATTTGGTCTGGATCGTCCACTGATTATAAACATTTGAGGGTGTTCGGTTGTCCTGCGTATGCTCATGTGAGAGATGGTAAGCTTGAGCCGAGGGCAAAAAGGTGCATATTTCTAGGATATGCTAATGAAGTGAAGGGATATAGGTTATGGTGTACCTCTCCAAAGTCTCCAGGTTTTCTCATCAGTTGGGATGCTACTTTTAATGAGTTTGCTTCGATAGACAGTCAGAAGAAAGTAGGAGAAATGGTCGAATGAGGATCGGTTGTGAGTAAACAGGTGGAGTTTGAAGTAGAATCAGTCTATAGCAGGTCCAATAATTCAAGTGGTTCTAAGGTGGATCCAAAATCAGGAGGTGAAGCGTCAACATCGGATGATGGTGACAATGATGCACCTGAACCAGAACAACAACCTTATAGCATCGCATTGGGTAGAGAAATAAGATATATTAGACTTCCAAAAAGGTATGCGAATCTAGTTGCATATGCTCTGTCAGTTGCAGAAGAAGTTGAGATGCAGGAACCTAGTAGCTACAGAGAAGCTATAGCGAGTTCAGAGGCAGATCGATGGATTGGTGCTATGGGGGAAGAGATTAAATCTCTTCATAAGAATCAAACATGGAAGCTTGTTGACTTGCCTAAAGGACAGAATATAGTAGGCAGTAAATGGGGTTCAAGAAAAATGAAGGTAATCTAGGGGTTGAGGCATCTCGATTCAAAGCAAGACTGGTCGCTAAGGGTTTTACTCAAAAGGAAGTAATCGACTTCAATGAAGTGTTTTCTCCAGTGGTGAAGCATAGTTCGATTCGAGTTTTGTTAGCCATAGTAGTTTTGCAAGATTTAGAGCTTGAGTAGTTGGATGTGAATACTGCATTTTTACATGGTGAATTGGAGGAGTAAATCTACATGAGACAACTAGGGGGATTTATCGAACCTAATATGGAGGACAAAGTTTGTCTGCTGAAAAAGTCACTGTATGGTTTGAAACAGTCACCTAGGCAATGGTACAAACTTTTTGATACATTTATGGTGTCAAAAGGGTTCACGAGGAGTCCATATGATAGTTGTGTGTATCATCAAAAGATGTCAGATGATTCTTATGTTTACTTGTTGTATGTGGATGATATGCTTATTTATGCTTGTAGTATGTCACACATTGTGTAGTTTAAGAAGCAATTTAGTGCCGAGTTTGAGATTAAAGATCTGGGTAGAGCAAAGAAAATTCTTGGTATGGAGATTATCAGGAACAAAAGTTTAGGATCATTACACTTGTCTCAACGAAGTTATATTGAGAAAGTGTTACAACGATTCAACATGTTTGATGCTAAAGCAGTTAGCATTCCATTTGCTACTCATTTCAATCTGTTTGCAGTAAGAGCGGCCAATGACGATGCTGAGTTGGAACAAATGTCGAAGGTTCCATATGTAAGTGCAGTTGGTAGTATCATGTATGCTATAGTATGCACACGTCCTGATATTTCACATGCGGTTAGTGTAGTTAGCAGGTACATGGGATATCATGGAAAGAACACTGGCAGGCAGTCAAATGGATACTTTGGTATCTTAAGAATACTGTGAACGTTGGCTTAGCTTTTAACAATACCGATATTGGTGAATCGTTGAATGATGTTGCAGGATAATTGGTTGGTTTTGTTGATTCTTATTTTGCAGGTGATGTGGATAAAAGAAGATCTCTGACAGGATATGTATTTACTCTAGTTGGGAGTGCGATCAATTGGAAAGCACAGTTGCAAGCTCCTGTCGCTTTGTCTACAATAGAGGCAGAGTACATCGCGGTAACAGAAGCAGTTAAAGAGGCAATATGGTTACAAGGTTTGGTGGCAGATTTGGGCTTAGATAGGACTAATACAAAAGTGTTTTGTGAGATTCAAAGCGCCATACACCTTACAGGGAACCAAATGTACCATGAGCGTACAAAGCACATAGATGTCATGTATCATTTTATTCGTGATATAATATCAATGGGAATTTTTTATGTGAAGAAAGTGTCTACACACGATAATCCAACAGATATAATGACCAAGGAAGTATCAGCTCGAAAGTTTAGGGAGCGCCTAAACTAGATTGGTGTTCGCAGTATAGAGTAAATGCCTTAGGGGCATATGGTGAGTCAGAAGAAGAGAAGTTTCTTTGTTGATAGTGAAGAAAAGATATTCGCCTCAAGGGGAAGATTTGTTGTGAATGAGTCGAATAGTGCCTTGCCAATGTACCGTGTTTAGCGGTACAGTTTTATGTCATTGAAAAGTTGTAATACAATGGATGGTTTTCTTATTAGTGTATATGAGCATATTAGGACCATTGTCTAGTAAGTCTATTAATTCCATATAAATAGACTACTAGGACTACACAAAACACAATCTGAAATCTGTAACCTTTTCTATCATAGTGAAACGCTTTTCTCTGGCGGCGCCCGTGGACGTAGACAATTGTCGAACCACGTTAAATCTTGTGTTCATTCAAGTTTTTCCTACACGTATGTTCTGTGCTTGATCCATTTTGTGATAATTGCATAGAAATTTAATAACAATATCTCAGCACCCGGCGACCCCGTATACAAAAAAACCCTTTAATTTTTTCTCTATATGGTAGACTTACCCCGACTTCACCAACATTGTCTCCATTAACTAGAATCTTCCAATCTATGCTCATGGAATGAGTCTTGTTTCTATAAAACATAATCCGACATAGTCCTTTAGTGGTATTAGATTCCGAGTGACCAACTTCCAAGATCATTTATTCTCTGTCTAATTTATCTTAGTTATTGAACCATGCAACCCCATCATAATCTCCCCGGAGATTGAGGCTTACTCCTCATGTATCTTCCTCACCAGAGGTGAGGAATTTTTCTTTGTACAAAAACCTGGAGAGACTTCGCTAAGGCTTGGTGACAACAACACTAAATTCTTCCATGATATTACTAAATACCGTATCTTATATAATAAAATTGTCTTTAGTTTAAATAGTCGGGCAGACTTTTTCACTTCTCATTTGGGGGTTTCCAATATTTTGTGAGCTCACAACCACTAAAGTCAAACCCCTAGATAAGGATTCCATAATTTAGTTAGATTTTTGCGAGGAGATCAAACCGCCTTCTTTATCATTGATAACAATAAATCTCTAGGGCTTGATAGCTTTAACGTCCGGTTTTTCTAAAATTCTTAGAATATCGTTGAAAATAACCTTTGCGATGTGGTACTCAAGTTCTGAAACTTTAGGCCCCAAGATTACTCAAGGAACTTCATTCTATTAACCTATTTCCTAAAAATAATCTTATTTCTTGCTGGAATGTGGTCAATATATTGTCTATATGAGCATGGTAAGAAAAATAAAGGACTCATTTTAGGTACTCAATATGCTTTATTTTCCGGAAAAAAATATTATTGATAACTTCATCCTCTTCTACAGGCTCCTTAGGGTTTACCAAACTAATTGTAATTGTCTAAAGGTCATCCTAAAAATCAACCTTATGAAAGATTTTGACAATGTTTGATGACCGATAATTCTTGACATTTTTGTATTCATGAACTTCATCGACACTATGTTTATTTTGATTATTCAATGTATCTTTACTCTCTCTTATATTATTAATATCAGTGGTCATCCTCATATAACGTTTTATGGTAAGAATAGACTCCCACAAGATGACCATTTATCTTCTTTCTTATTTGTTTTCGTAATGCTTGTCATTTCTAGTATCGTGAAGGAAAAATATATGAAAAGAAATTCTCTAGTAGAAGTCTCAAAAGTTCAAAACCTTTAACCTTTTATTCGTCGATGCCATCATAATTTTCTAAAGAGGAGATATTAACTCTCTCAGTCTCATTAACGAAGAGGTTAACAAAAAAATTTGTCTTTCGTGACTCCAAATCAGTATTATTAAAATTCACATATTTATTTCTAATATGGGAACCACCCTCGGAGATGATCTGATAAACATTTGTGGGTTTGATTGTTTTTTGCTACCAATAAAATACATAAGTGTTCTCCTCCTCACATGTCAATTCTCCAATAATGATTAACGAATCTTTCATAAAACTATTACCGTTTGTACTGGGTCATAGAACTTAAAACATAGTTCATATTAGTAGATTTCAAATCATTAATGTCATATTCGCGTGCCAATTTTATTGGTCTTTTATTTTTTATCTTATATACAAAGGTTCTCCAAGAGTTGACCTAATCTCTCCATTGGTTTCTATGATCAATTTATGAGATGAAGTCTACAGGAATGAAAATGGCATGGTCATCGATCATTGTGACCTATTTAGAGAGAATCCTTAGGAATATGGATCTAAAAACCAAAGATCAAGTGGTTGTCCTCAAATATTTATGGTCTAAAGTAAGTAATAACAACAATTCTATCTGGTGCAACTAGATTGAAATTAAAATAATTACAAATACAAATATTAAAATTTAATTATCGGATCCTCTACCTCTTGGTATTGGAGGAATATTCTCTATTTTAGGTCTCTGACTAGAAAAATGTAGAGGGTGACGATAAGCAATGACGAGTCTACTTTTTTATATATGACACGTAAATGCTCCTTACCTCTCTGGTTAACTAATACAGACAACGCATTATTTATGACTCCAAGCTTGATATAAATCTTAAGGTTTCCAATATTATTGTGGGTGACCGCTCGAATTGTCCTGACCAACTTAGGTCAGATATCGCTAGAAACCACCACAAACTTCAGGAGGTAAACAACCTCATTATATCATTCTTCACTCAAAGTATTGGTAATAACGATGTCCATGACATCCAAAAGTAGGAATATAAAATTCACAATCACGGAGACTTACTATACCATCCGTACGTCTACTTCATGTGTCGAGTCAGTCGGGTTGATACAACATAAATATAATTAAGTGTATGATAAAAGTAACTCGTTAACAGAGGTATGCAAAAGACCTGATATTGCCTACATTGTAAATATTTTGAGCATATTCATGTCAAATCTGGGGAATTTGTATTGACATATACTCAAGTTTCATACTTGAAGAGATCGATTTTGTAGGGTTGTACTACAATTAGAAAGATGCAGGTGATATAGTGCTGAGCGGGTATGCCGACTCGATTATACAGGTTGCCTTGATACAAGGACGTCTACTTCGTTTTATCTATTTAATGTGCTTGGAGGTGTGTTTAGCTTGAAGTTTTGTATACATAAGGTTGTTTCTCTATCATCTATGGAAGCTAAGTATATGGCTTATATGGAAACCACAAAGAAAGTTATTTGGCTGAAGGGATTGTTGAGTGAACCGCGACTTAATTGCAGAGAAATCTGTTGATAATAAGGATTGAGACAAGGTGTTGAAGACTAGTGACTATTGTGTCAAATGAAATATATTTTAAGCCGAAGCCGGATGGTCAAAGCAAGCTGATTCAAAGTATTATGATCTAATGTGAGCTAAACCGTAACACCTTGGCTGAAGTGAAGTATTATATTTTTTAGGTCTCTTATATTAATCGGGTCTCCTATTTTAGTCTTATTATATTTATTAGATTCTCTATATTAATTAGGTCTTCTATATTAATTGAGATTTTCTATTTATGAGGTTTCATATATTAATAAATTAGGAGTTATTTCTTTCATAGATTAATCAACTTCAATCTCAAGTATCATATGAATAATTAAAGTTTTCCCTAAACATATAAACAGAATAAGACATTGATATTCAATATGTGGCCTGACTGTGGCGGTATAATTACGCGAGAAGCATATTTCATAAAAGAGTGAAATAGTTCTAAGTCTTTTAAGAGATAAGTCAGGAGAGAGATAAACACCGAAGATAGGGTTATGTGAATTACGCCATCTTTGTAACAACGATTGATTAATTCCTTTGTTTTTTAGAGTGTTTATATAACCTACTTATATATAAAAGAGTGTCCGTTGCTCGTGGATGTAAGATTTTTTCATAATTCAAACCATGTTTAATATTATCTTGTATGTTTGATTTTTTTTATTACGCTTCCTTTTATTCGTTGCTCATCTTCTACAATGCAATTAAATCGTTCTTTCATAGGTTTTGTTTAATCGTATATCAGTTCTTTACTCGACCGAACGATAGTTGTGTTGAATTCATTAATCATATTCTATATAACTGTGTTTTCACTCGGAGTATCTAGTATGCTCCTGTCACCAAGCTTGGTTTTCCTTTAATGACTATGGTTGGTCAAACTAGATCGAAGAGGTTATAAAATGGCCTCCATCACGCTTCCATTACCTATGACGATCATGTTTTAGTGCATAAATTAACCACATATAATGAGGGAGAAACTTCAAGATTTTTTATTCTCCAACCGGTCTTGTCTTACGGACCATATCATTTTTGAACTCTGGTGCAGATCTTTTGGTACCAAA
This sequence comes from Limnanthes douglasii subsp. nivea, assembly GCA_036936605.1. Classification (NCBI taxonomy): domain Eukaryota; kingdom Viridiplantae; phylum Streptophyta; class Magnoliopsida; order Brassicales; family Limnanthaceae; genus Limnanthes; species Limnanthes douglasii. Next base: position 291,397,648 of record JAUPFV010000005.1, read on the forward strand.
GTTGTATGACCGGTTTAACCAATCATATTTCCCCCAGCTTTTTATATATAATTTTTTTTAAATAATTCTTATTTTTATTATAATATTAGTTTTTTATAATTGGATGAATCATTCGTTTTGTTTCCTATCGTACGTTAGTTTGTTTTTTTGTTTTTTTTGCTGTGTGTCGATTGTTTTTTGTAACAATTTTTTTTAATCTTTTTATTCCGATAGTTTTCTTCTAAATCTAAATCAAGTGATCTACAATTATTTGTTCTATTTTATATTTTTATTTTAGACACAATGTTTTTTCTTTGAAATATGTTGAGAATATTTATATATACAAAGTTACTTATTTATTCAGAATTAATATCTAAAAATTATTAACAATATTAGAATTATCTGCTTCTTTTATCAAAAAAACAAAAAAACACGGGATTTTTTTGTAGTAGTCACGCAAGAAATAACTTACATGTAAACTCATGAAAACATGTAAATGGGTATGGCTAAATTGGGGCCCAATTGGCTAACCAGCCCCAATTTTAAGCATACCCATCAAAAATATAAGTAGCCCCAAACTAATACCCAAAAAACCCTTCGTTTTTTACTAAGTCAAAACCCTAAACACTAAGCATTCCCACTTCTAAAACAGCCCCAACCCAAAATCAACCCTAAAACCCTAAAACCTCTCAAAACTCCAAACTTCTACAATCAGCCCCAAAATCAAATCCGAAGATCTCTACACATCAACAACAACTCAAGAAATACAATGGGCAAAGGAAAAGAGTAAGTTTTTACTCTTAAATGAACTTTCTTTCTATATTTGGTTTAGGTTAGGTTTTTTGATTTTGATGCTAGGTTTGTGGCTGATTTAGTGTTATATGTTGTTTATAGTTGTCTAGTAATGCTAGGGTATGCTAGATTAGGTTGCTTGTGGCTGATTTAGGTAGGTTTTCGAGGTATTGGGTTGTCTTCAACCTTTTTTTTTTTGCAGGTTTTCGTGTTCCCCCGCCGGGGTGTAGGGCATTAACCCGGCGGGGACCAAGAACATACCTGGGTTTTCCCAGGTCTGTTCTTGGTCCCCGCCGGTTGGACCCCGCCGGGTGAAGTGGGGTTCACCCGGCGGGTGAAAATTAAACCATTTAATTTATTTTTTCACCCGCCGGGTGAAAAATTGTCACCCGACAGGTGAAAACTAAAATATTAAATAGTTTAATTTTCACCCGCCGGGTGAAAATTCCTAACCCCGGCGGGGGATACCTGTTGCTACCTCTTTTTTTTGTATTTTTATAAATTTTTCTAACTTCTTTCTCTAATGTTTTGCAGCCAACACGAAGCACCTCGCCTAACGAAGGAGAAGGCGGCCAAGGCGGCAAAAAATGGTGAAGGCAGTAGCCGACGGGCGGTGGTCGCCGCTAGGCCGGAACATGGGGATCGGACAGAGCGTGTTCGCCCCCACCGCGAGGTCCGCGAGGTGCGCGAGGAGCGCGAGGATCCGACCGAGCGATCTTTGCGGCATCGGAAATTTGATGCCACCAGGGATGCCCCCCGTCGACGATCTTCTCCTCCACGAGAGGTGCTCCCCATCCACCGGCGTGCCCTAGTGGACGAGGAGGAGGAGGATACGGAGCAGGAGGAAGCGGAGGTCCCGTTGCCACCACCTCGAAGAGAGGTCCGTCCCGAAGGGCCTCCAACCGATGCGGAGGGATGGAAAAATCTTTTCCTATCCCAAAATAGTGTGCTTCTCTTCCCCGAGTATGCGCAGCACGAGGCGTATTACGCCTTCAAAAACGATGTAAGTTAATTAATTTATTATTTTTTTGTTTACTTGAATTCATTTTTTAACATTGTAATTATTTTTGAATTTTTTTACAGGCGCGCTCGGGCATTACGGTGCAGTCGAAGTATGGTTTGCTTGGTCAGTGGGACCTTAGCAAACAAGTGGGGGTTAGGGCGTACCTGCAGGAGACCCCATTTTGGCCCTTGATGCGGCATTTACCGAGGTTCAACAACCACGTCCAGTTGGCGGAGGTCTTCGGTGAGAGGTGGCACCAGGAGACGAACACGTTCCAGTTCTCCTTTGGGGAGATGACGATGACACTGGACGACGTGTATGTCATTACGGGCCTCCCGGTTGAGGGGAGAATCATTGACCTCTTCCGGCCTGATCCGATAGAGGCGACGTATGCACGGTATGGGGAGCTGTTGGGAGTTTCGGCTGCTGATGTGCAGCAGGAAATGGAGGCTCATGACGGGAGCGGATTCGGCCTCCGATGGCTTAGGACCACATTCTCGGGGGAAGCATACTTAGATTCGAACACCGCCTGCACTCCGGAGATGAAGAAGGCAGCAGCTCGGGCATATATCATGTTCTTCCTCGGGTGTACAATCTTCACCAACACGAGCCAGAAGAACATCCAGTGCGATTTCCTTCTAGCCCTCGAGGATTTAGAGTTGGTTGGTGAGTACGCATGGGGGACTTGTGCGTTGGTGTGGCTGTACAAGAGTTTGGGAGGCATCTCGAAGCACTCCTTGAAGACCTTAGTCGGCTTCTCGGCCTTGTTCGAGTGTTGGGTCTATGACCACTTCCCCGTCTTCCGCGCGCCAGTGAACAGTGGTTATAGCCCGACAGATCCGAAGATGCTTGCGTGGTTGCCGAAAAAGATCCCGGTATCATTAGCTCGGGGGAAGCCGTACTACCGTGAGATCCTTGCGGCGCAAGGAGAAAAGGATGTAAGTTCTCTTTTTTACGTTTATTTAAATAAATCTACTTTATATAAAATGTTTGACGTTGAAATAATTTTATTTGTAGGTTATTTTCCGACCTTACGAGGATGTCCGTGAGGTATGGCCGGAGCAGGCAATAGGGTTGTACCGAAACCCTATTCGCCTAATGATGGTGAGCGAGGCATATCACCCCGACCGAGTGATGCGCCAGTTCGGTTGGATCCAAGAAAAGCCGCTCGACCCCCTCGTTGCTAGAACCGGTCTTGGTAGAGGAGACCATCTTCGGTATCCGGTTCAGGTTAGGCATTGGACGCAGTGGAGGGAGCACCTATACGTGATCGATAGGTATTCGAGGCCTTTGGAAGGGAGTACTCACACCTCGTCCCCCCAGTACAAGGCGTACGTGAAGAAGTATGGGTGGTTTAATATCACACCTCGGGTTCTTACGGAGACGTCGGCGGTCGATGTGGTGAATACGATTAATCGTATTCGGCCGTTAGACGACTCGAATGACGAGATAGTGGCTTTTGGGAGGAAGGTTATGGAGCTTACCGCACCGTGGCTTCTTATTATTATGGTTGGATTTTTATTATGCTTGTTGTTCTAGTTTTGAACATTACGTTACGTTCAACTTGTTGACATTTGGGTTAGTTTGTTACTTTAAAAACTTTGTTGTATTTTAGTTTGAAGTTATGAATAAATTGTGTTTGTTTAATTATAGTTCGTTATTGCCGTTCACTTTAAGTTATCTAATTCAATCAATATATTCATCCACGTTGTAGGCTTAAACAAACAAAAGATGGTAAAATTTCATCCATTACAAGTTAAAAAAACTTGGTAGTTTTTTTTTAAAAATCAAACCGTCCCCGCCGGTTCAACAATTTTCACCCGCCGGGTGACTACTTCCCCGGCGGATGAAAATTCCTCCGCCGGCGGGGGTGAATATTCAACCGGCGGGTGTAGACAATGACCCCGCCGGTTGAGAGCGAGTGGAAATTCGTAAATTTCCACTCGCTCCCCCGCCGGTTGATAAATATTCAACCGCCGGGGAAGTAGTCACCCGGCGGGTGAATATTGGTCACCCGGCGGGGATGGGGACCCATACCCATCCTCAACTAACATTGAGGATGAGCTACTCGCCCGCCGGGGTGAAAAATCAGCACCGCCGGGGACATTTCCTCCCCGGCGGGGATGTTGTCACCCGGTGGGGTGACAATTCCACCCCGGCGGGGTAAGTAAATTTTTTTTAAAAAAATTTATAAGAGTAATTTATTTGGTGAACCGGCTGTTGAATAGTCATGGACCGGCGGGGACCTAATACAATTATTGGCCCCGCCCAAAAATATTTCGCGCCATATAACTCTCCCGCCAAATGAAACTCCCGCCAACGATATACTTCCATTATAAATACACAAGGTTTAACGAGCAACATGGCATCCATCAAACACTTAGAAACAAATGGAGTTTACCGCTAATGAAGACTACTACTTGCTTGTAGCAGTCAAGGATGCCAGGGCTGAGTTGGGTGAAGATAGGAGTGATGCATTTTTTGAAAGGGTTTTGTGTCATATGTATTACAACTACGGCTATTTAGAAACTGTACGTGTCGTTGTGCGCAGCCGTGACGAAATCAAGGCACGTTACCTCTTTGTGCAGCCCCTCACGAAGTTGTTGTTCATGCCGCGAAGAATTAAAGAGGAGGCGGTAAAGGTCTGGGACATGACCATCTGCGACTATATCACTAGGGATATGGTAGCATATGTGGAGGATATGGTTATGTCAACGGAGGATGGCGACGATGTTTTAAACAGCTTGCGTTACGACTACTAATAGCGCAATGTGTCGTATTCGAACGTGTTATTATAATTTATGTTGCCTAATGTTGTTGTAACATGTTATGTTTTTATTATATGTGTTATGTGTTATGTTGTTTATGTAATGCTAAGTTGTTTATGTTATGTTTAGTTGTTATGTTTGAGTTGATATTCGAACTCGTTCCAGAGACACGTTATTTTAGGGTTTATCTTGTTGTGTGGGCAGAAATTTTATTTTATAGATATTAAACTCCCGCCAAATACTTTGCCACATAAACTCCCGCCAAAAAATGTCCCGCCAAAAAATGTCACTAGGGATATGGTAGCATATGTGGAGGATATGGTTATGTCAAGGGAGGATGGCGACGATGTTTTAAACAGCTTGCGTTACGACTACTAATAGCGCAATGTGTCGTATTCGAACGTGTTATTATAATTTATGTTGCCTAATGTTGTTGTAACATGTTATGTTTTTATTATATGTGTTATGTGTTATGTTGTTTATGTAATGCTAAGTTGTTTATGTTATGTTTAGTTGTTATGTTTGAGTTGATATTCGAACTCGTTCCAGAGACACGTTATTTTAGGGTTTATCTTGTTGTGTGGGCAGGAATTTTATATTATAGATATTAAACTCCCGCCAAATACTTTGCCACATAAACTCCCGCCAAAAAATGTCCCGCCAAAAAATGTCCCGCCAACAAATAATAAGCGGGGTAAACAAGAGCATTTCCCGCCCACTATTTGTATGATTGCGCCACCTATGAACTCTATAAATACTGTAACCCTTCGATGAAACTAAACACTTAAGTTAAAACAATGGATGATTCCGGCTGGAATGTGTACGAAGATGCAAGCCTACTATGCGCATTCGACTACGTCAAAACTACGATGCAAGAGGAGTTTCCTGGTTTCGTCGATGCGGTTCTGTGCAGAATGTTCTTCAACCACGGTAGGGAGGCTTCGTGTGCAGGATGTTTAATGCCCCGACCACGTGCACACGAAGAAGTCGCCGATAGGTTAGCTTATCTTAAAACAGTGACTTTCAATATCGAGTCACTTCCTTGGGAAGACCGAACCAAAGTCCGAAGGGTATTCGACATGGGATTGCAGACTACAATTACGCAGGAGATGGTGTCTGAAGCGATAGAGCGGGTCGAGAACGAAATACCCGATGCAATAGCGAGCGCCGTTCGAACGTACTCATCTCCCGAGGAAAGTAGTGACTCTGATGGATTCGGGATGAACTATCCGACCCCGTAAAACCGAACATGCAATGCTAACCCGGAGTTAGCTTATCTATCATTTGGTTTTCGTTATGTGCTTATGTATTTCTAATTATGCAATGCTTTAAATTAAAGTGTAATGTTTTAATGCAATGTTTTCAATGTTGTAATGCAATCATCATATTAAGAATGGAAACGTGTTATTGTTTTCAACATAAAAAACATCCAAACATATAAACCATAAAAGCATAAAACCATCCAGGGTTTACATTCGTTACAATCGTCTAGTCATCAAGCAAAAGGGGATAAATTGGTTACTTCGGGGTAATTATTTTTAAGCTCTTCGTATTTCTTGCAACGAGATGCAATCGGCAATGCCCAACCTTCAGCTTCTGGTGAACGCAACTTTAGGCAACAAGGATGTATCCTAGCACATGGGGCCTCCGCCTTAATCCCAAGCTACAAAACGAAAACACTATAAAATAAATTTCTTGAAATTAAAATTACCATTGACGTACCCCTTGTATGAATACTTACGTTCACGAAATGGTTGGTGTTGACCCAACCCAATCCGATTTCCAACCGGTTTGGCATCGGAGGAGGTGCACCTCTTAGCGGAAGAAAAGTGAAGCCGACATCCATATTTTGGAATACCCCAACAAAATGGAGTATGCAGTTAAACGCAGATGCGATTGCCACTCCCATCTCGGGCATGGACATCCAATGGTCCTTAGTTCCCACATCGCTTGAACATTTCACACGCTCCGCAACATCAATCAAATCCTCCATGCTAGTAAAAATCTTTACGTAGACCGATGCGTAATCCATAAGCTCGTTGTATATGGCATCCCTTATCAACCTCCACCCATCTTGTTGCCCGTTCAAGGCGTACGCTATCGAGCGGTACCCGCAATGCCCATCGGATTTAACATCGGTAATGGACTCTACGAAAGGCGTAAAATAGCTTGGGAATTGGTTCATGTATCCTTTGGGGTCCACAAAACTTGCCTTCACCGGCATCGTAGAGCTTGACCTACAACCCACCATTCCACTACTAAGCGTTGTACCACTTGCTTGCGTTCGAATAGCGCTACCTTTCGTACAAGCGGGGGTGGTCGACGAACCACGTTTAGGCTCCTTTTTTTTCCCTTTCCTCGAGGTTTCGGTTGGAAGTTTGAAGTCTCCAAGCAAGGATGGCGTACTATCATTTTCTTCCTTAAGTACATGTTCGTGCCAACTTTTGTCGCGTTTAGTGGATTTATCATCGGCGGCAATAGATAACTTACGTTTGTTAGGTGGACGACCGCACGCTTTTTGCTTAACCAACGGCTCCAAAATGTTAGTTGTTTCGGGATGGACGACGGCAAACCATTGTTTATAAATGTGCTCTATCCGTGCTTCGTCATTGGACGCCATGACATCGGATACTAGCTTGTCAAGCTTTGCTTTAAGTTGCTCATTCGTCGAGAGGTTGGTTCGAACTAGGATGTCTAACCTCTTCCAATATTCATGAAACAACTCAAGCGGCACCTCTATCCCTTTCGCAACAAACTCATAGATTTCGTGGGCGCAAGGCATGTCGTGCGTAGTTCGTATGGCACAACCGCAAGGCATATCCGGTGCGATTGTCATGTTACGGGCACATTCGACTTCGTCGGCCAAAATTCCCATTGCATGGTGGGAGATGTTGTTTTTTACTTGACCGTACACAATGTTTGTGAATTTATGTAGGGCCAACAACCGGCTCTTTTCGAAGGAAGCCTTGATGTCCCCGTGTTGCAATTCAATCAAAGTATGCAACTTCAACCAAAAAGATTTAAAGTTGCCTTTGCTCGTACCGATGAAACGCTTGAGACTCGAATGAGCGCTCTCCACGCGGTTTGTGGTTTGGTTACCAAAATGCATCCACTTGTTAGTTCTCCACGTGACAAACTTTTCACCGTACGGCCCCACCCAACTTTCGGTATACTCAATCGCTTTCGGATAGTCTTTGAAATCCCGGTGCAATTCCGACTGGTAGTTCTCGTACGCTAACTCCGTTTCCGCCAACATCATTCCGTTCCACACTTTCAAAAAGGCATCGGACACTACCTTCTCCTTTATGATCGTTTTTGTTTTTCCTAGGATGTTCATGTTGATGTGCCATCGACACAACATGTGCGTCGCATTGGGGAACACTTCCTCCACCGCATTCACAAGCGCCAAATCTCTATCCGTCAAAACAATGGATGGTAATTCGATGGAGTGAGTTACCATCAACGAATGTAAGCATCCTAACACCCACTTGTAGGCCTCGATTTTTTCACTCGACATAAAAGCAAATCCAATGTAGAGTGTTTTCCCCGTACAAGTCGCACCCACGACCTCGTACAACGGCATCCCGTATTTGATCACCTTGTACGTGTTATCCATTATAATGACGTTCGGAAATGTCCGTAACAAATCCAAACTAACCGGGTGCGCAAAAAAAAGCTCGCCTATGATATTGCTTCCGTCTTCGGACTTTCTATGGAATTCGTAGTAGTTTAGTCGCTTTAGTTCACCCAACAAGTATTGGAATTGCGACCGACCACCTTTCTCGAGCTTCCGGTGTTTTAGTATTGCGTTGTACACGGTGCGGATTGTAGAAGAATTCTTAGGGTTCAATTTCTTCACTCCACCAAGAATATCACGAGGACGGGATCCCATTTTATTCGAACTAACCACAAAATCCATCTCTCTTTTTTGAAACCGTCCCACGTAGGAATGACCTTCTTTGTAGGATTCAGTATCGTGATTGTGAACGCCGCACACAACCTCTATTCCCCACAAATCATCACCCATCTTCTTTCCTTTAAGGGCGAACGGGCATCCGCATTTTTTCGTTCCGGTAGACTTCCTCTTTAGATCCTTGGGGTCTACGAGTTTTGTGTAAACACCGGATCTTTCGCACACAAACTCTACTCTCGGAGTTTTGCGATCGTGTCTATCGCATCGGCGTAAAATAATCACAAACCCGTTATCCGATGCGGTTTCCTTAACCCATTCAATAAGGTCTGCCCGGGAGTAGTACTGTCCTTTGGTGTTGAACAGCTCGCTATAATCGACGGAGCAAGGCACCGGTATTTCCTCCTCCTCCCCCTTCGCCATGCACGAACTAGTCAAATAATCCTTTGACTCATCACCCTATGCGTGTTAAAAAAGAAGCATCAAATACTCAACTAGAATAAAAAAAGCCAAAACCCAACGTACGAACAAAACCCCAACACCGCCGGTTTTTAAAGGTCTCACCCGCCGGGGACATTGTCAACCGGCGGTGGAAAATTCCCCCACCGGCGGGGATGTAGTCAACCGGCGGTTGACAATTCCCCACCCGTCGGGGGTCAGGTTCTACATCAAACTCCATTGGAGTTTGGAGACAGCTCCAGACCCCGCCGGTTGAAGTTTCCAAACCCGGCGGGGATAATCCTTCACTTTAACATTGGATTAAGTCCAAAATATAACGAGTAGCCCCGCCGGTGTGCAAGGCTACAACCCCGCCGGGTATGGCTGTCTCACCCGGCGGGTGGACATGGCGTTCCCCGGCGGTTGGGGACGGCCTCACCCGGCGGGGAACCTTCATCTTCTACAAATGAGAGTTCTTCATCCCCGACGGTTTGGAGGGTCAAAACCGGCGGGGGAGTTCGGGTTCTAACTTTCTAAATGTGGAAGGTCTACCAAAATAGAAACTTTTACAAAAAAATTGGTTAGAAAACTGTCATATTTGGAATCCCATGCTCCTCAGCAAGCTTCTCAAATCCAGAGTCCATCCTTCGATTATTCCGAATTTATAAAAAAACGTGATGATTTTTTTGAGCTTCAAGTGTTTATTTGTGAGTTTTTGAAGTTTTTGAAATTTTAGGAGTTTTTGAAGTTTTTGAAATTTTAGGAGTTTTTGAATTTTTTGGAGTTTTTGAAATTTTTGTTACAGCTGGAGTATAAGAGGGTTCTTTGGAGGAGAAATTTTGTGTTCTTCAAGAATTGGCTAACCATACCCACATTCCACTACAAGACAAAAATAAAGATTCTTGGTCAAAGGGCAAAATAGTCTTTGACTATTGAATTAAAAAGATTCTCTAAATTTTGGGAATGCTTAACATTTTTTGGGCCCTAATTTAGCCTAACCCATGTAAATTGGTGATTAATAAAGTTGGTGTCCACTGTCCAGCTAAAAATTTCTCACAGTGATAAAAGTGGTAAAAACTGGAAAGCAAGAACATGAAAAAGCATGCAATAAAATAAAGTACCAGTAATAAAGAAACCAAATCGTGAGTAAAAACATGAAAGAAGCAGTAGATAGGAGTACTTTTAAGTTTCAAGGGCATATTAATATTGGGATTCCAAAACATTACAATAATGGTTTTCTGTGTCTCTCTCACTCACTCATTCTTTTGCCAAAAACAGTGATAATTCATGAAAGTCCATCACTTTTTTTCAGTGTTTTTAAATTCAAAAGAAAACAACTTTTGTTCTTTTCCTCTTCTTAACAATAAAAATCCAATCTTTCACCTCCAAAATTCTTTTGATGCATCCTCCCAATAATTCACACCACCACCCACAACAACAATCACCCAATTTCTCAATCAACCCAACAAAAAGACACAAGATGGATCATGATGCTAACAGCAACAAATCAAATGATCTGCAGCTTTTGATTAAAGAAAAAGAAGAAGGCAAGACCAAGTTAGCACCAAAGAGAACATCAAACAAAGATAGGCACACCAAAGTGGAAGGAAGAGGGAGGAGGATAAGGATGCCAGCTCTTTGTGCAGCTAGAATATTCCAGCTGACTAGAGAGCTAGGCCATAAATCTGATGGTGAGACAATACAGTGGCTGTTACAACAAGCGGAACCATCTATTATTGCAGCAACAGGAAGTGGAACCATACCTGCTTCAGCTTTAGCAGCATCAGGTGGGTCTGTTTCAATTCAAGGCTCATCTCTTTCAGCTGGGTTGTGTGGACCCACACACCACCATATGATGTGGCCCCCGGTTACTGGTTTTGGGTTTGGCTCATCTTCAAATTTAACTGAAAGTGGCACCAGCGGCGGTGTTGGTGGTGGTGTTAATTATATGCAGAGATTTGGGATGTCTGGGTTTGATTTGCCCAATATGAGCTTTAGTTCAATTTTAAGTGCAGGAGGAGTTGGTAACCCTGGATTGGAGCTAGGGTTGTCTCAAGATGGGCATATTGGGGTTTTGAATACACAAGCTTTCTCTCAGATTTATCAGCAGATGGGACAAGCAAGGGTGCAACATCAGATTCACCAAGAACCTCAACCTGCAAAAGATGAATCTCAAGAGTCTGATCAGTAATGGTGTCTAATGGTGCCTGCAAAATTGTATAGCTATGGATAATATAAAAGATTATACCTTTGATAATATACTATAATGAGTGTATTGCTGGATTTGCTTGAATCCTTGTTACAAATGGTAGTTTCTTGATGTGTTTTTTTTTTAAAAAAAATCTCAACTTTATTTAAAGGACAAAACTTTTTTTGATGTTTTGATTGTATTGAATGTGCAGGGTGGATTTGTCATACCCAAAGTTTCTCTGGTTTGGGGTTTTGTTCTTGTTTTTGTTTAGTTCTGTATACAAGATAATTATGCTATATGTTTTCATCTTTAGGTTTGAATTTGGAGTGATAATCTCTTGTTCATATGCTAGTTAAGTTTATTAGGCGTTTGATTTTCAGGTTGGTACGCATAGAGGTAAAAGAAATGGTAAATGTAAGATGGTGTTCATTATGATTATTTGAAACTTCTCTGAGCTTTCAGACTAAAATCATTTCATAAATTGAGGAGATTGTTCTATAAGTTTGTTTGGTGAGTATGTCATAATGTGACTCGCATATCTGTCCGGGGAACCACAAAAGTTGGATATCTAAAGAAATGTATCTAAAGAGATTTTTTTTATGTATATAATTTCAGATATATTTTAGAGGGAAACATGATATCTGTAAATAAAAGTACAATAATTCGTAAATAGATACATAGATTAAAAGTTGAACCCAAATATATGGGCCATAAGCTAGTAATATAAAAACTATTAGATATAAACTAAAAACAACAAAGAATATAGTACTTTTGGAAATTACATGTGGCCAGGGGAAGACAGGTAGAGTAGGAACTGGTTGAATATCTTTTATGCAAGAATTGTGTTGATATTCAGGTGCAAAGCTTAAGGGCAAGCTCTGCAGAATACAAGAAGAAAGCTTCTGTTGGATCGGAGGTACAGAAATGTTGAAGGGTTTCTGAAGATATTTGAAAGCTACTAAATGAAGCTCGGTCACTAAGGGTGAGAAGTTTGTTGGAAGAAAATAAATATTTAAAATGAATCAAGGTATACCTGAAATTAAGTTATCCAGATATAACGTTAGGCTGGTGGCTAAGGACTTCACACAAAATGCGGTTGTTGATTTCAATGAAATATTCTCACCGGTTGTGAAACAAACCTCGATAAGGGTTCTCCTTTCAATTGTTGCTAGATTTGGTATAGACTTAGATCAAATGGATGCTATTATCGCCTTCTTGCATGATGAATTGGAAAACAATTACTGTGTCAACCGAAAAGGATTTAAGGAAGGGAATGAAAGAGATGTGTGTTTGTTGAAGAGACCTCTATATAGGCTGAAACATTCGCCAATGCAGTGAAATAGAAGACTTGATTCTTTTATGAAATCCATCAATTATGTTCGAATCTACTTTGACAATTGTGTCTCTTATAATGGGGAAACACATATAAAGAGACAAATCTTGTTGTTATTGTATGTGAATGATACATGAAGATGATTGAAATGTGAAGACTCGAGTGAAGGGAGAGTTTGAAATGAAGGATATGTGAGAGACTAAGAGGATACTTGGTATTGAGATCAAGAGGAACGCGTCAAATGGGTATTTATTCTTATCTTAACAGGAATATATACATAAGGTCCTTCAAAATATTGGTATGTGTCAAGCCAAAGAGGTTGGAACTCTCATTGGTGTCCAATTTAAACTTAGTGTCACTCAAGCACCAATCAAAGAAACAAGTAAGAAGTATATGAAAGAGATAATGTATGCCACTGTCATTGGTAGCATTATGTATGTTAGGATTTGCACGAAACCTGATCTTGCATACTTTATTAGTGTTTTGAACCGATTCTTGTCAAATCCAAGAAGATGCACTGGCATGCATCCAAGTCGCTAGTAAGATATTTGAAGGGTTTGGTTGAAGTTGGATTGTATCGTAATGAGAATGATACGAGTGATATAATATTGAGAGAGTATATGGACTCTGATTGTGCAGGCTGACTTGACACAAAGAAGTCCACTTTGAGTTATTTATTTACTGTCATTGGAGGAGAGGTTAGCTATAATTATTGTATAAAATAGTTTGTTGTATTGTCATCTAGGCAAGGTGAATATATGACTGCTATAAAATCCATAAAGGAAGCCATTTGACTGAAGGGGTGTTGAGTGAAATCATTAGTATGGAGTAATATGTGATTATGTTCCGTAATAATACGAGTGCTCTTCTTTTAATGAAGAATCTGAAGTTCCATAAGCGAGCTAAGAGCGTAGATAATATTTTTCACATCATCTAAGACATGGTGCAGAGAGACCAAGTGAAGCTGACTAAGATTACTAGCGAGGAAAATCATTCAGATCCTCTAAAAAATGTATTATCGGTTTCAAAGTTCATGAACTGCATGGGACTTGTGCAGTTCTAGGATGCAGATGATCTTGCCTATAAAGAGTAGAACATCGGGTGCAACACATGTTGGAGTTACTATAAGCCTAAATGGAAATTTTTTAAGTATCGATGAAAAATAAGTGTGAACAGAGTATTGTCGAAAACTTCATGTGTCTGAAGATAGAAAATTGAAGACAGGTAAAGCATGAATGGATTGAGTTTATATTAATTAGGAGTTGGGGTCAAGTTCTAGGTGTAATTACATTTTCTAAAATATAAAAGAAATCTTTACCGAAGGAAAGAAGAATGATTCTTCTGGACTGAAGGTGCAGACTGATCATCTGTTTAGCTGAAGGTGTAAAGTATGATTGTTGATGGACCTCTGAAGATACCTGAAAGTTTCTAGATCAAGCTGAGTCACTAAGGGTATGAAATGATGTTGAATCTCATTCATCGATCAAAGATCCATTGATCTAAGTATGGTTCAAGCAACAAATTTCATCCCTTTTCGTACAACTGTTAGTGATGACGTTGTCCTTTTGTGATGGCTTGCTTGACCAAATGAGAAACTGGGTTTTCAGGTGCTATTATGAGAATGAATAGTATTTTGCATCCTTTATACTCCATAAATAGTGAAGGGTGTGTATGAATTTGTTGTTGAATTGTTGTGGGTTAAAAGACTTGAGAGATTTAAGAGAGAAATCATAAATATTTCAGCATAGTGATGTAAAAGATAAACGGTTGAAGAAACTATGAGACACTTAGTTCTTTTGTAAGCTAGGAGTGTTTTGTAAGAAAGACGAGTGGTTGAGTGTTTAGTGTTGGAGAAATTCTTCCTCTGATCTTCTATTTATAAATTGATCAGTATCCTATAGATGTTAGATTTCTCAACAATGTAGACCACGTTTGATCCATCTTGTGTGTGTGGTTGGGTTAACATTCTTGTTCTTTTATTATTTCGTTGTTTTAGGGTTCACTACTAAGCTTTGACTACGAGCCAAAATTGTGTGTCTATCTACTCTTATTCCATATTTAATATTACAAGCAAAAAAGTCTCGACTGGAGCGACTAAGTTTTTCCTAATATTGTCCAAAAGTTTAACTTTTGCTATGGCTTGGGATTATTGATTATTCGGAAGCAGGGGTACTCTTATAGGATGAGTTTTCCTAGAAAAATTTAAAATAACAGGAAACCAAACATACAACAGTGATAAAGTAATACAAGATCCATACAATTTGGAAGTTAACTGTTGCAATCTAAAAATAAAGATAAAATGTGAGCAAGTAAAGGGGTTACATAAGCTAGACAACCTTAGTACCAACGAATTTGTGCTGAAAACTTGAAAGCATATGGTGTGAAACTATAAAGGCAATAGTGGAACGAGAACAAAAAATTCTTGAGTTCATGTCCCACCAAACATGATAAATAAATGCGCGAAACATGAATGCCAAATATGGAAGTTACAAAAAAGAACCCCGTTTATAGCATTTTTTATCCAACTGGGAAAATCAAGGATATTAAGTGCAAACTCGAACTTTGTAGTGGTATCATACGAGATATCCCGAGTTAATATGTAGTAGTAGAAGATATGATTGATGACTTCACCACATACATAACACAGAACACCTAATGAGGTTTAGTCCCCAACTAATGAGCATATCTCGAGTAGAAAATTTATAATGGATGAAAAACCAAAGAATAAAAGAGTGATGCGAGATATTATATTTATCTCATATCAACCCATCCTCCCCCACACAAGAAGTTGACGTACAAATAACATGGTGGGTGTTTTATGGTGAAATTTATATTCTCACTCTTAGCTTTCTAACAATATATGTCATTACAAATAATACTTCGTGTGGGAAGCGAGATAGCACGATTTTTGATGGACTCGTATAATTTAATTATGGGGACACGTGGCTGAACCAGAGAAAAAATCACGCGCGGTGACTAAATTTATAGATTTTGAATAATCCAGAAACTCTGACTGGTGAATTTTTATTCAAATGACTAAATGAAAGAAAACGTAATAGTTGATGGACTATATTTGGCTTTAAGTCTATCAAAAACCAAGTATAAGTATAAAAAACCAATATATCCTCATTTGTAGGTAAACTAACTCCAAATACAAAGTAAAATGCCTTTATATATTAATTACGTAAATGCCTTTATATTTGTATCACTGTCTGAAAATTCTATTATCATCAGTCTCCAACCCCGATGTCTGCGACCGTGAATTTTTAGCAGGTGGTGCAAGACGTACGCGCAGAACATGACACTAATTTTAAGATTTTACAGGCATTGTTGACAGCTTATTCGCAACGAAAGAAATCAACAACAACATCTACAGCAACCGAAAGTGAAATCGACACGAAAAGAGCAATAACGAGACTTACCACTTGTCTATCGTTTTAGCTGGGATATAGGTTTTTTACAATTTTCGGCGACATCACTGACGACAAATAAGCTTTCATTTCCTAGAGATGTCCAAGCTCATAGAATCTTCCTTCAACTTTTGAAAAGATGTGGAAGGCTACTCCAGTTCAAAATTCTTTTTGTGATTTTTTGTAAGGATTTTTGAAAGGCTACTATAAATCATAATTCGTCTATTATAATTTTTCAATTTTTTAAACGACTTGAAGGAATACTTTAGAGCACAAATTCTTTCCAAAATTATTGTCTCGACCACAATCTCATCTGTCGATGAATTTTTGGAGCTACCCACTAATTTTGAAGGAATTCGAGACATTTAAGTTATAACAAAAAGAACTAAAAACAATATTAAACATTCATAATAAAAGACAACACTTCCAATAGAGATATAACACTCAGTTCATCTCTACAGAAGTAAATGAAAGTAATTTTTTGGTAAACTATTTTAAACATCAGAAAGATTGTAATCTTTAATGAACATATTTACAAGGATTAAGAGACTACTGATAAAAATCAACTCCGTTCAAATTAAATAAACCGACCAACAAAATCAAAAACACATTAGACCAAATTTTAGATTCTAAAAATCCAAAAAACCTTTTGAACCGTATAAATTAGCACTACTTGGTGAAATTGATTCTAGAATCATCTGCTAGAGGTTGTAACAATCCGAACGATCCCACTACATCAGGATCCTTTCGATGTTGCACAAAAACCATTACTTTACGTTCAGCTAGCACTAAAAAGGCTACTCCTAGTAAAAGTGGTAGAATTATTCCAAGTATTTCAGCTAGAACTGCTATGTACGTTTTCGATTTTCTATTTACTCATGATCTGGCATGGTCGACCCAATCATGATATTGAAGGATGAGAACTTTTCTCGAAAAACTCCAGATCCCGAGAAGAATTGAAGATGGTGCAACATCAAATCCTGTTACGTTACTTCGAATGGAATCTTAGCCCGCCTCACTTGCTTTATTTACTGCATAAGGGCGGATATAAACGAAGTGAAGGGATTTCCTTCTATTCTACGTTTTATAAAATGTAAGATTATATGATAAAAAATTAGTAGCAAGTCCACCACTTAAATAGATAAGATAAGTCTCGTATAAACAAAAAGTTCAACCTATAACCAATACCTCATTATTATTTTTAAATATTATTAATTTTATTTGTTTATTTATAAAATATATTACCCACAACTTTCGGATAATTTTTACTAACCCAAAATTTGTATCATCAAGACTAATACCTAAACAAATTTGGAAATGGGAACATTCCAATAGATATTTTGGTGGAAACGAACTAAATCCTAATGTAGATAGATAGGTTTGTAGCACATTAATCTTTCATCCGATACCAAATCCGTCCGATAATGAACGGATAATGAATTGGTACTCTAACTATGACTATAAGTTTTCGCCTTTCGGCTTGTTCATTTGATTCGATGACTATAAGTTTTCGCTTTCGGCTTGCCTTACTTAAAATAGAGGCTAGATAATAATATTTGAAGATGTAATAGCAGCGTGTTAGTGCGTAATTAATGTTGCTTAATTCTCTTAATTATGCCTACTGCCTATGCAAAAATGTCAAAAGATGTTGTTGACTAATAAGTAATAACCATATCCATAGACCATAGCAAAGTAGTAATGATTATTATAAAATTAGATGGTTGGTGTTGGTAAGATATTTATTTTCAGTTTTTCCAAACATCAAGTCAGTACCAAATAGAGCTCTAATTGCTGACCGATGATTACTCCCATCATTAAGATACGCTAACTATTTTGATGTTAATTAACGTAAAAGCAGCACAAGAGATCCATTAACTTTCCTTTTACGGAAAAATATTGTAATTAATCCACGAGACAAAAGTATCTGACCGACAATAAAAATTTCGTATGAATATCTTTTTATGTTTTTTGAATGGATTTACAATGAAACAATTTGAATATACAAATAGTTTGATCTTTTTCTGTTTTTAATGAATTTACAAACATATGAAACAATTTGAAAATACAAATAGTTTTGATTTTTATCATTGAAAACAAAATAGTTAAGTATTTATAGAAAATATGATTTTTACTATCTACTAACATCATTTAAGTAATTGGAAATTTTAAGCTTTTAATATTAATTTACATTACTCACTAACGTTATTAAAGTTGGAAATTGATTTGGAGATGTCTGCTTATTTTGGGGATTTTATGGGGACCGTAGGAACTGTGCGGGGATTCAGCGGAAACTCTTTGGGGACTGTGAGAACTGTGCGGGGACTCTGCGGAAACTTTTTGGGGACTGTGGGAACTGTGCGGGGACTCTGCAGGAACTCTGTGAGGACTGTCTGTCTGCTTCTTATAACTGATATTAAAGAGTGCAATAATTTGTGACCCCCTTAGTGCATTCTTTGGATAAGCTAAACCGAGAGCTCCTCTAAACTCTTCGAAGTTCGATCTGGGAAGAGCCTTAGTAAGGCCATCAACAACCTGCTCATTTGTCAGTATAGATTTCAACTCAACTTCTTGATTAAGTACCTTCTATTGGATAAAGTGATGGCGAGTATCAATGTGTTTTGTGTGAGTATGAAGCACAGGATTTCCAACAAGTTTAATGGCACTTTCGTTGTCACAAAAGATGGAAATAGGAAGGTGTAGCACCTGATTGACATCTCCAAGAAGTCTTGTAAGCCGAATACACTCCTGTGAAGCTAATGTGGCTGCAACATATTCAGTTTCGGCAGTTGATAATGCCACTGTGTCTTGCTTTTTGTTGCACCAAGAGATAGTTGCTGAACCAGTATTGAAGCAGTAGCCTGAAGTGGGCCGTCTGTCATTCACATTACCTGCCCAATCAGCATCAACAAACCCACATAAACGAAACTTTGTATTCCTTTGATACATCAGCCCATACTCTAAAGTTCCTTTCACATATCGAAGACTTTGTTTTGCAGCAGCAATATGACCAACACATGGTTGATTCATAAATTGGGATATTAATCTAACAGAAAAAGTAATATCCGAACGAGTTACTATTAAGTGTAAACGACAGCCCACAAGTTTGTGATACTCAGTCATATCATCTAATAATTCACCTTCATTTTTGTGTAATTTTAGACGTGGATTATATTGGAGTGGTTGTATAGTTTGCATTTTCCATACCAAACTGTGCTAACTTATTTGTGACTAAAAATAACCATTTGATTCTTCAACTTCTAAACCAAGGAAGCAATGAGCTTTTCCCAAGTTTTTTTTATCTCAAAACGAGTAGATAAATCCTCTTTCAGCCGTTTGATTTCAGTTGAATTATTAACAGTAATAATCATATTATCAACGTACAAAAGGATCATAGTATTTAAATTTCCATAATTTTTCACAAAATGCTTCGATCTGAATCAAATGGATAATAACCGTAAAATAAGAAGTATTCTGCAATCTTATCATACCATGCACGAGGTGTTTGTTTGAGACCGTAGAATGCCTTCTTAAGTTTACAGACATATTCTGGAAATTCTTTTGAAATAAAACCAAGTGGTTGTTCCATATATATATATATATATATATATATCCCGATCCAGTTTGCCTTAGAGGAAAGCATTCTTTACATCGAATTGCCAAAGAGTCCAACCTTTGTTTGCTGCCAAATATATAATGGTATGAATTGTTACCATCTTTGCAACTGGATGAAGGGTTTTTTATAATCAAAACCATGTTGTTGAGAGAAACCACCAGCAACTAGACGAGCTTTGTGTCTATAAACGCTTCCATTTGCTGCCTTCTTTAACTTGTAAACCCATTTACATGTAACAAGTTCAACATCTTTCGGTTTCGATGCAAGAAACCAAGTAGAATTTCTGTCCAAGGCTGCAATTTCATCTTTCATCGCATTCTCCCATTCTGACTTCCCTTTAGCTTCAATATAGGATAAAAGCTCATTTTCCAGCATGTCTTCTAATATAGAATAAGAAGTGATAGTACATTTGTTTGCTTGAACTTCATTATCATTTAAATAAATAGGTAGCTTCGTAGGCCTTGTAGTTCTTCGGAGTGATTTCTTCTTGTTGTGAATTATTATGACCAGAAAATTCTGAACTCCCCCTCTCACTAACATATTCTTGAGCAGAGATCAGCTCAGGATCAGTTTCAACAAATGGCATAAATACAGAGGTTTCTTTCGGACCAGCAGTTGGGTAAAAATTAGAGACCTCGTGTCAAAAACAACATCAAGAGAAGTCACAATCTTCTTACTGATATGATCCATACATCTTCATCATTTCTTGCTTTCAGATCAAGCTTAGTTCGATTTTGCTTAGGTATATGAACATAGCAAAGAGACCCAGAGACTCTAAAGTAACTCACATTAGGTTTGATTGTATATAGCAGCTCAAAAGGATATTTTAATGCACGTGGCTATGGAGGCAATCAGTTTGTCACATGACAAGCACACTGCATAGCTGCTGCCCGCAGCTCTCTAGGAGGGTTCTTATCGTGCATCCAAGATAAAGTCATTGTTTTAAGATGTGCTAACTTACGCTCGAAGACTCCATTCTGTTGTGAGGTATCCGAGCATGTTACTTGCCGATGAATACCATGTTTGCGGTAAAATTATGAAAATTTGTGTGATTGGAATTCATCTCTATTATCAATTCACAAACACAAAAAAACGTAGATGAATTGTTTCTCTACCATTTGTTTGAATTGAACAAAGTGTGTGAAAGTTTCGCCTTTGTTTTTCAAGAGATACACCCAACTATAACGAGAGAAATCATCAACAATAACCATCATATAGTGGAAACCACTAAAGCTTGGTGTTTTTGTTGGACCCATGAGATCAGAATGTACAACCTCAAACATCGACGATGCACTGTTCATGGATTTCTGAAAAGGGAGACGATGTGACTTACCATATTGACAGCCAGCACATATGACATCCTGATTTGTTGATTTGAATAAATGAACTCCTTCATGTAGTCTATTTGTTGATATTTGCTGCAACAGTTGATTATCAACATGTCCGATTCGAGCATGCCAAAGTGAAGTTGTTGTATTTTTACTTGTCTTTTCTACTTACGCCTCACTTGTAGATAAAACATATAAAGAGTTTTCCTTTCTTTCAGTGAATAAGACATTAACATCAACACCTTTATAATCATCAAGAATCTGAACATCATTTGATCAGAGTAAAACATACGAAATTAGTAATTTGAGAGACAGAAGCAAGATTCTTCTTTAAACCTGGTACTTGATATACGTTTTCAAGTGTAAGAATTTCATCATCTGAATTTGCATCCTTCACACTGAAATCACCTTCTTTCACTACCAGATGTAATGAGTTGTCTACTGTCACAATTATTCGTTTGCTCAAATGAGGACGAATATAAGAGAGTATAGAAGTATTACCAGTAGCATTCATATGGGATTTCCCCTTCTTCAATATATTTCTGATGGGATTTTGCCTCCGGAGAAAGCTATGGCAAGAAAACTGAAACACAAAAAGTGGTTTTTTATCATAAGAGAGGTTCTTTATAAAAAGTCTTTCAGCAGACCTCTTTTGCGTTGTTTGGGGGCTAAAGAATCCCAAATCGTTTTGTCTGAACTACATGACGGAGAAGGATCAGCACACTGTGGTTACAGAGCTCTAATCCGGACGGTTTTATTGGCCAGATATTATTGGCCATCAATAATGTCAGATGCTAAAGAATTGGTGAAAATTTGTAATCCTTGTCAAAGGTATGAAAACAAAATTCATATCCCAGCAGTGCCTATGAAGTCCAATTCTGAGCCAGTACCTTTTGCTCGTTGAGGATTGGACTTAGTTGGACCTCTACCAATGGCGTCCGGAGGGTGCAGGACTATTATTGTAGCCATTGATTATTTCTCAAAATGGATAGAAGCAGCTCCACTGGCAGGAACCACTTCAAAAGCTGTTATAAAATTTATCTTGTCTAACATCTGTTGCAGATTTGGGGTTCCACAAAAGATAACCACAGATAACGGGCCACAATTTGATAACAATGATATGAAGAGTTTCTGTGCCTCCAGGGGCATTCAACATTGCTTCTCTTCTCCTTTTCACCCACAAGAAAATGGCCAAGTTGAAGTGGCAAACATGACCATTTTGTTTGGTTTAAAAAATAATTTAGAAGGGGCTGTTGGGAAGTGGCCAAGCTATTTGCAAGAAGTGTTGTGGGCATACCGAATTACTCCTAGGGCTGCTACTCAGGAATCTCCTTTTGCCTTGGTGTATGGGATGGATGCAATTACTCATATAAAAGCAACCCTACCATCATACAAGGTCCACAACTATTCTGAACAAGCCAATGAGATGGTAATTAGGAATCAGTTGGACTTAATAGAAGAAAAAAGGGTTAAAGCTCATCTTAGAACAATGCACTATCAAGGCTTGATGAGGAGCAGATTTGCTTCCAAGATCAAGAGAAGGGATTTTCGACCGGGAGATAAAGTTTTGAGAAACTTTTTCTTGCATACTAAAGAAAAGTAGTTCGGAAAGTTGGCTTCAAACTGGGAAGGCCCTTATAAGGTCTCCGAAAAACTTAAACTTGGGACATATAGGCTTCAAGACAAAGATGAAAGAATTTTGAAGCACCCATGGAATATTGAGCACCTCAGGTTATATCTAGAATAAAAGTTATGTAAATATTTACTTGTTAAAAATCAATGTAAATATTATAGGGCATACTCTTTCCTACCCTGGTGGCACGGGGAGTTTTTAATGAGGTGTCCGGTTTTTTCAATAAAATATGATGCCTTCTTAAAACGTTCGATGTGGTTTGACTACAATTCTTTTCAAGTCTTCGATTTAATGCTATGGATCTTTGACAGATCTGATTAATCAGGTTGAATGATGACCATTAAATACATGTCATCGGAGATATTAAACACTCCCACTTTAAATACTTTTGAAATAATTGGGGCTCTTTAGTCATTAGTTGTTAGAATTGAAAGGAAGCATGAAACAATGCAAAATTTGATAGATAAGCCTGTCCGAGTGTAAACCGGATAACGTCACCAAAGTACAAAATATGCCTTGGCCTTCCAAGGAATTTAAGTGTTTTGGAAGACTTATCTGGACTCGAACCAGATACTATTACCAAAATTCTGTGGCCATCCAAGGACTTTAGTAGTTCATAAATTAAGAAAACAAAAAAGATATTTAAAACCTTAGGGCTTATTCCCTTCAGATGTTCCTGCATACCCTCTTTTCTTGAGATCTCTGAGTTTGGCACTTGAACTCTCACCGGCTCCTTCCTCTTCATTGATAGTAGAGTTTATTCTACTGCTATAGTTGTGTTTGTCACCAGCAGCCATGGTATGGAATGAGATTTCTTCATACTCCACATATTTCCATAGAGGACCAAGGGTCCTCTTTGGAAACGTTTCATGGAAAAACAGCACCATGTCAGACTTCACCTCAGCATACCTTGCTTCCAAAGAGTCTATCACCTTGTTGGTGTATTTATCAATGTTGGCCTGAATTTTCTGTTCCTACAGCTTCTCCAAGTCTTCTTTCTCCTTGGTTACCTTAGACACAACATCTTCTAGGGAGGTCTTCTCATCGGACAAGGTCTGGATGGCGCCATCTTTGATCTTCAGGTCCTCCCTTAATATTGAAAGATCTTTCTCCAAACCAGAGCACTTAGTTTGGAGCTTAGAACTGGCATTCTCCGAAGTGGCCAGCTTGGTCGATAGATCTTCATTATCTTTCCTCAATACTTCAAGCTCTTTCTTCAATTCTTATATTCTCTGATTAGCATTGAGGAGATTGGTTGACAGAGACTCTTTGTCAGTATTGAGGGTGTTGATAAGGGTATACTGGTTTTTCACTTGCCTCTCCAGATCAAGCACTGGTTGAATGTGACCCAGGAGGGAATAAGACACCACATCATTCTCTCCGGAGACAGTATAGGACTTGCCATTATAAGTCACCATATTTGAAGAGCTTGAAGGATGGAAAGGGTCATCAAAGTCATCTTTCTCAGAGTCGTTAAAGTAAAGATCAATGTCTTGGAGGGAACTGATGTCTACTCCATCAATCCCTTATCTGGTACCTTCTCCGGAATGCAGACCGGTGGAATTCTTCTTTGCCAAGGTGGGGTCAGACGGGTCTGATAGAGATAGAAGCTCCAAAGGGCGAAGAATTATTTCTTCCCCTAAGGTGACATTTTTATTCTTGGCAGCCCTTTCATCACTGCTTGCTCTCCTTTTTCGGTCCTTTTTGGGAGGCCTTGGTGGATTTTGTGGTTCTCCTGCCTCCTTAACAGTCTCATCTTCAACTAACTTGAGCAAGGCAACATCGATCCCTCATTGGTTCCCCAAACCGGTCTCCTCTGTGGCAGCCCGAACTGTTTCCGTTGCAGTTCTCTTCTTCTTTCCCTTCATCTGGTTGGGAGCCTTGACTCTAGAGAGCAAGAATAGTTTACCATCTTTCTCTTCTGTCCGTTTAAGAATGACACCTGGAGGAGGGGGTGTGGTCAGTTCTTCCCATGTAAGATCTCTCTGACTTGTGGTATTCCATAGATGGGATCTCACCATATTGCCTGAGGTAAAGAAATTGTGGAAGGTATTCCCCCAACGCTCTGCAGGCCATGCATTCAGTTTGGCATATGTAGCCTGCCCCTCCTCCAGATATCCGGTATACTCCTTCGGAAACACTGAAAAAGAAGTAATGAATAATTCAGGAGTGAAATATTTGTGAAGTGAAAAGAAGAACATGAAAAACAAAATTGAAGAGCTTATCCGTACTCTTCCATCTACTAGTTAACATACTATGGTTGGTTTTTTGCTTTGATATTCTTCCCATTTTCCCATGACCTACTGATGAATAAGAACTGGGTTCTCCAATTCTTCTCCGATTCCAGTAAATCGTCTACCATTTTGAAGTCATTTCCCATGTTATGATGGTAGAATGAGATGTGGTGATTCTTGCATAGACTTGCCACAACGAAAAATTTCTCCATAGAGAGAGGGATTTTGGACAACATTGATGCCATTATGCAAGCAATGAGAGAGTACCAAACATTTGGACTTAGTTGGCGTGGGCAAAGCTTTACCAAGTAGAAGTACCTAATGATCTCTGGATCTAAAGGGAACCTGAGCCCCCAGTTTAGCAGTTCGGTGAAGATGACCACTTCATTAAGTTTGCACTCCATCGGAGTCTCCGGAGTGACAGGTATCTTCACCTTCACTGACTATGAGATCCCCCACTCGGCAGTATGAGTATAGATATAATTTATGTTCTGCATGGCCAACAAATATTTAACGTTGACATTCTTAAAGCAAGGCCTTACCTTGCCCTCCAAGCATTCCGGGAGATCCGGATGAGCCACACCACCTTTTACTTTACCTTTGCCTTTCCTGTCAGAGGCAGCATCCCCAGTTTGTCCTGAGGCTTCAGTTTCGAAGGGGCCCTCTTCAATGCTGTCCTCCATCACTTCTTCCATTACTGTGGAAGGTCTATCAGTAGTTGTAGAGGGGGGGGGGAACATTTTCTGACACCAAAGGCTCTCCGGATGAATGGGCGTCAGTTGTTTCCAAATGCCTGATATCCGGTTGAGGCTGAGCTCCGGAGGACTTCGCTTGTGAGACTACTTTGGATGCCTCTGATCCGGAGGGCTTATCTTGTGGGGCTCTTATAGACACCTCTGATCCAGAGGGTTTATCTTTGGATGTTGCTTTAGATGCCTCCGATTTGAAGGGTTTTGATAGTGAGGTAGTTGCTTGGGCTTTCACCAAACGAGTTGTCCGGTGTGGGGTCAATTTTTCTGGAGACTTTTCAATATCTGAGCCCATGGCTATGAAAGGGGAGGGTTTTCTAACACTCGATACTGCTTTTTCCTGGGCGGTGGAGGGTTGGGACTCCTGAATAGAAGAACCTGATAAAATTGGTGAGAGGCTTGGTTTGAACAACTGTTTAGGTTTTGGGTTTTTGGTGGAGGATGACCCTTGGCCAGTTTCCTGGGGTGGTTCACCAAACTTTCCGTTTGGAGAGACCGAGAGACCAGCAGCGATACGTTTCTCCCTTTCGACTTTTCTTGCTTTCTCTAACTCACATAGGTTCAACCAGCCGTCTTTTACAAGAGCGTTTCTAGCCGTGAACATAAAACTATCTAAGAACAAGTTTGAAAAAAAGGGTGGAAAGCTCTCTAGAAGATTTTTGAGTGATGAAGATAGTGAAACAGTGAAAAAATAGTTTATATATTAGTAGAAAAAGGTAACTGATACCTAGGAGGAGATGAAGAGGTTTTTTACGATGATAAAAGACGGTGCAGACGTGGGAAACATTAAATGCATAGGCTACTTTTTAGGTTTAGTGGGAGCGCCAATCTATGTAAAAAATGGCTAGTAGGTCGAATCAAATTGTGACACGTGTCCCACGATCCAAAGAAAGACTCTTAGAATTCTAGAAAAAAGTCAGTTCGGGCAAACTTCAAGCTAGATACACAAGCGGGTCGGAAAAAATCGTCACTGGCTAAGTAAATTTTTTAGTCCTGCCAAATATTTTTGACAAAGCCTAAAAAAGGGGCTACTGATGAGTTTGGATTACTCAGTCACAACTCCATGCGTTATCCGGACAAGGGCAATTCAGACTTAACTTGCCACTGAACTATCCGGACGGGACAAAAGTAAAGAAATAACTAAACACTTGTTGACTAAACTATGTGCTAATGAGCTTAATAAAATAAATGGGTCCTTAAACTTGACCCGACTCCATAACTTGACCCGAAAGCCTATGGATCCTTAATTAAGGGTATAAATACCTCAACCACTTTCATTAATGAGGATAATGAACATTTAATACAACCAGGCAGCTCAAATATCTCACTACTAAACACTCAAAACATTTAATACCGAAAACACTTTACAAAATTACCCTCAATCCAAAATAAACCTCACCAATAATAGCTTTTTGAGCTGCAGTTAAATAGTAATTTATCATTTTTAATTAGAATAAATTGGTATATTTTATCTATATATTTGATATATGATTTATACTTATCTAATAAAAATAATAAAATATCAAATAAATTTTTAATAGATAGAATCAAAATAATTGTATATATATATTTTTTGGACATTTACAAAAGATTAGATCCGAAAATAACCAATTTAGACAAAACTAAAAGTTATGTAATTGTTTCGTGGGAAGAAAACAAATCTAGAGTTATGAACTTTAAAAATGATAACTTAACATGTAAGTTTTCATTTGGAAAAGAATTTTAATCTTGAATTAAAGATTTTAACATTATATAAAGATAAAAAATTATCTAAAAGAGATCACAGTTTCATAATTTGAAAAATACTATTTGGCTTAATTGTTAAGTTTCGATATATACAATCTCTTGATTTCTAAATGTCCAATGAGACTCATCAGACTTGCATATTTCAATGAATTTTGTTCTCGAACTTTCAGTGAATTTAGTTCATGAACTTATAGATTTCAATAAATTAATTCCATGATTTTTTATATACTAGAGACTAACTTTAGTGAAATCGATAAGTCATTGGACCCCACCGAACCTGTTGAAGTCAAGAGACTACATGTATCAAAATTTAATAGTCGAGTGATGATTCACAGTCTAAAGCTATTTTCTTAGATAAATTTTCACACAAACCAAAAAAACAAAGTTTAAGGATCATATTTGTCCTTAAAAAAAATTCAAATAAAGATATTTCTTTCATGAAACAGAATCAAAGTCTAAAATTATGACTTCATCTTGTAAGTCTTTTTTTGTATTATAGGAAGACTCATAATCTCATGATCTTTGATATAATATGGAAAATTGAATTTTAAAAGAACTGGTATTAGAGTCACGTCTTTAGAACGAGTTCTTCAAAATTTAAAGTTTAAATATGTTCGATTTAAATTTAATAAAAGGTATATACATTGGGTTTTATATTATGTGTGGCTAATAGAATTGTGTATCTATGCCATATAATTGTGTTTATAAAAATGCATGTTATGGTTTAATTTCAGACCTTAAAAAGAAGAAACGATACTTTTCAACCATGTTTTAAAGTTTCATGGTTACGAATCGTCGTGACAAAAAGGGTTGTCGTCACAACGACTAAAACATAAAAAGTTATATAAATTTGTTATCGTAGTTATTTTGTGCCATACTTAACGTGTTGTTACATTCACCGCGACATATAATTTGGTTGCTAGAACGATTTTTTAATTGTTTTTATATAAACGGTTCTCAATGACACCCTCAAACCTCACCGCATCGATGGTGGTTGTCATTATATGATGATGTAGTTGTAGAGGCCCACAATTATCTAGCTATTTTGGACAAATAAAAATAGGACTTATTGCTGACCTGATTATCAGATTTGAGCATAGTAGGTACTCAAATTGAAGATTTTTACGATCTCATCGACTGTTGAGGACGAGACGAATGTCGTAGGCTCGGTCATGAAATTTGGGCCATAAAATCTATTGTTTAGGGCCATAGATTTCTAGTTTAATGCTTTTATTAGAGTTTTTTTTTAAATTTTTTTATGGATTTTATTAAAAAAATCCTGTCAAATCTAACTGTGTTCAGATTTGACTGGACTATATTTTATTGCATTTGGGATATTTCTGTAATTTTGGATTAGGGTTTGGATCAACTTCTAACTAAGGTCTCAAATCATAGTGTTAAGACAATGTTTGTTGAATCAAACTATTTTCTTGAACTTGTTAAGTTCTTTATACCCTAGGGTTAGGTTTCCAACCACATTTCTTCAATTGATAATTTTGGCTATATCACATTGCCCATGCGGCTCGTCACCGCGATGATATGCTCTTTCCATCAAGCAACATGGCATGACCTTATGGACCTGCATCGACGGCAAGGATGTTGTCCAAAGAAATCCTATTTGCAGTGACGACTTGGTGAACATGTTGCGATTCTAATTTTATTTTGATTGACTTTATACTATACTATGATTTTTTTAAACTTTACGTATATATTTGGTTGTATGATATTTTACAATATGATTAGCATAATTTTAGTCCTATGAACATGGGTAAATGATTAATGATCATATGTATCAGTAAAGCGACGAATTGAATCATTTCAAAATTTTACAAGTTTGTGGTTGCTTAGATTACGAGCATTACTAGGTTAAAAAGAAGATTGTTGTTTAACACATTAAATCATGAACATAATATTATTGAATTTTTGTTAATTGTGTATTCGAATTAAGTTTTCATTCCTTTTCTTTTAAACTATAAAAAAATCCATGTAAAAGTAAACACCCATTATGTTGATTTGTTATCGATTAGTTTAATAATCCAACTTGAAGATGTATATCCCTTAATTATCTCTGGAAAATTAGAATATTTGAGCATGAGTTTTTTTATCTTCTAAGTATCAAATAGTATTTTCAATCATATTAGAAAGCTTTATAATGCGACTATTAGTAAATAGACTTAAGTTACTAACCGTAAACAAAATAATCATAAACATACATAAATTCATATACACGAGACTTCTTATAACACTAAAGTATTGTAGTTGAAAAACCGCTCAACGGTAATTTTTTTAAGTTTTAACTATAATAGAATAATGTATGTGACTTTTGAAATTCAATATGGTTAAACGTTTAAATTACTTTTCAATATAGTCAGATTAATTTAAAATATAACTCTAAATACTTTGAATTACTTTTCTTTTGAAAATATTGTCTACTTCTTCAAATTTCTTCACTTTTAAAACATAATATATATTTTTGTTTCATAATCTAACTCAATGTCATAAAAAAATAAGTAAGCAATTATGTGTATGTAAACAATGATTATCCAAGTTGTTGTTTCCAAACTCATTGGATATAATATCACAATAAAACTTTATTATCATCTTAGGAGTTCGGTTTAGACCCATATAATTATTTAACAAACCCATACACTTTTGTTTTATTACCTAAGATCATAAACCCTTCATGTGGTTCCATGTAAACTTCATCATCATGATCTCTATTTAGAAATATTACTTTAACATATATTTATGAATTTAAAATATTTATATCGATGCAATCACATATAGAATTGTATACACATAATTCTCACAACCGAAGATAATGTGTTAATTTAATATATTCATTTGTTGTGCCATATATATTTAGCAAACAATCTAACTTTAATTGTTTGTATATATTTTTTGTTTGATATTTCTAAAAACAATATCCACTTACATTTATTTGGTTTTGAACTTTGTGATAAATAAACGTGAATTTGTAATATTATTTAATGAGCTCTTACAAAAGTGCATATTGTCTAAAATTAGTAATATCTATATAACTTTTGGATAATTTCATAAAGTTCACAAATTTTTGCCATCAAGTGAGAATAAATTATTTGAGAATATATTTTACTAAATTTTAATACTTCATGCATTTTCTCTAGGCTCGCTTAGTTATTCTTTAGTCACATGTGAATATTTAAAATCATTTCCCACTATTGATAATTGCTTGAATCTTATTATCAACATATATCATTCACTAAAAAAACAGTTTTTTATACTCAAACACAATATTAAACTTCAAGTATAATAGTTTATAATATTTATTAGGGCAAGGCTATATCTAGACCCTATTTGGCTATAATGAGACCTTAAATCATTTTTTTATTTTACTTTATGTAAAATGACCATTTCACCCATCATATAAAACCAAATTTTCGACCAAAAATCTAAACAATTTTCTTCCTCTTCTCCAACCAAACTTATCTCTAAAACTAATCTAATACCCA
The DNA here is from genome assembly GCA_036936605.1 of Limnanthes douglasii subsp. nivea. NCBI lineage: Eukaryota > Viridiplantae > Streptophyta > Magnoliopsida > Brassicales > Limnanthaceae > Limnanthes > Limnanthes douglasii. The sequence goes on from JAUPFV010000005.1 coordinate 291,428,266, forward strand.
AAGAATGAATTGCATTAAAATCTAACTATTTTCTTCCTCTTCTTTAACAAAACTTCTCTCTATTTTTAATTATATTTTAATATCTCCTTGTTGAACTTTCTGACTTTTCATTAGCGTAAAAAGAATGAATCATACTAGTCGAAGAGCCAATTTTTTTTACATAATTATATTACAATGAAGTAATCCGTGGACCCACTAATTTGTATAATTTTATATTAAGAAATAAACTAGTAACTGTGAAAATATTTCTCAGCCTGATGGTAATGCCAATCTTGTTCGAAACCCGATCATCTTGATGGCAAGATAAGACGCGAGCTGCAATTTTTTTAAAAACCAAAAAAATTAATATTTGAAATCAAGATCTTTGATTAATAGCGAAATCAGAAACATCAATCAGATAACAAAACCTCAAGAAAGAAAACAACACATCGATTTCTAAGTTTGAATTAAATTTACAACCAGAAACCATAAATCCCCAAATTCCATAACCTAAGAACTTGTAAACTTTGTAACAGCCTTCGTTCCTTCAGATACAGCATGTTTAGCCAATTCACCAGACAACACCAAGCTCATCACAGTCTGGATTTCCCTTGAAGTGATAGTCGGTTTCTTGTTGTACCTCGCAAGCTTCGCAGAATCACCGGCTAATTTCTCGAAGATATCATTGATGAAACTGTTCATGATTCTCATAGCTTTGTTAGAAATACCGATATCGGGATGAACCTGCTTCAAGATCTTGAAGATGTAGAGCTTGTAGGTCTCGATGCTTTTCTTGGATCGTTTCTTCTTTTTATCAGCTCCGGCGCCAACTTCTTTTGGTAACTTCTTTCTGGCTTTTGGTTTCTTCTCAGCTGCTAAGACGGCCAATGGATATTTATCGGCGACCTTCTTCTCAGTCGACTTCTTTTCTGCTTGGGATGCTATTTTTGATTTTGATTAGGAAATGAGTTCTTTAGAGAGAGAGATTAATTGGAGAAGAGAAATAATTTTATGATTTTGATTGGTGAGATGCGAGTTGCAACTTGAATTTTATAAAAAAGAAAAAAAAAGGGAAAAGAGAAAAGAGAAAAGAGAAAAGAGAAAAGATAAAAAAGAAAAAAGAGAAGAGAGATAGTCGGCTAAAAAAGGTTTATATATTAAGGGTATTTTAGTAGAATTTGGGGTCTCATTATAACCGAAGAAGGTCTCGTTATAACGGGATCTCATTATAACCAAAACGGATCTCGGTTTAACGTTGCCCTATTTATTATCACCTAACCAAAAAAACATATTTTATATTTTAAAACCTAATTTTGATAGTTTAAGATATATTCTCTTAAAAGAAATATACCGCAAATGATATAATTGATTTCAGCTTCCTTTATTTTCATAACTCATATATGATATTTGAGTTTTAGGTAAAGGGTAATAATTAATTATATATATATGGTTACAATATCTTCCTCCTATAAGTTAAAACTCAATTTAGATCTAACTAATAGAACATTACACTATTTATTTACATTTTTTACTTTTATCTCTGGTTATTCCATTTTGTCTAGCCGAGACCAAGTGTTGATGGACTATTCCAAGTTTTTTACAACAATAAAAAATTCATTCGAAGAGTAATGACCATAGTTATTATTATTCAAGGTTTCAATCTTAGTATCTAATTAGAGTTTACAATTTAATTAAATAAACATATATATAAATTTAGAGTAATTAATTATAAATGTTATAGTTTATACTTTACGTATGTGAGTTAATATTAACCATCAACATTATATTGTATTTGACTATAATTAAGCATTAAATAAATAATCATATACTTAACAACAATTAAATGCATACAATTCAATGATTAAAAATCATATATTAGATAATCTTTTATTATAATTAGTTATAAAATCAGTAGTAGAAGATTAGATTATATTTGACTAATATTAATTAGAAGAATGTAGTAAGATATTTACCATTGTTATAAATATAAATATATAATATAGTTTCAAAATTAATAAAATATAACATTCTTTTTATTTCAATTTGGTATTAGAGTCGGGTTTGAAGTAAATATACATGAGCATACATAAGGCTACCAACTATCGAGGTTTATAGCATACATAAGGCTACCAACTATCGATGCTTATAGTATCATTTGTATAAATTGAATTCTCTGGTTCGGTTTTGTGCGGTAAAATGAAAACTTCTCCTTTCTCTATAAGGGCATCCAAAAGTTTCCTCTTATCCAAGCCATACCGATGTAACATGATTTTGATGTGAGATTCATGTGAAAGTCAGGGATGATCCCTTACTATACATATACTTAACACATATGAAGCTTCACCAAGGTCTTTTATATCACATTCCTCTGACGTATATTTTGTGGTGACATGTAACAAACATACGTCAATAGTGGATAGGAATTTGACTTCAATATTAAGCACTAAATATATCATCTTACACCCATTTATCTCGCGACATACAAATGTTTTGACCTTTTTTACCTCAAAATCAAACGACATAACATTCTCTAGGAATTTGTGGTACCATTAACAAGACGTATGCTTGAGCTCATACGTGAAGTTTTATAAATTACAAACAATGAACTTTGGATCTCCAAATACAAAGTGTTCAAGTTGCTTTATGTAAATAGTTTCTTTAATGTATTCGTTGAGAAATGTAGCATTTACATTCATTTGGTGGATAACTATTTTAAAATGAGCGACAAGAGCAATGAAACGTTTGGTTGATACTAGAAAAAAGGTTTTCTCCTTTTATAATCCGCGACATGTTGATATTAGGCTTATGTATAAGATCTTCCAGTTTTCCAAGATGTATTTCCTTCTATAATCGGAGAATTTATAACCAAATAATATTTACCATTGATTGTTATTATCAATGATTTTATTCTGCTATGATTCTCATCACTTTCCCTATTGTATATTGCTTCTATGATTTGGAGAGTAGTTTATGACCGGTACATACTTACTCATTAATTACAGGAATCAATCATTTATAATGAACGATTTAATAAAATCAAATTTTATTCTGTTAAATTTTATTTTAACATTCTCTTTTGAATTTAAAATTTTCACAGGTAATTATAACAACACCCAATTACCCATTAATTATAAGTAATAATTAATGAGCTTCATTGTAATGTGCTTTTGCTATTTTCTATAGTTTTTTTAAAATTCAATTTTATTTTGAAGCTTTTGATTGTTAATATTTTTCTTAAAATATATTTTTCTTATTGCAACTAAACTCTCATTAGAATTTTGTGATAAACACACAATTGAACAGAGTGAGAGTATTTTATTAATTATCAAAATAAACTTACAATTAAATTAGTGTTTTAGTTTGTGTTTAGTTTGAAACTTTTTTTTATCAAAAGGTGTTCTTGTTCGAGTATCGGGGATACCTTTTGGAGTATGAAATAGTTTCCAAAGAATCAACAATATATTTTTCAACCTTATGAACTTGTTCATACTGAGTGCTCTTAAACAAAGTTATCAATTCTTTTTAAGCCTTTAGATATTTTACTAAATATTATTTGTTTGTCTCAACCTGCCCTGATGCATGGTTGATTAGGAATTGTGGATCACTTATCATGCTAACGATTTTGGCACCACAAATTTGTGCAAGTCGCAACCCTACTAAGGGTATTATGTACTATGTCTCGTTATTAGATTTCTTGATTCAAAACCTATAGCTTGATACATTGCTTCTCCCGTCGAAGCTACCAACTGAACCCCGGTTCCAGAACTTAACATGTTTGCGCCAAGGTGATTTCAAATAATCGACTCATCTTTAAGGATATCAATATCATGTTCCGGTTCTGGTCGTCCGGAGTGAGATTCAACTAAAAGAATATGCAAAGGCCTACGCCTTGATTTTTGTTCAAGGTTTGAAATTGATACCAAAGTCTTCTAGTTCAATTAACCATTTAATTATCCGATCTGAGACACCAAGCTTTTGCTGAACACTTTTAGTTGAAATGAAGTTCGAAATACAATCGAATGTGCCTGAAAGTACAATCTCATTTTTTGGACTGCAACAACTAAGGAAAAAGCTAGTTTCCCTAACTTAAAGTATCTTTTTTTAGCATCCAACAAACTATTACTTACATAATATATTGGACGAGGAAATTTTCTAAAATTTCTTACTAGTATTGGTCTTACCTGTATAGTCGATATTGTGATGTAGATGAATAGATTTTATCTCACACTTGGCTTAGTTAAAATTTCCAGAGAAGATATGTGGTCTTTTATCTTGATAAAAGCATCGGCATACTTCAGTGTCCAATTAAAACGATTTATTTTTATCCAAACTTAAAATAATAGAGCATACTTGTCCGATGATCTTGATATGAATCTATTTAGAGAACCTCACCTTCTATTTAATATTTTTACTACACTGATAGATCTCTAAGGATCCATAGCACTTAAAACATTCTACTGTACTGAGTCGGCTTCAATTTTTTTTTCTTACTATATATCCCATGAACTTTCCGGATTGCACCCCAAATGTACATTTTTCCAGGATTCAACTTTAAAGTTATTGCTTTTAGGTTACAAAACATTTTTATTAGATCAGAAAAATGATCATCATCTTTATAATTTTTTTACCAACATGTCGTCAATATAAACTTCAACGTTTCGTTCAATTTGGCCAAAAAAGCTTTGTTCCCTAATCTCTAATAAGTTTTTCCAACATTTTTCAAATCAAACGGCATTAATTTGTAGCAATATAAACCTCTGTCAGTTATGAAAGATTTAATCCTATTACCCGAAGTAGAATCCACTAGTTTATCAATTCTTGGAACGTGAGATGGGTCTTTCGATTTAGATCGGTACACTCAACACACATACTTCATTTTATATTTTTCTTTTTCACAAGTACTAGATTCATTGTTCATCAAAGATACTAGGATTCTCTAATATGGCTTATCTTCGACCACTGATCTACTTCAGCCAATATGGCTTCAGATTTTGGAATAAAGAATGTTGCCACTTTATGAATTATTGGATGTGCATTAAGCCATAGAATGAGTTTATAGCATATGCTATTTGCAGTTACTCATGTTACATCTTTGGAACATTAAGTGAACATGTATATATTCATCAATAAAAAATACATCAACCTCTCTTTTACATCTGGCGATAGTAGAATACCAATCTTAAAACTTTTACGGTCAGCAAAGAAATCAGTTTCCACATTCTCGTCAAGTGTTGCTGAACTGAGGGTCTCTCTCAGATTGTCTACAACTTTTAACTCCGAAGTTGACCCCTATAGCTTTTATATTTTCATTTGAGCTAAAAAAGTACTTTCTACACTGGATTCACGTTTATGTCGGAAGAAAAATTCGACAGCTACAAATGGGTGTGAGAGTGCTTACATTCGTTGATGGTAACTCACTCCACCGAACCACCCTCCATTATTTTGACGGATAGAGATTTAGCGCTCGTGATGGTGGTAGATGAAGTGTTCCCCAATGCAACAAACATGTTGAGTCGATGACACATCAACATGAATGGGCTGGGCAAAACGAGAAAAATCATAAAGGAGAAGAAAATGTCTAATGCCTTCTTGAAAGTGTGGAATCAAATGATGTTGGCGGAAACGAAAGTAGCCTTCAATGGCTATCGGTTCGAATTGCACCGTGACTTCAGATATTATCCGAAAGCGATTGAGTACACCAAAAGTTGATTAGGGCCTTATGGTGATAAGTTCATCACGTGGAGAACCAACAAGTGGGTGCATTTTGGTAACCAAACCACAAAACGCGTGGAGAATGCTCATTCGAGCCTCAAGCGTTTCATCGTACAAGAAAAGGTAACTTCGAGTCTTTCAACCGGCGGTTGATAATATCCCAACCAGAGGGGTGAATAATAAAAATTACGCTAACTTCGTTAGCGTAATTTCCTCGCTCTCAACTGCCGGACAAGTAAGTTTCCGCCGCCGGTTGGACAATTGTCAACCGCCGGGTAATAATTACCTCGACGGTTAACAATTGTTCAACCGACGGGATATTAAATCAAATTACTTATAAGTTGCGTAGAGACATAATTCCATCGTATATTATTAGGAACTCAGTTCAAGTTAAATATCTATCATATGGTATATGGACTTTTGGAACAAAAAATAAACACTTAAAACATTTTGAAGGAAATGATGTTACCGAAAAATCAATAACGATAAAAGCAAAATTATACGCATCTGAATAAGAAAAAAATGCAAATTAACATCCAAAACATCAAAATCGTGAGTCTAGAACCTAAATACATGGTTCTTAAACTAAATAAATATATAAATAACAAATAATAGTAGCATTACAACAAGTCACTGACTAGTGAGGTCAATCACCTTCCTTGCAAAGGACACGAGTTCTTCAGGGGTCTCGTCTAACGGCCGAACATGATTTATCATGTTCACCACATCTACCGCAGAGCGCTCGCTAAGAATACGAGGGGTGATATTAAACCAAACATATTTCTTAACATACAGTTTGTATTGGGGGGATGACATCCGGCTACTCCCTTCCAAGGGGCGTGAGTACCTATCGATCATGTATAAATGGTCCTTCCAGGTGATTCAGTGCCTACCCTCTAGCACGTAACGGAGATTGTCTCATATTCCTAGATTGGTTTTAGGAACAAACGGAGAAAACGGTTTCTCTTGGACCCAACCGAACTGCTGCATCACTCAGTCCGGGTGGTAAGACTCGCTTACCAACATTAGACGAATAGCGTTGCGATACAACCCTATTTCTTGCTCCGGGAACACTACACCAACGTCCTCGTATGGTCGAAAAATAACCAGCAAATAAACATTTAAAAATTTAAACATGTAATAAATAAACACACATATTAATCAATATAAAGAAGTAAATTTACATCTCTTTCTGCTTGCGCCATGGGGATGTCACGGTAGTACAGCTTCCCACGAATAAGGGATCCCGTCAGCTTTCTCGGCGCCCACGTTAGCATCTCCAGATCGATCAGGCTATAACCGATATTCACCACCGCCCGAAAAATAGGGAAGTGGTCATACACCCAACACTCTAACAATGCCGAGAAACCAACCATGCTCTTCAAGGAGTGCTTCGAAATGCCTCCCCAACTCTTGTCCAACCATACCAATATGCAAGTAACCCATGCGTACTCATTATATTTCCCCAAGGGCTCGAGATTATGGAGAAAATCGCATTGAATATTCTTCTGGCTAGTGTTCGTGAAGATCGTATATCCAAGGAAGAACATGATGTATGCCGTAACAACTTGTTTCTTCATCTCCAGAGTGAGCGCGACATTGGATTCCAAATATTTGTCAGCGGAAAACGTAGTCCTTAGCCATCGGAGGCCAAACCCACTTTTTTCATGCGCCTCCAAATCATCCTGCACGGATTCCGCCAAAACTCCCAACAACGATGCATAGCGTGCATATGTCTAATCTATCGACTCCGTCCTAAAGGCGTAGATAATTCTCCCCTCGATCGGGAGACCGGTAATCACATGCACGTCGTCCAGCGTGATGGTTATCTTGACGAACGAGAACTGAAAAGTGTTTGTCTGCTGGTGCCACCTCTCAATGAAAACCTCGTCCAACTGTGGGTGCGAGTTGAACTTTGGAAGATGGCGCATGAATGACCAGAATGGAGTCTCTTCCAATGTAGCCTTGACCCATAGCTGTTTGCTAAGATCCCATTGACCGAGAAGACCATACTTCGATTGGACCGTGATGCCAGATCAGGACTGAAAAAAGCAAACAAACATGGATATACCGTAACACACATAGTTCAAGTAAAGCATAAATAATGAAGTCCAAAATTTAAAAGCTTACGTTGTCCATGAACGTGAAGTAGGCCTCGTGCTGCGTATAGTCCAAGAACAAAATAATATTATTCTGCTCTAAGAAAAGGTTCCTCCATCCCTCCGGATCAGTTGGATGGCCTTGGGTACAAACCTCTCGTGGAGGTGATGGCTCGGGGACCTTCATCTCATCCTCTTCCGAGTCTATAAGCGCACGACGTTTCCTAACGATATCTCGTGGAGGAAATGGCTGTACTCCGTGCTTCTGTGTGGCAACCTATTTTTTTATGCCTCACGGAGCGTTCCGTATGAACTGGGCGATCCCCATGTTTGGCCCAATCGGCCCGATCTCCCTTTGGCCTACTAGTAGCATCACCTTTTTTTGGGGGGCGTACAGACTTTTTCCCCCTCACGCCTTGCCACTTTATTTCCTCTCTCCTTCTCGGATCTAGGTACCTCATGCCTGCGAAAAGAAATCAAATTTTAAAACCAAACCCAACGTTGAAATCGACTAGGTCTCCGCCGTGTGAGGCTGGGTTTAACCGGCGGGGGACATAAATTTCATGGAAACAAAAAATATCCTCCCCTCGGGGCTACCCAGCCTCAACCGACGGGGTTCAACATTTAACTGGAAAAAAATAAGCTACCCCGCCGGTTTGACGGTTCCCATCCGGCGGGGTTCAACAACACATTTGTGAACCACCATGGAAATAGTCGAACCCAACTCCAATCCAACTAAAAGCCAGTCATTCAACCACAAATCTAGTCTCTTAGCATCAGTATAGCACTTCTAACACCTAAATAAAAATGCATTTGCCTATTCTAACACCCTAAGTAGCATAAATCTAGAAAAAAAACTAAATATAAAAAAAAACAAAATATTAAATTAGCAACTTACTCTTTCTCTTTGCCCATTGTTGTTGTTTGTTGAATTAGAGTCTTCCGGAGTTGTTGAAAAACAATTTTTGGTTAACCGAAAATGTTGATTTTGTGATTTTGGGTTTTGGAAGTTTGAAGAAGGAGAGGAAAAGAAAATATTAGAGTTTTGGGGATATTTTTGTGTTGGAAATGGTTAGAGTTTAGAGTTAGAGCTTAAGGTTAGAGCTTAATAAAAGAGATCGGTATGTTTTGGACATAATGTTGAAATACTTAAAATGGGTGATGGAGTACTTAAAATGGAGCTAGTTGTTGAAATGAGATCATATTTAACCAAAAAACCTATATATATTTAACTTCCAATGTATCAGTGATTTATTAGATGTTTTGAACTTCATAAACGATGGAAGTATTTCAAGTTTAATACTCTGAGTATTACAATTATACATATAGTTTACGGTGATAATTTTTAGATTCATAGTTTAAACTTGAACACATATTACATTGAAATGAGATCATATTATATAGTCAAACCGTAAATTAGTATTAAACTATATATGATTCATTTGGGTTCTGAACCGATGACACTAAGACGCTTCGAAGTCAAACGATTATACTGTTGAATACAACGTAATAAACTTGAGCACATATCAACATATATGTATGGAAACACAATAGCCGATACGGTTTTTTAAACCTCTATTAGCTATACTACAGTAAAATAAATTGGTTCTCCGTGTTTTATTTTTGTTTCGTTAGGGTCCTGTTCATATTTTAAAAAATTGTATTATTGGTTTATTTTGTCTAAAATCTCAATACGCATCTTGGTGTTCATCTTTTTTTATTTAAAATACCCATGTTTTAAAAAGTTCATTTTTAGTTTCCGCATATGATTCAGTTCAAAATGATAGAACTAACAATATAAAAAAACATGAAAGGAAAAAAGAAAGCGAAAACGCTCTCTCTCAAATCGTCGTCTTCTTCTTCATGGTTTTTCTTTCTCTGCTTCTGTGAAATCATTTTCACATTGATTTCGGGTTTCTGATCTTGTGATCTTTGTTATTGTTCTCAATCTCCATCATGGAGATTTACAATAACGCTATTTTTTGAAAAAAATGACTTTCCTGCGTTTGATTCAAGAAACAAAGATAGAGGTAACAATGGTAACTTCATCAAAAGTTATGCAAATATTGTTAAGGATAATCATACTGATATAAAAACTGAGCTAATCTCGGAAACTATAACTAGTAAAATGGATCATATAAGCATACAGTACTCTAAGGAAGCAAATGATTTGTTTATCAGTTCGTCAAAAGATTTTATAGTGGGGAAATTTACTTCAGGTTTGCCTAAGAAATCGGTTATGGATAAGTTTCGTGTTTTAAGAAATTTTGCTGGAAATTGTAGTGTTGTTAAATGGGATTCGAGGCATATAATTATGGAGTTTGACAGAAAAAAAGATGTTGCTAAATTCTGGGCCAGGAGTGTTTGGACGATTGGGAGTTCTATGATGCGGGTTCTCAGGTGGAATCCAGATTTCAACACTATGTATGAAAGCCCTATCTCCTTAGTTTGGTTGAAGATTGAAAGGATCCCTGAGTTTTTGTACAACAAAAAGGGTCTTATTGACATTGTGTCTTCTATAGGCGTGCCGTACAAGATTCAATTCCCTGAAAAATAGGGCTTATAACAATGCTGCTGTTGCGTTAGTTGAAATGGATGTATCGGTTGTTATTCATAAGCGCATTTGGATTGGGTTTGGAAAGAACGATGGTTGCTGGATCTCTATTTCTTATAGAAATCTGCATGCTTATTGTTCAGTCTGTTATCACTTGGGTCATGATATTAATAGTTGTTTAAAAGTTAAGAGAATTTTGGATAAAAGAAATGATAAAGAAGAGTTGATTGAAAAAAAAGAAACTGAGGTTGTATTGAATGATAATGTTAATGTTTACAAGGGTAGCGAGAAAGACAAGAATTGTAATCTTAATTACATTCAAGGAAACAAGCTTAGAATTAAATCTATAGTGGTTGAAAAGAATTCTACATCTTCAAAGGTGTCTGGTAATGTGGGGTCTTGTAAAGATGTTTTGAGCTCCTCTGGTAATGTTGCTAAGGATGTTCAATATATTGATACTGAGTTTGAGTCTTCTCAAGAAATGCCGGAAATCTCTGATATGAAAACAAAAACATAAGTGATGATATTGAATTGATCAATGCTTTGAAGAATCTGAATAAAGATGTGGAATCTAAAATCTCTCAAGATTACCGCAATCATCTTTCTGTTAGGAACTCACCTAAACATTGTAATGTTGGAAGTGATTGCACTTCTCCTTTCAGTAAAGTTTGTTCTCCCACCGAACAAGGTTTTATTAATATTCTACAAAAAAAACTTAAAGTTGTTAATAAAGGGAAAAGGCCAAGTAAAAAGGTTCTTAAATTTGTGCATTTTTGAGGGGTCAAGAAGAAATATAAGTCAGTTTCTGATCATGATTAGATTCCTAAACTGGAATTTTCGAGGTGTTAATAACAAGTCTACAATTGGTAGACTTAATGATATCATTTTTAAGGAAAAAAAATAAAATTTTGGCCATTCAGAAACCTATAGCTAAGTTGGAAATCGAAAAAGATGTTGCTTCTAGGCTTGGGGTTTCTAATTTTTCTGCTAATATTGCTAACAAAATTTGGGTTTTCTGGGCTAATGATATTAGCATTACTATTATTGACAATCAGGAGCAATGTATTCATATGGAAGTTAATTATCCTGGGGTGGACAGTATGTTTTTGTTAACCGTGGTTTATGCAAAGTGTGATAAAAAACAGAGGAATGCATTATGGGATAAGCTTAGGAGTTATGCTACTGAAAGGAATGCTTGGCTTACTTGCGGCGACTTCAATGTTGTGGCTTCTGTGGAGGAGCAGATGGGTTGTACTTCCCTTTCTTAAAATAGCATTAACGATTTTGTTTATGTCATAAGTGACTGTCACCTTGAAGATGCTGGTGTGGTTGGCTCCAAATATACCTGGAATAGGAACATGAAATGGAAACGATTAAATCATGTGATGTTCAACACTAATTGTCCTAATCTCTTCAGTTTTACTCAGGTTATCAGCATGGTCAGAACTTGTTCTGACCATGCTCCTCTTCTAATTTTATTTTCTCATACTACTTATAATAGTAACAATAATAAAAAGAGTTTTAAATACTTAAATGCCTGGTCTACTGATGATTCTTTTCTCAGGACTGTTGAGCAGAACTGGAAGCTTGACATTAATGCAAGGCCTAATGAAGTGTTATGGTTTGAGCTTAAAAGACTAAAATGTTGTTTGAAAATGTGGAATAAAAATAATTTTGGTAATATTTTCAGGAAAGTCACTGAGGTAGAAATCAAGGTGGAAGATATGAGTGATATTCACTTAAGAGAAAATGATCATATCTCTAATTCTAATCTTAAGAAGGCCATTTCTTTCCACTTAAAAGCATTGATGACTAAGGAATTTTTTTGGAGACACGAATATTTTAATACTTGACTTAAGGAAGCTGATTGCAATACTAAATTTACCATTCTTATGTTGATAAAAAGAGAAGGAAAATGCAATCAAGGGTATAAAAGATGATGGCAGGTGGTATTACGATAACAATAGTATTGGCATGTCTGTTACTAATTACTTTACATCTTATCTTTGTTGTGATTCTTACATCTGGAAAAGTGAGGAGGAAGTCTTGATGGGAAGTGAAATCTTTGATGTTATCCCTAAGTTGGTCTCTGATGAAGATAATACTCTCCTTATGAAACCTGCAAATGAAGAGGAAATTTGGGAGATAATTAATAATATGAAGATGGAAAGTGCAGCAGGTTTAGATGGTTATAATATTTCCTTTTTTCAAAACCTGTTTGAGTATTATTAAAAGTGATCTGTGTACCACTATTAACTCTTTTATTCTTGGTAACAATATACCTTTAGGTATCTTTGCAACTCGTATATGTTTGATCCATAAGAACCCTAATCCTCTTAATTGGAGTAACTGTAGGCCAATTAGTTTGTGTACTATGCTTAACAGGATCTTCTCTAAGTTAATTAATACTAGGTTGTCTAATGTTCTGCCTCATCTTATATCTAGTAATCAGGCTGCTTTTGTTAGAAACGGGTATATTTACGAGAATATTTTAATTGCTAAGGAAATGGCTTATGATATTAATAGGAAGCCTAGTAAAAGGATTATGATCCAGTTGGACATGTCAAAAGCTTTTGACAGAATATCCTTCTCCTTTATTCTCAAAGTTCTTAGTTTATTTGGGTTTTCTAATAGCTTTATTAATCTGATTTCTAAGCTAATTAAAAATGTTAATCTTTCTATTTTAATTAATGGCAATTCCTATGGCTATTTTCACTCTAAAAGAGGCTTAAGACAAGGGGATCCCTTGTCTCCAAGCCTCTTTATATTAGGAGAGGAGGATTTAATTCGAGGGCTTGAGATGCTTTTACATTCGAATAAGTTCATGCAAACCAAAATTCTGGTTTATTGTACTGCTTTTGTAGACGACATTATTATATATACTAACTGTCTACCTAAAACTATTGATATTTTGAGTGAATTTTTAGACAGATACCAGTTGGTTTCAGGACAAACTATCAATAAAAGGAAGACGAAAATCATTACCTCTTCTAAGCTCCAACAATGCAAGATCAGTAATCTGGAGTGCTCCATTTTTTTTAGTGCTAACTTTCTCCCTACTTGCTACTTGGGTATCACCTTGCAAAATAATAATAAAGCAAAGAATTATGATCATTTTCTTGACAAAATTAACTAAAAAATTATGGATTGAGATTCTAAATTCCTATCCTATTGGGGTTAACTATCTTTGATTACTACTATTCTTATGTCTATCACATATTTTTTGATGTAAAACTTTGTTATTCCTAATAGTGTAATTAAAATAATTGAAAAAACTTTTAACTGATTTTTATGGAGATCCAAATTTAATGAACAAGTTGTTCATTGGTCTTCTTGGGAAAAAATATGCTTTCCTATTGAGGAGGGTGGTCTAAATATCAGGAGAATTACTGATATTTAGAATACCTTCTCTCAAAAGTTATGGTTTATTTATCGTAAAAGGGAGAGCCTCTGGTCTAAAATCACTAATGACATCTATAATAGAAATTCTCACCCATTGAAAACTAATTTTAAGAGGAAAGGATCACTAACCTGAAATCGGCTTGTATGCATTAAGGATATTGATGAGGAAAACATCAATTGGCTTCTTGGTCGTGGTACCATGGATTTCTGGTATGAAAAGTGGCACCATTGGAAGCCCATTCTGGATTATAGCCTCCCTGAAAATAAGTTGTTCATTGATTCTAGTGTTAGCTCCTTCTGGAAAGCTGGTGACTGGGATCTGGCTGCTTTAACAAAGGCTGTTCCTGTAGACAGAGTTAACCAAATCAGAAAATTCAAAATTGATAAAGGAAAATATGACATTATGACTTGGGATTTATCTTAAGATCATAATTTCAATATGAAGTGCACTTGGAATGAAACAAGGAAATGCAAAAGATCTTCAAGTTTCAACAAGAATATTTGGTCTAATATTATACCAAAGAAGTTTTCGTTCTTACTCTGGAAACTTACTAAATGTTTTATTTCTATAGGTTCTGTCTTGCAAACTAGGCATTTACAGTTAGCATCAAATTGTCAATTTTGTGCTAATTGTGAAGACATTCAACACCTTTTTGTTAACTGTTCTTATGCTTGGAGCCTTTGGAGTCACTTTAGTAGTATTTTCAATATAAGGCTAGAAAGATTCATGAATCTAAGGCATTTAGTGTATAACTGGTGTTGGTGTTGAAATCTTAAGGTTCATATAACTCTTCTTTTGCCAACATTAATCTGCTGGATGATTTGGAAAAGCATAAACAATTTTAAATTTAAAGGGTGTGCTATAAGTGTTTCTGCTTCTATAAATTTAATTAACAAAATTATTTTAGGGCCGGATATTATAATGTTCTAACTAGCAAACACTGGACAGATGTCCAGGATGCTGGTTTAGCTTTGGGCTGTTTATCCTATCTAAATGAAAAGAAAAGAGTAACTTATATTAAATGGATCGCTCCTGTGCCAGACAGGTTGAAACTCAACGTGGATGCTTCCTGCCTCAATAGCGGTGAAGCTTGTGGCGCAATGATATTTCGTGACAGTGAGGGAACTATCATCAGTGGTTCAAGTAGCTTTTTCGGTAAGTAAACACCTCTGGTTGCAAAAACCAGAGCGTTGCTGGAAGGATTACTTATCTGCAAAATGAATAACTGGGATAACATTGATATATAGACTGACTGTATGACTTTAATCAGTATTCTAGAAAAGAAGAAGAATTTGTGGTACCTTAAGTCAATAATTGAAATTCGCAGAAAAATGATTTTACCTTCTATGTCGATTTCATTTGTATCCCGTGTTCAGAATAGTGTTGCGGACTGGTTAACAAGATGGACATTGAAATGCAAAAAGAAAGTTGTTTTCTCGCATTTCAATGCCCCTGCTCCGTTGTTAGCCATTGTGCTTCTCGAAAGCTTGGGTGTTGGCTACATCACTCCTAATTCAGCGTAGATTTTGATTGCTTTGGTTAAATTGGTTCATGGTTAAGCTTTAATTAGGAGGTTAGGGTTTATATTTGAGATCTTTTGGGGCTTCTGTATCTAAGTTGCTTCTGGTGAATCGCTTGGGTGTTGTTCTTATTTTGATTTCGAGCTATATACTTATTAATCTGTTAGTGAGGCTTGAGATAATTATCTTACGTCCTTCAGTTGTATTTTGAGTCTAATTTGACTCCTCTAATTTTTGTATTTCTTCAATTAAGTAATAAAGTAGTTGACTTTATATAAGTAAGAACAACACGATCTCAACACTAATATGATATTGTCCACTTTGCCACCCGTAGAACCTCACGGCTTTGCATTTGGTCCACTTCCAAAAGGCCTCAAACTAGATGAGGTATGTTCTTACTTAAATACCACTAATCCTTTCCATGTTTAACCGATATGGGATGTGGGACATTGATCGCCACCCTAACAAATTTCAAAAATTAAAAATACAATCTTTTTAAATTGAAAAGATCATTTAAATAAAAAAAATAAAAATAAACATAAAACAGTATAATAAAACAAACGTGAAATATAAAAACCTAATGATATATTTTTAGCCGTCGTAATACGCATTATTCATAAGATAAGAAAAAAAAAGTTAGATGAAGAAGAAACGAAGGGAAGATGATGTAGTGAAGTTTGTTTCCTCAATCAGCTTTAGGGTTTTATGAACAGAAAAACAGAGTTTGGTTTGTTGTTCTCTGTTTCAAACAAAAGTTTGATGCTTTAAAGACCAATTCTGTAGCTGAGGTTATTATGGGTGTTGTTGATTGCGTAGCTAGTCATATCATATGTGCTTCCCATCATGGAGACAAAGGATGCTCCTTTTCTCTTTAAATTAAAGTTAGCTGTTGAAATATCATACACCATTCTCACTTTCTTCCGTTGGAAAATCAAACGTATTTGCTTTCGAACTGTTGTTTTCATCCATTCTCAAATTGAATGTTTCTTCAAACTTAGATTATACGATTCCAAAGATAATATATTTTATTAGACTATTTATGTGCTACGTACGATAATTTGTATCCCATAATTTTTTTTAGTTCACACATAGTTAGCTGAGAAAAAATTTAAATCTTAGAACATGTATAGTCGAAGCGTTAAATCAAATCTTAGAACATGTATAGTCGAAGCGTTAAATTATACATTAACTTGATTTTTAGTTAAAACACTAAAAAATTCACTCCAATGAACGTGTTAAAATGTTAGTCAGACGAAGTTGAATTGTTTTTGCTAACTCGCTTGTTAAATTCCCGGAGCGAATTAACACATAGATCTTTGTATATTTGCAGTTACTTTTCTTTTTTTTTCTTCTCTATTTTCTCGGTTTGTTATTTTATTTATTAGATATAGTCTTTTAATATACACGATTGGAACAGAATTAAATTAGTTAGCTAAAAATAGTTAAAAGATATTTTTTGCTTACGTGTCACTAGTTAACGTATAATTTTAACACATACGACTGTACATGCTCTTATACTGGTTGATGGGCTAACTACACCGAATAAAAAATAGTTATATTAAAAAGTAATTTAAAATCCATAATAGTAAATATTAGGAGCTCCAAGGAGGTAGCCGAATTGGTTGAGTAATGCATGCTTATGACCAAAGAACATGCGTTCGAGTCCTTTTACATACGCTTTATCGGCTGAACCTGTCACTTTGTGTGGTTTACCTTCTTGCGTTAGTTCGCAGGCTATTGCATCAGACTGAAGATTTACCCTGTGCGCCCTCATTGCATTCTAAGTAGCGACTGTGGTTTCCTCCGAAAAAAATAATAATAAATATTAAAAAAAATAAATTATTTAATATATAAAAAACCAAATATAATATCTTACCAAATGTTAAAAATACTTTTTCTTTTTTTAAATTGAAGTCTTACCAAACCTCGGTGAGTGTAAACAAAATTCGTCCGTGACAAAATTTAAATAATATTTTTGGCAATGATTGACAATGGGACTAAACTATTTCTTCTCTCTTCTGTTGGCAAAAGTACCCTATTTTAATTTTGTAATTCTTGTAAAATTTTGATTTTAATTTTGATATTTTACTATTTATAATAGTAGTTTATTAGACATTTCCCGATCCTAACCCATTTTACACCGTGCTGGTTTGTAAATGAAAAATTGGGCGAAGTGAGGTCAAATATAAAATCCGAATTAAAACATTTTATTTTGAAATATGATTTTAGTAAGACGTGGATCCATTTTTATAGTTGCGAATAAGGTTTCTTTGTATTTTAACTATTTTTGCTAAGTTGGTTTTGGTAGGGTAAATTTTACTACTTCGGAATACCATTTTAATAAAGAACGTGTTTTTAAAATATTAAACTATCAATTTTGATAAATTTATTAAAAATTTTGATATTTTAAATATTTTAAATTAGTAATTTTTTCAGTATATGAGTTTAATTTCTTCGATTTTATAAAAAAATATTTTAATGATTATCTCTTGTATTTTAAAGTTAGCCTTCACAAAGGTCACATTTTGGTTTTGGAGTTAACCCGAATTTCAATATAATTTGGTTTCAAAGTTGGTTCTTTCATAGTTAATATTTTGGAGTTTTTGTTTTGGATCGGGTTAATATAATTTGGTTTCAAAGTTGGTTCTTTCATAGTTAATATTTTGGAGTTTTTGTTTTGGATCGGGTTTTTCATAACGATTGTGGATCTCTCATAGACAAGATTACTATCTGTATAGCCTTCTGGACTTCCAAACACCTCTTTTATGCCTGTAGACTTCATCAAATTAGATATGTGCTTTTCGCTGGACATATTTATTAGTCTTCGATCTTCATTCTCCCAACTATAGTTCATAATAAACTCTCTCAGTCTCTCTGTCATTTCCTCTAGTACGTCCATCAGATGAAGGTTATGGGTGCTAAAGTTGTTTGTTCTCTTGTAACTATGCCCTTGTTAGAGGACGACCTAAAAAATTAAAATCAGACGGTCGTCCTTAAACATGTGTGGTCCATTGTTTGTTAACTCGACAACTGAATCTCGTGTGACTAGATTTACTCTTAGAAGATTAAAGACAAAAACTTATGATATTTAAAGATCAAATTTTCTACATCATGGACTTGGAGGAGATTTTTATATCTTAGGCCTATTGCTAGCAAATTTTATAAGGTTGTGATTGGTAATGGGGAGAATACCTCTTTTTGACTTGACTCTTGGTTGCTATTAACCTCTTTGGTCAAACACTATGGACATAGTATTATTCGAGATTCTCGTCTATGGAGAAACCTCAAGGTTTTCGATATCGTTCAGGATGGTCTCTAAAATTTTCCGACTCATTTAAGTTCTATCAGTGCTAGAAACCATCGAACCTTCTAGGAGATCAACCTTATCATCTTCAATCTCCTCTCTACCATCATCTACAACGATGTCCACTATTAAATTGCTAAGAGAGGCATTACCAAGTTTGCTATTAGGAACACCTACTACGCCATTCTTACGACCATTCCATGTGTTGGGTGAATGAGGTTAGTATGATATAAATTTAATATTCTCCATCACACATTCATTATGTGGATTGCTATCCAAAGAAATATATCCACCCATGATAATATTTTGAGTTGGGGTTTAAGCATCCTTGAACTATGTCTTTTGCAATTCCTCCTTAGAAACCATTAATCATATTCTTTATGGGCGTAGTGTCACTAAGAGAAACTATGTCTTCGCAAGCATTAAGCTTGAGTTTTCTTTAAAATACAATAACAACTGGGTTTTTTAGATCCAAGAGGCGTCCAACTGTCCTTCCTCCAGCTTACATTACATTTGGCGTGCATGCTTTGGCGTTATTATCTATCATATCTAGTGCGAGAGAAATGCTATAATTTGTAGGACCTCTGCTACTCTAGCCTCTGCGGTATCATATCGTATGCTTTTCAACCTTCGGTTCAGATTCTTTGACACCAAGGTTATCTAGAAAATCCAGTCCTTTTATATATCTAACTTAATTTTGTTTTGGTTTCTTTATTGAAGCAACCATCTTTTCTTAATGGTTTCTTAACTGTCGACTTTCAGTTTATGACACTTATGTCGTGTCTGTTTTGGCGCTATTATCTACCATGTATGGAGTGAGAGGGATGCTAGAATCTTTATCTTCTCTAATTCTTTTGCATCTGCGATATCCTTTCGTTTGTTTTTTGACCTCCGGTTCGGATTTTTTTGTACAAAAGATGTTTGGACAATTTATAACTAACTTGATTTTGTTTGAATACCAGTACATCTCCTTTTTGGTTTGTTGCTTTTGTTTGATGATTTTTTCGACGCCACCGATTAACTTTTTTTCATTATTTAGGTCTATACACTTTCGCTTTCAATTTATGTATTTGTTTTAGATCTATTTTCTTTGTATTGTGTACAAACAATATTTTATACCACTCATTGGAATATTCACCGTTTAATTATAAAAATATAATCTTTATTTTTTAAGGGTAAAGTACCATTTAAGATCCAAAATCCTAACTATTATCCACCTAAGATCCATATTTTCCTGATTCTCCGAGAAACACCCGTTTTAGTCAAATATTTACCATCTAAGACCCACTATTATCCTAAATACTCCTACTAAATTATATAAAAACAGAATGTGTATGAGACAGAAACAGTATACAGCTTGAGTTGAGCGGTAGGATCAAGAACTGTGTTAATCCCAAAATCCCCATCCTATAATTACAATAATAGTGTATATATATAGTGTGGCAGAAAGTAAACCCTAGAAACCCTTGCCCATATACAGATTAATATTAAATAGCCCATATACATTTTAACACTGCCCATATATTATTGATTCTAACATTGACACTCTAACACCCTCCCTCAAGTTGGAGCACGAAGATTATGAATGCCCAACTTGCCAAGCAAAAACTCAAACTACTGTTTGCCTAGTGCTTTGGTAAAAATATCTACAAGTTGGAACTTAGTGGGCACATGAGATTTGCAAATAATCTCATCAAGTATCGCATCTCGTAGAAAGTGACAATCTACTTCAATATGCTTTGAACACTCATGGAACACAGGATTGTGGGCAAGATGTAAAGCCAACTGACTATCACAGAAAAATTGCATAGCCCCTGAGTGTGAGACCCCAAAATCTTTGAGCAAGGCGTGTAACCACTTCAACTCACAGGTCAATCCTGCCATAGACCGGTACTCTGCTTCCACTGAAGACAATGCAACAACACCTTGTTTCTTAGTCTTCCATGAAACAAGAGAATCACCCAAGAACACCATCCAACCACTCACACTACGCCAAGTCTTAGGCCAGCCAGCCTAATCAGAGTCACACCATCCTGTCAGAATGAGATTACAACTACTTGGCAGAAGAATTCCCTGACCCGGGCTTCCTTTTAGATAACGAACAACTCGCAATGCAACCTGCCAGTGATCCTCCTATGGTTTCTGAAGAAACTGAGATAAAATATGTACCGAAAAACAGATATATGGACGTGTAAATGCCAGATAAATCAGTCTTCCCACCAACCTGCGGTACGCAGACCCGTCAATTAGTACCGCCGACTCGCTTTTGCCGAGCTACTGATTTTGCTCCATGGGAAACTGTGCAGGCTTGTTGCCAAGTAAACCTGTCTCAGAAATAATATCCAGAGTATATTTACGTTGGCAGAGAAAGATACCCGTGGGACACCGTGCTACTTTAACTCCAAGAAAATATTTGAGACGACTTAAGTCCTTCATATGAAAGCAAGTGATCAAGTATTTCTTAAACTCCACCAATGCACCAAGGTCATTCCCGGATAGAATGAAATCATCAACGTACACCAAAACATGCATACTACAACCACTCGTGGAATAAAAGAATAAAGAATAATCTGAATAGGACTGAGCAAACCCATACCTCTTTAGTGCAGCCACTAACTTGGCAAACCAACACCGAGGTGCGTGCTTCAGCCCATACAACGATTTGCGAAGGCGACAGACCTGTCCTTCATGCCCTCTATCAAAGCCTGGAGGAATTTTCATGTAAACCTCCTCATCTAGATCACCATGCATAAAAGCATTGTGTACAACTATCTGATGTAGTTCCCAATTCTCAGCTGGTGCAACCGCTAAGAAAAGACGTACAGTAACCATCTTGGCAACCGGGGCAAAAGTCTATGTATAATCAACCCCTTCTACTTGATGATTACCAAACATGACCAAACGAGCTTTGAGGCGCTCTACTCTCCCATCCGCATGATATTTAATTTTATAAATCCACTGACTCCCCAAAGCTTTCTTCCCTGGAGGTAGATGTGCCAAGGTCCAAGTATGATTATCCTCTAGTGCCTGAATCTCCTGTTTCATTGCCTCTCTCCAACCAGGATGTCACATAGCTTCTCGGAATGACTTAGGTTCATCCCCAGAGGTAATAGCCGCAAGAAAAGAGTGGTGTGCCAAAGAAAAACGAGAACTATCTATATAATGAGTGAGAGGATAAGGCACACCGTGATCAGGAGATGGACTAGGACTAGGAGCAGGAGAAGTAGATGGTGCTGAATGTACTACTGTAGTCATCACAAAATCCGCCAAACGAGTAGAAGAAATTTTACTACGCTTTCCCCGTCCAAGTTCTGAAGAAATACCCGAAGTATCTGAAATAACATCAGAAACTATTGGCGAATCTGAGACATCGATGTCACCAACCTGAGGCGGAGGTTGCACATCACCAACCTCGGCAACCTCCGCGAGTGGTGCTACCAAAGTGACGCTGTTATTCGGTGATACTTCATCGTCAATTGTCGAGGTCTTCTCAACCTTCTCCCAAAACTCAGAAGCAGTAGGAGGTGCAGCGACTTCAGTCTCATGACAACCCAACTCAGAGAACATAAGAGTAGATGCAAATGGAAATATATGTTCAAAAAATTTCACATCTCGGGAAACAAAATAATCTTGACTCTCCAAATCATATAATTTCCATCCTTTCTTTCCATATGGGTAGCCCACAAAAACACATCGACGACTACGACTCGAAAACTTGTCACCCTTAGACCTCTGATCATGCACATAACATAGAGACCCCAACATACGAAGCTCAGAGAAAACGGGAGGCACACCAAAAAGTATCTCAAATGGAGTCTTAGAACCTAAAAATTGAGAAGGAGTTCTATTAATCAAATACCCGGCAGTCAAAATACACTCCCCCCAAAATTTAACAAGTAAGTTACCCTGAAACCTGAGAGCACGGGCAACATTCAAAATATGTCTATGTTTCCATTCGACCCTACCATTCTGCTGAGGAGTACCCACGCATGAAGATTGAAAAATAATAACCAACTCATCAAAAGTACGACGTACATAGAAAAATTCAGTGCTATTGTCACTGCGTAATGTCTTAACAAGTCCATTAAATTGTTTATTAGCCATTGCAAGAAAATGTAAAAACATGGAAGTTACTTCTGATTTCTCAGCCAACAAATAAATCCATACAGCACAGGAGTAATCATCAACAATAGTGAGAAAATATCACGCACCACAAGAAGATAAAGTATGATAAGGACCCCACAAATCACAATGAATTAATTCAAAACAAGCAACCGCTTTAGAATCACTAACAGAAAAACATCCACGAGTCTGTTTAGCTCGAAAACAAATATCACACGGGTGAGCTACACTCATATCACGAGTACTAGAAACAAAATGTAAAGATTGAACTATCTTAGCTGATGGATGTCCCAACCTACGATGCCACAACTCAACATCACTATCAACCACTGCAGCAGTACAAACTTTGGTCTTCACAACACTGCTGAAATAGTACATTCCACCTCTCCGCTCACCCAGTCCAATTACCGTCCCTGATCATCGATCCTTAATAAGACAACCAAACTTAACACAGTAAACAAATACAGTCTAGATCATCAGTCAAGTAGGATACTGAAAACAGATTACATGCAAGCTTGGGAACCAAAAATACATTCTGCAAAGACAACTGACAAGACAAACGCACACTACCACAATGTGTAGCAGTAACCTGAGAACCATCAGGCAAAGATACTACACAGGCTGGCATAACAGTAACATTTTGCAATAAAGAGATGTCACCTGTCATGTGATTAGAAGCCCCAGTATCAATAATCCAAGGGGTACTGAACAACTCACCACTTAGAAGCTCATCAGTCTGGGAAACCTTTTCTGTTGAGAAAAGGGAAAGCAACTGCTGCAACTGACCAAAAAGACGAGAAGCCTCACCAACAGGCAACTTGGCAATAGTTGCAGCCGATGGACCCACGGTGGCTGTCTGTGCTGTTGCGTTGCGTGGCCTTGGAGCAACGCCACTGCGTGGCGGTCCGCGCGGACCCCCTTCTCCACGGCCGTAAGCTAGTGTAGTACCCGGACGTAAGGCGGTGGTCTGCTTTCCAGGATACCCATGTTTGGTGTAGCAATTGAATTCTTCATGGCCATTTTTGTGACAATAGGTACAAAAACGCTGAGAATAATGTGGGGCAGACAAAGAAGTACCTCGAAGAGTAGACTAAACTGCAAATGCCATCGGAGCCTCTGAGATAGGCTTCTCCACAGGTGCACTGGCCTGTAACCGCTCCTCACCACGCACGTTGTTGAATGCTCCATCCAGAGTGGGAGTCTGATCCTGAGCAAGTAACTGAGAGCGAATAATACCAAAGCACTCCCGATGGAGACCAAAAAGAAACGCATGCAGCTTTTCTTCATCCCGACTTTGCTTATACGCTTCAGCCATCCCACCACAAACACAAGTAGGAGTAAACGAATATGCACCCAGCTCATCCCATATTTTCTCGAGTTTCCCAAAGTATTCAGAAACAGACATAGTAGAGGTATGTTTACAAGCAGCCAACTCTTCCTTCAACTCATGTTTGCGCTGAATATTGCTAACAGCAAAACGACGCTGCAGAACATCCCACAGAGGTTTAACCTCCTCAAAATACGGAACATATTTGCGCTGCGACTCATCAATAGTATTCAAAATCCACTGAACGAGTGTGGCTTGAACAACATCCCAATCCTCCAAAGACTTTGGATCTATTGGTTTCACAATACTTCCATCCAAAAAACCAAGTTTTCTCCTACCTTTCATAGATAAACGCAGAGAACAAGACCAAGCCTGATAATTAGTGCCGCAAAATTTAATAGTGGAAATAATATTACCAGGATTATCATTGGAACCAAGATAATAGGGAGAAGTCGGATCAATCTTCCGGAACCCCACTACCGCATCACGTGACGTAGGAGAGGTTGTCTGGTCCATTGTAAAATGTGATTCGTCTGCCATAAAAACTGCCGAAAACACCCCGGCTGACGGAGGTTACGCCGGAAACACACCGGCTGGTGGAGGGTACGTCGAAACACGTCGGCTGATGAAGGGTACGCCGGAAACACGCCGGCTGATAAAGGCTACGCCGGAAACACAGCGGCTGATGAAGGCTAGGGTTTTTGAAGGCTATGGCTCTGATACCATAATAAGAGAATTGTGAATGTGTATGAGACAGAAACAGTACACAGCTTGAGTTGAGCGGGTAGGATCAAGAACTGTGTTAATCCCAAAATCCCCATCCTATAATTACAATAATAGTGTATATATATAGTGTGGTAGAAAGTAAACCCTAGAAACCCTAGCCCATATACAGACTAATATTAAATAGCCCATATACATTTTAACACTGCCCATATATTATTGATTCTAACGTTGACACTCTAACACCCTCCCTCAAGTTGGAGCATGAAGATTATGAAATCTTCTTTATTTTGATGGATGAGAAATTTTCTTTATTTTGATAGATGAGAAATCTTCTTTATTTTGGTAGATGCGAAACCTTTTTTTATTTTGATAGATGCTGAGCCTTCTTTATTTTGATAGATGAGAAATCTTCTTTATTTTGATAGATGCTAAACCTTCTTTATTTTGCTAGATGCTAAACCTTCTTTTATTTTGATAGATGTGAAACCTTCTTTATTTAGTAGATGCGGAACCTTCTTTTATTTTGATAGATGCTGAACCTTCTCTATTTTGATAGATGCAAAACCTTCTTTATTTTGATAGATGCTAAATCTTCTTTATTTTGCTAGATGAGGATACATACGAAACCTTCTTTATTTTGTAGATGCGAAACCAATCACTAGATGCGAAACCATATAACTAAGAAACGTGTATAATATATATATATATATATATATTAAAAAAAATTCAAAACATATCATGAGTGGTACTAGTTTTGTTTGTCTTACAAAAAATAAAACCAATGATATTTTCAAATTCTATTTCCAAATTACGGTTTAAAAAATACGAACCTTTAAAAATTAAAATTAAAAAAAATAGTTACTGGACTTTATATAAAAAGTATCAGCGTATAAAATCTCCTAAAATTTTTAGTTACCCCCTAATAACTTTGTTTGATGGATCTTAATAAGCCTTTATTTTTTTATATATTGAAAAAACTAAAAAATTCAAACACAGTAGTTTTGCGCTTTTCATAACCGTACCCTAATAAATATAAACACTCAAATATATTTTAAAGTTAGGTTATGAAAATGTATTACTAGTTTTAATTTAACACAATTTCTGAACTTGTGTTGCCACCTATCTTGCGTAACAGTTGCATGTTTGTAAATAGGTCTAGCAACTGGTTGCATCAATTTGATTTCTGACCTATAAGCAATAATCATGAGCAAAATTGAATAGCTTTATGTTAGGTTGAGTGCATGGTTTCATGTAAAAACCATTTATTGAGATATTATATTCTTGTTTTTGGCACCATTCATTTATGACAAACACAAGAAAAGAAAGGGACACTATTTGAGCACATTAAATTAGAGCAAGCAACTCCCATCATCCCATTCCCATTAATAAAAAAAAAAGATAGAATTATATCCTCCTCTTTACTTTAGTAAGTAAGTAGTCCGGTTAGTTGAGTAAGACATGTTTGTGACCAAAAATTATAAATTTGAGGTTTTTTATATACGCTTCCTCGACTGAACCTGTCATTTTGTGCGGTTTATCTTCTAGTGTTGGTTTGCAGACTATTGTTTCAGACTGATGATTTACTCCGTGCACATTCGTTGTACTCTAAATAGCTGCGATGGGTTTTTTCCGAAAAAAATTTATATCCCTTGTGTAATATCTTTCTCAATATTTTTCCCGACTAGAATGTCAATGAAAAAACCTTACGGGGACCATATCAAATGTCACAACTTGATGTTACGAAAGAGGAATTTTATGCATTTGGTCAGTTTTAATCCATATGACATGATTGTCAATTTTTTCAAAAGATCTTCCCACAATAAAGTTATATTTTTAAATATATTCAACTCAATGTGGTCCGACTGTACAACCAATTTGCATATCCTTGGTGGTTAGTACTTAGTACGATATTTTGTGTAGTACAATTTCGATATTCAATTATTTTTTACAAATATTATAAACATGCTATTATCTTATTATTCAACATTTCTTTTTGTTATCGATCAATATTTTTATAACTTTTTAATAACCATAGCTAAAATTTGAAAATCTTTTACATTTTTTAAATATGTTATTTGGATATTTGCAAGGTATTTAGGTGTAGACCGGATTTGAAAGGTTAAATTGTTCATTTTTAGTTTAAATTTTGATTATTTTTAATCTATTTTTACATTTCAAAATTCGTAGTTTAAAAGATTAACCTAAAATAAATATTCAAAATTTAAATTTAAAATGTAAAGTATATAATTTTAAAAATAATAAATATTATGATATTATTTTTCGATTATATAAAACGACAAAATCAAGCAGTAGTGAACGAGAATTTTTAATACTTCTCTAAAAATAATCGTCTTTTACGAAAATCAAACGAAAACCAAACTTTTTTTATACCATCGTTATTTTTTCGGATTGTTTCTAACCAGCAACATCCCATAAATATTTGATTTTCGGTAATTTTATACATATTTAGTTCGATCCATCTTCATCATGTAGATCATGTATATTTATGTTAACTTAATCCAATCCATCTTTATCAAGTAGACCACGTAAGCCAAAACTCAACTATTTTGGTTCATAATCCGGGTTCTCAAAGTAGTTAGCGTATATTTTTTCGTATTTTGGCTTTAAATGCAAATTATTACACGTATGACCATAAAACCCCAACGTCTCACTTCACTCCTCTCAATGTTAACTTATCAAACGGCTTTTTATTCCCCTCTACAAGCATGCTTAAAACCCAAAGTCAATCAATAACATTTATCTCTTTTGTCTCATCGATTTCATTAAATGTGCATGTGTCTTCTTACGCTTCTCTATGTAGAAACTTATGTTTACTTTCTTAAGCGATAACAAAAAATATTCAAAACCAAAACTATATAAAACGCTACCTCTACCAACCTCTAGACCATTTTTACTCTTGAGAGTGCTTGTTTTGTTGAAAAAATGATATGATATTTTTTCCAAAAACCATTTTCTATATAAATAAAGTCGATGAATTATGGAACTCATATGTGGTAGATAAATAATAAACATATGGAACATAATCAACAACTTGCGCATTCCTAGGCTTCCCAAACTATACCCTTAGGTTCAACGTGTCATTGATTCAGTTAGATTATATGAGGAAGCTGATCAACATAATATTTTTATCTCACATATGTAGTTTCGTCTTAGACGCCTCATCAAATGTATCATCTTGACCACTTTACTTCATCAAGGAGAAAGGGACGCTCATTTGACGTTAGGTCTAAATATATATAGATGATCATGAAAGCATCACTACCACACTCATTTCCAATTTATATATCATAACGAATCTAATCATCACAGACAAGGTATACAAGTTAAGGAACCCTATAGACTAGATATCAAACCCTCAGTTAAACCATATACCCATACTCTTCATTATATGCCATATCTAAAACCAAACCTTATGATGTTTGGAACTCCTCAACTGAATATGAATCCCATATCTAAAACCAAACTTTATGATGTTTGGAACTCCTCAACTGAATATGAATCCCATATCTAAAACCAAAACTTATGATGTTTGGAACTTCTCAACTGAATATGAATCCCATATGGTATGAACTCTTATTGTATCCGCTAAACCCGGATATGCGTGATTTGAGGATACCTAAATTCGCGGTTTTAACTTCAAACATTCCAGTCGCATATTGCCTACAAAATCTTTCAAATGGACTTACCTCCAAAATTTAAAGAGTATAAGATAGACAAATTTGATGGTTCATGTGACCCCGATCACTATATTGAGCAATTGTTAAACAAGATGTTAGGTTTTGGATTGGACGATCATATGTTGTGTTAGGATTTCTCCATGATCTTATGAGGAATTATCCTGACCTTGCCTAGTCAATTCATTTTAAGGTTTATTCTTATTTACAAGATCCTCTGGACTGTAGTTGAAGAGTAGTTCATTCCCTGCAAAGTTATCCGTGGTGAATGATATTGCATCATGCATTGAAAGAAAGACCCAAACAAGAGTTTGATAGACATTATTAAGAGTTTTTTAAATCCAATAATAATCTAAAAAATTTACCATGAGGTGACCATTTATTCATATTACCTCCAAGAATTCTTTTTACACATTTTGGCTAAATAAGCTATAAAAATGCTTATTCCTTGAGGTTTATTAGCCCAAATAGAGGTATAAATTAAGATTGAAAATACTATTTGGATAAAAGTGCAAGGTAACCTAATGCTTATCTCTACACTAACTTTTTTTACCTTTTACTTGTTGCCTCGTCAAGTTACATTATACCGATTACGACTCAATCCGCGTACCCTCAACCCTCGAGCAGCATACCAAACAATTAGGAGACAATCGCGTTCTCGGCTGAGGTAAAAATGATTAGCAGTTATAAAAAACAGTAAGTACCTTGTATAATATGATGAATACACTAAGCTCAATAAGAACGTAATCGATTTTATGACAAATCAAATGAATTTGTTCGTTTTTTGTAATCCATCCCATAAATTTACTCTTTGAGAGCAATGAAACGATAAAATATTTTACAAATACCACGAGGGTGTAGATCACAACACTTGGGACTGTTGACATTTTAAATAAAAAATTAATTTTGATCGATGATGAAAAACTAGATAAATTTGTTCTAATCATGGTAAAACCAAACATAAAGAGAATGATGAGTTGAGGAATGTTAAAAAATCCAAAACATTAGAAATTAAAGCTCTAGTTATTGTACATTTTTTTTGGTGATTTTATACAATTTTGATGATTACCTAGATCCCAAGACATGGAATATTTGAGAACATGAACCATACCCTAATTAAGAGAATGGGAGTTATATTTATTGCAGTTGAACTTAGAAATATATAGTGAATGAGTTGTTGAGATAGCTCAAATTGTCACCAACAGGACCCTTAGATTCGAAGTTATCAAGAATATGTAAAATGATATAGGTTGTTGTGTTAGAAATCTACGAGTGATAAGGCTCTAATTAGAAACTGATGGGTATCTAATGGATTTGAAAAGAAACTCACCATATAGGTTAGCACTATAAATATTACTGTCGATGGTGGAGTTTGAACATAAAAGTTAAGTCAAGAATGCTTCCGTTGAAGTTGATTTCAGGTTGCATACAAGTTTTTCCTCTATAGAGGAATTCAACCATGCTAGGGATTTGAAATTAACTGGAAGTTTGATGGGTCAAAGGTTTTGGATTTTCAAACAGATAAACAACAATGAGACTTTGACAGTTGGTTATCAAGTGTTGCTCAATCTGATTTTGAGTTAGGTTTAGGTTGATGTTACCATTTTTCTTATGTAAACGATCATGAGACTGATATATTAGGGAAGATAGTTGCAAAATAATTCATAAACTTCATTGGGCTTGATCAATCCAAAGGTACATGTGAACTGATTAACTCTAACGAGTAGTTGGAGCATCGGAGAAACGAATGCTGAAGTCACTTTAAGCCTAGATGGACAAATGTTAAGTATAAGCTCAAAGTAACTGAGGTAGGAGCACTGCTGAATGCTATAAATTAGTGTTGAAGTTGTAAGTTAGTGTTAAATCTGTAACTTAGTGTCGAGGTTGTAACTTAGTTTTGAAACTTGAACCAAATATTAAAGCTGAAACTAAGTGTTCAAGCTGGAAAAATATGATTGGTGCAACTCAGTCCAAAGCTTAAGGGTTGAAGATTTGAGTAAATCGTCACCTTAAGAGTTGTTGTTAACCTTTATATGGTTGGATACTCTGCAGGACACCTAAGTGCAAAGAACTTTAATGGAACCTAAGGTTGAGCATAGGTGAAAACAAGTGTATTTGTTAATACTAGAACTGAAGGTGCATGTTAATCATTTGTTAGACCAAAACTGGAAAAATTGGTTGCCAAATATTCTTAGGTAATCTTCTAAGCTCACTGGAGAAGCTTGATCACTTATATGCAAATTTCTCGAATTAGATGAAACAATTTTTTCCGTTGATTAATAAAATTAATATGTATTGTACATTGTGAGAAGACAACATAGTACAATAACATATGTGTTAAGAAATGGTGTCACTATCCGAAAATATGTACATGTGTCATAGTGGTATGAACCATTTTCTTATTTCGCTCGAAAAGATTTTTACCAGCCGATTACTAGTGTGAGCTTGATGTAATATGCTCCACATATTTGATTTTATATAAAATGAGAGAAAGGATTAAATTTTGGTGTGACGTCACTGTGAAAAGTAGAAAGAAATGTTATTGTTTGTATGGCTTTAGATAGAGAAGTAAGGTAGAAAATAAAATACTTGGAACTTTGATATCTATAGTTTCTTTTGTAATCCAATGGTGCTTTGTAACAAAAGATGAGTGGTTTACTCAGTTGTTTTTTGAGATAATGTTCTTGTAACTTTCTTCTATAAAATTTATGTATTTTGTTCATAAATATAGGATTTATGAATCTCTTCTTGTGTTTTCTATTTTACTTTTTGTGTTTCTAGTTGACTTTTTTATTTGAAATGGAAATAAAACAAAATTCGGTTACTTCATACCGTTTCATATCAAGTGATCAATAATAGTTGTTATATATTTGGTTGATAAAAGTTGCGTCTCAACAAAAACCAAAAACCAAACTTGATTGTATATTATAATATTTCCTAATAATATGTTCAATTTTGTGAAGATATCAGTAAAAGAAAATTAGACTGGATAAATATTACGTTAAATTAAATGTTTTTTAAAATAGGATACTATTAAGGTTTATATAAATAATATATATATATATATATATATATATATATATATATATATATATATATATATATATATATATATATATATATATATATATATATATATTGCAATAAAACTCACGGTAACCATTTCTTGCTAGTTTGGTTTGGTTTCTACGCGCATGTTCCACGCTTGATTCTATCCATTTTAATTAAATGTGAAGCTATTTCCTCCATAAGATTTATTATTTCCTCCATCTCAAATTTCTAAAAGAATACTCAACATTTGTTTTTACTTTTTTGTCCTCAATTTACTTTCTAATTTATATTTTGATGCCACTATCCAACCCTTATTCCAACAAACATATCATTAAGTCAAATTACAGCGAACATATATCATTTAACTTGTAAAATTAAACACTAAAAACAAAAAAAAACTCAAATTTCTTAAAAATTAATCATGAAAAAGGAAGACACTCCAACCAAAGATCCAAACACCTCAGAACATCACCAAATCAACCAAAAAGACAATTTAATCTTGTAAAAATGGCAACAAACATATATTAGAGGGTCAGAATTAAAAAACAAGTTAAATTTTTTTTAAATAAATAAATAAACAAATAAAAACAAATTTCTAAAGTTTTATAAAATTAATTTGATAAAAAACAAGAAATCTATTCATGGAACTCAATATGTAGGAAACCAATTAAAAAAATCATAGCAAAGGAGTTGAGGAATTGTAATTTTTCAGCATATCGAGTTTGTGGAACTCGTTATTCATTGTACAACCAATTTCCTGGAACTTTTGCCAACCGATAAATTAAAAAAAAGATTTAAGAGAGATTTTTAACTTTGATAGATTGCTTGAATCGAAAGTAGTGGCTAGGTTTTTTTTTCTCGATTAAAAAAATTGATGACTGTGTATTTATATTGGATTAGAGTTTATGGATGGAAGTAAATATGATGAGTAGAAGGTTACTGGAAAAAAATTAAGGTAGATTTGGTGTTTGGATGGTTGCTGGAGAAAAAGATAAATATGAGTTTTTGAAGTAAAATTAAAATAAGAATAAATTAATAATTTTCCTTATGAGGAAATAACAAAGTGGAGTATATTTCGAAAGATGGGGGAAATAAAAAATCTTACGGAGGAAATAGCTTCGCTCTTTAATTAATACTATCCTAAATCTACAATTAAAATATCAAACGTTTCTGGATTGTCCTGATGGGTATCTGAAAATTATTCAAATTCTTTTTAGAGAAAAGCATCATCACATTGTGGGTATGATCATGCCAAAGGACGAACCACTTTCATGGAGATTTGCTTTGTTCATGCGAACCGAAACCAAATCCTTTATTTGGGTTCCGGCTAAGATGTCCGTGCCTGGATTATCCTCCCATATGTCGCGAGCTTCAGGTCTACTTATAAAGGTGTATCAGCTTTCCAAAAGTGTATATAAAGAACATGTATCAGCTTAAGAGAGAATCAAATTACAAGACATTTACAGGTAAGGAGAAGAAAGAACAATACAGTTACAAGATAGCTACATTACATAAGAAGCAATACGAGTGGTATCAGCTGCTTGAAGAAGGGCCAAAGTACATGCAGATGGGTGGATTGACCCTAAAAATAGAGAGGATTGCTGATGGAATCGTCCAAATTCCATCACCACATATCAAACCTGAAGCAACTGCTCCAGCATAGTCCTCTGCATCCTTCCGGTTGATTTTTTCCCATATGAATAATATCACGGTACCAACAAACATGTCTATCGCAAAGTACGCTCCAATGTAGAACGGAACAGCCATGGCCATTGGAATAGGGATAAACTGAGATATTTTACTTGGAGTAACATCCCTAAGAAGATTTATAATCAAAGCGGCGATAAAGAAGCCACAACAAAGAGCCAAGCAATGCTTGGGCAGTTCTGAAAAGCCTTCAATACCTAGGATTGCCATTTCTCTGAAAATCACAGCATATGGTGCTTTGTAAGGACCATCGGGATCACCAATATCAAAAGCAGTCCAAAATAGCCAGAATGTTAGAGGAGCAATGATGCAACCCATTGCTGTGCCAACTATTTGGCTTACAAACATCGACTTGGCTGATGATAACGTGAGGTAACCTGTTTTGAAGTCTTGCATGAGATCAGCCGCGGTGGAGACTATTGACATCATTACACCACAAGCTGCTAACCCGGCCACAACCCCGCCTTTGTTTCCAACTATGGAGGCAATGATAAAGAGACCAATCTTTCCGTAAGTAGAAGCCAAACTCCAATCTGTAAGCCCAGTACCGTAAGAGTTGCAAAAGGCAAGAGCTGGGGCAATAACGTATGAGCAGAGAACCAGATACCACTTGAGCGGTGGAAAGATCATTGGAATTGTTGCAGTTGATATAGCAGCCAAGCCCACATATCCAGCTGCTGCAGACCAGGTGGGTATTCTGTCTTTGAGAAACACCTCATCTCTTTTCTTTTGTTCGGTAAGCAGTTTGGAAGCCTCACTATCTATAAAAGAGAAAAATAAGAGATCAACTTTTGTGGAAAGCAGAATTTCATAAGAACAGTGCTGAAGCTAATGCCATGCCCTCTTCTCCAATTGATTACCCATTTATCAGATGTTCTTTCTCTACCAAAATACAAAATGAACTGAAGATCCATGAATCATCAGTATTAGGATCGAATGATACTGAACAAAGTTTTAGCTGAACCAGATAGCATCTGAAAACACAGACGTAAATTTGTAGGCATCATACTAAATAAATATTTATTTTTTCCTCCTTAATCAAAACCTATTTATTGAGTTTTTAGTTATGTTCATGTTAAAAAATCATTCAGTAGCAGGTTGACTCTCTAGACTGACCTCCTACAGCTAGGAGGCCCTGATTTTTCACAGTTTTATAACTTATACTAAATCCTGAGGTATATCTCATAATAAGTCATATTAGATCCACAGTCTCGAGCAAAGAGAGATAAAAAAAAACTAACTCAATAACAATAGATTAGGGCCATCACAGGTATATAGGTGGGATTATGTCTATCCATACCTAAATTCTCCTCCACAATAGGAAGGCTCAGTTTGGTACTCGTGTTGCAAATTTCCTTGATAGTAATAGTAATAATCTTGACCAGATTGTAGAGGCCATCCCCAAGTATAAGAGCAATAGCTATAAAAACCTGTCAACAATGTGATACAGGAAAAGGGAATTCAGAGATATCGGAGAGAGAGATAAATACCTGTCAGTTCATGTCAAGCATGAATCCAGACAACATTCAGAGTTAATAAATTCGAGCTACATTAAGCCATGCAGAAAAAAATCCATTTGTAAATACCTTGTACCCATAGAGACCCTTAAAATCGTTGCTCTCAAGGTTAGCTGGATACCAGTCCCCAGAATATTCAGAGATAAGTGGCCACAAGAAACCCCATGATATTATAGCCCCAAGAAGAACAGAGCAGTTTACTATGTGGGGACAGATAAGACCACATCCAACATAAGTAGGACTAAAATCAAAATAGAACCTGCACAAATTAAGAAGACTTGATACATCACCCTCATTCTACTAAATTAAGGCACAAGTCATATTCTAATGCTTACAATATACACAACATTTTAGTATACAACAATTATCCATAAAATAGTTATGAAGAACTAGATAAGGACAACCAACGGCCCAATAGACTTACGTATTTTTGAATAGTAATAAACCAAGCGTGGGGAAATTATCGAATCCACAAGCATCCCCTATTCCACTGAAGAACCACTTAAAGCAGCTCCAGATGAAACTAATACTCAAATATTTCCCAAGGCATGTGACTTGCTTCCTGAAGTATTTCATATAACAGATAGTCAGATACATTGTTAGGAATCTATATTACATAAAGAAAAATGAGATAGTGACAGACATTCTATCTTCTGGTAAGTATAATCAATATGGCAAGTGAACATTACTTAACAGCTTTCCGTTCATGCTCTGCACAGTGAATTTACTACCCTGGATTGACTTTGTTCATTTTTATATAACAGTGATCTCTCTCTTTCTTATAACCCTTCAGAAACAGGCTTACCACAACATCTAAATGAAAAAAAATTGTAAATCAAATCGTAGAAAATAGATTATGTGGAATTGATCAGTTACCCAGCAAGCTCAGCGCCTGAATTAGTGTGAAAGCTGTTTATCAACATTGCTGTGGCTGTCCCACTGGGATATGTAAGCTTGTAATCCATGACCATAACCTGAGATAAAACGAACGAATAACTAGAAAGATAGAAAAAGACCAATATACTAGTCGAGGGCATTGTAGAGAACCAGAAGCTAAATTAACAAGAACAATTACATCAAATTTGCAGGACACCGCTCAATGGGAAACCAATTTAAACCAGCAATATATGAGAGTCCATGATATTAACCTTACGAAGTGGGACAAGGCTAAAAAGCCCAAGAAAGCTAACAACAAAGAGAAATGCCGTCATCCATCCTAGGCCAGGATTGATAACATCTTCGGCATTGTTACCAGGATAATCGGCACCAATGAGCTTATATGTTTTCTCATCCATTGCAATCAAATATGAACCAAACCCTCCTGCACAACAATTTAGACGAACGGCGTCAACTCAATACCCCAGAGGACTCGAAACACCTATCTCAACCAAAATACCCAACTAAACCGATCTAAACAGGAATTATCACCGAAACAACACTAATCTATAACGCTCCAACTAAAACCAAGCCTATAATTCTAGTAATATAGTTAACTGTTCGAAATCGAGATTCGAAATGGAGGAAATTTCATTACCGCTAAAGGCAAGTCCATAGCAAGCAACAACACAAGTTTGGATGACAGTGTTTTCTTGTTTGGTAAACGGCTTGACCGAAAACCCTAACTGTGACAAGAAACCAGTCCATGATTTAACGAAGAAGAACCCAAGCAAGCCAGCTGCGACGTTTAGTGACGGGATGATCCCCACAGTCAGATTAAGCTTATGAGTGATGATGCAAAACAAAGTCCCGAGAATTGCGCTCACCACGAGCCCTCTTATGGTGATCTGGTCCTTCCATTCAGGGATCAGCTCCTCCTGATCGACGGCCGGAATCTTGTCGGAATGAGGTAATAGATGCTCGGTGATTTCGACCGGAGTTGGGTTCTCGGTCCCCATGAATCTGGCGGATGCTTGGGGGTTGTAGTTAGAGGGTTGAGATTTGGGATTTTAGGGATTGTGTTTGGTGCGATGAAGACGATGATGGTTAGAGTCAGATTGATTTCAAAAGAGTTAAAGAAGTCTGGTGTGGTGGTTGCTTGCAGTGATTATGTGACACGTGTTTTTGCCGCAATTTTTGGTTTTGTGTTAGTTGCTAATATCTAGGAGATAGGAGTTCTCGTTACTTTTGTTCTTGGGTTTATAAATTTGTAAGTTGACTTATTAGATATTGTTGGGTCTTGGGTCTAGGATTTATAATTGTATCCGGGTCCAAACCGATCAAACTGGATATTAGATATGGTTTTACTTCGAGCAGGTCCATTGAAACTATAAAAAATTATTTGAGAGTTTTAAGTATATAAGATTGAATTTTAAATTATAGCTTTCGAGCATTGTCATAAGAAAATTTATAATTGGATTTATAAGTATTTATTTGGTCATCTAATCCGTTGCAGAATCTGTTCACAAAATATGTGTCTTATAATCATTTGAGAAGAAATAAGATTTATGTAACATGGTATTAATGGGGTAGAGTACCATGATGTCTTACCATAACTCAAAATTTTAAAAAGGATAAGTGAATCTATTTCAATCTCTAAGTTATTGAATTCTTTAGACTTACAAAACAAAATTCCTTCAATAAGTGCTTTTGTTTCAGCAATTAGTGGTGTGCTTTTGTCAATAAATTTTCCTATTGCATATCTTAGATCCTTTTTATCATTTCTAATAACAAAAACAGAGTTGGATTCACCATTGCTTACAAGAGGTATCATAATTTAGTTTTAATCTATTAATTGTAGAAGGATGTCATTTAACGTATGTAATTAACCTATGGATAGGTAAATACTAAAAGCAACCGACTATATTGGTTGTTTTCATATCACCAGACTAATGCTTAGGTTTAAGAATTTTTGCACAATCCAACTTAGTTAACATACTTATAACATTCTCAATAATAATTTTAGATGAAAGTTTGATTTCATGTATTTAGAGTTAGTCCTTGCAGGCCATACATTCCAACAAATAATGTAGGGCAATATAGATCTCATGTGAGTGGATTTGAAAGAAGACAAAAACAATATATTTATTATATGTTTTAAAGTCATATGGTTACTAGTTAGTAAACCAAATAAACCTGAGAAGTAATTTTATACTTTATAGGTAAATTTAAATGAAATATATAGATGAGTTAATGTTTTAGAAATCTGAAAATATATATTATATTTTTAAGGTAAGTCAGTTATTTATTTAATTATTATTTATTATCAAACATAATAATTTATTAATATTTATTTGGTTTAATAATTTTATGAAAAATATGGCTAAAAATCATCATTAGTCCTCATGTTTCGCGTCTGTATCAAACAAGTCTCATATGTTCATTTTTTGTCTCCCACTAGTCCTTTATATTTTAGAAATTTGCATTATTAGTCCATCCACATATGTGATAATTGAGAAGCTGACATGTGGCATCCCAAACATCAATATGTTATCTCACTATTGGTCTTCAAAAAATCTGAAGAATGTGGTTTTGAAGCTAGGGATTTAGGAGAAAGACTATGTGTTTTTCGAATTAGGTTTTTAGATTTCTAAGGGACCAATGGTGAGACAAAATATTGATGAATGAGATGTTCTGTGTCAGCTTCTCAGTACTTACATGTGCGGGGGGCTAATAATACAAATTTCTAAAACATAAGGGAGACAAAAATGAACATAGGGGACCAGTCCCACAAGTATGAGGATAGACATATTTCTTGATAACCATAAATCATTAAATTTATCACATCTTGCATATAGTCTCTATGGAAAAACCTTTGATTTTTTTCTCGCAATATATAGTTATATTTA
Organism: Limnanthes douglasii subsp. nivea; assembly: GCA_036936605.1. Taxonomy (NCBI): domain Eukaryota; kingdom Viridiplantae; phylum Streptophyta; class Magnoliopsida; order Brassicales; family Limnanthaceae; genus Limnanthes; species Limnanthes douglasii. The sequence goes on from JAUPFV010000005.1 coordinate 291,466,767, forward strand.
TTTACTTCTATACAAATATATGAAAATTTTCAATGTAGAGTAAAATTACTAGTCGATAATCGTAAACCGATTGCACTTAAAAACTTACTTAACATTGTTAATTCCATCAACTCAACCAATAGTATTAAGTTGTTCTTTCTTATGCCAAAAAATAATAATACTATAACTATTTTACCTACTAATAAAATATTAATTTGAAGATTCAAATAAAATTATAGCAGACTATAAAAACAATCAACAACAAAATCAATATATATATATATATAAATAGTAACGGTTGAACAACTCAAAGTATCATAAATTAATAGCAAACCAACAAAATCACCATCATAGCCCAAGCTACAATTCTTGAGGTCACCGCAATATTATATTAATCTGAATTTAACTCGAACCAACATTGATAACGTATAAATCGGCTCGGAGGGTATTTAGATAATTTGATGGTGGTATAATAAGTGTAAGATAGGAAGTAGAGAGATAAACAAGCTGCTATAGGTAATGTTTAGAGAGATAAAGTCCAACTCTCTTAAATGATGTTCTCCAAAGCTTTTATAGGCTGACTTTGAGTTAATGGTTATTGGCTAAGCCCAAAGAAGAAAAAATCCTATTAACCATTATGCATTTATAAATTTAATATAAAGTAGTAAATAAGAAAGTATTAAATACATTTTCCTTTAAAATAACTAAGTCAAAAGCTAAAAGTGTTGTATTTGCATTAGGTCAGGATTGCCCTTAGAAGAAACTCAACCCTCTCAAAGAAATTTCTCTCAGATATTTTCGACCCCATCAACTAGCCCCCTTAGCCCTCTCAAAGGCATTTTGGGAAGGCTAACTATCATATATCCAAATTACGACTTGTTTATTTCTTCAAGTCTGACTTTCCAGTATTCTTTAGCCTTTGTGGTGAACATATTTGAATCTCATCCAATGGCGCAATCGAAAGACAATTATTGCCCAAAGTTACAGTTTTTAACTAGTTGTACATGACACATGTCATTATTTGATTGGATCCACGAACTTGTTTAACCCTAGGTGAGGCAAACCAATCAATCGAAAACGTTTCCACTTCCCTAGTAGGGTACTCAAGAGTTTTTTACAGCTTCTTTTATAGGCTCTCTTCTTATTTTCTTACTTTAGAGATTTTAAGAGAGAGAAAATTTACATCATAGAGAGAAACTATTAATCGTTATTGAAATCTAGTGAGTCACCGGTGATAGTTTCTTTTCCTCAATCGCTTCAACTTTTACTCTTGTTTTTTCCTTTATTCTCAATAATAAACATTTGTGAATTGTCAACTCTATCTCATTTCTTCTAATCTCTTTATTGAACATGCTTTCTTTAATAACATCCCAAGATAAAACACCATCTGGAGAAAAATTACTAATGCTCACAACTAAGTCTCCCCATTTTCTGCTAAATAACTTGTTAACATGCACATGTTCTACGTAGCATCTCAGAGAAATAGCCGCCAGGAAGCGGCTAAGGTTTTGTGTTTATTAGAGAATCTTTTTTTTATTATATTCAAACCCAAGTAAGGCTCTCAATATATAGAGAACTTAGAGGCCTATACAAGGAAACTTAATACACTGAATATTCTAACACATTATAATATCAAAACATGCTAATCTCAGTAACACACTTCCCTCCATCACCTTCATAGTCACTCTCTTCGTTTCTTGTGCATTGAATATTCTAACACTCCCCCTCAAGTTATGTAGTGGGATCACCAATACCCAACTTGGATAAAACTGATTCGAATGTTCTTGCAGCAACCATTTTTGTCAGGATGTCTGCGAGTTGGTCTTCGGATCTAACAAATGGAAGTTCGACTGTCTCATCTTCAATATTTTATTTTATGAAGGGAATATCTATTTCTACATGCTTTGTCTAATCGTGTTGTACCGGGTTCTCTGAAATCTTAATCGCAGCTTTATTATCGCACATTAACTGAGTTGGACCCTTCAGGGGGAATCCGATTTCTTTCATTATCTTCTTTAACTAAAGTATCTCGATAATCCCCTTAACGATTCCTCGAAATTCTGATTCAGCACTTGACGCTGAAACTAATTTCTATTTCTTACTCCTCCAAGTCACCAAGTTACCTCCAAGAAGAGTAAAGTAGCCAACAGTTGATCGCTTGTCGTTAGGATTCCCTCCCCAATCAGCATCTGTGAATACTTCAACATCAAGGTGTATACTTTTCTTAAAAATTATGCCTCTTCCTGGTGTGCCTTTGAGATATCGAATAATCCTCATTACTGCCTCCATGTGGTGTTCCTGAGGATGATGCATGAACTGGCTAACTACTCCCACCGCGTATGCAATGTCGGGTCGAGTGTGAGCCAGGTAAATCGATTTTCCCACCAACATTTGGTACATTTCCTTACTCGTTGGTCTGGCCCCTTCAATTATCTTTAGTTTGTGATTCACAACCATAAGAGTGTCATTTGGTTTGCAATCCACCATGCCAACTTCAGCTAATAAATCCAATATATATTTTTGTTGGGAGATATAAATCCCTCCTCTTGACCTAAGAACCTCGATTATTAGGAAATACTTCAATCCTCCAAGGTCTTTCATTTCGAACTCCTTGAAGAGGTTTTTCCTAAGAGAGTTAATTTCTTTTTCGTCATCCCCTGTTATAATCATATCGTCGACATATATTATAAGACAAGTGACTAATTCTCCTCTTTTTTTGTAAAACAAGGTATGATCCCCATTACTCTGTTTGTAGCTATACTGCTTCATTGCCATTGTAAATCTCCCAAACCAAGCACGAGGAGACCGTTTGAGCCCATATAATGCCTTTTTCAGTTTACATACCTCATTTTCTTGAAAACCATCAGAGAACCCTGGTGGGGGTTCCATATATACCTCTTCTTCCAAGTCTACATGTAAGAAAGCATTCTTTACATCAAAGTGATGAAGAGGCCAATCTTTATTCGCGGCTATTGAAAGTAAAAATCTGATAGTGTCAATCTTTGCAACCGGAGAGAATGTTTCAGAGTAGTCTATGAAGAGTTTTGAGAAAGTCCGGGGGTGATTATGCGATACGAGAATCTCTTAGTGTCAATATAGGTAAATTTACTTTGTTTAGGAGCTGTTTTAGAGAGAGAAAGTGGGAGCTTTGCTTAAGTAGAGAGAGAAAGTAATATATAATTCATCTCGGGATCTGTGAAGCGTGTGTGGTCCTTTTATAGTACAATTACGGACCCCACACCCTTTAATTCCCATTTATTACATTTTTAGTCCTTACATCTTATTCTCTTCCTATTTTAGCTACTTCTTTGATAGTTTATACAATTTTCCCCTCACACAATTTCCTCTTTGCATTTTCCTCCTATCATGTTTCTTCTTCACAATTTTCTCCTTGTCTTTTATTCTTCCTTATCAGTAGCCCCCCCAGTCCTAGTAAAAGTTCTTTTATTGGGACTGTGAAGGATTCTCAAATTATTCATTTCAAATTTCCTCGAATAATTCTTCTTCAGGCAAAGTACGGAAAAAAAATTGATACACTAATAATTTGCCTCGAACTTTCGAAGCCAAAAAATCTTCCTCGAAAATTTCCTTTCTTCGAGTTAATCCTGATAACTGGTTCCCTTGAATCTTTCGAAGCCAAAGAATTTTCCTCGAAAAATTACCTTTCTTTGAATTAATCCTGATAACTGGGGGCCCCTAATCCTTGCACCATTTTAGCCATATGAGCCCCTCGATATTCACTGTGTCAACGTGCCAAAACTATCAATTTTAGGGCTAAATATGGTGCCAGGATTAATCTGTCTGTCATGACGTCAACAGCCGAAAATGCTTGTCAGCATATCTTTTTAGAAACGCTTCATATTCCCAAGACACTTTCTGACTAGAAAATCTCTGCATCTTCCCCTGTGGCTTATGTGTCAGTACAATTTGCACCTATGTGGCCCATAATTCCCCTAGGCAAACACCAGAAAAAGTCCTCGGGCCTGGTCTATCCGGAAGGCCCACCTTCATCTATAAATACGGATCTCCTCCCCTCATTACTCCAACTTTTGTTCAAACTTTTCTAGAGAGAGAAAACTGGCGAATAGACCCCGTCGGATTCCTGAGTGATTGTTGATTAGCAAATGGTTCGAGGAGAGAGTTGCTGCTGGGGAATACGTGAGGCCCCAACCCCAACCATCTATTGCTACTTTCTTTGGTTCGTGGCCTCCCTCAGCAGATTCGACTGCGATTATTCCCCTCGAAGTCGCACGACAAAGCCTATGTAGTGATCCTAATTCCCTCGGAAGCATAGGTAAAGATAGACAGCACAAACACTCATCTGGGAAGAGAAAGAGACCTCATAAAGATAGGAAGAGTTCGCATGAGCGAAAACGTGCTAAGGAGACGCCGCTGGTCATTCGAGAGCCTGTTTCCATGATAGCGGTCGAGAACCCTCCTCGGATATCAACCAGCCCTCCTCGGACATCTACCAACCCTCCTCGTAAAAAGGATTCTGATGAGTCAAGTCTGCCCTCTACTCCCTCTATGACCATTCATGGGACTCGGTTTTCTCCTTCGCAAATGATCATAACCGAAGAGGACATGCAAAACAGACGAGGCGAAAGCCTATATGCCAAAGGAAAAGCAATTGCAGCAGTGTCCCTCGAACCAAAAGTGCCCGTAATCCCCTCTTTAGGGTCCCTGAGCAACGCGACTTCCTCTTCTCGAACAATATCCGAAGAGCAAGCTCGTCGGATTGCCCCAAACTCCAAAGGAGATATTATGTTACCCTTAGAGCTGAATGATATCGCCGGTCGTAATATTCGGGGTATCGAAAATAAACACATGGTAGCTCTGCACAATATCAAATACATGTATTTTTCACAAGCCGAGGAGCCTATGCTGAAGACTAGATGGTGCATTCCCTCCTATATTACGATCAGTTTCTCTTCGGAAGGTGAGACTCCTCTGTCAGTGAGGGACAATGAGTTAGTAGTGTATACTGAGATCATGAACTGGGGGCTAAGGTATCCCTTAGACCCCTTCTTCATCGAATATTTGGCAAAAATAGACCTTTGTCCTTCCCAAGTTGGCCCCAATATGTGGTTTACTTTGATGGCCTGTATTATGGCCTCTAGGCTCTCAGGTCACGAATTTTCGTTAGAGCAGCTCATTGGCCTTACTGGTCTGGCTAAGAACCCTTTTTCTATTCTATTCGTTAACTTTCAACCGGGGATAAAAAGTCTTGAAAGATCTGTTAGAGGCTGACAAGAAATGGAGGCAACAATTCGTGTTCTTCTCCGGCTACTGGGAGACAGGGTCAGAAGCTACCCCCTCAAATCCTCACAAACTGTCTCTGATGTGGACCAACAAATGTAAGTTTATGGCCTTCTAAGCTACTTATTTTGCATCGAATTTTGCTATGTGACTATACTTTATGTCGGCTACCTACTTTCTGCAGCTATGACTCGGGTATCGAAGCCCTATACCGAATATGTTGAAGGTGCCACTAACGTGTTCACCAAACTCCACCCGTGGGCCAAAGATCACTGGGAGAACCGATTTCGACTCTGCTTCACGGATAATTATCTAGCCAGGAGTCGATTGTGGAGGCTCAACCCCCTCGACCAAATTAGCATGAGAGGATTGATGGCTCCTCCATCGGAACGAGAGATTATGGAGCGCGTGAGCCGAAAATATATAGTGATTTATCTTCCCAAACGCTCCCGTTCGAAAAGTCATCTTGGAGATCCTAACGAGGAGGTTTCTAGTAAAGAGCAGCAGTTAGTTCGTGAAGAGCAGCAATTAGGCCGTGAAGGGACAGTTGACATTCAAGAGCTACCTCCCTCAATCAATGCTGTGTCATCTAAATCTGATTCTCCACCCACTACTTCCATCCTTCCACCAAAAAAGGGCGCCGAGGCAAAAGAAAAGAAGAATAAAGCTATCCTAGAACCCATCATAGAATTATCCGAAGATGGTGAAACACCAGATGATAAACATGACACTGCTCAGGCTGATGAGATTCAAGAAATATCAATTGAACCTGAAAGAGGAGGTGGTGATTCACCCAAAGAACGTTCACATCAAACACCAAGCTCGCCTCCAACTGAAACATCAAGCCCTGCCCCTTTCGAAAATAGTCCAAAGCTAGCACCTCTCCCAATTCCTCGGAGCAATCCTCCTCAGCATATTGACCCAGATACTCTTGGTGGTGGGTTTTCTGATTTTGACTCTACAACGTTAGGGTCTCCGACAAGCTCCTTCGAAGTTCCTCTGGACGATGAATTCTCGCTAAATCTTCGAAGATTGCTGCATACCTCAGTTAATAGGGGAAAGAAGATGCAGCACCTTGAGAAGCGGATAAATCATTACAAATTTAAGTCATTGTTGGCTGCTTCCCAGCTCGAAGAAGCCAAGAAACAGCACACAGTCATAGAGAGCAAAGCAGATGCTTTATATGAGCGTTTATCTGCCTCCGAAAATTATGTGGTGATACTGGAGAGGTGCTGTCAGGAAGAGCAGGATCTGTATAAGAAAAAGACCGATGCCCAAGAAAAATTGATAGCTGAATACAAGAAAGGACATCGTCTAGCCTGTGACGGATTCGAGGACTGTACTGCCAGCTTTAAAAAAGTGAAAGAAGATCGAGATCAGTTAGTAAAGCGGGTTGAAAACTTCCCTAGACAAGTCGAGGATGAAAAAGATAAGGCCGTGAATGCTTATACAGCTACGTGCACAAGTAACTTGAATGCCCGGGATGCCATAACTCGAGCAGGGTTAATCACCAAATCTATGTTGAACATCCTGAATATGATTTGGGGAGTTTTTGGAAACTTGTCCCCCCGGAACTTCGTCCTCCCAACATAGTGGTGAGCGATAGCGAAGAATCGGAAACGTAGGGGAGTGTCTCCTCAAAGAATTCAGACTAAGAAAAAACAAATGTGACTAAGAAAGAAAAAAAAAACAAATGTGGGGTATTGTGATATTTTTTGTTTATGGCCTTATGAGGCTCTTTTTGTAAGTTTTGTGACTAAGGCATGCTGTAATATGCTGACTTTCTAGTTAATGTTTGTATTTTCCACTTGTGTTATCATACCATTTGTGACATGCTCTTCGGAACACGACTCGTTGTAACCCAAATCAAGAATAATTCGAAGAGATAACAATTCGAGGCACAGCTTACTGTGACCCAAATAATAGCTAAGGCAAAGAATATCCAAGGCACAAACTAATGTGACCCACATAATAATTCGAAGAGATAACAATTCGAGGCACAACTTGCTGTGACCCAAATAATAGTTAAGGCAAAGAATATCCGAGGCACAAACTAATATGACCCACATAATAATTCGAAGAGATAAAAATTTGAGGCACAACTTGCTGTGACCCAAATAATAGTTAAGGCAAAGAATATCCGAGGCACAAACTAATGTGACTCACATAATAATTCGAAGAGATAACAATTCGAGGCACAACTTACTGTGATCCAAATAATAATTAAGGCAAAGAATATCTGAGGCACAAACTAATGTGACCCACATAATAATTCGAAGAGATAATAATTCGAGGCACAGCTTGCTGTGACCCAAATAATAGTTAAGGCAAAGAATTCTTTGTATTAAGCAGCACATAGAAACACCTCATTAAAACCTTCCTGTGCCTAATAGGGTAGGAAAAAGTGTGCCCTCGCTATGTTTGTTTACTGGAAGATACAGAAAAGGTACAAAACTTTAGTTGCTAACTAGCTCCTCATTCAAGATACAATTTTAAATGTTCAATGTTCCATGGGAGACAGAGATATCGCCCTTCCTTGTCTTTTAGCCGATACGTGCCCGGTTTCAATTTTTCGGTGACCTCATAAGGGCCCTCCCAATTTGGTCCCAATTTACCTAGGCTCTTGTCTTTCGTATGCAGGAAAACTTTTCGTAGGACTTTATCTCCTACCTTAAAGCCTCTATGCTATACTCTAGACGCATATCGACTCCTCATAAGAGTCTGATAGTGGAGGGATGTCAACTACGCTCGTTGTCTTTTTTCTTCAACCAAGTCTAAAGCCAGTGCTCTGCTTTGGTCATTCGTGTCTTCTGCATATGTTGCCACACAATATGAAGGGAAAACAATCTCTGAGGGGACAATGGCGTCCATTTCGTAGACTAAGGCAAATGGAGATACAGCCGTGGTCGTTCGTGGAGTTGTTCTGTAAGCCCACAACACCTCCTGCAAGTAGTCGGGCCATTTTCCCGCCTTTCCTTCAAAGTTATTTTTCAAACCATCGAGAATCGTGCGATTAGTGACTTCCACTTGCCCATTAGCTTGAGGGTGAAATGGATCAGAAAAACATTGTCGTATGCCCCTGGAGACGCAAAAAAATTTGAACTCCTTGTTATCGAACTGAGGTCCGTTATCCGTTGTGATTTGCAATGGCACGCCAAAATGACAGCAAATGTTTGACACAACAAATTTAATCACATCCTTGGCCTTGGTCCTGCTAATGGTTCCGCTTCTACCCACTTAGAGAAGTAATCCACTACTACAATGATGGTCTGCCTGCCCCCGGATGCCATCGGTAAAGGCCCGACTAAATCAATGCCCCACCTATCGAACGTGACTGCTTCCGAAATACTTTCTAAGAATACCCCAGGCTTATGGATCACATTGGCATAGCGTTGACACGTGTCACATCGTTTTACTAGATCTTTTGCATCTGAAGCAATAGTCGGCCAATATTAACCAGCCAGAAACACCCGTCGAATTAATGCCTTGTACCCGCAATGGGCAGAACCTTCCCCATCGTGCAATTCAGACAGGATAATTTGCGACTCATCCTTGTTCAGACACCTTAATAATGGCCGACTTAGAGATTTTTTATACAGCACACCTCCCAGCATGATATACCCATGGGACTTGAACCTGATCTTCTTAGCCTCGTACTTTCCGACGGGTAAAGTATCGTTTTCCAAGAAATCAATGATAGCTGCCCTCCAATCGTTTGTGACCACATTACTTTCATCGTTAACGTGCATTGCTTGCTCCGCATCAACCACGATCGAAGGATGTTCCTGAATCAAAACCCAAGGGTATCCCTCCGTTCGTGAGGCGGAGGCCAGAGAATCTTGGACAACATTTGATTCTCTTCGAATATGCTTACTTGACTTCCTCAAACTCGGATACCAAATCTTTTAACGCTTTCAAATACTGTATCAGCTTATCTTTTCGGGCCTCGGACTCTCCCAAGGCTTGGTTTATCACCAATTGTGAATCGCTGACCAGTTTGACCTTTTTGGCCCCACATATGTGAGCCAAACGCAAACCCGTTAACGCAGCTTCATACTCTGCTTCGTTGTTGGTTGCCTTGAACCCAAATCGAATAGCTTGGAACATAGCTATTCCTTCTGGAGAAACTAACTGGACACCCGCCCCACTTCCAGAAATGTTCGACCCACCATCCGTTCGTACCAACCATTCTGTCTCATCAACTTGATCACCGACCTCTTTTTCCTCTCTGTCCGAATGGAATTCGACCAAAAAATCAGCTAAAAATTGAGCTTTTATCACCGTTCGAGGCTCAAACGTTATGTCAAAATCTCCTAGTTCTACTGACCATTTAGTCATTCTTTTAGAGATATCAGGCCTCTGTAACAGACCCTTTAAGGGAAAAGTCATCCGAACCTCTATAGGATGTACCTGGAAGTAAGGTCTCATCTTTCTGGCTGCCGTTACCAAAGCCAAAGCTACCTTCTCTAACTTAAGATATCATTTTTCCGCATCCAACAAACTCTTACTGACATAATATATGGGTTTCAGAAGATATTCTTCCTCGCGAAGTAGAACAGCACTGACCGCACAATCGGACACTGCTACATAGATAATCAATCTTTCCCCCACCAATGGTTTAGAGAGGATATCAGGGGATATCAAACATTCCTGAATTTTACGAAAAGCTTCTGAGCACTCATCAGTCCAATGAAAGTGTTTGGAATTGCGTAGTACCTTAAAGAAAGGTGCACATTTATCCGAGGATCGAGAAATGAACCTGTTCAATGCTGCCAATCTCCCTGTCAAGATTTAGACTTCCTTGATATTTCGAGGTCTAGTCATAGTAATTAAAGCCTTTATTTGATCCGGGTCGGCCTCAATACCTCTCTCACTGATCATATATCCGAGGAACTTACCCGATCGTACCCCAAAAATACACTTCTCTGGGTTCAATTTCAAGTTGACCTTACTCAGATTATTGAAAGTCTCTTCCAGGTCAGCAAAGTGATCCTCATCTCGCAAACTTTTGACTAACATATCATCAATATATGCTTCAATGTTCCTGCCGATCTGGTCCTCAAAGGTTTTGTTGACCAAGCATTGATAAGTTGCCCCCGCATTTTTCAAACCGAATGGCATAACTTTGTAGCAGTATAATCCTCTCCCGGTAATAAACGAAGTACTTTCTTCATCATGAACGTCCAATCGGATTTGATTGTACCCAGAATACGGGTCCATGAAAGACAACAATTTATTACCTGAAGTCGAATCTACTAACTGATCGATACGTGGCACCGGGAACAGATCTTTAGGACAACATCTGTTTAGATCTGTAAAGTCGACACACATCCTCCATTTGCCATTCTTTTTCCTAACTAGGACCAGATTCGATGCCCAAGCAGGATAATGTGACTCACAAATATGGCCTATACTTAGCAACCTCTCCACTTCCAAAAGAATAGTTGTAGCCTTTTCGGGGGAAACGACCTCCTCTTCTGGACAATGGGTCGAATATCGAGTCGTACTGCAAGTTTATGACATATGACCTCCGGTGGTACTCATGTGACGTCCCGTGCACACCAAGCAAACATATCAAGTTTGTTAGATAAAAATGCAATTAGTCTCGCTCTGAACTCAAAAGGAAGTTTTACTCCGATCTTCAAAGATTTGCCACTTTCAAATTCATAGGCCACAAAATCTTCTTCCGGGACCAGAAATCTGGGGGTCTCCCTCGGATCATCACATGAGATAACTTGGGAGGGAAGCCCCTTTAACTGCTATGCTTTGCTTGACCCCTCTCCTCGAACTCCCTTCGAGGATAACGCTATCTGGTAACACTCTCGAGCCATTTTCTGAGTACTTCTGATTATCCCGACATTGTTTCCTACCACATACTTTAGGCACTGATGTACCGTTGAAAATACACCATGCATTCTGGACAACCAAGAACGACCCATAATAGAATTATACGAAGTCGGCGCGTCAACAACAATGAACAATACCTCCACCTCTTTCTTGAACGGCCCACAGCCCAACTCGACCACACACTGAAACTCTCCCACTACCACTGTTGTGGCACTAGTAAAACCTACTATAGTTCTGTCGGACCATCAGATAACTGGTGGGTCAGAGATTCTCCTGTAAGTGCTCATAAACAAGATATTCGCTGAGCTCCCCGTGTCGATAAGTATCTTCTGAACTTGATCCCCAGCGATTCCCGCGGCGATCACCACCGCATCTTGATGCGGGCCTGTAACATTTCGCATATCATCGTCGTCAAAAAAAATGATGGGGGAGGGTAATCGGTGCATTTGTGCTGACACCCCTGCTTCAATCTGGGTGGTCAGGTTGACCATGTGCCTCTTTCGCGAACTATTGTAATTTCCTGCAATAGTGTCTCCTCCAAAAATTGCTAGTGAATCGAAGAAAGCACAAAGGCTATTCACCCTCCCCCTCAGAATAAACTCTTCCACCATATTCACATTACTCCTCCCCTCCTTGGGATCCAAATATTCTTGTTCAATGTCAAAATCGTCGACCTCTTTGGATATTACCATGGCTGTGTCAGTGTTCTTTGGGACATCTTTCACCACAACGTTCTTCTGGGAGTGCTTTTTGACATACTCTAACAACATTCCATTCTCGATCAGAGCTTGCACTTCTTTTTTCAAAGCTATGCAGTCCTTGGTATCGTGCCTAATATCCTCGTGATACTTGCAATACTTATTAACACTTCTACTTTCCCTCAGAGTCTGTATAGGAAAAGGCTTCCTGAAGGGTACTGTAGATCTCGCCTTGTCAAATATAGCGGCAACATTTTCCGTCAACTCCGCAAAATAATCTGGTCGAACCCATTTATTCGACATGGGTCTTGTTCCTTGATTGTAATTTTGCTGGTTGCCATAGTATTGAGGGTTCGTTTTGTGCCTTGGCGGATATTGACCCGTAATTTTGGCCTGAACATTGGTACGGGGCCCTTGGCTACTCGGCTCAGATCTGTGGAACTGATTCTGATCCAACTGATCCCCGGATCCTTTCTCTGATGCCTGAGTCTCCTACACCAGACTTCTCTTCTCGACCTGATCCAACAATCCTCCAAAGGTCATTGTCTGACTCTCCGCCACCGTATTCTTCAACAATCCAGGGAGTACGCTCATCTTGAAAGCTGCGAGTGCCACTGAATCTTTACAATACTCCATGTTCATTTTTGTTTTGACAAACCGATTGGTGTAGTTTTTCAAGCTCTCCCCAACCTTTTGTCTGCAGTAGATTATTGTGTCTCCGTTAGCTCGGAAATTTTTCTCCCCACGAAGTGTTGTCTGAAGACATTCCAGAACATGTCGAAATTCTTTATCGAGCCCTGCGGAAGCCTATTATACCATTTGGAAGCTACCCCCTTGAAGGTCTGAGAAAATGCTCTACACGGTAACTTATCATCGTCGTCGAAGTTAATCATGAAGTTTTTGAATTGTTCGATGTGATTATCCGGATCTTGTGTCCCATCGAATTTTTCGAGTTTTGAGATGTCGAAATGCTTTGGGAGGTTTCCCACCAAAATGTCCGGGGGCAGAGGAGAAACTCTCCAATTGTGACCCGTACGATAGACGTTGGATCTCATATTGTCATTACTCGGAAAGTACAGCCCCTCCTCGGATGGCAGAGTATATTGATGCTGCCACTCCGAATTTCGCGGGCCCATGTCTTCTTTTCTAATAGGAAACTTCGCTTGGCCATAAGCCTGACCGTCGAACTAGGCGCGGTAACTCTTCTCCTTCGGAGACTTTCTCTCCGAGCTTCTCCCCCTTCGGTAATCAGTGTGTCTTCGACCGTGCTTTTTCTTTCTGTGGTTTTTCCGAGGGGACGACTCTGACGAACTGTATCGAGAATAATCGCTCGAGTCAGGCGAATCCAAATGTCGCTTTTCTCTCCGCCTCGACGATCGCCGCTCGTACCCCATGTATCTATCGTCTCTGTTTTTAGGACGCAATTCGTTTTCGCGCTCCTCTTTTTCACTAGATGGCTCCCTCTTTATCTCGGAACGAAGATTTGCCTGTACGGTTTCCTTTTCCGCCTTCAACCTTTCGATCTCCAGCAACAGTTCATTCCTTCGAGCTAACAGGTCTGAGTCATCAAAAGTGTCTCTGACTCGCTGGCCCCCTTGTCCCTCGTACTCCATGTCGTTCCGGTAATCATCGCCCACTAGGTTATCCTCGCAATTGTTGACAAAATCGTCCCCTTGATCTTCCATAGAGAGAGAAAGTGGGAGCTTTGCTTAAGTAGAGAGAGAAAGTAATATATAATTCATCTCGGGATCTGTGAAGCGTGTGTGGTTCTTTTATAGTACAATTGCGGACCCCATATGCTTTAATTCTCATTTATTACATTTTTAGTCCCCACATCTTATTATCTTCCTATTTTAGCTACTTCTTTGATAGTTTATACAATTTCCCCCTCACACAATTTCCTCTTTGCATTTTCCTCCTATCATGTTTCTTCTTCACAATTTTCTCCTTGTCTTTTATTCTTCCTTATCAGTCTATACCATATGTTTGTGTATATCCTTTGGCAACCAATATTTCCTTGTGTCGCTCAATGGTGCCATCAGATTTATATTTTATATTAAACACCCATTTACACCCGGCTGCTTCTTTCCCTTGTGGTAACACACAATTCTCCCATGTACCATTCCTTTTTAGAGTTCCATTTCGGTATTCATTGATGCATGCCATTCAGTCATCTTTTTAGCTTCTTGAGCTGTTTTAGGGATTTGTTCAAAGAGAATCGTAGCTGAAAAAGCCTTTGCAATATTCGTCATTCCTTTCCTGTCCGTTTTTACCGGATATATAGAAGCACGAGGAACGTGTTCTGGTGAATACCGGCCAGGAGGAACCCCTCTATTTTTTCTTGGGGGAAGAACCAGAGTTTGAGTTTCAACAAATAAACTTCCTGAAATGTCATGATCAATAGCATTTTGTGAGTTATGACATTGTAAATTGTTTACCTCTTGATGGACATTTTCTTTGGCTGAAACGTTGGTAATATCCATGGCATTTGTTTCTTGTTGGACTTTGTCTTCGGGAGAATCATTGGTGGTAAGAACTGCCTCGTCAGTCTCCTTTATGTTGGAAGAGGCGTGTTGGGTGGCGCCATCTACCGACTCTGTCGCCACATCCTCAAAGTAACATTCATATAGCAACCAGTCGAGTGATTCACTTACTTTCTCCCCCTGAGCACGAGATTGGTGGTCAAAACAATAATCGGATTCTAAGAAGTCACAGTCCATGGTGACATGGATTCGACAAGTAACCGGATTGTAACACCGATATCCCTATTGATGAACACCGTATCCAACGAATACACACTTTTCAGCACAAGGATTAAGTTTGTTTCGACTAGTTTTAGGATATGAACAAACACCGAACAACCAAAGAAACGAGGTGGTAATGTCATAACAGATGGAATTGTAACTTGGGTGGCAAGCACTTGTAATGGAGTTTTATTTCCTAAACATCGGGTTGGTAGACGATTTGCAAGATACGTAGCTGTAGCAAGAGCTTCTGGCCAAAGAGAATGAGGAACTCTAGATTCAATCATAATAGCACGGGTTTTTTCAAGTAAAGTACGATTTTTTCGTTCTGAAGTACCGTTTTGTTGAGGTGTGTTTGGACAAGTGGTTTGATGGATAAGACCATTTGATTTGAAAAAATTATGCATTGTTTGGTTGACAAACTCTGTTCCATTATCAGAACGGAGAATCTGTATTTGTTTTTCAAATTGAGTCAAAATCATTTTGTAAAAACAAACAAATATTTCTGGTACTTCTGATTTATGTTTCATGAAGTATATCCAAGTCATTCTTGAGAAATCATCCACAAATAAAACAAAGTATCTGATTTAATTTTTAGTGGAATTTGGTGCTGGGACCCCAAACATCAGAATGGATTAACGAAAAAGCATAATCAACTCTAGTATTACTTTGATTAAATAAGACCCTACGATTTTTTGCAAGAACACAGGTTTCACATTTCTCATGAATGGAATTATTCAGAAAAAGACTAGATAACAAACTCTTAAGATAGCTAAAAGAAGGATGACCAAGTCGTCGGTGCCATAACCAAAGTTGCCTTTCGGTTGTTCCGTGAGCAAGCATGGCATGTGCCTTATGAACTACCTCATCAACATAATATAGACCTCCTTGTTCAGTATCACGTCCAATGATCTTCTTCGTACGAATGTCCTGTAAAATGCAAAAAAATGGATACATAAGAACCACACAGTTGAGTTGTTTTGTCACTTGACTAAGAGATAATAACTTTAAGGACAGTGAAGGAATGTAGAGGCAGTTTTTAATTTCCATTTTTTCCGAAAAATAATTAAACCTCCTCCTTTGACTTCACAAATTTCTCCACTAGCAGTCTCAATATGGGATTTCTTTGGAGATGACATGTTACCAAAGTCTTTAGGATCATAAGACATGGTGTTCGTAGCCCCGCAATCAAAGATCCAATTCATTGATTTCTCAAACCCTTTACCTCCAAGTTTTTCATATGAGTTCGCTGCCGTTCCTCCAAAACCAGTACCACTTCCTTGCTCATTTTTAGTCGGATCTTCACCGTCACTTGTAGACGAAGCCCGTTTGATATTAGATCTGAAATGCTGGTTATTTTTCTCCTTATGACCGTCCTCCCACCATTCTGGATAGCCAACCAGCTGGAAACATGTCTCTTTAGTGTGTTTCTTCATCCCACAATGAGTGCAATACAACTTGGATTTATCTTCTTTCTCTTTGGATCAGAATTTAAACCTCTGTGCAGAATCTTTTGCAGCCAAACCCATTCCAATTTCAATCGAGTCACTATCAGAAGAACTTGATTTTAGTATATTAAGCCTGGCCACTTCCCTTCGTATTGTAGCATATGCTGTTTCCATGGAAGGAAGAGGATCCTTTTTCAGGATATCTCTCTTGACTGGTTCCAGCTTGTCATTAATCGCAATTAGCAATTGATAGAGTCTTTGTTCTCGAGTCTTCTTATTGTAGATCTGAATGTCTTCCGGGTCTTTCATAGGGTTCGGATCTCGCCTATCTATAGACATCCAGATGTTCTGCAGTTTGTTCCACAAGTCTTCTAGTGTATCGGACCCTTGCCTTAATGAAGTAGCCCTCTTATGAAGGTCAAACACCTGTAACGAATCTGTACCAGAACTGTATGTGGTGGCTAACCCATCCTAGAGGGCTTTTGCAGTGGGATATTGCGAGACATTATTCACCAAGTTGGATTCAAGATTCTGGATAATCCATGTGAAAACACATTGATCATCTTGTTCCCACGTTGTATATGTTTTTTCAGTTTTGGATGGAGGTGTCGGCTCCCCTGTAATGTGAGAACCTCTCTCCCTTCCCCCCAATTGCTTTCTTCATTAGGTTTTCCCATAGGGCATAGTTGTCACCACCGAGTTTAATCCCTAGGGATAAATTCTTGGGGTTAGTTGTTTGTTGTTGTGTTCCGAGACCATTTCTCAGAATGGCAGCAATCTGCATTGTTAATTCATCAGAGATTTGACTGACCACTACTTCATTGCCAGCCATCTTTGTTGAGGATGTTCAGAATTCCCAGAATCACACGTGCTCTGATACCATGTTAACATGCACATGTTCTACGTAGCATCTCAGAGAAATAGCCGCCAAGAAGCGGCTAGGGTTTTGTGTTTTTAGAGAATCTTTTTTTTATTATATTACAAACCCAAGTAAGGCTCTCAATATATAGAGAACTTAGAGGCCTATACAAGGAAACTTAATACACTGAATATTCTAACACATTATAATATCAAAACATGCTAATCTCAGTAACACACTTCCCTCCATCACCTTCATAGTCACTCTCTTCGTTTCTTGTGCACTGAATATTCTAACATAACTTAATAATAACAAAACATGCAACTCCTCATCAAGAATAATATTCATTGTAGTCATATGGTTAACAATATCCTAGAAGTCACTGAGATGCTCAGAAACTGTATTTCTACTTTTCAATTTCAAATTAACAAGTTTCTTAATAATAAAAGCTTTGTTATGAGTAGTATTCTTTTTCATAAAGACTTTCTAATTTCTTTCACAGATCATACGAGCCAGACTTTTGAGAAACATGGTTGAAGATGCTTCCATTGTTTAATAGTCCCCAAACTCTTTTTCTTGCTTATCTTGCGGTTTTACAGGTTTAGTAGAGGTACCAACATCATCTTTAATTGGCTCAATCATATCAAACAGTTTTTTTGCAATATATCAGATCTTCTATCATCGTTTTCCAAATAGAATAATTGGCTCATGTCAACTTATTCATAGAGTACCATTATTATAAATCATACTTAATGACACTATAAAAAATATAAGCTCTGATACCAACTGTGGGACCCAATGATAGTATACGAATCACATACAAGTTCAACTTCAAGACAATCAATCAAATAAACAAAAAACTCAATTCACCATCAATGATTCACCAATTAGATAACCAAATAAAACACAAACCTAATCATGGAAAAATCATCAATGATAAAATAAATCAACACACAAGATAATTTTTATGCGAAAAATCCATTTCGATGTGAAGGGTAAAAAACCACGAGACTTGTGACGAGTCAATCCTAACCATTTCTATTATTATGAAAAATTATAGTTCAAATATATCCAAATCAATCTCATGAAAATTATAAATTCACCAACAAGTTCAAGCACAATACACTAACAAAAAAGAAAAGTAAAAAGTGAAAACTATCACCAAAATATTACAGTGTTCCCGCAATAATATCTCACGAACCATAACATCAAATCACAACCCAACTCGTCAGATAAAAATGTTAAATATCTCGATCGACATAAAAACAACATTGTTTGTTCCATACATATAATCAAGGAAAAAAACCCACTAACAAAATTCGGACGTAATTTAAACCGAACCCTAACAAAAACTTTACCTCATTTTCATATCCATATAATTGATCTTAAGGTAGAATTCATCCACTAAGTAAATACAAATGTGAAACACCAAAAACTTGGTAAAGAATTAAGTGCATTTTTGAGCGTTAATATTGCGCGACCGTCTTTGTCAAAGGGCCATAAGCATGACGTGTTTTGCATATGAAAGTCAGAAAAGTAATATGATAGAATTTCGTCTTTCTATCCTTCATCTACATTATTTGGACATGGATATGGATTGATTACGATTTTATAGACCATATAGTGTGTATGTAAATGAACGGTAACGTGACGAGCAATAATATCACACGGCTTAAACTATTGTTTTCGATTGTTTTTAATTTATTTCGTATTTCTAAGAATATTCAAAAACATATTTCATTTATCCATTTTTATTTTTTCCACACAATGGTTACAAATATAATGTTTCGCAAATAAAATTGGATTAGAATGGTTATATTCCTAATTTTTAAAAATAAATTGATAAATTGATTTGTTATAACAAAAATGGTAAATATTTATATTTAATTTATTTACTAATTAATTAAATATTTTTAACAATTAAATATGTATTTATCAATAAATTAAGCATTTTTTTCTTTCTACGATAAGTTTCAAGTTCAATATTTTAGTTGTTTTTTCACTTTCACTTTAACAGTAAAAGGAGTCGCATCAGAGAGTTCAATAGCACATCACCATGAAAGATCCGAAGATAAAAAACATGAACAACATGCAATATATTAATTTGACACGAACATAGTAAACCATCCAAAACAGCCTGAAACACATGGTGGCATATAATTAGTTTATATTGTTGAGAATATGGATATCGTATATTCAGCTTCCATATATAAGTGTGAACAATCTGATATCCACACTGGTATGATATTTGTGCTTGAAGGTCCGCACGATTTTGCTTTTGGTCCACTTCCAAAAGGTCTCATATTAGTCGATATATGTTCTTACTTATATACGACTGGTCCTTTCTATGTCTAACCGATGTGAGACTTTTGTCGTACCTAACCAATCCTCCTTTGAAATAAAGTACATATTTATCTCATATCAATTGATTTTATCCGTTCACTATAATCAAGTTGTGACAAAGTTCATTACATGAACCATAGAGTTTTATAGTAGATATATATGCTAACTCTCATCAGACCATACTGTATGTTCCTTATCGTCACTCCAATCAAGTTAGTCGTACTAGTGATCTATATAACATATCATTCACCTTGAGCATAATTGGTTGTTCATCATATTTGACATCCAAGAATTTCACACACATCATATTTCGTCTGATCTTGAAGCTCTAATACCATTTGTTAGGAATATGGGTACCTCATATTCCACTTGTATCATTTGTTGGGAATATGTGTACCTCATATTCCACTTCTGTATATAGGTATAAACAATCTGATCAATGCAATAATATATATTGTCAGTTTTGGACCCGAAGGTCCGCGCGGTTTTGCTTTTGGCCCACTTTTTAAAGACCTTATACTAGTTGAGATATGGTCTTAATTATATACCATTGATCCTTCCAATGTCTAATAGATGTGGGACATTGGTTGTCCTAACATCTATGCTACAGAAGAAAACATTAAACTAAGCAAAAAATAATAAAGAAAGAAACCTTATCTCAACCTGTTATGGTTGTTGATCTTATGTAATTTAAATGTTCTAGTGGTTTTAGTGGTATGTGTCAAGTTGATTGTTTTCCATGCCCTCATCTCTGGATTCCATATTTTATATTGATGAAAATCTTAGGAAATACGTTGGGTCATTTTATTAGGTAGATCTTATATTCATATATTTTAACTATTTTTGGTGAAATATCTACTTTTACCCGTTCTTCTTAAATTCTTCTTCTAAATTTGAAAATGAGAACTGAAAGACCAAATAGAATCGTATACTATCGCGAGGAGAACTAATACTTCAAAAGATAAAGTGTAGTCGATGTTCGAACGTCAATCATAATAGACGACCATTCGAAAAAATCTTATAAGATCAATATAATTTAATACTTTTATTATTAAAGTCCATGTAATTTGATATTTTTATCTATATATATATAAGTGTTCTTTGAATGTTATAATTGTTCTTTTAATTTTTAATATGTGTAAATGTGAAACTTTAGGAAACCTACGAATATGGAAGACAAATTGATAAACAGTTGCTAGATACGAAATACGATACCATACAAATACTAATTGCAAGATGTGAAGTAATAATAATTACTAAATACGTAGTGCAAAATCAATCTAACCACTTTTGTGAGGTCGTGAATAGTTCACAGATACCACCAAATAGAACACCAAATGAGAATCAGAGGACTAACTTAGCTTATTTATGCAAAACTAGAGTAACTACTAAATGTTAAACGTGATACGAGACTAGATACTATATGCATTTTGGAGGATGTGAAACAATGTTCAAATTTATATATTGAAATATTACAACATTCATACAAATACCAACATTACTTGTATCCAATTGTTTGTGTATCATTAAAGAAAATGTAACATATATCTCCTATGCTATGTGATGCAGTATATCATCATTTTCTTTTAATTTTACGAGTTTCAATTAATTCTTTAGCGTACTCACATCCGAGTACGCCACAATCAATAGTTTAACTATTTTATTGTGAGATATTTCTTGGACTTTTTACCTTCAATGTTGGATTTTGCTTTCAAAAACAATTTGATGAGGAATTTAATCTGTAAGCAATAGGTTTAATTAAGACATAAATTAGCATAGTAAATGAGAAATACAATACGAAATATATCATAAATATTGAATGCAAAATTAGACAGATTACTAAATGTGATATGTGAGTCAAAACATAACAAAGTACGTGCGAAACTAATTCCTAACCAACTACATGAGAAATACGATACCAGATATATCACAAATAGAGAATGAAACTAAACAGATTACTAAATGTGAGATGCAAGAGAATGCATAACAAACTACACGTGAGACTAATTCCTAACCAACTACATACGAGATATGATATTGGATATATCACAAATGCGGAATGTAAAAATAGGCACATTACTAAAAACGAGATGCAAGATGCAAGATGCAAGATAATGTATACACAACTATATGAGAGACCATGCATGATTTCATTGATACTATATACTAATTTTGGGATGTGAGATACGACACCATACGTAGTACAAAATTATAACCAAGTACCACTTATATTCAACAGTCTTTTTTATTTTATCTCATGTGTATTTTAAATGTGACACGAGTGGGTTACGTTTATTGTTGCTCCGTTGTCAATTTTCATTGAATTCTATTGATTGCGCATTGTGGTGCTTTTCTGGAAATTGGAATTATAACGTAACCATTTTTTCAGTTGCGTAATACATCGTTAACTATTTATGTAGCATTTTGTTTCCTCGGCATCAATGTTTACATTAAAATAATACTTTAGAAATAGTTTGTGTTTATCAATCCATACATGTTCTAATTTTCTCTCGTTTGAATATTACCTAATTTATGGTACTCATTGACGTCATTATATATGTTCAAAATTATCTCATAAAAAATAAATACTATACAAATACTAAAATGCCTAAAAACCCAGAAGAACATTCTCCAACAAAATTGAAGAACAAAAGACTGAAGGATAAACTCTATTTATCTAAATATAGACCATTAGACCTAAAATAAAACTAAAATAACAAGAACATATAATCATTTATCACCATATTACTTTCTAATTATATAAATAAACATGTTTTCTAAATCCTTTATTACGATTATATTTCACAAATATGTAAATAAATATATTTCACAATTAATGCATGACCACCACGTTTCTCTAATTATTAGATCAATTTTGTTTTGCAAAATATGAATTACTATTATGTTTTGTACTTTATTAAATTATTGTGTTTAACAAATCCTGTATTAAAATGATGTTTTTCAACTAGTCACGTGGTTGTGTTTCAAAAATCATGATTTACACTTATGTTTTATAATTTTATACATGTCTATGTTTCAAAAATCATGTATTAAAACTATATTTTATTGCTTTATGAATCACTATGTTTCACAACTAGTAATTTTATTACTTTTAACCACATAATAGACTCAAACACTAGACACAACAATTGCAGACCTACTAACATTGCAACAGATGTTGATGAAATAAGAATGAAAAGTAAATATCTAAAGAATGAGGTCATTATATTATCATAAACAAATTATTTCCTATAATACTCATTAATTGACAAGGAAAATGTAATAATCACAATAGAAACAGAGTTGATGCAAATTAGGCTCAACACAACTCTTGACCAACAACGGAACAATCAAGTTCAGGGTCATCATATGATAAATGCAAAGAAATAGAAGACTCATTACCTCATGTCTAAAATAAAAACCATATATCAAGAAATAAATTGAAGTTTTTGTTAAATATAGTAATGTAGGAACTAATACTAGATGAGCTCTTAAATAGTGTTTAAGATGAGTAAATTAGAACTTTATATGAGATAAACGATGTAGAAGAAGAGTTGAAAGATTTCTAAATGGAGGTGAATGATGACAAAAAAGAAGTGAATGATAGTTGGGAGTAGATGAAAGACGCATAACAGAAGATGAAGGATAACCTTATAGAAATGAAAGATGCACATGATGAGGTATAAAATGTAAAGTTATAATATGGAATATATCAAAGATGATGTGGTTGAAATATATATAAAAAAAATATGGACAATATACATAAAGATATCAAAATTAAAGAAAAACAAGTTCACGTTCTACAAAATGATGTAAGTGAAGTAAAGTATGTTGAGAAATACATTTTTTGTTATATATTTTACAATTTTAAGATGACACTGTTTTGTAATTTTTAAAATGCTACATTTCATAATTTCATAAAAGTTATGTTTCACAGCTTTGTGAAACGTTATATTTCGTAAATTTTGAAATGGTTTTATTTTCCAAGTTAGGAAAAAACTGTATTCATAATTTGAAAAGGTTAAAGTTTACATATATGGATAACATTACTAAATTTTGATAAATTATATTTCGTACAATGTGTAAAATGTTGTATTTAACTATTTTGACAAAACTATATAACACAAATGGGGGAAATATTGTATTTCACAATTTATTTATAAAAAAGGCAGTTTGAAATAATTATTTCCTATATTGTATTGTTTCACACTTTATTTTTTGAAATAATGGGTATAGTCTGCAATTTAGAATATATGCATGGTTCACAATTTTAAATATGAACATGGTTCGCAATTTTAAATATGAACATGAGTTGCAATTTAGATTATGAGCATGTTTTACAGCTTGTAACTTGCACATGTTTTTCAAATTGAAATATGAGCATATTTTGTAACTATAGACTTATGTTTCACAATATATAACTTAAGTATGTCTCACAAATTAAAATTATAAGATATCTCAATTTATAACTCGAATATGTTTCATTAAATAATACATAATAATATTTTAGGTTTAAAATACATTAATAATAAAAATATATATAATTACATAGATTGTATAAGACTTCTTTGAGCAATTGTCTATTATGACTAAGTTTCCCACAACAAATATATTTTATCTTTCAGACGATGATTTTTCCTCTATATGAAATATGTTTTTTTTAGATATTTATGTTTTCCTTTTCAAATTTGGTGGAATAATGACCGCATATTCAGTAGAACTAGATGTTTTACCAATATTACTCGAAATATGTATTTTTGTTTCAATAAGTTGTCTTATAAAAACTTGAGTAATAGTATGCATCCATATATGTTGAAGGATTCTTTTAAAACTTAATAATGACAATCAAAACATCTAGAGCATGGGTAACATTCAATTTATAATATATCACAATAACATTTAAAACTCATAAGATCAAGAACTATAACATCTTTCATTTTTTATAATATTAATGAAGACAAAAAACTATGAGTGACCTTACTTGATAATGACCTTAAGATCCTTTTTAAATTTGGGATACAATTCACTAATCAACCCTAGAAACTCTACATATTGTCTTGATATTTCACTCATAAGTAAAATTTATTAGTGTACCTTAATTCCAATATATAAAATCTAAAAAAATTCTTTGATTTGGTTATTAAACGACTCAACTAGACTAAAGGCCTAAAAGTGTATAGTTTACTTTTGAAAAAATGCATGCGTATATTTTAGGACGTAAATGTTCAGAAAAACTAACAACTTTTGAACCTCATCTTATAGTAAATTATTCTAAGGGAAATTGCACCTAAGGTACCCACTCAACTATTCTATTGTCATCTAGTACCAAAACTTTGTTCTCTTACCTCTCAATACCCATATCAACTACCTAACTACAACTTAATACCTAACATTATTTTAATACCCTAACTACCCTCACCCTTCATCAACAACCACGTAACCAAAATTTATCTTTCTTACTTTTTCTTTTTATTTTATTTTTAAAAAATCCATATCTTTCAAACCGGAGCTCGAAAAAAAATGAAAGTACCATTGCTTTTGTTTTTTTAAAATGAACAAAACTAGATCCACTGATAATATTTTTTTATTTTAAAAATAAAAATAAAATTCCACCAGTAACAATTCTGAGGAAATCGAGAGAGTTGCAAACAACTCTAAGGAAATCGAGAGAGTTGCAAACAACTCTATGGTTAGTTTTTCAAAAAACTCTTAGGTTTGTTTTTCAAATAACTCTGAGGTTAGTTTTCAAACAACTCTTAGGTTTGTTTTTGAAACAACTCTCAGATATGCTTTTCAAACAACTCTCAGGTTAGTTTTTCACACAACTCTCAGGTTAGTTTTTCAAACAACTCTCAGGTTAGTTTTTCAAACAACTCTCAGGTTAGTACTGGTGAAGGTACCAGCGAGAATATATAGTCGGGGGTATTTTTTGTCCAAATTTCAATTCGAGGTACCAAGTGACACTATCCAAAAAACAGGTACTAGTGGGTAATTCGATAGTTTAGTGGATATTTACTCATACTTTTCTCTTATTCTAATATATATATATATATATATATATATATATATATATATATATATTAAACATGTTATGATTTAAGACATAAACATATTGTTTTGGGTATGCAACTCAATGTATACTTCTAGTTCCCAATTAGATTATACAAACGATACGCATAATACAAACGAGAAAACAAAGAAAAAATAGAACAATATATATATAGGTGACGATCCGAAACAAATGTGATTTGACAATCCAATAAGTCATGTTACAGTAACCATATCAAATTATCAACATCTTTGGAACGAAAATAGTAAATACAGCTGTGAAATATATGCACATGTATATAGGATTCGTAACTAATAAAAATGGTGGTTTCACATTTCTAAAAAATGCATGTTTTACAAATGAGCGTTGTTATTGTGTTTTACAGTTAGAATGCAATCCATGTTTCATAAATCTATGTCTCACAATTACAATATAAGACATGTTTCACAAATTAAAATACATAGAAGTTCTACAATTCAAATTACACCTATAATTTGTAATTGATTATATCACAAATCTTGTTATAACTATGTTTCATAATTTATAAATTACTACATTACCCTATGTTTCGCAATTGAACATTTCATAAATCTTGTTACAACTATGTTTCAAAATTTATTAAATACTATATTACCCAATGTTTTACAATTGGATATTTCATATATATTTTAATTTTCAAAAAGCTATATTGCATCAAATCAGAGAAGAAAACTCATCATATTTACTTCCTTTAGTTATAACATAGAGAAAAACTTCTCTATTTTTATCTGTTAAAAAGGTTCCATCGATAAATAATATTAGACAATAAGAACGAAAAATGTTAGAGAAGAGTCAAACGCTACAAAATATCGTTTGAAAAAGTTATTTTCGGAATTGTATTCGAATGAATAGTCACTTG
The DNA here is from genome assembly GCA_036936605.1 of Limnanthes douglasii subsp. nivea. Taxonomy (NCBI): domain Eukaryota; kingdom Viridiplantae; phylum Streptophyta; class Magnoliopsida; order Brassicales; family Limnanthaceae; genus Limnanthes; species Limnanthes douglasii. Next base: position 291,492,891 of record JAUPFV010000005.1, read on the forward strand.
TAATATCAACATTCTTCAATAATTTGAAATAAATTTTAATTAGATTTAAAAAATAAAACTATCTTTGCAAACGTTTCTTTTAACTTTCCTTAAAGAAATCCATAAAATGCATTACAAGATATCTAAACCACAGTGAGATTTAACCATAGGTTATATACTTTTAACGGTAACATTATGGTTGGAGGTAATACAATCAAATATCTAATTCAAATGAGATTTGATGATAAATATTTCTTGCTTTCTTTCAAAAAATCAGTCTTACATGTGTACTGCTCCATATACTTCTTAATTACCATGAAGCTAGTTGAGTCATCAATTGATGTATAAAGTTTCCATAGACATCAAATCAAGATTTTATTCTCGCAATGAGCACTTAATTTTTATCTCGTAATATGCATATATACAAATATAAAACTATTTATTACACAAAACAAGATAAAATTATTCTTTAAAATGCATCCATTTCCTCGAAATGTTGCCCCACACCTTTATTTATATCAACCCAACTAATAGTAGTGAGTTGATTTTTCTTATGACAAAAACAATTAACCTTATAATTAGTTGTCTTACTAACTAAATTATCATCCACAACTTCGAATAAACTTAGAGCGGTATCTTTAACTGTTATTCGATCGACCACAATAATTATGTCAATCATTACTGTTTGAGCAACTAAATGACCAACAAGTGATTGCATAGCTGCAAAATAGTCACTACTACGTAAAAACAGATCTCACTACAAAAGTAGTTAAATTTGAAATTTCTTCTAGCCTATCTCTCTCTTAAGACAAAGTTGATCATACCTTTAAAGTTTCAAACTAGTCAAGATGACGGATTGCAAATTGATCATCTAGTTTGAATATGCCTAATACAAATTGTGATAGTGCCCGCATGCAAAAGTTATTTTACAATTTTCGATACTTTTGTTACATAATTATTTTAAAGTTTGTTTCATAAATAAGTTTGTTGTATATTTCACTATGTTTTGCAACAATTTCAGATATATTTATCACTACCATCTATACTTTGCAAATAAATATATTGTATACTTCACCAATCAAGTTTTGCAAATAAAAGATAGATCATGTTTTTAGTAGCTTTGCAAATTATATATTTAACTTGTCCTACACCACTTATCTATTATTTCACAATTTAAATCATACTTCACAATATTAATTTATGAAAACGTGTATTTAAACGAAAGTTGTTAAAAATGTATTAAAATATTAGTTTAAATTAAAATAAATACTTATGACTTTTTAAATATGTGTTAAAAATAAATTTAGTTTTAAATATGCTCCGTATATAAACAAAAACAAACTATCTTAACGATAGTATGATATCGTCTGTTTTGACATTAAAAATCCGCACGGCTTTGTTTTTGGTCCATTTCTAGAAAACTCCGTAATAGTTAAAATATATTTTTACTTATGTACCATAAATCATTCTCTTGTTTAACGGATATGAGATGCGGAAATTTTGATCTCCAGCCTAACAAAATACTATATAATAGTATACAATCCGCAAAAATAACTTGAAAGTGGATACAGACAGCAATCCTTTGGAACATGAAAAACATAAATAAAAATATTTAAAACATAAAAGATACAGAAATCTAGAACAAAAAGAGTAAAATGGAATATTGGCCACGAAAAAAAAAAGCAGTTAAAGCTAAAAGTAATAAAAACAAAAGTTTGGTGTGCGGGTGTATACATATATATATATATATACACATATACAAAGATCGACATGGACACTAGACATCATTAGTGTAAGTCTTGTGAAATGAATTCTTTGCTAAACGAGCTTCCTTCTGTATCAGGGTTCCTCGCAGCCTACACATCTTTGACGGCCATAGCCCTCTTATTCCGCAGCCTCTTAAACGACTTGATCCCACAAAACATACGAGACTACCTCTTCACTAAACTCTCCGGACTCGCTTTCTTTCAGACACACTTCACTTTCATCATCGAAGATCGATGGAATATGGTCGACAACCAGACCTTTCGAGCAGCAGAGCTCTACTTGCCTACACGAATCTCCATTCCCTCCACCGACAAACTCCTGTTGGGTTCAGGTGACCTCCACGACCTCGCAGCTACTCCAAAATTTGGAATCCCCGTTGACACAACAATAGTCGATCACTTCGAAGGAATCAAAGTAGAATGGATCCTTCGTTGCGTGGAGTCCAAGAAACCTTTCTCGAGCGATAAAAGACACTTCAACCTGACTTGCAAACGCAACGCCAGAGACCATATCATAAACCACTACATTCCTAGTATAACCAAAATGGCTCAGACCATCCTCGACAAACCTCGTGATCTCAAGCTCTACACCTTTAATAAAGATCGTCAAACGTTTGAATCTACTATATTCAAGCATCCCTCGACTTTCGACACGTTAGCTCTTGACCCCGAGCTCAACCAGTTCATCATTGATGATCTTGATGCCTTTGCGAAGAGGAAAGATTTCTTTAAGAGAGTTGGACGTGCTTGGAAACGAAGCTACCTTCTGTATGGTCCGCCCGGTACCGGCAAATCTTCTCTTGTTGCTGCCATGGCCAATCATATGAAGTATGATGTTTATGATTTGCAGTTTGATAGTGTGAGCAATGACGCGGCTTTACGAGAGATCCTTACTTTAACTACAAACCGTTCTATTTTGCTTATTGAGGATATTGACTGCACTACGAAGGCCTCTGGTATGTTGGAACCAAAATTAAATTAAGCTAGAAATATATTAATTAATTAATTAAGTTAATTAATTAATTAATATATTGCTCAAAGATTTGGATAATATATTTTTGATGTAAAAATATTATTCATAATATTCTTTTAGGATTTGATTTTGTATTTTAGAGAAAATATTATATTAGTCAAAAATATTATTCTGTCATTAAAACAGAATAATATGCTAATATAAATATAGGATATACAATGTATCAAAATTAATATCATCACAAAACCTTCAATAAAAATTTATTCTTCTCCTATCTCTTTTATTATCTACAATTGGTATCAGAGCCAAGGAGGTAAAAGAAGAGTATTTCGTTGAAAAAAAATATTGTGTTTTTTGTTGTCCGCTGGAATAGAAAAAAACAGTGAGAAGAACAGCGATAAAAGACGAAGAGCAAAAAGAAGAAAAAAAAACGAAAAAAGGCATTGTCATCTGGAGAAGAAAAAGTGAGAAGAATAAGCGTTTTTGCTGTCCGTCGGAGAAGAGAAGACTAAGAGCATTGTCCGTCGAAAAAAAAAACGTTGTCTGCTGAAGAAAAAAAAGGAAGAAAAATCCGTTGGGGGAGGAAAAAGAAGAATAGTGTTGTTCTTTTCAGAGAAAAACATCTTTTTTTTAAAAAAAAAAAGATGGAAGAAAGAAGACAGAAAGAAAAAGAAAAAGAAGATTAAAAAAAATGGGTAAAGAAGAATATGAAAAAACCCATCGAGGATCAGAAGTTACCGGAAAAAGACCGTGGATGATTGGAGGTCACCGGAACCGACCAGAAAAGACCGTAGAAGATCGGAGGTGGCCGGAAAATAACCGTGGATGATTGGAGGTGACCGGGAAAGACCGGAAAAGACCGTAGAAGATCGGAGGTGACCGGAAAAGACTGTAGATGATCAGAGGTAACTGGAACAGGCCGGAAAAGACCGTAGAAGATCGGAGGCGACCGGAACAGGGAGAAAAAAATATTTCACAAACTCAACGATGTCTTCAAACGGAATGGGAATGCGAAAAGTTTTAAAGTTATCTGAAAGCTTAATTTAAGAGAGGCATTGTTGGAACCAAAATTAAATTAAGCTAGAAATATATTAATTAATTAATTAAGTTAATTAATTAATTAATATATTGCTCAAAGATTTGGATAATATATTTTTGATGTAAAAATATTATTCATAATATTCTTTTAGGATTTGATTTTGTATTTTAGAGAAAATATTATATTAGTCAAAAATATTATTCTGTCATTAAAACAGAATAATAATATGCTAATATAAATATAGGATATACAATGTATCAAAATTAATATCATCAACAAAAGCTTAAATAAAAAATTCTTCTTCTCCCATCTCTTTTATATTCTACATGGTCATCGTGCTGAAGTACCCGATCCCGTCCTGGATACTACTGATGACGGTACCGATACTGACGACACTACCAATGCTAAGAAGAAAAGGAATGCTGTCAAAAGAGAGGTATGATATTGTATGTTTTGGACCCAAAGGACCGCACGACTTTGCTTTTGGTCACTCTTCATGTTTTGTTTGTTTTTCAGATATCTTTATCTGGGCTTCTGAATTTCATAGATGGATTATGGTCGACCTGTGGCGAAGAAAGAATCATCATCTTCACCACAAACCATAAGGAAAAGTTAGATCCTGCTTTGTTGCGACCTGGTCGGATGGATGTTCATATACACATGGGTTATTGTACTTTCTCTGGTTTCCGAAAACTCGCATCGACCTATCTGGGAAGTAAAGATCACGCTTTGTTTGGTTCCATTGAAAATCTTATTGAAAATGTGGAGATTACTCCGGCAGAGGTGGCGCAGCAGCTCATGATAAGTAGCGACCCAGATGTGGCACTTGACAGTTTGGTCCAGTTTCTTGAGAAAAAGAAGAATGAAAAGATGGAGAGTGTTGAGGAAGATAAGAAAAATAATGAAAATGTGACTGAAAATGTTGGGGAGAAGCAGAGTGAAAGTGATGGAGGAAGTGAGTTTGAAGAGAAGACAGCATAAGAAGAGAAGTGATTTTATTAAGTACTTAATTAGATGTGGTTTAAGCGTTTGTTTAAGATGATAGAAGTTAAGTGTATGCTTAAAGTGATTGATTGTATGAGCAGATTATATTACTATGATAAGCTTCGTGCTAAGACAGGTTCAGATTTTTATCCTTTTTAATTTTATGTTTTTCGATATATATATTTATACATGTTAATGTTTTTATGTCTTGAAATAGTATTTATCCCAAACACTGACCAGTTACTTCTTTTAATATATATATATATATATATATATTTTTGTTGTTTCTAATGTTATTGGAGTTGGCTTTTTTTTAATTATATTATGTTTTTGTTGTTTTGAGTCAACTCGTACTGAATTAATGTCAATTTTATCATTTCAAACTAATTTATATGGGTTTTGAATAAAATTAATTTTTTATTTAAAATAATATTATAAATTAGATTGTATATCAGTTTAGAGTTGAGTAGTTGTAATTATAAATCTAATTATTTAAATGTAATCGTCATTCATTTTATCGGAATACAATTAGTTATTAAGTAAGGATATAATTGGATCGATGGGGATTTAGATGAATGTCTATTAATCTGGCAGTATAGTTACTGGATCGTAAAAATGATCTCTCGTGGATACTAGTATAAATGTCTAATGTGACAGATCACAACAACATTTGATGGGATCACGACATAGGTATCATGATATGCACGATAACAGATTACGACAGAATTCATGGTCAATGCCTGATTAGAGAAACAAATGTTTAGAAAATTGTGAACTTATTTATTGAATTCTTTAAGTTGTTTTTACAACGGGTCATATATATATATATATATATATGCTCGTGATCAAAGGTCATGAGTTCAAGTCCCTCTACAAACACTTTCTTGGCCGAGTCTGTCACCTTGTGTGGTTTATCTTCTGGCGTTGGTTTGCAGGCTAGTGCGTCAGACTAATGGTTTACCCTGTGCGCACTCGTTAACTAGCAGTTGCGGGTTCTTCCGAAAAATAATATATATATATATATATATATATATATATATATATATATATATATATATATATATATATATATAAGAGTTTTAGTCTCTTGTAATAATTAAAGTATCTTATAATAGTTACAGAGTATTCTATTCAGTCTTCTCTAACAATATGCAATTATATTTAGTCTCTTACATATATTAAATTTGGTCTCTTTTAATAAATCAATCTTATCTTATTATCCCCCTCAAGTTGGCGCATGTAAGAAAGATATGCCTAACTTGGGAAGCAGTACATCGAACCGATTCTTGCCGAGTGTTTTTGTAAGGATATCTTCCAACTGAGCATGCGTGGAAATATGAGAAGGTGTAATTAGACCATGTATGTACTCATCCCGCACAAAATCAAAATCAAGCTCGATGTGCTTGGTACGTTCATGAAAAATGGGATTGACAACAATATGTAATTTTGTACTTCATTACATACTTAATTAGATGTGGTTTAAGTGTTTGTTTAAGATAATAGAAATTAAGTGTTTGCTTAAAATAATCGATTGTATGAGCAGACTATATTACTATGATAAGCTTCGTGCTAAGACAGGTTCAAATTTTCATCCTTCTTAATTTTATGTTTTCCAATATATATACTTATATATGTTGATGTTTTTTATGTCTTGAAGTAGTATTTATTCCAAACACTGACCGGTGACTTATATAGGAACTGTTGTGATCCCTAGAAAATAAAAATATCCTTTAGCCGTTTTAATTCACATGTGAGGAGGGTCATATACGATATTAAGCTTAACTGAAGAAGGAGAAACAATATGTTGTTTCTTTGTCTTCCACGAGATGGGAGAGTCCCCAATTTGGACGAACCATCCAGACCAAGAACACTGAGTGAGTGGGCAAGTAGCCCAACCCGAATCACACAATCCTGGTGAGTTTAAGAGCACTATGTGATCTAAGAAGAATACAAAGTCCTGGAGAACCCTTAAGATATCGAACTATACCAAGCGTGACTTGGCATTGACCCACTATGATTTCCTACCAATATTGAGCCAAAGTGTAAACTGCATAAGAAATATTTGGACGAGTGACAGATAAGTACACCAATCGTCCCACAAGCCGATAATAGGTATAAAAATCAGCAAGATGATCCCCGGTAGCTAGGAACAATATGTGATTTTGATCAAACGAAACACCAAGAGGACGAGTTCAGAGTAGGCATGCTTCAGAAACAATATCAAGTGCACATTTGCGCTGACTTATAAAAATGTCAAAAGATTTCTGAGAAACTACAATACCTTTAAAATGTTGTAGAACACCAAGATCTTTCATGTGAAAGTAGTCAGATATATATTTATTAAATTATGTTATAATGCCACGATAACCAAATCATCAACATACACCATGACATAAATCACAAACTAACCCCGATGATAAGAAAAAAGTAGTAATCAGAGTATGACTGAGTAAAAACATGTACTTAGTGCACCAGGACGTTTGGAAAACTCATAGAGCTTGTTTCAGTCTGTACAAAGATTTTTGAAGCTTTCATACGAGATTTTTGTGAGTTGGATGGGAAACAAAATGGGGGCACATAAATACTTCATTTTTCAGATCACCGTGAATGAATGTATTATGAATGTCCATATGATATAATTTCTACTTCTTAACAGCTGCAATAGAGAGAAGTATATGAATGGTAGTGAGCTTGAAAACTGGAGCAAATATTTCAGTATAATCGAGACCCTATTGTTGTTCATTTCCCATTATTACTGAAAATGAAAAACATTTTCACAGAATTTACCATCAACAGAGACAATTATCTCGTCGGTTTCTGGACAATACATGCAACATCCTTTTTATCATAAACCTTATTCCACAAAGATTCTACGAGTACTTTTATATGCAAAATTTTCACCACCATAATTCTAATTATGAACATAACATCTACAACTAAATACCCAATGTTAGTTATAGGTAAAGGTTTATCAAATAATAGTTCAAATGAAGTTTTTCCGGCAAGAGAACCGAAGGAGTGCGATTAATCAAGTAGGTTGCAGTAAGAATACATTCGCCCCAGAATTTGATAGGTAATGAAGCTTGAAACCGTAAAGCACGCCTAATACTTAAAATATGCATATGCTTCTATTCAACACGCCCATTATGTTGGATGTACCACTACCTGAAGTCTCATGAATTATCCCAGTATTTTTATATAATGCACCAAAACATTTAAATTTCGTCCTATTATCACTTCAAACACGTTTTATGAGATAATTAAATTGTCACTCAATCATACGATAAAATTGAGATAAATATTCAGAAGCTCCAACTTGGACCTTAACAAATAGACCAAAGTGCAACGAGAAAAATCATATGCGATGGTTAAAAATAAGTAAAACCGTCTAAATTGAGTGTATGACAAGGCCCTCAAACATCGATATGAATAATTTGGAAGACAATGATACTCTTATTTGAACTTGAAGGAAAACTACTACGAATATGTTTAGCACATAGACAAATATCACATGCATTATTCTTCAAACTACTAAATTTATTCCTTTCTGCTGTATAAAGGAAAGATAATACTTTATGAGGCTGATGTTCCAGGTTCTTATGTCATATATCAAACAAACTCTCCTAAAAGAGATATGCACACTGCGCACATCTCCATGTTGCAAGTAGAATGGTCCACCATAATGTCCACCCTTTCGTGTTTATGAATAATGCATATATATATATATATAGAAGTTTTAGTCTCGTATAATAATTACATTTTATTATATCCATTCTCCTATAATAATATGTAAAAATATTTAGTCTCGTCATATATTATATTCGGTCTCATGTAAGAATTGCATATTATTTTATTACGACAGTCACAATCACGATAAAACATGGTCATGACCATCGCGATCATGATAAAATACGAAAAAATTAACGTTATGACTATTAATTTATATCATTTTTATAACATATACATAGTACGAGTGTGTTATTGTTTGATAAACAAATTGTTATATAATTTATATATTTATGATTTAAAAGTAGTATAAGTTATTCTATTTTTATTATTATATTTTGATTATTATTAAGGTTTGATTATAAGTACTACACGTATTGTTATATTTTGATCATTACTTAAAATTGATAAAATAATTGTTATAGTTTGATTATAGTATATCTTTTTATAGTTTTGTTTTATTTTATAATTGATAAAAAAATTGTGGTAAGTTGTTACATTATGAGATTGAATAATAAAAAATAAATTTTATTAATATGAGCATTTCATAATTTATACTCTTGCTGACCAAGAGTTTTACAAATATTCTCAAATTGAACTACTTTGTTACAAACTCACTAAAAATCTATTAAATATATGTTTCATCATAAGATAATTCGTCTTCTAGTTTAACTAGTTCTCCATCCTCACGTCCCTCACCAACTTCATTCAAAATATTTTTAATATCATCAAAGAAAAGAAGTATGCATCCTAATGGATAAGTATTCTTCTTCCACATAGTCTCGAAACAACTATTATAATATCTCAAACTAAGGAAAAAAAACTATGAAGCCTCATGGATAAAAGTTTACAACGATGAGCACCAAATTAGAATTAAAATTCGTATTTTGGAAAACTCCCTGATATTAGGTATAATACACATTGTAAAAGAATAATAACAATATATTTGATGATATAGATTTTTCTTACAATGTATATTATAAGTTAATATCATAAATTATCCAAAATACAACATAGTTTCGCTAACAAGAACGTCAATTACAATTTGGTGGTCATCAACGTAAAGTTTTTCCATTAGGTTCTATAACTTCTTGTCTTTGATTTGAGAGATTATAGTATAAAAAACTAGTAAATGATAAATATTAAATAATTGTATAAATAAAAGAAAGGAAAGAGTATACCAAAACATTTAGATCACCAATGATCCTCCACCGCCAATCAAACTTGATTGATTAGATCTATTATAAATTTTGATAAAAAATTATAGTAGAATAATACAAAAGAATATCATGGTTTGAGAGATTTTGGAAGAATAATATTGTTTGGTAGATGATATGAGAGATGAATTGAGAGATAAATGAGAAATTTGTGAGTTTCTTTTTTATTTATAGAGAAGAAATTTAAAAAAAAATCAGAACAAATACTCCTTATTCATTATTCTCACAACTATCTTAATACTTCTCACACAATTAGTATACTTCAAATATTCTTTTCTTAATCCATATTTATAATGCCACCGAAGAATTCTCAATGAGTAAAAGAAGAGTCGAGAGGGATTCATTGCTACATGAAGATGTATCATGGAGTATTGAAGAACATATAAACTATTTAAAATATCTAAAGACATGATATAATAAAATATTAGTTGAAAGATCTAAGAAATTAATAAATATTTAATTTTTGAAAAATATAAATTATGTAAAGATTCCAACAACTTTAAAGATATATTTTAATGATCTAATAAACATCAGTTGAAAAATCTAATAAAGTATCTAAAATATATATTAGTTGAAAGATCTAAAGATCTAAAGATTCCAACAACTTTAAAGATATAGTTTAAAGATCTAATAAACTATTAACCGAAAGAATTAATAAACTACCTAATATAATATTTAAAGATTCAAACAATTTCAAAAATATATTTTAAATATCTAATATAGTTGAAAGATTGATAAATTATTTAATATATCTAAAAGTTGAAAGATCTATATATCTAAATATATTAACAACTTTAAAATATATTTTAAAGATCCAATAAACTATTAATTTTAAAATCTAATAAAGTATTTAAAGTATCTAAATAAAACTAAAAATTAATATAAATACATATCTCAAATATTTTATTTATGATATACATATTATTTCATTTGACTAAATTACCGCATACAAATTAATTTTAAATAAACGTATTAAAAATATGATAAATTGTTAAATATGACAGATTATGTAATAGTATAAATTCTAACGACATGACACCATGACCACAGGAATCTATAACGGCTGAAATCTGTAACAGCCTAAATCTGTAACTGTGTGGTACTATAACGACGCGAATTTGTAACGGTGAAACTGTTTTAGTATGACGTTACGTAATGTACCATCACAATAAACCCTTTTAGGTACAAGAATATCAGACGGTAGTAACAAAAGTTCAATTGGCGAGGTTATTAGAAATGAGGAGTATACATGTTATAAGTAAAGAACATACAAGTAACTACATCTCATATTTTGTTCAGTACATCTGCAAGTCCTTAGGTATAAATAGAATTGGAAGTGAAAAGTACATTAGTTGTTGCTCGTCATGGGAATAACCTTCTGGTCATAGGTTTTTCTTTGATATTTCTTGTTTTGGTTGCTTGTGTTTGTTGGTCTGCATCTCTTCCAAGCCTGCAGCAAGTCATTCAGTTTAATATTTTAGTTATATTAATAATAACCTTGCATGTTTATGTGTAATTTTATGTTTATGACGTGCTAGGTGTTTGGATGTTGTATATTTATGTTGTCATATTTATACGTGTATTAAATAAGAAATAGTAATGTGAATGTATGATCTTCTAGATGTGAGAGTGATGTTCTGCATCGCTGAACAACTAGACTACGGGATCTAGGAGGGTGATGCCAAACATGCTTAGGGTTCGTTTGTTTCAGGTTTGGATTTTTAATTACAGTCATGTATATTAAGATTTCTAAACTCTTGATGGGATATTTCAGATCTTAAAAATTGTTTCGGATGTTCATGTTGTAATGAAATACAATGCAAAATGTATCTTTAGTTATTGAGCTGATTTACGTATAGACAATCCATGTTTTTCATTCTCTTAAGCGACATAACACTTAAATATACAGCCAAAGTTATCCATATTATTGAGTCATGCATGAAATGAGTTTAGGGGCTCACAAGAAGAACCAATGACACATCCGATCACAAATGTAAGATTTTTGGGTAGTTTTGATGAGTATTAAGACTAGACTTTTATCGTATCCAAACGAAAAAATAATAAGTTTGTATTCTACAATTCAATATATTTTTATACTCGTTTAACATGTTTAATTGAATATTATTTCGAAGATCTAAATTGGTGGTTTTTGTGAAAACAATGTAAAAATGATTGAATGATTTGGGATTTGATCAATTATAAAACAAATGTGAGGTTATTACGCATGTACAAATAAATTATTATGAAGTTTAGATAGTTAAATTAATATATATATATATATATATACCAAATTCTATTTGGTAGTGTCTCTTGATCACGAACAACTAGCTTTAGTATGGTGTATATCTAGTCTCATATAGATTATGAGATCTAAAAATCTAGTTCAAAAACTTCACCAAGTCATAATCATAATAAACTACTCATTCGGTCTATTAGTGTTAATATTGTTCCGATGTAGAATTTACTTTTCTGTCTCAGTTTAATATTATGAACAAGTAACTGAACCAATATATAATTGCAGATATTAAAATTACTATATAAAAAAGGAAATTAAAATAAATACTTAAATAATTTCATAATAAAATTTAGAGTATGTGGACCATTACGATATTAAACTTATCAAAACTATTACTAAGCTATTTGTAAAAAGATTTTTATCAATAAAATATTCTTTAATGATAAATATCTTATTCTTTACTATACTGAATCTAGTTAATATCTATCGGTTAGATTTTCTTTTAGTGTTCTTCTTTTTTCTTTGTAAGATTTATAAAAATTAATCAAAACCGAACAATTAAATCGATTTATCTATGAAAAAAAAAAAATCAAAGCCAGTTACCAATAATTTTTAATATTTCTCTTCTTTTGAGGTTCTTCTTTCACAAATTTACAAAAATTAATAAGTCAATTTATTCGATCTAGTTATTTTGAACTATTGACTCAAAGTTTTATCAAATTATTAAATCAACTTCTCATTCAAAATCAATTTTTAAATCAGAATGTCTTGAAATTTATCGAAAAAAAAGACAATAAATACAAAAATATAGTTTCTCGAAGAATAAGCCAAAAACCCTACCCTTAAAAAAAAAAAAAACCTAAACATTATACTATATTATTCCATCACAATTTCAAATCAACTCCTCACCTAATAAATAAAAAAATCTTACAGAATTTTATAGTTAGAACTTGAATGAAATTCTTTTCTTTCCATATCAGAGGCATAATGTAACATAAATCGGTCATACCATGTTTTTAAAAATTTGTTCAATCAAGTTGTTTTAAAAAATCTCTAAGTACTAATACATTGGGAGCCATTTTTATATCTTCTACTGTAGTATAATCTGTTTCTAGATGTTAATTCCTTTAATGCTCAAACAGTTTGAACAGAATCCTTAACATTAAGGCGAGATTCCAGTTCAACTAACTAGTTGTTTCAGCCTTTCTAATCTGTAAGTTCATTTTTTGTAACTTCAATTGTTGATTATCATATACGCTTTTTTTCTTTCAACAATGTTGTTTTCTAATCTGCTCCTTCTGGCTTCTGGCACATTTAGGGGATACAATGGAGGCTTCAATCTTTTCATGATTAATCCAAAGATAGTATTCAACAATGCAGCATGTGTTTATTGCAGCAGAGTGGTCCATTGGTAGCAAACTGTAAACAACAATGCTGTTTAGTTAGTGTTGGGTTTATTAATCTAAACTTATTTATTCCGTTAGGGTTATTTATTTGATATTTGAAAATAGTTATTTGCTTTGATTTGGTCTTCCACGTAGTTAAGAGAATGCGGGAGTTATCAACATTAAGTGCTAAAGCGTTACGGGAGTTATCAACATTAAGTGCTAAAGCGTTACGGGAGTTATCAACATTAAGTGCTGAAGCGTTACGGGAGTTATCAACATTAAGTGCTAAAGCGTTACGGGAGTTATCAACATTAAGTGCTGAAGCGTTACGGGAGTTACCAACATTAAGTGCTATTTTTTAGTAACTGCCTTGTATGTGTTTTACTATTTAATCCTGTACTGCATTCATCGATTTACACTAGAATGTTTTAAACTCTCTTGAGTGAAAGAAAAAATATTTTCTCTTCTAGTGTGAGTTGTGAGAGTGTTCTTGTAATATTTTTTTTTTCAATTTTATCAAAGTTGTTTGTTTGTTTTTAAAAGAGTGTTGTTTTATTATTTTTCCGCCAACAAAGTGGTATCAGAGCCACAAGCTCTTTCCGAAATTTTGTTTTTAAATATTCAACATTTTGAAAAATATGGCGAATGGTGTATCATCCTTCCAAGTTCCAACACTCAACAACAACAACTACGATAATTGGAGTATCAAGATGAAAGCTCTCCTTGGAGCACATGATGTATGGGATGCCGTAGAAAAAGGGTTTGACGAACCCGAAGATGAAGCAAGCCTTACTCAAGAGGAGAAAACGACTTTCAAGGATTTAAGAAAGAGAGACAAAAAAGCTCTCTTCCTCATCTATCAAGCATTAGATGATGATGGCTTCGAAAAAATTTCAAGCGCATCTTCCGCCAAGCAAGCGTGGGAGAAATTACAAATCTCTTATAAAGGAGTCGAAAAGGTGAAAAAGGTACGTCTCCAAACATTAAGAGGTGAATTTGAATCCTTACATATGAAAGCGTCCGAATCTATTTCAGAATATTTTTCAAGAGTAGCAACCGTTTCTAATCAATTAAAAAGAAATGGTGAGAAGTTAGAAGATGTGAGAGTAATCGAAAAAATACTCCGCTCGTTGGATCCTAAATTTGAGCACATCGTCGTGACGATTGAAGAAACTAAAGACTTGGAGAAAATGATGATTGAAGAACTCCAAGGCTCATTACAAGCCTACGAAGAAAAGCACAAGAAGAAGCAAGAAATCACCGAGCAAGTCCTCAAACTAGAACTCAAGGACATGCATGCAAGTCAAGAGGATGATAGAAATCAACGTGGCCGAGGAAGAGGTAGAGGCCGCGGACGAGGTGGTTATCATGGAAGTGGACGTGGCTGGAATTACAACAACAATAATTCCAACTACTACTACGAGAAACGAGAAAGCTCAACACGAGGTCGTGGAAGACGAAATCCGAACTCGAGGTATGATAAATCTCAAATCCAATGCTATAAATGTCAAAGGTTTGGACATTATGCTTCAGAATGTAGAGGCCCCAACAATAGAGTTGAGGAGAAGGCCAACTATGTGGAAGAGAAGACGGAGGAGAAAGATATGTTACTACTAACATACAAAACCACTAATGAAGGCCAAGAGAACACTTGGTATCTTGACACCGGTGCAAGCAACCATATGTGTGGAAAAAGAAGCATGTTCGTAGAGATCAATGAAGCCGTGAGTGGAAATGTCTCTTTTGGAGATGATAGCAAAATATCGGTGAAAGGAAAAGGTAACATTCTTATTCGTGCAAAAGATGGTAGTCACCAAATGATCTCAAATGTTTATTACGTACCTAGCATGAAAAACAACATCTTGAGCTTGGGACAACTTCTTGAAAAAGGCTATGATATTCATATGAAAAATTATAGTCTTTTTATGAGAGATGCAAAAGGAGATTTAATTGCTAAAGTTCAAATGTCAAAGAATAGAATGTTTCCTTTGAATATTCAAAATGATGTTGCAAAGTGTCTTAAGGCGTGTTACAAAGATTCATCATGGCTATGGCATGTTCGATTTGGGCATCTAAACTTTACAAGTTTAGAGTTATTGTCCAAGAAGGAAATGGTGAGAGGGTTACCGTGTATCAATCATCCTGACCAGTTATGCGAAGGATGTCTACTTGGAAAGCAATTCAGAAAAAGCTTTCCTAAGGAGTCAGAGTCAAGAGCCAATAAACCTCTCGAGCTTATTCATACCGATGTGTGTGGTCCAATCAAGCCGAGCTCTCTAGGTAAAAGTAACTACTTCCTTCTCTTCATTGATGATTTTTCAAGAAAAACGTGGGTATATTTCTTGAAACAGAAATCCGAAGTCTTTGAAGTATTTAAGAAGTTCAAAGCAGTTGTGGAAAAAGAGAGCGGAAATAAGATTAAAGCCATGAGATCTGACCGAGGAGGGGAGTTCACATCCAATGAATTCCTAGAGTTTTGTGAAGCACATGGAATTCGTCGCCGCTTGACAGTTCCTAGATCACCTCAACAAAACGGTGTGGCAGAAAGGAAGAACAGAACAATCCTTGATATGGCGCGAAGCATGCTCAAAAGCAAGAAATTGCCTAAGGATTTTTGGGCGGAAGCAGTGGCATGTGCGGTGTACTTGTCCAACCGATCTCCAACAAGAAGTGTTTGGGGGAAGACACCACAAGAAGCATGGAGTGGAAGAAAACCTGGAATTTCCCACTTGAGAGTATTTGGAAGCGTAGCTCATGTCCATGTACCAGATCAACAACGAACCAAACTCGATGATAAAAGCAAGAGTTTTATATTCATCGGTTACGACTCAAGTTCCAAAGGCTACAAGTTATACAACCCAAACAACAAGAAGGTTGTGATAAGTCGAGATGTGATAGTTGATGAAGAAGGCGAATGGGATTTTGGGTCTCTTACAAATGAGTTCACATTTTTCCCCCAAATTGAAGAAGATGAGAAGACACCAAATGAGCAATCAGAAGATGTTGCTACCCAACATGCCTCACCAACAGCAACTACTCATGGAGACTCGCCACCTTCATCATCGTCAAATGGTAGTCAAAATGAGAGAGCAGTGGAACGTACAAGAAGCCTTAGTGATCTTTATGAGGTAACCGAACCAATGGATAACATTACACTATTTTGTCTCTTTGCTGATTGTGAGCCAGTGACATTTCAAGAAGCTGCACAAGAGAAACAATGGAGAGACGCGATGGATGAAGAAATTAGAGCCATCGAGAAGAATGACACATGGGAACTCACCTCACTTCCCAAAGGGTTCAAGACAATAGGCGTCAGATGGTTATACAAAACCAAGAGAAATGCTAAGGGGGAGATTGAAAAACACAAAGCGAGGCTTGTTGCAAAAGGCTATAGTCAAAAGGCGGGAATTGACTATGATGAGGTATTCGCCCCCGTTGCCCGATTGGAAACTATTAGACTAATAATTTCTTTGGCACCTCAAAACAAGTGGAAGATACAACAAATGGATGTAAAGTCAGCATTTCTCAATGGCGTCCTTGAAGAAGAAGTTTACATTCAACAACCATTAGGCTATGAGATCAAAGGTCACGAAGATAAGGTGTTGAAGCTAAAGAAGGCTCTTTACGGGCTAAAGCAAGCACCAAGGGCATGGAACAGTAGAATCGACAAGTATTTCCAAGAGAACGGCTTCAACAAATGTCCGTACGAGCACGCTCTATACACCAAGATCAAAGATGGAGATATTTTGATCGTGTGTCTCTACGTGGACGATTTGATCTTCACCGGAAGCAGCCCAAGTATGTTTAATAAATTCAAGGAAGTAATGACGAAGGAATTCGAGATGACAGACTTGGGGCTCATGGCGTACTACCTTGGCATTGAAGTTAAGCAGCAAAAAGATGGAATTTTCATCTCACAAGAAAGCTATGCAAAAGATATCCTCAAGAAGTTTAAGATGGAGAATTGTAGCTCGATAAGCACACCTATGGAGTTTGGAGTCAAAATATCCAAGCATGAAGAAGGCGAAAGTGTAGATCCAACATTATTCAAAAGTTTGGTGGGTAGCCTACGCTATCTAACTTGTACGAGACCAGATATTCTTCATGCAGTTGGATTGGTTAGTCGCTATATGGAATCTCCAACAACAACTCATTTCAAGGCTGCAAAGAGAATCCTTCGTTATCTGAAAGGTACAATCGACTTTGGATTACTCTATTCCATTTCTAATGATTACAAACTTGTTGGGTATAGCGATAGTGATTGGGGTGGAGACATAGACAATCGAAGGAGTACTACTGGATTTGTATTCTTTATGGGAAATATTGCTTTCACGTGGATGTCAAAGAAACAACCGATTGTCACGTTGTCCACTTGTGAGGCTGAATATGTTGCTGCTACTACATGTGTTAGTCATGCGATTTGGCTTAGAAATCTATTGAAGGAGATAGACCTAACACAGCATGAGCCAACTAAGGTCTATGTCGATAATAAGTCAGCAATCGCCTTAGCCAAGAATCCAGTATTCCATGATCGAAGCAAGCATATAGATGTCCGCTACCACTACATAAGGGAGTGTATTTCAAGAAAGGATGTGCAAGTTGAACATGTGAAGACACAAGATCAAGCTGCTGATATTTTCACCAAGCCACTCAAAAGCGAAGACTTCAAACGATTAAGGAAACTACTAGGGGTCACGAGTTCTTCAGGCACGAGTTTAGATTAAAGGGGAGAATGTTGGGTTTATTAATCTAAACTTATTTATTCCGTTAGGGTTATTTATTTGATATTTGAAAATAGTTATTTGCTTTGATTTGGTCTTCCACGTAGTTAAGAGAATGCGGGAGTTATCAACATTAAGTGCTAAAGCGTTACGGGAGTTATCAACATTAAGTGCTAAAGCGTTACGGGAGTTATCAACATTAAGTGCTGAAGCGTTACGGGAGTTATCAACATTAAGTGCTAAAGCGTTACGGGAGTTATCAACATTAAGTGCTGAAGCGTTACGGGAGTTACCAACATTAAGTGCTATTTTTTAGTAACTGCCTTGTATGTGTTTTACTATTTAATCCTGTACTGCATTCATCGATTTACACTAGAATGTTTTAAACTCTCTTGAGTGAAAGAAAAAATATTTTCTCTTCTAGTGTGAGTTGTGAGAGTGTTCTTGTAATATTTTTTTTTTTCAATTTTATCAAAGTTGTTTGTTTGTTTTTAAAAGAGTGTTGTTTTATTATTTTTCCGCCAACAGTTAGTTCATCGGTAATCTTATATCATTCCACCAAAGATAATTCTTTACCTGTTCTTAAGGAACTTCTTGCATTGCACTTATCTCCTGTCTGGTTGTTTATGTTAGTTTTTTCCTTAACAATGTTAAAACATCTAGTGACTCACCATTCAAAGTCTCAGTTAAATATTACATGTATACTATGCTCTTAGAGTTTGGTTGACTTCTGCACTTCTCGTTTTGTCAATATTTCACCAAGAGATGGTGCCCTGGTAAATGACTATCTTGGAAGTATATTTGTTAACTTATCGAAGAGTACTCCTAACAAGAACCCCTCTCTGGCGAAACGGACCTCAGGGAAACCAGTCTTGTGCGATGTATGTGGGTCTCGATGGAGAACAAAGGGAACACTTACAAACTACACTCCTCTTCGTTCTCGGGCTGATACTGACAATTACATTGATCACAGGCTTTCTAAGGTGAATAGCATATCTCTAAATAGAAGTAAATAGTAGTATCCTGGACCTCTTGTACAACAGATTAAAATTTACCAATTTTGTTTTACATAAAAAAGTACTAAAACATGTTGTTAACTCGATATTGATCAAATGAATGCAGTACAAGATAAATAGTAAAACACATATAAGACAGTTACTAAAAAAATAGTAACTGACTTCCTATGACTACTCAGTCACGTAACGCTTTGTTCCACCACTCCTACATTCTCTCAACTACGTGAAAGACCAAATCAAAGCAAATAACTATTTTCAAATATCAAATAAATAACCAAAAGAGAATAAATAAGTTTAGATTAATAAATCCAACATTCTCCCCTTTAATCTAAACTCATGCCTGAAGAACTCTCACACCCAGCAAAGACCTCATCTTCTCAAACTTAGCAGTTGGCAAGGCTTTTGTTAACACATCTGCTTTCTGAAGATCCGAACTGATATGCTTGACAACAATCTCACCATTCTCGACACATTCTCTAATGAAATGGTAGCGGATATCAATGTGCTTACTTCTCCCATGAAATACAGGATTTTTAGCCAAGTCAATTGCTGATCTGTTGTCGATATAAAGAACTACAGGTTCAATATAGTTACCAGTCACCTGACCCACCAATTTCCTCAACCAAATAGCTTGGCACGCAGCTGCAGTTACTGCCATGAACTCTGCTTCACATGAAGAGAGTGCCACACACCTCTGTTTCTGCGAGGTCCATGTTACTAGCCCATCATTCAAATAAAAAACCATACCTGCTGTACTCCTTCGATCATCAATATGCCCAGCCAGATCACTATCGGAGTAACCTGTCAACAAATCACTGCCATTTCCTTTCGTATAAACTAAACCAAAATTTAAGGTACCTTTGACATAACGTAAGATACGCTTTGCAGCCAGCTGATGCATCATAGTGGGTTTCTCCATATACCTACTTACAATTCCAACAGAATAAGCTATATCTGGCCTGGTGTGGACTAAATAACGCAAACCTCCAACCATGCTCTTAAACTTTGTAGCATCCACTGGTTTTCCTCCTTCGTCTTTGCCAATGCAGTCCTTGGGGTCCATCGGGAATTTCGTAGGGTTGCAATCCCACATACCAGCCTTTTCTAATATTTTCTTTACATAAGCTGCTTGACTTAGTTCAATCCTCCCCATTTCTTGTTTGACTTCCAGGCCCAAATAGTACGCCAAAGTCCCCAGATTGCTCATCTCGAATTTCTTGTTCATCTGTACTTTAAACTCATCTATTATTGTAACATTTGTTCCTGTCACCAAAAGATCGTCAACATAAACCCCGATTATCAAAACTTCGTTGCCCATCTTCTTTGTGTACACTGCGTGTTCGTAAGGACATCTCACAAAACCAAGCTCTTCAAGATATTTACTCAACTTAGTGTACCAAGCACGAGGTGCTTGTCTCAAGCCATAGAGCGCCTTTATTAATTTGTACACAAGATGTTCTTGACCTTTTTTAACAAAACCCTCCGGCTGAGTAACGTAAACTTCCTCCTCAATTTCTCCATTCAAAAATGCCGATTTTACGTCAAGGTGGTGTACCTCCCAACCGTGCTTAGCAGCAAGAGCCAACAAAATCCGGACAGTTTCGAGGCGTGCAACCGGTGCAAAAATCTCATCAAAATCTCTCCCTTGTTTCTGCACATACCCTTTTGCAACAATCCTTGCTTTGTGCTTGATGACATTCCCATTTGTATCTTTCTTCAGCTTGAAAACCCACTTTAATCCAATAGCCTTTTGACCGGGTGGAAGCTCAGTTAGTTTCCATGTATTGTTTCTTTCAACTGCATCTATCTCGCACTTCATAGCTTTTCTCCAAGCTTGAACAGTTTCTGCTTTGCTGTAGCTCGTGGGTTCATCTACTCCAGTGAGCATCAGCTCGTCATCTCCTAACTCAATCTCCTGAGTTTCAGCATAAATCTCAGTTAAAGTTCTGTAGCGTCTGGGTCCGCTGTCTGTCTCACTATCTGAACTTGTGCTGGACGGGGACTGTGAATTCTGGGACGACTGTGGCGTATAGGCAGCGCCCGAAACATCTTCATCTGAAAGTTCCTCCATCTGCGAACTCTCGTTCTGAGAATTATATTGTTCTCCTCTTTCTGTATTGTTGTTAGCTTCTCCTACTGGTATGCTAAAAACAGAGAAAGTACCTTGATGCTCTTCGAGAACACCCTCATTATGCTTCCAAGACCATGTTTTTCCTTCCTCAAACACAACATCACGGCTGACATGAACTGAATTGTGCTCCGGGTCAAACAATCTATACGCCTTCGTTCCAGGTTCTTTGCCTAGATTAATTACCGGTTTGCTTCTGTCATCCAGTTTTGTTGTATGAACAGATGGGAGTTTCATGTGCGCCAAACACCCAAAAACTCTAATATGCCCAATATTTGGTTTGCTTTCCGACCAGGCCTCATAAGGGGTCACTCCAGAAATAGCTCTAGTTGGCAGGCGATTTAACACATACACCGAGTGTCGAATTGCCTCACCCCACAATGTCAAGGGTAACTGTTTTTCCTTTAGAAAACTCCGCGCCATCTCTACCACTGTTCTATTTCTCCTTTCTACCACACCGTTCTGTTGAGGAGAGTATGGTGCCGTGTATTGTCTAGTGATCCCTGCTTCCTCACAATAGGAATTAAATTGTTTAGAACAAAATTCACCCCCTCTACCGGTTCTGAAAATTTTCACTTTCTTTTCTTTGCCATTTTCCACCAATGCTCGGAATTTTTTGAACGCATCAAATGCTTCGTCCTTGCTCTTCAACATATACACCCACATTACACGACTATAATCATCGACTAGCAAGAAGAAGAATTTATTACCGGCAGTGGTAGCAGGAGATATTGGTCCACATATATCGCCGTGAACGAGCTCCAACACTCCTTTTGCACTGTAGTTCGCCTGACCTGGGAAAGACTTTCTGCTCTGTTTTGACATTAGGCAGCCCGGGCACACCTCATTTTGCGTTTTAATTTCCGGCAGACCATGCACCATCTTAGCTGAACACATCAACTTCATAGCGTTGAAATTGACATGCCCAAGTCGGGCATGCCACAACCAAGCGTTCTCATCAGATTTTGACAGCAAACACTCTGGACTACCACTTTCTATAATGATCTTGTACAGACGGTTCATGGATCTCTTCACCTTCATGATAAGTTTTCCGCCTTTGTCATAAACCCACAAGTGTGCACCATTCAAGATCACCCTGTTACCTTCTTCAGCCAATTGTCCTAAGCTGACAATGTTGTTGCATAGCATAGGTATATAATAAACATCTTTTAGCAGCCTTTCCTCTCCATTCTGACACTTCATCACAATCGTTCCTTTCCCTTTAATAAGCACAGTCGAGCCATCTCCGAATCTGACTTTACCCCTTACACCTTCATCCAACTCTCGAAACTTTGATAATTGTCCCGTCATATGGTTGCTAGCACCGTTGTCTAAGTACCACAAATTCGAATTCATCTGCACACCTTCACCATTCTGAATTAACTTTGGTGACACCTTTTCTTCATTAATCAACATGACTTTGTCATCATTTTCTTCTGTTTTTTCAGTAATTAACAGAGCAGGTTCCTCGTCTTGCATCTGGGTAATGTTCACTTCTCCTCTGTGTTCTCTTTCACGTCTTGGCCTTTTGCACTTCGCTGCGTAATGTCCATAATCTTGACAATTAAAGCATCTTACCTTACTCTTATCAAACTTCTCGCGCCCTCCACGTCCACCCTCCTTGTTATTTCGAGACCTTTGCCAGGACGATGTGTCTGTTCCTCCTTTTTCTGCACGCTTCAGCCACTCTTCCCTTGTCAGCAGAAGTTTCCCTTCATCTTTCTCCCTTCTTGACCACTCTTCCTCTGTCAATAGGAGTTGGCCACCACTGGTCTCAACCTGACCTCGCAATCGCTCCTCATGAGCCTTTAGGGATCCAACCGTCTCATCAATAGTCATGATCTCTAAATCTCCAAACTGTTCAATGGTAGAGGCTATCTGCAAAAATTTGTTAGGGACAGCTCGTAATAACTTTTTTACGACATAACTCTCCTTAACCTTCCCTCCCAGAGTTCTTATATTTGCAACTAGTCCATTTAGTTTCATACAAAAGTCATCGAGGGGCTCGGTTTCTTTCATTCTCAATGTTTCAAACTCTGCCTTAAGAGTCTGAATTCTTGCTGTCTTGACTCGATCAGCTCCCAAACACATGGTTTTAACAGACTCCCAAGCTTCTTTTGCACTCTTCTTCTCAGCAACGGACAATAAAATATCTTCCGGAATCCCCTGGTAGATCGCAACAAGGGCTATCTTGTCTGTTCTATCTTCCACCACCGCATTTGATTCTATAGCACTCCATACTCCTTGTGCTTGCATGTATACTTTCATTTTGAGTGCCCACGCTGTGTAGTTTCCTCTGTTCAGCATGGGATAGCTCAGACCAAACGTTCCATCCTTTGATTTGTTGTTTTCCATAGCTCTGATACCAAATGTTGTTAACTCCAGTACATGTTCTCACAAATATATAGATATAGATGTTTACTTTAACAACAAGACAAAACAAAGTTGGGTTTAAAACGTTCTGATATTGATCAAATGAATGCTATACAAGATAAATAGTAAAACACATACAAGACAGTTACTAAAAAAATAGTAACTGACTTCCTATGACTACTCAGTCACGTAACGCTTTGTTCCACCACTCCTACATTCTCTCAACTACGTGAAAGACCAAATCAAAGCAAATAACTATTTTCAAATATCAAATAAATAACCAAAAGAGAATAAATAAGTTTAGATTAATAAATCCAACAAAACATCCATACAATACAACATCCACCGAACTAAAGTGTTAAACCTGAGAGTTCAAATTAGAGATGCATCACAGTTTGGATATTTAGTGAAACTAAGCAGCCTGATACTGATAGCAGTTACCGAAAAAGTTGTCGTTACTTGGTGGGAACTTGTAGGCAGAAACGGATGGAGGGTCACGGTTGTCAGTCGGTCTGGAGTGTACGAAAGGTTTTTTGTCGTGAACGTACTGCGTGACTCTTGGATAGAGTGTCTTGTCAGTATGTTGCCCTGCACCATTGTCACGAGGTCTCTTTGGCTGAGGCTTTGAAGCTTCTGTTGCCCTCTTCTTATCTGCCTTGGCCTTTTCTAGCTGGATAACCTTAGTATTGGTTCTCAAGGGTATTCTCTTCGATGCACTTGATCACAACTTTAAGTGCGGTCAGCTCTCGGTCGTTCACATTATTCTGAGCAGTAGGAGAAGCAGTAGAGTAAACTTGATCGATGTCAGTGTTCAGTTTTAGGGTGACTCCTGTATGCTTGACTACAAAGCTTCAAGAGTCTACTATCTAGAAGCAAATCTTGGTCTGTTTAATGGTCTATATATATGTATTATTAAATGCAACTAGGGTTTTAGGTCCGTGTGAAATTGTAATAGGTTTTGGGTCTAACCAACCCCAAAAAATAAAGTACTTTTGAACTTTTACTATTTTGTCTTTACCCGGGGTTGAACCTTTCTTAACCGGCAGATAAGACTTTCTCATCCGCCGGATCAAGCTTCCCGCCGGTTGAGAGGGTCTCAACCGACGCGATAAAAAGACAATTTGTACGCTTTTAGATTTTGGGGCTGCTTATCGAAAGGAACCCTAATTTAGCCAAAGCCATTATAATATTGTCTAAGTTACTAATAGGTGAAATATTTTTATCACTCGTCATCTTCTCCAACCTTCCGATTTCCTTCTACCTTGTGGTCTCTAATATATATTTAATATAACGATATAAATCCCTATGATTATTAGGTTTAACATCTCTTTAGCTACTTTCTTATCAACCTCAAACTATATGTAATTCTTATATGCTGATAACAAATTGTGTTCCAGTTACGGAATTACATGTTATTAGGTTACGAAAATAAAACTTTGTTCCAATTGGAGAATTACGTACAAATGAGTTGCGTAAATAAGAAGAATGCAGTTGCGTAAATATGACTTTGATTGTAAAAATATATATGTGTCCAGTTGCGGAATTATGTGTAATGATTTTCGTAAATAAGAATAAAATAGTTGTGTAAATAGGACTTTGGTTGCGAAAAAAATCAGGAAAAAACAAATGTATTCAAGTTGCAGAATTGTGTGTAATTTGGTTGTATTCTAGTTGCGTAATTACATGTAATTTGGTTGCGAGATTCTCTACAAATATAACTCATGGATTTTATTTTGTTCATCTTTAATAAATATAAATATATGTGCTTTTGGAAAATAATGAGTTAGGGTTTGAAAGATAGGTAGTTTTGAAGGTTAAAAAATAACTAAGAAGTTGTATGTTTTATGTTTTCATGGTTAATTTCAAAATCCATGTGGTTATCGATAATTTAATATTCATCGGGAGGTTATCGGTAACTCTCCCAAAAATAAATTCATGAAAAACTAACTTTAAATTGTCCAATTAATTTTGAGTTTCGAACCTAATATGGAGGACAAGGTTTGTTTTATTAAAAAGTCATTATATGGTTTGAAAGAGTCACATAGGCAATGGTACAAACTTTTTTATACATTTGTGGTGTCAAAAGGGTTCACGAAGAGTCCATATGATAGTTGTGTGTATCATCAAAAAATGTCAGATGATTCTTATGTTTACTTGTTGTTGTATGTGGATGATATGCTTATTGCTGCTAGTAGTATGTCACACATTGTGCAGATAAAGAAGCAGCTTAGTACCGAGTTTGAGATGAAGGATCTGGGTAGAGAAAAAAAGATTCTTGGTATGAAGTTTATCAGGAGCAGAAGTGTAGGATCCTTACACTTGTCTCAACGAAGTTATATTGAGAAAGTGCTACAACAATTCAACAAGTTTGATGCTAAGGCAGTTAGCATCCCGTTTGCTACTTATTTCAAGTTGTCTGCGCCGGAGCAGCCAAGGACGATGCTGAGTTGGAAAAAATATTGAATGTTCTATATTCAAATGCAATTGGTAGTATCATGTATGCTATGGTTTTCACACGTCCTAATATTTCACATGCGGTTAGTGTAGTTAGTAGGTACATTGATGTCCTGGGAAAGAACACTGGCAGACAGTGAAATGGATACTTCGGTATCTTAATAATACTTTTAACGTTGGCTTAACTTTTAATAAGACCGATATTGTTGGATCGATGAATGATGTTGCAGGATCAGTGGTTGGTTTTTTTTATTTTGATTTTCCCGGTGAGATACATAAAGAAAATCTCTGACATGATATATATTTACTCTAGCTAGGAGTGTGATCAGTTGGAAAGCATAGTTGCAAGCTACTGTAGTTTTGTCTACAACAAAAGGCATTGTACATGGCGGTAACAGAAGCAGTTAAAGAGACAATATGGTTGCAAGATTTGGTGGCAGATTTGGGCTTGGATAGGACTACTACAGAAGTGTGATAGTCAAAACGCCGTACACCTTACAGGGAACCAGATGTACCACGAGTGTACAAAGCGCATAAATTTCAGGTATCATTTTATTCGTGATATAATATCAAAGAGAATTGTTGATGTGAAAAAAGTTTCTACACACGATAATCCAACAGATATAATGACCAAGGAAATATCAGTTCAAAAGTTTAGGGAGTGTCTAAAGTAGATTGATGTTTGCAGTATCGAATGAATACCTTAGGGGAATTTGGTGATTCAAAAGAATAGAAGTTTTTTTGTTAATAGTGAAGAAAGGATATTCGCCTCAAGGGGAAGATTTGTTGAGAATGAGTCGAATAATGCTTTGACAGTGTACTGTGTTTGGCAGTACAGTTTTGTGTCATTGAGAGTTTTGTGTCTTTGATATTGTCATCTTTAGTCTTGTGGTATTGGTATCTTTAGTGTTATGTATATGATCCCATTAGGGCTACACAAAACACAATTTGAAATATGTAACCATTTCGATCATAGTGAAACACTTTTCTCTGGCGCCGCCCATGGACTTAGACAATTGTTGAACCACATTAAATTCTGTGTTTTTTTATTTTCTGTCCTTTATTCGTAATCTGTTTTTTATTTGTGTTATGTGCTTGAGCCATTTGTGATAAATTTCATTGTGATTTATAACATATACACATATCAAAAGCTAGCAAAAGAGTAAGATGTAGGTAATAAGGGACTAATAAAAGACAAAGGTCATGAAGAGGTGTAAGATGAGGGCTATAAAAGAGAAAATAGACGAGGGTCATGAAGAAGTACGATAGGAGATTCATGAAGAAGTACAATGTGAGGGTTATAAAGAAAATACTTGACGAAGGTCATGAAAAAATACAATACTAGCATAAAGAGAAGTTATTTAAGTGGTTATGATAAAATAACATGTGTCATCCTGTTATAGGTTATTAAAAAACTTGGTTAGACAATTACAAGTGGAGTGGATAAGTGTTAGATAAGATAAAATCTGTATAAATAAGGAAACAATATCTCAAATGAGAGGTTAATCGCTCTTTAGTAGTAAAAATTCACTATATTCAAGATACCATTCTTTCTCAATTATTTCCTCTCATCTTTGGTTTACATTTCAAAAGACATCTCTTATCAAATTTGGCATCTTTTTGTGGAATAAAATATTTTATTTTAAAAAATTTCAGGTTCTAGTGATACCAATGGTTAAGGATTTGCCTGACTCAGGAACTCTGATGACCGTTCCGAGAATCGCGACAAGCTTTTCGACTGGCGTAACTAATTCAAAAGGAGATCAACTTATGACATGACAGCTGGTACAGTGACTCATGTGCACGATAGGGTTAATCTAGTGCATATGATAAGGTTAATCCAGTCCAAAGTGGTCCAATTAGTGCAGCAACTCATGTGCACGATTATTCTATGTCCATCCATTGAGAAAATCTTTCTAAGCAAGGTATGTTGGCTACTTCATCTAATACTCAGATTTTGCAAATGCAGATTGAAGGATTATAGCTAGAACATATTATAGCTAGTCAATTGTAGTTTGAAATAGACCCAATAATAAAAATTTAGAATGAAAAAGTTGACTGAAGCGTTACAATTGTTGAAAGAGAAATTTATGGAAAATAATAACATGAGGCAGAGGTTGAACGAAAGAGATAGTAAGGCAAGTTGCATGGAGATGATGAAATAAAAATACGTAATTTTTGGGAATGAAAAAGAAGATGTTGTATAAAACAAAAAAAAAAGCTGAAAAGTGTTGCTATGAGGATCATTAAAGAAACATGGTTTCAAAGAAGAATAAAAAAATGCAGTATAACGAATAGAAACATAAAAATGACAGCCTATATGCTTCAAAAAAATTTGTTTGGTAAAAAAATTATTGAAGAAAAACTTCCTCGAAAATTTGACCGCTCTCAGATGGATACTTATGGCGGTTCAGGAGATCATAAACATTACTTAGATTAACTACTGTTTAAACATAAATAGAAAATTAAAAAATAAAGAATAGAAACATAACTATTTCATTTTCTTTCTAACGGTAAATTATTTTATAATTAAAGCCAGATTAGCCATTAAATGTAAAAAATTGTAAATTGAAAGTTTTTAATTTATATTTAAATGTTTCTTAATATTAATAACATTTTTGGTTGATTTTATCTCGAATAATTTTTTAAATCGTGGTTTTAATTTGTTTTTTTTATTATACTAAAGCTTTTGTCATTTTTTAGTCATTTTAAGCGATTCTTTTTGTTAGATTAATATTTGCTCGTCCAAGACAAAAACTGAGGAGTTATTGATCTTTCACGAAGAACCTACCTTGTTCGAGAATTAGCAAGAAATAAAATAAATTGAAATAAAATCAAACACACAAGACATATTTAACATAGTTTGTACTAGTGGAATAATCATATATTTATGAGTAACAAACACTCTTTTATGGAAAAATATGTTATAGGATAACTCTCATACATAAAAGAATCAATTACTTTTTGTTACAAAAGGTTACGTGATTCACACAAATCTATATTATGTGTTTATGTTACAGGACTCGTTAGGCACGATAAATCCAAACTAGAAACCCGACGAAAGGTTCGAAGAATGGTAGAATAAGGACTAGGAGATAATACTGTAAGTAAGAAGATTACCTCTAAGAACACAAATTCTCTTGAATGAGTATATGAATTAGACAATAGAGAGGAAGATAAAATAACTTGAAATTATGATTATGCCTTTTCGGAGTTCCTATCTCTCTTACATATAGATTTAGAGTCATAAATAAAGAGAACGAAACGGACATCAATTAGGGCTTAATGAATGAAAAGTAACGGTAGTAAATGAATGAAAAGTAACGGTAGGAGTAGGAGACCAATAGGATCTCTGTAACATTGCCCCCTTCTTCGGAACATCCTTGTCCTCAAGGACTGAAATTTGGATACTTGGCGGCGAAGTTTTGGTAAAACTCCCAAGTAGCAGCCAATGACGGATAACCCGTCCATTGAACGAGAACTTTGGTGACAGCGGCGTTGCGGTGCTGGACTGTTTTGCGTTCCAAGATTGCTTCAGGTTCTTTATAATTTCCCAAGTCGACGATGTATGGAGGTAGAACAGAGATTGTTGAGAGTGGGTTAGGGCAAAACTTCAGTTGGCTCACATGAAAAACGTCGTGAATGGCTGCGGTGGCCGGAAGCTCCAGCTTGTAGGCAACGCTCTTAATTTTATCTGTAGCACGAAAAGGACCGTAATATTTCGGAGCAAGCTTATTCGGTACCTTATTGGTTTTCAACGAATTCTGCCGGTATGGTTGGAGCTTGAGGTACACATAATCGCCAGCCGTGTAGTACCAGAATTTAATGCCGTTCACTTCTACTGTTTGATGAAAGTCAATAACCTCAATTTTCTCCATGGATGTGTTTATGTCTTGTTCGTCAAACAACATATCTTCAACTGAAACTTTGCTCACTTTTACATAATCAGTCAACAGTAGCTTATAGATTGCCTTAGTTGCAGGGGCCATAAACACTCGTCCCTTGAATGTCGTATTTACCAGAGAAGAAGGTAGGGATGCAGCATGATCCAAGTGAAAATGGATGATGAGAAGGACATCTATGGTTGAAGGGTCGATTTCATCAAAATAAGGCAGTGCAGACATCCCAGAGTAAGCAGGATGAATTCCACAATCAAACAGTATGGTGTTCCCTTTGAAAGACATGTAAACGCATGATCGAATTATTTCATCCTTTTGAAGGGATGAGTAGCGATAGGGTCGGAGAGTAACGGGATTAGAACCGCTTACCACATGAATTTTGTGATTAAACTCTTCACAAAAAGGCGGTAAAGCTGTGGGTTCGACGAAAATTCCAGAGTACGAACTGATCAACTCACGCAGTGTAGAGTCCGCCGAAATATGAGACAAAAGAGCTTTTGGGTTTAAGTCGTCTAAAACGTCATCTATTATCTCATGGCCAAACAACAATGTGATCTGAGGTTCTTGAAGCATTAACTTGTTCAGACTTGCTCCGTTGATCGCCTTACAACCCTTGTTTACATTCCCACGCAGCACATGCTTCAAACCATTAAGGTTGAATTCCATTCGGAGGTTGAGAAAATCCCATAAAATTGGACCAAGGGTGTGCAACCATTGAATACCTAGCACAAAATCACAACATTCAAGGTTTAAAGTTCTTACCTCGGTGGTGAGATCATAGCCCTGTACTTTCCAAGAAAAATTGCTACACTTGTATTTTGTAACAATTGTGCTTCCCAAGGCGGCAGAAACCACCATCGGTTTAGTCGCTTCGAGAGGGCAACCGATTTCATTGGCAACCTTTAGGTCCAAGAAGTTGTGTGTACTCCCGGGATCAATCAAAATGTGGATCTTTCGCTTACCACTTTGTCCTGTCAAACGCATACAATTAAAGGTTGTGTTGCCCGTTAGTGCATGTAGCGATATCATAGGCGGTTGTGTTTGCTCTGACTCAACAACCGTCGTGTTGACTACGTCATGAACCTCATCTACATCGAAAAGTCCAGATTCTGCATCACCTTCCATGACATATATATGAGCCGTGCGATGGGTTTGTTGATGGCCGGGAGTGAAGATTTCATCGCAATACATGCATAAACCTTTTTGTTTGCGATCTTGCATCTCTTGCCAAGTAAATTTTCGGGGTGTTTGGTTGTTGTTTCTTGAGATAAAATTTGGCGTCTGATGTGTTTGTGTGTTGCTAGGGGCAGTGGGTAAAAGCGGTGGCTGGGTGTTTTGATTCAGATATTTCGGTGTTTGATAGGCGTTTGAAGTAGAATAGGTGTTGGGTTTGAATGAGGGTCGTTGTGATTTGTGAGGGAGTAGGCGTAAATATGATTCATGCATCATAGCTATTTTTGCTGCTTCGACAACGGATTCCACATTCTGAAACTGTCTCACATGAAGCTGCAAATGTGGATTTAGATTAGTTAAGAAAATACTTAACGCATGGGCGCGTGGTAGGGATAACCGTGTGAGTTTACACTCAAATTTATCATGAAACACCTCGACCGAATCGGTCTCTTGTTGTAAGCTAACCAACTCCGATAATGGATCGACATACAAACCTCCAAAGCGAGTAGAAATTGCAAGAACATATTCTGTCCAGGGTGGGTATCGATTGAAACGTTCTGCAATATAGTTGTGGTGCCATTGCAATGCCTTTCCTGTCATATGGATAGTAGCGAGTCTTACCTTCGATTCATCTAGCGTTCCGTCAAGCGCAAAGAATTATTCGCATTTAAAAACCCAATCGCGTAGGTCGGATCCATCAAAAATAGGAAACCCAACCTTAGTAAGGCGGGTGAGCAAACCGTTTGTTGGTGTCGTACGAGGCTCCTGATTAGTTCCACGATTCGAACCGGGGACAAGGTTCAGCGAATCAGGTGGTTCCGGAGAGAATGTTCGGGGAAGCGTCGTGAAAACGCCGGAATGTGAAGGATCGTCGTCAACCAGCGGACGCTTTTCAGGGTTCTGTGTAATAGGGCGTAGCTCCGCAAACATGTTCTTAATATCGTTGAATCGAGCAGTCATCTCATTCCTCAATAGATCGTTTTGTTTGAGTTGAGCCACACGATTTTCTTCATTTTGCTTGGCTTGATCGGCCTGAACTTGCTTCATCTCCTCAAGTTGCTTGTTAACCTCGATCAAAGTTTGTGCCCTAGTTTCCATGACTGCTTATTTTGAAGTAGAAAAAAAATCCGGGTCCGGAAGATCGATGGCTCTGATACCAATGTTACAGGACTCGTTAGGCACGATAAATCCAAACTAGAAACCCGACGAAAGGTTCGAAGAATGGTAGAATAAGGACTAGGAGATAATACTGTAAGTAAGAAGATTACCTCTAAGAACACAAATTCTCTTGAATGAGTATATGAATTAGACAATAGAGAGGAAGATAAAATAACTTGAAATTATGATTATGCCTTTTCGGAGTTCCTATCTCTCTTACATATAGATTTAGAGTCATAAATAAAGAGAACGAAATGGACATCAATTAGGGCTTAATGAATGAAAAGTAACGGTAGTAAATGAATGAAAAGTAACGGTAGGAGTAGGAGACCAATAGGATCTCTGTAACAGTTTATCTCTCACATCATTTATCTCTCAAAAGACGTCGAATTATTTCTCTTACGAAAGAAATAAGTTGCTCACGAAACTTGTCATCTCATCATTATGCCCATACATAGAAAGTATTCTTCTATTTTATAGATTTATAAAAAAAATCATAATTCTTCATCAACCGCTCTAGATTAAATCTCATTAAGAAACAGTTATAACAAAATCGTAATCCTTTAATATAGAAACCTCATAAATAAGAAATTATAATTAATATAGAAGACTCAATTAATAGGAATTCAAATTTATTGCCACTCTTTATGAGAGTCGGACAGGGGCAATTCGGACACTATCCACCCCATGAACCATCCGAACTGAACTAAAGTACTGAAAACGTAATCACTTCATGACTAAGCTGATTATCTACCTGCTTAAAACTAATGAGTCTTTGAACTCGACCCGAATCCATAAGTCAACTTGAAAGCCCATGTGGCCCATAATTAAGGGTATAAATACCCCACCACTTTCATTTAATGAGGGTAATGAAAATTAAATACAACCAGGCAGCTCAATTCTTCCACTACACTCTATCCAAACATTAAATACCTTTGAAATACCACAAAACTTTGGACAAAATTACCCTCAACCGAAAATAAATCTCACCAAATATAGGAATACCAAAATAGAAGATCCAATTAAATTGGAAACCTAGTAAGTAGAAGAGTCATATTTGGTCTATAATACTTTGGTACAACTCCTTTCGGATCAGCTTGTTTTCGACCAGACTGCTTCAGACCATACTTCTTGGGATCAACACATATATCATTCGATTCAATGGTGACCGATCTTGTCAGCTTGTATTAACCCTTAGGTTCCAGTAGACATCTCTACAACTAAATCATGGCTCAAGCTTCACCCTAAGAGTTTCAATAGTTCTTGCATACATATGTCACAATAGATCCAATTGTACCAATGTGTTCCTTCAAAAATACCTTTGTTGAGGAGTTACCTCTATCCTACACCTAACACTTTTGATAAATAATCTCTCAAATACCGATAAAATACAAAAATAAATAATATGAGAGTATTAATTTCATCTATTAATAAAACTAGAATATTAATTAATGTAAAATTATATATAAATCAAGGTTACATATTTATTAATCTGATGTAGAAAAGAAAGAAAATATTGTTAGTTTCATTAATTAGAATTGTGTATCTTAAAGTTAGATTAAGTTGCATATATATAGAATAATAGCCGAATGGGTGAGTAAGCCAAACAACCAATGAGATATATTGCTAACACCATCTCTCAAACTCATAATACAATAATAATAAGCATTGGGAGTTTGCCACAAAACAATAAAACTGGGATGCTAACTGAGGCTTCATGAATATATCAGCAACATGCAAAGCTGATAAAAGAAATGAAAGTGATATGGTCTGGAGCTAAAGATGATGAAGAGTGAAGTAACAGACAATTTCAATGTGCTTTGTGCTCTCATGAAAAACATAATTCTTTGCAATTTGTATGACATTTTGTTTCTCAGAATATAAGGAAGTTGGATAAGTAATGTTAACCGTCGTATTTGCAAGAAATTATTATAACCAAACAATCTCACGTGTACTCAATGTCATAGTATGGTACTCAACCTCAGTAGAAGATTTATACACATCATCTCGTTTCTTTATTTTCCACGATATTAAAAAAATCTCGAAGAAAAATACATAAACTAATGATGGATTTCTGATCATTATGATCATTATCCAAATCTGTATCACTATATGCAAGCAATTTAAGTGAAGATTTCAGAGGAAACAAAAGATATTAAAAATGAATGGCATTATATATCTCACTATACAAAGAACAACTTCCCAGTAGACAGAAATAGGAGAAGTATGAAACTGACTAACCACATGAGCTATATCCGGTGAAGTAACTATAAGATAAATCAATCTCTACATATATATACGATACAAAGCCATAACTAATAAAAGAACACCATAAGTTGGAGGATATCAAGCAGTAGTTTCAAGAGGAATGTTTACCATCTTTGTATTAGACAGCCGTGCACGCTCAAAATTTTTATTTTTTTCAGAAATAATATAACCATTCTGAGACTGAGGAACCTCAGTTCTTAAATAATAACATAGCAAGCTCAAGTCTTTTATCACAAACTGATGAGTCAAATCACATTCTTTTGGAATGTTTTATCAAGCTTTCACTCATTCATTATAGTATTTATAGATTTTATTATATATATATATATATATATATTGTTTTATGTATATATATTGTTTCATCCTTTACTTAAGTTCTAAAGCTTCCTATTTAGGTCATCAAAATATAACACTTAGAGAGAATAGAGAATTGTGAAGCTAATTCAAAAGGTGTTTTTTAAATAATAAGACCTTAAAGTAAATATCTAACATAAAATGATTGTTTTATAACTTTTTCACGGATTTTAATTCTTTTCATAGTGTTTTTTATCTATGTTTTTTATATAATTATTTTGAGCTTTATATCTCATATTTATAGTTTTCGTTGTTTATACATATTGTTTATATCATTTATTTGAAAAATAGTCTATTATTTATGTTTGAATATTTTTATATTCGAATTATTCAATTATGTTGTTGTTATAGAAGTCCAGTTTTATTAATGTAATCAGTATATAATATATTTGACCTGTACATAATAATATGTGAAATATCATGAAAATTTATAGTATGAATACTAGTTGGATCTAAAGGGCGGTTTAGTTAGTCCAACACTTTAGTTATCCGGACTTAAGGGTCAAATAAAATTATGGTTTCCTCCAAATACAAGAACATCGGACTATAGCAATTTAGAACTAATTAATGAGTTTACTTAAAATAAGTTAGTAAATTCTTAACATAATTTTCACTAAACTATAGGAACTTTATTTAATTTAAGATATTCTAAGCACTAATTACAAATAGAAATCCAAAGCCCTACTTTCAGTATCATGTATTGTTTTCTTCAGAAACAAAAATATAACTTCACGTATACCTTTCTCTTATTCTCTCAAAACCCTAAGCAGAGTTTCAGAGTGTTTTAATTACATCCATTGGTTGTGGTATTTTATTTCATGAAAAGACTGCATCCTAGGCAACTTGGATCTTGTGGGAAGATCTATAACCAACTCAGATTGAAGAATTCTGTTACATGAGATAGTTAAGTTTTGAAGATGAAAACGAGTTAGTTTATATTCATATTTATAATATTAGAATATCAAATCAAAAGGATTAGCCCTTCCACGTTTTTAGGGTCTCTCATCGTACAAACAAATTGTTTACAATTGATATCTGAACTTGCTAATTATTTTCTCGATTTGTAGTCTAAGTTAACTCTCAATCGAGTCTCTTAAAACCAAAATTTTTTATTTAGTTGGAAAGAAATACCTCAATATTTTGTATGATTCTTAGACCTTCGAGCATGTTAGGGTTTAGAGAATGTAGTATATAGGTTTAGGACCTTATTGGTGGAATTGAGAGCATGCAATTGGTTAATTTGTACGCATAATTCTAGTTACTAGTTTGATTTTTGAAAGTTTTAGGTCAAAACCTAATTTGAACCAATTTACGGTTTTGTGCTTATGGAATCAAAAATTGATCATAAATCAAGCTCGTTGTCATAGTGAACTACTTTCAGTTGGCCACTTTATCATGGCAACCAGTTTGTTTTCGTGATAATCTAAAAATAGCCGTCTTTTCGTCACGATAACCTCTCTGTTGTTTGTCGTGACGAATGACTCATACACATAGGCCAATTTTTATTTTTAATTTGTATATACTTGCATGTGGTTTTTCTACCCATAATCCATTCATACATCCGGCTAACCAATTTAATTCTTAATTAATTTTTATCGCAATTACATATTTTTTAATTCAGCATACTAAATTATTTAACACTATCACATTTATGATAACGTGTTTATATGTGTTGTCGTGTTTGGATGAAATGTTAAGTTTTAGGGGGTGTCAAGCTATATAGCCCCCATATATGTATGTATTGAGAATAATATAGTGTTAAGAATGTATGCTCTTCATGATGGGAAGTGATTACCTAATTTTGTTGGCACTTGGACTTTGTCATGTACGGGGTGATGTCATGCATGCCAAAGATTGTCTATTTCAGGTTTGGAGTTTTGAATGGCATTTATAACCCTTCAAATATTTGAAATTTTTACGGGATATTTCAAATCTTAGAGATTACTTCAAATGTTCATAGTATAACAAAATGCAACACAACAGTTTATTCAGTTAGTTAGAAACTTTAGTCGTGTGTGCATGACTTACAAAGTGAACATTTCACAGGACCATTCTTTAGAATGTGTCATGGAACCTGTGTTACCTATGTATGGGCAAGTCATGAAGTAAAGAAATGTGGGGGATCATAGCTAAGGACTAGGTGTTATTAGTGTAGTTCGGCCTGAACAGAAGACTACCTCACATTTGCATCAATAGTGAGCATCATATTGCATGATGTAGTTGTAATGTTCATACACACCGACCCATACGAAAGGCTTGATTATTTTCAGATATGGTCTTGAACCAATATTATCTTCTTTAAAATATTATCTTCGTGGCGAGTCAACTTATATGAGTGCCTTTAAACTTAAAGCTTGATAAAATACATATTTTATGGTAAACTTTCTTGGACGTATTTACAAGACTGTTTTATTAATTTCATATTTTTTTATTGTTTAGTGAATTACACACAACTAAGAAACACCATTCAATTTTCCTTAATGTCTTAAGTAATAAAAAAAATGAGATCTCGCTATTACTCGGAATGAATCACATAAAATATTGGATTTGAGAGGACAAACATGTGCTTCTTATAGATAAAATCACTCGTAATGAGAGAATGCACTTCGAGATGTGGAAGTTCCAACTATTTGAATCACTATCTACTATACAGTGGAGTTTCGTAAGCCTTCTTAAGTTCTCAAACCACGAATATAGAAAATGGTAATAAAAAAAATCCAAATACAGTTGTATTCATGGATTTTTATATAAATATGCTTTATTATATATCTATTTTTTAAGTATTTTAATATATGTTCTTGATCTATGAATATAGATGTACGATTTTATGGTTTGATCATGTGTGATCATATATTACTAATACAAATTTTTATATATTAATATATTAGCTATATTAGTTAGAGTATTGGATTCAAAATAGGTGAATTACTGATTAAGACCCATTCTACAAATCTATTATTGAAGAGTTTTAGAAACGCTCAGGGGTGATTTTGTGATACGAAGATTTCTTAGTACTAGATTGGATTAGGTATTGAATTTAGGTATCTTTTTAGAGAGAGAAAGTGCAATTTAGCTTAAGTAGAAAGAGAAAGTCGTGAAATTATTCTTGGGATTTGTGAAGCGTGTGTGGTTCTTATATAGTACAATCGCAGGCCCCACACGCTTCAATTCTTATTAATTACATTATTGGTCCCTATATCTTTTTATCTCCTCACAATAGGTACTACTTCATTATCCTATGCGATTTTCCCCTATCAGATTTCTTCTTTACAATTTTCTCCAATCAGACTTCTTCTTTACAATTTTCCCCAACCAGGTTTCTTCTTTACAATTTTCTCCATGTCTTTTATTCTCCCTCATCAGTAGCCCCCCAGTCCTAGTAAAAATAGTTTTACTAGGACTGTAAAGAAGTCTCCATTTCCCTCTCGAGTCATTTCTTCTTCGAAGAACTTCTCCTCAAAAGTGTCTCCTCGAAAACAAATACTTCTTCGAAAACGTCTCCTCGAAAACAAGTACCTCTTCGAAAACGTCTCCTCGAAAACAAATACCTCTTCGAAAATGTCTCCTCGAAAACGAATACCTCTTCGAAAACATCTCCTCGAAAATAAATACTTCCTCGAAAAAATCTCTTCGAATATCTCATATTAACCAGTGTGGCCCCCCAATCCTTGCAATGTCTTAGTGAGCTCAAGTCTATCGCCTGAGAACTTTGCCCATCGGAATTTGCTCTATAAGCATATCACAACCGTTAGAATTCGATGCTAAGAGATTGCAATGATTGGCTGAAAGAAAAAGGAAAGCATGACATTAGCAACCATGCTTTTGTGTCAGCCTATCTTTAGAGAGATTGTGCCTCTGCCTACAATTTTTGACCTATGGTACCCATAATACCCCTAGGCAAACAACCAAAAATGTCCCCAGGCCTGATTTTTCTTAGAAGCCCATTTGGCTTCTATAAATACTCGCCTCTTTCATTAATGGCTCAGACTTTTCACCCAGAATTTCTAGAGAGAGAAAGCTGGCTTACAAACCTCGTCGGATTCCAGAGTGGCTTCTTATTAGTAAAAAATTCAAAGAAAGAGTCACTGCTGGTGAATACACTGAACCTAAGCCTCCACCTGCTGTGACTACCTTCTACGGTTCGTGGCCCCCTCCCCTAAATTCGACGGCCATAATCCCCCTTGAAATATCTCATCAGCATCAAGTCAACGACCAAACTATCCTCGAAGAAATGGGGAAAGAGAAACACCATAAACACTCTTCAGGAAAGAGGAAGAGACGCCACAAGGACAAACATTCACAAGAGCGCAAACGTTTGAAGGATGTAGCAGAAACTACCCCTGAGGCTCCTCGAATCCTGGAAGCTGACCCTTCTCTTCCGAGGACCGGGGATCCTGTGTCAAGCCTTCCAGCTACTCCATCCATAACAAGGATTGGGACTCCCCGGTTCTCTTCAGGGCAGACCGTGATTACCGAGGCGGAAACCCAAGAATTGCGCAACAAATCCTTAGCTGCTAAAGGAAAGGCTATCGCCTCAGATTATCCTAAGACGTCTATTCAAGCCACTCAAGTTGCAGATAGGAACAAGGTGATTGAAATTCCTGCTGAGTCATCTGGTGAGCATCCTACCGCCCCGGATAATCCTGATCCAAATATTCAAGCCATTCAAAACACAAATCCAGACCAGCGCATCGACATCCCAGCAGAGTCTTCTAGTTAGACGCGTACGCCTCCTCCAACAATATCTAACGACCAAGCGGAACGTATTGCCCCCAAGTCAAAAGGTGATGTAACACTTCCCTTAGAACTGGATGCCATCATGGGCAACAACATTCGAGGGATTGATAATAAGTATGTTGTTTCCCTTTACAATATACCGTACAAGTATTTTTCTCCCTCGGAAGAAACACTACTTCGTACCCGTTGGTGCATCCCCTCGTACATTGACATTAGATTCCCCTCCGAAGGGGAGACTCCACTATCTGTTAGGGATCATAAACTTGTTGTTTACACTGACATCATGAATTGGGGACTAAGATTTCCTTTAGACCCCTTCTTCATCGAGTATTTTGCGAAGATCGACCTCTGCCCCTCTCAAGCTGGACCCAACATGTGGTTCACATTAATGGCATGCATCATGGCTTCGAGAATTTCGGGCCTCGAGTTTTCCTTGGAACAACTTATCGGATTATCTTGGTTGGCCAGGAACCCATTCTTCCCATTTTATTCTTTAACTTTTAATCGAAGGCATAAAGTGCTAAAATACTTATTAGAAGCTGACAAGAAATGGAAACAGCAATTTATCTTCTTCTCATGACACTTGGAGACAGGCTCTGAGGCAACCCCCTCGAACCCTCACAAATTATCGCTTTTATGGACCAATAAATGTAAGTCCTCGAAACTATTTTACTTATAATAGTCCTTCGAATAATTAGAGTCTAACTTGATGTTTTTGTAGTTATGGCTGGCATTTCCTAGCCATATGCTGATCATGTGGAGAGTGCCACTGCTGTTTGTACGAAGCTCAGCGAATGGGCCAAGGAAAAATAGGAAAACCGATTTCGCTTATGTTTCAGGGACAACAATATGGCTCTAAGCAGACTGTGGAGGTTAAATCCCCTCGATCGACTGACTTTGAAAGAGTTGATGACCCCTCCTTCCCAAGATGAGGTGTTAAAAAGAGTATCCAAGAAAGATATAGTGATATATCTTCCAAAGCGTGACCGTGCACAAAGTCACCGAGATGAACCCGATGAGGAACTCCCTGCTCAGCAACAACAAATACAGTTAGAAGTGTTCACTGCTCCAGACCCAGCCTCCTCGGATAACAGAGTAACTCCTATTCCTGATGCTTCCCCTCAAAAGGCCATTCTTCCTCGGAAGAAGAAGAGTGCGAAAGATAAAGGGAAAGAAAAAGTTGCCTTAGAACCTATCCAAGAGCTGTCCGAGGACGGAAGACTTCAAAACGAGGCCCCCGAACCAGCCCAGGAAATCGAGGATCGAAGATCTCTTGGTGAGCATGAGATGGGAGATAACTCTCCCAAACAAAATTCCAACTTAACACCGAGCACTCCTCGGACCCAAACATCACACCCAGCTCTTCCAGAGGAGCCCCCAATACTTGCGCCATTGCCCATGCCTCAAAGTAAACCTTTGCAACACGTTAACCTTGAAATTCTCGAGGGGGATTCGTCGGATTTTGATGCTGCTGGCCTTGGCTCTCCCAGCAGCTCCTTCGAAATTCCCCATGACGACGAATTTTCACTGAATATACGTAGCATGCTGCATGCCTCTATTATGAAGGGGAAGAAGATGGCACACTTGGAGGGCAAAAAAAAACATTATAAGTTCAAAGCTTCTCTGTTGGCTGCACAACTTGAAGAAGCCAAAAAGCAACACGCGATTGTGGAAAGCCAAGCAGATGTTTTATATGAAAAATTATCTGCCTCGGAAAACTATATCATTATGCTGGAGAGGTGCTGCCAAGAGGAGAAGGACCTCTATCAGAAAAAGACTGAGGGCCAAGAGAAACTCATTACTGAGTATATGAAGGCTGAGGCAATAGCACGCAAGGGTTTTGGTTACTGTTGCAAGGATTATGAAATACTTTTCAAGAACAGGGATCACTTGGCAAAATGCATCAAAGATTTCCCTCGGCAGGTAGAGGAAGAGAAAGCAAAGGCTGTGAATGCCTATATTGCCAAGTGCACCAAGTACCTGGCTGATCGAGATGCAACAGTTCGAGCCGGTTTGATAACTCAACTCTATGCAGAGCACCCCGAATATGATCTTGGCAGTTTTTGGAAACTGGTGTCCCCGGATCTCCGTCCTCCTCATATTGTTGTTAGTGAGAGTGAGTCGTCGGATTCCGAAAAAAGTGACTCCCCGGAAAAATCTCAACAATAGATCATCAAGGGTAAGGTGTGTTATATATAAGGCCTTATAAGGCAATTTTTTGTTTTCCTTCGAATTGTAAGCGAGGAGATGTACTCCTCGGATTTTTTGTATATGCCTTCACCTGTAACATTTATCTATGCAATATTTAGTGTGTGGCAACTTATATCATTGTGTCAATTTGAACTGTGGTGCTTATGAAAAAATCTGTCCTAAAAAATAAATAGGCTAAGGCATGGCATGATATCATAAAAGTGTATATATTTTGAGGCACAACATATTTGTGTCTCGAAGAATACTTCGAAGGGACCCAATTCATAATTTGAATAACAATTCGAGGGCCAAATTATTGTAACCCATATCATAATTTAAGACTAAGAGAAATTCGAGGCACAAATCATTGTGACCCGAAAAATAGTTTAAGGCAAAGACAAATTCGAGGCACAAATCATTGTAACCCAAATCATAGTTTAAGACAAAGAAAAATTCGAGGCACAAATCATTGTGACCCGAAAAATAGTTTAAGGCAAAGAGGAATTCGAGGCACAAATCATTGTGGCCCAAATCATAGTTTAAGACAAAGAGAAATTTGAGGCACAGATCATTGTGACCCAAATCATAGTTTAAGACAAAGAGAAATTTGAGGTACAAATCATTGTGACCCAAATCATAGTTTGAGACAGGGAGAAATTCGAGGCACAACTCATTATGACCCGAAAAATAGTTTAAGGTAGAGACAAATTCGAGGCACAAATTATT
Source organism: Limnanthes douglasii subsp. nivea (assembly GCA_036936605.1). NCBI lineage: Eukaryota > Viridiplantae > Streptophyta > Magnoliopsida > Brassicales > Limnanthaceae > Limnanthes > Limnanthes douglasii. The sequence goes on from JAUPFV010000005.1 coordinate 291,535,396, forward strand.
GCGACCCAAAAAATAGTTTAAGGCAAAAAGTACGTTATATTAAGCAGCTCATTGGACACCTCGTTAAAACCTTCATGTGCCTCTCAGGGTAGGAAAGAGTGTGCCCTCACCATGTTTGGAACTGTCATGTACAAATAAAGACAATTGATATGCTCTAGCTAATTTTTCATTCGAGATACAACTTTAAGTGCTTAATGTTCCACGGGAGACAGAGATATCTCCCTTCCTTGTCTTTTAACCGATACGTGCCCGGTTTTACTTTCTCTGTGACCTCATAAGGGTCCTCCCAATTTGGTCCCAATTTACCCAGACTCTTGTCTTTAGTATGCAAGAAGACTTTACGTAGTAATTTGTCTCCCACCTTAAATTCTCTATGCTTTACTTTAGACGCATACCGGCTCCTCATAAGAGTTTGATAATGGAGGGATGTCACCTGTGCTCGTTGTCTTTTTTCCTTAACCAAATCTAACGCCAACGCTCTGTTTTGGTCATTCACACCCGCTGTATACGCTGCCACACGATATGAAGGGAAAACAATCTTTGGAGGGACAATGGCATCTATGCCATATACTAAGGCAAATGGGGATGCGGCAGTAGTTGTCCGTGGAGTTGTCCTGTAAGCCCAAAATACTTCTTGTAAATAGTCAGGCCATTTTCCTGCCTTTCCTTCCAAGTTCTTTTTCAAACCATCGAGGATTGTGCGATTGGTTACTTCGACTTGCCCATTAGCTTGAGGATAAAATGGGGCAGAAAAACATTGTCGTATGCCCCGAGAGGTGCAAAAACTTGTAAACTCCTTGTTATCAAACTGAGGCCCGTTATCCGTTGTGATTTGCAATGGCACACCAAAACGACAGCAAATATTCGATACCACAAATTTGATCGCATCTTTGGCCTTTGTCCCCGCTAAGGGTTCTGCTTCTACCCACTTAGAGAAATAATCCACTGCTACAATTATAGTTTGCCTGCCACCGGATACCATTGGTAAAGGCCCAACTAAATCTATCCCCCACCGGTCGAATGGGACAACTTCTGAAATATTCTCCAACAATACCCCAGGCTTGTGAATCACATTGGCATAGCGTTGACACGTGTCACATCGTTTTACCAAATCTTTAGCATCCGAAGCGATAGTCGGCCAATAATAGCCAGCCAGAAATACCCGACGAATCAATGCCTTATACCCACAATGTGCAGAGCCTTCCCCATCGTGCAACTCGGACAGGACGAATTGCGACTCATCCTTGTTTAGACACCTTAATAGTGGTCGACTTAAATATTTCTTATACAACGCGCCTCCCAGCATGATATATCCATGAGACTTGAACCTAATCTTCCTAGCCTCATACTTTCCAACGGGCAAAGTATCATTTTCTAAGAAGTCAATGATGGTTGATCGCCAATCATCTTTGATCATATTGCTCTCCTCGTTAACGTTCATCGCGTGTTCCACACCAAGCATGATCGAGGGACGTTCCTGAATCAAGACCCATGGGTACCCCTCCGTTCGCGAGGCGGAGGCCAAAGAGTCTGGGACGACATTTGCCTCCCTTCGAACATGTTCATACTTAACATCCTCAAACTCAGCCACCAAATCCTTTAATGCTTTTAAATACTGTATCAGCTTATCTTTTCTGGCCTCGGACTCTCCCAAAGCTTGGTTTATCACCAACTGTGAATCGCTGATTAGTTTAACCTTTCTGGCCCCACATATCTGAGCTAGGCGCAAACCCGCCAATGCAGCTTCATACTCGGCTTCATTGTTTGTTGCCTTAAAACCAAACCGAATAGCTTGGAACATAGCTATCCCCTCCGGAGAAATCAGCTGGACACCTGCCCCACTTCCAGAAATATTTGACCCCTCATCCGTTCGTACCAACCACTCTGTTTCATCAAAATGGCCAACGACCTTTTTCTCCTCTCTGTCAGAATGGAATTCGACCAAAAAATCAGCCAAAACTTGAGCTTTTATTGCCGTTCAAGGCTCAAATGCAATGTCAAAATCTCCTAGTTCTACTGACCATTTAGTCATTCTTCCAGAGACATCAGGCCTCTGGAACAAACCTTTTAGGGGAAAAGTTGTCCGAAAAACTATAGGATGTGCTTGGAAGTAAGGTGTCATTTTTCAAGCGGCCGTTACCAACGCCAATGCTACCTTCTCGAACTTAAGATATCGCTTCTCTGCATCCAACAAACTCTTACTGACATAATAGATAGGTTTCAGAAGAGATTCCTCTTTGTGAAGTAGAACAACACTGAACTCACAATCTGACACCGCTACATAGACGATCAATCTTTCCCCCAACAATGGTTTAGACAGTATATCAGGAGACGTCAAATATTCCTGAATTTTGCGAAAATCTGATGAGCATTCATCGGTCCAATTAAATTGTTTGGCATTCCGCAGTACCTTAAAGAAAGGTACACATTTTTCCGAGGACCGAGAAATGAACCTATTCAATGCTGCTAATCTCCCTGTCAACATTTGGACTTCCTTGATATTTCGAGGTGGAGTCATGGTGATCAAAGCCTTTATTTGATCCGGGTCAGCCTCGATACCTCGCTCACTGATCATATACCCTAGGAACTTACCCGATCGCACCCCAAAAATACACTTTTCCGGGTTTAGCTTCAAATTGACCTTCCTCAAATTATTGAAAGTCTCCTCCAAGTCCGCAAAATGATCTTCGTCCTGCAAACTCTTGACTAACATATCATCAATATATGCCTCAATATTCCGACCAATCTGGTCCTCAAAAGTTTTGTTGACTAAGCGCTGATAAGTTTCCCCCGCATTTTTCAAGCCGAATGGCATAACCTTGTAGCAGTATAACCCTCTCCCGGTAATAAACGACGTGCTTTCTTCATCACAGAGTATCCAATCGGATTTGATTATACCCAGAATACGCGTCCATGAAGGACAACAATCGATTTCCTGAGGTCGAATCTACCAACTGATCAATACGTGGCATCGGAAACGGATCTTTATGGCAAGCTTTGTTTAAATCTGTAAAGTCAACACACATTATCCACTTGCCATTCTTCTTCCTAACCAAGACCGGATTCGAGGCCCATACAGGATAATGCGACTCACGAATGTGGCCTATGCTTAGCAACCTTTCTACTTCCAAAAGAATAGCTGTAGCTTTCTCCGGAGAAACGGGTCTCCTCTTCTGGACAATAGGTCTGACATCAAGTCGTACCGCAAGTTTATGACAGATGACTTCCGATAGTACTCCTGTGACATCCTGTGCACATCAAGCAAACATATTGAGTTTGTGAGATAAAAACGAAATTAACCTTTCTCTGAATTCCAACGGAAGTTTTACTCCGATCTTCAGAGATTTGCCACTCTCAAATTCATGTGCTTCGGAATCTTCTTCTGGAACCAGAAATCCGGGGGTCTTCCTCGGATCATCACATGGGATGATCAGAGGAAGGCCCCTTTAATTGCTATGCTTTATCCGACGCTTCTTCCCGAACTCCCCTCGAGGATAAGGCTATCTGGTAACATTCGCGGGCCATTTTTTGGCTGCTTCTGATTATCCCAACATTGTTCCCTACCACATACTTTAGACACTGATGCACCGTCGAAATTACACCATGCATCCGGGACAACCAAGAGCGACCCAAAATAGCGTTATACGAAGTTGGTGCGTCAACGATAATAAACAGTACTTCTACCTCTTTCTTGAATGGCCCTCGGCCCAACTCGACCACATATTGAAATTCTCCGACCACCACTGATGTGGCGCCGGTAAAGCCCACTATGGTTCTGTCGGAACGTCTTATAACCGGCGGGTCAAAAATTCTCCTGTAAGTGTTCATAAACAAAATGTTTGCTGAACTTCCTGTATCGATAAGTATCTTCTGAACTTGATCACCAGCGATACCCGCAGCAATCACCACCGCATCCTCATGCGGACCCGCGAAATTTCGCATATCATCGTCGTCAAAACAAATGATGGGGGAAGGTAAGCGGTGCATTTGCGCTGACACCCCCGTTTCGATTTGGGTAGTCAGGTTGACCATATGTCTCTTCCGCGAGCTGTTGGAATTTCCTACAATAGTGTCTCCTCCAAAGATTGCCAGTGAGTCAAAGAAAGCACAGAGGTTGTTCACCCTTCCCCTCGGAATAACTTCTTCCACCATATTGACATTGTTCCTCCCTTCCTTGGGATCCAAATATTCTTTTTCGATGTCAAAATCATCAACCTCTTCGGAAATTACCATGGTTGTATCAGTGTTCTTTGGAACAGCTTTCACTACAGCATTTTTCTAAGTGTGCTTTTTAACAAACTCCAACAACATTCCATTCTCGATCAAAGCTTGCAATTATTTTTTCAAGGCTATGCAGTCTTTGGTGTCATGCCCAATATCTTCGTGATACTTGCAATACTTGTTAACACTTCGACTTTACCTCGGAGTCTGAATAGGAAAAGGTTTCCTTAAGGGAACTGTGGATCTCGCCGTATCAAATATGGCAGCAACATTCTCTGTTAACTCCACAAAGTAGTCCGGTTGATATTGGTGGTTGCAATTTGGTCTAGCCCCCTGCTTATAATTTTGCTGGTTGCCATAATATTGTGAGTGTGTTTTCTGCCTCGGCGGATACTGTCCCGTGTTCTTGGTCTGAACATTTTCACGGGGCCCTTGATTACTCGGCTCAGATCTCTGAAACTGATTCTGATCCAATTGATCCCCGGATCCTTTCTCTGATGCTTGAGTCTCCTCCACCAGAATTCTCTTCTCCACCTGATCCAACAATGCTCTGAAGGTCATGGCTTGACTCTCTACCACCGTATCCTTCAATAATCCGGGGAGTAGGCCCATCCTGAAAGCTGCAAGCGCCACTGAGTCTTTACAATACTCCATGTCCGTTTTCGTTTTGACAAACCGATTGGTGTAATTCTTCAAGCTCTCCCCAACCTTTTGTCTACAATAGATTATCGTGTCTCTGTTAGCTCTAAACGTTTTGCTCCCCACAAAGTGCTGTCTGAAGATATTCCAGAACATATCGAAATTTTTTATGGAGCCCTGCGGGAGCCTATTATACCATTTGGAAGCTACCCCCTTGAAGGTCTGAGAAAACGCGCTGCACAACAATTTATCATCATCGTCAAAATTAATCATGAAGATTTTGAACTGTTTAATGTGATTATCCGGGTCTTGCGTCCCATCTAACTTTTCTAACTTCGAGATATCGAAATGCTTTGGGAGGTTTCCCACCAAAATATCCGGGGACAAAGGAGAGGCTCTCCAATTATGACCCGTACGATAAACGTTGGATCTTAAATTTTCATTGCTCGGAAAATACAATCCTTCCTCGGATGGCAGAGTATATTGATGCTGCCACTCCGAATTTCGCGGGCCCACGTCTTCTTTTCTAACAGGAAACTTTGCTTGGCCATAAGCGCGCTCATCAACCCGAGCATGGTGACTCTTCTCCCTCGGAGACCTCCTCTCCGAGCTTCTTCCCCTTCGGTAATCAGTGTGTCCTCGACCGTGCTTTTTCTTTCTGTGATTTCTCCTATGAGATGACTCCGACGAGCTATATCGAGAATAATTGCTCGAGTTAGACGAATCCAAATTTCGCTTTTCTCTCATCCTCGACGATCGCCGTTCGTATCCCCTGTATCTGTCGTCCCTAGCTTTAGGGCAAAAATCGGTTTCACGCTCCTCTTTTCCACTGTCAGGTTCCCTCCTTATCTCAGAACGGAGATTCGCCTGTACAGTTTCTTTTTCTGCCTTCAACCTTTCGATCTCTAGCAACAGCTCATTCCTTCGAGCCAACAGATCCGAGTCATCAAAAGTGTCACCGACTCGTTGGCCCCTACGTGCATCGTACTCCATGTCGTTTCGGTAATCGTCGCCCACGAGATTCTCCTTGCATTTGTTAACAAAATCGTCCCCTTGCTCCTCCATAACTTCCCTCGGAATAGGAATTATTTCCAGGAAGCAATTGTCGTTAGAACAATCTTCGATTCCCACAGACGGCGCCACTGAAGAGTTTTAGAAACGCTCAGGGTGATTTTGTGATACGAAGATTTCTTAGTGCTAGATTGGATTGGGTATTGTATTTAAATATCTTTTTAGAGAGAGAGAAAGTGCAATTTAGCTTAAGTAGAGAGAGAAAGTCGTGAAATTATTCTTGGGATCTGTGAAACGTGTGTGGTCCTTATATAGTACAATTGTGGGCCCCACACGCTTCAATTCCTATTAATTACATTATTGGTCTCTATATCTTTTTATCTCCTCACAATAGGTACTACTTTATTATCCTATGCGATTTTCCCTATCAGATTTCTTCTTTATAATTTTCTCCAATCAGACTTCTTCTTTACAATTTTCTCCAATCAGACTTCTTCTTTACAATTTTCCCCAACCAGGTTTCTTCTTTACAATTTTCTCCATGTCTTTTATTATCCCTCATCAATTATTAATTAACATCCCAAAAAAATTAACAAAAACTATGTACCTAAAATATCATTCCATATAAAATCACCAAATATGTGTACACATTCTATTTCCTTTATTTTTTTAAATTAAATTGTTAAAGGTTCGTATCTTTTAAACAGTAACTCAAAAAACAAATCTGAAAATATCATTGGTTTTATTTTTTTAACACAAACAAAACTGGATCCATTTTTGATTTTTTGATTTTTTTTATAAAAAAATCTCGATCTCAGTTAACACTAGTTTCGCATGTTGTGGTGTCTCATCATTTATAGTTGGCATGATTTTGCATGATGTGATCTCTCGTCTTTGTGTCTCTTATTTATCATTCTCTCATTTATGCGTCTCTCATCTATCGTATTGTGTCTCTGATTTATCATGTTTATGTCTCACTTATCATCTTTGCGTCTCTCATCTATCATTTCTACGTCTCTCGTCTCTCTTTAAAAAAATTAAAAAATATCATACATGAATCTAGTTTTGTTCGTCTTACAAAAAAAAATTAATGGTAGTTTCAAATGGTTTCGCATGATGTGGTATCTCATCATTTATATTTCGTCTAATTTCACATGATATGCTCTCTAATCATTTGTAGTTTTCCTGATTTTGCATGATTTGGTCTCTTATCCTTTATAGCTAGCCTAGTTTTGCATGATGTGGTCTCTCGTCTCTACGTCGCTTATTTATTGGTCTCGTGTCTTTTCGTTTCTTATCTATCATTTACGTCTCTCATCTAACGTCTCTTTGTCTCTCTTCTATCGTTCGTACATCTCTCGTCTCTTGTTAAAAAATATCAAAAAAAATCAAAACATATCATAAATGGATAGTTTTGTTCATCTTAAAAAAAACTAAATTAATGGTAGTTTCACATGGTTTCACATGATATGGTCTCTCATCATTTATAGTTGGCCTGGTTTCGCAAGATATGGTCCCTCGTCATTTATAGTTTGCCTAGTTTCACATGATGTGATCTCTCATCATTTTAGTTAGCCTGGTTTTGCATGATGTGGTCTCGCGTCTCTGCGTCTCTCCTCTATAAGTATCTCTTATCTTTGTCTTTCATATATCGTTTTTACATCTCTCATCTATTATATTTACGTATCTCATCTATTTTTTGTCTGGTTTCTCATGAAATATTTGTTGTTGGTTTCTCATTATATGGTTTGTCATCATTCATAGTTGGCATGGCTTCTCATTCTATGATCTCTTATCATTTATAGTTGTCTGGTTTCTCATGATTTGTTGCTGGTTTTTCACTATTTGGTCTCTCATCATTCATAGTTAGCATGGTTTCTCATTTTATGGTCTCTCATCATTTATAGTTGCTTGGTTTCTCATGAAATATTGGTTGCTTGATTCTTATTATATGATCTCTCATCATTCATAGTTGGATTGGTTTCTCATTTTATGGTCTCTCATCATTTATAGTTTCCAGGTTTCTCATGAAATATTTGTTGCTAGTGTCTCGTTATATGATTTCTCAATATTTATAGTTAGCATGGTTTCTCATTTTATGGTCTATCGTCGTTTATAGTTGTCTAGTTTCTCATGAAATATTTGTTGGTTTCTTATTATATGGTCTCTCATCTATCATTACATAAAATAACAAGTTTCGCAACCATCAGTACAGATGTTTGAAATTTCATATTCTTCGTTTTTATAGTAAACTTATCAAAAACCTTGTCAACGACATTTTAAAGAAAATCGAGAAAAAAAACTAAAAAAGAGTAAAACCTAAATCAATATAACGTTTCAATACCAAATCAAAGTAAAAACAAATAAAATACTAAAATCACGAGTAAAAACAGAGTTATAAACTCAATAAAACACAGATTCTGCAGAAAATCGACTTTATATGAAAACAATTCAAAATCAAAAGTTGAAATCAAATTAAAAAAACACTAAAAAAAATAAGAAAAATCGTAGGAAAACAATAAAAACAACACAAAATCGAAAAAGAAATTGAATCACTGTATCGCAAGCAACTATGTAAATCCAAAAAAAAAGGAGAAAACAAATTCACAATGTTATTAGAATAAAAAAATGAGCTAATAAAACTTTTATATAATTAATTAAAAATGTGTTGGTTATATAAAAAATAGTTGGATACCAAAATAACAAAATAATTAAATATATTTTTTTAAATACATAAAAGCAAAAAAAATTAAATAGATAATAATCCAATGTATATACGTCGATCGATATTTAATCTTTAAATATATGAAAGAATAAAATATAACAAACAAATCCTTTATTTCATAGACTATAATCAGTGTAATAATTCAAGTATATTTTCGTTTCGTTCGTTTAGTCTTGCACAAAAACAATTCTATAACGAATTCAAAAATCGTCAAGAAGTTTTTAGGGAAATTGTGGCTTTTTCATCAATATATATAAGAGAAAATAGACTTAATCATGCATGTTTCCCGTGACATGTATTTTTTTTCTAAAGTTATATATAAAACTTAGCACGTTTTTTCTGTTTTAAGACAAGAGTAAGATATTTCGTATTCATTTTTGTGTAAAAGCATATACTACTTTATATCTAAATTGTCTTTTTATAATTCTTCTTTTACATTATTGTAGTGCGGATCTTAAAAGATTTATTCCGACAATATGGAAATGGTTGTGACAAATGATATCACAATGATTTATTTTTTAGGTAAGATAATATTTTACGATTGGATTTTGCTACGAAACTCATTAGTTACAATAGTTACGGAGTTACAACAATTTTAAAGAATTAATATTCCAAATAAAAAAATTATGTATACAAGTTTTAAACAAATTTTAAATCATATAATCTTAATTTTTATTTAAAAAAATTATAATATGAAATAATCATATCTATTGTTAGAGTGGCGATCAAAGTCTCACATCCCACATCTGTTGAACATGAGAATAATCAATGGTAGATAAGTGAGAATATATCTTAAGTAGTATGCAGTTCTTTCTCTTAGTTTTTTTTAAGTCTTTCCAATTAATCTTTTGATATTTTCAATTAATCTCTACTTAATATTTAACATTCCTTCTTAATTTGAATAGTTAGATTTTCAATACTCAACTTGCTCATAATTTTAGTGAAGGTTCGTGTTGTTAAAGTTTTAGTAAACATATCTGCTAACTGATCTTTTGACCTCGCAAAAAGAATTTAAATTGCACCATCTTCTTTTTTTTCTATAAGATATTGATCTTCTTCCATATATTTAGTTATGTCATGTTGAACAAGATTTTTCGAGATAGTTATTTTGGTGCTTTATTATCACACTTCAGCTTACTCAGAAGACATGGTGTATTCCAATTTCATCCATTAATTTCTTGATCCATAAAATTTCTCTTACTCTTTTAGTAATTTGCTAGAATTCTACCTCAATATTAAAAAGTGTTACTACTTTTTGCTTCTTGCTTCTCTATGTCATTAAGTTCCCTCTGACTAGTGTAAAGTATCGCGATGTAAACATACGATCATTCGGGTTACCAGCCCAATTTTGGAATCAATGTAGGATTCAACACCTAGATGCTAATTTTGTTTGAACATAATTTTATCATATTGTGTGCCTTTTAAATATCATAATATCCTCATAACCGCTACCACATGATCCAATCTTGGTTGTTGTATAAACTGACTTAAAACCCAAACTATATAGGGTATGTATGGTCGAGTATGTGACAAGTAGATTAATTTTCTAACTAGTCGTTGAATCTATCTTTTTCTGCTCGTTCAGCACCTTAACCATTTTAAGCCTCTAATTAACGTGTATTAGAGTCTCTACTTATTTACAATTAATCATTCATGTTTATGCAAGTAAATTAAAATTATACTTCCTCTATGGAATAAATCATTTTGCTGGAACGTGGGAACCTCATTTTTAAGACGTTTTCTAACCCTCCTCGATCAATCATCTCAAATTTTGTGAACAAGTTTTTCCTTAGTTTGCAATCTCTTCAGTGTCGCTTCCTATTATGATCGTGTCATTAACATAGATTATTAAGCAAGTGATCATGTTACCTCTTTTTTCAAAAGCAATGTATAATAAGAGTTACTCTATTTGTACCTATATTGCTTCATTACCATAGTAAAACTTCCAAACCATGCCCGTGGGGACTGTTTAAGCCCATAAAATACATTCTGAAGTCGGCATACTTCATTTTTCGGGAAAGCCATCAATGAATATTTATGGAGCTTTCATATATACTTCTCTATTTAAGTCTTTGTGGACAAATTCATTTTATTGTGGAACCGGGAATAAAACTTGCATTGTGTATATTTTTGCTATTGGAGAAAATGTTCTAGAATATTCAATTTTGTAAGTCTGTATATATTTGTTTGCCACAAGTCGAGCCTTGTATCATTCTATGGTTCCATCAATTTTGTGTTTGATAATGAATACCCATCTACATCCAACCAATTTTTTTCTAACTGAAAGTTTGTATTTCTTCCAAGTATCATTCTTTGCAAGGGCATCCATTTCAGCATTCATATCCAAAAATAACTTATTCTTTCGTGTTACTTCTTAGGTAGTCTTAGGAATTTTGTGGGTGTATATAATCGTAGTAATTTCTTTGATCTCTTATGAGATGCTCTATCTAACCAAGTTTCTCAGAGGATATTTGTTGCATCTGGAACATGTTTAGGTAAGTAACACGTATGTGGCACTACACGATTATTCATGCGAGGCAAAACATATCTAAATATTCAGCATTTCCACACTAGTGTCAACAGTAACATAATCATTAATCATAGGGTAAGCAATTGGACTGAATTGTTCACTTCCCTTATACTAGAACATCAGTTGAAGGTTTATCATTGGTAAGTATGAAATCATTAGTCCTTTCTAAGTTTATTGGTGGCTATGTCGATACGATATATGGAAGGATCGAGGAACTTAACCAACGTAGTAAGTCACTTATGCCCTCCTCCTAAACACGAATTGCGGTAAGGTATTATGAGTCTGACTCAAGAAAGTCACAATCCATGGTGACATAGATGCGATGATTGAGAGGATTATAACACTGATGCTATTTTTTATGAAGTACATATCCCACAAAAATGCATTTTATGGAACAAGAATCGAGCTCAGGTCAATCACCTTTTGGAACATGAACAGTTACGAAACAACCGTAGATACAAGATGGGAAAGTTAAAGTTGGTAATATATTTGTTTTTTAGGTTTTCAAGATTTGAAGTTGGGTTTTGTAGTTAATATTTTTTGTGGATAAAAAACTAAGTAGATAGGCTAATGTGGAAATTCCTTAGAACAAAAAAGTTTGAAAACATTAGACTCAATCGTCTTAGCTCTAGTCATTGAAAAAAGAATCTAATTTTTTTTTAATTCTGCAAATCTATTTTGTTGGGATGTATTAGACAAGAGGTTTGATAGATAAAGGTTATTAAAAAAGGTTCACATATCATGGTTAACATATTCCAATTATTATCAGATTGAAGAATTTTGATTTTCTGGTTGAATTGGATTTGGATCATTTGGAAAAAATCATCAAATTTCCCATACACTTTAAATTTATGTTTTATAAAGTACACCCAAGTCATACGAGAAAAACCACAAGAAGCATAAAATATTGAAAACCATTTTTATTAAAGTATGGTGCAAATCCCCAAACATCTAAATGTATCAAGGACCAATCTCAAACATTCAGAGGCAGAATCAACACCTATCAACAACCAATCTTTACTGAGTCAGTGCAAACCCTATCTTTACTGAGTCAGTGCAATTTGTGAGTAACATTCAGAGGCAGAATCAACAACCAATCTCAAACACCTATCACCCAAGCAACAGAAATCATCCGGACTTCAGTTGGAGCAATAATCAACAAGATAATCAATATTATGGTGATAAGCCATACGCTCCTCCTGGATTTCAGTAACATAAATCTCAACATTATGCCCCAAGACAACCTCATAATCAACATCCTGGCCCTTCTCAACATTCTGTGAGAGACTCTGAATTCGAAGAGATGAAGTTAATGATTAAAATCCTGATGGTATCTCATAAAACCTTGGAAAATCGGATTTGGTAGATGGCCAGTAACATGATCGTTAGACCTCAAGGAGTTCTTCCTAGCGACACAAAACATAATCCAGGTAAACGGGACGGCAAGGAGCAATGCCAAGCGATCACCTTGAGATCAGGAAAGGTTGTCGAGAACCCCACAGTTGAACAAGAGGCTGAATCTTCTCAAAATCAGCCCTCATCTGAAGTTAATTCTAATCAAGATCAGCCACCAAAAAAGTCATCTCAGTCAGTTGTTGAGCGTACGATCTACCCTCCTCCACCTTTTCCGCAAAAGTTGCAGAAAGAGAAGCTAGATACTCAGTTTGGGAGATTTTTGGAGGTATTCCAGAAGCTACACATCAACATACCTTTTGGTGAAGTATTAGAGCAAATGCCTAGTTATGCCAAGTTCATGAAGGGAATTATTTCGAAAAAGCTACAGCTTGGGTGATTTTGAGATAGTGGCGCTCACTGAGGAATGTAGTGCGATCTTACAACAAAAATTGCCTCCCAAGCTTAAAGATCCAGGAAGCTTCATCATTCCTTGTTCGATCGGCAATTTATATTTCAGCAAATGTTTATGTGACTTGGGAGCGAGCATCAATCTGATGCCCCTATCTGTGTTTGAGAAACTTGGGCTACCTGAGCCAAAACCGACTAACATCTCTTTGCAACTACTTGATTCTCTATCACATATCCTCGAGGTATTGTGGAAGATGTCTTAGTAAAGGTAGATAAGCTCATCTTTCCGGCTGACTTCGTTATCTTGGATTTCGAAGAGGACAAAAACATCCCCATAATCATGGGAAGGCCATTCTTGGCTACGGGCAAAACTTTAATTGATGTCCAGAAAAGGGAGCTCACTATGAGAGTGCAAGATCAGAATGTCACTTTCAACATTTTCAAGGCTATGAAATCTCCAACAGAGGATGAAGAATATTTCAGGTTGGATATGGTTGATTCTTTGCACAGTAATGAGTTGGATCGGTTTGCGAGTTCAGATGTTCTGGGCAGAGTTCTACATGGTGAATCTGACTTCGAAGACGAAGAAATATCTGAATGTGTTCAACTACTATAGGAATCCCCGTATCAAAAGAGGCTCAATATCCCACATGAGTCACTTGGATTAGGTGATCTTAAGGATTTTCATGAAATGCTTAAACCTTCTCTAGAAGAAGCTCCTAAACTTGAACTCAAACCACTTCCAGATCATCTCAGGTATGCTTTCTTAGGAGAGTCATCTACATTACCTGTTATTATTGTATCTAACCTTTCAGGTAGTGAGGAACAAAAGTTATTGAGAGTTGTGAGGAAGTTCAAATCAGCCATTGGTTGGACCATAGTAGATATCAAGGAGATCAGTCCCTCTTACTGCATGCACAAGATTCTGCTCGAAGAAGGGATCAAACCATCTATCGAGCATCAAAGGAGGCTAAATCCTATCATGAAAGAGGTGGTGAAGAAAGAAATTCTGAAGTGGCTAGATGCAAGCATTATCTATCATATCTCAAATAATCTGTGGGTAAGCCCGGTGCAATGTGTACCAAAGAATAGAGGAATGAAAATAATAACAAATGAAAAGAATGAACTCATCCTCACTCGGACAGTCACTAGATGGAGAATTTGCATGGATTGTCGTAAATTGAATAAGGCCACTGGAAAAGATCACTTTCCCTTGCCATTTATTGATCAGATGTTGGATAGGTTGGCGGGCCATGAGTATTAATGTTTGCTCGATGGATATTCATACTACAATCAGATTTGTATAGCTCCAGAAGATCAGGAGAAGACCACCTTCACATGCCATTTTGGTGCATTCTCTCTTCGACGTGTCTCGTTCAGACTTTGCAATGCACCCGCTAATTTTCAAAGGTGCATGATGGCTATTTTCTCTGATATGGTTGGTGATATCATGGAGGTGTTCATGGATGATTTCACAGTCTTTGGGAAATCATACGACGGTTGTCTATCTAATCTGGGTAGAGTACTTGAGATATGTGTGGCAACAAACCTCATTCTTAATTGGGAAAAATGTCCCTTCATGGTGCAAGAAGGTATTATCCTTGGAAACAATGTGTCTAAGAGGGGTTTAGAAGTGGGCAAGGCCAAGCTTGAAACGATCAAAAAACTTCCTCCTCCTGTCTCAGTAAAGGGAATTTGTAGTTTTCTTGGTCATGCTCGATTCTATAGACGTTTTATTCAGGATTTCTCAAAGATCACCAAACCACTTTGTAGTCTACTTGAAAAGGATATTCCCTTTCGATTTACTGAAGAGTGTTTTGTTGCTTTTGAGCTCTTGAAGAAAAATTTGACTTCAGCATCTATCATCATTGCGCATAACTGGGAAGAGCCATTTGAGATGATGTGTGATGCTAGTGATTTCGTTGTGGGAGTCGTTCTTGGTCAAAGGAAGCTGAATTTGTTTCATGTGGTTCACTATGCCAGTAAAACCCTCAATGATGCACAACGAAACTACACCATTATTGAAAAAGAGATTTTGGTTGTTGTCTATGGCTTTGAGAAGTTCAGATCCTACTTGTTTGGTGCTAAGGTCACGGTTTTCACGGATTATTCGGCTATCAAGTACCTTCTATCTAAAAAGGATGCCAAGCCTCGCTTAATTCGATGGGTACTCTTGCTTCAGGAATTCAAGTTGGAAATTAAAGACAGAAAGGGGACTGGAAACTAGGTAGCTGGCCATCTCTCACGTCTTAAGCAACATGAGAAAGACAAAGGAGATGGAATTCTTATCAACGAACGCTTACCAGATGAGCAGTTGTTCCTGATCCAAGGAGAAGTGACAAGGTTTGTTGATTTTGTTAACTATCTGGTTAGCAATGTGATTCCTTCAGATTTTACTTGGGCTCAACTGAAGAAATTCTTGCATGACATGAAATGGTATCTTTGGGATGAGTCATTCTTTTTTAAACAGTGTACTGATAAGATGATCCGACGTTGCATCCCTTACAGTGAGTTGAGAAAGTTTTACATGATTGTCACTCTACGGTTTATGGAGGACATTATGTTGGGAATAAGACAGCTGCTCGAGTTCTTCAAGCAGGTTTCTACTAGCCTATCTTGTTTAAGGATGCTCATCTATACGTTCGTAGATGCGATCGATGCCAAAGGGTTTGTAATATTCATAGGCGAAATGAGATGCCCCTTAATATGCTTCTTGAGGTTGAGGTATTCGATGTGCAGGGAATAGATTTCATGGGACCATTTGTGTCCTCCTGCAACAATCTATACATACTCTTAGTTGTGGATTACGTATCTAAGTGGGTTGAGGTGAAAGCTCTCCCAACTAACGATGCTAAGGTAGTGCTCAATTTCCTTCGTAAGCAAATCTTCACTCGCTTTGGAACTCTTCGTGTTATAATCAGTGATGAAGGGACTCACTTTTTCAATCTTCAGTTCACAACCTTGTTGGCTAAATATGGTGTTTCTCATCGTGTTGCTACCACTTACCACCCTCAAACTAATGGTCAAGTTGAAGTCTCGAATCAAGAAATCAAGCGAATCTTGGAAAAAGTGGTGAATCCTTCGAGGAAAGATTGGTCTCTGAAGTTAGATGAAGCGGTATGGGCATACCAAACGGCTTACAAAACTCTACTTGGGATGTCACCATTTCAGTTAGTAAATGGTAAGGCTTTTCATCTTCCAACAGAACTCGAGCATAAGGCATTCTAGGCTTTAAAGAAGTTGAATTTCGACATTCAAGCAGCTGGTGAGAAGCATGTGCATCAATTGAGTGAACTTGACGAGTTTCGGTCTCAAGCATATGAGAACTCGAAGATGTATAAGGAAAAATTCAAGAAATGGCATGATAGGAAGCTTGTTCATAAAGATTTTGAGACGGGTCAAATGGTTCTTCTTTTCAACTCTCGTCTAAAGCATTTCCCTGGGAAGCTCAAATCAAGATGGTCTGGACCTTTTAAAGTCAAGACAGCATATCCACATGAAGCAGTTGAAATCTATGAGGAATCGGCAGACAAAGCATTCAAAGTCAATGGTCAACGACTCAAGCATTACTATGGAGATGTGGTGAACCGTGAGGCATTCATCATCAGCCACGACACTACATGATTCTGAGTGGTATCGTCGAGCTATCAACGTTAAACAAGTGCTTCGTGGGTGGCAACCCACTGGGAAACAATGATCAACACTACTGGACGAGTAGGGGAGTGTTTTTTATATCTTTTAATTTCTTGTAGTTGCATTCACCATAGTAGTTATTCATGATAGACAGTGCATCTTCATGTTAGTCATGCTTATCTGCATATTCATGCCATGATCATATAGACTGTGTTTAGGATCGAGTTAGTTTATTAGCATAGCATTTTGTTCATGCATTTTGCATCTTTGATCCCTTGAGTTGTTGTTTCTACTTAAGTAGCCAATGATGAAAATTGTTTGGAATGACAGTAGGAATAAAATCTAATTAGGTTGCTTGTAAGATAGCTTGCTTGATGTAGAAGCACAATTAATACACGTAGACTCATCGATTGTTTTTATGTTAGTTACAGATGGTGTGGTTAATTTATGTCTGAGGGTAATTGGGTAATTTGTTCAGAGTTTTGTGGAAGTTTATGGGTATTTAATATTTTGAGTAGAGAGTAGAGAGAGAATTAAGCTGCCTGGTTGCAGTTAATTTTCATTATTCATATTTAATGTAGGTGGTTGGGTATTTATACCCTTACATCTGGGCTTTATGGGTTTTCGGGTCATGTTTAATGGACCCGGGTCATGTTTAAAGACCCATGAGCTCTTAGTAGGAGAGCAAGCAGCTTAGTCAAGAAGTATTTAGGTTTTTTAGTACTTTTGTCATACTTCGAACAGTCCAATGGGCTAAGTGTTCGAAGTGGTCTGTCCGATCCGATGGCCTTAGTCCGATTTGTCCCTGTCCGGAGAGGAAGCAGTTTTCGGACTCATCAGGAGCCCATTTTTTAGGTGTTTGTTCAAATGCCTTTGCCAAAAACCTGAAAAACAGTCTGATGTTCAGGGGCAGTTTTAACCCGAACAGGTCTGTTCGTGTTGTGGTTTTATCCGGACTGATAAAGCTTCGTGAATCCAAACGGTTTTTTACCAGAGTCTGTGGGACACGTGTCATTTTTTGGTTGGTTTCTTCAGCCGTTTTTTCACCTTGAATCTCGCACCCACCTTCTTCGAAAAGTAACCTCTTCATTGAAGAGGGTGACATCATCGTCATCTTTTAATCATTACCTATCTTTTCGAATTCTCCTAGGAATCAAACCCTTTTTTCAGATTTACTATAAATTGAAACATTTTCTACTGTTTCACCATCACTCTCATTTTTACTCTGCAAATCCTTAAAGTTTCCTCTCTCAAAATCAAACTCTTGCTCAGGTCGTTTATGTTCACAACGAGGAACGCTTTGGTCAAAGGCGGGTGGCTCAACCTCTCTGAACTAGAAAAAGCGCAAAAGGTCGAAAGGGAAAGGCGCATTGCGGCAGGTTTACCCACCTCTCCTATTGACAAACCAGTGACGGCTGCCAGAGAATCAGACCAGTGCTCTTCTTCTTCAAAAGGTGTCAAACCGAAAAGGTTATTTTAGGCCAACATCTCACCCATCATTTCTGGTTCTTCGGTTCAAGAATCGGAACCTGTTGTTGAGCCAGGTGTTACTGTTACCAGCTTCAAGAAACCCTCCCTCTTCATAGCTATGGGGTCAGACACCAAAAATTCCCCTCAAAAATTAGTTGGCCGGAGAAAAGGCCGGTTGGTCAAGGTCCAAGCTTCCAAGGGCACCCCTTCAAAATCGGGTGCAAAAGACAGTAGTGCAGGGTCAGAAGTGCCCATTAGAGCTCCCAAGGACAGGCTGTCCGGTCTAGAGGGCACTAGCTCAAGTCTCCGGAAGGAAACATCTGCATCAGAGCCCCAACCGGAGGCCAGGAACCAAGAAAATATTGGAACTCAGCAGTCCGGAAGCCAGGCTGAGCCAACTCTGAACCTTCCCCTTACCACAGCTGCTGAAAACCCTTCATCAATCATGGAGGAAGTAATGGAGGACTCTATCGAAGAGGCTTCATTCGAATCTGAGCCCTCTAGACAGACTAGCAGCGCTGTTGCTGCCAAAAAAGACAAAGGCAAGGAAAAGTTGTGCTTGAGGCATCCGGATCTGCCGGAGAGCCTTGAAGGAATGGTGGAGCCTTGTTTTCACAAGGTCAATGTCAAGTACCTCATCGCTCTGCAAAAAATCAATTACGCATTCATCCACACAGCTGAACTGGGCCGGATGCGTACGAAGTGGGGAATTCCGGAGAACGTGAAGATAAGGATCCCTATAAACCTAGAAACCCCCATGGATTGCAAATTGAGCGAAATAGTCATCTTCACGGAGCTGTTTAATTGGGGGCTCAGATTCCCCTTAGACCCAGAAATCGTCAGATACTTTCATCTGATAAAGCTCTGACCAAGCCAGCTGAGTCCCAATACCTGGTACACCCTTATGGTCTGCATCATGGCCTCTAGGCTCTCCGGGATCCCTCTGCCAATGGAGGAATTTACTGCTGTGGCCAGCCTCTGTAAAAACCACCACATCCCCTTTTATCACTTCAACATGGGGGATGACTTCAAGGCAGTGGACGACTTGCTGGAGTCGGAGAGGAATTGGAGGACTCAATTCCTCTTCGTAAGTGGCGCTTGGGAGAACGGGAAGAAAATCAGGGCCAGAGTCAACCCCAGTCTCCTCACCAGCAGATGGAGGAGTAATGGTAAGGCTCCTACCTTATATTTTTATCTCTTCTTTTATCAAATTCGTTTAAACTAATTAACTTTGTCTTCTTCTTATCAGTACTTCCCAAGGACTTCAATGACTATGTAAAGTCCGGGCAAGCCACTTGCTCCGAGATCAATGCTTGGACTGCTGAAAGGTAGGGAAATCGGTTCCACGATGCTTTCACGGCGGGCAACTTAGCAAGATCTCATCTTTGGATCACCACAGGTCGGAGAGACTTGACTTGGGAAGAGCTCACCACCCAGCCTCCTCCGGATGTAGTGCTTAAAAGGACGTATGAACCGGACGGGACACTTTACTTGCCAGATCGGGCCAAGGCCCCGAGCAAAATGAAGGGCAAAAAGAAGAAAGGCAAGAAAGTGGCAGGTGGTACGGACCCTGCTGAGGTGGAGGAAGCTGCTTTACAAAATCCGGAGGGGTTAGCCCCAAGCCGGATTGATGTTGCTCTCTCAGAAGCAGTAGAGCAGGAGAGTGTCAGGCAAGAGGTTCGCACCCCAAATCCTCAAAGGGCTTCCAAGAGAGACTGTAAACGGGGAGCTGGAAGCAAAGATAGGGAGGCCAAGAAGAAAAAGACCTCTAAGGGTGACGACCTCTCTCTCCGTCCTCCGGAGCCTCTTCCCCAAGCTGATCCCGCAGACCCAACACAGGCAGAGGAGATACCTGGTGACTTTCAAACCGATGAGGTCGAAGAGGGAGATCTTAGCATTGATGGGGTAGACATCACTGGTCTAGGTGGGCTTGGTGAGTACTTCATCAATCTTCCCAGAGATGATTTTGCTGGGCCTTATCTCCCTCCGAGCACTTCGAACACAGTCACTTTTAATGGTAAGACTTTTACTGTTTCAAGTGAAAGGGATGTTATAGCTCATTCTCTGTTAAGCAATGTTCAGCCGGTGCTCGCGTTGGAAAAGCAAGTTCGGAATCAGGCAGACATTTTTAAATACCTCAAGTCTAACAAAGAGAGGCTGTCCGATGACCTTCGCGCTGCCACTTCAAATGCTGTCATTCTAAAGGGGGAGAATGAAGAGCTGAAGAAAAACCAATAGGCAAGTTCCACAAAAGTCGCCATTCTAGATAACACTATCGCAGAGCTCCGGAAGAAGCTGTCCGGATTGGAGAAATATCTTGCCACTTCAAAGGGGGAGACCAAGGCCAAGGACTAAATTATCACCAATTTGACCAGTGACAAAATTGCTCTTGAAAACGCAGTGTCCCAAGCTGCAGGGGAGAAAGCTGATCTGCTAAGGGAGCAGGAGGCCAAAATTCAGGCCAAGATTGATGCTTATGCCAACCACGTGATAGATACTCAAGAGCAGATGTATGCCAAGGTAAAATCAGACATGGTCCTGCTCTTCCATGAGAAGTTCCCGAAGAGGAACTTGGGTGATTTGTGGCTTCACGTAAAGCCTGAAGACCTCCCATATCACACAATGGTCGAAGGCGATAGGCTTGGCTACTCCAATGCATCCTCATCCGATGACGAAGGGAACACCGGGGAGAGTCCAAACGAAGAGAAAGATGATCCTAATGGGAAGAAGAAGGTAGATGAAGCTGAGCCATCCTCAAAGGCTCAGCCTTAAATTATGAATTACTCTTTACTTTTCATGTTATCTGAACTAAAGTCCTTGGAAGGCCAAGGCACTCTTTTTGTAAGTGTGTCCGGTATCTGACCGGATAGATACTTTACTTTGTTTTGACAATTTGAAAGTCCTTGGAAGGCCAAGGCACTTAAGTTATTTTAATGAATATCCTTGTTTTGCACAATTCTCACCTTCTTTCATAGTCAGTTCCAATTTTAATGGCTAGTGTTTAAATAGCCCTTAGTTATATCATAGTGAGAGTGTTTAAATTCTCCGATGACGAATGTTTAAGTGGTCATCATTCTTTTATTTCAGTCCGGATGGTGTGACAAAAAACAAAGTAGAACACTTCGAAAAAAAATTAAGAAGGCATCAAATTTTATTTAAAACCCGGACACCTCATTAAAACCTCCCCGCGCCACCAGGGTAGGAAAGAGTATGCCCTCAAATATTTACATGGATGTTTAAACAAGTAAATATTTACACAAATGTTACTCCAAGTACATCCGGAGATGTTTGATATTCCAAGGGTGGGTCAGGACTCTTCCATCCTTGTCTTCCAGCCAATATGTTCCAGGTTTAAGACTTTCAACAACCACATAAGGTCCTTCCCAAGTTGGGGCCAATTTTCCGAGCAGCTTTTCTTTAGTGTGTAAGAAGACTTTCCTCAATACTTTGTCCCCCGGCTGGAAATCTCTTCTTTTAACTCTAGAAGCAAATCTGCTTCTCATCAAACCCTTATAGTGTGCAACTCTAAGGTGAGCTTTAACTCGTCTTTCTTCCACTAGATCGAGCTGACCTCTGATTGCCACTTCGTTAGCACATTCGGAGAAGTGGTAAACACGAAATTATGGGAGAGTTGCTTCCATGGGAGCTACTGCATCCATCCCATAGACCAAAGCGAAGGGTGACTCCTGAGTTGCAGCCCCAGGTGTTGTCCGGTAGGCCCACAAGACCTCTTGTAAATAACTAGGCCACTTCCCAGCAGCCCCTTCCAAATTCTTCTTTAAACCGGACAGAATAGTTTTGTTAGCCACTTCAACCTGGCCATTTTCTTGTGGGTGGAAAGGTGAAGAGAAACAATGTTGTATACCCCTTGAGGCACAGAAACTCTCCATTTCCCTATTGTCGAACTGTGGCCCATTGTCTGTTGTTATCTTTTGTGGGACCCCAAATCTGCAACATATGTTGGATAGAATGAATTTTATGACAGCTTTTGATGTTGTTCCTGCTAGAGGGGCTGCTTCAATCCACTTTGAAAAGTAGTCTATAGCAACAATTATAGTTATGCGCCCTCCGGATGCCATAGGGAGAGGTCCCACTAAATCCAACCCCCATCGAGCAAAAGGTATAGGCTCAGAAATTGACTCTAAAGGAATGGCTGGGACACGAATTTCATTGTTGTATCTTTGGCATGGGTCACATCTTCTTACCAGCTCCTTAGCATCTTTCATGATAGATGGCCAATAATAGTCGGCCAGTAAAACTCTCCTCGTTAAAGCCCTGAATCCACAATGAGTTGATCCTTCACCATCATGTAATTCATAGAGGACTACCTGAGACTCATCATCCCCCAAACAGCGCAGAAGAGGTTTACTGTAAGACTTTTTATATAGAATGTCTCTCAGTATGATAAAACCACGAGCCTTGTATTTCAATTTTCTTGCTAGTGATTTATCCGGAGGCACGACGCCGTCGGAGAGGTATTGCAGGAGGGGAATTCTCCAATCTTGAGGTTGTTTCACCTGTACTTCAAAAATTTCTTCTTCTTTACCCATACTAAGTTAAATGGAGGGGCTCTCCAGCACATGGATCCATGGATACGACTCCGTGTATGATATGGTTGCCAATGAATCTGCCAACTCGTTTTCTGCCCGGGGTATATGCTCATAAATAATGCTTTTAAACTTGAGTGCTTCATTTTTAAGAAGAAGTAAATACTTCACTAGCTGCTCCTTTTTAGCCTCAGATTGACCTTGGGCATGATGGATAAGAAGCTGGGAGTCACTCAGTATCTTGACCCTCTTAGCCCCACAAATATGGGCTAACTTTAAACCAGCTATAGCCGCTTCGTACTCATACTCATTATTGGAAGCCCTGAAAGCAAAACATATAGCTTGGTACATTTTGTCACCATATGGAGAAGTCAAACACACCCCTGCACCACATCCCATAGTGCTGGATCCGCCATCCATCCGGACGACCCAGACCTTTTTGTCTTTCATGTCAGTAGCCTGCTCTGAATCTCTGTCGGAGTGAAATTCAACCAAAAAATCAGCCACAGCTTGGGCCTTGACTGTTGTTCGAGGAGCGAAATCAATGTCGAAATCCCCTAATTCTACCGACCACTTAGTCATCCTACTTGAAATGTCTGCCTTTTGGAGGACATTTTTCAAGGGAAAAGAAGTCCGGACGATGATAGGATGAGCCTGGAAATAAGGCCTCATTTTTCTTGCAGCTATTACCAGGGCTAACGCTAACTTTTCGAGTTTTAAATAACGCCTTTCTGCATCTATCAAACTTTTGCTGATGTAGTACACTGGATGGGGATAATTATCCACTTCTCTCACCAACACAGCACTGATGGCACAACTTGAAACTGCCAAATATACGAAGAGTGTCTCCCCATCAACTGGTTTAAACAAGGTTTTGGGGGAGGACATGTGCTTCTTGATCTCATTAAAAGCCTCATCACACTGTGAGGTCCAATCGAATCCCTTTGCACCCTTCAAGGTTTGAAAAAACGGGGCGCACCTGTCCGATGACCTTGAGATAAATCTGTTTAAAACAGCTAACCTCCCCGTTAGCCGTTGTACTTCTTTAATATTTCGAGGAGGCTCCATTTGGAATAGAGCATTAAGCTGGTCTGGATCGGGCTGTATCCCATGCTCACTTATAATATAGCCTAGAAACTTCCCAGATTGCACCCCGAACGCACATTTTTCAGGATTTAACTTCAAATTCACTTTCACCAAGTTGGTAAAAGTTTATTGGAGGCCAGCCAAGTGCAATTTCTCATCCATACTCTTCACCATCATGTCATCGATGTATACTCCATATTCCTTCCAATCTGATCAGCAAAAGCTTTGTTTACTAATCTCTGATAAGTAGCCCCAGCATTTTTCAACCCAAATGGCATTACCTTGTAGCAATGAAGACTCCTGTCAGTGACAAATGTGGTATGCTCTTGATCCTTCGGATCTACTTGGATTTGATTGTATCCGGAGAAAGCATCCATAAAGGATAGTAGCTTGTTCCCAGAGGTGGAGTCTACTAGTTGGTCAATCCGGGGAACTGGATACAAATCTTTTGGGCAAGCTCCATTGAGATCTGTGAAGTCAATGCACATGCGCCACTTGCCATTTTTCTTTTTTACCAGGACTGGATTGGCAGTCCACAAAGGATATTGAGACTTCTTGATATGCCCCATCTTTGTGAGCCTGTCAACCTCTTGTACAATAACATCAGCCTTTTCTTTGGAAAAAACCCTTCTCTTTTAAACCACTGGTGCTATGTCTTTCTGGACGGATAAGTGATGTGATATCACATCTGCTGGAACCCCAGTAACATCAGCATTGCACCAAGCAAAAACGTGCTGATGACTTTTCAAAAACTTTAGCATCTCACTTTTCAGACCAGGTGGCATTTTAGACCCTATCTTGACGCTTTTTCCTTCTTCTAAATAATGTGTCTCTACCTCTTCGACCGGTATTAACACTCCAGGGGTCTCTCTGGGGTCATCAATTTCACCCTCACCCCCAGAAAGACCCTCAAACTGCTATTGCTCGTTGATACGAACTGCCCCCAACGTCCGGGGAGCCAGGGCTGTAGCATAACATTCTCTTGCAACCTTTTGACTGCTCCGGACAATTCCCACATGTCCCTGAACAACATATTTCAAATATTGGTGGACTGTTGAAGCCACTGCATGCATCCTAGAGAGCCAAGACCTCCCTTAAATAGCATTATAGCAAGTGGGATAATCCACCACAATAAAACGTATCCTGACCATCTTCTTGAAAGGGACCTTGCCCAACAAAACTTCTTCTTCGAACTCTCCGATCACATCTGCCGAGCTGCCAGTAAAGCCCACAATTGATCTGTCTGAACTCTGAATTACAGCTGGATTTTTCATTCTCTTGTATGTGGTTAAAAAAGGATATTGGCTGAGCTTCCAGTATCCACCAGAATTCGTCTTATGTCATTGCCCCCAATAGATGCTCCTATGACAACAGCATCTTCATGAGGGCCAGTTATATCTCTTAAATCATCTTCATCAAAAACAATGAAGGGGAATGGAATTTGTGATTGATATGAAGTCATGCCTCCTTCTAGCTGGGTGGCCAAAGTATGAACGTGCCTCTTCCTCGAAGAAGCAGTAGGAGCTGTCATAGTATCTCCTCCGAAAATTATCAGTGACTCAAAAAACTTGATGAGCCCGGAGACCGTTCTAGAACATTCCTCAATTGCACACACTCTGTTTCGAGTTGGATCAGGATCCAAGTATTCAGATTCCACATCAAACCTCTTGATTATAACCATGGCTCCCTCCGGAGCAGCATTACTTGGACCAACCCGATGAGTATTGTCAGGCCTGTTACCTCCTCTTCTTTTGACATAAGCCCCCAGCTTTCCCCTTTCGATCAGATTCTGAACTTCTTGCTTCAAAGCTATACAATCATCAGTGGTATGGCCAATATCATTGTGATATTGGCAGAAAGAGTTATTGCGATGTTCTCTAGGAGATTGCAGTGTGGTCGGTCTTCTATAGTGCACTTCTTCCTTTGTTTTATCATAAATGGTGGCCACACTTTCTTTCAATTCTGCGAACCACTCCGGTTGAACCCAAGGCCCTCTCTTGTTTCTGGATTGCTGACTCTGAGCAGGAGCAGCTGGCTGAGACTGAGCTTTAGCCCTACCATGCCCCTGTCCGGTCTCCTTTGCCTTGTTCCCGGACTGATTCTGATTGGGATTTGGTGCCACCGGGGTAGACCTCACCTGCCTGTGCACCCTGGTTTTCTTTGTTTCATCAAAGTTAATCTGTTTTCCAACCTGATTCAGCAACCCTCCCCAAGTCATGGCTTTCTTTCTGGTCACTGAATCAGCCAAATTGTCACGGTTTAAGCCCTGTCTTAAGGATGCTATTGTCACTTGCTCGAAGCAATCAGCCAACCCATTCTTCGTGTTCACAAAACGACTTATATATTCTTTTAAGGATTCATTTGGTTCCTGGGCACAATGGATTATTGTGTCTCCATTGCCTTTTAGTTCTTTACTCCCAACGAACTGTCTTCGAAAGGCCACCCAAAAAGTATTGAAATTCTTGATACAGCCTTGTGGTAGGCTGTTATACCATTTTAGAGCACTCCCCGTAAATGATTGGGAGAATGCTCTGCAAAGTAGCTTATCATCGTCATCAAAGTTCATCATGAAGTTTTTAAATTGTTCCAAATGGTTGTCCGGATCAGTACTGTCATCGTACTTTTCCATTTTGGTGCTGTCAAACCTCTTAGGGAGGTTTCGGGACAGAATTTTAGAAGATAATGGAGATTGCCTCCAATTTCTGCCACGACTGAACACAGTATCCTCATTGGGAGTTGCAAAGATACCTGGTTCATCGTGGAAAGCGAAAGGATCCATCAGCATCCGGTCCACATGCCTCCGGCTGTGAGATGATCCTTCGCCGATATTCTTCTTCATTTTTCCATGTCTATCCCTTTTTCTTGAATATTTTTTGATCTGCTTTTTCTTCTTTTTAGTTCGACCCTCATCGCTGCTAGAGGATAAGGATTCTTCAACTCCCTCATCATCTGAAGAGCTATCAGAAGACTCTAAGCCTGAGTCAGAACTCTCCACTGGCTTAGACCGGTGAGACTTTTTGGAGTTGGCATGAGTCTTTTTGGTACTCACATGAGTCTTTGAAGGCTCATGCTCTATGGGTTATCGGTGTGATGAGCAACTGACGCTTTTGACTTTTCTTTCATGCCCATCTTAGCCTTTTCTACCCTCAGAGCTTCTATTTCACCCTTTAACCTATCGCGCTTTTCGATAGTGTACTCATCGTTTTCACCCACCACTTCAAGCAAAGCTGTTGGTACTTCTGGGGCGTCCAGATTCATTCGGACTGACTTTTCTTGCTGGTTTCGAATGCTTGATTCAGGCACCTTCTTATCCCACTGTGGTCGCCAATTTGGTGTGGTTAATTTATGTTTGAGGGTAATTGGGTAATTTGTTCAGATTTTTATGGAAGTTTATGGGTATTTAATATTTTGAGTAGAGAGTAGAGGGAGAATTAAGCTGCCTGGTTGCAGTTAATTTCTATTATTCATATTTAATGCAGGTGGTTGGGTATTTATACCCTTACATTTGGGCTTTATGGGTTTTCGGGTCATGTTTAATAGACCCTGGTCATGTTTAAAGACCCATGAGCTCTTAGTAGGAGAGCAAGCAGCTTAGTCAAGAAGTGTTTAGGTTTTTTAGTACTTTTGTCACAGTTCGAACAGTCCAATGGGCTAAGTGTTCGAAGTGGTCTGTCCAGTCCGATGGCCTTAGTCCGATCTGTCCCTGTCCAGAGAGGAAGCAGTTTTCGGACTCATCAGCGGACACACTTGAGTATTGTTATACATAATCCTTGCTTAGATTCAGAATCATACCTTAATCTTTTATTAGCTCATGGATCACAAAAATATAAGTTTGGGGGAGTTGAAAGATAAATATGCGTATTATTCAGTTAGGCGTCAAAGGCTAGTAGTCGCTCGTTGACGTGCGTCATCTCGCTGGGGGCTGCGTATTACGAGTAGTCTAGGGGTGGAATGAGATGGATCGAAACGCACTCATTCCCAATCGCTTGAGATAAAAAAAGATGATAAATAAAAGGCAAAATTGGCTAGGATGAGCTCTTTGGTACTCGAGTTATTAAGTTCTAGGGGACTTTGTGCCTAGTGACCTAAGACTTTTCCGGTCTGGGATCCGCTAACCTAAAGCTCGCTATATGGGCACCATTGTATAAGAAAGTAAATAAACCAAAACAAACGAGAGCAACAGATAATTGTATTTATACCCAAAGGTTATAAATATCAGGCTTTGATTATTTGAGTTTATATGGCTTTGATATATTTTTCATGTTAAATGGTTTAAATTAAAGCATTTTGGAGGGTCGAGGGATGTAAAAGGAACGCATACGTCTACTTAAAACAAAAGACTTTCATCCATCTGTTAGTTTTCTCTACTATCTGGTCCACTTGCTAATAAAGTAGCAATAAGCCCTCCACTTTTAAAAGTTTTGTAATAAAATACATCAACTAAAAACCTCACAAGAAAATACCCTTTAATTAATAATATTTGCAATCATACAACATCGACCAACTTTGGTTGATTCAAAAAGTAGATGCACTCTTTATATTGTTCAACCATTACTTCAGTCTTCACAAAAAACTAGAGGGGCTATTTGAGCAATTTCAAAATAGATAAGTTTGGAGCTCAAAATTAGCATCTACGGTTGCCAAGAAATCTTGACGAACAAGCCTCGTTACAACAGTCCTTCTATCATCCTTCTTCAAAGGCTAAGTGGGTTACTGGATTACTTTCATAAGAAATTCGGCCGAATGCAAAATAGCAACAACTACAACTAACTGAAGCTTTCAAAACAATATCAACACTTCAACTCATTTTAGATAGTCATTACTTCATCATTCACCAAAGACTAAGAGGGTTACTCAACAAAGTTCGTTAAAGATTCAAAGCATCCCGATTTAAAGATAATAAAAGAAATCAAAGGTTGCTAATTGTTATCACTTCATCATTGCAACAACCTACTAATTGTAGTCTACTAATTGTTAGTTGTATTTTTTTCTTTCGAAAAAATAAAATTATTTATCTTTAATGAAAGTTTTGGTCGACTAAGAATTTTAATGAGACGGGAACAGTTAAATACAAATCAAATTGGAGATGTCGTTAGTGTCAACTCTGCTATGGGTAAATTAAAATAAACAAGCTTTAAGACTCTTAAGTGTATATCTGAAGATGACAGACATATCACTGCAACATGTAAACTAGAGTAGCCTCAGATGTAAAGACGAAGCTTTCACAAAACAACAAACTTATAGTTGCAAGCTTCGACCAAAATAGTAGTATTCTACACAATAAAATATAGTCATTTGTATGTTACTCGTTCAATGAGTAAAGAACTAATCGTAAAAAGATGAATAATTTAACAGTTAATTTACTGTCTATCAGCCATTTAAATGTTCAAAATACCGAAAGACTTGGTAAAAGACATCAAACATAATATATCTAGTTCCAATAAAAATTGTTAAAATAAAATAATATCAAATATAATATCTTATTACTATCTTAAAAATGTAATTTCCTATATAAATTTTATGAATATAAAAAAGACCGAATAATCATCGATAAAATATATATTTATTATTATATTAAATTAACCATATTATCGGAATTGTCATAAGTTTTCATAAGTCATTTAAACTCAAAATCGGTTATCGTACTTAAAATTAACCTTTATTTAACATAAAAATATTTTTTTAATTTTTTAATTTTCATATAGTAGCATGTATTATAAGACTGAATCAAAATGATATTATTAAATTTAAATGTTGAATAACGATATAAAAATTGTAACAATAAACTAAATAAACAAAAAATATCAAAATATGTTTCCACATCTTTATTTCACTGAAAAAAGAACAGGATTTCAATATACTTTTGATGATATAGGTTGAGAGAAATGCTGTTTCTCTCTCCAACATTGCTTGTAAATATCAATTAATATTAATTTGGATTTAATATTTATTTTGTTAGTGACTTAACATTATTAATTAGTTTTGGTCAATTTTAGAAATTTAGCTTGTAATAAATTTAACAATAAAATAAAACACCTAAAATGAAGCATGCAAGGCATTCGAAATATATATTAAGTAATAATAAGATTTCTTTTAGATTCGGCTCTATTAGGAGGATGCTCTAAAAAATAAAAGAATTTAAAATTTGGTAGAAAATTGAATTATTCTCTAAAAGTCGAATTCAAAGTAAATTAAATTATCTATTAACACAAACTACTTTAGACTAAGACTATGCAATAAATAAATACTGAATCCAGATCGTATCAGATTGAGTCACAATATCTTATCCTTTGAGTAAGAGTAGACATCTCAACGAAACGAATAGCACTCAGTTAGTCAGATTTGATACGTCCCCTCGTTTAAAATCCACAATGTTCATTCTTTTCTAGTTGAAGAGAGGGACCGGTGCAACATCCCATCCAATAATGATTGTAATTTGTAGAGTTTTCGTTTGTTTATTTGTTTATTTTAGTCCATCATAGATCATACCAACTAAAGAAGATATGTTACATGCATTTTAGTGCCTTGATTGGTAGCTAAAACTCAAGATCCTTACATATTGATTACAATTGGTAGCAATAATAGACTTTAGGCCGTACGAGCCAATCAACCTTTACACTGTGCACCGAAAATACCTTCCTATCCATAATTACCGTGTTTGTTACTTTACCGGAGAAACTTTTTGTCACCAGATAACGAAATTTTGCAAACTTTTTAGCAAATTTTAACAAAAACAAAAAGTTTCGCAGCACACAATGCATTTCGCAGGGCGTTATAGGGCGTTATAGGTGCATTTCGCAAGACACCGTTAGTTAGCAACGGGTTGGGTCTGGATTGGGTCTGGATTGGGTCGGACAAAATTATTACATATGAACACAACCCAAGCTTAAGCTTAAGCTTGAGATGAACCCACCACCTAACCAAGTAACGTCACATTCAGGTCTGTCACTGAAGCTCCAATTTCATAAATTTGGACAGCTGAGCTGGCTCAGTTCCACCCTGTTTATCTATCGGAATTATGACGAACTGACCTTAAACTGAACCTCAATATAGAGACCGCACAGCTCAGCTAGTTTATAACTCCTACGCTCCTTAGCTATGTCAGGGAATAAAATATGCACCTGAATATCACCTGTGACCATCATGAACACGAACTATGGTGATAAGGTTTTCAGCTGTCGTCATCAGTATGTAGAGAAAGATAAATAAATAAACGTCAGGTGCTTGCTTTGTCACCATGCTTCTACTGTTACAAGAGATAATGTATTTTTGTTAGTAACACAAATATACCAGCTGGTTTAAAATATCAAAATATTCATGAAAACAAGTGTACCACATGCTAGGTTAACTGCTGCTACAGCTTGAAGCTTTTTGTCCCTAAGCACTAAACACATGTTACGGTAACTGCTACAGCATGAAGCTTTTTGTCCCTAAGCACTAAACAGTTTTCCATAATGCAGAAACTAATCTTTAGCCCATTGATAATACATTTAATACCACTGGTAATAGTTAGAATAGCAGTATCAAATGCATTATTGTTCAAGTGGATTCTTTCCACTGAGGAGCCCAGAAACTAATCTTTTCTAGGTAGTAGTATATCAATGTATTATTGTTCAAGTGGATCTTTTCCACTGGAGCCCAGAAAATAACCTTTCATATGTTCCAGATATTGTTGTTCTAGACTTCCAGTCATTATTGTTTCAGATATTATTGTCATCCTTGCACCAAGTAGACCATTCAGTAATGCATCGTAACAGTCACGATAAAGTGAAACGACAACAGTACAACTATCATTGTCCATTAAAGCATTCTAAAGAACATGACGCAAGGAAAATGAGCCTACGAAAGCAAAATAAGAGAAATTTTCTTCAATTATATACTGTACTTTAGAAAGCACACATGCATGTCATGCATATTCACATGATGGACCATATAAGAAATCAATGGCAGTACATTTTTAACCAGTGATTTAAAGAGAAAACTTAGATATCTGCATTTGCAAGACCAAGATGTTCTATTCAGTTTTGATACACAGATAACTTCAAAAGGTAAACAAGGATGCTTGGGTTGGCATTGATTCAATTAATTACCAGTACCTCTTGAGAAGCAATACAAACCAACAAGTAATCCAAATCATACTAGGGTCCTCTATTATAATTGTATATATAGGGTGTTACGAGCAACTGCATAATATAATTTCATATCTAAAATGCATAGATGTGTATCTACTATTTATATGTACAGCCTCAATTATTATGCATCCTTTTTTTAACAGAACAGTTTATACACAAGACAAGATATTAGGTGTCACTAATGTGAAACACATATTGGTACCTACAATTAGTGGATGTCTTGTTAACTTTTAATCCCTTCTCTGTGCAACCCATTTCAACAGGGAACATGTAAGCACGAGAGACTAGCACCACCAACTTGTGCATCTGGGTGGAGTGATACCACTTGATTTGATTTTGATAGCGAACAGCCAGCCGATTTCTTGTATCTTTCTATTTGTTTCTCGATACTCAAATCCACCTAAGACACTAACATCTTTCTAGCAGCCACTGACTCGACACAATGGTAGGGATCCTGACAAAATCCTAACTCACATGCTGCTCAGGAATTCCCCTTATAAGTCCCTTTCCCTTTCCCTTTCCACATCTAAATCTATTTATGCATGTGTCTCCTATGAGAAAGAAAGCAACCTAATACCTAGCAGTTCAAAGTCAGAAGAAATGAAGGTAGGTTTCACTCTACTAAGTCTTCTTATTAACATCAGAAATAGTTTGAATTCTTAACTCTATCTATGCCAATCATTGCAGTTACTAGAATGGATGCAGCATAAACTAAAACAAGGCGGAACTGAGCCCTTCAAGGATTTCACGATTGGTATAGTAACCAAACTCGTCTAAAACTACTTTCCGTCTTAAATCATTGAAAGGGTATGCCATAGTCCACCCAAAATCATTTAAAATATTTACCATGACATACTAAAACATAATAGTAGTAAATGGCAATGACTTCATTAAGAAAAGCTTTGTAAATTGTTATTTTTTACTGATAATCCTCCCTTCTTAAAAAGGCTTGAAAAGATGGTCGATATATTATTTGAAGCCAGAAACATTGAACTTGTTCACACTATTCAATGGCTGATGGAGGTGCCCCAACATTATCCGAGTCCACCTATCTCTATTTGGTTACAGAATCCACCCTATCTCATTTTAATGAAAGAGATTGATCATCGGACTATAAAGATTACCCTGTTTAGTTATAACATCCATCTCCGCAAACAATACCATGTTCACATTAAAGATTATATAGTCACGAGATTGGTCCATGTTTTTAGGGTACAAAGAAAATCAAAACGTTTTTCTAATAAAAAATTTAATTGTTCACGCAATTCCATTTCAGATTCATCCCTTGGTGACCAAGACGCATACTCAAAGTCATGGTCTACATCTAGATGCTGCTTTAAAACCTTTAAGCAGCCAAACCAGCTACATGATGCTACCTCTTTCTATGAATTTGATTTCAAGAGAGTACAAGAAGACTTTAAAGTTGAAAAACCAATTGCAAGCGAAGAAATTTTCCAAGGATTTCTAACTATTGGAACTTTGGGGTTAGAATCAATCAATGAAGCTGTGACACCAACATTTTCTATGCCATTGGAGCACATATGTGATGAAAAAATAGAAGTAACAGAAAATGATTTGAAACTTATGAATGAAAACCTAAATAAGTTTATTGAGACTGAAGCTGAGACATGTGGGAATGAATCATCAGGAAGGACCAATCAAGTTAGCAGCGTTACCCAAACCAATCAATCAATGGAGGAAGACAATGCCAAAGAAAAAGAAACTTCTGTCATATGCCCACTCCAGGGATATTTATTTGGGTCTTCGACTGAATTTTCAGAAACAAAAGTTGCAGCAAAGAAGGAAAAGACATCACTGGCTGACCTGTTCCAGAGGAAAAAAATATCAGATGAAAATTCCACAAAAAAATGTGAGCATGGGGGAAGTCAACCAAAGCCAAAATATAATTCTGTCAAACATCTTGCTAAGAAGATAATGAGAAAGCTCCATCCATCTACTAAGATCTCTACTGATGACAACACTGATAAGGCTTCAAGGAAGAAAAAACTTCAAAAGGTGCGTATTTATCCTGGTACTAAATTTCCTAAAAGGATTGAATATATGGTAGCCCTCAAAGAAGAAAACAAAATCTGCTATGAAAAAATAGGTAGGTGCAACTTAACTGTTGAAAGCAGTTAAAAAGACCAAGCTGTCTAGATACTTTCAGGCTTTCCGCCTCCTTAGTTTAATTGACTTCATAGGAAGCTGATTAACAATATGATTTTGTTCCATAGAGGTCTGTGCTATTTGTTATTTCTTATAACAAAAGTTCTAGGATTTTCAGATGCTAAAACATGCATAGCTCCAATGCATTCTCTGTGACAGTCAAAATTTATTTAGTTTTGAGGTTGTTTTATGTATGGCATGCAGGTCATTCAAATGTTCCATACAAAAGTCCATCCCGAAAATTCAATAGACGACAAAAATATCATTATGATGAGCAGACTTGAAACCAACAGGATTTCCTCTAAATCTAATGGAAGAGATACCGATGGAGACCTAATGTTTCCTGATAACAGCAGAAAAAAGTTTCCGAAGGAATTGAATTCAACAGAAGATACACTCTGTCACGAGAACTACTCAAAATGGTCCGAGCTTAGGAGTCCTGCTTTAGGTGGATATAGAGAACACTGGATCAAGACAGATACTGACTGTGAGTAATGCATATAATGCGCATCAACTTGCCACATTAGGGTAGATGGTTGGTGACGAAGATTTTCTATTTCAACATATTGAATAAAGTATATTTTGAAATAATATTCATACACAGACGCACATATATATAAATATATATGTGTATTTGAAAAGATTTTTTTCACCAAGGTATTTAACATTTCACATGCACAAAGAATGAAAAATCATTATAGGTTAACATTCCTATATCTGATATCAATTGTAATCCATATATGCATCTCTGACTTTGTTTCAATGCTGGCTTTGTAGACTTGGTGTTGGAGCTATAACAAACAGGTAGCAAAATTCTTATTGGCTTCATTGGTTTCACGTTAGAGATGATGATACAGTGTCTCAGGCATCTCATATGATGCTATATATATGAGTGATTGAGTGATTTAGTTTTAAATGGTAATATGCTTGAAAGAATTAAAGGGAGAAAAATAATTTAAATCTATTTGCCTCTTATGTTATGTAATGGTCTGGAATTCTGTGAGCTAAATTCTATTGTAATATGAAGTCTCATCTAAGTCTGTTGTTAATTATCTATTTCTACGATGTGCTTATTTCTATGTATCTGCACGATGTGCAACAAAGATCAATTGGTTTTTAACACCTAAAGGACAAAATTAGTACACCACCTGCTATTGAGAGACTACAAAAAAGAAGAAATGGAAAAAACTTAGCAGTTGTGTTATATGGCTGTGTTCGAATAGCTGCAAGTGGATTCGGTTTTCTAATACGTAATAAGCTATTAAGTATCAAAAAATAAATAAACAAATGAAGCAATGTCAGGGTTGAACCTCAAACTACTTTAAGTGTAGTGCAGTTAGTACAGCTGAATCCCAATCTAAATTGGTGGAAGCTCTTCTCTCAAAACTCCACCAGTTCCCATTCTCCAAGATCGATCAACTAAAGCTGATATTTCTCTGAGTTGTAAAAAATGGGCACAAGATGAGTAGGTAAATATATAAGTAATAAACAAAATGAACAAGAGAACAAAAACACAAAAGGACTGAATAAAGACCACTTCAATGTTAACATGGAAAACATGGATAATTTCTCTGAGTCATGCATCATATTAGCATACATAGAAACATATATGCAGTGAAAAGAACGCTCATATACTAAAGTATCTACTTGCAGATTCTATGACTTCATCACAGAGGATACATTAGAGTTGTGTCTGCATTCAAGTAATAATCATGATTACTATAGGCTCTTATGTTGATCAATCATATTAGATGTAGGACATTCAAACTCCGTTGAGGCAAAACCCCAAATGTTTGTTCCAAGGAAAAGTGATTTATTTGAGAGCCATTTCCATTAAGACACAAGACAAAACTAAATTATGTCTTACATAACCAAAAAGAGTAAACTTACTTGAGATCATGACTAACAACTAGAACAGTTACTTCTTTCTTTAGATGCTTCAAAAGCTTCACAACATCTGCACGTGCCTTCCAATCTGATATCAGAAAGATAAGCACCACATGAAGCATGCTAGAAGTTACCTTCTTCAGCTAGCAGTATCTTATCAAGAAGGAAGAGTGGTTTCTCAAAATCATTACTATTGTTAGAAATCCCTTACTCCTGAACTAGACATTTAAAGTTAGACTGTTCAATAGCATTCAGTTCCAGAGCGAAATAAAAATGGTCTGTATATGCTTTATTAGCTGATTTATGGTAATACAGCACAGAGACACGTTAGTAAAGTAAAACTAGAAATAGGCTGAATTTAAGGACATACCAAGACCAGCAAGGGGTTCATCTAAGATTAACACATCTGGAGTTTGCACCTGTAGAATCAATTATTATCGATCCTTGCCAAAACTAAAATGTTACTATATTACGAATTTTGAGCAGATAATAGAGGGGGAGACACGTTTTTGTCTGTTTAAACTTCATTGTATGTTGGTGTGTAAGTCCTTACTAATTGTATAGCCAGTGCAAGTCGACGTTTGTAGCCACCACTCAGTGACTGTGGATCTTTATCCAATGGAATTCCACTCAATCCAACCTAGAGTGATAATAACAGAGTCAGATGTATGGGAAGCAAGATAGCACGATAATTAAGCACTGTTAAAACTAGAAGAAGCAAAAATACCCAATTAAAAGCCTTTTGGAGATTCAACACCAAATTCTCCTTTAGTTTAAGACTACCCTTTTGTCTTGGCCAACCAAACGTGATTTCATCGAGAATATTATCTGCAACAAAGAATCTGATGCCAGCATCTTATAATCTTGGAGAATAACTAATGTAAGTTCTTTAGACAAGAAGTAGTTGAATAAAGGAATTATATCCATTCATGTAAATGGTTAGATAGTTTGTCAAGATAGATGACAAGGACTTTAAACCTCAGGCAAAGGAACGGAAAAGGTCAAATTCTTAGGAAATTTATTCAGGAGGAAGTAGAAGAACTGTCAACGTCACTCGGTCTTGGTATAGCACGGATGCAAAAGAACAAGAAGAAGGTATGCTTCTTACTGGAAATATAGCCAGAGGTGAAAGCACAGAATGTATATAACACACACTGAGAATCCTACGAAGTAATATGAAAATAAGCTAGCTGCATACTGTCGAGTTTTCATCACAATCTGCAGTTCAAAATTCCTTTGCAGCCATCCCTTGTGGACATAAAATCAAAAAAATATTTAGGACAAAGCTCTTGCTTGGTACCTCTCAGGAAACTGAAAGACAATGCCAACTCTTTCTGGAGGCAACAATTTTGAAGAGTCGTTTGGTTTGCCATCATCCCCATATCTCTGGATGCAAACTAAACCCGAAGTTGGTTTGTTTAGCCCAGCGAGAAGCTGAAGGAGAGAGTAGAATAAAAGCATATCAAGCTTTAGAAGAAAGTAAAGTAGACTAATGAACTAAACACACAACAACAAGTACTGTCATCGGACGAACCTGTAAGAGTGTAGTTTTCCCGCTTCCACTTTTTCCAAAAATTAAGCCGAAGCTGCAGCAATTTAGATTACCAGTTTAGTCAGCAAACACACTCTCCTGGTATGCATCAGCTTAAGCTATCCGTGACCGAGATGTTATAAATAGTTAGCAGCTTGTTCAACACGAAAATTGTTCACCGCTATCGTAATCGTGCAAGTTCAATAATGGCTGGTTCCATTTCAATTTATTGAGCATCATATCTGTCATAGCTTACAGGTATGCATACACTTAAAAAGGTTCAAATAACCTACTCAGTAAATCACTCTATCGACAACGCAAAACCACATAACTCACCTTTTCTCGCGAAGAGAAAGGTTAACACCATTCAGTATGTTGAGCTGAGTTCCTGGAGGTCTATAACAAACATCCCTTACCTCAAAACAACAAAAAACATTGCATCAACAATCTAAAATACATATAACTTGTCCTCGCCAGGAACACTAACAAGTGCAGACTTCTACTCAATACATTATCAAATCATTGAACACTTACTTACTTCCATCGGAATTCGATAATTCGATTGCAAATGCATAACCTACTGTGCATTAAAGAAGCTGAAGAAAAAACATACCTCAAAACAAGAGTAATCGCACGAGAAACTGGTTTTTTTAGGTCTTTTTGAGCTCAATCTGGAATAAACAGAACAAGCATGATCAGGAGACAAGTTTATAGGTTGAATTAAGGTCGATAGAAGCTGGTTATCGAAGTGAGAGATTGTGTAGATTAGAGTAGCGAGCAGTTGAGATTACAATGGTTGGATGAGTCGGCAGCCTAGAGGTGGAGAAATACCGAGAGCGAAAGTCGCCATAGCCAGAAAGAGACCCCCTCTGCGGAACAGTGAATGGTTTTGAGGTTTTGGCTCTAATTGGTGCGAATGTTTTAAGTTTTGTTTTAGCTACGTATTGATGCGTTAGTGATAAGTTGACTCAATCACCCCCACTTGGACTATCAATACATACTTGGTTATAATGCGGTGACGTTTTGAACTATGAGATTATTTGTCGTAAAATTAGATAACCAATACCAATAGGGTGAATTTATTTTCTCTGCGAGCATATTATCTTTTTTTTATTTCAAAAAATATCTCACTTCATTATTTTTTTATAAAAAAAATATTTAAGTTATTTTTTTCATAAGATGACCTTGAGGTTATGGAAGAGGCTAAATAAGTTGAGTATGAGTTTGTATAGGTTGATGAGGAGGTCGTATGGGTTGATGTTGAGTTATCTCTAGAGGTCGAAACTAAGATGATTTTTTTAGTACATGAGCTTTGTGATTCTCTGCTTCAAAATTTTTAGTATGACCCATATTATGATGGAGTCGACCCCTCTCTCCGCTTTGATGTCAGGATAGCAAGCGTTAGTGATGTCTACGTTTTGGAGAATTTAATCCCGACGAATTTCAACTACCATCTCAGGCGATTGAGTATAAAAATGACAATGACACTGAAACTTGTGCCCCATTATATGAGCACCCTTAAATCCTCCGGAATGACTTTAATACACCGTCATGAATATCCAACGAATCTTCATCAATGTTAATCTTTTTAACCTCGCACCTTGATTTTGGAGGTCATTGTCGCATACTCTCATCTATATCTCAAAGGCTTGTTATCTCCAATGCATGAGCTGAATGTTCATGCTTTAGTTGTGTATGAAGAAAAATATGATCAAGTAGGCTCACAGAGCTCTGATGTGCCTCGGCTCTAGTATGGCCTCAGACTCATTAAGGTTCTCCATAACTCGAATGAGAAATAGTGGTAGCTAGTGATTTTCTGGTAATGGTTTCGAAAAAATACTATATGTGTACCAGTCTCTTCCTATAAACAACGTCATTGATGATGCTCAACTTAGTTAAGATGTTATAGAAGGTCCAACATAGTCAAAACACTACCGAGAAAAGAAAGATTATCGAGAGAAAAAATAACTCTAAACAAATATTATAATATGAAATGTTCACCACTTGTCAGGTATGTGATATGCTTATTTATAGAAATACAAGTGGACTTATGTCTAATGTCTACATTTAAAACAATTATTGAGTTGATGCTTACACATGTAATTTTCTAATTGTTAAATATATCTAACAGTCGATCTAAAATAATATATTTGATAAGGGAAGGAAAATATAGATAATGACACGGTTTATTACATAAAATATAAAGATTATATTCATGTATTTAGTGATTTAGCACTAAAGTAAAACAAACATAAGAGATATATGGGTTAAGTGATATACCAAAGAACTTGTTGGTAAAAAGTAAAGTAGTGGGTGAGAAATAGACTTTAACGGTGGTAATTATGTAATATTATTATCCACATGTACTATATAAAGGGCATTCCCTTTTGGGGAAAATGGTCTATGATTAGTCAATTATTGCTAGATTTATTCATTTTGTCTCTTTGTCTCTATACAAAATACTGATTATATGAACATTTCTTACACAAACGCTCTCCAACGAACATTTTCGCATATAAACTTACCTAAGAATTATGCTGAGTTCATCAATACTCACTCGATTAATAGTTTTATTATCAATAAACATAATCGAAACTATCGGAAATTTAAATTTTTGTAATTGTTATATACGGATCAAAACACTTACTCCGATTTTTTTTCAAGAACTTTTTTCTCGAACTAGAAAAGACTATGTGATCTTTATAAATATAACTAATTTATATTTTCATGTCATTTTCATAAATCTAACAACCACATAGTCTAATATTTTCTAATCCAAATTATAAGCCTATATACTAGAAATCAAAAACAAAAACTTAAAAACCAAATAAAAAACTTATAAAATTATACATTCATGAGATCCAATAGAAATGGATGATCATGAATCTAAGAAACACATAATGTAACAATCCATAATTCAAACCATAACGTTCGCACTACAAATCAAAAACACAAAAGCTATCCCCCAAAGGGCAGAGTTGGTTGAGTAAGACGTTGAATCCCTCTACATACGCGGTTGCGGATTCCCTCAAAATAAACCATCTAAATAACGGTTGCGGATTCCCTCAAAATAAACCACAAAAAATTAATTTTGGACAATGATGTTGTGTATTTACAAAACTAAACCATATAAAAAAAATCAAAATCACAAAAAAAAGTCATACATAAATTACCATCAAAATCATATAAAAAAAAGTTATACATAATTCCCCATATATAACTATCTTTCACGAGTCACGACATACCA
Organism: Limnanthes douglasii subsp. nivea; assembly: GCA_036936605.1. Taxonomy (NCBI): domain Eukaryota; kingdom Viridiplantae; phylum Streptophyta; class Magnoliopsida; order Brassicales; family Limnanthaceae; genus Limnanthes; species Limnanthes douglasii. The sequence continues at coordinate 291,576,024 of JAUPFV010000005.1, forward strand.
TAAACCGGCGGGAGATTGGTTTTAAAACTTTTTGGAGGATCCGATTTCCAAACACATACTTATTTATCAAGGAAAAGTGGACCGCCAGACTAGAGAACCACTTTTCTCGGTTATTATTAGGGATTTGTCGGAACTTTCAACTTGAGTGCACTCTTCCCCTAGTTCTAGCCTCAATACAAAACCTCTTTTTAACAAGTATGTTTCTATCCTCAATACAAACATCTTTTTTGACAAATATGTTTCTGCAAGTTGTATTCACACGGAAGAGAAGCCAATCTGTAACGAGAGCGCTCCTAAGGGGTAGCCGAGTTGGTTGAATATGGTATGTTTGTGACCAAAAGTCATGAGTTCGAGTCCCTCTACATATGCTTTCTCGGCTGAATCTGTCACCTTGTTGGGTTTACTTTCTGGCGTTGGTTTACAGGCTATCGCGTCAGACTGAGGGTTTACCCTGTGCGCACTCATTACATTCTGAGTAGCGGCTGCGGATTCCCTCCGAAAAAAGAAAAAAAACGGGAGCCCATTCAAAATGTGGTTATACGGAACTTTTGAGTGAGTTTTTACATAAAGAAAGCAGTAAGCTTGGTTCTTTTAAGTTAAGATATCAAGGCCTTAGATGAAGATTTCTAGCCATTACAACGTGCTAATGTAGCAGCGTGAACTAAACATTCAAAATCTAAACTGAATACTTTGGAAATATCAAAGCATGTGTAGAATATCAAACAAAACTAAACTACTTTTCAATTCCCCAAATACAAACCTTGACCTTATTGTCAAAACCGGTAAATATACAAACATTCATGGAGAAGCTCCCACAACTCAGATAAACAACAGTTGGATATGCAATAACCTCCATTCTTCTAATAAAACAACACCAAGCAGCTCGGATAATATAAGAGCCACCACAAAATAAATGAAATTTCCAACAAAACCAAAATATTTCACACTTTCTTCCTTCGGATTTCATCAAGTAGATGTTTTTCCATACAGATGGGCGTAAACAGGCCTTGTGCGGTGCACGAGAATCATGCTCAAGACAACTGCAACAAGGCAAAACCCAGACATAATCATAGAAGTTAAGAAGAAACAAATGGCACCTTCGCATTTTGGTGCATCGTCTAGAGCAAGAGCACGGGAAATGATTGAACTCTGCAGCATGAGATGAGGCTGAAGTGCTTGCTTTTCTGCTTCACGGTCATATATGCTGCTAGCAATTATACCTGAGAAGACGAGCGAACCAGCAGGATTGGCTAGTGTGAGAAAGTTGTATAGTGCCCCAAACTTCTTTAAACCAAACAATTCAGAAGCAGTAGCTGGCACGATTGCCCAGTGAGCCCCGTAACCAAGGCCAATGAGTAGAGTACCGATGTACATAGCTCCAGGCCATCCAAAAGCAAAAAAGACGTGCCCGACAGCCATTACAAGTTGCGCAACAGCAATTGCTACTGGTCTGGGATAAGCATGATTACTGTACACATACAAAACCGAATAAGAAGAATATTATTGGTAAAAGGCTATGTTTGAATATGAGAATCTATAAAAAGAAACACTTTTATGTTTGCTTGTAGAGGGAAAGACAAGATAACAAAACTGATCAACTTTTACCTTACAACAATCTCAGAGAAGTAACCTCCACCAACACGGCCAAGAAAGTTCCAAATGCTGAACATAGATACAAACACATGAGTGTTATCGTACCCTAGAGACTGGCTCATCTGACCAAGATTATCAATCACTGTTAACCCAGAGCCAGAACCCAACAGAAGCGAGAAAAAGATTAACCAAAAGTCAGCTTTGATCAATGCCTGCGTCAAAGTAAAATCTTCGCCTCTACGAGGACCTCCTCTCCTCTTCTTAACCCTCACAGCTCCTTCTGCAGCAGCTATCATTAGTTGAGCTTTCAAGTGAGCGATTCGTTTGTTTCTCTCCGAAGCAGGAAGCAAGTCTATTTCCTTTGGTGTCTCATCTTCCAGCTCGCTTAGAATAACCTCATTGCGATCTTGCTCAGATCTACCTGCCTCTTTATCTTGCTTTGGCAAGAGGAATTCTTCTGCTTGCTCTCTTGAATCCATACAACAGCTCAACGACAGAGGGATTGAAATGGGTAGTAGCAGGAGTATAAACAAGAACACAGAAAATATTATGATCACTTTGTGGCTTAAATCAACTAAATCTTCTAATAGCATGACTCCCATCAAATAAGCAGCTAATAAAAGGCACACGCTGTAAATGAAAGTAAAGCTGTTCTTATCGGTTGGTCGGATTTGTCTATGACCTCCAACAGGTCTTATGAAGAACATTAGAGAAATAACTACCATGGCTGGGCCAACAGCAACCATGAAAATAAGATTTGCGTGGTCGGGTGAATGGATCATTGTGTATACTTGAGTCAGAATAGCACCACCTAGTCCAGCAAACCCCTTTAGGATTCCCACCACAGGACCTCGGCTTTTGGGGAAGTTTTGCACACCAGAAACAAGAGCAGCTGTGTTGAAGTAAGTCTCACCATTATTTCCGATAAATATAAGAAGGCACATCTGCAAATTCATAAAAGAGAAATTTTAAACAATGCAATAAAAATAAGCTCAGGAATAGTATAACTAATCTAACAATTGATTCTCATAACACAAATGAATATAGAAAGATTAGAGCTTTCATACCATACTAAAATCAAATTCAAATCCATCAATCATAGAACACAACAAAAAGTAAATAGATAAAGTTTTGATTTGTGTTGATACTCACAGCCCATAATGGCAACACCGGGGCTTGACCAGTGACGATCAACCAAACCCAGCCATAGCCAATAAGATTCTGCAAAGCACCAACAAGCAAAGCACCCCACAAAGGCAAAACCTCGCACAAAGCACCAGCCAAAAAGCCAACACTATCACCAAGATCTTTAGCCACACCTAATCTAGAGAGCTGTTTCTGATTATAGTTGAGTGAGCTCTTAATCACCGGTGATATGCTTCCAAAAACATACCCAATTCCCGCACAAGACTGAATCCACATAGCAATCACAAACACTAGCCATCTATTGTTGAAAAACCCAGAGACCCTTTCTTGGAAATGTCCCATGATTTTCCACTAATGATACAATATAGAATAAGCTTCCGATTCTGTGTTTGTTTGGCTTCAAAAGTGTGTTTCAATAGAGAAAAACAAGTGGAGGGGAGAGAAAGAGAAAGAGAGACCGAACTGGAAAGGGTCTGGGAAAGATGTTTTTTGCATTTATTGTAAGAAAAAATAATGGAGCTTTATGCTTTCTTGATCTAGAAAAGGAAGACCTTTGTAGTTCCTAATGATGAGGTGTTCTCTCTTTTGTCCCTTGCCACTCTATCTATGTGATCTAAACTTTCAATTGAAAATCTTTTTTCACACTAATTTTTTTTTTATTTAATCTTATGATAAAATAAATAGATAAAATCAAATGAGTACAACGGCGAATTGATGTCGTATTTGTTCTTCCTCGGTGTAGAGTAGAAAGGCCAGATTTTCAAAGAGGCAAGTCATGTCTTCAAGGGGTCAACTAAAAATTCAATTTTTATGTGAGATTTTGTCACAAGTTGTTTGGCTCTTATTTTTGTTATTTAACATATGAACAAAAAAAGGCAAGTGGTAAGATAAAGACAATGTTACTACAGATTTAATGGTCTATTCTATTTCTCTGTGTATTGTCTCTAATGGAGATGGATAAGCATGAATCAATGAAATGGGTATTTAGTTTTGGTTCTATAGTTCTTATGGAAATAGATAAGGATTGGGGTTGAGAAATCTGTATGATTTTGGTAGTGAAATCATATTTTGTAGCTGTCTTTTGCTCTTTTGCTTCCAACATGTCTTTGGCTATATGCTTGAAACATATCTGCTTCAACTTTTGCCTTTCTTTGGCACCCAATGGCCAAGAACATCATAATTCATAGTTTTTAGCATTTCAATAGGTGTGTTCACAATGTAGGTCATTAACTATTATGATCTATCATAAAATTTTATTATGTGTATAAAGAATGTTTTATAATATAATATAATATTTTAAATTAAACTGTTAAATACAAATAAAAAAGATACGAAGTTTAAAACAAAAATGCAACAATCTCGAAAAGACGGTAGAGAACAAAAGATTTAAAAATTGATTTTCCGCCAAACGTGTAAATTACCGTACAAAATGGTCGATGCGATATGAAGACCAGTTTGCAACTTTTTAGCTCTCTTTAGGCTAATCATGGTCATTAATTGCAAACTTAAGCTTTGTGCTGACATTGTTCCATATACATTAGCCGAAAACACAATCATAAAAGACATGGTTAATGGAATCAACACATGAATAAACAATGACACAATCATGAGGAGAGTGTAGTCCTCAGCTAATAAGCATATCTCCAGTAGACAATTTGCGAATGATTGTTAGATAGAGAGCAAAAAAGTGACAATGAATATTATATTTATGTCATACAACTCAGCTCACCCGACATAGAGAGTAGATGCACAGATGACTCGGTAAGCATCATTGATGATGAAACTTACTTTCACACTTTCGGTGGTCTAACAGTGGACATCGTTACAATTGATGTTTGGAGTGTATAGCGAGGTAATGATGTTGTTAATATCCTGAAATCTGTGGTGCTTTCTAGAACTACCCGATCTAATTCGGACATGTCGACTCCACCTGTCATCCACAACGATGTAAGAAATCTTGAGATTGTTGTCAAACCTAGAATCATGGATAATACTATGCCCATAATGTTTTAACTATAGAGGTAGGAGGAAACCACAGGTCGTACAAAAAAAGAGGTAGACTCACAATTTCTGATCGCCACCTTGTACATTTTGCAAGCCATAGACTTAACCCGTAAAAATTTCCTCCATGCTTTGGAAGGAGAAAAATCGAGGTTCATATTCCAAAATATTATATATATATATATATATATATATTGTTTATATCTAGTCACACCAAATAGAATTGTTGTTATTACTTACAATAGACCGTATATGTTTGATGATAGTAGTCTGATTTTGGATTTGAAGGTCTAGAATCCCAAGGTCTCCCTTTAGATAGGATAAAGTGATAGAGGTCCACGACATCTTAGCCTCCATAACTTTCATCTCATGGCCAAACCAGAGAAAACGATAGATACATTGGGTTAATTCTTTGAGAAAACTCACAAGCGAAATAAAAATAGAGGACGAGTATACTTCACCTGTAAAGAGGACATACTTAATGATCTATATTCTACAAGTTAAAGAAATATATTTTGATGTCCAAGACCCAATATGATCTGTATTGATATCGAGAATGAGACAATAAAATTCAATATAGGGAACCAAATTTAAACTCTAATATGTTGATTAAATCATTCTGAGGGTGGGTCACACCATACAGAGAGAAAATGACTTTTATTAGGCCTGATTTGAAGACCTGAAAGATAAAAGAATCTATTAAGCCCATTTATTAGGTCAATTTTAAGTCCGACCATCAGACCTTTACAATTAATTTGGTAACCTCATAGGAGTTTTAGGAATATGATGATGTTTTCATAAATGTTTCGCTCGAAAATGAAAGTGGATTGAGATTTTTAATTCACATAAAGAAATAAAATATTAATTGTGTTCGCTAAAATTTTGGAGATAATCTTATAGACCACATTGCAACATGAAATATGTCTAAAATATATGATGAATAAAAGATGGTATTTTTTAAGAATGAGAGAAATAAAAGTTGGATTCCATGAAGGATCCACAAGTTTTGAGTTGAAGAACTTAGGACCCCTCGAAGAGATCCTTACCAATGGTACTTGAAAAAATCTGTAATAAAACAATCAGGCCCCGAGGATTTTTTGTTTCTGATACTTAAATACTGCTCAAGAACATAAATACTACTCCTACCAAATCTAATTGTGAAGCTAAAGATAATGTGGAGTTTGAACATAAAGATGAAGCTGATGATACTTTTATCATATCTAGTTTCATGTTTGACATAAGTTTGACATCTGTAGAAAAAGTTTAACAATTACACGAGTTCAACATTGGCTGTGAGTCTGATAGTTTAAAGGCTTTATATCTTTAAACTAAATGATAATAAAGAGACCCTGGCAGTTATCAACTGGTGAAGTGTAAGTTTTAAAGACCTAGAAGGCTTGCAAAGATGTATAATTATGCTAAGGACTTTCCACAAAAATGATTTTGATTTTTATTAAAAAATATTATTAATTTTAGTAAAACAAAACCTCTATAAGTTTTTGTTGTCAAATTTTAAAAAATTTGATCTTGAGTTAGATCAGATAGATGGTACCACTTCCTTCTTATACATAGAATTGGAGAAGATCATTTGTATAAGAAAACCTCGATTTGAATAAAGTCTGAATACTGGTGTATATTTGTTGAAAAAATCTCTATATGGGCTAAAACAATCATTGAGATAGTGGACTAAAATATTTGACTCTTTCATGAAATCAACCAATTATGAGAGAAGTTTTTATGTTATTTGTATCTATTATAATTGAAAAACATACATGTATAAGCATATTATGTTCCTATTAAATATTGATGACATACTTATAGCTGGAAAGAACATAATAAGAATTGAAAATGTCAATATTCAACTTAAATGATTTTAAAATAAATAATATGAAAGAATCTCAGAGGATTATTATAATAAACATTAAGAGAAGTAGATTGAGAGGTAATTTTTTCTTATCTCAACAAGAATACATATAAAAAGTGTTTAAGAAGTTTGGAATGTCTACAACTAGAGTTGTTGAGATTCGTATTGATTTTCAATTCAAACTCATTATTATTCAAGCATCAATTGATGTATAAGATAAAAATTCATGCAAGGGATACCCTATGCAAAAATTATCAAAAGTATCATGTATGTTATAATTTACACCATACATGATCTTGTATACTCAATTAGTATTTTGAGCATATTTATGGGTAGGGAGGGCTCACTAATATTCACTTAAATGAATCATGAGATACTTGAAGGGTATACTGGATTTTGGAATGTGTTTAATCAAAAGTATATACAAGATCATGAGATTTTGAGAGGGTATGTGGACTAAGGTTATGTATGTTTCATGTATACAAAAAATCAACTCCGAGATATTTTTTCACTGTATTTGGCGAAGTAGTTTGTTGGAGAGATAGTTTACAAAATGTTGTTATCTTGTAATCTACATAAGCTCAAGATACAGTTTCAACTTATGCAACCAAATAAATCATATAGTTAAATAGATTATTAAGTGGGATAACTGGTATAAATTAAGAAGTGATATTGTTTTATGATTATACTAGTGATATTCACTTGATGAGAAATTCTAAATATCATGAAAGGATGAAGCATGTATGTAATAAGCTTCACTTCATCAAGTATATGATGAAGAAATATCAAGTGAAAGTTTCAAATATTTCAAGTGAAGATAATACTTTGTATGTTCTAAGAAAGGTACTACTAGTTTCAAAGTTCACATAAAAAGGTTCTCTATAATGAAGATTAATTGGAATCAGTGCAATCCTAGGTAGATAGTTATTATATGTAAGCCCAGAGTAACTAAAAATGAAATGTGGGCTTGACATGAGTTTAGCCTCGACTAAGGAGGATCAATTTTGATATGGGGAGGTTCGACCATTGCAGGGGGGGTCAACTTTAGGATGAGTTAATAATCGGTGTGTGTGAGTTTGGTCTCAGGTTTGGATAAGTCCCTAAAAGATTTTGGTCTGTAATGTGGTTCAACATCCGAAAGTGGTACGACATCGGGGGATCCTAGCTTCGGTTGGTCTTAGAAATCAATCTGAAACTATATTTGACATATAGATTTAGATTTAAATAGATGATAATTGATGTGTCAATATGGTATAAGTTTGTTAGAACTAATTGGGTGTGATGTTTAATCATAACCATAAATATGGATAAGTAAAAATTTATTCTAACAAATTAGTAAACTATTTGATCATAGTTGTTGTAAAGGTTGTTTTAATAACCTTGATTTGCTATTGTGAGAATGTTGTATATTTATTGTTAGGTGTAGGCTAGAAGTAACTCATGAACATGTGTACTGTCAAATGACTACATGGGTTAAATATGTATCAACCGAAAACATGTATAAGCATGAAATATTTAAATTATATGGGTGTTGTTTGGATCATGAATAAATGCGAAGACCTATGTTGGAATCTAAGAGTTAAAACAAGTTGTCGAGAGTTTTGGTTGTTGGGTTGAAGGTATGAAATGTGTTGAAGACTATTTTCATAGATAATATGTTGAAGGGTTTGTTGTAGACTGGGCCGAAAAGTATGTTCGTAGACCTAGGCCATAACATGTGGTCGTAGAGCTGGTATAAAATAATATGCCAGAATTACATGGGTCGAAGCCTTAATACTTATGTCTTTTGTTCCTAGTTTGAACTAGGCATTGTCTTGGTTGGAACTGAAGTGTCTCTTATATTAGGGCTCTATTATAGTTGTTGATTGAATTTTTTTTACTAAAGTGTCTTTTATTATAACTGTTAATTAAAATGATTTAATATGTAGCCTTCAAAGTATTAAAGTTTTATCTGAACTGTCCGATATGAAGTGAGGCTTGGACTTTTCTTGAGAATGTTATAAATAGAAAAAAAAATCTCAAAGCAAAGAAGATCGACGATACACTCGATTGAAGTTAGAGTGTATATTAAAATGTAGGTATATTTATTCTCTAAAGTAAGAAACATAAAGGTTGGTCTTTTAGAGAGTGAAATAAGGTGAGAAACAAACACTGAAGAGCGAGTTATGAATCATATTATCTTTGTAAATTGTGAGAGTTTTGTAACTTATAGTAATTGAGTGCTTTATTTTTAAAGATCTTTCTATAACCTTATTAATAGTAAAAATAGAGCGTTGATTACAATGGACTTAGGCTTATTTCCATAATCCAAACCACTTTAAATATTGTTTGTGCGCTTGGTTTTCTATATGTTTTATTTTGTTTTTTGTTTCCATCGAACATGTTAAAGGTTTTTTTAGGACAAACTATTTCCTAACAAGTGGTGCGATAAGCGTAAAGAAACAAACAAAAGACGTAAATCAACCGAGGATCTAAAGATTGGAGAGAACGATCTCATATGGAATCCGTAAATCCATGAAATATGAGTTTCATGAAGCTTAGCTTAAACTAAAATTGACGGATCAAATGAATTTAGAGAATTAAGGTTAAAATTTACCTAGTATAAGAATGATTCGTTGTTATCGATAAGAAATTTAGATAGGTTGATGTCGTGGTACTATATAAAGCTCATAACGCACTCATACTAAGCTTGAGATATGAAGTGTGCATGAAATATTTGAAAAAACCACTATGTTTGAGGTTTGAAATTTCCCATAGATAATTTATATGAAGACATATCTAGCAAACATAATATATTTAAAAAAACTTATACACACTGTCTATGACTGATAGCAAAGAGAAGCGAAGGAACCTTGATGATTATAATGGAATCATAACCGAATTGAATAAATTGGTGTAAAAATGGAGTAAGAGAATCGAGCAATCATGATCTTAAGCTCTTTGCAGAAGATGTACAAACACTTTGTGAATACCTTACTATACGACATAGAATCCCTTACGATGAGAGATTCTAAGAGTTCCTTAAACTCAAAAGATCTTCAAATGAAGATTGTTATGAATTGTGAATCCAAAGATTATGGACTAAGTGTGAAGGGTATGCTAAAAGATAAATATTCACTTAAGAGGAGAGAAAACTCTTGGTCTAAGTGAAAGGGCTTGCGAGTGGTTTCAAAGTCGCGTGTTAGGTATGCTAAAAGAAAGGATATATCAGTAGGAACTTCCCAGAGAAAGAAAAAGAAACAACTATAAGAAAACTAAAGCCAAAGAAATTATAATAGTGTCTGATAATTAAGCTGATGATTTAATGAATTATTATTCTTGGAGATACCAACATAAATGGATGTTGTATTTGGGTTTTTTTATTCCATATGATTCTAATATAAATTGGTTTGAAGACCTGAGAATGCGTGATGGTGGAAGAGCCATCCTCGGGAATGATGAATCTTGTGATGTGAAAGGAGTAGGAAATATTTGGCTCAAGTTATCAATAAAACTTGAGAGGGTAATTAACCATATAAAGTATGTACCCAAATTTAAATGTAACCTTATTTCTTTTAGGATGTTATATATTAAAGGTTTTACCTAAAGAGGTTGGGTTAGAAGACTTAGGGTCTCGCAAGGCTCTTATGTTGTCATGAAAGCATGTAAGACTAATGATGTGTTAGTTTTTATGGATATGTAGCGTGAGCAAGATTTTCTAGTGTGAAAAAGGATTCTACTAGGTTGTGGTATCTTCGACCGAGACGTGTGAGTGAAAATGGACTTAGTGAACTTAGCAAACATCGGTTGTTCGATAGTACTATGGTTCAGAAACTGAGATTTTGTGAAAGCTGTATGTTTGTTAAGATCAAGAGGGTAAACTGTTTTCCTAAAAATCATACAACCAAAGAAGGGAATCAGTATATTCATTTAGATTTTTTATGGTTCGACACAGGAACCTAGTATATATAGTGCAATGTAACTTATATCGCTGATAGATGATTATTCCATAAGAGTATGAGTTATACTTTTGAACACCAAGGATGAAGCGTTTGTTTCCTTTAAGAACTATAAGATATTGGTAGAGAATCAGACATGAAAAATGATGAAGAAGTTTCAAACTGATAATAGCTTGGAATATGTGAACAAAGAGTTCACTAGATATTGTGCAATGCTTGGAATTGCTAGATTCCGGACTGTGAGTGGAAAATCCCCAACAGAATGGGCTTGCTGAGAGAATAAACCGTATCTTGTTGGAAAAGTTAGGTGTATGCTTCATACAAATAGAATGGACCAAAGGTTCTATGGATAAGTCATGACTATGGTTGCGTATATCATCAAAAAGAGTCCATATACGATGCTTAAGTTTCTTTGTCCTCAAGAGGTATGAACTGGAAAAAAACCTTTGGCCGATTATTATGAAACAGGCGAAGGTTCAAAAGGTTCTACAAAAAAATGTTAATTTCAATGAGATATTTTTGTTGATCATGTGATTAAGTTACTAATATACAAGGCTAGAATGTTTGCTAAGGGCCACAAAAAAGGTGTTGATTTCAATGAGATATTTTTGTCGGCTAAGAGAAAAAGCTCTATAAAGGTTCTGATTTCGATTATTACTGGATTTGATTTATAATTAGATCAAATGGATGTTACTATTGTATTTCTACATGCTGAATTGAAATAAAAAATTTACATGTGACTGATGAGTCCAGAAATATTTGTCACTCACTGTAGAAACCGGACAGGGGCAATTCGGACAAAAGCCACCCACTGAAACTTCCGAACTGGACAAAAGTACTAAATACTAATCACCTTTTGACTAAGCTAATTGCTAATCTGCTTAATAAACTAATGGGTTTTTGAATTCGACCCGATTTCATAAGTTTGACCCGAAAGCCCATATGGCCCATAATTAAGGGTATAAATACCTAACCACTTTCATTAATAAGGGTAATGAACATTTAATACAACCAGACAGCTTAAATCTCTCACTACAAAATACCCAAACATTAAATATCTTTGAAACACCACAAAACATCTGACCAAATTACCCTCAGTAAAAAATAATCCACACCAAATTGGCGATCACAGTGGGAGAAAAAAGTGCCTGAATTTAGCATTCAAAACCATTAAGAAAAACCAGTTCGGATGAATCCGGACGAGTAGGCAGTGCCACCAAATTTGGCAGAAGTGGTGGGAGAAAATGATGAATATACGATTGAAGAGCGAGATAGATTGAAAGCTGAGATAAAAGCCTTGAGGGCTGCTAAAAAGGTAGAGATGGGTTTGAAAGAAAAATCAAAAGTGTCAGCCGTTCACCACACTGACAATCCAAAGGAGCATGACCCATCAGCAAAGACCCATGTAAGCACTAAAAAGACTAATGCTAGCTCAAAGAAATCTCACCGGTCTAAACCGGTGGAGAGCTCAGATTCAGATTCAAAATCTTCTAGTAGCTCCTCGAACGAAGATGGAGTTGAGGAGTCCCTGTCATCCAGCAATGATGAAGGCCGTTTTAAAAAGAAGCAGAAGTTGGTTAAAAAGTATTTAAGAAAGAGGGACATGCATGGAAGGTTGAAAAGGCATCTAGGAAAAGGGTCATCTCATGGTCACAACTATGGCCGAAGATATGTAGACCGACTATTGATGGATCATTTCGCCTTTCATGATGAACCAGGTATCTTTGCAACTCTCAATGAAGATACTGTGTTTAGTCGTGGCCAGAATTGGAGACAATCTCCATTTTCTTCCAAGATACTGTCCAGAAACCTTCCTAAGAGGTTTGACAGTACAAAGATAGAAAAATACGATGGGAGTAAAGATCCAGATAATCATCTGGAGTAATTCAAAAACTTTTTGATGAATTTTGACGATGATAATAAGTTGTTTTGTGAACATCAAGAATGGATTAGCTGATTGCTTCGAACAAGTGGGGCGGTTTACTGAACCATGTGGGAAAACAAATCAATGTAGATGAAACAAAGAAGACCAAGGTGCATAGGCAAGTGAGATCGGCCCCGGCTGCCCCAAACCAGAACCAGAATCAGTCTGGGTACAAGGCTAAGGAAGCCGGACAGGGTCTCAGCAGGGCCAAGGCTCAATCCCACCCAACACCAGATCAGAGCCAACAATCCAGAAATAAGCGAGGGCCTTGGGTTCAACCGGAGTGGTTTGCCGATTTGAAAGAGAATGTGGCAACCATCTATGACAAAACAAAAGACGAAGTACATTTCAGGAAGCCAACTGCACTTCAATCTCCCAGAGAAAGTCGAAATAATTGTTTCTGCCAATATCATCATGATATTGGTCATAATACAGAAGATTGCATCGCTTTGAAGTAAGAGGTGCAAAATTTGATTGAAAGAGGAAAGTTGGGTGCTTATGTTAAAAGAAGAAGTGGAAATAGGCCTGATAATGCTCATCGGACTGGCCCAACAAACAACGCAGGGACATCGACTCTAGATGGGGCTATGGTGATAATTGAAAGATTCTATGTGGAGTTAGAGTATTTGGATCCTGATCCAACCCAGAATAAGGTGGGCGTTATCACGGAACACAGCAAGACGGTGTCCGGGCTCATCAGCTTTTGAGTCACTTACCATATTTGGAGGGGACACCATAACTGCACCGACTGCTTCTTCGAGGAAGAGGCATGTTCATAACCTGGCTACTCAACTGGAAGGAGGCATGACTTCCTATCAATTGCAAATTCCTTTTCCAATCATTGTTTTTTATGAAGATGATTTGAGAGACATAGCCGGTCCCCATGAAGATGTTGTGGGTGATAGGAGCATCCATTGGGGGAAATGACATTAGACACATTTTGATGGACACCGGTAGTTCAGCCAATATCATCTTTTTAACTTCCTATAAACAAATGAAGAATCCAGCAGTGATTAAGCGTTCGAACATGTCAATTGTGGGATTCACTGGAAGCTCAGCGGACGTAATCGGGGAGTTTGAGGCGGAGGTTTTGTCGGGCAAGGTCCCTTTTAAGAAGATGGTCAGAGTACTTTTCATTGTGGTGGATTGTCCCACATGCTACAATACCATTTTGGGAAGGTCTTGGCTCTGCAGGATGCATGTTGTGGCTTCAACAAACCACCAATGTTTAAAATGCACTGTGCAAGGACAAGTGGGAGTTGTCTGAAGTAGTCAAAAGATAGCAAGGGAGTGTTATGCAACAACAATGGCCCCTCGAACTTTGGGGGCAGTTCGGATCAGTGAGGATTAGCATTTGGAGGGGCCCTCTGGGGGAGAGGGTGAAATTGATGACCCCAGAGAGACCCATGGTGTTATAATACCAATTGAATAGGTTGATACTCACTCTCTGGCTGAAGGAAGAAACGTCAAGATCAGATCTAAGATGACATCAGAACTGAAGAGTAAAATGATATCCTTTTTAACAGACCATTAACATGTTTTTTCTTGGAGCAACACTGATGTAACCGGAGTACCAGCAGATGCTATATCACACCAACTATCCATCCGAAGAGATATAACACCTGTTGTATAAAAGAGGAGAGCTTTTTCTAAGGAGAAAGCTGATATCATAGTTCAAGAGGTTGACCGGCTTACTAAGATGGGGCACATAAAGGAATGCTAGTACCCTTTATGGACAACCAATCCAGTATTAGTAAAAAAGAAAAATTGGAAATGGCGAATGTGCATCGACTTTACAGACCTTAATAGGGCTTGCCCAAAAGATACATATCCAGTTCCTCGGATCGATCAACTAGTGGACTTCACGTCTGGGAACAAGTTGTTGTCCTTTATGGATGCCTTCTTCGGGTATAATCAGATTCAAGTGGATCCGAAGGATCAAGAACACACCACTTTTGTTACTCATAGGGGCCTTCATTGTTACAAGGTGATGCATTTTGGGTTAAAGAATGTTGGGGCTACTTATCAGAGGTTGGTGAACAAAGCTTTCGCTAATCAGATTGGAAGAAACATGGAAGTCAACATTGATGGCATGATGGTAAAGAGTGTGGAAGAAGAACTACACTTGGCAGATCTGTAAGAAACTTTTGCCAACTTGGTAAAAGTTAATTTAAAGTTGAACCCAAAGAAGTGTGTTTTCAGAGTGCAGTCCGGGAAGTTTTTGGGGTATGTGATAAGTGAGAAAGGGATACAGCCTGATCTAGACCAGCTTAGTGCTTTATTGCAGATGGAGCCTCCTCGGAATATTAAAGAAGTATAAATATTGACAGGGAGGTTACCTGCTCTAAACCGTTTTATCTCAAGATCTTTGGATAGGTGTGCCCCGTTTTTCCAAACTTTAAAGGGTGCAAAAGAATTCAACTGGTCTCCACAGTGCGACCAGGCTTTCGATGAAATTAAAAAACACGTATCCTCCCCCAAAACCTTGTTTAAACCTATTGATGGAGAAACACTGTACATATATTTAGCAGTCTCTGATTGTGCCATAAGTGCAGTGCTAGTAAGGGAGGTGGATAATTATCCTCGTCTGGTGTACTACATCAACAAAAGCTTGATAGATGTTGATAAAAGGTATTTAAAACTTGAAAAACTAGCACTGGATTTAGTAATGGCTGCCAGGAAAATGAGACCATACTTTCAGTCTCATTCTATCATTGTTCGAACATCTTTTCCCTTGAAAAACGTTCTTCAGAAGGCAGACGTATCAAGCAGAATGACCAAATGGTCAATAGAGTTGAGAGACTATATATTGATTTTTCCCCTCGAACTGCAGTCAAGGCTCAGTCTGTTGCTGATTTCCTAGTTGAATTCCATTCGGACAGGGACACTAAACAAGCAACATATGAAAAAACTAAGAAAGTATGGGTTGGCCGGACTGATGGTGGATCAAGTACCATGGGTTGTGGTGCTGGGATATGTTTAACCTCTCTGTACGGCGACAAAATGTACCAGGCTATATGTTTTGCTTTCATGGCTTCTAATAATGAGTCCGAATATGAAGCTGCCATAACTAGTTTAAAGTTAGCCCTAATTTGTGGAGCCAAAAGGGTCAGGTTAATGAGTGATTCTCAGCTTATTATCCATCATGCACAAGGTCAATCTGAGGCAAAAAAAGGAGCAGTTGATTAAATATTTATTCATTCTTAAATAAGTAGCACTTAACTTCAAAGACATTACCTATGAGCACAGACCCCGAACAGAAAATACGCTAGCAGACTCCTTGGCAACCATAGCATATTCTGAGTCCTACCCATGGATTCACGTGCAAGAGTGCCCATCCATTCAACTCATTCAGAGCAAGGAGGAGGAAGAAAGTTTAAATATACAAGTGAGTCAACCTTAAGACTGGAGGTATCCTCTTTTTCAATACATTTCAGATGGCATCTTGCCTCCGGAAAAGGCGGTAGCAAGAAAAGTGAAGTATAAGGCTCGTGGATTTGTAATCCTAAGAGATGTTCTTTACAAGAAGTCTTTTAGTAGACCTCTCTTGCGATATTTGGGGATTGAAGAGTCCCAAATAGTGCTGGCCGAACTACATGATGGTGAGGGATCAGTGCACTGTGGTTATAGAGCTTTAACCAGAAGAGTCTTGTTAGCTGGATACTACTGGCCCTCCATAATGAAAGATGCCAAGGAATTGGTGAAGAAGTGTGATCCATGCCAAAGATACGGTAATGAAATTCATATCCCAACTGTCCCTTTAGAGTCAATTTCTGAGCCAATACCTTTTGCTCGTTTGGGGCTGGATTTGGTGGGACATTACCTATGGCGTCCGAAGGGTGCAGAACTATTATTGTTGCCATTGATTATGTCTCGAAGTGGATAGAAGCATCCCCATTGGCAGGAACTACTTCAAAAGCTGTTATAAAATTTATCTTATCTAATATTTACTGCAGATTTGGGGTTCCACAGAAGTTAACCACATATAATGGGCCACAATTCAATAACAAGGATATGGAGAATTTATGTGCCTCTAGAGACATTCAACATTGCTTTTCTTCTCCTTTCCACCCACAGGCGAATGGTCAGGTTGAAGTAGCTAACAGGACCATCTTGTCTGGTCTTAAAAAGAATCTAGAAGGGGCTGGTGGAAAGTGGCCAAGCTATCTACAAAAAGTATTATGGGCCTACCGGACTACTCCTGGGGCTGCTACACAGGAATACCTATTTTCCTTGGTATATGGTATGGATGCAATAGCTCCTATAGAGGCAACTCTTCCTTCATTTAGAGTTCATAATTTTTCTGAACAGGCTAATGAAGTGGCAATCAAAAGTCAACTCGATTTGATAGAAGAAAAAATAGTTAAGGCTCATCTTAGAGCCACCAACTATCAGGGATTGATGAAAAACAGGTTTGCTTCCAGATTCAGAAGCAGGGATTTTCAACCAGGGGATAAAGTGTTGAGAAAAGTCTTCCTACATACTAAGGAGAAGCAGTTCGGCAAGCTAGCTCCAAATTGGGAAGGACCCTATGTGGTCATTGAAAAGCTTAAGCATGGGACATACAGGCTTCAAGATAAAGATGTAAGGATCTTAAATCACCCCTGGAACATTGAACACCTCCGGTTGTATCTAGAATGAAAGTTATGTAAATATTTACTTGTTTAAAGTCCATGTAAATATTAGGGGGCACACTATTTCCTACCCTGGTGGCGCAGGGAGGTTTTAATGAGGTGTCCGGGATTTTTAGTAAAATTTGATGCCTTCTTGAAAAATTCAGAGTGGTTTGATTGATAGCTTTTTTAAAACTTTCTAAGTATCACTGACAGACCGGATTGATCTGGGGGAGTGATGACCATTTAAACATTTGTCATCGGAGAATTTAAACACTCTCACCTTAAAATACTTGTAAAATGACTAGGGGATATTTTAACATTAGCCATTAACCATCAAAGTTGGGCAAACATAAAACAATGCAAGAGTTGTGTAAGGTAAAACTGCCCGGCTAGCATCAGAGAATGATATTAAAACATGTAAAATGCCTTGGCCATCCAAGGACTTTGAAGTTTTAAAAGAAAAGGTTTAGCCGGACAAGAGCCAAACACGGTTACAAAAATGCCTTGGCCATCCAAGGAATTTAGTCTGACACAAGAATTAAAGAAAAATAAAATATAGTCAAAACTTTAAGGTTGGGCCCCCTTGGATGTTCCAGCCTCATCCGGTTTCTTCTTGGGGTCTTTGGGTTCCTCATTAGGGCTCTCTCTGGTCCCTTCTTCTTCATCAGTGGTATCATCATAACCGTTGGAGTAGTTGTTCCTATCACCATCAACCATAGTGTGGAGTGGGAGGTATTCGTACTCCACATATCGTCATAAATTTCCAAGTGTCCTCTTCGGAAATGTTCGATGAAAGAGTAAGACCATGTCGGATTTGACTTCAGCATACCTTTCTTCTTGAGAATCTATCACCTTGTTGGTGTATGCATCGATCTTGGTCTGGATTGTCTTCTCCTGATCCTTTATCAAATCATCTTTCTCCTGGTTGACTTTAGATACAACATCTTCGAGCAAATTTTTTTCATTAGTTAGGGTCTGGATGACATTGTCTTTGGCCTTCACCTCCTCCTTCGAAGTGGAGAGATCCTTATCCAAGCCAGAACATTTAGATTAGAGTTCTTTGTTAACCCCCTCCAAAGTGGCCAGCCTGGTGGCCAAGTCCTTTTTTTCCTTCTTCAACTCCTCGATCTCTCTCCTTAATGCCTCAACACTCTGGTTGGCGTTAAGGAGGTTGTTTGAATAAAGTCTCTTTGTCTGCATTGAGTGTGTTGATAAGGTTAGATTGACTTCACACTTGTCTCTCCAGGTTGAGCACCCGTTGGATGTTGTTCAGCAAGGAGTGAGTCACCATGTCATTCTCCCCTGAAACAGAAAAATACTTACCATTGAAAGTAACCATGTTCGAAGAGCTTGGAGGGAGGTAAAGGCCAGCAAAATCGTCTTTCGCGAGGTTTTAAAGTAAAGGCCAATCCCTTGAAGACCACTGATGTCTACTCCATCAATGTTAATATCCCCTCCGGTACCCTCTCCGGTGTGAAAATCACTTGGGATTTCTTCTGCCTGTGTGGGGTCTGTTGGGTCGACCAGAGGAAGAGACTCCGGAGGCCGGAGAGCTACTTCATCCCTATTGGAGATTTTCTTCTTCTTGGATTCCCTATCTCCACTATCTGCTCCCCGTTTCCGGTCTTTTTTGGGAGCCTTTGAGGGTTTTAGAGGTCCACCTACCTCTTTGGTACTCTTATCTTCAACCACTTGAAGTAGAGCAGCATTGATTCCCCTTGGTCCTGCACCTCCTGGTTTGCTGGGACGATCTCCTTGACACCACCTTGATTGACCTCAGCTGCATCTGGCTTTTTTTTGCCTTTCTTTCCCTTCATCTTACTTGGGGATTTAGCTCTAGCCAGCAAGGCCAGCTTCCCATCCTTCTCCTATGTCCTCTGTAGGATGACACCCGGGGGAGGTGGTGTGGTCAATTCTTCCCAAGACAAGTCTCTCCGGACGGTTGTGTTCCAGAGGTAGGACCTCACCAGGTTGCCGGCAGTAAAACAATTATGGAAGAATTTCCCCATTTATCAGCAGCTCAAGCATTCAACTTGGCACAAGTTGTCTGCCCCTCCTCCAAGTAGTCGGAGAACTCCTTCGGTAACACTACCCAAAGAAGAAGAAGAATATTTAAGTAAACAAACTTTTTATAAGGAAAAAAAAAACATGATAAAATATTTACCTGTGTTTTTTTATCTGCTGGTGAGCATTCTTGGATTGACACCAGCTTTAATCTTCCTCCCATTTTCCCAAGCTCCACTAATGAACAAGAATTGGGTCTTCCAATTCTTCTCCGATTCGAGCAGATCATCCACTACCTTAAAATTTTCACCCATGTTGTAATGGTAGAAGGGGATGATGTGGTTTTTACAGAGGCTGGCCACAACAGCAAATTGCTCCATCGGAAGCGGTATTCCGGAGAGCCTAGAGGCCATGATGCAAGCCATGAGGGTGTACCAAGTGTTAGGACTCAGTTGGCTTGGACAAAGCTTTATCAGATGAAAATATTTGACGATCTCTGGGTCCAAGGGAAATCTGAGCCCCAAGTTGAACAGTTCTGTGTAGATAACTATCTCACTCAGCTTGCAGTCCATTGGCGTCTCCATATCGACTGGTATCCTCACTTTGACAGATTCAAGGATCCCCCATTTTGTCCGGATCCGGCCTAATTCAGTAGTATGAATAAAGGCGTAGTTAATATTCTGCATGGTTAGCAGATACTTTACGCTCACCTTGTGGAAGCAAGGTCCCACTCTGCCTTCCAGGGACTCCAGCAGGTCCAGATGTTTCAAACACAGCTTTTCTTTACCCTTGCCCTTTTTATCAGTGACAGCTTCCCCTGTCTGCCCGGAGACGTCAGTCTCAAATGGGGCTTCTTCAATGCTGTCCTCCATCACATCTTCCATCACCATGGAACGATTGTTAGTTGTCTTTGGTGGAGGAGCGCTGGTGGTTGGCTCAGTGAGCTGTCTGGACGGCTGAGTATCGCTTTCTCTTTGTGGTCTGGTGTCCGGCTGGGGCTCAGATCCAGAGGGTTCATTTCGAAGGCTTGTTCCAGTAGCCTCCGGACCAAATGATTTATCCTTAGGGACTTTGATGGATGTCTCTGACCCTGTAGCTTTGCCCTTGGCCCCAGACTTAGGGGGGCCTGATTTCGGAGACTTAGACTGTGGGACAACAACTTGGCCTTTTACTAAGCGACCTTTTCAGCGAAGTGTTAGTTTTTCTGGTGATTTTTCAGCATTTGATCCCATAGCTATGAATGGAGAGGGTCTCATTGTGCTTGTAACAGATTTTTCCCGTTCGACAGTGGGTTTTGACTCCTGAACCGAGGAGCCTGATACGATGGGTGAAAGACTTGGTTGAAATAACCTCTTGGGTTTGGAGCTTCTAGCAGAAGATGAACCTTGATCAGGCTATGAAGGTGGTGTTTCAGACGTGTCGATTAGGGAAACTGGAAGACCCGCAGCAATGCGCCTTTCTCGCTCAACTCTTTGTGCTTTTTCTAACTCCTAAAGATTAAGTCACTCGTCTTTTACCAGTGCGTTTCTTGCTGTGAACATAAACTCACACCAAAAGGATTTTGAGAAGAGAAGTGAAATTTTTGAGATGAAGGAATGAGAAAGTAATGAAGATGGTAAAATAGTGAAAATAAAGTAATTTATACTGATGAGACGAAAGAGATGCCAAAAAACCTAGGAAAATACGAAAAGACAAAAGTAATGATTGAAGGCGGCGCTGCCGTCATGGGTATTAAATGAAGAGGTTACTTTTTGGGATTAGTGGGAGCATCGTTCTGGGATAAAAACGGCTGGTGAGGCAAATCAGAAGATGACACGTGTCTCACGATCCATAACAAAACTTTTGAACTTCTGAGAAGTTTTCAGTCCGGATAAATCCTGGGCAGAGCACTTGAACAGTCTGGAGAATGTTGCTAGTGCTTAAGGAATATTTTTTAGGTCTTACCAAAAGCCTTCAAAAAAACCTAAAAAAGGGGCTATTGATGAGTCCGGAAATATTTGTAACTCACTGTAGAAACCAGAAAGGGGCAATTCGGACAAAAGCCACCCACTGAACCATCCGAACTGGACAAAAGTACTAAAAACTAATCATCTTTTGACTAAGCTAATTGCTAATTTCTTAATAAACTAATGGGGTTTTGAATTCGACCTGGTTTCTTAAGTTTGACAAGAAAGCCCATATGGCCCATAATTAAGGGTATAAATATCCAACCACTTTCATTAATGAGGGTAATGAACATTTAATACAACGAGACAGCTTAAATCTCTCACTACAAAACACCCAAACATTAAATACCTTTGAAACACCACAAAACACCTGACCAAATTACCCTCAGTAAAAAATAATCCACACCAATGACAACCAAAATGGTTTGAATAAATAGAAAGATGATGTATTTTGTGTTGAAGAGCTGAAATTATCGTCAATGCAGTGGAATATAAGATTTGATTCTTTTATGAGTTCCATCAAGTATGTCCGTAGTTGATACGATAAATGTATTTATTAGAATGATGAAACACGTATGGAGATACATGTCATATTATTATTGAATGTGTATGATATCATAATAGTCGGAAGAAATATGAAGATGATTGAAACGGTGAAGACTAAGCTGAAAGGAAAGTTTGAGATGAAAGATACGAAAGAGGGTAGAAGGATACTTGGTGTTAAAATTAGAAGGAACATGCCGTATGAGTATTTATTCTTATCTCAACAAGAATATACACAATATCTTAAATAAGTTTTTTACGTTCAAAGCCAACAAGTTTGGTAATCCTATTGGTGCTCAATTCAAAATCAGTGTCACTCAAACACCAACTCAAGTTGCAGATATGAAGTATATGTCAAACATACCTTATACCAATGTTATTCGTATCATTATGTATGTTATGATTTATGTGATACATAATCTTGCCTACGTCTTAAGCGTTTTAAACATAATCATGTCTAATACTGGAAATCCGCATTAACATGTACTCATGCGGATAATGAGATACTTGAAAATTTGGGTTGTATTACAATAAAAAAGATACGTCTGATATAATGCTGAAAGGGTATGTAGAATATGCTTATGTAGAGTGCCTTGACACAAGAAAATCTACTTCGAGTTACCTGTTTATTATACTTGGAAGAGCGATTAGCTAGAATTTTTGTATCTAGAAGGTTGTTGCGGTGCCATCTACAATATCAAAATATATAGTTGCTAAGGAAGTTATGAATGAAGCTATTTGGCTGAAGGGATTGTTGAGTGAAATCATTGGTATGAGCAAGAAGCAATTCTATTATGTGATAATATTAGTGATTTTCATTTAATGAATAATTTAAAGTTCCATGAGCGAACTAAACCCGTAGATATTAAGCTTCACTTTATCTCAGACGTGATGAAGAGAGAGAAAATGAAGGTGGCATAGATTTCTAGCTACTAAAATCCTTTGGATACTCTAACCAAGTTATTTCTGATTTAACAAAACTCACGAATTGCATAAAACTTGTTCAAATCTATGATGTACCTGAGTTTGACCCTAAAAAGTAGATCATTAGACGCAATAGATGTTGGAGTTACTATAAGCCTAGGTGAATAACTATTATGTATCTTAAAGCTAACTTATCAAATGAGGTAATACCAAAATAATGCATTGGCCAAATATAGATCAGTTAAAAACATGTATGAGCATGAACTGTTGAAACTCTCAGGGTGGTGTTTGGGTCATGACTTAGATGCGAAGACATGTGCTGGAATCTAAGGGCTGAAAAATGTGCCAAGACTTCTGGTTATTGGGATAAATGTGTAAATTATGCCAACAGTGTTGTCACATAAAACATGCTGAGAGGTTTACTGTATACTGGGCCAAATTATGTGGCCGTAGACCTGGGTTGTAGCATGTGGTCGTAGAGTTTGTTCGAAGAAGTGTACCAAAGCTTATTGGGCCGAAACTTCAACAATGTTGCATTTGTTTCCTAGTTGGAAATAGGCTTCTACATATGGGATTTTAAGTATGATTCTAATCTCAGCCGTTGATTAATGAATTTAATCTGAATTGTCTATTTTATTAGGGTTTTATTATAGTCGTTGATTAAAATAATTTAATCGGAAGCGTCCGAAGTATTAGCGTTTTATTTTAACTGTACGATATGAAATAAAGTTATCGTTTTGTTAGAGAATACTGTAAAAAAAAGAAACAACACAAAAAATTGCGACGATGGATACGATCAGAGACAAAATGTTGATTCAATTGTAGGTTTGTTTATTCTTTAAAGCATAAAGAACAAAAGTTAGTATTTTAAAGAGTGAAGTCACGTGAGAGATAAACATTGACAATTCTGTGAATAACGTTATCTTTATGAACTGTGAGGGTTTTATAACATAGATTGATTGAGCTCTTTATATTTAGAGATCTTTATGTAACCTCTTTGATAATAAAAATAGAGTATTTGTTTCTTGTGGACCTTATGAGGTTTTTTACAATCCAAACCACGTTTAATATTGTCTTGTGCGTTTGGTTTTCTTTAAGTTTTATTTTATTTGTTGTTTCTATCGAGGACAAACAATTTCTCAATATTTATGTTGATACACACACCCAATTGAAGATTATATATATATATATATAATTTACATATGTTATTTGAATATATATATATATTCAAATAACATATGTAAATTATATAAATTTCTAAGAGCATAACTTTTGAAGATAAAACCGAATGTTAGTTAGAGAAAACACTGAAGGAATTGAGTGATTTTACAATTGATGAATTCTTGAGAGAGAATGATGAAGAATACAGTGAGATAAATATTAAGAGCTGAGAGATATTTCTGAAAGCTTGTACTCTATTTTGAGAAGTTTTGCACAAAGATTATTTACTTGTATTTATGTTCTTGTACATTTTTGTAAGTTTTCTATATAAAAAATCACACCTATTATCCTTGAATGTATAATTGCTTCATAATTCATTAATCTCACTTTATGATTTCATTTATGTTAAGTTTTTATATTTGTAGGAATCGAAGTGCTGAAACCAATAGTTAAATCTGTCGGTTGAAACTGTTGTACCGATCCAAAAATGGATTCTTTTCTAAATCTTTAGCTGAAACAGTATTCCCCAACAAAAAAAATTATGATAATATTTTATGAACTATTCATTAAATTATATATATGTAAATATTATCGTTTTTATTAACATTATCCAAATTTAATGATTTAAAATTATAATATCAAATATATTAATTTACGAAATTGTGTACCCTACCAAAAATTTGGTATATCAGGTTTTTAGTATACCAAATTATTTTGTTTAGTAAGATTCCATACAACTTATTATTGTAAAATAAAAATAAAACATAACTAAAAAATATAAGATAAATTCAAAAAAATATTTATTTTTTTAATAATTTTTTTGAAGTAATTAAACAAATAAGAAAAATATTAAAAACGAGTATGTCAAATTTTATTTTAGAATTTAAGTAGTGCAAATGTAAATTTTAATTTGATCTAAAAAATATTAATATAATATTTATTTTGATACCTTTAACAATTATTACGATAAATGTTATAACTTTGTCTAAAATAATTATTTTAAAATGATATTTTTATGTATTAGAAACTAGAGTTATAGATGTTCATATATATATATAAAGGTAAATTTTAAAAAATTGTAAATATGTGTACAATTATATTTGAGTTTAACCTAAGTAGGCATGGGTATTCGGTTTTTTGGTTCGGTTCGGTTCGGTTCTTTCGGTTCTTTAAAACTAGTACCCATTTAGGAACCGAATAAATTTCGGTTCGGTTCAGCTCGGTTCTTCTTAGTTCGGTTTGGTATGGGTACTTAATTCGATTCCAATCGGGTAGTTTTGGATACTTTAAATGTTGGAATTTCTCTATTAAGTTGGACCGTCACATGTTTTACCGATGTATCGAACTATCGTTAATACAAGTCCAATAAAAGTAATCATAAAGAAAAGAATGGACTAGTAGATAAAATATGTATCATGGAGGTAATTGTATAGATACCAGGTTTAATTCCGAATACTGTGAAGGATTGGATTCGGAAATAAACAACTTAAGCAAAACGTAAAGTTTTGGGGTTATTTTGTAAAACAAAATAATACTGGGTTATGGTCCCTAAATGTGGCAATTTAATAAGGACTAGTCTTCATTAAATAACTGTCTATAAGTTACAGACGGTTAAAAGAGAAGAACCGTTTTTCTCACTTAAGTTCTATATAAGAATGAGTTTCTCATTCTTAAAAAGGTACATATCAAATATGAGAAAAATCCTTTAAGAAAAACGAATTGATTCTTCCTTCGAATCAATTACAAAAGTGTGTTTTGGTTGCCATCTCTTAGAAAGATCGATAACCTAGCAAAGGATCGCGGACCATCTGCTTCAAGTTTGGAATCTGAAGACCAAGAATGTCTACATCCTGTAAGTTATTTCTTCCGCATTATTACAGGATTAATTAACTTCATGGTTCAATAAGTATATTAGAAATCCGAAAAAGTATTTCTAACAAGTGGTATCAGAGCCACCATGAAGTTAACTTCTTAAATTTTTAGATTCTCAGTTCATGATATTTGTTGATTTGCCGGTTAAAAATACGTATTTATGAGTATTTGAATTGATTTGATAGTCAATTAAAAGCATCTTTAAAAATAAGATAGAGAAAATCGGCAAATCATATATCTATATATTAAATAACCAATTTGCATATTAAAAAGAAATTATTAAGAAGAAATTACGTGTTAGATTGAGTTTATCCTATCATTGTTATTTCGTGAAAAACATGACTACATCTCTGTTATAAAGTTAATTCAAATGACAATACTATATAATTGTTGTTTACCGTTGTCATCGATTTTTAATTATATAAATATATATAAAAATATATATTCCATAACCACACGGCTGCGCTTGTATAGGAATGTATTAGGAGTGGAATTGATTTTGATTAAAAGTGTGCAGTAAGCGGTTACTAGAGTTAATATAATTATATATATGAAGTAACAAGGTTGTATATTATATAAAGTTAATTACTCCTCCTTTATTTTCGGAAGTCGTGTACAGTTAATTACTTCTTCTTTATTTTCGGAAGTCGTGTACGGCGTATATAACTGAATAATTACAAGGTTCTATATTATATAGAGTTAATTACTGCTCCTTTACTTTCGGAAGTGACAGTTAAACATGTAAAAGAAATTTAGTGACCACGCACTTAAAGCATGATTAATTGTGATGCAACTGTATTTAAGGCGTAAGGCGTGCATAGTTATAATTGAAAATTTATTGCACATATATATTATATTATATCATTAAAGTTTATTATATATATAAATACCTAAAGAGATATTATAGTATATATATATATATGAATAAGTATTATATTATAATATATATTAAGAATTATATCCTAATATAATTACTATGTATTACAATATAATAAATTTAAGGTGTAAATTTAATTTGATTAAATTTATACATAGACTACGAAATAGTTTAGACATTAAGTGAATAAGTAGTCGTATAGTATTTTTCAAAATAATTAGCATGTTTTAAGTTGTCCGAACTTGGATAAATAATTAAAAATCAAATATATCGCCAAAGTGATCCCTATTGGTGAATTAATTATTTTAGAGTTTTGATAAGTATTTGATTGACAAGTATGTAAACTTTAATCGGACCAAAGGAAGGTTAATGTTTGACATAGTTAATCTTAGACACGAGATAGTTATTTGTGAATTGATCATTAAGAAAATTGAACTAGGAAAATCAGCCCAAAGGAAGATTTTCTTACTTAAGTCAATTAGTAGGATCAACATTAATTATGCTCAAACTCATACATATACAAATTAATATGCTTGCCCAAAGGTATCTTATTGATGTTGTAAGAGTATGTTTTATTATGCTATGTTTATTTGTTAAATACTATGAAGATTATATGTTAAGTGATGTTTTTGGCTATTTATTGTTTGTTGTTTGTTATGTTAGCAAATTCGTATCTCTATAACCCGGAAGGCAAAAAGATACCCATACTTAATGGGAGAAACTTTGAGCTGTGGAAAGAAGATATGTTGCTACACTTGATGTGTCATGATTACGACTTAGCATTAAGGGTCGATAAACCTAAATCTCTGACTGATGACAGTTTCCTACGGAGAAGAAAGAGTCAGAGGCGTGGGAAAAGTCGAACAGGATAAGTCTAGGGATCATGAAGCAAGCAATTCCATTAGCATTCCGTGGTGCAGTTCCACCTGAGATCACTAATGCAAAAATGTTTCTCGAAGAGGTAGAAAAATGTTTTTCCAAGAACGATAAAGTAGAGATTAAGACGTTGCTTATTAAGCTAGCCTCTATGAAATATCGTGGCAAAGGGACTGTTCGTGAGCCCATCTTGGACATGTCAAACATCGCTTCCAAATTGAAAGCACTTAAGATTGACCTTCCGGAAGATGTTGTGGTAAGCTTTGATTTTCACTCTTTCCCTCCTCAGTATAAGAACTTCGAAACTTCTTATAACTGTCAGCGCGAGAAATTGACTCTTAATGAGCTCATCTCTCAAGAAGCGCAAGAGGAGGAAAAGATGAAGCAAGAACATCCAGAAGTGCAAATGGCGAAAGCTTAGGTGGATAAGGGAATCAAGAGAAAGTATGAAGGTTCAGATGCACACGCATCCGTTTCGGGATAAAAGAAGCATAAGGGTACGTCTAGTAAAGGGCGTTGCTTCCATTGTAAGAAACCGAGGCACTTTAAGAAAGATTGTGAAAAATGGAGGGCTATGGTGAAAGCCAAAAATATTTTCACTTTTATGGTCTCTTCTCAGATCAATTTAGTTTCAGTGCCGAGAAATACTTGGTGGGTCGATACAGCAGCAACAACTCATGTTTGTATTTCTTTGTATGGTATGATAAGAAACTGAAGCCTAGGTGATGGTGAAACATCCATCTATACAGCTGATGGTAGTTCGTGTTTAGTTCATTCTATTTGTGATTTTCGTTTGTTGTTTACCAATGGACATTTTTTGTATTTAAAAGACATATTGTATGTATCTTCTTTTCGAAGGAACCTAATTTCCTTTCCGTTATTGGACAAATTAAGTTATTCTTGTCTATTTGGAAATGAAAGTTTATGTCTTTATTTACATGGTAATGTTGTTGGTTCTGGAAAGTTAATAGCAAATGATAACTTGTATTTATTGGATACTATAAAGGATCACAAAGAGATAATGAATATAGATGTACCTGGAAAACTAAATTGTAAAATGAAAAAATCAGCAAAACTTTGGCACAAACGATTAGGTCACATTTTTAAAAATAGAATTGAAAAGCTTGTTTCAGAAGGTTTATTAAGTGAACTGGATTTTTCGGACTTCAACGTTTGCGTTGAATGTATAAAAGGAAAACAGACCAAAGTGAAACGATTAGATGCATACAGAGCGAAAGGGGTCTTGGATTTGATACATACAGACATCTGCGGTCCGTTCCCTAGAGCATCATGGAACGGCCAACGATATTTTATATCTTTCATTGACGACTTTTCACGATACGGGTATCTATATCTCATTCACGAAAAATCAGAGGCCATTGACAAGTTCAAAGTCTTTAAGACTGAAGTTGAAAAACAATTTGGTAAAGACATTAAGTGCGTTAGATCGGACCGTGGTGGTGAATACTACGAGAGATATGATGGTTCAGGTGAACAACGTCATGGACCGTTTGCAAAGTTCCTAGAAGAGTGTGGCATAGTCCCTCAGTATACGATGCCGGGTTCGTCCAACATGAATGGAGTATCTGAGAGACGAAACCGTACATTGAAGGATATGGTAAGAAGTATGATTAGTCATTCAACATTACCTATATCACTCTGGAGAGAAGCAATAAAATGTGCAACCTATCTACTTAATAGAGTTCCGACGAAAGCAACTACTAAGACACCGTATGAACTTTGGACTGGGCGTAAACCTAGTTTAAAACATTTACATGTTTGGGGATGTCCAGCTGAAGCGAAGCCTTATAGGCCGAATGAAAAGAAATTGGACTCCAAAATGATTAGTAGTTATTTTATCGGATATCCCGAGTACAGTAGGGGTTTTAAGTTTTATGATCCTTCCACAAAGAATATATTTGAGACGGGTACATCGAAATTCTTTGAGGATATAGAGTTTAGGGGGAAGAATTTAGTAACAAACATTCATTTTAAGGAAGAATCAGTAGAGATTCATGAAGGTTCTAACAATGATATTATAGTGTCAGATGATGATATGGTAATTAGAAGGCCTATCATCACTTCAGATTCGTTAGAACATATAGATACTCAAGATGATGTTAATATTCCTCATATGGATGTTGTTCCAATGAAGCAAAATGAAGTTGTTCAAGAAGAACAAACTCTATCTCCTCAAGAAGTTCAAGTGCAAAATGAAGAAATTATACATTTGCGTAGATCTCGTGGAGAAAGAAAGATCGCTATATCTTCAGACTATATAGTGTATCTTCAAGAACATGAAGAATTTTATGGTTCAACAGAAAACAATCCTTTAAGTGTTCGTGAAGCCATGAACATTTTTTATTCTCACTTATGGATTAAAGCAATGAACGAAGAGTTTAAATCAATTCAAGATAACGCGGTATGGGAGCTTGTTCCATTGCCTGAAGGAAAGAAGCCGATTGGTTGTAAATGGATTTTTAAAGCCAAACGAGATTCTAATGGTAATGTGGAGAGGCATAAAGTGTGACTTGTAGCTAAGGGTTTTACTCAACGTGAAGGGATTGACTTTAAAGAAACCTTCTCTCTAGTTTGTTCGAAGGATTCTTTTTGGACAATCACAGGTTAACATATAAAAGGTCAGATAAACTGGAGGTCATAGGGTATTCCGACTCAAATTTTGATGGATGTGAGGATTCTCGTGGTTCAACCTCAGGCATTATATTATTTTTAGCGGGAGGTGCAATATCATGGAAAAGTGTTAAACAAACACTCATTGCATCTTCCAATATGGCTGCGGAATTTGTTGCTTGTTTCGAGGCATCCAATCAGGCGCTTTGGCTGCGAAATTTTGTCACGGGACTGTGAATCGTAGAGGGGAAAGAAAGACCCCTTAGATTATATTGTGACAATAACTCGGCAGTTCAGTATTCAAACAGTAACAAGAGCTCAGTTAAGTCCAAACATGTAGATATCAAGTTCATGTCTGTTAAAGAGAGAGTACAGAGTGGTCAAATCAGTGCGGAGCACATAGGGACAAACTTGATGTTAGCAGATCCTCTTACGAAGGCATTAGTACCTAAAGTTTTTATTGAAAACACCATTAACATGGGTGTTGTGTACTTAGAGGATTATTAGTTTCAGTGGGAGTTTGTATTAAGCTATTAAATTTGTTTGTATTATGATATTCACGAACTTAAGGTCATTAATGCAAACATGTTTATATATAAGTTTTCAGTGTGCTCTTATCTTTGATTATTCGTACTCTGCTGTAAGTAGACCTCTAATTAAGTGGGACTAGTTAAAAATAGATATGTAAGATTACATTTCATATTATTCTTATGCTATGCATCATGATAGATCCATGTAGTTGATTGTTGCGATATCGTGATTACTAATGCATCTATTTGCGGCTTGAAATCCATTGATGATGAATTTAGTCCTATGTTGTTAATGGTCATTTACGGGATTGTTAAGATTATCTATGTGACGATAGAAATTAAGAGCGGTCATTATGTGGATGCATCCTATAGTAGCATATGATGATCCAAGTGGGAGATTGTTGGAATTTCTCTATTAAGTTGGACCTTCACATGTTTTACCGATGTATCGAACTATCGTTAATATAAGTCCAATAAAAGTAATCATAAAGAAAAGAATGGACTAGTAGATAAAATATGTATCATGGAGGTAATTGTATAGATACCAGGTTTAATTCCAAATACTGTGAAGGAATGGATTTGGAAATAAACAACTTAAGCAAAACGTAAAGTTTTGGGGTTATTTTGTAAAACAAAATAATACCAGGTTATGGTCCCTAAATGTGGTAATTTAATAAGGACTGGTCTTCATTAAATAGCTGTCTGTAAGTTACAGATGGTTAAAAGAGAAGAACCGTTTTTCTCACTTAAGTTCTATATAAGAATGAGTTTCTCATTCTTAAAAAGGTACAAATCAAATATGAGAAAAATCCTTTAAGAAAAACGAATTGATTCTTCTTTCGAATCAATTACAAAAGTGTGTTTTGGTTGACATCTCTTAGAAGGATCGATAACCTAGCAAAGGATCGCGGATCATCTGCTTCAAGTTCGGAATCTGAAGACCAAGAATGTCTACATCCTGTAAGTTATTTCTTCCGCATTATTACAGGATTAATTAACTTCATGGTTCAATAAGTATATTAGAAATCCGAAAAAGTATTTCTAACAAGTGGTATCAGAGCCACCATGAAGTTAACTTCTTAAATTTTTAGATTCTCAGTTCATGATATTTGTTGATTTGCCGGTTAAAAATACGTATTTATGAGTATTTGAATTTATTTGATAGTCAATTAAAAGCATCTTTAAAAATAAGATAGAGAAAATCGACAAATCATAACCAATTTTCATATTAAAAAGAAATTATTAAGAAGAAATTACGTGTTAGATTGAGTTTATCCTATCATTGTTATTTCGTGAAAAACATGACTACATCTCTGTTATAAAGCTAATTCAAATGACAATACTATATAATTGTTGTTTACAGTTGTCATCGATTTTTAATTATATAAATATATATAAAAATACATGTTCCATAACCACACGCCTGCGCTTTTATAGGAATGTATTAGAAGTGGAATTGATTTTGATTAAAAGTGTGCAGTAAGCGGTTACTAGAGTTAATATAATTATATATCTGAAGTAACAAGGTTGTATATTATATAAAGTTAATTACTGCTCCTTTATTTTCGGAAGTCGTGTACAGTTAATTACTGCTCCTTTACTTTTGGAAGTCGTGTACGGCGTATATAACTGAATAATTACAAGGTTCTATATTATATAGAGTTAATTACTGCTCCTTTACTTTCGGAAGTGACAGTTAAACATGTAAAAGAAATTTAGTGACGATGCACTTAAAGCATGATTAATTGTGGTGCACCTGTATTTAAGGCGTAAGGTATGCATAAAGTGATCCCTATTGGTGAATTAATTATTTTAGAGTTTTGATAAGTATTTGATTGACAAGTATGTAAACTTTAATCGGCCCAAAGGAAGGTTAATGTTTGACATAGTTAATCTTAGACACGAGATAGTTATTTGTGGATTGATCATTAAGAAAATTGAACTAGGAAAATCAGCCCAAAGGAAGATTTTCTTACTTAAGTCAATTAGTAGGATCAACATTAATTATGCTCAAACTCATACATATACAAATCAATATGCTTGCCCAAAGGTATCTTATTGATGTTGTAAGAGTATGTTTTATTATGCTATGTTTATTTGTTAAATACTATGGAGATTATATGTTAAGTGATGTTTTTGGCTATTTATTGTTTGTTGTTTGTTATGTTAGCAAATTCGTATCTCTATAACCCGGAAGGCAAAAAGACACCCATACTTAATGGGAGAAACTTTGAGCTGTGGAAAGACGATATGTTGCTGCACGCACTTGATGTGCCATGATTACGACTTAGCATTAAGGGTCGATGAACCTAAATCTCTGACTGATGACAGTTCTCCTACGGAGAAGAAAGAGTCAGAGGCGTGGGAAAAGTCGAAATTTTGGTTACGTGGTTGTTCATGAATGGTGAGGGTAGTTAGGGTATTAAAATAATGTTAGGTATTATGTGGTAATTAGGTAGTTGAGATGGATATTAAGAGATAATTGATCAAACCTTGGGTACTAGATGACAATAAAATAGTTGAGTAGGTACCTTAGATGTAATTTCCCTTTTAATAAAACAAAAATATACAACCTCATCAGTTGTAAACGGTAAGTAACGTCCCATTTACCACCCGTTGATATAAGAAAATGTAGTTCTTCATATCTATAATAATGCAAAAAATCACCAAAAAACAATTTATAAAATCGTGCGGGTCTAGTCATATCAGCATCTAATAAAAAAAATAAAAAAATACAGGTTCCCAATAAGTTTGAGTCCTTCTACATACACTTTTTTGGCTAAATAAAATATATTACTAATGTTGAATTGAAAATTAAGTAAGAATGAATTGGTACAATTAGTTATTCGTTTAGATGGTTAAAATATATTACTAATGTGGAATTGAAAAGTAAGTTAGAATGGCACTTATTATGAAACCGATGGAAAAATATAAAAACTATCTTTCAAAAATCATTTATTTTGGTTAAAATATATTATTAATATTGAATTAAAAATTAAGTAAGAAGGACACTTATTATGAAACGGATGGAATAAATAAAAATTATCTTTCAAAAAATATTTATTATAAAACATAATAAGTAATTTTAATATTTTTTACGATTTTAATAGTCCATAAACAACAATAGCGCTTTTATTTATTTAATTTTTTCATAATTTAATTACTAGACATTAGTTTTTAAATAAAATTATTAAAGAGAAATTCATCAATGAAAGCTGAGGCGTGAGTTAATTTATTTTAGAATTTTGTCGACCCACAATTAATAATAGCAATAAAAATAAAAGAAAGACGATAGATAATGATGGGAATATCCTTTTCAGTTGGACGTGTGAATGCGCTGTCTACCCTCATTCTCAAACACCATTCAGCTTATCCACGTCTCCTCTATATTTGATTTAGAAGTATCTTAATATTAGTTTTTATTGTCAGCTAATACATCGACCATCAATCTGAATATTAAATTTATTGTTCTGAGAAACAATCTACCATCAATAAACTCAAGCTATCGATAAACTACAATAAACTCAAGCTAGCAGAAATAATGTACCATCAATCTCATATATTCATACAATTCAACAAAGAAGCAAAAAGAAATCCTGGATAGAAACAGAAAATATACTCTTATTGCCAAATTCACAAATGGAATTCTTAAAAAGCAAGCTTTCAATTGTTTTATAAAAAAAAAAATTTAAAGGAAGAGATAAACATAAGTAGTTGAGATTTCAGGCACTTATTTATTGATTTCTCCATGAAAGATGATATGTATACTTTATGGATTAAACCTATATGGACCGTAGGTGACAAAGTTATGCGTCTCTTGAAATGGCATCAGAATTTTAACCCAAGAATCGAAAATCCTATAGCCCCGATCTGGATAAGAATCGAAAAGGTCCCTGAATACATGTATAACAACCAGATTATACACACAATTGCAAACTATGTTCGTGAACCTCTCAAATGATGGATTCCTCCAAAGAACTGTGCTCTTTTCAACGCCTGTTATGCTATGGTGGAGCTGGACATTACCCAAGACCTCAAAAGAGATATATGGATTGGCTTTGGTTTAATTGAAGGCTGCTGGGTGCGAATAAGTTACAAAGATGTGCTTGCATATTGCACATACTGTAGTCATATATGACATAAAGAGGAGAAGTGCAGAAAAATCTCTAAAACTAATGTTAAAGCTCATGAACTGAATTAAGATGCCTGCTCTGAGCACCACCAAAAACAGAACAATGTTAAACAAATCAAAGATACTGCTGTCGTAAATGAGAAGTAGAAAAGTCAAGAGGATAAAGTTCCAACAATCAGGTCTGAAATTGAAAAACAAGAAAATATCAGAACAATCCCTCAAATCCATATACCAGATAGTACAGAAAAAGTGAAGATATGGTTGAGGCCATTAGAAACCTGGCAACTGACTACATGAAGAACAAGGAGAAAGCAAATGACATAACTAACTTAGGGAACTACTCTCCTATACTGCGCAATCTTGGAAGTCTTCCTTAATCTCCATCTCTGAAAAACAAAGAAACATAAGTCAAGTTTAAAGATCTTCTAAACAGAAGACTAAAAGTTGCTAAATTTAAAAACAGGAAAGAAAGATTTATCTACAAGCCCAAATTTGGAGCCAAAAAACAGATTACTCCAACCTCTGATCATGATTAATATTATCTGTTCAAATATTAGAGGAGTCACCAATAATTCTTATATCAGAACGACAATCCAAGATCTATGGTTACTTCTGATAAGATTTCTATTTTTGCAGATAAAGTTGGCTTCCCTAATTTATACTTCAACTGCAATAGCAAAGTTTGGATTTTATGGAACAACTGGTTCAACATCAACATAACTCAGGACAACACCCAATTTATTCACGCTGAAGTTAGATACATTAACATTGAAAAAACTTTCCACCTTACATCTATTTATGCCAAGTGTCAAAGACATAAAAGAAGAGATCTCTAGAACTTCCTTATCACCATTTATTCTACTGTCAAAGAATGGATTGTATTAGGAGATTTCAACTCCATATCTAGTCCTTCTGAGCAAAAAGACTGTATTCACTACTGTAATGATAGCTTTGAAGAATTTAACGAGGCTATTAATCAATGCTACCTGGAGGATGCTGGCTACATAGGAAACAAGTTTACTTGGACCAACAAGATTTACTAGAGAAGATTATACAGAGTCCTTATCAACTCTGATTTGATGGACTATTTTCACAAGGCCACTGCCAAGAATCTCCCTAGAACATGCTATGATCATCTGCCTTTTTTAATCTCTATCTCCATATCTAATAACGTTTTAAAATCCAAATCTAGCTTTAAAATTTTAAACATGTGGTGTCTGAATGAGGGCTTTCTACCTTTTTTAAAATATATCTGGCAAGGTGATATACAGGGAAATCATTTGAATAAATTCTGGAATAACCAAAAGAGACTTAAAGCAGCCTCGAAAGAGTGAAATGTTACAGTTTTGGCAATGTTTTCGAAAAAATTAAACAAGCAGAGGAGGTGGTTAACAACATGGAGAATGCCTACTTGGAGAATAACACTGATCTTAACAAATCCAACTGGGATTTTGCTAAAGACAATGTTCAATAAGTCTTGGCTAAAAAAGAAAGCTTTTGGTATCAGAAGTCTTACACCAACTGGATTAAAGATGGTGACAACAATACCAAGATCTTTCACAACTTTGTCAAAAGGAAAAAGAGGAAGAAAAAATCATCAAAATTAAGGACAATTCAAATTGGATTACTGAGGATGAACAAATTAATAGTTCTGCCGATTTTCTTACAAAGATGTTGTTTCTACTTATCCTTATCATAACCTTGAAACTGAGTCTAACTATCTTAATAGCTATATTTTTAATGTTATTCCTAATATTGTTTCTGATCAGAACAACCTCATTCTCTTAAATGATCCAAATGAGGAGGAAATTCATCAAGTAATCAAAGGTCAACATGAATGGATAACTATAATGCTAAATTCTATTCTAGTTGATGGATTATCATTAAATAGGACTTGACCGAAACATTATTCTCTTTCTTCAAAGGATCTCTCCTCCCCAGAGGTATTCTTGCTACTAGTTTATGCTTCATCCCTAAAGTAGATCATCCTACTACTTGGAATGAGTATAGACCAATATGTCTATGCTCCATGTTAAATATGATAATTTCTAAACTTATTAGCAATAGAATGTCCACCCTCTTGCCTAAAATTATATTTGAAAGCCAGAGAGTCTTTGTTCCTAATAGAATGATCCAGGACAACATATTACTGGCTAATGAGCTCGTTTATGACTTAAACAATAAGAGCAAAAATGGAAATATCTTGATCAAGATTGATATGGGTAAGGCTTTTGATCGCTTGTCCCATAGCTTCCTTAAGAAATTTCTAGCTTCCTTTGGCTTCAACATTTCCTTTATTAACATTATCAATGCTATTATTAGTAATGCTAAGGCCTCTGTTCTTATCATTGGCAGTGCTGTTGGTTTTTTTTAGATTAACAGGGGCCTGAGACAAGGAGACCCCCTGTCTATTTATAATTGCTGAGGAAATTCTTTGAAGGGGATTACACCTTCTATTCTATCATAATAAACCAATTCAATACAAGACTAGGAGAAACATATGCATTCCCTCTCTTGCCTTTGCAGACAACATTTTAATCTTTACTAACTCTTCTAATTACGCTATAGCTACTTTGAGATTTGTTTTACAGGAATATCAAAATGTCTCAGGTCATATGGTCAATAAGGAAAAAACTTCTATTATTACAGTAACTAACCTGTCTACCAACAAGATCACTTTCATGATTAATGTTACTCGTTTAAAAAATGAGAACCTCCATATGTCTTACTTGAGTGTTTGCCTTAACAATAACAACTGGAAATGCAACTTTGATGACTTAATCAGCAAGATCAGAACCAAGATCAATGAGTGGCATGATAAACGTATTTTGTTTGCTGACAGATTAAGTCTCATCTCTTCAGTTCTTATTCTTATCCCCAATTACTGGATGTTAAGTAATGAACTTCGTAAAACTGTTATTGATAGAGTGGAGAAAATATTCAATGTTTTCCTTTGGGTTTCTAACCTGGACAGCACAAGCATTCACTGGAGCAATTGGAGCAAAATTTGTAAACCTTATCCTGAAGCTGGCATAAATGTTAGGAGACTAAAAGATATACAAGACTCCATTTCCTGTAACCTTTGGTTAATTACAGAAACAACACTTCTCTATGGGCAAAATTCACTCACAACATCTATAACAAAAATACTCATCCTCTGCTTGCTGATTTCAGCCCTAAAAAGTGTTCTAAGGTTTAAAAAAGGCTAGCATCCATTAAAGATAAGGCTGAGCCTCTCATAAGGTGGTCTGTAGCCTCTGGTGACATCAATTTTTGGCTTGACTCTTGGATTAAAGGGCACCCTCTTCTTAATCCAGAGAAGATTCATATATATCCTGAGAAAAAGTCTGACACAGTTAACAACTACTGGTGCAATGACTCTTGGGATATTTATAAACTTAATTCTGTTATCCATCCTAATGGTGTTTATCATATTAAGAATCACTCTATCAACCTGAATGACACAGACACCCCTATTTGAACTCATTCTCTAAATGGAAATTTCAAGACTAAGGAAACCTGGGATTACCTCAGACAGAAGTATTGTAAATCCAACATCTACCTCAAGATTTGGAATGCCATTACTCCTCGCAAATTCTCATTTATCAATTGGAGAATTATCTATTAATGGATCTCTTTAGACGATATCCTGCAAAAACGAAGAATAAGCCTCGCCTCATAATGTCAATTCTGCTATAATTAAAAAGTGTTAACCATACCTTTGTCAATTATAATTTTGCATGGTCTATCTGGTGTCATTATGCCTTTATATTTCGAATTTAAATTGGCCGATTTATGAAATTTCCTCACATGCTTTGCTCCTGGCTATGGTTTGTTGATAAAGAGGTTAATATATGTACCATAACCCCCTCCATAGTATGTTGGGTTATATGGAATCTTAGGAATAAATCTAAGATTGAAGGCTCCCTCTCTAATCCTTCTAAAACAATCAACAATATTGACAAAATCATTAAAAGTTTAGACATAGCTAACTTGCTTCATAGCAAAGTTTGGAGTCCTTTTTACCTTGCCCCTAAAACTTTCGGCTGCTGGTTGAATCTTTAAAACATCAAGCCTTCATCTAATCACTCATGGATCCCTCCTGATGCTAATAAAATCAAAGTAAACTCAGACGGTTCTACCCTTCACAACGGTGACTCTACTGGTAGTTTTGTCATCAGGAATAGTGATGGTTACTTAATGTCTGGTCATGTTAACCTTTATGGCAAGCAGCTTCCTCTTCATGTTGAAGCCCTGGTCATCCTTGAAAGCCTGATCGTTTGCGATCTTAATGGTTTAACTAATGTCGACCTGGAATCTGACTCTGCTACTCTTGTATCGATGCTTGCCTCTGGCTTCCACTCATGTCCTTTTGGAAATGTGATTAAGAGTTGTCGCAATCTTATTAAACCCACCATGACTATCAAGCACATTAATCGCAGTCAAAATGAAGCTGCTGATTGGTTGTCCAAATGGACAAGGAAGTGTAAAATGAAGCTTAATCTTGTCGAGGCCAACTCTCCTGCTCATTTCAAGGCTATAATCCTTCTAGAAAGACAGGGTCTAGGCTACATAAGGGATATCTCCTAATCTTCTCTTTCAAATATTAAACTTTTTGTACCTTAATACAAACTAATTCCTTTTCATTACAGCTTCTAACAGTATCTTGAAGATAAGTCTGAAGATGCAAAAGATTCACAAGCTTTGGAAATTAAATTTGGGGACTTGCTTAGTAGATGAGAGAAGATCAAAATGAAAATGAAGATGCAGATGATTTTAAAGAGTTTTCTGTATTGAAGATGAAGATTATCCGATTTAGAAAATTCATATCTCTGTTTTCGGTTTCACTTTTAAGTGAAAGGGAAATTAAACTTTAAATTTTCCTCTTTCGCCAAATTTTTTGTTTTGCTTTGTTCTTCTGTACTCTGCCGTTGTGAGCTATTAATATATGAGTCCTTGAATTAAAAAAAGGTGGGAAATGAAAAATATTTTTTTCATCACTTTTTACTTATTTTTGTTTTTAAAAAAGTGTATCTATGAAGTCGTAGTTCAGAAAAAGAAAATTTAAAAATACCATCGCTTTTGTTTTTTTAGACGAACAAAACCTAATTTATGAATTGTATTTTTTTTGTGAGACCCAATAACCATAGTATCACATCTTTATCATTAGGTAGTACATGTCTCGCATCTCTCCGCGTCATTATGTATAGTCTCGCATCTATCCGTTCACATCGTGCCTGGTGTCGCATGATTTAATAATGTCTGATCTATCAACTTTATCATGTCTGGTCTCATATAATTTAATAATACATGGTTTCTCAACTTTATCATGTATGGTCACATGATTTAAATGTATGGTCTTTTAAATTTATCATGTCTGATCTTGCATGATTTAATAATGTTTGGTCTCTCAAATTTATCATGCCTGGTCTCGCTTGATTTAATAATGAATGGTCTCTCAACTTTATCATGCCCACTATCGTATCATTATCATCAATGGGTCTAGTACAAAAAAATTCAAAAAATAGCATTAATGGATCTACTATTGTCCGTATTAAAATCGATGGTACTTTGAGATTTTTTTTGAGGTTTGGTTTAAAAAATACAAACATTTTAAAAATAAAAGAAAAAGAAAAAGTAAGAAAGAAAGAGAAGCCTTGGTTAAAAAAAGGAGAAGTGTTTACGTGACTCTGAAGCATGAGCATTTCACGTATTATTAGATATTTAGGTATCTTGTTTGAGTAAAGTACATAAAGTGAATATTAGATAGGTAACAATGATACTTGAGGTACTAGATGATAGTACATATTAGTGTTGGGTACCTTTGCTACCTCAAACATTCAGGCTTTATCACCAGCCATACAACCCTATTCTCATTCTTTGAACCAAACTTGTTCTTTTTTTAATAGAAGTATGTATCTTTCAAACCAGATCTCGGAAAAAAACAATCTAAAAATACCATTACTTCGTTTTTATAAGACAAACAAAACTAGATCTATGGATAATATTTTTTGGATTTTTTTACTAAACCCATTAAACCTGGTCTTGCGTTATGTTTTCCTGGTTTCGCATCTCGTATTTTATTTTTCCTTGTCTCATCACATGATGTAATGAATAGATGTAAGACCATGCATGATGTAACGGAGAGATGCTAGACTAGACATGATGAAATTATTGAAGCGAGACCAAGCATGATGAAGTGGAGAGATGATAGACCACACATGATGAAATGGAAAGATGGGAGACCAAACATGATGAAGTCGAGAGATGGAAGACTAGACATGATGAAGTAGAGAGACCAAGCATGATAGAGTGGAGGGATGTGAGACCAGACATGATGAAGTGGAGAGATCATCCATGATGAAATAAAGAGACCATGCATGATGAAGTGGAGAGATGCAAGACTATGCATGATGAAGTGCCATACATGTTGGAATTGGAGAGGCCAGACATGATAAAAGTTGATAAATGCGAAACCAAACATGATGGAGTAGAGGGAGCATGCATGATGAAGCATAGAGACCAAACATGATGAAGTGAAGAGATATGAGACTATGTATGATGAAGTTGAGAGATATGATACCAGACATAATGAAGTGGAGAGACTATGCATTATATGAGTGGGGAGACCATACATGATGGAAATTAAGGGATACAAGACCAGTCTGATAGAAGTAGAGAGACCATACATGATGGAAATTAAGGGATACAAGACCAGTCTGATAGAAGTAGAGAGACCATATATAATAAAAGTGGAGAGATCATGGATGATGAACTAGAGAGACCAAGAATGATGAAAGTGGACAGACCAGACATGATGAATTAGAGAGATGCAAGACATGTACTACTTGATGATAATAGATGTGAGATTAGGGTTATTGAGTTTGACGAAAAAAAATCAAAAAATATATTTGTTCATCTTTATAAAACCAATGATATTTTTATCTTTTCCGTGCTACGGTTTGAAAGATATGTTTTTTATTAAAAGAAAAAATATATTTGGTTCTAAGAAGGACAATAGAGGTATTTTTGGCTTTTTTTCTTGGTTTAGATGTTTATTAATAGTTTACAAATTTTGAGTATTATGTGGAAATGAGATGGTTGGCTGAGTATTTATTAGTAGTTCATCATAATTTCAATAAAGAAAACAAAAACTTTCAACCAACCAAAAAATCATTTATTATTTTTTAATTTTTCGAATAAAGTTTAAAATAATTACTAAAAATAAAAATAATTATCGAGATTTCAAAGTTCTAGATATTTTCACCATGATTAAAACTATATAAAAAAAACGTTATAATCCACAAACAATTGTTAATTTAAACCTATTTCAATATGCCTAAGTTATTGATAATCATTCGAGTATAAATTAAATTACCAACAAGACTTAGGTTTTGAAGTTTACCAAAAATCACATGCAACATAAATAACGATACCCTGAAAACACACAAACATGTACACACGTACACACGTACACACTTAACAATTAGTTATTTTTAACCTTCAAAACTCCATATCTTTCAAATCTAACTCAATATTTTTTCTTAAAACACATAATACGAACAAAACAAAATCCATGAGTTGTATTTTTGGAGAAGTTTTTGTTCTTATATACCCAACCAAATTACACGTAATTCTACAACTAAGACACATATGTTTTTGGAGAAGTTTTTGTTCTTATTTAGCATTTAAAGTCCTATTTTTGTAACTATTTTCTTCTTATTTACACAACATATTTTATGATAATTCTTTCAGTAGAACACAATTGTTTTTAGCAACAAATTAGACGTAATTCTGTAAATGTACCATAATTGTTTTGGCAACCAAAATACAAGTAATTTTACAACTGGTACATAATTTTTTTAGCAACCAAATTACATGTAAATTCGTAACTGGAATACAATTTCTCTTTCGAAGCTTATTTTACATCTCAATCACACATAATTACGCAACTATTTTTTTTAAATAAAAATATTTTGTATGCATCTAGTTTTTTCCGTCTTAAGTAAACAAAACCAATGATTGTTCTTAACAAAACATTTATTTATTTATTTTTACGGTATGATATGAGATCAATAAAAATGGTCGGTTTATGTAGGGATAAACTTTAGTGACTGTTTTATCTTTGGAAATAATAGTCATTTTTTGACGAAAAATTGTTTTCAATTTGAGTATTTTTGGTCAAATAAAAAAATTACAGTTTCATTAAAAAAAAATGATCCCAATAAAAAATTTCATTCTTATTGTTAAAAAAATTTATATTATTTTATCCAGTTGAAATACGAAAGGATCATACTAAAAATAAGACGTATTTTGTTGGATCTCTCACCCTGCCCCTTCCTCTCTCCCTTCCTTGAAACTAAATTTTGAAAACCCCAAAAAGTCTGTTCATACTTTCTATTTACAAAATTGTCATTGCCTCACAAATTACCTATAAACCTGACCCTCCAATCTATCTTTAAACCCTAAAAATTGACTACCATAACACTAATAATTTACCACCTAAACACTAATAATTTACCACGAAACAACCAAACACCAAATAGTTATGAAAGACGAGGAAATATGCATTTTTTTGGATGACTTGGTGGACGAGGAGAACTTGTATCGAATGAAGGTAACGGTTTCAACTTTAGCTTTTGTTTTTATACGAATCATATGAACTATATGATAAACAACAGACTGTCGCATATAACGTGCGACTAGATTCATGCGCTAAGATTTTTATCATCGCATTCATTAATGGGCCCAACTCATTCTAGTCGCACGTCTCATGCGAGTAGAAGCAAATTATAGTTTATATTGTGCGAAAAATTAAATATCAGGTTCTCTTAACATATTTTATTCGTTGTAGGAGGACTCTTGCCAACCACCATATATTATGGTTGACTACAAAAGAATCTTCACAACCGATACGTTATTCACTAAGCCAAATTTGAATGCTTTCGTTGTAAAGGAATCGAAAAAGATAAAATTTGTCCCCATTATAGCGTTATATGATAGTGGGAAACGGGGAAGAACTTATAGATTTCAGTAGTGGTACGAGAGGTACGGTATTTTTGTATCAAAAGCGAAGCTGAAAAACTTTGAAAAATGAAAGTGTACGACAAATAAATGTAATTGTCCATTTGAATTAAAAAGGGAATCTGGTTGACATGCTAACTATACAATGGCGTTTAGAATTTATAAACAAGAAACACAATCACGAACCTTATGTTTGCTTAGATAACTATTCCCGCGCTTGTAGACTCAAACCGAAAGAACAAACATTAGTTCGTAGTTTGTCTTTCCTTGGGTTGCTTCCTAGGGAGATATATAGTGGTTTGAGAAATAATAACACGAATAATCTTTCGAACATACGTGCAATCTATCATTTTTTCCAAAAACATCGGGATGTCGAGCACAATGGACAAACTCAAATGCAAGATTTATTGGGCAAATTGAAAGAACATGGTTACTTCACGTGGGAGCAGTTACAAACGAATCAAACTGATCACCAATTTGTTTTTCACGCATCCTACGACTATCTATTTGTTGCGTATATTCATGAATGTGCTTATCTTGGATGGTACGTACAAAACGATGAGGTATAAGATGTCGTTATTAGAAATTATTGAAGTAACTTTGACTTCAATTACCTTTACTGTTGTGTATGTGTTTATGAGCGGAGAGAATATACCAAATTATACATAGGCTTTGGGTGTTCTTCGTGGTTTGATGATGGATAATGTGTGTCAATTCCAGAGCGTTATTGTTACCGATCGATTGTTAGCTCTCATGCGATCTGTCAAATAAATATTTATCAGACACAACTAACTTGCTATGCAAGTATCATATTAACAAATACATTATTGGGATGGTTCGAAATTTGTTGCCCGATAACATGATTACGAATTATTTTTTGAGTTTTATGGTTTCGTAGTCGACGCATACACGACCGAAACTTACGATAAAAAACTAGCTACATTGAACTAAATGTTCACTGCTTACCCCAAGTGTATTGAATACATTATGTCCGGATGGATAACAAA
The DNA here is from genome assembly GCA_036936605.1 of Limnanthes douglasii subsp. nivea. Classification (NCBI taxonomy): domain Eukaryota; kingdom Viridiplantae; phylum Streptophyta; class Magnoliopsida; order Brassicales; family Limnanthaceae; genus Limnanthes; species Limnanthes douglasii. Next base: position 291,620,633 of record JAUPFV010000005.1, read on the forward strand.
ATATGATGACAAGTTTCTTCATCATCGAATGAACAATATCGAACACTACAACCAAAGAATAATGAATATATAAAATTTATTTTGTTATTAATTTTTTTATCACTAAAAATATATGTATTTTTTATCCAGTTTCTCCATAGGTACGAGAGTGCTCACTCGGCCCTGAAAAAATACCTCGGGACCAACCAATACAATTTTGAATTTTTGTGGGAAAAAGCTCACAACATCTTAACGAAGCAGCATGCGGGGATCCTCGAATCGTTCGGGCGAAGTAAGTTTCGTACTCAACTTGGTTTTAACAATAATTTGGGCAACCCCTTAGTCGGTTATGTATTCCATGCAGACCTAAAATAATTACCTTTTCTATTAGACATTCTAAAAATATAATGGTAGATCAGGTAACATGTAGCGGATACATCATTAGGAAAACACATGAGTTACTTTGGACATGTTAAATTGCCTCAATAATAAGATAATGAACATGCATTCTTAGGGACGATATGAATATTTATTGGAGATGATTATAAATTGTTCGTAGAGATGCCATTTCGCAAAAAGATGCCTTGCAAAAACACTATCCATCATAGACAGTTTCATTCATATACAACTTTTAAATCCTGAAACAAGTTACGTTCAAGAGCCTACATAACCAGTTGGAGGTAAAGGTATGCCAAATTTCGACATGGATAAATCGACTAAACGAAACCCTAATTCATAAGAATATCCCATTGAACAAACCACTAGTGTTAGCACTTCCACGAAATCATTAGGTAGCACACCCATGAACATATTAGGGAGTACGACTGCCTCGAAATCGCCTTCCTTTGTACTACCAAAAAACCACTCGCAAAAAATAAAGTTAGTTGGCCCGAGAAAACTACTAAGGAAAGAAAGTTAACTTTATACATCGAGTGCATCCCGACGTTTCTACATCCTTATATCACTAATTTGGTTGACGTTACCCCATATATACAATACAGATATCAGTATATATCGCTTTCAATATATCGTACTGAGGATAATTAGCAAACTATTAGACGCGATTTATTGAATGAATTAAATGGAAATTGTGCTTTATGGTTGAAGGTTTGTGGTTCCTCCGATATTTTGGATGATATGATACGTAGGTTGGATTACCTCAAATCCCAACCTTCTAGGCGTTATTGGATGGCATTTCCCGACATTGGCTTAGTCTTAGCAAAGACTGGTACGAAAGTGGTTAAATGTACTAGTACGAAAGTCATTTATTCAATAAGTAAAGAAACAATAAAATAAAATACATATTGTACATCAAGTTTTAAAAATCAAATTAAACATCCAAATCTGGGTAAATCTTTCGTATGCGATATACACTCATCCTCGTCATACGACATATGCAAACCAAACACATCTGTCCACACATGTTATGCAACGAACCCGTATCGAACCAATCAAGGGATTGAAACCCTAAATCACCTATTCCTGCACCAATATCCTCAAAATTAAAGATAAAATACAAATCTACAACTCACAAAAAATCCTAATCTATCACTTCAACATAACAACAACTTTAACCATGCCAAAGTCAAAGTTTTTAAAAATAAAATTTGAACCCTAATTTTCTACCTCCTATAGACAACGAAATCGAAAAACAAATACAAAAGTAAGTTGGTATGACATAACTCTATATTGTTGTGAGTTTGGATTCGAAAAACAACATCTTTTTATTTCACGTGATTAAGAGATTTTGAAAGGTTTTGTGTGTGTTTAAGAGAGAAAATGAGGAAAAAATATAAGAGATCTTTATACATTTTTTTACTCGAGCGAACTCGCAGCCGCTACTCAACGAGTGCGCACAAGGTAAATCCTCGATATGACGCAATAGCTTGCAAACCAACTCCAAACGGTAAACCACATAAGGTGATAAGCTCAGTCAAGAAAGCTTTTGTGGAGGGACTCAAACTCATAAACTTTGGTCACAAGCATGTCTTACTCCACCAACTCGGCTACCCAGGGCTACTTGCTTTTATACCTTGTTTATCTAAGAGGGGAACAATTTTCAAAACTTTGGTGAGAGATCTAGCAAAATAGTATAAGCCCAGCGGTGTAAGATCCAACAAAATATGTATAATTTCTAGTGTGGCCCAATGTGAAACCTTTTTTTGCTAGATGCGAAACCTCTTTAATTTTTATACTACTAGATGAGAAACCATATCAACTATGATAAATGTTAGATGCGAACCATGCATATGATAGATGTGAAGCCATATAATTAACCATATAAAATATAATTTAAAAAAAAATCAAAACATATAATGAATGATCAATTTTTTGTTCGTCTTAAAAAACCAAAACCAATGGTATTTTCAGATTTATTTCATGACATACAATTTAAAATATACAAACTCTTACAATTTTAGTATTATAGTGTAATAGATAAGGACGAATATTAAGAAAAAGATAATTGTTACGGAAAAGAAAACGAATGTTACGAAGAAGATACCAAATCTTTTTTTGCTAGATGCGAAACATTTATAATTATTGTACAGCTAGATGCAAAACGAGGCAACTATGATAGATGTTAAATGTGAGACCATACCAACTATGATAGATTCTAAACAAGACAAACTATGATAGATGCTAGATGCAAAATCAAACATATAATAGATACGAAACGGCTAAAAAACACTGTTAGTCCTCCATATTTACCACTTGTATCAACATAGTCCATTTCGTTCACTTCTACATAAAAATCATCCCCTTCATTTTAAAATTTTGCACGATTAGTCCGTCCGCATATTCTGGGGGACCAAAAGTGATACAAAACTTGGGATTTAGGGACCAAAAGTGATACAAAACTTAGAATTTAAGGTACACATGTCAGTTTTTAAATGGTTTATATGTGCATGGGGACTATATTTGCAAATTTTTAAAACGAAGGGGATGAGTTTTATGCAGAAATGAACGAAAGGGACTATGCTGATACAAGTGGTAAACATGGAGGACTAACAGTGTTTTTTACCCATGCGAAACCATATACTAAGATACTATTGTAATATATAATTTTTTATAAAAATTCAAAACATATCTTGAATTGATCTACTTTTTTGTATTAAAAAAACAACAGCAACGGTATTTTCAGATTTTTTTTTTCAAATTACGGTTTAAAAATATAAACCTTCAAAATTTTAAATAAAAAAAATATGTATACGTGTTTGCTGCTTTTTTTTTATTTTTAGTTAGATCATAAACAGCATCTCTCCTTTGTTTAAATGATACCATTAAGCTTTTATAAAATTTAACTTTTTTTAGATGTAAAAATGATAATATATAATGATAAAATGTTTTTTTTACTAAAAATATGTTATAATATTATAAATTTGATTTTGTATAACTAGGTTTTTGAGAAAATCATAATCATTTAGGTAACATTAGCATTTAACACTAACTATAGTTTTAGAAGTTAAGATTTTATGTAAAAGTTTAATAAAATACGTAACATATAGAGCATAAAGATTGTATAATAACAAATCATTTGTTTGAATAAAAAAAATAGACAACATAATTTACATTTGAGTTGATTTTTTAATAATGACATCCATCAATTTCGATCCAACCATGTACGAATATTTTGACAACTATTATTCAATGATCTGACAAATCCATTTTTCTAATGTAGCTTAATACTATCCTTTTAAAATATATTGCTTTTAGTGATGAATATCAAAGATTGGTAGATTGTTTAACGAAACTATGTTACAACTTCAAATTTCTGACGAAACATTAATGAATAATTAAAAATTAGAAATTTAATATATATATATATATATATATATATATATATATATAAAAAAGTATATAACATCCATATGTAGTATCATTCATAAAAAATCATTTTAAAACAACTAAACAAACACGCATAAATATAAAACATAAATTATAATATAAAAATATTACTATATTAGTTTTTGTTTAAAAAATTTGCGAATGCACGTCGAAAGACATTAGTTGTGAACATATTGGTACATTGTTACAATACCATCGATAACTGATGCTATTGTTAAAGATACAAATACAATATACTTCATATTGTTTTCTTGAAAGTTTGTTTTTTTCGAATATAATGAGAGTGACTACTTTTATTATTATATTTTTGTTTTAAATTTTCTATTTTTTTCAATTAAATTTTACATTTTTTATTTAAAAAAATCAAGTTATATGATAAGTAATTAAATTATATAAAATCCTATTTTCTAAAAATTATATAGTTAGGTAAAATAAGAACTAATACCTACATCATTACAAAAAAAATGGTCACTCGTATCAAATTTATCAAATTATAATATTTATGTTCAATAAAAAATATATTTTATTATTGTTACAAAGACCAATGTAGAAGTATAAAATATGTAATTCCTTTTTGTTGTTTTGTTGAAAATTTTGTTTTTGATTCGAAGATAGTAAACACGAAGGAAAGGTGGTTCGTATTTATAACTTTATTTTTGTAAAAAAACATTTTTTTGTGATTTTTTCTCGTAGCTTTCTTGATAGCTACCAATCGGTGATATATTAACACAGTCACTTGTACAAACTTGTGATAAAAAATTAAATACAACACATCATCATCGAAGAGCATAACTACATCAGGGTGGTCAAATTGAATTACCTTCGATTTTAATAAACTCTTTGACCCTAGCGAGGAGCCCTAATCGACGAAGAGACATCGCCGTATTATTTATTTGACTTTTAAAATAAATTATGGAGATATATGTTAGGGTGAAGCTATTTCCCCATCATATTTTATATCTCCTCAATGATTTGAAAAAAACTCCATGTTGTTATTTCCTCCATAAAGGAAATTACATATTTATCCTTGTACCCATTTACTCTACCTCTTTCATTTTCAAGAACACCATCCTGTTTTTTATTTTTCGGGTCTAAACCCTAGGGTTTGTTTATGGAGGTTTCGATTAGAGTTTTCGGTTTTGGTTCGATTTGTTTTCAATTTTGGTTCGATATGGCTGTTTCTAATATGTTCTGATGTTTTTTTAACGAAAGCATGTGTTCCAGAGAGGCCATCTCGGAATTACATGCTTACTTAAAAAAAACAGCAGATAGCTTAGTACACCAAAAACGACTTATGAATCATCATACCTGACAGTTATGCTTGGTTAATACTTGTGACGATGGATGAATCATGACACTTTTATTATGGTTTATGTTTGACTTTGCTGTTTCACTTTAAGTCATTGGATTTTGTTTGAGTTTGTTGTTTATTTTGGAAACATGGATTTGGTTTGTGAATTTTCATGCCGATTGAATAAATCATGAGTAATTTATGATTCACGCATTGAAGTTTTTTGTTTTTTGGTTAAATTTAAAGGCAAAAATCAAATACGTATGATTAAAAATGGGTTAATGATGTGTTTTTTCATTGTAGGGCTTTCTAAATCCATTTGAATAATGGCACGTAATGTTAAATTTGAAGATGAAGTAAGTATAGATGTTTCAAGGGTTTTAGAAATTTCAAATCATGGAGAAAATAATAAATATGATGGGCAAATAGCTTTGGCCTATATGACAGTTTTGCGAGTTTAAGAGAGAAAGTGGGGGAAAACGTGCAAGATGATCAACTTGTTTTCATACCTTGTTATTATACCTTGTTTTTATGAGAAAGGTACAATATTCCAAAATTTGGTAAGAGATCTAACAAAATGGTATAAGATCCATCGATGTAATGTCCAACAAAATGTGTATAATTTTGTTGTATGACCCAATGTTAAACCTTTTCTTTTTCTAGATGCGAAACCTATTTAATTTTTATGCTGCTAGATGATAAACCATGTCAAATGTGATAGATGTTAAGAAATATTTTTTATTAAAAATATATTACAATATTATAAATTTGATTTTGTATGACCATATTTTTTTTAAAAAGGTAAGAATTAGAATTTTACCTTATTTATAGTTTTAAAAATTAAGGTTTTATATAAATCAAATGCATGTTAATTTAATTCATTTTAGATAATGTAAAATATAAAAACTGATAATAAAAAAAACAAAAAACGTAGTGCATAGAAATAATTAAAACAACGAATCACTAGTTCAATAAAAAACAAAATTTAAATGACATATTTTAAGATTTGAGTTGTTTTCTTAATTATGACTTCCATCATTTTCGATGATGTTACAACCATATACGAATATTTTCACAACTATTAACCTTAAGAGATAATCGCTGCGAAAATATTTGTAACCATTACCACACCATCGATAACTGATGCTATTGTTAGAAATAACAACACAAATATAAAATTTATAACTGATGCGATTGTTAGAAATAATCGCACAAATATAAAATTTCCGATTGTTGGAAGTTTGCTTTTCTCAGCATACATTAACTGTGACTATATTTATAATTAATTTTCTACTTTAAGTTTTCAAAGTTTTCAATTTTTTTCTGTTAAATTTTATATCTTTAATTTTTTCCAGAATGAATCCAATTACATAATTGACTAAATTATATAAAAATTTACTTTTTAAAACTATATGGATAGGTAAATACTAATTGATATCAACATCATTATAATACAAATAAAAATTTGATACCCCAAGGGCGTAGTCGAGTTGGTTAAGTATAGCATTCTTATGACCAAAAGGTCATGAGTTCGAGTCCCTCTACATACGCTTTCTCGGCTGAGCCTGTCACCTTGTGTGGTTTAACTTCTGGCGTTGGTTTGCAGGCTATCGCCTCAGACTGAGGGTTTACCATGTGCGCACTCATTGCACTCTGAATAGCGGTTGCGGTATATAATATATAATGAAAATATATTTTCATTATATATTATATACCTGAACATAATAATTTAGGTAGCAATTTGAAAAGTATAATTTTAAAAATTAAGGTTTTATATAATTTAGATTCTTATTATATAATTTTAATTTATTTAAAAAAACAAAAAACATTAAGCATAAAGTTACATATAACAATGAATACAAAACAAAATTTAACCAACATAATTTATATTTAAGATTGTATTTTTAACAATGACATCCACCATTTTCGATGGTGCTGTAACCATGTACGGATGTTTTCGCATAACTGATGCTATTGTTAAAAATAGCCACACAAATATAAAAAGTCTAATTTTCGAACACTTTTTTTCCAATATATATAGAGAGACAATTTAACAAATTATTTTACTGCTTTAAGTTTTCAATCTTTTTTTTATGAAATTATATATTTTTTAAGTTTCAAAACAAATAAAATTACATATTACCGAGCCTGAATACATCAGTGTAGCACGCGCCCAGAACATCTAAAAGCATCATTGAATGATATAGATAACTAAATTATATAAAATCCTACTTTTTTTAAAACATGTATAGTTAGATAAAGTACGAGCGTTATAAAACAAATAAAATAATTGGACACTTAGATCATATTGGTATCGAACACAATGAAATTAGATTCTAAATTTTTTAGCCTTACCATTTGCTAAGGAGAACCAATATAAAAGTGTCAATATGTAATGCTTTTTTGTTGTTTCGTGAAAATTTTGGTTTTGATTCGAGCATAGGGAACACAAAAACTTTATTTTTGTGAAAAAAAATCTTCCACTGCTATACAAATCTCTTAGTTAGCAAATTTTGAAATCCAACATTTTCTTTAGTTTACTGGTGATATACAAATTTCTAACAACGAAAGCGGAAAGATCTTCATAATATTATCCAAATTGTCCATGTCCGGATAACATAATAAACTGATACTAATTTTACTAATCAAACTTGGTTATTAAACGTAAGGATAAATTAGATAAAATCCGACCTCATGAACACCTTCTGACTTATATTTTCCACCAAATAAGCATACACAAGGGCCGATGGAGACTCAAAAGAGGACTTAACCGAGTATGCGGATGCATTAGTGCATAGTTTCAACAAATCCCGATGTTGCAACTATATACTAATGTTTTCCCAACTATTAACCTCAAGAGATAATCGTTACAAAAATATTCGTACATTGCTACCACACAATCGATAACTGATGTTATTGTTAGAAATAGCAACACAAATATAAAACTTTTGATGGTTGGAAGTTTGTTTTTTTCGAATATATATGTTTATAATTAATTTTCTACTAAGTTTTCAAAGTATTCAATTTTTTTCTATTAAATTTTATATATTAAATTTTTTTAAATGAATCCAATTATAACTAAATTATATAAAATTTTACTTTTTAGAACCATATGGAACGTAAATACGAATTGATATCAAAATCATTATAATATAAATAAAAAATTGATCACTCAAATCAAATTTGTAAAATTATATAATTATAGCATTAACAAATTAAGAATAAATGGTAATATATAATGACAAACTACTTTTTAATAAAAATATATTATAACATTATAAATTTCTTGGTATGACTGATAATTTTAATAAAAATATATTATAACATAATTACTTAATAATTTAGGCAGCTAACTTGAAAAGTATAATTTTAAAAATTAAGGTTCTATATAATTTAGATTCTTATTATATAGTTTTAATTTATTTTAAATAACAAAAAACACTAAGCATAAATACAAAATAGTTCGAATAAAAAACAAAATTTAACCGACATAATTTATATTTAAGATTGTATTTTTAACAATAACATCCATCATTATCACGGTGATTGTAGCCATGTACGAATGTGTTTGCAACTATTATCTAATAATTTGCAAAACCGTTCGTACATTGCTACGACATTGCTATTGTTAAAAATAGCAACACAAATATAAAATATCTGATTTTTGAATATTTTTTCGAATATATATAGAGTGACAATTTATCAAACTATTTTACTACTTAAAGTTTTGGATCTTTTTTCTATTAAATTATATATTTTTTATTTTTAAAAACAAATAAAATTACATGATAGGTAACTAACATCTTTAAGTGATTATCCCCTAACTAGCAAATTTCAAATTCGAACTTATAGGTGACTTTCTTTAGTTCCTGATATACAAATCTCTAACCCGAGAGCGGAAAGGTCTTCGTAATATTATTACGAATTGTATTTACATAGACCCTTCATATTAATAGGGTAAACCTCTGGTCTGATGCAATAGGTTGCAAACCAACGCCAAAAAATAAACCATAAAGTGATAAACATGCTTTAGTCAACCAACTCGGATAACCAGCTTACTAATCAAACTTGTTATTCAACATAACAATAAATTAAATGAAATCTGACCTCTTTAGTAGAGACAAGTGTCGTTGGGACTCAAATCGGACTTAACCGAAGGTATGCTGATGCATTAGTGCATAGTTTCAACAAAGCCCGATGGCGAAATTTGACACAAAGGGGTTTGAGAGACTGTGCACAATGCAAACACTTCATTTCGACAAAGTTGCAAGGTCGGCTTACACCTGTCTGACTGCAACTCATATCTTCCAACTTTGTAAGTACACACATAACCATTAGATGACATCTAAGACAAATCCAATAAATAGGAAATGTAAAGAACCAAAGCAATGCCACCCCTACATAGATATTCATTCATATCAAATATTGTTGTAAGATTTTTAAGTTTTTGTCTACATAGGATTTTAGAGATCTTCACTCAAAATTCAAAACAAGTTTGCAGTGGATAAAGAGTGTTAAGACAACAGCAAACCTAAAAATGCGCTACAACTACTCTTGGGTGTAACAAAAATTAAAGAAAATGTCCTCCGTAGTTTACCTTCCAGCGCTGGTTTGCAGGTTCTTGCGATCGAGTTAGAAACAATTACATAAACTATAGTATCATCATCCACATTCTTCAAATTTAAAAAACACTATTGATTAGATAAATCAAAGCTAATATTATACGATCCATTTCAAAACCAGTTTAATTGACCAACAGCTATAAAATCGCAATTCAGAATTCTTTTCTATTCGATTCGAAAAAGAAAGATTAATCAAATAAGCCTCATACCGTCCTAGTTCGTGATTAACAACACTAAATCTGCAAAACAACCAAGTTTGCAGTTCAGTAAACCATATAAAATTTTCATTGGCATTCGACTTAGCAGAATTGTATATAAAATGGCATCAGATCTTCCTATTCAAGTTGATCGAATCACCATACCTGGATCGACGAACTGAGTACTCAACGAACTATAAAAATCTTCGTCATTGCCATTGTACAACGAGAAAAAGAAAAAGAAATTGTGAAGTGAATAAACAACAAGACGTGGAGAACGGGCTGAGGCTGAAGCTGCTGTTGATGTTTACATGGGAGTTGTCGTTAGATATTTATAGATGGTTTTGTTGTGTAGGGCTTTGTTTGATAGTTTTTAGATATCTCATTGGGCTGTTTGGATCTCTTTTTTCGGTTGGGCTTTTCTATTTTTGTCTAAGATTTTTAATTAGAGTTAAAAGAGTTTTTTCACATATTGTTTATTTTGTACCTTTCATATTTTGTGGTTAATTTTTTAATTTATGGATTTTCAACCACTATAAAGTGTGAGTTTTTTATGAAATTTTAATCAGTCTTTTTTAACGAATTTTTATTTATTTGGGTTTAAATTGAATTTTACAAAGTATTGAGAACAATTGAGAAAGTTTTATAAGTTGTGGACCTATATATAAGTTTTGAATTTGTGAAGGCGCCAAATTATTCTCTCCATCAATTTTCAGAATTTCAGATTCATCTTCTTCTTCATTTCCTTTGTTTCGAGGTTCCAACTTTTCCTTTCGGGCTCTTTCTTTAACTTTTTCCACCATTATCTTCTATTATTTCCTCATCTTTCGTCAAATTCCTTTCTCTGTATTTGATTCATGAGCAACTCGCTAAGAAACAACAAGAGATTTTAACACATGGTAAGTTATTTTTCTATTCTAATGTAGCCTACTTGTGACTTTTCTAAATAAGTGATAGTTTCTAGTTCTTTCGGAGGTTTAAATTCGTTATAGTCCAAATTCATTTTGCAAAATGAAATTTTGAGTAGTCTAAATGTGTTAGAAAAATTGGTTTGGTGTATTTGGAACCTCATATATAAAAGATGCAAAAAATAGACGATGTTTGGCCTATGAATCATGAGTAGTTAGAAAATATAAATGTGAATTGGTACTGATGAGTCCGGATTCTGTCACCACCTCGGACAGGGTCAGTTCGGACAAAGTCTACCTAACCGGACAGGGGCAGTTCGGACACCATCATCCATTGGACTGTTCGAACAGAACTAAAGTACTTAAAACCTAATCACTTCTTGACTAAGCTGCCTGTTCCCCTACTTAGAACTAATGGGTCCTTCAACTCGACCCGGGTCCATTAAACACGACCCGAAAGCCCATAAGGCCCAAAGATAAGGGTATAAATACCCAACCACCAACATTAAATGAGGGTAATGAAAATTAAATACAACCAGACAGCTTAATTCTCCCTCTACAGTCTACCCAAACATTAAATACTCACAAAACTCCACAAAACTCTAAGATGAAATTACAAACTTACCCTCAGATGAAAATAAACCACACCAAATTGGCGACCACAGTGGGAGCACGACGGTTCTTGAATCTAGCATTCGAAACCATCAGAAAAAATCAGTCCGAATGAATCCGGACGCACCCGAAGTACCACCCGTTTTGCTTGAAGTGGTGGGTGAAAATGATGAATATACCATCGAGGAGCGTGATAGATTAAAGGGCGAGATAGAAGTTCTGAGGGCAGAGAAGGCAGAGATGGGCATAAAAGGGAAGTCAAAGGTATCAGTTGCTCATCATACCGACAACCCTAGAGAGCATGAGCCTTCGAAGACCCATGTGAGTACCAAGAAGACTCATGCTAGCTCCAAAAAGTCTCACCGGTCCAAGCCAGTGGAGAGCTCTGACTCAGACTCAGAATCTTCTGGTAGCTCCTCGGGCAAGGATGGAGTTGAAGAGTCCTTATCCTCCAGCTGTGATGAGGGTCGATCTAAAAAGAAACAAAAGTTAGTTAAGAAGTATTCAAGAAAAAGGGATAGACATGGAAAGTTAAAGAGGCATATAAGCAAAGGATCATCTCACAGCCGGAGACATGTAGACCAGATGCTGGTGGATCCTTTTGCCTTCCATGATGAACCAGGTATCTTTGCAACTCCCAATGAGGATACCGTTTTCAGTCGTGGCCGGAATTGCAGACAATCTCCATTTTCTTCCAAGATTCTGTCCAGAAACCTCCCTAAGAGGTTTGATAGTACAAAAATGGAGAAATACGATGGTAGTAAAGATCCGGACAATCACTTGGAACAATTCAAGAACTTCATGATGAATATTGATGATGACGACAAGTTTCTTTGTAGAGGGCCTCGGGTTCAACCGGAGTGGTTTGCTGAGTTAAAAGAAAGTGTGGCCACCATTTATGACAAAACAAAGGAAGAAGTACACTATAGAAGGCCGGCTGCACTACAATCTCCTAGGGAACATCGTAACAATTCCTTCTGTCAGTACCATAATGATACTGGCCATACCACTGACGATTGTATTGCTTTAAAACAAGAAGTCCAGAATTTAATTCAAAGAGGAAAACTGGGGGCATATGTCAAAAGAAAAGGAGGATATAGGCCTGATAATGCTCATCGGGCTGGTCCAAACAATGCAGGCACATCCGCTCCGGAGGGAGCTATGGTTATAATCGAAAGATTCGATGTAGAGTCAGAGTACTTGGATCCTGATCCAACTCGAAACAGAGTGGGTGCCATTGAGGAACGTTGTAAAACAGTCTCCGGGCTTATTAACTTTTTTGAGTCACTCACAATTTTCGGAGGGGATATTATGACAGCACCCACTGCTTCTTCAAGGAAAAGGCACGTTCATACTTTAGCTACCCAGCTGGAAGGAGGCATGACCTCCTATCAAACTCATATTCCATTTCCCTTCATTGTTTTCGATGAGGATGACTTGAGGGATATAGCTGGCCCTCATGAAGATGCTGTTGTCATAAGAGCATCCATTGAGGGCAATGACATAAGACGAATCTTGGTGGATACTGGGAGTTCAGCCAATATCCTCTTTTTAACATCTTACAAAAATATGAAGAATCCAGCAGTGATTCAGCGTTCGGACATATCAATTACGGGTTTCACAGGAAGCTGAGCAGATGTGATCGGGGAGTTCGAAGAGGAAGTTTTGTTGGGCAAGGGCCCTTTTAAAAAGATGGTTAGAATACTTTTTATTGTGGTGGATTGTCCCACTTGTTATAATGCTATTCTAGGGAGATCTTGGCTCTCTAAGATGCATGCAGTGGCCTCAACAGTCCACCAATTTTTGAAATATGTTGTTCAAGGACAAGTGGGAGTTGTTCGGAGCAGCCAAAAGATTGCAAGAGAGTGTTATGCCACAACACTGGCTCCTCGGACGTTGGGAGCAGTTCGTATCAACGAAGAATAGCAGTTTGAGGGGCTTTCTGGGGGTGAGGGTGAAATTAATGACCCCAGAGAGACCCATGGAGTGTTAATACCGGTTGAAGAAGTTGAAACACATTCTTTGGGAGAAGGAAAAAATGTTAAGATAGGGTCTAAAATGACATCCGAACTAAAGGGTAAGATGTTGAAGTTCTTAAAAGATCATCAACATGTTTTTGCTTGGTGCAATGCTGATGTTACTGGGGTGCCAGCAGGTATTATATCACACCACTTATCCATCCGGAGAGACATAGCACCTGTGGTACAAAAGAGAAGGGCTTTTTCCAAGGAAAAGGCTGATGTTATTATTCAAGAAGTTGACAGGCTTACTAAAATGGGGCGCATAAAGGAGTCTCAATATCCTTTATGGATAGCCAATCCGGTCTTAGTGAAAAAAAAAATGGCAAGTGGCGTATGTGCATTGACTTTACAGATCTTAATAGGGCTTGCCCAAAAACATTTATACCTGGTCCCCCAGATTGATCAGCTGGTGGATTCCACTTCTGGGAATAAGCTGCTATCTTTCATGGATGCCTTCTCCGGGTACAATCAGATTCAAGTAGATCCGAAGGATCAGGAGCATACCACATTTGCCACTGATAGGGGTCTTCATTGTTACAAGGTGATGTCATTTGGGTTAAAAAATGCTAGGGATACTTATCAGAGATTGGTAAATAAAGCCTTTGCTAATCAAATTGGAAGAAACATGGAAGTATACATCAACGACATGATGGTGAGGGATCAACTCAATGTGGATTCAGGGATCTAACAAGGAGAGTTTTATTGGCTGGTTATTATTGGCCCTCTATAATGCAAGATGCTAAGGAGCTGGTGAGAAGGTGTGACCCATGCCAGAGATATAGCAATGAAATTCATGTCCCAGCCATTCATTTAGAGTCAATTTCTGAGCCTATACCTTTTGCTCGATGGGGGTTGGATTTGCTGAGACCTCTACCTATGGCATCCGGAGGACGCAGGACAATAATTGTTGCTATTGATTATTTTTCGAAGTGGATCGAAGCAGCTCCACTGGCAGGTACAACATCAAAAGCTGTCATAAAATTCATTTTATCCAATATCTGTTGCAGATTTGGCATTCCACAGAAGATAACGACAGACAATGGGCCACAGTTCGACAACAAGGAAATGGAGAGTTTATGTGCCTCTAGGGGTATACAACATTGTTTCTCTTCACCTTTCCACCCACAAGCAAATGGTCAGGTTGAAGTGGCTAACAGAACTATACTGTCTGGTTTGAAGAAAAATTTAGAAGGGGTTTCTAGAAAATGGCCTAGTTATTTACAAGAGGTTTTATGGGTCTACCGGACTACACCTGGGGCTGCAACACATGAGTCACCATTTGCCTTGGTCTATGGGATGGATGCCATAGCTCCCATAGAAGCAACTCTCCCTTCATTTCGAGTTTACAATTTCTCCGAACACGCTAACGAAGTGGCAATCAGAGGTCAGCTCAACTTAATAGAAGAAAGAAGAGTTAAGGCTTACCTTAGAGCTGCACACTATCAGGGTTTGATGAGAAGCAGGTTTGCTTCCAGAGTTAAAAGAAGAGATTTTCAGCCGGGGGATAAGGTGTTAAGGAAAGTCTTCTTACACGCTAAAGAGAAGCTGCTCGACAAACTAGCCCCAACTTGGGAAGGACCTTATATGGTCATTGAAAGGCTTAAACCTAGAACATACTGGCTAGAAGACAAGGATGGAAGGGTTTTGAATCACCCTTGGAATATTGAGCATCTCCGGATGTACTTGGAGTAGAAACTATGTAAATATTTACTTGTTTTAAAATCCATGTAAATATTTGGGGGCATACTCTTTCCTACCATGGTGGCGCGGGGAGGTTTTAATGAGGTGTCCGGGCTTTTTTATAAAATTTGATGCATTCTTAAAAATTCAGAGTGTTCTTACTTTGTTTCTTGCCAAATTTTTGTTTAAACACCGTCCGGATTGAATTAAAAGAATGATGACTACTTAAACATTTGTCATCGGAGAATTTAAACACTCTCGTTTTAGAATATTTATGAAATAACTAAGGGCTGTTTAAACACTAGCCACCAAAATTGAAACAAACACTATGAAAGAATGCAAAAGCTGTGCAAAATAAAGACATCCATTAAAATAACCGAAGTGCCTTGGCCATCCAAGGACTTTAAGTTTTCAAAACAAACAGATCTGTCCGAACAAACACCGGACACAGTTACAAAAATGCCTTGGCCTTCTAAGGACTTTAGTTCAATCAAAACAAAAAACAAAAGATAATTGATATTCTAAGACTAAGCCTTTGAAGACGGCTCAGCTTCACTTGTTTTCTTCTTCTTAGGGTCATCATTCTCCTCACCTGGACTCTCCCTAGTGTTCTCCTCTTCATCGGATGAGGATGCGCTGGAGAAATAAAACCTGTCACCCTCAGCCATTGTATGAAAGGGAAGGTCTGGATACTCTACAAAACTCCATAAGTCTCCCAGATTCCTCTTCGGAAACTTCTCGTGAAAAAGCAAGACCATGTCTGACTTCACCTTGGCATACATCTCCTCTTGACTGTCTATCACATTGTTGGCATAAGCATCAATCTTGGCCTGAATTTTTTCCTCTTGCTCCCTTAGCATATCAGCTTTTTCCTCTATAGCCTTGGACACCGAGTCTTCGAGGGCGATCTTGTCGTTAGTCAAAGTAAGAATAACTTGATCCTTGGTCTTCATCTTCTCTTTTGAAAAGGTAAGATCTTTCTCCAACTCGGACTGCTTTTCCAGGAGGCCTTTGATAGTATCTTCTGGGATAGCTACCTTTGAGACCCAACCCTCCTGGTTCTTCTTAAACTCCTCGTTTTCTCTCTTCAAAACATCAGCGTTTTGGTTGGCAATAAGGAGGTCTCCGGACAATTTCTCCTTATCAGAATTAAGGGCAGTAATGATTGTTGCCTGACCTCGTACTTGCTTCTCCAGGACCAATAGTGGCTGAACGGTACTCAGTATAGAGTGAGTTATATCCCTTCTTTCACTTGAAACAATGAAAGTTTTACCATTGAAGGTAACGGTGTTCGAAGTGCTTGGAGGGATATAGGGACCAGCAAAGTCATCCCTGGGGAGATTTTCAAAGTAGTCCCCAAGTCCCTCAAGCCCTGTAATGTCGACGCCGTCAATACTGAGGTCTCCTCCTCCAACCTCATCAGTTCGAAAGTCACCAGGGATCTCTTCTGCTCTTGTTGGATCGGTAGGGTCAACAAGAGGGAGAGGCTCCAAAGGCTAGAGAGAAAGTTCATCACCCCTGGAGGTCTTTTTCTTCTTGGTCTCCCTCTCCTTGCTTTCTGCTCTCCGTTTCCGGTCTCTCTTAGGAACCTTTGGGAGGTTTGGAGATCCTGCTTCTTTCCTAGAACTCTCATGCTCTACTACTTCTAGCAGAGCAGCATCGATCTGGTTTGGAACTGGCCCCTCTGGGTTTGTTGGAGCAGTCTCCTCCACTTCGGCAGGGTTAGCCTCAACCGCACTCTTCTTGCCTTTCCATTTTTTGCCTTTCATTTTACTTGGGGCCTTGGCTCGACCAGGTAAATACAGTGACCCGTCCGGTGCGTGTGTTCTTTTAAGGACTACATCCGGAGGGGTGGGTGGTAAGTTCTTCCCAGGACAAGTCCCTCCGGCCAGTAGTGTTCTAGAGGTGGGACCTTAAGAGATTGCCTCCGGTAAAGGCGTCATGAAAACGGTTTCCCCACTTTTCAGCAGCCCAAGTGTTGATCTTGGTACAAGTGGTCTGCCCAACCTTTAAATAATCATTGAAGTCTTTAGGCAGCTCTGTCAAGAAAAGAGACAAGACCAGTCAGTTAAATTTTTTTTATAAAAATAAAAATGAGAGTGTAAGGTGGGATTCTTACGATCACTTCTCCATCTGTTGGTAAGGAGACTCGGGTTGACTCCAGTTTTGATCTTCCTCCCATTCTCCCAAGCGTCACTCACGAACAAGAAGTGAGTCATCCAATTTCTCTCCGATTCGAGCAGGTCATCCACTGTCTTATAGTTATCACCCATGTTGAAGTGATAAAAGGGGATATGGGGGTTTCTGCAGAGGCTGGCCACAGCAGCGAATTCCTCAATCGGGAGAGGAATTCTGGAGAGCCTGGAGGCCATAATACAGGCCATGAGAGTGTACCAGGAATTAGGGCTCAATTGGCTTGGACAAAGCTTGATGAGGTAGAAGTACCTAACTATCTCCGGATCTAAGGGAAACCTTAGCCCCAGTTAAAGAGCTCAGTGAAGATGACTACTTCACTAAGTTTACAGTCGATTAGGGTTTCAGGGTCTATTAGGATCCTTATTTTCACATTCTATGGAATCCCCCACTTTGTTCGCATCCGACCCAGTTCGGCTGTGTGGATGAAGGCATAATTAATTTTTTGCAAGGCAAGTAAATATTTGACACTGACCTTGTGGAAACAAGGTCCAACTTTTCCCTTAAGGATCTCTGGCAGATCTGGATGCCTAAGGCATAGTTTTTCTTTGCCTTTATCCTTCTTGGCAACACCATCATCGCTAGTCTGTCCGGAGACTTTAGACTCGAATGGAGCCTCTTCGACAGAATCCTCCATTACTTCCTCCATAACCGAGGAGGGGTTTTCAGTTGTTTTTGGGTGAGGAGAGTTGGGATTTGGTTCAGTTTGACCTCCAGACTGTTGGGCTTCAATGCTTTCCTGAACTCTGACCTCCGGCTGGGGCTCAGGTGTGGTGGTTTCTTTTCGAAGGCTTGGGTTAGGGACCTCCGGTCTGGACAGCTTGTCCTTCGGAACTTTTATGGGTGCCTATGACCCTGTGTTGCTATCTTTGGCTCCTGATTTTGAAAGAGTACCTTTTGAAGCCTGCCCTTTTACCAGGCGACCTCTTCTCCGATCAACTAGTTTGTTGGGAGAAACATCTGCATCTGACCCTATTGCAATGAATGGGGAAGGCTTTTTGAAGCTGGTAACTGCTTGCCCTGGTTCAACAGTGGGCTCTGATTCTTGAACTGACGAGCCTGAAACAATAGGAGAAAGGTTGGTTTGAAACAATCTCCTCGGTTTAACACTACTGGTTGAGGAGGAGCCCTGGTCAGGCTCTGTGTTTGAGATTACTGGTTTGTCGATAGGGGAAGTAGGTAGGCCTGCAGCGATGCGCCTCTCCCGTTCAACTTTTTATGCCTTTTCTAGCTCTGATAGATTAAGCCACGCGCCTTTGATTAAAGCGTTCCTAGCTGTGAACATAAACTCACAACCAAAGAAAAGTATCTGTGTTTGAGAGAGAAAGCTCTGAAATTTGGCAAAGTAAGTATGAAAATGATGATAAAACAGTGAAGAAGTGCTTAATTTATAGTAAACACGCAAAAAGAGGCTTTGATGCCTAGGAGAATTCGAAAGGATTGCAATGATTAGAAAACGGCATTGATGTCATCTTCATTAAATGAAGAGGTTGCTTTTCAGAGAAGGTGGGAGCGAAATTCTAGGTGAAAAAATGGCTGAAATAACGAACCACGGAGAGACACGTGTCCCACGAACTCTGGCAAGAACCCGTTTAAATTCAAAGAATCCTTTTCAGTCCGGATAAAGCTATAACACAATTCGAAGGACCTGTCCGGATGTAACTGTTACTAGCAACAGACTGTTTTTTAGGTCTTGCCAAAGTTTTTTGAACACCACCTAAAAAAGGGGCTACTGATGAGTTCAGATTCTGTCACCACCTCGGGCAGGGTCAGTTCGGACAAATTCTACCTAACCGGAGAGGGGCAGTTCGGACACCATCATCCATTAGACTGTTCGAATATAACTAAAGTACTTAAAACCTAATCACTTCTTGACTAAGCTGCCTGTTCCCCTATTTAGAACTAATGGGTCCTTAAACTCGATCCGGGTCCATTAAACACGACCTGAAAGCCCATAAGGCCCAAATATAAGGGTATAAATACCCAACCACCAACATTAAATGAGGGTAATGAAAATTAAATACAACCAGACAGCTTAATTCTCCCTCTACACTCTACCCAAACATTAAATACTCACAAAACTTCACAAAACTCTAAGCTGAAATTACAAACTTACCCTCAGTCGAAAATAAACCACACCAGTACATAGTATCGTAAATCTATAATACATTGAAGCGAATCGTGAATCATAAAAATTATAAGTGTGAATTAATATATAGTCTCGCGAATTATGAATTGCCATCCGATAACGTAGAATTGTTGTTTATAAGCATAACCCTAAAACATAAAACAATGCGAAACAATTGAAAGATTAAAGTAATAGCATATCTCTTGAGATTACCTTAAGAAACATATTATACATATAAAATATTTTATGGCTTATGAGATTAGATGAAAAGGTCAATAATGTGAAAAATTGTTTTTTCAAAGGGCAGTGTGCTTTGATTCTATACTAATGTTTTGGAATAAATAAATTTTCATGGTTTAATTGTGGTATGATTTTTGTGTGAATATGATTCTTTTAGACCGGGCTAGATTATTTAGACCATGTTTTATGTTAGGATTGGATTTTATTTTTATTTTTAACACTTTATATAAATAGTTTTTTGATAAATCGGTATTATAAAACAACATAATTTTTTTTCAGTGATACAAAACCTTTCAAATTATCCATTTAAAAAGTATGATATTTTTAAAATTTGACCTCACAACATTGTTAAAGTACGTATTAATTTATTATTAATGTATTTTATTTTTAATTTCGAACTATATATTTAGAGTTATTAGAGTTTAAAATTTATGTTTTAAAAAATTGATTTTTATATATTTGTAGACGTTTGTTTGATTTATAATTACTTTTATTGTTTAGGTTAAGTGTAGATTTTTGTTTTGGATCTTTATTTGTAGGAAATAGTCGGGTATGGGAGAATTTAAGGATTTATTGTATTTATGGTTGTTCGTGCGAATTCGTTTACTAGACTTGCGATTAGCATAGTGTAATTTATGAAAAATAGTACGTGTGCGCGAATTCGCACAAATTGCAAACCAATAGCGAATAAGATAATTTACTTTTTTTTAATCTGAAAACACTTCAAATTCTACTATAATACCATTTTTGAGTTTATATATTGTTTTGAGACATATTTATGTGTTTATGAATTGTTTGAGACAATTTTTTGTTTAACTTTTTTCTTAAGTTTAATTAATGTTTGTAATTTCAAGATACCTCCTCGTCATCTATGATCACCTTCCGAGTCGGATGATGAGAATAATTATCATGAACATAATGCATCGACAAAAAGTTCACGTAATGCTAAAGTACATAAGCGTGGTTGTACACCTATGCCTATTGTTGATCGTCGTATTACTTCCGACTAGTTATTTCGTTGAGTGAATGCTCACGTTCCAGATCCGTATTCCCAGTTCAACGACTACAAGATCCATATGACGTGGTCTTTTTTATGCTTATGTTTTCTTATGTCACGACTATTTTGTATCACGACCATTTTGTTATATGCGAGTTTGATTTACACGTGTCGAATATTGATATGTTTATATAATAAGTGTCCCTGAGAGATTGGTTAAGTTTATTACGTTATCCAAAATTACACGTGTTAGATATTCATATAGCTACTTTTGATTTTAAAAGTTCCATTTTATTTTTTCACACAACCAGACTTATTTTGCATCCAAAGTCCTATTTCTGTAACAATTTTTGTTTTATTTACACAACACATGTAATTCCGCAACTGGAACCCAAATATTTTTTAGCAACCAAATTACACGTATTTCGACAACTAAAATAGTTTCTTTTTAGCAACCATATTATACGTAATTCCGTAATTGGAACACAATTTCTTTTTCCAGAATTAATTCGCAAATCAATTTCACACAATTACGCAACTAAAAAAATCTTATTTTTTCGTAGATCTATTTTTGTTCGTTTTAAAAAACAAATAGTATTTTCAATTTTTTTAGAGATATAATTTGAAATATATGAAATTTGAAAAGCAAAAAGAATGAAAAGAGAAAAATGGTTATGAGGACTTTGGACCACAATGTGGTTATTTGTAAATACTTATTTATCACGAGGTGATTATCTGTATTTTATCAAACTTTGGATGGTTATTGGTAAATAAGTTCGATGTTGGGTGGTTATTGGTTAAAAACAATATCTAGTCACCGAAATTAGTCACATGTATCATAAGACTCACACAGGTTCTTCCATGCATAAAACCGATCATTTTTGTTGGCCTCGTGTTGTATCAGGTAATCATAAGCGTGTGCTAGAGTGTTATACATATCATCCAAACTCATCATTTTCTTTTGCAACTTTGGTCGCTCCATATTTCGGACCAAACTCATACAAATTATACATGCTCACCTCACCACTTATTTGACAAAATAACTCAAGTGGTTATTATTCAGTTAACAAAAAAACTTTAGTACTAATCATAATATTGGGTATTATTGCATTAAGAAAAAATATATATCTTAAGCTATATGATTCGATAGTAGGTCATAGTTTTAGGCCTATAAATGATTACTCTTTATAACTATGGTAAGAAGAAAATAGAGCAACGACTACAATGTTTCCATAACTTGTGGATCCGATGGTAACATAAACATTTGTCTTTAACTAAGCTTACCCTTAAATTTCAACATGCATCTTTGCACCTAAGTCTTTGACGGAGCATCCAAAAATATACAAAGTCAAAAACAATAATATGATATGTGGAGAACAAAAATGTAAGGTCTAATAAAAATAATAGAATTTGAAGCATTATTGAAAGCATACATAATAGGTAAAAGAAATCTGGTATGAGATATGTGGATTTTTTACGGTGCAATTTAAGAATTGATGGATAATGAAATGAGAAAAATTAAAAAAGACGCTAGGGTTCCGAACAATCAAGATTAAACCAAGTGTGTGGGTTGAGTGATTAGTAGAATAACACCAATATGAAACCATAGTCTTAATAATAGATTCAACCGTAGTTTCTAGTTTCTATGAGGGATATAAAGGAAACATGGTTTCTAAATACAAACTCAGTCACATATTTTTACCATATCGAGTAATTTAACCCATTTACATTTTATGCAGCTATTAGTATTATAGAGAAATTGAACAACAAAAACTATTTTCATATTGATCGGTTAACGGTTTTGAGCATGTGTAATTGGATGATCGACTCTTCTCTTACTTACGATTGTTACACAAATATTTTTATTTAAGGCTCGCGGTACATGTACCAATAATGAAGCCGACCCGAGGGTTTTGGGTTTAAAAAATATTCCATACGCTATTTTCTTGGACGAAGTGAGAAATCTTACTTGGTTAAGGATTTGATCTGTTTTATTGGTAGGTAGAATGGTCAAATGTCTCGCACTTCACCAAGTGGATATATTCTTTGATATTCAAGATGCTGAATTGTCATATTTCCCATGTATTTAATTGGGAGATCCATGATGAATTATGTTATGACTTTGATACTCATGGAAACTCTAGCAAAGCTTATTCTTATACAACTATCTATATGTTTGTCTATGAATTTGAGCATTTCAATTGGGAATTTCAAGAGCCTTGATGATATAACCTAGACCATTAGAGGTCTATTTTTCTTGCGAGAGGTTGTAGAACTTAACCCAAATTGAGATTTATTTCAACAGGTCTTTGAGCAGGGTGGGAATGGGCTTTCATATCTTGAGAGCATCCAGATGGCCATTAAAATTCATGGGGATCTCTCTAGGACATCAATAACTTGCTCGCCATATTGGAATCTGAAAAAGAAAAAGGTATTCCGCCAAATTGAGTTTGCATTCATTCAATCTATATGACCCCTATAGATTTTATGTCACGGTTTTGATTTAGATAGAGTTGAATTACTAGTGAAGAGATAACCAATTAAATATTTTCCCCATAATCCGGGGTTGCCACTAATCACGACTTTGGGCAAAAAGGACCCTCACGACTTTTCTCTTAGGTGTACTCTAAAAAATCCTCATACTAGTTTAGATATTTCATTCACTTATATATTGTATATTATTTTCAGTCTAAGCGATATGGGATAACAAATCAAGTGAGGTATCAAGTTTATTCTCCAACATCCCCCCTTAAACTTGTTTTGATATAATGGGCATGATATTTCCCACAGTGACATGACGGACATGGTGGCCTGTTAAACAGGCTGTTTAAGACTTGGCTCTAATACCATTTCAAGAATACAGAAGTGTGAATTAGGTCTCACTAGCTAGTATGATATTGTTCGTTTTGGATCAAAGGACCCTTGCGTCTTTGTTTTTCAGTGTACTCCAAAAATGTTTCATATTAGTTGAGATATTTCATTTACTTATATATTGTATATTATTTTCACTCTTTGAGACAGTGGATCAAGTGAGAAGTCGAGTTTATTTCCAACATTCCCCTTAACTTGATTCTATATAATGGGTATGATATTTCCCATAGTGATATGTAACGGGCATGATATTTCCTATAGTGATATGGAGGACATGACCGCTTGTGAAACACATCGCTTAGGACTTGGCTCTGATACCATGTCAAAAATACATAAGTGTGAATTAATTCTCACTTGCTACTATAATATTGTTCACTTTGGGTCAGAGGGCTTTCGTGGCTTTGCTCTTGGGTGTACTCCTAAAATGCCTCATAGTAGTTGAAATATTTCATTCACTTCTATATTGTATATTATTTTCAATCTAACCGATGTGCGACAGTTTATCAAATAAGGGATTGAGTTTATTCTCTAATAGTACGACTATCACCCTACAAGAATACTTGAAGTATGCTATTTTTTCGACGGTCTTAGATGACCAGTTGTCTTGAATAAACTTAGCATCATTTGGTCGTGATGCAATAGGATAGTGGAGGGTATTTGATTTTACTTATAGATATTGGTTGGTTGTAGCGTGAAAAAAACGGGTGAGCGAGACAATTATTGGTTTAATAAATTAAGAGGTACTTGGATGGAGATTGAAGTGCAGGGTTGGTTAGCCATGAGAGGTTGCATGTATATGGTTAGGCAATGGAAGGGTTTCCACTTGATGGTTCGAGTAATGGATGTAAATTATTCGACAATGCCTTGTACATGGATCATAACTTTGACTGAAGACCATGAGCTAGAGCTTTGCTGAGATATGGGTTGAAAAATGAAGGTCCAAGTGAGAGAAATATTCCTAAAATCTACTAGCTTGATGGTGATCCGTTTGAACGCGTGAATGGGCCAAAAACCAAAAAGGTGGAGGTTCGAGTATGCGAATAATATCTAAAATGGGAAGATGATTTTTTTGTGGGTGGAAGTCTATTTGAGAGAAAGGTCATAGTAGTGATGGTCTGGTTGTTGGAGAAAATAGTAGAATAGTGTTTGGTTTGTTTGAATGGGTTGAATGAGATTCTAATAAAATTGGTTGGGTTTTGGGCTTTATAATGGATTTTTTTAGAATTTTAAAAGCGAGTTGTCAAGTTACAGACCTATATCATGGATGAAAGTTGGGATTTAGATTACGTATTAAGTTTTTAGTCTGAATGAACCTAATAGTGTTGGTATATAGATTTAAGAATGTGATACGGGTTCAAGATTGGTTGATAGAACTAGACAAAAAGGCTTGGCTCATTTTGGTTACAAGTAAGGTTGAATGATTGTATATTTGAACGTTGAACCTTACTGGATAAACTAGTTGGGTCGAAAGTTGGATTAAGCCCAAAAGACTTTTACAAGTTTTTGTTATGCACAGTGACATGGTTTTGACCTAAAATATTACCCAACTAAGAAGAAATAATGAAGGGGGCGGTTGTACATTTAACGACGATTTCAACCAAGTCGACGAAAAAGAGCTACAAGTCAATTTTTTTAATATAATCGAACAAGAATCGCCTAAGGCCGACTTCTATTAGCTTCCTAGTTGGTGTAAGCATTTCCTTACAATGAGTGTTGAGATAGGACATGATTTTTGCATCTACATGTGTCATTTTTGGATGTCGGTTGTCATACATTATCTCGTTGGACAAGAAAGATCTAAGAATGATATGAAGGCTATCGTCGTGAGCTACCAGTTTTGGGGACTGAGGTTTATTAGAGTATGTTTTTTAGTGACTTGTTTATTAAATTATTCTTTTCCAAGGACTTGTTTGAGAGAACAAGAATCTTCGATTTTATAAAGTTACATATACATGAGAGAAAATCTTCTTTTTTCACATGCCAACCATGTTTGACATATTATTGGTACCGAAAAATTTAGTGTCATAGCGGAGATTTTATCTTTTATGAGGGTCGTGAATCTTAGAAATATTTAAAAAATCAAAGTTAATAATGATATTTGGTTTCTAAAATGAAGTCAAAAAGTCTATATAAATGTCGTTCTATATAGCTTGTTTTTTTATTTTAAATATATATATATATATATATATATATATTTTTTGAGTAGGTGGAGAATATATTTTTAAAAATAATATTTATTTTTTATCAAATATATATATTTTAAAAATGTTCTAAAAAAACTAAATTCACAATATCTCTATAAAAATTAATTGGTAGATAAACTTACGGTGAGTTACTTTCACGATCCAAAATCAACTTCAATTACCGATGAACATCCAAAAAATATAAAATAATAACGGCTATGGCTAAAATGTTTACCAAAATGCTAAGTAGTTCAAAATTTAAGGTCATCCAATTTTTTTTAATAAGTTGTTCCATTTTATTCCAAAATCACTCTTGATACAAAAACTAAGTTATACCATAAAATATAGTGAGTTGACCAATTTTTCTTTAAGTATAAACTTATTTTCTTCTTCATTTTTCAACAAAACTCAAAAACTCAAAATTCATCACTTTATCTTTTTTAAAACAAAAAATTAATATTTTTCTTCTAAAAAACTAGAACATTACTCATCCTTTTTTTCATTCTTGATTCAATTCATGTTTACTATTATATTGGTTGTTGGGTTGAATCGAAATAAATATGATGATAGTTAGCTGAAATTAGTTAAATGTAAGATTAGAATCGATTTGATAATGATTTTAGGTTTAATGTATTTGGTTAGTACTTAGTAATCGATTTTGATAAACTTTTAGGGGTAGATTAATCACTAGATAAATTGATTAATCAATTGCTATATATATTATTAGTAATTAAATAATTATATAAACAAAATATGATATTATAATTATAATAACTCGTATTCTTTTACTAACGAAATAAATAGATTAATTAATTATGACATTTTATAATTATTTAAATAATTATATAAAAACCACTATGATAAATTATCTTAGTACTCATGATTCTATATAGGCAATGTTCATAGTCTACGAGTCTAGTGCCCAATATCGCCGGTGCCAAGGCGATGTATCGACGGTACGACTTGCAATAAAAGACTAAAAAATTTATTGATGAGTTTCATTTTCATGACTATCTATTTTGGAGTGTTAATTTCATCAATAATGTTTTTAATTTTAATTTTAAAGCTTTATTGAGGTTTGAATTAGAGCTATTTTTGTTTTAGAATAAAAAAAACCATAAAAAAATTATCATTTTGAAAACAAAGTTGGTTAAGTATTGTTTTTCTAAATTATTTTCAAAATTCTATGTTTGTTTCACAATAGCTATTCGATTTACTTCCGTTCTCGAAAAACAAAAACAATAAAAGACTAAAAAAATAAAATAAAAATATTTTTTAAAACTATTTACAATTTTAAAGAGAATAGTTTAGCCATACCCAGTACTAAATAATGTCGCAACCAATTTTTTATTAAAATATCCACCGATATAAATAAGTTTTCGTCATTTATCAAATACCTTCTTTCTCTTTAATTTTTCAACCGAACTTTTAAAAAAATATCCAAAATTTAAAATTTAAGATGAACAAAACTAAATTGCGAGATCAATTAATTCTTCATTTTTGTTTTAATCATTGTTTTGTAATTTGTCCATGTTCCTAATTTACCCTTAAACATAAAAAAAAATATGTTTGGCAGACATGTGTGTTGATGAAAAGAAAAGCAAAAATGTGAATCCCAATAACTTGATTCTCACTTTCCCTCGTCATCACACTTTCTCTTCTCCTCCTAAACGCTCTCACCTTTCAAATCCTTCCATAAATCACCATCTCTTTCCATTTCTCCATCTTCAAAAGCCCTCCAAATTCCAATCCATTTACATCTAGAGAGAAAGAAGAGATGTCTGATTGGGGGCCGGTGTTCGTTGCGGTGGTGCTATTCGTTCTTTTATCGCCTGGACTCCTGGTTCAGATCCCCGGTAGAAACCGGTTCGTTGAATTCAGCAACTTCCAGACCGGTGGTGTCTCCATTCTTGTTCATTCTCTTATTTATTTCACACTCATCTCTATCTTCTTACTTGCTATTGGTATTCACATGTACATTGGCTAGCTCTTCATCTATTCTACTCATCATCAATCATAATAATACATACATTTTACATACAATCTTTATCTTAATCTTTCAGAGTTTCAGGTTTAAATAATAATAAAGTAAGATCTTGGTAATAATTATAGCTAGCTGCCATTGATTATTTATTACAATCAAAACAAACAAGAGAGGGAGAGAGAGAGATATTCTAAGCATAGACATGGATATTAAGAATAACAAGGAAGAGAATAAGTAACAAGCCGAAGAGAAGAGTGTGTAGAAAAACAGAAGCTATACTTGTCTTCATCTTCATAACATCGACCGGTCTTTCTTTTCCTGGGATTTGAAGGATGAGTCCTGGTGATAGAAACGCAAATAGTGCTGTTGCAATTATTGGAGCAGCCCAATCTTTCATTTTTTTTTTGTTATGTTTATACTGAAAGATAAGAGAAGCTTAAGTGGATACTATAAGATAGGAGATGGCTAAGGCTTGCAGTTTCGGAAAGTGTGAATGATTCACTTTTTTTATATTAGTATTTTGATAGTGTTTTTGGCTCCATTATTGACTACTACTGTTTTTGTACAATGTTTTAGTGTTTCATTACTACTACTTTACTCACCTACCGCCACGATAACACAGAGACTAGGATAAAGCAAGATTCTTCCAATATCAAATTCAAAACTATCATTGTTATAGTGTATAGTCTATGATCTTAAACAATTGTTAAATTCTCTCAATTTTCCTTTTATATTTATTTATGCGGTATGTTTAGATCGAACATGCAAAAGAATCACCACACCAATCTCAGGGCAAGTCAACAAGGGATGACCCTTTTATCTCACATTATTTTATATATATTTGGTAACTAGACAATAAACTTTGTCACCAAGATTTAATCTATACAAATTAGGAAGGTTAATCAATTGAAAACCAAAGTTCAGCTATTCGTTTTGTTTCCTATTTAGCACCTGAGTTTCAACTAAGGCCGTTCTAAGAAGATACATAAAAAGGATTATAATCCACTCATATAACAACAAGTTGTAATGATTATATCTAATATATTCTGGAAAAAGAATTAAATCAACTCCTGCAAAAAGTTTTATAACAATATATACTATAACATCAATGTCAACTTTCGATCTGTCAAAATGACATTAGGAAAAACACATTTATTATTCACTATCACACCTCATAGAACACTTAAAGCCCATATGTAATTGGATTGCTTCTCCATACCCATAAACACTAACCAACACTATACATGATAGATGTTAAAGTTACACAAACAATCTCAAGCAATGTCTTTTAACACCTTATTGTCTTGTAAGTACAATCCATGATAAGTACATGTGAGAATATACGCAACAAGTTAATAGTTGTAGGGTGTGCAAAAAAATGTTATTAATTTACTGATGCAGACAGTTCGGTGAATTGACAGTTCGGAGCTCCGGTGTCAAATTTTACCCACAGCACTTTGTTTCGAAGGAAACGACGTCACGAACGCAAGTCACGAGCTTTGCTCGTGAGCTATGGGCTTTTTTGGGCATTCGGGCTCTCTATCCTCTTGTTTTGCAATTTTAATACTTTAGGCTATTTTTGTAATTTTCATATTTTTAGTTTTAGGGTTTCGCTTGAACCCTTATATAAACCTATCTTCTATTCACTGTTCGGGGAGTTGTTTTTTATTAATAAAAAAATTAGGGTTTTATCCCTTTAGGCTTCTCTGCGTTTCACTCTATATCATAGTGGTATCAGACACAGGCAGTCCTGCGAGATGGTGCGAGGAAGAACCAGCCGTCGCGGTGGCGCTGTAGTGACTAGAGATACAAGTGATTTAGATGATCGTGAAATTGCTGATCTACGCCGTCAGGTAGCCGATCTAACCCGTCAGATGGCTGATCTGAACGCCAGGCAACAAGGCACAGAGGTTGAGGGTATGGATAACCCTTTTGGGGAGGGGATCGACCAGAATACTTCTCACACCCGCCACTGGGAGCTTGGATTCAAGATAGACATCCCGGACTTTGATGGCGGCCTTAAGGCAGAGGCACTTATCGATTGGTTATCCCAGATTGAAGAAGTCCTGGACTTCAAGGAAGTTCCCGAGGAGAGAAGGGTCGCATTAGTCACCATTACGCGGTAGGGCACAGGCTTGGTGGCAGCAGGTGAAGCAGAACAGAACCGCACGCGTGAAGGCAAGGATAAAGTCCAGAGTTGGGAGAAATTCAAAAGAAAAATCCGCAAGGATTTCCTTCCCTACAACTTCGAGCGGGAACTCTACCAGCGACTTCAGAATCTTCGTCAGGGACCCAGATATGTGGATGAATATACCGAAGAATTCTATCAGCTGCTGGCTCGCACAGATGTGACCGAGTCGCCGCACCAGCGGGTATCCCGCTATATTGGCGGGTTACGCCTTCAGCTTCAAGATGTGCTGAATATGTTCGATCCTTCCTCTGTTTCCGAAGCCCATCGGCGTGCCCTCTAGGCAGAAAAGCAGTCGGCTCGCCGGACCCAGACTGGCGTAAGGACCGGTGCTCCTTCAGGGATTTCGGCGTCCAAACCAGTTCTCCGCCCAACACCTGATCAGATCCCTCTTGGGCGCCGCCCAACACCTGATCAGATCCCTTCTGGGCGCGGTGCGCCAAGCCGTTCTTCAAGCAATTTACGGTGCTATGGCTGTGGCGAATTAGGGCATCGTCAGGTAGAGTGTCCAAATGCTGCGGGTGCTAGGGGTCTCTTCTCTCAGGAGGCGTTTGAACCGAATCCTATTGTTCTTGATGACGCTCCGAAATTCGATACCTACGATGCTGACTTGCCTGAGGATGCGGAAGAAATTGTGACTGACGATGTTGAAGCAGTGCTGATGCTGCGCCGCACTTTCCTGTCTCCTCGCGTTCCTGAGTAGAGCGACTGGCTGCGGAGTAACGTGTTCCAGTAGACGTGTACGATCGGCGGGAAGGTTTGCACCTTCATCATTAACGCTGGCAGCTGCGAGAATGTCGTCTCCGAAGCAGCGGTTTCGAAGCTAGGGTTGAGGGCAGAATCGCATCCCAAGCCGTACAAGCTCGTCTGGCTCAGTAAAGGTACTGATCTCACCGTCTCTAAGCGCGTTCTTGTTTCTTTTTCTGTGGGGCAAACATACCAGGATGAAGTCTTTTGTGATATTGTACCTATGGATGCTTGTCATCTACTGCTTGGCCGTCTTTGGCAGTATGATCTGTCTGTTATACATGATGGGCGTGCCAATACCTACTCATTCCTCTTTCGGGGAAAAAAGATCGTTCTTATGCCAGCAAAGCCTCGAACCCTGAGCATTCACTCTACTCCTCCGACATCGACGTTGCTGTCCCGTGCTTCTTTTCAGACAGCCATGGAAGAGGCTGGCGTGGTTTTCCTATTGTTCTGTGACCCTGTTGTGCCTAATTCCAATGCGGACCATAGTCCTGTCATTCAGTCGCTTTTGCAGGAGTTCACAGATGTGTTTCCAGCGGATTTGCCACCCGAGTTACCCCCTCTGAGGTATATTCAACATCAGATCAACCTGGTCCCTGGTGATGCTCTTCCAAATCGACCCCACTATCGCATGAGCCCGAAGGAGCATGCATAATTACGACGACAGGTGGAGGATTTGTTAGAGAAGGGACATATTCGGGAAAGTCTCAGCCCTTGCGCAGTTCCGGCATTACTGACACCGTAGAAGGATGGTTCTTGGCGTATGTGTGTGGACAGTCGAGCTATTAACAAGATCACTGTTCGCTACAGGTTTCCTATACCTCGCCTGGATGATCTGTTAGACCAGTTGGGTGGTGCTTCTGTGTTCAGCAAGCTTGATTTGAAGAGTGGATACCATCAGATTCGGATTCGTCCTAGTGATGAGTGGAAGACGGCGTTTAAGACGCGTGAGGGTTTGTTTGAGTGGATGGTGATGCCGTTTGGCCTGTCCAACGCGCCTAGCACGTTCATGCGTATCATGAATCAGGCATTGAGGCCTTTCATCGGTAAATTTGTTATTGTTTACTTCGATGATATTCTGATCTATAGTTCTAACCATTCTGTGCATCTATCACATTTACGTGAGGTGTTATTGGTGTTGCGTCGAGATAAGTTTTATGCTGCTACTGCCAAATGTTCGTTTATGTCCCCAGCTGTTCAATTTTTGGGTTATATTGTCTCTGTTAACGGGTTACCAGCTCATCCGAGCAAAGTTGCTGCTGTGGACCAGTGGCCTCGACCTACTTCCATCACTGAGGTTCGTAGTTTTCATGATTTAGCAACGTTTTATCGGCGTTTTATTCCCCATTTCAGCAGTATTATGGCCCCTATTACGGATTGCATGAAGGGCACAAAATTTAGTTGGTCCGAAGATGCTGATGCAGCATTTGTAGAAGTTAAACGGCGTCTCACCACAACGCCTATTTTGGTGCTGCCCGACTTTTCACAGCCATTCGATCTTCATTGTGATGCGTCTAAATTTGGTATTGGGGCAGTTCTCTCCCAGTCAGGGCGTCCTATGGCTTTCTTCAGTGAGAAATTGGCAAATGCCAGACTGCGATTTAGTACTTATGATATTGAATTTTATGCGATAGTTCAGGCTATCAAGCATTGGCGTCATTACTTGTTTCAGCATGAATTTGTGTTATATACTGATCATGATTCTTTGAAGTATCTGGGTAGTCAAGACAAAGTATCTCATAGACATGCTGCTTGGATAGCTTATTTGCAGCAGTTCACTTTTGTCATCAAGCACAAGGCCGGTATTACGAATCGGGTTGCTGATGCTTTGAGCCGACGTCACACTCTGTTGACTGACATGCACGTTCAGGTTCCTGGCTTTGATTCTTTTGTTCACCTTTATGTTACTGACTCATTCTTCTCTCGGGTTATCGAACTGATTCAGCAGGGCGAACATTCTGATTTTTTATTGGAGGATGACTTTCTCTTTCGTGGTGTACAGCTGTGTATCCCTGACTGTAGTTTGCGTCCTCAGCTGATCAAGGAGCTGCATAATGAAGGTCATGTGGGACGTGATCGAATATACCAGTTGATGTCGTCATCCTATTTTTGGCCTTCGATGCGGAAGGAAGTTGGTCGTTTTGTCGCCCGTTGTCGAATTTGTCAGTTGGCCAAGGGAACATCCACAAATGCAGGTCTTTATTTACCGTTGCCGATTCCTGCTCAGCCCTGGACCGACATCAGTATGGATTTTGTTCTTGGTTTACCCCGGACTCAGCGTGGATTCGATTATATTTTTGTGGTGTTTGATCGTTTTTCTAAGATGGTACACTTCATCCCCTGTAGAAAAACATCTGATGCAGTGTGTGTTGCGCAGCTTTTCTTTCGGGAGATTTATCGTATTCATGGCCTTCCCAGTACCATTGTTTCTGACCGTGACACCCGGTTTGTGAGTCATTTTTGGCGTAGCTTATGGCGTATGGTGAATACACAGCTCAACTTCAGTAGTGCTTACCATCCTCAGACGGATGGTCAGACAGAGGTGGTTAACCGATCCCTCGGTAACCTGTTGCGCAGTCTGGTAGGAAATCATCCGAAGGCTTGGGATCAGCGCTTATCCCAGGCGGAGTTCGCCCATAACCATGCCCTTAACAGATCCACGGGTTTTTGTCATTTTCAAGTGATGTATGGTATTGTGCCTCGGGGTCCAGTAGACTTGTTAGCACTACCTAGCAAGATTCGTCCCCATACAACTGCTGAGGAACTTGTCTCACATATTCGCCAAACCCACCAGCAGACTCATGATCAGTTGGTCTTGAGCACTGCCAAATATAAGTCTCAGGCAGATTCTCATCGTCGTCCTGTTCAGTTCGAAGTTGGTGACTATGTGTGGGCAGTTTTAACAAAGAATAGGTACCCTGCTGGTGAATACAATAAACTGGCCGCCCGGAAGATTGGTCCAGTAGAGATTGTGGAGCGGATCAATCCGAATGCTTATCGACTACGCTTGCCTAGCCATGTCCGCACGACTGATGTTTTCAATGTTAAGCATCTGATTCCTTATGCAGGTGACTCTTCTGATGGGGAGACCGGTTATGATTCGAGGGCGAATCTTTTCTACCCCGGCGGGAATGATGCAGACAGTTCGGTGAATTGACAGTACGGAGCTCCAGTGTCAGATTTTGACCCACAACACCTTGTTTCGAAGGAAACGACGTCACGAACGCAAGTCACGAGATTTGCTCGTGAGCTATGGGCTTTTTTGGACATTCGGGCTCATCTATCCTCTTGTTTTGCAATTTTAATACTTTAGGCTATTTTTGTAATTTTCATATTTTTAGTTTTAGGGTTTCACTTGAACCCTTATATAAACCTATATTCTATTCACTGTTCGGGGAGTTGTTTTTTATTAATAAAAAAATTAGGGTTTTATCTCTTTAGGCTTCTCTGCGTTTCACTCTATATCACTTACTATGCCATTATCACAAAATGGCTCAAGCACGGAATATATGCGAATGGAAGATTTAAATGAACACATGATTTAACATGGTTCGACAATAGTCTACGCCCACGGGCGCCGCCAGAGAAAAGAGTTTCACTATGATAGAAAAGGTTACAGATTTCAGATTGTGTAGTCCTAGTCGCCTATTTATAGGGAATTAATAGACTTACTAGACAATGGGCCTAATGGGCTCATACCACAAGATTGAAAATGATATTGTCACAACACTTATTTATACTGCCGAACACAATACACTGTCAATGCACAATATCACTATCACAGACACAAAAGTGTACTGCCGGACACAGTACACTGTCAAAGCACTATTCGACTCAT
Source organism: Limnanthes douglasii subsp. nivea (assembly GCA_036936605.1). NCBI lineage: Eukaryota > Viridiplantae > Streptophyta > Magnoliopsida > Brassicales > Limnanthaceae > Limnanthes > Limnanthes douglasii. Next base: position 291,655,161 of record JAUPFV010000005.1, read on the forward strand.
TCACAACAAATCTTCCCCTTGAGGTGAATATCCTTTCTTCACTATCAACAAATAAACTTCTCTTCTTCTGACTCACCAAATTCCCTTAAGGAATTCACTCTATACTGCGAACACCGATCCAGTTTAGGCACTCCCTAAACTTTCGAACTGATACTGCCTTGGTCATTATATCTGCTGGATTATCGTGTGTAGAAAATTTCTTCACATCAACAATTCCCTTTGATATTATATCACGAATAAAATGATACCTGACATCTATGTGCTTTGTACGCTCATGGTACATCTGGTTACCTGTAAGGTGTATGGCGCTTTGACTGTCAAAAAACACTTTTGTAGTAGTCCTATCCAAGCCCAAATCTGCCACCAAACCTTGCAACCATATTGCCTCTTTAACTGCTTCTGTTACCGCCATATACTCTGCCTTTGTTGTAGACAAAGCTACAGTAGCTTGCAACTGTGCTTTCCAACTGATCGCACTCCCAGCTAGAGTAAATACATATCCTGTCAGAGATCTTCTTTTATCCATATCACCTGCAAAATCAGAATCAACAAAACCAACCTATGATCCTGCAACATCATTCAACGATTCACCAATATCGGTCTTGTTAAAAGTTAAGCCAACGTTCACAGTATTATTTTGAAGAGATTCAATCTCTCCCCCCATAGCACCAATCCATCGATCTGACTCTGAACTCGCTATAGCTTCTATGTAGCTACTAGGTTCCTGCATCTCAACTTCTTCTACAACAGACAGAGCATATGCAACTAGATTCGCATACCTTTTTCGAAGTCTAATATCTCTTTTTTCTCTGCCCAATGCTATGCTATAAGGTTGTTGTTCTCGTTCAGGCGCATCATCGTCATTATCATCTGATGCTGACGCTTTACCTCCTGATTCTGGATCCACATCAGAATCACTTGAATTATTGAACCTGCTGGGAACTGATTCTACTTCAAGCTCCACTTGTTTACTCACAAACAATCCTGATTCGACCATTTCTCCTACTTCCTTCTGACTGTCTATCGAAGCAAACTCATTAAAAGCAACGTCCATACTGATAAGAAAACCTGGAGACTTTGTAGAGGTACACCATAACCTATATCCATTCACTTCAGTAGCATATCCTAGAAATATGCACCTCTTTGCCCTCGTCTCAAGCTTACCATCTCTCACATGAGCATACGCAGGACAACCGAACACCCTCAAATGTTCATAATCAACCGAAGATCCAGACCAAATCTCAAAAGGGGTTTTACAATCAATAGCCGTTGATGGAGACCGATTCACCAAGTAACACGATGTATTGATAGCTTCAGCCCAAAAATCCTTTCCCACACCGGAATGCAACAGCATACTTTGTGCCTTGTCATAAAGTGTTTTGTTCATTCTTTCTGCGACTCCATTCTGTTGTGATGTTCTAGAACAAGTGTGATGGCGCACTATTCCCTCAGCTTCGCAGAACTCGTTGAACTCACGACTGCAATATTCTAACTTATTATCTGTCCTAAGACGTTTGATTTTTCTTCCTGTTTGCTTCTCAATCATCGTCTTTCATTTGACAAATGTTGAATATGCCTCATCTTTCATTTTCAGAAAGTAAACCCACACCATCCTTAAATAATCATCAATCAAACTCATGTAGTATATGGCTTCGCTCTTGGATGGAATTTTGTTTGGACCCCAAAGATCTGAGTGAATGTAGTCCACTGTCCCTTTAGTCTTTCTTACAGCCGATTTGCTGAATTTGACTCTAGTTTGTTTACCAAACACACAGTGCTCACAAAATCTCAATGATTCTGCTTTATACCCTTTCAACAAATCTCTCTTTCCCAAAACAGCTAATCCTCTGTCACTCATGTGACCAAGACGCCAATGCCACAACTTATTTTGATCCTGTCTACTTTGGCTATTATTCCCTGATGATGCTATTGCATCATCGCCCATAACAACACTCCCCTGGAGAATGTAAAGACCCTTCTACAAACTGCCTTTCATGCATACTATTGAGCTTTTTGTCACTTTGATTACACCATCTTCTGCATGATACTTGTAACCCCGAGAGTCTAGAGTCCCAAGAGAAATCAGGTTTCTCTTTAACCCAGGAACATGCCAACACGTCAAGATTCTAACAACCCTGTCAAACATTCTGATTCTAACGTTACCAATACCACCAACAGTCAACGAATGATTGTTCCCTAAATAGACAGTTCCATGCATTGGCTTGTACGTATCAAACCACTGCTTGAACTGACATATGTGATATGTAGCGTCAGTATCGAGTACCCAAGATTTTTGCCCAAAGTCTGAACTCACGGACAATACACCTCCTCTACCACTGTTTTCACTATCGTTGGAATTGTTCATACCTTCAACAATGTTTGATTTCCCTTCTTACCATTCAGTTTCAAACAATCTCTCCTATAATGACCCTGCTCACCGCATTCATAACATTTTGAGTGCTTTACCCTTGATTTGGACCTCCAGTTCTTCCTTTTTAAAGAACTCGCTTTCCTTTTAGATCTTCTCCTAGTCATAAGACCTTCTCCTTCAACTTGATTGTCTGGCTGCAACTGTCTCATCTCTTTTGATTTCAGTGCCCCTTTGACATCTACTAGCGATAACTTATCCTTACCATAAATAATGGCATCTATGAAGTTTTCATAGGGAGCTGGTAACGATCTCAATACAAACAAAGCTTGATCCTCATCCTAAATATTGATATCTATGTTCCCCAAGTCCATTATAATTGATTTGAAATTATCTAAGTGCTCTGTTATGGACATACCTTCTTTCAATATGAAATCATACAAACGCTTCTTCAAGTATAATCGGTTTACTACTTATTTCTCTGAGTAAAGATCTCCTAGCTTTTTCTATGCGCAGGCAACAGTCTTCTCACCACTAATCTTGCGAAACACATTATCTTTCACACTCATTAAAATCCAGCACAAAGCCCTTTCTTGAATATCTTGTTTCTCCTCTTCTTTCATCTCTTCTGGTAACTTATTCTCCACAGCCTTCCACAGCTCTTGCCGTACCAATGAAGATTTCAGTTTAATCTTCCACAACGCAAAGCTGGATCCCCCATCAAATTTTTCAATCATGTATTTTATTGCTGTAGACGCCATTGTGAAACCCTAATTGCCCTAATTTCAGCACGTGTCTCTGATACCAATTTTGTTATTAACTTACTATGCAATTATCACAAAATGGCTCAAGCACAGAATATATGCGAATGAAAGATTTAAATGAACACATGATTTAACGTGGTTCGACAATTGTCTACGTCCACGGGTGCCGCCAGAGAAAAGAGTTTCATTATGATAGAAAATGTTACAGATTTCATATTGTGTTTTGTGTAGCCCTAGTGGCATATTTATAGGGAATTAATAGACTTACTAGACAATGGGCCTAATGTGCTCATACTACAAGATTGAAAATGATATTTTCACAACACTTATTTGTACTACCGAACACAGTACACTGTCAAGGCACAATATCACTATCACAGACACAATACTGTACTGCCGGACACAATACACTCTCAAAGCACTACTCGACTTATTCACAGCAAAAAAACCAATAATCATGTTCACTGTCTGATCCCACAAGTAGTAATTATTTTACTTCAATTTCACCGACAAATATTGCATTTGAGATTGACTATATTTATCCACATCTCGATATTTGTGACGATAATTTTAGATTATACGCATATTGGATTTTTTCTAGGTTATGCATCTTCAAACCAACATATCTTTATTTAGGACGCGAACCAAGGAAGACAAACTACAATCTAGTTCAAATTCATCCGCATTGAGTCTACAATCTTGCAAATGACCATCTAAATAGACATAAGATTTATGGTAGTGTTTCCGGTTTTCAACATTCAATCGTTAGTGATGAGCTAGTGCATAAACCAAATACGCTTTTAATTCGAATAGACAATTATAATTTTTCGTTGTACACTTCATTTTTTTTCAAAATTTTTGGTTTAGCTTTCGATTTATAAACGTCGTACAATCTCGCACTTGTAGGTTATTCAAGGAGTTTTCCTCCATTTATCAGGATTTTTATAGGTAAATAATGTCGATGAATCCTATATTTTTCTCTTCAGAATAAACTCATGCAATAAAATGCGGTTTAGTATAATATTTTCAATTGTAAAAATGCGTGTGCAATCAACCATCATAAATATTGATTGTCTAAATTCCTACAACATATAATCATACACTAAAAAAATATAATAACTTATAATTTGCATTAGATACGCCATACGTCTACAATATGTCGCATTAGGGGTTTACAACAACACTACCCAAAATAACATGTTAAGTGTTATGAAATTACTTAAGTCTCACAGTAAATGCAAATTTTAGACAGTTAATTGATAATGTCATGGTTGAAAAATGGGTTTCGCTCCAAGAACTGTGAAAGCAAGGAAACATGGGATATTTTTCGAATGATCAACTCGATCATGAATCTCCAATCTTCTGAAGAATTTCCCGTTCTTCATCCTGTTAGAACCGAGATTCAGCAACCAAGTAAGAAATTTGTTGATTTATTCAATCCGGTAGAAGATTCATCATCTTTAAGTCCTGAATTTGTGAAAAAGACAGAGCATCATTTCTCGGTTCAATTCAGTGATCATGTTAAGCAGTCAGTTATCAAGAAATCAAGAACAACTTTAATCGGAAAGTTTAGCAATGGTGTTCCAAAAAAACAGAAACTTGAAACCTTTTTGGCTACTTTGAAATTCAGGGGATCGTTTAGTTTTGAGGTCTGGGATTCCCACCACATTTTCTTTGAGTTTGACCTGAAGGAGGATGTATCAAGGTTCTGGTCCCGTAACGTATGAAAGTTCGATGATATGGTCATGCGTATCTTGAGATTGAGACAAAATTTTAACAAGAAAGTTGAAGATCCCACTGTTTTAACCTGGGTCAGATTCGAAAACTTACCTGAAAGTTTGTACGATTCTTGTTTGATTAATGCTATTGCTTCTGATATTGGGCCAGTTTACAAAGTTATTGTGCCGCATAAAAATTGTGCACATACAAACGCCTGTTATGCTCAAGTGGAAGTGGATATCTCTAAAAAACTGTAAAGAAAATGTGGATCGGATTTGGTGTTAATGATGGATATTGGATATCTATCAGTTACAAGAATGTGCCATCGTATTGCTTCGGTTGTTATCATATAGGGCATTGTCAATCTGAGTGTAAAAAATCTCATAAGAATGTGGAGGATTCTGTTGCTCTTCAAGAAACTATCAAGGTTAATGACATGGTTGAGAAGCACGTGGAGAACAAAAAAGAGCCATCTGTGGACATGACTGTTTCAAGAAATACTATTAAAGTTTACAGAAGAAAGCTCAAGTCAATAGTTACGCAAAAGGATCCTGATGAAGAAAAGATGGACAGTAACAAAGATGAAATTCAATCAAACTATACAAATGTTCAACTGGATAACACTATGCAACAGAATTTTGGAAATGCTGAGGATGTTTCTCAAGATACAAGCAAAGAAGTTATAAAGGCCATTAACAAGATTGATGATGTTAAATATGTTGAGGATGTTTCTCAAGATACAAGCAAAGAGGTTATAGAGGCCATTAACAAGATTAATGTTGTTCAATATAGTTCTCCTGATCCCAATATAGGCAGCTGCTCCCCTTCCCCAAAGCTTTCTCCACAGAATAGTTTTAATGAAGTTATCTCATCCAGATTGAAGGCTGCAAAAAAAAGAAGATCAAAAGATAGGTTATCTATTAAGTCTCTTAGTTCAAGAGACAAAGTGTACAAATCTTACTCTGAAAATGATCAGAGTGATTAATTGGAATGCTCGAGGTGTGAATAACAAGCCCACCTTGAGAAGACTTAAATCTATGAGAAATTCGAAGAATATCAAGGTGCTTGTTATTCAGGAGCCTATGTTTAAAGGGGATAAGATTAAAACTGTGGCTGAGGTTCTTGGTTTTGGTAATTATGCTGCTAATGTGTCTGATAAGCTGTGGGTTTTCTGGGTGTCTGAGGTTAATATCAATATTGTTCTTGATGTTGATCAATGTATCCATATGGAGATGGATTATCCTGGTATTAATGATAAGTTCTACATAAGTGCTGTGTATGCTAAATGTAGTCGTATTCAAAGGTTAGAGCTTTGGAATTGTCTTAAGGCTATCTATGACAATGAAAGGCCTTGGTTGTGTGGGGGGGGGGGGACTTTAATATTATCTCTGCTCATGATGAGAAATTGGGCTGTATATCTTCTTGTCAAGCTAGTATGGATGACTTTAATGAAGTTATAAGAAGTTGTAACTTGATTGATGCTGGGTATTGTGGTTCAAAGTTTACTTGGGCTAGAAGTAACAAGTGGAGAAGGCTGGATCGTGCGTTAATCAATGATAAATGGGTGTCTATGTTCTCTGATACACGGGTTCTTCACATGATCAGAACTTGTTCTGACCATGCCTCTCTCCTTATCACTGCTAATACTCACAATTCTAATGATGCTGTTAACAAGAAAAAGACTTTCAGGTTTCTTAATTTTTGGTGCAATGATGAATCCTTTTAAAGTGTTGTTGAGCAGGATTGGAACCAGCCTCTTCATAGTCATCCTAGCAACATTTTTTGGTACAAGCTCAAAAGACTCAAAGGCTACCTTAAGCTTTGGAACAAGGACAAGTTTGGTAATGTTTTCGACAGTGTAAAAGAGGTTGAATGCAAGGTCAAGGCTATGGAGGTCCTTCATTATACTAATAATGATCATCAATCAGCTGCTAACTTAGCTATGACTAATGGTATGTATTTAAAAGCTTTAAGAAATGAAGATTATTTCCTTAGGAAAAAATGTTTCAATAGCTGGCTTCATGAAGGGGATGGAAGTTCTAAGATGTTCTACAATTACATCGCTAAGAAAAAAAGGAAAAATGAAATTAGAAGTATTAGAGATGGTGTTACCTGGATTTCTGACAAAAAGGAGATTGGGACTTCTGCTGCTACTTACTTCAAAAGTTTTCTCTCTTCTGACCCTTACAAAGACAAGGAAGATGAGGTCAGGATTCTGGATGATAAGAATTTTGAATGTATCCCTTCTATTGTGACTACGGAGGACAACAGTATGTTGCTCAGTAATATTACTGAGAATGAGATTTGGGGTATCACAAGCAAGATGAAGAAGGATAGCTCCCCTGGTATAGATGGTTTTAATCTTGTTTTCTTTAAGCATTGTTGGCATATCATTAGAAGGGATTTATGCATTGCATTTAATTCTTACATTAAAGGCAGTTTTATTCCTACTGGCCTTTTTGTAACAGGCATTTGCCTGATCCCTAAGCTTTCTAATCCTACCTGGTGGAATAATTATAGACCCATTGGTCTGTGTACTTTTGTCAATAGGATCTTTTCTGCTCTTATAAACTCTAGACTATCTAATGTCCTTCCTAAAATTGTGTTCACTTCTAAGTCTGCCTTTGTAAAGAGTAGGCTCATTCATGACAACATTTTATTGGCTAAAGAGCTGCTGTTTGATATTAATAAGAAGCCTAAGAAAGGTAATACAATGGTCCAATTAGATATGTAGAAGGCGTTCGACAGAATCTTCTATCCCTTTATCCTTAAAGTGTTACATTCTTTTGGTTTTAATGTTGAGTTTGTTGAGCTTATTAAAAGGCTGATTTCTGATGTGCATGTCTCTATGCTTATCAATGGGGACACTTATGATTATTTTAAAATGAAAAGGGGCCTTAGGCAAAGAGATCCTCTTTCTCCTTTCCTGTTTATTCTTGGTGAAGAATGTTTTAGTAGGGGCTTAAGCATCCTGTTCAATTCTAATCCTTCTATATGTTATGCTTATAGATGTTCTCTTGTCATCCCTTGCATTATGTTTGCTGATGATATTTTGATTTTCACAAATAGCAATTCTAATTCAATTGACATTCTTAGTGGTTTCTTAGACCTGTATCAGGTTACTTCTGGTCAAGCCATTAACAAAAGCAAAACTAAACTGATTGTTTCTCGTAAGTTTAACTTTTCTAGGATGCATGATCTTAAATTGCAAACTGGTTTTGAGGTTGATTTCCTTAATCTTTCTCACCTGGGTGTTACTATATCTAACAACAATAAAGCTAGTGTCTTCATTCCTATTCTTAATAAAATAAATGATAGAATAACTGATTGGGACAGTAAGTTACTCTCCTATGGTGGCAGGTTGTCCTTAATTACTAATGTCCTTCTTCCTATTGCGTATTATTGGATTCAGTGTTGTGATATGCCTAGATCTGTCATTTACAAGATTGAGCAAACTCTAAACAGATGCTTATGGAGAACTAAGCAGAGTCAAAAGGCTATACATTGGTCTTCTTGGCATTACATCTGTAAGCCTTTTGGAGAAGGAGGGTTAAATATCAGAAAGCTTCTGGACATTCAAAACTCTTTCTCTCAGAAGCTTTGGTATAAGTTTAGGATGAATGGGTGTCTATGGTCTAATGTTATGAATGACATCTACTGTAGAACTACTATTCCTTTATACACTAACATAAATGGCTCTCTAGTGTGGAACAGATTGTGCAGTATTAGACATCAGGTTGAGAAGAACATTACCTGGATCCTTGGCAGAGGTAACGTCGACTTCTGGAAGGACTCCTGGCACAGCCTTCCTGCAATTTCCACTGAGCAAAATATAAACTGGTACATCGATGTAAAAGTTAAATCTTTTTGGCATAATAACTCTTGGTGTTTAAATGATGTCCAGGACAATATTGATACTGATAAAATGCTTAAGATCATAAATACTTATATCACTAATAAGGATGACGTTATCTCTTGGATGCTTTCTGATAATGGTCAGTTTAACTTAAAGGAGACCTGGGAGCATATAAGAGTAAAGCACAACTGCTCTAGTCTTTATAAAAGGATTTGGAATTCAAAAATTCCCATGAAGTTCTCATTTCTTACTTGGAAGCTATTGCATAATTTTATTACAGTTGATTCTATTATGAAGAAAGCATTTTAACATGGCTTCTAAGTGTGTTTTTTGTGAAAGCTGTGAGGAAAATGATCATTTATTTGTAAATTGTTATTTTGCATGGCAGCTTTGGAATTGGTTTGCAAATGTTTTTAAGATTAAAATCAAAAGATCAATGGTTCTTACTCATGTTCTTAGATGCTGGTTTTGGTTTTCAAAGGCTAAATTTCATATCTCGGATCTTATTCCTCAAGTGATTTGTTGGATGGTCTGGAAGGCTAGAAATTCTATAAAGCATAAGGGTGTCTATATAAGTGTTAACATGGTTATTGATAGCATTATTAACATTGTAAAAGGCATTGACATCAATGGTCACTTTAGTTACAAGTGCTGGTCGAAAGTTTGCAATGCTGGTGTGATCATGGAGTGTCCATCTATTGAAAAGAAAAGCAGACCTGTGTACCTTAGATGGATCCGGCCTGATAATGCTCGTCTCAAGATGAATGTGGACGCTTCTTGTATCTTCAATGGAGAGGCTGCTGCTGGAATAATCTTCAGAAACAGTGAGGGTGACATTTCTGATGCGTATGGCTTCCTTCTTGATCAAGTCTCTCATCTTCAAGTTGAAACATTAGCTATGATGCATGGTCTTTCTATTTGCTTAAAAAATAAGTGGATTTGTGTTGATGTGGAGTCGGATTCTCTTGTTCTTATCAATCAACTCACCAGCGCCTTTATATCTGACTTGGAGGATCAAAACCTAAGCTATTGTAGAAACTTTCTGGACAATAACATGGCTCTTAAGCACATCTCAAGGGTCCAAAATCAGGCTGCTGACTGGCTAGCCAAATGGACCCTTAAGTGCAAGCAAAAGCTTTATTATAATCAGCATAATGCCCCTCTTGCATTTCTTGCTATTACATTTCTTGAGAGCTTGGATTTAGGTTATCTTGTTTGGTAAGTTTTGTACTGCTAGTTTCTTTGGTTTTTTGGCAGGTTTGGTGAGGTCGTGTTTCCTGAATAGAGGTGGAGTTATCATTAATGAGGGGTAGCTGAGGAGTCATGGAAGTTGAAAGGCTGAAGGAGTTGTGTGGTTAATGATAAAGATTGATGGTGAAGAAGCTTTCGAGGAGTTGGCTCTTGGAATTAATTGTTGTTCAAGTTTCAATTTTTGTTTCATTAGCTAGGCGGGAAACTTTGGCGCCTTTTTTTTGGCCTTGTAATTTTGACCATTTTGTTTTTTGGCCCTCTCAGTTTTGTTCCTTCACATTTCTATTAATAAAGTTTCTTTTTTAGATTAAAAAAAAACTACGGATTTTCAAAAGTTACTTTCATAGCCGTCATTGCGTCTTCATCATAAAATTCGAACATCAAATAGTGTAAATTGTTATTTATTTTAGTGTAATTGGATCGACTAGTCGACCAATTTAATCATGATATATTATCAAACAAGTCGTAGAGTGCGGAGTGCACGCTATTATATCACGATTAGCGGGGTCAAGGTGCGGAGTGCACGCTTGTTAGATTAAATCGGCTACTGTTGCAAGTCAACAGAATTTCGAAATTTAAAATTTGACCGTTTTATTCAAATTTGAAAATTTGACCGTTTTAACACAAAACCGGTTGAGAGACCCTAACTGCCCTAACTTCCAAACTGTATTTTGGTTGGTCGAAATTATAAATATGGGTTCTGTTGAAAAGGAAATTATATCATTTTCATCCTCTCTGTTCAAAGTACATATCTCTGATTTTATCCAATTGAAATTTTTGGAGAACCCCAAAAATATTTCAATAAGAAATTGTTTACAAGACTTCAGAGATTATCCGGAAAACGAAACACTATTTTCAACATAAATTTTAGTTATCCATAAACTTCTTACTATTTTAATATTTTTGTAAGGGTTTTGGTCTCGAATTTTGTTCGTGCATAAATTTAAAGTTTAGATAAGAAGTTCTATGGTTTCTAATTTTTTCATTGAACTGAATGTTGTTTTTATGATTGTTTTCGGAGGGAACATCATTTTAATTAATGTATATGATGATATTTTGGATTTTACAAATTTAAATTAAACAAAATAAAATTGAATTACATATAAAATAAAATAAAAAATGTTTTAAATCTTACCATACCCTCCAAGAAAAATAGGTTTTACTATTCACCGATTTAAACGGACTACATTACATATCTCAACTTGTCAAATCACTTTGAACTACAACTCTTTGTAAACCTTCAGTTTGACGCGATAGCATGCAAATCAACGCAAGAAGGTAAACCACATAAGGTGACAGGTTCAGCAGAAAAAGCATATATATATTGACGCGATAGCATGCAAATCAACGCAAGAAGGTAAACCACATAAGGTGACAGGTTCAGCCGAAAAAGCATATATATATATATATATAGAGGAACTGACCTTTGATCACAAACATGCCATACTCAACCAACTCGACTATCCTTTGGTGTTTTGAACTACAAGTCTGTTACTCTATTAATGGGGGAACGTTACATTTTTATTTAGTTATATATATTTTTTCAATCGATAATCTCTCGAAAAAGAGTTTCTGAAATGCTAAAGATTTTCACCAAAAAAAAATGCTAAAGACAAGCCACACCAATCTGACTCATCAATAGAGTCAAAAGAAACCAGTAAATCGAGGACTCTAGAATAATATTTCGGACCGACACACCCTTTCTTGAGTATTGCAAAAACTTAAATCGATATACATCAACTTTAACTTTCCTTTAAAATATTAATCTTTCACTTCACTTCCCTTGCATCAATAACCAAGATGGCAGACTGGGCTCCTGTGGTAGTCGGTGTGGTGTTGTTCGTGTTGCTATCACCTGGACTTCTCTTTCAGTTACCAGGTAACAATCGACAGATGGAGTTTGGTAGCTTGAAGACCAATGGCAAGGCCATCGCTGTTCACACCCTCCTCTTCTTCGCCATCTATGCTGTCTTAATCGTCGCCGTCCATTTGCATATTTACACCGGTTGATCCATTCGGTCGTAGGTAAGGTACCGACAAGTTAAATAAGTTACAGAACCTGTCTTTTCGCTTTCGTGTTTGTAATTGTAATCAATCATCTTGCTATGTTTTGTTCCGGATTTTGTGTGTTTCGGTTTGGTTAATAAATTGATTTCGTATGTGTCAATAATTTACAGTCTTGAATGACCATGTCTTACACTAAAAGAACAAAAGATCCAAAGTATGAATTTTCAGACAAGAGAAGCAAAGTATGAAAAACTGAACAAGTTTATAGTTATGTAATATTACATATCACAAGGAGATGAGTAACATGATATAAAGGAAAAGTAAGAAGCTAACTGGCGTGAATGTGAATACCAATTGCAATGACTAAGATGGTGTAAATACATATATAGATGATAGCATGTACCAAGATAGCAATCCCACTAGTACTCATGTTTCCGAACTCAACCACCCTTGTTCTTGCTGGTAGCTGAAACAATAGTCCCGGTGATAATAGTATGAACATCGCTACCGCAACCACTGCAGGTCCCCAATCATGACCCATTTGCTGGTTTGTTGTGTTATGCCGGATTATATGACTGCTTCGGTTTCTTAGTAGCTAAGGATATAGTGTTACACACTTTTCTTTGAACCCTTCGCTTTAGAAATGCCGATACGATCCCATATATATATATATGATGTGAATTGGGGTTGGTTAACTTTTGATTGGTTTGGGTGTAAAGAAAAAGAACGGGGTTTTAGTTTGGTAGTGGGGTTTTTGCTTTATGAATGAAGAAATGAACACTTTCTCTTTTGTTATAGCTTCTTATGATTTGTCCATCAATGCATTCTTTCTTTTTGTACATAAATTTATTGGAGGAAGAAGGTGTGTATGGCTTTATTCAAAATGTGGTTTTAAAAGCACAAAACTGCAAAAGCATGTGTATGTGTAAAGACTAAAGACTGACCTATTATTGCTCCACTTTTTATTGTTGGTCATATCATACTGGTAATTGCTTCGGCTAAGTAATGTCTGTGAATGACTTTCTAGTGTGTCTATGCATGTTTCTAGGTACACAAAAAGCTAGTTTTACTATTCGTGGTGGTGTATTCGCCAGAAAATGGTGAAATATTGTCTAAATTGTGCCAGATGTTTGGCGAAAGGTAAATTAAGAAAAGAAAAAAGAACCTATTTCTGTCGTTCGATGGCAAAATACTGTATAGATTCCGCCAACCTGTTAACAAAACAGGCACAAATTTTGACCGCCGCTATGAACAGCGATTTTGGCCTTTTTTCTATAGCTGTCCCTTCTTATGCATGAGAACGATTATAAAACGACGTTCTTTTTATCTTCTTATAATCATTCGTAGTTGTGAAATGGGTAGTTGCGAATGTCGTCTTGGTGTTGTGAAACGCTGTTTTTATCAGCAAATTACAAAATGTGGTGGAAAAATGACTAAAATTCGTCATTTTGGTTGCGAAATGGTGTTTTATTACTAATCTAAGTTAGCGAAAACTTTTTTTACGAATAGTAAAAAGCATATTTTTATAGTCATTCGGTTTATATAGAACCGAAATATATATTGTTAGTACAAAACTGGATGACCGATGACATATATAAACTTTTGGCTTTATAAAAAACAAATATTATATGCTATAAAATAGGCTGGTTTCAGATAGTGAAGTCCTTAGCTGATGGTAGAAGTTGCTTTGGGCTTTTGGTCTCTGTTGCACTAGAGTCTTGAATATTTTGAAAGCCTAGTTTGGAGATTTGTTTACGAAACTTCTGGTTTCAGTGAGCTATCGTTTTCATTTATAGATGCTTCTCTTATTGAACCACAAAAACTGACATTGGAATAAACAGATGATCAAAATCCATTGAACTGAAATTTATCTTAAAGGTTAAGATTCGGCTTGAAAGATGTTGATGCATCCACTGTATACGAACTACTTTTGCATAAATAAATACATAAGAGAATATACTCACTGAAATAGTAAGTACTCATTTTATGTATCTTTTTTTCACGTAGTACTAACTTAAGTTAAGAACCACTTGTTCTCATGCCGGATTAGATTAAGGGCATCCCTAATTTCCTACCAACGTTTTCATGTCGGAATAGATTACTAAGGGTAAGGCTAAAAGTCGTGTAGACCGGTTAAGTATTGACTGAGTCGGATTTAATCATCTAAGGGGACTGCAAAAACTCAAACATAAATTGTTTAAGTTTTGTCTGAGTAGTACTATATAAAGTCACTGAATAGTTCAGTATTAGCGGACTATATTATGTATGCCGACTATACTATTCAAAGACACTACTAATAGTTAGATATTTTAGTATAATTGGATACTGACTAGTCGACTGATGTAGGAAACTGAATGATGCGGAGCATACGCTCGTTAAAATATATTGTGATTAACAAGCGAGTGAATTGTTCACAGTTTTGGTAGCTTGGTCAAAATAGATATGCTTGGCCAAACGGCAGCACAAAAATTGTTAGTATCGCAGGGCTAGAGCTGGTGTCATGTCGGATTATAGCTTTTAAAGGTGTGCTGAAACTCAGTAGAAAGACTTGTTTTTGTCATTCGGATTAGAGCTGCTATTACTAGAAGAAATAAGATTTACGAAGTATTGATTCTATTTGATCCCCATACATGAGATTACAAGTCAAGATTTGTATGACTAGTACCAAGTTTAGACCTTTAGAAACACATAAACCCAAGATAATCTAATTAAGCTACTTAATTCTTGACTTCCACAGTAATAATTTAACTCTTTTTACCTGATTGAAGAGTAACAATCAATTCTAAAACAGTAGCAGTAGTAATTAAAACACAGTGTCTTGACACTTAAACCTCTCTTTAACAGCTGAGATATACATTGCAGCCTTGCGATCGACACTTTCATCGACAGCAACACCAAACAACTTATCTGCTAATTCACTGAACCTCTTCTCGCTTTGCTGCTGCTGCTTGTCGTTAATCTTCTGATAATCCTGATGTATTACGAATCCAACTGAAACATTTGATTGCGAAGTTTGACTCGGCTTGCTTATGATCTTACTGTTGTTGCTGCTGCTATAGCACTGAAGGTTGCTGGATGGTTTCACTGCTCGATATAGCGGAATGAGTTTTGCCTTCATGAATCCCTTACCCTTTTTGTTGCTCTCCATTCTCTTCTGTAAAAGGTTTAGGTTTTTGAGATAAGTTGAATTATGAGCATGAAAATAAAAGTAGCATGTCAATATATATATACAGAGAGGAGAGGGGAGCCCTCAGTTAAGTAAGTATCTAGGAAAGCAGATCAACCTTTAGATGTAATAGGAGCATCATTCTTAGGCAGAATATAATTATATGGTTTAGAGTATTTGTTTAATTAATCATATGCTAGATAGAATATTATATGAGTTTTGCTCGGATTATATTTCCAATATTCGTTTAATTATATGGGGCATATTCTTTTCTATTTTTTACACGGAAGTGTAAACTCACATATTAAGGTCTTTTGCATAAAATTATGTACACCACTCATATAAAAAATTCAGAAATAAACAAATCAGGAGAAAGTCTATTATATGGTATAGTTATATTTTTTCTGGAGGTTAATCTGCACAAGGTTTAGTGCAGGCGCAATAAACGCGCACACAGAAGGTTTAGTGCAGACGCAATAACTTTGGTCACAAGTATGTCTTACTTAATGCCTGGGGTCAATATGGAGGTATGATTTTAACATGGGTTCGATTTTAGTAAGAAATACAACTTCAACATGGTCTTGCACTGGGTTCGGGTTCGGCCTTATGTAATGCCAACTTTGGCGCTGTTTCAGAATTCAGCATGGAAATAAGTTTAATGGGTTGATTTGGAATTTAATTGGAGAATCAATAATTGTGAAGCGTTTTCTAAGATTGTTAGTGTTTTTTTAGGATTGTTAGAAATTGGTTGGGATCAAAACAGTTTTTGTCATCTGTGCTAATATACATTTGTATCGAACCATTGAAGATTATATATATATCGGTTTCAAAAGCAGCGGAATGATGTATAAAAAAGAAAAAATCAGATGATTGGAAGATTTTATGATTGTTTTATAATATAAACCGTCTTGACTTTATGTTTTGTTTTACGTTCAACAAGAGCTTTAAATGCGGATTTAAAGCTATCAACTTTTTAAAACAAAAAGTACTTGTTAATTATGAATAATATATCTCGGAACATATTGAACATGTGATGGAAGATTTAAGGAATAAATTAATAAAATTATCATACACTCATCTAGTTAATTTTACAAAATAATATTTTTTAAAAACTAATGATAAATTGTGGTGTGAATTAACGGATCTCAAACTCATGAAGATCGATCCGGAAAAGAGACCATACACAACAATTTTAAACGATCGACCGCTCGTTTAAGATCAAAGCACGCCAACCATGGCTAGTTGGCTTCGGTTATGGTCAGTTTGTTTCAAAAAATCCTCAATGTATCTAAGGTATTGTGCGGTAGAGATCGGTCCAATTTTCATGAACAAGTCATTCGCTTCTCGAATTTGAGTTGTCTAAAACTTATCGAATAATAAAAAATCATCGCGGGAGTTGCTGAAGGATTCAGCAAGGAATTTATGCTTATAACTTCTGTGATCGTTAATCCATGAGTATTTGGTCTTTGTTGTTTCTCCTATCTCTAATTATTATTGAGACGTACGAAAATTATGTCTAATACAGGAGCACAATCTCACTTCGTACGAAAAAAATTCTCCAAAAGACGTGTCTCCATCTAAAAAAGAGTTGAAAAGGTCGAAAGATATTATGTCAATGAGGAAACAACAACTGCAAACCTTACCAAAACAAGACCATATAAGAAGATAATGTCTCATTTGTTAGGTTAGGTTAGGTGAAAGTCAAAAAGAAAAATAATAGCAACACCATAACACTCTGATTTGTAATCCAATATATCAATAAAACACGAGTTTTCATCATTCATCAGTTTCAAGTTCTTGGGATTTTAGCTATAAACTCTTACTTCGGCAAACCATTTCGGTTATTTAGGTTCAAGTGATTCCCCCCGATCTAAATAGGTAAAAAAAGAGGAAAGTACCCCTAAATACCCACTCAACTATGAAATACCAAAATGGTACCCGTTTTTGGACTAGTTTCATAAAATACCTAGAGCCATATTTGGGACAATTATACCCTCTAGGGTATAAAAGGGGTTGTTTGGTTGAAACCCACTTTTTTACACCTTCTAATCAGACTTTTAGGTTCCAATTCCCCACTTTCTCATTTCTAAATTTGAGGAGAGAGAAACGAAAAACATGATACCGAACAAAAACCTAGACATCGAACCTTCAGAACTCCGGCGACTCAACCGTGTGTCAGTAGTACTCCGGCCACCGAAACAAACGACGATAGCCAGAATTCCGGCCACCGTACCATCGTACGCCTCCGTCACCGTCGGAAAGGTACGTTTTTGGTCTTCTTCTTCAGACTGTCTGTGTTTTTCAGCGTAACTAACCAGGCTTTGCAGTCCAATGGTCTAATTGAGTGTGATGCTGCGGACAGGTCACATGTCAATGTAGATTCGATTACAAAATCATTTTTTGGTGATTTCGTCAAAGCTACGTGACTCTATATACAAGAATTTTATGAAAGGTAATGTACCTCGCCTCATGTATAGACTTCCATTGTTTGAGTATTTTACATCTGGTGCTTAAAGTCGCATTATTTGGTCACTGCTTGGATTTGGTGAGAACATGAGTTTTCTGATTGCATTGGTTGGTTTGAGGAGTTGAGAGACATAAGTTGTAAGTCACTGGTGTGTTATAGTTGATGCTGACTGGGATATGGTTTCATCCTCTCTTGACTGTACTTTAACAGTCAGTAGAACAGACCTATTAAGTTGACCTTCAGTAGAACTTGTGGAAACTGTATGAACTTGTTTTGTGTGGAACTAGTTGTAGATTTAGTGTGGAAACTGTATGAACTTGTTTTGTGTGGAACTAGTTGTAGATTTAGTGTGGAAACTGTATGAACTTGTTTTATGTAGAACTAGTTTTGTGTATGAACTTGTTTTGTGTGGAACTAGTTGTAGATTTAGTGTTAATATTTGAGTAGAACTTGTTTTGTGTGGAACTTGTGAAACCTGTACGAATCTATCATTATGAACTGTATATGTTGCCTTATCTATCATAGTGGTGGGTGTCGACCTTGAGTAGAGGTTGTTTTGTGTGGAACTGCTATGAACTGTACGTATCTATCAGTATGAACTGTATATTTTGCCTTATCTATCATAGTCGAGTCTGTCGATCTTCAGTAGAGGTTGTTTTGTTTGGTAGTGGTATGAACTGTACGCATCTATAAATATGGACTGTATATTGTGCCTTATCTATCAGAGTCATGGCTGTCGACCTTCAGTAGAGGTTGTCTTGTGGGGTAGTAGCACCATTCACGCCTAGCAATGTAGCATGAACTCAGTGATGTGATTTAAACCGTAGATAAGACCTACTGACTTTAGTGTTAAAAACAACTACTGTGCGCTATAAACAACTCTAGCGAGGGAAACATATCTACTGTCTACTAAAAATGGATTTTTTTTTCTAAAAACAAGCTAGACCGTAGGCATGAGTCTGTATTTTTGCTCAACAGTTGGTAGATTTTAGTTTCCCTTGATTTGTATGGCTGTTTAGTTCTGGGTAAATATCATTTGTCGCTTGTGCTGTTTTTCAAATGTAGCTCACCTTACTTGCTTTACGTCGAAGAAGAGTCGGACTACAAGTTTACTTACCTTTCTAGGTCAATGCTATGTTTGCTTGAAAGTTTGATAGATAGCACATATACATACAAATAGATTTGAATTATAAACATTGATAGTTAACTAACTATAAGTATGATAGATTCTCTAGTATGAGTCCGATAGATATGCATAAAGACAATGCTAGTTAATTAATCACAAGTATGATAGCTTCTTTGTTAGTAGCCTGATAGATTTGAGTAACATACATTGCGATTGTTTCGTATATTGCTCTTATAGATACGGCTTACAGCAACTAATGGATACGAAACGTATCTTGAACACACATTGCTGGTCACACCAAAGTTTACTAATAAGTTCCGAATAATTGTCTAAAACACCCATCCTTATCTAACTTAATCATACTTCCTGCTCAACAAAATGGAATTACATACTACCAATGCTGCTGCAACAGGTGGTCAGATCCAGACATCCACACACATGAGTAGAACTAAGATAAATGCTATGGAATTACCTTGCTTTACTTACCTTAATAGGTCAATGAACTTTGGTTTTAGTCTCCTTGAAGCCAATTTATAGAGTTCAATGTTAATTGAACACTCTATTTTGAGTTTTATTTGTAATGTATTTTTTCTTTCTTATGCTAATTGTTTTAGCTTTATTGCAGGCCACCTTTGAGTGTCTGATGAAGACCTATGGCTTCTTGACCCCCGAATTTCGGAGAGAAACCAGGTTCTCCAAGTCTCCAATCCAAGAGTACACCGACCTTTTGGCTAAACCAACAAAAACTCTTGTTCTTGAGGACACTAAAAGAGTTGAAGCTTAAGTGGAATAACTCTAATGCTCTATTTGCTTCTAAAGACATCATAGATGTCAATCATTTTGTTTCTGTTTTGACTTTTCATATTTTTTCCCTTATGGTACCGGATTGTTTTTATTGTTATTATGTTATTTAAACTAGAGATTGATAGTTTTGTTTTGCTAAAGATTCAGCTGTTCAACTTTATATTTTAGTCATTTTTATAATATATATTTTGAATTACCTTATCGGCTGATAATTTATTTGCACTAAGAATATTATGTGTAGAGCTTGTTTGATGTGTATGATTTTTAAGTAAATTTGTGTACGTAAAGCATGGAAATTAACGGCAAAAAAAACAAATTTGTAGTACCATCCTTGCACATATTTCGTGTCTATCAAACTATTGTTCACGTATCTAGCAATGTCAATGTACCGTATCTATCAGATTTATACTCAAGTATCTATCAATGCAGATGTTTCGTGTCTATCAGACGATTGTTCACGTATCTAGCAATGTCAATATACCGTATCTATCAGATTTATACTCAAGTATCTATAAATGCAGATGTTTCCTGTCGATCAGACTATTGTTCACGTATATTGTTCTGATAGATCTGACTTATAGAATTTAAAATGAGAATCGTTCGAAGATCGATCAGTGAAATGAAATTTATTCACACAAAAAAGTATCATCTTCCAATGACTCCGACAGGCAATACACTGAAAGTTAACTATCTTCTGTAGGAGTCTGATAGATATGAACCACGACATTGCTAGTTAACTATTAATAGGCCTGATATCTTCTTTATTAGGAGTCTGATAGATATGAATCACAGAAATTGCGATTGGTAAGTATATTGCTCTAATAGACACGACTTATAGAAATTAATATGAGCAGCATTGGAGGATCTACAATTAATATGAACATTAATTTCGCATTAAAAAGGATCATCTTCCTATGACTTAGGCAGGCACTACATTGATAGTTTGGAATTTGTTACATTGATAGATAGCACATATACATATTAATAGATTCTTTAGTCGGAGTCTGATAGATTTGAATTATAAACATTGATAGTTAACTAACTATAAGTATAATAGATTCTCTAGTATGAGTCCGATAGATATGCATAAAGACAATACTAGTTAATTAATCACAAGTATGATAGCTTCTTTGTTAGTAGCCTGATAGATTTCAGTAACATACATTGCGATTGTTTCGTATATTGCTCTGATAGATACGGCTTACAGCAACTAATGGATACGAAACGTATCTTGAACACACATTGCTGGTCACACCAAAGTTTACTAATAAGTTCCGAATAATTGTCTAATACACCCATCATTATCTAACTTAATCATACTTCCTGCTCAACAAAATGGAATTACATACTACCAATGCTGCTGCAACAGGTGGTCAGATCCAGACATCCACACACATGAGTAGAGCTAGGATAAATGCTATGGAAAACCTTTTAGGCTTCAAGCAAACTAAGTTACCTCTTATATAAGAACAAATCTATTACAGACTATGTATTATTGACTCAATACATAATTTGAAGTAAAGTGTCGTACAATAGCTCTTGACATTGATTAAAGTAACAATGTAGAATCTGCCAGGTATCTGGAAAGAATAGGCATATGTATCTATTGAGCTATCAGCTCTGAAGACAGTAACAAAACTTATTATCAATCACATATACAAGCAACAAAACTTATTGAACAAAATGTTTTGAGAAGTAATAACTCGAGAACAAACAAATACATAAATAAACATGCATCTGTCTTGTCTAGTAACGGTTCCAGTAGGTTCTACGCAGGAACCAGCTGTATTCCGGTAGGGGCTAGATTGGGCCCATTGCTGCTATTGAAATATCATGCAAAATCCCACTCATACATTAGACTATTGAAGTTGCATTTAAATTCTATTCAAGTAGGAGATATGAAGTGTGTGTATCAAACCTTGTCATACAAAAATCGGGTTGCTACTCGTTTGATGGTGCATGTATCAACTGCATCAATTCTTGCAAACAACTCGGCAAAAGGGATTCTTCGGCCGTATGTCAGTAGCTGTCATTATGACAAGCAAGGAAATCAAGTTACTATAAAATATTCATATTGATATGCCAACCCAGTTGAAAATAAAATATACCTGGCGGCCGATGTCTTCAGCAATCGGGCTAGATCCATCCATGTGAAGCAGCAAAGACGATTTCAACTGCAACACAAGAAATAGTTTTTGATAACAATAATAAATTAACCTTCTTTATTAAAACAAAAATGAACACCTTATACATAGTGGTGCTACAATGAAGATACAATGGAGGCCTGTTCGTTTGTTCATAAAACACAAAGCAATAATTCAATGCATCATAGAGCTTGGTGCATCATCGAATTGATTTTAGTTACAGAACTTTATGAAAAAGATACAGGGAGTACTTGCTAAGTAGAACCTAAACGAAAATGCCAAAACACTCGCATAATTAACCTAACCTGAAGGATATCCATAGTCACATCCATGGACTGAAGCTTCATCAATATTTCATATAACTCTGATTCAGACTGCAAATTGAAGCATACAAAGTTTCACTAGCCATTACCATCAGAACTATTAATATCCCAAATTGCATTTCTACTAAATTTTCTCTACTCTAATTTACCGAAAACCAACAATAATATGGAGATTTGGAAAGTAAACCTTATTTTGATAGTTGGAGATGATGGCCTTGAACTTATAGAGTTCATCAGTGATTTGTGACTCCTTTTCCATGGCATCACTCAAAGCTTCAACATCCAAACGGCTACTGTAATAGTTAGCAACAACTTGGGTTTGGAGTCGATCAAGTTCATGGCTGTTAGTAGTCTTGCTCTCTTTGCTATCGACAGCCAAAGTAGCACCAGCAGCATTGTCCAACACTACACAAAATCGAAAAATGCGTGAATCGAGATCGATGCTAACCTGTTTAACTCTTACTGTGAGAGGACAAAGGTGGTTCTGGGGAGGTCGGTGGTTTTGGGTTTTGGGAGGGTTAAGAGAGAGAGTGGGGAGGCTGGTTCGATGGTTACAGGTACCGGACGGTGGTTTAGGGTTGTTGACGGGAGGTTGACGGTGGTTTAGATTGGTCGCCGGGATGACGGTATGTTGACGGTGGTTAGGGAGGTCAACGTTAGGTGTTTTGGGAGGGTTAAGAGAGAGAAAGGGGGTTGAGAGAGAGAGTGGAGGCTGGTTCAAAATTCAAAATTCAAAATTGTTGATTGGATGAAAATACCTATTAATTCTCAAAATAAGGCTTATATACTAGGTTAAGGGTAGTTATGGTATTAAAAAAAATAGATCTTTAAAAGGAATTGTTTTATTGAGATGGGTATTAAGTGAGCATTAACACATTTTTGGGTATTAGATACCAATATGTTTGGCCAATAGGTACTTAGAGTGTCATTTCCCTAAAAACAATTGTGATAATAGCCATTTCCGGTGATAAATTTTAAAAATAATAATTAAAAAATCAATCACAAAAGTCATTAAAACATAACTAAAAATATCAACTGGAGATTATTTTAAATTAAATTTGAAATTCAAATTCTCACGAAGCTTATAACATGAATCCAAGCAAAAAAATAAAAAAATAAAAAATATTTCACTTCGTTCATCCAAAATAGACTAAGTAAACGACACCCAACCTTTTCTTATCATATAAAAAAAGTGTTTGCAATGATAGAAAACTCTAATAAGATGAGTGAATTATATAATGACATATTAGAAAAAAAAATCATAATAGGACAAAAACTCAAATATAATAAAAAAATCTTAATATGACATAAAACTCAAATAACACTTGAACAACAAAAAAACTTGACTTTTATTTCTATTATGATGTTTCACAAGTTTGAAATGACCATGTACTAGTCAAGTTCCACACTAACATATCAATCTCCCACTTGAATATTGTCATATCACAACACATCTTCACTTTATTATGAACAAACAGTTGATATACTAATCACTGCAACAACTCATTAAGCTCGAAGACTCGCTTTAAGTTGCACACAATTTATGTTTTTCAAAGGTCATAGGTTATGTTAACATGTCTGTTGGATTCTTTGCTCCGTTAATCTTCTCAAATCTCAACTGCTTATCTTTTATCAAAGATCGAGTGGAACAATATTTAATATCCAAGTGTTTGGCTTAGGAATGATATTTCAGATTCTTCGCTAAGGAAATAACACTCGAACTATCACTATATAAAATTTAACTTTTTTCTTCATACCTGAGTCACCCAAGACACGCTGTAACCATATCATCTCCTTGTCACATCAGTAGACCAACTTAGAGCAGTACGACCCAAAGTATAACACATACTATTAGTACTATTTAACTATCAATATCTCAACTCAAGTCGACATCAACATAACGCTGTAAATTTATACTATAACATATGAAGCAAAGGAATATATATGTAGTATCTTTCAAAAACCAAAGTAACCAAGCATCATAATGTTGTTTTCCCACCTACCAATAGCTTCCACTATATGTGCAATATCTGGTATGGTGCAACCATGATAAGCATAAGACTCTCAGTCGTTAATATCTTCAAAATATTCTTCATAAAAGCCTCATTGTCTGCTGTCTTAGGTTATTGGTCTTTGGTTAACTGAAAGTTACTACCCAAAGACTTTCTACTAGTTTGGCACTCTCCATGTTAAACATTTTTAGAAACTTATTCACATATTCTCATTTAGCTAACTTCAGGGTATCATGTTTTCTACCTCTTGTAATCCTCATACCAAGAATTTTCTTTAAATTTCCCAAATATTTTATTGCAAATCCCATTGACATTTTTTTCCAAATCATTTATTTCTGTACAATTAGTTTTATAATAAGCACATCATCCACATATAATCACAAACTGATAAAGGTATTTTAAACCTCTTTATGTAGCAACAATGGTTTGATTGACATATAGTGAAACTGGTGGTACCTATAAAACTATCAACCTTCATATACCATTTTTATGAGCTTGTTTTAAACTATACAAACTTTTCTTTAATACACCAACCAAATTCTCCTTTCATTTACTTACGAAACCATGTGGTTGCACTGTATATATATATACCTTCAGATCACCATGAAAGAATGCAGTCTTCGAACCTAACTTCTCTAGATATAATTTTTTTGCACCCAGAATTTTCAAAACTAATCAAATTGTATTTAGCTTTAAAATGGAGATAAAATATCAGGTCACCATGAAAGAATGAAGTCTTCAAACCTAACTTCTCTAGGTATAAATTTTGTGCACCCAGAATTCCCAAAACCAATCAAATTGTATTTAGCTTTAAAATTGAGATAAAATATTAGCATAGTCTACATATTTCTTTTTCTGCAATCCCTTAACAATAAGCCTAGACTTGTAGTGTGTACTCCCATCACGTTATCCTTTTACTATGTACACCCATTTATTATGAAAAGCATTTTTCCATTATGGTAGCTCGGCTTATCTCTCAAGTTGAATTCTTAAGAAAAAAATTCCATTTTATATTTCATAGCTAAATCCCACTTGCTCGAATTATCATCTTACAAATCTTCAACATAATATTTAGCTCACCTCCATCTGGCAGTAATATATGATGAATGAAAAGTGAATACAAATCCATTACTTCTCCCAATAGTGGCAACTAGAGTACAAGAGTTTGGAGAAACTAGATTATTCAACTATATCTTACGCACTTCATTTTTTTGGTTGTAGAAAACCTTGTCATGCATACTGATTTTAAGAATCTCACCCAAATTAACATAATATTTTACATTTGGTGCCTCTGGATCTTCAAATATATTTAGTTTTTACTTATACATAACCTTCTCATTAAAAAATGACAATCATGTCTTATAGTTTTTTGATTTTCTACATCTCAAAATCTATAGCCAAAAACATTTTCATGGATAATAAAGAAAAAATTATTGTATTTGAGACCAAGTTTGTTTCAACATTAAAATGAACATGTACATATGACAAATTATTAAATACTTTTAAGAAATAAGGATTTACATCCGCACAACTCCATACTTCATATGACAACTTGAAATCTAATGGACTTGATGGTCTTATATTAATCAGATAAACTATAGTCTTTATTGCATCAGCCTAAACACACATTTGGCAAACCAATATGCAACCTCGTGGTTCTAGCATGTTTATTTAAGGCATGGTTTATGCGATTTGCTACAACACTATTTTGCAGTGTTCTTATAATGATACTTTCTATTATGTTTCTATTTGTAGCATAATAATCTGTGAACCTACCATTAATATATACACCCTCATTATCTGATCTTAAATATTCTAAATTCAAACCTGCCTCATGATCTACCATGGCTTTATATTTCTTAAATACAAAAAGTAAAATTGTGCAAAACTTTAGGCCCAAAACGTTTAATATTTTACTAGTGCAAAGATAAAGTTTGTTCATACTCATATATGGAATAACAATATATGGTACCCATATGTCCAAAAATTGGTATACGAGCTCTAATCCAAAACAGAGTATCTTATGGGTGGAATTATCGATTAGCAAACATTATAGACTAATCATGCTCAAATGAAAGATTTGTTGTAAAATCTACGAGTTACAAAATATAGTCTCATTACATTGAGTAAATATATTCGTTGTAAATATTTATAAATCAGGTGGTCAACTCTGGCATAACCTAATCAAGTAAGCGGGTAAAAGTCAAATGAGATGAGGTTAGTCATACATAATGTGCTTATATATTTGAAATCTTTATGACTCAGACAATATGGTGTGATTTGAGTGAGTAGATATATCAGTTGTTGTTAAGTGTGGGCTATATGTAACTCAAAGCATAATATTCTATTTAAATAGGTCTTCTATATTAATTAGAATTCCTATTAATTAAGTATTTTATAGTAATTAGATTTCTTATTAATTGATTCTTCTATATAAATTAGATTTATTATAAATTGAGTCTTATATATTAATTAGATTTCCTATTAATTAAGTCTTTTATATTAATTAGATTTTATACTAAGTAGATTTATTATATTAATTAAATTTATTAATTAATGGATTAGAAGTTATCACAGTCGTCCTATAAATAGAAGTAGATATCCTTATGCAAAGTGGGAGGAAATTCATGAGCAACACATTTCCAAATAGAGAGAAATAACACTAGTTTCTATGAGATAAGTGAGGTTAGAGATAAACACTCAAGAGAGGATTTTGTAAATCACATCATCTTTTGTTACAAAAGTAATTGAGTATTCGATGCTCGTAGATGTAGGATTATTTCCATAATTTGAACCATATTAAATCTATCTTGGGTGTTTGGTTTATTTATTCTTTCTTTTATTTGTTTCTTGTTTGAATAAGGTTAATTATTTTGTTTGAAGTTTCATTAACTAATATATCAATTCTTGCATTGGCCGTACGATGAATTTATCCCAATAAGTGGTGCAGTAAGCGTAGGGTAACATTATAACAAGTAGATCAATCACAGATCTAAAGGATAGAGAAATATATCTCTTTTGGAAGTCAGAAAGCCATGAAAGATGAGTCCCATGAAGCTTGGCCTAGAAATATTCGATGAATCTAATGATTTTTTGCTTTGGAGAATTAAAGTTAAGGCTTACCTAGTACATAAAAGATTAGTTGTTGTTGCTACCAATGATAAATCTATATATATATATATATATATATATATATATATATATTAATGCTGTGTACTATTTAAAGTTCATAGTTCCCTCATATTGAGATTGGGATATGAAGTATTACGAGAGGTACCTTAAGAGCCTACAACGTTGGAGATATCGAATCGTATGGAATTTATTTACATGAAAAAGTCCTTAGCAAACAGATTATATCTGAAAAAATAACTTCACGTGTTGTTTATAGATAGTAACATAAAGATCTGAAGGCTCCTAGATGATTATAATCGAATCATACTCGACTTGAATGCGGTTGGTGTAAAGGTGGACGAGCATGACCAAAAAATCATCTTCTAAGTTCTCTGCATAAGAAATATGAACAATTTGTAGACACCATGCTCTACGGGAAAGACTCTCTTACGATAGATGAATTCAAGAATGCATTAAACCCCAAGGATCTTCAGAGAAAATTATTTTAAAAGGTGGCTCAGAAGGGAACAAATTGAGTGTAAAGGGTCGATCAGGGAAGACATATTCAAGTGAAATGAGATAAAAACATCGTTCAAAGTCCACAAGGGCTGGTACGGGTTTAAAGTTAATATGTTGGACATGCGAGAAGAAAATACATATCTGTTTGAACTACCCAGAGAAGGGAAATGACAACAACTATCAGAAAACCAAAGTTGGAGATGCTACAATGGTATCTGATGATTGTAAGTACATTGATGGTTTAATGACTTCTTATTCTTGTAAGTATAATTATAAATAAGTGCTGGATTTGTGTGCATCATTTCACTTGACTTCCAGTATGTATTGGTTTAAAGACCGGTAAATTTATGATGGTGGAAGAGTCATCTTCGAGAATGAAAAATCTTGTGATATCAAAGAGATTTGAACAGTTCGGCTCAAGTTTTCTACATGACTTAAGAGAGTGATTAATAGCGTAAGATATGTACCCAGAGTTAAACGTAACCGTCTTTCTATTAGTATGTTAGTTCTCGAGGGCTCTGTAGTAGTATGGGGTATCTAGTATGGTGAATTTTTTTTCTAATTTTATGTTATGGCATCATCGAGTGGGGAATTTAAGTGAGAATAGACTCAGTGAACTTAGTAAATATGGGTTGTTAGATGGTACATCATTTTAGAAGTTGAGATTTTGTGAAAATTGTGTGTTGGGTAAGATAAAAAGGGTGAAATATCTTCCCAACAACCAAATACCCAATTAAGTACTTGATTATGTTCATTAAGACCTTTGGGGTCCAGCACAGTAATCTACCATAGGTGGTGCAAGGTAGTTTATATCACTAATTGGTGACTATTTCAGGAAAGTATATGTTTTACTTTTTTAGACCACAGATGAAGTATTTTTTTCCTTTTTGAAATCGAAGATTTTAGTAGATAATCAAACTTAAAAAGTGATAAAGAAGATTTGGACTGATAATGGCTAGAATATGTGAAAAGGATTTCACTAACTATTGTACAAAGTTTGGCATTTGTAGACACTAAACTGTAAATAGGACTTCCTAATGGAACGATGAGAATGAGTTAAACCTTACTGGAGTGAGTTAGATGTATGCTTTATATAGTTATTATGGGTCGAAGATTCCAGGGACAAGCCGTGACATAGCTGCAAATATCATCAACATGAGTCCATCTATGACACTTAAGTTTATTTATCCTTAAGAGGCATGGATGGGAAATAAACCTAAGTCGGAACGTTTGAGAGTGTTCGAATGTGTTTCTTACGCATGTGTGAAGCATGATAAATTTAGGACAAGAGCACTAAAAGTTTTGTTCTTCGGCTATCCGGAAGAAGTAAAAAAATATGGGTTGAGGTGCCTTGAACCTAGACGTTAGAAGGCTTTGATAAATATAGACATGGTTTTCAATGAATATGATATGCTATTGAAGAAGGTAATGGATACTAAACCTAGTACTATCGGGAAAATATATGAATTTGATGATGGATATGATCTACAAAGTGAGGATGAAAACACTTCTTCCAAATAAGATTTCGGGTCTGGTTCCGCTACGGGTCATTTATGATGAGTCCGAATTCGAAGAGCTCCCCGGAAGGGTAGTCCAAAGTAAATCACCCCGTAAAACCGGACAGACTCCATGACTTCAATTCGAACAGCACTGGTTGAACCGGACAGATGATTTTGAACACTGCAAATATAAGGCAGTTCGAACTATGACTAAAGTACTAAAATACCTAAACACTATCTGAATAAGCTGTCTATTCACTTACTTAAAACTTGTGGGTCTTTAAACATGACCCGGGTCCATTAAACTTGACCCGAAAGCCCATAAGGGCCCAAATCTTACACTATAAATGCCCAACCACCAGCATTAACTAGGGGTAAGAAAAATTAACTGCTGCCAGGCTGCTTAATCCTCTCTCCACCCTTGAAACACTTTGAAACACCTTGAAATATATCAAAACACCCTTAAACACCACCACACCACCGTGAAACACCCTTACGCCGCCTTAAAACTCCACTTAAAATTACCAGCCTACCCTCAGGCTACTTTTATCCACACCAAATTGGCGACCACAGTGGGAGACGACGGTGCCTGAATCAAACATTCAAAACCAAGTAAAAGAATTCTGTCCGAATGAATCCGGATAATCCAGAGCTTCCACCAGCTTTGCTCGAAGTGGTGGAAGAGAACGATGAATATACTGTCCAAGAGCGTGACAGGTTGAGGGTTGAAATAGAAGCTCTGAGGGCTGAGAAGGCCAAGATGGGCACGAAGGAAAAGTCCAAAGCATCAGTTGCTCATCGATCTGATAACCCTCGAGAACATGAGGCTTCGAAGACTCATGTGAGCACTAAAAAGACACATGCTAGTTCTAAAAAGTCTCACCGGTCCAAGCCTGTGGAGAGTTCTGACTCAAGTTCAGAATCTTCGGACAGCTCTTCGGACAGTGAGGGGAATGAAAAGTCCTTGTCCTCCAGCAGTGACGAAGGGCGAACCAGGAAAAAACAAAAGCAAGTTAAAAAGTATTCCAGAAAAAGAGACCACCATGGAAGAATGAAAAGACACATTGGGAAAGGATCATCTCACAGCCGGAGACATATAGACCGGATGCTGGTGGATCCATTTGCCTTCCATGATGAACCAGGTATCTTTGCAACGCCTAATGAGGATACCGTGTTCAGTCGTGGAAGGAATTGGAGGCAGTCTCCACTGTCTTCTAAAATCCTATCCGGAAACCTCCCCAAGAGGTTCGATAGCACCAAGATGGAGAAGTATGATGGCAGTACTGATCCAGACAATCATCTGGAGCAATTCAAGAACTTCATGATGAACTTTGATGATGATGATAAACTACTCTGCAGGGCATTCTCCCAATCCTTTACGGGGAGTGCTCTGAAGTGGTACAACAGCCTTCCTCAGGGTTGTATCAGAGACTTTGATACCTTTTGGGTGGCCTTTCGAAGGCAATTTGTGGGGAGTAAGGAGCTCAAGGGTAATGGAGATAACATAATCCATTGTGCCCAAGAGCCAAATGAATCATTGAAAGAATACATAAGTCGTTTTGTGAACACAAAGAACGGGCTGGCTGATTGCTTTGAACAAGTGGCAATAGCATCCCTGAGACAAGGTTTGAACCCGGGCAACCTGGCCGATTCAGTAACAAGGAAGAAAGCCATGACCTGGGGTGGATTGCTGAATCAAGTCGGCAAGCAAATAAATGTTGATGAAACAAAAAAGACCAGGGTGCACAGGCAGGTGAGATCCACCCCGGTGACACCAACTCCCCATCAAAACCAGTCCGGAAACAAAGCTAGAGAAACCGGACAGGGGCATGGAAGAGGAAAAGCTCAGTCTCAACCAGCTGCTCCTGCACAAAGTCAGCAGTCTAGAAACAAAAGGGGGCCGTGGGTCCAACCGGAGTGGTTTGCAGAGCTCAAAGAAAGTGTGGCAACCATTTTCGAGAAAACTAAAGATGAAGTACACTACCGGAGACCGGCAACCTTGCAGTCTCCCAGAGAACATCGAAACAGTTCTTTTTGTCAATATCACAATGATATTGGCCATACTACTGATGATTGTATAGCCTTGAAACAAGAGGTTCAGAACCTGATTGAAAGAGGGAAATTGGGTGCATACGTTAAAAGAAGAGGAGGCAACAGGCCTGACAACACTCACCGGGCTGGTCCGGTTAATGCTGCCCCAGAAGGGGCCATGGTAATTGTTGAAAGGTTTGATGTGGAATCAGAATACTTGGATCCTGATCCAACAAGGAACAGAGTGGGTGCAATAGAGGAACGTTCCAGGTCGGTCTCCGGGCTCATTAAATTCTTTGAGTCCTTGACAATTTTCGGAGGGGACACCGTAACGGCTCCTACCACTTCATCAAGAAAAAGGCATGTTCATAATTTGGCAACCCAACTAGAAGGGGGCATGACCTCTTATCAATCGTCAAATTTATTCCCATTCATTGTCTTTGATGGGGATGATTTGAGAGACATTGCTGGCCCTCATGAAGATGCTGTTGTCATAGGAGCATCGATAGGGGGCAATGAGATAAGGCGAATCCTGGGAGCTCTGCCAATATCCTTTTCCTAGATACTTACAAGAAAATGAAAAATCCAGCTGTGATTCAAAAGTCAGACTGATCGATTGTAGGCTTCACGGGCAGTTCAGCTGATGTGATTGGTGAGTTCGAAGAAGAAGTATTGTTGGGCAGAGGCCCTTTCAAGAAAACGGTCAGAATACTTTTCATTGTGGTGGACTGTCCCACTTGTTACAATGCTATTCTAGGGAGATCTTGGCTCTCTAGGATGCATGCAGTGGCCTCAACAGTTCATCAGTGTCTAAAATATGCTGTTCAGGGGCAGGTTGGGGTTGTCCGGAGCAGTCAAAAAGTTGCAAGAGAATGCTATGCCACTGCCTTGGCTCCACGAACGCTGGGGGCAGTCCGTATGAATGACCAATAGCAGTTTGAGGGCCTTTCTAGGGGTGAGGGTGAAATTGATGACCCCAGGGAGACCCCCGGAGTGTTGATCCCGGTTGAGGAGGTTGAGACACACTGCTTAGAAGAAGGGAAATTTGTCAAGATAGGGTCCAAAATGCCACAAGTGTTGAAAGAAGAGATGTTAAAATTCTTAAAAGACCATCAGCATGTCTTTGCTTGGTGCAATGCTGATGTTACTGGAGTTCCATCAGAGGTGATTTCCCATCACCTATCTGTCCGGAGAGATGTGGCACCTGTGGTGCAAAAAAGGAGAGCTTTCTCAAAAGAAAAGGCTGATGTCATTGTACAAGAGGTTGACAGACTCACAAAGATGGGGCACATTAAAGAATCTCAGTACCCTTTGTGGACTGCCAATCCAGTCTTGGTAAAAAAGAAGAACGGTAAATGGCGAATGTGCATTGACTTCACAGATCTCAATCGAGCTTGCCCAAAAGACTTGTATCCGGTTCCCCGGATAGATCAGTTGGTAGATTCTACTTCTGGGAACAAGCTACTCTCCTTTATGGATGCTTTCTCCGGGTACAATCAGATCCAGGTGGATCCAAGAGATCAAGAGCATACCACTTTTGTTACTGATAGAGGATTACACTGCTACAAGGTGATGCCTTTTGGTTTGAAAAATGCTGGGGCTACTTATCAAAGGTTAGTCAACAAAGCATTTGCTAATCAGATCGGAAGAAATATGGAGGTTTACATCGACGATATGATGGTGAAAAGTGTGGATGAGCAGCTACACTTGTCCGACCTCCAGGAGACTTTTGCCAACCTGGCCAAGGTGAATTTAAAGCTAAATCCTGAAAAATGTGTGTTCGGAGTGCAGTCCGGGAAGTTCTTAGGGTACATTATAAGTGAGCATGGAATCCAGCCCGACCCGGACCAACTCAGTGCTTTGTTTCAAATGGAGCCTCCTCGAAATGTTAAAGAAGTGCAGCGGTTAACGGGGAGGTTAGCAGCTTTGAACAGGTTTATCTCTAGGTCTTCGGACAGATGTGCTCCTTTCTTTCAAACTTTGAAAGGTGCAAAGGGGTTTGAGTGGACACCACAGTGTGATGAGGCGTTCAATGAAATTAAGAAGCATCTGTCCTCTCCGAAGACTTTATTCAAACCAATCGATGGGGAGACTCTATTTGTGTATCTGGCTGTTTCAAGTTGTGCCATCAGTGCTGTGTTAGTTAGGGAGGTTGATGGGTATCCTCACCCAGTATACTACATCAGCAAAAGCCTGATTGATGCTGAACGCCGTTACTTGAAACTCGAGAAACTAGCATTGGCCTTGGTGATAGCTGCAAGAAAGATGAGGCCTTATTTTCAGGCTCACCCTATCGTTGTCCGGACATCCTTCCCTTTAAAGAATGTCCTTCAAAAAGCGGATATTTCGAGCAGAATGACAAAGTGGTCAGTAGAGTTGGGGGACTTCGACATAGACTTTGCTCCTCGAACAGCAGTAAAAGCTCAAGCTGTGGCTGATTTTTTGGTCGAATTCCATTCTGATAGGGACTCAAAGCAACCTGCTGATTCAAAAGACAAAAAAGTGTGGATTGTCCGAACAGATGGAGGATCCAGTACCACAGGATCTGGGGCAGGAATATGTCTTACCTCTCCTTATGGGGACAACATGTTTCAAGCTATTTGTTTTGCTTTTAGGGCGTCCAATAATGAGTCCGAATACGAAGCAGCTATAGCTGGATTAAAATTGGCTTACATTTGTGGAGCAAAAAGGGTCAAGCTGCTAAGCGACTCCCAATTGCTTGTCCACCACGCCTTGGGCCTATCAGAAGCTAGAAAAGAACAGTTAATCAAGTATTTACTTCTCTTGAAAAATGAGGCAATGAAGTTTAAAGCTGTTGTCTATGAGCATATTCCCCGGGCAGAGAATGAACTGGCAGACTCATTGGCAACGATAGCATACACGGAGTCCTATCCATGGATCCATGTGCTTGAAAGTCCTTCTATTCAACTTAATGAAGGGGAGAAAGAGGAGGTCTTTGAAATACAAGTAAATCAGCCTCAGGATTGGAGGTCTCCTCTTATCCAATATCTGTCCGATGGCGTCGTACCCTTGGTTAAATCACAAGCCAGAACGTTAAAACACAAGGCTCATGGTTTCATCATGATTAGAGAGGTCTTGTACAAGAAATCCTATAGCAAACCTCTCCTACGCTGTTTAGGAGATCATGAGTCACAAATGGTTCTCTCCGAATTACATGATGGTGAGGGGTCAGCCCATTGTGGATTTAGAGCGTTAACAAGAAGGGTGCTTCTCTCCGGATATTATTGGCCTTCAATAATGAAAGATGCCAAGGAACTGGTAAGAAGGTGTGATCCATGCCAGAGGTACAGCAATGAAATTCATGTACCAGCCATTCCTATGGAATCGATTTCTGAGCCTATCCCTTTTGCTCGATGGGGATTAGACTTAGTTGGGCCTCTTCCTATGGCGTCCGGAGGGTGTAAAACCATAATCGTAGCCAATGACTACTTTTCGAAGTGGATAGAAGCAGCCCCCTTAGCAGGGACAACATCAAAGGCTGTTATAAAATTCATTCTATCCAACATATGTTGCAGATTTGGTGTCCCTCAGAGAATAACAACAGATAATGGGCCACAATTTGACAACAGAGAAATGGAGAGCTTCTGTGCCTCAAGGGGTATTCAGCACTGCTTTTCTTCACCATTCCACCCACAAGCCAATGGGCAAGTTGAGGTGGCTAATAGAACAATACTGTCCGGCTTAAAGAAAAATCTGGAAGGGGCTGCTGGGAAGTGGCCTAGTTATTTACAAGAAGTCTTGTGGGCCTACCGGACAACGCCTGGGGCTGCCACACAAGAATCACCTTTTGCCTTGGTCTATGGGATGGATGCAGTAGCTCCCATAGAAAAGACACTCCCTTCTTTTCGTGTTCATAACTTCTCCGGACAGGCTAATGAAATGGCAGTTAGAAATCAACTTGACTTAATTGAAGAAAGGCGAGTAAAAGCTCATCTTAGAATGACACACTATCAAGGCTTGATGAGAAGCAGGTTTGCTTCTAAGGTTAAAAGAAGGGATTTTCAACCAGGAGATAAGGTATTAAGGAAAGTTTTCTTGCATACCAAGGAAAAGCTCTTCGGTAAACTGGCCCCAACCTGGGAGGGTCCCTACACTGTGGTTGAAAGAATCAAGCCTGGCACATACTGGTTAGAAGACAAAGATGGCAGGGTTTTAACTCACCCTTGGAATATTGAACACCTTCGAATGTATTTGGAATAAAACTTATGAAAATATTTACTTGTTTAAATATCCATGTAAATATTTGGGGGCATACCACTATCTCTCTCCGGCGCCACGGAGAGCTTTAAATGAAACTTGGAACATTTTTGAATTAATTTTCTAAGTTTTTACAAAGTTCTGTTGATTGCCATACTACCCGGACTGAAAGATCTAAGGGCTACTTAAATTCTAGCCAGAGAAATTAAACACTCTCACAATACAAAATATTTAAACAGTCTATGGAATAAGAAAAAAGTTGTGCAAGATAAAACGTCCATTCAATAAAATTAAAGTTGCCTTGGCCTCCCAAGGACTTTTTAAGCAAATTTGAGCATAACACAAAAATCTGTCCGGATGAAACGGACAGCATCACAAAAAAGGTGCCTTGGCCTTCCAATGACTTTAGTTCGAACAAAAAGTAAACAAAACAAATTACTAACTAAGGTAGAGCCTTTGAAGATGGCTCACCCTCATCTGTTCCCTTGGTCTTGACATCGCTTTTTTCCTCAATGACCTTCTTTCCTTTGGGGTCAGCCTCTTCTTCACCCGGACTCTCTCCGGTTTCCTCCTCGTCACCAGATGAGGATATATCAGTGTACCCTTCATCAACCATGGTCCAATATGGGAGATCGTCATCATCCACATAACGCCATAGGTCCCCAAGTCTTCTCTTCGGGAACTTCTCATGAAATAGAAGGACCATGTCGGACTTCACCTTCTCAATCAATAATTCCTCACTCCGTATCATCTCTTTGGCATAAGCATTGATTTTGGCCTTGATCATGGCCTCTTGATCCTTCACCAGAGCAGCTTTCTCACCAACAGCCTGAGTCACTGCATTCTCTAAAGCGAGTTTGTCAGTAGTCAGATTGGTGACAAGCTTCTCTTTTGCTGCAGTCTCATCTTTTGAGGTTTTCAAGTCCTTCTCCAACTCGGACAGCTTAGCCCGGAGATCTTCTAGGGTTTTCTCTAAAGAGGCAACTTTTGTGTTGCTTTCATCTTTACTCCTCTTCAGCTGTTCGTTCGACTCCTTAAGCAGGTCAACCTGGGTAGTGGCACCCCGGAGGTTATCGGACAGTTTCTCCTTCTCAGACTTAAGCTCCTTAATGGTTTCTGCCTGACTCCGGACTTGCCTTTCCAAGGTGAGCACAGGTTGCACGTTGCTAAGAAGGGAGTGAGCTATAATGTCCCTTTCGCTGGAAACCAAGAAAGTCTTGCCATTAAAGTTCACTGTGTTGGAACTACTTGGAGGAACGTATGGCCCAGCAAACTCGTCTCTTGACAGACCAAGAAAGTAATCACCTAGAGGACCCAGGCCGGTGACATCCACTTCGTCCATATTGATCTCTCCCCTTTCAATCTCATCAGTATGGAGCTCCCCTGGAATTCCTTCGTTGAGATTCTCTGGGATCGCTTCAGCCAACGTTGGGTCAATTGGGAAAGTGGGCTCCGGATCCCGGACAGCGAACTCTTCTTCTTGAGAAGTCTTCTTCTTTTTTACTTCTCTGTCAGCACTATCGCTTGCCTGCTTGCGAGTTCGTTTGGAGGCCCTTAGAGGTTTTGAGGGAGTCTCTCCGTGTTTCTTACTTTCCACTTCTACCACCTGTAGAAGGTTTGCATCAACTTGATCTGGGACTGGCACCTCTGTGTCAGTTGGAGTCTTTTTCTCTGTATCCGCTGCTGTTTTCCTCCCTTTCTTCTTTTGGCCCTTCATTTTACTTGGGGCTTTGGCCCGGAGAGGGAGGAAAAGGGTCCCATCTAGCTCATGAGACCTTCTCAGCACAACGTCATCATCAGGAGGGGTGGAAAACTCCTCCCAGGTTAAATCCCTTCGACCTGTGGTGTTCCACAGGTGAGATCTTGCCAAGTTCCCCGAAGTGAAAGCCTTGTGAAACCGGTTCTCCCAGTTCTCTGCGGCCCATGCATTTATCTTGCCACAGGTGACCTGTCCGGCTTTCAGATAGTCTCCGAACTCTTTTGGCAGTTCTAATAAAACAAAAGAACAACTAGTTAGTGAAAGCTTAAAGAAGAGAAATTCGAACAGAAACTTAAGGAAAGAACTTACGATCGCTCCTCCATCTACTTCGAAGAAGGCTAGGATTCTCCCCAACCTTAATCTTCTTCCCGTTCTCCCATGAGCCACTTATAAACAAGAACTGGCTCCTCCACTTATTCTCCGATTCTAGGAGATCATCAACAGCTTTCAGATTGTTCCCCATATTAAAGTGATAAAAGGGGAACTGGTGATGTTTGCATAGACTTGCCACAGCAGCAAACTCTTCCATGGGAAGAGGGATTCCGGACAGCCTGGACGCCATAATACATGACATCAAGGTGTACCATCCGTTGGGGCTCAGCTGCGATGGACATAGCTTGACTAAATGGAAATAGCGCACTATCTCCGGATCCAATGGGAACCTGAGTCCCCAATTGAACAGTTCTGTAAAAAAGACAATCTCGTTTCTCTTGCAGTCCATCGGTGTCTCCGGATCGATGGGAATTCGGATCTTTACGTTTTCAGGGATCCCCCACTTAGTGCGAAGCCGTCCCAAATCTCTAGTGTGAATAAACATGTACTTGGTTTTTAACAAAGACAAAAGGTACTTAAATTCTACCTTGTGAAAGCAGGGACCAACTTTCCCTTCAAGGCTCTCCGGCAGATCCGGACGGCTCAGGTACAAGTCCTCTTTGCCTTTCTTGGCAACAACTATGGCAGTGTCAGCTTGTCCGGAAGACTCGGACTCAAACCTAGCCTCCTCAATGGAGTCTTCCATCCTCTCCTCCATTACTGTTGGGGGAGCTTCTGCAGAAACAGCCCGGGGAGGGATGAAGCTTGGCACAGCTGATCCTCCGGACTGACGGCTCGTTGTATGTTTTTGGGTTTTCACCTCAGCTTGAGTCTCTGAGGTCGAAGTTTCCTTTGGAGGTAGTGGACTACTAGCCTCCGGGCCGACCGGCCTCTCCCGGAGGGTCCTAACAGTTGTCCCGGACCCTGACTCACTGGTGTTTTTCGAGGAGAGTCCTTTAACCAGTCTACTCGGTCTTTTCATGATCAACTTGTCTGGAGAATGATCGGAGTCGGACCCCATAGCAATAAAAGTAGTTTTCTTCCTAACACTGGTAACGGCGACCCCCGGTTCGACTGTGGGGATTGACTCTTGGACTGATGAGCCAGAAACTATGGGAGAGAGTGTTGATTGAAAGAGTTTTCTAGGTTTCGTACCTTTCGAAGACGACGAACCTCTATCAGATTCTTCGATTGAAGGGGCTGGTTTTTCAACAGGCGATGCTGGAAGCCCTGCTGCAAGTCTCTTCTCTTTTTCAACCCTTTGAGCTTTCTCTAGTTCTGAAAGATTGAGCCAGCCACCCTTGATTAGAGCTGTTCTTGTTGTGAACATAAAACAACTATGGAAAATTTGAAGTTTTAGAGAGATGAAGTTTTGAGTGAAATGGCAGAGTAAAAGTGAAAGTGAAACTGTGAAAGACAAATAGTATTTATAGTAAATGTAAAAAAGGGGTTTGATTCCTAGGAGAATCCGAAAAGTTGGGCAATGATTAAAAGACGGCGCTGACGTCATCAAAACCATTTAAAGAAGTTACCTATTCAATAAAGTGGTGTAATTTTCGAGGTAGAAAAACGGCTGGAGTGATCAACCAGAGGGTGACACGTGTCCCACTACTTCTGACAAAGAACCGTTTGGAATTCGTAACGGTTGGGCTGTCCGGGCCTGTCTCAACTCTCTTCGAATCGGAAAACCACTTCTCAAATCGGACTGTTTTTCAGTTCTTTAACAAGGACACTTGTTCAAATACCTAAAAAAGGGGCTCCTGATGAGTCCGAATTCGAAGAGCTCCCCGGAAGGGTAGTCCAAAGTAAATCACCCCGTAAAACCGGACAGACTCCATGACTTCAATTCGAACAGCACTGGTTGAACCGGACAGATGATTTTGAACACTGCAAATATAAGGCAGTTCGAACTATGACTAAAGTACTAAAATACCTAAACACTATCTGAATAAGCTGTCTATTCACTTACTTAAAACTTGTGGGTCTTTAAACATGACCCGGGTCCATTAAACTTGACCCGAAAGCCCATAAGGGCCCAAATCTTACACTATAAATGCCCAACCACCAGCATTAACTAGGGGTAAGAAAAATTAACTGCTGCCAGGCTGCTTAATCCTCTCTCCACCCTTGAAACACTTTGAAACACCTTGAAATATATCAAAACACCCTTAAACACCACCACACCACCGTGAAACACCCTTACGCCGCCTTAAAACTCCACTTAAAATTACCAGCCTACCCTCAGGCTACTTTTATCCACACCAAATTAGATAAATTTCAACCACTACATAAGTATGAAGCTGACCGAGGGTCTGGTGTTCTAGGGCCTTCAGATGATCAAATGGGAGAGAAACATGATATTGACATTTATCATCTGGTGATGGATAGAGCACGGAGACCAAGAAAACAATTGTAGAGGTATAATTTTGCTGATGTGATTGGTTATGATCTATCTATTAAAATACATGGAGTTGTTCTTGAACTCGAAATATATCATTATGCTATCAATAGTAATGATAAAGAAATGTGGCTCAGAACCATGAAAGAAGAACTAAGATCTCTCAAGAATATGAACATGTAGATTCTTTTGAAGTAGCCGACAGCTTAGAAGCTAGTTGGAAGTGAATGGTTATTCAAGAAGAAGCCATATATTCCTGGTGTTGAGTCAATAATTGTTAAATTTGTTACTGAGGTAGATAAAATAGATATTACTACTACCTTCTTGCATGGTGAATTGATAGAGATAATTTATATGTGTCAACAGAAGATAGCTAAATAAGGGAATGAGGGTTATGTGTGTTTGTTGAAGAGATCCTTTTATGGGTTGAAACAATCGTAGATGTAGTAGAATAAAAGATTCGATTTTTTATGAGATCCGTTGGATATATCCATAGTTGCTATGATAAGTATGTCTATTAGAATGGGAAAACACACAAGGAAAATCAAATCTTATTGTCTTGTATGTTAATGACATACCACTAGATGAAAAAGATAGAAGAAAGATTTAAGCGGTAAATACTCAGGTGAAATGAGAGTGAGATCAAGAGAAACAAACCAAAATTGTATTTATTCTTATCTCAATAATATATACAAAAAGCCTTAAGAAATTTCTCGATGTTTGATGCAATAACGGTTAAAATTTCCATTGATTCTCAATTCAAACTCAGTGTCACTCAAACACCAACCAAAGCATCAAATAAGAAGTATATGTTGGAGGATACCTTATGCCAATATTATTGGTAGAATTATATATGCTATGAATTGCACGAGACCTGATTTTCCCTATATCGTAAGAGTTTTGAGTAGATTCATATCAAATATGCGGGTAGACGCATCGACATGCACTCAAGTTCGTCATGAGATAGTTGAAGGGTTCAGTTGTTATAGGCTTTTGTTATAATCAGAAGGATATGATTGATATATTGCTGAAAGAGTATGTGAACTCCAATTACGCAGGCTGCTTCAACACAAGGAAGTCTACTTCGGGTTATCTATTTATTATGCTTCAAGGAGTGATTAGTTGGAAATCTTGTATACACAAGGTCATTACGTTGTCGTCTATGAAAGCCGAGTATATGGATTCTACGGAATCCATTGAGAAATATATTTGGCTGAAGAGATTATTGAGTGAAATCATTGGTGTAATATAATATGTATATATGTTATATGATAACATTAGTGATCTTCATTTAAATAAAAATCTGAAGTTCCATGAGCGAACTAAACATGATAACATTAATTATCTACATTTCACTTATCATTGGTTCTATATTTAGTGATGAAAAGGTATGAAGTCACTGTTAGAGTGGTGCGAGTGCATATTTCTAAAGAGAAAAAGTCTCAAGCTTGTCTAAGTATAAATAGAGAACAAGGTAGAATATAAACTCTAAGATCCATAGTGTCTTCTGTAAGCTGAATGAGAATTATAACCAAGGAAGAGTGGTTATGTTAGTTGTGTTGGGGAGAATATTATTTTAAGACTTCTCTTTATAAAATTTATATCAGCTACCTGTGGATGTATAATTTTTTCACATTATAAAGCATGTTAAATTTGTCTTCTAGTGATTGGTTTTACTTTTTTGTCTTTACATAAGTTTTGGGTTGAAAGGGTTACAAAACAGCTGCTCTACTTCATTCTTTCCGAACTTTCAAGGAATGAGTTACCTAATTCCTAAAGCTATGACCTACTGCTGAATCACATAGCTTAAATCATATGGTCTCGGCTAATGTTGAATGACTACATATTGTGATTAACACTGATGTTTTCTTGTCTAGCCGAATAAATATATTCCCTCAAAAAGTGGTGCGGTGATTGTGGATAATTTGTAACAATATTGTTTTTGTACGGGATATACAGAAAAGAAAGATAAATATCGTTTTAGATCTTGAGTTTAGAGATTTGAGTCTCAGTAGGAAACCAAAAAAAGTCACCAAGATGAGTTCTACGAAGGTCGATGCTGAACAATTTAACACAAAGAATGATTTTAGCCTCTAGAGTTTTAAGATTTGGGTTTTCGTAATACAAAAAGGGTTTTATGTTTTCATTGATGAGAATTTCGAAGAAGACATTGATACTGAGATATTGTCTAAAGCATATAGTGATCTAATCAAGAGTTTGAGGGACAATGCATTTCAAGAGGTGTTTGAAGAGCCTTGATATTAAGGATATGAAATCAGTTGTAAGACGTTTACAGGAAAAATTCCATAGGAAAATATTGTATCTCAAGAAACATCTGTATACATTGATAATGGATACCCGAGTAAGAATATACAAATATACTAGGATGATTTCAATATAATCATTCTTGATTTGAAAGCAACTGGAGTTAAGAAATAATCCTCTTAATTTTTTATACAAAGTTGTATGATCACTTTGTTGACATCATTTCTATAGAAAAAATTCCCTTATGATGGCCGAAATAAATAGTGATTTGAACTTAAAAGATATTCAAATGAAGACAGTTTTGAAGAGTGAGTCTGGAATTTTTTGACCGAATGTGAGGGACATTCATAGAAAAAGATATTTAAACAAGATGATATAAGACTTTTGGTTTAAATCAAGAAGATTTGAGAATAGTTCTAAAGTAAGATGATGGTTGTGCAAGAATGAATGTCATATCATTTAACACTGACCATATATGATAAAAGATAATAAATATCTGAAGCATGAAGACCGAGATGCTACAATGTTCTCCGATGAATATGAATATTCAAATAGTTTAATGACTTCTACTTGCAGACAATGTGATAAATGGCTATATGATTCAAGAGCTTTATCCCACATGACTTCTAAGAAACATTGGTTTGAAAACTTGAGATTATTTGACGGTGTCAATGTTTAACTCGAGAATGATGACATCTGTGATGTAAAGAGGATGATGGACACTTGGATTAAGTTGTCTATATGACTTGAGAGATTAATAAAAACCATGAGGTATGCACTCGATGTTAAACGAGACCTTCTTTACATCAACGTGTTAAATGATGAAAGGTTTACATATAATGGTGGAGGCAATAGACTTAGGGTTCTGCAAGGTTCACTAATTCTTATAAAAGCCTATATGACTAATAATGTGTTAGTTCTTGAAGGGTTTGTATTGTTCGGGGTGCATTTAGTGTAGAGAGAAATTCAACCAAGATGTGGTTTTTGAAGTTCAGGCATTTGAGTGAGAAAGACCTTATTGAGCCTAACAAACAAGTGTGTTGGGCGGTAACATAGTTCAGGAGTTGAGTTTTTGTGAAAGTTGTGTGCTACGTAAAAGAAAAACGGTTAGATCCATGCTTAGCAACCATATAACCAACAATGTGCTTGAATATGTTCTTTCAGATATTTGGGATCATACAACACAACCCGCCATGGGTGGCGAAATATACTTCATGTCTTTGATTGATAAAATACTTTATAAAAGTAAAGTTATACTTTTGAAACACAACTGGTGAAAATATATATGCTTTTAGGAACTGGAAGAGGTTGGTATAGAATCAAACTAGAAAGATGTTAATGAAATTAAAGACTGACAACAGGTTGGAATATGTGAATGAAACATTGACTAGCTATTATGTTACTATTAAAACCGAATGTGCGAGATCATTACCTGCTAAACCTATGTAGTCGAATGATTCAAAATATACCCAAGTATTTTTAGAAGACAGTGGTTCACTAATACGTTGAAGAATATGAAATTGATTAATTAATCTCAAGCGTTGATCAAGTAACCATTGGTCTGAAATGTGCTTGAGGATTTAGCAGAATAGTACACTGAAAAATGCAAGTAATTGAGGTGTCATTAACCGGTGCAGTGCATGAGATGGTCGTGCAACGACATTTTCGTTCGACTTCGTAGAAAAACAAGTTGTAAGTTGTTATACTATAATCATAATTAAAATGTTAGTTGTGCTCGTGAAAAACTTCGTGCAACTTTCGTTTATACAAAATATGTAAAACCTTGTATATATACAACAACAAATCTCTGCAGAAATTGATATTATATTTGTCCAGATTACGATTTAAATACACCCTTAACTTAGAGGATAAGTGGTAAGATATTGATTCGGTATTTGTCAAATTGGTGAATAAGAGGCAAAGTGAATAGCTTTATCAGATAGGCTCCACAGTGGATGAATCCAAACAATGCAGAATATGTCTCTCTTTCTCTCTCGTTGCCTCTTCAGTCTTCACTTCACATTAAAAATCTACACCTATACGAATACGAATCCATCAAATTTTCTTTACC
Organism: Limnanthes douglasii subsp. nivea; assembly: GCA_036936605.1. Lineage (NCBI taxonomy): Eukaryota > Viridiplantae > Streptophyta > Magnoliopsida > Brassicales > Limnanthaceae > Limnanthes > Limnanthes douglasii. Next base: position 291,699,351 of record JAUPFV010000005.1, read on the forward strand.
TTCATATTATTCTAAATGTAATCAACATAAACAATGGTAACCAACATGCATTGAATCTCATAGCTATCTCTATTATCTAATATCATAATCTATAATATTGGTGGATACATATCATCTAAAAAGAAGAAGAGAATCATGAAGTAAAGATCTGGGTATAATGGATAAGAACACATTTGCTTTAAGCACAATTTCAAAGAAGAAAAGAATAAGACTGCAATTATATGTCTTAGTAAAAGATAATCGGAGCATGGCCCCTACTAATTATAAATACAGCCCCTAAGTGTATTTTTTTCTAAGATTTCTCGGTCTTAACATAAATTTAGAACAAGTTGGTTTCTTTTGCTTTACTTGGATATGGACTAGACATGCAAGTGCTAGAGTTTTTATTGTCTTTTCGGATAAGATATTCTAACATGACAAATAGACAACTCAACAATAGAATTAGAAACACATCGGTGGACATCTATCTCCTTCTAATTCTTTAGCATTTCCTACCATCCATATAGGTGATAAAATTGTTGCAATATGTACTACAATCGAGTTGCTCCAAGTATATCCAGTGTCGGAGGCGCTAACAAAATAAATGGTGTCATTTTTATTCTTGTGAGGATAATAACTTTGTCTTAAAAACATAAATAAAAGTAACCGAAAATATATAAAGATTCACTAGAACGAAATCTCACCGTATAGAATTAGTACAATTTCTTTCTTATGTACAAGCTTGTGAAGGACTTACATTCTGAAACTAGTCCAAGACCATATTTTTCGGCTGACGAGACCATTTACCTCTATAAAAAAATCCGTGATGCAAACCGACACATCTCTGAATTAGATTTTAGATCGATAGACTCGACCACGATAACAAACGGATTCGGAACTAAAATTTACGAGTATGTCAAGAAAAATAACAAAATATAAATATTTAAATAGTAAAAATATACTAATGTTTCAATTATAACTCAAAATAAATATTTATTTCTAGTCCAAATGTAAATACATTTTCCTATTACTCATTGAAAGTGTTTGGTAATATCTTGATAATTTGGAAGATACTTAAGAATTTCAGTTCGCTTCGAGGATTCAATTCCAAATATCGTCTATTTGAATATATTATTCGAAGATGATACGTAAACAAATCTGATGAGTCCGGATTCTGTCACCACGTTTAATGGGAACCGGATAGGGTCGATTCGGACAATGTCCACCTTACCCGACAGGGGCAGTTCGAACACCATCATCCATTGAACTATCCGAACATAACTAAAGTACTTAAAACCTAATCACTTTTTGACTAAGCTGCCTATTCACTTACTTAGAACTAATGGGTCCTTAAACTCGACCCGAGTCTGTTAAACACGACCCGAAAGCCCATGAGGCCCAAATATAAGGGTATAAATAACCAACCACCAACATTAAATGAGGGTAATGAAAATTAAATACAATCAGGCAGCTTGATTCTCCCTCTACACTCTACCCAGATATTAAATACTCTCAAAACTCCACAAAACTCTAAACAAAAATTACAATCTTACCCTCAAACAAAAATAAACCACACCAAATTGGCGACCACAGTGGGAGCACGATGGTGCCTGAATCTAGCATTCGAAACTATCAGCAAAATCAGTCCGAATGAATCCGGACGCACCGGAAGTACCACCAGCTTTGCTTGAAGTGGTGGGTGAAAATGATGAATATACCATCGAGGAGCGTGATAGATTAAAGGGCGAGATAGAAGCTCTGAGGGCAGAGAAGGAAAAGATGGGCGTAAAAGAAAAGTCAAAGGCATCAGCTGCTCATCATACTGACAACCCTAGAGAGCATGAGCCTTCGAAGACCCATGTGAGTACGAAGAAAACTTATACTAGCTCCAAAAAGTCTCACCGGTCCAAACCAGTGGAGAGCTCTGATTCAAACTCAGAATCTTCTAGTAGCTCTTCGGGCGAGGATGGAGTTGAAGAGTCTTTATCCTCAAGCAGTGATGAGGGCCGATTTAAAAAGAAACAAAAGTTGGTTAAGAAGTATTCAAGAAAAAGGGATAGGCATGGAAAGTTAAAAAGGAATATAGGCAAAGGGTCATCTCATAGCCGGAGACATGTAGACCGGATGCTGATGGATCCTTTTTCCTTCCATGATGAACCAGGTATCTTTGCAACTCCCAATGATGATACTGTTTTCAGTCGTGGCCGGAATTGGAGACAATCTCCATTGGCATCAAAGATTCTGTCCGGAAATCTCCCTAAGAGGTTTGATAGTACAAAAATGGAGAAATACGATGACAGTAAAGATCCGGACAACCACTTAGAACAATTCAAAAATTTCATGATGAATTTCGATGATGACGACAAGTTGCTTTGTAGAGCATTCTCCCAGTCTTTTACGGGGAGTGCTCTGAAGTGGTATAACAGCCTACCGCAGGGGTGCATCAGAAATTTCGATACCTTTTGGGTGGCCTTCCGGAGGCAGTTTGTTGGAAGTAAGGAGTTGAAGGGCAACAGGGACACAATTATTCATTGTGCCCAAGAACCGAACGAATCATTGAAAGAATACATAAGTCATTTTGTAAACACCAAAAACGGGTTGGTTGATTGCTTTGAGCAAGTAGCAATAGCATATTTGAGGCATGGCTTAAACCCTGGAAATTTGGCCGATTCAGTGACCAAGAAAAGAGCCATGACTTGGGGAGGTCTACTTAATCAGGTTGGAAAGCAGATTAACGTTGATGAAACAAAGAAAACTAGGGTGCACATGCAGGTGAAGTCTGCCCCTCCTGCACCAAACCCCAATCAAAATCAGTCCGGGAATAAGGTAAGGGAGACCGGGCAGGGTCATAACAGAGCTAAAGCTCAGTCTCAGCCAGCTGCGCCTGCCCAGAGTCAGCAATCTAGAAATAAGAGAGGGCCTTGGGTTCAGCCGGAGTGGTTTGCTGAGTTAAAAGAAAGTGTAGCCACCATTTATGACAAAACAAAGGAAGAAGTACACTATAGAAGGCCGGCTGCACTACAATCTCCTAGGGAACATCGTAACAATTCCTCTGGTCAGTACCATAATGATACTGGCCATACCACTGGCGATTGTATTGCTTTAAAGTAAGAAGTCCAGAATTTGATTGAAAGAGGAAAGTTGGGAGCATATGTTAAAAGAAGAGGAGGAAATAGGCCTCACAATGCTCGTTGGTATGGTCCAAACAATGCAGGCATATCCGCTCCGGAGGGAGCTATGGTGATAATCGAGAGGTTCGATGTAGAGTCAGAATACTTAGACCCTGATCCAACTCGAAACAGAATGGGTGCTATTGAGGAACGTTGCAAGACAGTGTCCGGGCTTATTAACTTTTTTGAGTCACTCACAATTTTCGGAGGGGATATTGTGACAGCACCTACTGCTTCTTCAAGGAAGAGGCATGTTCATACTTTAGCTACCGAACTTGAGGGAGGCATGACTTCCTATCAATCGCAGATTACATTCCCCTTCATTGTGTTCGATGAGGATGACTTGAGGGATATAGCAGGTCCTCATGAAGATGTTGTTCTTATAGGAGCATCCATTAGGGGCAATGACATAAGACGCATTTTGGTAGATACTGGGAGTTCAGCCAATATCCTCTTTTTAACTTCTTACAAAAAGATGAAAAATCCTGCAGTAATTCAGCGTTCGAACAGGTCAATTGTGGGTTTCACTGGAATCTCAGCAGATGTGATCAGGGAGTTCGAAGATGAAGTTTTATTGGGCAAGGGCCCTTTCAAGAAGATGGTTAAAATACTATTTATCGTAGTGGATTGTCCCACTTGTTATAATGCTATTCTAGGGAGGTCTTGGCTCTCTAGGATGCATGCAGTGGCCTCAACAGTCCACCAATGTTTGAAATATGCTGTGCAAGGACAAGTGGGAGTTTTTCGGAGCAGCCAAAAGATTGCAAGAGAGTGTTATGCAACAGCACTAGCTCCTCAGACGTTGGGAGCAGTTCGTATCAATGAAGAATAGCAGTTTGAGGGGCTTTCTGGGGGTGAGGGTGAAATTGATGACCCCAGAGAGACCCCTGGAGTTTTAATACCAGTTGAAGAAGTTGAAACACATTCTTTGGAAGAGGGAAAAATGTCAAGATAGGGTCTAAGATGACGTCCGAACTAAAGGGTAAGATGTTGAAGTTTTTAAAAGACCATCAGCATGTTTTTGCTTGGTGTAATGCTGATGTTACCGGGGTGCCAGGAGATATTATATCACACCACTTATCCGTCCGGAGAGACATAGCACCTGTGGTACAAAAGAGAAAGGCTTTTTCCAAGGAAAAGGCTGATGTTATTGTTCAAGAAGTTGACAGGCTTACTAAAATGGGGCACATAAAGGAGTCTCAATATCTTTTATGGACAGCCAATCCGGTCTTAGTGATAAATAAAAATGGCAAGTGGCGTATGTGCATTGACTTTACAGATCTCAACAGGGCCTGCCCAAAGGATTTATACCCTGTTTCCCGGATTGATCAGCTGGTGGATTCTACATCTGGCAATAAGCTACTATCTTTCATGGATGCCTTCTCCGGGTATAACCAGATTCAAGTAGATCCGGAGGATCAGGAGCATACTACATTTGTCACTGATAGGGGCCTTCATTGTTACAAGGTAATGCCATTTGGGTTAAAAAATGCTGGGGCTACCTATCAGAGGTTAGTAAACAAAGCCTTTGCTGACCAAATTGGAAGAAATATGGAAGTGTGGACGAAGAGCTACACTTGGCAGACCTCCAGGAAACTTTTACCAACTTAGTAAAAGTAAATTTGAAACTAAATCCAGAAAAGTGTGTGTTCGGAGTACAGTCCGGAAAATTCCTAGGGTACATAATAAGTGAGCAAGGGATACAGCATGATCCGGACCAACTTAATGCTTTATTTCAGATGGAGCCTCCTCGGAATATTAAAGAAGTACAACGGTTGACTGGGAGGTTGGCTGCGTTAAATCGATTCATCTCTAGGTCTTCGGACAGATGTGCCCTGTTTTTTCAAACTTTAAAAGGTGCAAAGGGATTTGACTGGACTTCACAACGTGATGAGGCCTTCAATGAGATTAAAAAACATATGTCCTCCCCCAAGACTTTATTTAAACCTGTTGATAGAGAGACACTCTTCGTATATTTGGCAGTTTCCAGTTGTGCCATCAGTGCTGCATTGGTAAGGGAGGTGGATAATTATCCCCGTCTGGTGTATTACATCAGCAAGAGCTTGATAGATGCAGAAAAACGCTATCTAAAGCTTGAAAAGTTAGCACTAGCCATGGTAATTGCTGCTAGGAAGATGAGGCCTTATTTTCAGGCTCATCCTATTAACGTCCGGACATCCTATCCCTTGAAAAACGTTCTTCAAAAGACAGACATTTCAAGTAGAATGACCAAGTGGTCAGTGGAGTTGGGAGACTTCGATATTGATTTTGCCCCCCGAACAGCAATCAAAGCCCAAGCTGTGGCTGACTTCTTAGTTGAATTCCATTCAGATAGGGATGCAGAGCCAACAACTGATACTAAAGATAAAAAAGTTTGGGTCGTCCGAACTGATGGTGGGACAAAATGTATGATGGATGAAACGTGAAAAGTATTCCATTCAGATACTAAAGCCCAAGCTGTGGCTGACTTCTCCGTATGGTGACAAAATGTACCAGGCTATATGTTTTGCTTTCAGGGCTTCTAATAATGAGTCCGAATATGAAGCTTCTATAGCTGGTTTAAAGTTGGCTTTTATTTGTGGAGCTAAAAGGGTCAAGTCGATGAGCGATTCCCAGCTACTTATCCATCATGCACAAGGCCAATCCGAAGCTAAAAAGGAGCAACTGGTAAGGTACTTACTTCTTCTTAAAAATGAGGCACTTAAGTTCAAGAATATTGTTTATGAGTACATACCCCGAACAGAAAATGAACTAGCAGACTCCTTGGCAACTATAGCCTATACTCAATCCGATCCTTGGATCCATGTGCTGGAGTGCCCTTCCATTCAGCTCAATATGGGCAAGGAAGAAGAAGGCTTCGATATACAGATGGAACAGCCCCAAGATTGGAGGTTTCGTCTCCTTCAATATCTCTCCGGTGGCATCTTGCCTCCGGATAAGTCAATAGCAAGAAAAGTAAAGTACAAGGCTCGTGGTTTTATCATATGAAGAGATGTTCTTTATAAGAAGTCTTACAGTAAACCCATCTTACGATGTTTGGGGGCTGATGAATCTCAAATAGTCCTCTCCGAATTACATGATGGTGAGGGATCAGCTCACTGTGGATACAGGGCTCTAACAAGGAGAGTTTTGTTGGCTGGGTATTATTGGCCTTCCATAATGCAAGATGCTAAGGAGCTGGTGAGGAGGTGTGACCCATGCCAGAGATATAGCAATGAAATTCATGTCCCAGCCATCCCTTTAGAGTCAATTTCTGAGCCTATACCTTTTGCTCGATGGGGGTTGGATTTGGTGGGACCTCTACCTATGGCATCCGGAGGACGCAGAACAATAATTGTTGCTATTGATTATTTTTCGAACTGGATCGAAGAAGCCCCACTGGCAGGTACAACATCAAAAGCTGTCATAAAATTCATTCTATCCAATATCTATTGCAGATTTGGAATTCCACAGAAGATAACGATAGACAATGGGCCACAGTTCGACAACAAGGAAATGGAGAGTTTCTGTGCCTCTAGAGGTATACAACATTTTTTCTCTTCACCTTTCCACCCACAAGCGAATGGTCAGGTTGAAGTGGCTAACAGAACTATACTGTCCGGTTTGAAGAAAAATTTAGAAGGGGCTGCTGGAAAATGGCCTAGTTATTTGCAAGAGATTTTATGGGCCTACCAGACTACACCTGGGGCAGCAACACAAGAGTCACCTTTTGCCTTAGTCTATGGGATGGATGCCATAGGTCCTATAGAAGCAACTCTCCCTTCTTTTCGAGTTCATAATTTCTTCGAACACACTAACGAAGTGGCAATCAGAGGTCAGCTTGATTTAATAGAAGAAAGAAGAGTTAAAGCTCACCTTAGAGCTGCACACTATCAGGGTCTGATGAGAAGTAGGTTTGCTTCCAGAGTTAAAAGAAGAGATTTTCAGCCAGGGGATAAGGTGTTAATGAAAGTCTTCTTACACACCAAAGAGAAGCTGCTCGACAAGCTAGCCCCAACTTGGGAAGGACCCTATATGGTCGTTGAAAGGCTTAAACATGGGACATACTGGCTAGAAGACAAGGATGTAAGGGTTTTAAATCACCCTTGGAATATTGAGCACCTCCGGATGTACTGGGAGTAGAAACTATGTAAATATTTACTTCTTTAAAAATCCATGTAAATATTTGGGGGCATACTCTTTCCTATCCTAGTGGCGCGGGGAGGTTTTAATGAGATGTCCGGGCTCTTTTATAAAATTTGATGTCTTCTTAAAAATTCAGAGTGGTCTTACTTTGTTTCTTGTCAAATTTTTGATTAAACACCGGCCGGATTGAATTAAAGGTGTGATGACTACTTAAACATTTGTTATCGAAGAATTTAAACACTCTCACTTTAAGATGTTTATGAAATAACTAAGGGCTGTTTAAACATTAGCCACCAAAATTGAAAAACTATGAAAGAATGCAAGAATTGTGCAAAATAAACATACTCATTAAAACGGCCGAAGTGCCTTGGCCATCCAAGGACTTTAAATTGTCAATCAGAGTAAAAAGATCTATTCGGTCAAAAATCGGACACAGTTACAAAAATGCATTGGCCTTCCAAAGAATTTAGTTCAATCAAAACAAAAAAGATAATTGATATTCTAAGACTGAACCTTTGAAGACGGCTCAGCCTCACTTGTTTTCTTCTTCTAGGGGGTTATCATTCTCATCACCTGGACTCTCTCCGGTGTTCTCTTCTTCATCGGATGAGGATGCACTGGAGAAGTCAAACCTGTCACCCTCAGCCATTGTATGGAAAGGAAGGTCTGGATACTCCACAAAAGTCCATAAGTCTCCCAGATTCCTCTTCGGAAACTTCTCGTGAAAAAGCAAGACCATGTCCGACTTCACCTTGGCATACATCTCTTCTTGAATGTCTATCACATTGTTGGCATATGAATCAATCTTGGCCTGGATTTTTGCCTCTTGCTCCCTTAGCAGATCAGCTGTTTCCTCTATAGCCTTGGACACCGAGTCCTCGAGTGCGATCTTATCGTTGGTCAAAGTAAGAATGACTTGATCCTTGATCTTCATCTCCTCTTTTGAAGAGGTGAGATCTTTCTCTAACCCGGACAACCTTTCTCGAAGGCCTTTGATGGTGTCTTCTAAGGTAGCAACCTTTGTCGTCCAACCCTCCTGGCTCTTCTTGAACTCCTCGTTTTCTCTCCTCAAAACATCAGCATTTTGGGTGGCAATGAGGAGGTCGTTTGATAGCTTCTCCTTGTGAGAATTAAGGGCAGTAATGATAGCTGCCTGACCTCGCACTTGCTTCTCCAGGACCAACACTGGCTGAACACTACTCAGTATAGAGTGAGTTATAACATCTCTTTCACTTGAAACGGTGAAAGATTTACCATTGAAGGTGACGGTGTTCGAAGTGCTTGGAGGGAGGTAGGGCCTAGCAAAGTCATCTATGGGGAGGTTTTCAAAGTACTCACCAAGCCCCTCAAGCCCTGTAAGGTCGACACCATCAATACTAAGGTCTTCTCCTCCAACCTTATCAGTTCAAAAGTCGTCAGGGATCTCTTCTGCTCTTGTTGGATCAATAGGGTCAATAGGAGGGAGAGGCTCCGGAGGCCGGAGCGAAAGTTCATCGCCCCTGGAGGTCTTTTTCTTCTTGGCCTCCCTGTCCTTGCTTTCTGCTCCCCGTTTTCGGTCTCTCTTAGGAACCCTCGGGAATTTTGGAGATCCTGCCTCTTCCCTAGCACTCTCCTGCTCCACAACTTCTAGGAGAGCAGCATCAATCTGACTGGGAATTGGCCCCTCTTGGTTTATTGGAGCAGCTTCCTCCGTTTCAGTAGGGTTAGCCTCAACCGCACTCTTCTTACCCTTCCCTTTTTTGCCTTTCATTTTACTTGGGGGCTTGGCTCGACCAGGCAAGTACAGTGACCCGTCCGATGCATGTGCTCTTTTAAGGACTACATCCGGAGGGGGTGGAGTGGTAAGTTCTTCCCAGGACAAGTCCCTCCGGCCAGTAGTGTTCCAGAGGTGAGACCTTGCGAGATTGCCTCCGGTAAAGGCATTGTGAAAACGATTTCCCCACTTTTTAGCAGCCTAAGTGTTGATCTTGGTACAAGTGATCTGCCCGGCCTTTAGGTGATCATTGAAGTCTTTGGGCAGCACTGTTAAAAAAAAGATAGAAACGAGACAAGACAAGTCAGTTAAACAAATTCACTAAAAGTGGAAATGAGAATGTAAGGTGGGATTCTTACTATCACTTCGCCATCTGCTGGTGAGGAGACTTGGGTTGGTATCAGCTTTGATCTTCCTCCCATTCTCCTAGGCACCACTCACAAAAAAAAAGTGAGTCCTCCAATTTCTCTCCGACTCAAGCAGGTCATCCACTACTTTATAGTTATCACCCATATTGAAGTGATAAAAGGGGATATGGTGGTTTCTGCAGAGGCTTGCCACAGCTGCGAATTCCTCCATTGGTAGAGGAATTCCGGAGAGCCTGGAGGCCATGATGCAAGCCATAAGAGTGTACCGGGCGTTGGGGCTTAGTTGACTTGGACATAGCTTGATGAGGTGGAAGTACCTGACTATCTCCGGATCTAAGGGAAACCTTAGCCCCCAGTTAAAGAGCTCAGTGAAGATAACTATTTCACTACGCTTGCAGTCCATTGAGGTTTCAGGGTCTATTGGGATTCTTATTTTTACGTTCTCCGGAATCCCCCACTTTGTACGCATCCGACCCAATTCGGCTATGTGGATGAAAGCATAAGTAATTTTTTGTAAAGCGAGAATATACTTAACACTAACCTTGTGGAAACAAGGTCCCACTTTTCCCTCTAGGATCTCTGGAAAATCTGGGTGCCTAAGGCATAGTTTTTCTTTGCCTTTATCCTTCTTGGCAGCACCAGCATCACTAGTTTGTCTGGAGACTTCGGACTCGAACGGAGCCTCTTCGATAGAATCCTCCATCACTTCCTCCATTACCGAGGAGGGGTTTTCAGTTGTTTTTGGTGAGGGGAGTTAGGAGTTGGTTCAGTCTGACCTCCGGACTGTTGGGCTTCAATGCTTTCCTGAACTCTAGCCTCTGGCTGGGGCTCAGATGTGGTGGTTTCTTTTTGGAGGCTTGAGCTAGAGGCCTCCGGTCCGGACAACTTGTCCTTAGGAGCTTTTATGGGTGCCTCTGGCCCCGTGTTGTTGTCTTTGGCCCCTGATTTTGAGGGTGTGCCTTTTGAAGCCTGCCCTTTTACCAGGCGACCTCTTCTCCGATCAACCAGTTTATTAGGAGAGACATCTGCATCCGATCCCATCACAATAAATGGGGAAGGCTTCTTGAAACTGGTAACTGCCTGTCCTGGTTCAACAATGGGCTATGATTCTTGAACCGACAAGCCTGAGACAATATGAGAAAGGTTGGATTGAAATAATCTCCTCGGTTTAACACTTCTGGTTGAAGAAGAGCCCTGGTCAGGCTATGTGTTTGGGATTTCTGGTTTGTCAATAGGGGAAGCAGGTAGGCCTGCAGCAATGCGCCTTTCCCGTTCAACTTTTTGTGTCTTTTCTAGCTCTGATAGATTAAGCCACCCGCCTTTGATTAAAGCGTTCCTAGCTGTGAACATAAACTCACATCCGAAAAAGAAGAACTTGTGTTTGAGAGAGAAAGCTCTGATATTTAGCAAAGTAAATGTGAAGATGATGGTAAAACAGTGAAGAAGTGATTAATTTATAGTAAACACACAAAAATGTGTTTTGATACCTAGGAGAATTCGAAAGGATTGCAATGAATAGGGGACGACGCTGATGTCATCTTCATTTAATGAAGAGGTTTCTTTTTGGAGAAAGTGGGAGCGAAATTCTAGGTGAAAAAATGGCTGAAGTAACGAATCAGAGAGAGACACGTGTCCCATGAACTCTGACAAGAAACCGTTTAGTTCTCAAGAACTTTTTTCAGTCCGAATAAAGCTATAACACTGTTCGAAGGACCTGTCCGGATGTAACTGTCACCAACAACATACTGTTTTCTAGGTCTTGTCCAAGGTTTTTGAACACCACCTAAAAAAGGGGCTACTGATGAGTCCGGATTCTGTCACCACGTTTAATGGGAACCGGACAGGGTCAATTCGGACAATGTCCACCTTACCAGACAGGGGCAGTTCGAACACCATCATCCATTGAACTATCCGAACAGAACTAAAGTACTTAAACCTAATCACTTTTTGACTAAGCTGCCTGTTCACTTACTTAGAACTAATGGGTCCTTAAACTCGACCCGAGTCCGTTAAACACGACCCGAAAGCCCATGAGGCCCAAATATAAGGGTATAAATACCCAACCACTAACATTAAATGAGGGTAATGAAAATTAAATACAACCAGGCAGCTTGATTCTCCCTCTACACTCTACCGAGATATTAAATACTCTCAAAACTCCACAAAACTCTAAACAAAAATTACAATCTTACCCTCAAACAAAAATAAACCACACCAAAATCATCTTTAAAATCTGGACAAATAAAATAAAATTCACTATTAATATAAGAAAAAACATATCTATGATAATAAAATAAAATTCACTAATAGTATGAGAAAAACCCTATCTATGATTACTTGAGTACCTAAATATGATTAATAAACTTATATAATTCATTCATGTACAATTGTTTTATTTAAATATAATTATTTAATAAACTTGGTATAAAAAAATTATTACTTAAAATACAATTAATAAATTACCTAAATATGACTAATAAACTTATATAAATCACTATGGTATAACATTTTTATATAAATATAATTATTTAATTAGTAAATTTGGTATCAGAAATTTATTACTCATATACAATTAATAAATTATGGGACCTATAGTAAAAACACAAAGGTATTTACTATTATACTAAACATTTTTGTAAGATTAAGGGTATGTCATGACATATTTGGCTACCCTCTAAATCTGTCTCTGTCCACAACAATAAAGAACTATATCTTGTACGGTTGACCAGACGCATGCATACCAATAAAAAGATCCATACCCATAAGAAACTCGATAAGGTGCAACCAATATATGCTTTGAACAATAATTCATCCATAGACTTTTGAATATAGTGACAAATAGTATCTAGAGCTTTAAAAGTTCGGTGGTAGTCCCTCGATTATCTAGTTTGGATCAATTTAGTCCCCCTCCATGTGTTGACTATCAATTTTTGTGACATATAGTCCCTTAACTAGTCCCCTTAAGAAACATGCACATCAGACTAACTTTATCCAAAATGGATAGTCTAGGGACTACCATCAGACTTTTGAAAGTCCATGGAGTATATGTCACCAAAATGGATAGTTAAAGGACTAAATCCAGACTTTTTATAGTCGAGGGACTATCTGTCATGAAAATGAATAGTTAATGGACTAATAACTGTTCAAAGCCAACTTATATATACGTAGGTTAGAGTTTTGGACGATCTCTTACTGACCGAGGTAGGAACGGTCAGTATGAGCTCATATATATTTATTTGAAAATGCGTTTGAAATTCTAAAAAAGTATATAGATTCACGCTGTTGGATATATGTTATATATCCAATTTTTTACGTGTCACACATCCTAATTTTGTCGTCTTGATTATATAATAAATGGTTCACTCCCCGTCCATATAGAGGGTCAGAAAAGTGTATAATAGAAAGGAAAAATGTTTTCTAACAAATTGATACTTTATTCATTTCATTTTTTTTCAAGTTGGGCTCATTTTTGGCATTTTATCATTAAGGAAAAAAATATCACTCATCAAATTTGAAGACGTATTTGAGAAGTTTTCTTTGAGGTATCATATTATTTTACTTGAAAAATATTAAAAACCAACACGAGATCAATGCTCAAAACTCGATCTTGAATGGATGAAGCCTCGTTTAGAGTCCAACACGTCAACCATAAAAAATTGAGGTTCACGATCAAGTTTAAGACCTCATCCAACATTAAGTTAGATAAGACAATTTCCAAGGTCCCCCTTTTAACCAAAGTCAGATTTTCAGTAAACCAATCTAAGATCTCCCACCAAACTTATCAACGATATACATGTTGGAGATACAACTAGAGGAACTGAGACATGAACATGTAAAAATGAAAATGATACAAATGCATAATGAAGAGAGGGGAATGACATAAATATCTAATACATTTAGGTTTCTAACGAATATAATGATACAAAAATCCAAATTTAAAAATGCATGAGAATATGGATATTAAAGAAAAAATAATACATAAAATAGGAGAAAAATTCAATATTTTTTAGAAGAACCCTAAGGACAACCGAGAGGAAAAAAATTTCAAGTACATAAAATATAAAAGTAAGGAAACAATAGAATTCGTCCAAAAATAAAAAGCTCACTAAGGGGTCAAACCAAACAAATATACATTGAAGAAATCTCCCATGTTCGAATAAATACTAAAAAGAGAGTTCTGTCAGAATTTTGAGCATTACGGGATGAACAAGTACGATAACATAACGAATTCAAAGCACTACTTGGAGAAATTAAGAAATATCATGCTCAGATTCAATCCCGACGATATCCTATTTTAGAGAGTGTTCTCCGTGATATAATATGGTGACTTGGTTCAATAAACTTTCCACGGGTCTATTAAAAGTTTCGAGGATCTCTGCGGTTTATTTAAAAGCCATTTTATTAGTAATAATATGATAAAAGAAGATGAGACTATATTATGATAGTGTACAACAAGAAAGGAATTTTTTTTTGAAGTTATGTGCAACAATTTGTACAAGATGTTTTTTTATTTCCGTATTCAAAAGACGGTTCCTAGATGATAGACAACTCATTAGTGATTTGGTAAATTTCTCACTAGAAACAATGAGGGAGTTGCTACGAAGTGAAAAGATGTTCAATATACCAAAATATGAGAGATTTCCTTGTCCAAGTTGGAAAAAGTGAGAATCAAACCATAAGACAATATGAGGGGCGAGCTTACCAGAGTACTGTTAGACAGAATATAAGAAAATTATTTTGATAATATTAGAAAATTTACCCGAGAATTGTTCGACCATTTATGACAAGTTAGATATAAAGTCAACTATATGAGTGCAAGGCATGTAAAATCCTCACTTCAATATGTTTTTATTACACAATGGTCATGAGCATATGAAAGAAGATCATGTTAGACAAACTACACCTAACAGATTATTATTATTTATAAGACGAGATTCATAGCCTAATTGATAATTTGGATTTGTTAGAGTTTTTAATGACAAAAAGAAAGGAAAATATGAAGCGAAGTAAGAATGAATTCGAAAATGATCTAATAAAGATTAAAAAATAGTTTTTTTACGAATTTTGGATGAGATATAATGAGAGGGACGTCGTAGTCGTCAAGAAAGTGACATCAACGATAGTTTGAGTTACACATAATTAAGACATCCATATATCTGGACCACACCTCAACACCTATATTTTACGTACAAAAAATGACGCAAGAAGCGTTGCAATCTATCACGAAGATGCACTTATTGTCACGATGGATAATTATAGTATTGATATCAAAAGGATTTTAATCAACCTGGAAAGGTCGGATGTATATATATATATTCTAAGTTTTTACGAGTGGATAGGAAATCGACTGATTGCGTGGGAGAGATAAAGCTAAAAAGACAATAAGAACAATAATTATAATGGTAAATGCCATGAACTCGTACAATATTATTCTAGGACTCCCATGGATCTATAAAATTCATTAAATAGGAACATCTTATAATCAATATGTTAAATATATTATTGACAATAAAGTAGGAGTACTCAAGAGCATCGAGAGACAAGTCATGTAATATTACATTATATATTCAAATCCAGAGAACACCCGCCTGTAACAAATTTTGTATTTTCAAGGCTTTAGTTATTGGTAAAGCAAGACAAAAAGAAATTTGACATGGTGGTGTACGAGAACATAGTCGCAAACATTTTTCAAGTCTAGGTTATAAAAAATATATTCCTTTGATAGTCTATCAAGAAATAAAACTTTCAAAATCATAGACGTCTTATCAGCCAAATTCATAGACGTATGAAGTTAATAACATATTAATTTATAAATAACCCGCAAATAAGGCTCAAGAATGAACGATATGCCTATATGAACCTAATTAGGTTTTCTTATATGACATTTTGTTTTATTAAACGGTTAATACGAGAATTGATGAGATGTATGAGCAAAATCAAAACCGAATTCAAGGTTTTACCAACAAAAATACTGCATTGTTTCAGTAGCGATTTTTCCGAACCATAGCACCAAATCACAATCCAACCAATCAGAATACAAGATTACATGTTCCGAACACAATGTCCAAAATTTGGCAAAACCCGACACCATTTTCCTCTCAACCGGGCTGTTGATTATGGTTGCACACTACAGATCCGAAAATTGGAACTTTTCACCAAGAAAGCGGAAGACAATCAATTGTTTTCTTTCTTCCGACGGACAACCGAAACAACTTCCTGACGGCATAGCGAAATACACAAAAATATAAACTTAAGATCTAAACCTCCGCTTTAATACCATGTAGAAAAGATAAAAAAAATTGGAAGTTTGTGGTATAGGCTCTTACAAAGGGTATATGCTCTTATTTATAAATAAAACATACGATATCCGAAAAATGGAAGCATATTTTCTGTTTTTTTTAAAACTTGGGCTTAGATAATATTTTTAGTTTATAAAAGATCACACCTCAATAAAGCCTTCTCACTTCACCATAGTAATAAAAGTGCAGATTGATATTCGTACAAGTGAAAAGTAGACTTGTACGTGACGATTTTATAAGGACTTGAGAGCTTATTTTTCTTTGCATATCATCATCTCATTTTTTTAATGGAGAACGCAAATGTGCTATATAACCGGTTGTTTTTTTTTGGTTTTTTCGTGGATATTTGAATTAGATTTAAGATTTTATGAATCCTGGACTATAGTCATGTGTTGTAAAGTCAACAAAATTATGAATTTATTTTAAATCTGTCTTGTTTGTCAAATTTACTATGGATGTTTAAAGGCTATTAAGTTGTTCATCAAATGTCTTCTATCTTATTTTTCTCGTACTGACATGTCAAATATTTAAGAAAACTAACCATTAGTAATGCAAATTTATGTCTTTCTTATATAACACGTGTCATACATTTACTATTGTTAGTATTTATTTTATAATTATATAGTGGGTTATAAAACACATTGTAACCATTATTTTGTGATCATCGATTACTCGAGTCTTATTGTTTTATGTTTAACTTATAATCTTTGATATTAGGGATGGTAATTTTCCGAAACTACGGGCACCCAACCCCACTCGACCTTATGGTTGAAGATAGCTAAACTTTTCTTCTTTACATGGGATGGAGGTTTTAAAGTATACTACTCGTTAGGTTTTGGATGTGTTTAAATTTTTTCCAACGGGTATCCAACATGAATCCGACCCACCGAGTATCCGGTCATATTAATAATTAATATATTATTATTCTATAAACCTTTAAATTATATTACAATATAATTAAATTTGTTTGTAATTATTTGTGATTGTTTATTTATGTTTGACTATTTTTTATTCATATTTGACTATGTTTAGAGTAATGTTAAATTATTTTATATCTAAAAAATTAAAAACATTAATTAAAAACTTAAAATTAGAAATATATATTTAAATTCAAAATTTGTTAACAGATGTATATTTAAATAAAAAATATAATTTATAAAAAATTCGAATAAATATGAAGTTTTAAATAATAAATATGTGTTTATATTTGTTACTAAATCCATAAATCTTGTATATAACTTGTTAGTAGTTGAGAGTTTTGTATTTGATATTTATTATTATTACTTTTATTATTATTATTATTATTATTAATATATATATATATATATATAATGTTTTGTTTTTTTTAAATTTTTTATTAGTTAATATTTACAAATTTTTATATGTAAATAAATACGTAATATTCACGGGTCGATACCCGTATCCGGAGGATTTGGGCATGTGAAACAAAATACTTTTAGCCGGTAAACATATAGACGAGATGGGTTAGTGGATAGTTATACTCGCACCCCTCCGATCAATTTCCATCCCTAATTGGTGTCATTTGGATTTTATAGTTATGACTTTTAACCTTTTTGTATTTAAATTATGGTGGTTTTTATGGTTTGACAACCTCAGTTGGAGTAATAGTCATGACATTTATAATATTCTATTTAACTTATATTTTGTTAGTTTTAGTGGCCAACATTTATGGGCTTGTTTTTTTGTGACAGAGAGTCTTGTGGAACAATAGTTTGACTTATAGTTATTATAGAGATGATTGCTAATACGGCCTATATTTGTATAATGTTCCAACCCAAGCCATTATCGAGCTCGTCATGTAATATGCCTAACCCCTAGTATTATAAAACATGTGGGGTAGACGTTATTGTATGTACCGTGACTGAACTTTGCTTTATAAATGGTTAAAGAACGTGCTTATCATTAACCAAACTATTAAACTATTACTGTTAGTCAACTTGTGACATAATGAAAACTTACTATGTAATTAATGTATTGTTAAAATTGTAACCGATCTACAAATGCGAATTTCAAATTATGAGTTTATTATGTACGCTTCTATGCACAACTAATAATACGATTATAGAGCTCTGAATTATCTAGTTGTCTTTTTTTTTCTTTCTTCTGGATAACTAATTTTCTAACACTTTGATTGCCAAATTCTCAAAGGGTAACCCATCTTTGTCGTAAATTAGACTTGTTTATTGTTGAGTGTAACTTTTCTGCCATGCTAGAAGTTGGACTTATTGATTTGAGACATGTCATGAATTCTTAAAATCTCAAAGAGATTGTATCAAATTTATTGTGAGAGCATAAAGATGGACTCGTTTTTTGTATCCAGTATTTAGGTGGTCCATATAATTCAATCTAAAGCGCGACCATAATCGCATGTCAGTTTGGATAAGGTTTTTGGGTATGTCTTTGAGATATTTCAACCATACAGTAGTCACAACGATGAGTAATTTTTTTGGTGTAATTTTAGAGTGGATAAAACCACTGTAAGGAATATGGGTACCAACGCGATGTGGTGGGTGTGATGTGGGTGAAATTCTCAGATGTCGAGCATATGATGTACAAGCCATGCTCAAGATGATTGATCTACTCTAATCCTCCTCTCGAACAAAGTACCACTTAACATCTTCTCAATTTGACTTCCATCCGCCCACTCTAATCAGGTTGGGGCTACCTGAACCATAGAGGCACTACAGATGTTACTGCTCACCTCCTACTAGACCATCACTGTCTTGTTCCATAGCGTCACTGCCCACTCCAATCAAGTACCACCACTTGATGAGCCACAAACACTCCAAACTAGGATCTCTAGAGCAGATCACATTGAGCATGGAATTTAACTTCTTCATGTTCGACATCCGAGAATTTCACCACCACCCCATTCCGTCTGGGCCTGGCTCTCTGATACCATTTGTTGGGAATATGGGTACCGCATATTCCGTCTCTGTATATAAGTAAGAACAACCGATCTCCATACTAAGTATGATATTGTCCGCTTTGGCACCTGAAGGTCAGCACGGGTTTGCATTTGGTCCACTTCCAAAGGGCCTCATACTAGTTGAGATATGTTATTACTTATATACCACCGATCCTTCCCATGCCTAACCATCTTAAAAAAAATCGTTGAAAAAATATTCCGTACGGTCGATATTTTAAAAAGTGTGAACCATCTTGTGCAAAACATTACCTTATGTATTCGCACTACAAACTATAGGAGCAACCAACTTTACTGATGTAACAATGATTTAGTAAACTTTTCAAAAGTTGAAGAACTGTCCAATTCTATTTGATATCCCCTTTCATGTTTATGTTCCAATAATCCACTAACGAATATATTTTGATAGTTTTGTGTATTTTAGTGAATTCAATTAATTCAATCAAAACAGTCTGACCTACCATCATATGCTGGTCTATTTGGCAGCAAGGAAACAAGACAAAAAAAAAGCTTATCTCCTAAAGCAACGATAAAATACATTTCTAATATGCTATTTCACCTGGATCATGTTGGTCTCCTACTAAGAAAACACTGGAAGAAGAATGAAAAGGAAGCTACAGCCCTGGGATGCATCAACCACATTAAATTGAAGCAGAAAGTCACTTACCTGAAATGGACACCTCCTTCGCAAGGTAGATTTAAATTAAAAGCTGATGCATGTTGTCTCCCTTCTGATGAATCAAGTGGAGCGATTATCTTAAGAGGCAACAATGGAGACATCATCAGTGGCTACGGTAACAACTACGGAAAGCTCACTCATCTGAAAGCTGAAGCAAGAGCAATGCAAGATGGACTTCAAATCTACAAAATCATTGGATTAAGGGAAGTAAATGTTGAATATGACTCTGAAACTCTCATCTCTTCTCTAACTTCTGAGAAAATTCCTAATTATATTAAACCAGTAATAGATACCATAAATTCGTTGAAAACTTCAACCACGTCCTTCTGATTCATCTTCAGGGAACAGAAGAGAGCAGCCGATTGGCTTGTTCGATGGACCCTAAGATGCAAAATGAAGTTGGACTATAAGGAGTTTAAACCTCCGAAAGAACTGGAAGCTATTACTTATTTAGAAAAGTCTCACGTAGGCTACATCAGAACAAAAAAGTAACTTACTATGTTATAAATCTTTTGTTTTGTTTCTTAGGCACTTGCTGATGAATCAAGACAAAGGAAGGAGACTTAATTTGAGGATATAATAGAATAAAATGGAAGAATAAGTCAAAGAAAAGCTGAAAGAAAGAGGTGGAATAATGATTCAAAAGGAAGCAGATCGAAGACGGAGCTGAAATTTTATAACCAATGGAGGGAATTCTTGGCGCCTTCACAAATTCAAATTTGTATTTAGGCCCAGGACTATAAAACCTTCAAAATTGTTTCCAATAGTTTGTAAAATTCCAATTGACATCCAAATCAATAAAAATTCGTTAGTTTTATTTTTATTTTTATAAATTTAACATTAAATTTTGTATATTTAATTCGTTTGAATCATTGTATTTAAAAGTAAAGAGTCGTTTCCAAAATATATCCGTAAAACTATAAGATTGTTTACTCCATAATTGAAATATTTAGCTACCCAAAAAAAAATCAAAAACGAAAATGAACATGGCCAATACGAAATCAGGCCCGAACGGATTGATGGGCCAATGAAGAGAAGTAGAGTTGATAAACCACAGGAATCATTTTACGTCTTAAGCAGGCCTTACTTGGGCTTGTTTAAACGACACCGTTACATAGATGATTCTGAGAGCAGAGACTACCAATTCTCCAAGGAAAAATCCTCTGTAAAACCCCAATCAATGGATTTCTCTTCTATCCGATCTCAGGTTTTTCAAATCCTAGGTTATACAAATCGGTAGTGGTGGAATCGAGCTACAAAAATGGCGTTAACAAATTTCATATTGACTGTAGCTGGTGTCAGTGCTGTGGTTCTTTTGTTGAGGAGCGATGTGAAGCAATCGGCCTCCATTTTCAAGCGAAACATTAAGCATATCCGCCACTGGCTTGAAGAAGAAACGTCTGCTGCTTCCAAGTCAGTTCTCTGTCCCTCTCTAAACGTGCTTGTGTAATTGATTGCTATATGATTGTTTTCTTTGATGGCATGCGACCGATATCTATAATTACTAGGGTTTCTGATGGTTTGTACTAACTATTCACTACATGAAGAGATGCGAAAGCAACGCACACAATGTGTTCGATCAATGTCGTCAACCAAAAGCTGTTGTATCTGTACCAACTTTACCTTCTCTTCAACAAGTTTGAGTTTGCAGATCATTTGCAATGCTTTACCCGATTATTTAAGAGTTTAAGTACGTAATTACATCTGATACTTTTAACATGGCTCGATTATGGGTTGGTTGTACCTTTCTACTCCAACTATACAAGGGTGCATAGATTAGATTCCTGATCGTGTTCTTTCCCAACTCAATTCCAACTTCTTAATTATAGGTCAGATCACATTCTTGATCAGTTTCTGTAACGGGTCAATTCCATCTGCGATATTTTTGCAGTATTTAAAAGTCTTCTTCCCCGTCATCAACAACAGGGGTTTAGACATCTGATATATTCTTTATCTCACCAATAACAAGTTTTTGGGTCTTTTGCCAACAAACATACTCAGGTCACTAAAGTCTAACTGATGTTCTGCTCTTGAACAATCAGTTAACTGATGTCGCTAAAGACAATGTTGGACGTCAGCCACACAGCCATTCTTGTTGAGTTCTTTACACTATTGGAGCAGCTAAAGTTTGCTGATAATCTTTTGTCCAGGAAAGTACCAGAAGTTTTCTGTCAGGTTGAGAGTTTAGGTAATATATCTGTCTGGTAATTACTTTAACTGTGTCCAGCTATGGTGTAGGTTCTCGACTTCGAAGGGAGTCTTGACATGAAAAATATCTGTACTTTTTACCTTCATTTCGGAGACCGTGAGTGTGCAAAGTTTATTCTAGGCTAGGTTCTATTCTCATCTGCGGTGTCAGTGTCTCAGACTATTTAATCTCTGTGAGCTTATTTACTTTCACCTTCCTCGTGCAATTATCTATAAAACGGCTACCTCACCTTGATCCTTATCCTCCGGTTAAAGACTGAGGTTGTGTCTATTTAAAGCTAGGATCTTCACAAACTTGTATGCATATTTCACTAGAAATTATGGTATACGAAAGTGTGTCATTTTGTAAAATTATTTGATGCAAGGTATGGAAATTCATAAAATATACGTCCTATTGGATTTTGTTGATAAATATGCTTTGTCGAGAATATAATTAAGTAAATAAATATTAAAATGTTATCTTTCATAAATAAATTTGGCTTTGTTTGTGTTTTAACATTAGTTAGCGATAGTAGCTAAGGTACTTCAGACCAGGTAAACCCTGAACGGCTGAACCCTTCCCAACTCTAGTCAAAGATTATTCTGGCTGCTTAGTTTACTCTCTCAGGGGTGTTTAGTACATGTTATTTCCTTGATATTGAAATACTGAAATAATATCTGCAGCATGTAGTTTTTGTTATTTAAGATTTGCTAGAGGGATGTAAATTTATATTTGTGAAAACGTGAACAAATTTAGTTTCAGAGTTGCAGAATTTATGCACTAAACTAGGATAGTTCCGCAGTTTCTGCTGCCTAAATGTTGAGATAGATCTTTGAAGAAACAATTACTTGAGGGTACATCTGATAAGATATTAGGACCGGATTGGACTATATTTGTACAATTTGACTACTAAGCCATGGGCGGGTTTGGTGTACATCGGTTACATTGAATCTGTAACACTCAGGATTGTAACATTCATTAATCTTTATCCAATTTGATTCCATTCATTTTATCCAGTTCTTTACATTCATATCCGCTGATCAGTCATGTTCTGAATCTTTCTATGTTGAATAATGTCTAGCTTTTATTCTTCTTCGTAGTTTATTAGGTTATGTTTCTACTGGTCTGTCTGCCTCCGATTTCTAAGCGATTGTAATCCATTTTATTATTTTGTTAAGTACTGGCATTCGGGATTGTGTTACGACTCTGTAGTTTATTTTACTCAGGGCAGCAGAGAATGTGAAGCCAAAGGAATTGAACACAAAGGTTCCCGAGAAGGACATTCCCAAGGAGAAGAACTAGTGTCTATATAAGCGAGGTCTAATAAGTTGTTTTATTTTTCTCGTTTTGTTAGTTTTCGACAGTTTATATAGATTATGCTTGTTATAATTTGGTATACTTAGTTGTTCAAAACGATTTTTTGTTGTTGATGAAAATAGAACTCTTATTGCTGTTACATTTAACAGTAAGTAAGTTGGTATTACAAAATGCAGAAAGGTGAGTTTAAAAGGGAGTGTAAATCTGCATCTGAGTCAAGATACGTTGGAAATTGTCATTGTCCTTTTGTACAGGATGGTTATGTATCCCTTCGTAGGTAGTGACCACCATAGCTTCGTCTCCGGTTAGCCTCTGAATTTGCTTCTTCACACCGCAACCATCTTGCGTACACCTGTAGTAGCTTCTGCATACAATTTTCATTATTAGCTCACGAGTTTATTATGTACATGATCATTCCCATGGGGGGTTTATAGAAATAATATAGATTAGGACAAATGATGTATGTAAGATCAAATATCAATATGTATCTATAAGTATATATAATATGTTAGGAAAATACGGGTTGATGTATTTCGAGTATTACTCGAAGAATTCTGGATATATGTTTATTTTTATGTATATCAAACTATAAATAATTTTTTACGCATATCAATATAATATTTTATTTGTATTGTGACATTTTCTAACAAAATATTATCTTAACATCCTCCGATTCCCTTTCAATTGTTTATTCTGATCAGCTTCAACCCTTTTAGCGGTAGAGCTTTTAATAACATGCGCACATTTTTTATGGGTATATAAATACGGATCAATCTATGCAATAGTACGATATTGTTATTTTTATAATAGTATTTGCACGATTTTTGATTTCTATCCATCTTAAAAATAATATGATATAGCTCCATATTTTATATTTATATGATTACCGATAATTTTTTGGTCCTAAATTTTTGGTACGAAAAATTAGTTTTAGTTTTAAATTATTGTACCATATCGATTTACTAATAGAAAATTGATATTCAATATGAACTAGTTATAATTTTTTAAATATAATATTTTTTTTTATATTGGGTTTTGGGTTCAACTATAAACAAATAAGACTGGTCAATTGTTATGAAGATTAATAATATAACTAATTTCTAATGCAAAAAATATCGTATTAAAATCAAAATTAAAATTACGATATTTTTTTAACAATCGTTTATCAATTTTGCATTAACAAATTTTAAATCAATTTCAAATTTTATTTGGCATTGATCGAGAATGTATGACTTTTGATTTCACATAGATCTAGTTTGTAATGAAAACAATATCATATTAAAAAAATAAACAAAAATGTCGTAGTTTTTATAATTGTACATGAAGCTGTCAACAATTTATTTTGAATCAATTTTTTTTATCTAATTAAAATATAATTTGTATTGATAAAAAATATAAATCTTTATTGTTTTTTATATAGTTTTGAAGATTTGAGTAGTTCTGATATAAAAATTCATATTAAAATAAAATTACACAAAATTAACGTATATTTCGTAACTAACATCAAAACTATCAAAAACCTATTTTGCATCAACAAAATTTAAATATCAAAATGAAATATCATTCTAAGCTGATATAGTATGCTTAAACTTTAATTATATATACGGTGGCGAAGTTTTACGTGTCTTGTTATAATTAAAATAATGATATTATAATAAAATTTGTAGACAAAGTCAATTTCTCGTAACAATCATCGAAACTGTTAAAAACCGATTTTGCATCAACATATTTAAAATCAAATTGAAATATATATATATATATATATATATTAGTTTAGAATGTTTAAAAATTAATTCCATATATGAATTCAAAGTTTTATTAGTCTAGTTTAACGCAAAAATATCGAATTATTGAAAACCTATAAACAAAGTTATCGTATTTTTTCGTAACAGATGTCAAACATGTATAAAAAACAATAATCTAGTTTTTGATATATTTGAATTTTTTAATTTTTTAGATACTTCAAAAATCAATCTCAAAAATTATTTATTTATTTTTAATTTATTTATATTTGTAATTGTGTTTATGTTTGATATCACGGTAATAAAACTGAACCATATCGAGTCGAATATTCTGGTAGACCAAAAAATGTATTAACTAATGACTTGAAAGATATGATGAGACAACCGTATCGAAACCATCTCTATATATACTAACTAATCTAAATCGCGTTCGAACATTATGTTTATATTAAAATTTAGAAAGTATATAAAGATAATAATTCATCAATAATATTTTATTTGGATATATCTTTTGAGTTTTAACTCATGACAATTAAACTTATAATATAAGGAAACAACTTTTTTTTTCTTAAACAAATTGGTTTTTAGATTTTGAGCAAAACTTATAATGTCGTGGCTCAAGTCCAAAACTATCTAAAGGTATTATAAAAGTTGAATAGGATATTATTTTGTGAACCCATCGATTGTCGGAGACGTGACAGATGTGTCAGTCATGGTCATAAAGTTTGGACACTAAAATCCACTGGCTAGGATCCCGAACTATTTAGAGGTATTATAAAAGTTGAATAGGACATTATTTTGTGAGCCCATCGATTGTCGGAGACGTGACAGATATGTCAGTCATGGTCATAAAGTTTGGGCACTAAAATCCACGTAGGATCCCGAATTACTGCTTTACTGCTTTTACTGGATTTGTTTAATATTTTGCGGATTTATTCCAAAAATCTAGTTACCTCTATTTGTGTTTTGATTTGACTCGACTATATATTCAGCATTTACTATGTTTCTAAATTTTTGTTTAGGTATGAGACTCACACCTATTCAAGACATTCTTAACACTATTTGGCGATCAATTTTATTGAAATTAAAATTAGATTGTTTATATTGAACTATTTAATTCTTGAAAGGTTAGGGTTTCATCTATCTTATTTTCTTCATTTTAAGTAGATAGATAAGGACACCTCCAAAAGGCCAACGAGGCTGTAAGAGTACAACTTTAATCGCTAAGATCTATCGTACGGGAGATAGAGATGACAGGCGTTCAGAGATGAACGAGTGACAAATCGAGGCGAATGTGTGACAAATCGGAAAATTGATTCAGAGATTGACCACCACAAGATTTCGAGCTCCATGCCCCACTAATCAGTTTGAGTATTCCAAAATCATATACGACCATAGCGAGAATTTGTTTGCTATGTTGAGGAAGTCTGGTAGGGGAATCTTGCCTCAACTGAATCGATGCGACTTGATCTTCGAACATCATCTAGATCGCGGTCATAATCAAGATACACAAAACCGATGAGAATCAGGATTCAGACTAGAGATTCCAAATTTAATATAAGTCTTTAGCTGGAAGAGTTTTTTGACTGGATCACATTGGTGAAAGAAATCTTAAATTTCAAAGATGTCCAGGATAACAAAAATATCCAATTAGTCGCAACCAAGTTCCGCGAAAGGCTGCATCGTGGTGGCAACAACTCAAGAAGACACGTTTGAGACAAGGTAAATCAAAACTATCCACATGCGTTAATTTTATTGAGCATCTTAGGACACTACTATTAAAATATTCACGACAACAATTTCATAAATTACAACAATGGTCAAAATTTTGTTGATGAATATACCATTGAGTTTTATAAACTCTAATCGGGTAGATATGTGTGACACCGAAGATTAGTTAGTATCTCGGTATATAATGAGGCTGAGACAACATTTGTAGGATTCTTTGAACATATTTTACCTGGTTAATGTATTTAAAGCGCATGAGCATGTTATGCCGTTGGATAAATCACTGTCCAGGAAGTCACACCGACCAGATATTGTGAATGTGTGCTATGATTTCTACCCAATAAGGCGTTTCCAAGTTCATTCCAACAGTTCAACCTACAACACCAATTCATGCATGTACTTCTTCTCAAATTAAATGTTTCAGTTATTAGGAAGCAAGACGTCCAAAAATAATTGACTTCACTAAAATCAACAGGGTATAATGATTCATATGGAAGGCGAGGTCTCTGATTTTGAGATATTGAAGGACTTTTAGGCTACATCTTCGTATTTTGGTCACATTTTAGAGGATGTTGCATTTGGTTCGAAGACATATTTGTTTTAGTAATGACTATTTATTCAAAGGTAATATTTTATGTGTTCTTGTTGGGTATTTACGATTATTGATAGTGCAGGAAAACACAATGAGGGATATGATGGTCGAGATCAGAACCTCAAGTCCGTATCTAGTCAATTTTTTTTGTCCTATTTGAAAAGGGATGTTTTACACTTTATACGTGGATGCAGAACTTACGAGATGGCAAAATGGACAACTTACAATGTGGGTGTGTATTTACTGTTTCTTATACCGGGCGGTTCATAGTGAAGTGTGAGCATGGATTTCATTTCAAGTGTTACCCCAAATACAAAGAGGTAACGAATCTATTTTTGTGGTTGTAGATTGTTTTTAAAAATGGCTCATGTCATTACATGTAAAAAAACAACGGATGTTATAAACGGTGCCACATTTTATTTTCGAAAGGTCTATCGTTTGCATGGTCTATCTTAAATATCATTTTTTTACCGGGATCCAATGTTTGTTGTGAAATTTTGGTGTAGTTTGTGGGATCTTACTAATATACCCACAAACAGATGATCAAATCGAAGTGACTAACCGAACACTAGGAAACATACTACGGGATTTTCCTACAATAGGCACTACATGAGGAGTAGAAAGGCATAATCTATTCATGGTTGTCTACAGTTATAATCCTTATAACCCTATAGATTTGGTTTTCCCAGAAGTAGGAAAGGTTCATGCTAGGGTTGAAACAACTATTGCAGAGTCATACAGAGTGAAGTTGTCCAATCATATGAAGACCCACAATATCTTCAACATGAAATATTTGGTGCTTTTTACTGACCTCGATGTAACGACGACCCTATGAATTGAAAACGAATTCTTTTCAACCAGAGTAGAATAATGTTGTGGTCCAGAACCATAACTATTTAGATGTCTTGGACAAACATAAATAAGCTTTATTTCTTAACCGAATATTGATTTCGGATAAAATCGTATTCTCAGAGGAAAAGATCTTACGAGACCATTAATCATCACGGACTTGGTGGAAACCATCATTACTGATTTACCGTTTTATTGGATCTAATTTTTTAATATTTTCCAAATTTATTTTAAATGGTCAGTCAACTTTATGCGTGTTCAAATCTGACTGAACTATATTTGCAGGCTTCTATTTTGTTTCCGTATTTTTGTTTATTTTCAAAAATTTCTTACTCAGAACACTTTTAATCCTCCTTAACCATCAGTTCTATAAAAATTAATTTCAATCTTTGTTTATTAAACTTTTGAGTTTTTAGACCCCTAAACGACTAGGGTTTCATTTATCACCTTTACTTTTGTTAGATCTCCGCTGGATCAGTTTGTATGGATCAAACTACAAGCTATACCCCCGTATAGTAGTATTTTTTTCCATAGCATAATAAAAGCTTAAACAAAACCAAAAACACATAGTAATATAGTATATGTAAGGTAAAGTAGTAAGAATAATGGAGTAATTAGATTACCTTGGGAATTTGTTGTTCTTAACAGCTTTTTGGCCATATTTTCTCCATCTGTAACCATCATCAAGAATATCAACATGGCTCCTTGTTTCAAATGCATATCTTTCATTCCTAATCTTCTTTCTACAACTAGAACCTCCCCCTTCATTTTTATAAACATTATTATGAGCAGCTAATTCACGATCTTTCGCTAACCCAGAACTTGATGCTGAGTTTTCGTTATTCTCCAACCCTAAAAACACCTCACTTTGAAGTTTCAGTGAATCGTTTGTCTTGTTTGTTGTTGATTTCGAAGGAGAAAACATTTGATACTTTTCCATCTCAAGTAAAACCAAATATTACTTTTCACTGTTTGTCAGGAAATAGAGAGAGCAAAGCCACCAAGGTAAGAAAAGTAAAAGATAGTAGAAACTTTCAAAAAGATTTGAATACATAAAGGAAAAGAATTTTCGTAAGCAACACGAAAAAACCCTACTTTGACAAAGTGTTCTTTGTGGTAGTACTATTCTCACAAATATATAATATTAAAAAAGTTGTAGGTATAAGATGGTAATACACATAGTATTAGAAATTTATATTTGTAGAAGAGACCATTGAAGATTTGTTTTTGCATGTATCATTTTTAAGCGGATTGTTTGACAAGAAAGAAGAAATAAAGTTAGATGGAAAAGTAAAGGCAGATAATCTTGCAACAACCAAATGTGTAAAGTTAGATGGAAAAGAAAAGGCTGCTCAGCACGAATAAGATAGGAGGGGAATTTTGAAAGGTATACTTATTGCTAGGGCTCTTATGGTTCCGGTTCCGGTTCGGTTCGGGTTTTAACCTGAACCGGACAGTTAAATTTATGTGTTCGGATAGGTGGATGGGTCGGATCAGACTGTTACATTTTGGTTTTAACCTTGGGAGGGAGATTGGAGTGCGGAGTTTTGGATTCGGTCCGGTCAGTTCGATCCGGTTCGAATTCAGTTCGGTTCTATTTCGGCTTGGTCCGGTTCAGTCCATCTAAAAAATTAAATTAAATTATAATTAATTTTTATATTTTTAAGTTACATATATGATTAACAGATGGAGGCTTATATTTTTTTATAAAAAAAAAAAAGTAGATAATTAACTATTAATTTTAATAATATAATGTATAGAAAAATAAATAATAATAATAATAAAATGTTTCTAACAATTTTATTCATTCGACTCTCATCGATTTTACGGATGTTATCGATTCGATTTTTTTAATCGATTTTATCTATTTTCGGTTGTAGTTTTAAAATAGAATCGTAAATCGGATCGTTAAAATTCGGTCCAATTTTTTATCGTATTATCAGTTCGGTTTCGATCCAATTTCCGATTCTTTTATCAATTATTGGTAGAATTCTGTCTAAGTCGATAATAAAAATGGTACCAGTAACTTGTGTCTTTTTCTTTATTGTACCCGACGGAGCATCCCAAATTTGACTGCATTTAAAATTAGAATATCCTCGTCATCACAGTATAATTTGATGGTACGTGCGTAGTTTTCCCTCTTGGTGCATGCTTTTAGAGCGATAATCATTTGCCACACTAATCTAGTATTATATTTGAAAACTGAAATTTGTAGTCCTATTCATTCCCGAATTTCAGTATTCATTCCCGAATTTCAGTTGGGGGATACGTTTATATTCTCTAACAATATTATATACTATGTAATTAAATAAAAATGGTAGATAACTATATATATATATATATATATATATATATATATTTTAGAGAAACTCAATGCGTGCGCGCAGGGTAAACTTTCGGTCTGACGCAATAGCCTGCAAACCAATACAAGAAGGTAAACTACATAAGGTGACAGACTCAGCCGAGAAAACTAATATAGAAGGATTCCAACTCATAACCTTTAGTTACAAGCATGTCATACTCAACCAACTCGGCTATCCTTTAGACACATACATAAATATATCTAATTTAAACTTTTTGTCGTATAAATGTTTTAGATTTAAAATTTTGGATAAAGATGATACTATACATTCTATAGAATTTGCTATGTTGAATAATCTGAAATCCGTTTGTCAAACAAACATACTCTTTTTCTTAAAAAAATCATCCCAAAAAAATTATGAAACGATTAAAATATATAAATAACTGTAACAATTCTAACTAAAGATATTGCTGTTGTTTTAATATTTTTACTTATCAAACATATTAGACCTGCTTCATATTTGTTTAAGTCAATCCGTATATGACTTGTTTTTTCTTTTCTAAAACAAATATTTGTAATTGAGGTCGTTTTATTATAACTTCAAATTCAATTACTAAAATTTTAAATAAAAATTCAATTTTTTTGTCATATTAAAATTTTAGTTGATAAGCAAAAGTAAAATAGAGTTTTCCTTTCCTTCCGTGAAGATGTGCTTTAAAAAGAGGGGGCTGCGTTTGAATTCCGCCATAAATAGAATGCAAAGAAAAAAAAGGAGATATGATATGATAGTGATAGTGATATAGTAATTTGCATGGCAAGTCTTCGCGGCCCTAAAACGAGAATAATCAAAAGTATGTTGTGACCTTGTTTTTGTATTTTTGTTTTTTACGAGATTCGCCACTTTATTCTTAAATGTTTGTTGATAAAGCCATTTTTGATGGTAGATTTGACGTTTTTAATCGTTAATAATAGTATTTTTAATTTTTTATATAAAAAATATAATTTAACTATTTTTTTTTTCAAATCAAACTGCTTATATTACCGATCGGAGGATACTGTCGATAGTAAATGAATCAGTGGTATAAAAAAGACTTTAAATTTATGTGAATGCTTTGAATCTTTGGTAATTTTTGGAGGAGATATTATGACTGAGTACACTAACAGTTCTAGGATAAGACATGTGATAAATTTAGGAATTCAGTTTGAGGGTATAATGTCTACTCATCTTTATGGGAGGAACGTCACACCTTTTATCTTATTTGATGAAGATGATTTAAAGAGAATAGCTGGTCCTCATGAAGATACAATAGTGATCGGTGTAGAAGTAGCAGGTTCTGAGACCCGAGGGATACTCATTGATACTGGCAGTTCGACAAATGTGTTGTTTATGTCAATATATGAGAAGATGCATAGTTGGGTTTACTAGGGTAACGATCCAAGTCATTGGAGAATTTGACGGTCAAGTTTTTTCAGGATATGGTCCATTCAAGAAAAACATTCAAGTCTTGTTTATGGTGGTGGATTGTCAGACCAGTTACTAATGAGGGAGAATAAAAGACGTGTGGTAAAATTGCAAAGAAGAAGTTTATTAGGAGAGAATTGTAAAGAAGAAGTTTATTAGGAGAGAATTGTAAAGAAGAAGTTTATTAAGAGAGAATTGTAAAAAAGAAGTTGTTAGGGGAGAATTGTATAGACTACAATAGAGATAGCCATTATGAAAAGATGAAAAGATATAGGGACCAAATATGTAATAAACGAGAATTAAAGTGTGTGGGACCCGTAATTGTACTATAAAAGGACCACACACACTTTATAGATTCTAGGATTAATATAAGATTACTTTCTCTCTCTAATTAATCTAAGCTCTCACTTTGTCTCTCTAAAAAGGAACCCTAAGAAAGAATTAAAAGACTATCTAGCTACTAAAAGATTCCCGTAACACAAAATCACCCCTCAAGCTATTCTTGAACTCTTAAGTGGTGCCGTCTGTGGGAAGCGAAGATTGTTCTAACGACAATCGCTTTCTGGAAATAATTCCTAATCCGAGCAGAATTATGGAAGAGCAAGGGGACGATTTTATCAATAATTGTTAGGAGAATCTGGTGGGTGATGGTTATCGGAATGATATGGAGTATGAGGCACGTGGGGGCCAGCGCGTCAGAGACGCCTTTGATGATTCAGTGGCACTTGCAGCTTTCAAGATGGGCTTACTCCCTGGACTCTTAAAGGATACGGTGGCGGAGAGACAGGCCATGACCTTTGGAGCATTGTTGGATCAAGTTGAGAAGATGATTTTGGTGGAGGAGACTCAGGCATCCGAGAAAGAGTCAGGCGATCAATTGGATCAGAACCAATGTCAAAGGTCTGAGTCCAGTAACCAAGGGCCCCGGGCCAATGTTCAAACCAAAAGTATGGGTTAGTATCCGCCGAGGCAGAAAACAAATACACAGGGTTATAGCAATCAGCAAAACTATAACCAAGGGGCAAGGCCAGTTTCAAACAAATGGGTTTGACCGGACTATTTTGCGGAGTTAATTGAAAATGTGGCCACAATATTCGATAGCTAGATCAACGGTGCAGTTCAGAAAACCTTTTCCTATTCAGACTCCGAGGGAAATCACAAGTGTTAGCAAATATTGTAAGTATCATGAGGATATTGGACACGACACTAAGGATTGCATTGCGTTGAAAAAAGAAGTGCAAGCTTTGATCGAGAACGAAATATTGTTAGAGTTTGTGAAAAAGCACTCCTAGAAAAATGCGACGGCAAAGGCTGTCCCCAAAATCGCTGATACAGCAATGGTGATGTCCGAAGAGATCGATGTTTTCGATATTGAACAAGAGTATTTGGATCCCCAACCAGGGAGTAACAATGTGAACATGGTCGAGGAAGTCATTCCAAGAGCGAAAGTCAATGACCTGTGTGATTTTTTCAAGTCACTTACTATCTTTGGAGGAGATACCATCTCGGGGAATTCAAACAGTTCACGGAAAATGCATATGGTGAATTTGACCACACATATTGAAGCAGGGGTGTCAGCCCAAATGCACCGTTTTCCTTCCGCCCAATTAGCCGACAATTATAATCAAATATCGGAGGAAAAGCACCAAAACTTTAGGCTTGAGTATGGCATCCTGGAATCGATTGTAACTTGTGTGCCTGATTTTGGAGAACTACCCACAAGGATAAGAACAACGAGACTTATTTATATACCACCTTTTCCGATTTTGGTTTTCGGTTACCACCTCATCCTCTCATATAAGGGTTCTTTAGGTATATACGTATTTTCCTGACCCAGCTAACAAAAAATAGTTGGCGTATGATTCTTAGCAAAATGTTAAGATCGAGAATCTTAAAAAATAGTTATTAGTCTACCAAAATTTGTGGCCAATATTGATGTGTAAGTCTCCCAAAACCATTTTTATTACATATCGGCTCGGGGCGGGAATAAGCTCGTCACTTTACCCTCGTCCGACGATGACTGTAATAGTTCTTTTATTTTGGTACCGAAGAAATAAAGTATCAAATTACTTTAGAGTATGGTCAATTTGAACGTAGATGGATGCAGACACGTAAAATAGGATTCGTGTGATTTTGTTTTGGGCATGCTGATGCATATTTGTTTGTACTAATATGATATATACGTGTTTGATTATGGTGTAGTTTCGAGCCAATACCAGAAATTTTTTAGAAAAGTGTACGAATGAGGTGATACAAATTCTTTGTTGGTGCTGCCTATTTAACGTGGACGTTAGAGTTCTTTTTACGAAGATAAATTTCATGCTAGCGGGTTTGTGGTCTATTCTAGAGATAACAATGAGACATGTACAAACATATATTAGTCAAAACTTGTCATTTGCATGACGTGATGTTACCGTATTCTACCGTGTTCTATTACTAAGTGATGCAGACAGTTCGGTGAATTGACAGTTTGGAGCTCCGGTGTCAGATTTTGACCCACAGCACCTTGTTTCGAAGGAAACGACGTTACGAACGCAAATCATGAGCTTTGCTCGTGTGCTATGGGCTTTTTTGGGCATTCGGGCTCATCTATCCTCTTGTTTTTCAATTTTAATACTTTAGGCTATTTTCGTAATTTTTATATTTTTAGTTCTAGGGTTTCGCTTGAACCCTTATATAAACCTATCTTCTATACACTGTTCGGGGAGTTGTTTTCGTTTAATAAAAATTAGGGTTTTATCCCTTATGGATTCTCTTGCGTTTCACTCTGAATCATAGTGGTATCAGACACAGGCAGTCCTGCGAGATGGTGCGAGGAAGAACCAGCGGTCGCGGTGGCGCTGCAGTGACTGGAGACACAGGTGATTTAGATAATCGTGAAGTTGCTGACCTACGCCGTCAGGTAGCCGATCTTACCCGTCAGATGGCGGATCTTAACGCCAGGCAACAAGGCACAGAGGTTGAGGGTATCGATCACCCTTTTGGGGAGGGGATCAACCAGAATACTTCTCACAACCGACGCTGGGAGCTTGGTTTCAAGATTGACATCTCGGACTTTGATGGCAGCCTTAAGGCAGAGGCACTTATCGATTGGTTATCCCAGATTGAAGAAGTCTTGGACTTCAAGGAAGTTCCTGAGGAGATAAGGGTCGCATTAGTCACCATTCACATACGCGGTAGGGCACAGGCTTTGTGGCAGCAGGTGAAGAAGAACCGCGCGCGTGAAGGCAAGGATAAAGTCCGCAGCTGGAAGAAATTCAAAAGAAAACTCTACAAGGCTTTCCTTCCTTACATCTTCGAGCGGGAACTCTACCAGCGACTCCAACATCTTCGTCAGCGATTCCTTATGCAGGCGACTCTTCTGATGGGGAGACCGGTTCTGATTCGAGGGCGAATCTTCTCTTCTCGGTGGGAATAATGCAGACAGTTCGGTGAATTGACAGTTTGGAACTCCGGTGTCAGATTTTGACTCACAGCACCTTGTTTCGAAGGAAACGACGTCACGAACGCAAGTCACGAGCTTTGCTCGTGAGCTATGGGTTTGTTTGGGCATTCGGGCTCATCTATCCTCTTGTTTTGCAATTTTAATACTTTAGGCTATTTTTGTAATTTTTATATTTTTAGTTCTAGGGTTTCGCTTGAACCCTTATATAAACCTATCTTCTATACACTGTTCGGGGAGTTATTTTTGTTTAATAAAAATTAGGGTTTTATCCCTTATGGCTTCTCTTGCGTTTCACTCTGAATCACTAAGTATAGATTTACAGTTCTACCGTGATTCTACAAATTCTTGGTGTGTCACATCACATTTGTCATCTCTAGACATTGATATTGGATTACGGAAAACAAATATATAGATATTATTTTTTTTGATTTTTTTTTCAAAATATACAAACATTCAAAATAAATAACAATACATATAAAAATAAAAATGTAAATAACAAATAACCAAATACGATGAATGATGTAATAAAATTATCAAACCAACACTTTTATTTATTCCGTTATAAAAAAATGAAAATTAAATATTAAAACATATTTAAAATAAATAATCATATAAAAAATGTATAAGCATAATATTTATTATTATAATATTAAATTATATATTAATAAAATCAGTAAATATATAATCACTATTGTAAAGATCAAGAAACACTTAATGTGTGAAATATGAAAAAATAATATGAATAATAAATAGTTTATTTAAATTAAAAAGAAATTAAAATTAAAAATAATATATTAACGATATAAAAACGTCAAATTTATAAATAAATAGATAGAGGTTTTGGGGCTAAGAACCGTGATTAGTCACTAGAATTGGTCATGTGTATCAAAGATGCCACTTATGTTTCTTTTATCAAAACTACCACTTTTGTTGGCTTTATTTTGTATCCGTAGTTATTCACGGGTGACCATAGATGCAAATCTAGACAAATAAAAGTGACCAAATCTGTAAAATAAATCAACATAAATTACTGTGTTGATAAAAAACAAAATCAGTGACATATATAATACATATGACCAATTCTGATGACTAACTAGAGTTCTTAGCCGAGGTTTTGGACTCTGGAAGCGACCATTAGAAATGGCTTTATCAACAAACATCTGAGAATAAAGTGGTGAATCTAGTAAAAAGAAAAAATATAAAAACATACTTTAGTTTTGATTATTCTCGTTTTAGGGCTGCGGAGACTTATCATACAACGTAAATGATATCACATCTCCTCTTTTTTTTCTTTGCACTTACCTCTCCCTCTCATTAATGCACACGTTCTCGTGAGAAAAGGAAAACTCTATTTCATTTTTGCTTATCAACTAAAATTTTAATATGTCAAAAATATTTGAACTTTTATATAAAATTTTAGTAATTAAAATTATAATAACACGTCCGCAATTAAAAATATTTGACAAGAAAAGAAAAAGCAAGTCGTATAGGGATAGACTTAAACAAAATATGAAGCAGGTCAAATATATTTGATAAGTAAAAATATTAAAACAACGCCAATATCTTTAGTTAAGAGTTCATATTCTTTTGTTTCAATAAACAATAGTGGAAATATACACCTAAAGATAGGTCGTTTCCTACTGTAATGGTTATGATTTTTCAATAACATCATTTCGGATCGTAGTACAATGTCAGGCATTGAACTGTATATCGTCTCTTGACTATCGTGTTTGGTGGAAAATAGTTCATCGACTTTTAAATGTCCGTTGACAGTCTCTGAGACTATCGCGTTTGGATAAACTTAGTCCACCAGATCCTCTGATCTATGAGAGGCCGACACCTGTCACCATAGTCCCCAGATTTTTGTATCACCACTAATTCTTTGAGTTTAGGTCAAACCCAAAATGTAGAATATTACAGATAACTAAACTCAAAAGACTAATGCTGATACAAAAATTTGGGGACTATGGCGACATGTTGCAGCCTCTCATGGATCAGAGGATTTGGTGGACTAACTTTATCCAAACGCGATAGTCCATGGACTGTTACCAGGCATTTGAAAGTCAAAACACTATCTACCACCAAACGCGATAGTCGTGGGACGATGTAGGGTTTGCTCATTTCTCTCTCTCACATTTATTACTGTGGGCCCTACCTTTTGGTTTCTTACAAGAAACAACTAAGCATTAAATAAAGGGTGACTTACAAGCAACCTCTTTTCATTTAATGCAAATAGGTTTCTTGCAAGTAACCATTAGCTTCATTTGGAAGCATAAGTGGCTTCCTTTGTAAGCTTTGTTTTGCTATAAATAGGACAATGAGTTGGTCTTGGATAGCATCACTTGAATCACTTGAAACACTTCACTAGAGTGTAACATTTATGTAATATTGTGTGTGACACAATTTAGAGAGAAACACTTTGAGTGAGAGAGAAATACGGGTAGTGTTTAGAAGAATTTGTTTGAGTGATCTGTGAGATTATTATTCTCTTTTGGGGTGAGAAAAGTGAGTGTAACTCTTTGGTGTACGGAGTGAGACTCCAATCTCTGTAATATTTTGAGTTATAGTGATTCTTATTTTTCTCCCATGGACGCTGGCAAATTAGCTGAACCACGTTAAATTCTTTTTCTCTTATTTGTTCTTATTTTCGCATTCGTGGAATTATTTTTCCCTACAGACGATATACTGTTCAAACCCTACAATATCATCTCCGATCTTAACTCGTAACCAAACACCCATATTTATTTACTAAAATACCAAATAGTCAAGATTCATAATCTAAGTATTGCGAAATAAGAAAACAGAATTCTAGTTGAGACAGAAATTTCAAATAAGAGTACTCAATACCAATTTGTTATCTTATAATAGTGGAAATATGCACCTAAAAGTCAGTATTTTATACAACTTCCGACTGTAGTATGATATTAGTGATTGGAGCTAATAGCCATCCCTTGCTTGTATTCAAACCTTAATGATTACTAAGTTTCATGTGTCAAAGCTTTTAAATATACACTATCCATCTTAGGATTGGTCACCAAAACTACAAAAAATGGGGTCGACTTTTCTTTTCTTGTTTTTGAGACAACCGATATTTTACTTTGCACGGTGTGGAGTAGTTCAATCTCTTGCATATTGGACATAGTTGTACATCCATATTGGTTTTACACTACCAAAATGGAAGATTTAGCCACATAATCACTTCAAAACAACCCCAAATATTTGTTAATATCTCTATAAATTTGTATAATATATGATTACATAATGCAATCCATTTCAAATTCTATTCGATGAATCTAAAAAATATACATTTTAAAATATTAAATTGATAAGTTTTTAAAGCATAATTTAATTTCAGTTTTTTCAAACAGGAAAGTATTTCGAAGAACAAAGCTAGATTATATCTCATATTATGATTTTAGATATTTTAATTTAATTTTATAATTAAAAGGCTAAAAATACCTCAATTAACTTAAATAATTAATTTTATTTCATTCAATTTGAAAAAACAAAAATTTCTAAAACCTTTAAAACCCTAACGATTATAAAAATCTCTAATATCTCTAAACTAAATTCTATTTAAAAAAACATACACCTCGAAATGGATAACATGAATTTTAGTTGCGACATATCAAACTTTTAAGATGACAACGAGTGAACAACAATATAAGTAATTTTTGAACTTTGCATCTATTAATCAATTTGTCATGAAATAGTTACGATGAACATTAATTATATTGTATCTAGTAAGCGATCATTGTTCAAAATGTTGCACCAAGTATGGAAGCGTACCTCAAAATGTCACAACGTGGGTGAAACATATGCTTAAAATATTGCACTTATAACAAATCCAGATGAATCTTCATCGTACACTAGGTGAAATTTTTTTGGTACTCTCTGAATCTTCATCTGGACGAAGAAGTAATACCGGCAGATTTGATGAAAATATATTAACCGGTCACACAGTATGAAAGTCATTTGCGAGTCAATAGACTCAAGACAGGCGAATGAGAATTAGTTCGTTAGTTAACTCTACTTGTTTATCGTCCTAATGAAATATATGCAGGTTTGAAGAGCCATAACCTTGAGAATGTATCCAACATGCTCACCATCTATCCTCTAGTTAAAAAAATCAGCCAAACTCGAAATCAATACTTGTTAACAAAATGAAGAAACACAAGTAGTTAGTATGACATCAAAAAACCAATGCAATGGTGATCACCGAATTTATTTTCGTGCAACCTACAAGTTCCAAGTTGTTGTATACATTCCCACGAGTACATACAACAAGTAGTACTTATAATAAGATGATGTACAAAGTTTCATTGCTCGAAAATGTTAGTGTAACTTCAACAAAACTTATATTTTGCATTAGTTTCTTGTTTATGAGTGTGGAGAAGCAAGGTAATGACACATGGGTGTTAAGTGCTCTACGTATGGTCTGATGGATAATATTTAAGAATTTTCGAGAATTGTTGTGAAAAATCGAGAATTAGCATTAATGCAAGCTACTAGAGACATATTTCGGGATGTAATCCACATGTTATGCAAATGACATATCAACAAAATATGCTTGTAAACTCGAAACATTTAATGGCCAAAACGGGCGATACAAATGAGTTTATATAATTTCATAACATCTTTATCGAAGCAAACACAAAGGAAGAGTATAACACAAAACTATCAACACTGAACGAGATATTAACCTTTTCTTAAAGGCTATAGATTATGCTATGAATTCTTGGTCAACATCAACGAGCAAATATTTCTCCATCGCTTCACAAACGAGATTCAAAATTTGGACACTATAACAATCAGTCAGTAACTAAGATTTTCATTTTGAAACTTAAATTTATTTTAAAAAATCAATATTATAATTAAAAACTTTCATTTATATTTTTGTAGGCCCGATAGTGCTCCAACAACTCTAAAACGCTATATCGGTTCTAGTCAACTAAATTTTGAACTTCTCAAGATAAAATTTCATGCACTGCTTGATCTTCAACATTCAATTTTTTTTGAATCATTGGAAATAAGTAAGTTTCACATGATAGATTTGTATAAAGTTTATACGTTTAACGAATATCGGCCCATACCGATCAATGACACTAGATAAATCTTATTTTAAATATGTCATTGAAGAAACCCATAGTGGTAGTAAACCTAGTACGATAGGTAGCACACTAAGCTCAAACCAAGTTCATTTTTAGTACCTAAAGTTTGCACATATATAAAGTTACTCGACAAAAAATAAGAAAATCTAGTAAGATCAAACTTGACTTATTGCACGTGGATAACATCTCTAAATATTTACATGGTTTTATTACTAACATGGAAAACATTACGTTATGGGAATAATGGATTTATCGGACGGTATCCAGAGTGATATATGATCAACATAGAGACTGATCATCCGTGAGATAGGATTTGATGTTCAAATTAAATGAGCACCGAAAGTTTTAGTTAAAAGTGTTTGGTTCAACATATGTTTTAATTGAACTACTTGAGAAGTTATCTTGGTTAAAATTATATACTGTAAGAATAAATTGATGAAATTATCTAACATCAAATTAGCCACTTGATATAGATGTTTGTATACCATTTTTCTTTGCACCAATATTATACATATTTATCCTTAAGCGGCTCTCCGCATTTTTGCCTCGTCTAAAAAAGTTCAGAATTGCTTTCGTACATGATTGTCCTTTCGTTATGGTAAGTAAATTAGTGGTGTTATTTAATATATGTTATGTTAAGTTTTAATGTTTATATAATTCTTAAATTAATTTGTATAGGTTTTTATGATTCGAAATGGATTGTTATCGGATTATACCCCGTATGGATTCTCTTCCATACCAAAAAACTAAATAATTCTATAATGGTGCTTTGAAAGATTCAACAAATTTAACTAAAGCATTTTAGTCTTCACAGTGGTACGCGACGAAGAAGTGATACCGACCGAGTTGAGCAAAATGTGTATGATTATGTTAAGTTTATTTTATAATTTTTCCTTTCAAATACCCCGTGTGTTTTATTATATCATTATATTCTCGAACTTAATTATTTAATATATGTTTGATACTGCTTTAAAAAATTAGTTTTTTCGAACAAGTAATGTAATTTATCATAGTGAGAAATCTAGTAAGATATCTTATTAAATCCATGGATCTAATTATATTGTACCATACTCATCACGTGTGGAGATAATAAAATATCTCGTTAATAACATTAATACACTCATCAGATTTGGATGACACGATCCTTAATTAATATTGTATAAATAAGAGCTCCACTCATGTAACCTAATTCATAATTCACTCATATAATACCATAAATAAAACTTATAAATCTTCGATATATAATGGATTGCGCAAGAATATAACGCCTGCTAAAATTCATCGTTGCCCTGATGAGAACATGGGCAGATGAAACTATTTGTTTTTTTTGAAGTTGTATACATAATATACTACATGTACGGTATAAAACGTGCATTTTTATCATGTGTAACGTCACTTGTAAGGATGACAATTTTTTCTGGACCTTGCCGATCTAATGGGCTAGGATACCCCGAACCTTTATGTTGTATGAAATGAGTCATGAGTTTTAAAACATATTATCTTCCCGGTTTGGGAGGTGTTACAAATTTAAATAATTTTTCGACAGGTATCCATCCCGAACCCGGCTTAGGCGATACTTGTTATTTTAATATATAATAAAATAATAATACATAATATATTATTATTTTATATACTCCAAAATTATATTATAATGTGACTCATTTAGTTTTTATTGTTTTTAATTATATGTATTAATAATTTATTTTGATAATCATACTTCATTAGATCTAAAATTATCTAAAATTAGTTTATACTAAACAAATTTAAAATTTTAATTTGAATAAATTCAACAAAAAAAGTTACATTTGTTTTAAAAATATAAATTTAAATAACAAATGTAATATATTAAAAATTTGAGTAAACAATAAATAAATATATTTATAGATTTGTTACTAAATGTATAGATTTTTTTATTAAACTTAAGACTTTATTTTTTTTTATTTTTTTTTATTTTTTAAATATTTTTATTGGATATTTAATTGTGATTTTTTTTATAAATAAATAAATTATGACGGAGTACTCACGGACGCATATCGAGTTTGACGTGGGAAATAAATCTCTTACTCAATGGGTAACCAAACCTTACATGTTTAGAAAAATAAAAACAAGATGGATTACGGGTTTAGATATATCTGCACCCACTCTGACCCATTGACATCCCTAGTCATCTCCATAGGGTCATGAAGAAATCTATATCAAGTTTGAATATCTGAAATTGGTTCCAGTTTTTTCAATTTTTAACCTCAAACACAATATCAGGCAAGAGGTGTGCATGTTTTATTTATTTATGTAGTTTGATCCCATTAAAATGAATATATTGGATTAAGTGAGGGTCTATCTTGTTGAGGAACTGGATACAAAATCTAATTGCCTTGATATATATATATATATATATATATATATATATATATATATATATATATATATATATATATATATATATATATATATATATATATGTATAAATTTTCCTAAAATGTGGTGTTATTTCGTATTTCGTACCTTTGTTTTTCATTTTATGTTTTTAAACTAATGTATTTATTTATGATATCTTTTAATTTTATGTCATCGTTTTAACTATATTATCGTTGCTTTCATTGGGTTTTTATTATCGTACCTTATTGTTTTAAACATTTTCTTTAAACTTAGTGATTATTAAAAACAAAACCGAAGGGTCTTCTCAAACATAACACAATATATAGACCATTAGTTGTGGGTCATACACGATAAATGTCGCATATGTTGTACGCTGAGCGCGATCAAATTCTTATTGTTTTGCTTAAAAACTTGACCCGGTAACTATTATCTCAAGTCATTTGCGATTAATTGTGCAATTTTTTTTAGGAAATGTGCAAAAATCTTGATGTTTAGGGTTATTTTGTTCCAAAAAATATCTTAGTAGATGGATATTAAAAAATTTCTAGCTTTACACAATGGTTTTTTATAGTTTGAAATAAAAAACAATAACGAAGATCATAACAAAGTTAGTAAAATAAGATTAGTAACAATGACGGGTAACATACAAACACGATAATAACATGATCATAAAAGTCGCAACAAGATCATAAAATATAGTCATAAAAAAATCAAACATGATCATAATAAGATGATAATAAAATGATAATAAAATCATAGAAGTCCTAATAAAATAATAATAAGCTATCTACGACCTCAATAAAATTATGTTAGGACACTCAAAAATATCCAAAAAATTATACTATCCATCATAGAAATAATCATAATAAAAAAATATCCAAATTTTCTATGATATACTGAAAATTATTTCGTTAAAACGTTTTTAATATATTTTAAATAATTTATTTACCATCAGGTATGAGCACGAATTGTTTTTTCTCTTTATTTTCTTTTAATTTTAAAATTTCGATTGTGGATGATAATAACATACGATATATACATAATTAATTAAATTTATAATTCATTTAATTTCTATCATTGAATGTAAATTTAAATTTTCCCCCATATGCCAATGTAGACATAAGATTTGGCCCTCGAAAAAAAAAGCATTGATTTCTCGCCATGTACGAAAACTTGTC
Organism: Limnanthes douglasii subsp. nivea; assembly: GCA_036936605.1. NCBI lineage: Eukaryota > Viridiplantae > Streptophyta > Magnoliopsida > Brassicales > Limnanthaceae > Limnanthes > Limnanthes douglasii. The sequence continues at coordinate 291,742,961 of JAUPFV010000005.1, forward strand.
CATGAGTCGCGTGGGCGACGACTGTATTGTTTTTTGGCTTGGAAAAACAACAGAATGGTTGTTTTTACATATTAAGTGCGAGGTGTAGGCAAGGTAATCACGTATATTATGCGACCATGTAATAAAAAAAATTATGGTTTTAAACGTGTATTATTTTTGTTTTTGTGTTGTTTTGTTCTACAATGATATTGAACCACAAATCGTAAGATAAAACATTCACTTACGTAAATACTAACTTGCTTAAAAAACTCTTAATCAAACATCAAAATTCATAAAATCATAATTCAAGTAATACATGATGATATAAGTCACCAGAACAACATGACAAAAAACGAAACAAACAATACAACCTCACAAGTCAATACAAACACATAAGTCAATAAAACTAATCAAATACGTCTAAATCTATTGGCGATACTGACAACCTCATCCATAGCATCAACACACTCATCAGACGTCATCGTGGCTAAACGTGACCGATATGCAACTATCTAATCATATTCCTTAAGATCAACGACGTCGTGAGTGTGTACTCGAGGCTCTCCACCAACATAAGTATCAATACCTACCGAAGGCGGGTTTGATAGGTTAGTCCTAACCCAAACAGGTTGGATCAGGTTCGTACCATCTTTCCCGTCCTTGAAAAGCGCACCTAAAATGGTGAAGATATGGTGTTTCCAATTCTCTAAAGCCACCAGAGCCCATGAAAACTTTTTCCTCGGTTTTTTACCTGATTTTCTCGTAGCGGTATGACGTATGTTACACTGTAGCAGCTGAATATGGCCAATCTGACGGGTCACGCGGTCAGGATAGTAATGCATGATTATGTCAAATGACTTGAACGTAGCTCAATCTAACTGACCGGTTGTAATGGTCGCATACCTCGTATATAACCATACAGAAGAAACATCACGTGATAGACATTATATAGTTAGCATATATAGAAGTTAATGAAAGTTAGTATAGGTTAATAAAATATAATGAAAATTGCATCAAGTAAGTTGCACATCGATAAGGTATGTCTCAACTCACCGTAAACAACCTGAGAAGAACCTACTTTTTATGGAGCGTAGCGACAAATATGCAATGAGGCTAAAGCGAAAAGTTGTACAAGGGAACATTGAAACACCTAAAATGAATAAAAATCTATATCTCTAACAACCCAATAAACCCTTATATAACACCGGTGTCGTGCATAGAATCCTGGTCAAACGAGTGATAAAGCTGTGCCAAAACCGGTTGACCATAACTATACCTACCCATTAGGTGATACTAGTTTACAAATTGTAGGTATCAAGCAAAATACTATTGCTAGTTTTTTTTTGCGTATATAGTGGCTCCTAAAACGTACAATATATATGCTCGGATAGTGTGATCACACATGACATTGGTGGCCATACTATCATCATATCGCGACGATAAAAATGTCGTTTGCAACTAATGCAAGGTCAAACTACTCTTGTTCCTAAGGCTGCTAACTAGCTCAAATGGTCGTACACCTAACATCCCAGCATATGTCTTCAACTTTTCTGTCTCATCATCAAAAGTAAGAATTTCAAAAGCACTACTCGTAACCGGCAAGTCGGTTATGACGTGGAAATTGTCGAGAGTAACAATCATCTCGTCGAGAGAGAAATGAAATAGGTTCAAAAAAAGTCTTCTAACAAATGATCGTTGGTATACCAACGAGATAGAGCATCGACGAGGGGACAAAAATAGTATACATGTTGTTCTCGAATAATTTTGATAATTATATAATGTATAAAAACAAATTAAATAAAAAAAACAATTACGATTTCATCAATTTAGTTCGAATTGGGATAGTTCCTACCGATTTATCAGTTGATTCAATTTTTAAAATAAAATTATGAAATAGATTCCGTCCGGTTCCAAATATCCATTAAATACCCTAATAATATCCTAATAATATGACTAATGTTTTTCAATTAAATTTAAACTTAAACTAAAAGAAAGTTTCAATTAAAAACAAACAACATAAATAAATTAATGTTTTTTATTTTCGTAATATTTGTAATTAATTGCTTTATTGTAAACTCAAAGCCGAAAGACCTATAAAAAAGATGACGGTGTCCACATTCTCTTTATATTTCCGACTAAATATAGTTCATTAACTGATATGGTCAAAACTTAAATTTAATCTTTTGGTCTACTTACAATAAATATTTACAATCTTTTTTTTTTTCAAATCTTAGTAAATTTAATATGCCCCACATAAATTACAATCCATCGTTACTGTCTTTAAAACATTTATATAAAAAACAATTAATTAGCTGAGAAAAAATTACATATACCCATAATTAATCTCATTTATTTATTAATCACACCCGTTACTTAGTGGACCAATTTAAAAATCATCTCCAATCTTGAACTTAGAGAAATAAAAAATAGAGCAAATTACTGATTGAAAACAAAATTAGTATTATATAAATATCTCTATATTATTATTATTTTTTAGGAAGAAGAATGACTGTGATATATTTATTTTTTCTTTTATGCATATTTTTAAGGTCTGTAGTGAAAAAAGAAGAAAAAAAGATTGAATTCCCAGCTCGGGCACAACCAAGAGTTGTTCCACCACCACCATTGGCTCCTCTTCCGACACTGCCACCACCGTCTCCACCCTTTTCTTTTCCGATACCACCACAACTACCTCCTTCACAGGCTCCGATACTATTACCGCTACCGCTACATACGACTCCACTCTTTCTATCCACGACGAAGAACGGCAACGATAATAGTAAATCTTTCTTTCTGAAGAAAAATACGAAAAAGGAAGTCAAAAGGTTTAGTGAGAAATCATCGAGCAAAAACTTAAGAAAAAATATTAGAGATGTTTTCGTTTCTTGTTTTTTGTGTAGAAAAGGAAGATGTAGTTAGTTCAAGCTGAGTCCGGTTATGTTAAACGGTCGAATTGTGTGGTTTACTTTCTAGCGATGGTTTAGTGCAAACTCACAGCACTCTGATTAGGGACTGTGGTTTTCTAAAACAATTGTAGCATAATATAAACAATAGTTATTACTCATCTCGACTCTACTTTGTAAAAAAAATATAGTGAGACAATTTAACATTTTTTAATTGTGTTTTAACTCATATTTTATATAATGAAAAGTGTACCTCAACCGAATGATATATTTATCTAATTTGATTTTTTTATTATTATTATAATTCTTAATTCGAGTATTGTTTATGTAAAAGTTTGGAGATTTTGATGTTTTGTGTAGGAAAGTTTTATATTTTTTTAGGTTTTGATAGACGGAAATAGAAGGTGCAAGAGAAGTAACAGGGTTAGGGTTAATTACTAGTTGGTAATATTTAGGTTTGTCTATCAAAACCTAAGGATCGGACTAGTAATTGCCAAAAGGAATATATTTGGCAAAGCGATTGATGGGTTGGGTTTTCTATTACGTTTGTTACTGATGAAGTAATGATGTATTGGCTGAAGAAGGACACACGTTGGCAATTGCATTTTGGTATAATCACGGGCGAGAAATAGAGAAAAATAAGACGCACAGGGTTCATCGAAACAGAGCTCCACAGTCTTTTGTTGTTATTGATATAACTATTCTAGTTTCTTTCAACAATCAATATATTTTATATATAACTATTTTTATTATGATAAAAAATTAATTTGATTTATAAAATAAAATTAATATTTTTGCTAAACTGTAAAACAATCATACTAATTTTATTTCAAAAACGCAATAAAAATAAAAATAAAGAATTTTATGATAAAATTTAAATAAAAATTATAAGAAATATTACAAATATATGAATATTGATTATTTACCATATTATGGTACGAGTCATATTATATATTCAAACACCACATTAAAGTTTTAAAGTAAGTGTAATAACATTGATAGTTTGTCTTCGTGAATAGTAAACACATTAAAGTTTAAGTGTAATAACCTTGATATTTTGCGTTAAAGGTATGAATAGGGATGGCAATGGGCCGGGTTCGGACCGGGTTCGGGCCGACCCGCTTAGACCCGTGCTTTTTTACTCGAACCCAAATTCGGCCCGACCCGCAATGTGTTTAATATTTTAGAACCCGAGCCCGGCCCACAAACATTGTTTTTTTAGGTAAATGTGGATTTGTATATATGATGTACAAGGTTACAATTGTTCAGAGAGTTCAAAGATCTCTATGTAGAGTACAAGTCACTAATGGACTTTACAAATAAAATCAGGAAAACTGAGTCCATCAATAAGCCAAAAGAAATCTAACATGCAATCTAACATGCAAGTCGATAATGCGGATATAAGCGGAATAAAGTCTTCAAAGTCGTAAGGGTGATTCGAGTGAAAATGGTGTCTTGAGTCACGATCTCTTCATCAAATACAAGGCGGTTTCGAGCACGCCAAATCTCAAAAACAGTAGCTTGGAATGCAAGGTTGATGGCGCGGGATCGGTAGGATGTGCCCCGGTGCTCCTTCCTAATCCATTTATGTGCACTGTCAAGCGTGGTCATTGCGCGAGTAATCCCCAACCATGCTCTGATACGACCCCATATTTCTCCACTGAACCTGCAAGAAAAGAAAATATGTGCACTCGATTCATCAGAATGCCTACAAAAGGGGCAACTGATGTTAGGCAAATCCATGTAGTGAAGTGTGTCTTTTGTGGCCAGACGACGGTTGAATGCAAGCCAGACGGTGAAAGTGTATTTCGGTGGGATGTGTCTCTTCCATATCTTCGATAGCATCGGGCACGGTTCACCCTTTGTCCTCATGGCTTCATAGACATGGCTTGTGATTAACTTTCCATCCAAAACACAACTTTCAAGACCCCGAATCGCATGGTCTCGGCCCCCAAATATCTGAATCAAAGAATCTCTAATATCAAGAAGCTTTCGAATGAGATGACTATCTCTATCTCGTCTTTGGTAGTCGCAGATAGTTTGTCCTCGAAGATAATACTCGTGCACCCATTTCACCCATAAAGACTCGGAACCCGAATGAAATAACCATATCGAAAGGGTAAGAAGAGCACGATTCCAAACTCCTATATATTTAAGTCCAAGACCTCCTTCTTCCTTCGGTTTACAAATTTTGTCCCATGCAATCCGAGCTGGTCTACCCCCCCAGAAGAACTTGAGGCAGAGCGAGCGGATGGTATTAAGGACCGCCGAATGCAAAGGAAAAGCGCGGAACCAAAAACATTATACTCCTTGAAGCACGGATGTGATCAGTTGAAGTTTTCCCGCGTAAGAAAGTTTCATGTGCTCCCATTTCTCAATGTAACTCGAGATAGCTGCAGTTAAAGAAGCAAAATTAGTAACTGAAACCGTCATTGGAGCGAGAGGTATCCCCAGGTAACGAACAGGGTATGTGCCAACTTCAAATCCGACTCTCTCCATAATCCGATCATAGACAATCTCATTAACTCCGGCTAGATATATTGTGGATTTAGTAGGGTTCAATGAGAGGCCTGATACATCCTCCAAATGTCCCAAACAATCCATAAGGATGTTAACCGATGTCTCGTCCCCTCGTGAGAAAAGCATCAAATCGTCGGCAAAAGCAAGATGGGTGGTGTGCGTGCGGGCACATTTCGGGTAGAATTTAAAGCCCGGTTCACTCGATCTCTTCTTTAAAAATCGGGATAGATATTCAAGACAAATGATGAATAAAGTATGGGACATGGGATCACCTTGCCTTAAGCCTCGTTGCCCACGAAAGAAACCATGAAGCTTGCCATTGATGGAAACCGAAAAATATGTTGTAGTAACGCAAGCAAGAATCCAACCCACAAACTTAGGAGGAAAGCCGATACCATGGAGTATTGTCGATAGGAAGTCCCATGAGACTGTGTCAAAAGCTTTGCGAATATCTACCATGAGCATACATCGTGGAGAAATTCTTGCACGGTTCGAACCTCTAACCAACTCTTGGGCAAGGAAAACGTTATCAACAAGATTTTGACCACTTACGAAAGCACCTTGTCCTTTGTCAATGAGAGTTGGAAGTAAGGGTGCCATTCGGTTAGTCAAAATTTTGGTAATCACTTTATAAGTAACATTTGTGAGACCAATTGGTCTAAAGTCACCCACCTTAGGATCGTTGTCTTTCTTCGGTATGAGGGAGAGGATGGTGTGGTTTGTTGCGCGAAGTAGACTACCAGTTTCGAAAAATTCACAAACACAATCAATCAAATCTGTGCCCACAATATCCCAATTATTTTTGAAGAAAGCAGAGGTGTAGCCGTCCGGTCCCGGGGCCTTGTCATTCCCGATATCAAAGAGTGCATTCCGGATTTCATCACCTTCCATAGGTTTAAGTAGCTGCTCATAAAACCGATCTTCGACTAATGGTCTGTGACTCATGACTGTCGGGTCAATGGGGGTGCTTGGCCGGGATGTGCCAAAGAGGTGTGTGTAGAAATCTACAAGGAGGGAGGCGACTTCTATTGGGGATGTGGTGCGGGAGCCGTCATCTCGGACGATGTATGATATGTTCTTTCTTGCATTGTCTCGGTTTGTTAAGCTGTGGAAGTATTTCGTACCTCTATCTCCATCAACTAGGTGGGTAGTCCGCATACGTTGTTGGAGAAAACTCTTTTCGGCATCAAGGAGGAAGTTCGCACGAGCTCGTAATCTGTGAACCTCCTCTTTTAAAGAAGTGTTGTCAGGATCATCCATAAGAGAGGATAAAGCCTCTTTAAATTCTGAATTTGCAGTAGCCGTACGCTCGAGAATACCCCCGTACTCAGCTTTATTCAATTCTCTTAATGGACGTTTTAGGGCTTTCAACTTCTGCGCAAGTATATATTGTTTCGTACCATCAATAAACTGCCCCCATGAACTTTGTACGATACTAGCAAACCTGGGATGTTTAAGCCACATGTTGAAGAATCTGAATGGCCGACAACCATGCTGAAAGTCTCGAATAACCGATGCAATAACTGGGCTATGGTAGGATACGGGTTCCATTGGAAGGAACGATGCTCTACATATGAGATTGCTGTCACTCCACCCATGATTTATAAGGACTCGGTCAAGCTTAGCCCAAACAGTACTATTTGTCCAAGTGAAGAAAGGACATGTGGAAGGTGCATCGACAAGACCATGAGATATTCGAAAATTATTTAAATCAATTAACTCACTATTTCGAAGAGGAGCAGCCCTAATTCGGTCTCCTGGAGCACAATACGTGTTATAATCTCCCATAATCATCCAAGGTAAACGAATGTTGGCCCCGATGGTGGTTAGGTGCTCCCAAAGAACTCTCCTTTGCGGTACTGTATACAAAGGGTAAACGAAGGTAACATAAAAAGTTTCTTGGGTAACGTTGCAATGGACTTGAAAATGGATGTGTTGTCTTCCAATTTCAATCACTGTACAAGCTACCCTACTAGCATCCCAAACAACAATGATGCGTCATCCAGGAATAACATCAAGATTAGATACATGATTCCATTTTAAGAAACAAGTAGACATAAAGTTGGCTAAACGTTCTTGCGAGAATTTCGTTTCTAATAGGCAAAACAGGGGCAAAGAATTTTTTTCTTACGAGTTTACAAACCGTGGAGAGAGAAGCGCCTCGATCTGCATGCCCACATAGGCCCCTGATGTTCCAACTAAGGAGCTTCATTTATCAACCGAGGAGTTTATGGGCACTCCGCGCCTCGCGTTTTTCTTTGTCTTTTTGCTTTGCACCTTTTGCCAAGTCTGATCAGAATGCTCGGCAGGGCTGTTCGGTAAATGTGTAAAATCGTCATTTGTTTGATGTTCAAATGTTGGATCCCGACCTCGAGTATCTGCCAGGGGATTGCTCAAGGTTGATGGTGCCTCAAATTTATCATCATGTTCCTTGGGGGTGTCAATCATGGTTCCACTTGTATCGGACTTGTTACCTCCCTTGTCTTGAGGTTTGTTATCAGCTGCCATCTGTTTGTCTTTGATGCTAGTTTTATGGGATGGTTTTGCTTGTTGGGCAGCTTGCTTCGGCTGTGTGCTAACTGACAGTTTTTTCTGTGGGGTAGCATTTGCATGGGCTTTTCGATGCTCCCGGTGCTCATTTGTTTGTGGCTGTTCACCATTTTGTGGCATTCTTTGCCCTTTCATTGCATCCCTTTTTGTGTGCTGGTATTTGGTCTAGGTGGACAACACAGGTGGTTGTGCCCAAAGCATTGACATATATGGAAAAATAAAGGGTAGTTCTCGTACTCCACCATTTGTTCATAGCGCTTCCCGCAAGGCAAATTGACACCAAACTTTGTAATTAGTTCTTTACTCACATCAATCTCAATCAAAACACGTGCGTAGGCCATCCTGGACTTGTCACAAGTAAATTGGTCAGTATATAAGGGCTTACCAACCTTGGAGGCGATCTTGCTAAGGCCAGATTCACTCCAGAAACCCAAGGGGGTGTCACGGAGCACAACCCAAGTTTGGATCTTGGTGAAGAGATCGTCTGTGAGCATTGTGCCTCTCTCAATCTGCTTTAATAAGAGTGTCTTTCCATAGATGGTATACGGGCCACCTTGAAGGAATTTTAGCAAATCTTGTTCATTAGAGAACTTGAAGACGGTCCACCCTTTTCCATAAGGCAAAACCCTGCATCCAACACCCCAAGATTTCGTTATTGAGTCAAGTGCAAGCTTACCAAGGAATCCTCCAGTGAAACAGCCTATGAGGCAGTGTCCCCAAGTCTCAACAATTGGGATTTCGTCCGTATGGTCGAGAGTGATGTCTTCATCATTAATAGGAAGAGCAATGAATCGTAACTTCAACCATTTCGATTCTAAACGGGAGCCTTGAAATAGGCTGGAGAACATTTTAGATGGAGTTTGTGTTGTGCGCGTTGAGGACGTATTCTGATCACTCTTGTATGATGATTGTCGGTTCCATATATTATTAGTTTGAAAAGAAGAAAATGGATTTGTTGTATGCATATTATTACCTTCCTTGTGAATTGAGAGGCCATTACCTTTATTTCGAATATTCAAATCTGTTGAATTAATTCCTTGCACCATGTTCGAATTCAAATTCAAAATCCCGTTTTTAATTGCAGTTGAGTCCCCGGAATTGAAGTCTTTTCCATTCAAATTTTCTGAATTAAATCCATGTTCGCTGTTCCAATTCAAATTCTCATTCCCGTCTTCAATTGCAGTTGAGTCCCCGAATTTAATACCTTTTCCCTTCAAATTCAAAAATCTCTGTGAAGTAAATTCGGAAGTAAAAGAAATCACATTACCTTCGTTAATTGCAGGGAGGGTTTTATTTACTTCGATTGAATTCAGATCCCTGGAAGTACTGTCTTCTACATTTAAATTAAAAAATATTTGCGAAGTAAATTCGTGCACAGTATCTTGATTTACTCTGAGTCACGTTGCCTTCTATTGATTTATATACATTATTATGGTGCACGTTACCCTCCTTTGCATTAAATGCATTAATCCTCTTCACGTTACTATTCTTTGCTTTAATTGTATGGAGGTTACTATTCTTTGCTTTAATTGTATGGAGGTTACTATTCTTTCTGTCTTTAAGTGTATTGAAGTCCCTTGAACGGTTATTCTTCTCATTCAAATTTTCTTCTAAATCATTAATCTCATTTCCATTTCCGCATACATTTATCTCTCTGTCATTAATGGCAGGAAATTTGAATTTGAAATTTTGAATATGAGAATTAATCTCATTTCCGTGTACATTTAGATCTGTGTCGGTATTATTCTCCTTTCCATTAGTAACGGTAGACTTGAATGCAGTCATGGCTTTGGATGAATGATCCCGACTGTTACGCATCCCTCTTGAATGGGTCGGTGACTTTCCATGAACGCCGATAGCAAAATTCCGATCACCGTAAAAAGTATTGTTTGCAGTTTTGGCTACCTCTTGCGGTGGTGGAATCGCCGGAATACATTCGTTTGCTAAGAACGGTTCCAGAGACAGATACGGTGGAGATATTGATTTCTTCTTTTGCTTCTTTCTATGCCCCGATTTTCCGCAAACTGATTTTTCTCCTTGCTTTAACAATGAAGCATCATGAATGGTAGTCGCCGGAGATGAAAATTCGACTCCTGCAGAAGCTGCAATCTGTTCATCGGAGGCCGTTAATAGCATTTTATCGGTTTCGCGAACAACAATGATGTCTCGATCTTTATCGGTTTCCTCTTGTTCATTGCTTAGTTCCCGTTCGTCATCGCAAGTATCAACGCCAAACAGCATTTCCCGAGTCACCGATGGATCAAAAGGAATTATATCCTTTGGAAAAGCAAGAGCGCAAATCAGATAATTACCAGAAACTTTTGACGTATTCCGTTTCCGCTTGTGTATCGGTTTCTTCTCTCCGGCCGCAATTTCCTAAACATTCACCTTGGCCAAATCCTCCATTGAAGAAATTAGAGACCGAACTACACTTTTTCCGGTTGTATCAATTCGTCTTTGCGCGTTTTCCGTCTTCTTACGGACTAGAACCCCCTGACTATTATCTTCGGTTGAATCTTTCATTTAAACAGAAAATCATATAATAATCATTCCGGAATAGAAATTGATAAATCTGCAAAAGTAATCTTGCAAAAGTAAGAAAACACAGAGAATAAATCTGCAGGTTCACCAATATATAAATCACCCAAATTAATTAAAATAGTGACAGGGATGGAGATTTAAATCTTTTAGAATTATAAACACAGAGGAGGCGTCGACTTCTTTACATACTACTCCGCGAAGTCGCCTTTTTTGAATTTTAAAAATTACTCCGTGAAGTTATTTTTTTGACGATTTTGTCCTTCACGAAATCGTATAAATAGAAGAAATTACTCCGTGAAGTTACCATAATTTCCAAAAAAAATACAATTTCTCTACCTTCTCTCTACTTTCTCTCTCTAAATATAAAGAACTAAAACTAAAACTAAAGAAGGTGATACTATCATTATCAATTAAAATGTTACCCATTGCCTTCAAAACCACTTAATCATATATCCTAACACTTAAATGACTTATTTGCAAAAAAAAACATATTTAGATCTTAGTTTTCGAAAGGTTTCTTAAACCATAATGGGTATTTTGTTTTACTTTAAGTTTATATTGTTTTTAGTTAGTATGAGTCTTTAATAAATGATAACCTACTAAAAAAATTACAAAAATGGACAAAATTGAAAGATAAATGTTAAAAAATTGGAAAAAAAACGATACAGATCTGATAGAGGTCTGTCCGCCAATGCAATGGCGCCCACAGGGGTCTGTACGCCATTGCACGGCGGAAACAGTGGTCTGTACGCCATGCAATGGCGTCAGCACCATCGTGTACGCCATTTGCCCGGTGGAAAGTACCATCTTCTTCGACAGGATGATGACGACGAACACCACCTGGACGCCATCGTCTGGCGGAAACGAACATTTTTTTATTTTCTTTTTAAAATTATTTTTTCAGAAAAACAGAAAGATACAAGGGTCAATGTTCATATTGGTTTGTAGAAAAACAAGTTTTGTTACCATTTCGTCAAGTTATGTTAACATTTTATTAAGTTTTACAAAGTTGAAAAAAAAAAGTTTTGGTTAGTTTAAGTTTTGAGTTTTATGATTTTAGTAAGTTTTAGGAAGTAAAATGTTAGGTTATGGTAGATTTCTGTTTGCAACTTCATGAAGTAAATAATGGCATAAAACGTAATTAAATGAACTTCTAAGGACTTTTTGGGTTTTTTGCCTAGTGGCAATTTTGTAAATATTGAAAAACAGAAAAAGACGACTTCGGAGAGTAGTTTTGGCTTTTTTTTTAGCAATTCCCAATACCCAAAATATGACTGACTTCATTTTATCACATCTCGTCATTGAATACTTAGGATCAATATAAGTAGATTTATAATAGTCATTATTATCATTGCATATCAAGATAACTTTTAACTTACATACATACGTTCGTATTTATAATTTATATAAAAAAAATTATACCCTTTTTATCCTATATTTTTTCCTTTTTATACCCGCTTATCCTTATTCTATATATTTTTATTTTTATACCCACTTATTTTATATTGGGCGTTAGTATTTATAATTTATAAATATATATTATTAATATATTTTCTCTTTTTTAGATATTATCTTATATCTATATTTTCCTTTTTTATACCCACTTATCTATATCTTATTTTTTTATACCCACTTATTCCTCCTATATATTATATTAGATGTTCGCATTTATATATATATTATTATTATATTTTTTCTTTTTTATATCCACTATAAATATATATATTATTAATATATTTTTTCTTTTTTTTTATATTCACTTATTCCTCCTAAATATTAAGCGTTCGTATTTATTCTTGAACTTGTTTTGGAATTTTTTTTAACCAAACTTTAAACTTCAAAATAGAAGGAGATATTATACATCTAACAAAAGATGTGAAGATAAAAAAAGGAAGGAATGTATATGGAGGACTATAATCGTTGTAAAAGAAAGTAAACAACAAAAAAAAGTTTTAAAAAAGATCGGATCTTGGTGTAGTTACGCATCACCAGTTCGAGGGTTAATTGATGGTTCGTAGCACCTTTTGCCCCGGTTTTGACCCCTGCACCAATCGGTTCATGAGTACTACAAGTTGATTATATTAGAAAGAATCGTCCACTAAATGAGATTAATCAGATTGAGAACATGTGAATGATGCATAAAAATCTATTGAAGCTTCGGTTACACGGATACATTTTACATGGACAACATTGCGTAGCGATGACGTAACAGGTGAATTACAATTACTAATTTAGTGAAAAAAATATGAAACTTTTGAAGGTCGGAAGCCTAACATCGCCACGAGAAGTAACCGATTTAGATAAATTTGTGTGATAATGTAATGCAGACTTATTTATTTAGTGTATTCGTTTTATGTTATTCTTTTAACAATGTAATGCAAACTTATTTCTTTAATGTACTCGCTTTATATTATTATGTTAATAATGTAATGCAAACTTATTTGTTTAATGTATTCGTTTTATGTTATGGTGTTACAAAATTTGCAAACATGATACTTAACTCGATAAAATTTTACATTAGACGTAAATACATTATCAAATACATTAAACAAAACATTGTTGGAAATATGTCTGATGTCAAGAGAACTACGATGATGTACACAAATATATTAGGCAAGAAAATAATACTTAATAAATAATATATATATATATATATATATATAATATATATATATATATATATAAGTAAAACATTTAATTAATAATTATAAACTTACACTTCTGATGAAAGTATTGAACGCATCATGCCCTTTGTAGTCAATAAACAGTGGAATTTTGTTCCACTCTAAGAAAGCAAACAACTTCATATGTTCTCCTATTTGAATTGCGATGTCTTCTCTTCTTCAAGTAACATGTGATCTATATCACCACTTTCGGCGTTATTGATAGGCACATTAGAGTGTGACGTATGATGAGCTAATGGTGGTGAATGATGAGGTAATGGTGGTGGAAGAACAACTCACGATGGTCAACGATGAGCTGATTGTGGTAGTGCAGTTTGTCTAGATAATAAATCCCTCATAATATCAACTTATTTTCCCACATCTTTAGTTTCATGCTTAAAATCCTTATATATGCAACGTAGTGATCTTTCAGTGTGCTCTTCAACTTCCTTTTTCAATGTTTGTCGTCCACGTTTCTCGCGAACCAATCTCCCCTTCTTTGCTTCAACAGACTTCATAATGGACATATTTTTCCTATGGTGCACGTGTCTAGAGCTCCCAATAGAGCGTGGGTGGTCCTTCCATGTACTGGATGACCTGAGTCAACGAATAATAATATTTAGATAAAAACAACTAAATTAAGCACAAAAAATTGTGGTAACTAAATTATACAACAAACAACTATTAATACCTAAATAAGCATAATAAAACAACTTTAACTGGTATTATCATTAATAAATTCAAAGGAGACTTTGCTCGTGCACGATAGGTGCATAATAAACCCCAAAACCCCCTCAAATTCATCCTAACAAAACTTTAAAAATACATAAATCCTAACATAATCCATAAATTTCACAACAAATCATAATAAAAAAAACATGCAATATACTAAATAATTCAAGAAAGTTATGATATTTAAGAAAAAAATTCAAGAACAAATTCAAGAAATTTTACCCAATGATTCATCCATCACGAACAATTTAATTAACCCAATGATTCATCCATCAAGAACAAAGCTAAAAATAACTTAAACAAACAGAAAATTAAGAACATTCATATATTCATAAATTCAAGATATAAAATCAAAAGAACTTACTTTGGTGGAGAAAGAAGAATATCATATTTCTTCACGATGGAGAAGAAGAAGCTTATTGTAGGAGGAGAATGATGCTGAAGGATGACCTCAGTCGTCGGAGACGGAGAAAGGTGGTAGGTATTGGGTTGTAGAGAGAAAAGGATAAAAAGTTTTAGAGAAATAAATGAAAGAGTTTTTTGTTCAAAAAACAATTTGAATAGTGTTTAGGAAACAAAACTCTTATATACTCCAATAAGAGAGTTTTTATCCAAAAATGGTGAGGTTAGATCACTTTTGGGTGAACTTATAAATTGGTGGGGGTAGACCTGATTTGTGTGAAAATAGTTAGACCTTATACTATATTGTAAACTTATTTTGTTTGATTTCATATATAACTTAGTATATTTATTGGCAAAAGATTTGGGCTACAACAAAACAATACTTCCACGAAGATTAACAAAATAAATCAACAATGTTTCATATTAAACAATTCAAGAGTTACTCATGAGTGTTCAAATTATTTCCTCCATAAAATCTAACCCGGTGAAATATTAAATCACATTGGGCCTTGTCATTAAAGGTCCATTCGGCACGTTCATTAGTGTTCTATCCTACATAGAAAAAGTGAAAGAACAAGTCAAAAATATTTATGACTCACAATATCTTGTTAAATCTACAAAGGTTATCTCTCTATAAGATCTTATTCAAATTACAATAAGATTTAGTTTCTCATAGATAAGATATACTTTTTCTTGATCATGTAAGATAAGTTTTGTACCTCTTTATAAATAAATTCTAATACAATACGATGTGGTTTTTTTGTGATTGCTCAGCTTGGCTAAATCGAAGATTGATATGTGAGTAAATTAGATATTTGTTTAACAACATAATATGTTAAGATTCAAAGATTAAGAAGAAAATACAGATACATTTTATTATTAATTGAAGTTGAATATTTATATATAGATCATATTACAATAAATGTTATCAAAATATATGAGGGATTTAAGAGAATATTTTTCTAACCACTAATAGGGATGGCAATGGACCGTCTGCGGGCCGGGTTCGGGTCGGCCCGCTTGAGCCTGCTTTTTTTACACTTGAGCCCGAACTCGGCCTGACCTGCTCCCGGGCTCATATTTTCAAACCCGAACCCGTCCGCTAATGTCCGCCGGTCAACCCGGCCTGATCCGCTGACATTAATTTAAATATTTTTTAATTTATTTTAAATATATTAATTTATTTTTTTAAAATATTATTTTTATTATATATAGAAATATTATTTTTATATATATTTTATGATTTTCGGGCCAGAACGGGCCGGACAAATTTGAAACTGGAACCTGGCCCGGCCCGGTTGCGGGTTACATTTTCTGAACCCGAACCCGACCCGTTCTAAGTTTGGGCTGGACAAAACTCGGCTGGGCCGGGTCGGGTTGGACCGGGTCGGGTCGGACACCACCCGAATTGCCACCTCTAACCACTAAGATATGTGGTTAAATATATCTGACTTAGTTTAACTAAATATTTACATGCTTAGATAAGATTTATGACCCGACTGGTTCGGGCTGGACTAATAACACCATTATTAGTAGCCTCCTACTTTTGACGAGAGAAACAAAAGAAGATTAGCCCATTATTGCTCAAAGTATATTGTTGTTGGTTGAAGCTTTTTTTAAATCTTTTCTGAAGTTTGTGTTGCCTATCCTTCTTTATTTTTTTAGAGGAATTATTTGTCTCTTATTTTTTTTCGTTTGAGTGTTGTTCGATCTTTGAATCTTATAATTGCTTTAGAGGTTTCGACTTATTGTTGATTGTGCTTTGAAGTCCTATTACCTTGTAAAACACTTATTCTTGCTTCATTTCTATTGGTGTTTGCTTCAGCACCTCCTTACTATTGCTTCATATTTCCTTATTTATTTAATTGTAGCATATTTGCCTATGTATAGCAGTAGCCCTTAGCCTATACTAAAGGATAAAAGAAGTCATACTATTTTAAAATAATTTATTCCTTTATTTTTTTTATAGTTGTGCATAACCCCTATAGTCTTTTTTAAGACTAAATGTAAAGATAAACTAAAACTAGTAAATTCAGTTGAAGTAAATTATTGCTTGTTTGGTGAATTTAGACTGTGATATAAGTGTTCTAAACATTATGTGCGTTGTAAGCATTTTTTTAAAATCTAAGTAATTATACGCTTGAAATTTTTATATTTTGATTAACTCTCTTACTCATTCTTGAAGGCTTCGACTACAGGTTAACTTATTCCTTATCATTTTTGCGTGAGTAATTTTCGCTCAATTTTGCGTGAGCGAGTATGATTTGACAGGTATTAATAGCATATGTACATACATGCTTTTGATCTTCCTTGATCTTTATATTTCTCATTTTCTATACATGTCTTATTTTTCCATGATAAGATCTGGACCTTTAAATTGATAGAATATCTACTATTAAAATTTACTTTTTTCCTCTGTGTTAAAAATACATTTTTTTCTTTTCAGTTTTACTTCCTTCTTCGTCTTGCTCTTTTATTCACGTTTCATTGTTTGCTAGTTTGTTACAACTAAGAAACAAACTTATATGTTTCTTCTAACTTTCTTATAAAGGTTAGTGACTTTTATTAGTTGGTATTCATACTCTTTGATTATGGCTTCCTATGATGTTGAAGATGCAAATGATAATGTTTCGATCCCTCCCAATATGGCAAATGGCTTGAATAAAAAAATGTTG
The DNA here is from genome assembly GCA_036936605.1 of Limnanthes douglasii subsp. nivea. Taxonomy (NCBI): domain Eukaryota; kingdom Viridiplantae; phylum Streptophyta; class Magnoliopsida; order Brassicales; family Limnanthaceae; genus Limnanthes; species Limnanthes douglasii. The sequence continues at coordinate 291,759,926 of JAUPFV010000005.1, forward strand.
ATTTTGTAATGTGTTCTTTCATGCTCCTCTTGAAGAATGAAAACTTTCATAAATTTTATGATTGGTCCATTCTTCTTGACGTTCTTCTTTGTTTCCCTAAACAAGTTAATACTCTAGTCGAAGCTCGTCATGATAAGGTCCTTTTCTCATTTCATACTCTTGACCATGGGCTTCATTTTTCATTGGATAACCAGATCTTTGAGTTTTTCCACTTGATATCCAAGCCAATTAACTCCTAGATTTTGGATTTTTATCTTGTCAACTATTATCTTATCAAAAACAATTGTCGGACGTTATTTTCGGTCGGAAAAAGAATTTGTTATGTATGTATTCCATTTTTATTGGATAATTACTAGTTTCCCAAAATTACAAAATATTGGAAGAATAACTTTATGTACTTTTTTGGTAACTTGGCCACTAAAGTTGAGAACACCCTTGGATCTACCAAAAGTTTCTAGAGTGTCAGTCGTAAGTTTGACTTTTTTTATAATCGAAATTATTTTTGTTTTATTGTTTTATTCTTTACTAATTTTTCCTTTTATATTTTAGCTCATATCATTTATTTCCTATTTCATGAACTGCTAGTTAAGGCTATGTATGAGAGGATGATGGAAGAGATAATGAAGTTAATTCTAGGCGCAAACGTTTAGGTATTTTTTCCATTACTTATTCTTCAATCATTATAGTAAATGTATATTTTTTAAGTTGTGTACTTTTTTCTCATGTAGTGAGGGAGAATGATGTTCTTCTTCCTCCGAAACCTCATTCGGATAATTTACCTAATCTTAATCCCTCTCTTGTACCGGTTGACACTGGTTTTTATTCATGTTTGCCCATTAATCCATCAAAAGTTACATACTCATTTAATATATTTGAATCATCTAACACATGATTTTCCCAATGCCTGACTTACATGCGAGTCAACATTCAGACTTCTTCTTGCTCTCTCGATGTTTTGAACATCAATTAGTTATGTATGCTTTTGAATCATCTCTTCATACTGATAACGGAACTTTCTCCTTAGCTCGACCGAAGTTGACGGTGATGATATATTTGGGATTTCCAAAGATACCACAAGCGATAGATTTGATCTTACAGATCTTAGGAATATTGTGTTCAGTGAAAATGTTGAACAAATTGTTGGTGTGAAAGAAGATATTCACATACTTCCCCAACATGTTGGTGATTCTTTAACACAAATACCTACTATTGTAATTGCTCATGGCTATTCTTCCTCTCTATCTGAGACCATCATTCTATTGGCGTCTAATAGTAATGTCGGTTCTAGTAATGGTATGATATTCAGTGTCTCTTACCCATTGGGTCCTGACAATTTTGCTTCATATTTCTTTGTTCTTCTTCTTAATCGGATTACTAAGGTTATTACTCAGTTTTATATTATGGTCGAGCATAGGCGTTCCTCTTATTCTTATTTTCCTTTTAGAGCTAAGTGGTATTCAGTTAGATCTTGGTTTTGAGGTTATTACATTCATTATATCTTCTAGTTAACTGACTGTTCCATTTTTCTTATAGTTTGTTTTTTGTTTACAGATTACTTTCAATGGGTTGATAATATGCCATCACTCCCAGGTTAATCGCTTGAATCAACTACCAACTCTTCAGGTTCTTTTGGAGGGTGCCTTCTCCTCAATCGATGAACGTCCTGATTTGAGGAGTACTCTTGCATCTAGTGTTGAGAGGGAATGAAAATTGCAAGAAATGCTAAATGAGAGCTTAAAGAAGAAAAAAAATTATATATTCAATTAAAATCTCAGGTTGATCCTTGAGCCAATAAGTGTCATGCTTTGTCAGAGGTCAAGTCTGATTTATTCATCCTTCAATTGAAAGTTTTTTATCTGGAGACTGCGCACGAATTTTTTTTCAAATTTCTTATAGATCTAAGGCTTAAAGCATATATTGTGTTTTCGATACTGAAGGATGTGCAGAAAGAATCGGCTTCATTATTAGCTTGGTATATTTTCATATTTTCAATATAGATGCACTATAAAAAAATTATTTAGTACTACTACCAAAGGTATTGGTTCCTAACCTCACTTTCTTTGTTAGGGTTGAGTGGAGTGGAAATCGGGTTGCTTTTGATTGTTTTGAGGGTGGAGAATGAATTTTTGTAACTACAGATATGCTCGGGGAAAACTTTACCTAATTAATTCACGTTCTTTCTCTATAATCTTTAGAGTTTACTTTAACTTTATACATAGTTTGTAATTTTGTTTTCTCTTTATTTGTTTTTAATTTCCATTTTAGCAATGTATATTTGTAATATAGTATTTTTTTATTTGAGATCTCTTTTATATTTTTTGTGGAAGAGTCTTTGTGTCTATGACACATCTTCAATTGTATATTTTTTATACTGAATGATCAGGCAGTGTAGGCTAACAATTATGTTTTGGAACATTATCGTTTGATTCTTAGGTTTTCCTTTCTTTATTAATAGATGGCTTTTCACTATGGATAAATATTTGGTTATCCATTTTTTGTCATTATCTTTTATTAGGATTTGTGAAACTATATCATTATATTGTTGTCCATATTAGGATTGATGATTCTTTAATCAGTTTATTGCTTATGATACCTTTTGTTATTTGCATAATATCAAATAAGAAAGTAAATCAACTTTTTTGGTAAGGAAAGTTTTTATTATGTTCGAGGTCTCCATTAAAACCTTTTAGAGCCACCGAATAAGAAAATAGTGCATTTTCATAGTTTAATAAATACTTTTACATTAGTAATAAAGTACAAGCTCTTTAGTTTGGATGACTATAATAGAGTTTTAGATAATATATGTTCCCAAAAGTGCCAGACTTGGTTTCCATATCCACCTAACAAAGTGTACGTTCATGCCTTAACTTTTTCTTCGACAATAAAATGGTTTTTCCAACGGCACGACTTTTCAAGTATTTATTCTTGTATATATTGAAACATGATTCAAATCACTTTATCCCCTGGTTCGAAACTCTTGAAACGGACTTTGGAATAAAATTTATCATTCATTAATTCCTTGTAGTTCGATGATCGAAGATGTGTGTTGATATTTCTTTCTTCGACTAAGTCGACCGTCATTCTTCTATTTTCGTCATTCTAATCCTTATTGTACGTTTATATCTTATGAGAATGTGTGATTATTTTTATTGGTAATACTGCATTCATCTCATATACCATGAAAGATATTGTTTCTTCTCGGGTAGTTCTTGGTATCATTCAATATGACCATAAAACATCATACAAGGTATTTGGAAACCCTTTTATTGCTTCATCCAACATTTTTTTGATGCCTTCGATTATAGTTCTATTAACCACTTTGAATATTCTGTTTGCTTGAGGATGAAAATGAGAAGATAGTATTTATTTCATTCCATTCTCAATGTAGTATTCTATGACAAGATCATTTCGGAAATGTGTGGCGATAACTCTTTGGGTGTCATATCTGAAACATATACTTATTTTTTTTAAACTATTACCTCTTATGCCTTAATATGTTGCACTAATTTTGCTTATATCCATTTGGAAAATTAGTCTACGACTACATACATATATTTTCTTCCTCATGAGGCCATCGGGAATGGACCTACGATATCCATACCCCATCTCTTGAACGGAATAACTTCCGTAATTATTTCTAATAATATTGGTAGCACTTGTATTGAATTGGCGAGACTTTGGCATGTATCACATGCTCTTACTTTTCTCTCTGCATCATTCATAATAGATGGCCAATAATAACTTTGTATTCATATTTTTTTATTAGAGTTTTATATCCGCAGTGAGAACCTCCTTCTCTCTCGTGTAACTATTCTATTACCAAAAATGCATTATTTGCGCTTAACCACCTTAAAATAGGTTGTGATAGTCTTTTTTGGTACAACGTTCCCGCTATCCACACACGTCTTGAGGATATTCTTCTTATTTTTTGTGCCTCTTTTTTGTCTTCAAGTAGTGTGTTTTGTGTAAGGTACTTTTTTAACGACGTTCGCCAATCTTCCTCATCTTCTTCCCTTCTTATCACCATTACCCTTTCAGTCGTGATTGTTGAAAGGAATATATTTGGCAAAGCGATTGATGGGTTTTCTTGTAGTATTACGTTTGTTACTGATGATGTATTGGCTGAAGAATGACACACGTTGGCAATTGCATTTTATACCCTTGGCGTTTGTTTGAATTCGACATGATCAAATTGTGATGCAAAGTGTTTTAACTCTTTTTAAGTATTGGATAATGTTATCCTTTTTTGCTTCAGCATGACTTGTCATTTGGCTAACTACTAGTAAGAAGTCAGTTAAGATTATTACCTTTCTTGCTATGTAAAGTTTTTCTAAACAAAGCCATGCGATATGAGCTTCATATTTTTTTTTCATTATTCGATGCTGAGAATTTGAACCAAAAGGATTGGTTTCGAATGTCAACATCTGGGGAGACAAGTGGTATCCCCTTTCTGAGCCTTGATTGTTGTTTCCTCCATCGGTTCTAACGCTCCATGTATTTTATAAATCGTATTTTATAACAATTGGTCTTTCACATTGGACCTCTATCAAGAAATCGGCTAATGGTTAGGCCTTTATTATTGTTCTAGGTTCGAACTTGATATCATAATCTCTTAATTCTACTGACCACTTTGTTAATCTTCCTGAAACGTCGGGTTTCTGCAATATAGTCCTTGGGGGAAAGAGGTTCACACAATTGTAGTGTATACAATTTTTAAGGGAAAGAGGTTCGCACAATCATAATGTGTGCTTGAAAATATGGTCTCAACTTCCTAGCCGCTACCACCAATATTAGAGGTAACTTTTATAATTTCAAATATTTAGTTTCTCATGTAAGTAAAGATTAACTTACATAGTCTACTTCTTTGAATTTCTTTCTATCATCTCTGATTAAGACTATGTTTACTGCATAATCTGATACTGTCAGATTTAGGTACAAGTTCTCTCCTTGCTTTGGCTTCGTCAATACCTCTGGTAATAAATTAAAAAATTAAAAAAATGGTACATATATTTTTAAAAAATTAAAAAATATATTGGTAATTACAAATAAATAAATATTAAATAAAATTACATTTATTTGTTGATATATAAATTTTATGTTAAATATTTAATAATATAAATAACACCAAGTCAATCTTTTATAAAAAAAAATTATTTTATAATCTCAAATTCAATAAATATATATTAAAAACATAAATTTTAAAAAAAAATACATTTTAAAAAACTATATATTCTTTTAGATATTTATGTTTGTTTTTATAAGGGATATCGATCATTTGATCCTTTTATGGGTTATCCCTGTATTTGTAATCCCCCAAAAATTATTAGATAAACTATCAATTATCCAGCTAGCTATATCATTACCATTTAATATCCAAAATTGGTAAACTAATAATAGTTATTTGAACAAAAGAGAAAAACCAAAAGTAATTTTTTTGAACTAAACCTTCTTTTCTGACTTTTTTATTTCATTTTATTTTAAAAAATTTATCTTTCAAACCGTAGCTTGAAAAGAAAATCTGAAAGTACCATCGTATTTTTTTTTTAAAAAAAAACTAGATACATGGATAATATTTTTTGATTTTTTATTCGTGAGATCCAATAACCATGATCTCTCATCTCTTACCATCAAATAGTACATGTCTCACATCTCATCCCTTTTATCATGCCTAGTTTTGTTTCTCTCAACTTCATCATGCATGGTCTATCCACTTCATCATGCCTAGTCTTTCAGCTCCTCACTTCATCATACCTCGTCTCATATTTATCCATTTTATCATGCTTGGTCTTGCATTTCTCCATTACATCATCCTTGGTCTGGCATCTTTCTATTACATCGTGCAAGATCATGGTCAAACAAAGTACGAGATAAGAGACGAGGAAAATATAATACGAAACCAGGGTTACTCGATTTACTGGATACAAAAATAAAAAATTATCATCAATGTATCTAGTTTTGTTGTCTAAAAAAACATCGATGATATTTTCGGATTTTTTTCCGAGATTCGATTTGAAAGACTAAGAAAGAAAAAGTTTGGTTCAAAGAATGAGAAAGTGATTGGATGATTGGTGATGAAGTACGGATATTTGAGATATTATGGAAGTGGTTTGTTATTAGATGAACAAAAAATTCAATATTTGGGTATTAGGTGCTCAATAGTAATACTTGAGTTGCTAGATGGCAGTAAAAATTAATATTGGGTACCTTTGGATACAATACCCAAAATTATTTCCCCTAAACCTTTTTATAAATTAACCTATAATATTTAATATAGCAATTTTTTCAACCTATTTTCTTCTAGTGTCAAGCTCAAGCTCAAGTGACTTTGATGGCTACAACCCATTTTCTTCTTCCTTTTCAGGCAACGACTCTCTTTTTTCTGACGAACGATCGTCTTTTCTTTTCTCATTTTCTAACGAACTACTCAGCAATATATGTTCTGTATTTAGGATCACTTGTTTGATATTGAATGTTGTTGCGGTTTGATATTGTATATTACGTTTTGTATCACATGTCGTTGTGGTTTTTGTATCATATGTTTTGTTTTGTTTTCCAATTAAACAACCACCACCACTACCGACGGTGGATCACCACCACGACCACCACTCACAACATACCCGTTTGTTAAGAACATACTGCTACATGTTGCACCTTGTTGCTATATCAGTATGCTGTCTACATTTCGACTGTTGGTATGTAGTCTTCATATTTGGCTAGATCAGATATCTTATTTTACAGGTTTTGTTACACATAAAACAAGATAAAAAGACTTGTTTTAGTTATTCTTTAATTAAAATACTGACAGTAATACATACCTATACTGTCGGTATAGTATTCGTAAGCACCACTAGTAAACAAGACATGGACGGCCGGTGCGACACTCATAAACTGATAATAAGAGTGGCCGATACCGCAAGTAAACAAGACATGAACCCCCAGTGCAGTTTCGCGTAAAATATTTCATCAATGGTAATTCTAAGTAAAATGATTCAGAAGGTTTTTAGTTTTTGAAAAAAAGAGTCGAAGTTTAGCAAAAAATAAAAAATGAGAGGTTAACCTATGTTGTGCCAAACAGTCATGGCGAATATTGTAAAAGCCAAATGCCCGGCGCTGGCGACTTTTATACCATAAGCTTTATTAATATACGACAATAAACATAGCACCTGTAATGTTATCTTATTGAATGGTGCTTTCAAACATAACAAACACAGACTCAGGAAGTATCTACATATAAGCTCGCATCCGCGGCCTAACTATAGATTGCGCCCCATCGACATATATATTTGTGCCAGTCATGTAGCGAGACCCATCGCTGATTAAATAGAGGACGGTCGAATAAAGGTCATTTTTCACATCAAGCCATCTCTCAAGTGGATTTGCATCTTTCACCAGTTTTATGGCTCGCCCTTCTGGCACCGACTTTGGATACTCATCCTCTAAGTGCAATCCTCGAGTTATAGCATTCACTCGGATTTTGTATTTCCCAAGCTCCAAAGCTGAAGTCTGTGAAGAAATAAATCAACGATGTTGGATTCAGATTCATACGGACTAAGAAATGAAATTAAATCAGCAAACAAAGTATACGCCACACAAAAACATCTAGTTTTAAGATTTATAATGTTCTTGAGACAGCAAGTACAGACTCAAAAGACAAAAATAAATCTTGTTTAGTGCATACTGTAATTACTCCATCAGCAAGAAATTGTCACTGTAGATTTGTGACACTTATGCTAACAGACCAAATTTTTTTACATAATTTCATAGCTTAAGTTTTCCCTAACCAGCACAGTTCAAATGAGAAACCAAAAAGTCCATTGCACCCACAAGATCTGTTTATGTGAATGCAATATCTAGATTCTCTTCAATATCGAAGATTTACCAGTGTCCGGAATATTAGAGCCATTATAATGCATATAGCTGTTTCATAATGATTCCTACAAAGGTCATTTTCTTCTTGGTACTTCTGATAACATATAGCAGATACTTCAAAACAGTCAACCTGATGGTTATTGATGCAAACCAAGGAGTTGGACATGTCAATCGGAGAGGTGGAGAGACAGTTGAATCTGGACCAGAGTCTTTGTCACTTTCTAGCAGCCAAATTACAAGACTTTGAGCCAAACATTTCAACATGTCCAGCTTCAGCTATCTCTCCACATGTACGATTAACATTTCCAGCTCCTTGGTTTGAATTAGTTATTGAACAAAAGCGACCATGTGGGATTGTTATTGCTCCCACATGGCCTTGGCCTAAAGATAGTGACCATGTGGGATTGTTGTAACATCCCAAATGGCCTAATGAGAAAAAACGTGTCCGGATTCTAATTACATCCTACATCCTACATCCCAGATCCCACATGGTGAGGACAAACCCTTCTCCCAAGAGACTCTTGTGGCATCTCTTTGGAGTGGGTCGCGTTCAATGCCCATTGCTAAGCATACACACTTTGAAATTTGCATGTTGAACGCGTGAGGGTGCGTGTTAATATAATCTCTCAGATAGAGCCATGAACCACTATAAGCTGCCAATTCTTACTATTATAAATTATACTGTGTTCAGATTTTATTTAGACCTACTTAGTTGAATCGGTTTCATGATGCTGATTGCTTAACTTAATTTAATGTAAATTTATGTTAAGCACATAATCCCACTACTCAGGGAATACGAATCTTCAAGACCTAACAAAAAAATGTACGGCAAAGACACTGCTGCTTCGGTATCTAGAATAATCCACATCCCAAGCAGCCTGGAACTGTTCCTTACAGTGAGGTACTAAAATGAGTATCAGAACTGAAACCTAGATAGGTGTTTACTTACCCTCGCCAACTGAATAATTCCAGCAAAGCAGGAACCAGACGCAGCAGCTCCTTGGTATAGCCCTCTCTCACCTCCGTTTAACAAAGTCATGAAAACGATGGAACCTCCGGAATTATGATCTTTCATTCTTTTGGCAACAGCCTTCAATAGAAACCATGGAGCCATGAAATTTATCTTTGTTATCTTTTTGAACTCATTCTCAGCCACTTCAAGAGGATTCTGCATCTTTCCTGTTTCAATTTAGGAAACTGTTTTAACATTATTGGTTTAAGATAGGACCGCCCTATGCATAATACACCAATCCTAGAGTCAGAGCCATAATGATACATAAACTATATGAGCAAGATTCACTACTTTGACTTGAAATCACATACAAAAATGGTTCTTTAAATGACAGAAGCAGAAAAGAATACCTTCATAATTGTAACAATTGACAAAAGCATCCAAATTGCCCAAACACTTCCATGCCCTATCCACAGCCTCGTCGAAAGCTCCTTCCCTCTCATCTTCCATATCAACGCCGATCACCTCGACTGGGAATACACCCTTTATCGAACTCGTTATCTTCTCACCAACCCTCTTCAGAGAGATCTCATCTCCCATCAAAACCAACCTAAACAGAAGTTCAAATCAGTAGTTCAATCAATTTTTCAGCCAGATTTCTTAAGTTTCACGGCAAAAATAGAGAGTTAAGAGCTTAAAGAGTTACCTGCATCCCTGTTTGGCCAAATTGAAAGCAATATTCTGGGAAATCTCATCTCCGCTCGAAGTTAGAAGTACTTTCTTAGCTTGATTCGCCATTTTTCAGAGAAATCACCTTCACAATCGTCAATTGAACACCAAATTAGTACTAGCACAATTTCAAAACATAAGAGTCCTAAGAACAATTGATAACTCTTTGGCTTTATACAGAAAAAATTTGGTGACTTTTATATTTGCCAAACCAGACACATGCGACGGTATCGCATGTGATTTGGTTTTTAAAATTTAAATTAATAAATTATTTATTTTAGATTCATTTAAATTTTAATTTATTATATATCCCACGATTAGAGAAGGAAAAACTAACCCTGGAATAATTTTAGGAGTAAAAATCTGAAATAAGGCAGCTCGTTAGTAAACGGGAGGATTCGAACTATTCTAACAAAATTGAAAATAAAATAAAAAAGTTAGGAAAAATTCTAGCAATTCCACCTATTCTAACAAAATTGAAAATAAAATAAAAAAATTAGGAAAAAATCTAGCAATTTGTACGAGGTTATGATGGATAACGGATTAAAAGATTTTTTTTGTTTGATGTAGGGTTATTTTCAATTTTTTTGTCAACTGTTACGGGTATACATTGTTCGAGATTTTTATATGTTCGGCAATTTCAAAATTTCTGATATCATTCGAGGCGGATTTTAGAAATGGCTGAATCATTTAAGGTCTATTAGTGTTAGAGACCATCGTCACTTCCACGAGATTCCATATCATCCTCTACTTCTCTTTCCCCAACCTCTGCTACATCGACGTCCAATATTGGATTGTTAAGAGAAAATCACCAAATTCATTATAAGGATACATACAACATTATTCGTGCACTCATTCCTGCGTCGGTGGGCGGATTAAATACGACATAAATTTAATATTCTCTGTCATTCCTTCTTCCTTTTGTTTGTTATCCAACACAAACTATCCACAGGCGATAAGTTTATAAGTTTGGGTCTAAACACCCGAATTGTGTCTTATGCAATTCTGTCTCATAACTAGTGGCGGATCCAGGAATGGAAATTAGGGGGGCTAAACTAAAAATGTATACATAATCTTCCGAAACATTTTTCGATATTTTCGCAAAACCTAGTTCTATTGTTAGTTTCGAATGCTTTATCTAGCTCTAAAAAGACCAACGTGACCATTGTGAAACAGTCTTCTTCCAACTATTTTGTAAACAAAAATAACATAAATTTATAAAAATATTTTAGACCAAATATTTTTCTATTTATTTATGTTTCACTGGTGGCTTTGTTCCAATGTTTTAATTTCTCACAAATATTTTAAAAATATCATTCTCTTATATTTTATTTTAATTTTAATTATTTAACATTTTATTTAATTTCTAATTTTGATATATTTTTTAATAATTTACTTAGGTTTCATTTATTAATCACTATCTTATTATAAGAAAATAAGACGTTAATGTTTCTTTTAAAATTAATTGTCTTTTCTAATTATAAAAACTAAAGTAATATAAAAATGAAAAATAAAATTCATATAAGTTTTTTTAGAACAAAATGTGAACCACCTCCATAAATAATGGTGGGACCGGAAGTAGTTTTCTAGAATATCTTTAATAATGGTGCAAGTGTCCCTCTTTTAAGAATAAAAAACAATAAACATAAATATATATTTAATTTTTATTTTTTTGTGGGACCGGGATTAGGGGGGGCTCGAGCCCCCCTCGCCCTCAAGTCGCTCCGCCACTGCTCATAACCCATTAACTATGTCTTATATAAACTATAGTTTCACTCATATCCTCTGAGGTTCGCAAGCTCCAAGGCTGGTTTCTTTTTAAGATACAATAATTATTGGATCTCTTGGATCCATAGGTCGTCCAACTGGCATTTACCCTATTTACAAAACATTTAGCATGTCTGCTTTGACGTTTTATTCTACCACGTTTGGTGTGGGAGGAATGCTAAAAATTTTGAACTCCGGTTCTGATTCCTTGGTATCAAGGTTGTCTAGCCAATCCAATCTCTTTGAAATTTTAACTTGATTTTGTTTTGTGGTTTGATTGAAATAACCATCTTTCCTTTTTGGTTTGTTGTCTTTGCTAGCTTACCTCGCTGTTGTTAGTCTTTTCGATCATATCGGTCTTAGCACTTTTGATTTGCTCTATTGTATTATTCGGATAAGTTTAGTTCGATTAAATTCGTCCTGACATTTTGATTTTCTTTGTTGTACTCGTTTTGTCAAATTTTAGTCATTTTGTTTTTATATCTTTCTTTCACGGTTTTTACTATCACTCTTTGGGGTATGCCCCATATATTTATAAGAACTTTATTTAAATTAATTTAATACATTTTTCAACCAACAAAAAAATCAGGTAGGATATAAAAATTCCTAATTATAATTAGGAAATGACAAAGTAACACAAGATAAGTCAGGTTGGATATATTGAAAGGAATTGGCTAAAGAAAAGCAAAAATTATTCTACATAGAGTAATGGTTATATATAAAGTAACATAAGATAAGTAATGGTTTTTATGTGCATTTTAATCCAAGTATGAATTATATATCTCTTCGGATAAGTGTATGCTAAATTAAATGTTTACAGGTTGTTTCTTGTATATCAAATCTAAAAAATATTAGCTTTAATATTTTTCTTTAAGTTTGTTACGACTTGCATCATAATGTATAGACATTGATGATCAACTAATAGTTTTTTATGTGTAACTAACAAACTATACAACATGAGTTAATAAAGATGTTTTAGACTTGCAAATTTGATTCAAAATAGTCTCACCAAATGTTTTATCTATAAACAAGAGCTTTATATTATATGTAATGTTTACACTCTCTAAATAAATAGAAACTATAGCCGTTTCTTAACGGCTCTTTTTTCTCTATTTTCTCTCTCTTTATTTGTTTACATCGTATGAGAGCATGTTTGATCATTGGAGTAATATGGTTGATTTTTTGTTAGGTATTTTGCTTCAATTTTATTTGTTTGATCTTATTTTAAATTTTCTTTTGCTTAGAAATTTATATTTCATTTTGGGGATAAGAGTTGTTTGGATTTATTTTGGTTTAGATCTATTACTACTGTTCTTCAATTTAATTTGTGTGATATTATTTTGGATCTCATTTGCTTAGAAATTTAGACTTCATTTTGGTGTTAAGAGTTGTTTGAAGTTGTTTTGTTTCGGATCTATTTTTTTTTTGGAATTTAGACTTCGTTTGTAGCAGATATGACAAGGAATAATGACTATATGAAATCCATACGTACCCAACTCGATGGGAAAAACTATTCTTACTAGAGTTATATCATGAAAAATTTCTTCATGGCAAGCACATGTGAGGATGTGTTTCAGGTACAAAGCTTCAACCTTGTGATACAGCTAGTGGTGGGCATTAGGTTATGCTTCTTGACATATGTAAGACGGATAACGCAAAGATCATCACTTGGATTAATAACTGTGTAAATCAGTCAATTGGTACTCAGTTGGCCTAGTATAAAACAACAAAAGAGGTTTGGGATCACTTGGAAAGATTGTACACTCATTCCAATTTTGATAGGCAATACCAGTTAGAATTTGATATTTGTTCTTTAGAGCATAATTACTTGATCAATTCATATTTTTATGTTGTCATGTCATATTTGTGGGATCATTTGGCAGTTACAAAATCTGCAGAATTGAAGGCATTCAAGCCTTATGTTGTTAGAAGAGAAGAAAAAAGTTTAGTATATTTTTTTATGGTCTTACACCCTGAGTTTGAAAGATTGCATGGAACAATTATTCATCGATCATCTATTCCCACTATAGATTCGGTTGTTCATGAGCTTATTACAGAGGAAACGCGACTCAAAACTCAAGTTGGCAATGCGTTCAAAATGACCAATGATCCTACTATGTTTATTATCCCAAACCAACGACCTCTTGTTCCAAACCAATCTAGAGAAACATCTAGTGGAGCAAGTATTTCATTTAATGAGTGTTCTTTTTGTAAAAGTAAGAGTCATTGAAATTAACAATGCCCAATACTGAGAGCAAAAGAATAATAATTGTCTTAGCAACAAACATCTCAGCAGCGATCCTCTCAACAACGTTCTTTTCAGCAACAATCATTTTAGCAACATACACGTTATATTCAATAATTTCATCCTTTATTTCATCCTCCACAGTTTATTGTTTGTGTTGCCTCGTTATAAGATACTAATAACACTACGCTACCCTCTGTCATGGACCCCCAGATTATGAAATCTTTTAGAGAGTTTATTACTTCCAATCATGCAGCATTTCTATATCAATCTCTCAGACAGAACTGTCTTTGTCTTTTGTTTTAGGTATTCTTTCATCCTTATGGATTTTAGATTCTAGTGCGTTTCGCTATACATCTTCTTGCATGTCATTTTTTCTTCCTTGTTTGTCGTTTCACTAATACTAGTCTTGTCTGCTAGTGATATATTAATGTCAGTAAAGGGTGTTGGTTCTATTTATTATCCTTATATATCACTCCCTAATGTTTATTATAATCTAAAACCTGCCTTGAACCTTATTGCGGTCAATCAGTTATGTAAATCTGGACATTGGGTCTTTTTTATTATATATGTGTTATATAGGATCAACGTACTCAGAAAGTGATAGTGATAAACCTTAGATTGGGAGAACTTTATGTCTTCGATAAAGTTTTTTTTTCGTTAATGTTGCAGCTTCTAGTGTCGATTTGTTTTCTTTTCGATTGAGTATGTTGTTATGTAATTTTTATCTCTGGCATTCTGGTTTGGGATATGTCTCTATGTCGTGCTTAAAACTTTAAGTCTTCACGTGTGTTTTTGGTCAGTTAAACACTTGCAATATTTCTTATTGTAGTGGTTGTAAACTGGCAAAATTTTATGTTTTATAGATTTATCAAACTGTCTCTTATTATATTGTTTATTTTGATATTATTTAATATGATGTTTGAGGTCCATATTATGTCTCCACAAAGGGTGGATCGTCCTATTATGTATTTTTTATTGATGATTATACTCGATACGCTTGGGTTTATCTTATCAAACGAAAATCAAATTTTGTTGGAATTTATAAAGATTGGACACTTGTTGAGACTCAACATTTTGCTGTAATAAAATGCTGCAGGTCTGACTTAGAGGGTGATACACATCCAATGATTTTATTCAGTTACTTGCATCTGATGGTATCATACATAAGTTTTCTTGCACTAGCACCCCTCAGCAAAATGATGTTGTAAAAAAAACATCGTCACTTTGTTAAGACTGCTCATTTTTTACTTTCATTTGCTGAGATTTCTATTGTTTTTTAAAGAGAAGGAATTTCGACTACTGTATATATGATTAATCGAATTCCCACTACACATAATTTAGAAGTGCCTCCTTTTCATAAGTTATACGGACAACTCCCAAATTATTTTTCATTAAGAATGTTTGGATGTACATGTTTTGTCTTTCGTCCTCATATAGAACGTAACAGATTAGGTCATAAAACTCTAATATGTGTTTTCTTAGGTTATTATATTAGACAGAAATATTGTCATTGTTTTGATCCCACCAGTCAAAAAATTTATGAAGCTCGACATGTTATATATCTTAAGTATATCCCATTTTATTCGATTCCAATGAAATCACATGATATAACAAGTGCCAAACTTCGGACTATTAATATTTTTGAAAATAATAGCAACATACACATTGACATTGATATACTAGCTCATAAGACATCGTATTGTTGATACTATTTATGCTTAATCAATTCCTGAGACAGCTCCTTCTTCTGATGAACCAACAACTCCACCCCTCAATATCTAAAAGGGTATATCCTCTCTCAGATAAAGCTTATCTGATTTATTCTAGCGAGTGAGACCTTCTGATAAAATGAAGGTGGATACCATTTTTTAAACCAATACTCGGTATTCTCCGAATGATAGTGTTCATTTTTCAAACCGAACTCTATATCAAACTCTCATAGGGAGCTTGGTATATCATATAGTTACTGGGCCATATATAACTTATGTTGTTCGTGTATTTAGTCAGTTTGTTACTGATCCTACATCTGTGTATTGGGAAATGTTATCCAAATATTAAAATATCTTCATGACATTCAGTTCCAGATCATTGTGTTTCTTTTGACCTCTTTACTTGAACCGCGTGCTTATAGTGATGTTGATTGTGATATTACTCGTCATGAACAAAAATCTACTACTTGTATCGTTATTTTCCTTGAAGATCAATTAATCTCATGGAAAAGCAAGAAACAGTATGCTGTCTCTAAATTGTCTACTGAAACTGAGTATCGTGCTATGGTCGTGACCACATGTGATATTTTTTTATTACAATGGATTCTTACAAATATGAGGGTTAATATTACTAAACTCATTTTCTTAAATTATGATAATAAAAGTGCCATGCATATTGCAAAGAATTTTGTCATTCATGATAGGACGAAGCACATTAAAATAGATTGTCACTTTACTCAGTATTATCTTCAGATCGGTACCATCTCGCTTCCATATGTTCCATCAGTTTTGCAAGTTGTTGATATTTTTACGAAATCAACAGAGCGGTTTTGTTTTCTTTGTGATAAACTCTCAATGTTTATTACTATTGGATTATGAGTTTAAAAGATGGTGTTATAGATATTAGGTCCATTCTCATTAACTCATATGTTTTATATATAAATAATAGGTTTATACTCTATGTAATTTGTACGCTTTCGAAATAAACAGAAACCATACCCGCTTCTTAATAGTTTATTCTTCTTCTCAATTTTTTCTCTTTTTATTTGTTTACAGTTACAATTTTCATCATAATGTATGAGCATTGATGATCAACTAATAGTTTCTTATGTGTAGGTTGAAACAAACTATATAACATGTGCCAATAAACATGTGTTAGACTTGCAAATTTGATTCAAAATACTCTCATCAAATGTTGTGGATATCATTGTTGTGGATTTATTTGATACAATTAGCATTCTTGTTGAAGACCAAGCCATGTACACTTAGGCACATATCAAAACAATGATAATGAAAATCATTAAGCCGCATAATTGCTTATCTACGGCCTTCACTGTAGTAAATTCAGATCTAGTAAACCTCTACGCCTTGCAGATTTTTGGGATGGTTGTAAGTTTTTATTTTTCTCTAATATCACACTCAATTTGTGTTCCATATCTAGACATATGTATCTTATTAACTTAGTTGTTGTTGGAAATAGAATAGTTGGTGTAGTCACTAAGGTATTTTATATTTACCTGAATTTGAATGTTTAATCACTAATGTGAGGTGTAGTGATGCTTACATATACTTGCTTGGATTCTATATTTTAATAAACTTTCTGACTAATGCTGGTTTGTTTTTTCACTTTTGTGATTCAACCAATGTTACTTGATTATTTACATGTTTTTCTGTTTTTGGTTCTTGATTGGCATGAGCTAATCCATTACATATGGATTTATATAGAAAAAGAAAGATGAGTCAAGATTGTGTCTGAGATGTCATTGTTTCTTAGATTGAGAAAACTATAAATTGCGTCACATTTTTTAAAATGTCGTTTGGGCATGGAAATCATACATAAAAAATTAATAATTCTATTGTATCCATTGGAAAATATGAATTTCATTACAAATTTTTACTTTTAGTTTTATGCACTTTATGAAGTAACTATTAAGATATGAATGTTTTTATATTTTATCATATATAAATTTTATTATTTATTGTTCATAGTAGACAAGTAAGCAAGTTTATATATGAAATAATAGTATTATATTAAGAATAATACTATTATATTGGTTATATAGCACAATTACATTATCATGATTAACCTTATTAGTTATAATAGAATAAGAATGATAATACACGTAGTTGTAATATAATATTGTTATTTTTTATTAGTCATTTTATTCATGATTGTTTTGACAGTGTTAATAGTATTATTCTTGATATAATACTTTTATTTTTTTTAAATGAAAGAGACATATATTATGTTTATTATAGGAAATTTAATTATTTCAATAATCTTTAAATTATGCATTAAATCGGAAAAACCATAAATGTTTAGAGTTTATATGATACGAACACATAAATTCACTTATATACATGACTCCATCACTTGTGGATGTTAATATAAAATGAAATCCATAATGTATGTTGATATTTTATAATTAAAATCAACAAATTCTACAAAAATATGATTGGTTCAAACTAATTTTTTAGACACTAATTTTTTTTGTTCATATTCTTTTTTTTAAAAGAAAGTACACAAGTATGAAATTTATAAACTCCAATTTATGATACAAAAATAACAAGCATAAATTCATATAACCGTTAACTAATCACATATTATGTTAGAATATTCAGTGTATTAAGTTTCCTTGTATAGGCCTCTAAGTTCTCTATATATTGAAAGTCTTACTATTGGTCAATTCTTGAATTACATCTCTAATGCATCAATAAAACAAAAAGGAACATTTTCTAGTAAACACAAAACCCTACCGCTTCTTGCGGCTACTTCTCTCTTTGTTTTTTAACAAAGACAACAACTGAGACGAAGGAGATCATTGGGCGTGGTACTGAACAAGGAGGTCTCTATTATGTTGATGAGGTAGTTCATAAGGGACATGCCATGCTTGCTCACGGAACAACCGAAAGGCAACTTTGGTTATGGCACCGGCGACTTGGTCATCCTTCTTTTAGCTATCTTAAGAGTTTGTTTCCTAGTATTTTTTTGAATAATTCCATTCATGAGAAATGTGAAACCTGCATTCTTGCAAAAAATCGTATGGTCTCATTTAATAAAGTAATACTAGAGTTGATTATGCTTTTTCGCTAATCCATTCTGAGGTTTGGGCACCAAATTCCACTAACAATCAAATAAGATACTTTGTTTTATTTGTGGATTATTTCTCAAGAATGACTTGGATATACTTCATGAAACATAAATCGGAAGTACCAGAAATATTTGTTTGTTTTTACAAAATGATTTTGACTCAATTTGAAAAAATAAATACAGATTCTCCGTTCTGATAATGGAACAGATTTTGGCAACCAAACAATGCATAATTTTTTCAAAACAAATGGTCTTATCTATCAAACCACTTGTCCAAACACACCTCAACAAAACGATACTTCAGAACAAAAAAATCGTACTTTACTTGAAAAAAACTCGTGCTATTATGATTGAATCTAGAGTTCCTCATTCTTTTTGGCCAGAAGCTCTTGCTACAACTACGTATCTTGCAAATCGTCTACCAACTTGATGTCTAGGAAATAAAATTCCATTACAAGTGCTTGCCACCCAAGTTACAATTCCATCTGTTATGACCTTACCACCTCGTGTCTTTGGTTGTTCGGTGTTTGTTCATATCCCTAAAACTAGTCGAAATAAACTTAATCCTTGTCCTGAAAAGTGTGTATTCGTTTGATACGGTGTTCATCAAATGGGATATCGGTGTTACAATCCGGTTACTCGTTGAATCCATATCACCATGGACTGTGACTTCTTAGAATCTGATTAATTTTTTAACCACTAATCTCGTGCTCAGGGGGAGAAAGTAAGTGAATCACTCGACTGGTTGCTATATGAAAGTTACTTTGAGGATGTACCGACAGAGTCGGTAGATGGAGCCACCGAACACGCCTCTTCCAACATAAAGGAGACTGGCGAGGCAGTTCTTACCACCAATGATTCTCCCGAAGACAATGTCTAACAAAAAATAAATGTCATGGATACTACTAGCGAATCAGCCGAAGAAAATGTCCATCAAGAGGTAAACAATTTACAATGTCATAATTCACAAAATGCTATTAACCATGACATTTCAGGAAGTTCATTTGTTGAAACTCAAACTCCGGTTCTTCCCCCAAGAAAAAATAGAGGGGTTCCTGCTGACCGGTATTCACCGGAACACGTTCCTCGTGCTTCTACATATCCAGTAAAAACGGACAGGAAAGGAATGACGAAGATTGCAAAGGCGTTTTCAGCTATTATTCTCTCTAAACAAATCCCTAAAACAGCTCAAGAAGCTAAGAAGATGACTGAATGGCATGAGGCAATGAATACCGAAATGGAAGCTCTAAAAAGGAATGGTACATGGGAGAATTGTGTGTTACCACAAGGGAAGAAAGCAGTCTGGTGTAGATGGGTGTCTAATATAAAATATAAATCCGATGAAACCATTGAGCGACACGAGGCAAGATTGGTTGCCAAAGGATATACACAAACATATGGTATAGACTACTCTGAAACATTCTCTCCGGTTGCAAAGATTGACACTATCAGAGTTTTACTTTTAATAGTCGTGAATAAAGATTGGCCTCTTCATCAATTTGATGTAAAGAATGCTTTCTTACATGGAGACTTGGAAGAAGAGGTATATATGGAACCCCCACCAGGGTTATCTGATGGTTTTCAAGAAAATGAGGTATGCAAAATGAAAAAGGAATTATATGGGCTCAAACAGTCTCATCGTGCTTGGTTTGGGAGATTTACAATGGCAATGAAGCAGTATATCTACAAACAGAGTAATGGGGATCATACCTTGTTTTACAAAAAGAGAGGAGGATTAGTCACTTATCTTATAATATATGTCGACGATATGATTATAACGGGGAGTGACGAAGAAGAAATTAGCTCTCTTAGGAAAAACCTCTTCAAGAAGTTCGAAATGAAAGACCTTGGAGGATTGAAGTATTTCCTAGGAATCGAGGTTCTTAGGTCAAGATGAGGGATTTATATCTCCCAACAGAAATATATATTGGATTTATTAGTTGAAGTTGGCATGGTGGATTGCAAACCAAATGACACTCCTATGGTTGTGAATCACAAACTAAAGATAATTGAAGGGGTCAGACCAGCGAATAAAGAAAGGTACCAAAGGTTGGTGGGAAAATTGATTTACCTGGCTCACACTCGACCCGACATTGCATACGCGGTGGGAGTAGTTAGCCAGTTCATGCATCATCCTCAGGAACACCATATGGAGGCAGTAATGAGGATTATTCGATATCTCAAAGGCACACCAGGAAGAGGCATAATTTTTAAGAAAAATGGACACCTTGATGTTAAAGTATTCACAGATGCTGATTGGAGAGGGAATCCTAACGACAAGCGATCAACTGCTGGCTACTTTACTCTTCTTGGAGGTAACTTGGTGACTTGGAGGAGTAAGAAACATAAAGTAGTATCACTGTCAAGTGCTGAATCATAATTTAGAGGAATCGTTAAGGGGATTACCGAGATACTTTGGTTAAAGAAGATAATGAAAGAAATCGGATCCCCTCTGAAGTGTCCAACTCAGTTAATGTGCGATAATAAAGCTGCGATTAAGATTTCAGAGAACCCGGTACAACACGATAGAACAAAGCACGTTGAAATAGATAGGCACTTCATAAAAGAAGAGATTGAAGATGGGACAGTCGAACTTCCATTTGTTAGATCCGAAGACCAACTGGCAGACATCCTGACAAAAGTGGTTGTTGCAAGAACATTCGAATCAGTTTTATCCAAGTTGGGTATTGGTGATCCCACTACACAACTTGAGGGGGAGTGTTAGAATATTCAGTGTATTAAGTTTCCTTGTATAGGCCTATAAGTTCTCTATATATTGAGAGCCTTAATATTGGTCAATTCTTGAATTACATCTCTAATGCATCAATAAAACAAAAGGGAACATTTTCTAATAAACACAAAATCCCACCGCTTCCTGCAACTACTTCTCTCTTTGTTTTTTAACAAATACAACAACTGAGATGCTACGTAGAACATGTGCATGTTAACATATTATGATTATTTTGCATACTCAATCCAAGAAAATGTGTATCATCGAAATGTTATAAAAGGTTAAAAACAAAAAATTTACCATATACATAATAAATTTTCTGAAAATAATATCTAAGGGCGAGTTGACGTACCTCCCTGATTTTCTTCTTATAGTAAGATGACCACATTTATACAGCTGTCATTTTTACTGTCATTAGTCACATAAGCGTACTTGTCGGCATTAACCATGCATAAACTATAAAATAAAAGAGAAGTTTGACTTTATTTGGTTGACAAAAATATCTAAAAACTTCTACTATTTTCAAAAAATATAATATGCGCCTCTAAAAACATAATATTACTAATGAGAATATTAATCTTCTACCTCACGAAAACAAAATACTATTGTGTAAACATGAAATTATTTTAAAAACTTGATGTTATAAAATCGTAAGTAGTAACTCATAATAGTGGATCATCATTTGATGACTCATAATAGTGGATCATCATTTGATGATGAGATATTTAACATTATATCTATGTACAAGAATAAAAAATCGGTACAAAAGTGATACTTTTTAATGTAAGTTTAAATACCATGAGATATAATATCAAATAATTACAAAAATCGGTACAAACACGAACAAATTAATTACAAAGATAAAATATTATACCATGAGAATATTATTTTCTTTTTTTCATTAATAATTATATGCAATAATTATAATATATAAAAACAAAATATCATTTGAATACTAATTGAAGGCACCGCAATCTTTCCTTATTTCGCCTTGAGTACCAAGCTTGACACCAACCCTCCCGAGCTTTTTCATAGCAACGATAAAAGCAGCGTTAAAGTTACCAGGGTTCTTAGCGAAATCCGTCACAGCATCCTGAGAATCAGGATTTGTAAACAAGACTTGATCTGAAGTGAACAAGCCCTTGTGGGCAACCAGGTTCTGGTAATACACGTTGTCGAAAGTGTTGGGAGTTTCAGGGTCCATGTTGATGGCGATTCTCGGGTCAACATCTTTAGGACAGAAACTCATCAACTGTTGCGCGTAGTTTGGATCCAAAGAGGGGTCGACTGGGGAAGCAGCGGAGAAATTATAGATCCGGTTCGCAAAACGATCGCAGTGAGAGAATCCGAGTGTATGAGCACCTGAAATCAGCAACAACTTAAGTAAGGATTGCCCCGGACATAGGTCAGCTGGCAAACAGCCTGAGTGCTATAGTGACTATTGTGTTAGCGGTCTAATTTGAAGTGGGGAAGTTCGAACCATATAAAAGTTTGAATTCATTATTTGGATCTAATACCTGATAGCGCAATCATGTCCAATACTGAAAGACCATTTTTGTCGAAATTGGATTTTAATTGAGCAAAATCAAATTCAGGCCCTGGTAGATTTCCATGGACATCCGATGCTTTTGACACTAGACCGTCTAGACGCCCTAGTTCCACACTGAAC
Organism: Limnanthes douglasii subsp. nivea; assembly: GCA_036936605.1. NCBI lineage: Eukaryota > Viridiplantae > Streptophyta > Magnoliopsida > Brassicales > Limnanthaceae > Limnanthes > Limnanthes douglasii. Next base: position 291,782,691 of record JAUPFV010000005.1, read on the forward strand.
GAAGGTCCTCCTGCCTGCATATATACAAAGGCATCTTTTAATAAGACTTCTATTTTCTTCTGATCTACGATCATATTTTATTACTTGGCTTTCAAGATATATAGATTACCAAAACTACAACATCTCGAGCAGCAAGCGCCAGAATATCAGCACAAGAGACCACATTGGGACATTGAGCTTCAACCGCCTGTTTTGCCTTAATGACTGTGTCGAACCCATCTCCCGTCAGCGATTTATTGTCTTCTGCATCTTTCTCCGCGTCTCCATTTGGCGACGCAATCATCACAGAAGCATCACATCCCTACCATTTTAACATAACTAATCACAAAACATGTCTCAAAAGAGAGTACCTGTCCTGATTCCTATATTCGTAAAGAGTAAAGTATTAGTACTAAATTAAGATGAAGTACCTGTACGAAACAATCGTGGAAGAAAAGACGAAGAGTGCCTGGAATCGTGACAAAAGTTTGGCTAAACTTGAGTGAAACTGCTTGTTTGACAATAGATTCAACGTTCGGACAACTCGAGCTGTAAAACTTTTCTGATAATTGCGCTTCTCCTTTAAACACCACCACCATGAAGAACATCAACAAAGCAAGACCTCTCTTTATCATCATCTTTTCGATTTTCTTGCTCTTTGTTCTTCGATTGTTTTGACAAGTTTCGGTTGGTATGCCTATTTCTTATATAAGGCCTTGTGAATCATTAGACAACCTTGGCTTCTGTATACTTGGTCCAACGTTTTTAATTTAGTTCTTATCTTGCTAGACTCAGTATATAATTCATATTTCAAATAGAATAATGTTTTTAGAGTCGGCTTTTGCTTCATATTTGACAAAACCAAGCATGCCATAGGGGACAAAAATTGTCATCTCTAGAACCTGTCTATTTATATTTACATCATCGTTTTACTTTGAAGAAGGTTCGATGTAGTTACTCTTCTATGTGCATTAGACATATTCGTTTCGAGATTTGTTATATGACTTTTTCTTATTGCTTCTTAAAGTAGAATGGAGAATGACAGGTTAACGAACACAAAACAATAATATTATGGTATTGTCTCTGAACTGGGGAGTGTTTTTCCAATTTCTATCTGCAATCCGATACAAAATATAGTTCGACTTTAATTGTTGATAGTCGATCCAAATTTTTGTAACTTTTTTCCAAATAAATGTAATAGTTTATACTCAATCAGTTTGTAATCATTTTATTTATTTCAATACATCCAATAAATTTATTTTTACTATTTATCATTTATATATCATAAATACTTTTTTTATGTTTACCCCGACGTATTCTTTTACCAACAAAATATCATTTTAATCGATTTTTAATTTATATTTATCTATGAGTTTTAATCCAATCGTCGACCATCTCAATCATAAATACATAAATTTATTTGCACATTCTCATAAGACATATTTATTTTCTAGTTTGTTTGGTCTATCAAGTTTGTCTTAAAGCTTTAGGACAGATGTGTGTTGATTCTGATTGCTCTACTATGTTCGACATACGAAAATTTCATCAATATCGTATTTTGTTTAAGCTTGGAGTATAATATTAATTTGTTGGAAATATAAATACCTTTCGGTATATATAAATATAAACATTCTGATATCCGATATCTATACTCATATGATATGATCCATTTTAAATCCAAAAAATTATACTATTTTTTTTTCAGAAAAAACTTATACTAATTAAAATATATTCTTATTTATATATCATTAGTAAGGCTTTAAACAGTAAATCGTTCCCGGATTATCAAATTTAGTGACAATTAGTCCATAGATTTTCAAAAATTCGTTGGTAGTCCTAGACTATTTAGTTTGGATAAAGTTAGTCATCTGCGTGTGTTGGCTATCGATTTTTGTGACAGATAATTCCTCAACTATTCGTTTTCGATAAAGTCAATCATTGACTTTTTATTTTTAAAAAAATTAACTCCCTTAATAAACTTTTTCATAGAACTAACTTATCATAAATAGATAGTCTAAAGACTACCAACGAATTTTTGAAAATTCAGAGTTTATATGTCACCAAAATGGATAGTTTATGGATTACGAATTGATTTTTAAAAATCTATATTTATTTTACTGTTTAAAACCTCATTAATCAAACTAATAGTATTGTCCAAATAATAATTCTACCATTATTTTGAAGTTCAATAAATTTAACATAGTCCAACATATTTTTAAAAAATATATATAATATAAAATATTATCAAAACATAATTACACGGTCGTTCTAAAATTTAATAAACTTAACATAAATCAACCTATTTATTAAAATTATATTATATCATTGAGCATGAAACATGTCAAAAACGAATATTATATAGCCATATTTACCTATAACTAATTGTTAATAATAAATATATAACTAATTGTTAATAATTATTGAAATCAACTCAGTTTTTTCTCGTGACTTCTTCGTGTACACAAAAGAAGGATTCCATTTCTAATGTCATTATCACATTGCTGATTCAACGCGATAATTAAAAAGACTTGGAAATTTTAGATACATTTTTATTATCTATTCTACTTATCCATCGTCTTCCCCTTGTATTTAGGTCGGATTTTCGATTTTTTAAAGTACAGATGACTAGCCTTTTAATTTTTCTTATTATAAAATTTTCAAATTTTGAAGTTTCGTTCCATTCCATTGACTTTTATATTTTTATTTTTTAAATCTTATAAAAACCAATTATTCAGTTCGACAAATTCATTTCTTTTTTTATATTTTCTTTTTCAAAACTCAAGACAAATCAAAAACCCTTTATAGTACAAATAAATAATAAATAATAAACCTCCAAAAGATAGCCGAGTTGGTTGAGTAAGATATGCTCATTTGGTCATGAGTTCGAATCTTTTTATATACGCTTTATAGGCTCAACTTGTGTGGTTTACTTTCTGGCGTTGGTTTTCTACGTATGTTTTTTAGGCTCACTTTGTATGGTTTACCTTCTGGCGTTGGTTTGCAGGTTATTGCATCGGACTGAGGGTTTACTCTGGGCGCACTCATTGCACTCTGAGTAGTTGTGTGTTCCCTCCAAAATAATAATAATAATAATAAGCTTCCAAAGGTAGCCTAGTTGGTGGAATACGGTATGTTTGTGATCAAAATTTATGAGTTTGAGTTCATTTAGGAACGTTTTCTTGGTTGAGAGTTGGTGGAATCCGGTATATTTGTGATCAAAATTTATGAGTTTGAATCCTTTTAGAAACGGTTTTTTTTCTTGGCTGAGTTTGTCACTGTGTGTGGTTTACCTTCTGAAGCTTCCCATCAAATAATAAATAATCTAAAAAATAAATAATCAAGATATAAATCTCATTTCTAAACTAATCACAACTCTTTCTTAAAAAAAAATACGTTTCGAGAACATCTTCCTAAAACCAAAAAAAAAAATCTTGATTTTTATTTTTTAAACTTAGCCAACTCCAAATTTCGGCCATTTAATACAGTCCTATACCATTATAGTCAAATTTTTAAAATTATAATAGGCTTTTTATATGTGAAATTGTAAAATATGGCCACTAGATGGTGTGACATATCTGCCGGTTGAATTAGTCACCTCTTTGTATAAAATAATTATATTTACAAACAAACTTTCCGACGCATAAGTTGTTGTACTTAACCGGAAAAATCTGGTTTATGGATGTTAGATTCTATATAGTTTCTTAGTCATGGATGATTAGGTGGAATGGAGCATAAACTTTTTTTCATATAACGAAAGTCTACATTATTAGTTGAAGAAAAGTTGCAGTTCGTGTATATATATATAATTTATCCGTGAAGCCCAACGTCTTAAAAATAAAGTTAGTGGAAAGCAAAAAATATTTGTTCAATAATAAATTTGTAATTACTTTTCTTCTGTCTGAGTGTTATATTTGTGCATAATTTTTGTTACATGTAGCTGTAAAATGTATTTTTACGTATTCCGTTTAATTTTAGTAGTTGAGGCGGAAATGGTAAGGAAAATTGAATCTACTGGTCTTTCATAAGGCCTCCCACTAATAGAGATAGTGTTTTTATTTATAATTTTTATGTTTTTTAAGGTTTTTTTATCAATATTAAGAAAAGTAGTAATGATTTTGAAAGAAAAATAGAAAATAATTTTGTTCGGTGGAGTTAATAACTCGGGCAGAACGACATATATTATGAAACAAAAAACTTCCTCTAGAAAGACTAATATTATGAAATATATATTGTTGATCCTTCCCATGTTTAACCGATGTGAGATGTGGGATTTTGGACACACCTAACGATCCTCATCTCGAACAAAGTATCACTCTAGCCTCCTTTCAATTGACTTCCATCCAGCTACCCTAGTCAGGTCCTTTAGAACACACTATCAGATAACATTGTGTCGCTCATTAATCAAGCCTCTTGTTTGATGAGTCATCGGGCACTCCATCTATAGGGTATATGAGTCAACTTGAGTATGGCTCCCGGGTTCTGGTACATCATGTTCGACATCTGAGAATTTCACCCACATGATACCATTTGTAAGGAATATGGGGTCATGCATATTCTGCCTTTGTATATAAGTAAGAATAATCTGATCTCCACACAAATCTGATATTGTCCGCTTTTGGCTTATTGACCCGCACGACTTTGTTTTTGGTCCATTTCCCAAAAGTCTCATACTAATAGAGATATATTCTTAACTTATATATTGATTTTCCTTCTCGTGTACAACCGATGTGGGATATGAGACTTTGGTCGCACCTAACAATCCTCATCTCGAACAAAGCACCACTCTAAATCAACTTACATCCACTTACTCTAGTCAGGTGGAGAGATGTCTGACCTCTAGAGTTAGGGCGGATCTATCTGCTCACTATCAGATGACATTGTGTTGCTATTTGGTCAAGCCTCTTGTTTGATGAGCTATCAAGCACTCCATCAATAGATGACACTGTGTTGCTCTTTGATCAAGCCACCTGCTTGATGAGCCATCAGGCGCTCCATCTATACAGTTTGTATATAAGTAAGAATAATCTGATCTCATATTGTCCGCTTTGGGCTTACTGGCCCGCACGACTTTGTTTTTGGTTCACTTCAAAAAAGCCTCATAGTAATGGAGATATATTCTTAACTTATATATTGATCTTCCTTCTCATGTATAATCGATGTGGGATATGGGAATTTGGTCGCACCTAACATATGTAAAAAACCCGGGTGGTTATTGGTTTGGATTTGACATAATCGAACCGGACCGTCAAGATTATCGGTTTGGATCAATTAGACTGTTAAGCTATTAGTTTTAATTTTTGGAATCAAAATATATCGCTAAGCTTTCGGTTTGGTTCAGTCCGGTTTGGTTCGCTTCGAGTTTCAGTTTGGTTCGTTTGGTTCAGTCTGGTCCGGTTTGGTTTCAGTTTTGGTTATGTTTGGTTTGTTTGGTCTGATCCGGTTTAGTTCAATTCCGGTTCGTTCCGGTTTCGTTCCAACTACAAAAAAAAATTAATATAAATAAATGATATAAAAGTTATAATTAAGAAGTTAACTTTTTATATTTTTTAATTGGTCCTTACGAAATAAGTTTGGTAATATTATGTATAAATAATAATTTAACATTAAAAATAATCAACTCTAACGGTTTTATATGTTCGATCCCAAATCGTTTCTACCAATTTATCGGTTTATCGGTTCGGTTTCATATCGGTTTTATCGATTTACCAGTTTTATCAGTTTAATTCCGAATCGGTTTTATCCGTTTGGTTTTGCATCGGTCTCGGATTTTATAATGGAACCGCGAACATTAAAATTTGGTATAGTTCTTATTGGTTGATTCTGGCTCGGTTCGCGGTTCTCAAAAACTATTAAAAGCCCTAGTAAAAACCACAGTATAAGACATGTATTTTCGTTGGAGATCTACAGTTTTGATAAACTTCAATCAAAATAGTCTGAGTTAGAATGAAGATGTCAGTTTAGTTTCAAAACTTTAACTCTTTTGTTTCTAGTGAATTTGTCACCTTTTTTAGGTCGGTCGAATTTAAAAGCTTTTATTTTCGAGCTTTTGGGGTTTTTGATAATATTGCTACAAATGTATGGTGACCATTTTTGTTTAATTTTTTTGCGTAGAAATGTGAATTTAGAGTGAGAGAGGATTTTGGTTAGTGAGTCGAATATTTGATCGAGTGACGACACATACAGAATGTCTAGAATGTGTTGAAGAACTTGGTCGCGTATGAAATGAATGTACAGCTCAATGTTTTTAGTTTGGACATGAACGATGGAATTTAATGCCATCGAACCTACTCCAATCTTATCACACTGGATTATTGAAGTATCGAGAAGTGGGAAGCGTAGCTCAGTGAGGACAGACCTGAGTCATATTAGCTCAGTTGAGAGATGTGTCAGAGCTTTATATTCAGAATTTTTACTGGAACAAGAAATAATATGTTTCTTTTTCGACAACCATGAGATAGCTAAGTCTTTAAATAATGCACAATAGCCTATTATAAATTTCATATCATATGCAAAGTTGGACCAATTGATATCAGAGAATTCAGTTAGTCGTATGATATGGAAACTGAGATGACAAGTTCTAGATAAGTATCTCATTACTCATTTTATATACTATCAGTGAGCTGTATTTGGGTTTTTTTGGAATTCACATAGTTTATTAAATGCGAAAGATATATTTGGTTGAGTATGTAGCAAATATTATAAAAATTCATATTCATCTCGGTATTATGGGGATTGGACACAAGAGCATCACCACTTATAAAGAGAGGTTGACTAACAACCATGAGAATGACACATAGCTTGGAGCTGGATAACCTTCATGAGCAAGTAATTTTTTGATGTATTTAGTTTGGGTTAGATAAAAATGTGTGTTTTCTATGTACACCTTTATGCTTAGAAACAAATATATAACTCTCATATCTTTTAGTGAAAAATATGGCATGTAGACTCTGAAAAAATTGTTGTAAGTTTTATGTTTTGTTGCATGTGACGATAATGTCATCTACATAGATTATAATAATTAGTAAAACAGATTCAGAAATGTAGAATAACATAAAGGAGTCGGATTTAGAGTTGTGGAACTTATAGTTGAGTAATGTTTGCTTAATCTTGTCATACCATACCATAAGTGCATGTTTGAGGCCATACAACTATTTTTGTATCTTGCATACGCCGGAAGCCTTTGTAAGATGGAAAAAAGCCCTCATTTTTATGACACGTAGATAGTTTTGGCTAAAGTCTCTTTGAGAAAAACATTATTGAAGTCAGGTTGTATGACATCCTACCATTTAATTACAACAATAGGTAGACCAAGTGTTATAGTAAGGGCCTTAATGACATGGATGTAGTTTATGCAAAATCAATGCAATGGGTTTGATTTAATCCATTGGTAACAAGCATGGCCTTGTGACGCTGAAAATATCTATTTTAATTGTATTTTATGCCAACAATATTCATTTTAGGAGTCCACAAAACAAGAGTTCGAGTCTGATTGTGTTGTTGGTCATTGAATTCTTAATACATGACCTTAGACCACTTAGAAACTCCCATGGACTCTAAATTATATATACGTCAGTATAGAATATGTTGTAATAACACTAGTATAAATAATATTGGGTTTTAAATGCCACATTTAGCTCTTATTTGCATAGGGTGTTGAGTCAGTATGGTGGGTTGAATAGTGCTAGGATTGGACATTCCAGTGATGTTTTCAGTTTCAGTATCATATGTTTGATTTGATGTTGTTTGGTTATGTGTTTTTTGTTATTATGGTGTTTGATTTGGTATTTAGAGATTTTGAGTAATTTTTTACATAATCTTCTTATGTTCGAATAAATGATTCATCAAAATAAGCATGATCCTTTTTAGGGGAATCACTCATTCTTAAAACCAGCGTTCAAAATAGTTGGGGCAAAATAAGAGGAGAAAGCTCTCTAGTATTGTGGTATTTTATTTTGTATGTGACTATTGGTAGATGAATTCTAATGTTTGATTGTCATGACTCATAATATCTTTCCTTAATTTAATTGTTGTTCATGATTAAGAATAGTATGTTACTTAATTAAAGAGCTTGAATGAAACCTGTTAGAAATACAAGACTCATTTTTCATTTGATATTTTATTGTGGCGAGAAACTAAGAATATAAAGGAATATCTACCACTCGGTTAGGATTTTTAGTTTGTAAAAGAATTTGGATAAAATGAACTCATACTCCTTAAACACTACAATCGTTGAAATAAATAATTTGCCAATAGGTCTAAGAAAATTTTACCTTTTATGAGTATCAATGTAAAATTGGAAAACATATTTTATTGAGGGCTACTGGAATTTGTAGGATTGATAGGGTCTTAGACATGGAAAACAAACACATCCAAAAAAAATTAAAACTTAAATAATCAGGTTTCTTGTGATATATTTTTTCATAGGATGTAAGATTGTTTAAGATAAGAGAAGGTAATTTATTCATTAAGAACATTGATGTAACAAATGTTTTTTTCCAAGTTTTTTAAAGTAATATGGTTTATAGTGAGACCTATTTGAATATTGTGTTTATGTTTTCCTCAACTCTATCATTTTAAGCAGAGGTATATGGTAATGAGGTTCTAAGATGAATTCCTTGAGGTTTTGCTATTTAAAAATAATATTTGTACTCTTCATCCCTGTTATATTGAACTGTTTTATTTTTTATTTTAAATTAGTTTATAACTAATTTATCAAAATGATTGAAAGGAATGAATGCTTCATTATTTTCTTTGAGATGGTATAACCGTGCGTGGCTACTGAAATCATCCAAAAATGAATATAGTACTTGAATTCAAGTCGAGACTTAATAAGAGAAGGTCCCTGTATATATGTGTGTGTAAGATTTAGTATGTTTGGAACATTAAAGTTAGAGGTAATGAATGATGATGAATGAGACTTTCCAAGTTGATCGATATCATAGAAACTCGATTCTTTGTTAAAATACTGGAAATATTACACTATTTTAAAACAAAAGATAAAATTATGTTAGAAAGATGGCCAAATATCATATTACATCATTATTTAGGTAAATTGACTTGAATTAAATTAAAAAATTTAAAGGTGACTCAACAAGACAAATTTTAAAATAAAAGTCTAGTAACTTATAAATAAAGAACTGGTGGCTTAGTGGTTCTTTAATTTTATAAATCTCATTCTCAAATCTTCATTTGAGAATAACTTTTCTTGTTACTTTATCATTCACAAAATAATCAAAGTAAAAAAATCCATATATACATGGTTTTGTTTGGTCATGTGAGAAACATATAGTAGATTTGTAGTGATTTTATGAGCATGCAATATGTTGTTTAATATAGTTGATTTCTTTATACATGTAAAAAGTTTAGATTGATCAGTATGTGAGATAAGAATTTTTTATTTAGTACTTAAAATAATAGAATAATTACTAGTATATTTAGTCGTCTGGTTCATTAAAATTTTAATTTATATGATATGGTGGCTAGCACCACTGTCTGCATACCATGATACATCATTTCCTTGTTCTTGTGTCACCATATAAGCACCTTGAGTAGTATCATTTGGTGCAGACCCTATGTACGTAGGGTCATCTTAGAAGTAGCACACAACTCATAACTCAAAACTCATTTTTTTGTTTAAAATACTTGGAAAGATTAAACTTCTCTTAAATAAAAGATAAAACTATGTTATCGAGATAACCAAGTTTCATATTCCATCATTCTCTAGGTATATTAACTTGAACTGAGTTATGAGAATTTAAAATTGACTAAACAGTACAAATCTTAGGATAAAAACTTAGCAACTAAAAAATGGAGGATTGTTGGCATGGTGTTTCTTCAATCGTATAGAGCACATTGTCAAATATCTCTTTGAGAAGAACCTTCTTTGTTACTTTTTCTTTCATAAAACAACCAGAGTAAAAAAATCATATACACGGCGTTTCGTTTGGTCATTTGAGAAACATATAGTAGATTTTTAGTGATTTTATAAGCGTGCAATGGTGTGTTCAATAAAATCCTAAGGCATTAATGTTTTCGTAAGATGATTTGCTAACATCGAGTTTGTCCATATATGCTCCACACTTATTTGACCATTATATACTCTCTCTTTAATAGACATGAACTTGATATCTACATGGTTGGACTTAACCTAGCTCATGTACTGTTTGAATACTAAATTCCCGAGTTATTGTCACAATATAATCTAAGAGGTCTTTCTATCCCCTCTATGATCCGCAGTCCCGTGACAAAATTTTGCAGCCAAAGCACCTAATTGGATGCCTCGAAACAAGCAATAAATTCTGCAGCCATAGTGGAAGATGCAATGAGTGTTTGTTTAACAATTTTCCATGATATTGTACCTCCACGCTAAAAGGAATATAATGCATGAGGTTGAATGATGAGAATCGTCACATCCAGCAAAATTCTAGTTGGAATACCCTATGACCTTCAGTTTATCCGACTTCTTATATGTTAACATGTAATGTTTTGTTTGTTGTAGATACCGGAGAAATCTTTTGACTATTTTCTAGTGTTCCATCCCCGGATTACTTACGTATCTCCCTAACACACCCACCAGAAAAGCAATTGTTGGTAATGTACAAACTTGAGCATACATCAGACTTCAAATAGCCGAAGCATATGGAACCTTATGCATTTTCTCAATCAAGTTTTGTTTTTGGGAATTGCTTAAGGCTATAATTTTCACATTTTAATATAAGGGTTTCCTTTCCTTTGTTGTTAGTCATTCCGTAATGCTGTAACATACTCTCAATATACACCTTTTATGATAAAATCAAAATTCCATGGGATCGCTCCTATGAATTTGAATTCATAACACAAATGATGTATCACCAAGATCTTTCATATCAAATTTTTCTGAAATCAATTTCTTGGTTGTATGTAATAATTTCTTATCGTTCGTGGCCAATAATATGTCATCAACATACATCACTAGAAATATGAATTTAGCCTCACTGAACTTTCGATACACACAATCCTCTACTGATTTTATCTCGAAACCAAATGAGACAATAACTTCAAGGAATTTGTGATACCACTCTCGAGACACTTGTTTGACACCATAAATAGATTTCTTTAGTTTGCATACCAACGACTTTGGATCACCGGAGACAAAAAAATTCAGGTTGCAACATATAGATCATTTCTTCAATGTCTTTATTAGGGAAGGTGGTCCTTACATCCAGTTGATGGAGCTCAAGATCAAAGTGTGCAACTAATTTCATGATTGTCCGAAAGGAATCCTTCGGTGAAACCGGAGAGAAGGTTTCATAAAGTTAATATCTTCAGGTTGAGTAAAACCCTTAGCTACAAGTCGTGCTTCATGCCTCTCCACATTACCCTTAAAATCCTGTTTGATTTTTAAAATCCATTTATAACCAATCTGCTTCTTTTCTTCAGGTAATGGAACAAGCTCTCATAGTGCATTATCTTGCATTGATTTAAACTATTCGTTCATTTATTTAATCCACAACTGAGAATCAGAACTTTTCATGGCTTCACGAACACTTAAAGGTTCGTTTTCTATTGTACAATAAAATTCCTCATGTTCTTGAATATACACTATATAGTCTGAAGATATAGTGTTTTTCCTTTCTCTAATAGATCTACACAAAGTCATAATTTTTTTTATTTTGCACTTGAACTTCTTGAGGAGGTAGAGTTTGTTCTTCTTAAACAACTTCATTTAGCTCCATTGGAATAATTTTATTTTGTTATATTTGGACAACATCCATAGGAGGAAGATTAACATCATTTTAAGTATCTATATGTTCTAACGAATATGAGTGATGATTGGCCTTTTAATTACCATATCATCATCTGATACAAAAGTATCATTGTTAGAACCTTCATGAATCTTCATTGATTATTCCTCTAAATGAATGTTTGTTACCATATTATTTCCCTCAAACTCTATATCCTCAAACAATTTCGTTATACCCGTCTCAAATATATTCTTTGTTGGAGGATCATAAAACTTAAAACCCTGTTGTGCTCGGGATATGCAATAAAATAACTACTAACCGTTTTGGAGTCCAATTTCTTTTCATTAGGCCTATAAGGCTTCGCTTCAGGTGGACATCCCCAAACATGTAAACGTTTTAAACTAGGTTTACACCCAGTCCAAAGTTCATACGGTGTCTTAATAATTTCTTTCGTCAGAACTCTATTAAGTAGGTAGGTTGCACATATATTGCTTCTCCCTAGAGTGATATAAGTAATATTGAATGATTAATCATACTTATTACCATATCCTCCAACATACGATTTCGTTTATCAGTTACTACATTCATGGTGGGCAAACCCGACATCGTATATTGAGGGATTATCCCACACTTCTTGAGGAACTTTGCAAACAGTTCATTACGTCGTTCACCTGAATCGTCATATCTCTCATAATATTCACCACCACGGTCTGATCTGACGCACTTAATGTCTTTACCAAGTTGTTTTTCAACCTCGGTCTTAAAGAGTTTGAATATGTCAATGACCTCTGATTTTTTGGAATAAGATATAAATACCCATATAATGAAAAGTCTTCAATTAAATATACAAAATATTGTTGGCCGTTCCATGATACCATAGGGAACGGACCGCAGATATCTGTATGTATAAAGTCCAAGACTCATTTCGCTTTGTATGCATCTAATCGTTTCACTTTGGTCTGTTTTCCTTTTACACATTTAACGCACATGTTGAAGTCTAAAAAATCTAGTCCAATTAATAAACCTTCTGAAACAATTTTTCTCAATTATATTTCTCGAATACCTAATCTCTTGTGCCAAAATTTTCAAGTTTACAATTTAGTTTTCCAGGTACGTCTACATTCATTATCTCTTTGTGATCCTTTACAGTATCCAATAAATATAAGTTATCATTTGTTATTAACTTTCCAGAACCTAAAACATTACCATGTAAATAATATATAAGCTTTCGTTTCCAAATAGACAAAAATAACTTATTTTGTCCAACAATGAAAAGGAAATCAAGTTCATTATAAAAGAAGGTACATATAATACGTCTTTTAAATATAAAAAATGTATATTGGTAAGCAACAAACGAAAATCACAAATAGAATGAACTAAACACAAACTGTTATCAACTCTATAGATGGATGTTTCACCATACTCATGTTTCGGTTTCTTATCATAGCCTACAAATAAATACAAACATGAGTTCTTATGATATCAACCAACCAAGTATTTCTCGGAACTGAAACTAAATTGATCTGAGAACAAACCATATAACCTTTGGCTTTCATCATAGCCCTCTATTTTTCACAATATTTGTTAAAGTGCCTCGGTTTCTTACAATGGAAGCAACGCCCTTTACCAGACGTGCCTTTACGCTTCTTTTGTCCCGGACCGGATGCATGTGCATCTGAACCTTCATATTTTCTCTTTATTTCCTTATCCATCTGAGATTTTAGCATTTACACTTCTGGATGTTCTTGTTTTATTATTTCTTTCTATTGCGCTGCTTGAGAGATGAGCTCGTTAAGAGTTTCGCACTGACACTTATAAGAAGTTTCGAAGTTCTTATACTGAAGAGGGAAATAGTGAAAGTCAAATCTTACCACAACATCTTCCGAAAGGTCAATCTTAAGTTCTTTCAATATGGAAACAATGTTTGACATTTCAAGATGTGCTCACGAACAGTCCATTTGCCACGATACTTTATAGAGGCTAGACTAATAAATAACATCTTAATCTCTACTTTATCGTTCTTGGAAAAATATTTCTCTACCTCTTCGAGAAACATTTTTGCATTGGTGATCTCAGGTGGAACTGCACCACGGAATGCTAATGGAATTACTTGCGCTATGATCCCTAGACTTATCATGTTTGACTTTTCCCAAGCCTCTGACTATTTCTTCTTCGTAAGAGAATTATCTTGAGTTAGAGGTTTAGGTTCATCGATCCTTAATGCTTAGTCGTAATCATGACACATTAAGTGCAACAACATATCTTATTTCCAGAGCTCAAAGTTTCTCTTATTGAGTATTGGTGTATTTTTTCCTTCTGGGTTATAGATATACGAAACAAACAACAAATGGTTAAAAACATCACTTAACATATAATCTCTATAATATTTAACAAATATACACAGTGTAATAAAACACTCTTACAACATCAATAAAATTCCTTTGGGCAAGCATATTAATTTGTATAAGTATAAGTTTAAGTTTGAGCATAATTAATGTTGATCATAATTGATGTTGATCATACCAATTGACTTAATTAATAAAATCTTCCTTTTGGCCGATTATCCTATTTCGATTTTCTTAATAACCAATTCACAAATAATTATCTCGTTTCTAAGATTATGTCAAAGAATAATCTTCTTTTGGGCCGATTAAAGTTTACATATTTGTCAATCAAAGGCTTGTCAAAACTCTAAAATAATTAATTCACCAACACGGATCACTTTAACAGTATATTGGATCATTGATGATTTATTCAAATTCGGATAACCTAAAACATACTAATTACTTTAAAAAATACTATACGACTACCTCACCTAGTGTCCAAACTATTTCGCACTCTAAGTCTAAATTTATTATTATTAAATTCAAAATTTATTATAATTAAATTCAGACTTTAAACTTATTATATATATCTTTAATTATATACTATAATATACTTTTAATATATATATATATATATATATATATATATATATATATATATATTATAATTATTATTTATATATAATATTATAATTATAATATAAATCTATACCGAAAGGCTTAGCAGAATGAGGCATACATATTAATAAAAGTGTGTGCTATAACTTACGCATTATATGTTGTACAATTATTTATGCAGTTATTTATAACCTAAGCATTACCATCAATGCATTACTTTATAATTTCTAATGCATTAATAATCGCACAAAATTAACTAATTAACGCCTAATACTTATAACTTATAACTGTATGTGTTTATATTTAAAAAATATTATAATTATTTATTTATTTTAATACAATGCTATTAATTGCATTTGTAGTTTTTGCCTACTTATAATTTATTGCAGATGTTTATTTGTCCGTCTCCCTAAAATATGCCTTAAATAATTTTTATATTATAAATTCAAGTAATAAATAAGAAATACATCACTTATATTGTATTATTCATAGATAGAGAGGCAACTTTACTTTTAATTCTTTGATATTCAAAATACGTCCGTTTCGGTAATTAATAACCTTATGTTTTAAACTAAAATATTCGATTTGTGTGCATCAATTCATAAATCATAATTTTATAATCTGAAAAATTAATAATTTAATTTCATGGTGATACAATTTGTTAGGAATTCTTTTCGGATTTATAATCTAACTTAAAAATCATATCTTGTAATAATGTGGAAAAATACTTACATGATGTAGACATTTCTTGATTTTCAGATTTTGAACTTGAAGCAGATGATATGTTACGATCTTTCGGAAAGAAAAATCAATGTCTTTTTTAAGGTCTTTTTTCTCTCTGTATTTTAAAACTCTTAATTTCAAGAAGCGAGAAATCAATTATTTATCGAAAGTTGAGAAAAACATGATTTTTTATATTTAACTATCTATAACTTCCAGACAGTTACGTAATGAAGACCAATCTTTAGTAAATTGTTACTCTTATAGACTATAACCATGTATTATTTTGTCTTACAAAATAATCCCAAAAATTTACATTTTGCTTAAGTTGTTTATTTCTAAATTCAATCATTCATAGTATTCGGAAATCAACATGATATTTATTCAATTACCTCCATGATACATTTTTATCTGCTAGCCAGTTCCTTTCTTTATGATTACTTTTATTGGACTAATACTGATGATAGTCTCAGATATCAATAAAACATGTGACGGTCCAACTCAATGGAGAAATTCTAACAAATATTACTTGTTGGTTGTTTGGGTTCCGGTGTTAAATTTTTTATTTTAATGCCATCATCTTCCATTAGTTTGATAATAATTTATAAAAGATTGAGTTTTTTTAGTTTGTTGGGTTTTGTGGGATTGAATTTAGATGCATAAGATATATATATATATAATGTAAATAAAAGACAAAATAAAAGTAAAAATAAGTAGTGAAATATTTTAGAAATATTAAAAAAAATAACAAAAAATATGAAAAAATAGTTTAACGCTTAATATTTGTACATGTAACAATTTTTTTTTACTTTTCTATATATGCAACCAATAATTTTTTTAACCCTGATCTTGTAGCAGTCATGACCTATAATAACTCAACTGAATTTACCCTGATCTCGTAGCAGTCCGGGTTAATGGCTTTAGTCCCTTGATAAATTAGATATCATAAACCAAACTTTTTACAAACTAAAAAGTTATTATAATAAATTAAAAATTATAATTTTATTATTTTTATATTTTTATATTTAAAAAATTGAATCTCCATAGTTGAAGTTATAAAACGAAGTTAGGCTATGGCTAAAGTTACAAGAATAACATATCCCTAAAAGTTTTGTCAAATTTAAAAGCATATTAAAAAAATTCTTTTATCTCCGTCAGATGAATACAAACGACCCGAGTGATAAAAAGTCTCACCCGGATGAACAAACGATAAAAACAAAATTATAAAAACTCAAAAATCATTTATTTTTAGAAATGGTTAACAATATTTCGGGCTAGATTTAGACATAACGAATAAATTATTATTAACCTTTTAAAAACTTTTTTGGGTTTACAAATAAATATTTGTATGCAAGTTTATTTTAGGCTTAGTTTGGCTCAGCGTATATATATGGAAAAAGCCCATTAGATTATGGTCCTCTTTTAGGTCCATACTATTAAGGATCACTGACTTCACAGACATACACAAACACACGGAATCAAGCGAGAAGAAGAAATCCAAATTCCAGTCAAGCGAAGAAGACGACCATGGACGCCATTGACTCCGTTTTCGATCCTTTGAGAGAGTTCGCCAAAGATAGCGTACGTCTCGTAAAGAGATGCCACAAGCCAGATCGGAAAGGTGGGATACCAATCCAGATCTTCTTCTCTTCTTCTTTTTTCGGTCGTTTTTTTTTATCAGATCTGTTACGAATTATAATTGATGTCTGATTTTTGTTTATTATAGAATTCTCTAAGGTTGCTGTTCGAACGGCGATCGGGTTCGTAGTGATGGGGTTCGTAGGCTTCTTCGTCAAGCTGATTTTTATCCCGATTAACAACATTATCGTTGGATCTGGTTAGGTAATCGTCTTATCTCAATCGAATCTGATCTGTATCTTATTTGTTATAGTCTATCTCATGTTTCGGTTACAGATATTGAAATTTGTTGATCGGTTTTCATGATTTCGAGTTTTCGTTATACAATGGGGAATCAAAGTATGATCTGAGCCTAGAAAATTTACTTTATTAGGGATCTGGAGTCGTTAGGATTTCATGATATGTTAAAGGTGAATTAGGTTTGATCATGTACTAATTAGAGATTTAGAATCCAAAGTTCTTTCAACTCTTGTTCGTGTCTTTATTTTTGCCTATGTAATGATCGCAGATCTGTGTAGATAGTTTCAATTCGGATTGAGTCCCTAGGGTTATACAATTTGAAATCAATGATGATCTGAGTTTAGAAAATTTACTTTTATTAGGGATCTGGAGTTGGTAGGGTTTCATAATATTTCAAGTTGAATGTAGGTTTGATTAGACTACCAGTTAGAGATTCATGATCAAAAGTTTATCATTGTCTTCCTCTTTTGCAGATGTAATGATCGCATATCTGTGTAGATAATTTTAATTCGGTTTGATTCACTATGGTTATGAGCAAACTTATGTATAGCAGCTGCGGATTTGCAATAATTTCCCACAGAGTAGTTATTATGCTTTTAGATTGAAATCATCTGAATCTTTTATACCCAAAGAACTGAAATAGTTTGTTCATATCGCAGATTGCAGATGGGAGATTGCAGAACCAGAGGAGGAAGAAGATATAGATGATAAGTGTTTCTTAGACTTTAATTTTGTAGACAATTTATTTCTGAGTTAATGAAATTTTCTTCATTTCGGTTTTTTTTCTGATCTGATTGCTTTATATATTAGTTGGTAGCTATCTGATTTTGGGTATAGTTAGGTTTATAGGTTGATTTGATGTGTTTTAGCGAAGTTGCCGAATTCTTTTGTTTTACCATATTGGCTGCACGCATTTTGTTTTCCAAACCATATTGCCTATGCAACTAAACCTGCAAGTGCAGGGTAAAGCTGCATTTCTAGTAGATCATATTGCAAGTTTCATTTGTTTTCCAAACCATATTGCCTATACTCATCAAAATAACATTGCAAGTTTTATGTATCCAACTCTATAAGAAACCTTGTATTGACAAAATTTAGTGAACGGATTTATCTTAGAATAAGTTCAAGTTCAGTTCACTTATTTGTAAACAAGATCATCTCTTCTTTGTCAATGAAGCTTGAAAAGAAAATTTTCTTGTCTTTTTAAAGAATCGGATCGTTTTCGACTTTTATTTTTGTATATTTGGCCCATCGTAAAAAAAAAAAAGTCCACTAATTATCTAAAAACTAAATTCGACAATTATTGATTCGCATTTCTTAGCAAATCTAGATTTTTTTATTGGTATAAAATATAAATCGAAAAATTAAAGTCAAGTCAAACCATTATTCCGAAAGTATTCAAGCTTAGCTGTTTATCTCTACCTAACAAAAATATCCAGATAAATCTGTGAAACTGGTAAAAGAAATCAATAATAAAATTATTAAATTAAAAATAAATAGTTTATATAAGTATATGAACATATCAAATAAAGATTATTATAGTTTTCTAACCTAATATACGGTAAAACAAAAGATATAAATGAAGTTAAATCTGTAAAAACAATGAGACAAAACAAACCTCCCAAAGGAAAGTACTAGAACTATACTATGGGAATCAAAACAAATATTACAGACAACAACGATCACTTCACAATATATGAGTGCAAAACAACAAAAACATAGTTAGAAAAAAGATAATGAGTATCTATATTGGACTATTTTAGTGTTAAGAGTAATCCAAATCGAAAGTAAAAAATCATGTGTTAGGATACCGTAAAAACAAGGACACGAAGAATGTACAAATAAATATTCTAGCATTTATCTTTTTTTCAAATGTGGTAAATTACCGCGCTAATATAAGGATGCTAAATGTATCGTTTCGGGAAAATACAAGTTGACGTTTCAATAATTCAAAAGGGTCAATTAATAGTATTAAAATGAAACCCAACTTAAAACTAGCAAAGCCGCAAATACTATGACTGAAACTATAATCATAGAGGATATGATTGACAGTTTTATAAACCAGAATTGCATAAAAAACAATCTGGTGGGGTATTTAAAATCAACTCGGAAGCTTGTCACGAGTAGACAATTTTTTTTGGATGGCAAACCAAATGATGAAAGAATGACGATGAATATTATATTTATGTCATATTATCCTGGTCGACCCGACATAGGGACGGGTGTTCGAATTGCGTTATAAATATCAA
Organism: Limnanthes douglasii subsp. nivea; assembly: GCA_036936605.1. Lineage (NCBI taxonomy): Eukaryota > Viridiplantae > Streptophyta > Magnoliopsida > Brassicales > Limnanthaceae > Limnanthes > Limnanthes douglasii. The sequence continues at coordinate 291,802,182 of JAUPFV010000005.1, forward strand.
TGATTGTGAACTTTGAAGTTCCTCTTTTGTCTTCCAGCAGTGGATGTCGTTGAAATCGATACTTGGTGAAAGGAGGAACATAGTAAGATTATTGATCTCTTAAAGACTGTTTCGATTCCTAGCCGCTGCAGATCAGATGTAGGATGGTAAGTTTCAGCGACCATCCGAATGATTTCTAAGACCTTTAGATCTTTGTTAAACCCATAATCATGAATAATACATTCCTCATAATGGGCTACAAGAGAAATAGAAAGGAACCAATGATCGTACCCGAATGAGGTAACTTTCCCATTACTTATCGCCACCATGTACAAATTACTAGACAAAGACCTAAGACGTAAAATTTTCCTCCAAGTCCAAGAGTGGGAGGAGCCTAGATTCATACCCCAGAAGTTATCATTTTCTATATTTTCGGTTTTGATCCAGTCGCATCAAATTGAGTTATTGTTATTACTAATTAAATCCATATATATTTAAGGATGGTTCATCTATTCCGGATTCTTAGATCTTGAATCCCAAGGTTTCCTTCCAACGCGGGCACAACAAAATTAGACCAAGCCAACTTGGCCCTCGAGATTTTCATCTTATGGTCAGACAAAAAACGACTGAGAGACTATGAAAGCTCTTTGAGCACCCTAGAAGGGAGAATAAAATTAAAGACCAATATACTTGCCCAACAAAGAGAACTACTTTATGAGTTGAAGTCGACCAACATTACAAATATGCTTGAAGTTCCACGATCCTATGTGCAATGTGATTTTATAAAGGAGATGGCGACAATAGTTATGAGAAAACCACCCCTGAGTAGGGGGGCATCCAGATATTTCACAAGAAATATACCAACCTTGTACCTAAAATATTGATGAGATTATTACAAAGGGTGTTATGACCCCACATAGGAATATGTGACTTTTGGCAGGGTTAACTTTGAGACACGAGAGATAGAGAGAGAATAAATCGTTCAGTTCGTCTTGGATAAGTTGTGGGGAATTGATGAAGACATGACAGATATTTTTTAAAAAATGTAAAGCAAAGAAAGACGACTAAGGTTATTATAGAAAAACTATATGGGCTAATGGGCCTAGGCCTTATATCTCTGACACCCTCTCTCAAACTCGCAATGCTTATTCTTGCATTGGGAGTTTGTTACACAAAATCGCAGCAAAAACAAAACACTAAACTTCAAAACAATAAACAAAATCCAAACTCAAAACAAAACACCAAAATCAAAATCGAAACATCAAAGCCCAAAAAATCAAAATCCAATCTCCAAACTCCAAACTCCAATCTCCAATCTCCAATCTCCAATCTCCAAACTCCAATCTCTAATCTTCTAGCTCCAATCTTCAAACACAAAACTCTAATCTTCAAACTCCAAATGAGTCCAAACGAAATCTAAACACTAAACGAATCCTACCGAAGCCAAACGAATCAAACGAATCCAAAAAAGCCAAAACAAAGCCAAACAAATCCAAGAGAATCCGAACAAGTTCAAGCGAATCCAAACTAAATCTATACCAAATCCAAATCTAAACTAAGAACGAAATATAAACACCAAAACGAATCAAAACGACAAACGCATATTTAAGAAAAAGTCAGACAAAGTCCAAACGTCAAACAAACTCTAAACACCAAAAAAATCCAAACGAAATCTGAATGCCAAATTCAAATACCAAATCCAAATCCAAAACTAAATGCAATACTAAATCCAAATTCAAATACCAAATCCAAATCCAAAACTAAATCCAAATTCATATCTAAATTCCAATCAAAATCAAAATCAAAATTAAATCAATGATCCACTAGCGATTTCTTCCGAACTGTAGCACCGAATCATAATCCAACCAATCTGATTGAAGGATTAGATGTCCTGAACACGCTCTTTGAAATTCAGCAAAAACGGACACCGTTTGCTTTTTGATCCGACTGTTTAATTGAGGTTGCACATAATAGATCCGAAAAACGAAAATTTACACTTTTTTTCCGGCGGGCAGACACGAAAACTTCAAGATCTAAGTCAATGCTCTGATACCATGTTAAAAAAGGTAAAGCAAAGAAAGACGACTAGGCTTATATTATTTAGAAAATGTATATTACATAGAGTATAAAGCTATTATTATAGATAAACTATATCGGCTAACGGGTATACTCCTTATATCTCTAACAAAAATCATAAGATCATCACCACATTAGATATTTACAATTTTGAGCTTATGACATTTCCAATAGAGTTGGAAGTTCTTGTTGTTGCTTTGTTTCCTTAAGAATACATGAAAGGACTTGCATCGCTAGGGCGAAAATAAAATGGGAGAGAGGCTTGTCTTTCCTAAGCCCTTCCAACCTTAAAATTCTCATGAGCGTACTATTTAATTTAATTTTATAAGAAACGGTAGAAATACACTCAATTATCTAAGTAATTATCTTTTCACAGAAGTTCGTATCAACAAGAATGTCAAAAATGAGATCCCAATAGAAATTATCAAACGCTTTCATTAGGTCGATTTTGAGGGTAACCATTTTACCTCTACAATTAGTATGTTAGCCCCTAAGAAGTTCTTGGAAAAAAATGAAGTCATTAGAAATTATCATCTCGGAGAAAAAAGCTGATTGGAATTTTTCAATCAAATAAGGACAAAAATCTTTGCTTCTATTAGAAATAATCTTAGAGATAATTTTGTGGACATCATTGAATAAATAAATGTGCTTAAAATTGGTTGCAAATGTTGGATTTACCGTGTTGGAAATTAGCAAGATAGAAGTGGAATTCCAAGAACGATCGAGACTTTCAGAATTGAAAAATTCAAGGATATCATCACAAATGTCCTCACTTACGTTATTCCATGAATTCTTGAAGAAGTTAGAATTGAACCCATCAGTCCCTAACGATTTAGTGTTATCGATACTGAATAAAGCATTCTGAATCTCAACACGCGTTACCGTGTGATTCGTAGAAGTTATATCCAAATCATTGGTCGTACAGATAAGAATGAATCAAACCATAATGGGGCCAAGATAGCCCGAGGAGTGTATGGTGCCAAGGAGGTCCTTAAAGTAGTTCACAAGAACATCAGCAACACCCAAAGGTTTGGTTACCAGCTCACCACGAGTATAAAAAATGTATATAATTTGGTATTTCTGTCCCCGAATTTTAGCCGATTTTGTTTGTATTTTTGCTTAAGAAAATATTCTTAAGCTATGATGAGAAAGATGAAAGAGGAAGTGGCATTAATTTATTTAGAGACGGTAGTGAGGTTTAAAGGGTCCAGAGCAAGGTCAAATTATGATTAAAAAATATTTGTTTGAGTGATAGAAAGTCAAGAGCTAATGTCGTTATACTCCTTACGATTTAGGTTATTGAGTACAACTTGAAGTCGGGTGAGTTTTTAGGAAACCAAAATCATATTATGGGAGATGGTAGGAAGATTCCAACTGAGACAATTGTTTTGAAAAAAGGATGGGCTTCCCACATGTTAAAAAAATTGAAAGATTTTTCTTACACTTACGAGGGGTACCAAGATCAATGGTAACTATAGTATGATCTGAAGAACGGTGAAACCTAAAGTGGGTGTAGGACATATAAAAAGACTCATCTGAATCATTGTTGACTAAGACACGGTCAATTTTCAAAAAGATAAGATATGAAGGTTGTTTATTAATCGTGATGAATTTGGTTAGTACTAGCATAATGTCATGGGTATAACTCCAATGATGCATTCACTCTGAACGATTTGTCCATCAAATTATTTTATCCACCAAATTATAGTAAAACTTTTCGAAAAGTTCATCACATTTACTATTTAGCTTGTACATCTTGATTGTTCATACTATTTTAAAAAAATAGAAAATAATATCTAAAAATTACGAATAAATTTTTAAAAAATAGATGTTTAAGATGAAAATGGCTATTATTTTGTTAATTTTAAAATCTCATAATATATTTATAATTTTTAATTATGTTTATTTAGACTAACCTAAATTTTAATATCATTAACTTAAATATATAAAACTAAATTGTTATATTCCAAAATTTTAAAATTTGTAATTTTTTCTTCTGGATTTTTTTTATAAAACTTTACATGTCCAAATTCGTATTTTAGAAAAACAAATGTGTAATATAATAAATAATTCATCAAATTAAAGAAAAAATAAGTCATATATATAATATTCAATTTTTGATTAAAAATATAACTTAAGAAAATTAATTAATTTAAAAACGTATATAAATTTATTTATGTGTGTTAAGGCTAATTTTCTTCATTTCTTTAAGAATACATATATTATTATTATTCCCTTGTTGAAATTTATTATTAAAAAACCAGAAAACACTTAGACATTTATTAAAAATATAATTTAAGAAAATTAATTAATTAAAAGTGTATACAAATTTATTTATGTGTTTTTCTAAGTCAAGTCTTTTCATTTTTTAAAGAGATTTTGAGATGGAAGATAAATGGTTTTCTTAACGACCAAAAAAGCTCTAAAAAGAACTATTGATCTTCATCTTCAAGGTTTTTTATCCTTCTTTTCATCTACTAATTCATTGTTCCTCATTAAGACTTAGATTGCTATTTGTCTTCATGGAAATATATACCAATGTTGCATTGAAGATAATGAATTCTCGGATCTTCAATCTAAAAACAGAGCCCAGAAACCTACAAAAGAGAAAGGAAGTAATAAACAATCCGATGCAGACATTGTCAATGTAAAAAAGAGGATAATCCAACATGATGTTAAACCTGATAGTGTAATTTAGAGATCCGATCACATATATTTTCAGTATTCTAAAACTACTAAGGATTAGTTAGTTTAGACATCTAAAATTACTCTCATAGGTAAATTCTCTAGTGGTTTACCTAAAAGATTGTTGCTCAACCAGTTTCTAGATTATCTAAAGTTCAGAGGAGAGTATAATGTTGTTGTGTGAGATTCAAGGCACGTTCCTTCTTGAATTCGATTTACAAGAAGATATATGCACATTATGGTCTCGCAAATTCTGTCAGTTAGTGAGGTTTCGATGAGATTATTAAGATGGTCTCCGTAATTTAACACAAAATACGAAAGTCCTATTACTCTAGTCTTGGATAGAATTGAAAAAATCTGAGAATATTTGTATAATATCAATATAATCACTGATATTTTCTCAGCTATTGGTGTACCTTACAAGATTGTTGTCCCTGACAAGAACATATCCTATAATAATGCTCGATACGTTATGATCAAAATGGATGTGTTTCGCAAAATTCAACACAGAATTTGGATTGGATTTGGGAATAACAACGTTGTTGGCTATCTCTTAGTTACAAAGATCTTCCAAAATATTGAAATGCATGCTTCAATCTTGGTCATAACCAGGAAATTTGTACAAAATATCAAAACAAACATTCTAGAATAGAAAAGACATATAACATCAGAAGAGATTTTGACTCTAACACAATTAGAAGAGTCACATAAAAGAATAATGACAATCTTACCAGTGCTGTAAAAGCAGCGAACAGAGATGTTCATCCTAAGATCAAATCGATAGTAATTAATCATGTGCAAAGAAGGCAAAAAGAAATCAATAATAATCAGAATGTAGACAATCTTAGAACTATTGATACTTCAACAAACAACCGCTTGAAAGAAACCTAGAATCAAGAAATAACAACTCATGAAAAAAAAGACTATAATTGATGTACTTCAGAATTTAGAGCAGGGTTATAATCACAACTCCTCCTTAGATTACGAAAATCTCATTTCTGGTAATATGACTGTTGACCAGAAAAATATTTGCAGCATTTCTAATTCCCCTACCCAAAACACTCTTAATGGATTTCCCGAGGAGAGTTTCACCTGGTATTATTTTGTCTTACAAAATACGAAAGCTTACCACAGCTAAGTCTCCAAAAAAATAAGGAAAAATACTATTAAAAGTATCAAAGATGGTGATAAGTGGCTCGTGGATTCAGATGTTATTGGGAAATCGGCTAAAACCTATTTCAAAAATATTCTAACCAAGCAGCCTTATATCAACATTTAAAGTATCAAAGATGGTGATAAGTGACTCATGGATTCAAATATTATTCGGAAATCGATAGAAACCTATTTCAAAAATATTCTAACCAAACAGCTTTATATCAACATTGAAGGCGAAAATAATAAAATGCAAGATAACATCTTCAATAAAATACCTAAGCTCATCACCAATGAAGATAATGTATCTTTGTTGATGCCTCCAACTGAAAAGGAAGTTTTCAAGATAATAAGCAATATGAATCCCTCCAGTGCAGTAGGAGTTGACGGTTTCAACACTTGTTTCTTAAAAAACTGCTGGAAAATAATCAAAAATGATTTGTGTCAAGCCATGGATGTTTTCTTGAAGGGTCCTAATATTTCTAAAGGTATCATGGTTATAGGTCTGTGCCTTATACCTAAATCTACCAATCCTACTAGTTGGACCAATTTTAGACCTATTGGTTTGTGTACTTTGCTTAATAGGATTATGTCAAAGATCATTAACAATAGGTTCTCTAATATTTTTCCTAAAATCATATCTAAAGCACATGAAGCCTATGTCAAATAAAAATCTATTCAAGAAAATATATTAATTTCCAAGGAATTAGTTTACGATCTTAATAGAAAGCCGAAATCTGGGAATATTATGATTCAGCTAGATATGTCTAAAGCTTTTGATAAGATGTCTCATTCTTTTATAGCTAAAGTCTTATTATCTTTTGGTTTTTCTCATGATTTTTTTTAGACTATAGATAAACTAATCTCTATGTTGATTAATAGGAATGTCATTGGATACTTCAGTACTAAGATAGTCCTGAGGCAAGGAGATCCATTGTCTCATTGCCTTTTTATCATTGGAGAAGAAGTTTTAATCAGAATATTACACAGCTTATTTAATTCTAACAAATCCATACAATATGCTTCTAGAATTGATATCCTAATACCTTGTTTAGCTTTCGTCGATGATATATCATCTTCACTAAAAGTTTGCAAGCTTCTATTGATAATTTAAGTAGGTTTATACAAAGATATCAAGACATATCGGGATAATCAATCAACAAAGAGAAAAGTAAATTAATTGTCTCTAATATATTTCGGCAAAGCAGACTCGCTACTCTTGTTTGGTCAAACTGGTTTTATTGTTGATCATCTACCTACAAATTATATGGGCATTACCTTAAAAAACAAGAATAAAGCTGGCAATTACAAATCTAGGCTATACAAGATTAGTACCAAGATTAATGATTGAGAAAGCAAGCATCTCTCATATTGGGGCATACTAACTCTTATTATCTATGTTCTTATGACTATACTTATTTATTGGATGCAAAATTATTGTATTCATAATAGTATTATTAACAGTCTTGAAAAGAGTTTCAATATTTCTCAGGGGGTCCAATTCAATTGATCACATGATACACTGGTCTAAGTGGTATTCACTATGTAGACCTTTTGAGGAAGGTGTACTGAATGTCATAAAACTCTCTGATACTTAGAACACTTTCTCTCAAACGTTTCGGTTTACCTCGAGAGAAAACGAAAGTTTATGGGCTCAAATCATGCATAATATCTATAGAAAATATATTCATTATCTTAAGTCTTACTATAATAACACTAGTTCTTTAACTGGGAAAATATTAGCAGGCATAAAAGTCTATGGTTAGCTCAATATAAGGTGGTTGATGGGTAAGGGTGAGATGGATCTATGGCTTAAAAATTAGCACGATCATTCACCTATTATCATCATTGATGATAAATATAACAATAGTTGGTTTTGAACAACTATGGTGAATGATTTTTGGCAGAACAACATGTGGTATATCAACAAGCTTCAAAGTTTCATATCTCAGAACATAATTAATCTTATAAAAAATACTAGCATCAACAATAGCAAAGAGGATATCATGATTTAGAAGTTCTCACCTGATCTCAAGCTCAACACAAAAGAGACCTGAAACATCATTAGACACCATCATACTCAATTAAGCTTGTTCAAGAAAATGTGGAATGCCTTTACACCCAGGAAGGGTTCATTTACTTTATGGAAAACTATTCACAACTACATACCTTTAGACTCAATCTTACAAAAAGACATTTCAATCTTGCATCAAAATGTCAATTTTGTAACCATTGTGAAGACTCTAGTCACTTGTTCATTGCTTGTAGTTATATTGGGACATTTGGAAGCATTTCACGAATCTGTTTAAAGCCAACATGGAGAGATTCATGATAATTACTAATGTTACTAGAAATTGGTTCTGGTTTTCTGATAAGAAATTTCATATTACTCATGCTATTCCTCGTATCATTTGTTGGGTAATTTTGCATAACTGTAACAGAGAAAAATTTAAAGGAAATTCATACTCTTCATGTTCTTCTATTAATCATGTTAAATATATAATTAATGGTCTAGATAATTCTAATCCTATTAAAACTAAACTCTGGTCTAATGTTACTAGTGTTGGGCTAGAATTAGGTTGCCATCTATTATTGAGAAGGAAGTAATCCTATCTATCTTAAATGGAACAAACTTACCTCAAGTAGACTCAAGATGAACTATGACGGTTCATGTCTCGGAAACCGTGAATCCAATGGAGCAGTTATATTCAGAAATAACATGGGCGAAATCATTCATGGATTCAGTAATCATTCATTGATGGACGTGTTGCTTATGTGCAAAAAAAAAATTGGGTTATGTCGACATTGAGATTGATTTATTTATCCTTGTTAACTTACTCGCTAATGGTAAATTTTCATGGCACCTTAATCATCTGCTCACAATTTGCATAAACTTAATTTCATCACATCTTCAGAGTCCAAAATCAAGCAGCCGATTGGCTTGCCAAATAGACTCTGAAATGTAAGGTGAAATTAAGTTTTAACCATCACCAAACTCCTAATTAGCTATTAGCTATTACACTTCTTGAGAGTATGGAGCTTGGATATATTAATTCTTGTACTAATTGAGTAGTTCTTTTATCAAGTTTTGTCTAATTAGCAGGATTTTACGTGACTATCATCAAGGTTAGCAGATATTTCTTTATTAAAATGCAGGTTGTAGAGAATTACCTAAAGTTATTGTCTGATCCCGATCGGTTTTTCAAAATCCGAAAGGCCTTAAAGTCTAATTTGACTCTAGATTATATTTCATTCCTTTATTTCAATAAAATTTACTTTTAACTAAAAAAAAGTCTTCTTTAAGAAGACATATATATTCTTTTTTATTCACTAAAAGTTATTATTAAAGCAACATATAACATCACTTTAACATTATGAGATTTGAAAAAAAAAATTATTTATTAATAGGATTATATAATATAGCAGTAGGCTAGTTAAGTAATCCATAATAATATTAGTATTCATTTAAAGGACCAAGTTTTAATCTAATAATTGGTTCTTAGTGATTTAATCAAATATCAAGATAAAATTTACCATCCCACTTTCAAAGTCATTTGAAGTTCTTTAATTGATTTTAAATATTTAACAAATCTACCAATCAAATTGAGTAAAACTATATAAATATTAATCAATAATAACTAAAACCATCTTTTATTAGAAATAAATATTATAATATATACAGATATATGTTTATTTATTATGTGGCTTTGATTTATCATCTTCCTTCCCTATCCCTTTATGGGGCTGTGGCTGTTGCTGTGGCTTTGGCTCCTTCCTTTTATGGGGAGAGAAGAGAACAGCAAAACAATCTGGATGGAGGCTATAGAGCAGCTGAGAGCAAAGTCTATCGATTTGATGACCAGCAGCAGCCTTGGCATAATAATCTTTAATCTGATCCTCGCAACCTACACCTTGTCTAACATGGTTCCAACACTCTTCCTCGCTCGGTGATCCCATCGTCCATCTCATTGCCTGCACAGCATCACCATCAATAACTGTTAATATCAAAACCATCAACCCTAACCCTTTCATCAAACCTTTTAATTCCATCTTCTTTGAATCTGTTAAAATTATTATAAAATTTAGTATATAATTAGACTCTCATGAACAACACTCATATATATATATATATATATATATATATATATATATTATCCTAATTCAGAAATAATTTTAGTAAATATATTTTTATTATGGTTGACTTAATTTTTTGGGGTAAATTATAGAAAAAAACCTTCATTCTAAAATATATCTTTTAACAAACATTGGTGTTTTAAATTGGATGTAAATGATTCTTAAATTACTTTTACTTAGGTTCTGGTTGTGTTTTTTAATACCTTAATTATGAAAAAATAAAATATAGAATTGTTATTTTACGAAAAAGAAATTAAAAAAAAGTTTGGGTACTCAACATATAATAAATAACGAAATTAGATTTGTATAGAATTTTGAAGGTATTTAACCTAGAAAGATAAATTAATTTTAGATTTTACATCTTTCGAGTAAAAATATATCATGGTATGGTTATTGTATATCTATAAATGATACAAAATAAATAAATAATTATTTAAAATATATGAATAATGTGCTCAAGAATAAATAATTACTAGTTGGTACAAAGAAAATGGTTTTAGTTGCTACGAAATCAAATCATAGGTTTTTGTTTATTTAGTTTTTAAAAATGTTATACAATTTTTTAATTATTTCAAAATATAATTGGGGAGTTTAATAATTTTTAAACTATCACTTAAATTTTAGTGTATTCGAGTATAAATTAGGTTCGAAAAGTCGATGGTTTATTTATTAAATGTTGATAAGTGGTTTTAACATTTTTTTAATTGGATGGCATAATTTTATGGTAACAGAGGACACCGTATGTAATGACCGTAGTGACCGTAGTATTATCTTGGTCCATCATATCTATTTGTGTCTGATGATACCTTGAAAATGCATTCATGAATGATAGCAACTTATTGCCACAAGTGGATTCTATGAGTTGATCAATTCTAGGGACGAGATATGGATCTTTCAAACAAGTCATGTTTAGATTCGTGAAGTTAACGTACCTAAGACACTTCTCATTCTTCTTTTTTACAAGCTCTGGGTTTGTTGTCCACAAAATATACTCAGATTCCCGAATATGCTCAATTTTTGTCAATCGATCTACCTCTTTAACAATAGGTTCGGATTTTTCAACAGAAAAATCCCTATGTTTCTATATAACATGACATATATCGAGTCGTGTTGCTAGTTTATGGAAAATTATTTCTGCAGGGACACTCGTTACATCTTCAGCACACCATGCAAACATATGCAGATTTTCAGATACAAAATATAACAATTGTTCCCTTACTATTTGTGGCAATTGGGCTCTGATCCTTACATTTTTCATGTGGAAAAGTGTATAACTCAACATCTTTGTCAGGAATAATTGAACCATGAGCTTTCCTCAGATCATCCACCTTGCCACATTCTGAAGAGGATTCTAGTAATTGTTATTCTTTCTTAGTTTTCATATTTTATAATATTTTAGGAGCCAAAACAGTAACATAACATTCTCTGGCCACCTTTTGGCTAATTCGAATAACTCCAACTTAGCCGCCAACAGCATATTTCAAACACTGATGAACTGTCGAGGGAATAGCACGCATCCTTGAAAGCCAAGACCTACCAAATATAGCATTATACGAATTTGGACATCAACCATTACAAAGAGTACTCTCACCACTATTTTGAAAATTCATTTTCTGAAGAGATAAAAAATACATTTGAAGTTCTTCTTGTAAATTTCATATGTTTATTAACTTATATGTGTAAATTTTCTCAATGTTAGCTCTAATTACCACAGCATCCTCATGCAGCCTAACAACGTCTCTTAAAACATCACCATCGAATATAATAAATGAGAGCGGATTCCAATATAAATGAGTAGATATTGAAGAGTTTTGAGGCTGTTCTAGGGTGATTTTGTGATACGAAGATTTCTTAGTGTTAGGTTAGTTTAAATGCTGAATTTGGGGATCCTTTTAGAGAGAGAAAATATGAATTAGCTTAACTAGAGAGAGAAAGTCGTATCTAATTATCCTTGGGATCTGTAAAGCGTGTGTGGTCCTTATATAGTACAATTGCGGGCCCCACACGCTTTAACTCCCGTTTATTACATTATTGGTCCCTATATCTTTTTACCTTCTCACAATAGGTACTTCAATAACCTACGCAATTCTCTCCTAAACAAACTTCTTCTTTACAATTCTCTCCTAAATAAACTTCTTCTTTACAATTCTCTCCTAAACAAACTTCTTATTTACGATTCTCTCCTAAATAAATTTCTTTTTTACAATTCTCTCCTAAACAAACTTCTTCTTTACATTTTCGCCATGTATTTTATTATCCCTCATCAGTAGCCCCCGGTCCTAGTAAAAATACTTTTACTGGGACTGTAAAGAAGTCTCCAATGCTCCCTCAAACAACTTTTCCTCGGAGAACGCTTCCTCAATTGCAGAATTTCCTCCTCGAAGATGCTTTTGACCAATACTCCAAATGTTAGGTCTCTCTTCGAAAAAATGTCTCCTCAAATGCTACATATCTCTTCGAAAAAATGTCTCCTCGAAACAGCTTTTGACCAATACTTCAAATGCTAGACCTCTCTTCGAAAAATATCTCCTCGAAGGAGCTTTTTCTTAACAATTACATCCCTTGGATTATAGACTTCATTGTATATCTACTAGTGTAGCCCCCCAACCCTTGCAATGTTTTAACGAGGACTTGCTTAGGCCTGAGTAATGTTCCCGTCGGAATTCGCTGTGCCAGCATGTCATAACCTCAATGATACTATGATAAAACGTTGCAAGGATTTACTATAGACTTCATTTATTACGTCAGCAATCAGACTTTCTTGTCAGAGTATCTTGAGAGACCGTTTCACATTCCTGAGACTAGATTATGCCTCTGCAGTTCAACAATTCATCACCTAGGGTACCCATAATGCCCCTAGGAAAACAATAGAAAATGTCCCCAGGCCTGGTGTTCCCTAAAAGCTCATAGTATTGCTATAAGTACTGACCTCCCTCATCAGTAGCTCAAACTTTCCTTCCATAATTTCTAGAAAGAGAAAGCTGGCTCACACTCCCCGTCGGATTCCAGAGTGACTATTGATTAGCAAAAAGTTTAAAGAGAGAGTCGTTGCTGGTGAATACACTGAGCCTCAGCCTCCACTTGTTGTGACAACCTTCTACGGTTCGTGGCCCCCTCCTGCAAATTCGACGGCCATCATCCCCCTTGAAATATCTCACCAGAATCAAACCACCAACCAGACCACCCTCGAAGAAATGGGGAAAGACAAACACCACAAGCACTCCTCGGGAAAAAGAAAAAGACACCATAAAGATAGCCATTCGCAGGAGCGCAAGCGTTCTAAATAAATACCACGTTCTAAGGAAGCGCCACCAACCACCCCTGAACCTATTCGAACTACGATAGTAGATACTTCTCTTTCGAAGACCGGGAATCCTGTATCAAGCCTTCCAGCCACTCCATCCATAACAGCGACTGGAAGTCCCCGATTTTCTCCAGGAAAGACTGTAATTACCGAGGAAGAGGTTCGAGAGATGCGCAACAGAGCTTTAGCTGCTAAAGAGAAAGCAATCGCATCGGAGAATCCTGAGTCATCCACACAAGCTTTTCAGGTTGCTGATAGGAACAAAGCTATCGAGATTTCCCTAGAGCCACCTAGTGAACAACTCCTCGCCCCAAACAACCCTGAGTCTCATACTCAACCAATTCAGGGCATGGATCAGAACAAAGTCATCGAGATCCTAGCAGGGTCATTGAGCGAAATGCCTGCTCCTCTTCCAACAACATCTGAAGAGCAAACGATTCGAATTGCCCCCAAGTCAAAGGGAGACGTAACACTTCCCTTAGAACTCGATGCCATCATGGGCAACAATATTCGAGGGATTGATAACAAACATGCTGTTGCTCTTTATAATATATCGTACAAGTATTTTTCTCCATCAGAAGAAATGTTACTTCGTACTCGTTGGTGCATCCCTTCGTACATTGACATCAGGTTCCCTTCCGAAGGAGAGACCCCATTATCAGTGAGGGATCATGAGCTTGTTGTTTATACCGAAATCATGAATTGGGGACTAAGATTTCCCTTAGACCCCCTTTTCATCGAATATTTTGCTAAGATTGATCTTTACCCTTCTCAAGTTGGACCCAACATGTGGCTCACATTGATGGCATGCATCATGGCCTCGAGGATTTTAGGCCAAGAATTTTCCTTGGAGTAGTTCATCGGATTATCCGGGTTGGCTAGGAACCCATTCTTCCCATTCTACTCATTGACCTTTAACCGAAGGCAAAAAGTGTTAAAACATTTGCTAGAAGCTGACAAGAAATAGAGACAGCAATTCATATTCTTCTCAGGTAATTGGGAAACAGGCTCAGAAGCAACCCCTTCGAACCCTCACAAATTATCTTTTCTGTGGACCAATAAATGTAAGTCTTCGAACGAATCTTCTTATGATAACTCTGCGAATAATAGGATTCTAATTTGATATATTTATAGCTATGACGGGCGTCTCCAAACAATTTGCTGATCATGTGGAGAGTGTCACTGCTATTTTTACCAAGCTCAGCGAATGGGCCAAAGAGAAATGGGAGAATAGATTTCGTTTGTGTTTTAGGGACAACAATATGGCTCTGAGCGGACTTTGGAGGTTGAACCCCCTTGATCGGTTGTCCTTAAAAGAGTTGATGACCCCCCTTCTCGAGATGGGGTGCTAGAGCGAGTGACGAAGAAGGATATAGTGATGTATCTGCCAAAGCGTTCTCGTGCACAGAGTCACCGGAATGGATCCGATGAGGAACTCCCCACTAAGGAACATCAGCCCCAAATGGAAGTAGCCACCATCCCAGAGTCGGCCTCCTCGGCCAACAGGGTGACTCCCAATCCTGATTTTCCCCCCAAAAGGTCTGTCCATCCTCAGAAAAAGAACATCTTGAAAGTCAAGGGAAAAGAGAAGCAAGCTGTTCTAGAGCCCATCCAAGAGCTTTCCGATGACGGGAAAACGCAAAATGACGCCCCCGAACCTATCCAGGAAACTGAGCCTCAAAGGGCATTGGGTGAGCCTGAGAATGAGGTTGGAGACAACTCCCCTAAGCAAAACTCAAACTTGACCCCCAGCACTCCTCAAACCCAAGCTTCACACCCATCTCCCATCGAAGAGCCACCTATGCTAGCTCCACTGCCCCTTCCCCGAAGTAAACCCCCCCCCCCCCAACATGTTGACCTTAGGATTCTAGAAGGGGAGTCCTTGGATTTTGACGATGCAGCTTTAGGCTCTCCCACCAGTTCCTTCGAAGTCCCTCTAAAAGATGAATTTTCCCTAAGTCTTAGGAGCTTACTACACACTTCTGTCAATAGAGGAAAGAAAATGCAGCATCTAGAGAACCGAAAAAATCACCATACGTTTAAGGCGGGTCTGGTCTCCTCGCAACTCAAAGAGTTAAAGAAACAGTATGCCATAGTGGAGAAGCAAGCTGATGCCCTGTATGAAAAATTGTCCGCCTCGGAAAACTATGTCATAATGCTTGAACGGTGCTGCCAAGAAGAAATGGACCTCTACCAAAAGAAGACTGGGGCTCAAGAAAAACTTCTCACCGAACATCAAAAGTCTTACGAAGCGGCACGCAGAGGATTTAATGATTGCTTTAATGATCATGAAAAGGTAACTGAGGACAGGGAAAAACTGGTGAAGCGAATCCAAGATTTTCCTCGGCAGGTGGAGGAGGAGAAAGAAAAGGCCATTACTACTTATGCGGCTAAGTGTACAGATAAACTCGAATTTCGAGATGCTACTGTCCGGGTAGGCCTGATATCTTAAATTCATGCAGAATACCCCGAATATGACTTGGGCAGCTTCTGGAAACTTGTGTCCCCGGATCTCCGTCCTCCCCCCCCCCCCCCATATTATTGTTAGTGAGAGTGAGTCATCGGATTCTGAGGAGAGTCCTTCCCCGGAGAAATCTGAGTAATTAAGAAAGATGGTAACTCATTTTGTAATTTTTGTGTATAAGACCTTTTAAGGCAATTTTTGTAGCCCCTCAAACTTTATGTGAGGAGATGTCTCCTCGGATTTTGGTGTATGCCACTTTATGGAATATCAAGTATGTAATTTATCAATTGTCGTATTATCCTATGTGTTTGCCAATTCGCATCGTATCATTCATTAACTAATTAATTTATTATGACCACAATAACACTTTGAGGCATCAAGAAATTCGAGGCACAAAATATTGTGACACAAATAATAGTGTAAGGGATGAAACAATTCGAGGCACAAAATATTGTGACCCAAACAATAGTTCGAAGAGATAAACAATTTGAGGCACAACTTGTTGCGACCCAAATAATAGTGTAAAGCAAAGAAAAAATCGAGGCACAAATTAATGTGACCCAAACAATAGTTCGAAGAGATAAACAATTTGAGGCACAACCTGTTGTGACCCAAATAATAGTTTAAGGCAAAGAAAAATTCGAGGCACAAATTAATGTGACCCAAACAATAGTTCGAAGAGATAAACAATTTGAGGCACAACTTGTTGTGACCCAAATAATAGTTTAAGGCAAAGAAAAATTCGAGGCACAAATTAATGTGACCCAAACAATAGTTCGAAGAGATTAACAATTTGAGGCACAACTTATTGTGACCCAAATAATAGTTTAAGGCAAAGGAAAATTCGAGGCACAAATTAATGTGACCCAAACAATAGTTCGAAGAGATAAACAATTTGAGGCACAACTTATTGTGACCCAAATAATAGTTTAAGGCAAAGAAAAATTCGAGGCACAAATTAATGTGACCCAAACAATAGTTCGAAGAGATAAACAATTTGAGGCACAACTTGTTGTGACCCAAATAATAGTGTAAGGCAAAAAATACTTTGTATTAAACAGCTCATAGAGACACCTCGTTAAAACCTTCTTGTGCCTATCAGGGTAGGAAAGAGTATGCCCTCGCTATGTTTGGTGACGGGAAGATACAAAAAGAACAAATATTACATTCTAACTAGCTCCTCATTCAAGATACAATTTCAAGTGTTCAATGTTCCATGGAAGCCGCAGATATCGCCCCTCCTTATCTTTCAACCGGTACGTGCCTTGTTTAACTTTCTCTGTGACTTTATAGGGGCCCTCCCAGTTGGGTCCCAATTTTCCTAGACTTTTTTCCTTAGTGTGTAGAAAGACTTTACGTAATACCTTGTCACCCACCTTGTAATCTCTATGCTTTACCTTGGAATCATATCTACTCCTCATAAGTGTTTGATAGTGTAAAGATTTCAATCGTGCACGTTGTCTTTTCTCTTCAACTAAATCCAACTCCAAGCTTCGACTTTGGTCATTTGAATCCTCTGCATAAGTTGCCACCCGATAAGATGGGAAGACGATTTCTGAGGGGACAACTACATCCCTACCATACACTAAGGAAAATGGAGATGCAGCAATGGCAGTTCGCGGTGTTGTCCTATAAGCCCAAAGTACTTCTTGTAAATAAGCAGGCATCTTCCAGCCCTTCCTTCCAAATTCTTTTTCAATCAATCCAGAATTGTTCAATTGGTCACTTCTACCTGACCATTGTCCTGGGGGTGAAATGGAGCAGAAAAACATTGTCGTATGCCCCTTGAAAAGCAAAAACCTTTAATCTCCTTGTTGTCGAATTGAGGTCCATTATCCGTTGTAATCTGCAAGGGTACCCCAAAACGACATCAAATGTTTGAAACGATAAATTTGATAACATCTTTGGCTTTCGTACCTGCTAAAGGCTTTGCTTCCACCCACTTAGAGAAATAATCGACTGCTACGATTATGGTCTGTCTGCCCCCAGACGCCATTGGTAGGGGGCCAACTAGATCGATGCCCCATCTGCCAAATGGGACTGCCTCCGAGATACTTTCCAATAACACCCCAGGTTTGTGGATTACGTTTGCATAGTGCTGACACGTGTCACATCATTTTACCAAGTCTTGCACATCCGCGGAAATAGTCGGCCAATAATAGCCAGCCAGAAATACCCGCCGGATTAACGCCTTATAACCGCAATGGGTTGATCCTTCTCCATCATGTAATTCAGACATGACAAATTGCGACTCATCCCTATTCAGGCATCTTAACAACGGCCGGCTCAAATATTTCTTATACGGAACGCCTCCCAATAGGATATACCTGTGAGATTTGAACATGATTTCCCTGTTCAGCAAAATGTTCTTCGTCCCGCAAACTTTTGACTAACATATCGTCGATATATACTTCAACATTCCGGCCAATCTGTCCCTCAAAGGTTTTATTGACCAAGTGTTGATAAGTTGCCCCTGCCTTTTTTAAGCCGAATAGCATAACCTTGTAGCAGTATAACCCTCTTCCGGTAATAAAAGAAGTGCTTTTTTCATCTTGGGTACCTAACCGGATTTGATTATATCCTGAATATGCATCCATGAAGGATAACAGTCGGTTACCCAAGGTCGAATCCACTAATTGATCAACGCGGGGCACCGGAAATGGGTCCTTGGGACAAGCTCTGTTTAAATCTGTGAAATCAACGCACATTCTCCACTTGCCATTCTTTTTCCGTACCAAGACTAGGTTCGAGGTCCATACATGATAATGCGACTCGCGGATGTGACCTATGCTCAATAGCCTTTCCACTTCCAAAAGAATAGTTGTAGCCTTTTCCTTAGAGACTGGTCTCCTCTTCTGGACAATGGGTCTAACATCCAGTCGTACCGCAAGTTTGCGGCATATTACCTCTGATGGCACGCCCGTAACATCATGTGCACACCAAGCAAATATATCAAGTTTGTTAGACAAAAACGCAATTAATCTCTCTTTGAACTCAAGAGAAAGATTGACTTCGATTTTGAGAACTTTGCCATGCCCAAAATCATGTCCCTCGGAATCCTCTTCTGGGACCAGAAATCCGGGGGTCTCCCTCGGATCATCACATGGAATGACGTCCGAGGAAGGCCCCTTTAATTGTTATGCCTTATCCGAAATTCCTTCCCGATTTTCCTTCGAAGATAAAGCGATTTGGTAACATTCGCGGGCCATTTTCTGGTTGCTTCTAACTATCCTAATGGTGTTCCCTATCACATACTTCAGGCACTGATGCACCGTTGAAATAACTCCATGCATTCGGGACAACCAAGAGTGACCCAGAATAGCGTTATACGATGTTGGTGCGTCGACAACAATAATAATACTTCCACCTATTTCTTAAACGGCCCTCGGACTAACTCAACCACGCCCTGAAATTCTCCAACCACCACTGCTGTTGCACCAGTAAAGCCCACTATAGTCCTGTCGGAACGGCGTATAACTAGTGGGTCGGAAATTCTCCTGTAAGTGCTCATGAACAAAATATTCGCTGAACTTCCTGTATCAACAAGTATCTTTTGAACTTGATCTCCAGCAATACCCACAGCAATCACTACCGCTTCTTCGTGTGGGCCCGCGATATTTCGCATATCATCGTCATCAAAACATATGATGGGTGAGGGTAAGCGGTGCATTTGTGCTTATACCCTTGCCTCAATCTGGGTGGTCATATTGACCATGTGTCTCTTCCGCGAGCTATTGGAGTTCCCTGCTATGGTATCCCCTCCAAAGATCGCCAACGACTCAAAGAAAGCACGGAGGCTGTTTACTCTCCCCCTCGGAATAACTTCTTCCACCAAGTTTACATTGTTCCTGCCCTCCTTGAGATCCAGATATTCCTGCTCGATGTAAAAAACATCAACTTCTTCGGAGATCACCATGGTTGTATCAGTGTTTTTTGGAACAGCCTTTACCACAGCATTTTTTTGGGAGTGCTTTTTGACAAACTCTAACAACATTCCATTTTCGATCAGAGATTGCTATTCTTTCTTCAAGGCTATGCAATCCTTGGTTTCATGCCCAATATCCTCGTGATACTTGCAATACTTGTTAGCGCTTCTGCTTTCCCTCGGAGTCTGAATGGGAAAAGGTTTCCTGAATTGCACCGTGGACCTCGCCTTATCAAATATAGCCGCAACATTTTCCGTTAATTCTGCGAAGTAGTCTAGTCGAACCCACTTATTCGACATTGGTCTGGCCCTTGATTATAATTTTGCTGGTTGCCACAATAGTGTGAATTCGTTTTCTGCCTCGGCGGATACTGACTTGTATTTTTTGTCTGAACATTGGTGCGAGGCCCTTGATTACTAGCCTCAGATCTCTGAACCTGGTTATGATCCAATTGGTCACCAGATCCTTTCTCTGAAGCCTGAGTTTCCTCCACCAGGATTCTCTTCTCCACCTGATCCATCAAAGCTTTGAAGGTCATAGCCTGACTTTCTGCTACTGTGTCCTTTAATAGTACGGAGAGTAGGCCCATCCGGAAAGCTTCAAGTGCCACTGAATCCTTACAATATTCCATGTCTGTTTTTTTTTTACGAATCGATTGGTATAGTTCTTCAAACTCTCCCTCACTTTTTATCTACAATAAATGATCGTATCTTTGTTAGCTCGGAACTTTTTGCTCCCCACAAAGTGTTGTCTGAAGATATTCCAAAACATGTCGAAATTCTTTATCGAGCCCTGTGGAAGCCGGTTGTACCATTTGGAAGCCACTCCTTTGAAGGTCTGCGAAAATGCCCGACACAACAATTTGTCATCGTCATCGAAGTTGATCATGAATTTTTTGAATTGCTCGATATGGTTGCCAGGTCTTGTGTCTCGTCGAACGTTTCTAACTTCGAGATATCGAAATACTTTGGGAGGTTTCCCACCAATATTTCTGGGGCTAAAGGAGAATCCCTCCAATTATGACCCGTCCGATAAACATTGGATCTCAATTTTTCATGGCTCGGAAAATACAATCCCTCCTCGGATGGTAGAGTATATTGATGCTGTCACTCTGAATTTTGCAGGCCAACGTTTTGGTTTCCAGAAGGGAACTTCGTCTGGTCGTAGCCCCGCTCATTGGCTTGATCATGATAACTCTTCTCCCTCGGAAGCTTCCTCTCTGAACTTCTTCCTATCCGGTGATCTGTGTGTCCTCGACCATGTCTTTTCTTTCTGTAATTTTTCCTATGATGTGATTCCGACGAGTTGTATCGAGAATAACTGCTCGAGTCAGATGAATCCAAGCGTCGTTTTTATTTCCTTCTCGACGATCTTCGTTCGTATCCCATATATCTATCATCTTTGGCTCTAGGACGAAAATTGATTTCGCGCTCCTTTTTGCCACTTTCTGGCTCCCTTCTTATCTCGGAGTGAAGATTTGCATGAACCGTTTCATTTTCTGCCTTCAATCTTTCAATCTCCAGTAGCAGTTCATTCCTTCGAACCAATAGATCTGAGTCATCAAAAGTGACTCCGACTCGCTGGCCCCCACGTGCCTCGTATTCCATATCGTTCTGATAATCGTCGCCCACCAGATTCTCCTCGCAATTGTTAACAAAATCGTCCCCTTCCTCTTCCATAATTTCCCTCGGAATATGAACTATTTCCAGGAAGCGATTGCCGTCAGAACAATCTTCGATTCCCACAGACGGTGCCACTGAAGAGTTTTGAGAATGTTCTAGGGTGATTTTGTGATACGAAGATTTCTTAGTGTTAGGTTAGTTTAAATGCTGAATTTGGGGATCCTTTTAGAGAGAGAAAATATGAATTAGGTTAACTAGAAAGAGAAAGTCGTATCTAATTATCATTGGGATCTGTGAAGCGTGTGTGGTCCTTTATTAGTACAATTGCGGGCCCCACACGCTTTAACTCCCGTTTATTATATTATTGGTCCCTATATCTTTTTACCTTCTCACAATAGGTACTTCTTCAATAACCTACGCAATTCTCTCCTAAACAAAGTTCTTCTTTACAATTCTCTGCTAAATAAACTTCTTCTTTACAATTCTCTCCTAAACAAACTTATTCTTTACGATTCTCTCCTAAATAAACTTCTTATTTACAATTCTCTCCTAAACAAACTTCTTCTTTACATTTTCGCCATGTATTTTATTCTCCCTCATCAGATATTAGTCCTTCTAATTGGATGGTCAAACTCAGTATATGCCTTTTCCGAGAATAACTCGAGGATGATGAAACTGTATCCCCCCAAAGATGGTCAACGATAAAAATAGACACAAACCTTTGAAATTTCCTTTTTTCAAGCTCACTTATTATCATAATAAAGCCTCGGATCGGGTTCTATATATTCTAATCTTTATCAAATTCATTGTATGGCCTGGTAATGACCACAGTATTTTCTTGTTTAGGGGTATCTTATATTGCTTCCCTTCGAGCAACAGTCTGACCAACCACTGGTGCATGTGATCAGTTTCCCGATTGCGTTTTGACAAAGGTGGTTAACTTTCCATTTTTAATCAAGGTTTAGTTTTATTTCTTTAAATCAATACAATCCTTCGTATCATGGCTTACGTCATTGTAATATTATCAAAACTAATTATTTTGATTTTGAATGGATGGCAGCCTTCAAATTACAAAAAATTATTTACCTTGTCCTAGATAGTGGCAAAGCTCCCGGTTAATTCTGCAAAGTAATCAGCCCTGGACCACTGATTTCCTTGAGGCTTAAACTATTGGTCGGTAAATATTAAGTTTCTTTTTTCAGAGGGACATTCTGGCCGAAGTTTTTCATACGGGAACTAACGATTATTTGTTCTTGAGAACCATATGAATTATTCCTCTGTTTATTAGGAAATTTTAGTATCTTTGTCTCTTCTAATGTAATTTGTTTTCAACTTATGATAATAAACCTTCGAATGGAATTCTTTTTTTCCTCGTGACATTGTTGGATTATTCTCCAAGAATAAGCATTCTCCTAAAAGCAGCTATAACTACTTGTTCGAAGTAGTCTTGCAAACCATTTTCGGTTTCTACAAAGAAATTTGTGTAGTCCTTCAAGCTTTCACCACTAAACTATCGACATTGAATTATCATGTCTCCATTTCCTCTTATTTATTTTCTTCCCACAAACTGCCTTTGGAAATCCATCCAGAACATGATAAAAACGTTGATCGATCCCTACGAAAGCTAATTATACCACTTCAAAGCACTATCATTGAATGAATGGGAAAAATCTCGGCACAACTACTTGTTGTCATCGTCGAAATTCATCATGAAGTTCTTAAATTTGTTCAGTGTTGTTGTCATAATCCTTATTACCATAAAATTATTTAATTTTTGAAATATCAAAATGTCTCGGAAGATGGTTAGAGAGAATCTATGTGGAAAGAGATGACTATCTCTACTTATGTCCTTGAATAAATTGATGATCCCCACTGACTGCAGCAAACATACCCGATTAGGACTGAATATCAAACTTATCGCTCACTTGATGGTCAGTGCTATATTTTCCCGATTCATTTAATTTTCCTTCCTGTCCATTTTTTCGTTACTTTTCTTATGTTTTCTTTTATTTGTAGACTGTTGTTGTTTACTCAACTTATGATATCGATGGAACATTTCTTAAAATTGTTATCACAATGACTGTTTATCTTCTTATGATAATGATCGCTACTCGAATAGGAGGAAGATGACTTGGACTCAGACACTGAATTCTTACTGGACTCCAAAGAACTAGAACGATCCCTAATTTTACGCTTCTTTTGTGTAGAATGATGGGTTTTTGAGGATTGACTTTTCTGTTAATTCTCTGGACAGTGTTGAGTATCTAGGTCTATAGCTTGTTCATTAATACTCGAATGTCCTTCGGATCTTTGGACCTCTGATCAAATTTTATCCTGAGGGGTTATTAGAGCTTCTTATTTAGACCTTAATGCCTTAGTTTCCCCACGTAGTTGGTCACGTTCCTCTTGCATGAGTAGTTCATCTTGCATAAGTAGTTCATCTTGCATGAGTAGTCATTCTTTCTTTTCATCAATCATATACGGGTTTTGCTAGATTATACGATCATGAATTCCTCATTTTCCTGGGCATGATACGTTTGTATTTCAATATCCATGCTTCTGTCTATTCCAAAGGAACTTTCAACACTCAAAGGTTTTAGATGTCATTATTCGGGTACCCTCACTTTGCTCTTACTATGGTTTCCAATGGTGATGTCAGAGAATTTTAGAGGGTATTTGGGTAATAAGATGAGAAACAATTAATTTTTGGATAAAAGGTAGAGAGAGAATTGAGTTGTTTTAAGAAAATATATATATAGAGAGTGTCTAACAATATAGGTGAGAAGCAAATATTTTTTCTTATTTCATAAGTGCCTTTAAAAAACTATTTATAAGCTAATTAAGTGTAATTGTCCTAATGGACCAAACAAATTATATGGGCTAATTATTATTAACCTAAACCCAAAACCCATGAATAAATAAATTTTATTTATTTATACAAAATACACAATAAAATAAAAGCTAACTACATAATTTTTTCGTTCGATTTTATATTTAGATAATCTGGCTCCATCAGATTTAAGTAGGCAAGGACCTAAATGGAATAATGCACTAATGAAAAAAATACTCTTAGATTAACTAATGACATTAGGTAGATGCAAAGCACGAATGAATATGCATAGACTGAAATTCAGGATGTATCTTTTTCAAAACCTAAAAAGATGGACACATCAACTGCTAATGGACCTCATTGGCATTATTATCACTCAAGTAGGCCATTCGGTGGGGTGAGCCCTCCATATAATACAAACCATTTTTTCCTTATATGCGACGCCAATTAACATGTGCGTCCCTAGTTCCTGAATTGTGTATTTAGTTATGGTGAATATAACATAACAATCAATTGTTCTATTTATTTTTTTACAAACATAGGTTTTTAGGAAAATAAGGAACGTATATAATACAGATGATAAATGTATGTTCTGGGTGGATATGATACCTTTTACATTACATGTAGATCTATTGATTATTTTGAACATATGGTTGTGAAATAGGGCTATTCCCGACTGTATACTCTTGTTACCATTAATGTGGTCAGTGTCACTTCAAACAATAATCTAATATGATTTTGATGATATATATAACAATTAGAAATCACACATAGATGGGCTGAAGTAGCCTTTCAAATATGTGGCTGATAGGTTATGTCAGCACGGGGAAAATCCAACTTCTTAATTCGTGAAACATAGAATCTTGATAGTATTAAATTAATATAAAATAGTATTAACAAACATTACATTACACAAATTGTTTCTTGAAACAACAAATTATTAAATTTAAAAAAACTTAATCTTTGAAGTTGATTTCACCAATTTGAAGTTCCTATAAAATTAAAAAAAAAGTTAGATCTCAAATATATATATAATTACATATATATACATTTATAAATAAAATCAACTAATCGAACAATCATCCATATGGAGATCCAAATCCAAACTCAAATAATCTTTCGTGAGTTTATTCATTTTATCTTCTTGCAAAGCTAAAATATATTATCAAACAAAAGATATTAAAAGTTAAACTCATATATAATAGACATGAATTTTTAAACATCTAAGTTACTGAATTTATAAAACTTACATAACCTAAACACTCATTCATATGTCAGTCCAAAACCATTCATACATGATGTTAAACTTCAAGTGCATAAAACTAAAAATATGCATAAACAAATATTATTAAATGACTGAGTACATAAAGTTTGTCTCACTTATAGCAACTATTTTTTCCATAACCTTGTACATACCATCATTATCTTCTCCATAACATTACAAAGTCAGTAACATTTGGACTCAACATAGATCGTGTCATATAAAGGATATAATCATAGTGCTCTTTGGTATTTTTTGAATTCATTACTCTTGGATAGCTTGCAAGTTATTTAAATAACTGCATCTAATAATTTTCAAAAGATACAAAGGAAACTAAAATAAATGTAGATGCCTATATGCGATTTATGATGCAAAATTTTCATAACCACGGAAAAGAAGTAATATTATTTACCAAATTGTAAAACAAAAATGAAGAATAAAGGACAAATGGCATTATTAAATTTTATAGAAGTACCTCAATGGCCCATCCATCTACCTGAAAAATATCCAGATAGTAACTATCAAATTTTGAGAAAACATATGTCTCAGCCTAATGTCAGAGAACAAAACAGAAAGTTAAAAGAAAATGACAAAATTAGAATAATAAAACATCCACTAGTTGCATGAATGGTTAAAAGAAAAAATAATTACACACTTGGTTTAGATGTTTAAATTACAAGTTGAATTTTAATATTTTATGCAAAAACTATCACAGACACGCACTAATAGATCTTATGCAACTGACCATGATTAAAATTTAAATTTAAAGGTTTTATGTCATGAATTAAATAATACATGATTTATATCATAAAACTACTATTTTGTTGTTGTATTTCTAAAGAGCAATGACTATTATAGTACAAACTCCATTGTTCTTCCAAATGTTAACTGACTAAGAAGTTTCGGCTTGTCAATAGTGAAAAATAGTACTTCATAAATTGGGACATTTAAAATACCAACCCTAAAATAGGTTTTCAGTAGCCAAATGAATCCCAAGTTACAAAAATAATATCATGTAAAATAGATATATAATTATATAACACATATAAGTATACATGTCCATGAGCAAACCCATTAGCGAAGATGCAATCAAAGAATGATCATGATGGAAAGGTAAAATAATATTTGATGTCTTAGGAACCTCAGAACTTGAACAAACAAACGTAAGAAGGGACAAAAGTAACAAATTTAGTACATGTAGAAGTATATTACCACTGACCATGGTCAAATAAATAGGCAATATATTCGTAGATATAGAAATTGACAACATATCACGAGCCATGGTAGCAAGAACTCGACCACCAACTCTTAATAATAACTCACCTTCTTCTGAACCTTATGCCAACATCTTCTTAAACTATTATGTACATTCATTAGCTTAGCAAACTTACAGTATTCTGTTTATGTCGTGTCTAATTCATTATTGATTATGATAAATAAATAAATAACAAAGAGAAATATAAAAACCAAAGTAAAATGTCTTATCTAATTCATTACATTCAAACTGATACAAAAAGCTAAATTAATCAAAGTAAAATGTTGTTCAGAACAAACACATGCACATGTAGAATGTAGTTCTGAACAAACACATGTGCACGTAGCTAAGTCATTTCCACCAACTAACTCTAAAATCTTAAACTTAATCTCTATGGCGAGATGTTGAAAATAAAGTATGAGAAAAAATCCAACATTCTCACATATATCTATTAATAAAGACAAAGCAAATCTATCTTTCACCATTTTCTAAAACTTGAAACCATCATTTTTTCAAAATGTGATTTTTGCATACTAAATTTAAAACCAAAGAAAGTAAATTTTTGTTCAAATACAACTTATGCATATCCATATCTTCCATAACTAAAGATCCATATATGTCAAAAGTTATCTTCTGATGGGTCAGCAACAACTGACATATTAGAATCTACAGTATCCATATAGCAATGTTAATATTACCTCAAAATCCAACAAAAAATAGTAACCAAACCCAATGATCCTAAAGAATTTGTTGACTTGCACAAAATTTATCAAACAAAACATCAACTTCAAGCTTTGTTAAGTAAAAGAAACCCAACCATAGTTCAATCTTATTTGTAGTCAACAATCAAAACTAAATCTAAGAAAATAAACAAGCTTAAAACAAGATAAGTACTAGCTTAATACTAGATATAAGATTATCTAGTCTTCAACCGTATCAGAAGGAAGAATTGGTGCTTGAAATAGTACAAAGACTTAGTCTTAAGGATAAATTAGCTTTCAGATTTTTCATATAGCCATGGAATCAAGACATTTACTACCATAAGCCTCGTATTTATAGTGATACGATGGATATTTTATCTAGTGGTAAATACAAATTTAAGTATTATAGAATTGTTTGTGATATGCTCGATAACATGAAACAAACTAAAATAAGAAAAGTGTTTCTTTGATGTTTTGTTGTTGATTTTGAAGAAGTATTGCGAGAAATACATTACCATGTACACAAATTCGCAAAGAAAAAAAGAATAAGAATTAATACATAACAAGAGATCGACGACTATAAACTGGAATATCTTTGAAGAGAGAACTTTTGAAGCACAAAGCACCATTGAAGAAGGAAAAGAGAGAGTATATATTTAACTGATATTTTAGACGAAAGATAAAATAGTGGTTGGCGGCTGATAGGATTAAAAGTTATTTAGATTTAGTCATTTAGGATTTTTTTATACTCTTAAATTTTGTAATAAAGTTTTTTCTATCAATAAAGTTTTTTATACAAGTTTCGTGTTTACGGTTCTATTTAGGTTTTAGAGGTTAATTTCTGGTTTACATGTCTTTTCATATTTTATACATTAGTTTTGGTTATATATCTTTTTGAATTTTATAGATCAATTTCAGATTTCAAAGTCTTTACATGTTTTATAGGTCAGTTTCGGATGACACAAACCCAACCTGAACTCGACTCGTTATTTATCGAAATTCATTTCATGTCATGTTATAATTTCTTATACGAATATCTACCATAAATCTTCGAATCGGATTTGTGTTAGGTTTACCGATCGTGTCAAAAATTGACAGCACTATTTCACAATATAAAAAAATTTATATATATATATATACACCAAGATAAGAGAATAGTCAAATCTAGTTGAATAAGATACCTAGGCTTTGAACAGTAAATCGTCCCACGACTATCGCGTTTGGTGGCAGATAGTCCCTTGACTTTCAAATGTCCGTTGACAATCCTTGGACTATCGCGTTTGGATAAAGTTAGTCCACAAGATCCTCTGATCCATGAGAGGCTGCCACCTGTCACGATAGTCCCCAGATTTTTGTATAACCACTAGTCCCTTGAGTTTAGTTATCCGTAATATTTTACATTTTGGGTTTGATCTAAACTCAAGGGACTAGTGGTGATACAAAAATCTGGGGACTATGGTGACAGGTGGCAGCCTCTCATGAATCAGAGGATCTGGTGGACTAACTTTATCCAAACGCGATAGTCCAGGGACTGTCAACGGGCATTTGAAAATCAAAGGACTATCTGCCACCAAACGCGATAGTCGAGGGACGATTTACTGTTCAATGCCAAGATACCTAATATATCGATTAACCAAGCTATATTTATAATAATTATTATACATGTTAGATTATTCTGAATCTATTACTGGACATTATATTCTATCATTAATAATTATATTTATAGACATTCATTTATTATTTTGTTCACCATCCGAAAAAAGTTTATTACAATAGATAAAAATCTCATTTGAGGTTATAACACAGTTTTTTAATCTGTTTTATGCAACATTTGGGTGGTTTACATATTATTCTGGGTTTGGAGGCTTGGACTCTCTCCCTCCCGTTCCAATTGGTCGGTGCACTCTCAGCATTTGGACTCTTCATTTAATGGGCTGGGTTATTTTTGGTACATTATTTTATGTACGCTGGGCTATCATATCATATGTAAGCAGAGAGAAATGCAGGATATTCACGAACTCTGTTCGGCAATCTCTCACACAATCTAGTAGACTTCTGTGGTAGATTTCAAAAATCTCTAGTCTTAACCTAACTTCAATTTTTATTTTATTTTATTTTCATGTTTTATGGCTACTGATTTTATAGCACTCCCCGATTTGTATTTTTATATTATCCATGCAGCAGAATACGAACATATATTTTTTATATTCATGTATACATAGAAATGTCAGCTGACTTTGTAAACATTTTATTAGTTTAATGTATTATTACTATTAATATTTTAAAACATAAGATATAATATTAATGATAATGATACTATGTAAACAGCACATAACTATAATATCTCTTTTCCTGTTAAATATAGACACAACTGATTCGGAGCTCTATAACAATTCTTATTATAGCTAAAATTATAGAAGTCAAAATTACTGAACTCAAGCATCCCAAAAGACACGCAAATAGAGGTTTATTTAGCAAGCATTATACCGTTCAATTCCTGGCAAATCTGATTATAGCTCAAGCATGAGAATGACTAGTGTTGTAACTGATCAAGCGTTTAGTAGGAAACTTTAACAGGCGTAGTAGTTACTCCAAACTACTTGGGCGTAAATAAAGGAGAAACTCTTCTCTGAACAATCTCATGAATCCTCTCTGGAGATAAAACCGAAGCTTCTGTGTCAAACCCGTTGTCTTCTAACTCTTGCCGCAGCTGCAACCAAGTTATCGTTAGGTCCAAGTTCGAGTAATTACAATTACTCTGTAAATGACTTTCAATGTACAGATACAGAGTTTATTTCTATGCCTTATAACCATAAGAAAGCAGCCTGGTTTGATATATAAAGATTTAAGAGTGATCAAAGAATTACAAAGCGGCTACCTTCTCGAGAATAGCAGATTGATCATCCAAGTGATATTTGCGCATGTACTTTAGCATCTCTAGTTGCTGCATTGTATATCATCTTCAACAACTAAGCACACAATACATCTTCAACAAGAAACTATGGAAGGTCCGTACCTGTTCTTGTAGTATCTGTTCACTGAACATTTTTTGCTCAAATTCATCCGATCCTAGTTCTGCTTCATCACAGGCCATTTCCTCCCTGTCATTAATCATTATATAGGATGATTGATAGCATCAGTTTTTAAAGAAACCCTAGTTACCACTTAGTCTATCAGCTATTCCTCATACATCTCAACCTCAGGTGAGACTAAGATTCTGGCATATATTTAGTGAGCAACAAACTATGTGAAAGCAAATGAAGTACCAAGTGACAAGCTATTCCAGTTATACTAGTATTCATATGGCAGAATATCTCATATCCGTAAGATTCACTAGCCACATAAACAGTATTATTCGTTGAGTACAAACTACAGATAAGAGAGAACAAATACTTGGCAAGGAACTCATAAAAGCGTATCATCAATTCCTGATCATTTTCATAAGTCATATTCAACTTCCCCAACCACGAAATGCCAAACCCGGGATCTGTAACAGAGAGAGAAGCTAATAAGACTGTCTTACACAGGCCAACAACACTCAATGACAGTATTGCTGGCTTTTTCTAATTGAAAAATATGATATACATACTCACCGATCCCCATTTCCAAAAATATCTCTTCCTGAATCTTAGTGGTGATACCAACAGCTTCCTATTATTATACTCCAGTGAGCAAGAAATATACAACTGAACGGATTGAAGATAATTACTTGCTGAAAACCATAAACAACTTGTACTAGCAGGGTTAAAGTGATAATGTACAATCACTGACATGACTCTAAACTTCTCAATTATATAATAGCAAGACCTAGCTGAACCACCATGAATACTTGCACAATAAGAAACCCAATTCAATATACAACTAAAAAAACTCACTTGCTTATCTTCAACAGCATCGGCAATCCTTTTCTTCACATCTGCCAAATATAATTGACCTAATTTTACAAACAAAACGAAGCATATAAATACTCTATAATTGAAGATGTAAATAAAGGGTACAAGTACCAGGCTGGGAAGTGAGAAATACAAAGCGATCAAACAGAAACAACCATTGCTCTCTTGAAATCGTCAATTCAGACGAATCTGACATTCTGGTGATTGTAAAATCAATAAGTTCTAACCAAACAAAACCTTTATCCATTTCCAACATTTAAAAATGACATAAATACCCTAACCAAACAAACAAATTACAAAAACTAGAAATCTTCGTCTAGATTGAACACATGACTACTGCCATTGGCATCCAAGTTTGACATTACAGAAGCTTTCTGGTACTCCCCTACTCGTTTCTCGAAGAAATTAGTCTTCCCTTGTAGAGAAATCAACTCCATCCAATCAAACGGGTTTGTCACGTTATACATCTTCCCGCACCCGAGTTCACTCAGCATCCGATCCGCAACGAACTCAATGTACTGACTCATGAGAGGACCATTCATACCCACCAAGGCACAAGGGAGGGCTTCACAAACGAATTCACGTTCAATATCAACCGCATCCCTCACGATCGTCTTCACCCGTTCTTCACTCAGCTTCGTTCTCATCAGACTGTATAGCAGACACGCGAAATCGCAATGGAGACCTTCGTCACGCGAGATTAACTCGTTTGAGAATGTTAATCCAGGCATCAGCCCACGTTTCTTTAGCCAGAATATCGCGCAGAACGATCCCGAGAAGAAAATCCCTTCTACGCAAGCAAACGCCACGAGCCGCTCCGCGAAAGTCTCCGATCCCTCGATCCAACGCATCGCCCACTGTGCTTTCTTCGCAACGCAAGGGATCGTCTCAACAGCGCGGAAAAGATGGTCTCTCTCGGATGGATCTTTGATGTATGTGTCGAGGAGGAGACTGTACATCTCGGAATGTATGTTCTCGATAGCGATCTGGAAACCGTAGAAGGCACGAGCTTCGGAGACCTGGATGTCAGACATGAACCGCGTGGAGAGATTCTCGAGGACGATGCCGTCTGATGCGGCGAAGAAGGCGAGGACGTGAGTGATGAAGTGGCGCTCGCCGTCGGTTAGGGTTTGGTTCCAGTGAGTGAGGTCTTGTGAGAGATCGACTTCCTCGGCTGTCCAGAAAGAGGCTTCGGCTTTCTTGTACATCTCCCAGATTTGCGGGTACCGGATTGGAAACATACAGAATCGGTCTGGGTTCGGAGTCAACAACGGCTCGTCGGGCATTGAAGGCATTTTTTTTCTTGTGTATTGGATTAATCTACAGAAGAAGACTAAGATGGATTAAGATTAAAGACGTGATACTGTGTGAGTGGTGAATCTGAAGAAGAAAGGGGATATAATTTATAGAAGAAAAAAATGGAGGTTTTGAATTTTGAGTTTTGAATTTTAGGGCGGGTGATTCAAAAAGATTTGGAGTGAAAAGCTTACTGAACAAGATTGAAGACACAGAAGGGTACTTTAGGAATACGACAAAAATGCGCGGTTCTAGACACTTTTAGAACTGGGACCACATTTTATTTTGAAATTTAGATGATTTTTTTTACGAATCTTGTATAAGAAACTATTTTTTTATTATTATTATGTATTAACAATTAATGAAAGTAAAAATATTTAAAAAATTATATTGATGAATATAATTTTGTAAGTATTTTTTGACAAATTAGTCGAGACTTTTTTTATAATTTAAAATACAATAATGTCCCCAAAATCGTGTTAAGAGTAAAACAGACAAGAGGGAAGTGTGTAATTCGAAGTACTGCATTTGAAGACACGTGTTTTTAGGAAGATACACGTGCTCTTTTGAAGTACTAATAATTGTAGATTTGTAATGAATTATCTTTAAATAGCCGAAAATTAAATAAAATTAAATTTTCTAAGTATGACAAATGGTAATTTTGAAAGAATAAAATTTAATAATGTCTTAATTAATATTAGATTTAGAATTGGGCCACGTTATATTTTGAAATTTTGAGGATTCTTTTTACGAATTTATATAAGAAACTGCTATTTTATTATTATATCAAATATATCTTAATAATTACTGAGTAAAAGGATTATAAAAATATGTTGATGAATATAAATTTATAAGTATTTTTTTTATAAATTAGTCTTGATTTCTTTTTTTTAATATAAAAGATAATAATGTCCTTCTTATGAGTAAAACGGA
Source organism: Limnanthes douglasii subsp. nivea (assembly GCA_036936605.1). Lineage (NCBI taxonomy): Eukaryota > Viridiplantae > Streptophyta > Magnoliopsida > Brassicales > Limnanthaceae > Limnanthes > Limnanthes douglasii. The sequence goes on from JAUPFV010000005.1 coordinate 291,835,693, forward strand.
GGCATTAAGTGTGTAATGAAAACATGTAAATTTGTAAAGAAATTATTTTTAAATTATGTTTTTAGCCGGTTGGTTTTGTTTTTTTAAATATAAATAAAACTATTTTTTTATTATGAATAAGTAATTTTAAAAGAAAAAAAATTAAATTGAATTAGTAATACGATAGTCAACATTGTATTTAGAATTGGGACCACGTTTTATTTTGAAATTTTGAGGATTTGTCTCGCTGCTTTTTCATTATTATATCAGTATTAATAAACTATTAAGTAAAAGGATTATAAAATTATGTTGAAGAATATAATTTTATAAGTATTTTTTATAAATTAGTTTTTATTTCTCTTTTTTAACATAAAAGATAATAATTTCAAACCGTGTGTTATGAGTAAAACCGATTGGCGGTAATGACGCAGCGGAAATTAAAGAAAAAACGATAGATGGGTAACGAAACTCTAATTTAATGGTGACAAAGATTGAAATTTTCAGAGATAAAAAATATATTATTCCAAAAACTTAATTAAAACTTAATGTGTATAAAGCTTTACATAAGAGCTTCATAAAATCCTAAATTATAATACAAAGAAATAAAATAAATGTTTTAAATAAAATTAAATTAAATAATAATATAATTAGATTTGATTTAAATACATAATATATTTGAATAAAATAAAATAAAATTAAAAATATTTTTGTTTTGACTTTTCAAACTACGTCAGGACGAAGTACTTAATAATTGTAGATTGGTAAGGAATTCATTTTTAAATTATGTTTTTAGCCGGTTGGTTTTGTTCTTTTAAATTTAAATAAAATTAATTTTTATCATTATGATAAATGAGTAATTTTAAAAGAAAATTAAATTAGTAATACGATAGTCAACATTGTATTTAGAATTATTGTATTTAGAATTGAGATAGTTATTTAGAATTATTGTATTTAGGATTGGGACCACGTTTTATTTTGAAATTTTGAGGATTTGTTTAAGGGATCTATATAAAAAACTATTATATTAATAATTACTGAGTAAAAAAATTATAAAATTATGTTGATGAATATAATTTTATAAAATTATGTTGATGAATATAATTTTATAAAATTATGTTGATGAATATAATTTTATAAGTATTTTTTGATAAATTAGTCTTGATTTCTTTTTAGGAGTAAAACAAATTGGCACGAAGTGTAATTCAAAGTACAGCATTTGAAGATACGTGTCTTTGGGAAGAGACACATACGCACTTTCGAAGTATTGAATAATTGTGAATTTGTAAATAATTTATTTTGAAATTATTTTTTTAGCCGGTTGGTTTTGTTCTTTTAAAGTTAAATAAAATTATTTTTCTAAGTATGATGAATGGATAATTTAAAAAAAAAAAATTTAATTAGTAATACGGTAGTTGACATTAATTTTATAATTGGGACAATATTTTATTTTGAAATTTTGAGGAATTTTTTTACGGATTTATATAAAAAACTATTTTTTCATTATTATATCTAATATGTATTAATAATTACGAAGTAAAAGGATTGTAAAAATATGTTGATGAATAAGTATTTTTGATAAATTAGTCTTAATTGTTAGGAGTGAAATGGACTAGCGGGAATTGTGTAATTTGAAGTACTGCATTCGAAGACACATGTCTTTGGGAAGAGACACGCATTCTTTTTGAAGTGGTGAATAATTGTAGATTTCTAAGGAATTCATTTTTAAATCATGTTTTTAGCCGGTTGGTTTTGTTCTTTTAAAGTTAAATAAAATTATTTTTTATAAGTATGATGAATGAATAATTAAAAAATAATAAATTGAATTAGTAATACGGTAGTTAACATTAGATTTAGATTATTTAGACCAAGATCGATGAGGTCAGATTTCATTGACACGGGTTATTGTATGTATTCAAAAGGCAGTTCGGACAAATTCATTACCATGCTCTACCGAACAATATAACTTAGTGAAATATCACTCAACTAGTTGCTAGCCATTTCATCTCTTGGGCTAATGGATTTTTAAACTTGACACAAGCTCATGATCTGACGTGGAAGGTCTATGGATCACTAAATGAGTATAAATACCCTAACTACTTTCATTAATGAGAATAATCGAGATTTACTGCTAGCACACACCTCATTTATCTTTTTATATTCTACACTAAACATTAAATACCCAAACACCATTTCTCAAACTACCCTTTAATAAGAAATAATCCACACGGAAAGTTGCATAATATGTACTATATTCATATACAAATAGGACATGGTATAACAACTATGTCGACTAAACAAAGATGGTTATAATTTCATTATGGTATAAGTAGTAAATTTATATTAATATGTGATAAGGGTTGATATAGTTTGATTATATTATAAGTAGTATACTCATAGTATATGTGATAAGTGTTGTTATAGTTTGATGATACTATAAGTAATGTAATTATAATATATTTTATAAGTATTGTTATAATTTGATTGTTGTATATGTGAAATGTATTATTATAGATTATGATTATAGTAGAAGTAGTATACGTGTTATTACATTATGAGATAAAAGGATATAAAAATAGTGAAGTTGTTCACAATTTATACTATAGCAGACCAAGAGTTATAAAAATATTGGTAATTTGAACTACCATATTATAATTTCGCTACTAAATTCTTAATTACAAATGATCTTAGTTTAGAATTTCATTATATAATTCATACCATAATTATTCATCCTCAATGGATTCATCTATAATATATTCCTTAATATCACTTAGTTCATCGAACATATCTTTTTTATGTTCTTTCATAGCATATGATTTGCCTCCCATTGTTTGACTAGTCTTAGTACAATGCTTAATTACAAAAAATACTTTAATTGTGTCTCTAGCTAGTCTTGATCGTCTAGTTGAAATTACATATCGACCATACTAAAGATTCACTTGCCACTATAGACATAAGTATAAAAATAACCTCACTGGCTAACATATAAAGAATAAGAAAATGTAGTGTAATGGACTTCTACCATGGTAAAATATCAAGCGAGTTATCTTCATTATACATACTCAAATCAAACGGATTTTGCAAATATATGGTTAGTTCATCAACATCTTGAGTAATTGTTGACACTTCCAGAGTGTTTTGCATAATTATTGTGCAATACTAATATAAAATGCTTAACATAATGATTTAAATAAATTTCATTGTGAGATTATGGTGTAAAATACACGCAATAGGATAAGCTTGTATGACGTGATGAATATAATTTAAATTGTTTCCATCATGGGTACTGATGAGTCTGAATTCAGCATACTCCCCGAACAAGGGCAAATCAGTCTAGTCTCTCCGGAAACCGGACAGGTCACATGGACATGGATCGAACAGGTCACTTGGACCGGACAGATTACTTTGAACACTATGACCATAGGACTGTTCGAACTATGACAAAAGTACTAAAAAACCTAAACACTTCTTGACTAAGCTACTTGCTCTCCTACTTAGAGCTCATGGGTCTTTGAACATGACCCGGGTCAATTAAACATGACCCGAAAGCCCATAAGGGCCCAAACATCACACTATAAATACCCAACCACCTGCATTAACTATGGGTAATGAAAATTAACTGATACCAAGCTGCTTAATTATCTCTCTACTCTCTAAACACATTAAACACCCACATACCACCGTAAAATACAAACTGAAATTACCAGCCTACCCTCAGGCGATTATTGTCCACACCAAATTGGCGACCACAGTGGGAGCACGAAGGTGCCTGAATCAAGCATTCAAAACCAGCTGAGAAAATCTGTCTGAATGAATCTGGACAATCCAGAGCTTCCACCAGCTTTGCTCGAAGTGGTGGAAGAGAACGATGAGTACACTGTCCAAGAGCGCGACAGGTTAAAGCTTGAAATAGAAGCTCTGAGGGCTGAAAAAGCCAGGATGGGCGTGAAAGAAAAATCCAAAGCATCAGTTGCTCATCACACCGACAACCCCAGAGAGCATGAGGCTTCAAAAACTCATGTGAGCACAAAAAAGACACATGCCAGTTCTAAAAAGTCTCACCGGTCCAAGCCTGTGGAGAGTTCTGACTCGAGCTCAGAATATTCAGATAGCTCTTCGGACAGTGAGGGAAATGAAAAATCCTTGTCCTCTAGCAGCGATGAGGGTCAAACCAGAAAAAAGCAAAAGCAGGTTAAGAAATATTCAAGAAAAAGAGACAGACATGGAAGAATGAAAAGGCATATTGGCAAGAGATCATCTCACCACCGGAGGTATACGGACAAGATGCTGATGGATCCCTTTGCTTTCCACGATGAACCAGGTATCTTTGCAACTCCCAATGAGGATACTGTGTTCAGTCGTGGAAGGAATTGGAGGCAGTCTCCACTGTCTTCTAAAATTCTGTCCGGAAACCTCCCCAAGAGGTTTGATAGTACTAAAATAGAGAAGTACGATGGCAGTACTGATCCGGACAATCATCTGGAGCAATTCAAGAACTTCATGATGAACTTTGATGACGATGATAAACTACTCTGTAGGGAATTCTCCCAATCATTCACGGGGAGTGCTCTGAAATGGTACAACAGCCTGCCTCAGGGTTGTATTCAAGATTTCGATACGTTTTGGGTGACCTTTCGAAGGCAGTTCGTAGGGAGTAAGGAGCTGAAGGGTAATGGAGACACAATAATCCATTGTGCCCATGAGCCAAATGAGTCCTTGAAAGAATACATAAGCCATTTTGTAAACACAAAAAATGGGTTGGTTGATTGCTTCGAACAGGTAGCAATAGCATCCCTGAGACAGGGTTTGAACCCATGCAATCTAGCTTATTCGGTAACCAGAAAGAAGGTCATGACATGGGGAGGGTTGCTGAATCAGGTTGGCAAACAAATAAACATCGATGAAATAAAGAAAACCAGGGTGCACAGGCAGGTGAGATCCACCCCAGTGGCACCAACTCCAAATCAGAATCAGTCCGGGAATAAAGCAAGAGAAACCGGACAGGGGCATGGTAGGGCAAAAGCTCAGTCTCAGCCAGTTGCTCCTGCTCAAAGTCAACAATCCAGAAACAAGAGGGGGCCATGGGTCCAACCAGAGTGGTTCGCTGAGTTAAAAGAAAGCGTGGCCACTGTCTTTGATAAAACAAAGGATGAGGTACACTACCGGAGACCGGCAACACTGCAGTCTCCCAGAGAGCATCGCAACAACTCTTTTTGCCAATATCACAATGATATTGGTCATACCACTGATGATTGCATAGCATTGAAACAAGAAGTTCAGAACCTGATTGAAAGAGGAAAGTTGGGGGCCTATGTGAAAAGAAAATGGGGTAACAGGTCTGATAACACTCACCGGGTTGGTCCAAGTAACGCTGCTCCGGAGGGAGCCATGGTTATATTTGAAAGGTTTGACGTGGAATCTGAGTACTTGGATCCCGATCCAACTCGGAACAGGGTGGGTGCTATAGAGGAATGTTCTAGGTCGGTCTCCGGGCTCATTAAGTTTTTTGAGTCGCTTACAATTTTCGGAGGGGACACTATGACAGCTCTTACTGCTTCTACGAGGAAGAGGCATGTTCATACTTTGGCCTCCCAGCTAGAAGGAGGCATGACATCTTACCAGTCACCAAACTCATTTCCCTTCATTGTGTTTGATGATGATGATTTAAGAAACATTGCTGGCCCTCATGAGGATGTTGTTGTCATAGGAGCATCTATAGGGGGCAATGAAATAAGGCGAATCCTGGTGGATATTGGAAGCTCAGCCAATATCCTTTTCCTAACCACTTACAAGAAAATGAAGAATTCAGCTGTAATTCAAAAGTCGGACAGGTCAATCGTGGGCTTCACAGGCAGCTCAGCCGATGTGATCGGAGAGTTCGAAGAGGAGGTGTTATTGGGCAAGGGCCCTTTCAAGAAAATGGTGAGAATACTCTTTATTGTGGTGGATTGTCCCACTTGCTATAATGCTATTCTAGGGAGGTCTTGGCTCTCTATGATGCATGCAGTGGCCTCGACAGTCCACCAGTGCTTGAAGTATGCTGTTCAGGGGCAGGTTGGAGTTATCCGGAGCAGCCAAAAGATTGCAAGAGAATGCTATGCTACTGCCCTGGCTCCTCGAACGCTGGGGGCAGTCCGTATTAACGAACAATAGCAGTTTGAGGGCCTTTCTGGGGGGTGAGGGTGAAATTGATGACCCCAAAGATACCCCTAGAGTATTAATACCAATCGAAGAAGTTGAAACGCACTATCTGGAAGATGGTAAAAGTGTCAAGATAGGGTCCAAGATGCCACCAATGTTGAAAGAGGAAATGTTGAAGTTTTTGAAAGACCATCAGCACGTTTTTGCTTGGTGCAATGCTGATGTAACTGGGGTTCCATCAGAGGTGATATCCCACCACTTATCCGTTCGGAGAGATGTAGCTCCAGTAGTTCAGAAAAGAAGAGCTTTTTCCAAAGAAAAAGCTGATGTCATTGTGCAGGAGGTTGACAGACTCACAAAGATGGGGCACATTAAGGAATCTCAATACCCTTTGTGGACTGCCAATCCTGTCTTGGTAAAAAAGAAGAATGGCAAGTGGCGCATGTGCATTGACTTCACAGACCTCAATAGAGCTTGCCCAAAAGACTTGTATCCGGTCCCCCGGATTGATCAGTTAGTAGACTCTACCTCTGGAAACAAGCTGCTTTCCTTTATGGACGCTTTCTCCGGATACAATCAGATTCAAGTAGATCCAAGAGATCAAGATTATACCACATTTGTCACAGATAGAGGCCTCCATTGCTACAAAGTTATGCCTTTTGGTTTGAAAAATGCTGGGGCTACTTATCAGAGGTTAGTCAACAAGGCATTTGCTGATCAAATTGGAAGAAATATGGAGGTATACATTGATGATATGATGGTGAAAAGTGTGGATGAGCAGTTGCACTTGTCCGATCTCCAAGAAACTTTTGCCAACTTGGTGAAAGTGAATCTAAAGTTAAACCCTGAAAATTGTGTCTTCGGAGTGCAATCCGGGAAGTTTCTAGGGTATATCATAAGTGAACATGGAATACAGCCCGATCCGGACCAGCTCAATGCTCTATTCCAAATGGAGCCTCCTCAAAACATTAAAGAAGTACAACGATTAACGGGGAGATTAGCAGCCTTAAACAGATTTATCTCCAGGTCTTCGGACAGGTGTGCTCCTTTCTTTCAAACTTTGAAGGGTGCAAAGGGGTTCGAATGGACCCCACAGTGTGATGAGGCTTTCAATGAAATCAAGAAACACTTGTCCTCCCCCAAAACTTTATTCAAACCAGTTGATGGGGAGACTCTCTTCATATATTTGACAGTTTCAAGTTGTGCCATCAGTGATGTGCTGGTAAGAGAGGTCGATAGTCATCCCTATCCAGTGTACTACGTCAGCAAAAGCTTGATAGATGCAGAGAAGCGTTACTTGAAACTTGAAAAGTTAGCATTGGCCTTGGTGATAACAGCCAGAAAGATGAGGCCTTATTTCCAGGCTCATCCTATCATCGTCCGGACCTCTTTCTCCTTAAAGAATGTCCTTCAAAAAGCAGACATTTCGAGCAGAATGACTAAGTGGTCAGTAGAGTTGGGGGACTTCGACATAGACTTTGCTCCCCGGACAGCAGTGAAAGCCCAAGCTGTGGCTGACTTTCTGGTTGAATTCCACTCCGATAGGGATTCAGAGCAAGCTACTGATATAAAAGACAAGAAAATGTGGATCGTCCGAACAGACGGTGGATCTAGCACTATGGGATGTGGTGCAGGAATATGTTTAACTTCCCCATATGGAGACAATATGTACCAGGCTATTTGTTTTGCTTTCAGGGCATCTAATAACGAGTCCGAATATGAAGCAGCTATAGCTGGGTTAAAGTTAGCCTACATTTGTGGGGCTAAGCGGGTCAAGCTACTAAGTGACTCACAATTGCTTGTCCACCATGCCTTAGGCCAATCTGAGGCTAGAAAGGAGCAGCTTATGAAGTATTTACTCCTCATCAAGAATGAAGCACTAAAATTTAAAGTTGTCGTCTATGAGCACATTTCCCGGGCAGAAAATGAGTTAGCAGACTCATTGGCAACCATAGCATATACGGAGTCATACCCATGGATCCATGTGCTTGAAAGCCCTTCAATTCAACTTAGTAAGGGTAAAGAAGAGGAAATTTTTGAAATGCAAGTGAAACAGCCTCAAGACTGGAGGTTTTCCCTCCTACAATATCTCTCCGATGGTGTCCTGCCACTAGATAAGTCACTAGCCAGAACGCTGAAACACAAGGCTCGTGGTTTTATCATGTTAAGAGAAGTGTTATACAAGAAGTCTTACAGTAAACCTCTCCTACGCTGTTTGGGGGATGAAGAATCACAAATGGTCCTCTCCGAATTACACGATGACGAGGGGTCAGCCCATTGTGGGTTTAGAGAAATGGAAAGCTTCTGTGCCTCAAGGGGTATACAGCATTGTTTTTCTTCACCTTTCCACCCACAAGAAAATGGACAAGTTGAAGTGGCTAATAGAACCATACTCTCCGGTTTAAAGAAGAACTTGGAAGGGGCTGTTGGGAAGTGGCCTAGTTATTTGCAAGAAGTCTTGTGGGCCTACCGGACAACACCTGGGGCTGCAACACAAGAATCACCTTTTGCCTTAGTCTATGGGATGGATGCAGTAGCTCCCATATAGGCAACTCTCCCCTCTTTTCGTGTTCATAACTTCTCCGAACATGCTAATGAGGTGGCAATCAGAGGTCAACTTGATTTAATAGAAGAAAGACGAGTTAAAGCTCACCTTAGAGTTGCACACTATCAAGGCTTGATGAGGAGCAGGTTTGCTTCCAGATTCAAACGAAGAGATTTCCAACCTGGGGACAAAGTACTAAGGAAGGTCTTTTTACACACTAAAGAAAAACTCTTCGGAAAGCTGGCCCCAACTTGGGAAGGTCCGTATATGGTGGTTGAAAGAATTAAGCCTGGAACTTATTGGTTGGAAGACAAAGATGGCATAGTTTTAACTCATCCTTGGAATATTGAGCATCTCCGGTAGTGCTGTTATCGGGTCGGGTCGGTCCGGGTTTGAACGGGACCGAGACCGACTCGGTATGCTACCGGGCGGGTCGAGCCGGACCGCTAAGCGAAGGGAGCCAAATATTATGGACCGGGACCGGCTCGTTACGAGTCGGTCCGGTCCAACTCTTAACGGGCGGGTTCGTTAGTTTATCATAATTTTTGTAGGGTTTTAGTTAAAAATACACATAGATTAGGAGAAAAAATTATATATCTCTCTTATCGGGCCGGTTACCGGGCGGACCAGTCCAGACCAGTAAGAGAGTCGGTCCAAAAATTTGGCCCCCAACCCGCTCCCTAAGCTATCCGGACCGGTCTCGGGCGAGCTTTACCGGTCCGGTCCCGGGCGGGTTAACGGGCTGGGAGGCCCCCTAACAGCTCTAATCTTCGGATGTACTTGGAATAACACTTGTGTAAATATTTACTTGTTTAAATATCCATGTAAATATTTGGGGGCATACTCTCCCCTCCCCGGTGGCACGGAGAGGTTTCAATGAAATTCAATGCCTTCTTGAAATATTTTCTAAGTGTTGTTTAAAGTTCTATTCCTTATCATACTATCCGGACTGAAATATCTAGAGGCTATTTAAACTCTAGCCGGAGAATTTAAACACTCTCACAATGTAATATCTAAAAGTTACTTAAACTCTGGCTATCAAAATTAAAATGAACAATGAAAGAAGATGATGGTTGCACAAAACAGAGATATTCATTAAATGAAACAACTTAAAACTTGCCTTGGCCTTCCAAAGACTTTTAAACAAGTCAAAGTAAAACACAAAAACCTGTCCGGTCAAATTCCGGACACTATTACAAAAAGAGTGCCTTGGCCTTCCAAGGAATTTAATTTGAATGAAAAATAAACAAAGAAGATTGTGGGTTAAGTTTGAGCCTTTGAAGATGGCTCACCTTCATCTGTCTTCTTGCTCTCTAAGTCGCTTTTCTCTTCGACTACCTTTTTGCCTTTGGGATCATCCTTCCCTTCGTCTGGGCTCTCTCTAGTGTGTTCTTCATCAACTGAGGAGCCACTAGAGTAGCCAAACCTGTCACCTTCAGCCATCGTGTGGTATGGAACCCCGTCGGGCTCAACATAAAGCCATAAGTCCCCTAGGTTCCTGCCCGGAAATTTTTCATGAAATAAAAGAACCATGTCAGACCTCACCTTCTCAAGCAATAGCTCTTCGCTTTTAATCATCTGGTTGGCATAGGCATTGATCTTGGCATTGATCGTAGCCTCTTGATCCCTTAACAAAGCAGTTTTCTCCTCGACAACCTTGGATGCTGCATTTTCAAGAGCAATCTTGTCTGTAGTAAGGTTGGTGATGATCTTGTCCTTTGCCTTAGTCTCTTCTTTTGAGGCAGTAAGATCTTTCTCCACACCGGACAGCTTTTCCCGGAGGTCTTTAATTGTCTCCTCTAGAGTGGCAACCTTTGTGGTGCTTTCCTCTTGACTCTTTTTTAGCCCCTCGTTTGCCTCCTTTAGCATGTCAGCATTGGCAGTAGTAGTGCGAAGGTCTCCGGACAGCTTTTCTTTCTCAGAATTGAGGTCTTTAATGATGTCTGTCTGACTCCGGACTTGTCTTTCCAGTGTGAGTACTGGCTGCACATTGATAAGCAAGGAATGGGCTATGGTCTCCTTTTCACTAGAAACAATGAAAGTCTTACCATTTAAGTTGACCGTATTGGAGCTGCTCGGAGGGATGTAAGGCCCTGCGAAGTCGTCTTTAGGGAGGTTGAGGAAATATTCGACAAGCCCACCTAGAACGGTGATGTCCACCTCATCAAGGTTGAGATCTCCCCCCTCAACTTCATCAGTATGAAACTCCCTTGGGATCTCTTCAGCTTGTGTTGGGTCAGAGGGGTCAGCCTGGACAAGGGGCTCCGGATCCCGGAGAGCAAGCTCATCTCCCCTTGCAGTCTTCTTCTTCTTGGCTGCTCGGTCTGCCCCACCACTCTCCTGCTTGCGATTCCTCTTGGAAGCCCTTGGAGATTTTGGGAGTTCTGCTTCCTGTCTTACAGTCTTTTGCTCCACTACCTGCAAGAGAGCAGCATCAATTTGGCTCTGAGCCGGCCCCTCCGGGTCAGTTGGAGCATCCTTCTCAGCATCGGCAGGGTTAGCACTGCTCACCACCTTTTTGCCTTTCTTCTTGCCCTTCATTTTTCTTGGGGCCTTGGCCCGACCTGGCAAGAAGAGTGTCCCATCTGCTTCATAGGACCTCTTGAGCACTGTGTCCGGAGACGGTTGAGTGGTGAGCTCATTGGTCTCTCCGACCTGTGGTGTTCCACAGATGAGACCTTGCCAGATTTTCACTAGTAAAAGCATTGTGGAATCGATTCCCCTAGTTCTCTGCGGCCCAAACATTGATTTTGCCACAGGTGACCTGTCCGGCCTTCAAGTAGTCCCCGAACTCTTTGGGCAGCTCTGTTAGAACAAAAGAGAGATCAGTTAATTTAAACCAACTTAAAAAAAGGAGGAATGGTCAAAGATTTGAAGTGTGAAACTTACGATCACTCCTCCACCTGCTCCTAAGGAGGCTTGGGTTCTCCCCAGCCTTGATCTTTTTGCCATTTTCCCAAGCCACTGACAAATAAAAATTGGCTCCTCCATTTGCTTTCGGACTCCAACAGATCATCAACAGCTTTAAGGTCATTCCCCATATTGAAGTGGTAGAAGGGGAATTGGTGATGTTTGCAAAGGTTGGCCACTGCTGCGAACTCTTCCATAGGGAGAGGGATCCCGGACAACCTAGATGCCATGATACATGACATCAGAGTATACCAGCCGTTGGGGCTCAGCTGGCTCGGGCAGAGCTTGACCAGGTGGAAGTATCTAACGATCTCCGGGTCCAAGGGGAACCTGAGTCCCCAATTAAATAGCTTTGTAAAAAATACTATTTCGTTCCGCTTACAATCCATAGGGGTCTCCGGATCTATGGGAATCCTTATCTTTATGTTTTCTGGGATCCCCCATTTTGTGCGCATTCGACCCAGTTCAGCAGTATGGATGAATGCATACTTGGTCTTCTATAAAGCCAAGAGGTATTTGAGCTCAACTCTGTGAAAACACGGCCCCACTTTCTCTTCAAGGCACTCCGGCAGATCCGGATGCTTCAAGCACAGTTTTTCCTTGCCTTTTTTGGCAGCAGCATTATCAGTTTGGCCGGAGGACTCAGACTCGAAAGGGACTTCTTCAGCAGAGTCCTCCATTCTTTCCTCCATGATTGTTGGGGGAATATATGTGGTAGTGGTCCGGGGAGGATTAAAACTTGGCTCAGCCTGGCTTCCGGACTGCTGGCCCTCTGTGTTTCTTTGACTTCCCATCTCAGGCTGGGGCTCGGAGGTAGAAGTCTCTCTTGGAGGTACTGGACTGCTGGCCTCGGGACCAGATGACCTTTCCCGGGGAGCTCTGATGGGCGCTCCAGACCCAGAACCACTGTTTTTTGCCCCCGATTTGAAGGGAGTATTCTTGGAGGCTAGCCCTTTGACTAGCTGGCTTGTCTTTTTAACCACCAGCTTCTCCGGAGAGTGCTCTGTGTCAGACCCCATTGTAATAAAAGGCGAAGGTTTCCTAACACTGGTAACTGTAACTCCTGGCTCAACAGCAGGTATCGACTCCTGAACTGAGGAACCAGAGACTATAGGCGAGAGGGTGGATTGAAATAACTTTTTGGGCTTAGTACCTTTAGAGGAGGATGAGCCTCGATCTGACTCTGTAACGGAGGCGACTGGTTTATCAACGGGTGATGAAGGTAGCCCTGCTGTTATTCGTCTCTCCTTCTCAACTTTTTGTGCTCTTTCCAACTCTGAAAGATTGAGCCACCCACCTTTGATCAGTGTTGTCCTTGCTGTAAACATAAACTACTAAGAAAACCTTTGCTTTAGAGAGAGAAAGCTCTGAGTAAATTTGCAGAGTAAATGTGAAAGAGATAGAAAAACAGTAGCAAATGAGTTTGAATTTATAGTAAATCTGAAAAAAGGAGTTGATTCCTAGGAGAATTCGAAAAGTTTGGCAATAATTAAAAGACGACGCTGATGTCACTACTTGTAATTAAATAGGTTGCTTTTCGAAGAAGGTGGTGCGAAATTCAAGGTGAAAAAACGACTGGAGTGACCAATCAGAAGGCGACACGTGTCCCACGAACTCTGGCAAAAACCGTTTTGAATTCGTGAAGCTTTATCTGTCCGGGTAAACCCATAAGACCTGTCCGGATTGAAAACTCCTTCTGACGTCGGACTGTTTTTCAGTTCTTTGACAAGAATACTTGCTCAAACACCTAAAAAAGGGGCTCCTGATGAGTCCGAATTCAGCATACTCCCCGAACAAGGGCAAATCAGTCTAGTCTCTCCGGAAACCGGACAGGTCACATGGACATGGATCGAACAGGTCACTTGGACCGGACAGATTACTTTGAACACTATGACCATAGGACTGTTCGAACTATGACAAAAGTACTAAAAAGCCTAAACACTTCTTGACTAAGCTACTTGCTCTCCTACTTAGAGCTCATGGGTCTTTGAACATGACCCGGGTTCATTAAACATGACCCGAAAGCCCATAAGGGCCCAAACATCACACTATAAATACCCAACCACCTGCATTAACTATGGGTAATGAAAATTAACTGCTACCAAGCTGCTTAATTATCTCTCTACTCTCTAAACACATTAAACACCCACATACCACCGTAAAATACCAACTGAAATTACCAGCCTACCCTCAGGCGATTATTGTCCACACCAGGTACCATACCTTTACACACATACTAACATACATATCACTACTTGCATCTAAATATTATGTAGAAAATAATATTTATTAATTCATTATCGATACAATGCTCGTAAAGCTTATATTAATACATATTATATTATATTTGATCATAGGTAACATATTTTAGAATTTCACAAACTCTTTAACCTTATTAGCAATATCCAATATATTCTCGTTTAACCCAGTTTAGTTACTTTCATGAATCCACATAACTTTACGTTCAACTTGACCTTTTCCTGAATTTGGTTTTGCAAGTTATTGAATTATATTCATTTGGGTGATCAGTTGAGGGTAATATGATTATTGAATGAGAGTAAGGGGTTGATGATAGGGTGCCATTATCAAAATAAAATTATGTTTATAGTGAGCAAAGAGATATCGATTTGGCATGACTTTAACCTTATTATCTCGTCTATTTAATTTATGAATTAACCGGAGCAAACAAGGCCTTAAAGGTCAAATTAATTTTCTTTATTATATCCTCAACTATAAAGCCATACATAATCCATTGGTAATAAGAGGCACAACCTATAATGTAATGCAATCCTCAAGGTTTTTATTTATCATCACGAAGTGTCGAGTGTAATCCTTTAATTCTATTTTATTATTGCTTGGAATATATAATTTAGGCACTATCGTGTTTAATAATTTTTCTCCTGATAAACTGATCCCTGATCAAGAATGATATGCTTTAAGACTTTAAATTGATTAAACTAATTCAGGTCACTTCCTATGAAAGTCATGTAAAAAGCTTGGCAAAGTAGTTAATCGTCTTCGTTGAAGTTGAGCTTCACATTTATGAACTATTCAATTCGATGCTTCAGATATCATGATCCATCGTACTTATCCATATTATACAGATCAAATTTATGAGGCAAGTCTCTACTATAATCTCTAGAACTACAAAAAAACATCGTCGAGTTATACATTTTAAATGCAGGACAAACTATATCGTTTCACCCAAGATATTGATTGGAACCCTGAAAGATATCGAAATAATGTTAATATAGATTATAACAAAAAATTGTTGGGTAGTAAAAAGGCTTGTTATACATATTATATTGAAGCTACCATGCTCATGAGGTTGGTCTCACAATCAAACTCAACACGAGACGAGAAGGCCGCATAAGATGCTACAATGGTTGATGAGGAGGTTGGAAATGTTGTTGTTCCATTTGAGAAGGTGGCTGCTAAATTACCGCTCGATGTCGGTATTGGAGCAATTCTTCTGGTATTCGAGCTTGAGATATCTTTACTTTAAGTCTCCGCGTATGAGCTCTATCATAATTGCGTTGGTTTTTTAGCTCGACCATGGTTCTAGAAGCGGACGCGACAATGGTTTTTTATTTCAAGCCACTCTGATTCTTATCCCGATCATAAGTAAACTTCTCACTTGATGAATACAAATAATATATCTGGCACCAATACCGATACCTTTTTCTACAGTCATCCTCAGTTTGATCAACTTGAAACCTTCTAATTCTAAAATTCCATCATGAACTTGCATATACTCTTCGGTAACATTAATATGACAAACCTCAAACCTCAGTCTTTGAGCATTTGAACTCATATTCTCAACTAGAAACCCAAAGGTTAGCTCTCTCGATGACATGAACACGGCGAACTTCATTGATTTGTGTTTGAAGATAGACCAAATCGAAAAGATTACTAGACCACTACTAAACTTTGGCTCCATTAAAGATCTCGGCTTCACATAGATCTTACATATTTTAACTAGATTGATATAAGTAGCTCACAACTTCTATTAAGAGTTTAAAAAAAACACGTCGAATATCCATCAATTTACAATATAAGAGTTCGACTTTATTAATTTTTTAGTTCGATATAATTAAATAAAAAATAAAAAATATTTATAAGTCTAAAATAACTAAACTAATAAAATAAATAATAACCGAATATTGTACTTGACAAACATATTTGTAGAATATATGATGTTTTAAATTTATCAGTAACTAATATCTTTATGATAGTAAATTTAAACATATTATTCGTATGCTTTGAATCGAATATCAATCCGGCTTATCATTTATTTATTATTTATTTATCAGTGTTGATAGATGATTATAAATATATAATTAATTATTAATTTTGATACATTTAAATTTCTGTAAAAAGACGATATTGTCCCAGACTGTGTCAGAACCAGGGCGACTGGCGGGAAAAATGTGTAGATCTGAAGTATTGAACTCGAAGACACGTGTCTTTGGTAGCGACCCACACGCTTCTTTGCTTTCCTCCGCGCATTTTAGTCACTGGACCACAAGCTTTTACTGTCATCTCTTTTAGTCCTAAGTTTTAATGAATAATTATTTTTCTTGTATACTATTAATTTCCGCTATTTCACGTTTTGAACTCTATTTTTAGCCTCGTCCGTTACTGAATCGATAAAAGCATAACATATTTTTGTAGTATTAATAATGTTTTTATATTCATAGTTTAATGGTCAAATTTAAAGTTTTAAATCGAAATTTTTTATGTATAATACACCTCCAATTATCTAATTAGCATTAGCATTTAAACATGATTGATTCTTCAAAGAATCTGTATGTTTGATTTTTCAAAGAATCCGCATGGTTAAAAATGTACAGAACTTGCATGTTACTCGTGAAATTAAAAAATAAAATAAAATATCATCAATGTACTAGTTTTAGTCATCTTATAAAAACAAAGTGGATGGTATTTTCGAAATTCTTCCAATCTCCGGTGTGAAAGATATAGACTTTTTTAAAAAATAAAAGAAAAAGAAAAAGTAAGAAATAGAAACTCCGGTTCAAGAATTATAAGTGGTTATATGACTAGTTATAAAATATGTGTATTTGAGGTTTTATTAATAATTGAGTATTGAATGAGAGTTATTTAGTTGAGATGAGCCTTAAGTAAGCATAAATGATAAATTCGGGTATTAGATAACAATATGGTTTGTGAGTAGATACCTTTGATGCAATTTCCCTTTAAACAATAGTTCGTTTTTATAATATTATTTTGGTGCTAAATAGTTTTTCAGTTTTAAAAATTTTAGTGATAATTTTTAGACTATACAGTTTGGATAAAGTTAGTCCACCGCATCTGCTAATTAATATAAAGTTATCACGTAACACTATGTTTAACATAAAATTTTATCACTAGTTGTCCATCGATTTTAAGTCAAAGTTCAAATGTAGTCAACAACTAAAATTGATGCATATGCCCTTGTATGAATATAGTACGGTAAACATTATATACTTGGCATATTTTATCATATGTGGCTTATTCAATGCCAAATAATCTGATTGGTTATTACTTGTAAAAAAAGTTTATTTTGGTTTAACGATTAATGATACTGCATCACGCTTGAGATATTCATCGTATTTGAGATATTGCATTTGCAATTTTCAAATTTAGATTTTACATTTACATCCATTGCATTTGTTTGACGATTACTGCTAAGTGTTATTGATCTGTAATATTTATAGTTGTGAATAAAGAATTATTCACCATCATTGTATGTTATGGTTGTAAATTCTAGAAAAAGAATAAGAATGTATAGTACAAGGGTGAGAATGAGTGAGAAATTGATAATGTTAACCCAAACCATATAAGAGGATACATATACATGACATGCGAGCCGAAATAAAAGTTTGGAACCCTGAACACTGCTTATCAACTTATTTCCCATGTATATGATAAAGATTTAGTAAACGTATGTGGTGATACATATGCACTAGAGATGTGCAATATGGTTAACAAGCACAAGTTTTTGAAGTTATATATCAAAGTTATTATTCCGCTGTGAATCGTATCTTTTTAAAAAAGAAACCAGGTATATAATTTCATATTCATGTTCAGAATCATGTAGCGATGAAGTAGATAAAGACAGAGTGTATCAGGGAAGCAGAATATATAAATGGGCTATGGCAATATTGAGAATAAAAAACATGGCCAGGGCAATGTTTTTGTTGAAGAACATTGTTTGAGGCATGAGAAACTATTGAAGAAAGAGTTGAATAACAAGGTGTTAAAGAACATGGTATTAAAGATAATTTTGTTGAAAATATGGAAGAATATGGTTCCAAAGAACAAATTGAATGAGTTTTTGTTAAAAAGGTTGAAGAAAATGATGTTAAAGAACAGATTTCTGAAGAAGATGTCGTTGAAAGGGTTGAAGAATAGCTTGAAATTGTTGGTAATAAAGGTCATGAATATATTATGTTTAAAGAATATTTATTGGATTATGGGTCACCTTAGTTATCACGTTTGAGTGTTTTTATTGATGAGTTGGGGTCTGATGTTTGTTGAGGGTGTGGAAGGGGGGGGGTAAGGTTATAACAAATTCCCATAAGATAAATGTTTGAGAAAACAAAGAAAAAATATATGTTGATTTAAATGCGCACGATGTTGCGGCTGACGTCGATGATGAGACTGATGGGTACATGACACCTCCATCATATCGAGAGCAAAATAGAGCTCCACGGTGTGTAGCTCAAATCTGACCCAACATGTATACCATTATAAGAGGAAGTGGAGGATATTGAGACAAATTATGTTGCATCAAATGCTATAAACGCACCTATAAATTCAAATATAAAGCTAGATGATAATATGGATATATGGTATAACTTTGACGAATTCAACCTTGTTGTGCCATTGGCGAGTGTTGAATTATAAGTTGGGTATGAATTCGTAACTGAATCTGAGCTGAAAGAAGCTATTAAGAATTACGGGATCAAGCAGCGAAGGTATATGGTTATGAAAAAAATAGCAATGACATAGTAAGGTCTGTCTGTTGAGCATAATGCTACCTATGTAAGACATATTGTAGATCCATGAGATGTTGTGTCGTAGGTGAGTGTTAAAGATGTTGATAGACAATCACACCTGTCATCTAACAAATAATTAAAATATAACCTTTATTTGGATATTTAAGTATTATCTGCCTCAATGAGAGGCAAATATCAATTGGTCTATCACTATTTTAATTGACTCTGATGAGGAAGAATAAAAGACAAGGGCCAAAATGCATAGAAATAAATGTATAAGGGCCAAAATGCCTAGAAATAAAGGTGTAAGGGCTAAAATGCATGGATTGTAAAGATATAGCTAAAATAGGAAGGAACCTCAAAACAGGGACCAAAAGATGTAATTAAACCGAATTAAAGCGTGTGGGGTCCGCAAGTGTACTATAAAAGGACAACACACGCTTCACGAATCTCAAGATGAATAGTACGACTTTCTCTCTCTACTATTTTAGCATTTTCTCTCTCTAGATCTAACACTCTAATATCCTTCTACATCCTAATCCTCTACCTACAAATCTTCTCATAACAAAATCACCCTCGGACCATCTTTTAACTCTTCAGACTCACTAAGTAGAGAATTCGTAGTGCGAATTAATCCATAAAAAGGATACATGGCCAAATATTTAGTGCTTGAGATGATCTTAGGAAATGATAAACATCAATTTGCACGATTGTTAGACTATAGTGAGAATATTACATATTCGTGCAAAATGTTGAGTTGCAAAACATTATATATTAACTTGTAAAACCTGATATATTAAACTTGCCAAATATATTATACCATATGTAATTCTTATTTTATTTACATCAGAACCTAAAAGGTCTTCCAATAAAGTTGGTCTTCAACTATTATTTTTCGACCTAAAAGGTCTTCTAACAAAGTTGGTCTTCAACTATTAATTTTGGACCTAAATTGTCCTCCAACAAATTTGGTATTCAAATATTAACTTTGGAACTAAAAGGTCTTCCAACAAATTTGTTCTTCAACTATTAAAAACACATAAGATTAAAATAAATTTGTCTCGAAGATAATGAGGTCTTTGACAAAATTGCCTCGAATATTATAGGGACTTTACCAAGATTACCTAGAAGATTATGAGGAATTTAACAAAATTGCCTCAAAGATGAGGACTTGATAAAACGGGTCTTACTTTAAATATCTATATGAATTTCCTTCATCATATTTTGTGATATCACCATCACTTAAAGAAATCCCAGGAGGACGATATGCTTTTAAAAAATACCAAAGTTTAAATCAAGGTAGCATTCATGAATTTTCATGATCAACCCAGATCTAAGTGTTGTGTCCCTTACGTTCAACTTATCAACACACTTAGCAGTTTAAGCTTCAACATCCACCTCTCTATCTATTTAGCTTGGACTAAGATAAGTCGTTTCTCGTTTATAACCCATTCGTAGTCTTTTAAGCATCTTGCAAAATATTTTGATGCTTTGTCATTCCCCTCATTGTAAGTTGTGATGTGCTTATCCTTAGTGGAATTTTGATTGGCATAAATATCCATTTATTCTTGACAACACTTGTCAGTAATCATAATATAATCCTCGGTAAGAACCCTTTTTCGTAAATACCGTCGACTTGTTTCTCAAGCGCAAAATATTCTTGTTCAAGCTTATGGATCATTCACTTTACTAGTGAAGCTTCAGATTTATAGTAATTTTTTCTGTCCCGTAAATGTTGCATATTTTTTCTAATATTAACCTAGGAATGAAGCAGCTTACGAATACAAATATAAAATTCATCTTCTTGAAGTATCTCAAATGAGCTAGACGGATAGCCAACCTCAAGAGAAACTAAAGTGGGAGAATCAACATTTTAGATATTATCTTCAAGATTTTGAAGAATTTGATTGTTTGGTGGAAGTTGGGAGGAGTCAAATTCAATGACTATCTTTTTTGGTGAAGATTTGGTATGCTCAATAACTTTATCTTCTGAAGGACCAACACCTCAGAGGTTTTTTGAATCTCTTCAAGAATGCCTTGCAACTTTCGTTGGCACTTATTTTTAGAAAGAACTTGAACGAGGAACCTTTTAGTGAGTGGAGAGCTTCTTAGACCCTTCAAGTTTTCAACTTTGGCCTTCTCAACTATGGTATCATGTTCAGAAGTTTCTCCACCATAAATTTTCACTTTTTTAAAGAATCGCTTGATTATTCGTCTAAATGAATCTTGGCACTGGATTGTGTTATAAAATAGACTATGACATCTTTAGCCTCCAGTCGATCTAAAACTTCTTGTTGAGGGGGAAGAAACAGGAGCTCTTCCAAGGATAACTGCTCTGATAGGTTGGATCTTCATATGTGACTTTTGGCAAGGTTAGTAGGCGTGAAACAAAGACGAAATTTGTTAGACCAAACAGCTTTGGCCCACAAATTTAATTATGTGAAGATGGTTGTTGCCTTAGGCACGAAATCAGCGTAAGATTTAGATATTCTTGTCATGGACTCATGGTTATTCATATTGTAAAAAAAACATGAGAATAAACATAATAAAATTACGAAGGAAAGTAAAATAAAAATGTACCTCTATTTGTCCATATAAGGGATAGTTTGTGAGGATTTTTGGTGGTCGCCTCAGATTATGTTTCCCAAATACCTGAGATAAAAAAAACATCGTTGCTTCCATTTCTTATCTGTCTTGAGAAAATATTTAACTACTTTCGGGTTCCGACCAAATGCCAGTGACTAGAAGGGAAAAAATAGGATTTTAGCCAAGCTAGAGAGGTCAATCAACTCTTCTGGAGAAAACTTGTCCCCAAAATTTTGGAAGTCATGATGCAAGCCACGAAGGTGAACCACATGTTGGGTCCAACTTGGGTGGGAAAAATGTTAATCATAGCAAAATACTTTACAAAGAAATGGTCTAAAAGGTACTACAATCCCCA
Source organism: Limnanthes douglasii subsp. nivea (assembly GCA_036936605.1). Lineage (NCBI taxonomy): Eukaryota > Viridiplantae > Streptophyta > Magnoliopsida > Brassicales > Limnanthaceae > Limnanthes > Limnanthes douglasii. The sequence continues at coordinate 291,857,207 of JAUPFV010000005.1, forward strand.
GTGCATCAGCTCAATATATGCAATTAATCCATTATCTCTCACTGATAATGGTGTCTCCCCAAGAGAATATAAATAGTATAAGGAATCCCTCATCAGGCTCTCAGCTTTGCCTCTTCCGATGCATCGTAATACTTGTATTGAACTTTGTGCAAGGCCAAAAGATGCTTATTTTTACTGCTCAAATGTTTTTTCCAACTAAAGCATTGATTTCAGAGGGGGGGGGGGAATATTTCATTTTGAATTTATTGTTTTTTTTGGAGAAGAAGTCTCTTCGTCAATTTGAAGATGAGCGACGGTTAGTATTTTTTTTTATCGTTAATAGTTTGGATTAAAGTGGCAGTTGATTCTTTCTCCTCAATAATATGAGAATAAATGATAGCTAGTCTCTCTTCTTCCATAACTGGTACTAAAGCTCCCTTGATAGCAGTCCATTTTTCCTCTTCTTCTCTAAAAGCTAAGGTCAGAGTTGATGAGTTAAGATTTCACCTTAGTAAATTGTTATGAGAGAAGTCTAGAAAGAGAAAGAGTTAGAGAGTTTTTAAAGAGAGAAAGTTTAATAGAAAAAGTGTTCAACCCCTTTATTAGGTTAGCCTTGCCCTTTACATAGAGGAGCCAAGAGTTAGCCTTAAAAGTAAAATCTGTTACAAAAGAGGACAAATTGCTCTTTAGTCCTTAACAATTATTTGTAATTACAAATGTTCTCTAAAACTTAAAATATATATAATTTAAGGACCAAACTTATATTATTTGCAGTTTAATCCTTAAATTTACATTATTTACAATTTAATCTTCAAAAACCTACTTCCCCACTAAGAATTTTTTGAAGAGCTACCGTGTTCACCAATTTCGTTAAGAAGTTTACAGTTTATAATTATATGTTGAAAGTTTAAAGTACTTAAGTCATATTTGTTTTTTTAAAATTTAACATCGAATAATATGTGAAGAGAATAATAAAATAGGGAAACCGTTCGTCGATTAGATCAATTCTTTGAAGTACAAAAAGCAATTTCTTAACCTGAGAAACAAAAAAATGATAAAGTTAATCATATGACTCATCTTCCACGAATGATTCTTCTTCTGAAGATGATAAATCATGAATAGGATCAAAAGCTTCACTTGGACGTTTCTCATTGGGAATGTCGTTCTAGAAACTTGTAAGGTTGATTTTCAGATAAGCAGCGTGAAGTTCTCGAAGAAGGAGAATGGTTGTTTCTTATTTTCCGGTGTTAAAAGCAGCTAGCATGTCTTTTGAAAGTTCAGCTTCGGCAGCAGCAACAACAACATTTTTTTCCACTTCGAAATCTTTCTTTAGTTTAGCTATCTCATCGGTCAGTTCTTTATTTTTTGTCTCACGAAGAGTAAGAGAATTTTGTATACCTTTGGAGTTGGATATCTCAGTATCAAGTTCAGTAGCATGATTAGTCTTGAGCTTATTCATATCTTTTTTCATGAGAAATCATCAGCAATTTTGTGTTAACTATGTGTGTAATTCGCAGATGATTTTTCATGCAGATAACACCTTTTATAAGTTTGGACCTTCCTAATTCATACACGTGAAATTGATCAACCACTTTGATGTGTAAATCTTCTCTTAATTTTTTCTCAACTTCGAAAGATTCTTTGTAATACCATATATTTAGCCAATTACTTTAGATGGTTTTGAGAAGCTTCAACTTGGGAAGCAAATGCTTTTCCTGCAATGTCAAGATCGGTAAATGGTTGAAGTGCAACAACAATTGTATGATTTGGATAAGGAAGTGAAAATTCTGTTTCTGCTGAACTAGGACGTTGAATCATATCTAAAATTGTGGTGGGAGAAGGAGGACAAATAATTTCTAGAGACATATTGGCAGTGTTGGTCTCCCAAAGTTAAACATGTGATTTTGGATGACTTGAAGAACATGATCGTCTTCACCAGTAAGTGCTTTAGTGTGCTCAAAATTAATGAAAATATCAGGATCAAAGTTTTCAGCAACCTCATTTTCATTAGTAACATTTTCTTTGATGATGATCATAGTGTTGTCTTTGGTCGTATGTTCTTCGACCAAAGGGTTTTGTTGGCTTTGTTGGTTTTCAACAGTGTTTTCATCTTCATCAACTAGTGTATACGAAGTGATTCTCTCTTGTTTCTTTTTTTTCATGGGAACTGGAAGATGTTTTTTTTTCTTTGAAGATGGTTCTTGATCTTTTCCTTCTTTGATGGGTGAGAGAGCCTGTTCAACAGTTTTTATTTTTCGAGGCTTTGGTTTCGATGGAGTTGAAGGGCTAGCACCAGATGTGCTAGCTGTCATTTTACCTTTCTTCTCTTTGATAGCTTTTTCTTTCTTCTTTTTTGGTAAATGACTCTCTGATCTGTTGCGAATAGGAAGGAAAATTTTACAATCGATTGAACTATTCGTTTGCAGACTATCTTTGGATCAGGTTCTGACATCAAATTTTGAGGTGGCAAGGCACCCTCTCAGATTGGGAAGATGTGGCAATTAAGGAAATTGATGGGCTGAAAGGCAGTGTGAAACGCATTATTCCATTCTTTCTCATCCCAATCAGCAAGTTTTTGGGAAATATCCTTAACAATTGGTCGACGTGCTGAATAAAGCCTCAGAATTTCTGAAATAATCATGCAAGTAGAAAATTAAGGAAATAGAAAGATAAAAAATATAATCTATTTCAGAATGTAAATTTTTTGAAGTGCTTACGATTCATTCTCCATATGAGATTTCGCTTTGAAGGATTAGTATCGAAACTTTCTTTGTCATTCTCCCATGTTTAACTATTAAGTTAAAGAGATGAAGTCCTTGATGTTGATTGGAATATGAGATAGTCGAGATACCATAATCACTGACATAAAGGTGAACCATTGATTTGATGTCACCTGAGTAGGGCATAAGTTGAGGAGTTCGAAGTATTCCACGATCATAGGATCCAGTGGAAACCGAAGACCCCATTTGATGATTTCGGGGTAGACAACTAGTTTGACATCTTTGCAGTCTAAGGGAGTTTCTCATTCTTTAGGTAGTCTAAGAATTATGTTAGCTCCCATTCCCCATTTCTTTTTTAGAGCCGAATCTTGGTCATCATTGTAATATATATACCAGACTTTTTTCAGAGCAATGATGATATATCCTCGAGATTCATTAAGTTTCTGCCAGTCATAGATCTTTCTTCTTCGGAAACAAATAAATTATCTTTTTCTTCTTGAGGCTTATGGATATTTTCTGAGTTCCCATCGTCAGATTCAGCTTCGAGATCGGTTTTTGGTAGCCTCAAAATCAGCTTCATTAGCCTTTGATGTCTCTTCTCTAGATTGTTGAGGTAATGGATTAACAGCTTCTGGTGAAGGGTTATTAGCTTGAGTAATTTCCTCAGTTACTTCTCTCTGAGAAGGAGCTTCAATATCTATATTCAAAGGGGTAGGAGTTGGGATAATTTATGATTCGTCTCCGATGGCAATAAAAGTTCTTCTTTTCTGGTTACTGAAGAATGATTCGAAGATTGCGTATTTCATTTTTTCCTTAAAGGAGATTCTTCACTAATCAAAGGAGAAATGTCACTTTGAAATGAAGAGGCTCGAGGTATTTTAGGACTTAGGATTTCGGACGACGAATGTTCTTTAGCTATAGGAGAAGGAGAAATAGCAACAGCTTTAGTTGGATCAAAATTACTGTAATAAATTGTTTTGGTGGTTGTTCCAACAGGAGTGTTATTGATTAATCCTACAGCTCTATATTATTCCGCTATTTGTGTCATGCAGAAGTAGTCGTACGATCCGAAGACTAAGTTATTATCAGGTTTTGGAGATTTTCGTTTCTTGGGTATGTTAGCCTTGGATTTTATGGTTCTTGGATTTTTTTCTCATAAACGAGATGAAGGTTAATCAGAGAAGATGAATTTTGATCAGAATGTTTGGTTTTTTCTAATGAAGATTCTAGAAAAAAGGAAGAACACGATGAAGGTAGCCAAGCATTTGAATTCTCTCTCAAATGATTTCAGTTATGATAATACAAAATGAGTCTACTATTGAATTTATAGAAAGAAAAGAAGACGTTCGAAGTTTAAGGGATTTTGATAGTAATAGGGTAGTATACAAAGCGGTGAGAAGATTAAGAGCTCGACATCTGGCAGGCTAGATATCTAGATATGGGTCTAAAAGCTTTATAGTCATGATGGATTCAAACGGTTATATGAAACGGTTACTTTTCTGTATTGATTTAGTAAAAGTCGATGATTACATTTTCAAATTTTATTTCCATAATGATTCGAGGAGAATTATTGGCTTCGAAGTTATATTAAATTTTGGTTACTTTGAATTTGTATATTCAAATAAATTTTTGGATTTTGAGTTTGTGTTAAACAATAACCATTTGCTTCGAAGACATTCTAGTTCAAAGACATTCTAGTTCGAAGACATCCTAGTTCGAAAACATTCTAGTTCGAAGACATTTTAGTTCTCATTCACTGATTTCTTTTATTCGGTCCCCAGTGGAATCGTTAATTTGATGAGTTAAGATTTCACCTTAGTAAATTGATGTGAGAGAATTCTAGAGAGGTAAAAGAGTTAAGAAAGTTTTTAGAGAGAGAAAGTTTAAGTACAAATGAGTTCAATAGAAAAAGTGTTCAACCCCATTATTAAGTTAGCCTTGTCCTTTATATAAAGGAGCCAAGACTTATCCTTAAAAGTAAAATTTGTTACAAAAGAGGACAAATTGCTCTTTAGTCCGTAAAAATTATTCGTAATTACAAATATTCTATAAAACTTACAATGTATATAATTTAAGGACCAAACTTATATTATTTGCAGTTTAATCCTTAAATTTACATTATTTACAATTTAATACTAAAAAATCTACTTCCATATCAAGAGTATTCTCAACATTTTCACCATCGGATTTCACAGTAGGAAGATCAACATGAGAGATATTTGACTCAGTCTCTAGAATTGGTTCGAAGGACCGTTTTGTAATCAAAGCTACATCAGATTTTGTTAATTTCCGAAGAAAGATTTTTTGTGTAGGCCGAGGAGTCCCGTGAGGTGTGGAAGATGGAGTGGCACGAATCTCCAAAAGAAGAACCTTTGAAGCGCTTATTCTCTTTAGAATGCTTACTCTCTTTATGATGACGTTTATTTTTTTAGGATGAGCCTTTCACATGTTTGTCTTTTCTCATTTTCTTGAAGTCACTCTTGTTAAGTACTAAACAAGCGTGACTGGGGGGCTAAGAAGATATATTCGATAGGGTAATTATAGTATAATTTTTAGTTGGAGGCCAAACACCTGAATATGTGACAACGGGTGGTTGGGGACCTGGGTCGACGTATAATCCAGCGTCGTCTTTCGTTGACTTTTTGGCTAACATTTAACTAATATAAGATCATTAAGTTTTTTGGCATAAACAGCCTTTCTCTACCTAGAAATATGTTTTGAGAAGTTTATCTCTCTAAAAAAAATTGGTATAAGATCAACAAACAACTGTAGAATTTATAGGAAAAACCAAAAAAATTCAGTTACATTCGGGTTTTGATTCTGTTCCGTTCATATTCGGTTCCAAATGAATACTTTGTAACCAAATGGATACTTTATAACCAACTCTTAGAAATTTTTTAACAATGGAAACTAACCATACTAATTATTAAAGATTTTTCATTCAAATAAATATACATATTTTTTTTTATTGAAAATCAGAATTGAATTAATCTCTAATAATAATTAAATTTACAGTGAGAGGTGGCTGCCTTGAGCCACTAATTTTTTACTTCATTTCCCACTCATTTCTCATTTCCCACTTTATTTCCCATTCATTTCCCACTTTATTTCCTACACGAAACTATACTCATATTTTAAAAAAATCATTTCCAACGTTTAGATATACCAATTTTGTTTATCGTTTTAATATAGTATGAATCAACATCGATTCCCCCATTGTAGATAAAAAAAACCGAGGAATTTCATGGATGTCATGTCAAAGAAAAACTTTGTGGAGTTGAGTTTCATGTTTTTTTTTCGGAGGGAACCCGCAGCCGCTACTCAGAGTGCAATGAGTGCGCACAGGGTAAACCCTCAGTCTGACGCGATAGCCTACAAACCAACGCCAGAAGGTAAACCACACAAGGTGACAAGCTCAGCCGAGAAAGCGTATGTAGACGGACTCGAACTCATGACCTTTTGGTCATAAGAATGACCTACTCAACCAACTCGGCTACCCCTTTGGGGGCTAGTTGAGTTTCATGTTGTGTTGTCTTAAGGTGGATAATATATCCTCAATATTCTTGAGTTTAGAGCATTTATACTCACTCTCGACCAATATGTCATCAATGTATACCTATATGTTCATTTCTAATTTTTTGCTGAATATTTGTTCATCATTCTTTGATAGGTTGGTCCCAAGTTCTTGAGCTCAAAAGGAATTATCAAGTAGCAATAGAGCCCTTGATTGGTAGTGAATAAATTTTTCTTTTGATCTAGTTGTATTTGGAGTATGCATCCATAAAAGATAGTATTGTATGCCCACATTAACATCCACGAGTTGGTCTATTTAGGGTAAATGGAACAGATTTTTAGGGCGTGCTCAATTTATGCAGGTAATCAATGTATAAATATTATCCTCCAAACATATGGTATTGAATACTATTTAATAACATACCATCTTGAATATTTTTCTCAAACTAATGTATGATCTTGAGTAATTTATTCATTATAACTCAATATATGTACAACATATTGGTCGTTGTTTTGTTCTAAATATATGAATTTGTTTGTGTGTGAATGAACAATTTTTTTTTATAAAGTGTAATACACGAGTCGATCACGTAGCCAACCCATGTTTCTGCTTCATTGAATGATATCCATTTTTTATATTAAGTTTTCATTTATATAAAAAAGATGGTATATCAAACCACATTGTTCCAAGCCTCTATCAACGTTATAAATTCTTTATTATATTTTATAAATTTTGTTGTATTGGCAAGTGCACTCTTGTTGATATGCCATTCAGATAACATGTAAGTCGCTTCGAGATAAATTTTCTTATTGTTGTATATCAAAGCAAGCCTATTACGGGTTGTATCACACAATGTATTCACAATTGTTTTCTTCAATAATCGTTCTTAAACATCTCAAGGCCCATTCGTAGATATTTTACTTCTCATTCATTACAAATGAGAACCCAACACAAGATGTCATGTTGGTGAAAATGATTTTTATTATTTTGAACAACAACATCATGTATCTAATGTTCTTCTACATACTATCCATGATAAACACTCGAGAGAACACCTATAATAAATCTATACTCGCCACAATTTTGTTATGATATCAAATCATTGGCGTACGGTTCCATGGCATGGCATGTAAGTATGTGTGTATAATTTAGATAACAAACGTTGCACTTGCAAGCGACCACTTTTTTCAAACAGCCTATTTTTTGTGGTAATTATATATGTTACGGATGTTGAAGGAATTCTCTGCATCGATCTTCTTCAACTTATTGAATATATGACGATGACTTACTCCCACAAAAGTTAGATTTTCTAAAAATATTTAATTCATTTTCAACTTCGACGTGACCGTATATCTTTAAAATTATTCAACTATTGCGTCTTGTGTGTGTCGGGAAACACGCTTAACAATTATATACTATCACTTATACTCATCGGCCTACTAGTTTAAAAAGACAACCTATTTTTTGTACTAGTTGATTTTTTTCGATATTGTTTGCTAAATTATTCATGAATGGTCGGATCTCTCGCATTGGTACATAAGTATAAAGGTTATATTTTTACGTCTTAGATGGTGTGTTCCAACTATAATTAAGAAACATAGTTATTTACTGTTCTCTTTTACCCACGAGGTAATCGTATTTAAAATGTAATAGTCGTAGGTCATATAGTGATGAGCGTAAACTTCTCACTACAATATTTCCTCAAACTTTACCACATATAGCGCCAAAATAATAAACATAATTTGTAAGTTTGTGCAAGATTAGATTTCCTAAGTCATATACATATTGTTCCGCAAGATATCAAAATCGTGTTTTGTAACATATTTATTTCATGTTCTGCAACTTAATTATATAAGGTTTCTAAAATTGTTTAGATTAAGTTTCCCAAATGTTATTATAGACTATAGTATTAGCATATTAGGTTGCAAAATAAATTTCTTACTACAATACAAAAAAAACAAATGGATCATAAAAAAATCAATAGATGAGTACAAGACATATGGATTTCATCAAAGCATTAGAGAAATAATGTAAAAAATTCCTAGCACCTACTGGATTAACAATTATATTAGGCAACACTATGGTGGTGCAATAGCTTTTAAAAGTTGTCAAAGAATTACGACAAAAGAAATTAAATTAAAAAAACGCGAGAGAAGTAAATTGCGAAACGTAATATTTATAACTTTTACGAGATTTCACACATCAATTATACCATGTTTTGCAACGTATTGTTTTTTTTAAAATATATCAAACATCCGACTTGCAAAACCTCGCAAATTGATATATTAACTATGTTTCGCAATACGTATTGATACCATTTTTTGGAATTTGTTTATAACCCATTTAACAATTTAACCATGTAAACATTTAAGAATGAATTTTTGAGGCTAAGAACATCGTCTTATTTGATATAATCGGACGATGTATGTATCTCTTTCAAAAATGTTGCGATCAAGATAAAAAAAGTCTTTTTGTGTGTTTCAAACATATATTTAATTTTGAAAATAAAAATTGTTTCGGTAAATATCAAACAAAACTGATTTATAAATGTTAGTTCCCCCAAAATAATTTGTCACGGTTGGTTCACATAAATATTGTACAGCGCAAAAGTCAATGTTGGTAGCCATATGGAAAAACAAAGTTGAAGAAAAATTTATGGTGATTCTCATGCAGTCCAACCAAACACTTAATCACGGTGTGTCTGATCATTAGTTTCTGTCTTTGTAAGCTTGATGATCATGGGAAAGCTTTGATGAGTTATCATAAAGACCATGGTTTCTTCAGCCTGAAAAACTGGCCTTAGCCAACTCTCTTAGCTTCTTCATTCCACTTGTTGCTTCCACCTGAATTCCCTCGCTGCGTTTAGCTTCAACATCAGTTCCAGGACTAAGCACTGGGACGACTGTTGCTGACATAGCACGGAATGAATCTGACCGCAATGCCAATGATGGTCTTACGCGTCTTTCTTCTGTTTCCGGTGTACCAGCCATGACTCTTGACCAATATTGCTTTGGAAGAATCGGCAACACAATACCTTTAGCAGCCAACATGAATCCATATCCAAAAGATGTTTTTTCAGACGGAGAGAATTTCAACATGAATTTGATCAGAGAGTACCACTGTTTTACAAGTTGAGAAACCAAGGTAATGAAGAGGAAAACCAGCATAAGAACTCCTAATTTGTCAGATTTCAAAACGATAGATACGCCAAACAAGCCTATTTCGCATACGAGACTAATACATTCTGCGACGTGGACTCCTCTTCGGATGTGTGGTCTAAGACAAATCAGAAACAGAAACTGTATAAGTGTGACGGAGAGAGTTAGGCTTTGTTTATGTGATGCGTGAATTCCTGACAAGAATCCGAGACCAACTCTTCTTATAAGATCAATAACGATATAAGATGATTTAGCACACCCGAGAACTTTACTGCTCAACGAGACTTTTTTCATTTCTTCATTGCTGTAATCCGAGTTACCAGTTTGGCTCCATCTTGGAATAGTGTTTGTCTCGTCCTGATAGACAAGAATGTAAGATGGAGGCCCCTTTCTATTCTGAAAGAGGATGCCAAAGCGCGAGAGAAAGGACGAAGGTATCCCGTCTTTAGAAAACCATTTCCCTTTCGCCGGACTCCCAACAAAAACAGTCAATACCTTTGTATACCATGGCTCATCCGCCGTTACATTATTGATTTCTTTGTACCGTGTAAAACTACTAGAGAATACGACGATTAGGAGAAAAATGCACAATGATAAAATAACTGCGGCTGGAACAGCTAGTAATAAAGCTCCGGTGATGATGCCCCATGTTGTACCACCTGCAGCTTACATTATTTATTGCACGAAACAATCGATTTTGAACAATAATTGAAATTGTTTTGATATCTTACCTCTTATTACGAATGCCGAGGACTGAGAGATACAAGGTAGCACTAAAAGTAAAAGGAGAAGCTCAAAGCGTGGAAACAGAAGTATCCGTGGAGTTGGTCTCTGTGTTCTCCATCGTAGAAATACTCGAAATAAACTGTAGGTTACAAGTAAACTTCCGGCTCCAATACCAAGCCAAAACAGGTTCATCTCCAAGTCTTTCCATCTGTCAAAGTAGCTATTATAAAAGCTGATCTGTTTTCATCGAGTATTAAAAATCTATAGAAGCCACGTTACCCTTTGTAATTCTCCATTTTCTTTATGACATTGTTAGCGGACATAGGCTCCCCTCTCTGTAGTAAGGCTTATTCAAGTTTAATAATTGGACATTTGAAGAAACTCTTAACGGTATGAAGATGATACTAACCAGGAAGTAAGTGAAGTACTCTGCTGCACTGAGCGGTAGTCCATAAAAACTAGTCATACTTATGTTATTCTGCTCACCAAAGTCCGGTTGGAGATGGAGCGGAGATGATAGATTATGTTGCATATTTGATTTAAAGTGAACGTCCATTGCAAGAGACGAAAAACCAATACTTGGTTTATCTTTCATAAAGTATAGGTGATCTGCACTTTTCCTTTTCCAAGGAAGCTTTTGACGAGGGATGAGCCACTTGAGACCTTGTATCGTCTCAGAATATTCAACTGGTGGATTAGCTAAGAGCCAATCCGAAAGAACAAATAGTTGCAGATGGCCCACCATTTCCTACGATATATCAATAATACTCGCACAGACATACATACATGTATAGGAGGAACAAATCTGGAGCAACTGCTAACTTACAAATAAATTAGTTGACAGGTCAGAAGCAGCAACATCATCATCTACAGAAGCAATGCCTGTAGCTTCCAGATTTGCAGAGGCAACCGAAAGGAGAGCTGCTGCAAGAGATGTGGCCACCACTGCCGCGGTGATAAATGTGTGTAAAGTTACTGAAGATCCAGGTTTCATATCTGTGGAAATGTTTAGGAGAATGAGAATGACGGAGGATCACAAATCTATTATTTCTCGGGTTGCCCTTACACTTACAATGCTTCACTTGAAGTTTGTTAGATGCTAAATTTGGATTTCCCGAAATATCTTTTACTTTCCCTGCAGGAATTGCGACAGACACCATAGGCTGAGTTACTGCCGTGATAGTCAGTGAGTATAGAGCTCTTGAATGTTCGACAAACCTGCACGAACCAGATGTAAGCTACTTAAACTCTTCTCGGGACATTTTTAATTCATTGTTTCAAGAACTACGAGTTATCATTTTTGTAATTTTAAGCACCTGCCTTGTCAATCTACCTCCGACCACTTCAACTGCGGAGGACTTGAACGCAAAGACTGGCTTTGTAAACTCAACTATGATACTGATGTCAGACTCCTTTGTTATAGTTTGTGCACTTGTACTAAGCCGTACTGCTGGATTACTGTAATCTACATTATAAGAAATTTATATAACATATCTTGTATACTTTTAACGTCACCAAAGCTCAGAAAGAAAGATCATGCGAAGGAATGTACCATAAAGAAATGAAAAAGAATTAACTGGAGACACGGGAATTCCTGTTCTGCCAATTATTAGGCTAGCTTGCATTTTGACCGTAATTATTTCACTATTTCGTACGTTCTTGAGCTACAAATCAAAAAGGATTGTTGTCAGACCAGCACCTAACCCTTTTTCATATTTATTCTTTCTAAAAATATTAAAGTAGATGGCTTACTTGTAGAACAAAATGGCGGTTGCCAAGACTCCTGTCACTGGTAGGTACCAATGAACCAGAGCTGACATCTAATACGCTGATAATCTGTTCTGTAGAGTTTAGAATAGGAACATTGAAATCCAAGAAAATCTTAACGTCGTTCACATTATTTGTGGCGGAAAGTGTTCTAGGGACCCCGTTGATACCCACCACATACGATGGAACAGAAGTCCAAAGATCAACCAATACAGGTCTTCTATCTATATATGTACACGTGTAAGTATGACAGTGTTACAAATGAGGCTAAATAGATGAGTGTAAGAGTAATTGTTATTATCTTACCAAGGTGGATGATCACAACTGAGGTATTAGTTCTTTTAAAATAATTTCCAGCCATATCTGTACATAGATTGTCTTTCATGCCGATCACAACATGGCCATATAAGACCTTCGAGGTGAGAATTAAATCAACAGTGTATCTGATGTTACGTTTGATGATGCGGAGTGACGGATAGTTTATATAGGAAGGCCCACGGACAATAACCTGCAGAAGTTTATGTCTGATTGGTATATAAATCTTCATCATGCACAGAGAGACTCACACGTGAATACTCACATCGCAGTTTGACGAGTTCAGACACTTGAACCCACTACAAGCTTCGCTAAATGTAATGTCAACTGTTATTTTCTCAGCATTAGTATAATTTTGCTGGCTTGAGATTGTCGCCGTAGGCTGAATTGTGTCTGCTTGTAAGAGAATTGGATTAAGAATATGCTTTTATATACAGAATAAGCTCTAAAGATACCGAAGTAGAAATCATGCAAAACGATGGAAATATGCAGAGGTACTAGAATATGTTTACCTATGAACCACGAGTAAGCAGATGAATTCGTCTCTCCATTTCGACTAGTTACGTTGAGCAGAAATGTATGTTCCTTATTCACAGTTAAGTTTTTTATCTCTATGAAATGTGGAGGACATGCTCTAAAAGTGCGGCCATCAAGCTGATCAAGGAAATTATTCACATTCCAGCTGAATGTCAACAGATAATGAGATATTCTACTTATTGGTGCTTACCTCACAATGAAAGGAGCAAGTATTGGTCCTGCAAGCACTGGGATCCATCTGGCTTTAAGACCGAGTACCGGAAAACAGCTCGTGAGAGCCTTGACTGAGCCGGTGGAGTTTGATCAAAATAAATGTATAAGGTTGACTTAGCTGCGTGGAATTCGCCTGCTACTACCACTGCAACAAAGACAAGTGATTTAAAGACCTGAAACAAACCCATATAAATCATAATGCGGAGTGTTGAATTTCACAAAGGCTTCAGAAGAGATAAGCTTGATTTTGTGGCTACTATGACTATCTGGGTAGTTGAAAGTGTTCATCAGTAGTAATGGCTTTTAAAGCTGACATCAACCACCACAATATCAACCTCATAACTACTTGATTAAATAAATTCACTTTCTCCAATAACTTGTGCTATTCTATCCAGATGTCCCCCTTAATGCATCTCCATTTAATTGTGTTGCTTTTACTTTCACCTAAAATTCTAACATTCTAACATTCTGGTTCTAAAGAAGAAAAGTGATATAGACTTAGTTGTTGATGAAACTGAAAAACTTATATAAATATAAGGCTTTCATACGTTATTTATAGGAGATTGATGAAAACTCACGAAGAGGAACCTCGTCTCCCTGTAATCTATATATCTGGTCCATTTAGGATTAGTGATACACTACTTGCTCTCTGCAGAACGAAAATCTATGTACTGCTCAAAACAAAATACTTAACTTGCTCTCTGCAGAACGAAAATCTATGTACTGCTCAAAACAAAATACTTCTGTTTTGTCCGAGAATATTTAACACCCACAACATTTTAAGACCAAATTAACAAACCTATCTCGAATACCCGGTGTATTTGGTTTCTACTACAGGCTTGGCACTTGGGAAAGGAATATAAATAACGAAAGAAACCATCCTGATTTCTATGACGACTGGTTAAGCTCAAGTTCAGCTTGGTGAAAATATAATTTAGACTTTAGAGCATAGCTACCCTGGATTTAAATTTAGAGGCGAGCCAGATAAAATAACTTTTAAATCCAGAGATTGAACCCTAGTTATCCAGCTGCAGTCCATAATATATGTAACAAGTTAAAGAAACAAGCTTGTTGTGCTTAGTAACTTCAAGAACAATGTCATAAACCAATATATGGTATAACATTAAAAGGGAAAAGCTGAAAAGTACCCGCAAACGACCAACCTTCCAAAAGTCCGGGTCACATATAATATGAAGCCATAATACATAACAAGAGATTTTGAAATATGTATTATTCCCAAGCAACGGATTTTGAATAACCTTCTCCATTGCACTTTTCAGTTCAACAATCATTTACATAGGACTTGATGCTTTTACTTTTATCTATACATCAAACAACTAAAATTACACAAGGAATATAGAAAGCATCATTGCAGCCTTCAACATGAAACTGAAGGGCTACATCTAGGTTCCTGGACGGATAAGATCTTCATGCACAGGAGAATCAATATCTTCAACAATCATCCAGTCCAATATAGGTCCCTGAACATTACATGCCAAAGATATCAAATATAATACATACCCCCAAAATGAATTACATCCCAAACTAGACACTGCACCCATTTAATTCACATCATGTACTAGATGTAACCAGGAGATGACAATGCAATGTCAATCTTCAACTGAATCGTACTGATTACCTTTCCTTGCCGTAAAACTTTTGGATAAGCCCCGGTCATATCGACTACAGTAGATGGATCAGCTACCCGTACACCACCATCAACCAAGAAATCAAGCCCCTAAATGAAAGAGGATCAAGTTTTTCCATAGTGAGTTTGACGTAAAGTTCCAGTTCCAAACTGAGACATAATTTAGCCTTTGAACTGCATAACTTAGACAAGAAAATGACATAAGAAATTCTGCCCATGTGAGTCGAGGTCAAATAGCCAGAGCTATGGCTGGGAGGAAAAGGGGAGGATGTTGAAGCAACAATATTTATGAAGGAGTATAATAACTCCAGATCCCACATTTATTTAACCCGCCCACTTGAAGTGTAGGATTGAAAGTAAAATAAAATGCTAATCAATAAGAGTAAAGAGAGAAAGTAATCCAGACCTCTGGTCCATACGCATCGGCTATTGCAACTGGATCAATCATCCACTCATTTTCGCTTGGCCCTTTCACGCTGAAAAAAAAAGTATAGCTTAAGACCATAATGATTTGTGTTAAGGCGTGACTCTCATCAGTTCTGGATAAGGATCAGCATTTAGCACATGTCAACCACGCATAAGCGATCAAACATTAGAAAATGAACAGAAACTTCACTATCAATTCTAAGCTTTTACGAAGTTGATGGGAAATAGGCCAACCTTGTGCATATTAGTGGTGTGTCCATCTTCCCTAGTATAGCTTGGCAGATAGCATCATCAGGAATACGGACACCCACATACTTCCTTAGAGCACACTTTGCAGTTGTTGTACCATACCCTACACACTGTTTAGGCAATTCTTTGCTTGCAGTCAAAATGAAAGTGTACTGTACCATAGAAAGCCCACTGTCAGTCATCTTCATCTACGTAAGAGCTTGACGCATCTAGCAAACTCACAGACTCAAGGTACATTGCCACTCTCACTCGACATGGAAGAGGAAAATAGCCAAGAGATAAAGTTATGAACAAAAACAGAGCTCATCAGCCATACGATTTTTCTGCCTTTTTTATTGTCTATATAACATTTTCTTTTATCGAAAATACTATATTGTAATAGAGTGAGCTTTTTTAGTTACTGTATAATTTGCAGACACAACAGAATAGTATTGCTAATATATTGGCCCCGCAATAACTATAATGCTATATAAACGTAAATTTACACCCACTACTTAAAATTGATATTAAGTTGACAGAAAGCAGTCTTACAGGCCCAGGTAAGCAGTGTTTGACTGCTCGAAAAATATTTGCATGACCTTGGCCATCACCACGAGGGAATCCTGTGGTATATTTGTCTATGTCACGTAATGAAGGGCATAAGATACTAAGCGGCTGCATGATAGATAATGAAACATCAGATGACCGCAATATAAAAATTCGTAACCGTTGCAGAACACTCTTTATAAGAAATCAAATCCATGAATTTCATTTACGCGCCAAAGCTTCTTCACGAGTATAGAGATGAGTCATTGAGGAGAATCCATAATATGTACCTTGGAAGATTCAATACTTTTAATTCTGCAACGCCAAAAAAAATTGATACAATCACCAAAGATTAAAAAAGAGAGTGCATGTAAGGGAAACTCGTGAAAGTTAGGATCATGAACCTGCGAAGGCGTTCAACAGCCAGGTGATTCTTGGAATCACAAACTATTGTGTATCTATCAAAAGTGGAAGCATTGTTTAGCATGAATAAAAAACAAAAGACCAGGATCCTACTGTCGCTAATAATACCTACATGGTATCAGTAGGAATAACCCCCACAGCTCCCTTTTTGAGTAGCTCGATAACAGGTTCCAATTTCCAACTATCGGCACCGGATGGATCAACTTCAACATAAAGTAATGCATCCTCCTGATATAGTAATATGCCATTTTATAAGAATATAAAGAATCAAAATCAAAATCCCTAACAGACCTAAGAGTTCAATCATGCAAATGGAATTCTCGTGTGAAATCAGTAACACTAGCTTGATTCTTTGATCGAATTCTCAAAAACTGATTTCATTCAACTAGTGAAGCAAAAGAAAAGCATCAACTTCTATCAATTTCTAGATTCTCAATAAACATAACACTAAAACTCGTTGGAAAAGGAAAGGCTCGTCTAGTCGAGGAAGAGAGATAGATAGGGACCTTGTTGAATCGAGGAGTAGAGTACTTGAGGCGCTTTGGACTTCGCTTGACTGCAAATGCTACAACGGAAAAGCGAGATTGCTTGTGCGAGTTAACGAGGGAGACACGGTAAGGTGCCGGAGCCAAACGGCTTCCCAGTGATGACGAGTAAGCGAACGGAGACGGAAGAATCGCGTCACAGCCACACAGTATCGATTCTGCCATTTTTGTTGGTTTGTTTCGAGTTAGAGCTCTCGCTGGCTCATCGTAGGCGCAGGAAAGAAAATTCGGGTAACGACTTTCTGTTTCTTAACTTGAGCCTTTGGGCTAATAATGTCGGGCCTCTCTATTAATGAAAACAAAGTTCGGTTCAAGTGTTTTTATACCCCGATTACTATTAGTTAGTCCGGTTAATTTCTTTCAAAATTATTTTAAATTTGTATGGTCTGAACAATTATTTTATTGTCATCTAGTATCCTTGATCAATTATTTCTTAATATTCATCTCAACTATCTAATTATCACCTAGTACTTAACATTATTTTAATACCCTAACTACCCTCATCCTTCATCAACAACCACGTAACCAAAATTTCTCTTCTCTATTTTTTCTTTTTATTTTATTTTTAAAAGATCTGTATCTTTCAAACCGGAGTTCGAAAAAAATAAATGAAAGTACTATTGTTTTTGTTTTTTCAATATGAACAAAACTAGATCCATTGATAATACTTTTTTATTTTTTAAAAAATAAAATTTCAACAATAACAAGTCTCAAGATATCTTGAGAATTGTTCAGGAAATCCTGAGTTGCAAACAATTCTCATGATATCCTGAGAATTGTTCACGAAATCCCGAGTTGCAAACAACTCTCAGGATATCATGAGAATTGTTCAGAAAATCCTAAGAGTTGCAAACAATTCTCATGATATCTTGAGAATTGTTCAGGAAATCCTGAGTTGCAAACAATTCTCATGATATCCTCAGAATTGTTCAGGAAATCCTGAGTTGCAAACAGTTCTCATGAGAATTGTTCAGGAAATCCTGAGTTGCAAACAGTTCTCATGATATCATGAGAATTGTTCAGGAAATCCGAGAGTTGTATAGGAAATCCTGAGTTGCAAACAATTTTCATGATATCCTGAGAATTTCAAACACCTCGAGGTACCAACGGGTATATATGGTTGGGGGTATTTTTGTCCAAATTTCAATTCGAGGTACGAAGTTACATTTAGGGATGGCAATGGGCCGTCCGCGGGCCGGGTTCGGGTCGGCCTGCTCGAGCCCGCTTTTTTGACACTTGAGCCCGAACCCGACCTGACCCGCTCCTGGGCTCATATTTTCAAACCCGAGCCCGTCCGCTAATGTCCGCCGGTCAACTCGGCCCGACCCGCGGACATTAATTTTAATATTTTTTAAATATTTTTTAATTAATTTTAAATATATTAATTAATTTTTTAAATATATTATTTTTATTATATATAGAAATATTATTTTTATATGTATTTTATGATTTTCGGGCCGGACAAATTAGAAACCCGAACCCAGCCCGGCCCGGTTGCGGGTTACAATTTCTGAACCCGAGCCCGGCCCGGTCTAAGTTCGGGCCGGACAAAACTCGGTTAGGCCGGGTCGGGACGGACAGCACCCAAATTGCCACCCCTAGTTACATTATCCAAAAAGCGGGTACCACCCAGTAATTAAATAGTTGAGAAGGTATTTACATGTACTTTTCTCTATAAATATTTACAATATATAATAGTAAATATAGAAAATATTTACTAATTATTAAAAAAATCATTTATATAATTTTCAATAAAAATAATCAAATAATTACTAATTAATTTTTTTAATAAGTGTAGTTACAAATAATATATTTACTAATTAGTTTGGTTAACTTAATTTCTAATAATATTAAAATTTTAAATTTTTAAAATTTAAGTTTACCATAAGTCTTTATTGTTTAACTTAAGATCCTAGTTATCTAATGTTCATCGCCAAAAGCTACTACACAATTAGAATTTTGACATTTCAAAAGTTTCTTGATGATTTTGAGAATAAAGATCAAAATGATATTATCTCAAAGTATAAGTGGATATGATGATTGACGAAATTAAAAAAACTTTCAAGAATGTTTTGTATTTGTTTTAAAGATTTGTTTCACGTCATTTAAGACATGTTTTCGATTGTTTATTTTGTTAAAGATTTATATTTGTTAATTCTTTTTACCATTTAATTGTTTATTTAGTTATATTTGTTTTAGTTTTAAAAAGTTTATATATATTTTTTTCTCTAAATTAAAAAATAAAGTCAAGTATGAATTGTGTTCGGGTTGGGTCGGACCGGTTCGAACAATTAGAATAGTAAAAATAATGTTTGCGGACCGGGTCGGGCTGACTTGCGGAAATGAACTAATTGATTCAGGTTCAAAAATATTAAACCCGCAGCGGACCGGACCGGGTTCAGATTCACATAAAAAAAGTTGGCATGGGTCGGCTTGAACCTGGTCCGAACCTGGCTCATTATCATCCCTATTTAAAAAACATTTTGTCATATTTTTTTCGTTCAAGTAAAAACGCCTAAATATAAACTAGGGCACGAGTAAATATAGGCCCGATTTTGTGGAGTCTCTCACCTTACGTGAAAATGATAAGAATTTACATTTTTTTATGTATTTTTTTTTATTTGCTTCTTCTATGCACTTTTTAACATGTTTTGTATATGCATTGTCACCTTGTTTCATACGTCGTGCGATACTAGTGTAGTATATATATATATATATTATAGTTTGTGTAATCTTTTGTAAATTTGTGTTTTAGTTCTCTTATTCATAAACTAACTTTTTGTATATATGGTTAAAACAAAGGTGACGAGGAAGATACGCAAGCGTCCGTCATTCCCTATATCACCATCACGGCAATTTATTTGAGATGATCCTGCATCACATACTGCACGACATACTCACCGCAACACATATGCAGAACCGTCATACAGCGAGGGTACTCATCCTACAATAGACGAGAGTAGTATTTGACCATCATCGACAGTGCAAACCCTCGAGAAGGTGTTTGCACGCACCAATGCCTCATTTTTATTTAGAATACAAGAAGTATGAGGCTTACTGTTAAGAGAAACAGTCAAACAAGATGCATAATGATTAGGGACAGAACATGGAATTGTACATTCCCAGGAAGCGAAATATTCTAACACTTATAGTGTCTTCTCGAATAATACACGTTCATTTAGGTATTCTATTTTTTATGTTTGACTATTAAATTATTTTTATGCATTTTATAGACTCGATTATCATTGTGTTTCTTTTCTATGTACGAGAGTACTAATAGATGTGAGTTGAGCCATCATACTAGAGTACACGAGCAGGTTATGCCTACATCGATCGGGCCTCTTATTGGCTGTTTCACTTGTTGGCATACTTATATGCACAGAGTGACAGATCTAGGAATTGGAGTAAGGGGGGCTAAACAAAATTTTATTAAATTCATTCAATTTTTTGGTAACCGATTTATGACAATTGACTACGACGACTCATTATATCTTGGAAATGTCGTAAATCGTTTTGTTATCAATTTTTTTAAAAATTTCTCTCTCATTTTATACAACTAAATGGTCATTCAATGTCGCCCATCTTATTCCGCAAGTTCGTCTTCATAAGCTTCATTGCAGAAAATACTATTTCAACTGATGCTGTAGCAACCGGAAGGATTAATGTCAATTCAATTAAGTGATACACCAACGGGAAACTTTGATATCTTTCAGTAGCAACTAGTATCTTAGCTAAATTTCTCAAATCTTCAATATTGGAGAACTCTTCCTTGTCCTTTATATCACGGATGTATGTTTTAAGTTAGAATGTAAGCATCGTATGTTCGAAATAAGAAAAGTCATTTGGATGAAGTTCTGCTAAACGAACCAACTTGTCAACATTGAAATTATCAAATATTTTTTTGAACTAAGGAAATTCATGCAAGTAAGCAACTCTGTATTTGCTTCTAGAAAACGATGTTTCATCTCTTGAATAAGTAAATCTAAAACCTGTGGAATTTATGAAAGTAAGAATTTAGAATTTAGAATTATATTTATAAATATATTATAATCCTAAATTACAATCAAATATATAGTAAATTTACGTGACAATAAATCTCCACCTTATAATGGTAATTTGTTACACGTTCATCTCGCTTCATACATACACGAGTCTTGATTGTATCTTCCATATTAACAATGTTAATGGAATTAGACACACAAAACGTCTTAACTTCGTCCAAAAATGCATCCCAACCATCACCTCTATAAGTGTGTAATGTATTTTTAGTTGTATCAATCAAAGAAATAGCTTGCACAATGTTTTGGTCCCTCCGTTGTAAACATCTTGATAAAACATCTGTTGACCCAAGCAACTCAATCATCAAATGCAAAATAAAAATGAAGTCATAACTCTTCATTTTCATAATCAATGTTTGTATATGCCTTTATTATCTAGATTAGAACCATCTTCATATACATGCTCAAGCACTTTAATTATTGAAGACCACATACTCTACAACCGTAGTAAAGTGTTGTAATGTGATCCCCATCGAGTGTTACCTAGTCTTTTCAAACTCATTTCTTAGTTTTCCCGCTCCCACTTAAAATTTATCCACTTTCAAGAGATTCAACAATTCTTTCATACTCAACTTGTCGTAGTTTATCCCTCATTTTACAAGATGTTCCACATGTGTTTACAATCATAGTAATAATGGTAAAAAAATCACTAATAACACCATGGTCTTTTGCAACAGTGACAACAACTAGCTGGAGTTGGTGCGCAAAATAATGAACATATTTGGCATATTGGTTTTCATTTAATATAAGTGTCTTCAAACCAATGAATTCACCACGCATGTTAGATGAACCATCATAACCTTTACCCTTCAACCGTGACAAAGATAACTTATATTTAACAAATATTGAGTCTATCCCTTTTTTTAAAGATTTTGCAGTTATATCGGTAACATGAACCAAACTTAAAAATCTTTCAATGACCTCTCCGTCATTATTGACATATCTAATCACCAAAGCCATATTTTCTTTAATTTACAAATCACGTAATTCATCAACCAAAAGAGAAAAATTACGATCCCCGATGTCTTCCAATATGGCTTTTATAGTTTCAACAGCACAATAATTTGTCAAATCTTTTTGGACTACTGGACAAATCATCTGATTATTACTAGGTGCATTCTCTAATGTAACCATTTTTATCTTTGTTTTACGCTCACGATACCATTCAAGTATTTCTAGAAATTTCCATTGTTTAATGATTGTGATGATTCATCATGTCCATGAAAAACCAATCCCTAACACAAAAGCAATCCGATCACATCTAAAGATGCAGTTAAGCGTACACAATAGTTTACTTCTTATTCTTTCTCATATTCTCTCAAATTGTACTAAATATTTTGTCTTTGATTTTTAAACGAAAAAAAAACATTTGTCTAGCTTGATTATGTGTGATATTCACATCACCTTCATGTTCTTTAAATTTTTCAAGTGCTTTTTTCTAATTCCTAAAACCTTGTGTAACAAACACCCTATCTCCATAACGAATAACATTAATTCGTTTAAAAGGGTAACACCAAAAACAAAATGTCGCATCCTTGTGCACACTCTATTCCAACCATTGATATTTTTCGAACCATGTAACTTGAAAACTCCGGTTATTTTCCCCAAATTTTGTTTTGGAGAAAATATGATTTTTTGATTAGCAGGGTCCTTTTGATATTAATTCTCGTCAAATTTTATCTCTAACATTACTATAAGAATTTTCAATAAGTTGGCGTAGTCCCGGATCACTCACTATATATTCATTCAAATGAAATTCTACAATATCATCATTAGGTTTTGGTATAGAGACAATCGGATTATGATGAATCATATTATTGTTACTCGAGCTACTTGAAGAACCAACACTATTACTTGATTTTTTAGCAAAATAACGCTACATTATAAGTCTACAAATAAAAATATCTTATTATAATATGATATTATTACATATAAAAATATATTTAACAATAAATCTTAATGTATCTTAATATATTATTTTTAAAAGATATATAAAATAAAATAAAATATAACAAAACCAAATTTAATATCTTAAAAATATTTTAAAATTTACATAAAATTAAATAAAATTTGTTATAAAAAATATTTTTGAAAAATAGATGAAAATAAATAAATTTTGTTATATAAAAAATATTTTTAACAAATAAATGAAAGTATTAATATATTATTTTTAAAAGATATTTCGAAAAATAAAACATAACAAAATCATTTAATATATAAAAAATATTTTAAAAGTTACATGAAAATAAAATGTATAAAATATATTTTTGAAAAATGGATGGAAATAAATTCAAATTTTTTATATAAAAAATATTTTTTAAATACATATAGATAAAATCAAAACTTTATGTAAAAATTATATAAAATTAAAATCAAATTTGTATTAAACATAATTTATAATATAAATATATAATTTTATTTCAAAAAAAAATAACAAATATTTCAATATATATTGTCTTAAAACACATTAAAAATTAAAATCAAGTATTTTATAAAAGCAAATCTTAATATATTAGTAATTAAAAATTATCTTGTAAAAATATAAACAAATAAAATGAAAATGGTTATTTAAAATATACTTTAGAAAATAATTAAAAAATATGATTTAAGTAAATAAAATTTTGGTATCTAAAGTAAGTAAATGTATTTTCACTTTCCTAAGTGATCTCAAATCAGATTAGAAAAAAATTTATTATCACGTGTTTTAAGATCAAAATAATGATAATATTTCAAAAGAAAACAAAAAGAATATACATAGCTTGAAAAAATAAATTGGTGAAACTCGTATCGTGTTCTTTCTTCATATCGTATTTTTTATTTTCCCTCTTTTTTTAATTTCTTTGATTTGATTTAAATATGATCTCGTTCATAAGCAGCAACTCATTATAATTAATTAGAAAGATTAAACTAATATAAAATCAAAACAAATTGTGGCAATAAAAATTGAGAATACTTACAAAATCAATCGAGTTCTAATATTCTAGAGATTGAGATGCTCCAGACTACATCCAACCATTTATAAATATCAACTTATTTTTTTTAAAATATTCAAGATTTTTTAACTTAAATTTTTCTTTAAAAATATTCATAATCCAAGTTTTTTATATTAAAATTTCCACTATTTTAATCTAAAAAGTTTCTTGAAAATATTCAACACACTAACTTCTAAATTTAACTTTTTACAACCATTATTTCAGACTTTAAATTTAAAACACTCCTAAACAATTATTATCTTAAATTTTTTACTTTAATGTTATTTAAATAGTTATTACCTTAAAAAATTACAAAATATATATTTTAATTTTTACTTTAATATTATTTAAATAATTATTACCTTAAAAAATTACAAAATATATAGTTTAGGTAAGGGGGCTTAGAATTTTTATTTTAATATTATTTAAATAATTATTACCTTAATTTTTTTATAAAACATATATTTTAGGTAAGAAGGGCCTATGCCCCCGGCCCCAACGTATATACGCCACTATATACACATGATTGAGGTCTTTCTCGAGCATTGGCATACAAAGACATCATTTTTTAATTTATCATTCAGTTAGATGATTGTGACTCTCGATGATGTTCATGCTATTACGCAGCTTCCTGTATAAAGTATGCCTTTTGAACTTGTTTGAAATTATGAGAGGATGGAAAAGCCCGGGTTTGTGCCTTAATATTTGGTGTTACACCTCTCGAACCATGGTCTACTATTAGTGGATATATGAAATTTATTCTTATGATATGGTTGCAAGAGATCTTTATACTAAATATAATCATGATGGTATTGTGATCGTTGACTGTGTCATTCATGTCACCAAACTTTATATACTATATGTTTTAGGTATACAATATTAGGCAACAAGACTCGCAATATGGTTTCCCCGAATTACTTAACAACTCATTCAGTATTACCATACGATGGTAAGTATAATTGGGGTCAAATGGTTTTGGCCCAATTATACCATACCATTGGACAAAGTTCACTACACACACTTGTAGTATATGTCGGTTTACTAGGATGTTGAAATAATAAATTTGTCATTATTTTCCTCGGTTATCGGCTTAGTGTTACAACGAATATGCTATTAATTTATCGCATATATATCGTTATGCACCTCAGAGTGTTTTCGCATACCAATATATTTGAGTTGATAGGCGACACATTGTAATTATGTTTCAAAAGATCAATATAATTTTATATTAACACTTTGAATCTTAAATTTATTTTGTTTAATTTATTTACATACTAACTTTTTAATGATTTTATAGGTCATATTTCTACTATATCATTATGTCCAATATGTGCGCCCATTTTGTGAGAATAGCTGAATCGATCATACGTTGAAATCGTGAGACAAAATTGATTTGTATTATCCGTTATGTGTGACATGCCAGTTGAGGCGCACTCAAATAATATTAGGCTATATACAATCTTAGTTGTTCATGACATGTAGACGTGATGGCATGAGGTTTGCATGGGATGAGTTAACTTTAGAGAGTTTTCATCGACATCTCTTCACAAATAGAGGTGATATTTACGAGGGTGGAATGGTGAGATAAACCTGTTATACTAGTTTGGGTTAGGACTAACCTGTGGTACATAGTGGGAAACTCATATACAAGAGGGCTCGGTGATATTTTTTATCATATACTCGTGAGTGAGGCATGTAGGGGTACGATGGCATTGGAGCAAAAAATACACGTGTTAGAGGAGTGATACCGTATTGTCCACTTTTATCGAGGGCGTTGATAATTTTTATTTGCAATTATTATTACTTGCACCATATAATTTACTCTTTATTTACGATATTTGTTTATAACTTGTATGATTATTATGATTTTTATATTACTTATTGACGTTTATGATATTTTTTATTTATTTGTATAACTATCAAGACCATTGATAGGTTGGCACAAATTTGATGAAAACATCACATTAAAAGTAATAAAAACTAACGTAAACTGAAAAATATAGAAGATATATATAACATAAACAACAAATACATTAAACATGAACTGAATGACATCAGAAGAAATGTAAACAATAAAAACAAAAACTTAAAACATAAAACATAAAAAACAAATACATTAATCCATATAAGTGTTATATCCTTCAATTTGTACTTTTAAAAACTAACACCCTCATCTAATTATTTCACACGTTGTTTGGGAAAACGATCATTCAAAAAGTCAACCATATATTGCTTAATTGAATCAGAAATATTTAAACCAAATATAATATTTGTTGATTCTCTAAGATCCTGCAAAAGGTCAAAAACTCGAATGGTTTGAACCAAATTCAAATAAATATACATAGTATAATTTTTTCATGATTCAGTTAAAGATGATATGGAGATTATGGCGGCCATACATGTAGTACATTTTACAAACAATTTCATTAAACAACTCGTTGGTATTATTATTCGTCTGATTTTTTTAATAGATTTACTACTTTCGGCAAGTGGTGGTTTTCTCGAATAGTCCATTTCATATTGAAAAAACTAAAAATTTAATTATAAGTGATAATGAGTAGATGAAAATATATATTACGTTTGTGAGGTTATTTATGAGGAATTAAGTGGCTGGACACTGTAATTGGAAGGAAATTGATGTTGGAGGGAGAATAAAGTAGGTGAAAATATTTATTTGATGCCATATTCATTGTTCGGCTCAAATTTTGTAGAGAAAACAATAGCACTAAATGGGACCAATCAAAGGCTCTATCGTTGTAAAGCTTCGTCTGTGATTTCTGTGGCTCAGGGATATTTACTCGACCCATTCCCTTATTTTCTCCGTATGAGGACCTTCTTCCCTTCTAACCACTCTCCGTTCACATGGTTTTCAAAACAGAGGAGGAAGGGTGGGAAACTGGTACCACGAGCCCTCTGTCCCACGTATCTATCCAGAAGTAAGTGTAGTTCACCGGTTCCACCGAATGCTCATATCTCTCATCGTATATAATAAATGATTTCAAGTATATAAACCAAACAAAGTATGCAATTTCATTATTTTGTCTCAAATTTATATTCAAAAGTTTTGCCTTATGCCATACATAATGTGCGGTCGA
The DNA here is from genome assembly GCA_036936605.1 of Limnanthes douglasii subsp. nivea. Lineage (NCBI taxonomy): Eukaryota > Viridiplantae > Streptophyta > Magnoliopsida > Brassicales > Limnanthaceae > Limnanthes > Limnanthes douglasii. The sequence goes on from JAUPFV010000005.1 coordinate 291,884,077, forward strand.
AGGCTACAACTTTAACATTTAAAATAGAATCACAACATTGTATCTCATAAAATACGCGTTTTTTTTACTTTATATCGTGGAGATCACGAGATAAAATGTTATATTTCTATTTTAAAAGCTAAAATGTTAACTTGAGTTCACGTATTGTATGCAACAAATAAGTCATATATATATATATATATATATCAAATAATACGTGATTTGTATAGTTATGTTGAATTTAAAACAATAACATGTTAAACATAAGATGAAAATACTTCAATAATCTTTTGATATAAAATGTGATTAATTTACATAAAGAATATTCAAAGTCAAACTATAATAAACAGTATAACTTATTAGTCAAAGTCATATCTAATGTTAAATTCAAGAAGTGTGAGATTTTTTATCACATCCGTTTGTTTAGGAAATTATCCTCCAAGTAAGTTATCATATATCTTATTATTAAATCATTTATCTTCAACTTCCATATGTTGGATGCCCTTTCTCTTACTTCATGCACCACCCGAACCATTGGTTTCGATTTCAAATAATTGTACATCATAAAAACTTCTTCATTACTGCGTGTAGTACATTATACATATTAGTTCATAAAAACATGAGTAATCTCATCCAACCTCATTTTATGAACAAAATTGACGGATTTAAACAAGTGGTTATCTTCATTAATGGTACATTTCATATCTAAAATAGTTTATATATTTCTTCGATATGTTGTTTGATAGATAAATAACATGACATATTTGAGTAACAATATATAAATAAGTGAAATACGAGGGCGGTGAAAAATCTTATTTGCTAGGAAATCCTACTTTAAGATAAATAATAGTTTGTAGGGATTTTGTAATTGACATGTGATTGGTAGTAAATTAATACAAACAAAATAGTAATGAAATTTTAACCTATCATGTGAAATAAAATAGTACATAATTAAGTTCTAAAGAGTATTAACACAATATAACGTTGTATACAAAAATTTGATAAATAAAAATAACATAATCAAATGGTATATTTGGTCAAATTGATCGGTATCTCTTTATTGAAACATTTTGGTGCCTTAGTTGACATGATTTGGGTAAAATGATTGAATATATTGTAATACAAAATCGACCAAACACTCACTTTGCTGGTATGGTAACGACTCCATACATAATATAGGTTCATAAACGGTATATTCAGGGGATTGGTAACTTGTAGATTTAATATTAAGAATTAAAGAAATATCACAAACAACAAATATTCACACAATGCCATTGATATATTTACGTGTATAAAATGGATGCCATGTACGAGAACAATTCTAATATCTATAACATGTGCAGAACGAGTTGGACAACCACATAAAAATAATTATGTTAAACAAATATCTAAAGTTATATGGTATACAATATATTGATATTGATGACTATCACTAATCTATTGTCGGTAAATTTCATCCAATAATATGGTTCCATATGACTTATGAACAATCTAACCTATGTAGTATATCATATACAATTTATGTTATATTATAAACATCTAACCATAAATCTTGATGTTCGTTTTAATTATGTAATCAAATAACGTCTAACAAATTCTTAATTGTTTAATTTATCGTATATCAATATGGATGTGTTCCGATAACCATATTGTCCGTATGGAACAACAATTACCAAGCTAGTAATAAAATCATGTAAAAAAGTTGGGATGTATCCCGCATATATATTTTTATTTATCTTATTAGTTTTTTTGGCAACCTAATTTACTTTTAGTGATGGGAAATTTTGGTACTAATAATGAATGCACTTTTGAGACAGTCATGTTACTTAACGTGGGTGTGCTAGCACTATCGGTTTGATCAATGATATATTCCTAATGACTGAGGTCCCATTTAGTCGACCAATCCAAACTTTTATTCAACCTTTGGTAACGATTGATTCTTTAGGCTTTACAACGTGACTGGTTTTAGGTTTTTGATTTATAGTAAATGAATATTTCTTTTATCAAAAACTTTTGCGATGGGGTCATGAAAAACAATAAAATTTTACGTAGTTAGATGAAACCATAAGCAACAAAGTTTTTTTTTCGTATTTTGAATAATAACATATTTTAAATTAATTTTAAAAATAAAAGAGAAAATTAGTTTTTTTAAGCAATCAACAAACCACTCATGTTCAACTGAGTTTAATATTTTATCAATAAAAAAATTTGACCATACAATTTTTTAATGGTATAAAATAACAAAAACATCTTTTTAATTTTAGTCATTATTCTATTTATAATTTGAAACTAACTTTAGCATAATTAAAATAATAATTTTTTTGGTTGGACTGTAGAGTGCGAACACGAGCGATCAAAAGATACAACAAGTACAATTTAAATAAAATAAAAAGGGTGAAGCTATTTCCTCCATTAGATTTATTATTTCCTCCATTTTAAATTTCTAAAAACCAATTAACATTTGTTTTTACATTTTTGCCCTTAATTTACTTTCTAATTTATATTTTGATGCCACTATGAACTATCCAACTCTTATTCTAACAAACACATAATTAAGTCAAATTACAGCCAACATATATCATTTAACTTCTAAAATTAAACTTTAAATACCAAAAAAACTTAAATAGCTTAAAAATTAATCATGGAAAAAGAAAAAACCTAAACCAAAGATTCAACACCTAAAAACACCACCCAATCAACCGAAATATTGTAAAAATGGCAACGCACAAAAATCACAGAGTCATGAATAAAAAACAAGTTAAAGTTTTTTTAGTAAATAAATCAAAAACAGATGTCCAAAGTTTTATAAAAGTAATTAGATACTAAAAAACCAAAAATCTGTTCTTGGAACTCAATATGCGGGAAAACAAATTCATAGGAAAAGAGTTTCAAGAACTTTAAATTTTTTTATTATGCATATCGAGTTTGTAGAACTTGCTATACAGAGTACAACCGACTTCTTGGAACTCTTACCAACGGATAGATTAAAAAATATTTAGGAGAGGTTTTTACCTTTGATAGATTGCTTCAATCGAAAGTGGTGGCTAGGTTTTTTTTTCTCGGTTAGAAGAGCTAATGGCTGTATATTCATATTAATAAGATTAGAGTTTATGAGTGGAAGTAAATATTATGGGTAGAAGATTGCTGAAAAAATTAAGATAGATATGGTGTTTGGATGGTTGTTGAAGAAAAAGGTGAATATGAGTGTTTGGTGTAAAATTAAAATAAGGATAAATTAATAATTTTCTTTATGGAAGAAATAAAAAAGTGGAGTCTTTTTTAAAATACGGGGAAATAAAAAATCTTATGGAGGAAATAACTTCACCAGCCAAATACCACCCAAAGTGAAAATGTATTTTCGATCGAGGAGAGTGAGACCATTTCTTTATTAGTCGTATCTATGATAGGCTTACTCCAAAATAAAATCTCCATCGTCACTTTCTCTCGATTCTGTGTTGGCACGCCTAGAGAGAGAAATTAGAAAGGTACTACTCTATCTCTATCTCTTTCTTTCTTCTTCTTCGGATCCCCAAATCTAGGGTTCGTTTTCCCCCCTCTGCTAAATTTGGATACGAAATATAAAACAAATGAAACCCTTTGCTTTAGATTTACTAGGTCTCAACTGTTCCTCCTACTCCAACTACAATCTTCATTTGTGCTCTCTCGCTTTTCGCTCGTTTTGGTTTGCAATGGTTATACTAGATTTATTGCTTTCAGCTTTGTCACTGCGTGTTAGAGGTTCCGTATGTGTTGGTCTTATCGTAGAGATGTTTAATTTGAATCATGTTATGCTAGGTCTAATTTTTCTGTTTTTACTCTGCAAATCCGATTCGGTGGCTAATAAAATCTTGTCCCATTTCAGTTCAGTGCAGATGATCTTGATATTATCAGTGTTTAGAGTCGTTGTGTTGAGCAGCGTTTGATTTGAGTACTAATTGTTCTTTAGTTTATGATAACAGAGATATATGTTATAGCAAATTTGTTTTGATCATTTTGCTGTTCTGGGCAAAGATTTGATGAGTATTTGACTGTTCTTGTTGATGGAGGAATACCTGATACACCCATGTTTGCCCGAGTTTGAAGTGATATAGAGCAGAATTTTGATTACTGTAATTTTATGACCAATTCATTGTTTTGAGATCATTGTTGGACCAGTATAAAGTTTTTCTTGTTTACAATTGTATGCATAGTAATTTGTTTTGAACATAAAAGTATTATGACTTACCAATCTCTCTCTTCCATCTTCTCAAACTTATAGTACTTTGAAATGTTGTAGATTAAACGCTGTAACTTTTTCTTTGAAGTTTCCTTTTTAGGAGTTGCAAGATGGACAACGTTAGCAGTCTTTGGCAGCTGGGTGATGATCTCCGAGGGCAATCGAAAGTCGCGGAGGATCACAAATGGTTAATGGCTGCGTCTAAACTGGCTGATCAAACTAGGTTGAAGGGAGAACGTATGAACAACCTTGACCTTTCTAAGGGATCGGTCGAAATTAGGCCAAGTGGAAAATTTGGTTTCCAGGAGGACAATAAATTTGAAACTCTAAACTTAAACATGTTCAACTTGGATTCGAAGCTAGCAGGAAGTATGGGCAAGAGTACTTTCCGCAACGGCATCTACAATATGAATGCTGTGTACCAAAAGAACCACATCAATAATACGGGGACTCTGAATAGTAACAAGTATACTGGTAATAATATGGCCAGCAAAGAGATCCACAATATCAGCCATGTAAGTTACAATAATAACAACTGTGACAATGGCACTGCAAATGCTGCTGTGGACAAGCGCTTTAAAACTTTGCCTGCTTCAGAGACACTACCTAGGAATGAAGTGCTTGGAGGATATATCTTTGTGTGTAACAATGATACTATGCAGGAAGATCTGAAGCGTAAACTATTTGGTAATTCTGACTTTCTTTTCTTCCATCCGTGTCTCTCTGTATGAATAACTCAAGGTATGTGGGCGAGTAGATGTCCCATGTGGCTACTTAAGAAAATTGTAATTTCTTTGCTTCCCCAATTATAAAATTGGTTCCTGAGAGTCACTTGATTCCCTGTACTATTTGGCAGTATGGTATCCTGTAGGTGATTCATTTGGCTTGTTTTCTATGTAAATGCCAGGTTTGCCACCGAGATACAGAGATTCTGTTAGGGCCATAACACCAGGGTTGCCACTCTTTCTATACAACTACACTACTCACCAGTTGCATGGTATCTTTGAGGTTTGTTTGAAACTTTTAATATCTATTGGTTTCTTCTTTCTTGTCTTACTTGTAGGAACTAAACCTTATAAGATTATCAAAGTTTAGCTACTAGTTATTAACTGATAAGCGGTGATTCATTCCATCATCAGTTGCTTATATTTTGAATTGATATGTATAGGCTGCAAGCTTTGGAGGTTCAAACATAGATCCAACTGCTTGGGAAGACAAAAAATGCAAAGGGGAGTCCAGGTTCCCTGCTCAGGTTAATCCTTGTGCTTTGAAATATTCTCCACTTCCATTTTGTGTTAAAAAGCTTCACCTCTTCTGCTCTATATTCATATTCTTGTCCTTTACAGGTAAAAATTTGTATTAGGAAAATTTGCAAAGCATTGGAAGAGGACTCCTTCAGGCCAGTCTTGCATCACTATGATGGCCCCAAATTTCGTCTTGAGCTATCAGTTCCTGAGGTATACAGTCAAATCCTTTTCACTTTGAATTTTCCTGAAAACCTTCTATAGCTATGCGCTGACGACGTTTTCATTTGGTTTGTTTTACAGACCCTCGAATTGCTTGACCTATGTGAACAAGCTGGTGCTTTATAAGCATAGTGTAAGTTGGGAAAGCCCAGTGGAGTAATTTTTGTGCCCTCAGCCACTTATCGTGCGAAGATTTTATGTAGAGCGTAAGCCTAGAATTGAAGTCTGGTAAATTCTTTTCCAAAAATTGGGAAGGGCATGAACCAGCAGAATAATTATTAAAATTTGTATTGTGTGAAAGTTCAAGGTCATGTTCTATAGGGAGTGTCAATACTCAACAGAGTGATAAAAAAAGAAAAACTGGCGTGTAATTTTATAAGTCCCTCCAAAATGTAATGTATCATTGTTTGTGAGTGTGAACCTGAGGGTGTAGCTGATGTAATGTATGATGCGATGTTCTGTTTTGTATTTTTATTCAGCAGCTTAACTGAGTTCAGCATTATCGGTTGAACGCATATTGTAAACATCTGCGGTATGACCATATGATATGTGTCAACTACCCATTTCAAAACCCGAACCAGAATCCAGCCATGCCCATTTAAAACCTCAAGCAAATCAAAACCCAAGCAATAACCATGCAGTAAACCGATTCATATCGTGTACCTTGTGAAGTTGCACACGAACTAGTGAAAATGAGATGCTAACCTAACTGAGGGGTTTAGGTACTATGCCGTTTTAATAAAATTTAAATAATTTTGGGAACAAAATTTAAAGTATTTTAAATTTAGTGATAACTTTTCTAGTAAACTGTGCTGCTCTTTCTGTAGTGTTTGTTTTATTTGTGTTTTTTTTTATAATCAAAATTATACATTTTATGTCATTCAATTGTTTAAATAAAATAAAACAAAACTGTACAATTCATATTAGATTTTATATGAGAAGACTATTTTTTTTCCTCAAAATTCTTTCTCTAGAAAGCTAAAGATGATGAACCAAGTGTTATTTGGATGTAAGCATGGTCTAAGAAGTCGAAGGAATGGTAGTGGTGGAATTGTACAATGACATTGTTTCCAGAAATCGCATAAAATTTTATGGCCTGCTGCAAAAGATATTCTTCATTTCAAGGAATCCAACATTAATATTATTTTTTGGGGTTTAACAATTTAAGGTGGCAATGATACATCAACTAAAGATGGAGCAGGAGGCGAAACAATTTACGGTCTAGTATTCGAAGAGGAAAACTTCGAGCTAAAACATGAAAGAAAAGGGGTTTTATCAATGACTAATACTTGTCCAGACTCGGAGACTACTAAACTCTTCATAATTTGTGATCAGGATCGTTATCTCGATGGAGAACATGTTGTTTTCGGACGAATACTAAAAAAAATGGGGGTTCTTAAAACTATAGAGCATGTTCGAACTTGGGAGTGGAGTTTTCTTTACAAAAATATTGTGATTTTCGACTGTGGAGAAATTCTCGAAGGAGAAGATGATGACAATGTTTATCCTGAATGGTCGGTGATCTTGATACAAAATCGGAGGCCTTGTCTTGGTGGATGGTGGGTGTTAATTCTATTAAAGCTTTTGGAAATGAGTACAAGGAGAAGGACTAAAAAAATATATTAGATTTTATATTTTTATTAATAAAAGTAATAAAATTTATTTTAATTTAAAAATGTATAAGTTCCGCGTATTTATTATTAAACTTTTTTAATTCAATTTTATCGCTTTCATCCTTAAAAATAATTTTTCATTTTACGCCACAAATTCAAGACATATTGCTTGTTCTAACGTTGTTCATGAAATTATCTTTTTGAGATTTTACCTAATGGAATCAAATTTTTTTTCTAACTTAATAGATAAGTCATAACCGATATTTGTCCGATTTGCATATTGACAATTGATCTTATGAATTTTTTTTGATAATGTTCGTTGATATCTTATCTAGGATATCCTTGTCGCCACGAATTTTCTAAATGTGATGATCACTTTGATAATTCAATGTATATCCACTACCTTCACAATGTTAATTTATATGGTGATCCTTGTTGCGGTAAACTCTGCGTAACTAGTTTGGTTTGAGGACCTTATAGTTTTATCATTAATATTTCTATGGAATAATAATAATACATATGTTTTATTGGTGATTGTTAAGTCTCTGTTCATAGAGTTTACAATTCGAGAATTATATCTCACATGTATTATGAAGATTCAATATTCTTTTACTCTAGCAACTTAGATATCTTGGATTTGATATATTTTACTAAGTCTTATGGACTTATTATTACTTCAATGACTAATAAGCTAACATTGACAGGCCAAACTCTTTACACCATTATGAGTAGCCTCCCTAGTCATTGTGTGAGTAATAAAAAATGACTATTTTTTATTTTGATTGTCTGGAATATTTCTTGATATTGGTTGAAGCTTAACCATTGAATTTGGTATTTGCTGAAGCTTCGTCTTTATATCCGAAGCTGTTATATTCTATGTAGAAATGTGTATGTCAGTTATCTTTGACTAAACTCTTAAGAGTCTCAAAGCTTTCTAATCTAATTTAACTCAGCCGAACTATTATCAGAGACGCTTCCAATTTGGTTCGTACTTAACTGGTCGTGCCTCATTAAAATCCTTCGTTGTTCGAGAACTTCATTACTGACGAAAAGCTTTATTTTGACGAAATGAAAAAAATATATGTAACAATTATTAGGTTGCTAGCGTATTAGTATTACCTATTTTTTATTTATTAACTCATTTTTTCTTATTTGCTTCAGAATGTTTTAATTCTTCATTTACTATAGTTGACTAGCCCCTTTAATCATTGATAAATGATGAAGTAATGATTGATAATGAACTAAAGTTTTAATATTGCTTTGAGAGCTTTTGGTGGTTGATGACGTTATTATTTTTCACTTGGTCAAACTTTTTCTAAAGGTATTTCGGTAACCCTTTAGCCATTGGTGAATGTTGAAGGAAGACTATATTAAGTGATCTTCACATTCTATTAGATAGACGAGTATGCATAATTCGGCACAACTGATTTACGAAGATATTATTTATTAACCTTTGAGAGGTTTCTCCAGCGTTCTTCAGTCTGAATGATATTACTTTATATTAATGTGGCACTCTTTCGGTTATAAACGTTGTGTGTACATGGTCTTCCTCATTCATATGTATTTGATTATATTATGAAATTTATCCATGAATGACATTAGTTTATTTCTAGATGTTTATTAATCAGATAGTCAATCCTCGACAATAGAAATAAGTCATTTATATATATATTTTATTGAGTTATGTGAAGTCCACACACATCCTTCACTTGTCGTTTTCTTCTTCTTTACGAGGACTAAATTAGTTGTATATATTGGATAATAAGAATTTAGTACGTGTCCCACAATAATCAATTGATTACTTATTTGGTAATCGTTTTTATTTGGTTAAGACTAAGATATTTTTTTTATGTTAGGCCTAAAGTTTTTGTTAATACATAACAGGTGACAAATGACATATGCTAGGACTCCGCTTACATCATGCAAATATATCCAAGTTATTTTTTGAAAAATGAACAATTTTGCACTTTACATTGGTTGGGATATCTTGGAAAATCTTATGGGTCTTTAATTTTCGATCAATATCTTTTATATATCTTCCTCCGATTGCACCAGATGAGGGTCTAATCTATAGTCAACCATTGTTTCCAAGATAACCCTTTTTCTCTTTCTGATTGACATGCCTTGAGTGGTAGGTATACTGCATGACATTTTTTGGAGGTTTTTTTATTTACTTTAATGACAACTACTTTGTTGTTAATTGGGTATCTTAGGAATTAATGAACCATATATAATACGTCGTGCATCTCATCGAGCCAATATTTCCCCAATATTATGTTATACGGTGATGGTGCATATACCATTATGAATAAGTACTACACCTTCTTTCGATATTTCTTCTTGTTATGAATGATATCCAAAGTTAGTTTCCTAGTACAAATGCACTTGCTATGGTAAATCTAATAATTATTCCATAACATGGGGTTAACACTGTCGCTCTTCTCATCTTTTTCCAAGTATATTTGTTCATAATGTTTGTTGAATTAGAAGTGTTAATCATCACCATTTTGATTTCTACTTTGGCTAACTCAATCTTTATTAATACCATATTATTGTGGGTATATTTGACTCTTATAATATCATCATCCATGAATAACAACATTAGACATGGATTTCGATAAAAATATGAAGACATCTGCCATTTATATTGTACTTCTATTTTGCATATATTTTTCTTAACTTTTTAGAAATTTTGGAGTATGGATCGTCTCCACCAATCACACATATTGGTTGCATGTTTGGATATGTATCCATATATTCTTCTTCATCTTATCTGGCCTATATAATGGTATTGGTATCCAATGCCCTTTGTTATTTGGCTAATGCCAAAGCCTGTTTGATAGTATTTTCTCCCGAACTGTTTTAGGTTTATTTATTTATTTCTTCTTTACAATCTCACCGAGTTTGCTTCATTTACTAAGTTTTGGACTTAATCCAGCAAAACCTGAATATACCTAATAAAATTACCAATATCACCGTTGAACTTACAATACTTATTTTTGTCTATGTTCTCTCGTACTTCATGCAACTTCCCCGACCGGTTGTAATTGATATTATATTTTGTCTTTTCATAGACTGCTGCAAGATTTTTTGCTAGATCTATAAATGGTCTCTTTGAGGGTGTGTATTCCTTATTATTTGTTATGAGGATTTCATCCACTTTAATATATTGTTCCATTTTAGCTAATAATTATAAGTTTAAAGCTTTTTTCTTCACTATTGTCTTGGAGATGAAGCCTTTTATAACCCCCACAGCGGAAAGCAGTTACGACCACCAGATAATAACAATTTTGTAATTCAACTTTGGTTTATGAAGAGATGTATCAAGCATGTTATAGCATTTGAGACATATTCTGGGAGACTATTAAACCATTTCACAATGCTTCCTCGGAGCATCATGAAAAAAAACCATGCATTTCATCTTGTCACAAGCTCCATAGTGCAACATCTTACTGTTGAATTGTTGTATGTGATGCTCTAGGTATCGTTTTATGTAGTACTTTTCCATCTTATGATTGTTGAATAGCAGCAGTCAAATCCCGTAATAAAATAATAATCCTTGATATTTACTATGGAACAATAAGATAATAAACATATATTTTATTGATGATTGTTAGATATCTATTTATATAGTTTAAAATTAAAGAATCATATATATCGGGTATTAGTAAAATTTGATCATATATTAATCCGAACAACTTATATATCCTAGATGTGATATCTTTTACTAAGTTTTATGGACTTATTATTACTTAAATGATAGGTGGTCAATGTTGACATGCCAAACTATTTGCATCCTTATCAGTCATAACGATAAATTTCAAGATAGGAAGATCCTCTAACAAGGTGACATTCTTTTCAGTTTTGTATTCGTTCTAGTAATACAAGTCCTATCTAATATCATTAAAGAAACAATCAACAATAATAATTTCAAAATTTATTGTAAATGAAAAATCATAGAATTGTTATCATATTTTTTTTTATTGATAATCTAATGATTTTATACTATGGTGATCTTAACTCTATTAATCTCATCAGAGATAGTCTAAATCATTTCTTTGATCTTTCGGGTCTCCAAGTTAATACCGGTAATATTCATATTTTTCTTTGTAGGGTAAACATCATCCTTATACACGAATCGATCAACATCCTTGGATACAATATTTGTTCCCTCCCAGTAGATTATCTAGGCGTTCCCCCCTCACGCGTCGATTCTCCTATAATTGTTTTTGCCCACTCCTTGAAAATATTATTGTACATATTTGTTCATAGACCTTAAAATATATTTCTTATATCCAACTCACTAAGTCAGTCTTTTTTGCGGGTTAAGTTTACTAATCTTCAGTTTTCATCATCCTTTCTATGGTCTCAATGAACTAACCAATATCTATGACACTTCTCTTAATTTGGGCATGAGATTAAGGCCTGAGAGGTGAATGTGGTTTGATTTAATGTTACTTTGGACATGGGAAAACAATCTTGAGATTGTACATCTAAAAAATTAGAATCAAACAGTTAGTCTCAAACATTTATAGTCCATAATTAACAGTCATATCAACTCTATCTCATATGATTAAATTGATACAAAAAATATTAAAAATAAAAACATTTTGGTCTTTAAATCTTAACTCATCTCTCTCATAGACTTGAAGAATTTTATGTCTTAGAATTTCTTCTAGTAAAATTTATAGGGTGACGATCGGTAAAAGAAAAAATATATTATTTCTGGTACAACCGTGACTTATACCTATCTTTCTAGTAACCCAATATGGGCAAAATATTATTCGTGATTCAATGCTTAACAACAATACTCAAGTTTTTCGACATCATTAAGGATAAATCTGGAACTAGCCAATCCAAATTAGATATGCAAGTGGTAGAAACCATGACAACATTCATGAGATAAATAACCTCATTCGATCGCTTTCACCTCTAAACATTAATTATCACAATATCCACCATTGGCCACTAAGAGTGGAAATGTAAATTAATAATAAAAAATTATTATAATGCAATCTATACCTCCATCCACCGTGTCTGGTGGGTTGGACTATTATGATATAAATACGATATATTGAGTCAATTTTTTTTTATTTTGCTTGCTATCCACGACTAGTTGTTTTTTCGAGATAACCTTATAAGTTATGTCTACGTGTTATGTTGTTTATGTACTGAATCCTTAAATCATATAGTCTATGATTGTGCCTCATCTAAATGTATATAGGATGAAACCAATACAAATATGAGGTTCATGCTAAACTACTAAGATTGAGTTTTATGGATTAGGGAGGCTTCAAACTGACCTACTATCACATCCGTCATCTTTGGTGTTCATATTTAACGCGGTAATATACCACGTATGGTGATAGAAGAACTCAAAAATTTTAGACTCTTATTTTGTCCTTGTCTCAATTTTTTGCACCGTATGATTTCAGATATACGATTTAATTTTTTTGATACCAAAATTATCTAGCCAATGTAATCATTTACTTGTTTTCTAATTTATCTTTGCTGCATGTAATTAACATTTTTTAAATGGTTGTCCGAGTTGACTAATAGACTAAATGTATTTGAACTTCCATTCCTCATCTATGTACATGAGCAGTTTCATGTTTTACAATGTTTATCTAATTTATTTGGATATTAACATTATTTTCGTACTACTTTTAGGGTTAATGCCATGTTCCTAATTTCCATGTTTATGGATATTTATTTATTCATTTAAAGCTTTATTTCCAAAAAATAATTTATTTAGTTATTTAAAACTTTATTTCTAGAAAATAATGATAAAAAAATTACAATTATTGAATTAAAAAGGAACGACTAGAAAGGGTACGAAGTTGTTATGAGCATCAAATTAGCATCCGTAGTAAAACGCAAGCAAATATGTAAGAGAACTCATTATTTGAGAGCAAAAAAGGAAGAGGGAGAAATGGCGGGAAAAGACGATTCTAGAAAGCGGTCATCATCGTCGAAATCACCGGCAGCGTTCTCTTCCCCGTTACTGAAAGAAAGAGCGAAGGAAATCGGAGAACCGTCTTCGAAAGGAGACAAAACCGCGGTTTGCTGGAGGAAGGAGGTGGACCTAAACCTGAAGCGCCTACAGTCGCTCTCCTTTGGCGTGGACCATTTCCTCGAGAAGGACGATTTCACGTCAGCTCATGTCATCGGGCTTCGCCTCCTCGGTTTCCTCGACTCCCGTACTCAATCTGAGGATGACCGCTTGTTCATTGGTCCCATCCGCCACGAAGCTGCTTCCAAAGTCCACGCCGGTCTGCGAGCTATGGCAGCGGAGTCGGATCGGTATTTAGTGTTGTATTAACTATTTTCTAGAAGGCCAATATAGTACCTATAGCTAAATTCATTTGGGGAAGCATAATTGTAGTTTCCACGAGTACCATTTGTTATAGTTCCATAGAATGATGGATAAAACATGAGGTTTGCTAAAAGATCTCTAGAGCATTGGATTTTGTAGCTTGATATGCAGCAGGATTTAGAGTCTTAGTGTTTCCTAAATTTGCTTTTCTTCCTTACCGCATATTGATAATTTGATTTGTATACTGTGTAATTCCAGCCGGGCGTGCCAACTGGCAAATACTGTTCCTGGCCCTATCTTTGGGAGCAGAGGAGGATTAGAAGTTGAGAAGATTACTCAGTCAAAATACTTCAAGACACAATTTCAGCAGTCTGGTGGCTGTACAGATAAAGGGGTATTGTAATATGAAACTGCTGTTACCTGATTTTTTTGATTACAACCTAAAGTCTTGATGTTTACTGTCTTTGTGATTCTGATAACCTGGAAACGACTTCTTCTCCACCAAAGGATTACACAATCTTACTTCCATTTGGATTTCACATGTTTGGTATTCCGATGCATCTGAAGCAATGCTGTTATCACATTGTTAGATAAGTGGACAAACATTTTTTCACTTTTGCAGGCAAAGCAAGTGGATAAGAAGTTAACTCAAGTAACATCAAAACCAATGAAGCAAACACAGTTGACTTCATTATATGGAAGCAACATGATGAGGATAGATGGCTCACAGAAAGGTCCAGTGAAATGCCGAGGTAGCGGCTCAGAAGATTTCGTAGGTCTTGAAAAACCCCTCAAGTATACTAGCCATGCTAAAGGCTTAAAAAATGAAGTTGAAGAAAGAGGTTGGAAAAATACATTTGGATTAAAACGACCACACATGGAAATTAGCAGCCCTAAAGAAGATAACAATGAAGACACTAGCAGCGAAGTTTCGGGCAACGGATTTGTGACGGCTAAAGCGAAATTGGTACCTAAATCTTCTAAGATGAATATATTCTGGCTTGAAGCTTTCTCTTTCTCCTCTGTATATTGCTAATGGTGAGTATTGTTGATGGTAGGAAATGGATGTAAGGCAAAAGAGAGGATCAGTTAGACCATCAAATGCATCTGTCTCCCCCCAAAGTGATAACAATAGTAGAAATTATGGCGGAAGATTGTATGGTATTCCACGACGTGGAGTGCGTGGTAATTTTATCCCTCCTATTAAATCTAATGGGAGCAATGCTGGAAACCAGACTTCTCGAAACCCTGTAAAGGCTGATGATTCATTGGAAGAATCAACAAGGACATGGTACCTTTTTTTGAATTCATATTCTTATGACCAATGTATAATAGCTTATACCGCTCAAAACCACTGAGATCTAGGGTTATAAACATCAAGCTACTTGTAATAGGTGGATCATAATTTCATAAATTTATCTCTCTGCTATTAATGGATGCCATTATTGTAATACTTCTAGTAGTTCAAGCATATTAACATCAAGCTAATGGTAATAGGTGGATCATAATTTCATAAATTTATCTCTCTGCTATTAATTGATGCCATCATTGTAATACTTCTAGTAGTTCAAGCAGTATTTTGTGTCATATTGGATACATATGTTCACATCGCCTTGTAACAAGATATTCGTAATCTTATTTGTTTTGGGGACTCATATGTTACTTGTTTAGCGTACAAAGATCATAAGCCTGTCATTGAAACAAGAGTTTAGATATTGTGAAGTATGCAATAGACTCCTAACAATTTTTATGTGATTGTTCTAGTTTGGAATTGCTATGTGGTCCTGATGGCGAGCTTCCTGAAAAGTTGAGGAATTTGGAACCTCGTCTTATAGAGCATGTGAGTAACGAGATCATGGATAGGGACCCTAATGTTCGATGGAATGATATAGGTACAATAGAGCATATAAAATCTTTGTTTAGTTATTTTTGTGTTAGCTTCTTCCAAATTTTCTATCTGATATACAATGTTGCTTGAAATTGTTGTAGCTGGCTTGGAGCATGCTAAAAAGTGTGTGACTGAGATGGTTATTTGGCCACTGCTACGTCCAGACATATTCAAAGGTTGCCGCTCACCAGGAAGAGGACTTCTCCTTTTTGGTCCCCCAGTAAGTTCTCAATCCTAGTACATGTCAGGCTGCAGTGTCACTGTTTTTGTTATATCTTTATGCTGATTGTGCTACAGGGAACCGGCAAAACAATGATCGGGAAAGCTATAGCTGGAGAAGCAAAGGCAACATTTTTCTACATATCTTCTAGTTCATTAACAAGCAAATGGGTAAGCCTACACCTTTGGCTGCACGCCATTTGCAATCCCTCATAACAAATTATATGGATTTGACACTGCAAGTTGAGGTAATCAGAGAATGGTTATGATTTACCTGATATACTGCACTAAAGTTTTTACCATGCATCTCTTTTAGTTGTTCAGCAAGATGGTTTTAATAAAAAAATATTCATGCGAATTGCCACTTCTATAATGTACTAGGTCTCTCTTTTCTCCTCAACAACCTGTAAATATATATCTAAATGCTCCTATTATACTATGAACAGTACAATTATGATTGCAGATTGGAGAGGGTGAAAAGTTAGTGAGGGCTCTTTTTGGAGTTGCCAGTTGTCGTCAGCCTGCTGTTATTTTTGTTGATGAAATAGATTCTCTTCTGTCTCAGGCAAGTTTTGTTCTCTTCGATGACAACATTAGGTAGTACTGTTTGCTGCTCTGCTCTACTCTGCTCTGTGATATTAATTTTTTGTACGCTTCTGCCAAAACAAATGGATACAGTGATTAACTTCATTCACTTTCATATCAACTCTTTTGGTCATGAATTTTATTCTTTGGTGTGAGGGCTTTTCATTCAATTCATTAATTTTCACGTAGTTGTTTTGATTATTGCAAGTGTAACTTTTCGCTAAAGTAATTTTTGTCGCAGCGCAAATCAGAGGGGGAACATGAATCAAGTCGCAGACTTAAAACACAGTTTCTCATTGAGATGGAAGGCTTTGATACTGGCAGTGAGCAGATTCTCCTAATAGGTAGTTATGCAGTATAGTGTCTTTCAGATGCTGTTTACAGCACAAACTAAACTTATTTCAATATATGAACCTCCTTAATGGAGGAGAGGTCTGGGACAATGTGAAGAACCTTTTTTTTCTGTGAAGTACTTATTTGCAACTGACCTATGAAAGTAATTTAGTCTTCTATTAAAATAAGATGTGAAAGCCATCTTTCTTCTAAATCTCCTTTCACCTTATTTCACTTAAAGCAGTATAAAGCACATTTAGGCATTCCTGGTTATGTAGTTGGAGTTCAAAAGGACCAATATGAAAAGTCCACATATATTTTAGACTTGTTTGTCTGCTACAATCCACATTAAACAACAGATATAGCTATTGACTTATAAGTGCTTCATCCAGGAGCAACAAATAGACCTCAAGAACTCGATGAAGCAGCTAGGAGGCGACTTACCAAGAGACTTTATATACCTCTTCCTTCATCAGGTACAAGAAACATTCTCATATATTTTCCTAACTAAATTTATGAGCAAGAGAATTTTGCTAACTTGCTGGTATTGGGGATGAAGAAGCGAGAGCCTGGATTGTACAAAATCTCTTGCAGAAGGATGGACTATTTGTGCTCTCAAAGGATGATCTCAATACCATATGCGAATTAACTCATGGTACTTGTACAAACCAAAAGGCCGACCCAATGTTGATTTCTCATGATCTGTTGTTATTTTGAAATACCTCTTCTCTACTTGTCATCTAGGCTATTCAGGATCAGACATGAATAACTTAGTGAAGGATGCCTCTATGGGTCCATTGAGAGAGGCTCTTCAACAAGGAACAGAAATTACGAAGCTGAAGAAGGAAGACATGCGACCAGTTGCTCTTCAGGTGATAACGCTAGCTAGAGCCTATAATCTTTAGCATTTGAATTTATTATATTCATTATTTTTTTTACACAATGTAGGACTTCAAAGATGCATTGCAAGACGTGAGACCTTCGGTGTCTTTAAATGAACTTGGTTTATACGAAGAATGGAACAAACAGTTTGGGAGCCTGGCTCTCTAGAGGTCTGTTAATTCAGATAGCAAGAAAGCGTATTGACATTTATCTCGAAAATTCGTTGATTATGTCTTATCTTATGGAAAGCTTATTATTAGAATACAATTATGCTATGAACCCAAAATGTTCATATGAGATCGCTATATTATTATTAATGGGGCTGGTCTGTTATTAACATATTCATTTGGCGATCGATTAAAGAGTAAAATTAGCACGTGCATACTAAGTAAGATGATACAATCTACGATAGCAGAACTACTATGTTGAGATTTTTCATCTTGTACTGGTGAAATGTAAGGCTAATACTACTGTTGGTCCCCATGTATAATCTGTGTATTAAAGTAGTCATTGATTTTTATTTTTGTCTTCCACCCATCCTCTATGTTTTAGAATTTTGCATGATTAGTCCCTCCACACATGTGAAATAAATATTTCACATGTGTATCCTAAATCCCAAGTTTTGTGTCACTTTTGATCCCCTAGAATGTATGGAGAACTGATCGTGCAAATTTCTAAAACATGAAGAATAAATGAGAGATAAAAGTGAGGATCAAAAGCTATTGTGAAACATAGATTATACATTATACATGAAGGACTAACGGTAATTTCTAGCGCGAAATGTAATAACAAACGACTTTTTAATCAAGTAAAATTAGATTGACCTTACGACAATGATGACCTTACATTTAATGATGTAAACCAAATACCAACCAATTCGATTTCTAGAATAAATAGATTCTCAGAAACATTTACCATAAATGAATGTGAAGAAGATGAATAAAACTTAAAATCAATTGTGAAGAAGATGAACAAAACCTAACCTAAAATCTAAAATGAAAAAAACGAAGAAACGTGGAATTGGATTTAGTATTTTAAAGAGAAAAAAGTATTCTGTAACTTATGAATTTTATATAATTCATTAAGATTATTTAGAAGTATTATAAAAAAAGATGGATAATAAATGATAAATAACAAAATTGAGAAGATCACAGGGATAATGATAAATAAAACATACTATGATTTTTGTATAATACTTACAACAAGCTCTTAAGGAGTAGCCGAGTTGGTTGAGTAAGGTATACTTGTAACCAAATGTTATGAGTTCGAATCTTTCTACATACATCAAATAAGAATTTTATGTATGTCTGGTATAATTAAAATATA
This sequence comes from Limnanthes douglasii subsp. nivea, assembly GCA_036936605.1. Classification (NCBI taxonomy): domain Eukaryota; kingdom Viridiplantae; phylum Streptophyta; class Magnoliopsida; order Brassicales; family Limnanthaceae; genus Limnanthes; species Limnanthes douglasii. Next base: position 291,902,900 of record JAUPFV010000005.1, read on the forward strand.
TTTTATTTTAAGAAAATTGAATTTAAAATACATACTCAACTATTATACTTCTATTTTATTACTATTTTAATACCTGTCTCATGTATATAATTCACAATTGTTATCTAATTATACTCCAATACGCTTTTAATTTTGAACCCAAATTTCTCTTTAGTATTTTTTCTTTTCCTTTTATTTTTTAAGAAGTCATATTTTTCAAATCGAAGTTCGAAAAAAATATCCGAAAGTACCATCGTCTTTGTTTTTTAAGATGAACAAATCTAGATCCATTGATGATATTTTTTGATTTAAAATAAAATAAAATTTCACCACTAAAATGCGAGTTCTCTGAAAATTAACCATGAGAGTTCTTTGAAAAATTAAAAAATAGAGTTATTATGAAAAATCATTCATGAGAGTTGTTTAAAAAATGAGAGTTCTTTAGAGGATAAAAAATGAGAGTTCTTTGAAAAATAAAACATGTGAGTACTTTGAAAAAATAATAATGCTATTTTGTTTGAAAAATCAACCATACGAGTTCTTTGAAAAATCAATCATGCGAGTTCTTTGAAAATCAATAATGAGAGTTTTTTGAAAAATCAATTATGCGAGTTCTTTGAAAAAATTAATCATGCTAGTTCTTTGAACAACAAATAAAAAATTTAAAAAACATCACTAATGTATATACTTTTGTTCAAGTTTGGATTTTTTTTCCGAACTACGGTTTAAAAGATACAAACTTTTTAAAAAAATAAAAAGAAATAAAATAAGAAAGAGAATTTTGAAACAAATAACTCTATATAGAGTACGAAGGGTATTTTTGTCCATTATTTGGGTTGAGATTCCAATTGGGCTGACTATGGTCAATGTGTATGGATCCTCCTAAGTTCGTAGACTTGCACTCGCTGAAGCACGAAGACTGATGAAAGGTCGTCCTCGCTCTCTTCCACTTCTCTTACCCATGCTGACATGCAGCTCGATAACGGTGAAGACCCATTTAAGGAGAATTTGGCACCCCAACCTCAAACTTGAACGAGTCTTTACCATACACTCTAGTGATCGTTGTATTTTCCAAGTCGATTTCCTGGCTTTTGGCCTTCATGATTGTGAAAATATATGTCGTCCACCTTTGTTGGTTTCATTAAAGATCCATACACACTGACCATAGTCATTACTGGATCTCTTGTGATTTTTAGGTTTTTTTAATAAGAATCTTCACATTTTGTTGTGAGTATCACTGACACTAATGCAATTCTACCGCTTGAACTCTTTCTAATAGTATAGGATCACCCAAGTGACCTTCCCAATGTAATTTCTCGCACTGCACGAACTATTGCCACGCTACTCTTTGTACATGCAATAACCAGTTACCTTGACACGTGTTTCCCTCTACCGTGTTAAGCCCAAATCACTTATACTAGGCCCATTTCTACTTTTCCAAGTCCTTTACCCAACCTATCTTATATAAAGGAATACTTTAATATGTATCTTAACCAAGCATATTTACATGAACGTAGAGCCGCCACAAATATGTTCAACTCAACCTAGAATATACAATAGCACAGAGAGCTTCAAACCTCACTTAACCATCTCTAACTCCCTTTTAGTATTCAATAACTACAACCCCTCAACCATCTTATTCCTTTGACGATCATTATACTAGTTCCACCACCACCATACTGATCAACATGCAAGCTTTGGCCCGTTGCTCTCGCTAGGAAGTAACATTGTAGTCTATTTTCCACCAATGTATCTTGGGTGCAACATTCAAAATCGTATCATCGCAAACCGTTCCTGGGGATGATATGGTTCTCACCCATACCAGACCGATTACATGGTCACTCAAGAATTTTATTCTAGGCTTAGTCTGCCCTACCACAAAGCTCTTGTCCTCGTTCCCTCTATTACTACTACTATCACATAGGTAGGCTCAACAATGCCCCCTCACTTCTTGTAAGCACACATGAAGCACCTCCCCTTGTTGCTATACATGATAACTTGCTTCTTCTTAGAATTCCTACCGTAATTCCCATGCATCCGTCTTAGAGATGGGCTAGTATGGTTGTTGGCTCTCAAGATAACGGATCCATCATGCTGGTAAATAATATACAATACCTTCAAGTCGAGAACAGAGATATGGTCATCCACCCAGATGACATCAATCATGACAAGTTAAATTGGGCCAAATGTCTCTTGGAAGATAAGTGCCAAAAGATAAGTCAACATTAACATATATTCTGAAGATAAGTCAACAACCTTCTTTCAACTTCAACTGGAAGTGCTATAAAGTCAAAATCTTTAACATATGCTTTACAGATGACTTAAGGATTTTATATCGGAAGAACACTAACTTCATTAACCTTGTTAAAGAGGGCATTAAAGAGTTCTCCAACCTCTTTGACCTCTACCTAAATCCCAAAAAGACTCAAATCTTCGTTTACAGGGTCTCTGACTCAATCCATTTTTCCATAATCACTTACTTGGGATTCGAGAATAGATCCTTTAATGTTCATTAATTAGGGGCCTTATCAGCACACTCTATATCTCCTATAATTATTGTAGGTTGTTGTCCCATAAAATAACCATCTGTATCAAATTCTGGACCATTCGTTAATAAAGACCATCCTATTAGTTGGATATGTTACTAGTTTTTAGTGTTTATCTTCCCCATTTGTGCCATAAAATAACTTTGCCATCTCTTTCGTAGATTACTATGATCAGTTGGGACCCGATATGAAAAATATATGGTTCAAAAGTCGTTTGATCTAAGATTACTTTGTCTTTGTGTGAGGGCGTTCTTAGGATTATATAACTTTGAGTCTTGAATTAGACGACAGCCCTCAAACTTTTCTGGTCCATATTGAGCGTAAATTATTCCTCCATTTGGTGTAATTGGGTATTTACTGAAATGTAAAATATAATAGCCTATAAAACCTCTATATTGACTCATCTCCTAGCTGGGGAGGGGGGGGGGGGATTGTTAAATTAATGCCCTAATCACCAAGCTCTACAAGGCGTAAATTATACAAGGATCTCTCCACTTTTCTCTGATATGACCCTTGGCTCTTTTCTAATTCTCTAGTTGACCGATATGGTTTAAGTATTATATGTTATGCTAGAATGTGCAACAATAACATGATTTCTAAGATCATCAACGACGAATCTTAAAACTAACCCACTCAGCTCTACTCTGTAGAAGGTCTCACCAATCTCTTATGGATTTTGCTATCAATCTTCTCTCTGACCCCTCAGATATGGAGGATGTTAAACTCTAGATTCCTAACCATAATGGTAACTTATTTACAATCAAGAGTACATATCATTACATCCAGCCACTAACGCCTTAGGTTTCTTGGGCCAATCTTGTTTGGAACAAACATAACATCACCATATACTCCTTTACTATTTGGCTTGCCATCTAGATGAAGATCACTACCCGTATAAAGCTTCTTACTTGGGTTTATAACACAATTCTAGATTGTGCCTTCACAATAGCTTCTCGGAAACAACCAACTACATTTTGATGGATAACCCCTTCACTCAAATTGTTTTGGAAACCTCTTCCAGGAATCTTAGGTTCACCTCCAACCTCCGATTAGCCTTCATGGCTACATAATGCTAGCGCGTATACCGTATTTTATAACGACCTGGGTCGTCATTGGTGCGTTGCTTTTTGTGCGATGGTCTACCATATATGATAAGAAATCAATATTAAGATTATCTCGGACTCCTCTTTTTGGGTTTGGCAATATCCCATCACGTCTTCTCACACCTCCACTATAGATTTTATGGCTCAAAGTTCCTCTGGTCGTGCTAAGCATTATTAATTTTCTCTATTGTTTTTTTTTCAGGTCATCTTATTTTGGTTGAATCCACCTTGCTTGCTCTTTGAATGCTGGATCTATTTTATTTCTTGCTACACTCCTCATCGATATCGATCATTGTTTGTTATTGTTGTAGACTTATTCTCTTCAAGTACTTTGATATAGGGGTATGCCCATAAGATGTTTATTTTATGAACCGTTGTATCACAAAAATGTCCCAATGTATTTGTAAACCTTTTTTTATTTTAATTTATTATTTCCTTACAAAAAATCATATAAAACTAGGGCTTGATATCACATCTCTGTTCTGTTGGACTCTTGCGTTAGATCTTATGTAATGTTTGATGGATCTCTAATAATTTTTGGAGATGTTTACCTTTAAAAAGAAGACTAAAATGAATCATATGGTTAAATCTCTCTCCATAAAACACTAAAATTTCCAATCTACCGACTTTCTTTTTAGGAAACTTCCAAAATCATATTACATGCTTTTATCAATATATAATAATTATTTCCATAAATCCATAATCCTACTTTTTAGAATCAAATAATATATTTTGAGCCAAAACGAGATTCTTTATTCATAACTCAGTTATGTATGTAATAATCAAATAAAAGAGAATTCTTATTTATATGCAACACATTATATGAAAAAGATAACCGATAACCATGTGGATAAGATTAAAAGTATCGATAACCACCTCAGTGGGATTATGGATTTATCTCGGACTCCTCTTTTTGGGTTTGGCAATATCCCATCACGTCTTCTCACACCTCCACTATAGATTTTATGGCTCAAAGTTCCTCTGGTCGTGCTAAGCATTATTAATTTTCTCTATTGTTTTTTTTTCAGGTCATCTTATTTTGGTTGAATCCACCTTGCTTGCTCTTTGAATGCTGGATCTATTTTATTTCTTGCTACACTCCTCATCGATATCGATCATTGTTTGTTATTGTTGTAGACTTATTCTCTTCAAGTACTTTGATATAGGGGTATGCCCATAAGATGTTTATTTTATGAACCGTTGTATCACAAAAATGTCCCAATGTATTTGTAAACCTTTTTTTATTTTAATTTATTATTTCCTTACAAAAAATCATATAAAACTAGGGCTTGATATCACATCTCTGTTCTGTTGGACTCTTGCGTTAGATCTTATGTAATGTTTGATGGATCTCTAATAATTTTTGGAGATGTTTACCTTTAAAAAGAAGACTAAAATGAATCATATGGTTAAATCTCTCTCCATAAAACACTAAAATTTCCAATCTACCGACTTTCTTTTTAGGAAACTTCCAAAATCATATTACATGCTTTTATCAATATATAATAATTATTTCCATAAATCCATAATCCTACTTTTTAGAATCAAATAATATATTTTGAGCCAAAACGAGATTCTTTATTCATAACTCAGTTATGTATGTAATAATCAAATAAAAGAGAATTCTTATTTATATGCAACACATTATATGAAAAAGATAACCGATAACCATGTGGATAAGATTAAAAGTATCGATAACCACCTCAGTGGGATTATGGATTTATCTCGGACTCCTCTTTTTGGGTTTGGCAATATCCCATCACGTCTTCTCACACCTCCACTATAGATTTTATGGCTCAAAGTTCCTCTGGTCGTGCTAAGCATTATTAATTTTCTCTATTGTTTTTTTTTTCAGGTCATCTTATTTTGGTTGAATCCACCTTGCTTGCTCTTTGAATGCTGGATCTATTTTATTTCTTGCTACACTCCTCATCGATATCGATCATTGTTTGTTATTGTTGTAGACTTATTCTCTTCAAGTACTTTGATATAGGGGTATGCCCATAAGATGTTTATTTTATGAACCGTTGTATCACAAAAATGTCCCAATGTATTTGTAAACCTTTTTTTATTTTAATTTATTATTTCCTTACAAAAAAATCATATAAAACTAGGGCTTGATATCACATCTCTGTTCTGTTGGACTCTTGCGTTAGATCTTATGTAATGTTTGATGGATCTCTAATAATTTTTGGATCTGTTTACCTTTAAAAAGAAGACTAAAATGAATCATATGGTTAAATCTCTCTCCATAAAACACTAAAATTTCCAATCTACCGACTTTCTTTTTAGGAAACTTCCAAAATCATATTACATGCTTTTATCAATATATAATAATTATTTCCATAAATCCATAATCCTACTTTTTAGAATCAAATAATATATTTTGAGCCAAAACGAGATTCTTTATTCATAACTCAGTTATGTATGTAATAATCAAATAAAATAGAATTCTTATTTATATGCCACACATTATATGAAAAAGATAACCGATAACCATGTGGATAAGATTAAAAGTATCGATAACCACCTCAGTTTTGAAGTTTATCAAAAACCATCTACAACACAAATGCTTCCAACAACATCTTTCATACACAAACACGTACATCATTAACAATTAATTATTTTTAACTATCAAAACTCCATATCTTTCAAACCCTAACTAAAAAAACTCAAAGAACACATATATTTCTAATTTTTAAAGACAAACAAAATGAAATTTCATGAGTGATATTTTTGAAGATTTTTTATATTATTCATGTTTTCGCAATTAAATTACATGTAATTACATATCTGGAACACAATTATTTTTTTAACCAAGTTATACATACTTCTGCAACTGGAACACCGTTGCTTTTGCTAGACTTATTTCACAACCAAAGTCCTAATCACACAAATATTTTCTTCTCATTTACGAAACTCATCTGCAACAAGAACACGATATTTTTTTGCAACCAAATTACACTTATTTACGCAAATAGTTTACATTACATTTTTTTTGAAAAACAACTTTTTTTTTCAGCACAAACATATTTTTGTAACTAAAAAGTTAGTTGTTTCACACCCATTTTACACTTATTTTTGAAAAATAAATTTGTATTTTATTTTTTTCACACAATCAGATTTATTTAGCAACTAAAGTCCTATTTATGCAACTATTTTCTTCTTACGTACACAACACATTTACACGTAATCACGCAACTGGAATACAATTTTTTTTGCACCTCAATTACACGTGATTCCGCAATTAAAATACAATTACCTTTTTATTGGTAAATAAGTTTGATGTTGAATGATTATTAATAGATGATCTATCGGGACCCATTTAATTCATCAATTGTAATTATCCACACCATATATTATTTTATTTACAAATATTAGGTTTTTTTATCCACACCATATATTATTTTATTTACAAATATTAGGTTTTTTTAGTGATTCAATATAGTTAGGATAAATATACTTACCAAATTAGTGCAAAAGATATGGTGAGTAATCTTAGTTGTGACTTGTGAGAAATGAAAAGAAAAATATGGTTAGAGTTTATGTAAAATATGATCATATAAGAGAGGACAATATCGACAGAGTCCTCTTTCTTATTAAATTCGTTGCTCATATAAACCCTAACCAAACATCTTTCACTCTTCTTCGTATAGAACCCTAATTTCAAAACCTCAATTTCGATTTCACTTTTCTCATTTCGATTAACAACACCGTCGCACCAATGGCGGATACCGAAACACAACAGGAGCCTATATTGCCCGTCAAGCGCAAATCCGATCTCTCCTGCGAAAACGAAGACACTTTCCCTAACAAATCGCTTAAACAACAACACCAACCCGTCGACACCACCACTCCCTCAGCTCCAGCCGAAGAAATTCTCAAAGGAAAATCCGTTGAACAAGGTGAAGACAATGGCGAAAGCAAACCTCAAAACCTAGGTTCCTCTAAAATATCTACTGACCTTTCCGATTTTCAAGAGAAATCTGCTGGTTTGACTGTGGAAGATGAAGAAGATGATGCAGGAGAGGATTACGCAGAGGAAGAGGACGAGGATGAGGAGGAGGCTGACGATGATGATGAAGCTGAAGTTGATAGGAAAGGGAAAGGGATTTCTAGAGAGGATAAAGGTAAAGGGAAATTGATCGTGGAGGATGACAGTGAAGACGAAGACGATGATGATTCGAGCGACGGAGGGAGCGAATCGGAGGACGTTAGTGATTTGTCTGACGATCCACTTGCGGAGGTTGATCTTGGTAATATTCTTCCTTGCTGGACTCGGAGTCGGAGGGGACGGCCTGGCGTTTTTATCTCCGATAAGGGTGGAAACAACGATAGCGACGCTTAAAATCAGAATCAAAATCAAGCAAGGTAGTAGCATTTAGCAAATTTTCTAAATTGAATTGCAGTTTAATCCTAGTTTTGTAATTCGGTTAAGTTTTGCTATTATGTTGAGGCTACATTTTCGAGTTGTTTTGTATCTCAACTTCAGTTACTATCTGATAGATTGTGAAGGTTGGGAATCAGGAACTTGACTTGCTTTTATGTGTAGGATGCTATTCGATTCGAGTCGTCTGATTTGTGTTAGATACGTAATACTTGAGGCCGGGATGATTGTGTTGCCTTCCATCTAGAAATGGTTATGAGCATCATGTTGTGTGCCTAATCTGTGATTGTTTAATGTTACTTGCGGAACTAATTCATTACACAGTTTTCGATGGATAGCCTAGTTTCTGAGACTGATAGCTCTTAGATCTTAGATGTAGACTTTGGTTCTCTGCTTTGTGTTAGTTGAGTTCTCATGCTTTAGTTCAAATGGCTTCGGAGCAATTCTTCTGTCAATCTTTCTCAAGTTTTTACTCGTGTGAACACTTGTTTAATGCTCAGAAGCTGGTCTTTGCAAATGTTCTTTTATCAGATTTTTAGGGTTTGTGTTTGTTTTGACTGGGCATAGCCGAGCTAGCTATATGTATAAGTGTTATTAGCATTTAGCACTTACATATAGCAATTTTGAAACTAATTACCTAATCTGATGAAATTAATTGAATACTATGAATATATGCATTAAAAATTACACATGAAATCGGAACATAGTTAGATATTAAACAGATCATACATCAGACAAAAAGTTTGACAGGGCCCTCAGATTAGAGTCGTCTGTATCACTAGAGTCGAATCAGATTTTCTGGAGTGGTTTGGTAGTTTTGCTGGTGGTGACAAAAATTAGAGAACCAGACTCGTATTTAGAACCTTTCTGGTTCCCTCTGATAGAACCAGACAAGTATTTAGACCCTGTTATGGCTCACTTACTATGCAATCGACGGCTAAGGCATGCATTTTGCCAAGTGTCAGCATCTCGCTACCCGCTGGTATGTGCCGCTTTCCTAATCAAGTGATCGGAGTCTCGAAGTTATGGGCTCATTTTGCGGGGTTCCTTCCACATGTTCCTCTCAAGAGTCCTTGTATATACTCGACTTGGTCACCTTTCTTTTCTTAATATATAAAGAGGGACTCTCTAACAGGTGAAAAGTGGCGATTCCTGGCTCGGCTCCTGTAAGGAAACAGGTCGCTTCTGTAGTTGAAGTATGGGCTGTTTTCGTTGCCTAGGTTACACCTTCAGAACACACGAGAAGGGTATTTTGCTCTAAATTTCAGGTCGTCGTATTATAGTAATAGTATGGACAGAGATGTAAGTCTTAACCAGGCAGGACTCATCTTCACTTAGGGTTGAAAGCAGTTTCTTATTAGCAGACATTTGCCTTTTTGGTTGCATTGCCATACTTAAAATTAAAATAGCTGCATATAATTCAAATCCGAATCTGACCTGCATTGTCAATTGTTAAAATGGCCTTGCCTTGATGTATTACAAATTTTGTTCTGTATGTCCTTGATTTAAGGCATCAAATGAGATTCATATACATCTGATTTTTTGTTTATAAACATCGGTTTTTTGAAACATGGGTTTCTGGCCTTTTCCAGAAGAATTGGACCACAATGTCACATTAATTTTAGAGAAAAGTACCTGTAAATATCCACTCAACTATCTTATTACCCGGCGGCACCCGCTTTTAACATAGTGTTATTTAATATCCAGACTAATAAATTGGACAAAAATACCCTTCCACTATATATACCCATTTTTCAATTCCATCCCACTTTTCGACCCTCCTATCACCCTAAACAAACGCAAAATTCTAATTTTAGAAACCACCATAAAACAAACCGTTCGACTTCGTGATACTCTCTCTCTCAAACCCAGAAACTCTACAGCTTCTCACCTTCGTCACTATCGCACCGGTCAGCCTCTTTTACTCAGACAGACTACACACCTTCAATCTCGTTCGACAAAGTTGTCGTGAAGTCGTCTCTGAAACGATCAAATCTCGTTCTCCGGCCGGTGAAATTTAACAGGTATGCATTATGGTGGAAAGCGTACTTCTTTTTGCGTTTTTTTCGAATCTGAACCACTGTTTTCTCTTAATTCACGATATGCATTGCTTTTGGTACTAGAATGAAGTATCTACTGACGATAGTTGCTCAGTTTATGGGTTTATAGTCGAAGCCAGGGTAGAATTTTAGTTGCATGTAACACTGATACTCTACTGAGAAATATTATGTATGTTAGATCTGCATTAGGTAGTTCATTGTTGATTTTGGTGTTTGTTGCATAATTCCCAGATCCCTGCAACGTGCATGTAAAAAGTGTAACAATTCGCACCCTGATCACCCACAATGCAAGCAATTCGCAGCTCGATTGTATGGTTATATTTATTTACAAACAGTTCGCAGCTTGAGCTACATAATTCGCATCATATCATAACTTATTTCGCAGCTTGTCTGTTAAGCCAGTATTTATATGTATGCGATTCGCAGCTTGCAATGCGAATTATTTGTGACATTCCAACTGATTTGTGTTTGTGCAGGAAGAATGACAACAAAAGCCAGCTACTACAGATCAGGGTTGGTGAGCCTTCTAAAGCTACTAAAAGACATGCGTATTACAAGGGCCCACATTGAAGCTGCAAGAAACACACCCTTCTACACGCTTCTGAAAACGGCGTTCGAAATCCGTAATGAGGAAGAGCTGCCTAGGAAAAAATTCTACACAATCATTCAGTATATCCTCGAGAAATTCTCTCTGGAAAGAGACGCCTTTAGGATTGGCACCAATTATGTAAAGCTAACTACAAACGATATCAAGATCATATTCGGGCTGAGGCATGGCACCGAGAAAATGGAGTTAACAAAAACCGGCGCTTTTCTCAACAAGTATGAAGCCGGCCAGGAGGACGAATCAAGGATGATGAAGAAATACTTCATGTCAAAAACTGGCAGGAAAGCATCAGCTAGTAATACCAAAACAATAACAAATGCCATCATAAAGGTACGTCTAAAATGGACTTCATCTTTATAAAGCAAGATTCTGTACATTTCTAACATAAAATGTTGTCATTGGTTTTACAGGAGGGTATAGAGAAGGCCATAAACGAAGGAGGGGAACATGAATTGGAAGACGTGGCGAGGCTGTTGATACTGTTTTTGTGCTCCACGCTATTCTACTCCGTATCTGGAGATGTCTTGGGCTGGAGCACGGTTTATTACGTTGAAGACCTCAACAGAATAAACAATTACGACTGGGCTGGATCGATTCTGTTCAAGCTTCGACAGTCTATCAGGAGTTGCTTAGCAGTAGAAAGAGTCGATAAAGTAAATAAACAATGCTATCTCTTTGCCAATCTGCCGTACTGAAAGCCCAATAAAGCAGATACCAGCAGCACTTCCAGAGGGACAAAAATCAACTGATCAGCAAGCATCCGTGTCTAATGCTGATCAGCAAACATTTCTTCCTGGAGTACTGCCGGAAGAAAGGGATGATGATGCCCACAATTCACCCATCATGGAGACACATACAGAGAAGGTAAATAATGTAAGTAGACCATATGATGTTATTAAACAAATATCAGGACTATTGTGTAGTGATGGCCAACCGTTTCACAGCTTAAGCTGCGAATTATGTAATAAACTGGTGGTCTGGTTATTACACATAGATATCAGGTCAGGATGCGAATTATGTACTAAACTGAGGGAATTTATAACATAGATATCAGGTCAGGATGCGAACTAGGTAATAAACTGGGGGACTGTATAACATATATATCAGATCAGGATGCGAAATAGATAATAACGGGGGGAATGTATAGCATAGATATCAGGTCAGGATGCGAAATATGATTACACGATCTGATTAACTTATGCTTTTGTATGAAATTGGAGACCGAAAGACAACAACAACACCAGCAGAAACAGCAACACCAGCAGCAACAACAACAACAACAGCAACAACAACAACAACAGCACCAACAAGAAGAACACCGCCAGAAACAACAACAAGAGCAAACAGAACAACAGCAACAACAGCAACAAGAAGAAGAACACTCCGAGCAACAGCAACAAGAAGAAGAACAACAACAACACCCCCAACAACAAGAACAACAGGAACAACAGAAACAACAGCAACAACAACAACAACAACACGAACAACAACAACAAGAAGAACACCCCAACAACAACAAGAAGAACAACAACACGAAGAACACCAGCAGCCACGTGTTCAACACGATGACCGGCAACAAGAAAAACAACAACAAGAGCAACAAGGACAAGAAGAACAACAACAACAGCAACAGATAACCTTGGCGAAGAGAGAAAGGCTAACTCAAGAGGTAGCACCTCAAGAGTCAGAACCTGCCCATCCCGGTGAGAAGACAGAACTACTCAGCCAGGAAGGACAATCCTTAGAAGACAAAACCAATTCTTCGGTGGAACCTCAAAGACCAACGGTGCTGTCAGCAAAGTCAGAATTGCTAAGCCAGCGTCAAACTGTAGGCCCGGTAACAAATCAACTGCCAGCTCCAGAGTCCCACGATAACACAGTAGGTTTACCTGATGCTTTTGTTGATGGTATTAGTACTCAAGTTTCACAGACATTTTTAAATGAATTTGATAATGTATATTACGATTCTATAATACAACGGTCTCTGGAGAACATGTCGGAGGATGATATTAATGATTTCTGCTGACACGATCCAGCCTCTATGCCGAACAAGTCAACGGCAGTGGTTGTCGCTGACCGTGCGGTAAGGCCTACTTACAATGATTTCGCATCATAACATGTGACTTGTGGCAAATGCTGATTGGAGTATTACAAACAAATATCAGGGTATGATGCGAACTGTTCAGTGGAACCTCGAATAGTTCGCACCCTACCCTGATATATAATAATAAATTTATTTAACTGCTACCTTACAGTTCGCAACCTAAGCTGCGAACTGCTTAGACTCGTTGCACTTATAATCACTGACGCCCTCTACTTTTGATTTTTGATTCATAATAAGCTCGAGACAGTTAACGAGATAGAGGAGCCAACTTTTGTGCTACTGACACAAACGCAGCCTCAAGTGGCAGAGGTAGAAGAAGAGTTCGTAATAACAATGCGGGAACCGCCAGTAGTAGAATACAGCGACTGGCCAAAGAAAACCAAAGTAACTGAGCGTATCGATCTGGCACAATACCACAAAATACAGCTGGTGAAAGCCTACGAGAGCGACACCCCTGATCCAGTGGTATGGCAGTTACCGGAGTCCAAGTTTACGTACGGAATCAGGCTGCAAGCGAGTGATCTCATGGCACTACCTTTAGAACTGGAGCTGGACGTAAAGGTATCCAATTGTCAACCAACTTTATTTTCAATGTTTCAAATATGTATTCTATATTTAACATAAATCTACAACTCCTTTGTTAGCTTATCGATGCTTGGATTCCAAAGATGCTTGAAGTTGCAGACTACAAAGTTCCATGCACTAAAGCTAAAGGAGAGCATCACGACGCCATACTGATTTCTGGCATGACTGCGGTAAGTTTAGCTCACGTAAATAGACCAAAGTTCTCAGAAATGTTATCACTTTAATATACTCTTGCTTGGATGCAGCATCAAATGAAAGAAGGGTGGCAAGTGGAAAATCTGGTGGACATGACTTTTAGGAAGGGGCGCAAAGATGCCAACATCATCATGGTTCCAGTGTGCACCGAGTCGAAGGACAATACAAACCACTAGACGTTGCTCGTCATCGACGTTGACGGAAGAACAATTTCAAACTACAACTCGCTTCTGCCTAAGCTTCATGCCATAGACCCCACCGCAAGAACACCTGCACTACTGGTAAATATTCCAAACTATACACTTAAATCTGAACACATTTTTAGTATGCATGCTGCGAAATGAGATCTGGTATGCTGCGAATGAATGAGTAATCAAGATGTTTTTTCGCAGCCTGTCCATAACTTAATTCGCAGCCTATCTATGTTGGACATAATTCGCAGCTTGTTCATAACTCAATTCGCAGCCTATCAAGGCTGCCATACAATTCGCAACCTAAGATGCGAATTGTGTATGATTTATTGTCATATAATTCGCAGCCTGAGGATGCGAATTGTATGTCACCAACTGTTTTTGTTTTTGTGCATATTCCTAACACTAATTATTATACACAGATCAAATATTTGTTGGATAGAGGATTCCTACCCAAATATAGTACAGGGTGGAAGGTGAAAGTGGAAAGAGGCTTCCCACAACAAAAAAAAGGCACCGTGGACTGTGGTGTCTTCGTCTGCAAATATGCCATGGATATTATTGAGCATGGATCAGTCCAGAAAAAATACGATACAAATATGGTGACTGCCTTAAGAGCAGAAATGTTCCATTAATTTTTAAATGACATAGACACCGTCACATATGGCTGATTCGTGTATTGCTTTTAAATACATTAGTTGCTTGTAAATATATATATCTGTTGTAAGTTTTTTTTTTTGTTGTGAATACATAAACAAAATTGTGATATATAATGAATATTCATTATCTTTTAGTTCGCATCATAACCTGATATATAATGATTGATTATTATCCTGGTATGTATGAACAGTTCGCAGCCAAACCTGTATGAATACTTCGCAGCCTAAATTATATCAAATAGTTCGCAGCCTAACCTGAGAGATGGTTATCACTACACACACAATTCGCATCCTGGTATACCAGCTTATAAACTGTTCGCAGCCTGGTGCATAAATAAAATATTAAATAAAATCATTCAAGAATACGAACCGGCTATGGCGTATGCCTTGGTAAACATTTTCTCCATTGAGCACGCAAAAAACAATCTAATCATGTCCCGAACCCATTAATTGCTGATTGGACAAGGAGGCTATGTAATGATCACCTCCTTTCCCTATAAATAACACTAGAAAAACCAGAGGCTATTTTTAAAACAAACTCTACATTTTAAACCAGAGCTATTTTTTAACAAACTCATTTCCCTCTTCTCTTCGAATTCAAAAAGTCATGTCTTTTTCCACCACCACAACCACCACCTCGGTCTCAAACTCTGGTTCAATCGGTTCTCTGGGTGACTCCTGGTCATCCTTAACCGTTAACTGGAGTGATGACTTGATCATGCCAGCAACACCACCAAACAGCCCAGTATCTGTTTTTGGGTTAGACATATATGATGACTACTACTCAGCTGACTCTCAACCATTGGAAGTTGTTCCACAGCTTGCTGCTGAACCTCAGCCAGAACAGGTTCCTGCTGCACCTCAGCCAGAAATGGTGCAACCTCAAACGGCAGAGGTTCAAAACAACAAAAGGAAGAGGGAAGACGAAGCTGGTCCATCAAGGACAAAATTTTTAAGCATGATGGACGTTGATGTTGAAGCTGAGGATAAAGAGGAGAAAGAGAAAGAGAAAGTCGAAGACAAAGAGGATAAAGACAAAGATGATCAGCCCAAAAAGGAGAAAGAGGAAACAGTTGGTGATGAATCATCTACCAACTACTAGAGTTGGGTTTTGTTTTTTGTTTTTTTGAAATGCAACTAACTAGCAACAGCAGCTTGTAGTGATATGTGTAAACAGTTGTTAGTTTCTGGATATATTTTGTAATCCTCCTTTTTGAAATCCAACTTGTAATCCTCCTTTTTGTAATCCAAATATATTTTGTACATCATTCGCATGTTAACCTGCTATGTTACTCATTTCCAACCTTACTGAATATCATGGTATTTTATTAAATAACAATTCGCAGGTTATCACATGACAAATATCAGGACTCCTAACTGAACTCCATTTGCATCACAATTATGACCCTAATTCGCAGCCTATCATGCGAAACGTACGCTATGATAAATGTTTGATGTGATTTTACCAATGATTCGCATCCTGTTAAAATTTCACATAATTGTACCTAATTCGCATGTAATCCTGATAGATGTTTGTAATCCGAATTGTAATCCTCCTTTTCAACCTTACTGAATATCCTGGTATTTTATTAAATGACAATTCGCAGCTTATCACATGACAAATATCAGGACTCCTAACTGAACTCCATTCGCATCACAACTCTGGCCCTAATTCGCAGCCTATCATGCGAAACGTACGATATGATAAATGTTTGATGTGATTTTACAAATGATTCGCACCCTGTTAAACTTTCACATAATTGTACATAATTTGCATGTAATCCTGATAGATGTTTGTAACAAATATGTATGCATATTGTACATAATTCGCAGCACAGGATGCGAAATGATCACAACTCCAATAGTAGCAAAAACAAAAAACACAGGAATGTACAAATTTCTAGTTTTCTGTACAGAACAATAACTATGCTACAAAAATAAATGTCCTTAAACTGGAACATCACAAGTCCTCCGGTTATGGCCTGATTTCGAACATCGGCCACACCTTAACTTCTTGGTTGAGATTTCTCCTCTAGAAGGGATTCGCTTTTTCTTAGGCCTTCCGGAGCGTCTCTTAACGTTCGGAGGCAGAACTTCAACAAAAGAAGGATCGTTAGCGCTGGACCCTTCGCCAAAATCAGTTATAGCTGGTATGCTGAAAGAGTAACTTTCCCTGTAATTCTTAACCGTAAAGAAGGGTTCTATTACAGTCAATGGATCTTGGTCAGTGTATTGTAATGCCGCTAGAGCATGAGCACATGGAAAACACTCTTGTTGCCATGATCCGCATGAACATTTGAAATCCAACAGATTAACAACAGCCACAGGAGTCGAAAAGACTTCGAACATGGCGGAAGAGGACTTACGTACTACCCAACTTCGGCACATGTCAACATTCTGCTTTAGCTTCTTCTCGTACTCGGGAACCAAATTAGTACTCCAGCTGAGACCTTCTTCGTATCTCCGTGAAACCTGAGTCATAAGCAAGACTCTAATGCAATCAATAAACTCAACAATTGGTAAGCCGCAATATTTTTTGATCTGATTGTTAAACGATTCAGCTGCGGTAGAAGCCATAGAGCTGTATCGCTTCCCTTTTACGTAAGCCTGGGCATACTTTTCAAGGGGTAAATTTTCAAGAAAATCACTCATTCTCTGACCACCTTCACATAAAAAACCTGTTAATATCTCTTTAAAAAGCTCTTGACTGGGAGCATAAGAAAGACGGTGGAAGAAACTCAACATCTTTTTTTTATACTCCCTGTTAGTATGTTCCAGTTTGGCTCTCAAATTCTGCATGAGATGGAAATAACAGTACGCATGATGGCAGTTTGGATACAAGACAGAAACAGCATTAACAATACCAGAATGACGGTCTGAAATAAATGTGATCTGGCGATCCAGCAAATGTGGTTTCAAACACCCTAGAAACCACATCCAATTGTCCCAATCTTCAATGCTAACTACAGCAACACCAACATGGAATAGTCCTGGAAAAAGGCAGATCAATTAAACACTACAACAGTATGCAAACGTTTAAAAATTGGCAACAATTCGCATGGTGTCCTGTAACAATTCGCAGCTTGTCATGCGAAATGTGTTTGACATTTTAATTGATCATGCAAACAGTTCGCAACTTGTTATGTGAATTCGCAGCTTGTGGGAAACTTTAAATAATACCTAACTCAAGCTGCGATGTAAGTACAGTTTATTCAGCATAATACCTAATTCGCAGCCTCAAATGCGAAATGTGAGGATCACAACACTGCTTAATTCGCATCACCTGGTGCGAATTGCATCAATATTTTCACACAAAAAACATCGTTCAGATTAACTAGATAAATGTAACTAACAGTTGTTTCCGTCCTTTGCTATAGCAGTGAGCAATGTACCCTTGTACTTGCCATATAAGTGGGTTCCATCGACAAACAACATTGGACGGCATGAATGAAAACCACTAAGGGACGAACCGAATGCTACAAAACAGCGCTTGAATTGGTTTCCAGCTGACAACTCCAACTGGCAGTCTGAAGTAATATCCCGGCTCTTCAAGCGTTTGAAGTATTCGCTTAGTAAACTAAAAGAACTTGAACTATCTCCAAAAACTCCCCTCCTAGCCTTCTCTAAAGCATTCCATGACAAACGATAAGAGATATCAAGACCGTAATCTTGTTTGACAGTCGATTGTATGGTTTTGGCTTTCAACGAATGGCAGGTCCGGAGAGAATCCTGAATTTCCTCTGCAATCAAATCTGATGTCAAATGCCTGTGCCGCTTATGATTATGCTTCTGGGAGAAAACAGGACTGCAAGTATGGTACGTGAAATGCTTCTTTATCGTCATAAGGCCGGTGCTTGAGTCAATAGATGCATAAACCCTCCATTTGCACCCGCTTGTGAGCTTATTTTCACAATAAGCAGTGATCTTATTTGTTGTGTTGTGCAGGTATTTGAAAGAAAAACCATGCTCTAACGCAAACTTGCACAAGGATAACCTCAGACCGGCAGCACCTTCTTCAAAAGCTTGACCCACCCCTGTAATAGCATCAGCCCAACCAGCAGTAGCAAGTTGTTTTTTCCTCTGATCAGAATTAACTAAACCGTTACTACTCTTCCCGCTAACTATTTGATCAAGAGATGGTTCTACCAAAACCAAGCTACGCTCTTTACGCTTATCACCAGAATCCTTACCACCAGAGCTCTTATCAACAGAACTTTTATTACCAGAACCCTTATCGAAGACGTGTTGTTCTATGAGAAAACTAACCCGTTTTAAACGCTCCAAATCAAGATATAACACCAACCCAACAAAATCACTCTGGTTATTAAAGAAACAATTATTGTGATCCCCGCAGGAGTAAGTAATTAGGTACTCACCTGTGGCAAGCTCCTCCCACGTGTTCTCTACATAAGCTTTGATACTTTCGAAGCTTTCAAACTCCGTGAAAGGCACAATTGCAGTTTGGTGACCATATTTAAAAATACAAACTCGTGATTTAGACATCTCTTAACCTGGACAATACAAGTTATTAGTTATTAGTCTCAAAAACTAGGTGCAAAATATTTACTACTAGATCAAACAATTCGCATCCTAAGGTGCGAATTGTGTATACCTACACGATCTATTCGCATCTTGTTCTGATATTTGTAGGTAACAAAGTCGTGATATTTGTCATTAGTCACAAAACTGTGCAGATTATTTACTGCACCATCAAACAATTCGCATCATAACATGCGAAATGTGTACATACATCTAGTAATTCGCAGCCTGTCCTGATATTTGTGTATATCTACATATATATATTCGCTGCCTGTCCTGATATTTCTATGTAACACCGGTCCTGATATCTGTTTCGAAATACAATACTCTAACTGACCTAAAAACTCGTAATCTACACATTACCCACAAACTAAAGCACTACCAAATTAGAATATAACATCAGAAAACAATGACGTAACTATATAGTGAACAATATTAACGAAACAGATCACTATAACATAAAAAAACAGAGAAAAGCTCGAAATCAGGCAATGGCATCTAAAAACAGTAGACTATAACCTATTCCAACAGGGAAAACGAATAAAAAACTTCGAAATCGGTAGGTAATTACCTAAAAAGCTCGCAACACGATTACTTGTAAGCTACAAGATTCCAAAAAGTCGTGATGAACTCCTGTACGTATAAAACAGAGGTTAGACAGGTCTAACACAGCAACTTACATAAAGAAACAAACCTTTAGCAGCTTCCGATCACCGGAAAATGTGATTTAAACCCAGCTCGTGGTGGTTAGTAGGGTTAGGTGGTTAGAGCGGCTAACAAATTCAAATCTTCAAAAAGCAAGAAAAAATAGAAAGAAAACAGAAAATAACGTTTATATAGTGGGTTAAAGCTAGTTAGGGTATTAAAATAAAGTTAGGTTGTTAGTGACAATAAGGTAGTTGAGATGGGTATTAAGTAACAATTGATCAAACCTTGGGTGGTAAGTGACAATTGAATAGTTGAGTGGGTACTTTAGGTGCAATTTCCCTTAATTTTATTAATTAATTTGGGCACGTTTTAGTTGGACGGTTATTCAGGTTAGTTTTTAGATCCATTTAATGGTTTATATTTAACATTATTATTATTATATACAGTATACATATAAATATGCTTTTTATTTGATTTCTTTTAATTTTTATACTTGAAGCGGCTTATTGGCAACTCGAATGTCACTTAGATTAAATTATGACATAGGTTAATCAGAAATCGAATCATGAATAGTTCTACAAATACATTTTTCTTATTTCATAAAGAAACCAATTGATAAATAAGTTTAATTTCATTAAAAAAAACGGAGTATCCAACCAACTATTCTATTGTCATTTAGTAGTCATGTTTTGTTTTATTATTTTTTAATATCCATCTCAACTATCTAATTACCACTTAATATCTAATTTTGTTATATTATTTTTTAATACCCATCTCAACTATCTAATTATCACTTAATACCTAATATTATTTTAATACCCTAATCTTTAACTACCTAACCAATATATCTCTTTTTTATTTTTTATTTTTTAAAAGATTCATATCTTTCAAACCAGAGTTCGGAAAAAATATAAGAAAGTACTATCGTTTTTGTTTTTTTAAGATAAACAAAACAAGACTCATTGATGATATTTCTTGATTTTTTTTAAAAATAAAATTTCACGAGTAACAACTTTCAAGAAATTGGAGAGTTGCAAACAACTCTCAGGAAATCGCGAGAGTTGCACACAACTCTTAGAAAATAGAGAGAGTTGTAAACAACTCTCAGGTTAGTTTTTCAAACAACTCCGAGGTTTGTTTTTCAAACAACTCTCAAGTTTGTTTATCAAACAACTCTCAGGTTAGTACTGGTGAAGGTACCTGTGGATATATATAGTTGGGGGTATTTTTGTCCAAATTTTAATTCGAGGTACCAAATGACACTATAAAAAAAACGAGTACTAGTGAGTAATTCGATAGTTGAGTGGGTATTTACGAGTACTTTTCTCTTATATAATTTGGTAAACCCCCAAATGCATATGGTAACCATGTCCATTATTTTAGGCTGTTTCTTTTCTTATTTTTAATATTTGATTTATGGATGTATGCTTATTTGTATATTTTTATCAATCTTTTAATTAGTTTTGGTCAAATAAAATAAAATATTTTTTTAATTGACGCTTAAAATTAAAAACATATTTCAAACATTAAAATTTATGTTAAAAAACATATTTATAAACTTAAAAAGGAATACTATACATCAAAAAAAAATTAAAATAGATAAAATACGTTTTAAATTAATAATAAATAGTAATAATAAATGGTGATAATAAATTCGGTTAACACATATCAAAGTGAGTTAGAGAGGAACATGATATTATTCTAGATCAATATAATTATTATATTGAAATTTATTCTATTATGAACGATATAATTTGAAGGGTATAATTTGAGGAATACTAAAAGACAAAAAACTACATTAGAGGATTTACGTTTATCACGTTTGTGTAGTAATTGTATTGGTAGCATGGATTCCATTTATTTTATTTTACAAAACAGGCTAATATGTTTTTTCCATACGCAAAGTAGATAATTGAGTTATATCAATTCCACACTCAACGATAGCCTCCTTAGTCCTTGTGAGAGAGTCAATAAAGAGCTAAGATTTTTAGAACATACGAGATACTTTGTTATTTTTACTTTGCTAATAAGACTGCCAAATATGTTTATGCGTATCGTTATTTGACGTTGAATATTCTCGATGCTGATATGTACCACGGTCTACCTTCGACTGGATTCCTAGAAGTCTTGGATACGCTGATGTTACATTTTGATGAATTCTACTTATTTTAGCCGAACAAAACCTCACAGACATCACCACAGTGGTTCATATTGACTACATATCTGCCCTATTTAAAACCCATTGCATACGAAAACCTCAATTGAGGAAACAAACTTTACTTTTTAAATGTACAAAAAATCTAACTAACATGTAGTATACTATTAGGTATATTAAATCATCCAACCGGATATAAAAGGTCTCTTATGAGTTTTAAATTTCTTTATATTTTTAAAGAATAAAGGAAAGACTAAACCATTATAGTCGAAGAATTTGTTGAGTAAATATCATGAAAATGATTCAGCGGTGCTGGAATGATGGCTTGTTGAAGAAAAATCTAGATGAAATTATGTTTTTTGTGGCGGATTGGCGGAACATATGTACATATAGAAGAAATAAATATTGTACCTGTTTTGTAGTTGAATTTGTACCTGACCATAATTGATGTTGTTGTTTAATTGAAGGTTAAGTGTAATTAATTGGAAAATTTATTAGAGAAATATTTGTGTAATGACATTCAGAAGAAGTGTATCTTATTGAGTTGAACTACCAGAACGACAAATGAAGGTCAACTAGCGATTCCAATAATAAAATGTCAGCCGGTCAGAACGACCGGCCATGAGAACTTTGACGCCACTAACCTAATCCTTTAACGTTACTTGCAATCGTACTAAATCTGTGATTATATACCGAAGGCCAAAAACAAAGTTGGCCCCAAATGAGTATAAAGAGAAACATAAATAATTTAAGTTTCACAAATTTTTTAGACATTATACTAAAGATTGCTGGTGTTGTGAGACCACGTCCATAATATGATTGAGGAAGGCAAGATATTTGAATTTTTCAAGAAAGTATGTATATATATATATATATATATTTACAACGATAACCTTCGGTC
Source organism: Limnanthes douglasii subsp. nivea (assembly GCA_036936605.1). Lineage (NCBI taxonomy): Eukaryota > Viridiplantae > Streptophyta > Magnoliopsida > Brassicales > Limnanthaceae > Limnanthes > Limnanthes douglasii. The sequence continues at coordinate 291,925,559 of JAUPFV010000005.1, forward strand.
GAACCTCAAATGATAATAAAAGAACAAAGATGGATGGATTTCTTAACATAGTTTTACTCTGACCAACACATACCTACGAGGGACCAAGCTGAATGAACATGACAAGTACAAACATATGGTGGAAGTAATAACTAATGCTCATGATCCAGCTCATATCCTCAACATATAATATCCTGGCAGAACCCATCAAGTTTTACTTTACAACTAGAAACAATGAAGCATAATACGAGGATATAATTGCAGGATTTTGACTGACTAACATATTGGAGCGAAGCGCTTTCAAATACTCAAGGACTTACAACTGGTGGTTCACCAAATTCTTGGCTAACCTAAAGCTAAGTCGGATACTATAATCCAGATTCTCAGCCAAATATTTTGATTTGATGATGTTCATTTTGAGTAAGGCATAAGGACAAAAAATGTAAAAGCTCAGTCATTTCCCTCTTTATCTTGTGCAACATTAGCACCATATGTGATATTTTACTGGGGCTTCGACATCGTAGGAACACTGCTAAAGGATCCTGGAGGAAGAAAGCACTCACTTGTAGCAGTGAATTACTTTTCCAAATGGTGGATGCACAACCCTGATGAATATCATGGAAAAAAGTTATATTTTCCTACGCCCCAATATTTGTTATAGATACGACATTCGACAAGTTATAACAACAGATAATGAGGTGCAGTTCTAGAATACTGATATCACATGGTTTTGCAACATAAGAAATATCAAGCAAACTCTCTCTTCCTCTTCCATCCTTAGATGAATGGCCATGTTGAAGTTGGTAAGTGTAAAAAGTAATTGAATCGTAGATAGTGTGTAAGATAATTTTATTGATAAGTTCTTCTTCTTCTTTATATATAGATACATTGCAATGATTATGTATAATACATGTATTGATTGTTATCATTAATATTTGATAACTATAATATCATAATATATTTATTATATATGTTTAATATAGTAAAGTGTAACTGTTCTTGCTATTAATGATGATATAATAACTACCTTACAACTTCAATCTAGAAAAATGATCGACTTGAAAGCCATCGGCCGCAAGGGATCAACCAAGAGCGTCAACCAAAAGCATATGCCAGGAGGTGTCGGCTTAGGCTATCAACTTACGGTGTCATTTGCCTAATATGGTTGTTTATGTAAGGATTCAAATAAATGAAATACACCATTCAATAGTCCTTAGTCATTTCTAAATAATCAAAAGAAAACTATTCTAGTGATGGTCGACTGCCTTTACTTGTCTCGTGTGCTCTATAGATATCATTCTTCATACATAAAATACTTGATGCTTATTCCTAATGTATACTAAGTTTTATTGAAGCCTTCTCTTTCGGACTTTAAAAAGTCTTTAAATACCTTGGTAGATTGGTTTCACTGTAGCCAAACTATCCTTAAAGATGTCTCTAAGTCTAGTTTGTGCGACCATGTTCTGACCAATATTAAGAACCCTTTGCCGGCTGAAAACCTCTATTGAGGATAAAAAAAATCTATTTTACCAGGAGGAAAAAAGCACCAGATTAGGTAGTAGACTGATAAAATCGTCACTCGTTGTCTTTTATTGGTTTGTTTAGGTATTGTTGACGCTATTACTTGAAAATATGGTCGGAGAAAAGAATTTATTCCTATTTTTGATGGGTATTATTTGGTGAGGATAATAATTGCCTGAGGGTAGGCTAGTAATTTCAAGTGAAGTTTCAAGGTGGTTTATGGGTGTTTAACGGTGGTGTATGAGTGTTTAACGGTGGTGTATGGGTGTAGAGAGATGATTAAGCAGCTTGGTAGCAGTTAATTCTCATTACCCATAGTTAATGCTGGTGGTTGGGTATTTATAGTATGATGTTTGGGCCCTTATGGGCTTTCGGGTCATGATTAAAGACCCATGATCTCTAAGCAGGAGAGCAAGTAGCTTAGTCAGGAAGTGTTTTAGGTTTTTTAGTACTTTAGTCATAGTTCGAACAGTCTTAAGTTTATAGTGTCCAAAGTAATCTGTCCGGAAGTGATCTGTTCGATTTATGTCCTTGTAGTCTGTCCGATGTTCGGAGAGACTTAGACTGATTTACCCTTCCGGGGAGCATGCTGAATTCGGACTCATTAGGAGCCCATTTTTTAGGTTTTTGAGCAAGTGTTCTTGTCAAAGAACTGAAAAACAGTCCGATGAATGAAGTGGTTCTCAATTCGGACAGAACTGTGGGTATACCCGGACAGGTTAAGCTTTACGAATTCCAAACGGTTTTTGCCAGAGTTAGTGGGACACATGTCGCTCTCTGATTGGCCACTCCAGCCGTTTTTTCACCTTGAATTTCGCACCACCTTCTTTAACAAGTAACCTCTTTAATTACCAATAGTGACATGAGCGCCGTTTTTTAATCATTGCCCAACTTTTTGGATTCTCCTAGGAATCAACTCCTTTTTTCAAATCTACTATAAATTCACATTCATTTTCCACTGTTTTACCATCTCTTTCAAATTTTACTCTGCAAATTTACTCAGAGCTTTCTCTCTCTAGAACAAAAATTCCCTTGGCAGTTTATGTTTACAGCAAGAACATCATTGATCAAAGGTGGTTGGCTCAACCTTTCGGAGTTGGAGAAAGCGCAGAAGGTCGAGAAAGAAAGGCGAATAGCAGCAGGGCTACCATCATCACCAGTTGAGAGACCAGTTGCTTCTATTACAGAATCGGATCGAGGCTCATCCTCCTCCAAAGGTACCAAGCCCAAAAAACTCTTTCAATCCACCCTCTCACCCATAGTATCTGGTTCCTCAGTTCAGGAGTCAATACCTGCTGTTGAACCAGGAGTTAACACTACAAGTGTTAGGAAACCCTCACCTTTTATAGCCATGGGGTCTGATTCTGACCACTCTCCGGAGAAGTTAATCATTAAGAGGCCAAGCCGGTTAGTCAAGGGACTAACCTCTAAAAATACTCCCTCAAAATCGGGGGCAAAAAATAGTGATTATGGGTCTAGAGTGCCCATTAGAGCTTCCCGGGAGAGGCCAACCAGTCCGGAGGCCAGCAACCCGGTCCCTCCAAGAGAGACTTCTGCCTCCGAGCCCCAATCTGAGGTGAGAAGTCAGAAGAATACAGGCAGTCAACAGTCCGGAGGGCAAGCTATGCCAAGCTTCAAACCTCCCCGGACCACTTCCACAGAAGTTCCCCCAACAATTATGGAGGAGAGAATGGAGGACTCTACTGAAGAGGTCCCCTTTGAGTCCGAGTCCTCCGGACAGGCTGATACCACTGCTGTTGTTGCCAAAAAGGGCAAGGAAAATTTGTATTTGAGGCATCCGGACCTGCCGGAGTGCCTTGAGGGGAGAGTGGGGCCGTGCTTTCACAAAGTCGAGCTTAAGTACCTCTTGGCCTTGCAGAAGACCAAGTATGCATTCATCCATACCTCTGATCTGGGTCGAATGCGTACAAAATGGGGGATCCCCGAAAACGTGAAAATAAGGATCCCCATTGATCCGGAGACCCCAATGGACTGCAAACGGAATGAAATAGTCTTCTTTACGGAGCTATTTAATTAGAGACTCAGGTTCCCACTGGACCCGGAGATCGTACGATATTTTCATCTGGTCAAGCTTTGCCCAACTCAGCTAAGCCCCAATGGCTGGTTCATTTTGATGTCATGTATCATGGCGTCTAGGTTGTCTGGGATCCCTCTTCCTATGGAAGAGTTCGCAGCAGTGGCCAACCTTTGCAAGCATCATCAGTTCCCCTTCTACCATTTCAACATGGGGAACGATCTCAAGGCTGTTGATGATCTCCTGGAATCAGAGAGCAAGTGGAGGAGCCAATTCTTGTTCGTTAGTGGCGCTTGGGAAAACGGCAAGAAAATCAAGGCCGGGGAGAACCCAAGCCTCCTCAGGAGTAGGTGGAGGAGTGACCGTAAGTTTCTTAAGTCTCTGTCCGTTTTTTTTTTAAAGTTAAGTTTATACTAACCAGTTTCTCTTTTGTTCTAACAGAGCTGCCAAAGGAGTTCGGGGACTACCTGAAGGCCGGACAGACTACCTGCGGCAAAATCAATACTTGGGCCGCAGAGAATTGGGAGAATCGATTCCACAAGGCCTTCACCCCTGGAAATCTAGCAAGGTCTCACCTGTGGAACACCACAGGTCGGAGAGACCTGACTTGGGAGGAGCTCACCACCCAGCCCGATGAAGACACTGTGCTGAGAAGGTCTTATGAACTGGATGGGACACTCTACCTGCCTGCCCGGGCTAAAGCCCCAAGCAAAATGAAGGGCAGAAGAAGAGGCAAAAAGGTGGCGGGCGATGCTGAGAAGGATGCCCCAACAGATCCAGAGGGGCCAGCCCAAGTTCAAATTGATGCAGCCCTCTTGCAGGTGGTGGAGCAGGAGACCGAAAGGCAGGAAGTTGACATCCCAAAACCTCCAAGGGCTCCCAAGAGGACTCGCAAGCAAGTTGGTGAAAGCGCTGACCGGGAAGTCAAGAAGAAAAAGACTTCACAAGGAGATGAGCTTGCTCTCCGGGATCTGGAGCCCTCTTTTCCCACTGGCCCCTCTGACCCAACGCTGGCCGAAGAGATCCCAAGAGAATTCCACACTAATGAAGTTGAGGGGGGAGAGCTCAACTTGGATGAAGTGGACATCACCGGTCTGGGGGGACTTGGTGAATATTTTCTTGGCCTCCCTAGAGACGAGTTCGCAGGGCCTTACATCCCTCCGAGCAGCTCCAATATGGTCAACTTCAACGGTAAGACTTTCATGGTTTCTAGTGAGAAGGACACTATAGCCCATTCCTTGCTTAGTAATGTGCAGCCAGTTCTTACATTGGAGAGGCAAGTCCGGAGTCAAGCAGACACCATCAAAGACCTCCAGTCTGAGAAGGAAAAACTGTCCGGAGACCTCCGCACTGCTACCACCAATCCCGATTTGCTCAAGGAAGCAAACGAGGAGCTGAAGAGGAATCAGAATGAGAGAAACACAAAAGTTGCCACCCTAGAACAAACCATAAAAGACCTCCAGGAGAAGCTGTCTAGTATGGAGAAGGACCTTACAACCTCAAGGGGAGAAACTGCTGCAAAGGAGAAGCTCATCACCAACCTGAATACTGACAAGATCGCTCTAGAAAATGCATTAACCCAGGCTGCTGAGGAGAAAAATGATTTGTAGAGGGACCAAGAGGCCACAATCAAGGCCAAGATTAATGCCTATGCCAGGGAGATGATAAAAAGCGAAGAGTTAATGGTTCAAAGGGTGAAGTCTGATATGGTTCTCCTTTTTCATGGAAAATTTCCGAAGAGGACCCTAGGGGACTTATGGCTCTATGTGGACGATGATGACCTTCCATTTTACACAATGGTCGACGAAGGATTTTCCGGTGAGTCCTCATCTGATAATGAAGAAAAGACCGGAGAGAGCCCAGGCGAAGAGGAGAATGATCCCAAGGGCAAGAAGGTAGTCGAAGGGGGGAGCGACATCAAGGGCAAGAAAGCAGATGAGGGTGAGCCATCTTCAAGGGCTCAACCTTAATTTATGGTGTACTTTGTTTATCTTTTACTCAAACTAAAGTCCTTGGAAGGCCAAGGCACTCTTTTTGTTGTGGTGTCCGGTATTATTCGGACAGATTTTTTGTGCTGTACCCTAACTTGTTCAAAAGTCCTTGGAAGGCCAAGGCAATTTTAAGTTGTTGAATGAATGTTTCTATTTTGCTCAACCATCATCTTCTTTCATTATTTGTTTTAGTTTAGATAGCTGGAGTTTAAGTAGCTTTTAGTTATTGCATTGTGAGAGTGTTAAGATTCTCCGGCTAGAGTTTAAATAGCCCTTAGATCTTTCAGTCCGGGTAGTATGACAAGAGATAGAATTTTGAAAATACTTAGAAAATTTTGAAGAAGGCATCAAATTTCATTGAAAGCTCTCCGTGCCACCGAAGAGGGGAAGGTATGCCCCCAAATATTTACATGGATGTTTAAACAAGTGAACATTTACACAAGTGTCATTCCAAGTACATTCGGAGATGCTCAATATTCCAAGGATGAGTTAGAACCCTGCCATCAAGGCACTCCGGTACAGAAGAAAGGTGAAGAAAAACAATGCTGTATACCTCTTGAGGTACAGAAGCTTTCCATTTCTCTGTTGTCAAACTATGGCCCATTGTCTGTTGTTATCTTCTGCGGGACACCAAATCTGCAACATATGTTGGACATAATGAATTTTATGACAGCTTTCGATGTTGTCCCTGCCAGGGGAGCTGCTTCTATCCACTTCGAGAAGTAGTCAATGGCCACAATTATAGTTTTACGCCCTCCGGACGCCACAGGGAGAGGCCCAACCAAGTCCAACCCCCATCGAGCAAAAGGGATGGGCTCAGAAATTGATTACAAAGGAATGGCTGGTACATGAATTTCATTGCTGTACCTCTGGCATGGGTCACACCTTCTCACCAGCTCCTTAGCATCTTTCATGATTGATGGCCAATAGTATCCGGAGAGTAACACTATTCTTGTTAAAGCTCTGAATCCACAATGGGCTGATCCCTCACCATCATGCAATTCGGAGAGGACCACTTGTGACTCATTATCACCTAAACAACGTAGGAGAGGTTTACTATAGGATTTTTTGTACAATACTTCTCTCAACATAATGAAACCACGAGCCTTGTGTTTCAATGTTCTGGTTTGTGATTTATCTGAAGGCACAATACCATCAGACAAATACTATATGAGAGGAGATCTCTAGTCTTGAGGCCGATTCACTTGTATTTCAAAAACTTCCTTTTTTTCACCCTTACTAAGTTGAATAGAAGGGATTTCAAGCACATGGATCCATGGGTAGGACTCCGTATATGCTATTGTTGCCAATGAGTCTGCTAGCTCATTTTCTGCCCGGGGAATGTGCTCATAGACAACAGCTTTAAACTTTAGCGCTTCATTTTTGAGGAGGAGTAAATACTTGACCAACTGCTCCTTTCTAGCCTCAGATTGGCCTAAGGCATGGTGGACAAGCAACTGGGAGTCACTTAGTAACTCGACCCTTTTAGCCCCACAGATGTGGGCCAACTTTTACCCATCTATAGCTGCTTCGTATTTGGACTCGTTATTAGATGCCCTGAAAGCAAAATAAATAGCCTGGTACATACTATCTCCATAAGGGGAAGTTAAACATATTCCTGCACCACATCCCATAGTGCTAGATCCACCATCTGTTCGGACGATCCAGACTTTCTTGTTTTTTGTATCAGTGGCTTGCTCCGAATCCCTATCAGAGTGGAATTCAACCAGTAAATTAGCCACTGCTTGGGCTTTTACCGCTGTCCGGGGAGCAAAGTCTATGTCGAAGTCCCCCAACTCTACTGACCACTTAGTCATTCTGCTCCAAATGTCTACTTTTTGAAGGACATTCTTTAAAGGGAAAGATGTCCGGACGATGATAGGATGAGCCTGAAAGTAAGGCCTCATCTTTCTTGCAGCTATCACCAGAGCTAACGCCAGTTTTTCGAGTTTCAAGTAACGCCTCTCAGCATCAATCAAGCTTTTGCTGATGTAGTACACTGGGTAGGGACACCCATCGACTTCTCTTACCAACACAGCACTGATGGCACAACTTGAAACGGCCAGATACACAATAAGAGTCTCCCCATCAACCGGTTTGAACAAAGTTTTGGGAGAGGAAAGATGTTTCTTGATTTCACTGAATGCCTCATCACACTGCGGGGTCCACTCGAACCCCTTCGCACCCTTCAAAGTTTGAAAGAAAGGAGCACACCTGTCCGAAGACCTCGAGATGAATCTGTTTAAGGCAGCTAATCTCCCCGTTAACCGCTGTACTTCTTTGATGTTTCGAGGAGGTTCCATCTGGAAAAGAGCATTCAACTGATCCATGTCGGGCTGTATTCCATGCTCACTTATGATATACCCTAAGAATTTCCCGGACTGCACTCCGAAAACACACTTTTCAGGGTTTAATTTTAAATTTACTTTTACCAAGTTGGCAAAAGTTTCTCGGAGGTCGGATAAGTGTAGCTGCTCATCCACACTCTTCACCATCATATCGTCAATGTAAATCTCCATATTTCTTCCAATTTGATCAGCAAATGCCTTGTTGACTAGCCTTTGATAAGTAGCCCCAACATTTTTCAAACCAAAAGGCATCACCTTGTAGCAATGTAGACCCCTATCAGTGACAAACGTGGTATGCTCTTGATCTTTTGGATCTACTTGAATCTGATTGTACCCGGAGAAGGCATCCATAAAGGAGAGCAACTTGTTCCCAGAAGTAGAGTCTACTAACTGATCTATCCAGGGGAACAGATACAAATCTTTTGGGCAAGCTCTATTAAGATCTGTGAAGTCAATGCACATGCGCCATTTGCCATTTTTCTTTTTTACCAGGACAGGATTCGCAGTCCACAAAGGATATTGAGATTCTTTAATATGCCCCATCTTTGTGAGTCTGTCAACCTCTTGTACTATGACATCAGCCTTTTCTTCCGAGAAAGCTCTTCTCTTTTGAACCACTGGTGCCACATCTCTCCGGACAAATAGGTGATGGGATATCACCTCTGATGGAACTCCAGTAATATCAGCATTGCACCAAGCAAAAACGTGCTGATGGTCTTTCAAAAATTTCAACATCTCTTCTTTCAACATTGGTGGTATCTTTGACCCTATCTTAACACTTTTGCCTTCTTCCAAAAAGTGCGTTTCAACTTCTTCAATTGGAATCAACACTCCAGGGGTCTCTCTAGGGTCATCGATTTCACCCTCACCCCCAGAAAGACCCTCAAACTGCTATTGATCATTTATACGGACTGCCCCCAGCGTTCGAGGAGCCAAGGCAGTGGCATAGCATTCTCTTGCAATCTTTTGGCTGCTCCGGACAACCCCAACCTGTCCCTGAACAGCATACTTTAAGAACTGATGGACTGTTGAAGCCACTGCATGCATCCTAGAGAGCCAAGATCTCCCTAGTATAGCATTATAGCAAGTGGGACAATCCACCACGATAAAGAGTATTCTAACCATTTTCTTGAAAGGGCCCCTGCCCAATAACACTTCTTCTTCAAATTCTCCGATCACATCGGCTGAGCTGCCCGTGAAGCCCACGATTGATCTGTCCGACTTTTGAATCACAGCTGGATTTTTCATTTTCTTGTAAGTGGTTAGGAAAAGGATATTGGCAGAGCTTCCAGTATCCACCAGAATTCGCCTTATCTCATTGCCCCCTATAGATGCTCCAATGACAACAGCATCCTCATGAGGGCCAGCAATGTCTCTTAAATCATCCTCATCAAAGACAATGAATGGGAATGAGTTTGGTGATTGATAAGATTTCATGCCTCCTTCTAGCCGGGAGGCTAAATTATGAACATGCCTCTTTCTCGAAGAAGCAGTAAGAGCTGTCATAGAGTCCCCTCCGAAAATTGTAAGTGACTCAAAGAATTTAATAAGCCCGGAGACCGACCTAGAACATTCCTCTATGGCACCCGCCCTGTTTCGAGTTGGATCAGGATCCAAGTACTCAGAATCCACATCAAACCTTTCAACTATGACCATGGCCCCGTCTGGGGCAGCATTACTTGGACCAACCCGGTGAGTGTTGTCAGGCCTGTTGCCTCCTCTTCTCTTAACGTATGCTCCCAACTTTCCCCTTTGAATCAAGTTCTGAACCTCTTGCTTCAAAGCTATGCAATCATCAGTGGTATGGCCAATATCATTGTGATATTGGCAAAAGGAGTTGTTACGATGCTCTCTGGGAGACTGCAAGGTAATGCACCTCATCTTTTGTTTTATCGAAAATGGTGGCCACACTTTCTTTAAGCTCTGTGAACCACTCCGGTTGGACCCATGACCCTCTTTTGTTTCTGGATTGTTGACTTTGAGCAGGAGCAGCTGGCTGAGACTGGGCTTTTGCCCTACCATGCCCCTGTCCGGTTTCTCTTGCCTTATTCCCGGACTGGTTTTGATTTGGAGTTGGTGCCACTAGGGTGGACCTCACCTGTCTGTGCACCTTGGTCTTCTTTGTTTCATCAACGTTTATTTGCTTGCCAACTTGATTTAGCAATCCTCCCCAGGTCATGGCCTTCTTTCTGGTCACCAAATCAGCCAGATTGCCTGGGTTCAAACCTTGCCTTAGGGATGCTATTGCCACCTGTTCGAAGCAATCAGCCAACCCATTCTTTGTGTTCACAAAACGACTTATGTACTCTTTCAAGGACTCATTTGGCTCCTGTGCACAATGGATTATTGTGTCTCCATTGCCCTTTAGCTCCTTACTCCATACAAACTGCCTTCAAAAGGCCACCCAAAACGTATCAAAATCTTTAATACAACCCTGAGGCAGGCTGTTGTACCATTTCAGAGCACTCCCCGTAAAAGATTGGGAGAATGCCCTACAAAGTAGTTTATCATCGTCATCAAAATTCATCATGAAGTTCTTGAATTGCTCCAGATGATTGTCTGGATCAGTACTGCCATCGTACTTCTCCATTTTCGTGCTATCAAACCTCTTGGGGAGGTTTCCGGACAGAATTTTAGAAGATAGTGGAGACTGCCTCCAATTCCTTCCACGACTGAACACAGTATCCTCGTTTGGAGTGGCAAAGATACCTGGTTCATCGTGGAAAGCAAAAGGATCCATCAGCATCTTGTCCGTATACCTCCGGTGGTGAGATGACCCCTTTCCAATGTGCCTTTTCATTCTTCCATGGTGGTCTCTTTTTCTTGAATATTTCTTCACTTGCTTTTGCTTTTTCCTGGTTCGACCCTCATCGCTGCTAGAGGACAAGGATTTTTCATTTCCCTCACTGTCCGAAGAGCCACCTGAAGATTCTGAGCTTGAGTCAGAGCTCTCCACAGGCTTGGACCGGTGAGACTTTTTAGAACTGGCATGTGTCTTTTTGGTGCTCACATGAGTTTTGGAAGCCTCAGGCTCTCTAGGGTTGTCAGTATGATGAGCAGCTGATGCTTTGGATTTTTCTTTCACGCCTATCTTGGCCTTTTCAGCCCTCAGAGCTTCTATTTCAGCCCTCAGCCTGTCACGCTCTTCGATGGTGTACTCATCATTCTCTCCCACCACTTCGAGCAAAGCTGGTGGCACTTCTGGATTGTCCGGATTCATTCGGACAGAGTTTTTCAGCTGGTTTTGAATGCTTGATTCAGGCACCGTCGCCTCCCACTGTGGTCGCCAATTTGGTGAGGATAATAATTGCCTGAGGGTAGGTTAGTAATTTCAAGTGAAGTTTCAAGGTGGTTTATGGGTGTTTAATGGTGGTGTATGGGTGTTTTACGGTGGTGTATGGGTGTAGAGAGATGATTAAGCAGCTTGGTAGCAGTTAATTCTCATTACCCATAGTTAATGCTGGTGGTTGGGTATTTATAGTATGATGTTTGGGCCCTTATGGGCTTTCGGGTCATGTTTAATGGACCCCGGTCATGATTAAAGACCCATGAGCTCTAAGCAGGAGAGCAAGTAGATTAGTCAGGAAGTGTTTTAGGTTTTTTAGTACTTTAGTCATAGTTCGAACAGTCTTAAGTTTATAGTGTCCAAAGTAATCTGTCCGGAAGTGATCTGTTCGATTTATGTCCTTGTAGCCTGTCCGATGTTCGGAGAGACTTAGACTGATTTACCCTTCCGGGGAGCATGCTGAATTTGGACTCATCATTATGTAGTAGCCTGCCTAATACTTATTGAGGAATGAAATATTAGTTACTACACATGGTTTGGATAAATTTTCACACTTGGATGTGAGACTTATGTAGCCCCCATAGTCCTTGTTGAAGAATAAGGGAATGACTAAAGGAAAGCTGCATTTGCTATGATTTTTAAGGATGTGGAGTAAACCATCTAATTCTTGTTGAATGATGAGGTTTGGTTTTAAGGGTGGCAGTAATTATCACATTGTAGGATTGCATAATTTTGTTGGATTGGCTCGCTTGCCTTGCTTATGTCAAAATATCCGGTTTTGTAGTATAGGTGAACTATTGTAGAGATCGTATGTATCTACATTGGTTCTTCAAAATTCACTTTTAAAGTAAATGAAATTAGATATTGTTTGTGATCCTGAAAGTTTTGTTGCTACATCCCATAGTTTTTAAAGGTCTTCTCTTGCATCAACTGAGCAACTATCTCAGTGTTCATAGTGTTATACAATCATCCTAATAAGAGTTGACCTGTCACTTTCCAATCTTCATAGTCTGGATTTTCTTTTTGTGTAATTGTATCTTCTATTATTTGTGGAGAGGCTAATTTATGTCTGAGGGTAATTTGGTAATTTGTTTTAGAGTTTGTGAAAGTTGGTATGTGTTTAATATTTTGAGTAGAGAGTAGAGGAAGAATTAAGCATCCTGGTTGCAGTTAATTTCCATTACCCATATTTAATGCAGGTGGTTGGGTATTTATACCCTTTCATTTGGGCTTTATGGGTTTTCAGGTCATGTTTAATGGATCCGGGTCATGTTTAAAGACCCATGAGCTCTTAGTAGGAGAGCAAGCAGCTTAGTCAAGAAGTGTTTAGGTTTTTTAGTACTTTTGTCATAATTCGAACAGTTCAATGGGCTAAGTGTTCGAAGTGGCCTGTCCGGTCTGGTGGCTTTGGTCCGATCTGTCCCTGTCTGGAGAGGAAGCAATATTCGGACTCATCAGGAGCCCATTTTTTAGGTGTTTGTTCAAATACCTTTGCCAAAAATCTGAAAAACAGTCCGATGTCAGGGGCAGTTTCAATCCGGACAGGTCTGTTGACTTGTGTTATGGCTTTATCCGAACTGATAAAGCTTTGTGAATCCAAACGGTTTTTTGCCAGAGTTTATGGGACACGTGTCACTTTTTGGTTGGTTCCTTCAGCCATTTTTTCACCTTGAATCTCGCACCCACCTTCTTCGAAAAGCAACCTTTTCATTAAAGAGGGCGACATTAGCACCGTGTTTTAATCATTACCAATCTTTTCGAATTCTCCTAGGAATCAAACTCCTTTTTCAGATTTACTATAAACTAAAATACTTTCTACTGTTTCACCATCACTCTCATTTTTACTCTGCAAATTCTCAAAGCTTTTTCTCTCCAAAACAAATTTTTACCCAGTTTGTTTATGTTCACGGCTCAGAACGCTTTGATCAAAGGCGGGTGGCTCAACCTCTCTGAACTAGAAAAAGAGCAAAAGGTTGAAAGGGAAATGCGCATTGCAGCAGGCTTACCCACCTCCCCCATTGACAAACTAGTGACTGCAGCCACAGAGTCAGACCAGTGTTCTTCTTCTTCAAAAGGCATCAAACCAAAAAGGTTATTTCAAACCAATCTCTCACCCATTATCTTAGGTTCTTCGGTTCAAGAATCAGAACCTGTTGTTGAGCCAGGTGTAACTGTTACCAGCTTTAGAAAACCCTCCCCTTTCTTAGCTATGGGTTCAGACGCTGAAACCTCTCCTCGGAAATTAGTTGACCGAAGAAAAGGCCGACTGGTCAAGGGTCTAGCTTCTAAGGGCACCCCTTCGAAATCGGGTGCCAAAGACAGCAGTGCGGGGTCAAAAGTGCCCATTAGAGCTCCCAAGGACAGGTTGTCCGGTCCGGAGGGCACTAGCTCAAGTCCCCAGAAGGAAACATCTGCACCAGAGCCCCAACCGGAGGCCAGTAACCAAGAAAACACTGAAACTCAGCAGTCCGGAAGCCAGGCTGAGCCAAATCTAAACCTTCCCCTCACCACTGCTACTGAAAACCCCTCATTAATCATGGATGAAGTAATAGAGGACTCTATCGAAGAGGCCCCATTCGAGTCTGAGCCTTCCGGACAGACTAGTGGTGTTGTTGCTGCCCAAAAAGATAAGGGCAAAGAAAAGTTGTGCTTGAGGCATCCGGATCTGTCGGGGTGTCTCGAAGGAAGGGTGGGCCTTGTTTTCACAAGGTCAGTGTTAAGTACCTCCTTGCCCTGCAAAAGATCAACTACGCATTCATCCACACAGCTGAACTGGGCTGGATGCGTACGAAGTGGGGAATTCCGGAGAATGTGAAGATAAGAATCCCAATAAACCCCGAAACTCCCATGGATTGCAAGTTGAGTGAGATAGTCATCTTCACGGAGCTGTTTAACTGGGGGCTCAGATTCCCCTTGGACCCGGAGATCGTCAGATACTTTCATCTAATAAAGCTCTGCCTAAGCCAGCTGAGTCCCAATGCATGGTACACCCTTATGGCCTGCATTATGGCCTCTAGGCTCTCCGCGATCCCTCTGCCAATGGAGGAATTTGCTGTTGTGGCCAGCCTCTGTAGAAACCACCACATCCCCTTTTATCACTTCAACATGGGGGATGACTTCAAGGCAGTGGATGACTTGCTAGAGTCGGAGAGGAATTGGAGGACTCAATTCCTCTTCGTAAGTGGTGCTTGGGAGAACGGGAAGAAAATCAAGGCCGGAGTCAACCCTAGTCTCCTCACCAGCAGATGGAGGAGTGATGGTAAGGCTCATACCTTATATTTTTATCTCTTCTTTTATCAAATTTGTTTAAACTAATTAACTTTGTATTCTTCTTATCAGTACTGCCCAAGGACTTCAATGACTATGTAAAGTCCAGGCAAACCACTTGCTCCAAGATCAATGCTTGGACTGCTGAAAGGTGGGGAAATCGGTTCCACGATGCCTTCACGGCGGGCAACTTAGCAAGATCTCATATTTGGAAAACCAGGTCGGAGAGACTTGACTTGGGAAGAGCTCACCACCCAGCCTCCTCCGGATGTAGTGCTCAAAAGGACGTATGAACCGGATGTGACACTTTACTTGCCAGGCCGGGCCAAGGCCCCGAGTAAAATGAAAGGCAAAAAGAAGGGCAAGAAAGTGGTGGGTGGAGCTAACCCTGCCGAGGTGGGGGAGGATGTTCCAACGCACCCGGAGGGGCCAGCCCCGAGCCAAATTAATGCTGCTCTCTTGAAAGCGGTAGAGTAGGAGAGTGTTAGGCAAGAGGTTCACTCCCCAAATCCTCCAAGGGCTTCCAAAAGAGACCGTAAACGGGGAGCTGAAAGCAAAGACCGGGAGGCCAAGAAGAAAAAGACCTCTAAGGGTGACAAACTTTCTCTCCGACCTCCGGAGCCTCTCTCCCAGGCTGACCCCACTGACCCAACACAAGCAGAGGAGATACCTGGTGACTTCCAAACCGATGAGGTCGAAGGGGGAGGTCTTAGTATTGATGGGGTAGACATCACTGGTCTTGGTGGGCTTGGTGAGTACTTTATCAATCTCCCTAGAGATGATTTTGCTGGGCCTTATCTCCCTCCGAGCACTTCAAACACAGTCACTTTTAATGGTAAGACCTTTACTATTTCAAGTGAAAGGGATGTTATAGCTCACTCTTTATTAAGCAATGTTCAGCCGGTGCTTGCGTTGGAGAAACAAGTTCGAAGTTAGGCAGATTTTATCAAAGACCTTAAGTCTGACAAAGAGAGGCTGTCCGATGACCTTCTTACTGCCACTTCAAATGCTGCCATTCTAAAGGGAGAAAACGAAGAGCTGAAGAAAAGCCAAGAGGTGAGTACCACAAAAGTTGCCATTCTAGAAGACACTATCAGGGAGCTCCGGGAGAAGTTATCCGGACTGGAGAAAGACCTCAACTCTTCAAAAGAGGAGACCAAGGCCAAAGATCAAGTTATCCACAACTTGACCAGTGACAAGATTACTTTTGAAAACGCAGTGTCCCAAGCTGCAGGGGAGAAAGCTGATCTACTAAGGGAGCAGGAGGCCAAAATCCAGGCGAAGATCAATGCTTATGCCAACAACGTGATAGACACTCAAGAGCAAATGTACGCCAAAGTGAGATCGGACATGGTCCTGCTCTTTCACGAGAAGTTACCACAGAGGAACCTGGGGGATTTATGGCTTCACGTAGAGCCTGAAGACCTCCCATATCACACAATGGCCGAAGGCGACAGGTATGGCTTCTCCAGTGCATCCTTATCTGATGACGAAGGGAACACCGGGGAGAGCCCAAACGAAGAGAAAGATGATCCCAAAGGGAAGAAGAAGATAGATGAAGGTGAGCCATCTTCAAAGGCTCAGCCTTAAATTATGAATTACTCTTTACTTTTCATGTTATCTAAACTAAAGTCCTTGGAAGGCCAAAGCACTCTTTTTGTAAGTGTGTCCGGTATCTGACCGGATAGATCTTTTACTCTTTTTGACAATTTGAAAGTCCTTGGAAGGCCAAGGCACTTAAGTTATTTCAATGAATATCCTTCTTTTGCACAATTCTCACATTCTTTCATAGTCTGTTTTAATTTTGTTGGCTAGTGTTTAAATAGCCTTTAGTTATTTCGTAGTGAGAGTGTTTAAATTCTCCGATGACGAATGTTTAAGTGGTCATCACTCTTTTATTTCAATCCGGATGATGTGACAAAAGACAAAGTAAGAACACTTCAGAAATTTTTTAAGAAGGCATCAAATTTTATTAAAAACCCGGACACCTCATTAAAACCTCCCCGCGCCACCAGGGTAGGAAAGAGTCCCGGACACCTCATTAAAACCTCCCCGCGCCACCAGGGTAGGAAAGAGTATGCCCCCAAATATTTACATGGATGTTTAAACAAGTAAATATTTACACGAATGCTACTCCAAGTACATCTGGAGATGTTCGATATTCCAAGGGTGGGTCAAAACTCTTCCATCCTTGTCTTCTAGCCAATATGTTCCAGGTTTAAACCTTTCAACAACCATATAAGGTCCTTCCCAAGTCGGGGCCAATTTTCCAAGCAGCTTCTCTTTAGTGTGTAAGAAGACTTTCCTCAATACCTTGTCCCCCGACTGGAAATCTCTTCTTTTAACTCTAGAAGCAAATCTGCTTCTCATCAAACCCTGATAGTGTGCAGCTCTAAGGTGAGCTTTAACTCGTCTTTCTTCTACTAAGTCGAGCTGACTTTTGATTGCCGCTTCGTTAGCGCATTCAGAGAAGTTGTGAACACGAAATAATGGGAGAGTTACTTCTATGGGAGCTATGCATCCATCCCATAGACCAAAGCAAAGGGTGACTCCTGTGTTGCAGCCCCAGGTGTTGTCCGGTAGGCCCACAAAACTTCTTGTAAATAGCTAGGCCACTTCCCAGCAGCCCCTTCCAAATTCTTCTTTAATCCGGACAGTATAGTTCTGTTAGCCACTTCAACCTGACCATTTGCTTGTGGGTGGAAAGGTGAAGAGAAACAATGTTGTATACCCCTTGAGGCACATAAACTCTCCATTTCCCTATTGTCGAACTGTGGCCCATTATTTGTCGTTATCTTTTGTGGAACACCAAATCTGCAACAAATGTTGGATATAATGAATTTTATAACGGATTTTGAGGTTGTTCCTGCCAGAGGGGCTGCTTCAATCCACTTTGAAAAGTAATCGATTGCAACAATTATAGTTTTGCGCCCTCCGGACGCCATAGAGAGAGGCCCCACTAAATCCAACCCCCATCGAGCAAAAGGTATAGGCTCAGAAATTGAATCTAGAGGAATGGTTGGGACATGAATTTCATTACTGTATCTCTGGCATGGGTCACACCTTCTTACCAGCTCTCTAGCATCCTGCATGATAGATGGCCAATAGTAGCCAGCCAGTAAAACTCTCCTTGTTAGAGCCCTGAATCCACAATGAGTTGATCCCTCGCCATCATGCAATTCAGAGAGGACTACTTGAGATTCATCATCCCCCAAACAGCGCAGAAGAGGTATACTGTAAGACTTTATATACAGAATGTCTCTCAGTATGATAAAACCACGAGCCTTGTGTTTCAGTTTTCTTGCCAGTGATTTATGCGGAGGCACGATGCCGTCGGAGAGGTATTGCAGGAGAGGAAATCTCCAATCCTGAGGTTGTTTCACTTGCACTTCAAAAATTTCTTCTTCTTTTCCCATATTAAGTTGAATGGAGGGACTCTCCAGCACATGGATCCATGGATACGACTATGTATATGCTATGGTTGCCAATGAATCTGCCAACTCTTTTTCTAGTCCGGGGTATATGTTCATAAATAATGCTTTTAAATTTAAGCGCTTCGTTTTTAAGAAGAAGTAAATACTTCACTAACTGCTCATTTTTAGCCTCAGATTGACCTTGGGCATGGTGGATAAGAAGCTGGGAGTCACTCAATAGCTTGACCCTCTTAGCTCCACAAATAAAAGCTAACTTCAAACCAGCTATAGCTGCCTCGTACTCAGACTCATTATTGGAAGCCCTGAAAGCAAAACATATAGCATGGTACATTTTGTCACCATATGGAGAAGTCAAGCACACCCCTGCTCCACATCCCATAGTGCTGGATCCACCATCCGTTCGAACGACCCAGACCTTTTTGTCTTTCTTCTCAGTAGTCTGCTCCGAATCTCTATCAGAGTGGAATTCAACTAAAAAATCAGCCACTGCTTGGGCTTTGATTGCTGTTCGGGGAGCAAAATATATATCGAAATCCCCCAATTTTATCGACCACTTAGTCATCATACTTGAAATTTCTGCCTTTTGGAGAACATTCTTCAAAGGAAAAGATGTTTGGACGATAATAGGATGAGCCTGGAAATAAGGCCTCATCTTTCTTGCAGCTATCACCAGGGCCAATGCTAATTTTTCAAGGTTCAAATAGCGCCTTTCTGCATCTATCAAGCTTTTGCTGATGTAGTACACTGGGTGGGGGTAATTATCCACCTCTCTCACTAACACAACACTGATGGCACAACTTGAAACTGCCAAATATACGAAGAGTGTTTCTCCATCAACTGGTTTAAATAAGGTTTTGGGAGAGGACAGATGCTTCTTGATTTCATTGAAAGCCTCATCACACTGTGAGGTCCAGTCAAATCCCTCCGCACCCTTCAAGGTTTGAAAAAACGGGGCGCATCTGTCCGAAGACCTTGAGATAAATCTGTTTAAAGTAGCTAACCTCCCCGTTAATCGTTGTACTTCTTTAATATTCTGAGGAGGCTCCATTTGAAATAGAGCATTAAGCTGGTCCGGATCGGGTTGTATCCCTTGCTCACTTATTATATAACGTAGGAACTTCCTGGATTGCACCTCGAACACACATTTTTATGGATTTAGCTTTAAATTCACCTTTACCAAGTTGGTAAAAGTTTCTTGGAGGTCTGCCAAGTGCAATTGCTCATCCACACTTTTCACCATCATGTCATCGATGTATACTTCCATATTCCTTCCAATCTGATCAACAAAGGCTTTGTTCACTAATCTCTGATAAGTAGCCCCAACATTTTTTAATCCAAACGGCATTACCTTGTAGCAATGGAGACCCCTGTCAGTGACAAATGTGGTATGCTCTTGATCCTTCGGATCTACTTGGATCTGATTCTATCCGGAGAAAGCATCCATAAAGGATAGCAGCTTATTCCCAGAGGCGGAGTCTACTAGCTGGTCAATCCGGGGAACTGGATACAGATCTTTTGGGCAAGTCGTATTGAGGTCTGTGAAGTCAATGCACATACGCCACTTGCCATTTTTCTTGTTTACCAGGACCGGATTGGCAGTCCACAAAGAATATTGAGACTCCTTGATATGTCCCATCTTTGTGAGCCTGTCAAACTCTTGCACAATAACATCAGCCTTTTCCTTGGAAAAATCCCTTCTCTTTTGAAATACCGGTGCTACGTCTTTCCGGACAAATAGGTGATGTGATATCACATCTGATGGAACCCCAGTAACATCAGCATTGCACCAAGCAAAAACATGCTGATGGCTCTTCAAAAACTTTAACATCTCACTTTTCAGATCGGGTGGCATTCTAGACCCTATCTTGACACTTTTTCCTTCTTCTAAACAATGTGTTTCTACCTCTTCGACTGGTATTAATACTCCAGGGGCCTCTCTGAGGTCATCAATTTCACCCTCACCCCCAGAAAGCCCCTCAAATTGCTATTGCTCGTTGATACGAATTGCCCCCAACGTCCGGGACGCCAGGGCTGTAGCATAACATTCCCTTGCAGCCTTTTGGCTGCTTCAGACAACTCCCACCTGCCCTTGAACAACATATTTCAAACACTGGTGGACTATTGAAGCCACTGCATGCATCCTAGAGAGCCAAGACCTCCCTAGAATAGCATTATAGCAGGTGGGACAATCTACCACAATAAAAAGTATCCTGACCATCTTCTTGAAAGGGCCCTTGCCCAATAGATATTCCACTTCGAACTCCCCGATCACATCTGCTGAGCTGCCAGTAAAGCCCACAATTGATCTGTCCAAACTCTGAATTACGGCTGGATTTTTCATTCTCTTGTAAGTGGTTAAGAAAAGGATATTGGCTGAGCTTCCAGTATCCTCCAAAATTCGTCTTATGTCATTACCCCCAATGGATGCTCCTATGACAACAACATCTTCATGAGGGCCAGCTATATCTCTTAAATCATCTTCATCAAAAACAATGAAGGGGAATGGAATTTGCGATTGATAGGAAGTCATGCCTCCTTCTAGCTGGGTAGCTAAAGTATGAACGTGCCTCTTCCTCGAAGAAGTAGTATGAGCTGTCATAGTATCTCCTCCGAAAATTGTAAGTGACTCAAAAAACTTGATGAACCCGGAGACCGTCCTAGAACATTCCTCAATGGAACCTACTCTATTTCGAGTTGGATCAGGATCCAAGTATTCAGATTCCACATCAAACCTTTCGATTATAACCATGGCTCCCTCCGGAGCAGCATTACTTGGACCAACGCGGTGAGTATTGTCAGGCCTGTTACCTCCTCTTCTTTTGATATAAGCCCCCAACTTTCCCCTCTCAATCAAGTTTTGAACTTCTTGTTTTAAAGCTATACAATCATCGGTTGTATGGCCAGTATCATTGTGATACTGGCAGGAAGAGTTATTGCGGTGTTCTCTAGGAGATTGCAGCGTGGCCGGTCTTCTATAGTACACCTCTTCCTTTGTTTTATCATAAATGGTGGCCACACTTTCTTTCAATTCTGTGAACCACTCCGGTTGAACCCAAGGCCCTCTCTTATTTCTGGATTGCTGACTCTGAGCAGGTGCATCTGGCTGAGATTGAGCTTTAGCCCTGCCATGCCCGTGTCCGGTCTCCTTTGCCTTGTTCCCGGACTGATTCTGATTGGGGTTTGGTGCCACCGGGGTAGACCTCACCTGCTTATGCACCTTAGTTTTCTTTGTTTCATCAACGTTAATCTGTTTTCCAACCTGATTCAGCAACCCTCCCCAAGTCATGGCCTTCTTTCTGGTCACCGAATCAGCCAAATTCCTAGGGTTCAAGCCCTGCCTTAAGGATGCTATTGCCACTTGCTCGAAGCAATCAACCAACCCATTCTTGGTGTTCACAAAATGACTTATATATTCTTTTAAGGACTCGTTCGGTTCCTGGGCACAATGGATTATTGTGTCCCCATTGCCTTTTAATTCTTTACTCCCAACGAACTACCTTTGAAAGGCCACCCAAAAAGTATCGAAATTCTTGATACAGCCTTGTGGTAGGCTGTTGTACCATTTTAGAGCACTCCCCGTAAACGATTGGGAGAATGCTCTACAAAGTAGCTTGTCATCATCATCAAAGTTCATCATAAAGTTCTTAAATTGCTCCAAATGGTTATCCGGATCAGTACTACCATCGTACTTTTCCATTTTAGTGCTGTCAAACCTCTTAGGGAGGTTTTCGGACATAATTTTGGAAGATAATGGAGATTGCCTCCAATTCCGACCACGACTGAACACAGTATCCTCATTAGGAATTGCAAATATACATGGTCCATTGTAGAAGGCAAAAGGATCCATCAGCATTCGGTCTACATGCCTCCGGCTGTGAGATGTCCCTTTGCCAATATTCTTCTTCAACCTTCCATGTCTATCCCTTTTCCTTGAGTATTTTTTGATCTGTTTTTTCTTCTTTTTAGTTCGATCCTCATCGCTGCTAGAGGATAAGGATTCTTCAACTCCCTCATCATCCGAAGAGCTATCAGAAGACTCTGAGCCTGAGTCAGAACTCTCCACTAGCTTAGTCCGGTGAGACTTTTTGGAGCTGGCATGAGTCTTTTTGGTACTCACATGAGTCTTTGAAGGCTTATGATATCTAGGGTTATCGGTGTGATGAGCAACTGATGCTTTCGATTTTTCTTTCATGCCCATCTTAGCCTTTTCAGCCCTCAGAGCCTCTATCTCGCCTTTTAACCTATCGCATTCCTCGATGGTGTACTCATCGTTTTCACCCACCACTTCAAGCAAAGCTGGTGGTACTTCCAGGGAGTCCGGATTCATTCAGACTGACTTTTCCTGTTGGTTTCGAATGCTTGATTCAGGCACCTTCGTGCTCCCACTGTGGTCGCCAATTCGGCGAGGTTAATTTATGTCTGAGGGTCATTTGGTAATTTGTTTTAGAGTTTGTGAAAGTTGGTATGTGTTTAATATTTTGAGTAGAGAGTAGAGGGAGAATTAAGCAGCCTGGTTGCAGTTAATTTCCATTATCCATATTTAATGCATGTGGTTGGGTATTTATACCCTTTTATTTGGGCTTTATGGGTTTTCGGGTCATGTTTAATGGACCCAGGTCATGTTTAAAGACCCATGAGCTCTTAGTAGGAGAGCAAGCAGCTTAGTCAAGAAGTGTGTAGGTTTTTTAGTACTTTTGTCATAATTCGAACAGTTCAATGGACTAAGTGTTCGAAGTGACCTGTCTGGTCTGGTGGCCTTGGTCCGATCTGTCCCTGTCCGGAGAGGAAGCAATATTCAGACTCATCAATTTGAGTGATAAATTTATGAGAATACAGTTTCTCATCATTGATGAAGACTACAAGCTTGTTTCCTTTTATGATAAGAAGAACTATAATCTTCCAAAATAAGTAATTTCCTCTATCAAACTTTATATATAAAATTAAAAGAGTTTATATGAATGTTTGAAAGAGATTCATTGTTGATGATAGATTCAATTAATAGTTTCTCACTACCAACTGATCTTGAACTAAAGATTGGAGACTCGTCGTGTCTTAGACACAATTATCATCGAAGATTCCGAGTTCTATACCAAACTAAAGATTTATATATTTTTTATTTTGTGAATTTTGCATTCACTATAATATTGTACTATAAGTGTAAATCCGTTTCAAATATAAATTTTCTCTATCAATCTAATAAAATAAAGAGATCTTCCCCTAGAGAACACACCAAATTTTTAAATAGAAAGCCTATCTTTGGCAATTCCTGTAAATTCACCCAAATTCAATCTAACCTCACCCAAAATGTCTCAGTTATTCACTTTTGAATTTTCTCTTAACTAATTTACCTTAAAGTTCTATTTATTTACAAAACTGCCATTAATGAAAAAAACACTAAGTATATCATAAACCCACCCAATTGTTCTTAAAAAACAACTCAATAAACCTTTCAAAATTAAACTAATTTAGTTATATAGGTAAGATTAAACTTTTTAAACAATCATTTTTTATAATCTATATGTTTCACTAAACTCGATTCGTAAATAATTGTTTTCACAAAACCTTAAACTCTAACAAAACAAAACTAAATTGGAGCAGATATGAATCTACCAAAAGATGTAAAAAATACAAAACGAGATAAAATTTGTATGGAAGAACTAGTTTCGCCGGAAAATGTTAAAAACAATTTTTTTCCGGACTATGTACAATTATGCACCACCGATTCATTGGGGTTGGACCGGTGGTGCGTAGGTGTTGATAGGTCGGTTCTACCCATCTAAACCATCAGTGCAAGGGCCTTACACTGATGGTGGATGATCTCAACACCATAGATTATGAGTCCTTACACCATCCGTTTAGGCCCTTTAAACCTATGATGCAAGGTCTTAGCACCATCTGTTCTAACTGGTGGCACCATTAGTTCAGTTCGAACACTTAGTGCTACCGGTTAATATGCTGTTCATTTTTTTGTATTTGTTGTTTTATATTTTGACTCGATTTTTTGTTTAGTGTTATGAGGTTCCAATCATAAAGATTTATATGGAGATTATTTTAATTTTTTTTAATATACGATTAATTTAATTTAAATTATTATTTTTAAATTAACTTATAATCCAATATATTTATTGTATGCATTTATTGCAAGTTTATAAAATTTTATTAACTAATATTTAAATTTTAATTCTTTTAACTCGATAACATTTATTGTATTTATTGTCTGTATTGGTGAAAAGGTGTGAGACTCTAGTTTAAATATTTGTAACTTACACTAATATTTTTATTAATTAAAAATTTAAAAATTATTATTATTTTGGATACTATATAAAAGAAAACATAAAATATTGTGAAGTTTGTTAATTAAGGTTTATATTTTAATACTTTTTAGCTAACCCTAATATTTTATGAGATTTTTAAAAAATTGAAGTTCAAAATTTATAAATAATTGTAACAAATACCAATATTTTTATTAATTAAAATTTCAATATAATTATTATATCATATATTATATATAAAAAATAGTCTATATTACTATATGTATTTATAAATTTTTTGTTAGGTTTTATTAATTAAATTTTAAATTTGAAATTATATTTTTTATAATATACCCCAATATTTATTGTTTATTGTATTTGTGAGATCGTAAAAAATTAAAATTTAACTTTTTAAATATTTGTAATTGACACCAACATTTTTTTATTAATTAAACTATAAATATAATTATTATTTTTGATGCTATATATAAAAGGATTAAAATTAGAAAATAAAATGAAAAAATATTTTTAGATAATATAAATTTCAATGAATATGTGTATTTTGTTTAGCGTGTTATGTAAATTGTTTCCGAGGCAAAAGACAGAACAATTAAATTTCACAAAAAAAAATGAGTAGAGTTTAAACAGATAAATTAGATTAAATATTCATCTAAAATTAAATTATCTAAAAAATAATACATGAATTCTAAATACTTAAAAAAAAAATTATCTTCAAGAACTTCTGTGCATATATGGTTGCACAGCGGCTGCACCATCGGTGCGTCCCCTAGGTAGTCTCCAAAACCTGTCAGAGACTCCAAAACTTATAAATCCTAATCTAACCTATGAATTCTACCATAAATAACAACAATAAACATTCAATATATAAACTAATATACCAGACCGTTTAAAAGATACTCCATTTGTTCTCTTTTATTAGTCGTTTTAGAAAATGATTAAAATTTCAAATTAATAATTGCATATCAAGATAACATTAACCATTATTTAATTAAAACATTAAAGTATGATCAATAGGCTGTTTTTATTTTTATTTTTGGGTTTGGCTAACTGGTGCCATGGCACCGGTTAATAACCATTTATTAACCATTTATTAGCATATCTTTTGCTAATTTTGATGTAGTTTGATATGAGTAATTATTATTAGTATCTATATTTTATTTGGTTGACAAGATTACCTCTTCCACTTAATCAAATATTAGAGGTCTAAGTTTTGGTTTAGGCAATAAATCAAATTAAATTTTAACGTAATTTCCAAAATGAAGTTCTAATACTAATAAAGAAATGAATAAAGAAAGAAATTTCCAAAATGAAGTTCTAATACTAATAAATAAATGAATTGATCTGGAAAATAGTAATTATAAAGTTATTATTTCTATAATTTAAAAATTAAAATTAAAATCACCTCTAAAATTTTGTAGAGTGTTCTAACAGTTATTTATTTTTCAAATTTCATTTGAAAAACACTATTAACGTTATTTGTTTTACAAAACAAAACCTTAATTTCATATAAAGAAATGGAAATAATGAACATTCAACTTTTTAAATACAAAATGTTTAAATAAAACATGTTTAAAAAATATTTTTTTAAATGAAAATTTAACTGAATTTTTACAATGTTTAATTTTAAAAAACTGAATTTTAAAATTATTTAAAAGTTTATTTTGATTAAATTAACAAATTAACATTTATTTCAAAACTGAAATTTTAAAATATTTCGAAAACTTATTTTTATATTTTTATTTAAAATTCCAAAGTAAATAAATTTCCTAAAACCTATAAATATTATTTAATAATTATAAATTACTTTAACTGAAAATAATAATATAAATGTTTTCTTAATTATCCTCACTTACCTAATTAATTATCGTATATTAACATTGAAAAAAACTGATATGGAACAAAAGAGTAAAAATGTCTTAAAAAATATATAATCTCTCTTATTATTACAATTGCACATGTGATTATTACTTAAAAAGTTAACATTAAATGCTTGTTAACCCATGCCTATGGTTACCGGCAAAACTTTTTATTTTTTTAAAAAAAGTAAAACACATTTATTAAAGCTGGCCAATTAAGTCTCTTTATTTTTAATTTTCTACGAAAAAAGAAGTCATTATGATATTTATTAATACCCGTGTCCATACCTTAAACTACCAATATTTCGTAACGCAGGGAGGGAGTAATGTAAGTCCAAAAAGTTAAACTAATGATCCATCTAATAAAAACAAATCAATTCATAAATAAAATTATAAGTGAAAAAAAACTAACAATATTTTAAAATAAAATAAAATAATAACACCTATACATCCATATTTAAAAAAAACAAAATAAAAAAAACGTAAAGATAAAAGTTGGAGAAAAAAAAGGATATGTTTTTGGTTAAAAATGAAAAAACTCTTTATATAATTTCAGAATAGTGTTTTTGTAAAATAAAATAAAGATTATACCAATTTTTTGGTGAACCTAAAATTAGGTGGAGTTTAGCTCGACCAACCAAAATCTAATCTGCATTTCACCAAAACACATTAGTTTTGTGTTGAGTTCTTTATCTTCTCCGATATATAGTAAAACTCAATAAGAATCGTATATTTGAATATATTGTATTAAAATCCTATATACTGAGGCTAGACGAAGAAGACAAAGCCTAGCATAATGGAGCATGAAGAGAAAGGTAGACGAAGAAGACAAAGCCTAGCATGAAAGAAAAGAGTGTGTCAAATTAGCCAAGGAGACTGCCTGGTTGCAAACAAGTTGGGTTTTCATGAAAACCCAGAAACTTGAAAAGAGCAGGCAGGCAAGTCATCCTTGGCTACCAAACAACACTCTTGTCTTCATGAGAAGCTCTACTCCTCTTTCTCTTCTTCTTATATATGTGTTGAGTATGTTACAATACAATGCAATGCAATGCTTCTATTTATACCCAAACATTTGACAACACTACACATGTATTGGTCAATACATATCTAACAAAGATCAAGTGGCTGCCCTACCTGTAATCGAATTTATTCTTTTCCAAGCAAAGACTTTATTTTTATTTTATTCTGTTTTTGGGAGGTGGAGATAAGGAATTTAAAAAGAAAAGCATGAGATTGAGAGATCTATGGGCGTGTAGAGATTTGGTCATGGTTCTGAATGCTAGCTAGCTGGATTACTCTCACAACTTGAAACTTCAGAGTTGGCCTCTGTCATATGTGCGGTGCGTGGGCTTACATTTGGTCTTACATATGGGTACTTGTGCATCACTTTTGTTTATCTCCAACGCTCATGTATATTGCAAATGACATGCCCTAATAAACATTATTTATTTTTTATAGATTTGTTCTTAGTTACTCTTCTAAACAAAATTAAACCTTTATTTATAGTCTATATTGGCTTCGATTGTTTCAAAATCCAGATTAGTTAGCCATATAACCTTATGCGGATCTAGATGGAGTTCTAGGAACCCACTATTTTATGTAAATAATATATTTAGTATTAAAAATTAACAATATATTTTAGTATAGTAGAAATAATTAAAGCTTAGTACGGGAAAATAATTATTATTTTTATTGTGTATAAAACAAAAACGTTTTGATTGATCCAAAATAGCAAAAGCTATATTGATTTATAAGAAAAAAAAACAAATGAATGTAATTGTCAATAAATATATAACGTTATTTAATATGCTATTGGTAATAGTGAACGAAATTTAATTTAAAATTGATTTTTTTAAATATTATTTATTAAAGAAAATAAGAATTAATATAAATACATATATTTATTTAAAAGACAATACTATATATATATAATTAATACTATATATATAATATCAGATATATTATTTATTTAAGAATATATAATATAAATAGATTAATTGATTTAAAAGATAATAAATTCGATAATGTTAATAAGTAATAATTAAGATAGTAAATTTGACATGGATACTGAATAATTTTCAAATTAATAAGAGATAAGTTTAGTATAACTGAATATAATTGCATATTATTACATAGTGAAAAAAGTAATATGTAATTATAGGGAACTGAAATTATTATTGGAGACTAAAATATATATATATATATATATATATATATATATATATATATATATATATATATATATATATATAGACATTGTAAACCCAACTTCGGAAATCATTAGATTTTTACAAATTCTTCTTTTTCTATCAAAATTAAATACAAAATTGTATGATTGTGAGTGCTCTCAATATATATATACTTTTGGCTATTATAAACGCAAGTTCAGAGTTTAATAGATCACTTTACAAATTCTTTTTTTTTTCTATCAGAATAAAAAAAATTCTTCGATTGTCACTATATCTCCTAGATCATTTAATAATCATGAGGTTCAGGACACCATAGTGTTTTGATCCTGGCTACGCCACTGCATATAACATCAGTTTCCGGCGCGATCTGCTATACCGTAGAAATTAGGAACAATCTCCACCATGATGATGTGTTCCGATGTTGGACTTTAATCAAGAGTGAAGGTCGAAATACTATTCGACAGTCTAGATGTATAACCACACCCCAACTTCTTTGGAGGACCATTCCGAGATATGCAGAAACTGTGAATTGGCATCTGACGTACCATTGCCTTCTTACCGGCTAGCATGTTTGATAATCCACTAAATTTTGGAAACATCTTAGGAAAGACAATTTTTTTTGGAAATTGGTTAGTTTGGTTGTTATGGATATGCTATAAGTACATTCCATATGTAATTTACGAAACACACGAATAAAAATTATAGTTTATCCTCAAGTTTAGTTGGTTAATAATAATGAAGGAAAATAAATTAAAGTTTGTCATAAGAACTTCTAAAAGAACTTAAATGCAAAGTTGAACGACGACATCAACAAGAAATTCTCAATATGTTCATAAACTAACCCAATATTTCAAACTGATTTTTATTTTAGTATGTATAATGATGATAGTCCGATTGATCTCTTAGTACAACGGAATTCAAATGGACCATAATTTCTTATTCTTTCCAGGTTATCTAATAAGGTTCTTTATATTTTTTTTCTATAATGTCAAGTGAATCTACAATTAGTATGAACAAACTACAATACACAAATGGACGATCAAGACTGACTAGCCACGTAATTGAAATATGTGTTACAATTAATGTCTGGTAGGACATATGATGCAAGATAATAAATATCTAATGCAATAGTATAAAAAGACATGTTCAATGAACTAAGTGATATTGAGGAAGAACTCATGGATGAATACGGTGGTGAAGATGAGGAATGGATTAAATTGGAAGACAAAATTACAGGTGAAGATGATTTGTAATAGAAATTTATTATTGAATTTGTCATAGAGAAGTTTAAATTCAGAACATTCGTACACTCCTCGTCCGCAAAAGTATAAAGTATGAAATATTTAAATCAATAAAATTTATTTTTCAACCTTCAGTATCATAATGAAACAAAGCCAACTTATATAATTAAACTATACTACCAACCATCAATTATCATAATTTATTTTTATCACTTAGAGTAATCAAACTATAAGAACACTTGTACTACTTATAATAATTAAAATATAACAACTTATACTATTATAAAACAATATCAATTATTTTATCACTTATAATAATCAACCTGTAATAAGCACTTGTAGTACTTATAATCTAACAATAATAATCAAACTACAATAACCTTATTTTATTTATAAATTATAATATAACAAACTATATAATCAAAGTTTAACAATTTTTTTTATCAAATAATAATAGTTTTTATCAATTTATGATACTAGACGTGTCTATCATTACGAAAAATCCTGTCCCGTGACATGGTAATTTAGGGCCCGTCCAATTCCAGTGGGATAACATGGTACTGAAACCAGAAAAAAATCATACTACTAATCAAGTTCTTTAATGTTAGTAAACTCGACATACTTCTGTGCGCCAACATGTGTCAATCTAATCAAAACAAGGAGAATTCATACTTTCATGGAATTTTCATCCACCACCTATAGTAAGTTTGCGTGTTGGACCTAAAAGTATGGATACATATAATCAAATACTCTATTGGATGCCTGGTTACACAAGAACTTCACTCTCTTGCTCTAACCTAATACATAACTTACATAAAAGCTAAGCTTCTGAATTATTGTATCATCTAACAACCTCTATTTACTTACTTCACTAAATCTCTTCTCACTTAAATGCGCTAGCCGATGATGCTACAACATGATAAATTTTTTCACCATACTAAACATCCGATACTATTACAAAACGATCTAGAACTAACACACCATTAGGTCTATTGGTTTTCATAACAACAAGGAAGATTTGTAAGGCCATAAGTCTACTATCTTCACCCGTATAAGTAAACCCTTCCTCATCTAACATATCAATCGAAAGAAGGTTACGTTTAACTTTTACTACATACAATTTGTTGTTAATTACTCTCTCAAGTCATGTAGATAACTTGAGTCAGGTTGTTCTAATTCATTTGACATCACATGATTTTTCATTCTCAATGATGACCCTTTCACCATCAAACACTCACATATCTTCAAACTAATGCTTATTGGAAGTCATGTGAAATGGCGTACCTGATTTCATCACACATTTATCGTTATACTTGTAAGAATAAGAAATCATTAAACCATCAACATACTCATTATCATTAGACACCATTGCAACATCTCCAGTTTCAGTCTTTTGATACCTGCTTTCATTTTCCTTCTTTGGGAAAATCCGAATGATATGTTATTTCTTCTATGTCCAATAGATTACTTTTGAACCATTACATCCCCTTTTTACTTTGACCTATATTTTCTTCTTCTTTCACTTGAATCTATCTTCCCTGATCGACCCCTCACACTAAGTCTGTACCCATACCACTATAACTTTAAAAATATTTGGAGTACAAGGTTGTCTTGACTTTTTCCATCATAAGTAAGTATTTCCTTTAGAGAATAGTGTTCAGGAAGTGTTCATACTCCTTCGGTAGAGAACTTAAAAGGATAAATTATTGGTCATCTCCCTCCACCTTTACACTAATTACATTCAACTCGAGTATAAATCGGTTGTAATCATCTTGGTGCGTTCAGATCTCTATGTTACCATGTATAGACAACATGTAAAGCTGATTCTTCATATCCAATATTACACTAAGGATTTCTTCATATAAATCGTCTCCAGCCGACTTTATATCCTCAACATCGTAGACTCTTCAGATACATCTTGTAGCACTTCATATCCCACGCTCAATATAAGGGCATTATAAGCTTTAGACAATACCACAACATCATCCTGTGTAGATTTATCATTGATAGCAGCAGCCAATCCCTTATGTACTAGGTAAACTTGGACCTTAATTCTAGAGAGGTTAAAGTCATTAGATCTGTCAAATTTTTCTAGGCTAAGCTTCATGGAACTCATCTTTCGTGGCTTTTTGGTTTCTATGCTATACTTGTTTTTCCAACCTTCAGATCATCAATCGATTTACTCCCTTCTATTGTTTCTCCACACTCATTGTATCACTATTTGGGTTAATACCGCCGTTTGGTCGATACAAAAATAGATATATCGATTAACAAATATTCGAAGAAATCAATTAACCCATTTTCAAGACGAACAACATATAAAAGAAAGAATAAATAAAACCAAACACACACGTCATATGGTTTTGGATTGTGGAAATAATATTGTATTCACACACAACGAACATTTGTTTTTATTAATAAGTAGATTACATAAAGATTTTGGAACACAAATAACTCAATCATTTTTCAGAAACATGTTGCTCACTAGGCATGAGCATTTGGTTCCTTGGTTCGGTTCGGTTATTCTTCAAAACTGGTACCCATTTAGGAACCAAATAAAATTTGGTGCGGTTTGGTATGGGTATTCAATTCGGTTTCAATCGAATATTTTTGGATACTTTAAATTTTCTGCAATATCAAAAGATATAAAACTCATTTTATAAATCAAAACTATAAAATTGTATTAGATCGTAAGAAAACTAGATATTAAATATATGAGAGATCCAAAATTAGTATACGATGATATCAAGTTTATTAGATTGTATAAAAGTTGATATTTTGTTATTTTTCCTATACACGTTATTGTTTATAGATATGTTTATTAATAAACAAAGAGAGAAACGAGAGAAGTAGAAAAAGGAACAAACCGCTAGACGGCTAGGGTTTTGTATTATTCAGAAGTATATAAATTAGTACCTCCTATTTATAATAAAAGAAAGCTAACGGGCTTGGGTTTATATGGGCTTTATATTCTTAACACCCTCCCTCAAACTTACAATGCAACAGTAATAAGCATTGAGAGTTTGTCACAAAGAAAACGAAACCGCGATGTGGATTGAGCCTTTGTGAAAATATCAGCAATCTGCAAAGCTGATGGAACATACGGAAGCGAGATGGTGCCGATCTGAAGATCATGTCGAGTGAAATGACAATCTATTTCAATGTGCTTCGTCCTCTCATGAAAAACTGAATTCTTTGCTATCTGCATGGCGCTTTTGTTATCACAATGTAGGGAAGTTGGTTTAGTAACATTAACCCCTATATCTGCAAGAAGCCATCGTAACCAAACAATCTCACATGTGGTGACAGCCATAACACGATACTCAGCTTCAGTAGACGATCTAGAGACAACATCTTGTTTCTTACTTTTCCATGATATTAATGAATTTCCAAGGAAAATACAAAAACCAGTAGTAGATTTTCGGTCATGAGGATCACTATCCCAATCAGCATCGCTATAGGCACACAGTTCAAGTGAAGAGGTCGAGGGAAATAAAAGGCTTTGGAACTGAGTGCCACGAAGATATCTCAATATTCGAAGAACAGCTCCCCAATGAATAGATGTAGGAGCAATAACAAACTGACTGACCACATGAAAAGCATAAGCTATATCTACCGTTCTGTTATCAGAAAGTCGCGCTCGTTCGAATAAATCAGATATATATTTTGTCTGAGAGAGAATATAACCTTTTGGAGAGTGAGCCACCTCAATACCTAAAAAATATCGTAATAGTCCCAAGTCTTTCATCGCAAAACGCTGAGCCAAATCACGTTTTAGTGCTGCAATGCCATCAATATCATCACCTGTAATGATCATATCATCTACATATAGGGATAAAATAATTCGTCCTACACTAGTACATTTGATAAACAAGGCCGAATCGTGATTACTAGCAAGGAAACCAAGTGAAGTTATAACCGTAGAGAGTTTTTTAAACCAGGCACGAGGAGCTTGTTTGAGTCCATATAAGGCTTTCCTAAGTCGACAAACTTCACCTGGTTGGTGAGCAACACCTGGAGGAGGAGTCATGTAAACCTCCTTATGAAGATCACCATTCAAAAATGCATTTTTGACATCGAGTTGGAAGATTTCCACTGGCGAATAGAAGCAACCGCAATAAGAGTACGAACAGTCGTCATTTTTGCCACTGGGGCAAATGTTTCATCATAATCCATACCATACTTCTGTGAATACCCTTTTGTTACAAGACGAGCCTTATATCTTTCAACAGATCCATCAGATTTTATTTTAATTTTAAAAACCCATCGAGAACCGATTATATGCTTACCGGATGGAGGCTTAACTATATCCCATGAGTGAGTTTGGTAAAGAGCAGTGAGCTCTTCGACTATTGTATTTTGCCAACGAGGATCAGAAACAGCTTCTTTAAACGACTGAGGCTCATATAAATCATGTATTTTTGCTATGAAAGAGGCAAAAGGAGCTGAGTAAGAAGAATACGAAAAATCTGGTAGTTTGGTAGACTTACTTGTACGAGTAGATCTTCTAAGGGGTGGAGCTGGTGGTTCACTAAAAGAAGAAGTTGAATCAGGACTTGATGGAGCAGAAGTAGTATCAGTTGTAGTTGATGTCTCAGGAGCTGTCACATCAATTTCAATCAATTTCAATGGGTATGTCGCTATTATTTTCAAAGGGATCAATAGTCTGAAGTTTGGTACTTGTTATATCATGTGATTTCGTTGGAATCGAATAAAACGGGATATGCTCAAGAAAAGTAACATGTCGAGAGACATAAAGTTTCTGACTAGTGGGATCAAAACAACGATAACCTTTCTGTCTAACACCATAACCCAAGAAAACACATATTACGGATTTAGGGCCCAATTTGCTGCGTTCTACATGAGGACGAAGGACAAAACATGTACATCCAAACACTCGTAAGGAAGAATAATTTGGAAGTTGTCCATATAACTTCTGAAAAGGAGACATCCCTGCATTATGAGCAGTGGGAATTCGATTAATCACATATACAGCAGTATGAATTGCTTCTCCCCAAAAAATAGTAGGAACCTCAGCAGATAAAAGTAAAGAACGAGCAGTCTCAATAAGATGACGATGTTTTCTTTCTGCAACACCATTCTGCTGAGGGGTGTCAGTGCAAGAAGACTGATGTATGGTACCATCAGATGCAAGTAACTGAGTAAAATCATTGGATGTATATTCACTCCCCAAGTCACACCTGAAACATTTTATTATAGCAGAATGTTGAGTCTTAACAAGTGCACGAAATTCTCTATAAATTCCAAGGAAATCTGATCTCCGTTTCATAAGGTAAACCCAAGTATATCGAGTATAATCATCGATGAAAGAAACATAGTAGGATGAACCACCCTTTTTGGAGACAGGAGATGGACCCCAGACATCAGAATGAATAATATCAAATGGAGCAATAGAGGAAGAAATACTTTCATTAAACGGTAACGCCGAAAATTTTGCAAGTTTACAACCACTGCAATCCGAGATATTACAAGTGTTTAGCTGACCTAAAGCACCTGTAGAGACTAAAAACTTTAAACGCGATGTAGATACATGTCCAAGACGAGAATGCCAAAGATAAAACTTAGACGATGAAAGATTCAAACGAAACGAAGACAAATCAACACCAGAGGCAGCAATATCAGTCAAGTATGTTTTTTCACTATCAACACCACAGACATCCATATCTGTTACTTCGAGTTTCTCCAAAACATAGAGTTCCCTTATTTTACGACCTGTCCTAATCACTCTTTGGGTCTGTTGATTTTGTATAACACAAACAGAGTCGGAAAATAAGACACAATAACCAGATTTACACAATTGACTAACCGAAACTAGATTCAAAACAAGGGTTGGAACGTAGTAAACATCGGATAATGATATATGAGGGGTACAAACAGAGCCAATACCCTCTACTGACATTGGTGTAGCACTAGCAGACAAAACAGATATGGGTGAAACATAAGACAACGAAACAAAGTTCGACATGTGAGGTGACATATGATGAGACGCACCCGAATCCAAAATCCACAATGATGAATCAATACCTGAAGTGGAAGACGAGGACATACCCAAATGGTATGCAGATGTAACAAAGTTCTTCTTATCATCTTTTCCTATCATGTTCGCAATAAGATCCACAATCTCAACAAAACTGCTCCACTGTTCCAGTTGCAATTTCTCCCACCAGTTCATGTTCGCAATAAGATCCACAATCTCAACAAAACTGCTCCACTGTTCCAGTTGCAATTTCCACCAGTTGCAATTTCTCCCAAAGGGCCGGATGTCCCAAACATTCTCACTCTTGTTTCACACTTTCTTCACTCTTGTTTTATTCCGCTTTTGTATATAAGTAAGAATACTCCAGTCTCCACAATAGTGTGATATTGTCCGCTTTGGGCCCACTGGCCCGCACGGCTTTGCTTTTGGTTCACTTCCAAAAGGCCTCACACTAATGGAGTTGTATTCTTAACTTATATACTGATCTTTCTTCCCATGTTTAACCCATGTGGGATGTTGGACTTTTGGTCACACCTAACATTTCACACCCTAACATTTCACACTTTCTTCACTCTTGTTTCACACTTTCTTCACTCTTGTTTCACACTTTCTTCACTCTTGTTTCACACTTTCTTCACTCTTGTTTCACACTTTCTTCACTCTTGTTTCACACTTTCTTCACTCTTGTTTCACACTTTCTTCACTCTTGTTTCACACTTTCTTCACTCTTGTTTCACACTTTCTTCACTCTTGTTTCACACTTTCTTGTTTCACACTTTCTTCACTCTTGTTTCACACTTTCTTGTTTCACACTTTCTTCACTCTTGTTTCACACTTTCTTCACTCTTTGTTTTTTACTCAGACACACATACCTCACTCTTTTTGTGTTTCACTCAGACACACATACCTCACTCTTTTTGTGTTTCACTCAGACACACATACCTCACTCTTTTTGTGTTTCACTCAGACACACATACCTCACTCTTTTTTTTTGTGTTTCACTCAGACACACATACCTCACTCTTTTTGTGTTTCATTCAGACACACATACCTCACTCTTTTTTTTTTGTGTTTCACTCATACAAACATACCTCACTCTTTTTGTGTTTCACTCATACAAACATACCTTACTCTTTTTGTGTTTCACTAAGAAACATACCGCACTCTCACTCAAATTGTTTTACTCAAACACACATACCTCTCACTCAGATTATTTTACTCAGACACACATACCTCTCACTCAAATTGTTTTACTCAAACACTCACACACACATGTTACACATACTCACACACACATGTTACACATGTTAATAAACAAAGAGAGAAACGAGCTAGCCGTCTAGAGCTAGACCGCTAGACGGCTAGCGGTCTAGGGTTTTGTATTATTCAGAAGTATATAAATTAGTACAGCATATGCTACTATTTATAATAAAAGAAAGCTAACGACTTGGGCTTTATATGGGCTTTATATTCTTAACAATGTTATTTATTAAAGAGAATATAATGAGAGGTTAGTCACAACAGATTTAGAGGAATCTAATTTTGGGGAGGAGAAATTTATTTTCAAATAATGTTAAATTTAGGGTTAATAAATGTGTTCGGTTGGTATTCACGGTGGGTAAACTAGAACCATTTGGGTATTATAAAAAAACCGAAAAATGTCCATGCCCATTGCTCACGAATTACCTTACAAGAATATATTCTTTATCAGATTGATTAATGAATTTAATTAATATAAATAATTTGATTAATAATTATTTAATTAATATAAAATACTATATCTATATATATTTTTTAATTAATATAAAAAATATAATCCATAAAATCTCTAATTAACATAGATTATCAATCATCCGAAATCTAATGAATACAAATAGGAGATCTAATTTAAATAAAAAAAAATACGACTGGAGTTATTTCTGAGCTATACTTGACCCATAAAGTAAATTAAAACTTAGTCCAATATATATATGCAAGATCTAAATTAAATAAATTCTTTTCACTGGAGTTATTTCCAATCTATACTTAAGGCATAAAGTAAATAATAAAGACTTACCCCAAGACCATTCAATTTAAATGTGGTAAATATATATATTCGTATCGTAAATGGGATTTTCTTTCGGCTATAAAGAGATCTTATATCGGATTTTAAACCGACTTAAAACAAATATATGAGGAAAGTGGTATGTAAATTTTGCATTTGAAAGCACACTTTTGAAGCAAGAAGGAAATAGTAACCACGTGATGTATCTTCTCTCTTTCTCGAACCGAAACATAGATGAAAACATGGATGATAAAGGAATATATTTTATAAATCGCGCATGTGCTGAAACTAAATTTGGTATACACTAATGTATGCTGAAAACGATGGAATATATGGGATGTGAGGAAGAGTAGGTTTAGCATGAAAGAAAAGAGACTGTCGGATTAGCCAAGGAGACTGCCTGGTTGCGAACAAGTTGGGTTTTCATCTACACAACCTGAAAGAAGCATATATATATATATAGATTCCAATGAAAACCCAGAAACTTGAAAACAGCAGGCAGGCAAGTCATCCTTGGCTACCAAACAAGACTCATGTCTTCATGATAAGCCCCTCTCCTGCTTCTTCCCTCTTGTTATGTTTTAGTGTGGTACAATACAGTGCAATGCTCTCTATTTATACGCAAAACTTCACATTCTGAAGTAGTATTGGTCAATGCATATCTAACAAAGATCAAGTGGCTGCCCTACCCATAATCGAATTTATTCTTTTTCAAGCAACGACTTCTTTTATTTTATTCTATTTTTGGGAGGGTGAGATAAAGGAGCTTTAAAGAAAAGTATGAGATTGAGATTCATGGAGGTGTTGAGATTTGGTCATGCTTCTCAATGCTAGCTGGATTACTCATACAACTTGAAACTTCAGAGTTGGCTTCTGATATGTCCGGTGCGTGGGCTTACATATAACATTAGTTTCGGCTGCGATTTAAACAATCTCCGCCATGATGGTGCCGTTATGTTCTGATGTTGGACTTTAATCCAGAGTGAAGGTCGAAATACTATTCTCCACTCTAGATGTATAACCACACCTCAACTTCTTTCGAGGACCATTTCGTGATATGCAGAAACCGTGAATTGACATCTGACATACCGTTGCCCTCTTACAGGCTAGCCTGTTTGATAATCCACTAAATTTTAGAAAACATCCTAGAAATTTGTCAACTTTTAAACATACTTTAGATGTCGGTTATTTTGGTTGGTACGTGTATGCTATAAGTATATTGTTGTATGATTATATGGGCGTTGCATATGCTATAACATGTGTATAAGCAAAAATTGTTGAAACTCTCTAGTATGAGTCATGATTTTGTTGTAAAGCAAAAACTATTGAAACTCTCTAGTATGAGTCATGATTTTGTTGCAGAGATCTTTGTTGATCCTACAAGTTATGACAAAGTGTCGAAGATTAATGAACATTATGTCGAAAAAATATACCCTGAGCCGAAATAGGATGAAGCGAATGAATCTGAAGTACTATTCCGATCCCAAACTAACTGAACCGTACCACCGGGACAAAGCAAAATTTCAATTTTTGTAAAATCTTCTATGTTAATTGGGTCTGATATTTTAGTCTTTAAATATTAATTAGATTCTCTATATTAAACAAATATTCTATATTAATTAAGATTTGTTATTTATGAGGTTTCCTATATTAATGGATTATGTGTTAATCGTGCCATTAATTAATGAGATTTATTCTAGAGCGTCTAACGAAGAATTAAAGTTTTTCATAAACTTATTAATAAAAGACAATATTGTTATGCAATGTGTGATGTGATTCGTGATGTGCATATATCTTGAGAGAGAAACTATCTCTAGGTCTTTTGAGAGTTAAGTGAGGTGATGGATAAACACTAAAGAGAGAGTTATGTCAATCACGTCATCTTTTGTTACAAAGATGATTGAGTCTTTTTGTGTTTGGAGCGTCTTTATGTAACTTATTTATATATAAACAGAGTGTCTTTTGTCTGTAGATGTAAGATTTCTTTACAATTCGAACCACGTTAAATATTGTCTTGTGTGCTTGGTTTTATTATGCCTACTTTTATTTGTTGCTCGCCTTTGACATTGTAATTAGATCATTCTTCCATGGGTTCATTCAACGGTCGTGCCTCGGCTGAATAGTAGTGGTTCTCCCCACACCGAATAAATTAAAGTTATGGCGTAAGGAAACTAAAAGCATCAATTTTTTTGATTAATCAACAACCTCAAGTTTCAACAACCGTAGAACTAAACGTTAGCAGAAACTCAACCACTGCAGTTGAAACCTTTTAGCTTGTAATATAGAATTTGAAAAAAACAAAGAGCAAAAAAACTTTGGCTCGTACTCAAATCTTAATCTTATAGTCCAAAATAAAAAGTAAGAAAAAACAAGAATGTAAAATCCAAGCACACGCACAATACGTATTTAACGTGGTTCAGATTGTGAAGCAGTCCTTCATCAAAGGGTAATACATATAATTTTTATTATATGAGGTTATAAGAAGACTCTCCCAAACACTAAACACTCAACCACTATTATTTATTACAAATCACTATGAATCTAAAATTATCTAAAAGTGTTTATTTTCGACCTCACTATAAAAAATAAAATTTTGCTTTCTTTCTCAAGTATCTCAAGTAATTTCTCACACAACTAATGGGGTTCATGCCATAATCTTACAATTTATAAAGGGTAAATGATGTGCACAATACTCTTCATGTTCACAATAACGCCTGACATGTCATTTTCTCATTTGGCCAGACCAACCAACATATAAGGAC
This sequence comes from Limnanthes douglasii subsp. nivea, assembly GCA_036936605.1. NCBI lineage: Eukaryota > Viridiplantae > Streptophyta > Magnoliopsida > Brassicales > Limnanthaceae > Limnanthes > Limnanthes douglasii. The sequence continues at coordinate 291,965,782 of JAUPFV010000005.1, forward strand.
AAAGATAACACTGACATCCGTACGACAGGGTAGTGGGGCATCCTTTGTACAAAATGTCACATAGAATGAGAAGAACCACTGGAGGAATGATATATAATGACCTATCTTCGTTCAACTCGAATGAGACAAGTAGAGATGATATGTCTCCGTTTCTTGCAGTAGTTACAAACGTTTTTGTACCAATCCCGAGCAACATTTACCAAAAGACTTACAACTATAGAATTAAACATTATGCATGTTTCTATTTTTATTTCTATTTTGTGTTGCATAAACCACATGAACAGGTGTATTAAAATTAGCTTGATGGTTCATGGATGTCTGAGTTATCATTCATTGGTCCTCCCAAAGAAATTCATCCATACATGCATCCAAAGACGGTACATGATGAAAATTCACCAGATTAAAACATTCAATTTCACAATCTAGTCGTAGCTTCACTAAGAAATGATCTTGTTTGCTAGTTGCATGCATTATCTGGATAACGGAAAGAGCTGCACCAGGAATATCATCATAAATAATATTCGAATAATCAGCCCAAAGATTTTGAGAACCAGAAATATATTCTTCAAGCTAGAGACTTCATTGAGTATAATTATCAATCTCATACTCGAATATAAATCTCTTAGCGGATTTGTCTTGATTGAATTATCTTAAGATAATTCCACATACGATCAAATATTTAGGTTTCAAGTTGAGAACAAGATGAAGCTCAAACAAACTAAAAATCAAATTTATAATTCTAGTAGATTTAATTTACCACTTAAACAAAACATTAAAATCTAGATGTGTGAGATCACTCCCATAAGTATGAACCTATAATTACTTTCTTTTAACATATAATTGAAATTGAAATTCTAAAGTATAATAATTTATTAGTGTAAATTTAATATGGTGAACTTTTCAATTTTATGTATGCTGAAGTGTAGTGGTAATGTCACGTGTTAAATTCTGAGATCAAATGGAGATTGTTTTGGTATAAATTTATGAAATACGTGATAAAAGATGCTATTTATGTATACATAATGCATGCCAATGCATGTTGTTTTGTCCGCCAAGGCCTGATTACTATCTTGATCGGTCGTATATAATCTATGAGGATAATAACCAGGTGATTACAATGACTGTTGGTTTTACCCCGATGTCAGCAGCTATGCAGGGTAAGATGTTGAAGGTCCATAGAGATTTTTTACGTTTGCTCCAGTCGGGACAGGTGGATAGACTTGTTGCATTTGTTCAAAACACTAAAAAACTCTAATGCATAACTAATGGACATGTCTAATAGGTCGACACGTTCGGTCTCGTGATAGGGTTAGACAGATCCCGTCTTATCCCATATTGTCCCATCCCGTCCCATCTCGTCTTGCCCCCTTCGTAGCCATGTAAATCGTTCATATTGTATTGAATTGATATATTTTGCGCAATTGTTTATAAAGAATAGTAATATTTTTCTACGTAATTGTCCTAAAATTCAATTGGCCATTGAACATGTTTTCAATCTTGCAATGCATTTAGATAAAAATGAGAATAAATATGTGGGTTGCGAAATGGTTTTTAATATGACAACAAAATTTATCAAGTATTTTATTTTATCCGACATGCTTATGTTATTGGATGTATTTTTAATCCTTATCTAAAACTTAAGTGCTTATATATGTTGAGTTATTTTATTAAAGTATCAAACTTGATAATGATTACAATAACAGTAAATATTTTGAAGACATACAAGTTTATTTGTATAAAATGTATAATAATTATGCTACTAAAAATGAACAAAATTTGTAGTTTACCCTCAAGTTTAGGTGGTAGTAATAATAAAGAAAAGTATATTAAAGGCTTATCATAACTACGTGAGGACTTAAATGTAAAGTAGAAAGATAACATCAACAAAAACTCCTAAATATGTTTGTAAACTGATCCAATATTTTCAAACTGAGTTTTATTTTAGTATGTATAATGATGATAGCCTGAATGATCTCTTAACACGGTGGAAGTCAAATGAACCATAATTTTCTTTATTCTTTCAAGGTTAGCCAATGAGGTTTTTTCTATACTTTTGTTTATAGTGGCAACGTGAATCTAGAGTTAATATGGTGAGGCTGCAATACACAAATGGACGATCAAGACTGACTAGCCACGTAATTGAAATATCTGTTACAATAAATGTATGGACCGCAGTAGAGCATATGATGCAAGATAATGAATATGTAATGTAAGAGTATAAAAAAGATATGATCGATGAATTAAGTGATATTGAGGAAAAACTCACAGATAAATTCGGCGGTGAGGATGAGGAATGGATTGAATTGGAAGGCAAAATTATAGATGAAGTTAATTTGTAATAGAAATTTATTATAAAATTTGTAATATAGAATTTTAAATTCAAAACATTCGTACACTCCTCGTCCGCAAGAGTGTAAACTATGAAAGGTTTAAATCAATAAAATTTATTTTTCAGCATTCAATATCATAATGTAACAAGACTCACTTATAAAATTAAACTATACTATCAACCAACACTTATCACAATTTGTTTTTATCACTTATAGTTTTCAAACTATAACAACACTTTTACAACTTATTATAATTAAACTATAAAACTTATACTATTATAAAACCATAACAAAAAAATTATCACTTATAATAATCAAACTATAACAACACTCGTAGTATTTATAATCTAATAAAAAAGTCAAACTATAATAATTTTATTTTATTTATAAAGTATATTATACAAACTATATAATCAAAGTACAATTTTTTTTTATATCAAATAATAACAAATGTTTATCAATTTATGATACTAGACATGTTTATCGTTGCAACAGATCTCGCCTCGTGACATGGTAAGTTAGGGGCCGTCCAATCCTAGCGAGACAAAACACTAAACCGGATGGTACCAGGACGAGAAAAAAAAATCAAAATACTAATCATGTTCATTCTTGTTAGCAAATGGGACATAATTCTGCGCGCCAAAACGTCCGTCTAATCAAAACGAGTAGTTAATGCAATAGTCATCAATCAACGACATAAAGTACCTTACACCACATTTGGTAAGTTCACGTGTTGGACCCAAAAGTATGAATATAAGTAATCAAGTACTCTATTGGATGTCTGGTTGCGCATAAACTTGACCTTCTTGCTTTTACCTAATACACAACTTTCAAAAAACCTCAGCTTCTCAACTATTGTATCATATAACAACCCATATTTAGTTACTTCACTAAATCCCTTCTCATTTAAATGCTCTAGTCGTTGATGCCATAACTTGATATAAATTCTCACCATACTAGACACCCCGTACTAGTACTACAAAACCAACTTGAACTAACACACCATTAGTTCTATCGATTTTCATAACAACAAGGGAGCTTTGTAAGACCATAAGTCTACCATCTCCACGCCTATAGGTAAACCCTTCATCATCTAACATCCCAATAAAATTAAGGTTACATTTAAATTTGGCTACATATCATGTGTTGTTAATTACTCTCTCAATTCATACAGATAACTTGAGTCGAACTGCTTTAATCCATTTGACATCGCATGATCCATCATTATCAAAGATGACACTTTCACCATCAAACATTCACATGTCTTCAAACAAATGCTTATTGGAACTCATGTAAAATGACGCACCCGAATTCATCAAACATTTATACTTATACCTGCAAGAATAAAAAATCATTAAACTATCAACATACTCACTATCATCCGACACGATTGCAACATATCCAGCTTTGTTTTTCTAATAACTGTTTCCATTTTATTTCTTTGGAAGCTCTGTCTGATATGTCATTTCTTCATGCATGTCCAATAGATTACTTTTGAACCCCCACCATCCCCTTTGGACTTTGACCGAGATTTCTTTCTTCTTTCACTTGGATATATATTCACTGGTCAGTCCCTCACACTATGTTTGTACCCTTCAGAGTCATTATTTATAACACTCTTATTTTGAAGATCTTTGAAGTTTATATTGTCTTGACTTTGTCCATCATAAGAGAGTATTTCCCTTAAAGAATAATTTTCAAGAAAATTTTAAATTCCTTTGGTAAAGAAATTTTCAGGGACCCTCTCATGGTATTCAAGTTAAAAAAGATAAATTGAACAAGTATGGCCGTCCCCTGTTAGGATACACTATTAAACCTAAATTGGGATTATCCGGTAAGAACTACGGTAGAGCAGTTTATGAATGTTTACGTGGCAGACTTGATTTTACCAAATATTATGAGAATGTGAACTCCCAACCATTTATGTGTTAGAGAGACTATTTATTATTTTGTGCCGAAGCAATTTATTAAGCACGTGCGGAAACGGGTGAAATCAAAGGGAATTATTTGAATGCTACTGCGGGTACATGCGAAGAAATGATCAAAATGACTGTATTTGCCCGAGAATTAAGAGTTCCTATCGTAATGCATGACTACTTAACAAGGGGATTTACCGCAAATACTAGTTTGATCTAAAAGTGATGATGATATACACTATGATCCTTACATGTACCATACTAAATATAGTTGGAATAATCATATTAATAGTTGCGTTGACTCTTATCTTCATTCTCAAATCTGTATTAATAGTTCCATTTTAAGTGGTAGTGACAATTATAACGACAGTTACTTTTCTAATTACATTTGTGGTGAAAACGGAAAGAGTACTGAAGGAAAAAATTCTAATAAAATACAAAATAGTGTTAGATCATCAGAATTTTATTTTATAAGTCTAACTGATTTAAAAGACAATTCTGATGATCTAACTGATTAAGGATGTTTTTTTTATCTTCTTCCTCCACCTTTACACGAACTGTATTCAAGTCGAGTATGAATCCGTTATAATCATTTTGGTGTCTTCAGATCTCTATGCTACTATCCATAGACAACGTATAAAGCTATATCTTAAAATATAATATGTTCACTAAGGATTTCTTCATGTAAATGGCCTCCAACCGATTTTATATCTTCAGCGTTGTAGAATCTTCAGATACATCTTATAGCACTTCATCTCCCAAGGTCAATATGGGGAAATATAAGCTTTATAAAGTACCACAATATTATCGTGTGTAGATTTATCATTGATAACAGCAACATCCCTTATGTCCTACTTAAATTTGGACCTTAATTCTCGAGAGGCTAAAATCATTAAATTCGTCAAATATTTATAGGCTAAGCTTCATAGAACTCATCTTTTGTGGCTCTCCGGTTTCTAGCGAGATTTGTTTCTCCAACCTTCAGATCAACAATTAATTTACTCTCTTCTATTATTTTTCCACACTCACTGTACCACTGTTTGGGGTTAAAACCGCCGCTTAACCGATGCAAAAACCGATGTATCGATTAACGAATATTCTAAGAAACCAATTAGTCTATGTTCAAGACGAGCAACATGTTAAAAAAAACGAACAAAACATATTTAACGTGTATCAACACACAACGAACACTCTTTTTATTAATATAAAAAATTCTAATTAATATAAAAAATCAAAAGTAATGAAGAATCTAATTGATAAAGAGGAACCAGCCAAGATATATATATATATATATATATATAATCAAATTTAAATATTCCGAAAAAAAATAACCGAGTTGGTTGAGTAAGTAAACTCGTGACCTAAATATCATGCCTAGTTTATCTTCGTTCACGATTTAAAACGCATAAGTTGAATAAAGACTTATTCCCCATATATACAAAATCTAATTTAAATAATTATTTTGACGGTCTAATCTATACTTAACACATAAAGTAAATAAAGACTTACCCCAAGACCATTCAACTTTAAATGTAGTAAATGCCAACTATATGCAAAGCAAATAGTAAGAGAGATTTGTAGAGCAGTTAATCAAATAAATAAATATCCATATCTTAAATGAGATTTTCTTTTGGCTACAAAGAGATCTTAAATCGGATTTTAAACCGACTAAAACAAATCTATGATCAAAGTGTTATGTGAAAAGTACACTTTTGAAGATAGAAGGTATAGTAACCACGTGATGCATCTTCTCTCTTTTTCGAACCCAAACATAGATGAAAACATGGATGATAAAGGAATATATTTTATGAATCGTGCATGTGCTGAAACTCAATTTGGTATACACTAATGTATGCTGAAAACGATGGAATATATGGCATGCGAGGAAGAGTAGGTTTAGCATGAAAGAAAAGAGACTGTCAGATTAGCCAAGGAGACTGCCTGGTTGCGAACAAGTTGGGTTTTCATCTACACAACCTGAAAGAAGCATATATATATATATAGATTCTTTTAATGAAAACCCAGAAACTTGAAAAGAGCAGGCAGGCAAGTCATCCTTGGCTACCAAACAACACTCTTGTCTTCATGAGAAGCTCTACTCCTCTTTCTCTTCTTCTTATATATGTGTTGAGTATGTTACAATACAATGCAATGCAATGCTTCTATTTATACCCAAACATTTGACAACACTACACATGTATTGGTCAATACATATCTAACAAAGATCAAGTGGCTGCCCTACCTGTAATCGAATTTATGCTTTTCCAAGCAACGACTTCTTTTATTTTATTCTATTTTTGGGAGGTTGAGATAAAGGAACTTTAAAGAAAAGTATGAGATTGAGATTCATGGAGGTGTAGAGATTTGGTCATGCTTCTCAATTTTAGCTGGATTACTCACTCAACTTGAGACTTCTGCTTTGGCTTTTTAGAAAGATATGTGCAAGGACTTAGATTGGGTCTACATAACTACTGGGTACTTGTGCATAAAGTTTGTTTATTAGCATTCGTTATTTAAGTGTTTAATCTTTTTTGCAAAATTTATTATTTTGGTTTGTTATAGGCTAGAAGAAACAGGTCAAGATTTTTAAGAGTAAGAACTGCCGGATCTTTAAATGACAGGAAGCTGTCGAAGATAATTGATAAGTAAATGTTAGAGTCGAATGTGCATAATTATTATCTGTTGGATCTAGATGTAGAGATTTATAACCGAAGTCTACTGAAAATGCCTATCTATTTTTGGAAGGAACTGATTTATTAATATGTTAGTAGAATTTTAAATTGATGAATGATTCTAATCCATTGACGAGTTATTGTTAATCTGAACATGCTTGAAGAATTGACAATCTACTACAAGGTATAATAGTGTCAGGTGTCCATGTTTACAATTTATGACCGTACAAATGTCTGACTTGCAGCGTTGTTTCCATTCGGCTGTTTGGGGGAAAAAATTGTAAGGTGTGATTGTGAGCCTCGAAACCATTCACTCATAATTGGTTCTATGTATTTTGGAAGAGAGGTATGGAGTCAGTGTTGCATACCATTACAGAAAGTTGCTAGAGAGAGAAAGCAAGAGCTTGTTTGTTTTTAGAGATAAGCAAAGTACAAGATAAACACTGAGAAATAGGTTTATCCATAGTTCATTATGTAAGACGAATCGGTTTTGTAACAAACGAATAATGGTTGTCATAGTTATGTTTGAGAGAGTATATTCTTAACCTTATTTTATAGATAAAATATGTGTATGTTGTCCGTGATATAGGATTTCTTCACAATCTGAACAAAGTTAAATCTATCTTGTGTGTGTGGTTTAGAGTATGTCTTTTTTGTTAACATTGTGTTAAAAGATTCACAAAACCGAAGCTATACTTCTTACTTATACTCGAAAGGAATCATCATCAAAGGAATAAGTTTTGACCTACTATCGAAGCACATGTATTGTAAGCCTCTCCCTAATAAGTAGTGGGGTGATCGTGGATAATCTGTAACAATATTTTTTTATACCTGATATGACAATATAAAAGGATGAAGATCATTTCAGATCTCGAGGTTAGAGATTTAGATCTCACTAGGAAGTCAAGCAGAAACATAAAGATAATATTTATGAAGTTTGATCTTGATAAATTCACCAAACAGAGTCATTTTAACCTATAGAAAGACTTTCCTAGTTAAAAATGGGTTGTATACCACCATTGACGAGAGAGCCAAAAAAACAGTTTGATGTGGAAGTGTTGTCCATCACACATAATAATCTAATATTCAGTTTGGGAGATGAGATACTGCGAGATATTTCTGAAGAGCCTAAGACGTTAAGTATATAGAATTTTCTGGAAGCCACTTACGTGAAGAATTCTCTGGCCAACAAGCTGTATCTTAAGGAGCAAATGTATACAGTATAAATGGATAGTAGCAAGAAGTTCCGAAGACAATTAGATAAATTCAATAGAATCATTCTTGATTTGAATGTCGATTGATTCAAAATACAATATGAGGATCAAGAAATAATATCTTTGAGCTCTTTGCCGAAGGTGTATGAGATTTTTATTGATAATATAATTGATGGAAAGGATCACCTTACTATGATCAAAGTTAAGAGTGCTCTAAACACAAGAGATCTTAAAATAAATATAGTTTTACAAAATGAATATAACGTATTAGACTGAGCGTGAGTGGAAGGCCTAAAATAAGATATTCAATCAAAAAAGAAGGAAACTCTCGGTTCATATTAAAGATATTTTGAGTGGTTTGACTCATGTTGTCTATAATACTTGATTGAGTGATAAAAAATGTTAGTTATGTGTCTAAATTTAAACAAAACTTATTTCTATCAACATGTTAGATGACTAAGAATGTACATATAAAGGTGAATATTGCAGACTTTGGATTCTACACGACTCACTAATTATTATAAAAACCTATAAGATAAATGGTTTTTTTGGTGATTGAAGAGTCTGTTGTGGTCGGAGGCGTATCTAGTGTAGAGATGTTCAACCAAGCTATGACATCTGAGATTAGTGAATGTGAGTGCGAAAGACCTTATTGATCTTAAGAAACAATTTTTTTGAATGGTAACAAATATCAGAAGTTGAGCTTTTATGAAAGTTTTATGCTAGGTAAAAGCAAGAGGGTTAACTTCCTACATAGAAACCATACACATAGTGATGTGCTTGAATATGTTCATTCAAACCTTTCAGAACCTGCACCATGGGTGGTGCTAGGCACTTATTGTATTTGATTGATGACTACTCTAGAAAAGTATGAGTTATACTTTTCAAGACCAATGATGAAGCATTTGATGCTTTTATGGAGTGTAAAAAGTTGGTAGATAATCAGACTCGAAAAATGCTTAAGAAGTTGAAGACGGATAATGGGTTGCAATATGTGAATGAAGCATTCATGAGCTACTAATCTAAATTTTGGATGGTAACAAATATCAAAAGTTGAGCTTTTATGAAAGTTTTATGCTAGGTAAAAGCAAGAGGGTTAACTTCCTAAATAGAAACCATACACAGAGTGATGTGCTTGAATATGTTCATTCAAACCTTTCAGAACCTGCACCATGGGTGGTGCTAGGTACTTATTGTATTTGATTGATGAATACTCTAGAAAAGTATGAGTTATACTTTTCAAGACCAATGATGAAGCATTTGATGCTTTTATGGAGTGTAAAAAGTTGGTAGATAATCAGACTCGAAAAATGCTTAAGAAGTTGAAGACGAATAATGGGTTGCAATATGTGAATGAAGCATTCATGAGCTACTAATCTAAATTTTGCATTGCTGGAAATGGAACCATGAGAGGAACTCCCCAATAAAATGATCTTGCTGATGATAAGGAAGAATAAAATATGATGAAAATAATTGCGAAGAAGCACTTTAATCGGGGAAAGATTGTAAAATATGTATTAGAAAAGGACTAATTATGAATAAACAATAAAAATAGGGACTAAGTTTGCAATTATTAGGTTGTTAGGCATGTGGGAACCATCGTTGTACTATAAAAGGACCCCCCAGATCTGGGAAAATGGATGATCATTATTACAATACATTTTCTCTCCCTACAGTTGTTGAAGTTTCTCTCTCTAAAGACTAGTGACTAGGAACTCATTAAAACAACATAATCCTTCATAGTTTTGTTTGACTCGAAATACTCCTCTGTAGAGTCTTACATCATCATTGGCGCCGTTTGTGGGAAACAAAAATTGGTACATAGGTTTTCTTTTTCCGAAAACCAGGTTTAATCCGAACAAGATCATGGAAGAACATGGGGAGTTAGATGTGAATAATTGCAAAGAGAATCTCGTGGGCACTAACTATCGGAGTAATGTGGATTTCAAAAGGCACATTGATCAGTGCACAGGGGAAATTTTGGATGAGTCGATTTTATTGGCTCGAAGAGATGAATTGCTGATGCAATTCGAGAAGTTAAGAGTAGAAAGAAAACAGTGCAGGGAAATCTTCGTTCTGAGGTCCGAAAGGAAAATGACAATGAAAAAGATGAATGTGAAACTTATCATCGTCTTAGGGACACGAATGATAGGTATAGAGGGCCTGGTTGATATACTTCAAGGAGAAAAGGAAAATGTCACCAAGAATCTTCTGACTCAAGTGATTATTCCCGCTATAGTTCGTTAGAATCGTCTCCTAAAAGGAGTCATCGGAAGAAAAAACATGGTAGAAAGCATGTGGAGTACCATAGAGCTAGAAGTTCGGAGAAGAAAAATCCGAGGGAAAAGAGTCATCATGCTGATGAGCAAGTTTATACCAGAGGAATTTTCCGTTTGGGAATCAAAATGTCGACCAATAGAATTTAGAATGGAAACATCAATATACTTTGCCTTCTGAGGAAGGGCTCTATTTTTCGAACCACGAAAATTTGAGGGCCAATGTTTATAGGACGGGTCAAAATTGAAGAGCTTCTCCTTTGTCCTCCAAAATTATTTAAGGCAACCTCCCAAAGCATTTTGATATCTCGAAGCTAGAGAAGTTCGATGGAACATAAGATCCTGACAATCATATTGAGCAATTTAAGAATTTCATGATCAACTTTGATGATGATGATAACTTGCTGTGTAGGGCATTATCCCAAACTTTCAAGAGAGTCGCTTCCAAGTGGTACAATAGGATTCCGCAAGGTTATATAAAGAATTTTGACATGTTCTGGAATATTTTCGGGGGGTATTTTGTGGGAAGCAAAACATTTAAAGCCAATGGAGATACGATAATCTACTGTAGGCAAAGAGTTGGGGAGAGTTTGAAAAATTATACCAACCGATTTGTGAAAACAAAAATGGATATGGAGTATTGCAAAGACTCCGTGGCATTGGCAGCATTCAGAATAGGACTCCTCCCCAGACTTTTGAAGGATATAGTGGTTGAGAGTCAAGCAATGACTTTTGGAGCTCTTCTTGATCAAGTTGAAAAGAGGATTCTACTGGAGGAAACCCAGGCATCAGAGAAAGGATCAAGTGATCAATTGAAGCAGAATCAATTTCAGAGGCCTGAATCTAGTAACCAGGCACCTCGTGTAATTGTGCAGCCTAAAGTGGTGGGCCAAGAAACAAGGCCTATGTCTAATAAGTGATTTCGTCCAGATTATTTTACAGAATTAACAGAAAATGTGGCTATAATATTTGAAAGGTCTAAAGCGACAGTTTAATTCCGAAAGCCTTTTCCTATTCAGACTCCAAGGGAAAGGAGAAGTGCTAATAGGTTTTGTAAGTATCATGAAGATATTGGACATGATACCAAGGAATGCATAGCTCTAAATAAAGAGGTGCAGGCGTTGATTGAGAACCGAATGTTACTGGATTTTATGAAATAGCACACGCAGAAAAGTTCGGCAGCAAAGGCTGTTCCAAAGAATGTTGACACAACAATGGTAATTTCCGATAGGTGGACGCTTTTGATATTGCCACAGAGTATTTGGATCCCAAGGTGTGGAGAAACGATATAAATATGGCAGAGGAAGTTGTTCCAAGAGGAAAAGTTGGTGAGCTTTGCGCATTTTTTGAATCATTAGCTATTTTTGGAGGTGATACTATTACAGGGAATTCTAACAGCTCACGAAAGAGGCACATGGTTAATTTGACTACACAGTTGGAAGTAGGAGCTTCAACACAAATATACCGCTCGCCCTCTCCAATTATCTGTTTTTATGATGATGACATGATGAATGTGGCGGGACCGCATGAGGATGCGGTGGTAATTGCCGCAGGGATAGTTGGTGATCAGGTGCAGAAAATATTGATTAATACGGGCAGCTCGGCCAATATTCTGTTCATGAGTACTTACAGGAGAATTGTTGATCCACCTGCAATACCACGATCGAATAGAACTATAGTTGGTTTTACAGGGGCAATGATAATAGTTTTAAGAGAGTTTGAGTGTGTAGTGGAGCTTGGTCGGGGACCATTCAAGAAGGAAGTTGAGATTTTGTTTATAGTGGTTGACGCTCCAACGTCCTACAATGCGATTTCGGATCGCTTTTGGTTGTCAAGGATGCACGGTTTTATCTCTACGTTACATCAATGTCTAAAATACGTGGTAGGAAATAATATTGGAACGATAAGGAGCAGCCAGAAGATGGCCAGAGAATGTTACTATAAAGCGTTATCTACAAAGCAGATTCGGGGAGGCGACTCAGAGAAAGCATAGCAGCTAAAGGGGACTCTCCCAAGAATAATGCCTTGTGATGATCCGAGAGAGTCCCCCGGGTTTTTAGTTGGACGATGATTACGAAGAGTATAAGTATCCTGATGGAATTGTTTTTAAAATTGGAATAAATCTTCCTTTTGTGTTCATAGAAAAGTTGATTGTGTTTTTATCCACAAAGCTAGACATGTTTGCTTGGTGTGTAGAATACGTAACACGGGTGCCCCCAGAAATAGTTTTCCATAAGCTTTCAGTGCAGAATAATGTTAGGCCTATCATACAAAAAAGAAAAACTGTTTCTCAGGAGAAATCTGCAGCTATACTTATAGAAGTCGAGCGATTACTAATCATAGGCCATATTCGAGAGTCGCAATATCCTATGTGGGCTTCGAATCCAGTGTTAGTCAGGAAGAAGAATGGAAAATGGCGAATGTGCGTGGATTTCACGGATTTGAACAGAGCCTGTCAAAATGATCCTTTTCCAGTTCCTCGAATTGATCGCTAGTGGTTCTACGTCAGGTAACCGATTGTTGTCTTTCATGGATGCCTACACGGGATATAATCAGATCAGATTGGATTCGAGGGATGAAGAGAATACTTCATTTATTACCGAGAAAGGTTTATATTGCTACAAGGTAATGCCATTTGGTCTAAATAATGCGGGGGCGACTTATCAACGTTTGGTAAACAAAACTTTTGTGGATCAAATTGGGCGAAATGTGGAAGTTTATATTGATGATATGCTTGTAAAGAGTTTGAAATATGAAGATCATTTTTCTGACCTGGAAAATACTTTTAATAACTTGAGAAAGGTCAATTTAAAGTTAAACCCGAAAAAATATATGTTTGGTGTTTGATGTGGAAAATTTCTTGGGTATGTGGTAAGTGAAAGGGGAATCGAGGCTGATCCGGTGCAGATAAAAGCTCTAACGACAATGAATCCTCCTTGAAATATTAAGGAAGTTCAAATATTGACAGGAAGGTTAGTGGCGTTGAACATGTTTATTTCTCGTTCCTCGGATAAATGTGCACCTTTCTTTCAAATACTCAGAAATGTGAGTAAGTTTAGTTGGACTAAAGAATGTTCCGAAGTGTTTCGTCAGATCCAGGAGTACTTGTTGTCCCCGGAAATACTTTCTAAACCATTCATGGGAGAGAAGTTTATAATTTATATATCAGTTTTAGATTTTGCAGTCAGTGTCGTGTTAGTTCGTGAGGAAGAAACTGTTCTAAAGTCGGTGTATTATATTAGCAAAAGTTTGCTAGATGTAAAAAAATGATATTTAAAGTTGAAAAAGTTAGCTTTGGCCTTGGTAATAGCTGCTCGAAAAATGCGACCATATTTTCAAGCGCATCCCATAGTAGTTCGAACAACATTCCCTCTTAGAATTGTTTCAGGCTATACGTTTTGGCTTTAAATCAACAAATAATGAGGCATAATATGAAGTGGCTTTAGCAGGGTTGAGGTTGGCTCAAGTGTGTGGGGGAAAATGGTTAAGTTGTTGAACGATTCACAACTTATGATTAACCATGCATTGGGAGAATCAGAAGCAAGAAAGATTAGCTAGTCAAATAATTGAAGGCGTTGAAAGATTTGGCTTTTACTTTTGATGAAGTTAGATACAAACATGTTCGGCAACAAGCAAATTCGATTCCTTATTCCTTAGCAGCTGCTCATATTCAGAAAATTACTTTTGGGCCATAACTCAGGAATGTCCTTCGATTACAAGAGATTCAGAGCAATTGATGATAATAATTGTGGAAAATAATGATTTTATGTACGATTGGAGATTGATATTGTTGAATTCTTGACAGTATTTCTGAAGCTTTGCCATTTGATCGATGGGGAATTGATTTAGTTGGCCCTTTCCCAATGAAAACTAGGGGGAGACAAACAATTATAGTGGCGATTGATTATTTTTCCAAGTGCGTGGAAGCAGAGCCTTTAGCGTGAACAAAGGCAAAGGATGTCATTAAGTTTGTTGTTTCAAGCATTTGTTGTCGATTTGGAGTTCTAATGAAGGTTACGGCAGATAATGGACCCCAATTTGACAATAAAGAATTTAAGAATTTTTGTGGTACTAAGGGCATACAACAATGTTTTTCTGCTCAATTTCATCCACAAGCTAATGGGCAGGTGGATGTTACTAATAGAATGATCCTTGACGGTTTAAAGAAAAATTTGGAAAGGAAGGCTGGAAAGTGGCCGAATTATTTACAGGAAGTGCTTTGGGCTTACAGAACAACACCCCGAATAGCGACGTCGGAATCTCCGTTTGCTTTGGTTTATGGAATGGATGCGGTGGTTCCCTCTGAAGTTATTATCCCGTCAAACTGTGTTGCAACATACACAGAGGAGTTAAATGATCAAGGCAGAGCAATAGAACTTTATCTTGTGGAAGAAAAAAGAAGGCGTACACAGTTGAAATCCCTACATTATCAGACATTAATGAGAAGTAGATATGTTTCACGGGTAAAACAGAGGGAATTTAAGGTGGGAGATAAAGTGTTACGTAAAAGTTTTCTTCACACTAAAGAAAAAAGCCTCGGAAAATTGGGTCCAAACTGGGAAGGTCCTTATGAAGTGACACATAAAGTAAAACAGGGGACATATCGATTGAAGGATGAAGAGGGGAGAAGCCTTAAGCATCATTGGAACATAGAACACTTGAAGATGTATCTTGATTAAGAATGAAAATCTTGTTATGTAACTTTTCTTTTATGATTTTTCTTTGTAAAACAGCGAAAGCACACTCTTTCATACCCTGATAGGCACATGATGGTTTTTAACGAGGTGCCATTATTAGCTGATAAATATATTTGAAGTTTTGCCTCGAATTATTGCTTCTGCCTTTGGAAAACTGTGATTAGCTAAGCAGATTTTAATAATTATTGTCAAACGCTAATTAAAGTTAGCGCATAACTATTATTATGTCTGACTAAAATCAACATATAACTATTATTATGTCCAACGAATGTTGGCATAAAACTTATATTATATCGCCCCCAAGGGGTAGCCAAATTGGTTGAGTATGGCATTCTTATGACCAAAAGGTCATGAGTTCGAGTCTCTCTAGATACGCTTTCTCGGTTGAGCCTGTCACCTTGTGTGGTTTACCTTCTGGCGTTGGTTTGCAGGCTATTGCGTCAGACTGAGGGTTTACCCTGTGCGCACTCATTGCACTCTGAGTAGCGGCTGCGGGTTCCCTCCGGAAAAAAAAAACTTATATTATATCCAACTAAAGTTGGCTAACAACCATTAGTATCCAATGAAAGTTGGCATACAATTATTATCGTATTCAATACAAATTTTCAGATTTTATAAGTAGATTGGCGAGTGATATACCAAGAATAGTCATACAAATTAAGTTGGATTAAATAAACGGTACCCAGAAAACGTTGGGAGTATTAAAAAAGTTTCCTCGAAAATAATGAGGAATTGTTCAAAAAAGGTGAAACAAAAAAGAACAACATTAATTACTTGGAGCTTTTGGAGGAATCACTGTCTTCGGAGTCTGATGTATCGCTATCACTGACAACAATACCGGGTGGGTGAAGTTCTGGAGAGACAAGTTTCCAAAAACTACCCAAGTCATAATCAGGGTAGGTTTCATGGATTTCTGTGATTAACCGTGATCGGATGGTAGCATCCATGGCATTCAGTTTGTCTATGCATTTGTCAGCATATGCCTTAACAACTACGTCTTTTTCTTTCTCAAGGTTCCTTAGGAGGAATCTTTTTTTTTTCCACTATCCTCTCAAAATCTACGAGGCACTCTTTGAAACTTTCTGTGGATAGTTGATGTGCTTCTTTGAGAGCTATAAAGAGTTTTTCTTGAGCATCAGTTTTGTTTTGATAGAGGTCTCTTTCTTCTTGACAGCATTTCTCCAAAAGAAGAACATAATTTTCTGAAGCAACCAGTTTTTGGAAGAGAGCATCGGTCTGTTTTTAGAGAAGAATGTTGTTGTTTGATCTCTTCGAATTGGGAGGAAGCAAGAAAAGCTTTAAATTTTTAATGGTTTTTCTAGTCTTCCAGATGTTGCATCTTTTTCCCTATTGTGACTGAGGCATGAAGCAACTTTCGAACACTAAGGGAAAAGTCATCTCCCTGAGGAATTTCAAAGGAGCTGCTTGGAGAGCCCGTTTCGGTTGAGTTAAAACTTGAGGATTCCCTAGTCGGTATGATTGTGTCAATAGTTTGTGGTGGATGACTTCGGGGAATATGGAGAGGGGCCAACTTTGGAAGATGATCATTATTTGAAGAATGACTTGGAGAAAGATTAGGTTGGGAGTCTGAAGCTTGCCCAAAGTTGTCTTCATCTTGATTTTTAGTGCCCTCGGATATTTCTTGAATAAGTTCAAGAATTACTTGTTTATTCTTGGGTTCTTTTTTCTTTATAGGATGAATATGAGTTTTTTGAGGAGGAGAAGTTGAGGTTGTGGTTGCAATGACATTTTTCGAGGAAGGCGTACATTTTGGGGCAGTTAGTCCTTCGGAGTCTGAGTGTTGATCTTTTATTGATACCTCTTCCTCAGAATCGTCTAGGTGACTCTTGTCCCGAGAACGCTTTGGAAGGTAAATAACGATGTCTTTGGCTTCAAAACGGTCGAGGGCTTCTTGTTTAGAGGGATGAGTCATCAGTTCCTTCACAGATAGCCTATATAAGGGGTTTAGCCTCCATAGTCGACTCTTGGCTAGGTTGGTGTTCATGAAGCATAGCTAAATTTTTTTTCCCAAGTTTCTTTGGCCCACTCGTTCAGTTTGGTGAAGACTTTGGTGTCACTTTCCACAAAATCAGCATAGACTTAGAGACGCCAGTATGACTGCACAAAATTAAAGGAATAAGCTGGTGAGATAGTTGTACGAAGAGAACTAAAGTGTGAGTTAAAATTTTTACCTTTGTTAGTCCACAGAAGAGAAAGCTTGTGTGGGTCTGAGGGGGTTGATTCAGAGTCCGTTTCCCAATGCCCGGAGAAGAAAAGAAATTGTTGTTTCCATTTCTTATCAGCTTCAAGCAAATCTTTCACTACCTTTTGTCCTCGGCTAAATGTTAGCGAATAAAAGGGGAACACAGATTTTTTACCAAGCCCGATAACCCTATAAGATCCTCTAATAAAAATTCGTTCTTGAGCCATGATACATGCCATAAGCGTGTACCACATGTTTGGACCTACTTGGGTAGGGCAGAGGTCGATTTTAGCAAAATATTCGATAAAGAATGGATCCAAAGGATACCACAAACCCCAATTCATGACTTCTGTATATACGACCAACTCGTCGTCTTTAACGGACAGAGGAGTCTCACCTTCCACCAGAAATCTTATAGCATTGTATGAAGGAATTCCCCATCGAATTCCCCATCGAGTTCTTAACATAGTTTCTTCAGAAAAAAAAAAAAAAAAAAAAAATAGTTTCTTCAGATGGCAAGAAGTATTTATAATTAATGTTGTGAAGTATCACCAGATTTTTGTTTTCTATACCTCGAATATTGTTGCCAACAATAGCATCGAGTTTTAGAGGGAGCGTGATATCACCTTTTGATTTGGGGGCAATTCTTGAATACCGTTCCTCCGAATTCTCAGGAGGGGTCGTAGATACTTGACTTGAGGAAGCCAAAGAAGGACCACATGATTTGCTCTAATCTACGTTGAGAGTTTCTATTTGATCCGAGTTGGTGTTTTCCGATACTACTGCTTTTCCTTTCAGTTTGAGGGCCTCAAATTTTGCTGACTAAACTTCCTCGTCAGTGATTGTGACTCTGGAAGAGGTAAATCCAAGACTTCATTGTCCTGTAATTGAGGGGTAAATCTGACCCAGAGCCTTTGGTTTTTTGAGGTGGAGGTTGAGTGTTAAAATGAATTTGGACTGGACTTTGGGGCTCTGAGGGGTTTTTTGGACCGTTTGTGTTCTTTAGAGTTTTTCTTGTCTTTATGATGCCTTTTCCTCTTGCCAGAATAGATTTTGTGGTGTTTATCCTTCCCCATGAATTCAAGGCTAGAGTTAAGGTTTGAGTAATTAGGATTAAGGGATTAAGAGCAAATGTCGAAGGGAATGATTGCAGAAAAACCTTCCGATAAAAGCCATGCGCCGTAGAACGTGGTTACATGAGGTTTAGGTAGAGGTTCAATGTAAGTATCAGTGGCAAGTTTTTCCTCAAATTTTTTACTAATGAATAGTCACTCTGGAATTCGACGAGGTTTGGGGGGCATAACCTAGTTTTCTCTCTCTATAAAGTTTCTGAGCCGACCGTTTTCTAGAATGAAAGGTATGAATTAGGAAAGAGTATTTATAGAGAGCAGATGGGCTTTTTGAAGGTTTGAGGCCCAGGGACATTTCCTTTGTTTGCCTAGGGGTATTACCGGTAAGATAGGTGTAAATTTTCTTGCTTTAGGAAACGTGAAGAGTTGTTTAGTAAATATTTGTTAAGAAAGAAGGCATGATGGAATATGAAGGGACATATGATATGACAAAGTTTTGGAGAAAATATCTATAAAAGATATAGTTACAGAATTTTCTTTTTGATAACATCTTTAAAGAAAAGGCGGGAGACTAAATGGTTGGAATATGAAGGAGCGCGTTTGTAAATTCAAATAGGTTTATTGAGAGGGTGATATTCGAAGGACATTTATTATATATTAGTCTTTGCAATATGTTAGCAAAGATTGAGATGCTACATTTATATATATATTTGAAGATTGTAATTTTAGAGGATGTATCTTCGAAAAAGGACAGTTGGTTGTATTTTCGAGGAGGCAAAATGCATTCTCTAGGATGTATATTCGAAAAGGCAAGGATAATTTCGAAGAGGAATTTTCGTATGGGAATGATTCGAGGAGGTCTAGAGGAAAAAAAATTATTTTCAAGGAGGTATCTTTGAAAAAACTAAGGACAAATGAATGGGAATTTCCGAGCAGGTCTATAGATGAGATGAAATCCGAAAGTACATCACAGCTCTTGCCAAAAAAAAATCACAAGGAATTGAGGGCTACTGATAAGGAAGAATAAAATACGAGGGAGATAATTGCAAAGAAGCACTTTAATTAGGGAAATATTGTAAAATATGTATTGGAAAATGACTAATTATGAATAAACAATAAAAGTAGGGACTAAGTTTGGAATCATAAGTGGTATGAATTAAAGTAGTAACGAGTGAATTCAGAACAGAGAGTTTGCAATGGAAAAATCAAGTAGTGAAAAGTACCTCTGAATATTTCATAGGTCAAAATAGCCTTTTCAGCCTCTTTAAATAGGCAGGGCGAGTTAGTTAGAGAAACGGTTACATATTGTCATATTTGCAATCTAACCCCTATATCTCTCCTAAAGTCTAATTTTATCCCATATTTACAAGAATTATTACTCTAATCCCTAACATTTACATATTAGTCCCTAAGGAATATCTTTCCTTATCAGTAGCCCCCCTAGTTCTTATATAGATATTTATAAGAACTATTAAATCATCGAATCCTTCCTCGAATTAACTTAATTTTGTCATTCCTCGGATTCTTCACTCCTCGGATTCTTCCTCGTATCAAAACCAATTTTATCACTTTATGACTTTGTTGTGACTAAACTCAATGGTTTATGATTTCTCTTTGATTTTAACTCAGCTTCGAAACTGACTTCTTGTGGCATAACTTTATTTCTTCTTCGAATATTACCACTTCAAACATGGTTTAATAGCACTTCGAAATTTCTGATCCCTACCTAGGGGATTGATTAGACCCCTGACAGTAGACCTGTGACATTACACATTTCCCTTTTCGTTTCATATTCTGGCCAATGAAAACAACTTGCTTTTTCTACCCTTTCACATTCTCGACGTCCCTCTTCATTCTATAAATACCCAGTTACTCACTCCTTAAACACTTTTTAGTGAAACCATCTCTTGAACCATCTTCAACCTGTTCATCAGATCTTCAACCTGTTCATCAGATCTTCAACCTGTTCATCAGATCTTCAACCTGTTCATCTTCAATCTGTTCATCTTCTCTTGTCTCACCAAGCAACCTCTCATTCCAAAAACCATTGTATGAGAAGATACCCTAGATACAATAGATTTAAACCCAGAAGACCAGTAAGATCAAAGAGAAATATCTTTCCTGGTCCTGGTTCCAGTAACCAAGTATTTGGGGCCTACGATTATCTTTGTATTTCTCGAAGAGCCAAAGAATACAAAGCTGCTGGGTTGATCTATAACGGTCCTCACTCTTCCTGCACCACTTTTAAATATGGTAACTTTAATCCAAACCTTGCCACTTCGTCTTCACCTCTAGCTTCTAACCCAGAAAGTAGCTCAACGACCTCTTCTTTCCAAAATCCAACCAAACCTTCAATACTAAGACCTCATCGGAAACCTAGAATAGTTACTTTAGACAAACCACCCACTTATAACAAATCACAACTCAAATCACCTGTCCTTCAATTCGAAGAGGCAAAAAACCCTCAAACCAAAACACTTCCTCCTCAATTCGAGGCTATTAGAGCTAAACATTCCAAAAAATCATCTTTCTTAGTAATGGGTGAAGAAATAAAAACCTCTTCCACTCCTCAACACTCTCCTCCTCCCCCACAAGAAGTGGATGATACTACACCAGAGTGTAGTCAGCCAATTCCTGTGACTCAACAAGAAACCCAAATTCGAAGTCACTCCGAGGAAGGTCACAAAAAGGATGATTCAGAAGCTACTGAATCCGATGCCGAGGAGGAATCCGAGGCTGAAGGCGTAGCTCCTCCAAAGAAGCCCCGAGGGAAAAGAAGTCTCATTACATTGCCTGAGAACGTTGCCTCATTAGTTCAGGAAAATCTCAAGCCTCTTTCTGCTTGGTACATTCTTGCCCTGAAGAATGTACCCTACAGCTACTACCTCGAATCGGAGAAGGAGCACCTCAGAAAGCTATGGGGGTTAACTGATAATATGACACTTCGGCTACCAGTGGAAGGAGAGACACCCTTGAACTGCCAAAAAGATGAGCTGGTTGTGTACCCTGAGCTCTTTAACTGGGGACTTCGGTTTCCCCTGGATCCGATGATCGTAAAGTTCTTCGAAATCCACAGACTGTGCCCAACCCAGGTTACTCCAAACTTGCTCTTCACTTTATTTTCAGCAATCATGGTATCAAGACTTGGAGGTATTCCCCTCGAAATCGAGGACTTCATCTCAGTAACCAAAGTGTCAAATGGCCCTGTTCTACCATTTTATTATTTAACCCTTGAAGATGACTTGAAAATTATCGACGATCTCCTCGAAGCCGATAAATTCTGGAAACAACGATTCGTCTTTCTGTCAGGCGCCTGGGAAAATGGACATGAAATCTCCGATGCCAACCCTTCTAAACTCACCCTTACCTGGAGAGACAGTAGTAAGTGATACCTTCCTTTGCTTATTTAGTTGTTTTTGATTCAAACTACTTATATAACTATTTTTCTCTCTTTAGAAATTCCGAGGCGGTTTAAGGGTCGTCGAAAAGAGGCCAAGCTTATCTTCCAAAAGATGGCAGAGTGGGCTGAAAAGGCTTGGGGAAATGGCTTCCATTCAGCATTTGATCCTATTAACTTTGTTAATAGCCATCTTTGGCGAATATCACTAGGGGCTGACTTCCCTGAAGATCCGATGACGCCACCAGATCCTCTTCTAGTAGTTCAAAGGATTCTTGCACCAGATGGAAAGTGCTATCTCCCACTTCGGAATCGGAGTGACAGCCATCTTCCTTTGAAGAAGAAAGGAAAGAAGAAAAACACCACCAGCAAAACTAAACCTCCCTCTACTTCGAAGAGTGTAAGGAAGAGAAAAACGTCTGCACCTTCGCTTCCCACCATATCCGAAGAAGACCAGCCCATCCTGAAGAAGACAAAGAAAAAACAAACTTCTCCAAAAAAGAAAGATAATAAGTCTAACAAGCCCAATGAAAAGAATGAGGCTGATCTCTTAGAGGATGTGCTAGCTTCCGAGGCACGAGGTAAAACTTTTGTCGAGGTGAATCCTGAGGGAGGTATAACCCTTGGAGACAAACAAATAGATGACTATCTAAACCTCGATGACTTCAACTCAAGTGGAGATTTTGTACTTCCTGGTTCTCAACATGCCAACGTTGCTCCTCCAATTTCTACCGATGCTGCTACAACTTCCACATCGAATCCTTTTGCTCCCATTCATCAGCCAGAGAAATCTGATGAGGTAATTTCAATTCTTCAACCTTTCCCCAATCTAATTTCTGCAGTCACCAAATTATACGAAGAAGTGAGCAAATCTCAAACCCAACTGGAGCGTCTTGCCCAAGAGCTAGCTAGGAGTAGAAAAGAAACAGAGTCTGAAAAGACTTCTAAAAATGAAGCACTCCAAAAATTTGAAGCTGAGAAAGAACAGCTTCTTAAAAAGCACAAGGAGGAAGTCGAAGCTCTTAAAACTACTCATCTGGAAGCTCTTAAAAGTCTAAAGGCCGAACATTCTACTGCTATTTCCGATGCGACGGAGCTTATCAAAGAGACTAAAGAGAAATTGGAAAAAAGCCAGACTGAAATTACTACACTTCGAGCAGGATTCGAAGAGGAAAAGGAGGCTGCAGTTAAAGAGGCGAAAAACAAAGTTAGCTCTGTGATGCTTGAAGGCATGAAGAAAACTCAAATTGATACATCCATTCAGATCCTTCGAGAAGTTCATGCTGCTTGTCCAAGGCTAGACTTATCAAACCTTTGGAAACGAGTTCCAGAAGAACAACGCCCAAAAGAAGCTTTCGAAGCTCCACCAAGCTCCTCCTCCGAAGAGGCGTCATCGGAAGATGAAGAACAAGAAAATGATGCTTGATAGACCAAGTAGTTTGCTTTTGTTTTTTGTGTATGTGACTAAGTACTTCAGTTCTTTTTTGTAAACTTCGTATGTTATCCCACGAACAAACTACTTATCTTTTTTTTTATCTTAAATTTTCTGGTACACTTGTTTGAGCTGATTATTATTAATGATGGAAGCACTCATAAGTCGTGGCACTTCGAAAATGTGATGCACTCATAAGACGTGGCACCTCGAAAAATAGATGCACTCATAAGACGTGGCACCTCGAAAAATAGATGCACTCATAAGACGTGGCACCTCGAAAAATAGATGCACTCACAAGACGTGGCACCTCGAAAAATTTGGTTGTTTCTTCAAAGCTTTCGCTTCGGAAAATTATTCTTGGTCAACTTCCAAAGATGATCAATCTTTGCCAAATTACCAAAATAACAAATCACACATCATAACAAACAACCAATGGCCAAAAGAAATTTTATTAAAAAATTCAATATCAATCAGACACCTCGTTAAAACCTTTCTGGGCCAACAGATAAGGAAAGAGTATGTCTGTTTTACAAAAATTCGAAGTTCAGTTTTACTCACAGTACAATTTCAAGTGCTCTATGTTCCAAGGGTGCTTGAGCATCCTCCCTTCTCGATCTGATAACCTGTAGGAACCTGGTTTGACTCTCATTGTAACTTTGTAAGGACCTTCCCAATTCGGGGCCAATTTTCCGAGGTGTTTATCCTTGGTGTGAAGAAACACTTTTCGCAATACTAGATCGCCAATTTTGAATTCCCTTCTCTTAACTTTGGCATCGTACCTGCTTCTCATTAACGTTTGATAATGGATCACATTTAAATGTGCCTTGACCCTTTTTTCTTCCAACAAATCAAGTTCCACTCTTCTGGCCTCATCGTTATCTGCATCGGAATATCGTAATAGTCTGTAAGAAGGTAGTGTAGATTCAGCAGGGCACACAGCATCCATCCCATATACTAGAGAAAAAGGAGTCTCTTTTGTAGCCTCTCTAGGGGTTGTCCTATATGCCCATAATACTTCTTGAAGAAAATTTGGCCACTTCCCTGCTGCTCCAGCCAAATTTTTCTTTAAGCCATCCAAGATAGATCTATTTGTTACTTCCACTTGTCCATTTGCCTGAGGATGAAAAGGAGTGGAAAAACATTGCTGTATCCCTTTCGAAGAGCAAAAAGAGTCCATTTCCTTGTTATTAAATTGAGGACCATTATCAGTTGTTATTTTTCGAGGTACTCCAAAACGGTAGCAAATATTGCTTTGAATAAACTTGATTACATCCTTAGCTTTTGTCCCAGCTAAGGGTTCTGCTTCTGCCCACTTCGAAAAATAATCAACCGCAACAATAATCATTTGTCTTCCACCAGAAGCCATAGGTAATGGTCCCACCAAATCAATACCCCACCTATCAAAAGGAACCGCCTCTGAAATTGTCATTAGTGGTACTGCTGGTTTGTGTATTAAATTTGCATACCTTTGGCAAGTGTCACAACTTCGAACTAATGACTTGGCATCTTGTAAAATGGTAGGCCAATAATATCCTGCCAACAATACCCTACGCGTTAAAGCTCTAAACCCACAATGAGCAGACCCATCTCCATCATGCAGTTCGGACAAAACATTCTGAGATTCATCCTTGCCTAAACATCGTAGTAAAGGTTTCGAAGCAGACCTTTTGTACAGCACCCCATCCAGTACCACATAGCCAAAGGATTTGTACTTTATTTTCTTGAGCAAGTGTTTATCCATAGGTAATATTCCATTCGAAATAAAGTTTAACAAGTCAAACCTCCAATCTCCTCGAGCACACGTCGGATTATTTACTACCTCATCAACAACTTCACATTGCTCAGAATTCGATCTAATCGAAGGCGATGGTTGGGTTACAATCCATGGGTATTCTTCTGAATAAGCCATCGTTGCCAAAGAATCAGCCATAGTGTTGCTTCCTCTTCGAATATGCTCCACTTCGACATTTTCAAACTGAGCCATCATCCCCCGAAGCTCTTGCAGATACAAAACCAAACGTTCCTTTTTAGCTTCTGATACCCCTTTAACGTGGTTAACTACCAACTGTGAATCTGTTTCTAAGCGTACAAACATTGCTCCACAAATCTTCGCCAACCTTAACCCTGCTAGCACAGCCTCATACTCAGCTTCGTTATTTGAAGCATGAAAGCCAAATTTTATAGCTTGAAACATAAATTCCCCCGTTGGTGCCACCAATTCCACTCCTGCACTTGACCCTTTACTACTGGATCCCCCATCAGTTCGAATTGTCCACGTCGGATTCTCATTCACCTTTTCTGTATCTTTCTCCTCGGGTCTGCTCGAATGAAACTCCACCAAAAAATCTGCTAAAGCTTGAGCTTTGATAGCTGTCCGAGGAGAAAATAGCACATCAAAATCTCCCAATTCCACAGACCACTTTGTCATCCTTCCTGAAATATCTGGTTTTTGTAAAACGTTCTTTAATGGATATGAAGTTCGAACTACAATAGTATGTGCTTGGAAGTAAGGGCGCATCTTTCTTGCTGCCACTACTATACACAGTGCCAATTTTTCGAGCTTCAAATAACGTTTCTCAGCATCAACCAAACTTTTGCTGACATAGTAAACAGGCTTCGAAATTTTAGTATCCTCGCTGATCAAAACTGCACTTACTGCATAATCCGATACTGCAATATACAAAAACAACTGTTCACCCTTTCGAGGCTTCGATAATATTTCAGGAGAGGATAAAAGATTTTTGATCTTCAGAAAGGCTTCTTCACAATCCGAAGTCCACTCAAAATTATTAGGCCTTCGCAGCACCTGGAAAAAAGGCAAGCACTTATCTGAAAAACGAGAAATGAATCTGTTCAGGGCTGCTAACCTGCCTGTTAGCATTTGCACTTCTTTGATATTCCGAGGTGATGACATCGATATCAAAGCCTTCAACTGTTCTGGGTCCACCTCAATTCCTCTTTCACTAATCATATACCCCAAAAATTTGCCAGATCGGACTCCAAATGTGCATTTTTCCGGATTCAACTTCAATTGAATGGCTCTAAGATTCAAAAACGTTTCTTCCAAATCATCAATATGTTCATCATCACCTTTGCTTTTAACAAGCATGTCATCGATGTATACTTCAATATTTCTCCCAATCTGTGAAGCAAACGCCTTATTCATCAGCCTCTGATATGTTGATCCAGCATTCTTCAACCCAAAAGGCATTACTTTATAGCAATGCAAACCTCTATCAGTAATAAAAGTCGTGCTTTCTTCATCATCTGGATTCATTTGAATTTGATTATACCCCGAAAATGCATCCATGAAAGTCAGAATTTTATTTCCCGAAGTGGAATCCACTAACTGATCTATCCGAGGCACCGGAAAAGGATCTTTTGGACAGGCTCTATTCAAATCTGTGAAGTCCACACACATTCGCCATTTTCCATTCTTCTTTTTCACCACCACCGGATTAGCCGTCCACCTCGGATAATTGGCCTCCCTAATGTGCCCCATCTTGTATAACCGATCCACTTCGGCAACTATGGCCTCAGATTTCTCCAATGAAAAAGCCCTTCTTTTTTGGATAATTGGCTTGACCCTCGGATCAACCGCCAGGCTATGACATATGATGCTGCTTGGGACTCCTACTACATCTTCGGATCTCCAAGCAAACACATCCAAATTTTCAGACAAAAAATTCAACAATTTTTCTCGCATCGACAAAGATAACAGAGTGCCAATTCGAAGCACCCTGCCACTATTAAAGATATATTCCTCTATTTCTTCATTAACCACTACAGAACTCGGGGTTGACCTCGGATCATCAATTCCCTCGTCTGTTTCACCACAAGACAACCCCCCAAACTGCTAACTCTCCATGAGATCATCAGAACCTTTACCACGTAACCTAAATGCAGCAGCATAACATTCTCTTGCCACCTTTTGGTCACTTCGGACTACACCAACTCTGTCCTCGACCACATACTTCAGACACTGATGAACTGTAGAAACTACAGCGTACATTTTGGCCAACCATGATCTCCCAAGAATAGCGTTGTAACTTGATGGACAGTCCACCACCACAAAAAGTACCTGCACTTTCTTCTTGAAAGGCCCTTTCCCCAAAGAAATTTCACCTTCGAATTCACCTATCACAATTGCTGATGCACCAGTAAACCCAATGATAGTCCTCTCAGACTTTTCTATTCGAGGTGGTGAGGTCAACCTATCATACGTTGACTTAAAAAGCACGTTAGCAGAACTCCCTGTGTCGATCAGCACGCGTCGAATCTCCACCCCACATACTTCTGCTCCAATGACCACCGCATCCTCATGTGGCCCTGTAATGCCCCTCAAATCATCTCCATCGAATATTATAAAGGGCACATCCTTTCTGCCGCCTAGATGTGCCGATGCACCTCCCTCAATTTGTCGTGTTAAATTTACTATATGCCTCTTCCTTGAATTATTGGTGTTGTTGGTCATCGAATCCCCTCCAAATATGGTTAATGATTCGAAAAAGGCACACAGATCTCGAACACGTCCCTGACGCATCGGCTCATCTATCGACATTAACAAAAGTCGACTGGGGTCTGGTTCGACATATTCCGAGGCTACATCGAAACCATCTGCCTCACCTGCAACATCTAAAATCATTAACGCAGTTTCCTGCTTAGAACTGGGATTACCTCCTTTGGGAGCTGTTGCCTTGGCATTCTTCCTGACATACTCCAACAGCTTTCCATTTTCGATCAAAACTTGCATCTCCTTCTTCAGAGCAATGCAATCATTTGTATCATGGCCGATGTCCTCATGATACCTACAAAATTTATTATTGCGCTCCTCTCTTGGCCTGTTGATAGCTGGTGGCTTTCTAAAATTGATTGTTCCTCTTGTTTTTTCATATATTGAAGCCACACTCTCAGTTAAATCTGCATAGTAATCCGGCCTCACCCACACATTCGACCTGGACCTATACTGCTGCTGATTGTTAGAATTATGTTGATTATATCCCCCTTGATACGAGTTCGAGGCTCCTCGGTTAGAAACATTTGGATTGTTCTTCGGACGCGAGGGATTGTTGTTTGAGACGTTAGATTGTCCACTCCCTTTTTGAACAATACTAGCACCTCCTCGAACCCTTGTTGATTCTTCGACCTTAATCTGGTCCTCTACCTGAGCCATAAGAGCTCCAAACGTTAACGCTCTACGCCTCGTAGTCTCATCGGCTAAATCCCCAGGCAACAGCCCCTGCCTGAACGCTGCCATAGCCACACTTTCCTCACAGTCATCCAGCTCAGCCTTTGTCGACACAAACCTCTTGGTATAATCCTTCAGCTTCTCTCCTACAGCCTGCTTGCACTGTATTATCGTGTCCCCATTGGCTCTCATCTCCTTGCTTCCCACAAATTGTCTGCGAAAAGCAGTGTAGAAACTTCTGAAATTTGCAATCGATTCCTTAGGAATCTTATTAAACCATTTTAGCGCAGTTCCCTTAAATGTTTGAGAAAAGGCTCTACACACCAATCTATCATCATCTTCAAAATTAGTCATGTAGTTCTTAAATTGTTCGATGTGGTCATCGGGATCCTGAGTCCCATCAAACTTTTCAACTTTAGAAATATCAAAACGCCTCGGTAATGGCACTGATCTGATCTCCTTCACCAATGGTGAGTCCCTCCAATCAACCCCCTGGACATACTGGTCCTCATTTCTCATTCCCACAGTTGCATACAAGCTGGACTCACCTTCATACCTCCGAGGTGAACACCTCCGAGGCGAGTATTTCCGAGGTGAATATACTCGCCTTTCTTTCTTTTTCCTTCCTTCCCTGTACATTTTAGATGGCCGGAGCTCATGCTCTGCCCCTCCTGAACGGCCTCGAGAACGCTCATACCTCGGTGTTTCATCAGATTCAGAATCTTCAAAATCTTCCTCATCACTAAAATTTTCATACAGTCGCCTTTGCAACTTTTCCTTCCTCTTCTTTATCCCGCTATACTCTTTTTTTTGTTCAGATCGTACCCTACGCTGCTCATAATGATCATCAGCTTCATCCATCGACTGATCAGACTGATCGTTACGATCACCACCTGCTATCTTAGATCTAAGTCTAGCACCATCATTATTATCTCCCTTCTTCTTTACCAATTCGTCAAGCTCAGCCACCTTCCTAATCATTTCATTCATTTTTCCTTCAAAGTCAAATTGAACAGGTTGAACTGGAACAAATTTACCTGCCTCTTGCAGATCAGATTTCAGCGTTTCTATCACCTTGCGAACGGATGGATTGTCACCTTCCTCCGGATTCATCTTCAAACAGCGAAAAATCAAACGAGAAGTGAAAATTCGAATGAAAAACCTTTGAAAACAAGAACTCGAGCGTCGATTTTTGATCTGTTGATCAAGGTATCCTCGCCCCCTCTTTCTAGCGCCAATTTGGTATGAATTAAAGTAGTAACGAGTGAATTCAGAACAGAGAGTTTGCAATGGAAAAATCAAGTAGTGAAAAGTACCTCTGAATATTTCATAGGTCAAAATAGCCTTTTCAGCCTCTTTAAATAGGCAGGGCGAGTTAGTTAGAGAAACGGTTACATATTGTCATATTTGCAATCTAACCCCTATATCTCTCCTAAAGTCTAATTTTATCCCATATTTACAAGAATTATTACTCTAATCCCTAACATTTACATATTAGTCCCTAAGGAATATCTTTCCTTATCAATAAGGTTGTTAGGCATGTGAGACCCATTGTTGTACTATAAAAGGACCCTCCCAAATCTAGGGAAAGGGATGATCATTATTAAAATACATTTTCTCTCTCTACAATTGTTGAAGTTTCTCTCTCTAAAGACTAGTGACTAGGAACTCATTAAAACGAAATAACCCTTCATAGTTTTGTTTGACTCGAAATACTCCTCCGTAGTTTCTTACATCTTCAGCTGAGAGGATGAACCAAACCTTGTTAGAAAGGTTAAGTTGTATGCTGTTGACAATTGGAAAGGTTTTGGGGAGAAGTTGTAATGACGGTTCATATATCATCAGTATGAGTCCATTTAATAACATAAGAGATGAGACTTAGGTGTAGAGACGTTTATCAAAACCTAAGAGGTGAGTTCTGCCAAATATAACAAATAAATAATTGTTGGATTCGAAGCTGCACGATCATTAGCTGCTTGCATAGGAGCAGGACTTATAGCTAAAGGCTACTAAAAATAGCTCTATGTTCCTTAGAAAGAAGTGATTGACTAATATGTTAAAGATTATGATATTTATGAATTATTCTCAATCATTAATCAAGTTTTCACTGATATGAGCATGCTTGAACAATAAGCTAGGTAGTACAAGGTACAACAATGTTAGGTTTCAACGTTGGTGGTGCCACTACTTGGTACAATGTACGACGTACGAATGTCATTGTTGCATCATGGATTATGTTTGGATCCTTTTGGGAACAAGTTGTGTGATACTATTGTGAGCCATGAGGGTTAGTTTACTCATTATTTGTTATATATATATATATATATAGTTGAAGAGATGTATGATGTTGGTGTGCCGTAGGGCGAAAGAAAATTGATAAAAAGAGAAAACAAGAGTTTGTCTGGTTTTAGAAAGAGAAGAAATGTAAGAGATAAATATAAGAGAAACACTAATATCCATCGTTCTTTACGTAAACTGAATCTGCTTTGTAAAAAACATGAATGGTTCTGTTAGTTGTTTTTTTAGAGAATCTCCTTGTAACCTTTATCTATATATAAAAGATATGTCTATGTTGTCTGTTGGTGTAAGATTTCTTTACAATCCAAACCATGTTAAATCTGTTTTGTGTGTTTGGTTTAGTTACAATTTTTCTTGTTAAATTTGTATAGGTTTACTAAAATTTCGTGTTATTTTGTCAATATTTTTTATTTGTGCCAAACTTAGAGTAACCCATACATAATACGGGTATACTTAACAATTTTACATATTATAAATATAAAATAGATATTATTTATTGGGAGATGAAGATAAAATTATTAAATAGAAAATACAAATTTAAAATAAATAAAAATATAATATATATATATATATATATACTCCTATTTATTTTTATTATATATTGACTTATTTATTAATATAGTTAATAAATATAAAATTATAACATAATATTATAAAATTGAAATAAAAATAAAAATGAAATGAATAAGAAAAAGTAACGAATAAAATTATTTAAATTAAATTTTTATATAAAAAATATATAAATTAACAAATTGACGGTTACAAACTATAGGACGAATTACCAAATAAAATAAAAATTTCTTAATATGGATCGCATTTCAAGATGATCTATGGTAAAATTGAGTAACAGTGAAGTCACGAGCGAGGCACGTAATCGATCAAATTTTATGGCACCAAAATTTCTTAAAATCTGCACACGTGCGCAGGATCTCTTCGTCCGACCATATTAAAGATATCACGTCGGCTAAAAAGATATCACGTCCGACCATTATAATATATTTGATAAATCAACCTTCAAAGAATAGCATATGATCAGTCGTGGAATAGCTAATATATATTTTGAGAGTTTCGTAAGAAAAGAAAAACGCGATATCTATATCGTATTATTTCCTTTATTGAATTTGATGGTATAAAGGTATTGGTAGTTAGGGAGCATTCCGAAATACTATTACTATAGTGGACAAATTTTATATTTTAATTTATGAACAGAAATTTCAAATACTTATATTATCCATCTATAAACAAATACTCGCGATTTTTTTAGAGTGATGGTAAGAAACCCAAAAAAATATTATTCATCGTTATGATTTGTTTTGTTTTTAGAAAATTTAAAACTCAAATTGATTATAAATATGATTGAAAATTTAATAATGATTAAAACTAAAATATTTTAAAACAAATAAGTTCAATTTTATTTTTAGACTTTTTATAAAACAAATGATAGTACATTTGGAACACTTGATTTTAATATTTTCGAAAGGAAATTGTAGTGTTTTATAAACGGAGACAGAGAAAAAAAGAAGAAGAGAAAAAGTCGCTAAAAACGACTAGGGTTACTGTTTATTAAGAAAAAACATACATATTATACAGAGTATAAACTTTTATTTATAAATAAACACACGAGTTAATAAATTTGTGCCTAATATCTTTAACACTCTCTCTCAAACTCACAAAGTAACAATTATAAACATTTTGAGGTTGTCACAAAGAAAATGAGATCGCGTTGTTTACTAAATGAGATCGCGTTGTTTACTCAGCTTTCGTGGAAATATCAGCAACTTGCAAAGCTGATGGAACATATGGAAGCGATATGGTGTCAATCTGAAGATGCTGCCGAGTGAAGTGACAATCTATTTCAATGTGCTTTATCCTCTCATGAAAAACAAAGTTCTTTGCTCTTTGCATAACGCTTTTATCATCACAATGTAAGAGAGTAAGTTAAGTAATGTTAACTCGCATATCTGCACAAAGCCATCGTAACCAAATAATCTCACATGTGGTCAATGCCATAGCACGATATATAGCTTCAGTAGACGATCTAAAGACAGCATATTGTTTTTTACTTTTCCATGTGATTAATGGAAGGAAAAAACAGAAACCAGTAGTAGATTTACAGTCATGAGGATCATTATCCCAATCAGCATCATTATATGCTCACAGTTCAAGTGAAAAGGTCGAAGCAAACAAAATACTCTGGAACTCAGTGCCATTAAGGTATCTTAATATTCGAAGAACAGCTCCCCAATGGACAGAAGTAGGAGTAGTAACAAACTGGCTATCTACATGAACAACATAAGCTATATCTGGTCGCGTAACTGTAAGATGACCAAGCTCCCTACAAGAGTACGATATAGAGTCGGGTCTGACAAAAGAATACCATCAGCCAGATAATACCGAGCATTGGTTTCAAGAGGGGAATATATCGTCCTATTATCGTATAGTCGCGCTCACTCGAAAAAATCAGTTATATTTTTGTTTGAGGGAACCTTTTAGAGAGTGAGCCACTTCAATACTTAAAAAATAATGCAATAGTTCTAAGTCCTTCATCAAAAACCGTTGAGCCAAAACATGTTTTAGTGCCTCAATGCCATCAATATCATCGCCTGTAATGATCATATCATCTACATATAAGAATAAAATAATTCCTCATGCACTCGCACATCTGATGAATAAGGTCGAATCATAATTACTAGCAAGAAAACCAAAAGAACCAATTATATGCTTACCGGATGGAGGTTCAACTATATCTCATGTGTGAGTCTAATAAAGAGTAGTAAACTCTTCAAATTTAGAATTTTACCAACGAGGATAAAAAAATAACTTCTTTAAACAATTAAGGTTTATATAAATCATGTATGTTTACTATGAAAGAAGAAAAATGAGATGAGTACGAAGAATAAGCAAAGTCTGGTAGTTTGGTAGACTTACTTGTACGAGTGGATCCAGAGGAAGAAGCTGTGGATTCAGAGGAAGAAGCTGACTAAAGCATTTGTTGGGAATATGGGGGTCCGGTACGTATATTCCGCCTCCGTATATAAGTAAGAACACAACCAATCTCTACACTAGTATGATATTGTCCGCTTTGGCACCCGAAGGTCCTCACGACTTTGCATTTGGTCCATTACCAAAAGGCCTCATACTAGTTGAGAGATGTTCTTACTTATATACTACTGATCCTTCCCATGTTTAACCGATGTGGGATCTGGGACTTTGGTCGCCACCCTAACAGCATTGATGGAGTTGGCTCAAACATTGATGGAGCTTGCTCAGACAATGATGGAGCATAAGTAGTATCAACTGTTGTAGATGTCTCCTGAGCTGGTATATCAATGTTAAAATATGTATCGCTATCAGATTCAAAATGATCAATAGTCTGAAGGTCTGTCTTTGTTATATAATGTGATTTTGTCAGAACTGAATAAAACGGGATATGCTCAAGAAATGTGACATGAAAAGATACATATAGCTTCTGACTGGTGGGAACATAACAACGATAACCTTTATGTGTAACACCATAACCTAAAAAAACACATATAGTTGTTTTAAGATCCAATTGGTTGCGTTCAACATGAGGACGAAGGACAAAACTTGTACATTCAAACACTCGGAATAAAGAATAATGTGGAAGTTGTTCGTATAACTTTTGAAATGGAGACATTCATGCATTATCTGATTAATCACACAAACATCCGTCAAAATTGTTTCTTCTAAAAAAATATAAGAACTTCAGCTGGTAAAAGGAAAGAACGAGCAGACTCAATAAGGTGGCGATGTTTTCTTTATCCAACATCATTTTTCTGTGGGGTGTTAGAAGATGATTGATGTATGGTACTAGCTCGTGCAAGTAAATTTTTGAAATCATTGGAGGTATATTCCCTAAGTCACACCTGAAGTATTTTATCATAGTAGAATGTTGGGTCTTAACCAATGCTCTAAATTCTTTATAAATTCCAAGGAAATCTGACTTTCGTTCCATAAAATAAATCCATGTGTATCGAGTATAATCGTCAATAAAAGATACATAAAAGGACAAACCATCCTTATGGAGACATGAGATGGACACCAAGTATAAAAATGAATAATATTAAAAGGAGAAATATAAGAAGTGACACTTTAATTGAACGACAAAGCAGAAAACTTTTCCTGTCTATAACCACTACAATCCGATATATTATAAGTGTTTAACTGACTTAATATACCTGTAGAGACTGGAAACTTCAAAATTGATGCAAATAAATGTCCCAAATGAGAAATCCAAATATAAAACTTAGACAACGAATAACTCAAACGAAACAAATACGAATCAACACCACAGACAACCATATGAGTCAAATATGTTTTACACTATCAACACTATAGACATCCACATGACTTACTTTGAGTTTTTTTAAAACAAAAAGTGACCCAATATTACGACCGGTTCCAATCACTCTCTGAGTATGTTGGTTTTGTATAGCACAAACGTACTCAGAAAATAAGAACCAATAACCAGATTTACACAATTGGCTAACCGAAATAAGATTCAAAACAAGGGTGGAAACGTAGTAAACATCAGATAGGGATATATGAGAGGTAAAAATAGAGCCAATACCCTCGACTGACATTGCTATAGAACTAGCAGACAAAACAGATCTGGGTCAAATATGAGACAACGAAACAAAGTTTGACATGTGAGGTGACATATGATGAGACGCACCCGAATCCAAAATCCACAATGATGAATCAATACTTGAAATGGAAGTCGAGTAAATACTTGAATGATATGAGGATGTAGACATAATAAAGTTCTTCTCATTCATTTTGGTACTAGTAGACTGTAGAAAGTCACAGTTTCCTGTCATATTAACAATATGATCCACAATCTCTAATTGAACAAAATCAAACAATTAATAAATACCAAATCCAAATCGGGAAATAAAATCAAAATCAAAATCCAAAATCATAATCAACCCTAATCCAAAATTCAAAATCTCAGTCTGAATCACAATCAAAATCCAAATAAAAGACCAAAATCAAATCCAAATCGGAAACAAGTCAAATCAAAGTCTAAACTGAAATTCAAAATAAAATAAAATCAAAATCAAAATTAAAATTAAAATCAAATCCAAATCTAATTCAAAATACAAACTCAAGTCAAAATCAAATCCAAATATTAATTTTTGTGTAAGATAAAACCTATTTTACCAATAAAATACTATATTGTTCAAGTAGTGATGTCTCCTAAACCGTAGCATTAAGTCACGATCCAACCAGTGGGATTGAATATATAGATGTTCCGAACATGTTGTCCAAAATTCAGCAAAAATAGATTTTTTTTATCAGATTTTTTTATTGTGGTTGTACAAAACAGATCCAAAAACCGAAAATTGTATCTCTTCCGATGATTTCGTGGTTCGATTATTGTACAAACAATTTTTTTTATCGATTAAGTAAAAAAGATAAAATCAAATCAAAACAATGAAAAAATAATCATATTACTCACATGATCATTCGTATTTTGAACATTTGAGTTTAATATTTTCGAATGAAATTCGTAGTGTTTTTCGTCAAAAAACATATAAAATGAAGTATTTTTTATGTTCGTGGGAAAATAATAATATAGTTTTCATTTTTTAGATGTCGAAATTGTTGTTTAACTTTGACAGCAGTTGATGGAATATAACGTCAAATAAACTCATCTATGATGATTCTTTTAAATTTTTTATAATATACGGTAAAACATAAAAAATATCTAAAATATAGTTTAGCTTAATAACTAAAAGACTCTTTTATCAGCCGTAATTGACGAAGATTGAAGATTGTTCCTCATCTAATTCTCGGTTCATCTCTATCCTGAAGATACACAAAAATTCAGTTTTCGAATAAGATGAATTCTCAGTCCTTTCAATCAAAAGCAGAATTGGGAAAATGAAATAAAAAACAGATGATGAAATCTTATGCAAACTCATTCGAAGTGTTTGAAGGTGGGTGACTCCACCATTAGAATTATTCGCTGGACACCAGAATTTAACATAAAGATTGAGAGTCCGATTGCTCTTGTTTGGGTCAGGATTGAAAAAATCCCCGAATTCATGTACAATTCGAAAATCATTCGTGATATTGCTGCCACATTAGGCACCTCTTACAAAATTGAAGTTCCAAGCATAAACAGAGCATATACAAATTCTGCTTTTGCTCTAATCGAGATCAATTCTTCAAAGAAAGTGCACAACAATATATGGATTGGTTTTGGAATGAATGCTGACTGCTGGTTAACTATTAGTTACGAAAACCTTCCTACTCACTGCAATACATGCGATCATATGGGACATAATTATACTGAATGCAAGAAACTGCAAAAGATCAACAATGCTAAAGATACTGAGGAAGAGAAAGATAACAATGAAGTTGTTATTCATCATCCAAAAAAAGGAAAACAAATCAAGAATTATGAAGTAAGTATACATAAATATACGGGAGCAAGCAAGATATATTTACTAAATATCAAATATATAGTTGTTCATAACAACATAAAGAAGAAAATATTCA
This sequence comes from Limnanthes douglasii subsp. nivea, assembly GCA_036936605.1. NCBI lineage: Eukaryota > Viridiplantae > Streptophyta > Magnoliopsida > Brassicales > Limnanthaceae > Limnanthes > Limnanthes douglasii. Next base: position 292,003,006 of record JAUPFV010000005.1, read on the forward strand.
TAAATGACAAAGACGGAAATAAAGAAGAGACCTAAATTTTAGTGAGGTAAATGCTGCTACTCTGCCCAAAGCCAAAAGTCAGGAGATCTCCTCACCAGAAGACATAGAGATTATTGAAGCCAACTGCTGGATAAGAACCTTGAACAAAATGATACTCAAGAAAACGAAGACATCTTCACTGGAAGGAACTCTCAAATACAAGAAAATATTGGTAGCACCCAGAATACTCCAATCAAGAAAGAAACTTCACCAGATCAGGACTTCAACAACATACTAAATAGGAAGCTCAAATCTGTTAAGAAATTGAGAAAACCAAGCAAAAAGATTATCAAATCTTTGAAATATAAAAAGAACAACAAAAAATATAAATCATTATGTGATAATGATAAATATTCTTAGCTGGAATGTGCGTGGCATAAACAACAAATCAACAGTTAGTAGACTGAAATCTATAATCTTCAAGGAGAAAATGAATATCCTTGTCATTCAAGAACCTTTGGCTAAATCTGAAAGGATTAATGAGAGTGATACTATACTTGGTTTTATCAGTTACTCTTCTAATACCTCTAGTAAGATTTGGGTGTTCTGGAATGAAGAGATTTGTATTAACACTCTTGTTAATCATGAGAAATTCTTCACATGGAGATTAATCTCACTGGGGTGGTCGAGAGTTTCCATTTAATTGTGGTTTACGCTAAATGTAGCAGACTTCAAAGACTTGAGTTATCAGATCTTCTTAAAGTTTTTTCATCTACAGAGAAAGGTTGGATTACGGTGAGGGACTACAATATTATTACCTCTTCTAAAGAGAAAATTGGTTGCACTGCATTGTGTCAGAACAACATAGATGATTTTGTGGATACCATTAGAGATTGACATCTGGAAGACGCTAGTTTTGCTGGCCCCAAATTTACCTAGAACAGAAACATGAAGTGGAAAAGATTAGATCGAGCTATGAACAACAATAAGTGAAGTAATATCTTCAATACTACTCAGGTTTTTCACATGGTCAGAACTTGTTCTGACCAGGCCCCTCTTCTTATCTCCGCTTACTCTAACACCTCTAATAATTTTAACTACAAAAATAAAAGTTTCAAATTCATGAATATGTGGATTAATGATGATACTTTCCAAAGTGTGGTTGAACAGAATTGGAAGCTTCAAATTAGAGGTCCTTATAATGAGATATTCTGGTTCAAGCTCAAGAGGCTCAAAAAGTGTTTAAAGTCTTGGAATATAAACCTTTTCGGCAACATTTTTAGAAACGTTAAAGAGGAAAAAGAAAACGTTAAAAAGATGGAGTAATATCACTCAATGGACAACAATCAAGACACCAAAACTGACCTTAATAGAGCTAACAATTTATATTTTGAGGCTCTGAGAATTGAAGAAGGCTTTTGGAAACAGAAGTGCTACAATACTTGGTTACATAATGGTGAAAGAAACACTAAAATCTTGCATGCTTATGTCTCAAAAAGGATAAAAAACAGAATTAGAGCCATCAAAGAAGTTAACAACTGGATATATGAACCTGATGATATTTGCAAGTTAGTTGAGAACTACTTTAAAACTTACTTCACTAGCTATCCTTACAACAACAAGGAAGAGAAGCTGGCCAGAATGCAAGATGGAATCTTTGAAACTATCCCTAGTCTGGTCGCCAATTTGGTGTGGATAATAATCGCCTGAGGGTAAGCTAGTAATTTGGTTGGTGATTTGTAGTAGTGTGTGGGTGATATGTGTTTAGAGTAGAGAGTAGAGAGATAATTAAGCAGCCTGGTAGCAGTCAATCCTCATTACCCACACTTAATGCAGGTGGTTGGGTATTTATACCCTGATGTTTGGGCCCTTATGGGCTTTCGGGTCATGTTTAATGGACCCAGGTCATGTTCAAAGACCCATGAGCTCTAAGTAGGAGAGCAAGTAGCTTAGTCAAGAAGTGTTTAGGTTTTTTAGTACTTTTGTCATAGTTCGAACAGTCCTATAATCATTGTGCTCTAAGTGATCTGTCCGGTCAGTGTGATCTGTCCGGTCCGGAGGCCCTGGACCGATCTGTCCTTGTCCGGGGAGCGTGCAGAATTCGGACTCATCAAAGCTGACAATGAATTCCTAATGAAGACGGTTGATGAGGAAGAAGTTTGGAATACCATCAATACCATGAACCCAGAAAGTGCAGCAGACATTGATAGTTATAATATCATTTTTTACAAGACTTGTTAGAAAATCATAAAATCTGATCTCTTAACTTTCATAAACTGATTTCTCACTGTTCATACTCTACCTAAATAAATGTTTGCGACTAGCCTTTGTCTTATCCTTAAAACCTCTAACCCCATATTCTGGAACAACTACAGACCAATTAGTCTTTGTTCTATGCTTAATAAGATTCTGTCTAGGCTGATAAACAATAGGCTATCTAGAATCGTGTCCAAAATTATTTCTAACACCCAATGAGCCTTTGTTGGAACAGGTCTATCCATGATATCATTCTCATTGCTAAAGAGTTGGTTCATAACCTAAACTGGAAACCTAAAAAGGGTAAGTTCATGATTAAGTTAGACATGTCAAAACCTCTTGACAGGATATATTTTTCATTCATCTTGAAAGTTCGTACTTTATTTGGATTTTCCAAAGACTTTACTAGTTTGATTAGCAAGCTGATTAAGGATATCAACATTTCTCTTTATATAAATAGAAATGTTATTGGATATTTTCAGACTAAAAAAGGCTTGGGGTAATGTGATCCCTTGTCTTCAAGCCTCGTCATTTTAGGGGAGAAAGTTCTTATTATATGGCTAAATAATCTTTTCAGTTATGCAGTATACATCCAGAACTGACTTTATAATTCCTGCATAGCATTTGCAGATGATATTCTGGTCTTTACCAATAGTTTTCAATCTTCAATCAATCTTTTGAGTTGTTTTCTAGACAGATACCAGGAGGTCTCTGGTTAAGCAATAAATAAAGACAAAACGAAGATTATTACCTCTATCAAGCTTCAGCTTAACAGACTAAACTTCCTAGAGAATCAAACTGGATTCAAAGTAGAGAACTTTTCAACAAGCTACCTGGGAATAACTCTGAACTGCAACAACAATTCAAAGAACTTCAACTCAATGATAAACAAGATCAACTCCAAAATAACAAAATACGACAACAAATTTTTATCATATGGGGGAATAATTTCTTTAATCTCTTCTATTTTAATGTCTATTCCCTGTTGTTGGATGCAAAACAACCTAATTCCTAACTGTATAATTAAAAGGCTTGAAAAAACCCTTAAATAATTTTTATGAAGATCAAAATTAAATGAAAAGAACATTCACTGGAGCACTTGGGTTAACCTTTACAGACCTTTTGAGGAATGAGGTCTGAATATCAGGAAATTAACTGATATTCAGAACACTTATTCTAAAAAACTATGGTTTAACTATAGAAAGAAGGACAACCTTTGGTCTAAAATGATGCATGATATCTATAACAAAAATGTCCACCCTTTAAGATCAAAATTTCAAAATTTTGGATCATTAACTTGGAAAAAGCTTGTAGGAATTAAAGATGAAGCAGAAAACAACATAACATGGGTTGTGGGAAACAGTAATATGGACTTATGGGTGGAGAATTGGCACAACCAGACCCCTATCCTTGACAACAGGACTAATGCCAACAATTGGTTTCTTGATGCCAATGTTAATACCTTTTGGAAGGAAAAAAAATGGGACATTGATGTAATGAATTTTTTTTATCATAAGAGCGTGATCTGTCAAATCATTAAGTACACAGTAGATGAAATGAAAGAGGACATGATGATATGGATGAAATCTCCAGACATAGGCTTCAACACTAAAATAACTTGGAACAGTATAAGACATCACAATAACAAATCCAGTTTCTACAGGAAAATATGGAACTCGATTACCCCCAAGAAGTTTTCTTTTCTCTTATGGAAACTTGTTAAAAATTTCTTACCAATTGATTCAATAATGCAAAAGAGACACTTAAATCTTGCATATAAGTGTCAATTTTGTTCCAGTTGTGAAAACACCAATCACCTTTTTGTAAACTGCTCTTATGCTTGGAGTATTTGGAAATATTTTAGTGATTTATTCAATATTAGGATAGAAAAATACATGACTTTAACTCATATGGTTTTGGTTTTCATCTCAAAAAGTTTATATTACTCATGTGCTACCTGCAACTATATGTTGGGTAATCTGGAAAAGTCGAAATGACTCTAAGTTTAAAGATGCTAGTGCCTCTCATACAACTGCTATCAACTACATTAACAAATTGATTACTAGATTAGACATATCTAAAATTCTAACTAGAAAACATTGGTCAAAGACCATTGATGCAAGTTCTTCTCTTGGCTGTCTTTTGATAATGAACAAAAGCAAGAAAGATATTTACCTGAAGTGGAGGGCTCCTGAAAGAGATAAAATGAAATTGAATATTGATGATGCTTCTCTTCACAACGGTGAATCTAGCGGAAGGATGATCATCAGAAATTGTAAATGCGAGATGGTTATTGGTTATGGCAAAACCTTAATTCCTTTATTTCAATTTGCAGGAGTCTAATTAATCCTTCTATGTCTATCAAATTTGTCTCAAGAGTTCAAAACAGAACCACAGATTTGCTCGCAAAATAGACATTGAAATGCAAGGAAGAAGCTTATTTTTCTCATTTCAATGCTCCAAACCAGCTTCTTGCTATTGTGCTTCCTGAAAGTTTCGGATTGTGATACATTAATCCTAATATTGAGTAATCATTTTAAGCTTCATTTTCAATATTACTTTTGAATTCATCTCTGTTTGCAGATAAAGAAGAACAAGATCAGAGATTTGGTGAAGACGACCCAATAGAAAAATTTGTGTCGCAGTTTTGATGAAGAAAATAAATTTAGAACAGAAAAATGGTAGAGGAAGGTCTACTCGAAGAAAATGGTGAAACCGGTCTGGAGCTGCAATTAATTTGTTGGATGAAAATTTCAATTTTCAATTGGCGCTCATATTTTGTAATTAGTATAAAATTTAGCTTACACCCTTTAGTTTGTAAAAATATTCAATAAAATAAGATTATCTTTTTTACTAAAAAAATAGTTTAGTTTAATTAATAATAAAAAAATTGGTTTTACAAAATAGGTTTGTATTTTCAAACCTACGTTCTCTTTTATGGATTTTATACTAATACATTAATGAGTTATATATTTTATTTTTAATCTACTCTTATTATTTTCATTATAAAAATTATTTTTGATGTGATTAACAAACTAATTTAGAAACAAAAATTATATTATTTGCGATTAGAAATAAATTGGTGAAAGTCTTACTTTTAAAACTTGATTTAAAATAAATAAATAAATAAATGCTCTAAATTAAAAACAATGATAACTATTTATCAATAATTTAAAAAATGATAACTATTTATCAATAATTTACATATTATTACTACAAATAATAATAATAATAATAATAATAATAATAAATTAAATATCATTGTACATAATAATTTTATTCCTTTTTAAATAACTTGTCTATTTATTTTCAAGAAAATATCATTATAAATAATCATCTTCTTATTTTATATAATTATTTTTTCTATTTATGTTCACCAACTCAACTCTTTAACTCCTTTCATGTCCTAAAAAAGTAATAGAATATCTTGTAATAAACCACCAAATGTAATGTCTTGGCTAACATGATTTCTGGGAAGTGCGTGAAGATGCCAAACTAAATATTGCTTATATTAGTAATGAAGATGGCTGGTTAATGATGAGTCCTGGTGCTTTTCTAATCTCAGATCCATACACAACCAACAAATTTATCCATCTAGAGAATCAAGATCCTACATAATATATTTAATAAATATAAACTATATTCTATATCCAAGTTTTGTTTTAATTTCTATTATTAAATTTTGGTTAATCCTTGAGGACTACACTTTCTCCCATGAAGATGTTATTATCCATGTTCTTCTAATATACTAATAGATGGGAGAAGTTTATATTTCTTTTATACATGTATAATGAGGTTAAAAATCTTAACCATTTATTGAAATTAATTACGAATATTAAAAAATTTATATTATTTTTATTAAAGCGGTTATGTATAAAAAAAACCAACAAAAATGAATTTTTATATAAAATAACATCGTCGTCGATGACTGTGGATAACCTAATCATGGTTTTTAATCCATAAAAAAATATAAAAGAAGGTTAAAATTATTAAATGTGGTTATAGACTTGTTTTGTAAATGTTTAAAAAAATTATTTAATAAAAAAATAAAAAAATATTTTTTTTCATCATTATTTGTCACTAATTATAAAAAATAATACTTTTAAAATTCATACTTTCTAAAATTAATCCAATGAATAACTTTTATAAAATTGATGTGAAAATTTGAACCTATAAAATAAAGATTTTGCCATGGATAATATTTTTGGTACACTAAATTTTGGAAAAATTTTAAATTAATTTTTTGGGTAATATGCAAAACATATTGTACAAAAATGACGAAACATTGTATAACATTTTTTGAAAATTAAAGTTTTGCATGATAGATATAAGATGTAAAACATGGCGTAAATAAGTTGTGAAAGCGTAAATAAGTTGTGAAATATAATGTATTGTAGTTGTTAAATATCGTAAGCTAAAATTGTGCAATTTTGTATTACGAAATATCGCTACCATCCGACTTGCAGAATCTATGCAAACTGATATATATTATGTCTCAAAATATAACTATACTCTGTTTTGCAATTTTTATATACTATATTTTGCACAACACTAAAGAATATCGCGAGAGCGTGGCAAAACCATACATGGATTTTACCAGGCTCTCGTGAATAACATTAAAAAATTGCTTGTGTTTGGAGAATTTCATACATTATCTTGTAAAATTTGCATGACGAATTTTATACATTATTTCGTCAAATTTTTGACGAATAAAATTTATAATTCCTCAATATTGAAATTTAGATATTGTTTACCAAACCTTTAGTGGAATATGTTTGACCCTTTTATAAACTAATTAATTTGTAGTTTCTCTTTTATTTGTTGTTTTCGTTTTGTATGAGGTATTTTTTGGTGAAATACTATCATTAGATGATTACTCTCATTATTTTTTAACCTACGATTATTATAGTCTAGATACGGTGGCCGAATGGATGGAAGAGATCGGTAAATAATATGATTTCGTAATTATAATTAGAACGCAAGATTCAGGCCATAGAAGTAGAACTCTAAAAGTTGTGCACCAATGTGAAAGATTTGGCGGGATATAAAAGCTCATTAACGAGAAAAGTAAAAACTAAAAATAAACATATACAGTAGGTCGACTAGTTGAAATTGATAATTGGTCGTAAAATATGTTTTCAACTGCATACAATCATGTACCAACCAAATATTTTGAATGACATGCAGTCATGGAAAAGTTGAAAAGGAATGAAGAAGTATTGCTATAAATTTTAACCTCTAAGAAAGTATGTACTCAATGTATATTTAATACCCTAAAAAAGGTTGATACGGAGAATGGATTCAACATCCATAATATACATAATTACCGCAAAAATAAAAGGTTGATTGAAAAATGTGTTTTGTCACAAGATATCTAAATTTTAAACACATTATTGCGTGTAATGACATATGACTGCGAGTGAAGAATTTGATGTCAAAACTAACTTGTGTTTTAGATAACCGATGAGCATAGACCTATTACTAAAATTACAAAACATTGTGTACTTATGTTGCAAAACATATTATAATCATTTTTCCAAAATGTGTATTTATGAAACATGGTATATTAAATTTAATCACGATATATTGATATAAAAGAATATAGTATAATCACTTTTAAAAAAATTATTAATTGCAAAACATGATACATTCAAGTTATAAAATATATGTTTTAAGGTAAAAAATGCACATTGTAGCTTGAAGTATTTTATCGTATCAAACCAATTGATTTTTTTAAAAAATTTTTAAGGATAAAATTGACGGTTTCTTGTGATGTAACATTTAACTATAAAATTATCATTGAAAAGAATAAAATGGTATGTCACTCATGTGTATCAATTTACAACTTTATGTGGGTTATGTAGGTTGGTTTCCCAAGTCGCTTTGGAGATATTATTATATGCTTATAAGCTTTCCAAAACTATTAAAATTGAACCATCCATATGAGGTTGTCTAATTCAAATAAAACATAAGTTACTCTTTTTCTCCAAACAAGCATGAACATTTCTCCCCGACCTATTAACATATTCAACGATAACTACTCTTTTAATATTAACACGAGTCTCATGATCTATCCACTAAGATTCTGCCTCAATGAATCCTTCTCTAATTACTAAAACTTTAATTTGTTGGCCTTCGATGGAACCTTTGGTCCCAAAACAACATCAATTTATTATCAACATTATGAAGTAAGGGTATTGCATGAGCATAAATGTTATGTGCATTTTTATTTTCAGAATCAGAAATGGGATTTGGACCATCGACTATATTCTTGGAAATATTTATATCTATATTATTAATTTGGCTACCGAATCCTTCAAATATTTGACGATAATAATTTATCACCGAGACTCTTGGCACCCAAAGCCTTCAAGTTCTTGACAACAAGAGTGTTTTTTCAACTACGATCTCTAGTTTTTGCTTTGGGAGTTATAATCCTCATTTTATGTTTAGCACATTCGGCTGGTGCTTTTTCAATAAAAAACATATTTGGAAGCTACATTCTTGTCAGAATAGAGCCTCAAAATAACCTTTTTACCCAGAGATTTTAGTTTATTAGCAGTTTTAGAAGCTTCTTCCTTATTTGACTCTTTCTTCACTTGAGTTTCATCACCGGTCTTATTTTATATAAACAAAGAAACCTCATGTCCACGCAAGACTATGCCACATACCATCATCTATAAATTTTCCAGGGTTTAGCAGAAATTTGTAAGATTAGTAATATTCAGCTACCTCCAACATAATTTTAATATACTACTCCTTTACATAATCCATTCGAGACTTGTAATCAAGTTTTTGACACTAATAAGAAAATACAGAAACAATAAAAAATAAGAACCTTATTACACACATAAAAAACAGTAGTATATATTATAGGAAGAATAACAGGATTACATTTTCGAGCCAAATCCAATAGTAAATAAGAATATATATGTTAAATCCTGACTCGTAATTACATGATATATACATAATTCATTCTTCCACAACTTATTACAATCAAGAAGACCAGTAAAGATCATTACAACACCATCTACAATGAATAAATATAAAAGATCGCCCTTTCGAACTTTAATGTTATTCCGTGCTAAAAATTGTTAAAGTTAAAACGCCAATAGACTTTCAGAGCAAGGATAATGCTTTTCATCTCCACACGTTTGACACTAACTGACTAGGACATATCTGGTTTTCATAAGAACTTCAACACATATGGGCATAATAGAAATCTAAGACCCATATCAAGGATATATGTGAAAACAAAAATACTTTCTCTTCTCTACGTGTAGTAGGGTATCACCTATTTATGGACACCAAACGATGATATATTTGGAATTATCTTGTCTTTTCTCTTTTGATTATAATCAATGAGATGAACATACTCATACTCATAATTAATAATACTCGTCATCTCAGCCCCGTTAGGTGAACCATTAAACAATGTTTCCTCTAGTTCACTAATATATTTGGATGAAATTATTGTTAATTAAGAACTAGCTAGGATATTGTCAACCTCGAGAACACCAGTGATATGTGCAAGCGAGATACAATTAATATTTAAGGGTTTACCTACATGTTTCTTTCGTTGATGAACAAAAGGCTTTACTATTTCTTCTTAATCTTTTAGAGAATCACGAGGAGCAGTAGTTTCATGGTGTATACTACTAGAGTTTTCACCTTCCTGATACATAACAAAACTCACATTTTTTTCTTTCATATTTCATAAATGATGCAAGAAAAGTTAGGATGAAATAACATCAAATTGATGTTGGTAAATATAAAATAAAGTTGAAGCTCATATCCTTAAGTAATAAAATATATTAAAAGCATAACTCATTTAAGATTAGACATAACTGTAATGGTGATTTGAACAAAAAAATCAAAATACAAAGAAAACATTTATTTATAGAGATATGTAAAATTAATCATACTCTTTCATTTATTTAATATAAAATTTTTAAATGATTTTTTTAGATCAACGGACAATAGAGATATGTGTGAAGTAAAAAAAACACATAAACACGTTCAATACATGTCACCCCATTTGAAGGGATTCACTTTTATTTGCATTTAGTCATTTTATTTTCTTCACACTTCAAGATCATATAAATAACTTTGAAAATTTATATCCGAACAACCCATCAATATTTCTTTTGTTTTTTCAATAGACAGAGTGCTAGTCTTAGCCCATCATAACTCAACTTTATAAAGTACAAGAATTAATTTAAGTTAAAGCTTCTAGAATGATTGAGAAATGAAGACAACTCGATTAGTTCTCCAATTTTTTGGAACGAAATACCATATTTAATATGTTTTAGCGATGGAAAAAATACTAAATTATACCCAATAATTGTTACTAAAGTCAACAGACCTACCAAGGTATTTAGATCTAAAACATGGCCTACTCTCATCCACATCTATTTGTGTTGCTTGAATCCTCTTGGAACCTCAGACTAAACTTGTCAAACCCACAACCAACTCTACACCAAAACATTATTTCTAAGCCAAATCTTAAGTTTCTTCTCTTAGGAAGAAGTGTTAGAAATCCGACCTACTATTATCGACACCTTAAAAATTAAGCGAGATGCCAAAGATATTTCATCGAACGAATCATTGGAGAACGTAGTCATCAATCTTGAACCAAGTTTGTTGGTGAATTTACAAAGTAATAAATAATACCACAAATGATGCCGCTAATGAGGTTTGCCTCTCTACTCAGATCAAACTTGTAAGAAACCCCACCCTCAAACTCATGTAGCGTAGAAAAATAGAATAATATTAAAGTAAAAATATTATAGTATAAACTTTTCTGCAAAGTGGAAGGTGCTTGATATATTTATAGTAATAAATATGGACTTAACCAAAATGTCTAAAAAATAGTTGATAAGTCTTTTTATAAAAAAAAATTACCCCCTCAAATGAATGATGAATTATATATTTGTAATGGCTAATATGGACGTAATCATGCATGCGATACATACAAATATATTTTGTTAGGTGTATGCTATAAGTAACTTATCAATATACATACTTTCAAAGGACTACATTGATCAAAGATAGATCAGCTGAAGGCATGTATAGGTATGAATCGTTGGATTCTCTCAAGACAGAGTTGTGGCTAAGATTTACGTGCACACTTTTTTAGCTAAAACATAAAGACAATCTTGGTAAAAGACATGTTGTCAATGACCATATCCAAGTGCATGTTGTTGATACCCTTGTTTGAAGTTGTCTTTTGAATGCTACATGGGTTGGTGCTTAATAATTGTTGGCTTAAGTTCTTTATTGAACTGAGTTTTTTCTACTTGCTAGGTTTTCCAATTTTTTTGGTCTACCTATAGTAATTGTATATCCTATTAATTATTTTATATTAATTAAGGTTCTGTTGAATTAGGTTTCCTATTAATTTAAATCTTACTTCTCAGGTTTCCTATTTTAATGGATTAAGGTTTTATTATAACTGTTGATTAATGAGATTCAATCTGGAGCTTATATTTAATAATTAATATTTTTTTAAGCCTATAAGTAGATGAAGAAATAAAAAGCTAGTATTTATGATGAGTGTGGCATAATAAGAGACTTGTGAGATGAGTTTGAGTTCTTTCTTCTAAGAGAAGACTTTGGTCTTTTAGATAGAGATGTGACTGGATGTGATTTACATAGTAAGTCATTGGCGAACATATTGTAGCTCAAGAAACAACTTTACACGTTATCTATGGATAGTCGGACAGAGATCCGAAGCAACCTAGACATTTACAACAAAATCATACTCAGCTTAAATACAGCTGGTGTAAAGGTGGATGAGGAGGAACAAGAAATCATCATATTAATCTCTTTATCGAAGAAGTATAAACACTTCATGGACATCACATTCTATGGTATAAAATCCTTTAAAATAGCTTAAGTGAAAAGCGTACTAAACTCCAAATATCTTCAAGGAAGACTATTTTGAAGGGTAAATTTGAAGAAAATTGACTGAATATGATGGGCATGCTAGGAAAGAGAGATTCAAGTAAGTGGAGAGGAAACTCTCGGTCAAAGTCCAGATATGAACATAGGAGTTGCTAAAGTACTGTGTTAGGCATGCAAGAAGAAAATACATATCAGTAGGAACTATTTGTAGAAAGAAAAAGGTAACAACCATCAGAATACCAAAGTCAGAGATGTTGGAATGTTATTTGATGATTATATGTACACTGATGGGTTAATGACTTCTTATTCTTGTAGGTTGCAAAATAAATGGGTTCTTGATTTGGGTGCATTATTACATATGACTTTAAACAAACATTATTATAAAAACCTGAGAATTCTTCATGGTGGAATGTCATCCTCGTCAATTACAAATCTTGTGATGTTAAAGGGATCACAACTACTTGGCTCAGTTTGTCTATAGAACTTGAGAGAATGATTAGCAACGTGAGATATGTACCAAAATTTAAACATAAACTTCTTTAATTAGGATGTTAGATAAGAAAATATTTACCTATAAAGGTGGAGATGAAAACTTAAGATCTTAGAAGGCTTCCTTGTTTATATATAATCTTATAGGACTAATAGTGAGTTAGTTCTTGAATGATATGTAGTGGTAGATGGAGTGTCTAGTATGAAGAAGGATTCTACCATGTTACATCTTCAGTTGGGGTATTTAAATGAGAAAGGACTTGGTGAACTAAGAAAACATGGGTTTTTAGATGGTACTGTATTTCAGAAGCTGAGCTTTTGTGAAAATTATGTATTGGACAAGAGCAAAATGGTGAAGTTTATGCCCTACAACCAAGAAACCAATAAAGTGCTTCATTACGTTCATTCATACATTTATGGTCTATTAAAGGAACCTATTATTGATAGTACAAGGTATTTTATGTCACTGATAGATGATTATTCTAGGAGAGTATAGATTATAATTTTGAAGAACAATGATGAAGCGGTTGTTCCTTTATGAACTGGAAGACTTTGGTAGAAAATCAAACCTGGAATGTTGAAGAATCTTCATATTGATAATAGATTGGAATATATGAATAAGAAGTTCACTAGCTAATGTGCCAGAATTTCTAGATATTGAACCGTCAATGAGACTTCTTAATAAAACGGGCTTGATGAGAGATTGAACTGAACCTTATGGGAAAAGGTTAGGTGTATGCTTCATATAGCTAGAACTAGTCGAAGGTTTTGGGGAAAATCCGTGATAACATGTGCATATTTTTTTTAAACATGAGTCATCTATGGTGCTAAAGATTTTTTATTTTCAAGAGGTCTAAACTATAGGGAAACCTAAGCTAGAACATTTGAGAATGGTCAGATGTGTTGCACACACACATATGAAGCAAGAAAAGCTGTATTGAGAGCACTAAAATGTTTGTTCCTCGACTATCCAGAATGAGTAAAAAGGTTAGGTTGTGGTGTCTTGAACGTGAACGTTAGAAGGCTATGATACACATATACATGGTTTTTAATAAGGAAGATATGTCATTAAATAAGGAAACAAAGACTTAGTCTACTATTTCTGAGAATAGATGTGAAGTCAATGATGGGTCTGATCTCGAAAGAGAACCTGTAAAATTTCATGCCAAAATCTATTTGAGACCTGGTCCAGCTATAGCTCACACTTACGAAGTTCAACCATTTTATGAGTCTAAAGATGGCTGAGGTTATGATGTTCTAATACCTTCATCTTATCAAATGTGAGAGAAACATGATCTTAACATGTATCAATGAGCGAGAGATAGAGTAAAAAAACCAAGAAAACAGCCACATAAGTATAGTCGTGTTGATGTAATGGTTATGTTTTATCTATTGAAATATAGGGAGCTGTTCTTGAATTGGAAAGCTATCATGATTCTATCAAGAGCAGTGATAAAGAGAAGTGGCTTACGATCATGAATGAAGAACTGAAATCTCTCAAGAATATGAACATCTAGATTCTTGTGAAGCATCCAAAAGGTCAGAAGCTTGTTATAAGTAAATGTATATTGAAGAGAAATCCAGGCATTCCTGGTGGCTAAGGGTTTTACGCAAAATGATGTGTTTATTTTAATGATATATTATTGTTGGTTGTGAAACAAACGTCGATAAGGGTTATGTTGTCAATTGTTGCTAACATTGATCTTGAGCTAGATCAAATTAATGATACTACTTCATTTATGCTTGGTGAATTATAAAAGATAATTTAAATGTGTTGGAGAAAAGGGTTTGACTTATGGAAGCAAGAAAATGCGTGTTTGTTGAAGATACTCCTTTATGGGCTGAAAGAGCTGCATAGGTAATGAAATAGAAGATTTGATGATTTTATGAGATCTATCTGGTACGTCCGTAACTGCTAGCAACTGTATTTATTGGAACAGAGAGACACATATGGAGAGACAAATTCTATTAGTAGTGTATATCGATGACATACTAATATTTGCATAAAACCTGATCTTGTCTACGTCGTAAGTGTTTTGAGCGTATTCATGTCAATTCCGTGGAAACCGTATTGGCATGCACTCAAACAGCTCATTAGATACTTGAAGGGTTCAGTTAAAATAGTGTTGTGTTACAATGAGAAAGATACAACTGATATAGTGTTGAGAGTAGGGGTGAGATTTGGTCGGTTTTTTTTTAATTTTTAAACCAAACAGAAATAATTCGGTTTGTATATTATTAAACCGATTTAGCAATAAAAAAATCGGTTTTTTTTCGGTTTTGGTTTGTTCGGTTTCGGTTGGATTCAGTCGGTTTTTCGGTTTTAACAGAGGTGCGGTTCGGTCGGTGCGGTTCGGTGCGGTTATGGCTTTTTCTTTGAACTATTAATCATCTGGCGGAATGGGTACTTCATGATGAATTGGTGTGGGGAGCAGCATGGCTATACAGAGCCTCTGGGACACAGTATTATTTGAAATATGCCATGGATCATGCAGATGAACTTTACGGTTTAGACTTCGGATGAGACTCTAAATTTGGCGGCATTTACGTCCTTCTCTCCGGCGAAATGGTTTGAACTCTTGAACTTTGATTGAACTGTATTAAATTACTGTATCAAAGCTGTTTTGTCATATGAATTAGTGATTTTTTATTTCGTGCTCCATGGTGAGAAAGAGTTTCTACATTGACAGAAAGAAACAAAGAAAAAACCCTATCTAAATTCGAGATGAAAGAGAAACGAGAAAAAAAAGAAAAAAAATGTTCCAGCCAGGATTCGTACCCCAGACAGGCGGTAATAAAAGATCTTAAGTTTAAGTGTACAACCACTAGGCCAAAAGTAGAGACAGTTCTTATATCGAATACGGTCTACATATTAACATATACAATATATTCTCTAGATTCGGTCGGTTCGGTTCAAATCGGTCGGTTAAACCGTACAACCCAAAAACCGACCGAATCAAATTCGGTTTAAGAAATTAAAACCGAAACCGAAATCTAGTTTTAAAAAACCGACCAAACCGAACCATTTTGGTTTGGTTCGGCCGGTCGGTTCGGTTTTTTTCGGTTTTTGCTCACCCCTAGTTGAGAGGGTATATATGCAGACTGCCTTGACATAAGGAAGTCTACTTTATGTTATATGTAAATAGTGCTTAGAGGTTTGGTTAGTTGGAAGTATTGTATAGAGAAGGTTGGCACTATCATTTAAGTATTCCATATATATATATATATAGCTGTTACAGAATCCATGAAGTAAGTTATTTGGCTGAAAAGACTGTTGACCAAACTTGTTGGTATGGAGCAAGATGTGGTTCTGTTTTGTGATAACACTAATGTCGTTTATTGAATTAAGAACCCAAAGTTTCATGAATGAGCTAAACACGTAGATATCAAGCTGCACTTCATTCGAGATATGACGGGTAGAGAGAAAATGAAGGTGTCTAAGATAGTAGCACAAAAAGTTCTTTTGAATGCTCTCTATTTCAAATTTCATGAACTGCATCAGACTCGTTGTAAGTTTGGGGCGCAGGTGAGCTGATCTTTAAAGAGTAAACTGATGGATATACGATTTCCACCATTCGAATCATTTTTAATATCATCTTATGTCTTTGAATTTTTAAAAACTTTTTTTAGTTATTGTTTTCATCGAATATGGTTATTGTTCTTTTTTCAGAAGATCAAATTCCCAACACATGTGTTCATAAAAAATTATAATTTTTTTTATAGATAATTTAATATATATATTTATACAAATTTGAAATTCAAAACATGATTTTGATTAATAATATTTTTTATATTTATAAAAAAAATCTATTTGAAAGTATGTATTTTATTTGTATTTCAAAAAATATTATGATGAAGTTTCCGTCTATAAATTGATGTCAATATTATCCACTTGGTTGAAAATGGCTATATGTAACTATTAAATTACTTTTAAATTTAAACGTAAATCTTAACAACCTCAATGATTTTTTTTTTAAGCATAAACCTCAATAAATTCAATCACAAAACTAAATAATAATACAATACGATAATTTCTTTTAAAAAAAACCCATAAAACATAAATAATAATAATAATAAAAGATTAAGCTAAACAAAAGGAAATTGAATAAATTGTAATTTTGGTTGAAATAGAGCTCTAAACAGCTTATAAAAAAGTCAACTTGCAAAAAAATTACTGTTTAGTTTAGTTTCTTGAATCGAAAGGCACGTGCTTTCTTTTCGAAAATAAAACCTGGTTAAGTAATAAACAAGTGATTATTATAAGGTACCAAATTCTCATACACTATCAAAACACTCACTTTTTATAACTAACCGGTCTGAATCCACTTCAACGACCATCTTCCTATGTAAAAATAATTAACAACCCCTAAATTTAAGGTCTTAACCATGTGGGATCTGCCTCGATCAATGAACCTTCCTCTCCCCTCCCCTACATTCCATATTTATGTAATCTAATAACATCTCCATTGCAGACTACAACCTTCACATTCACTACTTTGTTCTCTCTCTCTCTCAGCTCTCACCACACAGTAAAGAGAGCTGCGTCGTTTTGTTTTGATCAATTGATGGGTGGTGTAAGATGATATGCAGTGAAGAGAGTGAGAAGAATGGGGTGTGCTGCTTCTATTGGGAGGAAGAAAAGGCTTAACATTCCAGAACTTGTGGTCTTTCTTCCATCCTTGCGAATTCCGGATCAGTCTGATCTTCATACACCACTTAAAGATCTAATCCCTCAACATCTTTACAATAGGCTCTCTTGTTTGAGGAATCAGATTGTTTTAGTTGCAGATGACACTGGTATGTACTCGATTTTGTTTGGATAATTAGTACTGCTTAAGACTAGTGATGGTTTGTTTAAAGTTTCAGTTATGATTCTGTTTTACTTGTGTTCTGTTCTGTTCTGTTTTCTGTTTTTGAGAGATGTTTCTACTAGAGCCTGCTTAGTCTGAATGTTAACTAGTTTGAGGTTTCTTGGGGCTAAAGCGGACAATATTATACTATTAGTATCGATGATAATAGTATATAAGTTCTGATTCTTGTAGGGGGATCTGCGACCGCTGAGTTAAGACGAGCGTTAGAGGATTACTTGGCTATTCTAGTTGGTCTCACTAGAAAAGGTTTTTGTTCTCTCTTCATATATATACTTATATAGGAATAGGACACTTTTTAATTTTTTTTCTAAATGTCGTAATCTGAGCTATTTCTATAAATGGGTTCTTATTGATCTTTGATTACAAAGAGTGTTGGTGGCAGAAAACGGTTTGGAGGACTTGGTAGAATTTAAATGGAAAATTGTAGAAGATGGACGGCAACTGCAAGTAAGAATACCAGAAAATGGACATGTTTCGATCGGTCTTACCTGAATATTTATTAAGTGTAAAATGGGAATGCAGGAAAGTTGTATAGCAAACTCCTGGTTTGAATTAGTGTCGGTCATCCACATGATGGCGGTATTAACATTAGCAGAAGCTAATTCCTTAATGATACCAAAAGACTACTCAGGTTCTGGTGTAAGGATTGTCTCAACAGGTTTATATTCTTAACCTTTTATAGTTCTGATTTAGAATTTGCTTGATAAACCAGAACCCCTGACAATTTGCTTTGTAATTCAATCAGATTGTAAGAGGGAGGCTGTTGATTTGTTGTTGAAAGCATCAGGATACTTGGAATTCTGCGTACGTAATGTACTGGTTCACGTACCTACAGATATCAAGTATGTTCATACACCTATGACCTAACACATAGATAAATTCATCTTATAATTACATAATATATACCAAGTACGCTTCTCTGATGGAGAAAAACACCGATACGCCCAGGAAGAAGTTGCCAAATGACTTGCATGAAGGGCTGATAGAGGCTCTTTCCCTTCAAGCACTTGGCCAGGTATATTCACTCGATGTTTAAGAGTAATGGAATGGAATAGAGTTAGTAACCAAAAAAACGCAACATTTCAGGGAACTGAAATTCAGTTGGGTTTAGCTGTTGAGAGTCAGAAGGCCACTTTATCGGTTAAAAGGAGGTTGGCATGTGAACAAGTGATATACTTCAGTCAGGTTTGTTTTCTGCTCCTCTAAATCGCTGTTTTTTTTAGCTCTTTTATAGTATAACGTCATAATGATGTTTTTGTTCGGCTTGAGTCAGGCGTATCAATGCTTATCAGGATGTGATTTGTACGATGGGTGTGGAAAGAAGCTCGTCCGATTTATCCAGTGGAAATTCCTGGAAGCAAAGGTTTAGAATTAAATTGGAACCAAAAATTTGAATCTTTTGTCTTATTATAATTTGTCTCTAGTTAGAAATTAGAATTGAAAATAGAAAATTAAAAATCGAGACAGGCTGCAGCATATTACTACCACGGTCTGGTGATCGACAAAGGTAACGAACCTGCATGTCATGTGAGCGCGGTGTGTTGTTTCCTTGCAGCAACTGAACTTTTAACAGAAAGCAAGAAGGCATGCTTAAGCTTTTGTCTAGCACCTCCCGTTTCAAGGTCGGTCGGTCTTATTCTTCATTATTACAAAATAACACTCCCAAGTCCCAAACCAAGATTTTCTCATATAACTTATTTCCTTTCTTAGAGCTCCTCCTCTTTGGGGTGTCATGAAGCATTTGCATCAGAAAATACCTGAAGTTGCATCAAGAAAATCGCAAATGTATGGATATCTCTTAGAACAAGACATGTAAGTAGTCTATGTCTCTTTTTCCTCTGAACCATTTTAATGCAGACTGTTAGTACTATATTGAGATATAAATATGGACTTAAAAACAGGTCTTTTGAGTCATTGCCTGAGCTACCAGATTTTCAGTTGTCATTACGACCAGACGACTACGAACTCCCGGAAATCGATCCAGCATGGGATAAAGGGAAGTGGGAAAACAACAGCCATAACCAAAACCAAAAGCTAAAGAAGCATCTTGATCTTGACCTTGAAGATGAGACTATAGTATAGTTTTTTATTGTCAATATAATATCAAAAAAAAAGACAGCAGAACCTCCTTTGCTTATGTGATGTAATATGCAATTGTCTATCAAAGTTGAGCTGTTCAAATTTCAAACTTAGCGTTTGGTCAATATTGTGCAGAAACCAACTCTATAATTTAAAACTACTCAATAGCCAACAATTCTTGAGACCAAAATTTTAAGTTTACTACTTTTTATTTTTCTAATAAGTATAAAACATTTAAGACTTTATAAATTAATATTTATTATATAAATATATATAATAAAAATTAAATCTTATAAAATTTTATCGGCGATTGTAAATTTTAAAAATGTTTAGACTAAATACAATTAAAAATATAGCGGACTAAAATGTGATCCGATGAAAAAGATATAAAAACACGATTGTAATTTGAAAGTTTATGGTCAAAACATATATTTTTCTAAATTTTATAAATTAAAATAATTAAGGACTATAATTTAACTATTGTGTAAGTTATATATTATATTTTAGAACTGCAAGTTTAGGTGCTAAACTTAAATATCAAAAGTTTAAGGATTAAAATATAAAATTTTAAAAGATTATAAATCAAAATATATTTTTCAAAGTTTGAAATTGTAACATAATTTTTAGGAATTGCTAAAAAAACCGAAATTACATGATTTCTTTGTTAAGTGGTCTATTTTCGTTTTTTCTTTTGGATTTTGCCTAGCAAATTTTTTTATATATCTTAAAACATTAGAACATGGGATTTCACAAAGTAATTTCAACTTATTTGAGCAAACTTCTAATTTTTATTATGATTGATTTAGATTCATTCGACTCTTATCTAACCCATCCAAAAATCAACATTTGATTCATGTTGAATTTTTTCGATATCATATTTAGACCAAATCCAGTTTATCAAATTCTATAATGTTAAAGTTGAATTCGCCCAAACCTACTTTAATTCCACCCAAATATATTTTGGACCTCTTTTTAATTTTTTTCTTCCCCAATCTATCTTCAAGTTTTATTTAATTACGGAATTGACATTACTAATAAAACAAAAATACTAAATGTATTCTAAACACCGACACAACTTTAATATGTTTACAATTTAAAATAAAAGGACCATTTTTGAAGAATCAAACCTTATTCTTGAATAAAAAGAAATTCACATCATATTTCAATACAAACACAAAACTTTGGAGGTATTTTTTTAGAGTACAATTTAAGATCAAACAAATATTTTCTTTAGACTAAAAAACACTTCAGCCTTGTTCTTGAAGAATTTATTTTTTCACAGAACTTCCAATTTAAAAAAAAAAACAGAACTAGATCTTGGTGCAGCTACGCACCATCGGTTCAGGGAATGAATTAACTTGACCCTGCATCATCGGTTTATGGGGTGTGAACCGATGTTTTGTGGTATTTTTTTAGAGTACAATTTAAGATCAAACAAACATTTTCTTTAGACTCAAAAACACTTCAGCCTTGTTCTTGAAAAATTTATTTTTTCACAGAACTTTCAATTTGAAAAAAAAACAGAACTAGATCTTGGTGCAGCTACGCACCATCGGTTCAGGGAATGAATTGACTTGACCCTGCACCATCGGTTTATGGGGTGTAAACCGATGGTGCTTACCATCGGTTCTTTAAGTCCAACAACATCACTTCATAGCCCGAACTAATGGTGCCATGGGTTCGAACATCTAGTACCACTGGTTAGAAAGTTATTTTTCCACAAAACTTTATAATTAACTCAAAATTCAATGCATTGAATTGTTGTAAGATTTGAGAAGTTCAAATTTGAATTTTAAAAAATATTGTAACTTACACCAACATTTTTATTAATTAAATTCTAAATATAATTATTATTTTATATACTATATATAAAAAATTAGTTGGTTACGGTATTTACTAAAATTAATAAAGAAGGTTTAATTTTAATTTGTTTTAAGTGATCTCAATATTTATCGCGTATTCATCGGTTTTTTTATTTAAAAAAAATAAAATTTAGATTTTAAAAAATTAGTAACTAACACCACGTTTTTACTAATCAAATTTTAAATGTATTTATTATGTTAATTGGTTTATTATTATTACATATTTATTGAAAATTTGTGAACTTTTATTAATTAAGGTTTAAATTTTAAATTTGTTATCACCGATTCCAATGTTGTATATGTGTACCCATTGAAATTTTGTGAGATCCTAAATAATTGAAGTTCAGATTTTAAAGAAAATGTTTGTAAATAAAATCGATGTTTTTATTAATTAAATTTTAAATATAATTATTATTTTAGATATTATACATAAAAAATAAAAATCATAAAATAAAATAAAAATAATAATTTTTAGATTATTTAAATTTTAGATAACTATGTTTTTATTATGTTTAATGTGTAATATAACCTTTGTCCGAAATAATAGACGAAACAATTAAAATACATTAAAATCGAAGTTATATTAAAAAAAGTTCAAATGCATAGATTAGCGGAAAATAAACACATGAGTATTAATATTTTTTGAAAAAATATCTTTCTATGAATGCGACGCAAAGATCTTTCGGTGTATTGGACGATGTGAGTCAAAAAATAATAAAAGTTAGATAAAAAACTAAAATAATCACGAAAAACAACTATTAGTAACAAAATCTTACAACAAACAAATACTAAAAACTAAAGAAGTAAGAAAAACAAGTTTAATAAGTATAAAAAATCTGGAAAATTCAAAAGGAATTTCCGCTAAGAAAATTCTGAAAATTCAGCTGCGCACCATAGGTGCACCGACTACGTACCTATATTGCATGTGTGTACACCGATGGTGCGCAGATGCAACACCATTAATGTTTTTCTTTTTAATCGATTGCAACGAGGAATAAGAACACTTTACCCACCGATTCAACTCTCCAACCCTCCCAAATTTATCCTAAAACACTATAAATGCATAAACCCTAACCACTATAAATGCATAAACTCTAATCTAACCCATATATTTCATAACAAATCACAACAATAAACATATAATATACTAACTAACCAAACAATTCAATAAGCTCAATAAATTAAAGAACATTTAAGAAATAAAATAAAAAAGGCTTTCTTTGGTAGATGATAAGGAAGACTAGATTTCTTCACCATGGAAGAGTATGAGTTTTCCGAATGAGGAGGATGACGCTAGAAGATGAGTTACGGCGTTAGAGGTGGAGCAAAGTGGCCACAAATCAGTGGCGTATGCAGGATCAAAATATTATGGTGTCCTGACCTTCTCATTATTATCAAATCAACATTTATATGTATTTATCAAAATAAATTAAAATAAAATAGAAAATGGTTATAACAAAAAAGGTTTATATTAAAATCTCAAATATTAAATTGTCATTGTCATGACATAATGTACGTTATACATATAACTAAAACGTGACTAAAAACAAAGGAAAACATAAATCTACGTTAATTTTACTTGTACTTTCCTCTTACTCATAGCTTGAAAATGTTGAAAGATACTTGTGTTACTAATCATGGTAAATACCTCTTTTTCCACAAATGTCACCAAACAATTATTAAGTCTTAGATCGCTCATTTTATTTCTCAAAACATTCTTCAAATAATTCAAACTTGAGAAAACTCGCCCAACACTCGTTGTTGCTACAAGAAAAAACAAAGCCAACTTCAAAAGCTCATAAACCCAATTGAAGATTTTATGCTTTTTTTGTATTCATAATAATCCTAGAAAGTTCTGCAAGTCTTTTCAAATTGGAAAATCTAGCATACATGCAACTCTTAACACTTGAAGAATATGTGAATGTCTCATGAACTAAATATTTGAATATATTTTAAGGTACTGACTTAGTGAGACCTTATCACCTTTGTATATGGGATATCCGTAAGTTTGGTGAGTTTTAAACCATAAAGATGTAACATGTTGTTAGTTATGCCTTTCGTGACAAATCTAAAATGCATCGAGGCTGATTTCTTATTATTTGGATACCTAACATAAAAGATGTTTCATCTAGATCTTTCATATCAAATGTATCCGACATAATATTTTTAATGATATGTAATTAATTCAAATAGTTCATGGAAAGAAGCGATATCGACATATATTAAATAATTTACTTTACTACAACTAATATATGACACACACAATCTTACATATAGTTCATCTTAAAATAAAATAAAATGAAAAATTCTAGAAATTTATGATACCATTAAGAACATGTTTATTTTAACCCATATACGGATTTTTAGCTTACATACCATCGACTTTCATTCTCCAAAATAATTTTTTTAGGTTTTTTCATGTAAATTATTTCTTCAACATCCTCATTGAGAAACATTGTCTTAATATCCATATGATGAACCTCTAAATCAAAATGAGCAATTAGAGTATGAGTTTCCTAAATGAGTCATTTGATAAAACTAGAGAAAAGGTCTTAGAATAATTAATATTTTTTTGTTAAGTGTAATAAATTGCTACAATATACACTTTATATCTTTCTATTTTATCTGAAGTATCATGTTTGGTTTTAAATATCATGAAAACCAATCAATTTATTTTGTCAAATAATGTGACAAAATCACATACTAAATTATCTCGCGTCGATCTTTTTTCTTCAGTGGTCTTTAAATACAAAATTTTAGAGTTTGAACTCCTTATATCATCTTGGAAGTTGATTATATCCTCTTATAAATTTTGGAAAGATTCCTCATGCTTGTTTAGGATTTCCACATACTTCAAATATATATTACTTTTCCTCTCTCTAATGAATCTACGCAATGTAAGCTCACCAAGTTGCTTAATCTTTTACAATTATTGAGTTTGATCAACAAAAACAACATCGACGTTATCTTTTTTATATATATAAAAGTGAAACATCTAATATAGAAAACTAACTATAATTGAAACATCAATGTTAAAGGTTAAACGATTGGTTCTAATTCTTTCTGAGAAAACGATTTTGTTATTTGAATCTTTCTCCCCAAACTTTATATTGTTAATATTTTTAACAGTTTCCCATCTAAATAACTGAACACTTACTAGAAGAATAAAAATTATAACCCTATGAATGATCAGAGTAGTGATGACATAATAATCGTCAAGGTTACATATTAATAGTTTAAATATAAATAACTCAAGTATAAAAATAACACTAGATTTTATTTCCCGACTCTTTCTATTATAGTTCACCATAAAAATGAGAGGTAAAACTTCATATTTATAATACATTTAATTATAAAGAATAATTATCTATGAGATATCTCAAATAAAACACGTGAGAATCATCCATTACACTTTCATACTTGATAATTACTAATTTATCTTCTAATCATTTAAGACAATCTTGTAATATAATCATAGGAATAATGCTATATTATTATGTTGTTAAACTCATAATGAGTATTTTGCAAGGTATACCTTGTTCTTCTCATGATCTCATTAAATTACCATTATTTTATCCATCATATTGATTAGCTCTTAATGAGATCTTATTGAATTTCTCTTATCTCGTTCATCATATTCTATTTGCTTGGTTAAACTCCCTTAAACGCATGTCTCGTCATGTACCTGTATACATGTATTCGTATCATCTTCAAGAGGTATGTGATCATTTATGATGCCTATCTAATAACTTTAAGTTTCTTCCATAAGTAATACACCACATTGTTATTACAAAACCTTACCCCTCTAAATAAGGGCATATACACCGTATCAAGATAAAAACTAATCAAATAGCCTATAAAATAACAACTATCTCTTTTAGATTCTAGATTATGTTCACTCAAGCAGTAAAACTTTTTTTTGACTAGAAATTATCATGCATGTAAGTATTTAAAGTTGGGTTTGACCCGATTAAAAACTCAAATAATTTTTATTGTTATAGTGGGTACTCTGTTAAGAATATATGTTTCATACTTAATGGCTTCCCTTCAGAGTGCAGTGGGTCATGATGTATGAATGATCATACTCCTAATTATTTAATGTAATGTGTGGTTATTTTACTCAAATACATAATTCATCATGAACAAACAAAGTATGATGTATTGATGAAATTTTTTGCACTTCTCTAAGAAGAGAGAAAATGGGACAAGATGTTGTTCAAAATAACTATTATACTTACCATAGTATTCACTCCACGGTCAAATATGATGATTTAAGATCTTACCAAGTTGTAACTAAACGTTGACCTTCAAAGAATTCATCTTTTCAATGGTTTTAGATTTCTCATGAAACAAATAAAATTACCCATATAGTGAATAATATTTTATGAATTAAATAAAATACCTTTTACCATTTCATAAAGCTATAGGGAAAGGGTCGAAGATGTCTTTATTAACTAACTTTAAGACACGTGTTGCACATAAAACTTTAAATTTTATGTGATTGGTATGCTTTCTTTTAGTACGTCCAAAACATATCTCAAGGTTGGTATAGTTAGGAGGATCTACAAGACATATATCAACATACTTGTCAATTTGCTTTTAAGAGATATGACCCAAACACATATACTAGAGATATGTTAAATTTTCAAAAGTAAGTTTTTGAGATACATGCATGTTATATGGTAATTGACAATATTATTATTCGGTATAAATTATTATTACAATCAAACACACTTCTACCAACACATCAATTTTCATTATATATGAGATTTTTTTGTTTCCAAATGAATTAACATAAAGAGGTATATTTAACAAAGTAAATGAAATAAAAACCCTTCAAAAATAATATACAAAAATAAATGAAAAACATACATGCCCAACTACAAATGGCCTCTACCATGTATAAAGACCCATCAACAGTAAATGTATAAATATTCCCATCATTAAGATTTCAGATTTGGATTGTACCCTACAAAGAGCATAAGTTGAGGCCGATGTATCAACCCACCAAGTGTTCTTTGACATTGAATATGAATTAACTTCACCTTTTTAGCCATCCACGCTTTCCATGCCTCACAATCCATTTCATGTGATTTTGACTATTAGAGTGGAAACATGTCTTTAACTTTCTTAATGTTAGTGCCTTATGATAAAAAAAATTAGAACCTGTAGTTTGTCCAATTATAGCTGAAGTCCTCTTAAACTCATTTTAACACCATATAATCCAATATTTGCACCATGGTAGCCTTTTTGCTCATATGAGCTTTCCTATCATGAACTTGTTAGAAATAAGGGTGTTAATGTCATATATTTATTATTAGAAGAATTAGGTTATCTCAGAAGAAATGAATCTTTGAGAGAGTGACATGGGTATGTATGACATAATAACCACCTTCAGAAGTTCTACGTTGAGTTTTTTTTAATTAGAGGTCATATGCATAATGTGCTCTCGGACTTTGTCATGTATATATATTTAGTTATCAAAAGTTTTCTAATCATGTTCTTAATTTCAACCTAAAATGACTTAATAAAACTATTCTAAAAGTAGGTATTGATAAGGATATTAAATATTGAGGACCATAATGTAATAAATAAACTTTTATACGAAAAGTTGTACATTTATAGGATAAATTTAGAGTTTTATATGAAGATAAAAATCTAGTATGTAATTAAATCTATTTGAGTAACTAATTCAGTTACTAAGTCTTGATGCCTATATATAAATGCCAATGTTGAACTCAACGATACAAGACTTTTGACTGACTAACTATCTTCTTCTGTTTTTACTTTCTCTCTCTAAAAATCGGCTTCACACTTTATCTCTCTAAGATCCAGATTTAATCCACACCAAATATCATGTAAGAAAATATGTGAAACTTGTTTTTATAACAAGTAGTGAGTAAGCCAATTGGAACATTTCCCTTTCTTAGAGTGCATCCTCTTATCAGAAGTGTTATTATATGTAAGAATGGCATGTTTATACTCCATAGTCAAATTATTTATATCATTGAGTCTCAACATGAGTATGCTTTCATGCTTCCACACTTTAAACTTATCCCCTGGTACTGAATAATGTTTCTTAGCTGAGTGTGAGGGATTGGAAAATAATTAAAGAAGAACATTGTATTAAAAAACAATTTTGATAAAGTTGAAATAAATTTTGACATATATATTGGATTTTTTTTCAAACTCTAAGTTCGAATTTGCATTCAATTGAATCAGTTTAGTGTAATATTTATTGAAGACGTTATGATCCAATGCACTTTACATTATTTCTGGATGCCAACTCTTTAAGGAAGACAATGTTGGTTCATGGTCATATCTGAAAAACAATCAAACCTTCGTGTGGGCTAATTTGACTATTTCATGCCATATTTAAGCAAAACGATTCAGCACTAAAATCTAGTTATGTATGAGTATGCGCCGTGTGAACACAAAAATGATATCATGCAATAGATTATTCACTCTCAAACAGATTGGTGCATGGTTTTCATGTGGATCGACCTAAACACACATTTACGGTTCTTTGATATGCGTACCCGAATAGTTTTCCTATAAGGTCACAAAGATAAATATCACTCGAGAGAAATGCCCATTTGACCGTATAGTTTCATAGTATGAGCATATGCAATATCTATATGCATTTCATGCTAAACAATAGTCTTATAAACTGAATCAAATAACTATATTTCAATTTATCATAACATGAACATTAAAAAAAAATCTTAAGATTTGAAATATCCCATTACAATTTTAGATATCAGAAAGAGGTATGAATGTCATGAAAATTCTAAACATGAAAACAAAAATCATTGGTCATGTAAGATAACTCTGCACATCAGAGAGTCCAATTGTTCACTAATTTCTAAACGGTTGTATGCCATCAATATTAAATCACGAAGACCACACATTCACAGAAGTGCATGCTTACTTAGCGCGCACATAAATGGAGCAACATAACTATACATCCTCTAAACACCTAACATATCATATAAACATCACACCATAACTAAATATGAAAGATTATACATGCTTGATTAAATGAACTAATATATCAAAACTAAATGGTTTACAAGTAAGTCCGAATGTGATTGGGGGAAACAAACTTAATTCAACTCAAACAGAAAATACCAAAGAATATGCTAGAACCAAAGGAATGTGACTGCGACGAGAATCATTAGCCGCCATATTGACCAACCTTTTGTAAATGTCATGGCAACGATACATTGGAGCATTGTGGTGCTACAACTACTGTATTTGTCGTCATATTATTGAACCAACTTGCCGCAATGAGCTCATGATTTGTAGAATCGTGAAAATCCTCATTTTATTATGGATTAATATTTTTAATGATTAAAAAAAATCTATACTGAATCCTTTAACCACACTTCACTAATCATCTAAACAATTCAATCAGTTACACAAACCGAACCCTAAATTAGGATTTTGTACCATTTTTTAAAAACAACAATAAAAATTGCAACATCAAATCATAAAAGAAGTTTATCTTCCTAATACTAAATGAATATTGTAAATCGGATTGAGAGAAATACTAAACGTCAATCAAGAAACCTAACCCAATAAGCATGCTCAAGTACAATTTTAGAGTTTAAGAATCAAAGCTCTAGAACTCAAACACAATAAATATACATACAACTTGACGATAAGAAAATCTAACCATGCAAGATGATGCAGCCAATCGTTGCGTTTTGGAAAGAACGAAGCTTTTATCTTTTAGTTTGTAGTTCTTTCCATAGAGCACGAGTTGTTGATTTTGTTATTTGGTTCACAAAGTAACGACTAACCATGCTTGGTCGATTAAACATAAACACTTTTAGCGGACTTTAGGATTTGAAGAGAGAAAATAGAAAAAAAATTGTGGAAGAGAAAACACACACTTATGTTATTCATTATTTTTTTTTATGTTTATATCATATCATTTGTAAATGTACTTAACACTAATAAACGATGTATTTAGCTATACATTATGACGTATAATCTATAAACTCTTTCTTTTATCTAACCGTACCAATTGTGTTTTATTATTATGGTTCAATGTGTTTATTCCCACGTGACACAAATACAATCTTATTGGATTTATAAAATACAATAACTATATCTCCAAACTGATTTTTTTAAGATCGTATCAGTCCAACTCGTATACATACTATACTGTTTATAATAATTTTATAATTATTCGTTCAGTCTATTAATTTAAATATAATTATATTTATACAATTAAACTAATAATTACAATAAATTAATATTTTAAATATACAAAAATAAAACACTTTGATTTAAAATATATTTTCTTACTATAGCTTCGGTTACTTATTAAAAAAATAAAAGTAATTTTTATTTCAACAATTAGTTTATTTCATAAGCATAGATAAGCGCTTGTCTCATCTTTAAAAAAATATTTGTTGTTCATAGTCTATATCATTTTTAATTAAGTTTATAAAAATTACATGAAAACAATTTTAACTAAAATACAAAAAGTTAGAAGTGAAGAAGTAAGTTACCGTTTAGTATCCAGTTCAAAAAATTATTACGGCCAAGTATACAAAAATTAAAACGTGCCAACTATTTAAATTACAATTTTATATAAAATCATCACACTAAAAGTTTGTATCTTATATTTTCTAAATTGTAAATTAAGAAAATAAAATCTAAAAAGTTATTAATTTTATTTTTTAAGATGAACAAAAATGGATGCATGAATATTTTTTTTATTTGTTTTTTTGCGATCATAGTTAACACCGGTCTCACATCTAGTTGTTTTCTCTCTCATCCCTCTCATCTTCTTCCATGGGGTTATTAAGCTCCTGTCTCATATTCCTCTTGTTTCTTGCATCTCTTATATCTTCTTTCTAGTCTTGTTTATTTTATTTTGCGTATCATATGTCTTACATCCTGTCTTTCATCTCGTGTCTCTCGTCCATAATATTTTTTATTCAACACTCGTTTTATATTTTTAAAAAAATTTAAAAAAATTAAAACAATATAATTCAAAAGGATCTAGTTTTATCCGTCTTAAAAAATAAAAAAAACAACTTTTTTTGTGAATTATAATTTAAAAAATATGAACTTTTAAAAATAAAAAATAAAAAATAAAAAATAAAAAATATAAAACGATTTGTATGAATTGTATAATTTTTAAATAAAATTATTTGAAATATTATAAAAAATAATTGAATAAAAAATAGTAAGGTTACGAGAGTTTGATAGAAATACAAAGCTATAAAAAAATATCCTGTTTTTAAATATTTATTGATGCTTTTAAAAGAAATCTATTGTTACACTAGTTGTTTGGAAACTGCGTTTGCGTAAAAAATAGATAATTATATCATGTGGTTGATAGTTATAAATTTTAAAATAGGGGGACTTCAATTTTATCTACCGAATTGGAAGCCTAAAAAGTTTGAGATTTGGAGGTGGGAAATTTATTACGTGGAAACACTAAAAAGAACTAGCAAACTAATCAATTTGACCATAATACTTTTGTCACGCAGCGAAGAAAAATATAGAAAGAGAACCAGAAAGGAGAGAAAGAGCGAGTTTCGAAACGCGGAGGATTGGTCAATTCCCATTCCCCAATCTCCGTCGTCTTCTTCGAAAGGATCGGACCTG
Organism: Limnanthes douglasii subsp. nivea; assembly: GCA_036936605.1. Classification (NCBI taxonomy): domain Eukaryota; kingdom Viridiplantae; phylum Streptophyta; class Magnoliopsida; order Brassicales; family Limnanthaceae; genus Limnanthes; species Limnanthes douglasii. Next base: position 292,034,078 of record JAUPFV010000005.1, read on the forward strand.
ACTCCAATTCGGATCCCCCATATCGTTTCTGGGGATCTGCTTCTCTCTCTTTCTCTCTCTCTTACTCCATTCGAACCTAGATCTGTTTCTCCGACGACATTATGATTGCGATTCCCTACCTGACGGCTTTGAGCACGTACTTCAGCTATGGCTTATTGTTTGCTTTTGGCCAATTCAGAGATTTCTTTCGTAAATGTTTCGATTGGTGGAGCTCCGATAACTCTAAAAAGGTTCCTCACCTCTTACAAATTGTTATCGCTCTTACTTCTTACTAAATTCATTTGACTCTCTTCAAAATTTTTTTCTCAAATGTCTTGTTTTCTAAATACAGGGTTATGCTCCAATCGTCTTAGGACTCGAAGATTTCTATACTCGACGTTTGTATCTCCGTATTCAGGTACATAGATTCATTCCTACATATATATATAGGTGTATATATTGATTGTTGTTCGAAGATTCGGTTGTGCTTCAATGTGAAATTTGAGCGCATGGTAGAGAGATGGTTTTCATGTTTCGTAAATGTTGATTGTTCAGTATCGGGTTTACTGGACAAAGTTTCATTGTTCATCTGTATTTATTATTGCAAAACGCTCTTCATGTAGATCCAGCTATGTTTTGTGAAGTGAAGTATCTAGATCATATGCAACTTTACATTATCATTTTGCTGATGAGCTTTATATCAACTTACAGGATTGTTTCGGTAGACCGATTTCAAGTGCTCCAGATGCTTGGTTTAATGTTGTTGAGCGTGAATCCAAGGACAACAATAAGACCCTAAAGTAAGCCACTGATTATTTTAAGAATTAGAGTAAAAGGAATTCAGCTCTACGTGTTTTTGTCTCGTTCTCTGCAAGTAATTATTTATTATCACTGCAGCCGTACGGGAAAAGTGAGTAGATGCCTAAACTTGGGTTCATACAACTACCTCGGATTCGCTGCAGCAGATGAATACTGTACCCCTCGTGTGATTGAGTCCCTAAAAAAGTATTCGCCTAGTACTTGTAGCCCTCGTGTGGATGGTGGTGAGTGTCGCTTTAAAATATGTTCTCTCTAGATACCAGCTTAGGCCCTGTATCTCTGGTGCAGAAACACTGTGCCACCTGAGATTTTGATAATTAGGTTTTTTGTCCAGGCACGACAGCATTGCATGCTGAACTGGAGGAGCGTGTAGCTAAGTTTGTTGGAAAGCCATATGCTATGGTCACTGGTATGGGTTATGTCACAAACTCTGCTATCCTCCCAGTCTTAATTGGAAAGGTTTGTTTAGTTAGCTTATAAAAATCTGTGGAATATTACTATATAAGGTTTTTGACAGGCATTTATTATGTATTTGCTTCATTATAGGGAGGCTTGATCATTAGTGATTCTTTGAACCACAACTCCATCGTAAATGGTGCACGAGGATCTGGAGCAACTGTCCGTGTATTCCAACACAATAGTAAGTTTTCACGTTTTGGTGCAGAAACTATTTTAAATGGTCCATTATTAGTTCGACCCAACATCCACTTTTGCGGAAGAAATATTGAAACGAGAATAGTCGGGTAGAATAGGAGGCACCTAAAGCAGGACTGAGAGTAAATACAGTCTATTATGTGGAGAAGTTTTTCATTTGACCATATTGAGTCACCAGTTGTCTTTCTTTTGGGAGATGCCCCTATCAGTGAACCAAACAATTTACGTACTAGTTACTAGCATTCCATATCTTTGGGAAGATTTTACCTTATTTGTCTATTCATTTTACTCTGTTTTTCTTATGTTTTCGTTTTTATATCTTTTTGCTACAGCACCCTCTCACTTGGAGGATGTCTTGAGGGAACAAATCGCGGATGGACAGCCAAGGACTCACAGACCTTGGAAGAAGATAATTGTAATTGTGGAAGGGATATACAGCATGGAGGGGGAGCTATGCAAACTTCCTGAAATCATAGCAATCTGCAAAAAATACAAGGTTGTGCACGATAAAGCAATTTGTGCTGATGCATAATACGAGTTTACATTTCTCAGTGCCTTTTTAGTCTATATGTTATTTATATCATTTTCTTTATAATGTTTGACAGGCTTATACATATTTAGACGAGGCCCACAGTATTGGAGCTGTGGGTAAAACAGGAAGAGGCGTTTGTGAACTCTTAGGAGTTGATACTGCGGATGTCGATGTTATGATGGGAACATTTACTAAATCGTTTGGATCATGTGGTGGCTACATTGCAGGATCTAAGGTAACTGTCCTTAATTGTGTTCCTAATATCATATGAATTGCTTGGAGTAGACTTGATTAATCTTGAAATCCCAAAACAGTCTTCAAGCTGATCGTTTTTAAAGTTTTCCTCCATGTTTAAGTAATTATTTTTTCTTGAATGGTCAGAGATATGTAGAGTGATATATGAGATCTGGCAACAAAGCTCAAATTATATTGACCTGAGATTTCTTGCATATGTGACTATATTTGTACTTATTTCTGACCTTCAGGAGCTCATTCAACACTTAAAGTATAGCAGCCCTGCACATCTTTATGCAACTTCAATCTCGCCACCAGCTGCACAACAAATTATATCATCCATAAAGGTTATCCTTGGAGAGGATGGAACTAGTCGAGGTTGCTCAATGCTTTTTGTACTCGGGTTTTTAGCACATATTTTGGATTTTGTTATAATTGACTAAAGCTACAATGCCTTTGTTGTTATGTAGGTGCACAAAAATTGGCTAGTATACGTGAAAACAGTAACTTTTTCCGATCAGAACTGCAGAAAATGGGTTTTGAGGTTCTTGGTGATAATGATTCTCCAGTGATGCCGATTATGTTGTATAACCCTGCCAAAATCCCTGCCTTCTCACGAGAGTGTCTTAAACAAAATGTAAATTCATCAAGTTTACATAGTTTTTCTTATTTATAGTTTTGTTTTTACAGGACTTTAACTGAATATGGTTGTGTATTGTCATAGGTGGCTGTTGTGACAGTGGCTTTTCCAGCAACACCACTACTATTGGCAAGGGCGCGAATATGCATATCCGCTTCTCATTCCAGAGAAGATCTTATTAAAGCCTTGGAGGTAGCTCCTTTTCTACTATTCTAAAATCTTCTAGACGTCCATTTTTTACAAATCGATTCTGATGTATCATAAATCTTATTATTCTTTTGCTTAATTAGCAATTAGTATGTTCAAGTAAATTGGATTTGCTCTTCCTTTCAGGTTATTAGCCGGGTAGGTGATCTAATAGGCATAAAATACTTCCCCGCCGCACCACAAAAGCATCAGCAAGAAAGAATTAAGCTGGAATGAAATAAGATTTAAATTCGTAGCAGCAACATGAGGAACACAGCTTAGTGAAGCTAAGTTTCATAGTTGAGCCAATCTCGGCGGGGACTTATTTTCTGCTTGGATGTGGATATAAGGGGGTGGTTCATAATTCATGCAAAGAGTCCTTAAAATCAAATTTTCTGGCTAGCTTATTTTTAGTCTCTGTTTAAGTATTTAAAGTGTTTTATTATTTTTTTATAGACAAAGCAATGCAGTGATAAGCTGTGTAGGTGTGGTTGTTCCCTCCCTTTACTGTTTAATGGTAATCAGAGTTTTGCTTACTCTTGTTTGTTGTTTTTTTACTAGTTGGGGAATAATAATTGACGAAAACGGTCTATGATGGACGTTTTATTTGTATATGAATATAGTAATGTTAAATAATAGTGTAATTCATTCATTCGTAACAGGTGATCCAGCCCTGCTATATTTGGTTTAAGACAATTGTTCTGTTTTATACATTTAGAGCTCTATAAGCTTGTTTAGATGGTAATGAATGGAACTTTCATAAATAATAGGTTATGGTGTTGATGGATTAACCTTTGTTTATTTACTTTTAATTTTCAACTTTTTAAATTATAACTCTATAATTTTTAATAAAATAGTTTCTCTTACATATGAAAAAAGACGGTAAGGAGGGTGCCCGAATGTGGATCAGGTATATAAAGTATATTGAATTTTTGTAGAGATGGATAGTGGACAAGCGAATGCATAAACAAAATAATCCGTTGAAACCTAAACGACTGCAACATTTTTTTCAAAATGAAAGGGATGAACTAAAGACGAGTGAACCAACTAAAGCCTACGAGAGAAGAAGCATAAGAGAAAAATATCATGATACATCTGTAAAAACGTGGATGAACCTGCAACTGACAAATTAAGTGAGTAATTAGACACAAGATTACATCGGTCATCCCACTTTGGATCTAAGGAATCTAAATTGAAGGTCAGAAAGCACACAGTACGACCAGACAAATGAGAAGGTGATGTCGTTCCAGAAGCAGGTCCTGTTTTTCACTCAGATTTTAAAACTGAGTGATACTGGTACTCAAATTAAACGTCTTGACAAGCCCAACAAGTGCAAAAGCATAACAGTAATCGTCACGAATTTCAGGCTATAAATTCCATTGTTTAAAAGCCCAACAGCCAATTTTTTAATATTATTTTTAATATTTTAAGACATTTATGTAATTTCTGTATTTTATGGGATTAAGGTTAAAGCATCCTATACCCTAAGTTTTCGATTAATTTAATGTTTAATTGAGATATTTTTTCTGAACTTGCGAGTTCTGTCCGCCCTTTTATCTACTTTGTTTTCAATTGATATTCTGCCTATATCATCTTGGTATCAGAGCATGTCGCTGTGAAATAATCAATTGAAAAATAACGCTTTAATCACTGAGATATACAATCGAGAAGATCTGGATCCTGTAGGCTTGATGAGGCATGCCAACATTAGAAACCTCAATGCGATTGGAGAGCAGTTGAGTACGCTGGGAGATCAGATGAAGCAAATGCAAGATGTGATGTAAATGATGAGCACCAGATTCGGAGCTCCAAGGTCGAGAAACCTACCGTCGGGTTTTGAAGAAGACTACGGCGTGGCTCATAATCCTTTTTCTCTGAGGAGAGAGGAGGACATAGTCCGTGTTCCTCCAAAAAATCATCACAAACATGCGTTCAAATAATTTTCAGATCGTGATTTCTATTAGAACACAAGCAACCGATATGAATCAGGGTTTAGACTTGAGATTCTAGAATTTCACGGGGTTCTTCAACCAGAAGAGCTTCGAGATTTATTCACATTGGTTGAGGAAGTTTTGAACTTTATTGACGTTCCAGATGACAAAAGAGTCAAGTTAGTCGCAAACAATTTTCACGGTCGGGCTGTATCATGGTGGCAACAGATGAAACAGACTCGCTTGAGACAAGGTAAATCAATAATACCAACTTGGGTTAAGTTATATCTTAGGGATGTGTTTTTACCCTTTAATTTCAAGACGAAAACCCCTTTCAGTAAATCCGAACCTAGCCCTAATTATAAATGGGCGAAACGATGAAGAATGACGTACGTGACAAACAAGAGTGCGATGATGATTATTTCCGGTCAAATATTTCTCCGAAATCGGTGTACTAGAAGAAGGAACAACTAAGAAGAGTTTTTCATTATTCTAATAAGGTAAACAATTATAATTATTTTCTTCAAATTTCTAATGTAGTAAAGGGGAAAATTTTGGTTGATGATGTTTATAACTATGGTTACAAGCATAAAAATTTAGGGTTTAAAATTAAGGTGAATCATTCGGTTAAGAATAAGGATGAGTTGTGTGGAGATAACAAAAGAAACTGTGTTTTAAGAAAAACCAAATTAGATTTTAAATTAGAACTTGGAGGAGTTTTAGATTGTGTCGAACTTGTTGGTGCAATGGTAGCAAAAATCCTAGTATGAAAGTTCGTGATAAAGAGAATGTGGTTGTGGAGACTTTGAATGATAAAGAAACTGAAATAATATCTGTTCTTTGAAGAGTTTAGTTCTTTCCAATGAAAACGAGAAAAATAAAAAGGAAGATAAAAGTGCCAAAGTTAGAAAAAGCAAGCTACTAATTGTGGATCTTACATCATCAGAAAGAATGAAAGAGGATTGTAAACAGTTTGAGTAAAACAATTTTTGGTAGTTGGGGAAGAAGTTCCACGCTTGGTAGGTTATTGTTGGATTACAAAACATGAAGCGATTCATAATTCACATAGACACACCATGTATAAGAGTAGTTGATAAATCAAAAACTGTTATTTCAGCTTCTAAGTATGAGAAAGATATTCTATTTGTTCTTGATGGTGTGACTGACTCAACACAATTAAACAGTTTTTTTTCGTGGTAATAGTTTATATTACGATTGTATTTAAAAAGTGTTGATCTTGCTAATGATGAGAATATGAGGGTGAATTCTTCTCATGTGGAAGGTGTTTTTTATTGAGGGAACACTCTAATATTACAAATTGTTCTTCCTTAATATAAATGATGAGTGATCTATTTATAATACAATTTTTTTTAGAAAAAAGGATGCAATATTAAATAATACGTGCGACAACCATCCATGATACTTTCCTATTTGGTAATCACCAACTAGTCGTCTTATTCTATGAGTGTATCGAATACACCAACTTGAGGTCTCTTACTCTCGGTGAAGGTTTTGTCATCCAAATCTCTCGCACAATGGGTGTCCATATGTTGAATACACTGACATATCCTTAATAAAAAAAACAAGTTATATATAGTCTTTATTGCAATGTTGTGATCAAGTAGGCTTTGAAATTCCATGTTATTCGTCAAGAAATCTTTTTATGCATATTTGTTTTGATAACGAGTGAAGTTATCTAAACTCCATATCATTATGCTGTAGTCTTATGAAATTCGTATTGTTACACTATTTTGCAAGCACTTTTATTTATTCAACAGGTTACCCCATGTCGTATGGTTCTCGTCTCGTTTGTGTTTTACAACACTACAAATCTATTTATCCTCCATACTATAAATTTTTTTTACCTCAAGTTATAAGTTGTTTAAAAGGATATGTCTCTATAATTTATAATATTGTATATAAGTTTAGCTCAGTCATTTATCTGACTGATTTGAACATAAATAAAATCAATTTTTTTTTCAAAACCTATTTAAAGTTTAGAGTTTTAATTCAAGTCGATCGCATTTCTTGTTGAAATCCATGTCGATCCTGAAGAGTTCAAGAATAGCTTGATGGGTGATTTTGTGTTACAAGAATCTTTTAGTAGCTAGATAGTCTTTTAGTTCTTTGTTAGGATTCCTTTTTAGAGAGAAAAAGTGAAAGCTTAGATTAAATAGAGAGATAAAGTAATCTTATATTAATCCTGGAATCTATAAAGCGTGTGTGGTCCTTTTACAGTACAATTACGGGTCCCACACGCTTTAATTCCCGTTTATTACATCTTTGGTCCCTATATCTTTTCACTTTTTCATAATGGCTATCTCTATTGTAGTCTATACAATTCTCCCCTAATACAACTTATTCTTTACAATTTCCTTCTTACAAACTTCTTCTTAACAATTATCTCCTAATAAACTCCTTCTTTACAATTCTCTCCTAATAAAATTCTTCTTTGCAATTTTACCACACGTCTTTTATTCTCCCTCATCAGTAGTCCCCCAGTCCTAGTAAAAATATTTTTACTGGGACTGTAAAGATATCTCCAAATTTCATCTTATGACTTCAATTCTCTTCAAAAATGCGCTTCCTCGAATAGCTTTCCTCTTCGAATATTTTTTATACCTTAATTCTTCAAGAAACGTCTCTTCGAAAAATAATTCATAAAAAACTGTTCTTCGAAAATTATCTCCTCGAGAAATACCTCTAATAAACTGCTCTTTGAAGAAGAAAAAGTCTCCTCCTCGAAAACATAGCCTCTAAGGTTATTTCCAGTAGCCCCCAATCCTTGCGATGTTTTAGCACAACTTTAAAGAAAAAGCCTTTCTTTAATTTTGCTCATCGAACTTGACTGACCCAGCATTACCAAATTGCCCCCCATTAGACTAAGACATGGTAAGGATTTAGATGCTTCGAACTTATCAGTATGAAATGGTAGGCCGTTATTGTGCGTCAGAAATCGTGACTCATTGTCACCAAATCTTTATGGAGATCTTATTCCTGTTCCTAATGTTTTTCATCATTGGATTGTCCTTTCACCTTCACCCTTGTTTTTCAAACCAGCAAAAGCATACCTATGGTACCCATAATGCCCCTAGGCAAACAAGAGAAAAAGTCCCCATGCCTTATCGACTCTAAAAGCCCATCTTGCGCTATAAATACTGACCCCCTTCCCTATCATTCCAAATTTTTTCAATCTAAAAATTTCTAGAGAGAGAAAGCTGGCTTATAAGCCTCGTCGGATTCCAGAGTGGCTGTTGATAAGTAAAAAATTCCAAGAAAGAGTTGCTGCTGGTGAATACGTTGAGCCTCAACCCTAACCTCCTGTTACTACGCTCTATAGTTCCTGGCCTCCACCGGAAGATTCCACTGCTATCACACCCCTCGAAGTTTCACAACAGAGTTTAATTTCCGATTAAGGCAAAGTCGACCTCATGGGTAAAGATAAACAGCATAAACACTCATCTGGGAAGAGGAAAAAGCACCATAAGAAAAAATCCGAGGAGCGCAAGCGTGCTAAAAGGACGCCCTCAGAGACTTCGAACTCCCCGTTGGGTCTAACCATTGAAAACCCTCTGCCAAAAAATCACAAATCAGGATCGAGCCTTCCAGCCACTCCTTCAATCACAGCAACTGGGAGCCCTCGATTTTCTCCAGGAAGGAATACCTTAACCGAAGAGGAGCTTCGAGAAATAAGAAATAAAGCTTTGGCTGCTAAAGGAAAAAGGATTGCCTCGAATATCCCTGAGCCAGAAATTCAACCAGCATCGTCTGCAGAGCAAAATAAGACCACTAACTTGCCGTTAGAATCTTCTAGTCAAGCGACTACCAGTCATCCAATAATGTCCGAAGAGCAAGCTCGTCGGATTGCACCTAAGTCTAAGGGAGATATCACTCTTCCCTTAGAGCTCGATGCCATTGTAGGCAACAATATCCGAGGGATCGAGAACAAACACATGGTGGCACTGCACAACATACAATATAAGTATTTTTCACCCTGCGAAGAGCCCATGCTAAGGACCCGGTGGTGCATTCCTTCATATATTGACATAAGGTTTTCCTCGGAAGGTGAGACTCCTCTATCAGTGAGGGATGATGAACTAGTTGTTTATACCGAAATTATGAATTGGGGGTTAAGGTTTCCTTAAGACCCATTTTTTATTGAGTACTTTGCCAAGATTGGTCTCTGCCCTTCACAAGCCTGACCAAACATGTGGTTCACGCTTATGGAAATCATCATGGCTTTGAGGATTTCAGGCATCGAATTCTCCTTAGAAGAGTTGATCGGACTATCTGGCTTAGCAAGGAATCCATTTTTTCCATTTTACTCACTAACGTTTGGCCGACGACAAAAAGTTTTAAAAGACTTGCTAGAGGCAGATAAGAAATGAAGGCAACAATTCGTCTTCTTCTCTGGTCACTGGGAGACAGGGTCACAATCGACTCCTTCGAATCCTCACCGGCTATCCCTCTTGTGTGATGAGGGAGAATAAAGGACATGGTAAAATTGCAAAGAAGAAGTTTGTTAGGAGAGAATTGTAAAGAAGAATTTTCTTAGGAGAGAATTGTTAAGAATAAGTTTGTTAGGAGAGAATTGTAAAGAAGAAATTATATTAGGAGAGAATTGTATATACTATAGAAGAGATAGCTATTATGAGAAGGTGAAAAGATATAGGGACCAAAGATGTAATAAACGGGAATTAAAGCGTGTGGGACCCGTAATTGTACTATAAAAGGACCACGCACGCTTCACAGATTCCGAGATGAATATAATACTACTTTCTATCTTTACTTATGCAGGTACTTACTTTCTCTCTCTAAAAAGATTTCTTAACTAAGTTCTTAAGTCTATTTTGGCACTAAAAGATCTTCGTAACACAAAATCACCCCGGAGCATTCTTAAAACTCTTCATTGTGGACCAACAAATGTAAGTTTACTAACTTCTTTGACCTTTTCTCCTTGGATAATAATGTACAGACTTGAAAATTCTTTTAGCTATGACAGGTATTTCAAAACCTTACTTGGATTATGTGGAGAGTGCCACTACTGTCTTCACCAAATTGAGCGAGTGAGCCAAAGAAAAATGGGAAAATAGATTCCGCTTGTGCTTCGTGAATAACAACTTAGCCATGAGCCGGTTGTGGAGGTTGAACCCTCTTGATCGATTGACCCTGAAAGAACTAATGACCCCTCCCCCACAACAAGAAGTTCTAGATTGAGTGATTAAAAAAGACATAGTCATATATCTCCCAAAGCACTCTTGTGCCAAGAGTCACCTTGGTGAATCCGACGAAGAAGTTTCCACGAAGGATCGCCAGTCAGATGGCGAAGGGATAGTCATTAATCAGGAACCACCTCCCTCGGCCAATATTGTGATACCCGATTCCAATTCTCCTCCAAAGAAATCTATCCATCCTCCGAAGAAGAAAGATACCAAAGCAAGAGAAAAGAAAAACAAACTGTCCTGGAGCCCATCCAAGAAATACCCGAGGATGGAAAAACACAAGATGACGTTCAAGAAACCGCTCAGGGCAACGAGCTCCAAGAAATATCAAGTGATCCCGAAAAGGAAGTTAGAGATAATTCTCCCAAGGAAAACTCTAATCAGACAGCGAACTCTCCTCATACTTAGGCTTCAAGTCCTGCTCCCATCGAAAATTCCCCTATACTGGCACCACTCCCCATTCCTCGAAGTAATCCTCCTTAGAATGTTGACATTAATATTCTAACGGGGGAAGACTTCAGATTACGATCTCACAGTGCTAGGCTCACCCTCCAACTCCTTCGAGATTCCTTAGCACGATGAATTCTCATTAAGTCTTCGCAACCTTTTACATTCTTCTGTCATCATGGGTCAAAGATTGCAGCATCTGGAAGACCGAAAAAATCATTACAAGTTCAAGGCATCGCTGGTCTCCTCACAACTTGAAGAGGCAAAGAAACAATACGCTGTTGTGGAGAGTCAAGCAGATGCACTTTACGAAAGACTATCTGCCTCTGAGAACTATGTCACCATGCTCAAAAAATGTTGCCAGGAAGAAAGAGACCTTTATCAAAAGAAGACGGGAGCTCAAGAAAAAATCTTGACCGAACTTCAAAAGGCTCATGAACTAGCATGCATGGGATTTAAAGACTGTTGTGATGACTATGAAAATGTGATGAAGGACAGAGAAACGTTGGTGAAGCGAATCGAATATTTTCCTCGGCAAGTTGAGGAGGAGGAGGAACAAGCCGTGAATGCCTATGCGGCTAAGTGCACAGACAACCTTAATGCTCAAGATGCTACAGTCCGAGCAGGCCTGATTACCCAAATTCATGCAGAGCACCCCGAATATGACTTAGGCAGCTTTTGGAAACTCGTCTCCCCGGACCTCCGTCCTCATCACATTGTGGTGAGTGATAGTGAATCATTAGATTATGAGGAAAGTCACTCCTCGGATAAGTCTGGCTAGTTAGGAAAGATGGTAGCATAGTTAGCAGTTTTTGTGTATGTCCTTTTAAGGCGATTTTCGTAACCCTTCTGACTTTGTTCAAGGAGATGGACTCCTCAGATTTTTTTTGTATTCCCCAGTATGAAATATCGATAGTGTAATTTGTTAATTTGCATACGTTTCATAAGTGTTTGTCAACTCGCGTTGAATAGTTGATCTATACCGACTTGCATCGTAATATTCATTATGAACTATGATAACACTAACTTAGAAATAGTTAGAAGCACCCAAAAAACTTGAGGCACAAAATATTGTGACCCAAATAATAGTTTGAGGCACCAAAAAATAGAAATAGTTCGAAGCAGCAAAAAATTTGGGGCACAAAATACTGTGACCCAAATAATAGTTCGAGGCACCAAAACATTTGGGGCACAAAATACTGTGACCCGAATAATAGTTCGAGGCACCAAAAAATATAAATAGTTCGAAGCACCAAAACAAGTTCGGGGCACAAAATAGTGTGACCCAAATAATAGTTCGAGGCAAAAAATGCGTTGTATTAATTAGCTCATAGTGGCACCTCGTTAAAACCTTCCTGTGCCTAACAGGATAGGAAAGAGTATGCCCTCGCTGTTTTTGTAAACCTGGAAATACAAAAAAAAGACAAACATTACATGCTAACTTGTTCCTCATTCAAGGTGCAATTTTAAGTGTTCGATGTTCCATGGAAGCCTCAGATATCGTCCTTCCTTGTCTTTTAATCTATATATTCTCTGTTTTACTTTCTCTGTTACTTCATAGGGGCCCTCCCAATTTGGTCCCAATTTACCAAGACTCTTCTCTATAGTGTGTAGAAAGACTTTGCGTAATACTTTGTCCCCTACCTTAAAATCTATGTGCTTTACTTTAGAAGCATATCTACTCCGCGTTAGGGTTTGATAATGAAAAGAATTAACTGTGCGCGTTGTCTTTTCTCTTCAACCAGATCTAATTCCAAGGTTCTGCTTTGGTCGTTCACATCTTCTGTATAAGTTGCCACACGATATGACGGGAAGACAATCTTCGAAGGGACAACTGCATCCATACCGTATACTAATGAAAATGGAAATGCAGCACTGGTGGTTCGAGGCGTTGTCATATAAGCCCATAATACTTCTTGTAAATAATCAGGCGATCTTCCTGCCTTTCCCTCCAAATTCTTTTTCAACCCATCCAGAATTGTTCGATTGGTCACTTCTACCTGACCGTTAGCCTGGGGATGAAATGGGGCAGAAAAACATTGTCGTATGACCCTAGAAAGGCAAAAGCTTTTAAATTCTTTGTTGTCGAACTGAGGTCCATTATCCGTTGTGATTTGCATTGGTACCCCGAAGCGACAAAAAATATCCGAAACGACGAATTTGATAACATCATTTGCTTTCGTCCCTGCTAGGGGTTCCGCTTCCACCCATTTAGAAAAATAATCTACCGCTACAATTATATTTTGTCTGCCTCTAGACGCCATTGGTAGGGGCCCAACTAAATCAATGCCCCACCTGTCAAATGGAACCGCTTCGGAAATACTCTCCAAGAACACCCCAGGCTTGTGGATTATGTTTGCATAGCGCTGACATGTATTACATCGTTTTACCAAGTCTTTCGCATCCGAAGAGATAGTCGGCCAATAATAACCAGCCAGAAACACCCGTCGAATTAACGCCTTATACCCACAATGGGCTGAACCTTCCCCATCGTGCAATTCAGATAGGACAAATTGCGAGTCATCCTTGTTCAGACACCTTAGTAATGGTCGGCTCAAAGATTTCTTATACAAAACGCCTCCCAACATGATATACCCATGAGCCTTGAACCTGATCTTCCTAGCCTCGTACTTTCCAACGGGTAAATTATTTTTTTCCAAGAAGTCAATAATTTCTGACCTCCAATCATTTGTGATCACATTTCTTACCTCTTTAATGTTCATTGAATGCTCTACATCGATCATGACTGAAGGATGCTCCTGAATTAAGACCCATGGGTATCCCTCCGTTCGCGAGGCTGTAGCCAAATAATTTGGGACGACATTTGTCTCTCTTCGAACATGTTCATACTGAACCCCATCGAATTCAGCAACCTAATCCTTTAATGCTTTCAGATACTGTATCAGCTTATATTTTATGGCCTCAGACTCTCTCAAAGATTGATTTATCACCAACTGCGAATCACTAATCAGTTTAATCTTTTTGGCCCCACATATTCGAGCTAAGCGCAAACCCGCCAATGCCGCCTCATACTCTGCCTCATTATTAGTTGCCTTGAAACCGAATCGAATAGCTTGGAACATGGCTATCCTTTCTGGAGAAATTAATTGGACACTCGTACCACTTCCAGAGTTATTCGACCCTCCATCCGTTCGAACAACCATTCCGTGTCATCAAAGTGGTCAATAGTCTCCATGTCATCCCTTTCTGAGTGGAATTGAACCAAAAAATCAGCCAAAACCTGAGCTTTTATCGCCGTCTGAGGCTCGAAAGTTATGTCAAAATCTCCCAATTCGACTGACCATTTAGTCATCCTCCCAAATATATCGGGCCTTTGTAACAAACCTTTCAGGGGAAATGTCGTTCGAACAACAATAGAATGTGCCTGGAAATAAGGTCTCATTTTTCGGGCGGCTATTACCAAAGCCAAAGCTACCTTTTCCAACTTAAGATATCGTTTCTCAGCATCCAAAAAACTTTTACTGACATAGTAAATGAGTTTCAAAAGAGTGTCCTCTTCTCGGAGTAAAACAGAACTGACCGCACAATCTGATACCGCCACGTAGACAATTAATCTCTCCCCCACCAATGGTTTAGATAGTATATCACGGGACGTCAAATATTCTTGAATTTGGCGAAAAGCTGATGATCACTCATTGGTCTAATTAAATTGTTTCGCATTGCACAATACCTTGAAGAAAGGTGCACATTTCTCCGATGATCGAGAAATAAATCTATTCAGTGCTGCCAATCTCCTTGTCAAGATTTGGACTTCCTTGATATTCCTTGGTGGAGTCATGGTTGTTAAATCTTTTATCTGTTCTGGGTCATCCTCTATACATTTTTCACTTATCATATAGCCAAGGATCCTTAGGGCAAGGTCTATTCAGGTCCGTGAAATCCACGCACATCCTCTATTTGCCATTATTTTTCCTGACCAAGACTGGATTTGGGGCCCATACGAGATACTGTGACTCTCGAATGTGGCCTATGCTTAATAACCTTTCCACCTCTGAAAGAATAGCTGCAGACTTCTCTTGCGAAACTAGTCTCCTTTTCTGGACAATGGGTCGAACATCAAGCCGTACTTCAAGTTTATGACATATTATCTCTGATGGTACTCCCGTCACATCCTGTGCACATCAAGCAAACATGTCGAGCTTGTTAGAAAAAAACACAATCAATCTTTCTCTGAACTCGATCTTCAAAAAATTTCCATCTCCAAATTTATGCTCCGCGGAATCCTCTTCTGGGACCAGAAATCCGGGGGTCTCCCTCAGATCATCACATGGAATGATTTCCAAGGAAGGCCCCTTTAATTTCTATGCCTTGTCCGATATGTCTCCCCGAACTCCCTTCGAGGATAAAGCTATCTGGTAACATTCTCGGGCCATCTTCTGGCTGCTCCTGATTGTCCCGATGTTGTTTCCTACCACATATTTTAGACACTAGTGCACCGTCAAAATCACACCATGCATTCGGGACAACCAAGTGCGACCCAAAATCGCATTATATGAAGTTGGTGCGTCAACAACGATAAATAGTACTTCCATTTCCTTCTCAAACGGTCCACGGCCTAACTCGACCACGCACTTAAATTCTACAACAACCACTGTTGTGGCTCCGGTAAACCCCACTATGGTTCTGTCGGACCGTCGTAGAACAGGTGGGTCAGAAATTCTCCTGTATGTGCTCATAAACAACATGTTTGTGGAACTTCCCGTGTCAATAAGTATCTTCTGAACTTGATCTCCGGCAACACCCGCAACAATCACTACCGCATCTTCGTGCGGGCCCGTGACATTTCGCATATCATCATCATCAAAACATATAATGGGGGAAGGTAAGCGATGCATTTGTGCCGACACCCCTGCTTCAATCTGAGTGGTCAAATTGACCAAATGTCTCTTACAACTATTAGAATTCCTTACGATGGTATCTCCTCCAAAGATAGCCAGGGACTCAAAGAAAGCACAGAGGTCGTTTACTTTCCCCCTCAGAATAATCTCCTCCACAATGTTCACGTTGTTCCTCCCCTCCTTGGGATCCAGATACTCTTGCACAATATCAAAAACATCAACCTCCTCGGAAATTACCATGGCTGTATCAGCGATTTTTGGAACAACCTTTACCACAACATTTTTTAGGGAGTGCTTTTTCACGAAGTCTAACAACATTCCGTTCTCGATCAAAGCTTGCACTTCTTTTTTCAAAGCAATACAGTCCTTAGTATCGTGCCCAATATCCTCATGATACTTACAATACTTGCTAACAATTCTGATTTCCCTCGTAGTCTGAATAGGAAAAGGTTTTCTGAACGACACCGTTGATCTTGCCTTATCAAATATTGTGGCAACGTTTTCCGTTAACTCTGCAAAATAGTCCGGTCGAACCCATTTGTTTGAAATTGGCATTGCCCCTTGGCTGTAATTTTGTTGGTTGCCATAGTACTGTGGGTTTGTTTTCTTCCTTGGCGGATACTAACCCGTACTTTTGGCTTGAACATTGGCACAAATCCCTTGGTTATTAGACTCAGATCTCTGAAACTTCTTCTGATCCAATTGATCGCCGGATCCTTTCTCGGATGCCTGAGTCTCCTCCACTAGAATTCTCTTCTTTACTTGATCCAACAATACTCCAAATGTCATGGCCTGACTCTCCGCCACCGTATCCTTTAACAGTCCAGGAAGTAGGCCCATCCTGAAAGCTGCTAGTGCCACTGAGTCTTTGCAGTACTCCATGTCCGTTTTCGTTTTGACGAATCGATTGGTATAATTCTTCAAGCTTTCCCCAACGTTTTGTCTACAATAGATTATCGTATCTCCATTAGCTCTGAACTTTTTGCTTCCCACAAAATGTTGTCTGAAGATATTCCAGAACATGGCGAAATTATTTATCGAGCCCTACGGAAGCCGATTATACCACTTGGAAGCTACCCCCTTGAAAATTTGAGAAAACGCTCTACACAACAACTTATCATCGTCATCGAAATTAATCATGAAGTTTTTAAATTGCTCTATATGGTTATCAGGGTCTTGTGTCCCATCGAACTTTTCCAACTTCGAGATGTCGAAATGTTTTGGGAGATTGCCCACTAAGATTTCCGAGGACAAAGGAGAAGCTCTCCAATTATGACCCGTCCGATAAGCGTTAGATCTCATGTTTTCATTGTGCGGAAAATATAATCCCTCCTCAGACGACAGAGTGTATTGATGCTGCCATTCAGAATTTCGCGGGTCAACGTTTTGCTTCCCAGCAGGAAAGTTCATTTGGCCATAACCCCGCTCATTAAATCTAGCTTGATAATTCTTCTCCCTCGGAGATTTCCTCTCTGAGCTCCTCCCCCTCCGGTTTTCCACATGTCTTCGACCATGTCTTTTCTTTCTGTGATTTTTCCTAGGAGACGATTCCGACGAGCTGTAACGAGAATAATTGCTTGAGCCAGAAGAATCCAGATAGCGTTTTTCTTTCCTCCTCGAAGACCGTCGTGCGTATCCTCTATATCTATCATCCCTGGTTTTAGGATGGAAATCGGCTTCGCGCTCCTCTTTTCCACTGTCTGGCTCCCTTCCCACCTCGGAACGCAGATTCGCCCGAACAGTTTCTTTTTCAGCCTTCAATCTTTCAATTTCAAGTAACAACTCAATCCTTCGAGCCAACAGATCAGAATCATCAAAGGCGTCTCCGACGCGCTGGCCCCACGCGCCTCATACTCTATATCATTCCGATAATCATCACCCACCATATTCTCCTCACAATTATTGATAAAATCGCTCCCTTGCTCTTCCATAATTCTGCTCGGATTAAGAATTATTTCCAGAAAGCGATTGTTGTTAGAACAATCTTCGCTTCCCACAGACGACGCCACTGAAGAGTTCAAGAATAGTTTGAGAGGTGATTTTGTGTTACGAGAATCTTTTAGTAGCTAGATAGTCTTTTAATTCTTTGTTAGGATTCCTTTGTAGAGAGAGAAAGTGAGAGCTTAGATTAAGTAGAGAGAGAAAGTAATCTTATATTAATCCTGGAATCTATAAAGCGTTTCTGGTCCTTTTATAGTACAATTACGGGTCCCACTCGCTTTAATTCCCGTTTATTACATCTTTGGTCCCTACATCTTTTCACCTTTTCATAATGGCTATCTCTATTATAGTCTATACAATTCTCCCATAATACAACTTCTTCTTTACAATTCTCTCCTAATAAACTTATTCTTTACAATTCTCTCATAATAAACTTCTTCTTTGCAATTTTACCACACGTCTTTTATTCTCCCTCATCAGATCCGAGTTGTATTAATTTCTAATGTACATCATTATAATTTTTTTTAAATATGTTGATAAATAAAAAAACTTTGAGGGTAGGATGTATATTTCAAAATCATAGCTTATAATTCTAAACTGTTAAATTTAATATATGCTCGTGAATAAAACTATAATGAGACTTGATAAAAGGATAATAGTTAAATTAATTGGTGGGTAATAATTTGTAGATAGTATTAGACTATTCAAAATAAAAATAAATTAGAAATCAATTATTTAGTAGTAAATATGTTTTATTTTTCAAAAGAATCAATTAAAAATAAATCAAAATTGCAATTTAAATTTATATTGATAATGCAGAATAGTTTGATCATTTTCCGATCAGTGGCTTATGATATAAGTAATTGTTAGCAATTTATTTTTATTTATTTAATTTATTAAATATTTAAGATTCTACAATATTATTCCTATAACAAATAAAAATGTATTGCATAACATTTTTACGTATTGGAGACCCACCAAATTGAAAACACAGACATAATTAGTTGATACGGGAGGATTTTCCTAACACATGATTCACTGTTAATATATCAGGTAGAAAAACTTTTAGATTTTATATTAGTATTGTATTTCATTTTGAGTGAGCATTCTTAACTCAAACCAATATTATTTTATATAACGATTATAAATTTAGAATAAAATTTAGATGACAATTCGATCTTAATTTTTAATGGTTATTTAGACATAGACGAACCATATATTGCTTATTAGGTAGGCATTACATATTTATTTTTTAAATTTAAAATTATTAATTAATTATATAAATTTTATGCATTCATTAATTAGCCAAATTTAATTAGTTTATAACCCTCCTTTTCAAAATTAAGCTCCTGTATTCCAAATCGATCTTTAAATTTTTTAAATGTATTTTTTTTTAAAGATTTTGTAAAGATGTCAACAATTCGATCATGGATCTTAATATATTTGGTTCGGAAATTTGTTTCGCAATACATTCTCTCATGAAATGAAAACATGTGTTGATTGTGTATTTTGATTATGGATCACTCCATTTTTTGATAAAGTAGTTGCCAAATTTGTTTACTTCGATTATGAAATACTAAATTTTCTGCTAACATAATTGTCGGCTTGTTATCGACATAAATTTTTGTTGGCTCAACTTGATTGAAACTCAACTTCTAAGGAAAATTGTTTTGCCATATATTTCATGATAAACGTTTGATGTTGCAGCTATATACTCAGTTTCACATGTTGACAATTTTTAACTTTAAGTGAAAGTTGTTTCACCAATATAGAAGACAAAACCTGTTGTATTCTTTTGATCATCAATATCTCATGTTAAATCATTGTCGCTCTATCCTACTAAATTCTTTTTTCTAGTAGTAAGATAGAACATATCACCATATATGGTACCTTTAATATATCGGAGAATCTTTTTTGTCATACGAATATCATGTCTAGTGCAAGTTAAGTACCTTAGGCTTCCAGTTGAGCCTTTGAATAAAGTAAGATTGACTATATCTCCACCTATATGTCTTGATAAATTTTCATGTACATGAATTGTGGTGGTAATTAGCTCACATTTTTCCATTTTGAATTTCTTCAAGACCTTTACTACATAACTTTTTTGTGAGATAAATTTTTTATCATCTCTTTGTTGCACCCCAAATTCAAGATAGTAAGACATCAATCCAATTTCGGTCATCATCTCTTTGTTGCACCTTGATTCCAAGATAATAAGACATCAATCCAACATTGGTCGTCTTAAATTCCTCAGTTATTTATTTCTTAAATGTCGTTATCATCATTTTGTTATTTTCTACAAATATTAGATCATTAAAATAAAGAAAAATTATTCATATATCACCTTATTCATTTGTCTTGACATAGAGTGCATGCTCGCATGTGAACTTGTTAAAGAATTTCTTCTTAAAATATTGATCGATGCGACTATTCCAAGCCCTATGGGCTCCTTTCAACCCATACAATATCTTTTTTAATTTTAACACTTTATCTTTATGCCGTCTTACAACATACCTTTTGTGTTTATCAATGTACACCTTTTCGTCAACGTTTGCATTTAAGACAATATATTTCCTATCCATTAGATAGATCTTCCACTTCTTTTGAGCTGTCAAAGAAATTATAAACCTCATAGTCTTTAGTCGAGCAACATGGAAGACCACTTCTTCATAATCAGTTCCACCTCTTTGTTTGTACCATTTGGACACAAGTATTTTATTTACTTTTCAATCTCTCATTTAGCATTTTTCTAGATTTTGTATACCCATTTCACACCAATGGGTTTGTGTTTTGGAGGCAAGGTCTTTACCTCAAAAATTTATTTTTTGATGACTTTTATCTCTTTATTTATTATATCTCTCCAATTCTCATATCTGGATGCTTCTTTAAAACTTATAGGGTCTGCATCTGTAAACAAACAAAATAAATTTTGATTTTGATTGACGTTGTAGATCTTTTGCAATGATCTCATCTTTTGAGGTCTTTTAATGTTCCAATTATCAGTGTATTATAATGATTTCCTTGGTGAGAATAATGACATAGATGGAATGATCGGCTCTAGAATCATTCTTTACTTTTTTACTGGATGTTGATCAGTAGAAAATGTACTCTTTACTGTCTTGTGAACTCTATTTCCAAAAATTGGTTTCACCAAACACAAAATGTTGATTGGTACTTTTTTTTAATATAATTATATAATTTATAAACCTCTAAAACACGACCATATCTTATAAAGACAATATTTTGACTTTTATCATCGATCTTTCTCTAATGCTTATCTGGTATATGCATGTATGCAATGCTTCCAAAAACTCTTAAATAGTTTATACTCTCCTTATATCAATACCAAATCTCATGGGGTGTTTTGTATTTAATAGTTTTATACCAGACATCGATTGATAGATACACATCATAGTCAAATACCTCTACCTAAAATTCTTCAGGCATATTCTTACTTTTAAACATTGAATAAACCATAGTCATAATAGATCAATTCTTCCATTCTACGGATCTGTTAGACCGTGGTCACTTTAGTTCTCTCTAATATTTTGAATTTAAAAAAAAAGTAAATCTGAGGTATTGAGTTCTTTTTACAACTCTATTGTACTATGGTCAGTTGAGTTATCTTTATTACATTGATTTTTTGAAAAATAACCCAAATACTTGAGTACATTGAATTTTTAAAATAACTCAATACTTGAGATTTACTTTTAGAAAATAAATCCATGTCTTACGACTATAATTATCAATAAAAATTATAAAATACCTATTTTTCTCATCTATCATTTAAAAATTAGATCCTGCATCTATCATCTAACCTTTATGTCTCACATATATTATTTCTATTTTATAATGGTCTCGTATCAAGCAACGCTAGATGATAGATCCTAATACGCTAGACACAACGTTGCTAGATGCGAGATGTGATACTGGCTACAAATGAAAAACACCTTAAAACTTACCTGAAACACGTGATTGCCTTCTTTCTCCAAACAATCGATAATCCTAAATCTTAGAAATACGTTCCAGTTATAACTATTTTGGTTTATCCCTTCGATTATAGTTTATCAATTTACAAAAAGATTGATAGATTTGTCGAGTTTGGTTTTGTCGATGAATAACGTAATTATGCTCTTGGCGATTTTAGTTTTGTGAATTTACAACGTAAATGAATTGGATTTCAAATAACGGAGAGATTGAGAGAAAAAAATCGCGAAGAAGAAAAAAGAATACTTTTGATGAAAATAAATTAGTTAATAAAAAATAGTATTTTTTGTGTCAAAAGCATTAAATTAAAGAGATATAGTTTATATAAATACCTAGAGCATACCCCGAGGGAATACAACAGACATTAAATGAAGAGACATCATGAATAAAGGTACATGAAACAAAAAGAAAGGGAAGTAAACAGTCAGTAGCACGAAGACATGGAAAATAAAGTAAGAATAACCCTAATATATGGTAAATAACCGGTCCAAAGAGATCATCAAATCAGCAAACCATGAAGACCACCATTAAAGTGAAAAATGATCAAAGGCGAAAAGGAAACGTAATAGAGCTGCAAAGGATAAAAAAAGTTAATACAAAAGACATTACACATGCCAGGTAATCTTGGTGTCATGCAATCTAAACCGAAGATCATAATAAATTCAGTAAGAAACTGTTGAGGCAATGACATAAGGGGAAGTAAATATTCTTGCATTCCTCTTCCTCCAGACATGGTAAATGACCATGCCAAAGCAAGAACACTAAGTATTTTGGTTTCGAGAAGAAGACCAACCAGACGTCTTACAAACAAAAGAATGCCAATATCAGGTTATTAATCTCTTGAAGAATGATGTGATTCCTTGCTCTAGCCGATCTGATGTTAGATGGTCGATTTCAATGACCATTGTTAATGATGTCAGATACCTTGAGGTTTTTACCAAGCCTAGAATCTTTGATGATACTTTTTCCATAACGCATAAGTAGATAGGAAGAGAGAAGCCAATGATCATACTAGAATGAGTTATCCAATCCATTGCCAATAACCACCATGTACATATTACAAGCTAAAGAACAAATTAGAAGTACTTTCCTTCAAGTCCAAGAAGAGGATGATCCAAAATTAAGGTCCTTATTATTTTTGATTTTTTCAGTTTTGATCCAGTCACACCAGAGGGATTATTTGTTATTACTAATAATTGATCAAATATGTTTAAAAACATCAATTTGATTCTAGATTTCTAGGTTTAAAATCTCAAGGCTGCCCACCCTTTAGGCGCGCGGGGGGGGGGGGGGGGGTAACATTAGACCAAGCCACTTTGCCTCCCTTAATCTTCATATCAGAGCCCGATCAGAAGAAACCATGTTGGTATGGAATATTTCTTTAAGAGCCATAAAGGGTAGGATAAATATGGAAGATTAGGTCCCTATTCCGCGAATAAGACATATTTGGTAAGTTAGAGCCTACCCGCGTAAGAGAGGTTCTTGGAGGTCCAAGAGTCAATCCTTGAGGTGATTTTAGGAAGAAGATGGCGACAATATATATGGGTAAGACGCTCAGTGAGAAGGGGGAAACCTAGATTTTTTTACAAGAAAGGTACCTTTCTTAAACCCTAAAATAGAGATTAGGTCATTATGAAGAGGGAGATTCACACCAGAGATGAAAATTTGGCTTTTAGCAGGACTGACCCTCAAACCTAAAATTGAAAAGAAATACTTTAAACCATTTTTAATAAAGAGAGAATTGATGTCACTATGACAAAAATTATTTGATCATCTGCAAAGAAAAGATTAACAATCTTAAGGTTTTTTATATTTTAAGTGGAATTGGAAATTTCTTTCATTACTCTTCTCCTTAAGGATACATGCGAGGAATTTCATGACAAGCACGAAAAAAGAGAAAATTAATCACCTTGCATGAGACCTTTTTAACAGGGAAGTTACCATGACATTATACATTCCAAAGCGCAATATGCCTAAAGTCAGCAACCACAAAAGGGGAATTATGTTTGGGGATAAGCACAATAGAATTCGAATTCCAAGAATGGCCAAGAAATCCATAATGGAAAAACTCGAGGAGCCCATTACAAATCTCGTTTCCCATGATGTTCCAAGAGCCCTTGAAGAAACTAGAGGTGAAACCGTCAAGCCTAGATGAGTTATTGCTATCGATACCTAATAAGGAATTTTAATTTCCTCATGAGAAATCTCTCTAGTCATAAGATCCTTATCCATATCTTTAACCATCGTGGAAAGAATAGTCAAGATTCCAAACTAATGTAACCATCAGATGCCTGGTTCTGAGCAAATTCTTGAAATATCTCACAATGACCTTAAAAACACTGTCGGGAGTGGATACATTAAATCCTTGGTAATTGTTAATCGAGATAATCTTATTATGAAAAAGACGTATTTTAATACTATAGTGGAAAATTTTGGTATTCATATCCCCAAGCTTAGTATAGTTTTCGCGAGATTTTTCTATAAGAAATGATTCTTCATCACGTCTAAGAACGATGTAAGATGAAGAAGTCTCAATCTGGTTGGAAACAAGACCGTGTTTGAGAGGGTCCTGAGTGAGACCAGATTGGGCATGTAAGAGGTTTTCTTGACAACGTACAAAAGAGTACCGATTGCCGACCAAATGTTACTAAAACCTCAAGGTGTCCATAAATCAAGATGGAGGTTATAAAATTTAACTTAAATTAGTACCTTTTTATGTGGGTCCTTGATAAGAGTGGTAAGGGGTTCCCAAATTTTAAGAATCATGAAGAGACCACCAAAATGCCAAGGTTCAATTTCCAATACCTTTTTCGCCAAATCTTCCGAACGAAATTTAAATAAAAAATATCATTCAGGGAGGATCTTCAAATCCTCAAGACCGAATTTCCCCCACAAGGACTCAAAATTGACCTTTAAGTAGAAATGTTACAAGGTGAAATAAGGAAAAAAACGGAAAGACAAGCATTCCCAAAAATTGGGGGCCCGATACGGAGTCGTTCATAATAAAATCATTAGTTTCAAAAGCCATGGAGGTGAAGACCAATAACCAAAGAGGAACAATTATCATGATATCCAACAACTATGCTTTCATAAGAAGATTAGGAGTGAGAAGTAAGATGAGGAATCGAGTTGATATGAACTCGAGTTGATAGGAAGGTATTAGAAGTAGATGAGCCAATAAGAGTTATCGTAAGAGTGGAGAATTCAAAAATTTTGAAAAACTATTTTGGTTTGAAACTAGATTGTTAAATTTTTTCCTTCCCTTATGATATTTTCCCATACTACCAAACTTCCTGATTTTAGGAAATGGTTTATAAGGAGGCCCAACCCCAAGAAAACCTTACCAAATGTATTTGAAGGCTCGACTTCAGAATACTTTAAGGAATTGGGCCCACGATTAGCCTTAATATGATCCATTCGAGAAGGATCAGACTATTACCCTATATACTTATCAACAGATAAGGGCTTTGGATATAACCTTACCTTTAATATGAGTCTTTAAAAACTCAAAGGAGTGACTCGAAAGATCTAAAGAGACATCCATAGAATTAGAGAGAGAAATCTCATTGTTGCAGAAACCTGAGACCCCGATGACATAACGAAACCAAGGCTGGGCATTAAAGAGTTTCGAAAGATTTTTTCTAATCTAGAGTTGTGACCAGTGTTAGTAAAGACTCCAACTCTAACAAATTGCAAGGTAATGGCCATATCAAGATGATTTTCCGACTAAGAGGTTTGGGTACCAAGTTGATAGATAACCACTAGAGAGTAGGTGTCCAACAAAGCATATTTAACAGTAGTTATAATATTATGGTAGAAGCCCAAAGTATTGGTAGAGGATTTCTGGACGTCTCCAGTGTAAGATGTTGATAGGGTAGGAAGTTGGGGGAGTGAGCCACCGACAGTAGAATATATAACCTTTGCAAGACATAAGGGATAAAAAAATAGGATGTTGAGACGTTAATGGTATTAAAGAGAGGTTCATCGGTAGCGAAGCGGAAAAAATATTGCCTTTGAACAAAATCGATGGGATGTTTGGCAAGGGCTAGCGCGTTCGTAATGAACTATTCCATGGAGATGGAATGAGAGTTAGGAAAGAGAGAAACCTTATTATCCCTTGAGAATCCCAAAGAGTTACCATTAACAACAACAGTGGCAATAGAAAAGTCAGACAAAAGGATGGTGGCCAGAGATGATGAGAAATCGTGCGAGCATATGGGGAGGAAGAACCAGTATTGCCAGTGGGTTTAGCAGTATTGCCAGTGGGTTTAGCAGGGCGAAAGGATGTTAAGTTGGGGGAAGCCATTGTAGAGTGGGTGGTAAATATAAGTTTGAGTAAACTAGTTTTTATGTTTGAAAGGTATATGGTAGGATAGATAGAACTTGAATGAGAAAAATGATAGGTAGATATATTAGAGGAACTCGAGGATATCAGTGAAAATGTCTCACAAAACCAAGGACCCCTCGATGAAGGTCTACAAAATCACAGTCTAGGTAGTTAAAAAGCGGATGGATTGTCTAATATAGGTTAGCTTGATAACATGTACTATGACATGAGTTTCCTTAGATTTAAAATATGAGGTATACTGGATAATATTTGTTTTGAAAATAAGAAAGACTAGTTTGATTGTGAGAGGGGGCGGGGTGATTTTATACTTAACATTATTCATTAAAGAATTTTAACTAATTTTACAAAAAGAGATTTGTAATATTGGTATGCATTTATTTTCATTGTTTTTACAGTGGTTGTAACTTTTAAAAATGTAGGGTTGGTTATTTTGTGACTTGATAGACTTTGGATGAGATTGATTTTGGTTAAGATCAGTAACGTGAGGGATAATGATTTTTTTGGCTGTAGAAGGAATTTGGTAAGAACAAATGGATTTCAATGTTCGTTTTCAGCAGATTACATGTTGGGAAGATCTTTTGGTCGCAAAACAGGCTGAAAAAGGGGGATAAGTTGGCTATAAGAGCCATCACAGTAAAGAAGGAAGGAGATTTGAAGTAGTAAAGAGACCAGATATTACTTGTAAAGCATATAAAGAAAGCCAGATACCATAGTGGATCCACGTAGCAATGAGTCTAATCAGAAGTTGAAAAGGATCTAGTTACAGTGAGAAACAATCTTAGGATATGCCTACAAACAGAAATTAAAACTCAGGATAACCATCACATGAGTATATTATTCGGCCAATAAGCCACGGAATATCTTGAAACCAAAAATTAAGAGAGGAAAAAAATTACAGTTAAGCTAGGTTTTTAAAAAATAGGAGAATATTTTTGGAAACATCTTTTTATGATTAAAAAATATTCTTATATAATGAATAAATATATTCAGAATATTAAGAAAAAGCTAATAATAAATAATAATTAACAAAATTAGAAAACTTTTACAAATAATATATGATAATAAAAATAGTAAATTAAAAATAATTCGCAAGTTTCTATATATAAACAATGTCTTGAAATCATGTTTCTTTCTATGCCTGTAGGCGTGTTATGGGTACGGGTTTTTGAAGGAACACGACCGGACCATTAAGCTTATTGGTTTGGATCGGATCAGATTGTTAAGTTTTTAGTTCTAATTTTTGGAACCAGACCGAACCGTTAAGTTTTCAGTTTAGTTCGGTCCGGTTCGGTCCCATTTGGTTCGGTTTCGGTTCGGTCCGGTTCCGTTTCGATCTGAGTTCGGTCCGGTTCCGTTTCGATCCGGTTTCGATCCAGTTCGGTCCACTTAAAAAAAATAAAACCAATTAAAATTTGATTTTTAATTTTTTTTTATTAAAAAAAATAAAACCAATTAAAATTTGATTTTTAATTTTTTTTATTAAAAAAAATAAAACCAATTAAAATTTGATTTTTAATTTTTTTTATTAAAAAAATGATATAAAAACTAAAGTTTATAAGTTAATCTTTGATTTTCTTAAAAAAATGGTAATTCACTATTAATTTTGGTACTATAATTTATAAAAATATATATAATAATAATAATAAATAATCGGTTCTAATGATTTTATTGGTCCGATTTTTTATCAGTTCTACCGGTTTATCGGTTTCATCGGTTCGATTCCGTTTGGGTTCTATCGATTTATGGTTTTATCGGTTCGATTCCATATCGATCATATCGGTTTTATCGGTTCGGTTCTTAACTTTTTTTTTTCGGTTCTTTATCGGTTTTCGATTCTAAGAACCAGACTGTTAAAATTCGGTCCAGTTTTCGATCCGGTCCTTATCGATTCGATCCCGGTCCGGTTCCAAAAAACCGTTAACAGCCCTACCTTGTAGCTAATAAAGACTTATATATACCATAACTAATAGATTAAATTATTTAATTAATCTATACAAAGGTGGAAAATAGTTAAAGAAAACAATACATAATAGTTGTCTTAATATTCATTTGGTTTTTCTTTCAAAACTTCATTTCATAATATATATATATATATACACGACCAATATGAAATGAAACCAAAATAAAGAAAAGACAAACGTTATCAAATAGATGCGATGGCTCGGTGCCATAAATACCAAAAACAACTTAATCAAAGAAGTAAAAGAGTACAAGTCCACCGAAAACCACGACAGGAAAGTAAACCGTAACAAGCCCATAAAAAGATCGAAAATGTTCCGGCTTTTGTGAAATGTTGTTATATAAAGGTGGACAAAGAGTTATACCAAGCTTCTTCTGGTCCTTACATATAAACCAAAACATTTATTATTAGACCATGTGTTCACCGATATAACATTATTTAGACCTGGTCTGGCGTAAAGTGATTAGTATTTTTAATTTTGAGATTCTATAACTATATATATAGTATGAACATGAGAAATTAGACTTACATGTATTAAATATCCGTATTGTTTCAACCAAATAAATTTATTGCATTCTAATACAACAAAATATAATATAGAAAGATATAACGTGGCAAAATTCAACAATTATATAGAAACAAAATTATATAATGCCTTTATATTTTCTAAGGGACTATTGGAAATTCCAGTCAACTTTTTTATTTTTATTTTGACTTTTTCTGTAGACTCTAAGATAAACTTGATTATGAGCAATTTTAGTTATACCACTGTTAATCATGTGACTGATATAGGTAGTAGTAGTTGGTATAAAAAAATAATTTTAATTATTTAAGAAGTCTGAAGGTTTATTTTTACATAAAGATTAAAGTTTCCATAGGCTTATTGTTATTTACCTCCTTAACTCTAATTCTATATTCAATTTTGGTGACATTTATATATCATTAACTCTAAGTGAGGTAAATAAACCAAAATAATTGTCAGTGTCCAAATTAGGTACCAAATTAGTAAATTGATAGTGTAAAATTTAGATTCATTTAGTTAAATAGAATACGAGTTCTTGCTCAGTTAAGTGTATCTCAGAAACTTTGCATGTAAGATACGTGTCTAGTATTACAGCTGGAGAATTTTGTTTTTTATGGGATGGAGCTTTGTGTCCAAAAGATTTTGATGGACACTTTTAGATTGATGTTTAAAAAAAAGTAGTATCAATTATTTTTAATGTAACAAGATACGTGTCTACTAATTGGAGTAAATGTTTTAATTTGGCTACTACTTTCGATAATTTGGGAAACGCATAGTTTTACTAGGAAAGATCAATACCACCAATAAGTATATACACATAATTGGCTCTTTTTGCTTTCTCGTTTTTTCTTCTTATTTTTATCTATGCTTTTATTGGGGTGGCATAGAGTTTTCTTACTCTTTGTTTAATATATAAATGTATAATAGATTTTTATTGGTATCTGAATTTTAAGTTTTAAGTACCAATCTATATATATTGAAAAATATAGAATGTGCAAAGACATAAATATATTATTATTATTATTAATATGGATAACTATTATTGATTCAAATTAAAATTACGAGTTATAATTTAAAAAATTATGGACAACAACTTTGTTTTTAAATTTAGTGCGTGGTAGCATTTTTTAAATTTTTTATCACACCAATAGATTTTTTATCACACCAATATATCTCTAAACGGTTAGTTGGTTAGTTTTTTTTTTTACGTTATCGGGTTTTAAAATGTTTTTAAATTATAGTTTTTGAATGAATACGAAAATATTATTAATTTTGTTTTTTAGACGAACAAAACTAGATCCATAAAATAATTATTTTTTTGGATTTTATATGGTTGTTAAATTAGGAGTAACCTGATTGCGAAAATAAACTTTTTTTAGTTGCGTAATTATGTGATCACATCTTCACCACCAGCAGCAATCCTCTCTTCGAATCTCTTACTGATCAACAACCACTCAGGAATCCGACGAGGCTTATTCGCCAGTTTATCTCTCTAGAAATAATTGAACAGAAGTTGAGTTAATGAGGAGAGAAGGTCGGTATTTATAGGTGAGGTTGGGCTTTCCTGACAGATCAGACCTGAGGGCTTTCCCTTTTAGCCTTAGTATGAAATCATTCGGGGGCTGATCTGGCTAAAATGGTGCAAGGATTGAGAGGCTACTCGGTTAACATGAGAAATTCAAAGAGCAATTTCTCGAAGAGTCGGTTTGTGGCCTCAATGGTTCGATGAGTTTTGTGGAAATTCGAAGAGTGACTCTTCGAGGAGCGACTTATGGCCCCGATGCTTCGAGGGGCATTGTGGAAATTCGAAGAGGAAATATTCGAGGAAAAATGGTTTTTGCTTGTCAAGAGTAGATGTTAGAGGGTACGTGAAGTGAGCAATCAGAGAGTTATTCAGTCCCAGTAAAATAATTTTTACTAGGACTGGGGGGCTACTGATAAGGAAGAATAAAAGACAAGGAGAAAAGTGTAAAGAAGAATCTTGACAGGAGAAAATAATAAAGGAAAAGTGTGGTAGAAGGAAAACGCGTAGAGAAAACTGTGTGAGGACTGAAGTGTACAAACTATGTAAAGAGATAGTCAAAATAGGAAGAAAATAAAATGTAGGGACCAACAGATGTAATTAGTCAAAGTTAAAGTGTGTGGGATCCGCAATTGTACTATAAAAGGACCACACACGCTTCACAAATCCCGAGATGAATAGTACGAGACTTTCTCTCTCTACTTAACCTAATAATCTAGACTTTCTCTCTCTAAAACTGACACTAAGATATTTCTGTATCGCAAAATCGTCTCTCAGTAATCCTCGTATCGCATAATCACCCCTGGACCATCTTAAAACTCTTCAGTGTTGAAAAATAAGAAGAAAATGACCGCGTAAATATGACTTTTGATTGTGAAATAAGCCTGATTGTGTAAAAAACAAAAATAGTGTTAATTGGGTGTGAAATAACTAACTTTTTCGTAGTTGCCAAAATATGTGTATTTTTATGTTGAAAAAACTTATTTTATATTGCATATGATTGCAAACTTAGGAGTAACTACATTGCAAAATTAAGAGTAATAATGCTGGAAAAAATCACTTTTTTTAGTTGCATAATTATGTGCAAATGTGTTACAAAAATAAGAAGAAAATGGCTGCATAGATAGAATTTTGGTTAAAAAATAAGCCTTATGGTGTGAAAAAACAATATACAACTTCTTTTTTGTATGAAAATAAGTGTTAATTGGATATGAAACAACGAACTTTTTTGTAGTTGTCAAAATATGTGCATTTTTGTGGTGACAAAATTTGTTAATTTTTTTGGACTATGTTAATGGTGCGAATTTACGTGTAATTGGGGTGTAGAAAAGAAACTTCATTCTAGGTATGTAATTAGGTGCAAGTGTGTTGCGAATATAAAAAGAAATTGGTTGCGTAAATAGGACTTTTGGTTGTGCAATAGGCTTGATTTTATGAGAAAACAAAATATAACTTGTTTTGTGAAATTAATTGTTAATTGGGTGTATTGGGTGTGAAACAACTAATTGTTTTTGTAGTTTTTAAAATATGTGCAGTTTGTTGTTGAAAAATATTTTTAAAAAAATTGGATTGTTTTAAGGGTGTAAAATTATGTGTAATTGGGGTACGAAATTAGTCTGAAAAACATCTTTAAAAATATCACTTATAAATTTTGTTTTGTTTGTCTTTTAAAAATAAAAATATGTATGTTTATAGATTTTTTTTGAGTTGAGATTTGAAAAATACAAAGTTATGAAAGTTAAAAATAACTAATTTGTTAAGACCGTGTGTGTAGGGGTATTGTTGAAAACGGATTGGTTATGAGTAAACTTAAAAAACGGGATGGTTACGAGTATCTGAATTTAAAATGGAGTTGTTATCAGTAACTCACCCTTATTATCATTATATAAATATATAAATTTGATTATAACTTCTAAATATTTATTTTTTAATATTTTAAAATTATTTAAAAAAATAAGGATAACATTTGTATATATTAAATCTCATTATGAATGCGTTGCATGTTTATTTTGGAGGGAACCCGCAACCGCTACTCAACGAGTGCGCAAAGGGTAAACCCTCAGTCTAACCCAATAGCCTGCAAACTAACGCCATAAGGTAAACCAGACAAGGTGACATGCTCGAAGAAAGAAAGTGTTTGGCGAAAGACTCGAACTCATGATCTTTGGTCACAAGCAGGCCTTACTCCACCAACTCGGCTATAGTTTAGAGGTGTTAATTTAAGATGTGTATGGTAAAAAACACTGATAATATGACACGAAGAGATTTAAACCACAAACTCAATTAATCTTTTGGTCCAAACCTTTTTATATATACAACAAAGAAGGTACACATACTTATTTTTCTGAAAGTTATTGCACTATTGACATTTTCTTTCAAATTTCGTTCGGCCACTCCTAAGGTTCGGCCAACCTCCACAAATCTTATTGCGCTAGTATAGTCACCATATTGATCACCTAAGTTTATCAAACAACACTCTAACATAAATTAACCTCACTAAACGAATGCATTATGTGAGATTAATTTGTGTGCTGACTATTTTGTTTCAAAAAATAGTAATCAACGAACAAAAAACGATCAATTGTGAATGCAGATGTGGATACCGATAACTTTCTTGATGAAGAAACACCTAAAGAACCATTGTATGCTCCTACGACCACACCTGATCTGCCTACGAATATTAAGAAATTAATAAAAGAAATGCAAGAAAAGAAGGAAAATCAATTTATAATTTTTCAAAATATTATAATTACTCATACTCTAAGATTAAGATATGAGATCCAACGTCCAGATAATAATGAAGAAGATAAATGTGAGAATGATACAAGCTCTATGCTCAGAGACCGCTATCAAAATGTGACCAATATGCGCAAATTTTAATTAAGAACTAAGAATGATGATGAAAAATAATAATCAAACTAAGATTCATCAACCACTAACAAATAGTAGTCAACACAGATTCCTTACTCAAGTATCTTGCCCAAAATTCCGTTTGGTCCCTCTACTTCCCATAAAGAATTCCATTTAATCAAGAACAAAGTTATATTATCCCCGTAATATATTTTCTAACAACATTCAAAGGATACCCTTCAAAATCAACCACTAACAAATAATAGTCAACAAATCTTCCTTATTTAACAGTATATGAATCAATAGAATGGTATATTCAGTCAGTCAAAACCTTAATGGACAGTGTTGACACCTATGTCAACAACAAGTCCCTCGGGACTATCTACAAAAAATTCTTCAAATGGCTACCCCCAACATTCAGCTACTTAGTAGTAGGGACATAGTCATCAGCATGTTTAATCATTCTTATGTCAAGAAAATTTAAACAAGTAAAGTACGTTCCTTGATGATTAGGATCTCTATGATGAGGAGTTTCCACTTGTTGTAGAAATATTTTACATAGAAGTTTTTCCAAAATTCAACCATTATAAAATAGATAAATACAATGATAAATGAGAATTACAAAATCATATATATATATATATATATATTCAAAAATTTAACGTTATGGAGTGGGATAAATGACAAAATGAATTGTATAGCCTTCTCTATGACCTTTATGGGAAGAAATTTATCTTTGTTTAACAATTGTCCTCCATAGGGTATCAAGAGTTTTAAGATATTACAAAAAACATTTAGGATTAATTTATTGGTTCTAAAGTTATTAAATGGCATATATTATATCATCCATTTTAAACAAAAACCAAAATTAATTTTGAGAGACTACACAAGGAGGTTTGTATAGATAAATAATGAGTTGCAAAATTGTCATGATTTCGTAGAAGTTGCAACATACGTACTAGAACTTTTCCGTGACTTCTACCAAATACTGTTAAAGAAGAAAGTACTCAACTTTGGATACTTGTTAGTCCAAGTGAGATAATAAATCAAAGTGGAAGATATTGTTAGGGTCGTGATGATTGGAGCATTAAAAATCTAAATGCATAAATCTATTACTATCCTTTGGCAAACACTAATAAACCTACTTTATTTGTGCATGTTAATTCCAAGTGTTATAATTAAACTTCAATCTCTGATAACAATGGAGCATTAAGTTGGCCAAAACATTATGTTCAAGGATATAATTCCAAAGACAGACAAATATGGAACAACAATGCAAGCTAAATGTTAAAGTTTATTAATAAAGTTCATTATACGTATTTAATGGAGATCTTGGGGATATTTATAAAAAATATATTAAAGATATGCTAAATTATCGAAGACCAAAGAATGTGTTTTCTTCTAAGGAACGTAAAAAGAGAAAAACATTATGTAGGTTTTATAATAACATTGGGCATTGCACAAGAGATAGTTGGGCTTTAAAAGTTAAAGTCCAAAATATGATAGATGATGGAAAACATTAAGAATTTGCAAAAAATAAAACCTAGACATGTTACGACTAAGCTTGATCTTCCAGCGAGGTAGGAAGGACAAGATGCAACAAATTATTGGTGAACCAACGACTTTGGATAACAACACCATCATAGAATTAGAAGAAGGAGAATACTTGGATTCAAATCCAAATAGACAAATAGTTGTGTAATTATAAGGGACATTCAGTTTATGGGATATCCACGAATTCCATAAAAAGACATATAGAGGATAATGAAGTGAAAAAACAAGGACATACATTACCTCGTTTGTACATAAGTCCTTACCAATCCTTGGATTCTCATACGATGCTTTAAGAGGGGTGAAATTACCTCGTCCAGATGCAGTGTTCATTGCAATTGAGCTTATATGAGTAGAAGTAACAAAGGTGATGATAGATATAAGAAAAAATATCTTGTACACAAATACATATGAGAAAATAAGTGGCTTCATTGTTCTTATACCATCACAAAGATATATAAAGACCTAATGAAATAAAAATCCAAGAATATAGTTATTAACTTTTTGAATTCAAAGATCACTTCACAAGCTTGAATTAACAAGTAAGATCTTAAAATATACAATAAATAATATTAAATGATATATTCTTTAAAATATTTGTGATATTTTTATTCAACAATTTTTCCTACTAGTGCCCACATAAGATCTAATATTTTCCTCAATATTAAAAACATAAAAAATTTAAGTAAAGAATAATAATGCCTGATGGATATATTTGAGGTGGAAATTGCGGAGTTGAATGAAAAACTAGAGCTAAATTGTTGAAGCTAGTTGGTTCCATTATAAGATAAGTTGTAAAAAACCCCATTAGATAAGAAACTAAAGTATCGCAAAATATAACCCGAAAGCTAAGCACAATAGTACACAAAATATAAAATAGTACTTAAAAGTAGAAACAAACAAGAAAATAAAAATCAAAACTAAAATGAAAATAAAAATTACATTGGGTTGTCTCCCAATTAACATTTCGTTTAAGGTCTAGTAGCTCGACCTTTTGAGTTTCTCATTGTGGAATTTGAAGAGAATTGACACCTGCTCATCATCAACTACTCCTTAATAGTAATATGGATGCAGGTGATCTCCATTTTCACGATAACCCCCCTTTTTATTCAATACGATGTCCTAATACAATTACATTTTCTTCCTAAAAAAGCTAAACCTTTTCCAATTCAGACCATGGTTAGTGTCTATAACTTGCTCTTTATTCCTGCATAGATTTAACATATTCTGGTAACTGGTTAGTGAATTGTAGTCTTTCTTCATTAAAAGCTTAATCTGGTGAATGTTGAAGCAGTTTGTTTAGACGTTGCGGATTATGAAGTCGTTTCATCCTTGATTCTCTGTTTGAGTTTAGTCTTCTAGTTGCTGATTGACTCTTTTGTATATTGCGGGGTTTTAAAGCTCTGGTATTTATTAGAGTTGCTGATTATTGATTGAGATCGTGCTGGTGTTAAAATTTCTCGTGAATATTGGTTTGGGATGTTGTATCTAAATTTTGGTGTTAAAATTTTGATTCTGATTCTCGTGAAGATCTGGTCTTTATTTTCACTTTCAGTTTCATCTTGGCTAGTATGTATTGGAGAATTTTCTAAAGTAAAAAAGGAATAACTTATGTACATTTTTATCTACACGATTATCTACCAAATCAATTGAAAACTTTGCATTGACATCTTCTAAAAAGTTTAAGGATTCAAATACACTAAATTCTACATGTTCATCTCCTACATGAATGATTAGTTTTCCAGCTTCAACATCAATCACACTCTTAACACTAACTAAGAAATGTCTTCACTGAACCAAGGGTCCTAATCTATCTTCCTCCATATCAAATTTATAAAACCAGCAAAAAGATAAATTTATCAATCTTAATCAAAACATCTTCTATTATGCCCTTAAGAAATGGAATAGACCTATAAGCTAACTATAAAGAAACAGTTTTAGCCTTTATTCCATTTATCCTTAATTTCATATAGATAGATATAGAGAGAGAGAGAGAGAGAGAGAGAGAGAGAGAGAGAGAGAGAGAGAGAGAGAGAGAGAGAGAGAGAGAGAGAGAGAGAGAGAGAGATGAGAGAGAGAGAGAGAGAGAGAGAGAGAGAGAGAGAGAGAGAGAGAGAGAGAGAGAGAGAGAGAGAGAGAGAGAGAGAGAGAGAGAGAGAGAGAGAGAGAGAGAGAGAGAGAGAGAGAGATGAGAGAGAGAGAGAGAGAGAGAGAGAGAGAGAGAGAGAGAGAGAGAGAGAGAGAGAGAGAGAGAGAGAGAGAGAGAGAGAGAGAGAGAGAGAGAGAGAGAGAGAGAGAGAGAGAGAGAGAGAGAGAGAGAGAGAGAGAGAGAGAGAGAGAGAGAGAGAGAGAGAGATTAACTTTATACTAATGCTTAAATCACATAAGCATTTAACAAATGTTAAATTGCCCAATCTTACAAGGAATAGTGCAACTCCATGGATCTTGTATCTTTGATGGTAATTTATTTTGAATCAGCCTGCTACATTCGTTTCTCTTTTTATGAGAAATAATTTCTTTGAAAAACTTCCTATATTTAAGCAGCTGTTCTAACAGATCACTAAAAGATAAATTTGTTTCTATGTTGTGTAACATCTCAAATAATTAGAAAACCGATTCGCAGTGTGATGCATCTTCTTATGGTATGGGTAATGAATTTTATGTGTATCTTCGTAATCGGAGGGTTCTGGGCTGAAATTGGGGTTGGCTGCGATCGTCATAAGCTTTTTTGCAATTAACAATATCTATGTCAATTATGTTATATTGGTCGCGATCATAAGAAGACTTGCAATGATTAAATAGCTCTATATCAAATGTTACTTCTTTACCACGATCAAAAGAATATTTGTGGTGATCAGAAGGATCATAGTCACAGACACCATAAGTTTTATTTTGATCAAGGTACCGTTTGCCATAATTTTTCTCTTTGTCGGGTCTGCACAAAGCCTTGCCATGATTAGAGGAAGCTGTGTCGGTTATGTCATCTTGGTCTCGAAGAAGATGTCTTGCCACATCATTGTTTTTCTTAGTATCAAATATAACCTCATTACCACGATCACTAGAAGCTTTATTACAATAAAGGTATGATGTTTCAATCATATCGCCATGATCGCGATCAGAAGCAGGTTTGTTACCTTAGTAGTGATCACATGAGATTTTACCGAAGAAAATAACCCCTTGATTACAATCACAATCACCCTAGTCGCGGTAAATATCTCATCTGGTACGTTCAACTCATAATTCTGCCATTTGTCACGATGAGCTCTCTGTTTCTTACCGAATGACTCCACCCCTCGACCTATTTGTCTCCTTTCTTATTATGATTGCATTAACTTACTTCGGGTTATATCCAGTATTTTCGTGCCAAATTACTTGAATTCTATATGTCATCATAAAGTGTAAATTCCCTATTTGAATCTCTAGGTTCTTCATACAAGCTCCATTATTCTGAACCGATGCTTCCAGGTTCTTCATTAAAATTACATTCCTCTCAAAGCGATTGTTGGAGATTTTCCAACTTGTCCAAATCCTCATGTTTCCATATGTTATTGTTTTTTCTATGAACAATATTGATTTTGCTTGCGACCTGCTTGATAATAATAATAATAATTATTATTACAAGATCTATGGCATTGTTGGAAATTAGTTACATACATCACATCATTTGATGCTGCAAATGCATTTGTGATTGATGGATATTAAGCTTCAAATTCTGGTACTGCAACATAATTCATCTTTAGTTGGGCTATTTGGTGCTCAAGTACGACTATTTATTCTTGAATTATTGTCTCATTATTTAATGCGTAAATCTCAACCTTATTTTTAGACATATAGTTGTTAATAGAGAGTACCTCAAGTACTCGATATGATTCCTTTGACTCTTTTTCGGTTAACGACTCTTTGCTTGCAGCGTCTATCATTAATTTGTTGTTCTCCATAAGGCCATTCTAGAAGGTTTAAAGTATCAACCATGTTTGGATCCCTTGGTGAGGGAATATTTGCTATAACTCTTTGTATCTTTCTCACGAGTCACTCATCTGTTCATCGCTTCTCTAAAGAAGGTTAAAATATCATTGTGAATTTTTACAGCTCTCACGAGTGGAAAATATTTCGCCAAAAATAGTCGAGCTAGATATTCCCAAGTTTTTATACAATATGGCGGCTCTTCCTCAAGTATATTTTTATAAAGATTTTATTTATATAACACATCTTTTAGACAACTTTGAAGATTCTCTCTCTATACTTCAGCATTAGTAACAAACATATTATGTTTCTCTTAATTAGTGGCCCTAAGGAGTTGTTTTGATTGCACTTTTGCAGATCCTTTATGAAGCTCAAGTTGAAGTTTATTCTCTAAATATTCTTTTGTTTGAAACTCATCTTTCAAGCGTGATTCCTTTTTAGTTATTGATTGCAGCTCAAGTTTTAACTTATCCCCCATCTCAGCTTCAACATAAGCTTAACCTACAACTCATAGCCACTAAAAAATAGCTAAGTTATAATCTGCAACAAGGGCCAAAGATCAGTAATGGAAAAGGTTGTTGGACGTTCATTAGTTTGGTGCAACATAATGAAACACTAAAAATAGACTACAAAACAAACCAAACCAAACTTAAGATAATTTTAATGAAACAAGAATATGTAAGAAAAAACATTAGAGACTTACTTCAACTCCGAGCTTCATCTACCTCCTCGCCAACTCCATAAGACCAATATGGGTATGAGGCATTCTCATACGATAAAAAACTGCAAAAGGATTGCAAAATTCAGAAATTTACATTAGAGTAAAGGTTTTCGGTCTAAAAGCCCTATTGAAATAAATAATTAAATAATAAATATATTGTTAGGAATATTAGCCGCAACTACTTCAGTTATAAGAGTATTTGGCATATACACTTTTTAAAACACCAATATTGATGGTAGCAATTTTAACAAGAGAATAAACCTCCGTAATAAAAGAAACAACCACATATTTAAGAATTGGCCCATTATCAGCAAGTTTCACATTCCTATTGTTATTTGCCTCAAATGCTCCAAAATGATCTTTACTCTTGAGCTTTGGCTCATTTAAACAACACTTAGACAGTGTAACAACTTTATTATTATATTTATTTTGTAGAGAATCTGGATCTATCATATGATAAACTTCACCCATCTTCATCTTCCCCTTTCCAACACTTTCGGAAACCTCCTTAACATGATGAAAACCACCATCAGTAACACAATGCCCTTATTGGTTGAAGAAATAAAATTATTTAAAAAATCAAAGTCATCCTCCTATACATCACTTGTAATAATAACATACTTAAGTATATAAGGTTTAGCAAGAGGGTCCTTCAGACCAAAAAGTAAAGAAGTGGAAACAAAAGCATATACAACGACAACTTCTACATAATAAACAAACTGGAGGAAACTTGGCCACACATACTTATTAAACAACATCAGTTAGCTCGCGAGGGTTGGTAGAGGTTGCAGCTTGGAAGAAGATTTTCTTTAAATTTTAGGAAGATCACATAACATCTTATTTAAGAGCTAAAGCCTTAAGATCAGAAGAAGTCATGATAGTTCCCTTGATAGGAGACTGTCCTATATTAACCTTCCATTTATCTAATCCAACATAGGTGAGAGACTTGAGACCAATTTCAACAAATTTCAACTGCACTGAAGGAAGACTTACTTCTTGCATCACAACCTAGGCTAACACACTAAAAAAAAGAGTAATTGTTTCCGGATTCAGCCACAACCCTCCTTTTATAAAAAAAGATTATCAATCAAAATGCCCATGTGATCATGAAATAATTTACTAGACTCTTCAACAAGTCCGATGCATTCCTTATGTGCAATAACAATTCTATGTTTCTACAAGGATTCTAAATCTGGGAACAAAATGGCCACATCGAGTATATATAATTCAACTTTATCGACAATACTATAATATAAAGATATATAAACATATAAGAGAGTGGATTGGATGCTAGTTAGCTTAGAGATATATGTTTTTATTGAATGAATTTGAGAAAATCTCTCTTAGGTGGTAGCCAAAGGCCAATATTAAACATATAATTAAAAATACTACTTCCCAACAAGAGTATTTAAGCGAGTTTCTCCCTTCCTAAGAAATTGGATCTCAACAATATAAGGGAATCCTCATTTATTTATCTTTAATAGTAGTATTGCTTAACCATATACGCATAGTTATTCACTGTTAGAGTTATATTTTCGATATTATCTAAATAACTGATTACAAAAGGATCATGATCCTCAAAAGCTCCTTCAACATTCTCTAGAGTAGCAACAAAGAAACTCCCTCCTTCATGAGTGGTAAAGGGAACAAATGACTCATCGAATCACATCCAAACCAAAGAAAATCCTCAAAGAACGAGGAAGATCATCCTTTCTAATTAAATTGATGGTAGAAGTTTCAAATTTAGAACAAAGAATTTGATTTTTCCTGAAATATTTCTCGGCGCCTTTAGCATGACGAGATTGTAAATGATTATTTTTAACAATTTTACAAGAATGAAATTCACTATCATAGGAAATGCAAAAACAAGTAAGTATTAAATTCACGAGTTAAAGGAGTTCAATCAATAAAAGAAAATATGAATATGCGAGATAAACTTCAAGCGTTCCAAATGGAAACATTTGTAAACGAGTAAAATAAAGATGAAACAAACTTATTTATAGATGAGGTAAACAAATCACGAGTGTTAAATTATTTAATCAATGGTTTAAATCCTGTTGAAGATTAAAGAAAAAAATTAGAACAAATCTAAAAGATAGAATGAGAGTAGAGTAATAGATAACATATATGCATGGATAAATAATTGTTACACGCCTTATACATATATCAAGCAAACTCTTTACTCATCTAAAAATCATGCAAATCATTATCATTCACTGATCGGACAATTCTTCATTTTCCAAATAAACAAAAAAGTCAAGGCGAGATAAAAATGTAGAATAATATCTTAGTCACACATGAGTATGAATTCTCATTCAATCAAGAAGATGAAGTTTTAGATTACTCATTCTCAAAATGACTAAGGAGGTTATAAGTATACACTCACAAGGGATCTAAACCAAGTTTCAAATTTTAATTTTGTGCTACTTATAACTGATCGAAGTGCATGCTTATTGGATAATCAAGTACTAGTAAATAAAAAACATGAGAATTTATTTTTTTAATACTTTTTCCTTCTCATAAAATAGAGTTTTTTTTCAATGAATGTTTGACATTCGATTGCATTTAATACAACGAGTATATGGTCAACAGACCCCATGACACTTACGAGTTCATCCATAATTGGCTTAATAGTTTGGATTCGCAGTACATCGGATGGGAAAAAATATTCAATCTTAAGAATACACATGTTAGATAAGCTTTACCACAAACTCAAAGTACAAAATAACAAAAACGTTCAGTCAAAGATAAATAATTGACGTTCTAGTCTTTCTCCATGCTCTTCCAAGGGCTATGTGGCTATTGATAAATATAAAATTTGTATAGATTGAAGCTCATTATTAATATTTTGTATGTAATCTATAACTTAGGGTAGTGACTTACGAATGTATGAGTAAAAACATAAAGCCTATGATGTAAAACTAAGTGACTCGAACCAAAAATTAAATTAGGCTTTTAGCTTAAGTCTCTGCCTATAAACAAAGCAAAATTCTCAGCTAGGAGATCATCTAAATCTTTTAACATATAAAATTCCCTCTAATCCAAAATATCTTTATTAGATTTTTAACGATTTTTATGAATTTATTTTTAATAGCTAATCAAATCTATTTATGTTCAAGTTTGATTCTAAGAGAACCGTGTGTTCTTGAAACCCCAGAGTCTAAGAGAACCGCGTGTTCTTAAAATCCTAAAGTTTATTTATCTTTTGTCTGCTTCTAATTTCCATTGCATCAGTTTGGTATTAGAGCCTCGGTTCATACTATGTAGATAAAGGAAGTAAGTATCTGAAGTGTGATTTTTCCGATTCAAGGTCTAAAGGAGAGAATAACATCTATGGTCATGAAGATCTAAAAAATCGTTTAGGTATGCAGGGACACACCAGGTGTATTGATAACGATTATGCTGACGAGTTACTAGAGGAGTTTAGATTGACTACCACTCGTCGGATCAAGGATAAACTTGTTTATCGAGATATTGTCTCAGGCTATGAAAAAGTTTTCGAAATTTATTTTTTATCAACTGGATGTGTTTAGTGTGGTTTCGAATAAGAAACACTCGATATTTTTTCTTCTGATAAGGGCAATAATTATAATTCTCGTGTTTTAATTTCTCATGTGAAATAAGAAATATAAAATAAAATAGATTTGGTTGCTCATGGTGATCATGTTGTGAATTCGAGGAAAAATTCTCGTCAATCAGGAGAGGATGATGCATCTAAGAAGTCAAACAAAAAACATTGGATTTTGAGCAGTTATTATATAGAATTTGAACATAGATTTGGTTGCTCATTGGATTCTATTTTAAAATATTTAATTTTATTTTATTGTATAATGATTATGATTTTGAGCAGCTATTATATAAAGCTTCACATGCCTTAAGTTTTAAACATTTTTTGTTGACTAATGTATTTTTTTCACTGAAAAGAGTTTCAGTCTTGAAACCCTATATACGGTTTTATGTATCATGTTATCTTTAGATTATGGTTTCATTTATCGTTGGTTCTTTCCGCCAGTCGTTGCATCACCATGGGATGGGAAAAAAGACAAAGTCTCCTAACACTCACCAAGAGGTTGTCAGATCTAAAAATTACTCCTCACTAGGTTAGCAAATAATACGTCTTGTTTAATGTAGATCGTGTCCCGTTTAAAATAGTCCTCCCGCAGTCTCGTTGTGATAACTTTAGTCTTGTCTCTTCTCATTAACTGTTTGTTATATTTATTAATACATTTATTAAAATTTAATTTGTATGTTTTAATTCATTCGAATGAAATAAATTAAAACATATATATCATAAACAAAATACTTGAGATATATTTTTTAAATTTTATTTGGATATCTTAAATAATTTGTTAGATCTTTCAATATATTTTATAATTTTTTGTATGATTAAATTTAACTGAACGATAGAAAGTTATATATTAACTGTTGTTGGAATGTTATATACTTATATAACAATTTGAAGTCGTTGGAATTTCCTATACATACATAACTTGGTAAAACTCTAAATAACAAAAGAAAATTATAAATATATTTAGGAATTTCATCATTCTAAACTCTAATCAAACAGATGGCCACTTCCTTCAGTGTCTAGAAACCTTTCCTTTCTTCACTAACTCGTTCTGCATGTTCCTCTAGCAATATACAAAATTGTTGAAGAACAAAAGGGAATAAAAGAATACTTGATGGAACACAACAAGCAAACACATGAGTATTCTTGTTTTTGTTTATTCATTAGGTGAATCTAGAAAAAGGGTTTCTAATTATGTTTCCGTGTTTTGTTATATATTATTTGATGCGATTTCGAATAATATATAACAATTAGTATCAAAGCCAGTAAAACCATTTCTGGATTTGATAGGATAATCGAATTGTTTGAAGATATACGATTTTTTTTATTCATTGTAAAGAATCCATTCCAATGATATTATATGTTGATTAAGCTGGTTATGGCATGGATTTAGGAATTGTGTGAAAATCATGAGTTTTGATTTATTCGATTGAAAATCATGATGTATGATTATATGTTTTTTATCTCTTTTAAATAAATTCAAACTATTGCGACATCGACTCATCGACGACTTAACCCCTGATTTTAATGTTGATCGAAGGTTGTCCAGTGATGTTCACAATAACCAGATACTGCTGAAGTTATGGATGAATACTGCAACTTGCGAGGTAGTTCGCAGTCCACTGCTCTCGCGATGGCAGTAGTAGGAGTGTTGTGAATAGTGTTTTTTTAGAATATGAACAGTCTGTGAGCAATATTTTCAAAAGATGAATAATGAAGATAAGTAAAACACTATTTATCGAAAACAATATTCGTCATAAAAGGTTATGCAATCTATTTTTTTTCATGAGGTGAACAATATTTTTCGGCTGATGAACAATATTTTTTAGAAAATACTATATTGGTAAAAAATGAAAAATATTTTAATTAATTTAAAATATTTAAAATGATTTATTTCACAAATATGATGTGTTTGGCATGCTAATTGTATATTTATTTGTAAATTAAATTGTATGTGCTTGAATGATTAAATGGTAATACGCGACTAAGATTTCGTAGACGAGTAGGTGAAACTAAGGAATTAATTTAATAAACCCTCCATAATGTTAAAATTAATTTTTTTTATGGATTCAGGATTCGAAAGGTTCGGGGATTAATATAACTTCAAATGGTAACGCCCCAAAGGTTCACATTTGGGTTT
Source organism: Limnanthes douglasii subsp. nivea (assembly GCA_036936605.1). Classification (NCBI taxonomy): domain Eukaryota; kingdom Viridiplantae; phylum Streptophyta; class Magnoliopsida; order Brassicales; family Limnanthaceae; genus Limnanthes; species Limnanthes douglasii. The sequence goes on from JAUPFV010000005.1 coordinate 292,078,655, forward strand.
AAATTAATCATGAACGGGAGAAAATTACTGAAAATGGTCATTATGTTGATTTTAATTTTAACGAAATGACACTCTTGTTACATGAGATATGAGTAGTTTACGTGAGGATGTCCCTAAAGGTGTTACCACTGTCTCGGTCTTTCTCGCGGAGTTCGAGAAAGAATTTTCTAAAAATGAGAAGGTAGAGATGCAACGTTTGCTCATCGAGCTAGCTACCAAAAAGTATAATGGCAAAGGTAAAATCCAGGAGCACATTATGGGAATGTAGATGATTGGCCAAAAGTTAAAGGCAATCGGTTTAAACTTACCTGAGGAATGCATAGTGAGGTTCACATTTCGTTCGCAGCTATACGAGTTTAAGTATTTCCAGTTCACCTATAACTGCATGCAGTTAACATGGAATATCAATGAGTTGATTTCCCACGCTGCACAGGAGGACGAAAAACTTAAATGCACATCACCTGAGGTTAATGTGATTACATCTGCAAAAAAGGCATGGCCTAAATGGAAGACTGATGGAAAAAGACCAAGTCAAGGTCCGGTTAAGAAGGAAAATCCTTAGGAATCGACTGTTGGTTGATGCTTATTCTGCAAGTAGAAAGGACATCTGAAGAAGGATTGTGAGAAACGCCAGGCTTATTTATTAAGAAAAGGTATTCCCTATGTAAAAATAAATACTTGGTAGGTTGATTCAGCTGCAATAATTCATGTCTGTGTAACTTTGCAGGGTACGTCAAAGAGCATGATGCTAACTAAGGATAAAAGATCAATTTTCACGGCAGACGGGAGCTCATGTGATGTTTTGGCTATTTGTGATTTTTCTTTACAACTTTCCACTGGACATGTATTATTTTTAGAGAATGTAATTTATGTTCCCACTGTTCGAAGGAACTTAGTTTCTTTTCCAGTTTTAGACTTGCAAGGTTACTCTTGTCTAATGGGAAACAATTGTTTTACACTCTCTCTAAATAAGCTGATTATTGGAAATGAAAATTGATTCAAGAGGATAATTTGTATTTGTTGAATGCTATTAATAATCACATCATTGCTATGAATACACAACGTACAACAAACAATATTACTAAATCTGAAAGATCATTTAAACTGTGCCACAAGTGGTTAGGTCACATTTCCAAATTTTGGATGGAAAAGCTTGTTTCTGAAGGTTTATTGGGTCCCCTTGATTACTCTGACTTCGGTATATGTGTCGAGTTTATCAAAGGGAAACAAACCAAAGTTAAAAGGTTAGGAGCATATAGAGCAAGCAAAGTTCTAGATTTGATACATACCGACATCTATGAACCGTTTCCATATAAATCGTGGAACAAGAAGAGATAATTTATACTATTCATTGACGATTACTCTCGTTTTGGTTACTTCTATCCTCTTCATGAAAAGTCCGAGGCATTGGACAAGTTTATAGCTTTTAGGACTGAGGTTGAGAAACAAATCGGTAAAAGAATTAATATCATTAGATCTGACCGTGGTGGTGAATACTATGGTAGATATGATGGACTGGGTGAATAACGTCGATGACCCTTTACACAGTACCTAAAGAAATGTATAATAGTTCCTCAATACACTATGTAGGGTTCACCTCGCATCAATGTGTATCTGAGAGAAGGAATGGAACATTAAAAGATATGGTAAGAAGCATGATAAGTCATTTATCTCTACCATTATCTCTCTGGGGGAAACCATCAGATGTACCCATTATATACTCAACCGAGTACCCACTAAGGCTATTGTTAGGATCACATACGAGCTTTGGAATAGGCCTAGACCCAATTTATATCATCTGCATGTGTGGGGTTGTCTAGCTGAGGTGAGGCTTTACAAACCTCAAGAAAAGAAACTGAACAAAAAACAGTTAGTTTTTTCTTTATAGGGTTATCCCAAACATTCTAGAGGGTTTAAGTTTTATGATTCTCTCACTGGTACAATATTTGAGACAAGAACCAAGTTTCTAGAGGATGTTGAGTTTGAGGGGAATAATAAGGAAACAAATGTTGATTTTAAAGAAGAATCCACAGAGATTCATGAAGGTTTTAATGGGGATACTCAGGTATTTGAAGATTATGATGTCATGCCAATCATTTCGATCCCATTAGAACAAGGTAATCCTTAAATTAACACTGATGCTCCACTTGAGGGTTCTAACTAGGATACATATATGGTCCAGGTAGAATAAGAGAAATCTCAAGATAATATTCTATAAGGATATCAAAATGAAATCGTTCATAATGATCAAACTTTACCTTCTCAAAAAGTACAACAAGCAGAAATAGTTCCATTAAGAAGGTCCACGAGAGAAAGGAAGAGTACTATATGTCCAAAATTTATAGTATATCTTGAAGAGGATGATGAGTTATGTGCTGGAACGGTAGATGATCCCTCATCCTACAAACAAGCCATGGTAAGCTCTGACTCTCGGAAGTAGATTGGCGTTATGAAGGAAGAATATAAATCAATGCAGGACAATACAGTATGAGATCTTGTCCCATTACTTGAAGGAAAAAAGAAAATTGGTTGTAAATGAGTTTACAAAACCAACGGCAATTCCTTGGGTAATATGAAAATACATAAAGCACGTCTTGTAGCAAAAGGTTATACTCAGCCTGAATGGATTGATTTTAAAAAAACCTTTGCTCCGGTATCAACAAAGGATTCCTTTAGAAAAATCTTGACATTAGTTGCACATTTCGACATTGAGCTTCATCAGATGGATGTTAAGACCACTTTTCTCAATGATAATTTTGACAAAATGATCTATATGGTGCAACCAGAATATTTTATGGAAAGTAACTCATAAGATATGGTTTGTAGGCTTAAGAAATCCATCTATGGGTTTAAACGGGCCTTTCGTCAATGGTATCACAAATTCATGGAAGTGATAATTAGTTATGCCTTTGAGATCAACTTAGTTGAGAATTATGTGTATCAAAGTTCAATGGGGAATAATTTCATATTTCTTATATTATACGTGGATGAAATATTGCTTGTCTCGAACAATTAGGAATTGTTACACACTATAAAAACATTTCTATCAGACAAGTTAAATATGAAAGATCTTGGTGATGTCAATTTTGTGTTAGAAATCCATATACATCGAGATGAGTCTCGTAGTGTTCTTGGATTATCACAAAAGAAAACATTGAAAGTTTGTTACAGTGTTACGGATTGGCAGATTGATAACCCCTAAGTACCCTTATAGCAAAGGGTGACAAACTTCGTCTAGGTGAATGCCCTAAGACAAAACTTGAGGCTGTAGAAATGAAAACGGTCCATTATGCTTCGGCGGTTTAGAGTTTGATGATTCCTCAAGTTTGTACTGTATCAGATATTGCTTTTGCTGTAAATATGTTGGGGAGATATATTGGTAACCCTTGCATGGATCACTAGAAAGAAATTAAAAAGGGTATTTTATTATTCGTAAGGAATAAATGAGCACATGTTGGCATATGGGCAGTCGGATAAACTGGACATCATTGGGTATTTTGACTCAGATTTTGGTGGTTGTATAAACACACTAAGGAGCATATTAGGAAACATATTCTTATTGGTTGAATGTGCAATATCCTAGAAAAGTGTTAAGTAAACACTTATTGTATTATCCACTATGGTGGAAGAATTTGTTGCGTGCTTTAAGGCATCAAACCGATAATTATGGCTATGAAATTCCGCAGTGCAATATACTAACACTAATAAGAACTTTTCTAATTCCTAACACATAAATATAAAGTTTTTGTCTGTTAAAGAAATAATACAGATGGGTCAGATAAGTATCGAGTACATTGGAACAAACTCCATGATAACATATCCTCTAACAAAGGCTGTTTTGCCTAAGGTTTTTCAGGGACACACCATATATATGCGTATAGTTGATTTAGAGGATTGTTAGTTTCAGTGAGAGAGTTTGTAATATGGCATGATATTGTATTTTACAGTATTGAGCGTATTAACGCTTATTGTAGTATATATACTTGGAAATATTTATTGATATATGTACTGTATTGGATCTTCAAAGGTAGATATGTACGATTACAAGCCATATTACTCTTTGGCCACACTCCATAATTGTCTAAAGTAATTGATTGATAATGAGAATGTGATTATTGTTGCATCCTATTGTTCATTTTATAAGAAAGAGGTCTTTAGTCCTATATTGGTATCAGTCATGTACAGGGTTGTACCGTTTGCCCATTGATCATAAATAAAGGGATCCCATAAAAATTGAATATGTATTCTTGAGTAACATGTGACGGTCCAAGTGGGAAATTGTTCAAATATATTTATTTTATATATTTATAGATTGAAAATAATTTAAACCGATATGTTAAATAAACATATTCGGTCATTGTCTTAAGAAAGTCCAAATTAAAAGTAATCGAGTTAATTATTAATTGACTAAATGGGACCTATGGGTGAAACAGTGTTATGGGCTCAAGTGTGGTAACCGGGTCGAATTCGGGAACTGTGATGAAGAGGGTCCAAATCTCAATACTTAAGACTTAATTAATAAATCTAAGATATAAATTAAATTATCAATTTATTGGGTTATGGTACCCGGACACAAGGAAGTAATAAAGGATGAACTTTACAATGTTAGGTTTCACATTTTAAAGACTATAAGTAAGGGGTTAGATTTAGGAATTTCATCATTCGAAACCCTAATCAAATAGAAGACCACTTCCTTCAGTGTCCGGAAACCTTTAATTTCTTCACTAAGTCGTTCTGCAGGCTTCTCAAGCAATATACAGAATCGCTGAAGAACGAAAAATGAAAAAAAGAATTCGAGATGGAAAACATCAGACAAACCCGTGAGTATTCTTGTTTTGTATATTCATTTGGTGAATCCAGAAAATAGTTTCTAATTATTTATCCGCGTTTTGTTATATATTATTTGATGTAATTTCGAATAATATATAACAATAGTCACCGGATGAGGTTTGGTATGTGTGCATATCCCGTATCACAAGTATGAACTGTAACTTGGTAGAGAAGACTAACTCCGGTAATTCGAATTCTTTATCTGCATATTTAAATCCCGCGGTTTATTGGACTTTAAAATAAACTTCTATTGTTAGTCGAGATAATTTTGATTGTAGTTTTGCTAATCCGCTAATTTGAATATGTTATGTATAATTTAAGATTTTTATTTTATAAATATTATTGTGGAATTGGCTTTTTAGATAATTTGAAACAACTTTTTAACAAATATTTATATTATTTTTTATATAATATTTTATGTTCTTATATTTTTTTTTATATAAACCACTATTATTAATAAATAATATAATAAATTTTATTTTTATATTGTTGAATTACCATTAAATTGCAAATAACTAGATTTACATTAAAATTAACATACATTCTTGCCTATGCATTAATCTCAAAAAAATGCTTTGATTAAATAATAACCTAACAAACCTCAGGGTAGCAGTTGTTTTTATTTTCTCTTTCTTAGTTTTATTATCTCCAAATATAAAACAATAAACTAACTCAATTCAAAATCCTAATTATTAAACCTCAAGCAATGATATCCTAAATATTGGTGTACAACTTTAAACACTAATTTCTAAATAAGTGAAGACAAAAAAACTAATTTTTAAAATTAACCATAAATATAAATATTTATTTTTAATTATATAAACATTTATAAGTAAGTAATATTAAAGAGATAAAACTCGCAAAACAAAAATTTATAATAGAAATAAAAGTTCAGTAAAAGCTATAACAGAATTTGTTTAGAAGAATAATAAGTTAAATATTTTGATATAGATTATAATTTTTCCTTATTGTACTAATATAACTATGTCATTGTATAAAATTAATGTTTAATTTGTATTAATTAAACTATAACTTTGATATAAAAACTATAAGTATATAAAACCATGTTTTATTTAAAACAGTTTTAGGATTTTTATAATATAAATACCCTAAACACAAACACACAGTTAAGTAAAAACTAAGATTCTGTATTAATTTTGAATTCTAAATAAAGCATATGTTATACGTTATATAACAGAGAACAAAATATTAATTTTAAAAGCTAGTTAACTAAATTATAAAAATTAATGAAATAAAAATCAAATCCAACACGACAGTGTAACATGCACTTAGATTTTGGGAAATTTATTTGTTAAAAAAGAGAAAAATTCTAATTCTAAAATTATTTTTATTGGTGATATTATAACATGCACTTAGATTTTGGGAAATTAATTTGTTAAAAAAATAAATAAATCTAATTCAAAAATTATTTTTTTATTAATTATATAATAACATGCACTTAGATTATGAGAAATTACAATTGCTACAAAAAGACCTAAATTTGACTATGTGAAGAAAATGGGATCTAAACATTTTCATAATAATTTTATGAGAATACCGTTAGATGAAGACAACTTTTGAAATAAATACACAGAACATTTAATCCATGACCGAACACACCCGATCAGAAGAATTGGACGGTCAGATTAACAAGAACCGACAAGTATTTGACTTGGTCAACTTTATTAAACCAATCACATGGTCCACTATGTGTTCACACACAAACTCTACAATACTCACTACTATAGCTACTAATTTCTCTCTCACGTAACACACGTAAACATTTTCTCTTCTCTTCTCTCTGGTTTCGTAGTAATAGAGAAAAACAAGTAAAACCCAGAAACATTATATTTTCTCTATTTTCGAATTTTCAAAACGAATCTCAAAATGAAAATGAGAAGAAAGAGAGTGTATAGTCAAATAATAGGCCGGTGAGAGAGAAAACACCATTGATATGTGTAGCTCGAAATGAAAGATTAAAAATATTTATTTAAAAAAAATGACAGAACTTTTGCACCAGGTGTTAACGTTTCACATTACACTCGTCTATCGTCTCTATGGTCATCAATTTAACCACCCGTTATCTTCTCCTTCATCCATTTAAACTCTCAATGCCACAGAATCCATTAACTTAACCATACTATGGTTACTATCAACCCATCTTTGAGGTTACTTCCATTTTTATTGTCAAACTTTACCATGAATGATAAATCACTCTTTTACATTTGTCATTATTTAAAAGAAAAAAAACCCTAACTTTATTTTTTGTTAGATCTAGATTTAGGGTTTTAAGACACCCTTTTAAGTGTTCTAAGTAAATGTAAAAAAAATGAGAAAGATATGATTTTTTTTAATTAGGGTAAGTAAAACCCATATTTAGTTGTTTTAAAGAGTTATGACCTATTTGGTGTGTTTAAAGTGATGAGTGTTATTTAAGTGTAAGAATCTAAGAGTGAAGATGAATGTGAAATGCACAAATGTCATGAGAAGAAAATACAAAGCCAAAAAAATAAAAATAAAAATGCTAAAAATAGAAAATAAAAACCCTATAAGAGAAGAGAGTGAATCTTTTTTCTCTTAAACCCAAACCCATTTCTTGATTGCCCAGCGTCAATATCACCGGTTAGTTTTCTCTGCACTAACCACACAAATCTCTCTCTCAATATCTCTCCATCTTTCTTTCTCTATCTCTCTCTTTAATCCAAACTCGCTCTTTTTCCTCTGTCACTGAAATCTAAAGTAACACTATTGCTTCCTTTTTTATTCTGATTAGATATACATACAGGAATTATTATCTGTCTTTTTATTTTCAGGGTTCTTACTAAAGTCACTTTAGCCAATTACAGAAAGGCCCAAAAAACCCTAACAATGGACCAGGGAGGCGCTCATCATGTGAAAACCGAGGCGTTTCCTTTCATGGCAGGTGTTGGGAGTCAAGAAGAAGATAAGACCCTACACGGGTCGGACTCGGATCGGGTTTGTTTGACCCGTAATGTTCTCGGTTTGAGTCTACTGAAGAAGAAAAGGATGCCAAGACAGAGAAGATCAACTTCCATGACCTGTCTTTTCTCTCTTTTCCCCACCTCTGCTTCTGCTTCTCGTTCTCGTTCCGGTTCTTCGAATGCTACTCTCCAAGTTCCTCCTCCTCCTATCACCCCACGTGTGAGCTTCTTATTTTCCTTCCTACTTCTTTAGTTTTCTTAAAAATTATCTATTTTTTAATTATATATAATCTAATAATTACTTTTAGTTTTTGCTTATGCTTATTTATTTATATGTTGATGTGTGAGTTCATATCTATCTACAATCCCATGCGCGTATTCATTTACTAATGTTTTATCCTTGGAAATGACAAAGGTAGAAATTAAAATCAAAGAAGATTTATATAGGAAAATTTGGAAAATAATTCATTATTTATGCAATTAATTAGAGTTTTATAGATCTGAAGAATTTGTTCTTAGTTTTTTTTTTCTCTTTGATTCATCACTTTAGAAAAATCCAACTTAACCATATATATAGATCTATTTTATGTTATTAATTGGAAAAAACTTAACCATATATATATAGATCTATTTTATGTTATTAATTTGAAAAATTTGGAGTTTTTAAAAAAAAACAGATGTATGTACTTAGTTTATTTATGTCGATCGGTGGTGTGGTCCGATGTTTGTTTCGGTATTTTTGTATTTTATTTAGTATGGCAGATAGTTCTTTTGAATTTGACTTGCTATCTCTATGAATCTAAATGGTATTTTTGTAGATATTTTAATGGATATTTTTCTTATAGTTACCTACATAAATGTTGGTAATATTTCAGCGGTTCTATTATGAAATTTCAGTATTCAATTTTATCACAATTTCTATTTTTATTTCATGTTTACCTTAACCATTGAATTCAATTTTCACCCTATGTAAGTTTTTTAACCGATTTCGCGTTTGTTTGTTTGTCCGCTTCATTGTCTTTTTTACTGATTTTCGTCAATCTAGTGTGTTGATTAGCTCATGATGTGCTTGATTAGTTGCTAATTGAAATACTAATGAAATATCTAAGCAGGTCATTGACTCAAGGAGGCTGAAATTCCTTTTCCAGAAGGAGCTCAAGAACAGCGATGTTGGTACTCTACGAAGAATGATACTGCCTAAGGTTAGGGATTTAATTATACATATCTTTACTAAAGCACAAATTTGTTTATATTTCGATCCATGGTTGATTCAACTATTCAACTACTTGACAACTTAAACTTTTTATCCGACATTCAGAAAGCAGCAGAAGCTCACCTTCCTCCTTTGGATTGCAAGGAAGGCATCATCATGAGTATGGACGATCTAGATGGCATACATGCGTGGAATTTTAAATATAGGTTTGTGTTCAATCTATTATCATTGTACACCTCTGATTTAACTGCTGACATAACCTAACAAGAAAGATATATGTATACAAGTCTACGAGTTGAGTTGGTATTTAGTATTCCATATTTGTTGATCAGGTTTTGGCCAAACAATAACAGTCGTATGTATGTACTCGAAAACACAGGTGCAATGTCCATCTTCTCTTATAAATTTTTCTATTAGAATACAAGATCCATTAATCAACCATATGATGCTTTTTGCAGGAGAATTTGTGAACACCCATGACTTGCATCTTGGAGATCTTATAATGGTGTACCAAGATTATCAAACTAAGGACTATGTAGGTTATCCTCTTTTTTTGCTATTCTTTCAAGTTTTTTCTTGAAGTTATCCACTTATTTCATCAGCACTAAGTATTATTAACTACAAAAAGATCATATAGATATATAACAACTATAGTATTGTAGTTATAAACATTTTATGCATATATATAGGTTATTCAAGCGAAGAAGGCACAGGAACAAGAAGTATTTACCGATTTAGGTAGGATTACAAATGTCAACGATCTTCGCTGCGACTTCGACATGAACAAAAGTGCCATGTACTATCCTACACTTGACGATGCAAGCATGTCCTATGTTTACGACACCACGGTCACCAATGACTCATCTTTCGACTTTTGGAACGGATCATGGATGCCAAACCAACCAAGTTTTGGATCTTTTGAAAACTTCGGCACAGTGGACAGCATCTCTCCTTCTGATTTTTTCTGAAGGTTCAAGAGGGCTCTTTAGTTTTTTTGTGTGTGTTTTAAAGTGAAGAAGAAGGAAAAAAACACTTTTTTGTTGTTGTTGTGATGTAATAATAAAAACATGAAATGAGTGTCTCATCACTCTGTACTTTGTTGGTAGTAGTCTGGCAAACAAACATCCTATCTACTGTGTAATAGAATAATACTTTTAGATGTTGTATAGTTATGTTCTTTTAAATTTTCTTCATTTCCTCTGAATTTATTTTGTTAGTTTACTTTTTTTTTTAAATATGTAGGGTGTGTTTTGTTTCCTTCAACCCAAGTTTGGCATACTTGGTTTCCTAGAAAAACATTTGGACCTATATTAATTAGCAATTCAAGCTTATGTTATAGTTTTATTAACTTTCATCTATATATCATTCTCAATTTACTAACATTGCATTTTAGTTAACTTATCTAGTATTTGTTGGATCTATATATCTTCAATATTGTATTATTTATAACTTTATTAAATAATATTCTTATAACTTTCTTAATTTTAGTTTGCATCATCAAATGGCATTGTCTCTTTTTATATTATAGACAAAACTTAACATAACTATGAAGGTATTCTTATAAGTATACAAATTTTCCAATATATATATATATATATATATATATATATATATATATATATATATATATATATATATAACATTCACAGTTATTTGCATTTCAGAATCATGGCATCATACAAAACTCGTTAAAAATCAAAACTAGATGATGTAAAAGGTAAAATACATTAAACTAAAAGGTTCTTAAACCAAAACTATTTTATTGTTTACCTAATTCGGACATTCTAACCTTTTTCTATAGGGATTGTACGGGGTAGTTAATTCCGATTTTCTATTGAAAAACTAAGTCATAACAACATCTAATTTTGTTAGAATGGGATGTGGTTGGATCAAAATCCAGTTTTGATATATCACGACATTTAGTATTTATAAATGTTTATCGATAAAAATGTTTATTTATTTTTAAATCTACTATTATTTTTATACACAACACTAACGTTATGAAAGTATGTATTAATAAGCTACTGATGTATTTTATTTCAAATTCTGTTATATCTATTTTTAATGATATTTAGGTTTCAAATTTCTGTTTACAAAAGTTTTATTTTTGTGTATTTTTATTTATTATTTTGATTTTTAGTTAGTTTTTATATGTTAGGTTAGTTTTTATTTGGTACTCCATTTACTAGATTTGGGGTAACATGCAAAAAGGTGAGATTTGAAGCCACATGGCTGATCGTGAAAAATCGCGCACGTAGCGCGGGACGTACAACACGATAGAAATTGTGCGAGTTTACGCAGATTTCTTGTGCGATTTTACCAAAAATTACGTAGGCAATGTGCGCGAAAATTAGTGGACCTCTATTTTTGTTATGTAATACCTTCAATTCATTATACTATTACGTAGCAATGTGTATGTCTTCCGTACATATTACGGTGTTTTGAATTGTTTGAGATAAGTTTTGTATAAACTAAGATATTTATTGTAATTTTAGCATATCTCTTCGTAGAAAAAAAAACGGTCTCTATCAGGCTCGGACCATGAGACGATCGACGAAGAACCTACTCAACAGTGTAGACCTAGTTTAAGGTCTATTAGGGTTGAGTGACGCAATCGTATGTCCGTCGTTCAATACCGACGTATTACACCGGATCAGTTTTTCTGGAGGGTCAATCCTCACGTTGTGGAGTTGTACTCGAGCATGAACGAGTACAAAGAGCATGCGTTGTATAACATCTTCAACATCTATGTAAGTTTATTTTGGTTGTTTATCGTGTAGTAAATTATATCGTATATTTTGGTTAATTTGTTTTCATATTATGTAGGTGAGAGTATCATTATATTTATATGCGATGTACTCTAACCAGTGCAATTCGAATCTTACTCGACATAGTAGGATTATAGAGCAGGTGATGGGGATGTGTTTTGGTCCGCTCCTTAACTATTTTTTGCATTGGTCTACCAATGTGCATATCATAGAGAAATTTTTAGAAAGATGAAATCTGAAGACGAACACGTTTCATTTTTATTTTCGTGAGATGACGGTCACGTTAGATGACGCCTACACCATCACTCGTCTTTTGTTATAGGTCAGGCTTTCGACCTAGTTTGTTTTCCTAGTAAAGGTCAATGAATAACATGGTACGCTCGATTACTATGTGTACATAATGATGATCTTAAGGAAGAGATAGATCGTATAGTGTTGGTAGTGGGAGACATGCTATATATACCCGATTTGGGTTTAAGTATACCCAATTTTGAGTATACCCAAAGGTGATCTAAGTATACCCATTTTTTTCCAAAAATGCCCTTTTGTGGGTATATAAGCCAATTTTTTTTACTAAGTTCATCCACTCCACTTAAACCTACACTTTCTCTCACTTCACTCATATCTCTCACTTCTCTCTAGAATCTCACCTCACTTCTCTCTTATTTTTCCGGCGAACCACCACCACCACCACCACTCCTCCTCCTCCTCCTCCTTCATCATGGTCAAGAATAAAAACCCTCCTCCGCCTCCTACGTAAGTCCCCAAATTAATTTTGTTACTTAATTTTGTTAGATTTAGGTATGAATTTTAGTTTTTGGTTAGATTTAGGGTTGAATTTTGTGTTTAGGATAAAATTAGGTAGAGAATTAGGGTTTAGGGTAGGATTAGGGTTAGATTTGGGGCCATTTTCCAGCCAACTCGCCGGCTGGAAAATGGCCGGCGACGCACCGGTGGTGCGCCTTGGGCAGCACCATCGGTGCGTGATGGTGTGCCGCTCGGTTCGCCTTCCGTACGGGGCATACACACCGATGGTGCTGCCCAAGGCGCACCATCGGTGCGTGATGGTGTGCCGAAACCGAGCGGCACTAGCACCCGTGCCGCTCGGTTCGCCTTATATGGTACCCGATTTTTTTATAAAAAAACTCCAATTTTTTTGTTTTAAAAGTTCCGGTATTGCATTTTTTTTAAAAAAAAACTTCACATTTCACCATACGTATAGGACTGTTGATGATTTAAATTTTATATGTTAGTGTTATTAATTTCATGCTTTGTTTTGTATTTTTGTAGGTCAGACGCAGTGGAGGAGGGACGTCTTCCACGATCCAAGGCGTATCCCCCTAGGTCACGTCCGCCGCCGCCAGGCAAGAGTATTAAGACTGTTCGTGCGGTTGAACATGAGCGGGTCCGCGATGCCAAGCGCGGACGAGATTTACCAGATGACCCTGAGACTATTCGTGTTAGGGAGGAGGAGGAACGGATACGGACTGATCGGTCTTTGCGCCGAATCAAGCATGGCCAGAGGAAGGAAAAGGCCATAGCGACTGAGGCGATTGATATCAGAGGTGGAGGCTCCTCACGACGAGAGACGTCATCATCACATACACATAGATCACCACCTCCCACTGCTAGTGATCCACCACCTCCCTCTCCTTCTCGCAGAGCTGCGTCCCCTGCGCATACTATTACACATCCACCACCTGTTAGCGACAGGGTGGATGCCACTGGGGACCCTGAGCAGGACACGATTGACGAGGAGCACATAGATGCCATCCACACCGAGGAGCAGCGAAAGACGTTTGCATTTCTGAAATGCAACAAGATCCCTCTATTTCCTGACTACAAGGAGCATGAGGCGTACCACGTCTTCATCGGACAGGTAAGTACCTAATTATTAAACGTCTACTCTAAGGTTTTACTATTATTATGTTCTGACTTAGTTTTTAATTTATAGGGTCGCACTACACTGGGCGTACAGGCACATTATAATATGCTACGTATGTGGGACTTGACTGCTCAGCCAGATGTGCAGCGTGGGGTACGAGTGCATTGGCATTCCTGTTCCGTAGTTTGGGTGATGCTTCGAAAGCATCGAAGCATAACATTTATGGTTTTGTAGCTATGCTTGATTGTTGGATCTATGACCACTTCCCAGCGTTTAGTGCCTCAGAGAATGCTGACCACGTAGCGAGGCAGCCTAGGATTGTGAAGTGGCTGCCGAAGCGGATTGTTGGGCAAAACATCCGCCCCAAATCGGTCATTCGTACTCTCCTTGCTGATCAGAAGGAGTCAGATGTAAGTTTTTAAATATTTGTTTTCCATTACAATTTTGATATTAAGTGTTAGGATTTTAAATCAATCTAATTGTTTTAATGTTTTGTATCAGGTGCTATTTGAGCCATACGAGGACATTAGAGTCCAGTTTCCAGTCCAGGAGATCCGCACTATTGTTTATCCTTTGCGGATGATGAGCACGGTCGAGGGCTACATGCCTGATCGGGTTATGCGCCAGTTCGGACGGGTTCAGGATGAGCCCGAACTCCCACTTGTACTACGACCGGGTTACATGAAAGGAGATCTGGCGAGGTACACGTGGCGAGAGAGGGCATGGCTAGATTGGCGTCAGCACTTGCTTGCTGAGGATCGTTTGACAGTTACCATTGCCACATATAGACAGTCAGCGACGAATACCTACTGGAGGTACCTGGCTGAGTATGGTTGGCATACTATCACTCCCCCACCGCGTACCACGGACGATAGACTTTTAGACGCCGTTCGCTCCATTGTTACTATGCCCGTCGAGCGTGGGGAGGCGGGTGCGCTGAGGTGGAGAGATCAGGTCCTGCAGCTATTCTCTCCATGGTTGTTTGTCCTCATCATCGGACATGTTCTAGCGTTGTTATGATCTTTCATTCTTGTGGACTTCTTAGTTGTTTCAGTATCTTGTTTTGTATTATGACTTATGACATCTACTGTGTAATATGACTTATGACTTCTACTATCTACTGCTTCTACTGTTCTTTTTGATTTTTTGTACTTAACTTGATCTAACATAAGTCATACCATAACACCATAACACCAGAACACCATAACACTATACTAGTAATTCTCGATGTTCTGTACTTAACTTCATATTAAATTCGTCAAAAACTAAAATTATAATAGTAATTCATTCACTTAAAATCCATAACACCAAAACACTATAACATTCAGGTATGAACTTGTCAAAAAAAACACCATTAACTTTCTTTTCACCTATGGGCGGCCTCGGTGTTTCTGCTTCTCCAATGGCTCTAGCAATGACGATGTTTCAGGATAAACAACTTCAAACCATTTCTTGTAAATATGTTTGATACGGCTTTCATCTTTCGTATCCATAACATCGTTAACTAGCTTTAGCAGATCATCTTTGAGAATTTCCATGGTCGTACGGAATGTACGAGGCATTATTTCTAACCTTGTCCAGTGGATGTGAAAAGCATCTAGAGAGGCAGACATTCCACCTTTACGCCACTTGCGGACCTGGTGATAGCAAGGTATACCATAGGTAGATTTTACAGCGCATATACACTCGCCAGTGTCTTTAACATCCGGCCCATCTTCAATAGCGACCATCTTGGTATCTTCGGCCTTCTCTAATTCAGAGAAAAATAGTTCTAACGCCACGTGGGAAACCTTGCCTCGAATCTCATCAAACAGTTTATCCGCGAACTTATGCAGTGCTATGTAACGACTTTTCTCGAACGACGACCTAATGGCAGCATGTTGGATTTCAACAAGCGAATGAACCCTCCCCCAAAATAAATCGAAGTTTAATTTGCTCGTATGTATGTAACGCTTTAGGTTAGAATGAGCACTCTCGACGCGGTTTGTTGTGCAATGTCCCAAATGCATGTTTTTGTTCGTCTTCCAAACAACAAATTTGTCCATGTACTTATCGAGCCACGATTTTTCAGTGTATTCAATTGCTTCAGGGTAAGCTTTGTACTTCAATAGCATCTCCCGTCTGGCGTGATCGAATTCAATCTCTGATTTACTATACGCAATCTTCTGCCAAGCACTAACAAATTCTTTATGATCACTTTTCTCGCGGAAGTGCTTTCTTGTTTTCCCTAGAACATTTTGGTTAATGTGCCTGCGACATAACATATGCGTTGTCTCTGGGAATACCACTTCTATAGCATTCATCAATGCTAAATCTCTGTCGGTTAGGATGACCCGCGGTTCTTCAATTCCATGAACGGAAATCAACGATTTCAAACACTCTAATACCCATTTGAAGTTGTTTAACTTCTCACCCGACATTAAGGCAAATGCCGCACAGAAAGTCAATCCAGTACACGTCACACCCACTATCTCGAAAAATGGCATACCATATCGTATCACTTTATATGTACTATCCATAATCAAAACTATCGGAAATGTGCGCAAAAGGTCAACACTGACAGGATGGGCAAAAAACAAATCTGTAATGATTTGTCCATCGTCTTCACCAGATTTATGCCATTCATAATAATTGTGTGACTTAAGCTCACCCCACAAGAACTGAAGTTGTGACCTACCCGCCTTCTTTAGAACCCGATTTTTCTGTCGTGCATTGTAGATTGTTCGCATGGTAGAAACATTATCTTCGTTCAATTTCTTCACACCATTAGGTATATCTCTGGGGTTAGTACCAATGAAGGTCGCTCGTTCAACATACTCCATCTCTTCATCATTCAAACGGCCAGCAAAAGAATGACCATCTAGATGTATAGAAGTGTCATGGTTATGAGTACCACATTTTACTTCTAACTTCCATTGATCTGGGGCAACCATTGACCCGAGAAGCTGAAATGGGCAGTCAATCTTTTTCGTTCATGTAGACTTCCGTTTGCGGTCTTTTTCTGCAACCCTTGGAATATATTCCCCCCCCTCTCACACTGGAAATAAACTCTCGGACTTTTTCTGCTGTTTACTTTGTCGCGCCGACTTATGTTGATAACCATACCATAAAGTTTTCCGATCTTCGTAACCCATTTCACCAACGCGTCGTGTGTGTAGAACTCGGTAGTGAAGAACAAATGACTATAATCGGTAGCGGAAGGTGCCTCAGTCCCACTTGCGACATCCGTCCCCTGTTACACAACAAAAAAGCACAATAAACATTCAAGTATAGTTAACAACATAAAAAAATCAGGCTTTTTTTCGAAAAACATGCGCAAATCCAAGGTTCTGAGGCCTAAAACCGGTGGTTCTAGGCCTCAGAACCGGCCGGACACGGCCATAAGCACCACCGGTGCTGAGGCCATGAACCGGTGGTGCTGGGGCCTCAGCATCGAGCGGACTGAGGCCCCAGGTCCACCGGTTCTTGGCCTCAGCACCGGTGGTGCTGGGGCTGTGGAACCGACCGGCTGCGTCACCTACGTACCATTGGTTCCATGTGCTGGAACCGATGGTGCATGGTGACGCCGGGTTCGTGAATACCTTCGCCGGCGACGGTGGTGGCGATTCCGGCGACCATGGCTCCTTCTCCGGCGACTCAATCTCTTTTTCCGGCAAAAATTCATCATTCCTTCTCTCCAGCGACATCAACTCCTCCACGATCGATTTTGTGTTTTAGTTTGAATGTTCTTGATTTTCTTAGGGAGTTTGAATTAGATTTCAAATTTATTAAGAAACTATACTATTTGGATAGTAAATTCAGCAAAGAAGAGTGTTTGTTTGGGTATAGATAGCGAAATAGGACTTTTGGTGAATTGGGTATACTTAGGATACACTTAGTAGTTTTTTTTTACTTAATGGCAGTTTAGATATTAATTTTCTGATGGAGGGTAAAAATGTCAAAAAAAGTCAATTGAAAGTCAACTGTTGTTTTTGGGTATACTTAAACCCGTTTTGGGTATATATAGCCATACCCGTCTTAGTTATTTGTGTGATGTTTACTCGATTGCCAAGTTTCACGATAATGCGATTCCAAAAAAGATGGTTACTTGGGTGATGTGGGGTATTTGCTGCATATATTTGCTTGTTGTATTCTTACAAACAAGACAAGTAATAGTATATATCTTGATTATCTTTAGTTCATTTAGAACTACATCACAACGGGAAGGTATAACTAGGGTCAACTTATATTGGCTCATTTATATTACCAACTTGGCCAAGGCTATTTACATGGGACATCACGTATCACTGGTTTCATTGCATTGTTAAAGACATAGATATACAATCATTTTCAACGATTATGAGTATGGGGTTTAGTTTGTATGTTATCACTCAACCTAATATGTGTAAATAAACATCTCTTTCGTTTGATTCAAACCAAGAGACTCGAGACAATATTCCATATAATATATCTATATTGAGAGAGCAGGATGTAAGGTTTTTACCCTATTTATCCTAATTGCACTACTTGTTTAAATTTTATAATAAAATATTATTTATGTTGTAGGGTTGGTTCATGCTATACTTACATTTACAAGATGTTAGACCTTTCAATGAGGTATCTTTAATAGATAATGCACTGAGGTCTCAAGACATCGTAGAGGGTTACTATTCTCTCTGCGTCACTCGACAGTTGAGGAATGTTCATGAGTTACCTGGTCCTCTACGAACTGTTTTGGAGGCTGGCGATAGAGGTCGGCGTGCTAATATACGCTATTTGGGGGATGGTTTTATTTGATATGCATGACAGTCACATATCGTTGATCTTATGATTCGAGGTGCTACATATAAGATAGGTCAACATGGTAGGGTCTTGTTATACCTTGTATGGGTCGAGTTACACTTATGCTACGTTTCTGGATCGATCCAGCCCACTCGTTGCATATATTAGGGTTAACCCATCCGCGAGCACTTATCAGGCTAGTTTATTTGACTTTTCAGATCAGTTTATCAATGTGAAATCAAGATTACATGAGATGAGTCTAGAGGAGGTTCGTGAGCCTTTAAATGAGTGTTTCAGACTAGCACACACTGTGACTGATTGTATATTATATTTTATTTGATTATGTTACTGAATTTTTTTTACATGTATTATCAATATTTTGTACCGACTACTTTGTTATGTACGGTTTTAGTTTTTTAATGAATTTTATTTGATTCAGTCTCATTGTATTTTGTGCATTATAAGGAATATAGTAGTATATTTTTCTTACTTTATGTATATTTCGGTTACCTTATGTATATGTCATATCCATTATTAGGGGAATACTATATCTCGACCCCTATTTCTTAGAAATTGACCTCCAAATCAAACTTTAAAGCATCACGTTGGTTTATACTGATACGCAAAAGGATATGATATAGTCGTATCTAATAGGTCTCAAAAGCTGATTAGTTTAGAGGATTACATTATCCACAACTAACACGTGTCTAGTATTTATAGGTCTATGTGGATTAGGATATCCTAGGATAAAAGCTCAAAAGTTTCACTCGTATAAGAACTCAACCTAGAAAACTCACATAAAAAATACAAAAATTTCTTATTGGACTCGTATTTGAAGAAAGCATTCGTAAAATGGCAAAAACAAATATTAAGGAATGAGGTAAACCCTATTAGGGGAGAACGTTATGTCAATTGTATTTCCTATTTGGTAGGGATCACATTTAGCCGCCTAATATTTCAAGGCATTTGGACGACGTTAAAACCATATGGATGTATCTAATGAAACAACTTGTACACCTAGTTTGCAATCTCAACGATAAGAACATCACACTGCATTTTAGTTGTTCAACTGCTTGGTCACTGATATTTTAATAGAGGACTAGTTGGATACTATTCATGCCCAAATACTGACAAAGAGGGAGGAAGCAGATCAAGAGACTGCAGTGGACTACAGGATTGCGAAAGAAGAAAATAAGTTGATGAAATGGAACTGTCATAATAGATAAACTGCGACTAAAAGAAAATATAGTTAAGTTATATATGTTTAATTATCTGAAGTCCTTATTTATTGTTGAGTGTTTTATGTTACGCACTAAGTTGTTATTTGAGTTTTAGAATTTCTTAGTTGCTCTTTTACCTATTTTAGTCAAAGTTCAATATTTCATTTTCTCGTTCATTTTTGTGTTATGTGTTTATAAGGACTAAATTAGAAGATTCCAAAAATAATATTTAAGTTTTAGCTAGTGGAAGATAGTAGAAAACAATGACCGAAATTTCCAGTAGTATTTCTGTACCAGATGCGCGCACAACTGCACAGATTTGTCCATAGTTGTACGCAATTTTGGTATTAATCGCGCGATCGAGTTATGAAATTTTTTCTAAATTTCGCACTCAATACGCGCGAAACTATATATGAATCGCGCATATAGGGTGCAAAAATACTATTAAAGTTTTTATAATTGCCACAATTTTTTAGTATGTATTATACAATTTTGATAAAAAACCAATATAACATAGAGCGATTAAAATAAAAAAGTAAAAAAATATTTAAATGGATCTTACAATAAGCCTTAACATCCAAACAATAATTAAATTAGTCTAAAGTATTCATCGAAGCAAAACTAAAAACATGTAACACGTGTAAATAATCAAGGATGTCCGGTGAGATCGTAGAAGTGTGTTGCTCCGTCATGCGTAGTAGATGCTTTGACAGACTTGATTTGGTAATATTTGTTGAATCTCTTGTCGAGCATGGTGATGGTAAAATCTTGATCTAAGGATAGTTTTGAAAGTTATTAGGTTTGTGTGGTATTAAATCCTTATAAGAAGTAGATAGAGAAAAGAGTTGTTTGTATTTAATAAAAAGAGAAAAACGTCCAATGCATTTAATGTTGTTTGTTAAACTATTTATACTCTTTTTGGATCCATGGGCCATTCGGGTCGGGTCGGGTCATATGTTTGGATCAATCTCACGAGTCCACATGCCCATAAGCAAATGTACTAGGTACGTAGCTGAGTAAATAAGCATACTCCTCATTTATTAAATTTAGCTATTTGGTCCGAACTGCCCCTCTAAGCAAAATGCGACCCAATTTACTCCTTGGGTCCTCCAATATAATATGATCCTATCATCTAGTCCCCTTAGCCCTTTCCAAATCATTTTGGGAGAGCTAACATTGTAAATTATTTTCGAATTGCGTCCCAAGAATGTTCTTAAATCTACATTTATTGAAAGGTTATGACTTTATCACTGTTACCTTTTTCAAGTCATGTATCAAGTAGTCACTGGACCTACTGAAAGATTTTACCCTTGCTAATTGTATCTATTGTAAAAAAAGAATTTTTTTTACATTTAATAACCTTCTCTAATTACTATCGTTGGTTCTTCTTCCCTAGTAAAACACTCGAGTGCGTGGAAATCACAAACAAAATAATAAATGAACATACACATGTGTAAGCAGATATGATACGTTACAAATAAACTCATATAATATAATAAGATACTAGACAGCTATAACACACACAACACACAGTAAGGTAGATGATATGTGAGCATTTAGTATGGGACATCACAAATACACATGAAACTGCATAATTAACACACACATTTCTATCATGGTGTCTCGCGTTTTGTTGCTGCCATGCAAAATATTGTCACTTTGGGTTCATGGTTTCAGAATCTTTTGTCTTCGCTTGAAAACCAACTAAAACACTTTTTCGAATTCAATCTCATGTCTTATCACTAGGACGTGTACCACTGCTACAACTACTACAATAAAAACTCTTAGAGATTTTTTATTAGATATTTACAATAAACAAGAGCATCGGTTCATGACTCGGTCTACAAAACACTAAAATTTACATAACTCGAATTTCATCACACTTGATTTCATGGACAAAGTATTGTGTGAAATTAATCATCACACTTCAAAAAAATTCATTACAAAACGGAGGTACATATCAGCTTAACCAAGACTAGGCCTGCATTGAATTTTGAGGCCATGATAACATCGTGGTGGACGAATTATCCTTTCATATATTTAAAGCGTCAACATTGAGTAAGGTGGCTGAATTCGAGGGGGCAGGGCGGTTCTTCTCGCGCAGTATGGGCTCTCTGCTCTGTGGGTCTTTCATGTATTTGAATCTTCCTCTAGTGCTATGGAATACAGAAGGCGCCAACTACTTAGGTAGTGCCATTGATAAGGTCTCTGCCCTAACTTATATGTCATAACCCATTAAGGGAAGGAAGTTCTTCGGAGTATAAGATATTTCCAGAGGAAGAAATATCGATTCCAGTACCGAAGATTCCTAAGGTCCATCCTCTTTTATTCTCTGATGAGGAGCGGCTCCGCCAACTAGATAATCAATTTCTTATTTCTCCAATTGTGATAACTCAATCATCATAAGCCGTATTAGTGAATATGCATACATTCAAAAATAATTCATCGTTTTGTATACTTTTAAGAGCTTTAATCTCCTTTGACATAAATATAACATACATTATACATAATTTCTTATGAGGCTATGAACAAAAGTTCGTCATCAACAAAAAAAGGTTGTGGTATAATTCCTCAAAAATGACAATTGTCAACCTATCTCTATGATATAAAAATCATAAGATAAATAAGATAAATAAGCTAAATATTGTTTATGATATAAACGCTATAAACTAAGCGATCTCCATGATAGTAAGCCAATTGATATCCTTGATGTAAAGGTTATAAGCAAAGTGATATTCATGATAAAACGACAATAAGAAAAATGATCTCCATAATTGTAAGACTATAAACCAAGTTATCTCCAAAACAGAAAGGCTATAAGCCAAATGGTCTTCGTGATAGAAATACTATAAGCTAAATAATCTCCACAATAGTATGATTACAAACCAAGTGATCTCGAGGACATATAGGCTATAACCCAAATAAAAATTATAACATGAAGGCTATAAGACAAGTGATCTCCATATCTATGACAATTGGGGTTGTATATAAAGTAAGCAACCATGGTTGATAAGCCAAACCTAAGGTTGAAAACCACAAGATTATGAAAATGATCCCTGGCCTATGAGGTTAAATTAGCGACAAATGGTTAATAAAGAAACCCGATAAGGTTACGCAAGCGATCATACTGAGCACTGGCCTACGAGGTCAAGTTAGTGAAATGGGTAATAAACCAAGCCTATAGGACGACGCAAATGACCATACTATTTCCTGACCGACGAGGTCCAATTACTGACAATGCTTAATGAACCAAGCTTACATAAAATACACAATTCGTCATACTGCCCCATTACTCACGAGTCAAATGTATGTACTGACCCTAACGATGAGAAAACAATATTAATATAATGCAAACTGAATATGTTTCCAAAATAAGTGTGTTGTCACATTAAAAATGAAGTTACGAAGAAATATTTTTTTTTCAGATAGAGAACTTCCTTCAATCACAACTTCGTCAACCGTGATAAGATAAAAAGTGACTAAGATAGAAATCTTGGATTTAGGGTTTAATGTGACTAAAGAGAAAAGTGTAGAGAGAAAGTAGAAAGAGAATTTATTTAATAATGGTCACCGACCCAGAAAAAAGGGGGCTCTCTTATATAGTGGGTGAGGTGATCCTCACCTTTTTTCTTTATGGTCCTTCCATTTTTACAACTTGGTCCCTAACTTTCCAATACTCGGGGGATAATTATCCTCTAACTTAAAATAAATACAAGAATAGGACAAATACATTTATTTTACTCAATAATCAATATTTCTAATCTTGAGCGTGGTGATTTATTGCCTCATCAAACCTGACCAATATATACGAGGCGAAGGAGATACATTAATGGATAACAAATTAAGAGATATTGGATTTAACATGACAACACGAAGAATGAAGACAAAAAACATGACGACTTCAAATATAAATCTAAAAGATTGATCAGAAATGTAGCTGGACAAAAAAGCAAAATTTAATCCTTATTTAATCCTTCAGAAAAGACTAGAGGGGCTATGCATCAACATCCAGAAAATAATCAAAGTATATCGAAGAAACATGTAACACCCTAGTAGCCTACTATTGACTAGTTGTACTCTTTTTCTCTTTGGAAAAAAAAAGCTTTTTATCCTCAAGGGAGATTTTGGCTAGCAAAGGGTTTTAATAAGGCAGGAACAATTAAGTACGAATTAAATTGGAGAATTTTTTGATAATAGTTTGACTAAGTAAATCAAAATAAACAAGCCTTCAGATTTCTTGGAGTCTAGCCTGCATAGGTGGCATAAATACTTCGGCATGAAAAAACACAGATCCTCGACAATGAAGATAACAACTTCAGTCATGATGACAAAACTATGACAATCGAGAAAATATGATTTATAAGCTTTGGAAACGACAAATTACACTATACAACATTAAATTTGATTACAATGTAGTAAATTTACACCAAAGTACTCTATTTGGAAGGGTCAAAGTATCAACAAATAATGTATAATTAGATTTTAAGTACGATAAAGACTTAAATGACTAAGTATTCAATATCTAATAAATATATTTTTTACTTGGTATCATGATGGAATGAAAAGTCTTGTAAGTGAATTGTATGACACCCCTATAAATAGGTGTATTTTATCTTTGGAAATGGATCAATCATATTTCTTGACTTTAACGCTTGTCAATTTCTCTTTCTCTTTCTAGTTATTGGATTAACTACTATAAGATGCACGTTATAGCTTATGCGGTTCACTAATTTTTGAAATATATGGTTGGAAATCGCGTGGAGACGGTTCGAAGTAGTCAGTAAGTAGCCCAAAAATTTAATGCATCAATCTTGCACACCAAGCGGGTTGGTTGTGCCGAGAAGATAAACGAATAGCAGTTAAAGGGGTTTGCTTCGGATTCTAAGAGCATAGATGATCCGAGTGATGCCCATGGATCATTAGTAACAAATGCCCTGGTGGGAAACGTTTGGGGATAAAAAAAACATTTACCACCATAGTTTAGAAAGTGTTTGATAGATTACTTGTCAAAAAAGTGTTTTTTGTTGGAGCACTGAGTATATGGTGGGGGTTCTATTATCATTTTTATAGTATAGTTGTTAATTCGAACATAAGACCAATTATTCAAAAACAAATATTTTTTTATCTTGAAAAATCAGAGGCAATAGTAGGAGAAGTAGATCGGCTTTCAATAGTGGGCCATATAAGAGAAGTTGTGGATAGTGAATCTTCTGCTGATAAAGAAAAATAATGGTAAATGGAGAATGTGTGTTGATTTTAAGGATTTAATATGAGCATTTCTGATGGACACGTTTCCTGTTCCAAGGATAGATCAACTTGTTTATTCAACATCGGGTAATAACCTCCCTTCATCTATGGAATGTTTTAGTGTGTATAATCAGATCTAGATTAATCTGACGGATCAAGAGCACCACGTTTATCACTGATAGAGGGTTGCATTCTTATAGAGAAATGCATTTTGGTCTAAAAAATGTTAGGGCTACTTATCAAAGGTTAGTAAACAAAATGCTACCCAAACTAGACAAAATATGAAGGTATACATAGATGGTATGTTGGTTAAAGTGCCAACGATGAAAATCATTTTCAAGAATTGGAAGAAACTTCTTTCATTTAAGAGCTATTCTTTTGAATTTGAATACTGAGAAGTGTATTTTTGGAGTGGTTTTGAGAAATATTTTTGGTTATATAGCGAGTGAGAAGGAGATCAAAGATGATCCAGAGCAATTAAAGGCTTTAATTGCTATGGAACCTCATTAGACGATTAAGGGAGTACAAATTCTAACGCAAAGATTGGTAGCTTAGAACAAATTTATCTCCAGATCTTGAGATACGTGTGCTAATATTTTTCAAGTTTTAAGGAAATACCAAGATTTTTCTTGGACACCGAAATGTGATGAGACGTTTTCCAAAATTAAAGAACATTTATCTTCTCTAGAAATTTGGACTAAGGCTGTTTTAGGCCAAAAGTTATTTCTTTACGTTGCAGTCTCAAATTTTGCAGTGAGTGCAGTCTTGGTAAGGGAGATTGATGGTTACCCACACCTTGCATATTATATGAATAAAAGAATGGTATATTCGGAGATAAGGTATTTGAAGTTTGAGAAATTAGCGTTATCCTTGGTCGTAGTTGCTCGGAAAATGCGTCCTTATTTTCAAGCTCATTCAATCATTGTTCAAACTTCATTGTCGTTAAAGAATTATTTACAAAAGCTAGATGTTACTAAAAGGATAAAAAATTTGTTTGTATAATTGAGAGTCTATGATATTGATTTTTCACCAAGAACGACGATCAAAGCTTAAGCTTTGGTTGATTTCCTTGTTGAATTTCATTCAGAAAGGCCAGATGTCGATGGAGTTGACACATATATGAATGATTCTAGGGAGGAATGGTTAGTTCAAACTGATGGGGGATTAAGTATTTTGGGATCAGGAGCGAGAATTCAATCAATGGCTCTAATGGGGATGCTATGTACCAGGCTATACGATTTGGGTTTAAGGCACCAAATAATGAGGCGGAATATAAAGCAGCTCTCGATGGATTAAGACTTGAAAGAACTAGTGTGAGCCAAAAGAGTTCATTTGGAAAGTGATTTATAGTTTTTAATAAACCACGTGTCAGGAGTTGAAGGGTGAAAATACCATCTTGTAAAATAATTGATAGAGTAAAATGGACTGGTTGTAATGTTTAAGAGTGTTACGTTTGAACATATCCCCCAAAGTCAGAATTCTATTGATGATTCTTTAGCAATAATTGCATATTTGGAATAATATCTTTGGATTTTAATACAATAGATCCCAAATATTACATCGAAGTCCAAACATTCTGAAGAGGGTTTCTTGGTTGTAGAAGAAGAAGAAGAGAAAGATTGTCGGGGTTGCTTGGAAGAATGTTTGGCTAAACGTAAGGAATGAGTCCCAAATTATTTTTTCTGAGTTACATGATGGGGAAGGATATGCTCATTGTGGATATAATACTTTAACGAGGAGAGTACTGTTGGTAAGATATTATTAGCACATAATAATGTTCGACGCTAATAAGTTGGTCCAAAGCTATGATATTTGTCAAAGAATTTCCAATATAATACATGTATCAGCGATACTGTTGGATTTAATTTCTGAGGCACTCCCATTTGATAGTTGGGGTATAGATTTGGTAGGACCTCTACCATTGGTTACCGTGAGACGTCAGACCATCATTGTTTTTGTTGATTATTTTTCAAAGTGGGCAGAAGTTGAGTCTTTATCTGGAATAAAAGCAAAGGATGCAATGATGTTTATTTTGTCTAATATTTTTTGTAGGTTTAGAATTCCTCAAATGATTACTACTGATAACGGACCATAGTTTAACAACAAAGATGTTGAGGCTTTTTGCTCTTCGAGAGGAATCAAGAAATGTTTCTCAACACCCTTTTATCCTCAGTAAGATGGAAAAGTGGAGGTTATTAATAAAATTATCTTATATGGTTTAAAGAAAAATTTAGAGGGAGCAGCTGGAAAATATCGTAGTAATCTTCAACAAGTATTATGGTCTTATCGAACAACTCCTCGAACAACAAATTATGAATCACCTTTATCTCTAGTATATAATATGTATGTAGTGAACCCATCAGAATCTACTCTTCAATCCTATAAGATATTTCTATATTCTAAGGAAGGTAATGACGAAAGAAGGGGACGAAACTTGACTTGATTGAGGAAAAGAGCACTTAAGCGCACCTAAATTCACTCCATTATATAACCTTGATGAGAAGCAGATATGCATCTAATGTCCGACGGAGAGAATTCAAGGTAGGTGATTGGGTCCCAAGGAAAGTTTTCTTGCATACAAAATCAAAGAGGCTTGATAAATTGGGTCCGAATTTTAAAGGTCTGTATTTAGTAGTTGAGAAAATAAAGCATGTGATATATTGTTTGCAAGATAGTGAAAGAAAACCATTACAACATTCGTGGAACATATATCGTTTGCGTCTGTATTGTGAGTAATGTCGTCAGTGGTTATTTGAAAGTTATTTTCTTATCCGTGTACAAATTAATGGTATACTATTTCCTCCTCGACAATGTTTAAATGAGGTGCATGTAAATGCTTCATGGTGAATAAAATCCTTATTTTCCATATATCAATTGTTTGGAAACTTTTAAGACAAGTTCAATGATAATATGCAACTCGTGACTAAAATTTATATACTTAGTAAATTTTTTTTATAATAATTTACACACATAACTAGACAATTTGGAAATCAAATAAGGATTGATCACCTTTATTATGATAAATTCGATCATGGATAATTTAAACATAAAAATTTAAGTAATGTTTCATATTATTTTACGAAGTGACTATTATTTGAAGTGACCATTATACGAAGTGACTATTGTTCGAGGTGACTATTTTTCGAAGTAATATTTAAGAAGTGACTATTATCTGAGGTGACTATATTTCGAAGTGATACTTTATTAAGTGACTATTTTGTGAGGTGACAGTGTTTCAAAGTAGTAATCTATGGAGTTCTATTTTTTAAAGTGACAAATTTTGAAGGGATAATATAAGAAGTGAAATGATATAAGTGAAATGAAAGATAACATGGTGTTTAAACATCTGATTCAAAATATGGCATGTGAAATCCAACACACAAAACGTGACGTAAAAAACAAACTAAAATAACTCTTAATAAAATAACGTGAATAAAAATTTTTGTTTAAAGAAAAGCTGTTTAAACATTTCTCTTTTCCATCCTTCGAAAAGCTGCTTGAATTGATGTTTAAAGAATTCACGTCCTCTAAATCCTCATTTTTCAAAGACTTTGAGATATATCATTTCAGAGTCTCTTGATTCAAAGTCTTCAGATTCAGCCAATGAGGTGTTCATATTTCTGGGCATTGGTATTCGGAAACCATGTACCAATAATACTGTATGTTAAGCTTTGAAAACCTATTATTTATATCAAGAATTAAAAATATTTTTGCATCATTTTCACGAATCTTTAATATCATGAGACAATCATTGTCACATTCGTTAACTACAACGGTGATAACAGAGGTTTTATCATTCTCAGCTTGGATTTTGAATGCATTCCAATTCTCTCCGAGGGCCTTATTTTTTCCTTGCTCACTTTCTTGATATAAAGTGTTGAGGGCATCAAAGTTCGTTTGTTTTTCTTGTAATTCCTTAATATCTTTTGCAGATAACTCTTGTTTACCAGTATTATAACATTGTGAAATTCAACCTTGTCCTTTAAGAAACGTATGAAACTGATCGACAAGATATCTTTAAGCATTTTTGGCCCATAATTTCCTGGAAAAGGCTTATTTTCGATGTTTAATAACTTCTTTAGCTACCATTTCGTATTGTCCCCAAACAACAATGGCCTCCTCAACAAATGTTTTGGCATTTATTTCAAGAGTAACCATATGACGAACCATGTTATGAAGTGTAAGTGATAATTAGTTGGAAGGATATATCATGATTGATGGTTATTCAGATTCAGTTAGATCAAGATTGCTCACATAATAGATTAGTGAGAAATTTTCTTGGTCGTGTTCTTGGTTCTCATTGACATTTATAACTGGGGTTTCTTATTAATCAATTGAGGTTCATTTAAAAAAAATTATGGTCTTGATTTTTTTCTTCATCTCGAACCAAGTTCGGTGTAAAGATAAGGGATGATACATTAAAACATTTATTAGGAACAGGTTCTTTGGGTTCTTCGCACTGTAAATTTTCTTATTTATCTTTGAAGACCTAAAGAGTTTTAGGTTTGATTTCAGGAGTTATAATCTCGTCAGTTTTTCTCTTATTTTTCTTCTTAAGGTTAAGTTTTGATTTATTTTCATTACCTTTGGATGGTTCTCCCTTAGGTTTCTTCTTTAGTTTATGGCTAGCAAGAAGAATAGCCTGAAAATCTGGTTAACAATCCATTTAACAGTGTCCGAAGCGTTATGAGACTCAATCAATATTTTAGGAGTGATAATTACTTCCTGCGAGATTCTCGACATATGGGTCTGAACAAGGTTTAACGGTTCAAAGAATTGGAGAAATTCATTCGAACATTCGCGTTGTTCTCATTTGATAAGTTTTAATAAAGTTTCCTCTGCAACATCAGTGTGCTCTTGGAAGCGTTTTGTGATTTCTACAAAAATTAAATTGACTTAGATAAAAACTAGTAACAAAGTAATATTGGTAAAAAGTAAACTTACATGTACTCTTCCACAAAAAGGAGATATATCCAGGATTATCAACTGAGATTGTCTTCCCATTTTCCTAGCACCTATTTATAAAGAATAAAGTTTGCTTCCATGTCTTGTCAACCTCAAGGAGTTTATCCACTATTTTCAAAGGGTTTCCTAATATAATGTAGTAGAAGGTCAGTAATAAAAACCACAACTTGGGGCTAGCCTGGATCGAACATAGGTCGATCACTTCAAAGTATTCGAAAATGACGGGGTTTAGTAGAAATCGAAGGCCCTAATTTGGAATCTCCGGATACAAAAGTAATTCATTTTTTCCACATGGTAAAGGAGTTTCTCTTATGGAATGAATGCGAATTAAGATGATGTCAGGGATTCCTCATTGTCTCCGAAGTGTGGGCGCATTGGATTCCGTGAAATATTCATATTGCACTTTGGTCAAAGCGATAATGTACTTTAGAAGTACTTCTTTGAAATTCTCATCAAGATTTACATCTAGTTCGGTTGGAAGAGTAAAAACTACCTTTGACTTTTTTTATTTGTTTTCTTTTTCGAAGCTTCCCCCTAAAAGCTTGGTGTATATGTATATTTAATGATTTGTACGTCCAAATCGTGATTTGTTGCTGATTCTCGATTGTTAACCATCATAGAAGATTCATCTGGTAACTGGGGAGGGACCTGTTGTGCACTTGTCTTTTCTCTTTTCGAAGGCACCATCTGTGATTTTTTAGTCATCTGAGTTGTTCCCTTTTGGGGAGGAGTAATATTCACCTTTTTGGGTTTGATTTCTTAAGCATTTGTTTCATTAAGGTTAGATGGTGGTTGATTTCTCTTTAAAACAATTTGATCATTGAAATCACGCATAATGTAATACTGAGACTTTTGAGCTAAGTTTAGAGAGAAAACTTTAAGGCTCATAGAATAATGATTGTTGGAGCCTCAATAAATTTTCAAGAGCGATAATTTCTTCCAGAGATATTCTCCGCATATGGGTCTGAACAAGGTTTAACGGGTCAAAGGATCGGTGGAATTTATTCGACCATTCATTTTTTGCCCATTTCATTAGTTTTACTAAAGTCTCCTCGGCAGCATCAATATGATCTTGGAAGCGTTTTGTGATTTCTACAAAAAGTAAATTGACTTAGATAAAAACTAGTAACAAAGTAATCTTGATAAAAAGTAAACTTAATTGTACTCTTCCACTTCAAAGAGAGCTATCGAGGATTATCAGCTGAGATTTTGTTCCTGTTTTCCTAACACCGTTTTATAAAGAAGAAATTCTGCTTCTATGTCTTGTCAGCGACGAGAGGGTCGTCCACTATTTTCAAAAGAGTTTCCGAGAAAAACATAGTTGAAGGGTAGGTAAAGATATTTTGACACACCTGTCTTGGCTATAAACTAATCAATGAAAGCTTTATTTTTTACAACTTTGAGTCCATGATACAAGAAAGTAATATAAACCACAAGTCGGGAAAGCCTGGCTTAGACATAGGTCAATCATTTTGAAGTATTCAATAATGACGGGCTCAAGTGGAAATCGAAGACCCCAATTTATAATCACCGAATACACAATTAATTCATTTTCTCTACATGATAACGTAGTTTCTCCGCTGATAGGAAGCCGAATTGAGATAGAGTCAGGGATTCTTATTGTCTCTGAAGTGAAAGCGCATCAGATTCCGTGAAATATTCATATTACATTTTTCTTAAAGCAATAATGTACTATAGGAGTAATTTTTTGAAATTATCATCAAGATTTGCAGCCAGTTTGGTTAGAAGAATAACAACAAGCCTTGACTTCCATTTTCTTTTTCTTTTTTATTTTATTTTTCAAATTTTCAACTTGAGAGCTGGGTGTAGAGGTGCCTTTAATGATCTGTACGTCTGAATCGTTATTTCTGCTGATTCTCGATTGTTAACCACCTCAGAAGATTAATCTTGTACGTCTGAAACGTTATTTTTCAAGCATTGTTTTGTTAGGGTTACATGGTGGATGATTTCTCTTTCAAACATTTTGATCCTTAGAAGTACCCATAGTGCGATACTTTCGAGCTAGGTTTTGAGAGAAAAGTTTGAAGCTTAGAGAAGAAGGATTATTGAGGGATTCTCCACAGATGGGTCAAAACAAGGTTTAATGGGTTAAAACATTGGTTAAATTCATTCGACCATTCAGTTTTTTCCCATTTCATTAATTTTAATACAATCTCCTCGGCAGTATCTGTGTGCTCTTAGAAGAGTTTGTGATTTCTAAAAAAGGTAAATTGACTTAGATAAAAACTAGTAAGAAAGTAAGTTTGATCAAAAGTAATCTTACTTCTATTATTCCACTTCAGGGAGAGCTATCGAGGATTATCAGCTCAGATTTCCTTCCCTTTTTCATATCACCCATTTAACGAAGAAAATTTACTTTCATGCCTCTTCAACCTCGAGGAGGTTGTCCACTTTTTTCAAAAAGTTTCCCGAAATAATGTAGTAAAAGGGTAGGAAATGATTTTTTGACACATCTGTCTTGGCTATAAACTACTCTAACGGAAGCTTCATTTTTATATATTTTAGTCCATGATACAAGAAATTAATATGAACCAAAAGTTATGGCTATCCTAGCTCGGACATAGGTCGATCATTTTGAAGTAACTGAGAATTATGGGTGTAGTGGAAATCGAAAGCCCCAATTTAAAATCTGGCGGATACACAATTCATTCATTTTCTCAAGATGATAAAGAAGTTTCTCTGATGGTAGGAAGACAGATTGAGATGGAGTCAGGGATTCCTCATTATCCCTCAAGTATAGGCGCATCTGATTCCGCCAAATATTAATATTACAGTTTTCTCAAAGTAATAATATACTAGAGGAGAACTTCTTTAAAATTCTCATCAAGATTTGCAGCCAGTTCGGTTGGGAGAGTAACATTTACCTTTTACTTATTTTTCTTTTTCTTAGTTTTCTTTTTCGAAGCTTCACCTTGAAAGTTGGGCGTGGAAGTGTCTTTAATGATATGTATGTATGAATCGTCATTTGCTACTGATTCTCGACTATTAACTGCCTAAGAAGATTCATCCTGTAACTAAAGAGGGACATGTGGCACACTTTTCTTTTCTTTTTTTGAAGGCACCATCTGTGATTTTTTTGTCATCACAGTTTCTCTCTTAGCGGGAGGATTAATGTTCATATGTTTGGGTTTGACGTTTTCAACATTTGTTTCTTTATGGTTTAATGGTGGGTGATTTCTCTTTAAAACATTTTGATCATCAGAATCACCTATAGTACCATACTGAGATTTTCGAGCTATGTTTTGAGAGAGAAAATCTGGGGTTAGAGAAGAAGTATTGTGGGAAGAAGATCTGCGCTCGATAGTTTGGGATTGTTTTTTTAGGAGGCCAATGACCATAGGTGAAAGTCTGAGAAAGGTGTATAGGTTTGTCAGACACTATCCATGCAGTTTCTTTTTCAACAACCTTCTTAGAAATAGGAAGCCAGTCCCACACGTTCTTTATCTCAAACATAAATGGAGGATAATCGGCAGATTAAGGTGGAGTGTGTTCGGATAATTAAAAAGGTATAATGGAGCAGTCGTGGTGGTTTCTAGTAAAGGGTGGTCAAAAAAAGAGTTTAACGGTGAAAATAATGGGAGGCTACTTTATCTTTCTATCTCTAGATTCTGGTAAGTTAGATTTTATGAGACAGAGAGGAGAATAACAAGTGAATGAGAGGCTTAATAGGTTTTTTGGTGAGGAGTTGAAAATCCTCCTTATTTACCCATACATGTTAATATTTTAAATGTAACGGTTGTATGATGGGACTGTTGTGGTTTCGAAAAGTGTTGAAGTGTGTTAGACGAAAAACAACACCTTCCATGTAATTCATAATATTAAGGGCATTACTTCAAAATATATCCGAGGAGGGTTAGTTCGAAAAATACTTTATGTTTAGCTCCTACACCTATGAAATTTCGAGGTGGTCTCATATGAAGACATCTTTTAGTCCTCCCTCAAATTTCTTTGCAAGAACTAGCGGGTTTACAGATAAGGATGTAATTAATTCAATCCAAACTAATTAGTTTTGAAGGGATAAAGAATCAACAAATAATATATAAGTAACATTTTAAGCGGGATAGAGACTTAAAAAACTAAATATGCAATATATAATAAATATGTTCTTACTTAGTATCAAGAAGGGTTGAAAAGTCCAGTAAGTGAAGTGTACATTTGTTACATGGAACTTGACACCCCTATAAATAAATATACTTTATCTTGAAAAAGGGATCACCTATAACTCTCTGATTTTAACACTTGTCATTTTCTCTCTCTAGATTCTCTTGACAATTTCTATCTCTAGCTATTCGATTAACTACTCTAAGAAATTCTTTTAGACCAAATACCATCTATTCGCTTCCCACTATTCCAAGAATTATCAATATTCAACTATTATTTAGTCATTTAAGTTTCGTTGTACTGCAACTCAAGCACTCTTGGGAATCTTGATGAGGATATAATACCTGGATAATGACCTCGTGATGCTTAGTTGAGGACCTTGTCTAAATACCTTGCCATAGCTAGCCATATCTAAGAACCTCGTTATGCCCAACCTCGTGTAAAGGCCTATTCATTCTCAACCTCATTATGCTCAGCCTTTTCATACTCAGCCTCATCTTCAGAGCCTCATCTTCGTAATCTCATCTTAAGGACCTCATATTCATGAGGGACATTCATGATAAAAAAATAAGTTACTAAGAAATGTTATTACACATTTATTAGAGAACATTATCAAAATTTATGGTATGGTAGAACATTCAAACATGTAACAAATAGACATAATATGAAGATAAAAGGTTTTTTTGTAAGTAGTATAAATAAGAGTAAAGCTCTCGGTGTAAATATGGAAAAAGTAATATACAAAAAAATCACTATATGCATATCTTCACTTTAGATACGACTAGAGACAATGTCAACTAGAACTCTAATAAAATTAGCTAAAAATCCAAACAACACAAAGATACAACATGGTCCAAATAAATATTAAACTCATTCAAATAAGGAATCGTACACATCTCCAAGAATCTGTGAGCTTTGTGAAGCATAAGACCTCAATTACAAAGGGAACTTTCCTGGCTTCAGCGCCACCGGGCTAGGGCAGATTTTTAAATCTCTGTCTACATGATAAATCATTAGATCTAAACCATTTCCATAGAGGCATATTATACCCAAACCAACCAGATTAAAACAAACTTATTCAATACATCGAAGAAATGAAAATATCGACCTGAAGATTGAGATATGAACTTATCTAAGGCTGTTAGCCTCCCATCAACATGTGTACTTACTTAACTAATCAAGGAGAATCCATGGAGGCTAGCCTGAAAATTGTGATGGTTCTATTTTTATACTTCTCTGATTAACAAGATAGCCTAAGACCTTGGCTAACCAAACTCTGAAAGGACACTTCTCTAGATTCAATTTCAAGTTAATAGCTCTTAGGTTCTTGAATACTCTAAGAACTTAGTGATATGATTAACATATTGGGGCCCTTCATTAGCATGTTATCAATGTATATTTCTTCAAACTTTCGACCTTTTTGGCTTGCAAAAGCATTGTTCACTAGCCTTTGGTATGTTTCCCCTATGTTTTTCGGTCTAAATAGCATAACCCGTTAATAATGAATATCTTTATTTTCTATAAACTTTATGCTCCCTTGATCGGTTTGATGCATTTAGATATGGTCGTAGCCTGAGTAAGCATCCACAAATGACAATAACTAGTTCCCTAGCGTGGACTCTACGAACTGATTAGTCATTGGAATCGAAAGGGGATCAATTGGACAAGACTTATTTAATTCAGTAAAGTCTACATATAATTTCCATTTATTCATCTTATTTTAGATAAAAATCGAGTTTGTTTTCCTTCCAGGACAACTAGATACAAGGATATGCCATACATTTGATTATCAGTGGGGCCGGTCACAATCACTTCTACATTCTCAAGAGCAAAAATCATGCTTTTTTTTTGGTCAAACGTATAAGTTGACTTGTAGCTTGTGAAAAAATATATTAAATGACACCTTTGTTACGTCTAAGAAAAAACATCTAAAGTGTTAATTAACAAGGACAATAAGGAAACTTAAAATCTACTTGAAAGAGATTTTCTATTTTCAGACACTTTACCTTAGAAAGCTCAAGTACTTATGTATCCTCCCTGGGTACTACAACCCTCAACTTCAAACGAGTGCCTTAGTAACTACTTTTCTATAAAAGATAAAAGTCTCATACATTCACGTATAACCCTAAGATTCTCCTTGATAAGTCCAAATTTGCTTCCATATATACTAGAAAAATAGTGGTGCATGGTAGAGATGATAACGTGCATCTAATCAAACTATATAAGAGGAAAAATAATCGAACACCATAAACTATCCATATTCTTTTTAAAGATTTAGTGGCCTTGGCCTCAAACTCGCCACACAGAGGAGGTATGGACACCTACAAACCCAATTATTTTCCTTTCGGGCTTAAGAAGATTAAAGAGGTTCCTTATTCTATCAAGCGTCCTTTAAAAATTTTAAAATATAATTGTCATGTCCTAGCTTTACCAACAAGAACTCTACTAATTTTAGCCTTTGTATTATAAGCAATTATAAAAACGACGTCCTCGTGAGGGCCAGCTACCCCAAGAGGTTTTCATAATCAAAGATAATTGAAGGGGTGGACTTCGGTATAGATATAAAAACGTTTAGCCTTGGTACTAAAAATGAACATCATAAATATAAATCTTTCTTAAAAATTTTGTGAATGAGATCTAGATAGTCTTCAAGCATCTCCAAAAACAAATTAAGTATGTTATAACTTTGACTAAGCATGAAAGGCTTCAATTCTCATAGCATCCGGTCTTGGTTTATACCATTTCGGCTCAACTTTGACCTCTCTTTACCCCATATAATCTTGGATCTTGATGAACTTAATGTGTTTCACGTCTTCAATACGGATTTGAATCTATTTTACTACAAGTCTTCAATCTTGTGTGATATAGCCAAAAATGTTATGATACTTTCAAAACTTACCTTGGTTACTCTCTTCTCGAGGTTTGACCATGAATATAGGCTTTTTAAAATGAACAAAATCTTTACCGTTGTCATATATGGCCGTTATACTCTCGGTTAAATCACTATAGTTATCTCTTTAGCCTTGTCATATATGGCCCTCAGTGACATCATTTCATCAAAGATAATGATTAGGAACTTGAAAGAGGTCTAAATTGGTTGATAAATATTTAAAATTCAAAGGTTTGTGAAGTAAGGAGGTTGACCATATGATTTCAACTAAAACAATTCAAATTCAAAGATCGTTCAGACAACCAGATTCAGCACTTGAGGAGGAGGTTTCACAAGCTGCACTAGTTGAAGAGATTGTATAGATTATTGTTCAAATTGAGGGGGTTGATGCTCAACTACTTATGGAGGTTGGTCTTAGGGAAACTCTTTTGGTTTTTGGGTCTGACGTTGATCTCCATTAGATATCAAGGTAGGAGCCTTATTCCAGACGATGATAACTCCTAGCTCGCCTATGGGTTTGCATCGGAAGCGTTAGTGGTGTCGTCTCTCAGGTGACTCTGAGTCCCAACTAAAATTACTAGACTTTTTCACTTCAATAAGAGGAAGAGAATTTTTTGTTCCAATAAGATATCCTTTTCTATAAGTATCACCATTTCTGAGCGATTATAAAAATCCATTTTGAACCTCTATGGACGCTCTCTCGATGTTAACCCGCCAAACCTTTTACCTTAACACCAAGGTCTCAGAACCATGTTTTCAACTGGAAACTGAAAGTTTGCTAGCTTGACAGCATCATCAGAGAAATTCGTCGAGTTTTGATTGAAACAAAATTGGGTCAATATGATTCAAAACCTTACTGAATGTTTGTGACTTCGGTTGCAGCTTCGACTTCATTAAGGTATTTCATTCTTTTTTTATACTAATATAAATAGTTCAAAATTCTGCTAGTGGTTTTAAAATGACCTTTCTGGGTACCAGTGTTATTAAATTACTATGCAATTATCAAAATGGCTCAAGCACAGAACATATGTGAAGGACAAACTTGAATGAACACAAGATTTAATGTGGTTCGACAATTTTCTATGTCCACGGGCACCGCTAGAGAAAAGAGTTTCACTATTGATAAGGGAGAATAAAAGACAAGGGAAGAATTGTAAAGAAATAGTCTTATTGGGGAAGAATTGTAAAGAAATAGTCTTATTGGGGAAGAATTGTAAAGAAATAGTCTTATTGGGAAGGAATGGTAAAGAAGAAGTTAAAATAGGGGAAATTGTATAGAACACAATATAAGTGGCTATTACTGAAAAGTAAAAGGATATAGGGACCAAAGATGTAATAAGCAGAGAGTAAAGCGTATGGGGCCCGCAATTGTACTATATAAGGGCCACATGTACTTCACACATTCCAAGAAATAATATAATATTACTTTCTCTCTCTAATTAAGCTAAGTTCTCACTTTCTCTCTCTAAAAGGCTCCAAAACTAAGCAGTACATATAACATTGACACTAAGATAAACTCGTATCACAAAATCACCCCCAGACATTCTCAAAACTCTTCAGTGGCGCCGTCTGTGGGAAATGAAGATCGTTCTGACGACAATCGCTTCCTGGAAATAGTTCATATTCAGAGGAAAATTATGGAAGAACAAGGAGACGATTTTGTCAACAATTGCGAGGAGAAGCTAGTAGGCGATGACTACCGGAACGACATGGAGTACGAGGTACAAGGGGGCCAGCGAGTCGGAGACACTTTCGATGACTCGGACCTGTTGGCTCGAAGGAATAAACTGTTGCTAGAGATCGAAAGATTGAATGCAGAAAAGGAAACCGTACAGGCGAATCTTCGTTCCGAGATAAGGAGGGAGCCAGCTAGTGAAAAAGAGGAGCGCGAAACTGAATTTTGTCCTAAAAACAGAGACGATGGAAACAGGGGGTACGAACAACGATCGTCGAGGAGGAGAGAAAAGCGGCATTTGGATTCGTCTGAATCGAGCGATTATTCTCAATACAGTTCGTCAGAGTCATCCCCTAAGAAAAATCACAGAAAGAAAAAACATGGTCGAAGACACGCTGATTACCGAAGGGGAAAAAGCTCGGAGAGGAAGTCTCCGAGGGAGAAGAGTTACCGTGCTCAGGTTGATGAGCGGATTTATGGCCAAGCGAAGTTTCCTGTTATGAAAGAAGACATGGGCCCACGAAGTTCGGAATGGCAACATCAGTATACTCTTCCTTCCGAGGAAGGAATGTATTTTTCGAACAATGAAAATCTGAGATCCAATGTTTATCGTACGGGTCACGACTGGAGAGCTTCTCCTTTGTCTCCGGATATTTTGGTGGGAAACCTCCCAAAGCACTTCGATATCTCAAAGTTAGAAAAATTCGATGGGACTCAAGACCCGGATAATCGCATCGAACAATTTAAAAACTTCATGATTAATTTTGACGATGATGACAAATTGTTGTGTAGGGCATTTTCCCAGACCTTCAAGGGGGTAAGAATTTTGACATATCTGGAATATCTTCAGACAACACTTTGTGGGGAGCAAAAAGTTTAAAGCTAACGGAGACACGATAATCTATTGCAGACAAAAGGTTGGGGAAAGTTTGAAGAATTACACCAATCGGTTTGTCAAAACAAAAACGGACATGGAGTATTGTAAAGACTCAGTGGCACTTGCAGCTTTCAGGATAGGCCTACTCCTCGGATTATTGAAGGATACGGTGGCGGAGAGTCAGGCCATGACCTTCGGAGCATTGTTAGATCAGGTTGAGAAGAGAATTCTGGTGGAGGAGACACAGGAATCAGAGAAAGGATCTGGGGATCAATTGGATCAGAATCAGTTTCAGAGATCTGAGCCGAGTAGTCAAGGGCCCCGAGCCAATATTCAGGCAAAAAGTACCGGTCAATATCCGCCTGATGAGGGAAGAATTTACACGATTCGCAAGTAATATTTTTAGAATATTTAATAATCATTGTTTGCTAGGGTTTTAGTGAGGGTATTTTCTTGTGGATCTTTCGAAGTTTTCCTTTTTATATATTTTACAATTATCTTTCCGTTCTGTATATTTTTCATCATCAAATGGCGCCGTCTGTGGGAAGATGACCGGTACCCGGATAACATATCCAAAACCGTTACGAGCATCGTTTTTATCAATCGAATCCTAAAGGATTACCCTCTGACTCGCTGCTATGTACACAAACTCGCCTTCGAGAGAGCCAAAGCTCCATCGGCCTCCTCGCCATGGCCATCTCCAACCACTACAACCTCTCCCTTTCGAACCCAAGCTTTAACGACGATCATTCTTGCTATTCTCTCTGAATTTTTTTGGACACCTCCCTATTCGCTCTTTGTTTATAATATTTCTTGATTCATCTAACAATTTTGCAAGATCTATTGTTTTGTTAAATATTTTCATATAATTTCGTATTAGTGTTTTTGTTTCGTTGTTGAAAGGATTAGTTCTTCGATTTAGCAACGCTCTCCTTAGTTTGTACTTATCGTTATGGATCTGCTATGTCTCTCCTTGATTTTGGTTCGTGCTTGATACTATTTTCTCTAGGTTTATGAATGAAGGTTTGCAATCCTTAATCCCATATAAGTTTGATATCATCTTTATGGTTCTGCTATATCTCTCCTTGATTCAGATTCGTGATTGATTAATACATATCAGGCGATACTGATTTTCTCTAGGTTTGTACAGGTTTCCGATCCTGAATCCTCAGATTAGGTTGATATTATCTTTATGGCTCTCATAGAGATCTCTTAGCTTCGATTGCATGATCGATTGATACATATGGCAATACTGAGTTTATTCCATTTTCATCTGAATCTGTACCAATTATACACCCTGATTGTCGTAGTTGATTACTACCTTGCGATGGTTCTATGTACATGAGGATGATGATTGCTTTTTTTTACTTGGTATCTCAGTCTGGTTTCTGTTCATGTTTGCGTTTTCAGTTGGCTCAAAGCATATAGTCTTAGTTTCTTCCAGCTTCTTGATTGACACAGGGCTCGTAATTATTTTCTTTTGGGATAGAAGCTGTTAAAAGACCTAACACAAAGCCTGCCATGGGAGTACTGCATAGTTGAATCATTTCTTATCTATTATTGATACTGGCTTAGTGTCTAAACTTATGATTCTTTGGTCGTCCCCAAAGCCAATTACAAGAGTTATTCTTTTGTTTAGCGGAGAGGAGCCTGAATATTAACACCTCATGCATCTAACTGTATATTTCCTCTTTGGTCATAGTGGTGATCGACTGATAAATCCATAACCCGCTCTCTTTTTTGGTGCTGTATAGAAATTCATTGTTTGTTTCTTCCCATCAGGATGTGAGATTCGTGAATTTAATCCTCACCGTACTAATCTTTAAAGTGGTTGTCCATCTTCTTTACTGGGATGCTTTGGAAACAACACATTGTTTGGTCTGGTTGGGAGATTTTTACTTTCTTTAAATGGGTGGTCTTTCTAGTATCACTTTCTACTTATTTAAATCATTTTCCTCTTTCCTCCTCCGTTAGTCCAATTTAACTAGCTTTGTGTACCTGTCTGATCCTTGTAGTTCAGAATGAGTCAGCAGCCATTTGCAGTTTGGGAATGCACATCGAGAGCGCTATTCAGCTGAAAATCTGTGTTGGGCAGGTTCAACTGAAAATCTATTTGGGAGTTTTAGCCCCTCTAAATCAGGGAGTTCCTTCTTTTAAAATATATCGGTCCTCATTTATTATTTTTGTATCTTTTTTATTTCTTTTTCCCTGTACAATTATACTTGAAAAAGTTATGTGTTAGGGCAAGGAGTTTTGATAAACTCCGAGCCATTTACTGGATGCTATTGGCTCTTTTATTTCTAAATTCATTTTTATAGTATACATTGATACCATTTTATTTTTAACACCGACTCTGTCTGTTAACTTCTGTTGACTGTTTCCGGTTTTTTATTTGAAGACAGTATCCATCTCAGGATCTTTTTCGGCTTCTGAATATTTTCTTCTAGGGCAGAAGTTAATGAGGACCATACCACAAGAACAAGGCTTATCAGGGAGTATTATATGTTAACATATATCCTTAATTGCTTGTATCTCGCTAGGT
Organism: Limnanthes douglasii subsp. nivea; assembly: GCA_036936605.1. Classification (NCBI taxonomy): domain Eukaryota; kingdom Viridiplantae; phylum Streptophyta; class Magnoliopsida; order Brassicales; family Limnanthaceae; genus Limnanthes; species Limnanthes douglasii. The sequence continues at coordinate 292,120,592 of JAUPFV010000005.1, forward strand.
TTTTTGATATCACGATTCTTCTTTGGGTCGTGAAAGCTTATGATTGATTTCAAGCTAATGAAAGATTCTTCTCTATTTTATAGATTTTTACTTGTTCATTCCAATATATAAATGTTTTTGCGTTTCTACGAGCACAGTTCGATCGTTTGTTTCGATTCTACGATTTTAAAAATTGATTTCAAGCTAATGAAAGATTCTGCAGCAATTCTGTTTGTTTCTTTAATGTATGTTTCGGCTGGGCAATGTTTTTAGTAGTTCCTTTTTTGTCGAGCGATTTTTGTCGAGCGAGAGAAAGTGATAGCGTGATTGAATGGCCTGATAGTAAAGAAGGATCAAGAGAAATTTCTGAATCAAGAAACACAATTATGTAGGGAAAAAATGTTATAGAATGCTATAAGGAAATTCCTCAATGGTTATGCTGCTAATAGTAAGATTCTTTTTCTGGTTTTTTCCTCTCAATTTTACTTTTGATTCTTGGTTGAGTGTCAATGGAACTAGTAAAAATTAGAAGTTGACCGTATTTGATTGTCTAGTAAGAGTTTTGTTAGAATATAATTAGGACTATGTTCCCTATTCAGTCTAAGATATTTAGCTTCTATCTGCATATATGCTATTTTAATTGTCGCCCATGTCTTTTAGAAACACTATCTAATTCATCTTTGCTAGCTTTTAAGATGCTCACTCATGCTAGTGAGTGGTGAGTTTCATCGTTTATCCAGGCTTGAGATTATTGGCTTTCTTATGTCTGTGAAAACCTTTCTCACTTAAAAGTGTTTTTCTTATAACTTTATATGCATGCCACTAAAAACCAAACTAGTAGATCAGTGTTTGTTGAGACCTCTGTTTTTGCATTAGATCTGCAATGAGTAACTTTTTTTTGGTTGAAATGTAATGAGTAACTTATTTTATTATAAAAGTAACTCGAGCTGCTGTTTATACAGTAATTCAATTCGCGCCTGAAGATTAGCATCTAGTCCGTTAATCTAGACTTGCGAGAAAAGCCAAAATTGCAGTATTTTGCGAGAAAAGCCAAAATCGCAGTTTTTTATAAGTGTTATTTATTGTACATTGGTATAGAAGGTGTGATGTACAATTAGTCTCCACTGTAATTTTACCATGTACCCAGGATTCAGGGTTGGATGTCATGTTGCATGTATATAAATAAAGCAACTGTAAGGAACTTAAGGCCGAACTTGAAGAAATGGGCATTTAACCAAGAAGAGGAACATCTGATCATTGAACTCCGTGCCAAGATGGGGAATAAATGGGCACGGATGGCTGCACATGTAAGTATATATATACTCAGTTAGCGGTTAGGTTGTTGATTGCTTGTTTGTGGTTTTGGTTTAGAAATGGATAAAACTTTCAGTGATTTTTAAAGCAGTTTGGTTTTAATTAAGTTTTGATCCATTTTCCGAATTCACAAAAAGAAAACAAAAAGAAAACTAATATGATCTCTTTTTCTAAAAGTTGTACAAGTTCCCTTTGTTTCTGTTACTTATTTGCATACAACTGTGACAGAGAGACATAGTATATCATGTTCAAGTTATCAGCTATTTTGACAAGCACTTACTTATTTGCATACAACTGTGATAGAGACATAGTATATCATGTTCAAGTTATCGACTATTTTGACAAGAACTAAGAGAATCTCGTCGGATAGATGATCTCGCCGTCGAGTACAGCATACCAGAATCAATTAGCGGAAACGTTTAACAAATGATCTCCCTAGAGTCGATGCGAACTTTTGGCTGCGTGTGCGGTTTTAGCATATGCACCTTGACTCCTCCGTGGTGTTTGTTTGAAAAAACTCGGTAGGCTACAATATATTTTGCACACGTGCTATTTACTTTCTGGGGAAATCAAGAAAAAATCTCGTCTCACTAGACCATCTAAATGCATGGACTTTAAATTTACGGCAGTCATAAATGGCTGAAATCTCTCTGCCTTTGAAATTCAATCTGTTATTGACTGCCACAAATATAGTATTTTTATATGTTGAAATTCATTATTATTTTGGATCCGAGGGATCTTCCAATTTTAGTTGGTCAACAATTCATTATTATTTTGGATCCGAGGGATCTTCTAACACTAGTTGGTCAACACTTAAAATTCATTATTATTTTGGATCTAAGGGATCTTCCAATTTTAATTGGTCAACATTATTATTTTGGATCTGAGGGATCTTCTAATTTTAATTGGTCAACATTATTATTTTGGATCTAAGAGATCTTCCAATTTTAATTGGTCAACATTATTATTTTGGATCCGAGGGATCTTCCAACACTAGTTGGTCAACACTTGAAATTCATTATTATTTTGGATCCGAGGGATCTTCCAACACTAGTTGGTCAACACTTGAAATTCATTATATTTTAGATCCGAAGGATCTTCCAACAGTAGTTGGTCAACAATTAAAATTCATTATTATTTTGGATCTAATTGATCTTCCAATTTTAATTGGTCAACATTCGAAGTTCATTATTTTGGATCAAAATGATCTTCCAACTATTAGTTGGTCAACATATGAGATTTGTTATTTTGGATCCGAAGGATCTTCCAACATTAGTTGGTCAACACTCAAAATTTATTATTTTGGATCTGATGGATCTTCTAACATTTGTTGGTCTACATTTCATACATATGTTGGTCTACATCTGTTGGCCAAGACATTTTATGTTTTCACAGGTAACATTTGAAGCAGTGCCAAAATTACTCATCGCTCAGAATTCTTCGCAACGATTGGAGGGCTACAAATAAAGAACAAGTAAAATCTGAAGTAGTGACAAAACTAGTCCTTTCTTAGAATTCTTCGCAAGGACTAGGGGGGCTACTGATGAGGGAAGAATTTACACGATTCGCAAGTAATATTTTTAGAATATTTAACCAATATGTACTTTGTAATAAGAAGTAAATATGTTTTCACTTAGTAAGTTTTTGGGATGAATTAGCCTCTAATGGATCAATTGTTTAAGTCCAATGGCTCAATAGGCCAAAAAGCCCACAACAATTGCTATATAAGCTAACTGATCTTTTCTTATAGAGGGAGATCATTTTTTGCTAGGGTTTTAGTGAGGGTATTTTCTTGTGGATCTTTCGAAGTTTTCCTTTTTATATATTTTACAATTATCTTTCCGTTCTGTATATTTTTCATCATCACCGCCGAGGCAGAAAACAAACCCACAGTACTATGGCAATCAGCAACATCACAATCAAGCAACCAGACCAATGTCGAACAAGTGGGTGCGACCGGACTATTTCGCGGAGCTAACGAAAAATGTTGCTGCTATATTCGACAAGGCAAGATCCACAGTACCATTCAGGAAACCTTTTCCTATACAGACTCCAAGGGAAAGTAGAAGCGTTAATAAATATTGCAAGTATCATGAGGACATTGGGCACGACACTAAGGATTACATAGCTTTGAAAAAAGAAGTGCAAGCTCTGATCGAGAATGGAATGTTGTTGGAATTTGTCAAAAAACACTCCCAGAAAAATGCGGTGGTGAAAGCTCTTCCAAAAAACACTGATACAGCCATGGTAATTTCCAAAGAGGTCGATGATTTTGACATTGAACAAGAGTATTTGGATCCCAAGAAGGGGAGGAACAATGTGAATATGGTGGAAGAGATTATTTTGAAGGGGAGGATGAACGACCTCTGCGCTTTCTTTGAGTCACTGGCAATCTTTGGAGGAGATACTATTACAGGGAACTCCAATAGCTCACGAAAGAGGCACATGGTCAACCTAACCACCCAGATTGAAGCGTGGGTGTCCGCACAAATGCACCGATTACCCTCTCCTATCATTTGCTTTGACGACGATGATATGCGGACTGTTGCAGGCCCGCATGAGGATGCGGTAGTGATTGCTGCAGGTATCGCGGGGGATCAAGTTCAAAAGATACTTATCGATACAGGAAGCTCAGCAAATATCTTGTTTATGAACACTTACATGAGAATTTCTGACCCACCAGTCATATGACGTTCCGACAGAACCATAGTGGGTTTTACCGGTGCCACAACAGTGGTAGTTGGAGAGTTTTAGTGTGTGGTCAAATTGGGCCGTGGGCCATTCAAGAAAGATGTTGAGGTATTGTTCATTGTTGTTGACGCACCGACTTTGTATAATGCTATTCTGGGTCGTTCTTGGTTGTCCCAAATGCATGGTGTACTTTCGACGGTACATCAGTGCTTAAAGTATGTGGTAGGGAACAATGTCGGGATAATCAGAAGTAGCCAGAAAATGGCCCAAGAATGTTACCAGATAGGGTTATCCTCGAAGGGAGTTCGAGGAGAGGGGTCAGATAAAGCATAGCAATTAAAGGGGTCTTCCTCCGAAGTCATCCCATATGATGATCCGAGGGAGACCCCCGGATTTCTGGTCCCGGAAGAAGATTCTGAGGCACATGAATTTGAGAGTGGCAGATCTTTGAAGATCAGAGTAAAACTTCCTTCTGAGTTCAGAAAGAGATTAATTGCATATTTATCTAACAAACTTGATATGTTTGCTTGGTGCGCACATGATGTCACGGGAGTACCACCGGAGGTCATATGTCATAAACTTGCGGTACGACTCGATATTAGACCCATTGTCCAGAAGAGGAGGCCCGTTTCCCCGGAAAAGGCTACATATATTATTTTGGAAGTGGAGAGGTTGTTAAGCATAGGCCATATTCGTGAGTCGCATTATCCTGCTTGGGCATCGAATCCGGTCCTAGTTAGGAAAAAGAATGGCAAGTGGAGAATGTGTGTCGACTTTACAGATTTAAACAGAGCTTGTCCCAAAGATCCGTTTCCGGTGCCACGTATTGATTAGTTAGTGGATTCGACTTCAGGTAATAGATTGTTGTCCTTCATGGACGCGTATTCCGAGTACAATCAAATCCGGTTGGACGTTAAAGATGAAGAAAACACTTCGTTTATTACCGGGAGAGGATTATACTGGTACAAAGTTATGCCATTCGGTTTGAAAAACGCGGGGGCAACTTATCAACGCTTGGTCAAAAAAACCTTTGAGGACCAAATTGGCAGGAACATTGAAGTATATATCGATGATATGTTAGTCAAAAGTTTGCGAGACGAGGATCACTTTGCTGACCTGGAAGAGACTTTCAATAATTTGAGTAAGGTCAACTTGAAATTAAACCCAGAGAAGTGTATTTTTGGGGTGCGATCGGGTAAGTTCCTTGGGTATATGATCAGTGAGAGAGGTATTGAGGCTGACCCGTATCAAATAAAGGCTTTAATCACTATGACTCCACCTCGAAATATCAAGGAAATCCAAATCTTGACAGGGAGATTGGCAGCATTGAACAGGTTCATTTCTCGATCCTCGGACAAATGTGCACATTTCTTTAAGGTACTACGCAATGCCCAACAAATAAATTGGACTGATGAGTGCTCAGAAGCTTTTCGCAAAATTCAGGAATATTTGATATCCCCTGATATTTTGTCTAAACCATTGTTGGGGGAAAGATTGATTATCTATGTAGCAGTGTCCGATTGTACGGTCAGTGTTGTTCTACTTTGCGAAGAAGAATCTCTTCTGAAACCCATCTATTATGTCAGTAAGAGTTTGTTGGATACGGCAAAAAGATATCTTAAGTTAGAGAAGGTAGCTTTGGATTTGGTAACGGCGGCTAGAAAGATGAGACCTTACTTCCAGGCACATCCTATAGTTGTTCGGACGACTTTTCCCTTAAAGGATTTGTTACAGAGGCTTGATATCTCTGGGAGGATAACTAAATGGTCAGTAGAACTAGGAGATTTTGACATAACATTTGAGCCTCGAACGGCGATAAAAGCTCAAGTCTTAGCTGATTTTTTGGTCGAATTCCATTCAGACAGAGAGGATAAAGAGGTCGGTGATCATTTTGATGAAACGGAATGGTTGGTAGGAACGGATGGCGGGTCGAACATTTTTGGAAGTGGGGCGGGTGTCCAGTTGATTTCTCCAGAAGGAATAGCTATGTTCCAAGCTATTCGATTTGGGTTCAAGGCAACCAAAAACGAAGCAGAGTATCAAGCTGCATTAGCGGGCTTGCGTTTGGCTCAGATATGTGGGGCCATAAAGGTTAAACTGATCAGCGATTCATAGTTGGTGATAAACCAAGCCTTGGGAGATTCCGAGGCCAGAAAAGATAAGTTGATACGGTATATTTGAAAGCATTAAAAGATTTGGTATCTGAGTTTGAAGAAGTCAAGTATGAACATATTCGAAGGGAATCAAATGTTGTCCCAGATTCTCTGGCCTCCGCCTCATGAACGGAGGGATACCCATGGTCTTGATTCAGGAACATCCTTCGATCGTGATTGACGCGGAGCATGCAATGAACGTTAGCGAGGAAAGCAATGTGATCACAGATGATTGGAGGTCAGCCATCATTGACTTCTTGGAAAACGATACTTTACCCACCGGAAAGTACGAGGCTATGAAAATCAGATTCAAGTCTCATGGGTATATCATGTTGGGAGGCGTGCTGTATAAGAAATCTCTAAGTCGACCATTTTCTGAATTGCACGATGGGGAAGGTTCTGCCATTGCGGGTACAAGGCATTAATTCGACGGATGTTTCTGGCTGGTTACTATTGGCCGACTATTGCTTCAGATGCAAAAGATTTAGTAAAACGATGTGACACGTGTCAGCGCTATCCCAATGTGATCCATAAGCCCGGGGTATTATTAGAGAGTATTTCGGAAGCAGTCGCGTTCGATAGGTGGGGCATTGATCTAGTCGGGCCTTTACCAATGGCATCCAGTGGCAGGCAGACCATCATTGTAGCAGTGGATTATTTCACTAAGTGGGTAGAAGCGGAACCATTAGCAGGGACAAAGGCCAAAGATGTGATCAAGTTCGTTGTGTCAAACATTTGCTGTTGTTTTGGCATGCCATTACAAATCACAACGGATAACGGACCTCAGTTTGATAACAAGGAGTTCAAAAGTTTTTGCGTCTCCAGGGGCATACGACAATGTTTTTCTGCCCCATTTCATCCTCAAGCTAATGGGCAAGTGGAAGTGACTAATCGCACGATTCTCGATGGTTTGAAAAAGAACTTGGAAGGAAAGGCGGGAAAATGGCCTGACTATTTGCAGGAAGTATTGTGGGCTTACAGGACAACTCCACGAACGGCTACTGCTGTATCTCAATTTTCCTTAGTCTATGGAATGGACGCCATTGTACCTCCAGAGATTGTTTTCCCTTCACATCGTGTGGCAACATATACAGCAAACACGAATGACCAAAGCAGAGTACTGGCTTTAGACTTGGTTGAAGAAAAAAGACAACGAGCGCAGTTGACGTCCCTCCATTATCAGACTCTTATGAGGAGTCGGTATGCGTCTAAAGTAAAGCACAGAGACTTTAAGGTGGGAGATGAAGTACTATGTAAAGTTTTCTTGCATACGAAAGACAAGAGCCTGGGTAAGTTGGGACCAAATTGGGAGGGCCCTTATGAGGTCACCGAGCACGTATCGGCTAAAAAACAAGGAAGGGCAATATCTCCGTCTCCCATGGAACATTGAACACTTAAAATTGTATCTTGAATGAGGAGCTAGTTAGAAAGTAATGTTTGTATCTTCCAGTAAACAAACATAGCGAGGGCATACTCTTTCCTACCTTGTTAGGCACATAAAGGTTTTAATGAGGTGTTTCTATGAGCTGCTTAATACAAAGAATTCTTTTCCTTAACTATTATTTGGGTCACAGTAAGTTGTGCCTCGAATTGTTATCTCTTCGAATTATTATTTGGGTCACATTAATTTATGCCTCGAATTTTTCTTTGCCTCAAACCATTATTTGCGTCACAGCAAGCTGTGCCTCGAATTGTTATCTCTTCGAATTATTATTTGGGTCACATTAATTTGTGCCTCGAATTTTTCTTTGCCTCAAACCATTATTTGGGTCACAGCAAGTTGTGCCTCGAAGTGTTATCTCTTCGAATTATTATTTGGGTCACATTAATTTGTGCCTCGAATTTTTCTTTGCCTTAAACTATTATTTGGGTCACAGCAAGCTGTGCCTCGAATTGTTATCTCTTCGAATTATTTTTTGGGTCACATTAATTTGTGCCTTGAATCTTTCTTTGCCTTAAACAATTATTTGGGTTACAACAAGTCGTGCTTCAAAGGGTTTATCTCTTCGAATTATTGTTTAGGTCACAATATTTTGTGCCCTAGCTTGAATTTCTGCCTCGCATTATGATGATCAATTATGTGACACAAGTGGAAAAACACAAACGGTATGATAACACAAACACAAACATCAATTAGACGGTCAACATACTACAGCATGCATGTCAAACTTACAAAAAGAGCCACATAAGGCCATAAATAAAAAATATCACAACAGACCCATATTTTTCCTAGTCTGTATTCTTCAAGGAGATACTCCCCTATGTTTCTGATTCCTCACTATCACTCACCACTATGTTGGGAGGACGAAGTTCCGGGGGGACAAGTTTCGAAAAACTCCCCAAATCATATTCAGGATGTTCAACATAGATTTGGGTGATTAACCCTGCTCGAGTTATGGCATCCCGGGGATTCAAGTTACTTGTGCACTTAGCCGCATAGGCATTCACGACCTTATCTTTTTCCTCCTCGACTTGTCTAGGGAAGTCTTCAACCCGCCTTACTAACTGATCTCGATCTTCTTTCATTTTTTTATAGTTTGCAGCACAGTCTTCGAATCCGTCACAGGTAAGACGATGTGCTTTCTTGTATTCAGCTAACAGTTTTTCTTGGGCATCGGTCTTTTTCTTATACAGATCCCTCTCTTCCTGACAGCAGATAAACGTTCATACAGAGCACTTGCTTGGCTCTCTATGACTGAGTGCTGTTTCTTGGCCTCTATGAGCTGAGAAGCAGGCAACAACGACTTAAACTTGTAATGATTTTTTCGGTTCTCAAGATGCTGCATCTTCTTTCCCTTATTAACTGAAGTATGCAGTAATCGTCGAAGACTTAGCGAGAATTCTTCGTGTAGAGGAACTTCGAAGGAGCTGGTCGGAGAGCCTAACGCTGTAGATTCAAAATCAGAAAACCCACCAACAAGAGTATCCGGGTCAATGTGTTGAGGAGGATTGCTCCGAGGAATGGGGAGAGGTGCCAGCTTTAGACTATTTTCGAGGGGGCAGGGCTTGATGCTTGAGTAAGAGGCGAGCTTGGTGTTTGATGTGAACGTTCTTTGGGTGAATCACCACTCCTTCTTTCAGGTTCACTTGATATCTCTTGGATTTCGTAGCCCTGAGCAGTTTTTTTTCTATCATCTGGTGTTTCACCGTCTTCGGATAATTCTAGGATGGGTTCTAGGATAGCTTTGTTTTTCTTTTCTTTTCCCTTGGTGTCCTTTTTTGGCGGAAGGATGGAATTAGTGGGTGGAGAATTGGAATTAGATGCCACAGCGTTGGTCGAGGGAGGTGGCTCTTGAATGTCAACTGTCCCTTCATGACCTAACTGCTGCTCCTTCGTGGAAACCTCCTCGTTAGGTTCTCCAAGATGACTCTTCGAACGGGAGCATTTGGGAAGATAAATCACTATATCGTTTTGGCTCACGCGCTCCATAACTTCTAGTTCCGATGGAGGAGCCATCAGTCCTCTCATGCTAATTCGGTAGAGGGGGTTGAGCCTCCACAATCGACTCCTGGCTAGATTATTATCCGTGAAGCAGAGTCGAAATTGGTTATCCCAGTAATCTTTGGCCCACAGGTGGAGTTTGGTGAACACATTAGTGGCACCTTCAACATATTCGGTATAGGGCTTCGACACCCCAGTCATGGCTGCAAAAATTAGATAGTTAACATGTAGTATAGTGGCATAGCAAAATTCGATGCAGAATAAGTAGCATGGAGGGCCAGATACTTACATTTGTTGGTCCACATCAGAGACAGTTTGTGAGGATTCGAGGGGCTGGCTTCTGACCCTGTCTCCCAGTGGCCTGAGAAGAACACGAATTGCTGCCTCCACTTCTTGTCAGCCTCTAACAGATCTTTTAAGACTTTTTGTCCCCGGTTGAAAGTTAACGAATAGAATGGAAATAAAGGATTCTTTGCGAGACCAGCAAGGCCGATGAGTTGTTCTAACAAAAATTCGTGTCCTGAGAGCCTTGAGGCCATAATACAGGCCATCAGAGTAAACCACATATATGGGCCAACTTGGGAAGGACACAGATCTATCTTCACCAAATATTCGATGAAGAAAGGGTCTAAGGGATACCTTAGCCACCACTTCATGATCTCATTATACACTACTAACTCATTGTCTCTCACTGACAGAGGCGTCTCACCTTCCGAAGGGAACCTGATCGTAATATAGGGGGAATGTACCATCGAGTCCTCAGCATGGGGTCCTCGGCTTGTGAAAAATACTTGTATTTGATATTGCGCAGAGCCACCATGTGTTTATTCTCAATGCCCCGAATATTGCGACCGGCGATGGCATCCAGCTCTAAGGGTAGCATAATATATCCTTTGGATTTTGGGGCAATCCGACGAGCTTGCTCTTCGGATATTGTTCGAGAAGAGGAGGTTGTGTTGTTTGAGGACCCTAGAGAGGGGATTACAGGTACTTTTGGTTCGAGGGACACTACTGTAACTGTTTTTCCCTTGGCATCTAGGCTTTTGCCTCGTCTGTTTTGAATGTCCTCTTCAGTAATGATCGTCTTCGAATGAGAAAACCGAGTCCCATGAATGGTCATAGAGGGAGTAGAGGGCAGACTTGACTCATCAGAGTCCTTTTTACGAGGAGGGCTGGTAGACATCCGGGGAGGGCTCTCGACTGCTGTCGTGGAAACAGGCTCCCGAATGACTAGCGGCGTCTCCTTAGCAAGTTTTCGCTCTTGCAAAATTTTCTGAGGGGATTGGGATCACTATGTAGGCTTTGCTGAGCGACTTCGAGGGGAATGATAGCAGTCGAATCTGCTGAGGGAGGCCAGGAACCAAATAATGTAGTAACAGATGGTTGGGGTTGGGGCCTCACGTATTCTCCAGCAGCAACCCTCTCTTCGAACCTTTTACTGATCAACAACCACTCAGGAATCCGACGGGGTTTGTTAGCCAGATTTCTCTCTCTAGAAAAGTTTGGACAAAAAAGTTGGAGTAATGAGGGGAGGGGATTCGTATTTATTGAGAAAGGTGGGCCTTCCGGATAGACCAGGCCCGGGGACTTTTTCTGGTGTTTGCCTATGGGCATTATGGGCTAAATAGGTGTAAATTGTACTGACACATAAAGCATGGGGGAAGATGCAAAGGTTATCTAGTCAGAAAGTATCTTGGGAATAGGAAGCGTTTCCTATAAAGATATGCTGACAAACATTTTCGGTTGTTGACGTCATGACGTGTAAAGTAATCTTGGCACCCCATTTAGCCTCGAAATTAACAGTTTTGGCACGTTGACACAGTAAATATCGAGGGGCTCATGTGGCTAAATTGGTGCAAGGATTAGGGGGCCACCGGGGACTGAGGGGGCCCCAGTTAATAAGATTAGTTCGAAGAAAGGAAATTTTTGAAGAAGATTCTTTGGCTTCGAAAGTTCGAGGCAAATTATTAGGGTATCGAAAAATTTCGTAATCTAACTGAAGAAGAATTATTCGAGGAGATTTGAAACGAATAATCGGAGAATCCTTCACAGTCCCAGTAAAAGAACTTTTACTAGGACTGGGGGGCTACTCATAAGGGAGAATAAAAAACAAGGGAAGAATTGTAAAGAAATAGTCTTATTGGGGAAGAATTGTAAAGAAATAGTCTTATTGGGGAAGAATTGTAAGGAAATAGTCTTATTGGGAAAGAATGGTAAAGAAGAAGTTAAAATAGGGGAAATTGTATAGAACACAATATAAGTGGCTATTATTGAAAAGTAAAAGGATATAGGGACCAAAGGTGTAATAAGTAGAAAGTAAAGTGTACGGGGCCCGCAATTGTACTATATAAGGGCCACATGCGCTTCACAGACTCCAAGAAATAATATAATATTACTTTCTCTCTCTACTTAAGCTAAGTTCTCACTTTCTCTCTCTAAAAGGCTCCAAAACTAAGCAGTACATATAACATTGACACTAAGATAAACTCGTATCACAAAATCACCCCCGTACATTCTCAAAACTCTTCAACTATGATTGGAAAAAAGGTTACAGATTTCAGATTGTATTTTGTGTAGTCCTAGTAGTCTATTTATAGGGAATTAATAGACTTACTAGACAATGGGCCTAATGGGCTTATACTACAAGACTAACAACGATACTGTCACAACAATTATTTGTACTGCCAAACACATTACACTCATGTAGTATATGGCTCCGCTCTTGGATGGAATTCTATTTGGACCCCAAAGATCTGAGTGAATGTAGTCCACTGTCTCTTTAGTCTTTCTTACAGCCGATTTGTTGAATTTGACTCTAGTTTGTTTACCAAACACACAGTGCTCACAAAATCCCAATGATTCTGCTTTATACCCTTTCAACAAATATTTCTTTCCCAAAACAGCTAATCCTCTGTTACTCATGTGACCAAGACGCCAATGCCACAACTTATTTTGATCTTGCCTACTTTGGTTATTACTCCCTGATGATGCTACTATATCATCGCCCATAACAACACTCCCCTGAAGAATGTAAATACCCTTCTGCAAACTGCCTTTCATGCATACCATTGAGCATTTTCTCACTTTGATAACACCGTCTTCTGCACGGTACTTGTAACCCCGAGAGTCTATAGTCCCAAGAGAAATCAGGTTTCTCTTTAACCCAGGAACATGCCAGCACGTCAAAATTCTAACAACTCTGTCAAACATTCTGATTCTGACGTTAGCAATACCACCAACAGTCAACGAATGATTGTTACCTAAATAGACAGTTCCCTGCATTGGCTTGTACGTATCAAACCACTGCTTCACTGACACTTGTGATATGTATCGCCAGTATCGAGTACCCAAGAGTTTTTCCCAAAGTCTGAACTCACGGACAATACATCTCCTCTACCACTATTTTCACTATCGTCGGATTCGTTCACACCTTCAACAATGTTTGCTGCATTTTATTTTTGATTTCCCTTCTTACCATTCAGTTTCGGACAATCTCTCCTATAATGACCATGCTCACTACATTCATAATAGTTTGAGTGCTTTACCCTTGACTTGGACCTCCAGTTCTTCCTTCTTAAAGAACTCGCTTTGCTTCTAGATCTTCCCCTAGTCATAAGACCTTCCCCTTCAGCTTGATTGTCTGGCTGCAACTGTCTCATCTCCTTTGATTTCAGTGCCCCTTTGACATCTGCTAGCGATAACTTATCCTTACTATACATAATGGTATCTACGAAGTTTTCATATGGAGCTGGTAACGATCTCAATACAAACAAATCTTGATCCTCATCCTTAATATTGATATCTATGTTCTCCAAGTCCATTATAATTGATTTAAAATTATATATGTGCTCTGTTATGGACATACCTTCTTTCAATCTGAAATCATACAAACGCTTCTTCAAGTATAATCGGTTTACTAAATATTTCTCTGAGTAAAGATCTCCTAGCTTTTTCCATGCGCAGGAAGCAGTCTTCTCACCACTAATCTCGCAAAGCACATTGTCTTTCACACTCATTAAAATCCAGCACAAAGCCCTTTCTTGATAATCTTGTTTCTCCTCTTCTTTCATCTCTTCTGGTAACTTATTCTCCACAGCCTTCCATAGCCCTTGGAGTACCAATGAAGATTTCGGTTTAATCTTCCACAAGTCAAAGCTGGATCCCCCATCAAATTTTTCAATCATGTATATTGTTGTTGTAGACGCCATTGTGAAACCCTAATTGCAAAACCCTAATTTCAGCACGTGGCTCTGATACCAATTTTGTTATTAAATTACTATGCAATTATCAAAATGGCTTAAGCACATAACATATATCAAGGAAAAACTTGAATGAACATAAGATTTAACGTTGTTTGACAATTGTCTATGTCCACGGGCGCCGCCAGAGAAAAGAGTTTCACTATGATAGAAAAAAGGTTACAAATTTCAGATTGTGTTTTGTGTAGTCCTAGTAGTCTATTTATAGGGAATTAATAGACTTACTAGACAATGGGCCTAATGAGCTCATACCACAAGACTAACAACGATACTGTCACGACACTTATTTGTACTGTTGAACACAGTACACTGTCAAGGCACAATATCACTATCAGAGACACAAAACTGTACTATCGGACACAGTACACTGTCAATGCACTATTCGATTCATTACCTTAACACCAAGATCTCGCAACTATGTTTTCAACTGGAAACTGAAGGTTGGCTAGCTTGACAGCATTAGCGGAGAAATTCGTCGAGTTGTGATTGAAACAAGATTAGGTCAATATGATTTTCAAACCCTTACTGGATGTCTGTGACTTCGGTTGCAGCTTCGACTTCATTAAGGTATTTCATTCTTTTTTTTATTCTGATTTAAATATTTCAAAATTCTGCTAGTGGTTTTGAATTGACCTTTTTGGGGTGCCAGTATTTTGCTTACCTATGATAGTATTGGTGAAGCCTAAATTTAACGGTTTATCCACTCAAAAGTATTATATGCTTTTAGGGCTGTCAACAGTTCTTCAGAACCGAGAATCGGACCAGAACCGAACCGATAAGGACCAGACCGAGAACCGGACCAAACCTTAACGGTTCGGTTTGCGGTTCCATTCTAAAAACCAAAAACCGATAAGGAACCGATACAAAAAAATCGGTTAGGAACCGAACCGATGAACTCATAAACCGATAGAACCGATATGGAACCGATATGGAACCGAACCAATAAAATCGATAAACCGATAGAACCGATACGGAATCGAACCGATAAACCGATTGGGAATCGGACCAATAAAACCGTTAAAATCGATTATTTATTATTATTTATTAGTTTATAAATTATATTACCAAAATTAATAGTTAATTACCAATTTTTAACAAAATCAAAGATTAATTTATAAACTTTAGTTTTTATATTATTTATTTGAATAAAAATAAATAAAAATCAAATTTTAATTGGATTTAATTTTTTTAAATGGACCGAACCGGACCGAAACGGGACCGGATCGAATTCGGACCGAACCGAACTTGGACCGAACCGGAACCGGAACCGGAACCGAACTCGGACCGAACCGGAACCGGAACCGGAACCGAACTGAATCGGACCAAACCGAACCGAAACGGATCGAGCCGAAAGCTTAGAGATCCGGTCCGGTTCCAAAAATTAGAACTGGAAACTTAGCGGTCCAGTCCGGTTCCAAAAATTAGAACCGAAAGCTTAGCGGTCCGGTCCGGTTCCGTCAAAACCGGACCGAACCGCACCGATAACAACCCTATACGCTCTCGAGAAATAAAATTTCTAAAATATTGAATATTATAATGTTTTCAAACCATTATCAAGGCATATGACAAGCCCGTATATAATGAATAAGTGCACTTTTTTTTACATAAAACCCATTATAGGATATATATATATATATATATATCCTATAATGGGTTTAACTTAAACATTTTATTTGCATATGAGATACGGCTAATATTTTTATCCAAAATTGGGCGACGACCCAAAAATAATATTTATCGTAATGTAAAAAGAATTATACGTTAAACTTGATGTTACATAAGTGAGAATAAAGAAATCATGATTACCCACGAGAAACGATTCGAGTTTTTTCAAAGAAGTTTAAGATTTTCATAAGTTTCAGCCTTCATGGAGTTGGATACTCTAATTAGTATAATGTAATTTTTCCATGCTATCATATCTATAGAAGGAATGACAAGTCAAAGGGGATCGAATAGCCGGTTGTAACATTGTTGGATTTGCAAATCATAACGAGTACGGTACTTTTCAAGTGTAGGTTGCTTCCGTCTTTGAAGTTTTGAGAAATGTTCACTTAGAAGATAAAAAAAACAAAAATTGTTCGAATACTAATACAGAAAATATGAAAACAAAAAATGCTCTCGAGGAAGGTTAAATTTTAAACATTGACTCGACTTTCATATTCGTAGTTTCTAAAGTTAGCTCATTTATCCCTCCATATTTATTTTTGTGAGAAGTAAATTTTACTTGTAAGGATATTATTTAGAAAAATAAATTGTATACGTAAGGAGGAGTTGGTTGAAGTTAATAGTGTTTTGTATTCTAAGACACGGTGGGATTTTTTCAATAGGTAGGTTATTACTAAAAATTTCAATTATTTAAGCAATTCGTATTCATAAACCAAGACCTTTTGTACTAATTATATTTTAAACATTAAAAATCGTCTTGTACGGGATAGTCTCATATATATTTGAGCCACGAAACGCGAATAAATTCCACGAGGATCGTGTAATAAATACTTAAATCAGTCAATGTATCAAACGTTTAAGTAATATTGTTAGTAAAATGTTATAGAGATTTTAGTTGTTTCATTCCATACCTTAATATGATGTAAAAACCCATTTATTTTAATTCAGTTTATTTGTATGCCAACAAAACTATAAACATTCATAAAAAAAGTAACAATGAATCATTTTAAATGAAAAAACAAAATAATTAAAATATATGAATTTTTATATTTTGTTTATAAACTTTTAAAATAACATTTTCGTGATAGTAGACAGACCGTCGTCATACAACGCCATCATCGGTCGAGTATGGATCAATCAAATGTGTGTTATCATATCAACTATGCATGAGTTTATGTGCTACATCGTCAATGATAAAAATATGTGAAGTATTCGGCGACTCGCAAAAAAATCTTATGTCACTTACAGTTGCGAGAATATTAAGTAATCGAGGCTTTCATTCTTGTAGATGACCTAGGCAACCCACGGAAGGCCCCAAATATTATTGAGTCTATAAAGTAGTAAAAAATCATGTTTGCCTTCAAACTCATGATCAACATAAGATAAAGCCTATAAGGAGCTTTGTGATATTAGATGCTCATATTTTTTTCCAGTAATTTGAATATTTTAACTTGGTATGTGTATGAGATCATAGGGATCTTGGATTCACTAACTTGCCATAACATATCAATCAACTGTAGTTGTTAATCGATCAAACAACGTAGTATAATGTTTTCTTATGAGAAAGCCAAAATCGAACAATTAAACCAAAATAACTACATTAGGGAAGCACTATACCTCGTCTAGATAACTAATCTACTCCTCGTGAAAAATAATACATTGGTGGATATTTCACCAATCACAACTGAGCATGCCCGAATAATCTAAATTTGGTTCCAAGGATCGAAAGACGGGTGGATACCACTTTGTGTAACAACGTGTTTTTTTTATTCTAGATCCTATTCATGATACATTCAAATCATCATGCATCCAATTACAAGGAGTAAAACCTTGAAGACGCATTGCAGTCTCTGTTGTTATAAGGTAATGCTCTTTGGTTGAAAAAATAGATGCAACATAATTTGGTAAACACGGCTTCGTCGCAATTTCTATATTGAATAGCCTAACCACTCAGACTCATATCCCTAACTATTGTGGACAGTTCGTACAGACGGGGACTTATATAGTCAATGCTCTAATGCTAGTATCCAGTGTAATACTTCTACGTGGGATTATGAATATTTTCTAATAATTATTAAATACTATTTTTACCCTAGCGGTATTGATGGATCGATCCCCAATGTGTTTCCCTTTTAAAGATAAAGTTTGGACATAGTGGGGCCTTTGTAAAAGGTCCATAAAAAACGATGGTTCCTTATATTTATTGTCAACCATGTTTCAAACTAGTTGGAGGCCAAACCTTTGGTGAAGATCTAAGCTCCAAAAGTGATACATATCCTTAAAATTAACATGTTCTGTTGGTATGGGTTCCCCAAAATATTTACCCTCAGAAACGGAAAGCAATCTGTGGGGAGGATCAATCTTTTGCCTATGTTTTAACGCTTTTTAAATAAAAAAAACTCTTGTGTTTTTTATACAACGGAATTAGAAGACGAAGAAAAAGATAAACTAAATCATAGGGTTTCTCGATAATTTTGGTTCTCTTAAACTCAAAATCTGAAATTTTATTCATTAAAAAAATAACTAACTTCACATTAGGGTATTAGATGTTTTATATATGAGACATCCAAAACTCTAATAAAATATTCTAAAAATAAGATAAAAATATTAAAAACAAACAATAGTCAAATCTAAATACAATCAAATTTGAATTACTAATTAAAATATTTTCCTAAAATAAAATATGAAATACTAGTAAAATAGGATTTGCAAACCCTAAACAGTAGAATTTGAGACAGACAATTATTGGGCTCGTCGAGACGTTCAATTTAGATATCAATTTCGTCAAGTTCTGATACCCGAGTGACAAACAATGTCCATTTACATCTGCCCAAAACAGCTACATAGTTGTGGACTGTCTTGCCTACATCAACTTTGGTAACAGCGTGTGCTGTAATCTAACAATGTTTTCGTGGTTTTCTTGCAAAAGTCTTGTACCGCTACAACAACTGCTTTAGAACTTGCTAACTGCATCTCTATCTACCTAACAATGTTTTAGTGGCTTTCTTGCAAAAGTCTTGTGTCGCTACAACAATGGCTTTAGAACTTGCTAACTATATCTCTAGCTCCGTGATATTTTCTTGTCGAGAAATTGATGCAGCTTTTAGCCTTTTCCCACGTTCTCTCGTCTGTGGCCGTTTGGAGCTCAAAACAGGAATCCTTGTCGACGGACCTCACGGACTAGCAAGATATTGTCTGCTTTGCGCTCGTATGCGCGCACGGGTCTGCCTTTGGGTTAACTCCCACAAGGCCTCTCGCTAGTTGAGGTGGGTTCACACTTATATACACTCTTTTATGTTCAATCTTGACAATGTGGGATTGGGGTTCCTCTATGGGATGAAGTTTATTCTTCACTTTCCCCCTTAAACTTCATCCCAGTAATTTGCTGGAAATTCGGCAAATCCGTGCAGGTTTAAAATCATAAAATTAAAAATAAACTCTATAATTTCAACTATTAAACACATAAACAAAAAATTAAGAGTTGAAACAAAATAACCAAAAAGAAACCTACAACAACAACATACATCAAATATAAAAACTAAATCATTTTTTGGAAACATCATCCCTAACTATTTGTTTTCAAAGGTTTGATCTTCTTAAGCCTTTTCTTATTCTTCTTCTTCTTCAAAGACTTTAATTTTAGTAAACTTCCTCTCTCTTTTTTCACCAACATGACAAGAATATTTATCAAGCTCATCTTCTTCTCTAGAATATTCAAAACATTCATTAGAATAATTATAATATTCTTTATGAAAAGATGATATCTCATCATCAGACGAATCATCAGAACTGTTAAAACTTGACTCATCAGAAGAAACAATAGTGTATAGTACTCCATTATTAAGAGATATTTTCATTATAAATAATGTAAGACAAAAAGAGTAAACTAAATTTATAACCAAAAACTATACAACTAAAAAGGTAAGTAATTAAAGTTTGCTTTATTTATGGTGAACTAATTGTTAAAAAAATTTGCAATATGAATTATGAATATACTTAGTCTTTCTCAAATAAAAAAATTAAATAAATATAATGAGAAATAAAAAAATCAAAAATTACTAGCAAGCTTAAATAGGGATATAACAAAATAGGTGGGAAGATGTTACATTACATTAATTACATCAACAATAACATGTCTAAAATCAATCAAAAATGTAAGACAATGTGATGATTTAGACAGACTAACTTCATTTCAACGGCGTCCTTCTCGGTTTCTATCAACAGCGAGCTTCATGGCTTCTTCTATGGGCAGCGGGGCTTAAGGCAAGGTGATCCCATGTCCCCTAATTTATTCATCATTCTCCTTGAATATCTGTCTCGTTTATTAAAGAAGAAATTGAGCGAACCGAGTTTTAAATTCTACCCAAAATGCGCCCGCACTCACACTACCCACCTCGCTTTTGCTGACGATTTGATGCTACTTTCAAAAGGAGATGAGACATCGGTTAACATCCTTATGGAATACTTGAGCCATTTGGAAGATGTTTCGGGACTATCACTGAATCCTTCTAAATCCAAAATATACCTAGCCGGGGTTAAAGGGATTGTTTATGATCGGATCATGGAAAGAGTCGGATTTGAAGTTGGCACTTACCCTGTACGTTACTTGGGGATACCTCTCGCTCCTATGACCGTCTCAGTTACTGATTTTTCCCCTTTGACAGAGGCTATCTCGAGTTACATTCAAAAATGGGAACATATGAAACTTTCCTACGCGGGAAAACTTCAATTGATCACCTCCGTGATTCAAGGGGTCGAATCCTTTTGGTTCCGCGCTTTTCCTTTGCACTCGGCGGTGCTTAACACGATCCGCACGCTCTGCCTCAAGTTCTTCTGGGGGGGTAGACCTGCTCGGATTGCTTGGGACAAAATCTGTAAACCCAAAGATGAAGGAGGACTTGGCCTTATGGATATCAAAGTTTGGAATCGTGCCCTTCTTACCCGTTCGATTTGGTTATTACATTCTGACTCTGAGTCGTTATGGATAAAATGGGTGCATGAGTATTATCTTCGAGGCCAAACTATATGGGACTACCAAAGACGAGATAGAGACAGTCATCTTGTTCGGAAGTTTCTTGATATTAGAGAGTGTTGGATACAGATATTTGGGGGTCGAGATAGTGCCATTCTGGGTCTTGAAAGCTGTACTTTGGGTGGAAAGCTAATTACTAGACGTGTCTACGAAGCCATGAGAACAAAAGGTGAGGCATGCCCAAATCTATCAAAGTTATGGAAGAGATTCATCCCACCTAAGTTTTCTTTCACCGTCTGGCTAGCCTTCAATCGTCGCCTTGCCACGAAAGACACTCTCCACTACATGGACTTGCCTAACATTAGCTGCCCATTTTGCAGGCACTCAGATGAGTCTGGTGCCCATCTTTTCTTTGCTTGCAGGTTTACTAAGGAAATCTGGAGTCGTATTCGATCATGGTTGGGGATTACTCGAGAAATGACAACGCTTGATAGTGCACACAAATGGATTAGGAAGGAGAATCGAGGAACATCCTACCGATCCCGCGCCATCAATCTTGCCTTCCAAGCTACTGTTTTCGAGATTTGGCGCGCCCGCAACCGCCTTGTATTTGATGAAGAGACAGTGACTCAAGACACCAATTGTTATCTGAATCACTCTCATAACCTTGAAGATTTTATTTAGATTATATCCGCATTATCGACTCACATGTTAGAGTCATTTTTCATTGATACACTCAGTTTTTTGGATTTTCTATGTAATAGTCCATTAGTGTCGGCCTGGAGACTTATACTCTTTTTCCTTAGACCGGGTTTTTACCCAACGGGTGGTTAAGGTTTTTTAAAGAGGCAAGTGCTCTAGACCTTTATCGAGGCACTCTTGGACATGTCTTTTTCTTTTAGGTACACTGCTACCCTGAATTGTACTCACTTGAGAGATCATATGACTCTCTAGATGATTGTAACCTTGTATATATATATATATATACACCCACATTTACCCAAAAAAAAGCTAATTTGACATCCAAATTTGAAGATAAAATACAAAAATACTAAGACAAGGAAGGTGAAAATGAAATTTGTCATGCCACATTAAAAGCTAAAACAAATAACTTCACCTACAAAAATAGAAAATAATAGAAGGAATGTGAAATAAATAATTTTCCTTCGAAGTTGAAATTGAAAACAAATAATTTCACCTACCATAAGAAACAAATAATAGAAGTTAAAATAAAAATAGTTCTTGCCAAGTCAAAAATCTAAAAATAAAAAAGGTTTATCATCCATAAAAAAGTAATACAAAGGAAGGTGAGATAAAAATTTATCCTGTCAAGTTGAAATCCAAAACAAATAATTTCACATACCACAATAAAAATAATAGAAGAAAGGTGAAATCAAAATTTCTCCTGTTAAGTCAAAAATAAAAAAATAAAAAAATTTACCTACCATAATTAGAAAAGTAATAAAAGGAAGGTGAAATAAAAATTTATCCTATCAATTCGAAAAATAATAATTTCACCTACCATAAGAAAATAATAAAAAAGAAGGTTAAATAAAAATTTCTAGTACAAAGTTGAAATCCAAAACAAATAATTTTGTCTTTCATAAGAACGAAAGTGAAATAAAAATATCTCCTACCAAGTTGAAATCCAGAACAAATAATTTCTCTTATAAAAATAAGAAAGTATTAGAAGGAAGATGAAAATAAAAATTTCTCCAGCCAAGTAGAAAATTTGAAAACAAATAATGTCATCTACCATAAAGAAGTGATGCAAAGGAAGGTGAAATTGAATTTTTAATTCAAAACAAATAATTTCACTTACCATAAAAAGTGATAAAAGAAAGGTGAAATATGTCAAGTCAAAAATCTAAAAACAAATAATTTCTCCTACCATAAAGAAAATAATACAAAGAAAAGTGAAATAAAAAAAATATACCAAGTTGAAATAAAAAACCAATAACTTGACATTCCTTAAGAAACTAATGCAAGGAAGGTGAAATAAAATTTCACCTACCAAGTCAAAAATTCAAAAGCAAATTATTTCATCTTCCATAAGAAAATAATAAAACGAAGGTAAAATAAATATCCTACCAATATGAAATATCAAACAAATAATTTAACTTAACACTAAAGAAATTAAATACAATGAAAGTAAAATACTACTTTATCCTACCAAGATAAAAATATTAAACAAACAATTTCACCTATCATAAGAAAAGTAAATGGAAGAAAGGTGAAACAAAAATTTCACATACCAAGTCAAAAATATAAAAAATAAATTCACATATCATAAAAAAGAAATACAAAGAATGTACCATCTAAAACCAATATCAGACAAAAATATTCAAAAGCATGAAGACAAACACCAAAACTAACAAAATAGTGCAAAAAATCTTTTGATAAAGGATCAGACTCCAATACTACAAGATAAGTCTGACCAATTGTCCTTATTGAAACAAAATATGTAACTAATCGACTATAATATATTGCAACATCATCAAAAACCTGGTGTCTTACTTTTATAATACCATTTCTAGCTAAATGATATGATATATCAAACCCGTGTATGCTTTGAAAAAGTTTAATAGCTTTTTTAGTTTTAATAGCAGGATTGGACCTAAAATCTGGAAGAATTTCACTTAACCTCAAGATTAATAGAGCTTTTAGTGGATTGGGTGACATTTTTCGGTATTGATTTATTGTTATATTCTTCCATTAAATTGGTATTGTTTGATTTAGATTTTAATTTTTTTTGGATTTTGGACACTCTAATATTTTACATCCTTATTTTGGGACAACCTTCACTCGAAGACTTCAAAACCATGTCTTTCGTCTATCACAATTTTCTGAAGTATATCATGCAAAATAAAGTTTTTATAGTTAGAGGTTATCAAAAGTCCACGCATAAAGGATTAGTAGAAATCTTACTGAATGTAACCCCGAAACAGCTATAAATTATAGCTCCGACCAATGGTCATCTCATCCTCAAGGTTTATGGCCCATGAGAATGCCAAGAAAAGCTCAACGTAATTAAAGAATGGAAAATGTTTGGTAAGATAGGGCAGTTAATTATGTGGTTTAAATAGGTAAAACATAATCCCCCAAAATGAAAAATCATTAAAATAATACAAGCTCACGTAAATATTCTTGTATGGACATTTACATCGATGCAAGAATACACAAGGACGAAGAAACTATCAGATGATGATAGACCGACTACCAATCATGTCAAAAGCCACAAGAGGCCTTTGGCTTTGAGTGATCTCGGGCTATAAAAGAAGAGGTAGATATGTTCCTAGTTATGGAGCACAAAAAATAGGTAAGATGATATGAGTGGTTAGCAAACCCGTTCATTGTAAAAAATAAGAATATCAAGTAGTTGATGTATATCGACTTTACTAATCTCAATCAAGCATACACTAGTGGGTAGAAGACACGACCACTTACAATATTTTATCCTTTATGAACATATATTATGGGTATAATAAAATAGAGTTGAGGCAAACCAACTAGGATAAAATCATAACGAAGGGGACTTCTGATACAAAATGATGTCATTTAAGGTAATTTATGATACATGTATACATAAATGTGGCCTAAAATGTGATGTTTCATTTAAAAAAAAGAATACACGATATCCCTTGCGTTTTTTGTGATCCATAAAGAGAGGGAGATTCTCATATTATACATTGGGCTTTCACATAGAAATATAAGCATAATTCTAGTAAATAGATGAGGAAAAATGCAATAACAAGTTTATTATGTTGGTAATAAATTTTAAAAAGTTGAATCGTGGCATTTGGTTACAACGCGGGTCATAGACACTCTCGTTGTAGTGGCTAGGAAACTACAACAATATTTTTCGGCCCATATCATATGCTTACTTACTGATAAATCACCCCATAAAAGATTTATGATGAGGGAAAATCTCGTCAAAAATAATTATAGATCAATTAGATTGATCTACTCAAGACTTCGAGAAAGCAATACTAGTTTTATTATTTCTCTCGCTAAAAATCATCCAACACTCAAACGAAGGATTACACCCCTATATATATTGCTATCAATCCTAAAATACATGGATGAATGACATGTATTAACTAGCGCATGTGGCATTCTTTTATATAATTATTGTTGTAAACATTAATGAATTAACCATTTAGTACATTTTGACTAATATCAAATAGTAACCTAGAAGTTTATTAAATGATCTTCCAACTACATACGCATTTTTCTTTCTTCCAGCTATGTTGGCATTCTTCTCCTCTTTATAATTAATTTCACCTGGTCTTTTTATACTTCTTTCTTTTATATTATGTCAATAATATTTTGTCTTTCTTATTCATCTTTCGTGCTTATTCTCTTTAAATAGTCATTATCATCTTATTTACCTCGCAAGTATTATCTTATTTATTTTGTTATATATTACTATTTCGTTTTTTGTCGTCATTATCTTTTTTACCTCTTATTTGTTGTCTTATTTACCTCGTTAGCATTATTTTCATTACCTTATAATATATAACAAATTGTTATTTTAGATTCTCCATCATAGTTAGAACTCCACCTCGTATAAATGCATAAACCTTAAAGATGTATACCTCCATCAGGGTTCTTCACCGTCTTTAAATGAAGTTATATTTTCTTAAAGTTTTCCATAATTATTTGTGCGAGGTGAGGGTCATCTTCTTACTTATATTTTCAATAAAGTTTATATTTACTAATTTATGTTTGTATAATTACCGTTGGAATATATTCTGAATCTAACGACTTAAAATAAACAATAGGCCTGATGTAACTTGAAAACGTTTCGCCTTTGTACACAAATCGTAAGCCTAAGTCTCGTACAGATAGTTGTTCTGTCAATTCGAATGTATCCAAACTCTCTATATAAATGCAAATTTGATTTCAATAACTTTTTCCAAAATTTGTATAAAATTTTATATTTCCCATAAAACCGATTATTCTATTGGGAGGCTTCTAAACTTCCAAAACAAAATAGTTTTAGGAAACAATTAAAAATCACTACAATTCTTATATGTATACTAATTGTTGAAACCAATATGTCATATTTATTTTTTATTAAAATTAATTCTCCTGTTTTAGAAACCTAACATTTTAGTTCTTCATATTTAACCAATGTCAGAAGATAATATCCATGTTACCAAATATTTTTTGGTGTCTCAACAAAGTTACATTTTTACTTTTCGTGGAAAGCTAAAACGTTGAAAGATATAGACGATTTTAATACACAAAAATGGAAGATGATTTTACAACAAATTGTATACAAAGATATTTAATGATTTTTAGTCCTTTAGCAACTTACTTTTTTTATATGACATTATTCTTTTATATAAAACCCAAAATTATATCCATTCCAAAAAGAGCGTTAGTAATATCCGATGACAGATATATTATTTTTTAGATTTAAAGTAAAAATATTAAAATAATTTGAAATTGTATAGATTTTGATTTTGTTAGTTTGGATATTTAATAAAAAAAATTATTCTAAAAACTAAAATCGATAAAGACCGATCAATAAAACTGGTTTGGAACCAAACTGATAAACGGTAGAACCCATTTGGAAGCAAAGAGATAGAACCTATACGGAATCGAGCGGATAAAACTGTTAGCACCGACTTTTTTTAGAAAAAAAAAGGGTGAAGCTATTTCCTCCATAAGATTTATTACTTCCTCCATCTCAAATTTCTAAGAAAATACTTAACATTTGCTTTTACTTTTTTGTCCTCAATTTATTTTCCAATTTATATTTTGATGTCACTATCCACTATCCAACCCTTAGTCCAACAAACATATCATTAAGTCAAATTAGAGCCAACATAGGTATTGAATAGTAAATCATCCCTCGACTATCGCATTTGGTGGCAGATAGTCCCTTGACTTTCAAATGTCCGTTGATAGTCCCTGGACTATCGCGCTTGGATAAAGTTAGTCCACCAGATACTCTGATCCATGAGAGACTGCCACCTTTCACCATAGTCCCCAGATTTTTGTATCACCACTAGTCCCTTGAGTTTAGGTCAAACCCAAAATGTAGAATATTACAGATAACTAAACTCAAGGGACTAGTGGTGATATAAAAAACTGGGGACTATGGTGATAGGTGGCGACCTCTCATGGATCAGAGGATTTGGGGGACTAACTTTATCCAAACGCGATAGTCCAGGGATTGTCAACGGACATTTGAAAGTCAAAGGACTATCTGCCACCAAACGCGATAGTCAAGAGACGATATACTATTCAAAGCCAGCCAACATATATCATTTAATTTCTTAAATTAAACCCTAAAAACAAAAAAAACTCGAATTTCTTAAAAATTAATCATGAAAAAGGAAGACACTCCAACTAATAATCCAAACACCTCAGAACATCCCCAAATCAACCAAAAAGACAATTCAATCTTGTAAATATGGTAACAAACAAATATTAGAGAGTCAGAAATAAAAAAACAAGTTAAAGTTTTTTTTAAAAAAAAATTAAACAAATCAAAAACAAATTTTCTAAAGTTTTATAAAATTTATTTTGATACCAAAAGAACAAGAAATCTATTCATGGAACTCAATATACATGAAACAAATTTAAAAAAATCATAGCAAGAGAGTTTTGGGAACTCTAATTTTTCTGCATATCGAGTTTGTGGACTCGTTATTCATAGTACAGCCAACTTCCTCAAACTCTTGCCAACCGATAGATTAAAAAAAGATTTAAGAGAGATTTTTATATTTGATAGATTGCTTCAATCGAAAGTGGTAGCTAGGTTTTTTTTTCTCGATTTAAAGAGTTGATGACTGTGTATTTATATTGGATTAGAGTTTATGGGTGGAAGTAAATATGATGAGTAGAAAGTTGCTAGAAAATATTAAAGTAGATTTGGTGTTTGGATGATTGCTTGAGAAGAAGATAAATATGAGTGTTTCAAGTAAAATTAAAATAAAGATAAATTAATAATTTTCTTTACCAAGAAAATAACAAAGTGGAATATATTTTGAAAGTGGAGGAAATAGCAGACTCACCAAGAAAATAACAAAGTGGAATATATTTTGAAAGTGGAGGAAATAGCAGACTCGTCCAGTCCGGACATATAACCGCCGTAATTGTAGGTGAACCGTAGCTATAACAGCTTAATTGCAGGTAAGCCTTTTTTATATTAATTTTGATCTCAATTCTTTTTTTAACTAATAAATTGAAGGGCTGATAAACTCGATTGATAAAAAATTTAGTCTTCTTCTAGGGCTGATAACAAAACTCCCATTTTCATCAACTCTGGCTATCAAGCGATATCTCTGATAACCCTATGAGGTGGCACTTTATTTTAGCTAATATATGGGGAGCAAACCAGTTACAGGAAATGTAAATGATCCAATCACAGAAGGTGTACAACATGCCGAAAGAGGATTTAACACAAAATTATCCTCACCTAATCCTACTTTGACTCAGATATGAAAAATTCACAACTCCTATGTAGGGAAGGAACCCTGCACGAATGAATGAAAGATGCACAAGTATCTTACGGACATCTATGAGTATGTTTGCTCAGTCCAAAAATCTGACAAATCCAAAACCGACGACTTCAATGCTCTAGATCTTTTCCGAAGGCGCAGCAGGGGGGGCAACACCACCAGTTGTTGGCCTGGAGATTACACTATCGTTAGCCACATTCAAGAAGATACCACATCATTGTCTCTATTAAACTTGAATTAACTTACAGTCCAGCAAAAACTTTGAATGCATCATAGATACCCCACTGGGCTCCAGTAAGTGTTCCTATCATCACAATACGGAGAGGAAGCCCACGCGTAAACAGACCCCACAAGCCAAGCTTGTTCACAGCCTGCAAAACCAGAAATCGTAACTCAACAAGACCCAAAACTGTAGAAACAAGAAACTGGATTATCATGATATGATAATAGTACTCACATCCCTAACAGTTGCTCCTTTGGCATTGTTAAGGAGAGAGACAAGATTATCGGCAGGATGAGAAACAATAGCACAGAAGACACCAGCGATATAACCACCGGCAAAACTGACACCAAGCTGCAAAGATTTACTGCATTCCTCTTTAGGAATAGGGATGGCATGCTTGTAAATTTTCTCAACAATGGTTTCAAAGGAAGCAAACTTCATCATTGTATCTGCGAAACATAATAGTCTTGTTTGTATAACTTTGATACCAGAGAGAGCATCATTTGCATTATTTACATAAATAGGTAAATGTATTCAGCAAATAACAGATGCTAAAGAGTTTTGACTCACATGGAATCTGACGCCCCCACAGAGGGACAATGCCCTTGTATAACCTAGAAGAAGATAGATTTGCTGAGGAATTTCCGTAAAGAATTTCTAATGTCATGCCACCAAAGCGTAAAAATAAAGCAACAATTGAAGACATACCCTAGAGCTCCTTCGGATTTAACAAACTTGGGAAACCCATCAGCCATTCCTCTAGCAAAACCAGGCTGGGTCTGGACACGGACTTTCACGGCCTCAAACGGACAAAGTGCAATATCAGCAATCAACTCAGCAGAAGCTGAGCCAGCAAGGTAGATCAGGGTCTTATATTTGGCAGCAAATTCTGGTCCAGCCAGGTCAGTGTAGTACTTCTTGAAGTACTCATAAAATCCAAATTTGCAGGCACCTTGAGCACTGTAACCTAGCAGGGTAGGAACCCATCCGCGGAAGAAGCCTCTAAGTCCCTGCTCCTTGAGAAGCACCCCAAAACCAGATGAAATGCTCTTGTACTTGGCAGGATCAATCTGGAATAAACGAACCTTCAACCCTCAGTATTCATTATGATTTAAGTGTTGAAAAATATACAATTTAGCAGGCACAGATGGCTTATAAATGCAGAGACAGCCACAAACAATATCAATCACTGAACCTTGAGATGCTTCAGTTCAGCCTTATATATAAACTCTTTGGTCAGAAGCTATCAATTTCCGTTTAGGTAGTTTGGTACAAACATTATCTTTCCATATGATTACTGGATATCTACTCATATGACTTTGGCAGAAGCTAATCTGCTATGTACTGTATTTCCAAAGTGACCATAAGAGATACAGCATACCCAAAAGGACAGTAGAGCATGCGTCAAAAGCCAATTCCAAACTATACTTAGATATATAAAAATAGATATTTCCACCTTATAGGCTTATACCTCAATCAATTCCTATAACATATTCAAACATATTAGTGACTAATCAAATTGGAGGGAGAAAAGATTTCCTCCATAGAAACAAACTTCAGAACGAAGTAAAGACACCTCAAGCAAGAAATCCTAATATAGCTGATACAGGCCTTTAAAATTTAACAGCAACTATAAGAAATATAGAAAGACAAAATTGAACCTACAGAACGAAAACAAAGCTGCTGAAAAGTTTAATCAAGCAAAAAGCTCAGAATCACTTCTCATCAGCAATTTCAAAGTAGAGAAACTATATTGAGCTTAAGAGTAACAAAGAAGTCTACAGATTCGAAGAGGAAGGATGCCTAACCATCACAAAAGCAACAAAAAGCAAAATAGAAGTACGAAATAGAGTAGATATTAGATCTAACGGGATGAGAACCTGCATATTACACTTGACGAGGTCAAGCGGAGTGACGGACATGTGAGTGAGACCGCAACTGAGGATCCCGCCGGCAGTGCAGGCGGCGTAGAATGCCGGTGAGTGCATCTCTATCTTGCTCAAGCCTGGCTCGTTCGGAGAAGGGACAGCAAAGGTGGTGGTCTTTAAGACAGCAGAATTCGGCGGTAATGCAGTTTCATGTGGTTGTTTGATAGGCGTAGAAGAGAGAGATGTTTTGGGGTTAGCGTTGAGCATTTGATCGAGAAGGATGGCTGTGGAGGAGGAAGAAGAGGAGTAGAGGAAGTTAGGGATTACAGAGTGCCTAGAAGACTCCATCGGGATATTGAGAGAGAGAGGGAGAAGGGAAATGGTGTATAATGTATTGGGTAGAGCGGCGGTAGTAGTGGTGATCTCCCACTGCCGAATGCAGTGAGGGAAGGAAACTTGGCAACTTTACTTTTGATTCCTGCGTATCCGTTTTCTTTTAATATATATATACAACTCTTTTAAGTAAAAAGAACAAAATATGCGTAGGATCATATCAATATCCGGTCCCAGTTTAGTATAAACGTGCATATCTAGAGATCACACCAACTCAACATTTATATCTCTTAAATTCATAACGTACATTCAAGATGGCTATAGCTAAATTTGGGCTTAAGACGATAATCATCTCCAAATTTAAAAACTTACCAAAAATACATTTTTGTTTCTGTCGGATGAAATTTTCTCAACCGGTATGAAATTTTCTCAACCGACAAGAAAGTTTGGTATGGCAGGTGAGAAGGTCTCACCCAACGGTTGAGAATAGATCAGCGGACGGGACATCCTCCGACTATTAAGAATGTCTCCCCTAGCGGGTGAACAAACGGATTGTAAAGAGAAAATAGTAAAAATTCAAAGATCTTATATTTTTAAGATTTTGGTTAACATTATTTGAGACCAAATTTAGCCATAGTCATTCAAGATTTTATACACACAAATTGAACTTTTAAACAGTAATTCTTATTCGGACTACCGATTTTAGTGACATATAGTTTTCGATTTTTAAAAGTTTGTTGATAATCTTTGGACTATCCAGTTTGAATAAACTTAATCCATCGTACATACATGTTGATTAATGTAAAGCTTCCACATATCACCATACTCGACTGACAATTGTATCACCAATGGTCCATCAAGTTTAGGTCGAAGTTCAAATATAGTCAAGGTTAAAGTCGAGGGACCGTTAATGATACAAGTTTCTGTTAAGTATGATGTCACGTGGCAGCTTCACATTAATCAAATTTATTTACACGTTTCTTTTAAAACCTTTAAATAACCCTTGTGCTTTTTTGTTTGACCTCGTAAATATCATTAGCTTGATGTATGACTAATTTCGAATTTGATATAACCCAAACAATTTTTACCCCACAAATATGAGCTAACTTTAATCTTCCTCCCACATAATCATACTTGGCAACATTTTTCGTAACATCAAACTCAAGTTTTATTGACTACTTAATTTCTTCACCAAATAGATTTTTCATATTAATTCATGCTCCACCTTTTCCAATAGTTGAAGCTTCATCCACCACAACAATTAATTCAAAATCCATTGATATATCAGATTGCGCACCCTCGGCATCATTCGTTCTTTCACCAACAAATTCACTTATAAAATCAGCCACCGTTTGTGTCTTGATTGCAATATAAGGCTCATTGATAATATTGTAACCGCATGAGTCTTCCTGAGACGTCTAATTTCTGCAACACACTTCTAAAAAAAAAATATGTTTATACAATGATAGTATTACTTTAGAATTAAGGCCTCATTTTCCTTGTAGGGACAACCAAACTTAAAGGTAACTTTTTTAAATTCAAATGTCATCTTTCAACATTGACTAAACGTTTACTCACATAGTAAATCGGTCTTTGCACCTTATCAAATTTCTGAACCTACATACAGTTTACCGCATGATTAGACACTCAAGATAAAGGTATTAAATATCACATTTCATCGGGGACGACATAATATTTACTAAAACCAAATATTTTTTTAAAACATGAAACATAATCACACTATTTATTTTAAAAAACCTTAGCTCTCTTAAGGATTTCAAAAAATAAATGATTATTGTAAGAAAAATTGAAATAAATCGTGATAATGTCGTCACACGATCTGTTAATAAATTGTGGTTCTTGGATGCTATATGTTTAATAATGCTTTAAGTTGCTCATGATCAGTTTCAGTTCCGTTCTTGACAATAATATGCCGAGAAAATTTCCACTACGAACACCAAAAGAACACTTCAATTAATTCAACTTAATATTAAAGTTTCTCAAATTCTTAACATAAGCCTCCATTTTCTCAAATTCTCAACATAAGCCTTCAAGTTGGTATTACTCTTAATGATCATGTCATCAACATAAGCCTCCATATTCTTTCCTAAATGCTTCTCGAAAAACTGATTAACTAACATTTGATAAGTCGATTCCACATTATTTAGACCAAAATGCATTACTTTGTAACAATACAAACCTCTATCGATTTGAAAAACAGTATGTATTTATCATTTGGATGCATTCAAATTTGATTATACCCTTCGATAAGATTTGATGTATATCTTGGTGGGACTGCTTTTGCATTTTGGGGCATGTTTGGTTGATCCATTTTACTTGGATAATTAAATTGTACATAATGAATTAAGAGTTAGCTCAAGGGTAATTTTGTGTAAAACAAATATTTGAGAGACCAAACTGTTAGAAAAAAATTCGTTATGAGGGTGCTTTATAGAGAGAGAAAGTTCTACTCAATGTAGAGAGAGAAACTAGTATTATATTAATCAACCAGATTTCTCAACTCGTGTGGGGTCCTTTTATAGTACAATAATGGGTCCCACAAACTTTAATTCTCAACTATTACACATCTAGTCCCTATATTTTACCACTTATTCATAATGGATACTTTTATAATACATTTTACAATCTTTCCCCAATACAAACACTTCTTTCCAATTTCCCCATATGCTTTTTTTCCTCCCACATCAGTAGCCCTGCAGTCCTTGTAAAAATATTTTTACTAGGACTGCGATGACATCTTCAAATTTCGCCTTATCTTTTAATTCTCCTCGAAAAATACCTATTCGAATTTTTTTTTCCTTTAACTCTCCTCGAAAAATGCCTCTTCGAATTTCGTTTGTCCTTTAACTCTCATCGAAAAATGCCTCTTTGAATTTCATCTTACTTTTTAACTCTCTTTGAAAAATTATTCTTCGAAAATTAACCTCATCAGCGACACTAATCAGTAGCCTCCAGATCCTTGCAATTTCTTAACAAAAATTAGACCATAACCCAACATAAGAAATTTTTATCTTAGAAATTCGCATCGGAAACAATTATATGCACATTCTGATACCTTCAAAAAGTCTTCTTCAAAAATAAACATACCAATATAGCCGCCCAGACTTGGCTAATTAATTGCAAGGATTACGTTCATCGAACTTTTCAGTATTAATTATCATATCCCAGTCAGTAATCTCCCGCTTTTTTTATGAAATCATTAGTCGTAATTCTTTGTCATCAAATCTTTTTAAAAATCTTATTACACTTTCCAACAATTTTCATCATTTGATTGCCTCTTCACATTCTTCCTCAGTTCTCAATTCAATACAATTGCGCCTATGTTACCCAAAACACCCATAGGCAAACAAAGGAAAATGTCCCCATGAATTCCTCACTTTAAAAGCCCATCTACCTCTATTAATACTCGCCCCTTTCATTTACACTCCAAACCTTTCATTCTAAACTTTCTAGAGAGAGAAAGCTGGCTTATGCTCCCCAAGCCTCGTCGAATTCCAGAGTGGTTGTTTATTAGCCAAAAATTTGAAGAGAAAGTTGATGCCGGTACCTACGTTGAGCCTCAACCCCAACCCCCGATTACCATTTTCTACAGTGTCTTGCCCCTATCGGAAAATTCCTCTACCATTATACCCTTGGAAATCTCCTGTTTTAACCAACATCCCAATCTTGAACCCCTCAAAACTATGGGTAAAGATAAACATCACAAGCATTCTTCTGGAAAGAGAAAAAAAGCATCACAAAGACAAAAGAAACTCCCAAGGGCGCAAACGAGCATGAGAGACCCCTTCGGATACCCTAGAGCCTCTAGTACCTAACAATCCTCTGAAAACTGACGCCTCTCGATCAAACCTTCTAGCCACCCCTTCGATAACAGGGCAATGAAGTCCTCTATTCTCCCTCTCGCGAACTACAATCACCGATGAGGATATAAAATCATTCCAAAACAAAAGCTTGGAAAATAAGGGAAAATCCATAGCCTCAGAAAACCCTGAGACAGAGACACAACAAATTCTGATTGCAGAGAAAGGTAAATCCGACGGTCCTTTCGTGGCTTCTTCTAGTCAGATATCTACAACTCCTCTAGCAATTTCCGAAGAGCAAGCTCGAAGAATTTCCCCCAAATCCAAGGGTGATATTACTCTTCCTTTGGAACTTGATGTTATTGTGGGCAATAACATCCGAGATATCGAAAACAAGCACCTCGTTGCACTCTATCATATGTCTTACAAATACTTCTCGCCCTCGGAAGAAACCATGATAAGGACTCGATGGTGCATCCCCTCGTATATTAACATCAGATTCCCCTCAGAAGGTGAGACTCCTTTATCTGTTAAGGATAATGAGTTAGTTGTCTATACAGAGATCATGAACTGGGGTTGAGATATCCCTTAGACTCATTCTTCATCGAATATTTTGCCAAGATTGATCTATGCCCCTCCCAAGCTGGTCCAAACATGTGGTTCACACTTATGGAATGTATTATGGCTTCAAGGATTTCTGGAAACGAATTCTCCTTAGAAGATCTCATCGGACTATCTAACCTAACAAAGAATCCGTTTTTCCCGTTTTACTCACTGACCTTTGGTCGAGGTCAAAAAGTAGTGCAGGACTTACTAGAAGCTGATAAAAAATAGAAGCAACAATTCCTATTCTTATCCGGACACTAGGAGACGGGCTCTGAATCAACCCCCTCGAATCCACACAAGCTTTATCTTGTATGGAATAACAAATATAAGTCTTCTCAACTCTCACTTTTATCTTCCTCGAATAATTGTTTAACAACTTGCTGTTTGAACTTTTGCACAGCTATGACTGGGACTTCAAAGCCCTACGCTGACTATGTAGAAAGTGCCACCACAATGTTTACTAAACTTAGTGAATGGACCAAGGAGAACTGGGAAAACAAATTCCGTCTCTGTTTTATGAATAATAACTTAGCCAAAAGTCGACTTTAGAGGCTGAATCCCCTCGACAGGCTAACTATGAAGTAATTGATGACTCTTCATTCTCATCAAGAAGTCCTCGATCGAGTGGAAAAGAAAGACATCATCATTTATCTTCCGAAGAAATCCCGAGCCAAAAGTCATTTAGGTGATTCTATAGAAGAAGTTTAAATCAGAATCTGAAGGATTAGCTGCTAATCAAGAGCTAATCTCTTTGTCAAATACTGTAGCACCCATCAGAATTTCCCCTCTAAGAAAAACTGTCCATCCCGTCAAGAAAAAAAATGCCAAGAAAAAAAACCAAGAAGAAAGCTATTTTGGAACCCATCCAAGAGATATCCAAGGACACTAAAGCACAAGATGATGTCCAGGAAATCTCTGAGGGCACTGGGGCTCAAACTGTGGCAATCGAGCATGAAAATGAAGATAGACAAGATTCAGGCCAAAAACCTAATTCTCCACTCACCCAATCTTCAAGTCCATCTTCAACTGACAATCTTCCACGATTAGCACCGCTCCTAATTCCCCGAAGCGATCCTCCTCAAAGCGTTGATTTCATTATTCTAACTGGTGAGTCTTTGAATTTTGACTCCACACCAATAGGTTCTCTTACCAGCTCCTTCGAAATTCCTCAAGGCGATGAATTTTCTTTAAGTGTTCGCAACTTACTACATACTTCTGTCAACATGGGAAAAAATGCAACATTTGGAAGATTGGAAAAATCATTACAAGTTCAAGGCTTCCTTCGCTTCCGCACAACTTGAAGAGATAAAGAAACAACACTCTATTTTTGAA
Source organism: Limnanthes douglasii subsp. nivea (assembly GCA_036936605.1). NCBI lineage: Eukaryota > Viridiplantae > Streptophyta > Magnoliopsida > Brassicales > Limnanthaceae > Limnanthes > Limnanthes douglasii. Next base: position 292,156,728 of record JAUPFV010000005.1, read on the forward strand.
AGTCAAGCTGATGCAATTTTTGAAAAATTGTCTGCCTCAGAGAACTACGTCCTTGTCCTCGAAAAATGCTGCCAAGAATAAAGGGATCTCTACCAAAAGAAGATAGAAGCTCAAGAAAGACTTCTTACAGAACTCAAGAAAGCTCACCAAGTTGCAACCAATGATTTTAAGGATTGTCTTGACGATTTCAAATTTATTGTAGAGGAAAAGAAAAACTTATTAAAGACGATTGTAGATTTTCCTCAGCAAATAGAAGCCAAAAAAGAGACGGTTGTGAATGCTTATGCAGCAAAATGCGTGGAAAAACTTAATGCCCGAGATACTACTACCCGAGCAGGCCTAATCACCCAAATTCACGCTGAGTACCCTGAGTATGACTTAGGAAGTTTTGGAAGCTTATCTTCCCCGAACTTCATCCACCTGACATTGTTGTTAGTGATAGTGAGACATCAGATTCCGAGGAGAGCGACTCCTCGAAAAATTATGAGTAACACTATCTTAGTGCAATTTTTTGTACAAGTTATTTACATCTTTCAAGGAAATTTTTGTACTTGCATCAGTATATTCCAAGGAACAATTAACTTGACCTTCCTTATATGCCATTGTGTGGAATACCAGTCTGATAATTATTAACTTCACATTTGATATGAAAATAATTGTATGTCAACTTGCGTTGAATAAAATAATTGATTTATGCCAACTTTACTTGGTCATAATAATCATTGTATGCTGCTTTAAGGAAGACTTATAAAATGTCATAACTATTAACCTAGTAGTCCAATCATAACTTGAAACTTAAAAAGAATAATTTGAGGCAAAAGTTCAAATGTATTGATAAGCTAATAATGGCACCTTGTTAAAACCTTCATGGTGCCTAACAGGGTAGGAAAGAATATGCCTTCGTTAATTTTGTAAACCTGAAAATAAACATAAAAAGTAATCATTGATGAGTCCGAATTTAGCATGCTCCCCGAACAAGGGCAGAGCGGTCAAGTCTCTCCGAATATCGGACATGGATCGAACAGGTCACTTGGACCGGACAGATTTCTGTGAACACTATGAACATAAAGCAATCCGAACTATGACAAAAGTACTAAAAAACCTAAACACTTTTTGACTAAGCTACTTGCTCTCCTACTTAAGAGCTCATGGGTCTTTGAACATGACCCGGGTCCATTAAACATGACCCGAAAGCCCATAAGGGCCCAAACGTCATACTATAAATACCCAACCACCAGCATTAACTATGGGTAATGAGAATTAACTGCTACCAAGCTGCTTAATCATCTCTCTACTCTCTACTCTAACTGTTAAACACCCACACACCACCGTTAAACACCCATACACCACCGTTAAACACCCATACACCACCATTAAACACCCACACACCACCGTTAAACACCCATACACCACCATTAAACACCCATACACCCCCTTGAAACTCCACTTGAAATTACTAGCCTACCCTCAGGCAATTATTATCCACACCAAATAGGCGACCACAGTGGGAGAGAATGATGAGTACAATATCGAAGAGCGTAACAGGCTGAGGGCTGAAATAGAAGCTCTGAGGGCTGAAAAGGCCAAGATAGGCTTGAAAGAGAAGTACAAAGCATCAGTTGCTCATCACACCGACAACCCCAGAGAGCCTGAGGCTTCAAAAACTCATGTGTGCACCAAAAAGACACATGCCAGTTCTAAAAAGTCTCACCGGTCCAAGCCTGTGGAGAGTTCTGACTCAAGCTCAGAATCTTCAGATAGCTCTTCGGACAGCGAGGGAAATGAAAAATCCTTGTCCTCTAGCAGCGATGAGGGTCGAACCAGGAAAAAGCAAAAGCAAGTTAAGAAATATTCGAGAAAAAGAGACCACCATGGAAGAATGAAAAGGCACATTGGTAAGGGATCATCTCATAGCCGGAGGCATGCGGACAAGATGCTGATGGATCCCTTTGCTTTCCACGATGAACCAGGTATCTTTGCAACTCCTAATGAGGATACTGTGTTCAGTCGTGGAAGGAATTGGAGGCAGTCTCCTCTGTCTTCTAAAATTCTGTCCGGAAACCTCCCCAAGAGGTTTGATAGCACTAAAATGGAGAAGTACGATGGCAGTACTGATCCGGACAATCATCTGGAGAAATTCAAGAACTTCATGATGAACTTTGATGATGATGATAAACTACTTTGTAGGGCATTCTCCCAATCATTCACGGGGAGTGCTCTAAAATGGTACAACAGCCTGCCTCAGGGTTGTATTAAAGATTTTGATACGTTTTGGGTGGCCTTTCGAAGGCAGTTTGTAGGGAGTAAGGAGCTAAAGGGCAATGGAGACACAATAATCCATTGTGCCCATGAGCCAAATGAGTCCTTGAAAGAGTACATAAGTCGTTTTGTGAACACAAAGAATGGGTTGGCTGATTGCTTCGAACAAGTGGCAATATCATCCCTAAGGCAAGGTTTGAACCCAGGCAATCTGACTGATTCGGTGACCAGAAAGAAGGCTATGACCTGGGGAGGATTGCTAAATCAAGTTGGCAAGCAAATAAACGTTGATGAAACAAAGAAAACCAGGGTGCACAGACAGGTGAGATCCACCCCGGTGGCACCAACTCCAAATCAAAACCAGTCCGGGAACAAAGCAAGAGAAACCGGACAGGGGCATGGTAGGGAAAAAGCTCAGTCTCAGCCAGCTGCTCCTGCTCAAAGTCAACAATCCAGAAACAAAAGAGGGCCATGGGTCCAACCGGAGTGGTTCGCAGAGTTAAAAGAAAGTGTGGCCACTATCTTTGATAAAACAAAAGATGAGGTACATTACCGGAGACCAGCAACCTTGCAGTCTCCCAGAGAGCATCGTAACAACTCCTTTTGCCAATATCACAATGATATTGTCCATACCACTGATGATTGCATAGCATTGAAGCAAGAAGTTCAAAACCTGATTGAAAGGGGGAAGTTGGGAGCATACGTTAAAAGAAGAGGAGGCAACAGGCCTGACAACACTCACCGGGTTGGTCCAAGTAATGCTGCCCCGGAGGGGGCCATGGTTATAGTTGAAAGGTTTGATGTGGATTATGAGTACTTGGATCCTGATCCAACTCGAAACAGGGTGAGTGCTATAGAGGAATGTTCTAGGTCGGTCTCCGGGCTCATTAAATTCTTTGAGTCACTTACAATTTTCGGAGGGGACACCATGACAACTCCTACTGCTTCTTCGAGAAAGAGGCATGTTCACAATTTAGCCTCCCAGCTAGAAGGAGGCATGACATCTTATCAGTCACCAAACTCATTCCCCTTCATTGTCTTTGATGAGGATGATTTGAGAGACATTGCTGGCCCTCATGAGGATGCTGTTGTCATAGGAGCCTCTATAGGGGCAATGAAATAAGGCGAATTCTGGTGGATACTGGAAGCTCAGCCAATATCCTTTTTCTAACCACTTTCAAGAAAATGAGCTAGCAGACTCGTTGGAAACAATAGCATATACAGAGTCCTACCCATGGATCCATGTGCTTGAAAGCCCTTATATTCAACTTAGTAAGGGTGAAAAAGAGGAAGTTTTTGAAATACAAGTGAACCGGCCTCAAGACTGGAGATCTCCTCTCATACAATATCTGTCCGATGGTATTGTGCCTTCAGATAAATCACAAGCCAAAACATTGAAACACAAGGCTCGTGGTTTCATTATGTTGAGAGAAGTGTTGTACAAAAAATCCTATAGTAAACCTCTCCTACGTTGTTTAGGGGATGATGAGTCACAAGTGGTCCTCTCTGAATTGCATGATGGTGAGGGATCAGCCCATTGTGGGTTTAGAGCTTTAACAAGAAGAGTATTACTCTCCGGATATTATTGGCCATCGATTATGAAAGATGCTAAGGAATTGGTGAAGAGGTGTGACCCATGCCAAAGGTACAGCGATGAAATTCATGTACCAGCTATTCCTTTGGAGTCTATTTCTGAGCCCATCCCTTTTGCTCGATGGGGGTTGGACTTAGTAGGGCCTCTCCCAGCCCCCCTGGCAGGGATAACATCAAAAGTTGTCATAAAATTCATTATGTCCAACATATGTTGCAGATTTGGTGTCCCACAGAAAATAACAACAGACAATGGGCCACAGTTTGACAATAGAGAAATGGAAAGCTTTTGTGCCTCAAGGGGTATACATCATTGTTTTTCTTCACCTTTCCACCCACAAGCCAATGGGCAGGTTGAAGTGGCTAATAGAACTATACTGTCCGGTTTAAGGAAGAATCTGGAAGGGGGTGCTGGGAAGTGGTCTAGTTATCTACAAGAAGTCTTGTGGGCCTACCGGACAACACATGGGGCTGCAACACAAGAGTCTCCCTTTGCCTTGGTCTATGGAATGGATGCAGTAGCCCCCATAGAGAAGACACTCCCTTCCTTTCGTGTTCATAACTTCTCCGGACACGCTAATGAGATGGCCATCAGAAATCAACTTGATTTGATAGAAGAAAGACGGGTTAAAGCTCGCCTTAGAGTCGCACACTATCAGGGCTTGATGAGAAGCAGGTTTGCTTCTAAAGTTAAAAGAAGAGATTTCCAACCAGGGGACAAAGTATTAAGGAAGGTCTTCGTACATACTAGAGAAAAGCTCTTCGGAAAGCTGGCCCCAACCTGGGAGGGTCCGTATATTGTGGTTGAAAGAATCAAGCCTGGAACTTATTGGTTGGAAGACAAAGATGGCAGGGTTTTAACCCACCCTTGGAATATTGAGCATCTTCGGATGTACTTGGAATAACGCTTGTGGAAATATTTACTTGTTTAAACTTCCATGTAAATATTTGGGGGCATACTCTTTCCTCCCTGGTGGCACGGGGAGGTTTTAATGAGGTGTCCGGATGGTTGAATAAAATTCGATGCCTTCTTCAAAATTTTCTAAGTATTTTCCAAGATCTATCTCTTGTTATACTACCCGGACTGAAATATTAGAGGGCTATTTAAACTCTAGCCAGAGAATTTAAACACTCTCACAATACAACAACTAAAAGCTACTTAAACTCTAGCTGTCTAAACTAAAACAAACGATGAAAGAAGTTGATGGTTGTGCGAAATAGAAATATTCATTCAACAACTTAAAATTGCCTTGGCCTTCCAAGGACTTTCGAACAAGTTAGGGTACAACACAAAAAATCTGTCCGAACAAATACCGGACACCACAACAAAAAGAGTGCCTTGGCCTTCCAAGGACTTTAGTTTGAATAAAAGATAAACCAAGTAAATCATAAATTAAGATTGAGCCTTTGAAGATGGCTCCCCTTCATTTACTTTCTTGCCCTTGATGTCACTCCCCCCTTCGACCACTTTCTTGCCTTTGGGATCATTCTCTTCTTCGCCTGGGCTCTCTCCGGTCTTCTCTTCATTATCAGATGAAGACCCACTGGAAATTCCATCCTCATCAACCATTGTATAAAATGGAAGGTCATCATCATCTACATAGAGCCATAAGTCCCCCAGGGTCCTCTTCGGGAATTTTTCATGAAAAAGGAGAACCATATCAGACTTCACCCTTTGAACCATTAATTCTTCGCTTTTTATCATCTCCCTGGCATAGGCATTGATCTTGGCCTTAATTGTGGCCTCTTGGTCCCTTAGCAAAGCTTTTTTCTCCTCGGCAGCCTGGGCACTGCATACCAGACAGCTTCTCCTGGAGATCTTTTATGGTTTTTTCTAGGGTGGCAACTTTTGTGTTTCTCTCATCCTGATTCCTCTTCAGCTCCTCGTTTGCTTCCTTGAGCAAATCAGCGTTGGTGGTAGCAGTGCGGAGGTCTTCGGACAGCTTATCCTTCTCAGACTTGAGGTCTTTGATGGTGTCTGCTTGACTCCGGACTTGTCTCTCCAGTGTGAGAACTGGCTGCACATTACTAAGCAAGGAATGGGCTATGATGTCCTTTTCACTAGAGACAACGAAAGTCTTACCATTGAAGTTGACCGTATTTGAGCTGCTTGGAGGAACGTAAGGCCCTACGAATTCATCTCTGGGGAGGCCAAAGAAATACTCACCAAGCCCAGCTAGACCAGTGATGTCCATTCCATCGAGGTTGAGATCTCCCCCTTCTACCTCATCAGTGTGAAAGTCTCTTGGAATCTCTTCGGCCAGAGTTGGGTCGGAGGGGTCAGTGGGGAAAGAAGGCTCCGGATCCCGGAGAGCGAGCTCATCTCCTTGGGAAGTCTTTTTCTTCTTGGCTTCCCGGTCAGCGCCTTCACCTACTTGCTTGCGAGTCCTCTTGGGAGCCCTTGGAGGTTTTGAGAGGTCAACTTCCTGCCTTTCGGTCTCCTGCTCCACCACCTGCAAGAGGGCTGCATCAATTTGAACTTGGGCCGGCCCCTTCGGGTCTGTTGGGGCATCCTTCTCAACATCGCTCGCCACCTTTTTGCCTTTTCTCCTGCCTTTCATTTTGCTTGGGGCTTTAGCCCGGGCAGGCAGGTAGAGTGTCCCATCTAGTGTGTGGGACCTTCTAAGCACAGTGTCTTCATCAGGCTGGGTGGTGAGCTCCTCCCAAGTTAGGTCTCTCCGGCCTGTGGTGTTCCACAGGTGAGACCTTGCTAGATTTCCAGGGGTGAAGGCCTTGTGGAATCGATTCTCCCAGTTCTCTGCGGCCCAAGCATTGATTTTGTCACAGGTAGTCTGTCCGGCCTTCAAATGATCCCCGAACTCCTTTGGCAGCTCTGTTAGAACAAAAGAGAAACTGGTTAATTTAAACTAATTTTAAAAAGAAAAACGGACAGAAATTTAAAGTGAGAAACTTACGATCACTCCTCCACCTACTCCTGAGGAGGCTTGGGTTCTCTCCGGCTTTGATTTTCTTGTCGTTTTCCCAGGCGCCACTGACAAACATAAATTGGCTCCTCCATTTGCTCTCTGACTCCAAGAGGTCGTCAACAGCCTTGAGATCGTTCCCCATATTGAAATGATAGAAGGGGAATTGGTGGTGCTTGCAAAGGTTGGCCACTGCTGCGAACTCTTCCATAGGAAGAGGGATCCCAGACAACCTAGATGCCATGATACATGACATCAAAGTGAACCAGCCATTGGGACTCAGCTGAGTTGGGCATAGCTTGACCAGGTGGAAGTACCGTACGATCTCCGGGTCCAGTGGGAACCTGAGTCCTCAATTAAATAGCTCTGTAAAGAAGACTATTTCATTTCGTTTACAGTCCATAGGGGTCTCTGGATCAATGGGGATCCTTATCTTTACATTTTCGGGGATCCCCCATTTTGTGCGCATTCGACCCAGGTCTGAAGTATGGATGAATGCATACTTGGTCTTCTGCAAGGCCAAGAGGTACTTGAGCTCAACTTTGTGAAAGCACGGCCCCACTCTCCCCTCAAGGCACTCCGGCAGGTCCGGATGCCTCAAGTACAGATTTTCCTTGCCTTTCTTGGCAACAACAGCAGTAGTATCATCCTGTCCGGAGGACTCGGACTCAAAAGGGACCTCTTCAGCAGAGTCCTCCATTCTCTCCTCCATAACCGTTGGGGGAACTTCTGTGGTAGTGATCCGGGAGAGTTGAAGCTTGGCACAGCCTGGCCTCCGGACTGCTGAATATCTGTATTCTTCTGAATTCTCACCTCAGGTTGGGGCTCGGAGGCAGAAGTCTCTCTTGGAGGTATCGGGCTGCTGGCCTCTGGACCGGTTGGCCTCTCCCGGGGAGCTCTAATGGGCACTCCAGACCCAGAATCACTGTTTTTTTCCCCCGATTTTGAGGGAGTATTCTTGGAGGTTAGTCCCTTAACTAACCGGCTTGGCTTCTTAATAACTAGCTTCTCCGGAGAGTGGTCATAATCAGATCCCATAGCTATAAAAGGGGAGGGTTTCCTGACGCTTGTAGCTGTGACTCCTGGCTCAACAGCAGGTATTGACTCATGGACTGAGGAACCAGAGACTATGGGTGAGAGGGTGGATTGAAAGAGTTTTTTGGGCTTGGTACCTTTAGAGGAGGATGAGCCTCGATCCGACTCTGTAACAGAAGCAACTGGTCTCTCAACAGGTGATGATGGTAGCCCCGCTGCTATTCTCCTTTCTTTCTCGACCTTTTGCGCTTTCTCCAACTCCGAAAGGTTGAGCCAACCACCTTTGATCAATGCTGTTCTTGTTGTAAACATAAACTGCCAAGGAAATTTTTTTTTTAGAGAGAGAAAGCTCTGAGTAAATTTGCAGAGTAAATGTGAAAGAGATGGTAAAACAGTAAAAAATGAGTGTAAATTTATAGTAGATTTGAAAAAAGGAGTTGATTCCTAGGAGAATTCGAAAAGTTGGGCAATGATTAAAAGACGGCGCTGATGTCACTATTTGTAATTAAAGAGGTTACTTGTTGAAGAAGGTGGTGCGAAATTCAAGGTGAAAAAACGGCTGAAGTGACAAATCAGAGAGCGACACGTGTCCCACTAACTCTGGCAAAAACCGTTTTGAATTCGTAAAGCTTAACCTATCCGGGTATACCCACAGTTCTGTCAGAATTAAAAACCACTTCATACATCGGACTGTTTTTCAGTTCTTTGACAAGAATACTTGCTCAAACACCTAAAAAAGGGGCTCCTGATGAGTCCGAATTTAGCATGCTCCCCGAACAAGGGCAGAGCGGTCAAGTCTCTCCGAATACCGGACAGGGATCGAACAGGTCACTTGGACCGGACAGATTTCTGTGAACACTATGAACATAAAGCAATCCGGACTATGACAAAAGTACTAAAAAACCTAAACACTTCTTGACTAAGCTACTTGCTCTCCTACTTAAGAGCTCATGGGTCTTTGAACATGACCCGGGTCCATTAAACATGACCCGAAAGCCCATAAGGGCCCAAACGTCATACTATAAATACCCAACCACCAGCATTAACTATGGGTAATGAGAATTAACTGCTACCAAGCTGCTTAATCATCTCTCTACTCTCTACTCTAACTGTTAAACACCCACACACCACTGTTAAACACCCACACACCACCGTTAAACACCCATACACCACCATTAAACACCCACACACCACCGTTAAACACCCATACACCACCATTAAACACCCATACACCCCCTTGAAACTCCACTTGAAATTACTAGCCTACCCTCAGGCAATTATTATCCACACCAATCATTACATGCCAAATTCTTCGTCCTTACTCTAGACATAATTTTAAATACTCTATGTTTCATGGATGTTTAAGATATCTCCCTTCCTTATCTTTTAACCTATACGTTCTCTAATTTTTTTTTTGTTACTTCATAAGGGCCCTCCCAATTCGGTCCTAATTTTCCAAGGCTTTTCTTCTTGGTATGAAGAAAAACGTTTCGTAATACCTTGTCCCCCACCTTGAAATTTCTCTGCTTTACCAGCGAAGCATACTTGCTCCTCATTAATGTTTGATAATGTAAGGACTTCAATTATGCGCGTCGTCTTTTTTCCTCCACCAAATCTAAATCAATAGCCCTACTTTGATCATTCAAATCCTCCGCATAAGCTGGCACACGATATGATGGGAAAACAATTTCCGAAAGGACAACCGCATCCATTCCGTACACTAGAGCAAATGGAAATGTTGTAGTGAAAGTTCGAAGCGTTGCATAATAAGCCACAATACTTCCTGTAAGTAATCTGGCCATTTTCCAGTCTTTCCTTCCAATTTTTTTTAACCCACCCAAAATCGTTCGATTGGTTACCTTCACCTGACCATTGGCTTGCGGATGAAACGGTGCAGAAAAACATTGATGTATGCCTCTGGAAATGCAAAAGCTCTTAAACTCCTTGTTGTCGAATTGAGGTCCATTATCTGTTGTCATTTTTATTGGCACCCCAAAACGACAACAAATGTTTGAGACAAAAAACTTAATAACATATTTTGCTTTCGTCCCTGCTAAAGGTTCTGCTTCCACCCACTTGGAAAAATAGTCAACTGCTACTATGATCGTTTGCCTTCCACCAGATGCCATTGGTAAGGGTCCAACTAATTCAATACCCCACCTATCGAATGGCACTGCTTCGGAAATACTTTCTAGCAGCACCCCTGGCTTGTGTCACACCGTTTTACCAACTCTTTCGCATCACTGGAAATGGTCGGCCAATAATAACCAGCCAGAAATATTCGTCGAATTAATGCTTTATCTCCGCAATGGGTCGACCCTTCCCCGTCGTGCAGCTCTGATAGGAAAAATTGCGACTCATCCTTAGCCAAACATCTAAGTAAAAGCCTACTTAGGGATTTCTTATATATAACCGTGAGATTTAAACCTGATTCTCCTAGCCTCTGATTTTTCCGCTGGTAAGCTATCATATTCCACAAAGTCCACAATTTATGTCCTCCAATTATCTGTAACCACATTGCTTACTTCCTCCACGTTAATCAAATGCTCTTTACTATTTGTAACCAAATGATGCTCCTGAATTATGACCCATGGATGACCTTCTGACCGCGAGGCAGCTGCTAAAGAATCCGGAATCAGATTCGCATTCATTCGAACATGCTCATACTGAACGTCATCAAAATTTAAAACCAAGTCATTTAAGACTTTCAAATACTTGACTAATTGATCCTTCCTTGCTTCTGACTCTCCCAAAGCTTGGTTTATCACCAATTGTGAATCACTGATCAATTCCACCTTTTTAGCCCCACACACTCGAGCCAACCTTAACCCTGCTAATGCTTCCTCATATTCTGACTCGTTATTAGTTGCTTTAAAAACGAAACAGATAGCTTGAAACATAGCTATCCCATCTGGGGAAATTAGTTGGACTCCAGCACCACTTCCAGAAACATTCGACCCCCCATCCGTTCGAACCAACCATTCTGTCTTACCTGATTGGTCAACAATATCCATGTCTGCTCTTTCTGAGTAGAATCAACCAAGAAGTCAACCAGAACTTGAGCTTTGATTGCCGTATGAGGATTAAATGTTATGTCAAAATCTCCCAGCTCAACTGACCATTTCGTCATTCTTCCAGATATATCCAGTCTTTGTAGCAAACCTTTTAGGTGAAATGCTATTCGAACTACGATAGGGTGGGCTTGGAAGTACAGTCTCATTTTCCGAGCATCTGTTAGCAGGGCCAAAGCTAACTTTTCCAACTTGAGATATTTTGTATCTGCATCTAGCAAACTTTTGCTAACATAATAAACCGGCTTTAACAAATCAATTTATTCTCTAAGTAATACGACACTGACTGCAAAGTCTGATACCGACACATAAACGATCAACTTTTCTCCCATCAAAGGTTTGGAAAGTATCCCTGGGCACATCAAATACTCTTGAATTTGGCGAAATGCTGCTGAACATTCCTCGGTCCAACTAAACTGTCTGGAGTTTCTCAACACTTTAAAGAAAGGCGCACATTTATCCGATGAACGAGAAATAAACATATTCAATGCCGCCAATCTTCCTGTGAGAATATGGACTTTCTTAATAGTCCGAGGAGGATTCATAGTCATCAAATCCTTTACCTACTCTGGATCAGCTGCGATGCCCCTTTCAATTATCATGTAGCAAAGAAACTTCCACGATCGTACTCCAAAAATGCATTATTCTGGATTTAACTTCAAAATGACTTTGCTCAATTTATTAAAAGTTTCCTCCAAATCAGAGAAATGATCTTCGTCTTGTAAACTCTTTACCAGCATATCATCGATGTAAGCTTCTACATTCCGGCCAATTTGCTCCTTAAAGGTTTTGTTTACCAAACGCTGATAAGTTGCCCCCACATTTTTCAGACCAAATGTCATTACCTTATAACAATGTAATCCTCTCCTAGTGATAAACGATGTGCTTTCTTCATCTCTTGCATCTAATATGATCTGATTATATCTTGAATAAGCATCCACGAAAGACAATAACTGATTACACGAAGTAGAATCTACTAACTGTTCAATTCGAGGTACCAGAAAAGGATCCTTTGGACAAGCGCTATTCAGATCCGTGAAATCCATGCACATCCTCTACTTACCATTCTTTTTCCTAACTAAGACTGGATTCGAGGCCCATACAGGGTATTGCGACTCTCGAATATGGCCTATGCTTAACAATCGTTCAACCTCTGAAAGAATAGCTGCAGACTTCTCTTGAGAAACTATTTTTTTTTCTGTATAATAGGTCGAATATCATGGCGTACTACGAGTTTATGACATATTATCTCTGGAGGTACGCCCGTAACATCCTCTGCACACCAAACAAACATATTTAATTTTGTCGACAAAAATGCAATCTTGTCTACCATGTTCACGTTATTTCTCCCTTTCTTGGGATCCAGATACTCTACTGCAACATCAAAAGCATCAAACTCTTCGGAAATCACCATTGCTGTGTCAGCATTCTTCGGAACAGCCTTCACTGCAACATTTTTCTGGGAATACTTTTTCACAAATTATAATAACATTTCATTTTCAATTAAAGCTTGCACCTCTTTTTTCAAAGCGATGCATTATTTGGTGTCATGCCCAATATCCTCATGGTACTTACAAAACCTGCTAGCACTTCTAATTTCCCTCAGAGTTTGAATAAGAAAAGGTTTTCTGAACTGTAATCTTGACCTTGCCTTGTCAAATATTGTAGCTACATTGTCCGTTAATTGAGCAAAATAGTCTGGACGAATCCACTTGTTTAAAATGGGCCTTGCTCCTTGGTTATAGCTCTGTTGATTACTATAGTTTTGCTGGTTTGTTCTCGGCCTTGACCTCGGCGGATACTAACCCACAACCTTGGCTTGAATATTAACACGAGGCACTTGATTACTAGACTCAGGACTTTGAAATGAATTCTAATCTAGCTGATCACTTGATCATTTTTCTGATGCCTGGGTCTCCTCCACCAAAATTATTTTCTCAACTTGATCCAATAATGCCCCAAAAGTCATTGCATGACTCTCTGCTACCGTATCCTTTAAAATTTCAGGGAGAAGCCCCATCATGAATGCCGCTAGTGCCACAGAATCTTTGCAGTACTTCATATCTGTTTTTTGTTTCCACAAATCGATTGGTGTAGTTATTCAAACTCTTCCCAACCTTTTGCCTACAGTAGATTATCGTGTCTCTATTGGCTCGAATTTTTTTACTCTCCACAAAATACCGTCTAAAGATATTCCAGAACATGTCGAAATTCTTTATCGAGCCTTGTGGAAGCCTGTTAAACCGCTTGGAAGCCACCCATTTAAAGGTCTGAGAAAACGGTCTACACAGCAATTTATCATCGTCATCGAAATTGATCATGAAATTTTTGAATTCCTCGATGTGATTGTCAGGATCTTGCGTCCCATTGGACTTTTCCAGCTTCGAAATATCAAAGTGCTTTAGAAGGTTGCTTGCTAGAATTTCTGAGGACAAAGGAGAAGCTCTCTAATTATGGCCAGTCCTATAAATATTAGCTATTAAAGTTTCATGGTTTAGAAAATAGAATCCCTTCTCGGAAGGCAGAGTGTACTGATGTTGCCACTCCGAATTCCGCTGGTAGATATTTTGGTTCCCAGAAGGAAAATTCATTTGGTTATAACCTTTCTCATTAGCATGAGCATGATTATTCTTTTCCCTCAGATATTTCCTCTCCAAATTCCTTCCACTCTGGTGCTCCACATGCTTTCTGCCATGTTTTTTCTTTCGATGAATCCTCATCGAAGACGATTCTGGTGAACTATAGCGAGAATAATCACTCGAATCAGAAGATTCCAAGTGATGCTTTCCTTTCCTTCTCGAAGAATGTCGTTCATGCCCTCTATATCGGTCCTCTCTGTTCATACGACGAAAGTCAACTTCACGCTCATCTTTTCCGCTATCCTGCTCTCTTCTTATCTCAGAATGAAGATTTGTCTGGACAGTTTCTTTTTATGCCCTCAACTATTCGATCTCCAGTAGTAACTCATTTCTTCGAGCCAGCAGAACTGACTCGTCAAAGACTTCTCCGGCGCGCTGGCCACCATGTGCCTCATGTTCCATATCGTTTCGATAAGTGTCTCCAATAATATTCTCCTCATAGTTGTTAATAAAATCATCCCCCTACTCTTCCATAATTCCGCTTAGATTAGGAACGATTTCCAGAAAGCAATTGTCGTCAGGACAATCTTCGTTTCCCACAGACGGCGCCACTGATGAATTAAGAGTTAGCTCAAGGGTAATTTTGTGTAAAACAAATATTCGAGGGACCAAACTTTTAGAAAAAACTTCTTTACGAGGGTGCTTTTTAGAGAGAGAAAGTTCTACTAAATGTAGAAAGAGAAAATAGTATTATATTAATCAACTAGATTTCTCAACTCGTGTGGGGTCATTTTATAGTACAATAATGGGCCACACACGCTTTAATTCCCAACTCTTACACATTTAGTCCCTATATTTTACCACTTATTCATAATGGATACTTCCATAATATATTTTACAATCTTTCCCCAATACAAACACTTCTTTCCAATTTCCCCATATGCCTTTTTTCCTCCCTCATCAGTACATAGTTTGGGTATGAATGATAAATTGGTGGAGCGTAAAACATTGCGGCAACGGGACGTATCCCGATATTACTCCCATAATTGGCATTGCTCCTGCATTATTGATCTACTAGATTATCGGGTCTTCCTTTTCTATTTCCCTATCATCAGTTTTGATCTATTCATTTCCATTATGGTATAATCGGATTTCAGAGTCCTACTCTTCATTCTGTTTCTGCGGCACTTTTGGCGCCCCTGATTCTTATTATTGGATCATTGGTCGGAACTCTTCTTTTTGTTTTCTCATGCTCCACTCCTATCCTTCTTGTTTTAGCGAGCCTCTCATTCGTACATTTTAAACAAAAGTATTTATGTAACACTGTCTCCTTCCTCTTTATTCATTTTGTCAATTTTCCGGATGACAAACTTAAGTGTGTGAGCTTGTGATAGGAGTTGCTCTTTTAAATGCAAAAATCTATCGTTTGCTCGTCTCTCAACTGTTGAGCCAAATGTTCGATCTTAGTTGGGGCATCTCTGATTCCTTCTTCTTTAATACGATTTCAACCACAAGAGAGTTGCTTTGCTCTCAATGCAATTAAGACTTTCCGATTCCCATATAGTACCAATTGATGTGGATTTGTGATCACTTAACTTGATGAATAAGCGAGTTAATGAGCGAATGAAATAGTAACAAAACGTTATATTTATTGGGATTAAATCAGGAAATAGTTCATAGACTATCCCGTTTTCTTTCATTTAGTCATTCGACTTCAAAATCATCGATGAGGGTCCTTAGACTTTGCGAAATCTATAAATTTAGTCTTTGATTTGAAAAATCTATAAATTTAGTCTATCGACTTTAGAAAATCTATAAATTTAGTCAATGGTGCAAAAAAAACCCCTTACCATGAACTAAATTTATAGAATTTGTAAGTCATGAATTAAATTTATAGATTTTAAAAATTCCAAAAACTCTTAGCGGTGATTTTAAAGTCGAAAACTAAATGAAAGAAAACAGATAATCAATGGAGTACTTCGAGAGAGAACGCATGACCTTTGGTCACGAGCATGCCTTACTCCACCAACTCGGCTATCCCTTTTGGGACTAAATATTTTTATTCATTCTTTATTAGAACTTTTGTTTTTTTTTTTTAATTTTTTATTCATCTTTTCAATTAGCTCTCAAATGTCTATTAAATTCAAAATAAACGGTTATAAAAATATTTTATCTATTTATTAACCAAATTAATTAATAAATTAGTCTAACATTTATAATCAAACATAAATAAAATAATATATATGAAAAAAACAGATAATCATGGAGTAGACACATATTATTAATTCAAGTTGGATCATGGTTTGGGCTTGTCTAATTACACTTTTATCGGTCACTGTAAATTATTTTCTTTTATAAATAAATAAATAAATATTATAATCTTTCGTATCATTAATATCTTATAAAAGAAATGTGATTCTCCACAAAAAGATGAGTATTAATTGCTTGTTAACCGGTGCCCATGGGCACCGGTTAGCATAAAGTGATGTATAAAACCTTTTGGTTGTCTTAAATATCTGAAATGTGATTTAGATGTAGCGACGATTTAAAGGTTATCGAAAGTACTATTAAATTGAAATGTTTTGTCCGTTGGCGTCTTTATTTTGTTTTTGATTTTGAAAGTATAGCATTGATGAAGGTAAGCATCGAAAATATAATATATTTATGATAATTAGAAAATGTTTTCCATTAAATAATGGAGTCAATGAGATGGTAGAAAATTTAGGCTGAGAATAGGGATAAATCTTGTTAATAAGAGATTCTGATTGAATACCAGCACCACCAATCTATCAAGTAATAACAAAAATACTTTTTTTTTTCTCTGGGTAGATATTATATTATTGTTCCTCAATCTCAGTCTCAGTGGCCGAACTTCTTTCAGGTCCCTTTTGTTTTTTTTGTTAATGTATGTTCATAACTTAACTTTGATGTGATGTGTGTTGTATGTAATTTCAATTACAGATAATGAAGAAGACGATGAAAGCAGTGTTGGAAGAAGTTCCCGTCAATGGAAGTGATAAGTACGAAGAGAAGAATCTAGAAATCGAAGAAGAGCTCGAGGAGTTAAACAGATCGTACAGTTCATTAGCAGAAAAATACGATCGGTTATTGAGGACCAAAATCCATTCAGGGTCTAGTAGTTTCACGAATGAAATTTTTGATTTTCGATCGAGGTCGAGGTCCATTGTCGAGGATGGTGAGAATAGCTCAGTTGCGGCGTCTTTCAAGTACATGAACAAGCTAGCAGACGACTTGATATCGTCCGAACTATACAGTACTAATATTAATAATAATGTGGTATACGATGAGTTGGATAAGAAATGGTCTGAGATCAGGTTTCAGGTAACGAAACTGATGGAGGAGAATCTGCGGCAGCAGGCGGAGTTGTTGAAGAGAAACAGCGAGAAGAAAGCTACTATTAAGAGGCTTCAGATTGAGGTAGAGCGTTTAGAGACGGAGAACAAGGAACTGTGGAGTCGGTTTACCCCGAAACATAGTAGGTATCGTTTACCATCTTTAGGTAGACTCTTTTCTGCAAAAGGATGTAGATCGTTCGACGTTTGAACCTTTTTTTTAATTGTTTATTGTTTATGGGTTGTTGTTTGGGAGCTGTAAACTATACTGGGCGTTGCCTATTTTGATGTTTGATTCAATCTTGTTCTAACAACAATTTCTTTATTTCTTTATAAATATAATGTTTATAGTCACCCAGTCCCTTATATATATCAACAATACTTAATCCTGCGGCGATGGATGCGAGATTCACCCAATATGGACGACTGAAGTGTGAGTTTGATCCTCCGTTTTCGTAGAAAGTTGAAAACTGAAAATGTAAATCCCACCTTCTTCTCCTTCCTTCTCACTACTACTACTAGTATTGCTTCTTCAATTGTCATAAATCCTTACTGATATTGAGAGAAAATAAGAAATTAAAACTGATGTTTATTTTCTTTTCTTTTTTTAATTATCAATTTTATTTTTTTTAAATATATTTCTCTTTGAAACCCATTTTTTTGCCAAAGCTATTTCTTCCATGATATCTTCCATGATAATTTTTATTTCCTCCGTAATTTGAAAATAACCCCATCTTGTTATTTCCTTCATAAAAGAAATTACATATTTGTCCTTCTACCCATTTATTCTATCTCTTTCTTTTTCAAGAACGCCATTATTCTACCAATTTATTCTATTATCCTACCCATTAACAAATTCAAAGAAAAAAACCATACTTATCTCTCTCTTTAGTTTTCTACTTTCTTTTGTTTCCCAGTTTCTTTTCAAACCCCTAATCTCTTCAGTTTTCTACTGTCTTTTGTTTTCCAGTTTCTTTTGGCTATGTCTCTTCTTGTTAGGTTAGGATTCTTATTTGGTAGATTTTGGGTTCGATTAGGGTTCTTATTTGGTAGATTTAGGGTTCAATTAGGGTTTATGCTTTTGGTTGGATCTGTTTTCGAGTTTTGTTCGATTTTGTGACCATATGGCTGTTCTTTCATATTCTGTTTTTTTTAGCGAAAGCATGTGATTCCGAGATGGTCTCTCGGAATCACATGCTTTCGCTAATGTTTAAATTTTTTGGCTAGGAATAGTTGCTTCTGAACAAAACAACTGATTCCGAGATACCGTCTCAGAATCAGTTGTTTTTCGTTCAGAACTGCAGAAATCGGGTTTGGCTGAAAAAAAAGAAGTTTCGAAATGGTAAAACATAAAAATAAAGATTACAAAACAAAGATTAAATTACCTTGTTCGTTCCGTTTAGTTTTGGTTTCTTCATTTTCCATGATTAATCTTCAATAAAATTGAAGTTCTTTGTTTTAGGGTTAATTTTAGAAGTAGAATCATATATGTTGGATTAAAGTTAGGTTATTGGTGTGTTTTTTCATATAAGACTATCTATTAGATCAATGGCATCTAGTTTTAAATTTGAAATAAAAATAAGGGTAATTTGGTAAAAGCAAGTCACTAGTGTTTTTAAAAGTTTTGGATGATGGAGGAAATAAAAAATAACATGGAGGAAATAGCTTTGGCCATATTTTTTTCCGAGTTTGTGGTGTCATATAGTTATTAGATTAATGATTCAATAAAAAATAATTTTATCTGAATTTATGGTTAATAAAAATCAAGAAAAATATATAATAATAAAAAACAACTATAAAAAAGGAATTCATGATTAATACTTAATATTCTTTAATTTATTAAATAATAATATATATATTGAAACCGTTTATAATACAAAAGATTTGGAAAAAGGAAACGATGTAACGCCAAATGTATTTTCCTATATTTATTTTAGGGAAATTGTACTTAAAGTACCCACTCAACTATTCAATTGTCATTTACCACCCAAAGTTTGATCAATTGTTACTTAATACCCATCTCAACTACCTTATTGTCACTTACAACCTAAGTTTATTTTAATACCCTAACTACCCTTAACCCACTATATAAATCTTATTTTCTGTTTTCTTTCTATTTTTTCTAGCTTTTTGAAGATTTGAATTTGTTAGCTGCTCTAACCACCTAACCCTACCAACCACCACGAGCTGGGTTGAAATCACATTTTCCGGTGATCGGAAGCTGCGAAAGGTTTGTTTCTTTATGTAAGTTGTTGTGTTAGACCTGTCTAACCTCTGTTTTATACGTATAGGAGTTGATCGTCGCTTTTTGGAATCTTATAGCTTACAAGTAATCGTGTTGCGAGCTTTTTAGGTAATTACCTACCGATTTCGAAGTTTTCTATTCGTTTTCTCTGTTGGAATAGGTTATATTCTACTGTTTTAGATGCCATTGCCTGATTTCGAGCTTTTCTCTGTTTTTTTTGGTTATAGTGATCTGTTATTGTTTAGTTAATATTGTTCGTTATATAGTTCGTTATATAATTTGTTAGTGCTTTAGTTTTGTCTTGAATGTGTAGATTACGAGTTTTTAGGTCAGTTAGAGTATTGTATTTCGAAACAAATATCAGGGCCGGTGTTACATAGAAATATCAGGATAGGATGCGAATAGCTCTATGTATATATACACAATTCACAAGATAGGATGCGAATTGGTGCAGTAAATAATCTGCACAGTTTTATGACTAATAACAAATATCAGGACTTTATTACCTACAAATATCAGGACAAGATACGAATAGATAGTTGTAGGTATACACAATTCGCACCTTAGGATGCGAATTGTTTGATGCAGTAGTAAATATTTTGCACCTAGTTTTTGTGACTAATAACAAATAACTTGTATTGTCAGGACCGGTTTTACATAGAAATATCAGGATAGGATGTGAATAGCTCTATGTATATATACACAATTCGCAAGATAGGATGCGAATTGGTGCAGTAAATAATCTGCACAGTTTTATGACTAATAACAAATATCAGGAGTTTATTACCTACAAATATCAGGACAAGATGCGAATAGATAGTTGTAGGTATACACAATTCGCATCTTAGGATGCGAATTGTTTGATGCAGTAGTAAATATTTTGCACCTAGTTTTTGTGACTAATAACAAATAACTTGTATTGTCCAGGTTAAGAGATGTCTAAATCACGAGTTTATATTTTTAAATATGGTCACCAAACTGCAATTGTGCCTTTCACGGAGTTTGAAAGCTTCGAAAGTATCCAAGCTTATGTAGAGTATACATGGGAGGAGCTTGCCACAGGTGAGTACCTAATTACTTACTCCTGCGGGGATCACAATAATTGTTTCTTTAATAACCAGAATAATTTTGTTGGGTTGGTGTTATATCTTGATTTGGAGCGTTTAAAACGGGTTAGTTTTCTCATAGAAAAACATGTCTTCGATAAGGGTTCTGGTAATAAAAGTTTTGTTGATACGAGCTCTGGTGGTAAGGATTCTGGTGGTAAGCGTAAAGAGCGTAGCTTGATTTTGGGAGAACCATCTCTTGATCAACTAGTTAGCGGGGAGAGTAGTAACGGTTTAGTTAATTCTGATCAGAGGAAAAAACAACTTGCTACTGCTGGTTGGGCTGATGCTATTACAGGAGTGGGTCAAGCTTTTGAAGAAGGTGCTGCCGGTCTGAGGGTATCCTTGTGCAAGTATGCATTAGAGAATGGTTTTTCTTTCAAATACCTGCATAACACAACAAATAATATCACTGCTTATTGTGAAAATAAGCTAACAAGCGGGTGCAATTGGAGGGTTTATGCATCTATTGACTCAAGCACCGACCTTATGACGATCAAGAAGCATTTCACGTACCATAGTTGCAGTCCTGTTTTCTCCCAGAAGTATAAGCATAAGCGGCACAGGCATTTGACATCAGATTTGATTGCAGAGGAAATTCAGGATTCTCTCCGGACCTGCCATTCGTTGACGGCCAAAACCATACAATCGACTGTCAAACAAGATTACGGTCTTGACATCACTTATCGTTTGTCATGGAATGCTTTAGAGAAGGCTAGGAGGGGAGTTTTTGGAGATAGTTCAAGTTCTTTTAGTTTACTAAGCGGATACTTCAAACGCTTGAAGAGCCGGGACATTACTTCAGACTGCCAGTTGGAGTTGTCATCTGGAAACCGATTCAAGCGCTGTTTTGTAGCATTCGGTTCATCCCTTAGTGGTTTTCATTCATGCCGTCCAATGTTGTTTGTCGATGGAACCCAATTATATGGCAAGTACAAGGGTACATTACTCACTGATGTAGCAAAGGACGGAAACAACGGTTAGTTACATTTATCTAGTTAATAAACGATGTTTTTTTGTGAAAATGCTGATGCTGTTCGCAGCAGATGATGCAAATTAAGCAGTGTTGTGATCCTCACATTTCGCATTTGAGGTTGCGAATTATGCATATAAAGTTTCCACAAGATGTGAATTCACATGCCAAGCTGTGAATTGTTTGCATGAGCAATTAAGATGTCACACATATTTCGCATGACAGGCTGCGAATTGTTCCAAGACAACATGCGAATTGTTACTCATTCTTAAACGTTTGCATACTGTTGTAGTGTTTATTTGATCTGCCTTTTTCCAGGACTATTCCCTGTTGCTGTTGGTGTAGTTAGCATTGAAGATTAGGACAATTGGATGTGGTTTTTGGGGTGTTTGAAACCACATTTGCTGGATCGCCAGATCACATTTATTTCAGACCGTCATTCTGGTATTGTTAATGCTGTTTCTGTCTTGTATCCAAACTGCTATCATGCGTACTGTTATTTTCATCTCATGCAGAATTTGAGAGCCAAACTGGAACATACTAACAGGGAGTATAAAAAAAAGATGTTGAGTTTCTTCCACCGTCTTGCTTATGCTCCCAGTCAAGAGCTTTTTAAAGATATACTAACAGCTTTTCTATGTGAAGGTGGTGAGAGAATGAGTGATTTTCTTGCAAATTTACCCCCTGAAAAGTATGCGCAGGCTTACGTAAAAGGGAAGCGATACAGCTCTATGGCTTCTACCGCAGCTGAATCGTTCAACAATCAGATTAAAAAATATTGCGGCTTACCAATTGTTGAGTTTATTGATTGGATTAGAGTCTTGCTTATGACTCAGGTTTCCCGGAGATACGAAGAAGGTCTCAGCTGGAGTACTAATTTGGTTCCCGAGTACGAGAAGAAGCTAAAGCAGAATGTTGACATGTGCCGAAGTTCGATAGTACGTAAGTCCTCTTCCGCCATGTTCGAAGTCTTTTCGACTCCTGTGGCTGTTGTTAATCTGTTGGACTTCAAATGTTCATGCGGATCATGGCAACAAGATTGTTTTCTATGTGCTCATGCTCTAGCGGCATTACAATACACCGACCAAGATCCATTGACTGTAATAGAACCCTTCTTTACGGTTAAGAATTACAGGGAAAGTTACTCTTTCAGCATACCAGCTATAACTGATTTCGGCGAAGGGTCGAGCGCTAACGATCCTTCTTTTGTTGAAGTTCTTCCTCCAAACGTTAAGAGACGCTCCGGAAGGCCTAAGAAAAAGCGAATCCCTTCTAGAGGAGAAATCTCAACCAAGAAGTTAAGGTGTGGCCAATGTTCGAAATCAGGCCATAACCGGAGGACTTGTGATGTTCCAGTTTAAGGACATTTATTTTTGTAGCATAGTTATTGTTCTGTACTAGAACTCTAAAAATTTGTACATTCCTGTGTTTTTGTATCTGCCACTATTGGAGTTGTAAGCATTTCGCATCCTGTGATGCGAATCATGTACAATATGTTGGTGTATTGTTACAAACATCTATCAGGATTACATGCGAATTATGTGCAATTATCTGAAATTTCAACAGGATGCGAATTATGATAAGCGAATTATGTTCTAGTTCAACATGATGCGAATTATGTGAAATTATGTGCAATTATGTGAAATTTCAACAGGATTACATGCGAATTATGTGCATTTAGAAGTCCTGATATTTGTCTTATGATAAGCTGCGAATTGTCATTTATAAAAATACCAGGATATTCAGTAAGGTTGAAAATAAGCAATATATCAGGTTAACATGCGAATGAAGTGCAAAATGTATTTGGATGCGAATCAGTTATATCATTGAAATTCCCTAAACAAGTTGGATTACAAAAAGGAGGATTACAATATTTGCAGAAACTAACAACTGTTTACACATATCAGTACAAGCTACTATTGCTAGTTAGCTGCATTCCAAAAAAACAAACAACAAAAACCAACTCTAGCAGTTGGTAGAGGATTCATCACCAGCTGTTTCCTCTTTCTCCTTTTTGTGCTGATCATCTTTGTCTTTCTCCTCTTTGTCTTCGACTTTCTCTTTCTCTTCCACTTTATCTTCAGCTTCAAAATCAACGTCCATCATGCTTAGATTTTTGTCCTTGATGGACCAGCTTCGTCTTCCCTCTTCCTTTTGTTGTTTCGAACCTCTGCCGTTTGAGGTTGCACCATTTCTGGCTAAGGTGGAGCAGGAAGCATTGGAACCTGTTCTGGCTGAGGTTCAGCAGCAACCTGTGGAACAACCTCCACTGGTTGAGAGTCAGCAGAGTAGTAGTCATCATACATGTCTAGTTCGAAGACAGAGACTGGGCTTGGGGGTGGTACTGCTGGCATGATCAACTCATCACTCCAGTTAACGATTAAGGATGACCAGGAGTCACCAAGAGAACCGAGTGAACCAGAGTTTGAGTATGAGGTGGTTGTTGTGGTGGTGGAAAAAGACATGACTGTTTGAATTTGAAGAGAAGAAGAGGTGTTTAAAAAAAATATAGAGTTTGGTGTAAAATTAGCCTTTGGTTACTAGAGGTTTTTATAGGGAAAGGAGGTAATCATTACATATCCTCCATGTCCAATCAACATTTAATGATTTATGTACTTGATTAGATTGTTTTTTGTGTGCTCAATGTAGAAAACGTTTACCAAGGCATAAGCCACAGCCTGTTCGTATCCTTCCACTTTGTATTTTTAATTTTTTATTTCTGCACCAGGCTGCGAACTGGGTTTAAGCTGGGATACCAGGATGCGAACAGTGTGTGAAGTGATTACCATCTATCAGGTTAGGCTGCGAAATATTTGATGATAAGTTAGGATGCGAACTGTTCATAATGATTTAGGCTGCGAACTGTTCATACATACCCCAGTAAACTACCAGGATCATAATCAACCATTATATATCAGGTTATGATGCGAACTATAAGATAAGGAGTATTCAGAGATGTGAAAATGTAATTTGTTTATGTATGCACAACAAAACTAAAAATTACAACAGACATATGTATTTACAAGCAACAGATGTATTTACAAGCAATACACGAATCAGCCATATGTGATGGTGTCTATGTCATTTAAAAAGTAATAGAACATTTATGCTCTGAAGGCAGTCACCATATCTGCATCGTATTTTTTCTGGACTGATCCATGCTCAATAATATCCCTTGCATATTTACAGACGAAGACACCACAGTCCACGCTGCCTCGCTTTTGTTGTGGGAAGCCTCTTTCGACTTTCACCTTCCACCCTGTATTATATTTGGGTAGGAATCCTCTATCCAACAAATATTTGATCTGTGTATAATAATTAGTGTTAGGAATATGCACAAAAACAAAAATAGTTGGTGACATACAATTCGCATCCTCAGGCTGCGAATTATATTACAATAAATCATACACAATTCGCATCTTAGGTTGCGAATTGTATGACAGCCTTGATAGGCTGTGAATTGAGTTGTGGACAGGTTGTGAATTGTATCCAACATGGATAGGCTGCGAATTGAGTTATGGACAGGCTGCGAAAAAACATCTTGTTTACTCACAATTCGCAGCATACCAGATCTCATTTCGCAGCATGCATACTTAAAATGTGTTCAGATTTAAGTGTATAGTTTGGAATATTTACCAGTAGTGCAGGTGTTCTTGTGGTGGTGCCTATGGCATGAAGCTTAGGCAGAAGCAAGTTGTAGTTTGAAATTGTTCTTCCGTCAACGTCGATGACGAGCAACGTCCAGTGGTTTGTATTGTCCTTCGACTCGGTGCACACTGGAACCACGATGATGTTGGCATTTTTGCGCCCCTTCCTAAAAGCCATGTCCACCAGATTTTCCACTTGCCACCCTGCTTTCATTTGATGCTGCATCCAAGCAAGAGTATATTTAAGTGATAACATTTCTGAGAACTTGTTTCAATTTACGTGAGCTAAACTTACTGCAGTCATGCCCGAAATCAGTATGGCGTCGTGATGCTCTCCTTTAGCTTTAGTGCATGGAACTTTGTAGTCTGCATCTTCAAGCATCTTTCGAATCCAAGCATCGATAAGCTAACAAATGAGTTGTAGATTTATGTTAAATATAGAATACATATTTGAAACATTGAAAATAAAGTTGGTTGACAATTGGATACCTTTACGTCCAGCTCCAGTTCTAAAGGTAGTGCCATGAGATCACTCACTTGCACCCTGATTCCGTACGTAAACTTGGACTCCGGTAACTGCCATACCACTGGATCAGGGGTGTCGCTCTCGTAGGCTTTAACCAACTGTATTTTGTGGTATTGTGCCACATCGATACGGTCAGTTGCTTTTGTTTTCTTTGGCCAGTCGCTGTATTCTACTACTAGCGGTTCCCGCATTGTAATTACGAACTCTTCTTCTTCCTTTTCCACTTGAGGCGGCGTTTGTGTCAATAGCGCAAAACTTGGCTCCTCTATCTCTTTACTGGGCTCGAGCTTAGTAAATAACAAAAATTAAGAGTAGAAGGGCGTCAGTGGTTTATAAGTGCAACTAGTCCAAATAGTTCGCAGCTTAGGCTACGAAATGTAAGGTTCCAGTTAAATACATTTATTATTATATATCAGGATAGGGTGCGAACTGTTCGAGGTTAGACTGAACAGTTCGCATCCTACCCTGATATTCGTTTGTAATACCCCAATCAGCATTAGACACAAATCTTATGTTATGATGCGAAATCATTATAAGTAGGCCTTACCGCACGGTCAGCGACAACCACTGCCGTTGACTTGTTCGGCATAGAATCTGGATCGTGTCGGCAGAAATCATAAAAGTCATCCTCCGATATGTTCTCCAGAGACCGTTGTATTATAGAATCGTAATATATATTATCAATTTCATTTAAAAATGTCTGTGAAACTTGAGTACTAATACCATCAACAAAAGCATCAGGTAAACCTACTGTGTTATCGTGGGACTCTGGAGCTGGCAGTTGATTTGTTACCGGGCCTACAGTTTGACGTTGGCTTAGCAATTCTGACTTTGCTGACAGCACCGTTGGTCTTTGAGGTTCCACCGAAGAAGTGGTGTTGTCTTCTAAGGATGGTCCTTCCTGGCTGAGTAGTTTTGTCTTCTCACCGGGATGGACAGGTTCTGACTCTTGAGGTGCTATCTCTTGAGTTAGCCTTTCTCTCTTCGCCAAGGTTATCTGTTGCTGCTGTTGTTGTTCTTGTTGTCCTTGTTGCTCTTGTTGTTGTTGTTCTTGTTGCCGAGGTTGTTGCTGGTGGTGTTCTTGTTGTTGTTGTTGCTGGGGGTGTTCTTCTTGTTGTTGCTGTTCGTGTTCTTCTTGGTCTTATTGTTGCTGGTTGTGTTCTTCTTGGTCTTGGTGTTGGGTTTGTTGTTGTTGTTGTTGTTGTTCTTCTTGTTGCTGTTGTTCCTGTTGTTGTTGTTGCTGTTATTCCTGTTATTGTTGTTGCTGTTGTTGCTGTTGTTGTTGTTGCTGTTGTTCCTGTTGTTGTTGTTCTTCTTCTTCTTCTTCTTGTTGCTGTTGCTGGGGGTGTCTTTCTTCTCGTTGCTGCTGTTGTTGTTGTTGCTGCTGTTGTTCTTGTTGCTGTTGTTGTTGTTGTTGCTGCTGGTCTTGCTGTTTCTGCTGGTGTTGTTGTTGGCTTTCGGTCTCCTATTTCATAAACAAAAGGGTGGAAGGGTTAAGCATAAGTTAATCATTGTGTAATCACATTTCGCATCCTGACCTGATATCTATGTTATACATTCCTAACAATTCGCAGCTCAGCATGCGAATTGTGTAATAACCAAACCATCAGTTTATTACATAATTCACAGCTCAAGCTGCGAAACGTTTGGACAGGACTACACAAGAGTCCTGATATTTGTTTGATAACATCATATCATCTACTTACATTATCTACCTCCTCTGTATGTGTCTCCATAGTGGGTGAATTGTGGGCATCATCATCCCTTTCTTCCCGCAGTACTCCATCAGCATGGTGCTGATCAGCATTAGACACGGATGCTTGCTGATTAGTGGATTTTTGTCCCTCTGGAAGTGCTGCTGGTAGCTGCTTTATTGGGCTTTCAATACGGCAAATTGGCAGAGATATAGCATTGTGGAGTTGTTGTGCTTCAAGTTCCGCTATCTTGCGTTTCAATTCTTTCAGCTGCAAAAATCATAGCAAACTTTTTATAAACATATTAAGTGCTGATTGTAGTGATTATTTAAGGTTCAAGTCATACTTACTTCTCTGGCATGTTTGTCTATTTTTTGCTCGTACTTGTTCTTGTCGGCGTATGTATTCAAACGCTTTGATTGAGCAGCAATATCGGGATTAGGTTCTCTGCGTTTGAATAAATAATTACCGATTGTTTCACTCATACTGGTTGTGTCGGTGTCGGAGGGCTCTTGCCTGGATTTGCCTTTCGGTTGTGGTGGAATCGTTTTCTTGGGGAGTCTTGGTGGTGGAATCGATGGCTCCGGTGGTGTTGGATGTTCGAGTGTGGGAGACATCACCTTATTCATTACATTCTGTGATGCTCGTCTCCTTTGTTTTGGTTTTGATGCTGTGCTTTTCGTCCTCTTCCTAGGTCTTTCTTCCGGTGAAGAGGACTCCGTTACTTCTGCATCTTCACCATCTTCTCTTTCTCCGAAAGCTTTAATTTCAGCCTCGGTAAGCTGTAATGGACCTTCTAAAACCTACCAACAGATGCACATGTAAGTTAATTAATTGTTTCCAAAGTATGAGGGTGTAGAGAAACAATTTGTTTTTTATAAACAGTTTGCATCATATGATGCGAACTGTGTGGTTTTAATCATGTTAGAGTTGCAAGCATTCGCATCCTGAGCTATGGACAGGTTGCGAATTGAGTTATGGACAGGCTGCGAATTGAGTTATGGACATGCTGCGAATTGAGTTATGGACAGGCTGCGAATTGATACATTTTTCTAAGCAAAACGCATGCTATGCTGCGAACTGTTTGCACCCCCAGTTCAATACATATATAAAGTTGTTACATGGTCATTATCCAGCAAGGGTGTTCGAATAAGATATGTCATGGTTGATGCTTGGCACTCTAACCCCAACCATTTGAAAAACCTTGGTATCGATGTTGGCTTCGCTATCTCGTGGCCAATTGTTGTGTGCTCCATGATGAAGGGCTGCATGGGGAAAGGTTTTATCAACACGATGCTATGTACATAACTAATTTTTATATTTAATAGATCAATCTTACAACTACAAGGGCGGCGCAGCCGACGACTCTATCAGCTCTTTCTATTGCTAAGCAACTCCTAATAGACTGTCGAAGCTTGTACAGTATTGATCCAGCCCAGTCATAATTGTTTATTCTGTTGAGGTCTTCAACGTAATAAACCGTGCTCCAGCCCAGGATATCTCCAGATACGGAGTAGAATAGTGTGGAGCACAAAAATAGTATCAACAGCCTCACAACATCTTCCAACTCATGCTCCCCTCCTTCGTTTATGGCCTTTGCTATACCCTCCTGTAAAACCAACGACAACATGCTATGTTAGAAATGTACAGAATCTTGCTTTATAAAGATGAAGTCCATTTTAGGCGTACCTTTATAATGGCATTTGTTATTGTTTTGGTATTACTAGCTGCTACTTTCCTGCCAGTTTTACCCATGAAGTATTTCTTCATCATCCTTGATTCGTCCTCCTCGCTGGGTGCATACTTGTTGTGAAAAGCTCCGGTTTTTGTTAATTGGATTTTCTCGGTGCCATGCCTCAAGCCGAATATGATCTTGACATCGTTCTCAGTTAGCTTTACATACTTGTTTCCAATCCTAAAGGCGTCTCTATCCACGGAGAATTGCTCGATCATATACTGAATGATTGAGTAGAATTTCTTCTTTGACAGCTCTGCCTCATTACGGATTTGGAAAACCGTTTTCAGCAGTGTATAGAAGGGGGTGTTTCTTGCAGCTTCAATGTGCGCCCTTGTAATACGCATGTCTTTGAGTAGCTTCAGAAGGCTCACCAACCCTGATCTGTAGTAGCTAGGTTTTGTTGTCATAGTTTCTGAACAAACACAAATAAGTTGGAGTGTCACAAATAATTCGCATCACAAGCTGCGAAATGCATACATATAAATATTGGATTCACAGACAAGC
The DNA here is from genome assembly GCA_036936605.1 of Limnanthes douglasii subsp. nivea. NCBI lineage: Eukaryota > Viridiplantae > Streptophyta > Magnoliopsida > Brassicales > Limnanthaceae > Limnanthes > Limnanthes douglasii. The sequence continues at coordinate 292,185,972 of JAUPFV010000005.1, forward strand.
TGCGAAATGAGTGTTGTTATGATGCGAATTAAGTAACTCAAGCTGCGAATTGTTTGTTAATAAGTATAAACATGCAATCGAGCTGCGAATTGCTTGCATTGTGGGTGATCAGGGTGCGAACTGTTGCACTTTTTACATGCACGTTGCAGGGATCTGGGAATTATGCAACGAACACCAAAATCAACAATGAAGTACCTAATGCAGATCTAACATACATAATATTTCTCAGGAGAGTATCAATATTGAATGCAACTAAAATTCTACCCTGGCTTCGACTATAAACCCATAAACTGAGCAACTATCGTCAGTAGATACTTAATTCTAGTATAAAAAGCAACGCGTATCGTGAATTAATAGAAAAAAGTGGTTCAAATTCGTCAAGAACGAAAAAAAGTACACTTTCCACGATAATGCATACCTGTTAAATTTCACCGGTCGGAGAAAGAGATTGAAGCTTTAAGAGACGAGTTCACGAAAACTTTGTCGAGCGAGATTGAAGGTGTGTAGTCTGACTGAGTAAAAGAGGCTGACCGGTGCGATAGTGTCGACGGTGAGAAGGAGTAGGGTTTCTGGGTTTGAGAGAGAGAGTATCACAAAGTCGAACGGTTTGTTTTCTGGTGGTTTCTAAAATTAGAATTTTGCGTTTGTTTAGGGTGATAGGAAGGTCGAAAAAGTGGGATGGATGTGAAAAATGGGTATATATAGTGGAAGGGTATTTTTGTCCAATTTATTAGTCTGGGTATTAAGTAACACTATGTTAAAAGCGGGTACCGCCGGGTAATAAGATAGTTGAGTGGGTATTTTCAGGTACTTTTTTCTTTATTTTATCTTATTTATGTATTTGTTAATTTAAAACTTGTAGGGCTAATAGATTAAAGAGGTTGAACACGTGATTAAATTGGTCGAATCACTTCCTTTTTAACATTGTTGTATAGGGTTTGTGCATCGTCGCTGAATTTAGTATTCTGTATTCTGAATTTTGGAAAATTAAAAATATGACTTTTCGCATAGTGAAAATATTGTGGTTCATATTCTCTTTTATTGTTAGTCATTAATATTTACTGCATCGTAAAATGTTTATGATTGGCCGATCTTATTCGTCAAAAAATTGTTACTATTTTATATTGAGAATTATTTTGCTATCACATAGGACATAGTTTGTGAGGGTTTGGATTATTTGGAATCTTAGTGTTTTTCTTATCTCCATTCTTTCTTCTTCTTTTCAATTCATTCATTGCAAAGCTCGTGGCTTTAACTACCTTGCCACATTCTTCCTTATGTTGATATATAATTTCAATGACGGGGTTGAGCGTCGTCCTCTATGGGTTGACTTCGAGGAAATTTTGGGTACTTGTTATAATTTTACATGGGTTGCCGTCGGGGACTTCAACGCTATTCGTAAATCCGAAGAACGTACTAGCTCATTCTCTCCGAGTGAGATTGATGAGTTCAATCACTGCTGCTACCAATGTGAGTTGAGTGACCTTCGATTTTATGGATCCCATTTCACGTGGGTCAATGAAAAGCTGTTAAACCCTATTACTTCAAGAGTTGATCGTGTTCTTGTTAATAGTGTTTAAGACGATTCTTTCCCTTTGTCCATTGCTCATTTTGGTTTGGTCCACTCTTCCGGCCATTCCATTGTCAAACTTAATTTGGGTTTTCCTAGGCCACATACTAAAAAACCGTTTAAAATTTTTAATGTGGCAAACTCACCCATCCTACAATGATTTGGTGTCCTCTTCCTGGAACCTTTCGATCTCTACTCAAGGTATGAGATTGGTTTCCCAAAACCTCACCCGACTTCAATTTTCTCTCTGTGACCTCAATCGTAAGGAATATAGTGATATTACCTTTAGGGTGTTCAATGCCCAAAACCATCTTTTCACCACCCAATCAATTTTAGCTAATGACCCTTTGAATATTTTTTGTCTTTATCGAGATTGAAGCTTATTCCGTTTATATCTCCCTTAGTCGCACCAATGAATCTTTCTATAAACAAAAATCTAGAGAGACTTGGCTCAAGCTTGGAGACCGTAACACTAAATTATTTCATAATATCATAAAAATATCGTAGTATAAAAAAATAAAATTATATTTATCTCTAATAGTTTCCGGGACCTCGCCACTTCCCAAATGAAGTGACGAGCGTCTTAGTCAACTACCTTTCTAACCTTTTAGCACTAGATCTCTTTTAAGATACCTTAGGCTCACTCGTATCTCCTCTCTTATTTGTACTAAAGTGTGTATTCAAGACCAGACTTCGAGGGTCCGTCCGGTTACCCGTGCGAAAATTAAAAGCGTCATTTTTAGTATTGATAGCGATAAATCTTCGACTCCTGATAGCTTCAATGCGGTTTTTTCAAGCATTCTTAGAACCTCATTGGTATAGAATTCTGCAACGGGATCTTAATGTTCTTTGATACGGGTCATCTTGAGCCTTCTTGGAATGTCACCTCAATTTCCCTTATCCCCAAAAAGGATTACTCCTCTATAGTCGAGGACTTCAGGCCAATCGCATGTTGTAATGTGGTCTACAAAATTATTTCCAAGATCCTACCCGATAGGATCAAAGACTCATTCCCCTATCTGTTTGACAAATCTCAAATGGCTTTTGTGGCTGGCCGTAATATTATAGATAATATCTTTCTCTCATAAGATTTTCTTAGAGGTTACCAGATTAAGTGTAAGGGCCCAATGGCCTCTTTTAAAATAGACCTAATTAATTTTTTTGAAAAAGTTCATTTGAATCTCATCATTGACATCTTTGTGCCATAAATTTCCATGAACAAATGATTCATTGGATCATTCAGTGTATTTCCACCCCTTCCTATAGTGTTAACATTAATGGTGACCTTTAGAGGAACTTTAATGGTAGAAAGTGTCTCAAACAAGGTGATCCATTATCCCATTTCTTATTTGTCTTGCTCATCCAAGTTTTATCCAGTATCATCAAGGAGAAAAGTATGGATCCTAATTTCAAATTTCATTGGAAATTTTATAGCTTAAGATTGTCAACCTCTGTTTCGCAGACGACTTGACGATTTTCTATCGTGGTGACATTAATTCTGTGAGTCTTATCAAAGATGGTCTTAATTATTTTTTTGTCATTTTGGGCCTTAAAGTTAACCCTCAGAAACAATATATCTTTCTTTAAGGGGTTAAGCCTACCCTTAGAATGGATCTGATCAACATCATTGGTTTCAATCTAGGGCTCTCCCGGTTAAGTATCTTGATGTCCCTCTCCTTTTGGGTCGACTCTCCCATAATGAATGTCGACCCTTTATAGGTCAAATCACTACACGTATGGCCTCTTGGACATCTAAACACCTCTCTTATGTCGGTAGGCTTCAGTTTATTAAATATATGCTTTTTACGGGGTAGATTTATTGGTTTTTGACCTTCATTCTCCCCTATCGAGTGCTTAAAGAACTCTCTCAATCTCTCTGTTGATTTCTCTGGTCTGGCCATGAGATGAAGGATACTGGTGCTAAAATAAAATAGTTTATTGTGACCTTTCCCTTGTTAGAGGGTGGCCTTGGGAATCTAGACCTAAAAACATGGAATCAGGCGGTCCTCCTCAAACATTTGTGGTCTATAGTTAGTTAACACGACATCTCAATTTGGTGTGACTGGATTTACTCTGAGATGATCAAAGACAATAACTTATAGTCTTTAAATATTAAATCTTCTCCTTATAATATTTGGAAAAATTCTAAATCTTAGGCCTCTCGCTAGCAATCTTTATAGGGTTACGATTGGTAATAGGGAGACGATTTCCCTGGTTTGACCCGTGGTTGCTAGCAACCTCTTTTGTCAACCATTACAGTCTGAGTATTATTCGAGATTCTCATCTGGAGAGTAACCTCAAGGTTTCTGATATCATTCGAGACAGTATTTGGAATTGGCCTTCTAAGTTAAGGTATGTCGGTGCTCGAAACTGATAAAAATTTAGAATGTTGGGGCCTATATGTAATAAAAGTATGGTTATATATGATAAATTATATAGTTGTTTGATGACTTTTTGACTATTTGTAATATGAAAGGCTGTGATTCAATTTTCTCATTTGTATAACTAATTATGTTATACAAAGTCTAAGACACATATAAATAAAGGCTGAGGTCAATTAATAAAGGGTAACATTTTCTTATTAGACAAATATTATTATCTCTTTTACTTTCTCTATACAACTAAACACTTTCTTTACTTTATCTCTCAAGAAATAAAATTCATACTTAACAAATTGGCGACCACAATGGGAGTTCTATTCAAATTGGTACCCCAATTTCACGTCAAAAATGAAAAATTATAGAAGTCTTTCTCAATCATATTACTGTAGATCGATATGGAACCATGAAACAAAGTTTATCATATGGTTTGAAGAGAAATTGAAACTCTGAGATATGATATGCGTAGGGAAGAAAGTGAACAAGATGATCAAGCTCCAGTTTAGCAAGAACATTCAGATATCGAGGCTCGAATGAATCAATTGTTGGATAAAATAACATCATTGAATGAAATATATGTTCAAAGTGAACAAATATTCAGTCAGGTAGGCTAAAATTCGAAGTACGACAAGTTGAGAAAAATATGAAATGGAAAACCAATTTGATCGATCATATATATCTAGTCAAATTCGAAACGGTCGAAAGAAGGCACATTTTGAATCTGACAAAGAGCATCGAACTTCTCGAAAAGAAAAGAAAGATAAGAATATGTATATCACATCTAGTGATGAAGAGTTTGATATCTCGGAATTTGAAGAAGGTTGGTTTAAGTAGAGAAAGTATCGATGATCTTCAAAAAGAGAAAGAAACTGGCACAAAAAAGCACACAAAAAATATAAACCAAAAAGAGACAACAAACCTCATTCTATGAGAGATATAGAATGGTCTGAAAGAAATACGTCAAAGTAGTGCACATATGTAGCAGATCAGAATTTGTATGATGTAATGGGGACAAGAGGAGATGATCAGTATGTACAAGGAGTAGACTAGAGAAATTTTCCTTTAACAACTGAGATTAGGTCCATTACTCTTCCACAAAAATTTGACATTTCTAAGGTCAAAACATTCGATGGGATACAGGATCCTGATGATCATATCGAACAATTTAAGAAATATATATTGAATTTTGAAGATGAAAATAGGTTGGTATGCAGAGAATTTTCTCAGACTTTTAAGAGCACTGCATTGAAATGGTATAATAAAATTCTGAGGGGATCTATTACCAATTTTAGGGATTTTTATACAGCGTTTCGACGACAGTTTGTGGGAAGCAAAGAAATGTGAGCAAATGGTAACACTATAATACAATGTAAGCAGGTTGTGGATGAAAAGTTTAAAGATGGTACGAAGCATTTTGTTTTAACAAAAGCAGGATTGGATGATTGTGAAGAGTTAGTTGTTATGGCAACTTTCAGACAAGGTTTACTACCAGGATATTTAGAAAATGAAACAACAAAAAGGAGAACGTTAACTTTTGGGGCACATATAGCTCAAGTCGAGAACTAAATTAAAATGGAAGATTCAACTAGGGTCCAAGGAGGGCCTGGATCTGGTCAAAATAATTGAGGACATGTGTCAAATAACATATCAAATAATCAATGAAACACTTTGAATTATGAGCCACATCCTCCAAAGAATACAAAAAAATTCTTCTTCGAATAGGAGGGTTTCCAGCCCAGCTGCAGGCTATCAATTTTAAAGACCAATGCCAAACCATTGGATCAGGCTAGCATATTATGTTGATCTAACTGAGAACGTTGCAACTATTTACAAAAAATCCAAAGGTTGTGTAAGCTTTAAAAATCCAGCTCCAATAAATAGACCAAGAGAAGAGCACAACAACAGATTTTGCAAGTATCATAATGATATTGGGCACGATACTGCAGATTGTATAACTTTAAAAAGGAGATACATGTCTTAATAGAAAATGGTAAGTTAGTTGCGTTTGCTAAAGGGAAAAGTAGTGGATCAAAAGATCCAAGCGCATCGACTCCACGAGTTACAAATTTAAATTCGAAAGAATAAAGTACACTAATGATTATAGATTCTAAGTACGACAAGTTTGATGCAGCCCCATAATATTTTGACACTGATAAATATCGGTTAATTTTGATGGTTGTGGATGAACCGGTAAAGCAATGATGATTTCGAAGCTTATGTGAGTATTTTGAGTCCTTCGCAATCTTTCAGGGAGATTTTATGACTGTAAACACTAATAGTTTGAGAAAAAAGCATGTTGTCAATTTAACAACTCAAGTACAAGGAAGAATGTCTACACATTTATATGGCAAACATGATACTCCATTTATTCAGTTCGATGAAGATGATTTGAGAGGAATATGTGGCCCTCATGAGGATGCAGTAGTTATAGGGGTAGAGATATGTGGATTTGAAATTCAACATGTTCAGATATATACAGAAAGTTCCGTGAATCTGTTATTCAAATATACATATGATAGGATGCGCAATCCACCTTGAATTTCTTCGGTCTGATCGTTTGATAATTGGGTTTACATGTATGACAGATCAGGTGATTGGGGAATTCTAAGGTGAAGTATGTATGGAAAAATGCCTGTTTAAAAATAAAGTTTAAGTTTTATTCATGGTGGTTGAATATCCAACCGATTACAATGATATTTTTGAAATATATTGATTTTCAAGAATGTATGTTGTAGCATCTACTGTTCACCAATGTTTGAAATATGTTATTGTAGATCGTGTGGGTGTAGTTCGAAGTGACCAAAAGGTGGCTCGGAAATGTTATGCAACAACACTCAAGGTTTGAGGTTCTAATTATAAGGATCAAATGGCTGAATAGTAACCAAGGAGGTTGACCTCAGATGAAGAGATTGTAGATGATCTGAAGGAAACCCCGGGTTCTTTAACAATGAGCGAGGATATTGAAAAGCACATTATAATAGGAAATTTTTACGAATAAGAGCATTGTTATCCTCTACTTCAATTAATATAATTTTTGTTTGATAATTTGGATGTTTTCACTTGGAAACCATAGGATATGATAGGAGTTTCATCTGAAATAAGATGTCATAGGTTAGCTATGGATTCGAAAATAAAATATGTTATTCAGAAGAGACGTGCTTTTTTTTGTGGAAAACTCAGAGGCTATTGTTCAAGAGGTGGACCGCCTCTCCAGGTCAGACATATTAGGGAGGTACAATATCCTTTATGGACGGCCAACCCAGTTTTAGTAAAAAAGAATAATGAAAAGTGAAAAATGTGTGTTGATTTCACAGATTTAAATCGAGTATGCCCTAAAGATCCATTCCTTGTCTAGATGAGTTGGTTGATTCTACTTTAGGGAATAAAATTCTATCTTTTAGGGATTCATTTTCAGGGTATAATCAGATTCAAATGGATCCAGAAGATCAGGAAAGTACTACATCTATCATTGATCGAGGACTACATTGTTATAGGGTCATGCCATTTGGGTTGAAGAATGTTGGAGCAACATATCAAAGGTTGGTGAATAAGGCTTTTGCTCATCAGATCGGAAGTAATATGGAGGTGTACATTATTGATATGTTGGTTAAGAGTTCCACAGATGATGAACACCTTGAATATTTAGATGAGATTTTTTTTTTAAATTTGAGAGCCATTCGTTTGAAGTTGAATCATAAGAAATATACTTTTGGTGTCCGATAAAGGAAATTCTTAGGATATATTATTAGTAAAAAATAAATAGAAGCAGATCCACAATTGAAGGCTTTAGTTTCAATGACATTACCTCGAATTATAAAGGAGGTGCAAGTCTTGACAGGAAGATTAGTTACCCCTAATCGATTTATTTCAAGGTTCTCTTATAATTAATTGTTTTCTTTTTTTTAAAGTGTTACGAAGACCGAAAAAGTTTGAATGAACACCAGATTATGTTGTTTTGATATATGAAGACAATGGAGTTCAAAGCCAGTTTATTATGTTAGTAAAAATCTGTTGTCATCAGAGAAAATATATTTGAAATTTGAAAAATTAGATTTGGCTTTGGTGGTGGCTGTTAGGAAACTGCGCCCTTATTTTCAGGCTCAAACCATTGTGGTTTGAACTTCTTTCATATTAAAGAATGTGTTACAAAGAACAGATATTTCTGGTAGAATGACTAAATGGTCAGTAGAATTGGGAGATTTTGACATTATTTTTGCTCCTTGAACATCTATTAAAGCTCAAGTTTTAGCTGATTTTCTGTTTGAATTTCATTTGAGTCAATCAAATGAGGAGACAAATAAAAAGACCTTGCCAGAAACTTCGATATGGGTAGTTCAAATAGATGGTGGGTCTAGTATATTAAGGTGCATTGCATGGGTTCAATTAGTTGCTCCTTCTGAGGAGGCAATGTATCAAGCCATTCGATTTGGTTTTCATGCATCGAATAATGAATCTCAATATGAGGTGCGTTGGTGAGTTTAAGGCTTATAAATATCTACGGAGAAACAACGGTTTGTTTGGAAACAGGCTCGCAGCTAGTGGTAAATCACATGGTAGATTTATCTGAGGCTAAGAAAGATCAGTTAATTTTGTATCTACGAAAGCTTCGAAATTTTAATTTTATGTTTGACAAAGTGATTGTAGAGCATATTAACCGAGAAGATAATACAATTGCTGATTATTTACCAACAATTGTTTATACATAAGAATATCCATATACTGTTACAATAGAGTCCTTTGATTTTGACACGATCAGAGCAATGCAAATATGTTGAGGAAGTATTTGTCATTCGTGACATAATTCGAAGAAATTGGAGGTTTGTTATTCTTAATTTTTTACTAAGAGGTATGTTACCTCAAGATCCACAGTTGGCTAAAAAGTAAGATATAAAGCTCATGGTTATGTTGTATTCGATTTAGTGTAATACAAGAAATCTGTAAGTAGAACATTGCTATGTTGTTTGGGAAAGCAAGAATCTCAAGAAATTTTATCTAAGGTACATGATGGTGAGGGTTCAACTTATTGTGGTTTCAAGTCTTTGATGCGTCGAGTTTGGTTAGCGAGTTATTATCGGTATTCAATTATGAATGATGCTAAATTCTTAGTTCCATATTTGAAGTTATTCTTTTTTATAGATGGGGAATAGATTTGGTAGGACCATTGTTTATGGCTTCTGGAGGGTGTCAGATGATTATAGTAGCCATAGATTACTTTTCGAAGTGGGGTGAAGCTGAATTATTATCTGGTACAAAGCCAAGGATGTTATTAAGTTCATTAGGAATAATATATGTTGTGGCTTTGGAGTGCCTCGGAAAATCACAACACATAATGGTCTTCAGTTCAACAACAGAGAAATGACTTTCTTTTTCGATTCGCTGGGTATAACGTCGTATTTTTCTACACCTTTTCATCCTCAAAAAAATAGTCAAGTGGAAGTGACTAATATATCTATTTTGGAGGTTTTGAAGAAAAATTTAACAGGTGCTCTAGGAAAATGGCCTAATTATATACAAGAGGTGTTGTGGGCTTATCGCACAACTTCTAGAGAGCCTACTCAAGAAAAATATTTTACCTTTGTGTATGGTATGGATGTTGTTAGTTCTACAGAGTATGCTTTACTTTCTTATAGAGTAATTCAATATTCCCGAGAGGTAAATGAAGAGGCAAAAAGAACGGAACTAGACTTGATCGAAGAAAAAAAGTTAGAGCTCATTTGAATATGACTCATTATCAAACTTTGATGAGGAGTTGATATAGTTTGAAGGTGAAAAAGAAGGATTTAAAATGGATGACAAAATCTTAAGGAAATTATTCTTTCATACAAAGCACAAACGACTTGCAAAGATGGCCCCGAATTGGGAAGGTCTTTATATGGTGATTGAGAAACAAAATCCGGGTATGTATCGCCTTTGTGATGATCAAGGAATGATACTTCAACATCCTTGGAATATAGAATATCTAAAACTATATTGTGAATGATTTTCTTTTTAAGACTTTTTTGAATAATTGACACACCTTTTCCTACCTTATTGGCCTAGAGAGGTTTTTATGAGGTTTGATGTACATAAATATTTATGTAATTTTGGTAACTAGTCAAAGGATGATCATCTTTGAAGCTGTTGACCAAGAGTAACTGTTTTGATTCGAAGTGTTATATGTTTATTAAAAGCATTTTTGAATAAATAACCATATTCGAGGTGCTACGTCTTTTAACGCACTCATGTTATTCGAAGTGCTACGTTTTCTAAAGGTACTCATCTTATTCGAGGTGCTGCGTACCCTAAATGAATTAATTATATTCTAAATGCTAAAAAATATATTATTGTTTGATAAATTACAAATTTATCTGTGACATATGTTGGACTTTGCAGTGATACCGAATTGTTAATAAGATTAAAAGTATTACTAATAAGGAAAATAAATAAGGAAAAAGGAAGGATATTTGTTCATTGAAAGTAGAATCTGATTTTACAAAATATTTTTTGAATACCATACAAAAATAAGTCACCATACAACATCCATTGACTATATAACTAGGACAAAAAAGAAACAACAATTAATTATTTTCTTCGGAGTTCTCTTCAGATAAATTTCATAGTTCACTACCATTTTCTTCTGACTCTGTCTCTTTGGAAGATTTAGTGGGGATAGGATCGAAGCCTTCGATGGGACCGTTATCTATGGGGATTAATTCCCAAAAGCTTGACAAATTTTCTTCTGGGAACTTTGCGTGGATTTTGCGGAGCAAATTAATTATTTGCTGCTCCTCAGTGTTTTTTATTGCAGCTAGTGTGTCTACTCCACACTGAGTCTTAGCAGTTTTGACAACAGCTTATTTCTCTTTTTTCATTTCCGTCTTGAGAGTAGTTATATCATTCGTCAGCTTCTTCTTTTCTTTTTCACTCTTATTTAAAGATTTATAAAGAATTGAATATCTTTCTTGCTCCTCAGATAATTCCTTAACATGCTTGGTCTTAAGATCATCGGTATGAGCTTGATGAGAAGTCTTAAGGTCTTTAATTTATTGATCATGCATAGATCATAAATGGAATTTGAGTTGGATGGTTTGATGAATATATTGCGATCTGTCAGTTTGGAACACATGAAATTGTTCCTCGATTTTCCTACTAAATATTTCACTCATTTTTTTCTTCACACCAATGTCGTTTTTATATCGAACCATCTCTTTAGCATGGTTTTCAAATGGCTTCGAGAAGAATTTACTTCTGTGCATAATACCTTTGTTGTTGCCTCAAGGTTTGAATAAGGTTGTAATGAAAGTAAAACTTCTTCGAGTGTCTCTTGGACAAGGATGAACCTTTGATTATTTTAAGACATAAGAGAGGATGAGGAAGCCAACATAGCACATGAGGAAGACAAGGGAGTATTTGAATTCAGAAGTTCGGGTAAAAGAGGAGCAGTAACCCAATGGCCAATTTGTTGCAGTCGTTCCTGGATCTGTTGGACCCTCAGATCTATATATATTTTAAGGAGCTTAAACCTCCTCTTCACTAATGGGATCAGCATGAAAGAGGTGTGCATCTCCTCGGTGATCTTCTGATGCAATATCTTCTTGATTATATTCCACTGCGTTTTCACCTCCGTGATCTTCCATTGCAGTATCTTTAGCCTCAGCGGTAGGAACTTCTAAGACAGCTTCTTCAGAATGTTTTTCTTCTACCTCGAGTTCAGCAAAAAGCAGAGAGGTATAGGCACGTCAAATTCTATAGGCCAACTTAGAGCATGACATGTAGAAATGAGGCATTAAGTGTGAAAAAAACAAATCTCTTTTATGCAACATTGATCCTTCGATTCTGTGCGCAGGGACCCCTCCCATATAGAATCTCTCTAGTCATTCTTTGACTAGTATGTTTTAAATGTTTTGACGCAGCGGTTGCGGACTACCATAGAATGGAACATTCAAGGCTAGAGCAGGGCCCTTCACGGTCTTTCGGAAAAAGGCATGATATAGATAGCTTAAACTTGTACCTTGTCAATCACTGAAACATGTCCTTCAACTCATTCGAACGAGTTCCAATCGTCTACAGTAGATGATTTCTCGAGCATGATCGCTTCGGGCCACTGTAATCCTACTTCAACAAGCCGTTTAGAAATATGGGGGTTACTGATAAGGAAATAATTGGTTAGTCTTTGGGTCGGGTTTTGGACAAAGTTTTCATGTCTTTATGATCTTTGATAGTAAGATCCATCATGTTCATTTGTATATATGGACAATTAGATCCAAAGGGCCCAAATTGGTCACTATAAAGAAGATGTGTCACCTCATTTGTGGTGGATGAACATTTATTACTATTTTAAAACATATTTACTATTTTATATTGTTAGTCTTTTTTAGATACCCTATATTTTCTCTGATGAGCTAGTCTTTCGATTGGCATGAGCACACCTATACTCCATCGAACCATAAGGAATCTGAGACATATTAACCAACCATAGAATTTTGTTATAAAAATACACTTCATAGACCATAGGTTTTTTTAACTATCCACATACGCTCGATCATATTTTTCTATCTTCCATGTCACTCTATTATATACCTCACTAGATTTTATATTTTATTTTATTTTATTTTTTATATACTGATACTAAATTTATAATTATTATAATAATTAACTTTAATAAAATAATAAATAATAAATATAATGTGTAAAAATTTCAATTTTTTATATCCAAATTATACAAGCCATGTTTCTATTTATGGATCTCAAAAATAATATTTTTGATTGATAAAATATTGTACAAATTGTTTTTTTTAAAAGTTCAATTTTGTGTGTCTAAAATAATACAAATCAATTCGCTATTAGATCTAGAAAAAATAGTATATATATATATATATATATTAATCAAATGGACTTTGAATGATTGAAATAAAGAATGGACATACAAAAGTATCAGAGAATTAGATCAGCCAAAATAAAGCGGTAAATTTAAAAACTAAAAATGAAATATTGGCAGTCATAAAACTAAATCCGATAGAAATATCATTCTTCTCTAAAAATGATTCGAATCCATGTCTGAAAAGGATTCCAGAGCAGAGCATCAGAGGCGAACAATCAGATCGCTGCAATTTCTGTTGAACAAAAGAGACATTTAAAAGCGATCGCAAAGAACCGAGAGCAGAGAACTGTCCAGAACTCAGAAGAGGATCTGAAAAGAGATCTCGTCGGCGAAGACAGAGTGAAAAACATCAAGGCCAGAAGCTATGGAGGTAAGATCATCTTAGTCATGCAGAAAACTTTTGAATGTTATGCTTGATTTGGAGAGCACTTAGAACACATCTGCAGAATTAAGGATTATTGCTGATATATCAGGCTTCATGATCCCCAACAAAGTGATTGTTAGATTAGAAGCTTGCAATTTATTGAACTAAAACTTTATCTTGCATTTCAGAGTCCATTTGGCAAGCCAATCAGCAGCCATGTTTTGGACTCTGGAAATGTGAGAAACAACCATACAATAATATATCAAATTTCTAATACAGTGAAGAATAGGAGATAAGGGCCAAGGGAAGTTACCATGGGAAATAAGATTGACAAGAATTAAAGAATATATTTCTATATCAACGTTAATCCAACCCTGAGCTCTAGACTTGACCATGAGAGGGGAGAGCTTTTCGTAGAGAAAACTAGCACCATGAACAATGTCTCCGGAGGTGTTTTTTATTAAGCGATCATCGCTTGAGTCACCATTGTAAAGACATGAGCAATCAGTGTCCATTTTGAGTATTCCAGGATTATAAGTGAACCATTTGAGGTAAGTTTGATTTCTTTTGCGGCTAATGAATGATAAGAATCTTATATCAACGTCAGCATTAGAGTCATTTGACCAATGAATCTACCTAAAACTATTAGTTGCATCAAGACTACATAGAATTGATATAATATAGTTAATAGATGTGGAAGAAGAGTCAGATTTTCCTTTGAATTTGGAAATATTTATATTCTTCCAAATGACCTAAACAACAATATGAGGAATAATGGTCCTGGTATAAATTTTTTGCTTAGTAGACGAGAACCAGTTTCTACTCATGTGAGAAATAGTCATAAACTTGAAAATTTCCACCTTGAATAAGGCTGCAAAGTAGCACCGAATACTCCAGGCATAATTACAGAAAATAAAAAAAATGATTAATGTCTTCACTAGATTTGCACCATTGGAATTTAGAGACTATGTTAAAATTTTTCCTTTGAAAGATAGAATCAATAAGAATATAGTTAAGAAGAATTTTCCATAAAAGAAAAGAATATTTCCTTGGTGTGATAATGTTCCAGAGTTTGCTGAACATGCTAGATTGATTGTGGTGGTGTCTGGTAAAATTATAAGTCTCTTTAGTAGTGAACTTGGCATCTTTAGATAGCTTCCAAACCATGATGTCTTTTTTATTTTTGTTAAGTCTTGTGATGTCTATAAGGTTGAATCTAGCAGAAGAAAGAATACCATTGAAAATAATAAAATTCCAGGAGTTATTCAACCATAAAAAATTAACTTTTGTAGACTGAAACCAGCTATTGTTTAGGGTATCATCGAGGATGATAAAAGGGGGATGATTATGCCAGTTTTCTAACCAAAAATTAATATCTCCTTTTCCTAGACTCCATATAATATTAGGCTCTGCAATGGCTTTGATGTTACAAAGTCTCTTCCATGTTTGACAACCAGCTTTCATGTAGTTAGTTTGAATAGGATGGGAATTTCTACAGTAGATATTGTGCATTAGGTTGGCCCAATAAATTTTTTTTCCCTGAAAATGAACCAAAGCTTACAAGAAATGGTGTCTTGGATATGAGATAAGCTTCTAATATCCACTTCACCTTCAACAAAAGGCTTACAAAGAACAGACCACTTAAACCAGTGAATATTATGCTCACTTGTTTTAGAACCCTACATAAATATATTAAGATATCTTTCAATTATATTGACAATGCACTTAGGGATATAACGACTTTGCACCCAATAAATATGGATAGACATAAGCACAAAGTTAATAAGAATTAACCTGTCACTATATGATAAGTTTTTGTTTTCCTATTCTTGCCTTCTAATTGATCTTATTGAGTATGATGGTATAATTACTAGACTTGTTGTTAGAGTTTAGAGTGATTCCTAGATAATTTGTAGGAAGATGGCCAATGTTGAATCCTGTTTGATCAACGAAAGTAGACAACCTAGTTTGCTGGAATTTGTTGGAGACAATAACTTTAGTATTATCTTTGTTGATGGTTTGTCCAGAGATTTCCTAATAGTTATGAAGAAACTTGCTCAACTTGTCAATAGTAGAATGATTACAGTTAGTAAAGATCAAAATGTCGTTTGTAAAAGCTAGGCAGAGAGTAATAAAGTTATTTTTAGAGGTATAAATCATATAATTTTTAGAAGAGAAGAGATTGTGAAGGCCACGAAGAAGAAATTCTTCACCAATAATAAAGAGGCTGGAAGAGAGAGGATCTTCTTGTCTCAGGCCTCTCCTAGCCTTGAAATAACCAATCACCTTACCATTGATTAACATAGATATGTTGATAGATTTAATAAGGTTACTAATGAGCTTAACAAAACTATCCGAGAAGCCAAAAGAAAGCAAGACTTTAATAATAAAAAGGTGAGCCATATTGTCAAAAGCTTTACTTATATCGAGCTCATTATGATATTACCAATCTTTGTATTTTTGTTGAGATCATGGACCATTTATTTGGCAGTAAGGATGTTCTCAAAGATAGATATTCCCTCATGAATGTTATGGTCAAGAATAAAGCAAGACATGACATTACATAGATTAGTTTTGATAATATTCTAGCAAATTTTGAAAAAGTAGATATTAAACCCATCAATACCAACATCACTCTCAGAATTCATGTTGTTGATGATCTCAAAGATTTCTATTTCTATTGGGGGCTTAAAAAGAGTTGTTATCATTTGTAATTATAAACTTATGAATATTGTTAAATATATGATCCTGAATTTTATTAGTTTTATCATCAAGATTATTAAAAGAGAACTTAGAAATAATATCCTCGAAATAAGTTTTGGCAGAGAGGTCAGAATCTAGCAACCGATCTTTATGGCAAAAAATTATCGTTGGTCCCTGATGTATAGCCAGTTTATCATAGTAATGCTTGATCTTCACTTTTGTCTCCCACCCATTCTCCATGTTTTAGAAATTTACACAATCAGTCCCCCCCGCACATTTTGGGGACCTAAAGTGACACAAAACTTGGGATTTGGGGTGCCACGTATCAGTTTTTAAATGGTTCACATGTGCAGGGGGACTAATCGTGAAAAATTCTAAAACATGAAAGATAGGTGGACCAACTGTGATTTTTAGCCCAATCTTCACCCACTTTAATAATTTTGATGTTGTTACTTCTTCTCATTTTAGCAACATACGAGTGGAAAACTTAGTGTTTCTGTCACTATCTTTAAGGCAGTTGCAGTAAAACTTTTGTTTCCAGAAATATTCCTCCATTCTAAAAGCTTGGAGATAAATGGAATTAGCTTTAGCAAGCCTAGTTATGGTAACAACATTGTTAGAGGTAGTGATTTTAATTTCAAGCTCCTTAATAACAGCTTCTGAAACCTGAACTTTGTCAAAAACATTTCTAAAATGGTTAGTGCTCCAAATTTTAAGATTATCTTTCAATCTTCTTAGCTTATGCCAAAATATATAAAGAAGATAGCCATTGATCTTTTGCTTCAATTTATTTTCTACAAAAGGAATAAAATCTGAGTTCATAGTCAACATGTTAAGAAATTTAAAACTTTTTTAGATTTTAAGCTGTCAATTGAGATAGAAACACATAGGGGAGCATGGCTAGAATATATTATAGCCATGTGAAGAACCCTGGTTTCATTAAAAAAGCTAGACCAAGCCTGATTGATGAGAGCTTTGTGCAGTCTCTTCCACTTGGAATTGTTTGACCAAGTATACTTAGAGCCCTGGTATCCCGCATCTTCTAGGTGGAAGTCTCTAATATATTCATTGAAATCATCTGAACTGTTGATATAATAGGTGGGGCATCCAGCTTGCTCATCAACAGAAGTTATCACATTAAAATCTCCTATAATCAACCATTCAGTGGATGTAGATAGGCTTCCAAGAGTATCATATACGTCCAATATGTTGTATCTTTGATATTTAGTATATACAACTTCTAGTAAAAAGAATTTGTTTAACTTTTATAGGCTATTTCAACATGTAATCATTAAATATGATTGTGCAGAATCTTGATAGTGAGATCCTCATTCCATAAGAACCAAAGTTTGTTAGAAATATTGGCAATAAAAATTTTAAAACCAATTTTAGTACCAATACAAGCTAAGTTATCGGAGATAACTAAAGGTTCTTGAATAGTAATAAGATTAATCTTATCTTTCTTGATTATTGACTTGAAACGTCTGATCGTAGGCTTGTTTTTTATGCCTCTTACATTCCAATTAAGCAGATTTATCATCTCTAGGTGGAGAGGAGTTAGGATTTTTTTTCCTTGAAACTTCAGAGATTTGATAACCAAGTTGCTAGGCTTCTTATTCCATATTTCTTATTTTAATTTTTTGTTTAAAACTTCATGAAATTCTTTGTCAGTTTCTTCAGGACTATAGGTAGAGGAAATGTGAAGACTTCCAATGTTTTTCTATTGTGGAGTAACATTTCCATAAATAAGATTCTCGTAGTCTTGAGAAGAGGCAAAATTGTAACCAAATTCCAAAGTTTGAATGACTTAAATAATGCCTTATGGTTGTGGAGATTTAGAGACATTTTTCAGATTTGTCTGATAGCTGGAATTTTTTTATTTAGCAGTGTTGATTCTCCTAGTTTTATCATTGGATATGATATCTTTGTGATTCTTGTTTGATTTAGTCTTTTCCATAACTTGGTTAGGAATGATAACAATAGATCTGAGCCTTTGTTGATCATCATTGTGTTGATTTGTGGGTTTGTTTTGGCTATTATTGTGGGTAAAGTTTGTATCTTTGTTGGTATTTGGATCATCAGAGACTTGATCCTTTTTGTGCAGGAAGTTACCCGAATATTTCTTACACATTTCTTTGTTGTGACCGAAATGAAGGCAATTCATGCAGTATTTTGGAAGATTTTTCTAGTTGATTGTTATCAAACAGCCTTGTTTTTCTCCAAAACCAACCCACATATCATATTGAATCTTCTTGGATACATCCATTTCAATCCAAGCGAAGAAAACATTAAAATGGGCTCCATCTTTTAGGTATGATGATCTTTAACAGGTTTCCTATGGATTCCGTCACATCCTACATAATATTTTTGTTGAAAAGATATTCAGGAATGTGTTCAAATCTTAACCAAACAGGCGTGGTAGGATTTTCGACTTTAGAATTGAAATTTGGAGCCCATCTTAAAAGCCTCGTAGCAGTATCACCTACAGTCCAGTATGTTCTTATCCATAGTTTGTTGAAATCATATTTATTGTTGAATTCAATAAAGATATGCCTAGAATATTTTATAAAGATACCGAAATCTCCTTTAACTCTGAATTTGGACAAGAATTCATTAAGGAGCTTTCTTTTAGGAAGACCATTTGAAAATTTACCAATCAAACTATGTTTGGAGCCTTTAATAAGCTAATCTTTCACAACATGATCGTATTGTGTTGATATATGATCATTTTTCAAGATAGTATTTGCAGGTTTGAATTTCCATGGAGAGTGATGTTTCTTAACTATATCAGTGTAGGTTTTGGTAATTGGTTGATGCTTCTGTTATTGAACAGAGTATTAGGAAGTGGAAGATTTGGGAAATCTTTAGAAGACAATCCGTTGGCTATGCAGTTGTCCATAAAGCCATCAATCGAAGAATCAGCAACAGAACAAGCCCATAGAGAAGAAGAGATCAAGCATTTGGATGGAAAGAGTCTTCTTGAATACCGAGAAGAGAAATCTTGGAGCCAATATATATCAATCCACTTGATTTATTATTAAAACGCTTTGGTAAAAAATTTGGTGGACTTAGCCCATTCAAAATCTAAAATTCTATTGAAATCAAATTAGACGCCTAAAGACAAAAAGAGCTGCCAAATCCAAACTTCATCTTCTTCAATGTAGAAGAACAAAAACTAGAGATGATTTCAGACCTAGAAATCAGATTTGAGATGGGGAAGAGGGATTTATTGCTGAAGAAAATTGATGAATAGATTGAAGTAAAGTACCAAATAAATACCAAAGATCTAATGAGTTTACTCTGTATCTTCAACTCTCATGTATCAAATTTCTAAGCTTTCCATAAGAATTATTGCCCGAAGATGATTAGGGATGTAAATTGAATCAAGGTCAATATCAGACAAATTTTGAGGGTGTATTTCACTATCCAATCTGCAGCGATATTTTGTTCACAGAAGATGTGAGAGAATTTTATAGTGGAAGCAATCATGGAGCTGCAAAATTTGATGATTGGCTCCAGGTACCAAGGTGAATTGCCTTTTATAATCATCTCAATGAGTAAATATGAATCTGTTTCTATGTATAGCAGAGTGATTCCTTTGTTTTAGCATAAAAGAAGCCCGTCTAACTAGGATCTGCATTCTGTAACTATAGCTGATTGTTTACCATATAGTCTCTCATATCATGCTACAAGATTGCCCTGATTATCTCGAATCAACCCTCCTCCACTAGATTCCCTATTATACCAACTAGCACTATCAGTGTTTAGTTTATATCTGGTGGTCTTACGAAGTTTCCATTTCAGCGACAATGCAATTTTGGGTTTAACCATGTGATTTAAACAGCCCAGAAAATGCGCATTTCTAGCATCTTTACCCTAGTGCTTTCTTTTGAACATGTGAGATTGATCAAGCCCTATAATCATGGAAATCACTTGACTAATAATAGCACTGGAAGATGAATTCTAGTGTAAGTGTTTCTTTTTGTTTCTATCTGCCCAGATATTCCATAAAATTACTACTGGACCATAGTTCTGATGTGTATGTCCTTTGTTGAGGACCAAAACCAAGACCTAATCATGTGAGGGAAAGCCATATTCCTTCTGATTAGAATGTTGAACAAATAAGCAAAGAAAATCCAAACTTCCCAAGCTTTGGTACAATTGATGAATGTGTTATTAGTAGTTTCAACATTTTTGTAGTGTTGACACTTTGAAGCCATTTGAAAGCCCTTTATTTTCAAATTAGAGTCAGTAGGAATCCAACCATAGATTGTTTTCCAAACAAAAAAAGAACATCTTTTCAGGGTGATCGAGTTCCATATCTTTGTGAACAAAGCAGATTTGTTAGCTAAATCTCCATTTATCTTTCGTGCTAAAATTTCCAGAAGATGCCAAAGCCCATTTGATAGAATATTTTGAAGAGTTTAAGGATGTTTTATTTATTGTTTCAATTGTTACTGATGAAAAGATACCCTGCATTTTGTCCAAATCCCAGTGTCTATCTTTCCATAAATCTTTCACTTGAGATGGAAAAGACCAAGATCTGTCATCTGTGGAATTAAACAAAATGAACGGGTTTGGAGAAGCCCATCGATGAAGCCAAAAATCCATACAACCCTCCCCAACATTCCAGTAAATGCATTTCTCAGCATGGTCTCTGATGTTGAATAAACGTTTCCAAATCTTAGAGCTTCTGGATTGATTAGAAATGATGATAGGGTGGTAGGTGGTACAATAAATTGAAGCCATAAGTTTAGACAATAAGGTTTTCTACTCTCTGAAGTTAAACCACAACTTGAATGAGAAGGAAGTCTGAATATTTTCTAGCTTTCTTAGATTTAACCCTCCATCTTCGTAAGGTCTGCACAACTTAGACCAAGAAGCCCAGGAAATGTTTTGTTTGCTCTTTGAATAACCCCACAAGAATTTATTGCATAGAGTGTTGATTCGTTTCATTGTAGTCTTAGGTAGTGTTGAATACTGAATAAAGTAAATTAGAATATCTTTAAGGATTGATTGAGTTAGGATTAGCCTTGCACCATAAGAAAGATGAGTGATATCCCAATCCCAATTTTTTTTATCTTACTAAAATACCCTCAAAGTTGCAGATATGATTATTGTTACTTATCGTAGACCCAAGGTAAGGAAAAATCATATAACTATGTCTGAAACCCAGAATCTGTTCAAGAATATAAATTCTGGAGAGAAGCATTTTCTTAGGGACAATGATCTTCGATTTTTCATTGTTTATTACTTGCCCAAAACTTATTTGATAATTATCCATAAATTTCTTTATTTTGTTAATTGCAGAAGATTTCCCGTTACAGAAGACAATCAAATCGTCTACAAACGCCAAACAAGGTACACATATAGAGCCCATGCTTTTGAATTCCAGAGAAGGGTCTAGGTTGACAATGTGATTTAAACCTCTTACTAAATACTCTTCTGCGATTATGAACATACTAGGAGATAACAAATCTTTGTGTCTCAACCCTTTTGCAGATTTGAAATAGCCTTTCGATTCCCCATTAATAACAGTTGATGATTGAATGTTATTAATGTTATTGAGGATTAGATTATGAAACTGATCATTAAAACCAAAAGAGAACATAATCTTTATTAGGAATTTGTGAGAAAGCTTATCAAAATCTTTAGATATGTCCAGCTTCAAAAGAACATTACTCCCCCTAGTCCTGTAATTCAAATCAAACAGAGTTCTTGAGTGATTGAAATATTTTAATGTATGCTTTTGTTCTTAACAAAGGCTCCCTGTTCTTCAGAAATAATTTTAGGTAATAGAACAGAGAATCTATTATTAATCACCTTTGAATATATTCCGTTAAACATTGTAGTCAGACTGATTGGTCTGAACACTTTCCAAACCTTTGGAGAATCTATTTTATGTATTAGGCGGATCAGAGTACTGTGAACATCTAATGGAATAGGGCTTCCACTAAAGGTATCCCAAATAGATTCACAAAGTTATGTCTTGATAATATCCCAACAAGTTTGATAGAAGTAACCATTGAAACCATTTGACCCAGCTTCTTCATTTGGATTAAGATATTTAATAACCTTTAGAATTTCTAAGTCATTTGTCCTCTTTGTTAAAATTTTGTTGTCTTCTGGTGTAATCAGGGCAGGGATTATGTTTAACAAGTCTTCACCTTCTCTGTGACTAGGAGAATAAGAGAGTAATGACTTGAATAATTGTTAAACAGATGCACCAGGTGTAGATTGATCATCAAGCCAATTCAGCTCATCTTTAATTATGGTAATCTTGTGTTTTTTCTTTATAAAGTTATGAAAAGCAGCTGTGTTTCTATCATTATCCATTAACCATTTATAATTTGCCTTTTGTTCCCAATAACTCTCCTCTCTTGCCAGCAATTCCAGGTGATCAAGTTTTGCTTTATCAAGCAAAGTTTTATCATGGCAGAATTAGAAGTCTGGTACTTAACTTCATGAAAGTTAATAATATCTTCTATCTACTTTAAACCTTCAAATACATTCCCAAAAGTAACTTTGTTCCAAGTCTTCAACTTAGTATTTAGATTTTTCATTTTAATCCAAAAAAGTTGAATATGATTGCCATATGTGTCTTTTTTCAAAGTTATTTCAATAAACTTAGGCTAATCATCATGTCTTGCCCACATATTCAAAAATTTAAATGAAGATTTAATCTGACCTGTGTTGGAGCTGATTGTTATGATTATATGGTTGTGATCTGAGCAAGTCTTGGGAAAATGCTTGATGGTGGTGTTATCTAAGAAATTCAACCAAGCGGAATTATATAAAACCTGGTCCAGCCTCTTCCAGTTTGTTCCATTAGACCAGGTAAACTCGGATCAAGAATAGCCAACATCAATTAGGTGACAGTCAATCATCATATTGTTGAACTCATCCATACTTCTAATGTAGGAGGTAACACTGGATATCTGTTCATCAGGGCTTACTACTGCACTGAAATCTCCTAGAACAAGCCATTCCAATGAGGCATCTTGTACAAATATGATCCAGTCCCACAACAGGTTTCTTTATTGTCTATTACATTTTCCATAAACGATTGTTACTCTGAAGTTTTTATCAAGATTGCAGTGTTTTACATTCAAATGAAGCAACCGATCTTCATTTAGGAGAATATCAATAGAGTAGTCAGCATTACTCATAACCCATATTTTCTTAATTATGTTACCAAAATACCATGTGAATCCTAGTTTGTTCGGAATAGAGATCAGATGACTTTGAGAGATCATAGGCTCTTGTAATGCAAGGAAAGTAGCTTTTTTAGATCTATTGAGTGATTTTAACCTTCTCATTGTTTCGGTGTTGCATAAACCCCTTACATTCCAGTTTATGATGGAAATTATCATTTAGTTGAGTTGATCAAAGGTTTTAATGCACATTTCATATGCATAAATTTGGATGATATATGAGTTTTTTGTCTCTTCAATTTCTTCTTGACTACTTTTTTAAATCCTCGTTCTTTTCTGAATTCTCAATTCTGGGTGAACACTGTAACCTCCATATAGCTTCTTTATGAGAAACGAGATCTTAATTAAGATTTTAATTACTTTATCTCATAGAATAAAACATATCTTCTTTTTCAATCATTTGGAGAGCGATAATGATTTCAGAATCTTCAATGATTTGATTGGGCCATTGATAGAAGAATTATCAGAGTTAGAAGCCATGCTTATTTTTTGTTCTGCTTTGTCAGTCTGAGACTCAGGTAGAACTTTGTCATCTGCAATTTTACTATCAGTATCTTTAAATATCTTTTCTTGATCTTTTGCAGAAGAATGAAGATCAGGAGCGACTTTACAATTACAGACTTGAGTTTCCCGGTTTTGTTTCTTGAATGAAATTCATATTAGAATTTGATTCCATATTAGTATATTTAGCTGATTTTTTTGTTTCTTTCATAATAGAGTTTTTGCAGCTGTTTAAGTTGTGCCTAATATGGTGGCAATCAGTACAATACTCTGGCTTAGATATGTAAACAATCTCTTGCCGGAAACCCACCTCATTACCAAAGCAAATCCATATATTTTCTTTCAGCTCTTTTGACAAATGCAATTCTAACCAAATTCTGCAACAGTTGAACCGGGCTTTATTCCTACGAGGAATCCAGATAGATAAGGGAGAGCCTAGAGCCTTTCTAATGACTCTAATAGTATATTCGTTGAACATATAATCAAGAAGATTAGGAAGGGAGATCCAGACCGGATTTACTGGATATTCAATGTTAGGATTAAAGTGAGCCACCCACTTGAGAAGTGTCATAGTTTAGTTCTTACTGACCAAATATTACGACTCCAATGTTTCTTTAAATCTTTTTAAGAGTTGAATTCGATGAATATGTGTTTGTAATCCCACAAAGAAAGACTGAACTCTCCTGAGAAATTAAATGTACCCAGAAATTTCTTTATAGATTCCATGTTTTGCTTTCCTGAAGAAAACTTGTCAATTAGGGTTTTTCTTATAATTGAATCTAATTAATTTTTATCCTTTTCCTTGAAGTTGATTCCTAGCGGATCTTTATTTCTGATTATTGCATAATTTTCATGATTGAATCTTTGTGTACCGTCTCTGCATAAATCCACAAAGGATTTAACATTTGAAGGATTACTTTCAGGTTTTGGATCGCTGGAAATCGAATCAAAGGTAGGGTTGGTTTCGACGTTGGTTATATTAAAAGGAATCGAAGATAATTTATTCTTGGTTTTCTGATTCTGAGAAATTGCTCTATTTCCAGAAGTTCTACCATTTACGAAATTTAGAGAAGGAAAGATGTCATTCAACCTTGCATTTTCAGGAGATGGAGCTGATTTAGAAGATAAAGGAGAAGAGATTTCTCCATCTGTATTGAATACCATTGAATCTAAGCTCCGACGAAAGCAGTTTATCCGACACCAGTTACAACAAAACTCTGTTTCTTAGAGAGAAACATAGCCCTCAACTTTTTAAATATATATAACATTGTCCAATTCTTTTTTAAAATAAAACCAACCATAATTTATCGTGTATATATATGGTAAATTTATAGATTTTACCAACTGTAGAGAACAATGATTCTGAAATGGATGGGCTAGATAAAAAACAGAAGCAATCTAAATATTTAGATATATATAAAAAATTAAATTTCTTTTTAATTTGTACTGACTCAGTTTCTATTAGCAACAACCCTTCTCTGATAGACTTATAATTGACATGTCAATAAAATATAAATTTTTGGTTTATAAATTTTTGGTTTTCTTTCCCTGAGTGCATGCTTTTTAGAACTGAGTTAGGTCTAATGTCGAGTTTAACGTGATATTGAACCACTGAAATTTATGTGCGACAGTCGTACTGCATCCCCAAAATATATGTTCATGACTTTTCATGATTTTTTTCGAATTTTCATGACCCTATCTATAGAGATAACAGAGGTGAGCTTGTAATAATTTGCAGAAATGAACAACAATATGAAGGCCACGAATGCAGCCTTGGAAGAAGTTCCAATCAGTGTATCTGATAAACAATGAAGATAGCATATCCTACCGTTCATTAGCAGGAAAGTATGATCAATTATTGACGACCAAAGTCCGGTCAGGGTCTAATGATTTTACCAATGAAATTCTTGATTTTTCGACCCGCGTCTATGCTTGAAGATCGCCACGATGGCTCAATTGCTGCTTCCTTTGAGTAGATGAACAAGCTAGCAGAAGATTTGATTTCGTCTGAAATATACAGCAATATTAATGATAATGATAATTTAGTATACACAAGAAATGGTCTCAAATCAAGTTTCAGGTTACAAAAGCTAATGGATATGAATTTACAGCAGCAAGCAGAGTTATTAAAGAAAAACAGTGAAAAGAGAGCTACTATTAAGAGGCTTCACACTCAAGTGCAGCACTTAAAAACTGAGAACTTCGAACTCTGAAGTCCGTTTACTCCGAAAAATACCAAATTTCGTTTACCATCAATAGGTTTACTGTTTTCTGCAAAAAAATATAACTTATTTGACAATTGACATGTTTTTTTAATGCTTTGGAGCTATAAACAAGAGTGGTGTTGCTTCTTTTGACAAACAATAGATTTATTTTGCAGCTTAGATAACTTGGATTCATACATAATAATATTTGTTGCAACTTTATTGAACTACTTAGAAGTTTATGAGATGAACCTGATGTTTGAATCGTCCTCTCTGAATGAAAATTGTTTTCTTTCTCTCCTAATTTTAGCTTTTGGCACTCAAATAAACAAATTTCTTTGTATGTATAATGTTTATCGTCTCAGTTTCACACACAACTAGCTGTGTTATCATATTTTACCAATAATCTCCGCATGAGCACACCCATTCTGGAAATGATGGAATCACAACCAGCTGTTTTATCGTATTTTACCAATAATCTCCACATGAGCACACCCCATTCTGGAAATGATGGAATCGTTTTGAATCTCTTAACACAATTTCTCTATCCACAATCTTGGAAATCAGTTTTATAACCGTGTGACAGTCACTACAAATCCTCAGATTCTTGATGACTTGAATTGTCGCACCGGGAACTGAGTTCATGACTCCAAAGGCAACAGCTAGTTTCTCACTATGGACTCTCAATGTCATTTCCTTTTCTTCGATATCAATATCATGAAGAACCGATGACATGTTCGGCACATAACCAACTTCCTGTAGCTTCACTGTTAGTTCCTCCAGAAACTCGTAAATCTTCTTATGTTGAGGATGTTCTTTGTCTCCAACCAAAAACAAATTAACTTTACCATTTAGATCAACTAAACTGAACCCCGGTGGTTTTACTAGCCCTCGATTCTTCATAAGCATTCTGATCCTCTCTACATCATCCCACCTTCCACCATCAGCGTATATATTCGAGAGTATTACATAATATCCACAATTACTTGGGTCTAATTCAAATAAATTATATGCAGAAATTTCAGCAAATTCAACGTTCTTATGAATCCTACAAGCTCCAAGAAGTGAACTCCAGACAACTAAATCGGGCTTTATATTCATTCCTATTATCAAATCATGAGCCTTTTTAATATGCCCAGCTCTACCTAACAGATCAACCATGCAGCCATAGTGTTCCACACCGGGTTCGACATCAAATCTGCTCTTCATTTCATTAAACCAATGCCAACCTTCCTCTAAAAGACCAGCATGACTACAAGCAGCTAGGACTGACACGAAAGTTATGTAATTTGGTTTCACCCCAGTCCGCATCATCTTGTAGAAGACTTCCAGAGCTTCCTTAGCTCGACCATGCATTCCGTACCCAGCAACCATGGCAGTCCACGTCCTCAGATTCTTCTCCTTCATGAATTCAAAGGCCTTTCTTGCCATTTCCACTTGCCCACATTTGCAATACATATCAATGACAGAGGTACCAACAATCACGTTCTCTTCCAAACCCATCTTTACGATCTGCATAAGTAAAGGAAAACATCTTTAGAAGCTTAAAATCATATATACAGCACACATGAGGGGAAGAACACAGTATCATATCGAATTTTGAGACCTGATCATGTATACACTTTCCAGCTCTCAAACCACCAGAATGTGCACAAGCCAACAACACGGCAGATATCGTAAATGCATTGAACTCCACTTCACCATTCTTAACCATATTGTAGAAAACCTCAAATGCTTCAGTAGCCATACCGTTTTGTGCATACACAGCAATCATTGAATTAAAAGTAACATCATCCTTCTTAACCATTGCATCAAACACTTTACGTGCCAGACCCACACCTGACTGCCCGCACTTTGCATAAGCATCCAACATAGTATTATTAACACCCACATGCCAACAGAATCCTCTCTTTACCACAAACCCATGAACAGAGTCGGTCAATTTTCTGGAACACAAACGAGAACAAGCAGAAAGAACCGAAACCATAGCGACTGGATCAACAAACACCTCATCACATCCACCACCATCGCTTTCTTCTACCAAAAACTCTTTAAAAACCGAGAACGCTTCATGTGGGTTCCCATTCTGAACATAACCAGTAATCATCGACGTCCACGACACTATGTTTCTCAGAGGAATTTCATCGAACAGTGTCCGTGCATCCCCTAACTGACCATTCTTCGAGTACATATCTATCAAAGCAGAGGACACGAAAAGGTCCGATTCATACCCAAAAACAAGAGCTTGTAGGTGGGTTTGCTTTCCGGATCGAAGATCGTGCAGAGCAGAGCAAGCTTTAATGGCGCAAGGGAAAGTGGAACGGTTTGGGCTGAGAGACAGCTTACGCATTGTAAAGAATGCGCGAATTGATTCGACAGAGTCGCCGCCCCGAGCTAACTCGGCGATCACCGAGTTCCAGGAGAAAACGCTTGTTTTGTCCACGTAATTGTTGAACCATGTTGTAATGTTTTGGTTTGTGGAGTAATGGAGTCTGTGTATTCTAATAAAGACTAAAAGTTGTTTTGTTCTTTGGGTCTTCATTCATGGATCTTGTAGAATTTGAAATGTCTGGGGGGTTTCCTTTTGGAGGGAATGTTCAGTTATCTTGATTTATTAGGTTTTAACAACCCAACCCAAACTAACACTGTGGGACGAAGCCCCAGTCTCTCATAAGCCAGTGTTTTAATCCAAACCTTAGTTTTTTTTTCTGACCACGGTCCCAAAAAAGCTAGAATTCAATTATAAGGGGTCAATTAAAAACAATAACAAATAATAGACCCTGGATAGTAAAAAGGAACAAAATTTTTAGGATTATCGTCTTCACGTCAATACTTCACTTCAGATAAGCAGAAGCTCTAATATCAATCATGGAGGTTAGACATAATCAACGCAAACGAAAATCCTTCCACCTAATTGATACAAAAGCTTAATCTGAGGCTATTTCATTCTGATTCCACGCATGATTTTAATGACCTCAACTCAAGATGCGATGATGTCAGTTCAAAATCTATAATTAAAAAAAAAATTAGAAGGAAAAAGGTAGCCAAGTTGAGAAACAAGAGAATTTAAGAATTGTCTTTTATGTAAGAGATTTTCTGCTTTTTTTTCAGTTTAATGTTCGATTTAAGATGAATTAGCTAAACTAACCGATATATTTAAAATTTTCTATTATATTTTTAATATTTTAAAATTAAGGATTCCAAAAAAAATTTGTTATCAATATAATATAAAATATAAGGTGAATTAGTGATAAGATCTACTCTACAACCGTGTTACCATCTAAGACCTAAAAATTTAAAAATGTATGTCTAAAATATTATTTAGATAAAATCACGATACATATATATATATAGTATTTATAATTTCACCTTTTAAAGGTTCGTATCTTTTAAATAGTAATTGAAAAAAAAATCGAAAATATCGTTAGTTTTTTTTTTCTAAAATGAAAAACTGAATTCATTCATTATATTAAAACAAACAAATTGTGAGCATATTTAACTTTGGTCTCACATCTACCTTTTTGTTCTCGCATCTATCAACTGAAAAACATATTTTACATTAATTTTGTATGATTTTGTTTCTCAACATTTATAGTTGGTCTGATTTCCCATTATGTGGTATCTCATCGTTAATTATTAGTATGGTTTCACATGATATGGTCTCTCATCATTTTTAGTTGTCTGGTTTGACATTATGTGGTCTTTCATCATTTATAGTTGGTCTGATGTCGCATGATATAATCTCTCATTATTTTTAGTTTGTCTCATTTCGCATTATATGGTATCTCATCATTTATAGTTGGCATGGTTTCACATGATGTAGTCTATCGTTTATGTTTTTCATTTATCGGTTTGTCGTCTTTGTAACTCTTATTTATCGTCTATTTATCTCACATCTATCATTTACGTTTCACGTAAAAAAATTAAATAAATATTCATAAATTGATCTAGTTTTGTTCGTTTAAAAAAACAAAACTAATAGTAGTTTCAGATATTTTTTGAATTACGGTTCCAAAGATACGACTTTTTTAAAATTAAAATTAGAAAAAAGGAAGAATATACACATGTGAGATACTTTTGTATAAAATGATATTTTGAAGTATTATAAAAAATAGTTTGATTTTAGATGGTAAATTATAAAATCAAATGTACATTTTCTAAAAATATATAAAAATTAAGATAGCAAGTGAATAATAATTTGGCTTTTGGATCTTAATCCACACTTTACCCTAAAGTATAAATATTTACATATAAATCAGACTACAAATTTTAATTGTAGATTATTAATAAATACATTAAAACTAACACAACTGTAAACACAAAGATATAACTATCTAACATAAAAAGATAATCAAGCATATACCTTATATGCCTATTTCTTTCACTTATCCGAAAAAATTGGATAGGTGACACTCACATAGCTAAGGACTTAAACTGTTTTAATCATATTAAACACTTCAAGCCTTTTATATATGTAAAATGGAATTTACCTTTACATAATCGTATTAAGCTGAATTGTTATGGTTCATCTTTAATCAATGGTGAACCAAGTTATGGTTTTATTATAAGGGATGAACTAGGAAACTTAATTCTGGCTAGATGATGTGTAATAGGAAAATGCACACCACTTATTGCTGAAATTTATGCACTATTGAATGGCCTGCTATGTTATAAAAATAACTTAATATGATTGACATTGAGATAGATTCTTTAGGATTGTTTAACATGTTAGCTTCAGGAAAATATTCATGGAATTTAAAACAAATTATTCAATGCTGTAAAAACTTGATTGAGCCTCAAATGACCCTCAAACATATTTTTAGAGAGCATAATACTGTTGCGGATTGGTTAGCTAAGCATGCACTAAAAGAACATTCAGACTTTGTAATCACTGATAACCATTCGTTTAATGTTTTATCTACTATTCTATTGAATTTAGGTCACTTTAGGTTCTTTGAATGTACACTAACGGCTTACCAGGCCTAAAAACCTGACCACCGGCATCTCCACTTCTCTATTTCTTCAGAATACATGTACTTAAAGAGATAGCAGGAAAACTGAAGAAATGAAAGAAGACTTCAAGAATCAAGTTGATAAAGAGGCTGCTACAAAAGGGATAAAGAGCGCAAGTAAATTATTTTTAAGTTGCCGCAAACATAGAATAGTAGTCTAAGACAACTAGAACTACTAAATCAAATTGTAATAAGTTGAACAAACATGTATATTTTCTTTTAACATCAATAAAACATTTTATTGGGAAAAAAATAATACAATATAATCACATATAACTGTATCACCAAATATATCAATTTATAACTATTTAATTAGATCTACAAATATAAATAGCATAACTCATATATAACAATGAAGCTAAATTTTCACCTCAATACTGGATAACCAAAATAATATTATGTCCAAAAAGAAATAGTAGGTAATTTTTTTCAAATTGTTAACTAACTTATCCTTATTAGAATAGGAATCAAAAGAAAAACCAAGATTTTGACTTCAAAATTTATTAGGTAACATTAAAGATAATAATAAAAATAAATTATTTCATTTTATTTTTTAACTAGGCGTAGATACAATTTTTTATTCTTTATTTGCTAATAATAAAATTAAATTTTAATAACATTTTTATTAATTTTATATAGTTAGGATATTATAAAATAATCATAAATTGTATAACTTAATTAAAAAGCTTAATTGATAGTTGATAATAACGTAAATAGTTCGACTTGAATATATTTTCTCATCATTCATTCAAATATTAAAATATCCAAAAGATTCTGTTATAAATACATAATTTAAGTAGTTATAAAGGAATAAGTTATACTATAACATTTCATTAATAACATAACATATTATTCATTCATTGTTATTTTGTTTATATCATTAATCTCAATTCTTAAACTTTGATATTTCATTTTAAGTATGTTCTTAGCTTAGACTAAACTTAGTTACTTGAAATTATTGATATCAATTGACATGGTCTATAGGAAGAAAAGTCTTGCTTCTAATTAGAATCAGAACAATCTAAAAATTCAATTAGCTGATGTTGAATTCCAACAAAAGGACTGATATGTCTGTAGATAGATGAGAAGTTTGAACTAGATCATTATGATGGATAGTTGAAAACCCCATCGACCACTAAGGATCATGCAGTAACTTCTACTGAAATTGAGCGTCTGACTCAACCGTTAAGAGATGAACAAGCTAAAAAAATTTATTATTGCACAAACTATTGTTATTGCAAACCTCAAAAACTCAAATACGTCATCTAGACGGTGAACGACGAGGAAAGAGATTATTTTATTTCGGAAATGCTGAAAATAACTTGGAAAAAAGTCTTGGAAAATAAGGAAATCTATAAAAAAAGCTCGCTAATTAGGCATGAAGAACTCAAATCGAGGATCTTTTAGTATAGACAAGAAATGACAAAAATGTCTCAGGAACAGAAGGATGAGTCGACCTCCTACTTCTAAGCATGACAAAAAAAGAACAAGAGGATAAATTATTAAATGAAAGAAGGAAAAAACCCAATAATTCATCCGACTATGAATATTAGGGCACCACGAGCTATACAGACGCAACAAGGATACCCCTGCCCCAGCAGGCTACAAACCTCCACCTTCTTATCGCCAGTACCACAGATATCATACAACCTATCCAAAACCAAAATATTCCATCAAGTAAACCCTAGAATACCCAAAGAGTACTACCAAACATTCTGTTGAACCCTACATAAGGGTAGCAACATCAAAATGAAATACTTGGTTGGCCTCATGGCATCATGTAGTATCCACCAGGGTACATAAACTTGGATAAAAGTTACAAGCCACACAGATCAAGACATAATACCAACACGGCTTCCAAAAATGGACAATGGTAGGTTTCAGCAAGCATACCCGTTCATGAAGGTCCTAAATGACTATTATGAGGATGAGGATGCTCATCTAGAAGAAGAGTCACCACTGACACCAAATGTGTTATATAGATCATACCACCATATTATGATAACCATAATATAGACAAGTACTACAACAAATGAGATTTGGAGCACCATATCTAATAGTGAGATGTCGCAATACGTAGTTGATTAAGGGATAAATTGTCAAGAATTTTCCATAACCCTTAAATAAAGTTGCAAGGTAAGAATTCAATAGTCTCCTAAAAAGATGAATTAAAAATTATAACATGATTCATACGACATTCCAATACCATTTGTAGATTCCAAAAAATCAAGAGAGATGAGAATTATATAACTTGTTTTAAAAAATAGCTAACAAAAGCTTAAGAGAATACATCAAACGGTATGTTGAAACAATATCACAATTAAAGGATTTCCATGACCTTGTGCTCGTAGCAGCATTCATGCAAAAAGTCCATAAGGTTACTCTATCTGACGCTATAATGAAAGAGATGGCACTAAATGTTGGAGATCTATTAGTGTATATGGAACGATACATCAAAATGGATGAAATTTTCAGAGCAAAGTAAATAGTTAATATCGATACTCCAATCAAATTTGATTCGACCAACAAAACATATATTTTGGTGCATATTAGCATAAAATATGTCACATTAAAGAATAATGATGCTTCAACTTCAGCCAAGCTAAGGTCAAGATAATCCTAATTATACACAAAAGTAAATTTTTTGCTACAATGTTGGCGACATCAAAAGAGTAGATCTTTCACCAATGGAGCCATTCACAAAGCTGACCAAACATCGAGCAACGATTTATAAAAAAACTAAGGATATCATCAAATACAATTGACCTGGAAAGTTGTTCCAAGAAAATGAGAACATAAATAAAAATAAATATCATAAGTTTCGTGGTGACATACTAAATTTTATTAGGATTATTGGTCTTTGCATGATCAAATCCATACCTTAGTTGATAAAGACAACATAAATAAATTCGTGAAAAATAAAACAAATAAATAATGAACGTAAGGTCTCGATTATGCAGTAATCAAGAATCATCCCTAGTAAAATATCAAGGGGTCCTAGATACAAATGTCATCATAGTGGCCAAGGTAGAGGAATAAGAAGAATATTTTGACCTAGATCCAAATAAACAAACTGTAGGAGTGATTATCAGGGAATAGCCATACTCTAGAAATATCAAAAGAGCAAGCAATCAGTACACATACGAGATTGAGATAGTATATCAATGGTAGAAGTAGATATCAAAGGGGAGATGATCGATACTGAAATCTCAATAAAAATCATATAGTATAAACTTATGAGAGAATACGAGGATCTGTAGCGCAAATCTCAAGCTAAAGAATCTTAATTGGCTTCAGTGGAGAAAATGCACTTGCCTTGGAGAATCAAATCTGGATGTAGCTCTCCAGAATCAGGAATTCATAAATATATACAATACCGTTTAATGGTGGTATATGTGATATCTTCATATAACATTATAATATGTTGATCATGGATCAAGCAGATATATGCCATAGTGTTATAAAATACTATGCAATTATCACAAAATGGCTCAAGCACAAAATATATGCAAATGAAAGATTTAAATGAAACACAGGATTTAACGTGGTTCGACAATTGTCTACGTCCACGGGCGCCGCCAGAGAAAAAAGTTTCACTATGATAGAAAAGGTTACAGATTTCAGATTGTGTTTTGTGTCGCCCTAGTAATCTATTTATAGGGAATTAATAGACTTACTAGACTATGGGCCTAATAGGCTCATACCACAAGACTAACTCAAGTAATTGGACAATATCACTATCACAACACAAAACTGTACTGCCGGACACTGTACACTGTCAAGGCACTATTCGACTCATTCACAACAAATCTTCCCCTTGAGGCGAATATCCTTTCTTCACTATCAACAAAGAATCTTCTCTTCTTCTAAATCACCAAATGCCCTTAAGGCATTCACTCTATCCTGCGAACACCGATCCAGTTTAGGCATTCCCTAAACTTTCGAACTGATACTGCCTTGGTCATTATATCTGCTGGATTATCGTGTGTAGACATTTTCTTCACATCAACAATTCCCTTTGATAAGATATCACGAATAAAATGATACCTGACATCTATGTGCTTTGTACGCTCATGGTACATCTGGTTCCATGTAAGGTGTATGGCGCTTTGACTGTCACAAAACACTTTTGTAGTAGTCCTATCCAAGCCCAAATCTGCCACCAAACCTTGCAACCATATTGCCTCTTTAACTGCTTCTGTTACCGCCATGTACTCTGCCTCTGTTGTAGACAAAGCTATAGTAGCTTGCAATTGTGCTTTCCAACTGATCGCACTCCCAGCTAGAGTAAATACATATCCTGTCAGGGATCTTCTTCTATCCATATCACCTGCAAAATCAGAATCAACAAAACCAACCAATGATCCTGCAACATCATTCAGCGATTCACCAATATCGGTTTTGTTAAAAGTTAAGCCAACGTTCACAGTATTCTTTTGAAGAGATTCAATCTCTTCCTCTATAGCACCAATCCATCGATCTGCCTCTGAACTCGCTATAGCTTCTCTGTAGCTACTAGGTTCCTGCATCTCAACTTCTTCTGCAACTGACAGAGCATATGCAACTAGATTCGCATACCTTTTTGGAAGTCTAATATCTCTTCTTTCTCTGCCCAATGCTATGCTATAAGGTTGTTGTTCTGGTTCAGGCACATCATCGTCACTATCATCCGATGCTGACGCTTCACCTCCTGATTCTGGATCAACCTCAGAACCACTTGAATTATTGGACTTGCTAGGAACTGATTCTACTTCAAGCTCCACCTGTTTACTCACAAACGATCCTGATTCGACCATTTCTCCTACTTCCTTCTGACTGTCTATCGAAGCAAACTCATTAAAAGTAACGTCCCTACTGATGAGAAAACCTGGAGACTTTGGAGAGGTACACCATAACCTATATCCCTTCACTCCAGTAGCATATCCTAGAAATATGCATCTCTTTGCCCTCGGCTCAAGCTTACCATCTCTCACATGAGCATACGCAGGACAACCGAACACCCTCAAATGTTCATAATCAGCCGACGATCCAGACCAAATCTCAAAAGGAGTTTTACAATCAATAGCCGTTGATGGAGACCGATTCACCAAGTAACACGCTGTATTGATAGCTTCAGCCCAAAAATCCTTTCCCACACCGGAATGTGAGAGCATACTTCGTGCCTTGTCACAAAGAGTTCTGTTCATTCTTTCTGCGACTCTATTCTGTTGTGGTGTTCTAGAACAAGTGCGACGGCGCACTATTCCCTCAGCTTCGCAGAACTCGTTGAACTCACGACTGCAATATTCTAACCCATTATCTGTCCTAAGACGTTTGATTTTTCTTCCTGTTTGCTTCTCAATCATCGTCTTCCATTTGACAAAGGTTGAATATGCCTCATCTTTCGTTTTCAGAAAGTAAACCCACACCATCCTTGAATAATCATCAATCAAACTCATGTAGTATCTCGCTCCGCTCTGGGATGGAATTCTGTTTGGACCCCAAAGATCTGAGTGAATGTAGTCCACTGTGCCTTTAGTCTTTCTTATAGCCGATTTGCTGAATTTGACTCTAGTGTGTTTACCAAACACACAGTGCTCACAAAATCCCAATGATTCTGCTTTATACCCTTTCAACAAATCTTTCTTTCCCAAAACAGCTAATCCTTTGTCACTCATGTGACCAAGACGCCAATGCCACAACTTATTTTGATCCTGCCTACTTTGGCTATTACTCCCTGATGATGCTACTGCAGCATCGCCCATAACAACACTCCCCTGGAGAATGTAAAGACCCTTCTGCAAACTACCTTTCATGCATACCATTGAGCCTTTTGTCACTTTGATTACACCATTTTCTGCATGGTACTTGTAACCCCGCGAGTCTAGAGTCCCAAAAGAAATCAGGTTTCTTTTTAACCCAGGAACATGCCAGTACGTCAAGATTCTAACAACCCCGTCAAACATTCTGATTCTGACGTTACCAATACCACCAACAGTCAACGAATGATTGTTCCCTAAATAGACAGTTCCCTGCATTGGCTTGTACGTATCAAACCACTGCTTGAACTGACACATGTGATATGTAGCGCCAGTATCAAGTACCCAAGAGTTTTGCCCAAAGTCTGAACTCACGGACAATACATCTCCTTTACCACTGTTTTCACTATCGTCGGAATCGTTCACACCTTCAACAATGTTTGCTGCATTTTCCTTTTGATTTCCCTTCTTACCATTCAGTTTCGGACAATCTCTCCTATAATGACCCTGCTCACCGCATTCATAACAGTTTGAGTGCTTCACCCTTGACTTGGACCTCAAGTTCTTTCTTCTCAAAGAACTCGCTTTGCTTTTAGATCTTCCCCTAGTCATAAGACCTTCCCCTTCAGCTTGATTGTCTGGCTGCAACTGTCTCATCTCTTTTGATTTCAGTGCCCCTTTGACATCTGCTAGCGATAACTTATCCTTACCATACATAATGGTATCTACAAAGTTTTCATAGGGAGCTGGTAACGATCTCAATACAAACAAAGCTTGATCCTCATCCTCAATATTGATATCTATGTTCTCCAAGTCCATTATAATTGATTTAAAAGTATCTAGGTGCTCTGTAATGGACATACCTTCTTTCAGTCTGAAATCATACAAACGTTTCTTCAAATATAATCGGTTTACTACTGATTTCTCTGAGTAAAGATCTCCTAGCTTTCTCCATGCGCAGGAAGCAGTCTTCTCACTAATAATCTCGCGAAGCACATTGTCTTTCACACTCATTAAAATCCAGCACAAAGCCCTTTCTTGAAGATCTTGTTTTTCCTCTTCTTTCATCTCTCCTGGTAACTTATTCTCCACAGCCTTCCACAGCCCTTGCAGTACTAATGAAGATTTCAGTTTAATCTTCCACAACGCAAAGCTGGATCCCCCATCAAATTTTTCAATCATGTATTTTGTTGCTGTAGACGCCATTGTGAAACCCTAATTGCAAAAGCCCTAATTTCACCACGTGGCTCTGATACCAATTTTGTTATAAAATACTATGCAATTATCACAAAATGGATCAAGCACAAAATATATGCAAATGAAATATTTAAATGAAACACAGGATTTAACATGGTTCGAAAATTGTCTACGTCCACGGGCGCCGCCAGAGAAAAGAGTTTCACTATGATAGAAAAGGTTACAGATTTCAGATTGTGTTTTGTGTCGCCCTAGTAATCTATTTATAGGGAATTAATAGACTTACTAGACTATGGGCCTAATGGGCTCATACCACAAGACTAACTCAAGTAATTAGACAATATTACTATCATAACACAAAACTGTACTGCCGGATACAGTACACTGTCAAGGCACTATTCGACTCATTCACAACACATAGTATTTAAGGTCCATATGTGTTTAAGATATCCTATAAACGACAAAGTGGACGTGATCATAGGAAATCAGAAAACATCCAAAAAGTTTATGCAGCATCCATGGCTCTCAAAGTGGAGAGTGAATAGGTCGTCTTGGAGGGAGTAGATGACCTCAGAGAAGGACCTTAGATGGTGGAGTTGAGGGAAGAAGTAGAATATGTAATCATGGAACCTAGAATTATTTTAGATTTTTTTCAATTGGTTTTTGGTATAAAATTTTATTTTTTTCAAAGAATAATTTAGATATGTTTGCGTGGAGCACGCATGACTTAACTGGATTCCCAACATAATTCATATGTTATCAGTTAAACATTAACAGTAATTTTAGATTGATACAAAATATAAAATAATTTATAATAAAATATATAGATGATTGTTGGTGAAATAGACTGAATAACGACCATATGACACGTAGGAGAATCTCATTATCTAATGTGGATAACTAATCCTATATTGGTAAAAAATAAAAACGAAAAATGGAGGATGCGTGCAGACTTCACAGACTTAAACAAGGCATGTCTAAAGCATCCATTTGTACTACCTATAATTGACTAACTTGTAGATGCAATATCAGGAAACAATATGTTATCATCTATGAATGCCTTTGTAGGATACTGTCATATATAAATGAAATAAGAAGACTAAAAGCACACAACATTGACTACCAAAATAAGGCTACATTTCTAAAGAGTGGTGCCCTTTAGAATGAAAAATGTTAGAGCAACCTATCACAAATTAGTAAATAATATTTACAAAGTTCAAATAGGCTAAAACATGCAAGCCTATATTAATGACATATTGGTAACAAGCTTCCATAAAGAGTACCATCTAGAAGAACTCGTTGAGACTTTTGTCAATCTCACGAAAGTAAATCAAAAGTTTAGATCTATCTTCGACGTTTGGTATGGAAATTTCTTAGGATACATGGTGAGCGAAAAAAGAGTCAAAGCAGATCTAACACAGCTTGCCAATTCATAAATGATAGAGCCTTCAAAGAGTGTTAAATAAGTCCAAATTCTAATTGAAATACTAGCAACACTTAACAGGTTTCTATTAAGATCCTCATACTATTGTTCTTTCAAGTGTTGAAAGAAGTTGGAAATTTTCAATAGACCCCGACATGTGATGAGGTTTTCAACAACATTTTTAAGTTATTGACCTCCTCTGAAGTACTAACCAAGCTTAAGCCATGAGATAGTCTGTACTTATATTAGCAGTATCTGACTACGTAGGTAGTAAAGTACTAATCAAGGAGGAAATAATAGAATCCAAATTCATGTATTATGTAAGTAAGTATTTGTTACAAGCAGAAATTAGGTATTCATAGTCAGAAAAACTTGCATTAGCTCTAGTAGTTGTGCATATGAACATAATTAGTGGTTATTCAAGTATCAGGACAAGCCGCAGAAAAAAAAGTACATAATCCAATACTTGAAGGAATTATATGATTAGTTGTTTAATTTGATCATGTCAAATTTAACAAATCTTAATGGAAAAAAACACACCACCTGATGCACTCACATCCTCGGCATGCACATATTCAGCACCAAGAGTAATACTCCAAAAAATATATTATATCACATTGCTAAAATATTTCTTCTTGATATTTACACCTGGGGGAATAATTAAAAAGGGGAACAAGAAGAGAAATATTGTATATGACATAAGAAGTGCTACCCGAGGGCAAAATAGAGGCACGAAAAGTTAAAAGAAAAACAACAAAATTTATTGAACTTAGGATACACTTTACAAGAGAGCTCTAACCAAGACTCTTCTCAAGTAATTAGGCATAGATGAAGAAAAATTTCATGAATGAATTACACGAAGGGGAAGAAAACGGACACTGCGAATATAAGGCACTATGAAAAAGAATATTTCTCAAGGTTTACTATTGGCCTACTCTTTTGGGGAATGCAAAGAAAATTTTCTAAGACGTGTAGCATGTGCCAATCATTTACCATTTTGATACATGTACCAGCATTACTACTAGAAATAATAATCAAGATAATCACATTCGATAGATGAGGCATGGGTATTATGGGAACGTTGCCGACAGCTTTATGACGAAGAGGGTTTATAATAGTTATCAGGGATTACTTCTCAAAGTGAGTTGAAGCACAATCTGTACATAACACTATGGCTCCAGAGTTAATAACCTTTAAAAAAAATAAGTATATGCTATAAACACAAAATTTTGAGACTT
This sequence comes from Limnanthes douglasii subsp. nivea, assembly GCA_036936605.1. Lineage (NCBI taxonomy): Eukaryota > Viridiplantae > Streptophyta > Magnoliopsida > Brassicales > Limnanthaceae > Limnanthes > Limnanthes douglasii. The sequence continues at coordinate 292,226,374 of JAUPFV010000005.1, forward strand.
ATTACTACATACAATGGGACTCAGTTCCAAAATGATAGCATCATAAAAAATTCCATAGAAAAAAAAATATTCTCATCTTATTTTCATCATTATGCTAATGGTCAAGTTGAAGTGACCAACAAGATTATTGTAGAGGGCATCAAAATGATATTAGAAAGAGCAGTTCAAACTTGGCCATATTACCTACAATAAGTCTTATGATCATACTCAACCACACCAAGAATCATCATTCAAGAAATACCATTGGCCATGGTGTATAAAATGGAGGACATAGTTCCAGTGGAGATATGCACGCCATCTCACAGGATAGCCGCATATGATGAAGTAAACAATGAACAAGACCAAAGAGTAGTAGTAGACTTAATTTAAGAAAGAAGGGTCAAACTGCATCTTCGGTAAGAAGGTTATAAGATACTAATGAGGAATAAATATAATTCTAGAGTTTGGTTCAAAAGATTTGAATTGGGAAGGACCGTTCACGCTTGAAAAAACCAAAATAAAATGAGGAACTTACACGCAGTTGGATGATAAAGGAAATTAACTTGGGAATCTCTCGAACATAGATCATATACCATAACCTTACGAATTGAATGACTTATAATTCACTATTTATGTAAAATGTCTTTTAAAATCATGAGGATATACAATTTTCTCTCTCGGTAATGTAAGAAGGTTTTGAGGAGGCATTCAAAATTAATAGAAAATTTCTATTGTCAAAATATAAGTTTATTTCTTATTTTTCATATTAAAATATAATTCAAAAATAAAAAAGACCAAACAACCGAAACCAAAAATTCCTTTGAGACAACACAATAATCCATTTGAGATAACAAGTACTCCATTTGGAATAACAAAACTACATTCGGGATAACATAAAATTTATAAACAATCTCATAAAACTAGTTGACTAGCAACGATAAATTTCAAATAAATAAAATATTATACCAGGAACACTTAAATATTTTAAAATACATAATAAATAAACATAAGGTGATAAAATAATCTATATTGAGAAAACAAAAACAATTTTAAGTGGGGAGTATTACACTTACGAACATCTAAGATAATAATAAAAATGGATAACCAAAACTTAATCCTTAAAAAGATAAGCTTTGCTTGATTAAAAAAATAAAAGAATCCTAACAGGGAGTTATGCACCTTTGAAGAGTTTTAAGATGGTCCAGGGGTGATTATGCGATACGAGGATTGTTGATAGATGATTTTACGATATAGAAATTCCTTAGTGTCAATTTTAGAGAGAGAAAATCTAGATTATTAGGTTAAGTAGAGAGAGAAAGTCTCGTACTATCCATCTCGGGATTTGTGAAGCGTGTGCGGTCCTTTTATAGTACAATTGCGGACCCCACACGCTTTAATTTGGACTAATTACATCTTTTGGTCCTTACATTTTACTTTCTTCCTATTTTGGCTATCTCTTTATATGATTTATACAATTCAACCCTCATACATTTATTTCTATGCATTTTCCTCCTATCACACTTTTCCTTTGCTATTTTCTCCTGTTAAGTTTCTTCTTTACACTTTTCTCCTTGTCTTTTATTCTTCCTTATCAGTAGCCCCCCAGTCTTAGTAAAAATTATTTTACTGGGACTAAATAACTCTCTTGACAGGCAAAAACCATTTCTTCTCCGAATTTCATAAGTCGCTCCTCGAAGAGTCGCTCTTCCAATTTCTACAAAACTCCTCGAACTATCGAGGCCACAAACCAACTCTTCGAAAAATCGTCCTTCGAGTGTCTACAAAGCTCTTCGAATGTCTGCAAGCCTCTTTGAATGCGCAAACCTCTTCGAATGTGCAAACCTCTTCGAATGTGCAAACCTCTTCGAATATCTTCTGTTAACCGAGTAGCCCCCTCAATCCTTGCACCATTTTAAGTAGATCAGCCTCCGAATAATTTCATACTCAGGCTAAAAAGGGTGCCAGGATTGATGACGTCATTTTACAAACACTTGTGTCAGCATAACTCTTTTGGAAACGTTACCAATTCTTCTGACATTTTTGTCAAAAAACTCTATCTCTTCCCCTGACATTTTCAGACACAAAAACCCTTCATTTTCCTCCGCGGCTAGTGTCAGAACAATTCCCACCTATATGGACCATAATGTCCCTAGGCAAACACCATAAAAAGGTGCTCAGGCCTGATTTGTCAAGAAAGCCCATCTGTGTCTATAAATACCAGCCTTCTCTCTTCATTAACTCAACTTATGTTCAATTATTTCTAGAGAGATAAAGCTGGCAAATAAGCCCCGTCGAATTCCTGAGTGGTTGTTAATTAGTAAGAGGTTCGAAGAGAGGATTGCTACCGGTGAAGACGTGAGGCCTCATCCTCCACCATCGACTACTACCTTCTTTGGTGCCTGGCCTCCCTCGGACGATTCGACCACAATTATCCCCCGCGAAATCGCTCGACAAAGCTTGTACAGTGAGTCGACCCCCCTCGAAGAGATGCGTAAATATAGACAACACAAGCACTCGTCTGGGAAGAGAAAGAAGTCCCACAAAGATAGAAAAGGCTCTAATGAGCGAAAACGGGCCAGGGAGGCGCCCCTAGTTATTCGAGAACCAACTTTGCTAACAGCCCTCGAGAATCTCCCTCAAAGATCTGCGAGCCCTCGAAGGACTTCAAACAGCCCTCCTCGAACTTCTGTCATTCCTCCGCGAATATCCACAAGGACAGCCACAAGCCCTCGACGTACTTCGAACAACCCTCCTCGAAGAAACGAAACAGATGCGTCGAGTCTGCCTTCCACTCCATCCATGACCATTCATGGGACTCAACTTTCCCCCTCGAGAACACTTATTACCAAGGAGGATATGCTCAATAGACGTGACGAAAATCGAGATGCCAAGGGGAAAAAACCTCTCAAAAAGCCCCTCGAACCGAAAGTGCCAACCATCCATTCCTTAGGTCCTGTGAACCTTGTAACGTCTTGATCCCCAACAATATCCGAAGAGAAAGCTCGTCGGATCGCTCCTAAATCAAAAGGGGACATCGTGCTGCCCTTGGAGCTGGACAACATTGCTCGTAATAACATTCGGGGCATCGAAAATAAACATATGGTGGCCCTTGCCAATATCAGATACAAGTATTTTTCGAAGGAGGAAAAGACGATGCTAAGGACTCGATGGTGCATCCCCTCTTACGTTAACATCAGATTTCCCTCCGAGGGAGAGACACCCTTATCTGTGAGGGACAATGAGTTGGTGGTATACACAGAAATCATGAAATGGGGTTTAAGGTATCCCTTAGACCCCTTCTTCATCGAGTATTTGTCGAGGATAGACCTTTGCCCCTTGCAGGTTGGGCCCAACATGTGGTTTACGTTAATGGCCTGTATCATGGCCTCGAGGCTCTCAGGTCAGGAATTTTCATTAGAGCAACTCATTGGCCTTGCTGGTTTGGCCCGAAATCCTTACTTCCCCTTTTATTCGCTGACTTTCAATCGAGGGCAAAAAGTATTGAAAGATCTACTGGAGGCTGATAAAAAATAGAGGCATCAGTTTCTCTTCTTCTCTGGTTGCTGGGAGACCGGATCAGAGGCCACTCCTTCAAATCCTCACAAGCTTTCTCTAAGGTGGACTATGAAGTGTAAGTATCCCCTCAACTTTTGTGACTCCTCGAATTTTATATTCCCTCGAATATTTGTACTCCCTCAAATTTTTATACTCCCTCGAATTTTTATGCTTCCTCGAAAACTTATATGCCTTCGAATATTTATGCTTCCTCGAGAACTTATGTGCCTTCGAATAGTTATGCTCCCTTGAGAACTTATGTGCCTTCGAATAATTATGCTCCCTCGAACTTTTACTTGTGATTGGTTTTGATGTTGGCTACTTGTTGTAGCTATGACTGGGATATCCAAACCCTACTCCGATTATGTCGAGGGGGCTACAACTGTGTTCACCAACCTTCGCTTGTGGGCAAAGGAACAACGGGACAACCGATTTCGTCTCTGCTTTACCGACAACAATCTGGCTAGGAGTCGACTATGCAGGCTCAATCCACTCGATCGCATTAGTATGAGAGGGTTAATGACTCCTCCCTCGGAGCGAGAAGTGATGGAGCGGTGCAGTCAAAAGGACGTAGTAGTATACTTGCTCAAGCGCTCCCGTTCGCAGAGCCATCTTGGGGAACCTCCAGAAGATGAAGTATTATCTGTTAAGTTTTTCTGAACTTATCTGCATTTCCAATGAAGCCAGTGCTTGCCATCACTTGAGTAAGATATATCATAACCTTCAAGTAGAATGTGAAAACAGTGGAGATGAGGCAAGTGGTAAGCACATTAAAGAGAACTGGAGTGAATTGAAAAGACAGTGTAATTTTAGGGGGTTATAAATTACACATTAAGGACTGTAATATTTTTCCCTTCTTTAAGTGTTACAGTCTCTATAAAACCTAGTGTTAGGGTTTTGTGTATTCACTAGAAACGGCAGTCACTGTGTTCTTCCTAATAAAATCGATCTGCAGCAGGTCCGGAGACGTAGGCATAATTTGCTGAACTCCGTTAACAATTGTGTCTTTGATTTCACTTTTGTTCTTGTGCTTTCCTTTTCTTTTCTTTTTCTTTTGATCTGATTTGACAGGAAATTAGCATATTTCCCTTAGAACTGGTATCAGAGCCAAGTTGGTAGCGATCCAAAGGAAATCAGATTTGAGTGGGAGCAATGGCTACAGACGAAGGAAAGGTGAGACTCGAAAAATTCGATGGTGTAGATTTTGGGTTCTGGAAGATGCAGATTGAAGATTATCTGTACCAGAAAAAACTTTATCAACCCCTCTCAGAAAAGAAACCAGAAGGTATGAAAGATGAAGAATGGACACTTCTTGATAGACAAGCTCTTGGAGTCATCCGATTGACGCTATCCCGCAACGTTGCTTTTAACATCATAAAGGAAACAACCACGGCGGGTCTTATGAAGGCTCTCTCCAGTATGTATGAGAAGCCATCAGCGTCTAACAAAGTTCACTTGATGAGGCGTTTATTCAATTTGCGAATGATGGAGGGTGCTTCGGTAGCTCAACACCTCAATGAACTTAATACAATCACAAGCCAGTTGAGTTCAGTTGAAATTGATTTTGATGAAGAAATACGAGCATTGATACTGTTGTCTTCACTACCAGATAGTTGGAATGCTACTGTCACTGCGGTGAGTAGCTCATCAGGAAGCAATAAGTTGAAATTTGATGATGTTCGCGACCTAGTTCTCAGTGAAGAGATTCGAAGGAGAGAATCAGGTGAGTCATCAATCTCATCAGTCTTACAGACAGAATCAAGAGGAAGAAATTCAACCAGAGTATATGGACGTGGTAAATCGAACTACCGAGGAAAATCAAGAGACTGGAGGTCCAAGTCTAGGAATCCTAAAAATTCCCAGGGGTTGAGAAACATGGAGTGTTGGAATTGTGGGAAGACCGGGCACCTTAAATTTCAGTGCAAGAGAGAACCAAAGGAAGAAGAGAAGAAGACAGAGGCAAATATCACTTCAGAAGGAGACGATGCGTTAATATGCTCCTTAGAAAGCAGGGAAGAGTCTTGGGTATTAGACTCCGGAGCATCGTTTCACGCGACTTCGAAGAAAGAATTCTTCGAGAGGTATGTACCTGGTAACCTTGGAAAAGTATATCTTGGTGATGATCAACCTTGTGATATTATTGGTAAAGGTATTGTGAAGATTAAGTTGAATGGGTCTGTATGGGAACTGAAAGATGTCAGACATATCCCCAGTCTGAGAAAGAACTTAATCTCAGTAGGGCAGTTGGCTAGCGAAGGCTATAGTACGATCTTCTATGGTGACAATTGGAAAATTTCAAAGGGAGCAATGACGATTGCTCGCGGAAAGAAGAGTGGTACTCTTTACAAGACAGCAGAGACGAGCTGTTCAATTACAATAGCAGCAGGAAACGAAAATCCAAATGTTTGGCACCAGAGGCTTGGCCATATGAGTGTGAAGGGTATGAAAATTATGTACTCAAATGGGAAGCTTCCAGGTCTGAAGTCAGTCGATATAGACATGTGTGAAGATTGCATACTTGGAAAACAAAAAAGGGTCAGTTTTCAGACGAGTGGTAGAACCCCAAAGAAAGAAAAGCTGGAGCTTGTTCACTCTGACGTTTGGGGGCCAACAACTGTTTCATCTATAGGAGGGAAACACTATTTTGTGACATTTATCGATGATCATTCTCGAAAGGTATGGGTTTATTTTCTGAAGCATAAATCTGAAGTGTTTGATGTTTTTAGGAGATGGAAATCTATGGTTGAGAATGAGACAGGTCTGAAGATTAAAAAGCTGAGAACTGATAATGGTGGTGAATATGAGGACACCAAATTCAAGAATTTTTGCTATGAGCATGGTATCAGGATGGAGAGAACCGTTCCAGGTACGCCTCAACACAATGGTATTGCCGAACGTATGAACAGAACGTTGACAGAAAGAGCCAGAAGCATTCGAGTACAGTCTGGTTTACCGAAGCAGTTATGGGCAGAAGCAATCAACACATCAGCTTACCTGGTTAACCGAGGCCCGTCGGTTCCCTTAGAACATCGAATACCCGAGGAGGTATGGAGTGGTAAAGATATAAAATTATCACATCTAAGAGTTTTTGGTTGTACGACATATGTTCATATAAGTGACCAAGGCAGGAACAAGCTTGATCCGAAATCGAAAAAATGTTTTTTGATCGGTTATGGCGAAGATGAGTTTGGTTATCGTGTTTGGGATGAGGAGAACAAGAAGATGATACGAAGCAGAGATGTGATCTTCAATGAAACAGTGATGTACAAGGACAAACATAAAACTGAAGCAAATGACTCAAAGCCGTATGAATCAGTATTTGCAGATATCGAGGGAGTCCCAGATAGTCAAGAAATAGAGTCGATCAGATTAACCCCTCAAGAAGGAGAGTCTGTTGGACAGACCGATCGACAGCAATCCGATACCCTACAGCCGACCGAGGCAGTTCCTGTTTTGCGAAGATCTTCCCGACCCCATGTACCCAACAGGAGATACTTGAACTATCTGTTACTTACCGATGGAGGAGAACCTGAAGGCTATGATGAAGCTTGCCAGACCAGTGATGCTAGTAAGTGGGAGTTTGCTATGAAAAATGAGATGAAGTCTTTAATCTCAAATGATACATGGGACCTAACTGAGTTACCAATGGGTAAGAAGGCACTTCATAACAAATGGGTGTATCGGGTGAAAGATGAGCATGATGGCTCTAAGAGATACAAAGCACGACTAGTTGTCAAAGGGTTCCAGCAAAAGGAAGGAATTGATTACACCGATATTTTTGCTCCAGTTGTGAAGCTCAATACTATTAGATCAGTGTTGAGTATTGTTGCCATTGAAGACCTTTATCTTGAACAGTTAGATGTGAAGACTGCATTTCTTCACGGGGATTTGGATGAGGAGATATACATGTATCAACCAGAAGGTTTATTAAAAGAAGGGAAAGAAAACATGGTATGTAGACTTAAGAAAAGTTTGTATGGTTTAAAACAAGCTCCAAGACAGTGGTACAAGAAATTTGACGGTTTTATGCACAAAGAGAGTTTTCAGAAGTGTAATGCGGACCACTGTTGCTATTTTAAAAGATGTAAGTCCAGTTATATCATTTTGCTACTTTATGTTGATGATATGTTAGTAGCAGGTTCAGATATGGATGATATTAGAAGATTGAAGCTACAATTGTCAAAAGAATTTGACATGAAGGACTTGGGTCCGGTGAAGAAGATTCTTGGAATGCAAATCATAAGAGATAAGCATAGAAAAGTTCTGCAATTATCTCAGTCAGACTACATCGATCGCGTTTTGAAGAGATTTAACATGTGTGATGCAAAGCCAGTTAGTACACCATTGGCAGGTCACTTTTGTTTATCCAAGGATCAATCCCCTAAGACAGATGAAGAAAACGACTTCATGGCTAAGGTTCCTTACGCCTCAGCTATTGGAAGTTTGATGTATGCAATGGTCTGTACAAGACCAGACATTAGTTATGCAGTGGGAGTTGTGAGTAGGTTTATGTCAAACCCAGGGAAAATTCATTGGGAAGCTGTCAAATGGATTTTGAGGTACCTACTAGGTACCATGGAAAAGTGTTTGTACTTTGGTAAGGGTGAGTTAAAGGTACAAGGCTATGTAGATGCAGATTTTGGAGGTGAAGTTGATCACCGGAAAAGCACTACCGGTTATATATTTACTGTTGGAACTACAGCTGTTAGTTGGATCTCAAAATTACAAAAAATTGTCACTTTATCAAATACAGAGGCTGAGTATGTAGCAGTGACCGAAGCTAGTAAAGAGATGATATGGCTTCAAGGTTTGTTGACCGAGTTGGGATTCAAACAGAAGAACAACGTTCTGCATAGTGATAGTCAAAGTGCAATTCAATTGGCGAAGAATTCAACATTTCATTCAAGAACCAAGCACATCAGTCTTCGTTATCATTTCATTAGATCTTTATTGGAAGATGAGGTGCTAATACTGGAAAAGATCCAAGGAAGCAAGAATCCAGCTGATATGTTGACAAAGACAGTAGCCATTGAAAAGCTGAAGTTGTGTTCAGCTTCAGTTGGTCTACAAGAGTAATAAGACCAGAAAGATCTGCTGCATAGATCAAGGTGTGAAGACAGGTTGAAACCAGTCTTCAAGTGGGAGATTGTTAAGTTTTTCTGAACTTATCTGCATTTCCAATGAAGCCAGTGCTTGCCATCACTTGAGTAAGATATATCATAACCTTCAAGTAGAATGTGAAAACAGTGGAGATGAGGCAAGTGGTAAGCACATTAAAGAGAACTGGAGTGAATTGAAAAGACAGTGTAATTTTAGGGGGTTATAAATTACACATTAAGGACTGTAATATTTTTCCCTTCTTTAAGTGTTACAGTCTCTATAAAACCTAGTGTTAGGGTTTTGTGTATTCACTAGAAACGGCAGTCACTGTGTTCTTCCTAATAAAATCGATCTGCAGCAGGTCCGGAGACGTAGGCATAATTTGCTGAACTCCGTTAACAATTGTGTCTTTGATTTCACTTTTGTTCTTGTGCTTTCCTTTTCTTTTCTTTTTCTTTTGATCTGATTTGACAGGAAATTAGCATATTTCCCTTAGATTATCAACCCAACAACTAAATCCCGAAGGGCCTGTCAGTACTCAAAGGCCTCCCTCCTCGAACGATGCTGGGGCGTCGAATTCTCTTCCCCCTCTATTAAACAATACTGCTCCATTGGACTCCATTCCACCTCCCCCTGCTCCCCTCTTTCCTTCGAGGAAATATTCCAAGAAAAAAGATAGGAAAGGAAAGGGTATCCTCCTCGAACCCGTCGAAGAACAATCCAAGGGAGGTGAGACGCCTGATAACAACCAGGATGCTGGTCTTGAGGAAGAGGTCCATGAAAGCGCAAGTGAACCGGAGAACAAAGGTGGCCATTCTCCCAGGGAAAATTCTCAGCAATCCGTACACTCGCCTCTTATCGAAGCTTCTTATCCAGCCCCCCTCGAAAACAGCCCAAGATTAGCTCCCGTCCCTATTCCTCGAAGCAACCCTCCTCAACTCATTGATCCAGAGACTCTTAGAGGTGGGTTTTCTGAATTTGACTCTTACAGGTGGGTCTCCCTCGAGCTCTTTCGAAGTCCCTTTGGATGATGAGTTCTCATTGTCCCTTCAGAGATTGCTGCATACCTCAGTGAACAGAGGAAAGAAGATGCGTCACCTTGAGAAACGCAAAAATCACTACAAGTTCAAATCGTTGCTGGCTGCCTCTCAGCTCGAGGAGGCCAAGAAGCAACATGCGGTGATCGAGGGCCAAGCTGATGCCTTATACGAGCATCTCTTTGCCTCCGAGAATTATGTGATAATTCTGGAGAGGTGTTGTCAAGAGGAGAGGGATCTGTACAAGAAGAAGACTGATGCTCAAGAGATAATGATAGCTGAGTATAAAAAGGGTCATCGCTTGGCTTGCGATGGATTCACACAATGTACTGAGGCCCTTCGAACGGTGACAGCAGACCGAGATCAGCTACAGAGGCGGGTCGAAAATATTCCTGGACAAATCGAGGAGGAGAAAGACAAAGCTGTGGATGCTTATGCAGCAACATGTACAAGTAAGCTGCAGGCCCGGGATGCCACTACTCGAGCTGGTTTGCTTACCCAAATTCATGCTGAGCATCCTGAATACAACCTGGGGCCTTTTTGGAAGCTTGTCCCCTCAGAACTTCGCCCCCCATATAATTGTAAGTGAGAGTGAAGATTCAGAGGCTGAGGAGAGTGACTCCTCGAAAAATTCAGACTGAGGAAAGGTGCTGAAGGAGTTAATGTTTTGTGTATGGCCCATTAGGGCCTCTTTTGTAATGACTTGAACATGTTGTACTGCGCTAATTTTGTAAGACATGTCGATTTTTGTAAGATCAATATACAATTATCACTTCTATTCATAAGTTTGCATATGTTATATTTTCACCAAGTCCTTCGAACTTCTAATTATATTGCCCTTCGAACAATTATCACTTCTATTCCTCGAATCTATTCATATGCTTACATATGTTATACTGTGCTAATTTTGTGAGACAAGTCCTTCGAACTATGATTGTGATCTACTTAAAAATTTAAGGAGATGATATCTTGAGTCGCATTATTGTGATCAATAATGACAAAGTGATATTGGATTCGAGGCACACCTTAGTGTGACCCAAATATTGATAAAGTAAAAATAAAACTTGAGACACATGTTAGTGTGGCCCGAAGAATAGTTCGAAGGTCCCAAAACTTGAGGCACACCTTAGTGTGACCCAAAAAATAGTTCGAAGGTCCCAAGACTTGAGGCACACCTTAGTGTGACCCAAAAAATAGTTCGAAGGTCCCAAAAACTTGAGGCACACCTTAGTGTGACCCAAGTATTGATAAAGTAAAAATAACACTTGAGGCACACATTACTGTGACCCAAAAAATAATTCGAAGGGACAACAATTCGAGGCACATTTTACTGTGACCCAAAAAATAATTCGAAGGGACAACAATTCGAGGCACATGTTACTGTGACCCAAAAAATAGTTCGAAGGGACAACAATTCGGGGCACATGTTACTGTGACCCAAAAAATAGTTAAGGAAAAGAACTCTTTGTATTTAAGGGGCTCATCGAAACACCTCATTAAAACCTTCCTGAGCCTAACAGGGTAGGAAAGAGTGTGCCCTCACTAAAATTTGTTATGGTGGATACAGAGAAAGGAAAAAGAAATACAATGTCAGCTAGCTCTTTTAATCAAGATACAATTTTAAATGCTCAATATTCCAAGGTAAACGGAGGTATCACCGTTCTTTATCTTTTAACCGATATGTGCCTGGTTTTATCTTTTCGGTGACCTCGTAGGGGCCTTCCCAGTTAGGTCCCAACTTCCCCAAGATCTTGTCTTTAGTGTGCAAGAAAACTTTGCGTAAAACCTTGTCTCCCACCTGAAAATCTCTATGCTTTACTTTGGACGCATATCGACTCCTCATAAGAGTTTGATAATGAAGGGATGTCAATTGTGCTTGCTGTCTCTTTTCCTCAACCAAGTCTAAAGCCAATGATCTACTCTGGCCATTTGTGTCCCAGGCATACGTTGCTATACGATGTGAGGGGAAAAGGATCTCCGGAGGGACCACGACATCCATCCCGTAGACTAAGGCAAATGGGGACACAGCAGTGGCCATTCGGGGAGTCGTTCGGTACGCCCACAACACCTCCTGTAGATAGTCGGGCCATTTCCCTGCTTAGCCTTCCAAGTTCTTCTTCACACCATCGAGGATCGTGCGATTAGTTACTTCCACCTGCCCATTCGCCTGAGGGTGAAATGGTGCTGAAAAGCATTGTCGTATGCCCCTCGATACACAGAAGCTCTGGAACTCTTTGTTATCAAATTGAGGCCCATTGTCTGTGGTGATCTGCAATGGTACACCAAAACGACGACAAATGTTAGATAGGACAAACTTGATCATGTCTTTGGCCTTTGTTCCTGCGAGCGGCTCAGCCTCCACCCACTTAGAAAAATAATCGACGGCCACAATTATCGTCTGTCTGACCCCAGACGCCATTGGTAGAGGCCCAACTAGATCAATGCCCCACCTATCAAACGGGACTGCATCTGAAATGCTTTCCATCAACACCCCAGGTTTGTGAATTACATTAGCATAGCGCTGGCACGTGTCGCAGCGCTTGACTAAATCTTTTGCGTCGGCCGCGATGATGGGCCAATAATAGCCAGCCAGGAATACCCTTCGGATTAAAGCCTTATATCCACAATGGGAAGATCCTTCACCGCCGTGTAACTCAGAGAGGATAATTTGTGACTCGGGCCCACTCAAACATCTCAACAACGCCCGAATCAGAGATCTTTTATACAGCAATCCTCCCATCAAAATGTAACCGTGAGACTTGAATCTAACTTTTTTGGCTTCATGCTTTTCGACGGGTAAAATGTCGTGGGCCAAGAAATCAATGATAACCGTTCTCCAATCATGCGTAATCACGTTGCTTTCCTCCGAGATGTTCATCGCGTGCTCTTCGCCAATCGAGATCGAAGGGCACTCGTGAACCAAAACCCATGGGTAACCTTTTGTCCGTGAAGCGGAGGCAAGAGAATCCGGGACATCATTTAACTTTCTTCGAACGTGCTCGAACTTGACCCCCTCAAATTCAGATGCCAAGTGTTTCATCAACTTCAAATACTGTATCAACGTTTCTTTTCTGGCCTCGGACTCCCCTGAGGCTTGATTTATCACCAACTGAGAGTCACTAATCAATTTTATCCTTCGAGCCACGCATATTTGAGCCAAACGCAAGCCTGCTAGAGCAGCTTCATACTCAGCTTCATTATTAGTAGCCTTAAAACCGAAACGAATGGCTTGGAACATAGCTACCCCTTTTGGGGAAATCAGCTGGACACCTGCCCCACTTCCTGAAATGTTCGACCCGCCATCCGTCCGTATCACCCATTCCTCTTCGTCAACCAAGTCGTGTTCCTCCTGTTCTCCCCTGTCTGAATGAAACTCGACGAAGAAATCGGCTAAAACTTGTGCTTTTATCGCCGTTCGAGGCTCAAACGTTATGTCGAAGTCTCCCAGCTCGACTGACCATTTGGTCATCCTGCCAGAGATGTCTGGTCTTTGTAATAAACTCTTCAGGGGGAAAGTCGTCCGAACAACGATTGGATGGGCGTGGAAGTAAGGTCTCATCTTTCGAGCTTCCGTTACCAATGCTAAAGCTACCTTCTCCAATGTGAGATACCGCTTCTTCGCATCCAGCAAACTCTTACTGACATAATAAATTGGCTTCAGAAGAGAGTCATCTTCGCGGAGGAGGACGGCACTGACCGCGCAGTCTGATACTGCTACATAGACAATTAATGTTTCCCCTACCAAAGGTTTGGATAAGACTTCCGGAGACGTCAAATAGTCTTGGATTCGACGAAAGGCAGTCGAACATTCTTGGGTCCAACAAAACTGCTTCGCATTCCGTAATACTTTAAAAAATGGAGCACATTTATCCGAAGACCTCGAAATAAATCGATTCAAAGCGGCCAACCTTCCTGTCAGAATTTGTACTTCCTTGATATTTCGGGGGGGGGGGGGGGGGGGGTCATAATGATCAGAGCTTTTAGCTGCTCGGGATCAGCTTTGATGCCTTTTTTGCTGATCATGTAACCAAGAAATTTGCCTGACCTCACCCCGAAGATGCACTTCTCCGGATTAAGTTTGAGATTGACTCTACTCAAATTTCGAAATGTCTCTGCCAGGTCTGCAAAATGGTCTTCGTCTCGCTCACTTTTGACTAACATATCGTCGATATAGGCTTCCATGTTCCGCCCAATCTGTCCCTCAAAAGTTTTATTGACCAGGCGCTGATAGGTTGCCCCCGCGTTTTTTAATCCGAACGGCATAACCTTATAGCAGTATAAACCTCGCCCAGTAATAAAAGAAGTGCTCTCCTCATCTTTAGCGGCCAGTCGGATTTGGTTGTACCCCGAGTAAGCGTCCATAAATGACAACAACCGATTCCCGGAGGTCGAATCCACTAATTGATCGATGCGAGGCACAGGAAACGGATCCTTAGGACAAGCCCTGTTTAAGTCTGTAAAGTCGATACGCATTCTCCACTTGCCATTTTTCTTTCGTACTAACACCGGATTCGACGCCCAGACGGGATAATGCGACTCGCGAATATGGCCTATGCTCAGTAGCCGTTCGACCTCCGACAAAATTGCCGAGGCCGTTTCCGGGGAGACAGGCCTTCTTTTCTGGACTATGGGTCGGACATCTAATCGTATCGCGAGTTTATGACACATGATTTCTGACGGCACTCCAGTGACATCCTGTGCACACCAAGCAAACATATCAAGTTTATCAGATAAAAAAGCAATTAAATTCTCCTTAACTTCTGGAGAGAGGTGGACCCCAATCTTCAGAACTTTGCCACTCGCAAATTCGTGTCTCGCAGAATCTTCTTCTGGGACCTGAAATCCGGGGGCCTCCCTTGGATCATCACAGGGGATTATTTCGGGGCAGGGGGGGGGGCTTTAATTGCTATGCTGGGACGGAAGTCTCCCCCCGGACCCCCTTAGAGGACATGGCTATCTGGTAACACTCACGTGCCATCTTCTGGCTACTTCGGACTGTCCCAACATTGTTTCCGACCACATACTTTAAGCATTGGTGCACTCTCGAGATTACGCCATGCATCCGGGACAACCACGAGCGACCGAGGATAGCATTATACGAGGGTTGGTGCGTCGACCACAATGAAAAGTACATCCACCTCTTTCTTAAATGGTCCCCGGCCCAATTCGACCACACACTGAAACTCTCCAACCACCACCGCTGTGGCACCAGTAAAGCCCACTATAGTCCTGTCGGATCTTCGGATAACCGGCGGGTCAGAGACGCGTCGGTAAGTACTCATAAACAATATATTCGCAGAGCTTCCTGTGTCGATGAGTATTTTCTGAATTTGATCCCCAACGATGCCTGCCGCAATCACGACAGCGTCCTCATGAGGGCCTGCAACATTCCGCATATCATCATCATCAAAACAAATAATCGGGGAAGGCGATCGGTGCATTTGCGCGGAGACTCCCGCTTCAATCTGGGTGGTCAGGTTGACCATGTGCCTTTTTCGGGAGCTGTTGGAATTTCCCGCAATTGTGTCTCCCCCAAAAATCACCAAGGAATCGAAGAATGCACAAAGGCTGTCCACTCTCCCCCTCGGAATTTCTTCCTCTACCAAGTTCACATTGTTCCTCCCCACCTTGGGGTCCAAATACTCTTGCTCGATGTCAAAATCGTCGACCCCTTCAGAAATCACCATGGCCGTGTCAGTGTTCTTTGAGACAACTTTTACCACGATATTTTTCTGGGAATGCTTTTTGACGAACTCCAACAACATTCCATTCTCAATTAGGGCTTGCACTTCCTTCTTCAAAGATATGCAATCCTTGGTGTCGTGTCTAATATCCTCATGATACTTGCAATATTGGTTGACGCTTCTGCTTTCCCTCAGAGTCTGTATGGGAAAAGGCTTTCTAAACGGGACCGTAGATTTAGCTTTATCAAATATCGCAGCAACATTTTCTGTCAACTCCGTGAAATAATCGGGTCGAACCCATTTGTTCGACATGAGTCTCGCTCCTTGATTGTAGTTTTGTTGATTGCCATAGTGCTGAGGGTTCGATTTTTGCCTCGGAGGATACTGACCCGTACTTTTAGTTTGAACATTCGATCGAGGGCCCTGGGCGTTCGACTCAGTCCTCTGAAATTGATTCTGGTCCAACTGATCTCCTTTCTCCGAGGCTTGGGTCTCTTCTACCAAGATCCTCTTCTCAACTTGATCCAGCAATGCTCCAAAGGTCATCGCCTGACTTTCTGCCACCGTATCCTTCAACAACCCGGGGAGCAGACCCATCCTGAAAGCTACCAGCGCCACAGAATCCTTACAATATTCCATATCCGTTTTCGTCTTGACAAAGCGATTAGTGTAATTCTTGAGGCTCTCCCCCACCTTCTGTCGACAATAGATGATCGTGTCTCCGTTGGCTCAGAACTTCTTGCTCCCCATGAAGTGTTGCCTGAAGATGTTCCAGAACATATCAAAATTCTTTATCGAGCACTGAGGTAGCCTGTTGTACCACTTAGATGCTACTCCCTTGAAAGTCTGAGAGAATGCTCTGCATAACAGCTTATCATCGTCGTCGAAATTGATCATAAAATTCTTAAATTGCTCGATGTGATTATCCGGATCCTGTGTCCCGTCAAACTTTTCTAACTTTGAAATATCAAAGTGCTTCGGGAGGTTTCCCACTAAGATCTCCGAGGACAGAGGAGAGGCTCTCGAGTTGTGACCTGTACGATAAATGTTGGATCTCAAATTATCGTTATTTGAAAAGTACAAACCCTCCTCGGAGGGTAAAGTGTATTGCTGCTGCCATTCTGAATTTCGAGGGCCCATATCCTCTTTCTTGTCAGGACACTTTGCCTGTTCACGAGACCGATTGCCACCTCGGTCATGGTGGCTCTTTTCTCTCGAGGATTTTCTCTCCGAACTTCTTCCTCTTCGGAAATCGGTTCGCCTATGATCACGTTTTTTCCTCCTGTGGTATCTCCGAGGAGACGATTCCGAAGTGCTGTATCGCGAGTAGTCGCTTGAGTCGGCCGAACCTGAACGACGCCTCTCTCTTCTCCTCGGAGATCGCCGCTCGCGCCCTCGATATCTGTCGTCCCTATTTTTGGGACGAAATTCGGTTTCGCGTTCCTCCTTCTCAATCACCGCCTCTCTCCTTATCTCGGATCGCAGATTCTCCTGTGCGGCTTCCTTTTCTGCTTTCAATCTTTCGATTTCCAGCAGCAACTCGTTCCTTCGAGCCAGGAGATCTGAGTCATCAAAAGCGTTTTCGACTCGCTGACCTCCTTCTCCCTCGTACTCCATATCATTCTGGTAATCATCGCCTATCAAGTTCTCCTCGCAATTGTTGACCACATCGTCCCCTTCCATAGTTCTCCTCGGAACATGGATTATTTCCAGGAAGCGATTGCCGTTAGAGCGATCCTCGCTTCCCACAGACGGCGCCACTGAAGAGTTTTAAGATGGTCCAGGGGTGATTATGCGATACGAGGATTGTTGATAGATGATTTTGCGATACAAAAATTCCTTAGTGTCAGTTTTAGAGAGAGAAAATCTAGATTATTAGGTTAAGTAGAGAGAGAAAATCTCGTACTATTCATCTCGGGATTTGTGAAGCGTGTGTGGTCCTTTTATAGTACAATTGCGGACCCCACACGCTTTAATTTGGACTAATTACATCTTTTGGTCCCTACATTTTACTTTCTTCCTATTTTGGGTATCTCTTTATATAATTTATACAATTCAGCCCTCATACATTTATTCTATGCATTTTCCTCCTATCACACTTTTCCTTTGCTATTTTGTCGTGTCAAGTTTCTTCTTTACACTTTTCTCCTTGTCTTTTATTCTTCTTTATCAACCTTGACCATACTTAAAGAAACTCTAAGAAAATCCTAGTATATAACATTAATGTTCAATGAAAAATAATTCTCACAAATTGATACATAAATATAAAGTACACATAACAAAATATGTTTCATTAAATACACAAAGGCTCGTCAACAAATAAAAACAAGAGTACTCGTAAAACAAAAATTCTAAAATGCAGAATTACAACATAATACCTTCAAAATTCAAAGTATAAATGAAGTAAGAAAGTAAAATTACAAATATTTTTCAGAATAAACATCTTAGTTAGACGCCATCAACTGTTGGAACATCAGATTTCTCAACACTTTCAGCTCTAGCAACAACTTTACCACAATACTTCCACCAATCTCATTTTCAAAATCCTCCAAGTTTGAACATGAAGGCCTTTTAGTTGGGAATAAAACACTAGAAATTATCCTAATCAAGGTCAGGATATTCAGTATGAAAATCAAGAACCAATTAAAAACACGCTTTCCCTAGTTATTTTCAGAGAAACATATATCATCATCTTTTAATAAGAAACATGATCATTAACCCGAGCATGTCATTCAGAAGCTAAATAATTATAAGTTTAACGACACTTCAACTTTATAGCATCTATTTGATTTGAAGGCGCGATCTTGCGACCTCGATTTAGCCTTATAATCAATAAGTTATTTGTTAATTAAAAACCAACGTTCTTCCAAGACATTACGAGCATACTCAGAATTAACCAACTTTTTCATATAAACATCCAAAATATTTCTCAAAATACATGCCATCATTTAAAAAAACCCACTAAAATGATAGATTGACGAAAAGTCTTTATGAGCATATAACGACGAGCTACCTAGTTGAGAATTAAGGAAATAATTGACCTAATTCTTTAGCCTGAAATTGTAAATGAAGAGTCATGGGAATTTTATTCTATTGGCTAGCTTCAAAATTAGTCTTTAGTTGACGTTGAACTTTAAACGTATCTTCCAAGAAAGTTTTAGCAACGGCACTTCCCTCTAATGGTTTAATGACACCATCGAGAAGAGCCGGTAGACAAGTAATATAAGCTGGAGGATGAACATTGGCTTGATACAACATAGTTAATCCATTAAGGATAACCTGAGATAAAAAATAAGTTTAGGCAATAATAATAAGGTTTCATACCACACTAAATAACAAAAGAAAATGATAAGTACAAGCTTACCTCAAACCCAAGCTCAAATTCATTTGATTTATCTTTAAAGGAGAAACATGAATGAGAATATTCCTATTAATTTAGCACAACAAACTGAGTAATAATCTTAGAAATTTCTCCAACAAAAACATCAATTTTGATAAGCATGCGACTATAATTGAAGAATTAGCTTGAAAGGATAAAATGACATTTTAGCTCCCGAATATATCAAACTTAGATTAAATAAGAATATGAGTAAATAAGGGAAATGAATTATCAACAACCTTAGAATAACTAATTTCAACGGTTGTAGATGGGATGGTAAAGTATCCACATTAATTTTGGAGAAACTATTAAGAAATATTAGAATAATTGAAAGTACAACACTTTGTATAGTACACTATTGGTCATAACCATATTTTCTTACAGAGTTACTTCTCCATCTAAGATAATCGAGGTGATGGTTGACCTAATAGAGTAATAATCACAACATCAGATATTTTGGACACTTTGACCCCAACTTCTTTCAATACAGGAAAAGTAGGCTTTAAGGAACAAGGTTTTGAAACTTTAAGAGGGTTTTATTTTTCTTTTAACGACAAACCTGCATAGGCTCTATACGTTCATGATGAAGGGTGATCTGATATTCTACTGTAACTTTGATAATTATAAAATCAATATCAAGAGTGGATAAAGAATTCATCACCGTATCCATATCTTTTTCGATATAAGGAATAATAGACTCCAACGAACTAGGAGACGTGTATAAGAACAAAAAATCAACATAATCTTCCTCTATGACAAGATTTTAAAAATTAAAATAAGAATGAGAGGCAGTCGCCGACAGTGTGGGAGTAGTTTGTTACTTGATCACTATATCAAAAAGTAATCCACAACAAACTTCAACACTTCACTCAAAAACATTTAAGCAATAAGCATTACTCTTGAGATATATTGTTTTCCTCTTGTTGGCAACTTCATTACCTTCACCTTCACTATTGTCTACCGTAGAAGATGACTATCTCTCTTCCTACCTAGATTCTGAGTACTAATCACAACCTTTTGGTAATATTTTGAACCACTAACCTCAAATTCTGACAAATCAAAAGGCATATTTTCCAAAAAATGATCATTAGCCTTATTACGAAGACTATTTAAAGAACAATTCTCAATCATCTTGTGATCACCGTGATCTTTTTTATAGTTTTTCTTTTTTGGGGATTGTTTCACAATCTCTTTATTAAAATAAAAGGCTTAATTATCCATTTTATCGGTTCATGAAATACAAAAACTCTTTAATCACATCAAGTCTAGACGAGAACCCATTATGGATAAAATATTCAAGTACCAAAAATGTTGTGTAATAGTTAAATAAATTAGCAGACTATTATACCAAACTAGACTACTTCTCCTTAACACGTTCGAACATGTATTTATCAACATGAAGCTCCTCAATACAGGTTGAAAATAAAATATATTAACATAAATCAAACAAAATAAATAAAAAACCAATGTATAAAAGGCCAAAAAGTAAGAAACTTACGCTTATGAGACCAACTTTCTTATAATCAGGGGGTTTTGCATGGCCAAACTTAGTCATCCAATTACCAGTGATAGATTCATACTTATCTATCCATATTCTGTTGGAATTGGGAAGTTCTGTACAGTCTTGGAAACTGTTTCCATCAAAAACTAAAAAACAAATGCGCTAGTCTTGCAACCCTCTATTTTATGAGCAATAAGGAACTTAGTTGTTAAGAAACGTTCACAAACCTTCTTCAGATAGTGATACTAGACATGAGTAAACTCCAATGGTTTTGAAACAAGTTGAGCTAAGAAATATTATTCTCTTGGAATAAATCGACTTATTCTCGGGCTATAACGAATCGAAGCTCGTCATCAAAGGTAAAATTAAAGAAAACCACTTCATCACCATGGGCATTAAGCAGATTCTCCCCACTAATAACAAACATAATTTTTAAATTTCTAGAAATTTCATCATGGAAATATTCATCAGCTGCACGATACCTATAAATATAACAATAAAAAAATCTTATTTGGGAACCTTATAATTCAGCATAGCTCGCGACTGGAGCATTATGTGATGGCAAAGAGGCATCTCGAGGACCACCCCTTATAGAAAAAATAAAATTCCTCGCAAAATTAGAATCACCAAGAAGAAAAGAAAGATGAACAAAAAAATAACGAATTTTATCTCTTAATCTTCACAACATTCTTTCATTGAGGATGAGGACAAATGAGGTGATAAGTTTCAGAAATACCCTATCTACCAGAAGAATCAACACCATCAGAATAATAATTCGATTGTTCAAACTGTCAGAAGCCCCGTTTTTTTCTCCTTTTCTTAATTTTTACAAGAAGAATATCAAACTTTTATAGAATAAAATAGTAACTAGTTAAAAATATGGAAAAACGTAATGAGAAGAAGAAGTAAATTCACGAAAAAAGAAAAAAAAAGTTAAAAAATGAAAGAATGAAGTATTTATAAATAAAAATATAAAATAAAACTATACAACTTTCTTATCTAATGGTTAAGATCAATCTGAAGAAGATTAGAGGGCTATGATTAAATAATGTGAAAGTTATGCACGTGCATGCTTAAAACAAGTAACTTTCGTATAAACGTCAACTTCTGTCAACAATTTGCATGTTTACTTACAAAAATTTAAAAAATATCCTCCAACTTTAGGCATCTCACAAGTTGGAAATAAAATATACTCAAAATATAATACTTATACAATATACCTTATAAAGAATAGATATCTCCAATTCACCCGAGCTGGCATTGTACGCTCCAGTTGAATAAGCAAGTGAGATATTTATCTATTTATCTTTAGTCCTTACTCTCAGTCTTCACCAAGGAGTAGGAGGCTATTTACAATATTTAATAAAAAAATCAAACACAAAGGAATAAATTAATCCCTTCGAAAAATAATAATAATAAAGTAATAATTGATAAATCATATTATTCATCTCATCCCTCACTAAAGGTTAGAGGAGCTAGTAGAATACTTTTATAGTAGACTCGATCAAAACGGAACAAGAACCAACTGAAGAAGCCGAAGAAAAAAGAAATCCTTAGCTTATTCCTTACTAGGGACTATGAGGTTACTCAACTATGGTGGACGAAAAAAATTGAATAATTCAAAAGCAACTCCAAAATACGAAGAACAAGCTTCAGACAAGCGAGAACATAGACAATTTTCAACAAACAACAAAAATGCTTCGACAAAGACAGTAAGCACTTCGGGGAAGATAGTAGGCGTTTCGGCATACAAATCTAATTTAAAAATCAACGTCAAAACCGCTCGAGGTATAATTAAACTAGTCTTTCTTTGTTAGTCGTGCAAAAACTAAAACAACTAGTTTAAATTATCCGACCTGAATATATTAGTCCATCATCAGCCCATGTATTCAAATATGCAAAAGATTCGGTTAAAGATAAAGTTAACTGCATAATCTAATTAGTTAGAAAGAAGTAATTTATTATATTATCCCCTACCATCTGGAAAATATTTATTGTAACAATAAATCTATAAAAAATCCAACAATATTTAATAATAAAACGTATTATTCATCCATTCTTATTTTCTTTATAGTATTCATTTTTATTTCCAAAATTTTCTATTTTCTATTAGGTGTATAACCAGCGAATATATTCGAACGCGTTGTTAATCTCTTAGTTCTAAAGAAATAAAATTTTATCAGTATTTTAAAATATAATATTTTAATATTTGTAGAATTCTTCTTTTGAACTTTGGAAAATGTTTAGGCCAAAGCTATTTCCTCCATGTTATTTTTTA
The DNA here is from genome assembly GCA_036936605.1 of Limnanthes douglasii subsp. nivea. Taxonomy (NCBI): domain Eukaryota; kingdom Viridiplantae; phylum Streptophyta; class Magnoliopsida; order Brassicales; family Limnanthaceae; genus Limnanthes; species Limnanthes douglasii. The sequence goes on from JAUPFV010000005.1 coordinate 292,248,887, forward strand.
TTTCCTCCATCTTTCAAACTTTTAAAAACACTAGTGACTTGCTTTTACCAAATTACCCTTATTTTTATTTCAAATTTATCACTAGATGCCATTTATCTAATAGATAGTCTTATATGAAAAAACACAGCATTAACCTAACTTTAATCCAAGATATATGATTTTATCTCTAAAATTAACCCTAAAACAAAGAACTTCAATTAATTGTGGTTTAAATCTCGAATAATTGTGTATTATTATGCTAAAAAGTGTTTACACCATTATTTTATAACTTGTTTATAAAAACTTCTTAAGTTAGTATAAGAAAACATGGCAACATATCAATCACACACACTGTTCTTCAAACAGGATACAGCTGGATTGAAATTCTGAAGAAAACTTACGTTTTCAAGGCTGGTGATATGTTCTTCAAACAGGTTGAAGAAGTTGATAAATTATTAGACACAGTGAAAGACTTGCTTTCACTTTTGGATTGTTAAATACAGAAACAGGAAGTCGGCTGCATGTAATGAAAAACCTTCGTGTTTGTTCTGAATTTTTTTTTTGAACACTCAGCATGTGATTCCGAGTAGGCCACTCGGAATCATACAAAACATAATCAATTAATGAAATACAAAACATATGGTAGGCTAGGCACCAAGTTTATATAAACATAAAGAAAACTGCAAACTACTGAACCAGCACATCCAAAATACAAAGAAAACTGCAAAACCCCAAACTTAATGTGAAAATGCTACTCAAAACTGAAATCGAACTGCTGGAACTCTTGCCTGTAAAATCCCCTGACCTTGGAAGAGGCGCAAATGCTACTGAATCTGAAGGACTAGTAGCTGAACTCAAAGGCCATTCGTCTCGTGGAGATGGGAAGAACGAAGACATATTTGGCGCGTTCGTGTATGGTAAAACAGCTGGTGAAGCTGAAATAGTAGGGTCGGCATGAGAATAGTTAAGACACATGATTACATAGATTGACAGTAGAAGAAGAGAGAAGCTAGCAATAGTAGCCATGGTCTGCGCAAAAACAAAGCTCAGTTTTGTTGTTGGGTTAGATTTATAATGAAAACAATCAAGTGATGGGTATTATGTGTGAGTTCGACAGATCTAGATCTCATGCCTAACTCTATCGGCTTAGGTGGTAATTGTTATGTTGAAATATTTATGGACTAACACAACAAAATGTTTTCTTAATATCTGATTCGGTTGGCTCGAATTGAACTCTTATATATATAATATAATATAACACGAGTCTAGATCAGATGCAACATAGACTATGTTGGACTTTTGTGTGTGTTAGGTTGTGGTCGAGGCTCAGTAATTAAGAAAACATTTTGTTGTGTTTCCTGATGCGTTGGATGGAAAAGGAGATTCTTTTGTTTCATGTGAGATTAATGAATGCTAAAGAATTTACTACAACACAAGTTATGTCAAGAAGGATGGGTCACTTCACATGGGTAAGGCTTGAACGTAATTAAGAACATGGACGTGGTCCATATCTTTTTGTTTTCTTCCCCTTCCCGTATCATGTGATTCTACCTAAAGATCAAAGGCTATGTCTGAATGTCAGAAATTTGGATATTTTATAGAATATTTTTCCATGGATGATATGTAAACGAAAGATTAGCGAACTCTCGAAACTTTTACATTAAAACCACCATATATATTATCCTTTTTGATGATTTCGCCTAAAATTTAAGTTTAGAATAACGAGGTACGAGTAGATCATTTTAGATTTTGAAAAACATTTCGTACTTAAATTTTACGTTTTTCAATCTCTTAAAAAACTCGAAATACTCATTTTGGTAAATACCACAATGATGTGGGTCGTGATACCCAAGACTGCATAATACGAAAACAATACCCAAGACTGCATAATACGAAAACAATAAACGTAGAATTTAATTGAGAGAAGGAAATTGTGCAAAAGGAAAATAGGCCAGTCAATACCCAATCTAATGCAAATACAACCCGAGCCCCATCACCAGCCGCTCCAACACAAAGTATAGGAACTTCTAGACAAGAAGATGTTATGGTGATTATGAAAAGATATGATGTAGATTCAGAATATCTAGATCCTGACCTAGATTAGAATCAGGTTGGGATGATTGCAGAAAAGGTTTCAACAATATCCGATTTGTGTAACTTTTTTGAATCCTTAACTATTTTTGGGGGAGATAATGTGATTTCACCTTCAAGCTAGTCAGGAAAAATATGTATTAATAGCTTAACGAATCAGTTGGAGGTAAAAATGTCCACACATCTTTATCAAAGGCCTGCTCTATTCATTGTCTTTGATGAAGATGATTTAAAGGATATTGTTGGGCTACACGAAATGTTGTGGTGATAGGGGCATCCATTAGAGGCAATGATGTACGAAGGACTTTAATTGATAGATAAATTTTGGCAAATATATTGTTCCTATCAACTTAAAAGCAAATGAAAAATCCCTCAGTTATCCAACTTACAAGTGATGTAATTGGAGAATTTGAAGAAGATATTTTATTGGGAAAAGGGCCATTCAAGAAGTTAGTAAGGGTTCTATTTGTAGTAGTTGAGTGTCTGACAGCTTACAATGCTATATTTGGTAGGTCTTGGCTATCCAGAATGCATGCAGTAGCTTCCACGGTCCACTAATGTTTGAAATATACCGTGCGAGAGCAAGTGGGCGTCGTCCGAAGTAGCCAAAAGGTAGCTCGTGAATGCTACATCTCTGTTTTTGCTTCAAAATCATTAGAAGCAGTAAAAACTGACAAAGAATATCAGTTAATAGAGCCTTATGTCAGCCAAAATGAGATAGATGATCCAATGGAGGCTCCTAGTTCGGTAATCCATTGAGGAAGTTGAAATTCATAGCTTGACAGAAGGTAAAAGTGTCAAGGTCGGATCTAAACTACCATTAAAGCTAAAACAAAAATCATTGTCTTTTTTATCTAATAATTTACATGTGTTTGCAATGAGGATGTGACTGGAGTGCCAGTCGGTGTGATTAATCACAAATTATCTAACTGGTCTGATGTTGGGCCAGTGGTGCAGAAGATAATAGTTTTTTCCAGAGAAAAATCTGAAGCAATTATTCAAGAAGTGGATCGATAAACCAAAATTGGACATATCAAAAAATCCCAATACCCTCTTTGGGTGTTAGTCAAGAAAAAGAATGGAAAATGGTGTATGTGCAGTGACTTCACAGATCTCAATAGAGTTTGTCTTAAAGATCCTTTCCCAGTGCCCCGGATAGATCAGCTAGTGGATTGTACATCAAAGAACAAGTTGTTGTCTTTTATGGATGCCTTTTCTGGGTATAATCAAATACCGATGAATCGGGATGATCAAGATCAAACTACCTTTATAACTCATAGGGGGCACCATTGTTATAAGGTAATGCCATTTGGGTTGAAGAATGTTGGAGCTACTTATCAACGACTGGTGAATAACGTATTTGCTAATCAGATCGGCAGGAATATAGAAGTGTACATTGATGATATGATGGTGAAAAGTTATAAGGATGAAGACCACATATCCGATCTCCAAGAAATGCTTTCTAAATTATAAGCCATCAAATTGAAGTTAAATCAAGAGAAATATACCTTCAGAGTCCGATCTGGTAAATTTTGGTGGTATATTATAAGTGAGAAAAGGATTGAGGCTGATCCGGATAAGTTAAATACTTGTTAGCCATGTATCCACCTCAAAATACCAAAGAAGTCCAAATATTAAATGGAAGAGTTTGTTAGAAGCTGGGAAAAGATACTTAAAAGTTGGAGAAGTTAGCCTTAACATTGGTGATAGCAGCTATAAAAATGAGGTCTTACTTTCAAGCTCATTCTATCACAGTTCGAACTTCTTCTCCCTTAAAAAATGTGTTGCAAAAGGCTTATATATCAGAAAGGATGACTAAATGGTCAGTTGAGCTCGAAGACTGTGATATTAACTTTGTACCTCGGGCTGCAATCCAAGCTCAAGTTGTAGTTGATGTTTTAGTGGAATTTCATTCTAAGATGCCTCTTGAAGAAGCTCAAGTCAGTAAGATTAAAAAAGAATGGGTAGTCCGAACTGATGGTGGATCTAGTACGATGGGATGTGAAGCTGGAATTTTCTTAACTTCTTTTTATGGTGATACCATGTACCAAGCTATATGTTTTGGCTTCGGAGCATCCGACAATGAGTCAGAGTATGAAGCAACAAAAGTTAGGTTAATCTTAGCTCATATATGTAGGGCTAAAAGAGTCCAACTAATAAGTGATTCCCAATTTCTTATTAATCACTCTCAAGGGCAGTCTGAAGCCAGGAAAAATCACTTGATAAAATATTTACAAGTGCTAAAGGAAGTCACCATCCGGTTTTAAATGCATCAGATATGAGCATATCCCAGCTCTGAAAAAGAGATGCCAGATTCCTTAGCCACTATAGCATATTCCAAAGCGTACCATTCCATTCTTACGCAAGAATGTCCTTCCATAGATGCAACCACCGGAAACAAAGCTGAAGTAGGAGAAAATATGCACGTACCCGATATACTCTCTAAATATTGAAGGAATGAAATCCAAGAATTTATTACTAACATATTTCTACCTCCATACAAAGCTTTGGCTAAGAAAGTGAAATACAAAACTCGTGGTTTTCTGATCTTAAGGGGTGTTTTTTATAAAAAATCTTTCAACAAGCCTCTACTATGTTGCCTCAGATCTAATGAGTCTCAGAGTGTTCTATCAGAAGAGCATGATGGAGAAAGGTTGACACATTGTGGTTATAAAGTTTTGATATGAGAGTCTTACTAGCACGATATTATTGGCCTACCATTATGGCAGATGCTAAAGATTTAGTGAAGAGATATGACCCTTGTTAAAGATATGAAAATTCAGTTCACGTGCCAGCAGTCCACATGGAATCAATATCAGAGCCTATACCTTTTGATAGATAGGGACTTGATTTAGTTGACCCCCTTCTAATGGCTTCGGGGGGTTGTCGTACCATAATTGTGGCAATAGATTACTTCTCCAAATGGATAGAAGCTGCACCTTTGTTTGGAAAAATATCTAAGGTGGTCATTAAATTTATTATCTCCAACATCTACTGCCGATTTAGAATTTCCAAACACATCACCACAAATAATGGTCAGTTTGATAACAAAGACATGGATATGTTTTTTGCACTAAGGGGAATACATCACCTGTTTTTCTTCTTCTTTCCATCCCCAAACCAATGGACAAGTTATAGTAGCAAATCGAAAAATTCTGTTAGGTTTAAAAAATAATTTAAAAGGAGCTGTTGGGAAATGGCCGAGTTACTTGCAAGAAGTACTATGGGCATACCGAACCACTCCACATACAACCACACAAGAATCTCCATTTGCTTTAGTTTATAGGATGAATGTAATCACACATATAGACGCTACTCTTACTTCCTTTGGAGTTCAAAATTATTCTGAAAGAGAGAATGAGATAGCTATGAGGGCTCATGTGAATTTAATTGAAGAAAAAAGGGTGAAAGCACATTTAAGAACTACACATTATCATGGGTTGATGAGGAGCAAGTTTGCCTTTACAGTGAAAAGAAGATATTTTCAAGTTGGAGATAAAGTGTTGAGAAAAGTATTCATGCACACTAAGGAGAAACAACTCGGAAATCCGGCTCCGAATTGGGAAGGACCATACATCGTATGTGAAAGAGTTAAGTAAGGAACATATAAAATCCAAGACAAAGAAGGCAATCTGTTGAAGCATCCTTGGAACGTTGAATATCTCAGGTTATAGTTATAGTAAAATTATCTTATAAATATTTACTTTATCTTACTATAATGTAAATATTTTGGGGCATACTCTTTCCTACCCTGGTGGCGCGGGGAGGTTTTAATGAGGTGTCCGAACTTCAATCAATATACTATCCTTTGCCATTAAAAAGATGTTGTTTTGGTTGCGACCGAACGAATTAAAGACTTATTAAACACATGATGGATTGAAGGATTATTAAACACTTTTAGCCCTCAAATGGATTACCTTTGAGTGGATCAGATGAATTAAAGATGTATCAAACATCTTATGGATTAAAGGCTTATTAAACGCTTGTTGCGTTCAAATGGGCGACGTTTGTGTGGATCAGATGAATTGAAGGCTTATTAAACACTTGTTGTATTTGGTGAGGATAATTATCGCCTGAGGGTAGGCTTGTAATTTGTTTGATGTTTTAAAGAAGTATGTGGGTGTTTTGTGTTTAGAGTAGAGAGTAGAGGGAGAATTAAGCTGGCTGGATGCAGTTAATTTTCATTACCCACACTTCATGGAGGTGGTTGGCTATTTATACCCTTAAATTTGGGCCCTTATGGGCTTTCGGGTCATGTTCAAAGACCCATGAGCTCTAAGTAGGAAAGTAAGTTGCTTAGTCAAAAAGTGTTTAGGTTTTTTAGTACTTTTGTCATAGTTCGAACAGTCCCATAGAGCTTTTATTTGGAGTGACCTGTCCGGTCCGGAGGCCTTGGACCGATCTGTCCCTGTCCGGGGAGCAGGCAGAATTCGGACTCATCAGGAGACCCTTTTTTAGGTGTTTGATCAAATATGTTTGTTAAAAACCTGAAAAACAGTCCGACCTTAGGGGTAGTTTTAATCCGGACAGGTCTGTTTGCCTTATGGTTTCATCCGGACCAATAAAGCTTCATGAATCCAAACGGTTTTTTGCCAGAGTTCGTGGGACACGTGTCGCTCTCTGATTAGTTGCTTCAGCCATTTTCCCCCTTGAATTTCGAACCCACCTTCTTCGAAAAGCAACCTTTTAATTAAAGGTGGTGACATTAGCGCCGTCTTTAATCATTACCAATCTTTTCGAATTCTCCTAGGAATCAACTTCCTTTTTCAGATTTACTATAAATTCAAACACACTTTCTACTGTTTTACCATCTCTTTCATATTTACTCTGCATAATTTCTCAAAGCTTTCTCTCTCTAAAGCAAAAAACTTACCCAGATAGTTTATGTTTACAGCGAGGAACGCACTGATCAAAGGTGGGTGTCTCAACCATTCTGAATTAGAGAAGGCACAAAAGGTCGAAAGAAAAAGACGTATCACTGCAGGACTACCCGTCTCGCCCATCGACAAGCCATTAACTTCAGCCACAGAATCTGATCAAGGTTCTTCTTCCTCAAAAGGTACCAAACCGAAAAAGTTATTCCAAACTAACCTCTCCCCCATTATCTCTGGTTCCTCGGTTCAGGAATCGGAACCTGTTTTCGAGCCAGGAGTAACGGTTACCAGTCTCAAAAAACCCTCCCCCTTCATAGCTATGGGGTCAGATACAGAGCATTCCCCTCAAAAGCTAGTTGACCGGAGAAGAGGCCGGTTAGTTAAGGGTCAAGGGTCTAAAAGCACTCCTTCAAAGTCGGGTGCTAAAGACAGCAGCACTAGGTCAGAAGTGCCTATCAAAGTTCCCAAGGACAGGCTGCCCGGTCCAGAGGGCACTAGTCCAAGTCTTCGAAGAGAAGCATCTGAATCAGAGCCCCAATCGGGGGCCAGAAATCAAGAGGACACTGAAGCCCATCAGTCCGGAGTTCAGGCTGAGCCGGAGCCGAACCCTCCCTCAACTACTGCTACCGAAAACCCTTCAAAAATTATGGAGGATGTAATGGAGGACTCTGTCGAAGAGGCCCTATTTGAGTCTGAGCCCTCCGGTCAGACCAGTAGTTTTGCTATTGCCAAAAAAGACAAAGGCAAAGAGAAGTTGTGTTTGAAGCATCCGGACCTGCCGGAGAGTCTCGAAGGAAGGGTAGGGCCTTGTTTTCACAAGGTTAACGTCAAGTACCTCCTTGCCCTGCAGAAAATTAACTACGCATTCATCTACACAGCTGAGCTAGGCCGGATGCGTACGAAGTGGGGAATACCGGAGAATGTGAAGATCAGGATCCCCATACACCCGGAGACTCCGATGGACTGCAAACTGAGTGAAATTGTCATCTTCACTGAGATGTTCAATTGGGGACTTAGACTCCCCCTGGACCCTGAAATTGTCAGATACTTCCATCTGATAAAGCTCTGCCCGAGCCAACTTAGCCCTAATGCCTGGTACACCCTCATGGCCAGCATCATGGTTTCGAGGCTCTCCGGGATCCCTCTGCCTATGGAGGAGTTTGCCGATGTGGCCGGTCTTTGTAGAAACCCCAACATCCTTTTTACCACTTCAATATGGGGATGATTTCAAGGCTGTGGATGATTTGTTATAGGCGGGGAGGAATTGGAGGACCCAGTTCCTGTTTGTTAGTGGTGCTTGGGAGAACGGAAAGAAGATCAAGTCCGGAGTGAACCCAAGCCTCCTCAGAAGCAGGTGGAGGAGTGACCAATGTCTCCTGCTTTATATTTTTGTCTTTTTTTTAAGTTAGTTTAAACTAATTGGTTTTACTTTTGCTTTAGCAGAACTACCCAAGGAATTCAGTGATTATCTGAAAGCCGGGCAAGCTACTTGCACCAAGATCAATGCTTGGGCTGCTGAGAGGTGGGGGAACCGGTTTCATGCTGCTTTTACCGGACGAAACTTGGCAAGGTCTCACTTGTGGAACACCACGGGTCGGAGAGACTTGTCTTGGGAGGAGCTCACCACTCATCCTCCTCCGGATGTGGTGCTTAAAAGGACCCATGAACCAGATGGGAAACTCTATAAGCCCCCAGCTTTCCCCTTTTCGATCAAGTTCTAAACCTCTTGCTTCAAAGCTATACAGTCATCAGTGGTATGGCCAGTGTCATTGTGATACTGGCAGAAAGAGTTATTGCGATGCTCCCTAGGAGATTGCAGTGTAGCTGGCCTTCTATAGTGCACCTCTTCCTTTGTTTTATCATAAATTATGGCCACACTTTCTTTTAATTCTGCGAACCACTCCGGTTGGACCCATGGCCCTATCTTGTTTCTGGATTGCTGACTCTGAGCAGGAGCAGCTGGCTGAGACTGAGCTTTGACCCTACCATGCCCCTGTCTGGTTTCCCTTACCTTGTTCCCGGACTGATTCTGATTGGGATTTGGTGCCACCGGGGCAGACTTCACTTGCCTGTGCACCCTTGTTTTCTTTGTTTCGTCTACGTTAATCTGTTTTCCAACTTGATTCAGCAACCCTTTCCATGTTATGGCCTTCTTTCTGGTCACTGAATCAGCCAAATTGCTAGGATTCAAGCCTTGTCTTAAGGATGCTATTGCCACTTGCTCGAAGCAATCAGCCAACCCATTCTTGGTGTTCACAAAACGACTTATATATTCTTTTAAGGACTCGTTTGGTTCTTGAGCACAATGGATTATTGTGTCTCCCTTGCCCTTTAGCTCTTTACTTCCAACGAACTGCCTTCGAAAGGCCACCCAAAAAGTATCAAAATTCTTGATACAACCTTGTGGTAGACTGTTATACCATTTCAGAGCACTCCCCGTAAAAGACTGGGAGAATGCTCTACAAAGTAGCTTATCATCGTCATCAAAGTTCATCATAAAGTTCTTGAATTGCTCTAAGTGGTTATCCGGATCAGTACTGCCATCGTACTTTTCCATTTTAATGCTGTCAAACCTCTTAGGGAGGTTTCCGGACAGAATTTTGGAAGACAATGGAGATTGCCTCCAATTTCTACCACGATTGAACACAGTATCCTCATTGGGAGTTGCAAAGATACCTGGTTCATCGTGAAAAGCGAAAGGATCCATCAGCATCCGGTCTACATGCCTCCGGCTATGAGATGATCCTTTACCAATATTCCTCTTCATCTTTCCATGTCTATCCCTTTTTCTTGAATATTTCTTGGTCTGTTTTTGCTTCTTTTTAGTTCGACCCTCATCGCTGCTAGAGGATAAGGATTCTTCAACTCCCTCATCGTCTGAAGAGCTGTCAGAAGATTCTGAGCTTGAGTAAGAACTCTCCACTGGCTTAGACCGGTGAGACTTCTTGGAGCTGGCATGAGTCTTTTTGGTACTCACATGAGTCTTTGAAGGCTCATGCTCCCTACGGTTATCAGTGTGATGAGCAACTGATGCTTTGGATGGATTTTCCTTTCAAGCCCATTTTAGCCTTTTCTGCCCTTAGAGCTTCTATTTCACCCTTTAGCCTATCACGCTCTTCGATAGTGTACTCATCGTTCTCACCCACCACTTCGAGCAGAGCTGGTGGTACTTCTGGATCGTCCGGATTCATTCGGACAGACTTTCTTTGCTGGTTTCGAATGCTTGATTCAGGCACCCTCTTCTCCCACTGTGGTCGCCAATTTGGTGAGGATAATTATCGCCTGAGGGTAGGCTTGTAATTTTTTTGATGTTTTAAAGAAGTATGTGGGTGTTTTGTGTTTAGAGTAGAGATTATAGGGATAATTAAGCTGGCTGGATGCAGTTAATTTTCATTACCCACACTTAATGCAAGTGGTTGGGTATTTATACCCTTAAATTTGGGCCCTTATGGGCTTTCGGGTCATGTTCAATGGACCCGGGTCATGTTCAAAGACCCATGAGCTCTAAGTAGGAAAGCAAGTTGCTTAATCAAGAAGTGTTTAGGTTTTTTAGTACTTTTGTCATAGTTCGAACAGTCCCATAGAGCTTTTATTCGGAGTGACCTGTCCGATCCGGAGGCCTTTGACCGATCTGTCCATGTCCGGGGAGCAGGCAGAATTCGGACTCATCAGTATTCAAATGGACTACCTTTGAATGTCTCACAGAAATGTAACTGATTAAGTGTTTAATTCCTTTAAAGAAAATACTTTTTAAATGCCTTGATCAGATTTAATATACATATTTGGTTTTATCATATTCAAATACAATCGGATATTAATGGAAGTATAAAAGAAGACAAGGAAAAATACTAAGTGAATGAAAGTAGACATGGTATGAAATACGAATACGATCACAAAAAAAAATTGATCCACGTTACATAAATGCCTAGTAAACCACAAGGACTTGTACGAACAGAGTTTATAGAAAATCCGATATGAAAACGACAAAATGTCTTGCATACTCTAAGGACTTTGCTTCAAAATACCAATACAGTAAAAATAGTTAACCTTAGGGATTGTTCCCTCTGGTTTTCTTCTCATCATTGCCTTCTTCTTATTCCTCTTTGTCATCACTTGAGTCCTCATCAGCTTCATTGTCAGATTAAGATTCATCCTAGGTGATGTTGAGTTTATCACTTTGTGCCATAATATGAAAATGAATTTTTTCATATGGCACAAAACTGCATAGCTTCCCAAGAGACCGTTTGTGAAGGTTTTATGGAACAATAGGACCATATCCGATTTAATAGACTCTTCCCTCTAATCCATAGATTTCAACACCCCCTCAGCATATTCGTTCCTCGCAGCGGCTATGTTTTGGGCCTTTGTCTCTTTCAAAGAAGTGATCTCATCATCCATTTTCTTGAGAAGATCTTGTAATTCAGTTTTCTTCTTGGAGTATTGATTATTGACATTATTCTCCTTAGTAAATGTTTCCTCCAAGGAACTACTTTCTTGGGAAGTGTTAGATTAAAATTTGTTATAGCCAGCCTATGATTTTTCAAGATCAAACTTAGCTTGAACTAAATCACCATTAAGTTGTTCTTTTTCCTTGCTCAAAGTCTCAACCTTGCTCTGTTCGGTTGTGATAGAATTCTTCAGGCTTTGATTTTCAGTATGAAGGATAATAATGTCATTGGATTGAGATCTGACTTGCCTCTCCGAGTCAACGATTGGCCTTATATAACCTAAAACTGTATTTCCCAGAGCATCATTCTCACTAAACAATTCAAAGGATTCTCTATCATGAGTAAAATTATTGGCGATGGTAGTGGATTGGAGGAATGTTTTGTCAAAATCCTCTTTATCAAACTCACTTAAGTACAAATTTCCTACGTCATCTAAATTCACTTCACCTTCAGGAGAAGTCTGGTTAGTAGCATGAAACACTTGAGATGGAGGATCGGCATGTACTTCTTCTTGGGAAGGAATTTCAATGGGAGTAATAGAGGGAAGAACTTCAGGTCGGAGTATGATCTCCGAACCAAGGTTAACGTTTTTATTATTGTCTGCTCTCTTATCACTACCTTTCTTGCTCATCTTTTGCTCGTTATTCCTTTTAGACGTTAAAGAGTGAGGTTTCTCTTTAGCCTCACTTACAGTAACCGAAACAACATCCAATAATGCATCATCAATCTCTCATGTTAATCCCGAACTACCCACATTGGGAAGCCCTTGAGAGAAATCTCCACATTTTTGTTTATTCTTAATTTTATCAAGATGGCTAAATACTTGTTCCTAGCTGGTAAATAAAGCTTACCATCTATTTCCTCTGTCCTTTTGAAGATATCAGTAGCTTTAGATGGGTCGTCACCACTGTTCCCATGAGAGCTTCCTGATTGAGTTTGTTCTCCATAAATGAGCCCTCACCATGTTAGCTGCAGTAAACCAATTATGGAAACCAGTTCCCCAATTCTATGTGGCCCACTAATTCAGCTTTGAAAAAATGGTTCGTCCCTCCTCCAAATGTTCTGAGAACATATTTGAAATCACTGAAAGAAAAATCAGATGTGAAATTTAATATCAACATTCAAAGTGAAGTTTAATATCAATACACAGTAAATAAAATTGTATAGTGTTCACCTGAACGTTTCCAATATCTAGTTAGCAAGCTTGGATTTCCTTTGGAAGTGATTTTCTTTCCATTTTCCCAGGAATCACTAATATATAGGAATCGGGTCCTCCAAGGCTTATCAGCCTCCAACAAATCATCGACCATTTTATAATCATTCCCAATGTTGAAATAATAGAAGGGGATATGATGGTTTCGACACAAGCTGGCAACAACAACAAATTGTTCTTGGAATCTTGGAAAGCCTTGAAGCAATGATGTTGGATAATAAGGTATACCAATCATTAGGACTTAACTGACTTGGGCATAACTTTACCAAGTGAAATATCCAACTATCTCTGGGTCCAAAAAGAACCGAAGGGCCTAGTTAAGTACTTCGGTATATACCAATAGCTCTTTAGTCTTACTATCAATTGGAGTCTTATCACCAATAGGAATTCTCACTTTGATGGACTCTGGAAAGCCATATTTCTTCCTAATGAGGTATACACATAGGAACTTTTATGAAGTTACAACAAGTACTTAACACTGACCTTGGAGAAGTTAGGCCTCACTCGCCCAACAAGGCACTCCGGAAGCTGTTCGGTATCTGGCAGTGCTATTATCTCTTTCTTTTCCCAAACTGTACTAGTGTTGCCAGTATGACTAGATGTCTCTAATGGGGTATCTTCCCCACTATCTTCCACCATCTTCTCCATTATTTGTGGCTTTTGATCGGTCGACTTAAGTCCAATATCCTTTTTCTCAATATGAGAAGATTCGGTGAGAGAAATTGATGAATTTGGATTCGAAGTAGGAAATACTGGAGACTCTACCTTTATAGAACCTTCATTGAGTTTTTCTGTATCCATGATAGATGAAGTTGCAGTTTTGGCTATAGAAAGCCTGGTAACCCTACGAAGCATGCTTTCTCCTATATCTGACCCCATATAAATGAAAATACATGGAGCTTTACGACTCGCAACGACTCTCGTTTTAGTGAAAGATGTTTCAATTAAATAAATTGGTGATCAAGATTTGTTAAGGATAAAGGAAGAGAAGTTTTTCTGGAAACTACTGATGGTCTATGAGAAGATAAGCACATGTCTGATTTTGATATCTCTTCTATAATCAACCCATCATGAGATACAGGTAGTCCGGCAGCGATTCTGACATTTTTTTTCTTCTCTTTATATAACTCAGACAGATTGAGCCAACCTCCTTTAACTATGGCAGTTCTTGCCATGAACATAAAAATCCTTAGAAAATTTAAAGAATTTGAACAATTGTGATAATTCAAAGCTTCTCTCTCTAGATTTGAAATTTGAAACTTTTTCTTACCTTAGAAATTGAAATAGTAAAAAAATCATACTTATATAATTAAGGAATCTACTTGAGTACTTTACCAAGGGGAAGTGAATCGGCTGAAGAATGATTAAAGTCAATTAACTATAACCCCATTAATTTTTGAAGTTTAGTTGCAAGTATTTAGGAAAAAACGGCTAGTAGGTCCAATTAGAAACTGACACGTGTAACAGAGGACTAGTAATAAAGTCGCGACCTTTGAACTGTTTGGTTGGCCCTTCAAATTCACTTTAAAGGCAGATCAGACATTATTCATCATGGTTAGCACTTCCAAAGATATTTTAAAAGAGCTAAGGGGGCTATATGATCAGTTCGGATATCATTGGAGGCATATCATAGTGACTCTGTTGTTATCCAAAAGGCATTTCAGACATGTTGAATAAATCTCTATGAATGAACAGTAACTTGAGTGGAACAATGATTCAACTATGTGCCTAGAACCTTAGCTTTTGGGCTTGTGAGCTTATATGATTGACCCAAATATAAAATCTAACCCACACAACCCATGGGTCATAGGAAAACAGTATAAATACTCCAACCAACAATATTAAAGAGGTTGGAGTTTTTCTGGAAACATTAAATACAAGCACACACCTCATTTCCCTCACAACTCTCTACAAAAATATTTAATATCAACCAGCTAAAGGATTTTCCCGGTTTTACCCCTGCACCAATTTTTTCCATCACAAGTGCTGACCACTTCCAAATCCTCATTCACAAGGCACGTCTCTCATTTCCTCTGAAACGGTCCCATTTTGGGCGGTTCTCTTGGGCTTCCTTTTGAGGAAAAGAAATACTTGGATGATGTTATAATCTTGACCGATTTGTTTGAAGGTTACCTTGGCAATGGCTCACTCAATGTTTTTACTGGCTACAAATATCGTCTCATCCTGTCCTCATGTATCTCATATTCCATAAGGATTTTCTTTACTATCATTAATTCTTAACCGATTACCTTGTGAAGTGAACTCATTGATCACTTTCAACATGTCTATCATGGCTTCATATTTAGCCTCGTTTTTTGAAGCTTTAATCCCAAAATCGATGGCCAACATTCCGTTTGCTCCTTTAGGTGTTATGATGTATATTCCTCCCCCGCTTCCTTTTATATTATAGGCCCCATATACTTACATCAACCATCCTGGATCGATGCTCTCCTTATTTGAGAGTGTTTTCCATTGAGACATAAATTTGGCTAATACATGCCTTTTTATAACACTCTGGGCAAAACATCGATGTCAAATTCCCCAAACTGGATTGAGTATTTGGCCAAGAAACTAGACGTTTCCGGCGTGCTTAAGAGTAATATGATGGGTAGGATTGTGGGAACTTAGATTGTGTAAGCTTGAAAATATATTTTGTAACTTTTGAGCGACCATTAATAAAGACAACTTAATTTTTCTAAGGCGGAGTACATGGTCTCGACACCAAAAGAGCTTTGCTAAAATAGTTGATGAGACATTGTACATTTTCTCTTTAAAAAACAAGGGCATCGCTCATAGTACATGGGGATACGCCTTGGCACGCGATTAGAGACTTGCCCCTTACAAGGACAACCCAAAGCTGAGGGAAGTAAGGTACGTTTTCATCTCTTTCAAAGTGATGTCACATTCCTTGTTCCATTCAAACTTTCCAGCCCCTCCTAAGATTTTGAAAAAGGGATACCGCCACTCACGAGATGAATCTATTAAGCTCGGTTAATCTACCATTCAACTTTTGAACATCTTTCACCGTTTGAGGTGTGTTCATCTTATTCACCGCCGTGATTTGGTTCGGATCAACACCGATTCCCATATTGTGAATAAAAATTCAATGAACTTCCCTGAATTTAACCCGAAGAAACACTTTGTAAGGTTTAGCTTCATGTTGTATTTTCAGAAGGTGAAGAAGGATTTTAGATGGTCTTCAAGACGAGAATTTATGCACTCACTATTTACCAACATGTTTTCGATGTACACTCCCATATTCTTCTCTAGTTGTTCTTAGAACATTTTGTTCACCATTCTTTTGTAGGTACAATTAGTGTTTTTTTAGCCTCAATGGCATTGCCACATAGCAATACAATCCATGGTTGGTTGTAAAAGAGGTATTCTCTTTACCCATATGGTACATCTTGATCTGGTTGTATCTGCAATAAGCATCGATGAGTTGGTCTATCTGAATGACATCGCCACGTTTTGTTCCATGCAGTGGCATCCACGAGTTGGTTTATCTGAGGTAACGAGAAATAATTTTTATGGTATGCTCAGTTGAGGCTAGTGAAGTCGATGCACATTCTTCACTTTTCGTTCTTATCTTTTACTAGAACTGGGCTAGCCATCCACTTAGGATACCTAACTTCTCTAATGTGGCCCATGGCCAGTAATCGACCGACCTCCTCTTTTATGTTTTCAAACACTCAGCTGCCAAATGCCTATTTCTTTGTTGTACCAGCCTAAACTGAGGGTGTATCATAATTGTATAGGTAGCAAATGATTCAAGAATGCTCGTTACCGAGGCATTGTCACATATGAAGATGTATTCGTGCTTCGTTAGTATGTGTATTAAGTTCGACTTTATTTCCTATTTCAAGTTCATACCAATGCTAACTAATCGATCGACCCTTCCTCATATGCATACCGTTTCTAGTTTCTTTACTGTTACAAATTCGGAATTAGCTCTCTCTCGGGTCATCCATGGAAAGATGAATATCTGAGGCAAAAGGCTGACATATTCTCGCTCGTGCTAGTGTATGCAGCTATCATACCTACACTAAATACTGCAGATCCTCTCCCGCTCTGTTAAAAAAAATAGAGAAGTAGTTGCAGGAGGCGGCTAGGGTTTTGTGTTTATTAGAAAATGTTCCCTTTTGTATTGAACTGTTTTTTTTATAATGCAACCCCAAGTAAGGCTCTCAATATATAGAGAACTTAGATGCCTATATAAGGAAAATTAATATACTGAATATTCTAACACTCCCCCTCAAGTTGTGTAGTGGGATCACCAATACCCAACTTGGATAAAACTGATTCGAATGTTCTTACAGCAACCGCTTTTGTCAAGATGTCTGCTAGTTGGTATTCAGATCTAACAAACGGAAGTTCGAATGTCTCATCTTCAATATTTTCTTTTATGAAGTGCCTATCTATTTCAACGTGCTTTGTTCTATCGTGTTGTACCGGGTTCTCTAAAATCCTAATCACAGCTTTATTATCGCACATTAACTGAGTTGGACATTTCAGGGGGGATTCGATTTATTTCATTATCTTCTTTAACCAACGTATCTCGGTAATCCCCTTAACAATTCCTCTAAATTCTGATTCAGCACTTGACAGTGAAACTACTTTATGTTTCTTACTCCTCGAAGTCACCAAGTTACCTTCCAGAAGAGTAAAGTAGCCAGCAGTTGATTTCTTGTCATTAGGATTCCCTTCCGAATTAGCATATGTGAATACTTCAAAATCAAGGTGTCCATTTTTCTTAAAAATTATGCATATTCCTGGTGTGCCTTTGAGATATCGAACAATCCTCATTACTGCCTCCATATGGTGTTCCTAAGGATGATGCATGAACTGGCTAACTACTCCCACCGCGTATGCAATGTCGGGTCGAGTGTGAGCCATGTAAATCAATTTTCCCACCAACCTTTGGTACCTTTCTTTACTCGCTGGTCTGACCCCTTCAATTATCTTTAGTTTGTGATTCACAACCATAGGAGTGTTATTTGGTTTGCAATCCACCATGCCAACTTCAACTAATAAATCCAATATATATTTCCGTTAAGAGATATAAATCCCTCCTCTTGACCTAAGAACCTCGATTCCTAGAAAATACTTCAATCCCCCAAGGTCTTTCATTTCAAACTCCTTGAAGACGTTTTTCCTAAGAGAGCTAAATTCTTCTTCGTTATTCCCCGTTATAATCATATCGTCGACATATATTATAAGATAAGTGACTAATTCTCTTCTATTTTTGTAAAACAAGCTATGATCCCCATTACTCTGCTTGTAGCTATACTACTTCATTGCAATTGTAAATCTCCCAAACCAAGCACGAGGAAACTGTTTGAGCCCATATAATGCCTTTTTCAGTTTACATACCTCATTTTCTTGAAAACCATCAGAGAACCCTGGTGGGGGATCCATATATACCTCTTCTTCCAAGTCTCCATGTAAGAAAGCATTCTTTACATCAAATTGGTGAAGAGGAAAATCTTTATTCGCAGCTATTGAAAGTAAAACTCTGATAGTGTCAATCTTTGCAACTGAAGAGAACGTTTCCGAGTAGTCTATACCATATGTTTGTGTATATCTGTTTGCAACCAATCTTTCCTTGTGTCGCTCAATGGTTCCATCAGATTTATATTTTATATTAAACACCCATCTACACACGACTGTTTTCTTCCCTTGTGGTAACACACAATTCTCCCATGTACCATTCCTTTTTAGAGCTTCCATTTCGGTATTCATTGCCTTATGCCATTCAGTCATCTTCTTAGCTTCTTGAGCTGTTTTAGGGATTTGTTCAGAGAGAATAGTAGCTGAAAACGCCTTTGCAATCTTCGCCATTCCTTTCTTGTCCATTTTTACCGGATATGTAGAAGCACGAGAAACGTGTTCCAGTGAATACCGGTCATGAGAAACCCCTCTATTTTATCTTGGGGGAAGAACCAGAGTTTGAGTTTCAACAAATGAACTTCCTGAAATGTCATGGTCAGTAGCATTTTGTGAGTTATGACATTTTAAATTGTTTACCTCTTGATGGACATTTTCTTCGGCTGATTCGCTGGTAGTATCCATGGCATTTATTTCTTGTTGGACATTGTCTTCGGGAGAATCATTGGTGGTAAGAACTGCCTCGCCAGTCTCCTTTATGTTGGAAGAGGCGTGTTCGGTGGTGCCATCTACCGACTCTGTAAGCACATCCTCAAAGTAACTTTCATATAGCAACCAATCGAGTGATTCACTTAATTTCTCCCCATGAGCACGAGATTGGTGATCAAAAAAATAATTGGATTCTAAGAAGTCACAGTCTATGGTGACATGGATTCGACGAGTAACCGAATTGTAACATCGATAGCCCATTTGATAGACACCATACCCGACGAATACACATTTTTTATCACACATATTAAGTTTGTTTTGACTAGTTTTAGGGATATGAACAAACACCGAACAACCAAAGACACGAGGTGGTAAGGTCATAACAGATGGAATTGTAACTTGGGTGGCAAGCACTTGTAATGGAGTTTTATTTCCAAGACATCGGGTTGGTAGACGATTTGCAAGATGCGTGGCTGTAGCAAGAGCTTCTGGCCAAAGAGAATGAGGAACTCTAGATTCTATGATAATAGCACGAGTTTTTTCAAGTAAAGTACGATTTTTTCGTTCTGAAGTACCATTTTGTTGAGGTGTGTTTGGACAAGTGGTTTGATAGATAAGACCATTTGCTTTGAAAAAATTATGCATTGTTTGGTTGACAAACTCGGTTCTATTATCAGAACGGAGAATCTGTATTTTTTCTCAAATTGAGTCAAAATCATTTTGTAAAAACAAACAAATATTTCAGGTACTTCCGATTTATATTTCATGTAGTATATCCAAGTCATTCTTGAGAAATCATCCACAAATAAAACAAAGTATCTGATTTGATTATTTGTGGAATTTGGTGCTGGACCCCAAACATCAGAAAAGGATTAGCAAAAAAGCATAATCAACTCTAGTATTACTTTGTTTAAATGAGACCCTACGATTTTTTGCAAGAATGCAGGTTTCACATTTCTCAAGAATGGAATTATTCAAAAAAAGACTAGGAAACAAACTTTTAAGATAGCTAAAATAAGGATGACCAAGTCACCAGTGCCATAACCAAAGTTGCTTTTCGGTTGTTCCGTGAGCAAGCATGGTATGTCCCTTATGAACTACCGCATCAACATAATAGAGACCTCCTTGTTCAGTACCACGCCCAATGATGTCCTTCGTACGAATGTCCTGTAAAATGCAAAAAAGGATACATAAGAACCACACAGTTGAGTTGTTTTGTCACTTGACTAATGAAGGAATGTATATGCAGTTTTTAATTTCTATTTTTTCTGAAAAAATAATTGAACCTCCCTTTTGACTTCACAAATTTCTCCACTAGCAGTCTCAATATGGGACTTCTTTGGAGATGACATGTCACCAAAGTCTTTAGGATCATAAGACATGGTGTTCGTAGCCCCGCAATCAAAGATCCAATTCATTGATTTCACAAACCCTTTACCACCAAGTTTTTTATAGGAGTTCACCGCCATTCCTCCAAAACCAATACCACTTCCTTACTCATTTTTAGTCGGATCTTCACCGCCACTTGTAGACGAAGCCCATTTGACATTAGATCTGAAACACTGGTTATTTTTCTCCTTATGACCGTCCTCCCACCATCTGGATAGCTAAACAGCTGGAAACATGTCTCTTTAGTGTGTTTCTTCATCCCACAATGAGTGCAATACAACTTGGATTTATCTTCTTTCTCTTTGGATCAGAATTTAAACCTATGTGCATAATCTTTAGCAACCAAACCCATTCTAATTTCAATCGAGTCACTATCAGAAGAACTTGATTTTAGTATATTAAGCCTAGCCACTTACCTTCGTATTGTAGCATAGGCTGTTTCCACGAAAGGAAGATGATCTTTTTTTAGGATAACTCTCTTGACTGGTTCCAGCTTTTCATTAATCGTCATTAGCAATTGATAGAGTCTTTGTTCTTGAGTCTTCTTATTGTAGATCTGGATGTCTTCTGGGTCTTTCATAGGGTTCGGATCTCACATATTTATAGATATCCAGATGTTCTGCAGTTTGTTCCACAAGTCTTCTAGTGTATCGAACCCTTGCCTTAATGAATTAGCCCTCTTATGAAGGTCAAACACCTGTAACGAATCTGTACCAGAATCGTATGTGGTGGCTAACCCATCCTAGAGGGCTTTTGCAGTGGGATATTGCGAGAAATTATTCACCAAGCTGGATTCAAGATTCTGGATAATCCATGTGAAAACACATTGATCATCTTGTTCCTACCTTGTATATGTGTTGTCAGTTTTGGATGGAGGTGTCGGCTCCTCTGTAATGTGAGAACCTCTCCCCCTTCCCCCAATTGCTTTCTTCATCAGGTTTTCCCATAGGGCATAGTTGTCACCACCGATTTTAATCCCTATGGATAAATTCTCGGGGTTAGTTGTTTGTTGTTTTGTTCCGAGACCATTTCTCAGAATGGCAGTAATCTGCATTGTTAATCCATCAGGGATTTGACTGACCACGACTTCATTGCCAGCCCTCTTTGTTGAGGATGTTTAGAATTTCCAGAATCACATGTGCTATGATACCATGTTAAAAAACAAAGAGAGAAGTAGCCGCAGGAGGCGGCTAGGGTTTTGTATTTATTAGAAAATGTTCCCTTTTGTATTGAACTGTTTTTTTATAATGCAAACCCAAGTAAGGCTCTCAATATATAGAGAACTTAGAGGCATATACAAGGAAACTTAATACACTGAATATTCTAACACGCTCATTTGTAGGTTACTTCGGAATATTCTCTAATGATTCATATTTCGTCTCCTACCACGTACTTCACATATTTACGGTAAGAGGTTTGCGTAGAAGTCAATTAGTCATTGTCTTCTTAAAAGGAGGTTGTAGTGGGATGAAGAATTGAGCATTATGAATCAGCCATCTCAGTTTTGACCCATCTTCCGATTCTCACTGAAATTTCTAGCATCACTTTTCCCAATGGGTCATGGCCTTCCCATCTTCCCCTATAATCGGATTAAGGGCTGCGCGGAGAATGGTTTGAATGAGAAAATTTCCTTGAGGGAGAGGAAAAACAAATTTACCGTTTCTTTCTGGTCTAGGGAAACCCTTAATATCTCACATATCTCTACATCGGTTTTTATCGATACGACGTCCTGAAAAGGGTTGGTTACTCCCTACAAGTCCTTCTGTGTGAAATAGATTCTACATGTCTCCAAGATCCGTTTGTAGGGTCGTATCATATGTTCTCAGAAGGGATCTTCAGATGGCTCGTTTCACTAACATTTTTTTCAATGTAATTTTACCCATTTCCTCGTTTGGATGAGGGAAAAATGGTGCAACCACTTAGAATGTCTTCATCTTCATTCTTGCTTGGTTTGTTAGGATATATTTTTGTGTTTAGCTTCCCGGTAACGAAACCAAAATAGTGAGGTAAAACCTCACATAATAAGTTGAACTTTTAACATCGATTCGATCTTAATAAATTTCTGAATAATACTTATATTTATTTTATAACGAAAATTATAATTATGGTCACTTGTTTACACTAATTTTTTTCTCTCTTCAACTTTCACCATCTTTAGAAAATAACTATATGAATATTTATATAATAGTCTTGATACGAAGAAGTCCTAACTAGATGCCTTCCCATTGGTGTAAATTTTCTGGCCTTATGGGTGCTTATCAGAGTAAGGTACGGCCTTGTGGTTGCTGCATCGTATGTTGTCGGGTTTTATCCATATGGTGTCAGACATAATATTTATACTTGTAAAACATGGTTTCTGTACTTGTCAAACAAGGTTTCCATACAATTTGCAACATCGAAGAACATGAGTTATGATAAATGCTAACAAATATTTGTGATCCCAACTGTTGGGTAAGTCTCGGTGCGCTTGGTCGCGCAAGTGAACGTGCCTAGGCGCTAGGATGGCTGGTCGCGCAAGTACGCATAACCAGGTGATGAGGTCGCTGGTTGCGCAAGTGCGTGTGGTCAGATGCTGAGGTCACTGGTTGCGTAAGTGCACGTTGCCAAGTGTTGGGGTCGATTTTCGCATAAATATACGCAACCAGATGAGACCTGACTATCTAGCCATGTATCGTTACACATGGTTGCTCGTATATGCGTGACTAATAAAAAATGCTTGGTCGCGGTGTATTGCACGACCACGTGAATTGGGATTTTAGTTTTTCGGTCTTTTGTTTGGTTCGTTTACCTTATATTTATTCATGTTGTAATAGCGTTCATAGGCACGACCACGACATAGATAAATCTTTAACATGACACCAAGCTTCTGGTCATGCCATGGCACGTGCCCATGTTTAGTCAGGAACTTAAAAATGAAGCCAAGTTGGGTTGCGCTTGGCTATTTGGCCAATGCAGGGCCATTTTTATATATATAAAATCTTCCAGGCTAGAGTTTTAGATCATTACGTTGCATTATTCGTGCTTGAATGCGATGATATTGCATGTTATATCATTAACCGCATCTCATGCAAAACAGGTTGATTTAATCTATCTGCTCTTTTCGTGTCTTTTCTTATTTCTAGCTGCATATAAAATCAACAAAAACGAGCTCTTGCTATACTACAAGATAAGAACCGAAAGTGCGCAGTTGGACTATTAAGTTATACTAAGCGTCCATGCAACGTTTTCTAAAATTTTGTAATCAACTTAGCAATAAAATATTAACTTAAACTAAGTTAATTCTTATGAACTATACATCAAAATAAAAAGATAGCATAAACCTTATTCACATTCAAAATTTGATATCAAGATAATAGTTTATGATTAGACTAGAATGTTCAAACTAGAAAATAAACTAGCATCACACAGCTACACGCATCCATACACAACATATATAAAATGCACATAAACAACTCACCTCACAAATAATTAAAAGCATGTCTCTCGTGCTACAAGTTGCAATGAACATATTAACTAGAATATCTATCACACACGATAGTAAAACTTTGAAATTGTCATTAAAAACTTGAAGAAAAATATATCGTCACAAGTTACAAACATGATTTGCATAAACTTCTTAAGTTAATCGATAGCAAATTCCACTGCGTACTACAAAAGATAGATATTGCGGTGAAAAAGACAATAAAAACATATATATTTCAGGAAGAACTTTAACTATTTCATTATTTAGTTCTACATTATCTCGATCAATAGCTGTTAGGGCAATAATTAATTAAGCTTGAAAATATTAATTAATTAATTTAGTTAAAATATTTTAATAATATATTAATGTATTTTTGAATAATATATTATTCAACTGAAAATATATTATTCAATTGCAAATATTATTAAATTGATAATATATTATTCAATTTAGGAAAAATATGATTAGATTTGATTTTATATTTTAAAGAGTATTATATTAGTAAACTATATTATTATGTCATTAAAACACTATAATATATTTATATTAATATATATATATATATATATATATATACACACAGGAGATGCACTAAAAAAGATTAAAAAAAATAAAATAAAAAATATTTTTTTTCTCTCCCATATTTTTTTTTCTTTTTCCAAAAAATATCCCATTAAAATCTACCGTAAGGAAATATTAAAAAAATCGCCAAATTTCGTCAACAATTTTTTAATTTTGTCTTTTTCGATAGGCTATAATGCATTAGAAACAAAAACTTAGAATCTACTACCGAAATCAACATAAAAATCCAAAATATATTTTTATGTATCACTAGGAGAAAATGAATCATCCAATATTACGAATACAATTCAATTTTCATAGGAATAGCGGATTTAATTAGGAAGTCGAGAAAGTCTTATTTGAGAGCAAGGATTTAGTAGTTCTCAAAGACGGAACACTTTTGCAGAGGATGGCGACCGATTAGCTCTACCCATGGTCTTGGTTGGGTGCGGACAATAGTAAACGATGATCAATATAGATCTTGAGGTTTTTGGTATTGGGTTTGAAATGGGTATTCGGTGGGGAGGAAATAAAGATTAGTTTTTTGATGGAGACTAATGTTTATAAAGTTTATCGGACTTGTTCTTTGTTCGTGGAGAGTGAAGTTTTGAAATGTTTTGAAAGAGAAAAATTTTGGTGGATAATGTATGTGAGATTTGAGTTTTGATGGAAAATATAGATTTTATTGGTAATGTGGGTGAGATTTGGGTTAATTTGACGGATTAATATTTACAAGGCGTAAGGAGTTAATTACTTAGTAGTGAATTAATAACTATTTTCTTTTCGTATTAACTAAGGTAATAAAAATAAAAACTTAATATTTACAAGATGGACCGGTTCCTATTCCGTCTTATTTTGTAACTTAAATGTTATACCGATTCAATAAAAATCAATTTTGATTTAGTGGATCAAATATAGTTTTGTTGTAAATTCGTGTTATAAATGGATTGCTAATAACAATCGATATTCCAACAAATAAATACGCTACTGTACCGCTTTCCAACAAATACTTATATTACAGCTACGCTATCGTACCGAATTCATGATTGAATGAGCAAAGATAATAAGTAATAATATAACGTGCATAATCTTTTTCTCAATAAAAACATTCAATAATCATGTTACAATATGAATGATTGATTATACATATCCTAAACAGATGCATAAGGTAGTTGTTTGGAAATAGTAGATTTGTGCAATATATTTCCAAAAACATCGTAGAAAGCCATATCGAGGTGATCTTGATTAATTTGAACGGACATGAAACCTTGTCCATCGTAGTAAAAGTTGTTATCACCAATTGGACTGGAAGTGCCTTTCCATGCTTTTGATCCCCCACCACTAGTTAGGAAATGAACTTGGCTGCAGCATAAAAATAATATAATTCGTGTTTTGTATTATACGTATCGTGTATAGAGATTGATTCGGATCCAGATTCTGATTATTTAGATGTGGTTTGTATGATTGTAAGGAAAGGATAGAATGTCTTCTTTGGATATAGTAATAATACCTGCCAGCGCTCGGAATATGTTGCAAGCAATGGTCATGACCATTGATGTAGAGATCAACATCGTGTGCCTGGAAAAATTGTTATTATATAGCAAAACTTAATAGAATGTTGACTTGTAAATTTTCTAGTAATTCTGTTGATGACTTCGAGATAAGGCTTAATGAGGGAGAAATACGACAGACTCGTCGTGAATCACGCTTGGATCAAGGTCTAGATAGACATAGAAGGCTCAAAGCCGGCATGCACTCTTAGGTATAATAATGAGCTAAAAAGGCTTGGTAATACCCAAGACCTGTTTTTGTACCTAAGGCTTGGTGAATAAAAGTTATTTTACTACTTATTATATCCTGGATATTATGTGATTTATGCAAATAGGGTGTCTAAATTATCAACTTATCAAAAATTTGGAAGAAATTCGCGTTTTATATAGTTAGGTGGCCAGCACATTAGCTACGTGCCGGGGCATAATTCAGCTAAGACAAATCAGTAGTGCTGTAAAGTCTTAAGAACACATCTTTTACTTGTAAGATGGAAAGTAGATTGTACCTGAAGGATGGGAAGGAGAGTAGATTGAAGTTCTACGGTGTTACCATGATGTCCTGCACTTTTGATAGTATGGTGTCCCACTACAATTTTCCATTTTGCATTTGATTCTTTCAAACCAGTTTCAACCTCCTGTATAATATTATGTGTACAGCATTATCATCATATTCGATTTCTATGAATACGATAAAGACAGTAAATATATTAATTACGTACCTGTAAAATGTTATTGATATAATGCTTTCTGGGTAATACACCTCTCCAGTCATAAACATGATCTTTTGGATTTGTGAAGTATTTATCCACAAAAGGATTTGTGTCCACCATGAAAAATTCCACAATTTCTACATAAATCCAGCGAAGTTAACGTTGAGTATAGTGAAAAAGATCAAATGAAAATGAGATACAGCGACTAGTCGGTCCATACCCGCGTCTACGACGAACGATTTCAAACAAATCCATCTGCTGTCAAATTCTTTAAGAACCGGGCTTATTTGAGCCAAAACATCTCCTCTATAATCATGGTTTCCTAGAACTGTAATAGAAGAAAACATATAGTTCTATATAAATATATAATGGGTTCGGTTAAATTTGGGTCCAAAATATGTTAACCAACCCCAAAAAACAAGCGGTTTTGAAGTTTTACAATTTTACCCTTACCCCAGCGGTTGAACTTTTCTCCGGTTGAGATCCTCCCGCCGTTGAAACCCTTTCAACCGGCGGGGCAAAAGACGGCTAAAATTTTGGGGTTGGTTAACATATTTTCGGCCCGAATTTAGCCAAACCCATATATAATGTTGTTTCTTAATGCTTGAAATATGTGGGCGAACTGACCTAGATACCATGGCTTTTGCAAGCTCTCTGCTGTGTAAATATTAGAAAACGATTCGTGGAAAGCAGGATCGTCTATTCCGGTCAGTCCATCGTCGTAGAAATTGTCGCCAGTTGATATTACCATATCAATCTCTAGCTTTTTTCCTATTTTTCCCATCTGGGTTCCGAACAATACCATTAATACTTCAAATCAACACTATCATTTTATAAAAACACCAATCATTTATATAGTATGATCGTTTCATTATTACGACATCTTGTCTAAAATTTCAGATTTTATTAGTATCTAGTAAAACAACTTTTATGAAAAGAAAATAACATATACAAATATCTTTCCGCTAGGATTTCGAAATTGAACAAAAAAACAGAAACAATAATTGAAAAGAAGAAAACAAAAGTTACACCTAATTTTATGATAGCCTTATCTTATGCATGTGATTTACGAATACGGGGACCTGACTGGATATTATAGATCAATGGCATCGTTTTATTAGTACACAAAATATTCATTTAGAAAAAACAATTATCAATGACCGAGGTATGAAAATTTCAGAAATTTATATCCGTCAAAGTTTCTATGTACTCTATAAATTAAAGTTTTAATCTAAATATAAATTTAACAAAATGATACGTCCTAAAACTTTTTCTATCAAATTTTAACTCAATTACGTATCCAATAAGTAATCATTATGTCTACGTGTTTCACTAAACAACATAAAGTAGTATGTGATAATTATCCTTTTGTCTGTTCGTAGATCAAATCAAAACTAAGAAATTAAACTCTTTCTTCGTAAGGTTGCCTATATTTTTTAAGGTTAGGAATTTATAATACAAAATGGATCGACGTGTAAAATTTTACACGACATATACTAAACAATAACATTTAATTTTTTATCTTACTCCGACACAACAAAATCATGGAGATTAACAGTAACTTTACTAATTATTTTATGGAACCGTGGATTTAATCTTTACAAAACGATTTATGTACATTATAAGTAGGGGCATAGTGACATCAAATAATGAATCGATATAAATGAATGTTAGATTTGGAGAAGGAGAACCTGAAGAGCGACTTGAGACTGATTATAGGCTCCTTGACGTCCCCAGTCACCAACGACCAAGAAGCTGAGGGAGCCATCGGATTTAGGGGCTTGGCTGAAACGCTGGAGCTCACCGGCAACAGAATCTAGATTAGGAGCAAGCAAATACAGCCATAGTAGTGCCCACGCTAAAACACTGCCTTCCATTCTTTTTTTGTTTTTGTTTTCTTGGTTGCGCTATCAACCTTACTCTATCTATGATATATATATTCTAATACAATACAACCATACTTGTACTCAACATAAGAGGAGTGATTGACAAGGACAACTGCCTCTCCCAATTGATAAAGGATTTTGTGGATGAAAAAAGTTGTAGTTACGTCTTCCTAAGTTTGTAAAAAATTGGTTTTGATTTCTTTTTTGGTAGGTTATATAAGTTTTTCAGAGAAATTCGCAGCGAACTAAAAATTTCGTAATAAATTTCATTATTATTGTAATATATTATATAAGTTTTTCACTCTCATCAACAAATAGAAAATAAGCTGAATATAATATATTTTAGTTCGCTGCGAATTTCTCTGAGCACTACAAAATAATTGTAAACTTTGTGTTGCTTAAAGTTGTTAATAATTTTCATAACACACATATTTTTTATTATAAAAAAAGGTGTAATTGCAATATTTTTATTTATTAATGTAAATATAAATAATTTCAATAACTTCTTTTGTGGGTTGATAAACGGATAATTGTAAAATTTTATATATATATATATATAATTTTATTACAATAAAATGTTAGTTGGAATAAAATTATATTCAATAAATACGTTTTGTTAAATTTAATTTTATGCAACAAAAAATAATATTATATAAAGTTAATATTTTTATTTTTAGTTTATCTCTAAAATTTTTAAGATCACAATTAATCCATATAAGTTGAAGTCTATCTTTCGAATTAATAAATGCAGATAAAAAAGAGACAATTTGGTATAAAATTAATAAATGCAGGTATTTCGAATTAAGATCGACTACTTCAAAGTTAGAATTTAAAAGTTTCATGTATCCGTCGCTACAAACACCTCAAATGTTTTTTATGTAAAATAACAAGAGCTATCTTCATAGATGGAGCGATGGAGCAAATTATAGTTCAATACTTATACTCCCAAAAATCCACAATATATGGTTCTCAACTGCGAAAATATATGATGTCAATTATATATTGTCCAAATGTTAGACATACTTCGTTACAATAAGAATCAATAATGCCTTTTTTATAAAAAAAAAAGTGCATGACAATTGTTAGAGATTCTAGTCAATAGATTTGACAAGATCTCTCTGAGTCATAGATGGACGTCGAAGTATCAAATTCAAGAGAGTTTATAAAAATCCCAAACACATAATACATATTCTAAATAATGACGCAGTTCAAGAAGTGGGGAGTCAAATAAATATACTTAATATAAAGGATGATTAAATTATTCAACTAAGGATAGATGTATCTAAAATAGGAGATGTACCATGATACCACAACGAACATTATAGAGAACGACAAATATAACTTATAACAAGATCAAAAGTTTACCTCATATATTGTTCGCTCATTAAAATGAACCAGCTTAATCAGTTCCATTTTATGTGTATAACAAATTTCATATGAGTAAAGTTACAAAGCCATGTGCAAGCAATGACTATTATTCTCTACCAAAGATATACAAACATGGAGAAGCAAAATATCACATTATCTACCCATCACATTAAATTTCACAATAGTTAGTGGGGAAGATATCTTTCTTATCAAAGTGTAAGTCTACAGAAGAGTAACAAACAAGAAATAAAGTTATAAATCTATTCTCGTTAATCATTTCAGCAACCATTTGAGGCTCTCATTTGCCTAAACGTATCGTTAGGAAACAAACACTTTTGTTGTATCACAACCTCAACTTCTTCACTTTGACCTTGATGATATTCATACAAAAATCACCGCTTCTTCTTTTTTGGGGACTAAAATAAATTTTAAAAACTTCAAGAGATAAATGTATTTCAGAATTGGAAAGACTCAAATTTAATTTCTCAAACTTTAAAGAATAAATGTAATTTTGTAAAACTTTTACACTACAATATTTTTGAAACTTTAAAGACCACAATTTAATTTTGAAACTATATAGGGTATATGCATTTTTTGAAATATTGTGGATTAAGATGTCATCTTTGAATAATTAAGGACTAAAATGTAAATTTCAAAATTATAAGAACTAAAATGTAATTTTAAAAATTCTAAGGATTGAAATGGACTTATTAAAATTTTAAATATTAAAATGGAATTTTCAAAATTTTATGTAGTTAATGTAAATTTAAAAATTAAGAAACTAAATGTAATCTTTGGAAATATTGAGGATGAAAATGCTTTTTTTATATAATAAATGACTTAAAATATAATTTTTGAAAATTAGGTTGCGATGTTTAGAAATAGTTCATAGATTTAAAAAATTAAAATGAAATTCTTAATTGTTAGGGATTATATTAAAATTTTCAAAACATTATATGTACTAAATGTAATTTTTAAAATTTTTAGATAATAAGTATAACTTTAAAAAAAATAGTGACTAATTGTTTTTTAAAGATTTTAGAATCTAAGATTCAATTCTGAAGGTATAAGGTGAATATATAAATTTTTAAGACTAAGTTCTGAAAAATCAAACGATTGTCTACTTTTCTATTTACTAATTTAAGACGAGAAATATTCATAAATCTCCACTAAACTATCTCATTACCAACTAATAAAAAAAATAGTAAACTACTAATAGATGCCATGGCCTTAAAAATGGACAAAAAGATACCCATTAGTATAAATATGGTGTTTTAGGTTAAAATTTGTTTTTCCCTCTTTTGAACCTATGTGGAACCCATTTACCTAGTAAACTCACAAAACCCGAAATCAACAGAGAACTCTGAAGAACCAATCTCGCACTATTGAATTGCGATTCATCTTCGAGGAAGATTGATTTTGACTTTAACCTCTCTTTGGAGGAACAGTAAAAACAAATTACATGTATTTATCGTACCAATTTTGCGTTTTCGTGATTTTCGATGGTGTTTGGTGTTTATTGCAACTAGGTTATGTATTTCGATATTTCTTGGTGTTTATTACAGTTATATTCTATATTTTGGATGGAAAATTGGTGCTTAGTTAAACACAAAAAATTCTTAGGTGCTTTATAGAGTATCATTGATCACCTTCTTATTTTTGGTAGACATGGGCTTTCATAATACTTATTAGGGTTCTTAGGTGCATATAATGGTTACATTTTATAACTAGGTTGTAGTGTATTGTTTGGTATCCCGGTTTAATATTTTCAGAGCCCAATTTAGTTTCTTTTTAACGTAAATGTGATAAACGAACATAGAATCGCATTTTCTTCTTCTACCTTACACTAGACTCACATTTTTTTATCTATGATACAAAGATAACGGATGTTACACTTTTGGTTGTGCATTGCATGATTTGTAGCATCAGACTCGCATGGTTCGTCGAACTAAACTTGCATGGTTGGTTGCAAAAGACTCGCAGGGTTATTTGCACTAGACTCGCATGGTTAGGATGTTTAGTATACGCAGACTCGTATGGTTGTGAATTTTTTAATCAACCCGTGCCAAATCATGTTTTTGCAGGAAAAAATATATTTTAAGGCTTATTTCTACAAATTTGGTTTGGTGAGCATCTTGAATCTGATGAGTGAGAAGAGTAATATTATTACTCCGGAACACATACAAGTTGCGAACAAAACCTATTTCTATACAATTTTAAAGACTTGTTATGAGCTCCGCCATGAGAAGTTTTTGATGAAAAAGCATTATATATTTCTGACTAACATTATAAAGACATACTCGGTAGAAGATCAAGCTTTTAGAATTGGGTCCAAAATGGTCAAAATACAACAAATGACATTAAGATTTTTGGGGATGAAACATAGAAACAATGAAATGCCTTTGACCCACGCTGAAGTATTCAAACTTCGTTACACCGATAGTGTGAGAACAAAGTTAAGGATCATGAGAACATACTTTAAGGACAAAAATTCCAGAAAAATCAACAACAACAAAACCAAACCAATATCAAATAGTCTAATAAAGGTATGTCTCTATTTTTAGATTTTTTATTTGTTTACAGTTGAAACTCATTATCAATATACCTAGAATCACATGATGTGAATGATATGGTTGTTTTATTGATCTTATTTATATGTTTACGTTGGTTTATTCAGTATCAGGAGATATATTAAGTTTGACAATGGTCTATTATATCGAATACCTTGAAAAAAAATAAACAACTATGATTGGTCTAGAGCAATAGCGGGGAAGTTGCTTGGGTCAATTAAAACTTGTATCTTTGAGAAACTAGATAGAGTTATCAGTTGTGTTGCACTTTTAATGGTAACAATATTGCTATATAGTGTTTAAAAAGATACAATAATTTTGATTTATTTTATGATGGAGCCATTTATCACATAGGACACAACCGTTGCACAAGCACAAAAGACGCCCAATATGATCCCAAGATGTTGTAAATGGTGGGGATTATAGTTCAAATCATCAACGATGAGGATGATTAATAAATAAACCAACTGAAAGATGACGATGTATCAAATATGGTACTCTTCTTGAATGTTTTTTTAATAGAATCGCATGCTCATAATCATTAGTCTTTCATGGTGTTTAAAATCGAATATGTGATTCATTTGTATAAAAAATGTGATTCATTTGTATAATTACATTACGATTCTTGTGAAAATAGACTTGTAAGACTCACATAGTGATCATCAGTAGAAACGTATGGTCATCAAATTAGAAATCGTAAGTTCGGTTTAGTCTCCCATTTTCTCTTAAGTTAGTGATAAATGTTTAACTAGGTTTCTATCATTTGATAGGTTTTAAAGGGTGAGTTAACTCTGACATAGGTTGAAAGAAGAGCTTTTGGTGGATTTGAAGCTAGTGAGTACCCAAATCTTATATCAGATGAAAGGGCTAGGAAGATGACTAAATCTGTATGAAAAAACGAAGCAGAAGGTCATCACATCCGAGGAAGCTACCAACCAGCCTACCCAAAAAAACCAGCCCACAACGAGCAACAAAACACCAAACGGACATCCCTAACTAAAACCAGTGGGTTCAAAGATTACTTTGATCATAACTGATTGCATCATCAAATCAAAGCAGACTACTATACCCACCAAGAAGACTCCAACACCCTCAAAAAGCGATGCAGCAACATCCATGGCTCAAACTAATTGATAAGAGGACCAGTGGGATGCTTGGCTTGCACATGCATGTTTTTCATCAGCCGTCGCATATATTTGGATTATTCCACTTGAGAGGTTGCAAATTGATTATTCCATACCTCTTATTGATTATGTCACTGCTCTTGTTGACCATGCAACTGCTCCTATTGACCATGTCACTGCTCTTGTTAACCTTTCCATTGCGATTGAAGACCATAACATTGCGCGTGCTGATTATGCGACCACTCGACATACGATATTTGCTGACTATGCGCCCGTTCAGCATATTCGCGTTCAGAAAGTTCTTGTTGTTGTGGTCGATGTTGAGAATAACTACTAGCATCCATGGTAGCGGTCGGCGGCTGCAGTTCTTGCTGAAGGTATTCCAGAGGTGAATTTCATGCTTTGGTAACACCGCTTGCTACCCATATATGTTGCAATGATTCCAAATAGCGACTCATGCCTGCTATTTTGAGTTCAACTCTCCCTCCCAATAATATATCTCTTTCAATATTAAAGATTGCTTACTTACAACATAACTTTTATTACCCTTGATTTTAGTGTACATATTCACATCAACTTCTTTCTTAACAAGCAAATGACTTAATCTCATCCCATAAGGTAAATTAACCTCCTCCCTCCCGCTTTGAATTCCATATGACGAATCATCAAACTAGCCAAATTAATTATTCACTCATTTCTTATAACAATAGCAAATAAAAATTTTTGAATATAAGAAAGTGTTGAATCATTGTTACTAGTATGAATAAAACAACTATTAACCAATTTCAAAGTTAATTTTCCAAGACCATCCAAATTACCTTTTATAGCTTTACGTTTACCATTAATTTCTAATTAGGGTATACCACAACTCTAAAGCTCCATTGCGTTCTCGAAGGATACAGGCCAATCATCACCTCAACACATACGAGATAAAGAAAGCGACGATAATTTTTCACCAGTATATAATTGTTCAGATGGAAGGGAAAATTCATCTTCAGAATCAGTTTAAAAAACTATAGGCAATAACATTAATTTTATACCTCTTTCTTAAACCTCGACCTTGAGGATCATTCTTAATTATACGTGCAGAGGCACAAAACTATTGTACTAATTCGATATACTAATCAGAACTGAACCTAACAAGATATAACCAACCCAAGCCTCTATAAGAATCAAGAATTTTGAAAAAATCTTGCATACCCTCAACTTGGATAAGTTCTTCGTAATCCAAATACATACCATAGTAGATTTTGAGTACACCTCGTGGTGCTAACACATTTTGAATGCGAACCTCTCCTTCGCCCCAATGTTCAATTGTTTGAATCTCGGATCCTTCTACTTCTTAATGTGAAGAACTTCTTTCGGAATTTGTTCTTCTTTCAACGACGACGAATCATCTCCACCTCTCCGGACATGTTTTTCTTTTTTTTGAAGACATCATGAACAATTTTGGTATTTTTTAGTGTTTAAAATAGAATTTTTTTTCGGGGGAGAAATTGTATGTAGTAGACTAGTAGGATAGTAATAAATATATGAAGAAATTTTAGGAATGAGTAGCCTATTTATATGTTTTTTATTTAAATTTATATATCAAAATTTATAATTCAGAATTTGAATTGCAATAACGGCTAGTTAATGAAACTAGTCATTTATGTTGACGTCAACAATTCAGATATCTGAATAGCCAACGACTAGTACATTCAAACTAGTTGTTGCTGATGTCACAGTTCGGATATCTGAATTAAAGCGGCTAGTTTAAAATACTAGCAGTTGCCAATTCAGATATCCGATTTCAAAAATCAGATATTTGAATTGGGTCTGATTTTCTTTTTCCTTAATAAAATTTTTTTGTGATCATTCCCTATAAATAGAGGAGAAATACAATCCCAAAATCATCATCTCTCAACTTCTTCAACAAGTTCTCTAAAAGCGTTAGTTACTAATTCTAGAAACTCTATTTCTACTTTCAGAATAGTTACACTTTTTTTATTATAAATTTTATTCGATAAATCCAATCAGATTCGATTGTGGTAACATTATACTAGCTGAATTAATAGCTTTGTACAATTTATCCAATAATTTTGATTTTATAGTAGTTTAAATATTAGTTTGTATTAATTCTTCTTTGCTTATTTCTATTCTAAAAGGAACTAAATAAAAAAAAAATTATTTGTGATATTAGTTAGTATCAGTCTAAATTTATCGTTTATTAATTGCGATATTAGTTTCGATTAGTTTTTTTATTGAATATCTTAAACAAAAATCAAAACTTTATATTTTATGTTCTCAAACATTTTTTAAGTTTTTAAATGGCTCCAAAACGTAGAAATGCTAATGTTCACTATTTTACTTTCTCTCTCTGCAACTAAGCACTTTATTTATTTTCTCTCTCAAGAAAATAGATTCATACTTAACATATTGGCGACCATAGTGGGAGTTTTGTTCAAATTGGTACCCTGATTTCACGTCAACAACCAGATATTGTATAATTTTAGATCAATATGGAACAAGGAAACTACACTCATCCAACGATTCAAAGAGCAATTGAAACTTTGAGATCTGATTTACGTAAGAAAAAAATTGGGGAGGATGATCAGGATCCGATACAACAAAGACATTCAGATATCGAGGATCGAATGAACCAATTGCTGGACGAAATAACAGTATTGGATGAAAAATATGTTCAAAGAGAACATCACATTCAGGCAGGTAGGATAAAATCTGAGGTATGACAACTGGAGGAAAAATATGGGATGGAAAGTCAATATGATCGATCATATACTTCTCATCCGATTTGAAGCGATCGAAAGAAGGCGCATTTTAAATTTGATAAAAAACATCGGACTTCTTGAAAAGAAAATAAAGATAAGCATATGTATATCACATCTAGTGATGAAGAGTTTGACAACTCAAAATTTGAAGAAGGTTTTATGGAGATACAATATTGAGGATCTTGAGAAGGAGAAAGAAGCCTGCATCGAAAGTCATGCAAAGAATATAAACCGAAAAGAGAAAATGAGCCTCATTTTATGAAAGATACAGAATGGTGTGAAATAAATACATCGAATCAGTACACAGGTGTATGCTGTAATGGGAACAATAGAAGATGATTAATTTGTACAAGGAGTAGACTGTAGAAATTCTCCTTTAACAGTTGAGATTAGGTCCATTACTTTTCCAAAGCGATTTGACTTTTCTAATGTCGAAAAATTTGATGGGATGCAGGATCCTGATGATCACATTGAACAATTCAAGAACTATATGATGAATTTCAACGATGACAATAGGTTGGTATGCATAGCATTTTCGCAGACTTTTAAGGGCACTGCATTGAAATGTCATAGTAGAATTCTAAGGGGATCTATTGCTAATTTCAGGGATTTCTATACAACTTTTTGACGAAAGTTTATGGGAAGCAAAGAAATGCGAGCAAATGGTAACACTATAATACAATGTAAGTAGAAAGTAGGTGAAAAGTTGAAATATTATACGAAGCATTTTGTTTTAACAAAAGCAAGATTGGATGATTGTGAAGAGTTATTTGCTATGACAGCTTTCAGACAAGGCTTACTGCCAGGATATTTAGAAAATGAAACAACAAAAAGGAGAGCGTTCACTTTCAAGGCACTTATGGATCAAGTCAAGGACCAAATTAAAATGGAAGAGTTAACTAGGGTCTGAGGATGAGCTGGGTCTAGTAAAAAGAATTCACAACATGTGTCAAATAATGTGGCAAATAATCAAAGACATACTTCAAATTAGCAGCTACCTTGTCCAAGGAATAATAATAATTTATCTCCTCGAATCATAGGGTTTGCAACCCAAGCTACATGCTATGAGTTTCAAAGACCAAGGCCAAACCAGTAGATCAAGCCAGAGTATTATGCTAACCTAACTGAGAATATTGCAGCTGTTTTTATAAAATCCAAAGGTTATGTAAGCTTTAAAATACCAGCTCTATTAATAGATCAAAAGAAAAGCGCAATAACAGATTTTGCAAGTATCATAATGATATTGAGCACAATATTGCAGATTGTATAGCTTTAAAGAAGGAGATACAAATCTTAATAGAAAATGGAAAGTTAGATGGTTTTGTTAAAGGGCAAAACAGTTGATCAAAATCTCCAAGCGCATTGACTCCACAAGCTGCAAATTTGAATTCGAATGAAGAAAGTGCGCTGATGATTCTAGAATCTAAGTTAGGTGAGTTTGATGCATCCTCAAAATATTTGGATACAGATCCAGATTGATTAATTTTGATGGTTGTGGATAAACCGATAGAGCAAGGACGATTTCAAAGCTTATGTGAGTATTTTGAGTCATTGCCAATCTTTGGGGGAGATTTTACGATTGGTATTACTAATAGTTCCTAGAAAAGGTATGTTGTCAGTTTAACAACTTAGGTAGAAAGAAGATTGTCCGCGCATTTATATAAAAAGCATGATACTCCTTTTATTTTGTTTGATGAAGATGATTTGAGGGGAATAACTGGCTCTCGTGAGGATGCAATGGTTATAGGGGCAGATATATGTGGAGTTGAAATTTGATGTGTTCTGATAGATAGAGGGAGTTTTGCAAATATGTTATTCAAATTTACACATGATAGGATGCGTAATCCGCTTAGAATTTGTCGATCTGATCGTACTATAATTGGGTTTACATGTGTAACAGCTCAAGTGATTTGGGAATTCGAAGGTGTAATGTGTTTGGGAAAAGGCCCGTTTGAAAAGAAAGTTCAAATCTTGTTCATGGTGGTTGAATGTTCAACCAGTTACAATGCTATTTTTGGAAGATCTTGGCTTTCAAGAATATATGATGTAGTGTCTATTGTTCACCAATGTTTAAAATATGTTATTGGAGATCATGTGGGTGTGGTTCAATGTGACCAAAAAGTTGCAAGGGAATGTTATGCAACAACATTCATGGTTTGAGGATCTAATTCGGAGGATCAGATGACTGAATAACAACGAAGTGGGTTGACCTCGGATGAAGAGAGAGTAGATGATCTGAGGGAAACATCGAGTTGTTTAACACTAAACAAGGATATTGAAGAGCATATTTTCTCTAATGAGAAGACTTTATGAATAGGAACATTATTGTCTTCTAATTTGCGTGATAAGTTGTTATAATTTTTGTTTGATAATTTCAATATTATCCCTTAGAAAATATAGGATGTGATATAAGTTCCATCTAAGATAATATGTCATAGCCTGGCTATAGATTTGAGGATAAAGTCTGTTATTCAGAAAATACAAGCTTTTTCTGTGAAAAAATGAGAGGCTATTATTCAAGAAGTGGATCGTCTTTCCAAGGTCGGACATATTAGAGAGGCACAATATCCTTTATGGACTAAAAATCCGGTGTTAGTAAAAATAAGAATATATGGTGGAGAATGTGTGTTGACTTTAAATATTTGAATCGCTCATGCCCTAACGATCCATTCATTGTCCCTCGAATAGATTAACTGGTTGATTCTACTTGAAAGAATTAAATTCTTTCTTTTATGAATGCTTTTGTAGTGTATAATTAAATTCAAACGGATCCAAAAGATCAAGAAAATACTACATTCACCACTGATCGAGGACTACACTATTATAGGGTCATGCCATTTAAGTTGAAGAATGTTGGAGCGACATATCAAAGGTTGGTGAACACGGCTTTTGCTGCTCATGTCGGAAGAAATATGGAGGTATATATTGATGACATGTTGGTTAAGAGTTCCAAATATTGTGGACACCTCGAAGATTTAGAGGAGACTTTTTTAAAATTTGAGAGTCATTCGTTTGAAGTTGAATCATGAGACATATATTATTGGTCTTCGGTTATGAATGGTGCTAAGATCTTAGCTCGAGGCTGTGATACTTGTCAGCGCTTTGCCAATTCTATTCACAAATCAGCAGTATCGCTTATCTCCATATCTGAAGCTATCCATTTTGATATATGGGGAACACAATTGGGAGGACTGTTGCATATGTGTTCTAAAGGGCGTTAGATGATTATAGTAGCGGTAGATTACTTTTCGAAATGGGCTGAAGCTGAACCATTATCTGGTACAAAATCCAAGGATGTTATTAAGTTTATTGTGAATTATATCTGATATCTCTTTGGAGTGCATCGGAAAATCACCACAGATAATGGTCCTCAATTCAACAGTAGATAAATGACTTCTTTTTGTGCTTCAGAGGGATAACAATGTTTTTCTACATCTTTCATCCCCAAGCAAATGGTCAAGTAGAAGTGACTAATAAATCTATTTTTGAGGAAGAATTTAACATGTAATGCTCAGAAATGGCCTAACTATTTGCAATAGTTGTTGTGGGCTTATCGTACAACTCATAGAGAGGCTACTCAAGAAACAACTTTTACCTTTGTGTGTGGTTTGGCTTTAGTATTGGCTGCTGGGAAAATGCGCCCTTATTTTGAGGCTCACACCATTTTTGTTCGAACTTCTTTCTCATTGAAGAATGTGTTACAACTGATGAGGAAGAATAAAAGACAAGGGCCAAAATACATAGAAATAAATGTATAAGGGCCAAAATACATAGAAATAAATGTATAAGGGCCAAAATACGTAGAAATAAGTGTATAAGGGCTGAAATGCGTTAATTGCAAAGATATAGCCAAAATAGGAAGGAACCTTAAAGTAAGGACTAAAGGTTGTAATTAAACCAAATTGAAGCGTGTGGGGTCCATAATCGTACTATAAAAGGACCACACACGCTTCACGAATTTCAAGATGAATAGTACGACTTTCTCTCTCTACCTTTTTAGCATTTTCTCTCTCTAGATCTAATACTCAAGTATTACTCTATCACCAAATCCTCTATCAATAAATCCTCACATAACAAAATCACCCTCGGACCATCTTTTTACTCTTCAGTGGCGCCGTCTGTGGGAATCGAAAATCGCTCCGACGACAATCGTTTCCTAGAAATAATCCCCGTTTCAAGGAGAACCATGGAAGGCTCGGGGGACGATTTGGTTGATCACTGTGTGGAAAACATGGAGGCAGATGACTTCCAGGATGACCTAGAATCCGATGGAGAAAGAGGACGACGAGTCGAGAACACCTTCGACGACTCCGCCCTCTTGACTCAGAGGAATGAACTGCTGTTGGAAATCGAAAGGTTGAAGGCGGAGAAAGAAGCCGTCCTGAGAAATGTTCGATCTGAGGTAAGAAGAGAGCCCGTCGAGCAAAGGGAGGAGCGGGACGTCGAAATTCGTCCCAAGAAAAGAGATGATAAGTATCGGAGGCGTGGGCGACGATCGCCGAGGAGGAGAGAAAAGTACCGATCGGACTCGGTTACTTCGAGTGACTACTCGCGCTATAGTACTTCAGAATCATCTCCCCGAAAATACCACAGGAGGAAAAAAC
Organism: Limnanthes douglasii subsp. nivea; assembly: GCA_036936605.1. Classification (NCBI taxonomy): domain Eukaryota; kingdom Viridiplantae; phylum Streptophyta; class Magnoliopsida; order Brassicales; family Limnanthaceae; genus Limnanthes; species Limnanthes douglasii. The sequence continues at coordinate 292,289,584 of JAUPFV010000005.1, forward strand.
ATGACCAGAGGCGAACTGGTGCCCGAAGGGGGAAGAGTTCGGAGAGGAAATCCTCGCGGGAGAAGAGTCGCCACGACCGAGTCGCTGATCGTTCTCACGAGCAGGAAAAGTGTCTTGGGAAAGATGAGATGGGCCCACGAAATTCAGAATGGCAGCAGCAATACACGCTGCCCTCCGAGGAGGGCTTGTACTTCTCAAATAACGACAATTTGAGGTCCAATGTTTATCGTATAGGGCACAATTGGAGAGCTTCTCCTCTGTCATCGGAGATCTTAGTGGGGAATCTCCCGAAGCACTTTGACATTTCGAAGCTTGAAAAGTTCGATGGGACTCAGGATCCGGATAATCACATCGAGCAGTTTAAGAACTTTATGATAAACTTCGACGACGATGATAAGCTTTTGTGCAGAGCTTTCTCTCAAACTTTCAAGGGAGTGGCATCTAAGTGGTACAACAGACTACCTCAGGGCTCCATTAAGAACTTTGACATGTTTTGGAGCATCTTTAGACAGCACTTCGTTGGAAGCAAGAAGTTTCGGGCCAACGGAGATACTATAATCTACTGTCGACAAAAAGTGGGGGAGAGCCTGAAAAACTATACCAATCGCTTTGTAAAAACCAAAACAGATATGGAACACTGCAAGGATTCGGTCGCGCTTGCGGCGTTCAGGATGGGTTTGCTCCCCGGGTTGTTAAAAGACACTGTGGCAGAAAGTCAAGCAATGACCTTCGGGGCATTGCTAGATCAAGTTGAGAAGAGAATCTTGGTGGAAGAAACCCAAGCCTCGGAGAAAGGTTCCGGAGAGCAATTGGACCATAATCAATTCTAGAGGAACGAGTCAAGCACTCAGGTCCCTCGATCAAACGTCCAAGCTAAAAGCACGGGTCAGTATCCTCCGAGGCAAAAATCAAACCTGCAGTACTATGGCAACCAGTCAAACCACAGTCAAGGGGGAAGATACATGTCGAACAAGTGGACTCGACCCGACTACTATGCGGAGTTGACGGAAAATGTCGCTGCAATATTTGATAAAGCTAAATCTTCGGTCACGTTTAGGAAGCCCTTTCCCATACAAACACCGAGGGAGAGCAGAAGCCTTAACAAATATTGCAAGTATCACGAGGATGTGGGCCACGATACCAAAGATTGCATAGCCTTAAAGAAGGAGGTGCAGGCTCTCGTCGAGAATGGAATGCTGTTGGAGTATGTCAAGAAACACTCCCAGAAGAGCGCCGTGGTAAAAGCTGTCTCGAAGAACACTGACACAGCCATGGTAATCTCCGAAGGGGTTGACGACTTTGACGTTGAGCAAGAATATTTGGACCCAAAAATTGGGAGGAACAATGTAAACTTGGTCGAAGAAGAAATTCCAAAGGGAAAGGTGGATAGTCTTTGTGCATTTTTTGAGTCCTTAGCAATCTTTGGCGGAGACACTATCGCAGGGAATTCGAACAGCTCCCGTAAAAGGCACATGGTGAATTTGACCACCCAGATCGAAGCTGGAGTCTCCGCACAAATGCATCGATCGCCTTCTCCTATTATTTGTTTTGATGATGATGATATGCGTAATGTTGCAGGCCCCCATGAGGACGCTGTGGTGATCGCAGCGGGCGTTGCCAGGGATCAGATTCAAAAAATACTCATCGATACAGGAAGCTCTGCGAACATCCTGTTTATGAGCACCTATCGCCGCATTTCCGACCCACCGGTCATCCGAAGATCTGATAGAACGATAGTGGGCTTCACTGGTGCCACAGCGGTTGTCGTGGGAGAGTTCCAATGTATGGTGGAGTTGGGTCGTGGACCATTCAAGAAAGAAGTGGAGGTACTCTTCATCGTGGTTGACGCACCCACCTCATATAATGCTATCCTGGGACGCTCTTGGTTGTCTCGGATGCACGGCGTCATCTCCACGGTGCATCAATGTCTAAAGTATGTTATCGGGAACAATATTGGTACGGTCAGAAGCAGCCAGAAGATGGCACGAGAATGCTACCAAATCGCCCTGTCCTCCAAGGGAGTTCGAGGGGGGCCCTCTGACTCAGCATAGCAATTAAAGGGGCTACCCTCCGAGGTCATCCCTTGTGATGATCCGAGGGAGGCCCCCGGATTTCAGGTCCCGGAGGAGGATTCGGCAACACATGAGTTCGCGGCTGGCAAAGTTCTGAAAATAGGAGTTCATCTCTCCCCCGAATTCAAAGGAAAGTTAATTGCTTTTTTATCTGATAGGCTTGATATGTTCGCTTGGTGTGCGCAGGATGTTACTGGGGTGCCGACGGAGATTATATGTCACCAACTTGCCTTGCGATCGGATCTTCGACCAATAGTCCAAAAAAGGAGACCTGTCTCCCCGGAAAAGGCCTCAGAAATTTTGTTGGAGGTCGAGCGACTTTTAAGTATTGGTCATATTCGTGAGTCGCACTATCCCCTATGGGCATCAAATCCGGTATTGGTGAGGAAGAAGAACGGCAAGTGGAGAATGTGTATCGACTTCACAGATTTAAACCGCGCTTGTCCTAAGGATCCTTTTCCTGTCCCGCGCATTGATCAATTAGTAGACTCGACCTCCGGAAATCGATTACTATCTTTCATGGATGCTTACTCAGGCTACAATCAAATCCGATTGGATGCTAATGATGAGGAGAGCACTTCTTTTATTACCGGGCGGGGTCTATACTGTTATAAGGTCATGCCGTTCGGGTTAAAAAACGCGGGGGCAACTTATCAACGCCTGGTTAATAAAACTTTCGAGGAGCAGATTGGGAGGAATATGGAAGCTTATATCGACGATATGTTGGTGAAGAGTGAGAAAGACGACGACCATTTCGCTGACCTCATAGAGACATTCCACAACTTGCGAAGGGTCAACCTCAAGCTCAATCCAGAAAAGTGTATTTTTGGAGTACGATCGGGTAAATTCCTTGGCTACATGATCAGTGAAAGAGGCATTGAGGCGGACCCAGAGCAGTTAAGAGCGTTGATCACCATGAGCCCTCCTCGAAACATTAAAGAGGTACAAATCCTAACAGGGCGGTTGGCTGCCCTAAATCGATTCATCTCCCGCTCATCGGACAAGTGTGCCCCATTCTTTAAAGTATTGCGGAATGCCAAGCACTTTTGTTGGACCGAAGAATGTTCGACGGCATTTCGTCAAATTCAGGAGTATCTAACCTCTCCGGAAGTTTTATCTAAACCCTTGGTGGGAGAGACGTTGATTGTCTATGTAGCGGTATCCACGTATGCTGTCAGTGTTGTTCTCCTCCGAGAAGCTGACTCTCTCCTAAGGCCAATTTATTATGTCAGCAAGAGTTTGCTGGACGCCGAGAAGCGATATCTTACCTTGGAGAAGGTGGCTTTGGCATTAGTCACAGCAGCGCGAAAGATGAGGCCCTATTTTCAAGCCCATCCAATTGTGGTTCGAACAACGTTTCCCCTGAAGAGTCTATTACAAAGACCAGACATCTCTGGTAGGATGACTAAGTGGTCCGTAGAGCTGGGAGACTTTGACATAACATTTGAGCCTCGCACAGCGATAAAGGCACAGGTTTTAGCAGATTTTCTGGTTGAATTCCACTCCGACAGGGACGAACAGGAGGTATCTGACATAGTTGCCGAAGAAGAGTGGGTAGTACGGACGGATGGGGGGTCGAACGTCTCAGGCTGCGGGGCAGGTGTTCAGTTAATATCCCCGCGAGGGGTCGCTATGTTCCAAGCCATCCGTTTCGGTTTCAAGGCTACTAATAATGAGGCTGAGTATGAAGCAGCTTTAGCCGGCCTACGTTTAGCTCAGATATGCGGGGCTCGACGGATAAAGTTGATCAGTGATTCTCAGTTGGTAATAAATCAGGTTTCGGGGGAGTCCGAGGCAAGAAAGGAAACACTAATACAATACTTGAAACTGATGAAAGATTTGGCGTCGGGTTTTGAGGACGTTAAGTTCGAACATGTCCGACGGGAATTGAATGTCATCCCGGATTCTCTTGCTTTTGCTTCGCGGACAGAAGGTTATCCCTGGGTTTTGGTCCAGACATGCTCGTCGATCTTAATCGATAAAGACCATGTGATGAACGTCTCCGAGGAAAATCATGCGATCACATCTGACTGGAGAACAATCCTCATTGATTTTTTGGCTCATGACGTTTTGCCCACCGACAAATATGAAGCCAGAAAAATTAGATTTAAGTCTAATGGTTACATTTTGCTGGATGGGACGTTATATAAGAAATCTCTGAGTCGGCCATTACTGAGGTGTTTGAATGGACCCGAGTCACAAATCATCCTCTCTGAGTTGCACGAAGGTGAAGGATCTGCTCATTGTGGATATAAAGCTTTGATACGCAGGGTATTCTTGGCAGGTTATTATTGGCCAACTATTTCGGCTGATGCAAAAGACCTGGTCAAACGTTGTGACACGTGCCAGCGGTATGCTAATGTAATCCACAAACCAGGAGCATTGATGGAAAGCATCTCAGAGGCAGTTCCTTTTGACAGATGGGGCATTGACTTGGTCGGACCTCTACCAATGGCCTCTGGGGGCAGACAGACGATAATTGTGGCCGTTCATTATTTTTCTAAGTGGGTGGAAGCTGAGCCACTCGCGGGAACGAAAGCCAAGGACGTGATCAAATTTGTTTTGTCTAACATCTGTTGTCGTTTTGGTGTACCATTGCAGATTACGACGGACAATGGACCACAGTTTGATAACAAAGAATTTCAGAGTTTTTGCGTGTCAAGGGGCATACGACAATGTTTCTCGGCACCATTTCACCCTCAGGCAAATGGCCAGGTGGAGGTAACTAATCGTACCATCCTCGACGGGTTGAGAAAGAACTTAGAAGGTAAGGCGGGGAAATGGCCAGACTATTTATAGGAGGTGTTGTGGGCATATCGAACGACCCCACGAACAGCCACCGCTGTGTCCCCTTTTGCCTTAGTTTATGGAATGGATGGCGTGGTCCCTCCGGAGATCCTCTTCCCTTCGCACCGAATAGCAACTTATGACTCGAACATCAATGAAGAGTATAGAGCATTGGCTTTAGACTTGGTGGAGGAAAAGAGGCAGCAGGCGCAGTTGGCTTCCCGTCATTATCAAACCCTTATGAGGAGCCGATATGCATCCAAAGTTAACCATAGGGACTTTCAGGTGGGAGACAAGGTCCTACAGAAAATTTTCTTGCATACTAAGGACAAGATTTTGGGAAAGCTGGGCCCTAATTGGGAAGGCCCTTATGAGGTCACTGAAAGGATAAAACCAGGCACTTATCGGTTGAAAGATAAAGATGGACGATATCTCCGCCTACCTTGGAATATTGAGCATTTAAAGCTGTACCTCGATTAGCAAAGCTTGGAGAAAATATTGTATATCTTTTTACTTTCTATGTATCCCTCGGGAAAAATTTTGGTGAGGACACACTCTTTCCTACCCTGTTAGGCACAGGAAGGTTTTAATGAGGTGTTTCGATGATCCCACTAATACAAAGTTTCTTTGCCTTGAACTATTTTTTGAGTCACACTCACATGTGCCTCGAATTGTTGTCCCTCACACTATTTTTTGAGTCACATTCACATGTGCCTCGAATTGTTGTCCCTCACACTATTTTTTGAGTCACATTCACATGTGCCTCGAATTGTTGTCCCTCACACAGTATTTTTTGAGTCACACTCACATGTGCCTCGAATTGTTGTCCCTCACACTATTTTTTGAGTCACATTCACATGTGCCTCGAATTGTTGTCCCTCACACTATTTTTTGAGTCACATTCACATGTGCCTCGAATTGTTGTCCCTCACACACTATTTTTTGAGTCACAGTAACATGTGCCTCGAATTTCCATTCTTCGGACTATTCATCGGGTCACATTAAAGTATGCCACGATGTTTTGGGACCTTCAAACTATTCACAGGGTCACATTAAAGTGTGCCACTATTTTTTGGGACCTTCGAACTATTCTTTGGCTTACATTAAGGTGTGCCACAATGATTTAAGGCCTTCGAATTATTTTCCGGGTCACTTTAGGGTGTGCATCGAAGCCAAACAGATTGGCATTCGAAGACCCTACATATTATTTGACGGCCAAACAGTTTGGCATTCGAAGGCTTCATGGCAAGAATAAAACTTGGTAAATCTATCTAAGTAATAATTGTTTGAAGACCAAGCGAGTTGGCATTCGAAGGCTTCATGGCAAGAATAAAACTTGGTAAATCTATCTAAGTAATAATTGTTCGAAGACCAAGCGAGTTGGCATTCGAAGGCCAAATTGCAAGTATAAAACTATAGCAAAATCTGTCTAAGTAAAATAATAAGTTCGAAGAACAATACATTGATGAGTTAAATATCCAAGTAACTTGGAGTTCGAAGGCCTAATGAAAAATATAAAACCTGCTAAAAGTTATCTAAGTTAAATTCTGTCGAAGGCCAAAAGAATTAGTGAATTTATCCAGATGCTCATTGTTCGAAGGCCTAGTAAAATAATAAATTCGAAGAACGATACATTGATGAGTTAAAAATCTAAGTACTTATTGGAACAGCACAACAACTTCCAACCATTACAAAAAGAGGCCTTTTTAGGCCTTACAAAAAAAAAACTACCTTTCGAAGAGATTCAGTACACTGCTCAAATCCATCACAGGCCTTGCGATGCCCTTTCTTATATTCAGATATCAACAACTCTTGGGTACTGGTTTTCTCCTTGTACAAATCCCTTTCTTGTTGGCAACATCTCTCTAGCATGATCACATAGCTCTCAGAGGCAGAAAGGCGCTCGTACAGGGCGTCAGCTTGGCCTTCGACCACTGCATACTGCTTCTTGGCTTCCTCGAGCTTAGTGGCAGCAACTGATGCTTTGAACTTATAGTGATTTTTACGCTTCTCGAGATGGTGCATCTTCTTTCCTCGATTTACTGAAGTATGCAGCAGCTTTCGCAGATTCATTGAAAACTCATCGTCTAAGGGGACCTCGAAGGAGCTCGAAGGAGACCCTAAATCTGCAGAATCGAATTCAGAAAAATTACCACAGGCCACATCAGGGTGAACAAGTAATGGAGGGTTTGCTCGAGGGGCAGGGATAGGAGCCAACCTTGGACTGCCTTCGAAGGAGGCTGGGTGAGACGCCTCAGTCAGAGGAGAGTGCAAAGATTGGTTGGAGGTTTCCTTGGGTGATAGGCCACCCCTGTTTTCAGCATCAACTGCACCATCTTGAGCTTCTCTTTCGAAGTTAGTCCCTTTGTTGTTATCAGGAGTTTCTCCTCCCTCACATTGTTCTTCGATGGGCTCAAGAAGAATGCCCTTTCCCTTGAAGTCCTTTTTCTTGTTATCTTTCTTGGGTGGAAGGATGGTAGCAGGGGGCGAATGAGTGGGATTTGTTGAAGCAGCAACATTTGATCGAGGGGTTTCAGCTGCTCGATGGGCCTCAGTTGTTCGAAGGTCACCAGAATTCGAGGCCCCCTATATTCTTCGAAGAGTTTGGTTTTTGAGTCTTAGTGATTGGTTTGGGATTTGTTGGTTGAGGTGGTATAGCTTCATCTTCTGGAGGTTCATCCAGGTGACTTTGCGAGCGAGAGCGTTTGGGCAGATAAATTGTCACATCCTGCTTGCTGCATCGCTCTAGCACTTCTCGTTCAGAAGGCGGAGTCATTAGGCTTCTCATACTTATACGATCCAGTGGATCAAGCCTCCAGAGTCGACTTCTGGCCAAGTTCTCATCGACAAAGCAACGGTGAAAACGATTGTCCCACTGTTCTTTCGCCCACAAGCGAAGGTTAGTGAAAACAGTGATAGCTCCTTCGACATAGTCGGTGTAGGGTTTGGATACTCCGGTCATAGCTGAAGCAAATAACAAAGGAAAAGAATGGTTATACAGAATATGCTGTTCGAAGGCACATGTGTCTTCGAGGGTGTCAATTTTTCGAAGGAAACTATGAGATTCGAAGGAGTAATAAACTTAGAGAAATGTACTGACAAATTTTAAATTCGAGGGCGTATAATGATTCGAGGAATACTTACATTTCATGGTCCATTTCAAGGAGAGCTTATGTGGATTTGAAGGAGTGGCTGGGGAGCCGGTCTCCCAGCAACCAGAGAAGAAGAGGAACTGTTGCCTCCATTTTTTGTCTGCCTCTAAGAGATTCTTTAACACTTTTTGCCCCCGGTTGAATGTCATTGAGTAGAAGGGGAAGTAAGGGTTTCGAGCAAGACCAGCCAGACCAATGATTTGTTCTAGCAAAAATTCTTGGCCTGAAAGCCTTGAGGCCATTATGCAAGCCATTAATGTGAACCACATGTTAGGCCCAACTTGTGAGGGACAGAGATCTATTTTTGAGAGGTATTCAATAAAGAAGGGGTCTAAGGGATACCTTAGCCCCCAGTTCATGATCTCTGTGTAGACCACCACCTCGTGATCCCTCACAGATAAGGGCGTCTCTCCTTCGGAGGGAAATCTGATATTAATGTAAGTAGGAATGCCCCATCGAGCCCTAAGCATCGTCTCTTCTGCCTCCGAAAAATACTTATACTTGATATTGGTAAGGGCCACCATGTGCTTATTCTCAATGCCTCTAATATTATTGCCGGCGATATTGTCTAACTCCAAGGGAAGTACAATATCTCCTTTTAATTTGGGAGCAATCCGGCGAGCTTGCTCCTCGGACATTGTCGAAGAGGATGTTGCACCGTTCGAAGGGCCTGAGGGAAGAATGATGGGCAATTTCTGATCAAAGGATTTATTAAGAGGCTTGGTAATTTGGGGATCTAAAGTCTGTTCATGTAAGACACGCATATCTTCGTCGGTAATGAGGGTCCTTGAGGGAGAGAATTGAGTACCATGAATGGTCATGGATGGTGTGGAGGGCAGACTAGAAACATCTGTTCCATGTCTTTGAAGAGGGCTGCCAGCATCGTGGTGACGGTCTGGATGTCGAGGAGGACTTCCAGAGTTCTGCTGTTGATTTTGATTTTGAGGATAACTTCCTGAAGTCTGTTGCTGATTTTATTTTCGAGGAGGGCTAGCAGAGCCACTTTGGTTTGGGTTTCGGGGAGGACTCCTCGAAATCCGTCGAGGGTTAGCTGGGTTTCGAGGAGGACTCCTTGAAGTCCGTCGAGGGCTTGAAGATCTTTGGGGAGGATGTTCAGTATTGGTTGGGGCAGCTGGTTCTCGAATGGTTAGGGGAGTTTCCTTGGCTCGCTTTCGATCATGCGAACCTTTTCTATCTCTATGGGATTTCTTCCTCTTCGAACCTGATGAATGTTTGTGTGACCTCTCTTTGCCCATTTCTTTAGGCGGGTTTGTTTCGCTAAGTAAGCTTTGACGAGCTACTTCACGAGGTATAATGGCGGTCGAATTGTTCGAAGGAGGCCAAGCACCGAAGAAGGTTGTAGTCAACGGTGGGGGATGAGGCCTTACGTCTTCGCCAGCGGCAACCCTCTCTTCGAACCGTTTACTAATCAACAGCCACTCAGAAATTCGACGAGGTTTGTGCGCCAGCTTTATCTCTCTAGAAATAATTGAACAGAAGTTGCATTAATGAAGGGAGAGGTTGGTATTTATAGAAGATTAATGGGCTTCTTAGGCAAATGGAGCCCGGGGACATTTTTATGTTGTTTGCCTAGGGGTATGATGGTCCTTATAGGTGAGCAATGTATGGCAACCTAGCTATAGCAGAAGATGAAGAGTCTTGTGTCAGAGATTGTCATGGGAAGTGGAAGAGTTTTCTGACAAAAGAATGGGTACCGTTTCTCCAAAGGTATGCTGACGTTGGTATCTGTGCAGTGACATCATCAATCCTAGCACCATTTTTCGCCTAAGTACATAATTGTCCGACGACCATTTTGCTTAAAATGTTGCAAGGATTGAGGGGGCTACTCAGTACAATAGAAGTTCGAAGAGGCCCTTTTTTAGATATTCGAGGAGGTTTATAAACGGCTCAAAGAGATGTTGTTTCGAAGGGGTTTTGTGGAGCTCTTGTTCGAAGGACTCATGTAGTTCGAAGGAGTAATAATTTTGGCCTGAGGAGAATTTTTCAGTCTTAGCAAAACGATTTTTACTAAGACTGGGGGGCTACTGATGAGGAAGAATAAAAGACAAGGGCCAAAATACATAGAAATAAATGTATAAGGGCCAAAATACATAGAAATAAATGTATAAGGGCCAAAATACGTAGAAATAAGTGTATAAGGGCTGAAATGCGTTAATTGCAAAGATATAGCCAAAATAGGAAGGAACCTTAAAGTAAGGACTAAAGGTTGTAATTAAACCAAATTGAAGCGTGTGGGGTCCACAATCGTACTATAAAAGGACCACACACGCTTCACGAATTTCAAGATGAATAGTACGACTTTCTCTCTCTACCTTTTTAGCATTTTCTCTCTCTAGATCTAATACTCAAGTATTACTCTATCACCAAATCCTCTATCAATAAATCCTCACATAACAAAATCACCCTCGGACCATCTTTTTACTCTTCAACAACGACCAGATATTTCTTATAGAATGACTAAATGGTCAGTAGAATTGGGAGATTTTGACATCACTTTTGCTCCTCGAACAACTATTAAAGCCCAAGCTTTAGGTGATTTTATGGTCGAATTTCATTCAAGCCGATCATATGAGGAGACATATAAATAAATCTTGTCAGAAACTTTGATGTGGGTGGTTTGAACAGATTGTGGGTCTTGCATATTGGGGTGCAGTACAGGGGTTCAATTAGTTTCTCCTTATAGGGAAGCAATGTATCAAGCCATTCAATTTGATTTTCATGCATCGAATAATGAAGCTGAATAAGAGGCTGTGTTGGTTGGTTTAAGAATTGAAAATATTTGTGGAGCAACAACAGTTCGTTTGAAAACAGACTCGCAGCTAGTGGCAAATCACATGGCAGGTTTATGTGATGCTAAGAAAGATCAGTTAATTTTGTATCTATGTGAGCTTCGAAATTTGACTCTTTTGTTTGACAAGGAGATTGTATAACATATTAACCGAGGAGATAATACAGTTGTTGATTCTTTAGAAACAATTGCTTATATAGAAGAATATCTATGGATATTGTTACAAGAGAGTCCTTCAATTTTGACACGATCATAGCAACGCATATATGTGAGGAAGTATTTGTTACTCCAAATATAATTCGAAGTGATTGGAGGTCTGATATTGTTAATTTTTTATTACAAGGTATATTACCTCAAGATTCGCAGCTTGCTAAATATTTAAGATATAAGGCTCATGGTTATGTTGTATTGGATTAAGTGTTATACAAAAAATATTTAAGTAGACCATTACTGCGTTGCTTAGGAAATCAAGAATCTCAAGATATTTTATCTTTGTTGCATGATGGTGAAGGTTTAGCTCATTGTGGTTTCAAGTCTTTGACACGTCAAGTTTTGTTGGCAGGTTATCATTGCCCTTCAATTATGAATGATGTTAAGATCTTAGTTTGAGGCTATGATGCTTGTCAACGCTTCGCCAATTCTATTTGCAAACCAGCAGTATCGCTTATTTCCATATCCGAAGCTATCCCTTTGATAGATGGGGAATAGATTTGGTAGGACCATTTCCTATGGCTTATCGGGGGATTTAGATGATTATAGGAGCGACAGATTACTTTTCAAAGTGGGCTGAAGCTGAACCATTATCTGGTACAAAAGCCAATGATGTATTAAGTTCATTGTGAATAATATCTGATGTCGCTTTGGAGTGCCTCGGAAAATCACCACAGATAATGGTCCTCAATTCAACAACAAAGAAATGACTTTTTTTGTGCTTTAAGGGGAATAACACTTTTTTTCTAAACCTTTTCATCCCCAAGCAAATGGTCAAGTAGAACTGACTAATAGATCTATTTTTGAGGGTTTGAAAAAGGATTTAATAAGTTTTTTTCTGAGAAATGACGTAACTATTTGCAAGAGGTTTTATGGGCTTATCGTACTACTCCTAGAGAGGCTACTCAAGATACACATTTTACCTTGGTGCGTGGAATGGATATTATTTTTCCTGCAAAGTCTACTTTACCTTCTTATAAAGTACTTCTGTATTACGAAGAGGTAAATGAAGAGGCAAAAAGAACAGAACTATATTTGATCGAAGAGAAAAGAGTTAGAGCTAATTTGAATATGACTCAGTATCAGACTTTGATGAGGAGTCGATATAAATCGAAGTGAGAAGGATGAATTTTAAAGCAGGTGAAAAAGTCTTAAGGAAAATATTCCTCCATACAAAGGACAAACGACTTAAAAAGGTGGCCCCGAATTGGGAGGTCCTTATATGGTGATGGAGAAAATAGAGACGAGTATGTATCGCCTTTGTGATGAGTAGGGAAGGATACTTCAACATTTTTGGAAATTGGAATATAGAACATCTAAAACTATATCGGGAATGATTTTGTATTTTTAAAACTTTTTTAAATAATCGACATATCCTTTCCTACCATGTTGGCCCAAAGAGGTTTTCATGAGGTGTCATATACATATTCAAGGTAATTAATAAAAATAATTGGTCAATAGTTGTTTAAATAAAAATATCTATATAATTTTGGTAATTGGTCAAAGACTGATCACCTTTTAAGTTGTTGACTAAGAGTAACTATTTTGATTCGAAGTTTTATACGTTTATTAAAACCAATATTCTAATAAACAACTATATTCGAGGTGTTACATCTTTTAAACGTACTCATGATTATTCGAAATGCTACATTCTATGAACTCACTTATTTTATTCGAAGTGCTACGTTATTTAGATGCACTCATTTTACTCGAGGTGCTACGTTCTCTAAATGAACTAATTATAGTCAAAGTTCTAACATGTTCTAATAGCACTATTTTTATTTGATAAATTACAAATTTACATGTGACACGTGTTGAAATTCGCAGTGATACTGATTTGTTAATAAGATTAAAAAATTTAATAACAAGACAAACAAATGAAGAAAGAGGAAGGGTACTTATTCATTGAAGTTAGAATCCAATTTTACTAAAGATTTTTTGAATAACATACAAAAATAATTCACCATTCCGGTGACTTTATAACTTGGACAAAAAAGGCAACAACAATTAATTATCTTCTTTAGAGTTCACTTCAGACGAGTCTCCTTCTTTAGTGGCATTTTCTTCTGACGCCATCTATTCGGAAGAATCAGTGGGGATAAGATCGAAGGCTTTGTTGGGACAGTTATCCATGGGGATTAATTCCTAAAAGCTTGATACATTTTCTTTTTGCAACGTTGCGCTAATTTTGCGGATCAAATTAATTTTTTTGTTGATCCTCGGTATTGTTTTATTGCAGCTAGTGTATTTACTCCACACTGAGTCTTAACAGTTTTTACATCAGTATCTTTTTCTTATTTCAATGTAGTCTTGAGAGCAGCTATATCATTCGTCAGCTTCCTCTTTTCTTATTCACTCTTATTCAAAGATTCATGAAAAATGGAATATATTTCCTGCTCATTGGATAATTTATTCGCATGCTTGGTCTTAAGATCATCTATCTTAGCTTGATAAAAAGTCTTGAGCCCTTTTATTTGTTGATCATGCACAGAGCGTAGATGGCATTTGAGTTGGATGGCTCCATGAAGATATTGCGATCTGTCAGTCTGGAACACATGAAATTGTTCCTTGATTTTTCTGTCATCTTTGTCTCTTCAGCATTATCATTTTTATATCGGACCATCTCTTTAGCCATGATTTCCAAATGGCTTCGAGAATAATTTACTTCTGTGCACAATGCTTTTGCTGCTGCTTCAAGGTTAGAAAAAGGTTGTAGTGAAAGTAAGAATTCTTCGGATGGCTCTTGGATAGGGAGGAACCTTTGATTATTGTAAGGCATAAGAGATGATGAGGAAGCCAAGAGAGCATCTGAGGAAGACATGAGAGTATTTGAATTCGATATTTCATGTAAAAGAGAAGCAATAACCTGATGGACAATGTATTGAAGTTGTTCCTGAATGTGTTGGACCCTCGGATCCATATTTTTGTAGAGAGCTTGAAGCTCTTCTTCACCAATGGGATCATCATGAAAGATGTGGTCATCTCCTTGGTGATCTTCTGCTGTAATTTATCCTTGATGATCTTCCACTACAGTTTCTATCGATGATCTGCCACTGAAATTTCTGTAGCTTCGGCACGAGGCACTTCTAAGACAACTTCTTTCGAATGATTTTATGCTATCTTAGAAGGTGAAGCTCTCGAAGTTCTCTTTTTATTCTTTGAGGAAACAGTTTTCTTTCTCTTTGAAGGAGGTTCAGCCTCCACTTCTTCTTCAATTATAGGAAGCTTGGTGTCAGTTGCCTTTTTTTTTGTCTTTTTTCTATGGCCTCGGATTGTCTGAAAGACTAGCACCAAATGTACTAGCTGTTTTTTTCTTTTTTTCTTTCTTTTTTATAGGCAGATGGCTTTTATATCTGTTTCGAACAGGTAAAGTGACTTTGCCATCATTTGCTACCAACTCTTCACAACCAAATTTTGGTTTGGTGGTTCTATTAAATTTTCGGGGAGGTCAGTACCCAAGGTAATCCTCTAAAAATGACTGTTGATAAAGTTGATGGGCTGAAAAGGTGAGTGGAACCCATTGCCCCATTTCCTTTCTGCCCAAGTGGCCAACTTGGCAAAAATATCTTTTGCATCCTTCTTACGATTATTGTAACTCTTCGAAGTTTCTGAGTACAGTAATAGTACACATGAAAAATTAATTATAAGCTATATAGAGTAAATGAAAATATGAAAAAATAAAAGAATTTACTGTTGCTTCTCCAAACAAGATTGAGTTTTGAAGGGTTCTCCTCGGATATCTCCTTCCCATTCTCCCAAGCTCTAGAAGACAAATCATTGATTTCATAATTTATCAACTTCGAGCAAATCGTCGATTATTTTTAGATCATCAACCAGTATCAGATAGTACAAGAGTATACCGGTCCCTTCGAAAGCCCAGCCATAGCAATGAAGTTTTTATTCTAGAGAGGTTTGGCTTAGTCTAGAAATCGTAATTACTAATCAAAGTGTGAACCACGGATTTGGTGTTTCTTGTGTAGGAGAAAGATCTAGGAATTTGAAGTACTCCACTATCATTGGATCTAATGGGAATCGAAGACCCCAATTGATAATCTCAGGATATACCACCAATTCATCTACTTCACAATTCAGTGGAGTTTCCCCCTTTTTGGGTAGTCGAAGTGTAATGTTATCTGACATTCCCCAAATCTTCTTCAGACGGCCAGCTTGAGCCTTGTTATAATAAATTTATGACAAATTTTTAGCGCCATGATATATTCGGGGAGGAGTGGTTTCAAGTTTACACTCATTCAGGCAGCAACGTCACTGGGAATCTCAACTGGAGCTTTACTTTTCTTTTCTCTTCTCTTTGGTGCTCCTTATTTGAAAATATCATCATCAGTATCAGATGCAACACCATTTTCCTTAGCCTTGACATTTGAATGAGTCACTTCTGAATCAGCTTCTTCCTCGAATGCTTCCTTTATTAGCTTAGGAGGATTTGAGATTGAGACTGGGTTTTCTTCTTGAGTATTCGAGGGAGTTTGTTGAGACTATGTGATGGTCTCAACAATCTCCATCGAGGGAGGAGATGGTGGTGTAGGATTATTTGCGGTATTTTGTGAAGTATTGTCGAGCTCGAGATCTTCCATAGCTATGAACGCTTTTTTAATAGGAATATTTTGAGAGAGTTGAGCTTTTGGTGGGATCTGAGGCGTCTCTTTGCGTACAGCTTGAGGTGGATTAGTGCGGATAGGTGATAGTTTTTTTAGATCTTCTAAGAGTGGATAAGCTTTGAGTTACTTTGCGATCTTTTTGAGAAGATATAGTTGTCGAAAAGATTATGGAAAATGATTTTTTTTATAGGTTGGATGAACTTCAAAGCCTACAGGAACTCTGATTATGATTAAAATTCCCGCAGAATATGGTTTGAGTAGAGAACTGATGAGAGTCGTCTATTACACCTGCTATCTTGTATTTAGTAGCTCTCTCACTAATACCCAAGTAACTGTAAGCCCCAAAAATTACTTTTTTAGTAGATGGGGATTTTTAATAAACTAAGATGAAAAAGAATCTTCAAATTAGTTCATAAAATTTGAAGGTTGGCTCCTGTTAACATGCACATATTCTACGTAGCATCTCAGTTGTTGTCTTTGTTAAAAACAAAGAGAGAAGTAGCCTCCAGGAAGCGGCTAGGGTTTTGTGTTTATTAGAGAATTTTTATTATTATTATAATGCGAACCCAAGTAAGGCTCTCAATATATAGAACTTAAAGGTCTATACAAGGAAACTTAATATACTGAATATTCTAACACTAAGTGTTTTTTCTCCTTGCAAAAATGTGTCTCCTAGTTGCTCCATCAGCTATATATTCTAACACTCCCCCACAAGTTGTGTAGTGGGATCACCAATACCCAACTTGGATAAAACTGATTCGAATGTTCTTGCAGCAACCGCTTTTGTCAGGATGTCTGCCAGTTGGTGTTCGGATCTAACAAACAGAAGTTCGACTGTCCCATCTTCAATCTTTTCTTTTATGAAGTGTCTATCTATTTCAACGTGCTTTGTTCTATCGTGCTGTACCGGGTTCTCTAAAATCTTAATCGCAGCTTTATTATCGCACATTAACTGAGTTGGACACTTCAGAGGGGATCCGATTTCTTTCATTATCTTCTTTAACCAAAGTATCTCGGTAATCCCCTTAAAGATTCCTCTAAATTCTGATTCAGCACTTGACAGTGATACTACTTTCTGTTTCTTACTCCTCCAAGTCACCAAGTTACCTCCAAGAAGAGTAAAGTAGCCAGCAATTGATCGCTTGTCGTTAGGATTCCATCCCCAATCAGCATCTGTGAATACTTCAACATCAAGCTGTCCATTTTTCTTAAAAATTATGCCTCTTCATGGTGTGCCTTTGAGATATCAAATAATCCTCATTACTGCCTCCATATGGTTTTCCTGAGGATGATGCATGAACTGGCTAACTACTCCCACCGCGTATGCAATGTCGGGTCGAGTGTGAGCCAGGTAAATCATTTTGTCCACCAACCTTTGGTACATTTTAAAGAGTTTTGAGAAACTCTAGGGGTGATTATGCGATACGAGAATCTCTTAGTGATGATTATGCGATACGAGGATCTCTTAGTGTCAATATATATAAATTTACCTTGCTTAGGTGCTATTTTTAGAGAGAGAAAGTGAGAGCTTTTTTTCAAGTAGAGAGATAAAGTATTATATTATTCATCGTTTTCTCTATGAAGCGTGTGTGGTCCTTATATAGTACAATTGCGGGCCCCACACGCTTCAACTCTCATTAATTACATTATTGGTCCCTATATCTTTTTATCTTCTCACAATAGGTACTTCTTCAATATCCTATGCTATTTTCCCCTAACACAACTTCTTCTTTACAATTCTCTCCTAAACAAACTTCTTCTCCATAATTATCTCCAAAACAAACTTCTTCTTTACAATTTCACCATGTCTTTTATTTTCCCTCATCAGTAGCCCCCCAGTCCTAGTAAAAATAGTTTACTGGGACTGTAAGGAAGTCTCCACTGCTCCCTCGAACATTTTTCCTCGGAGAACGCTTCCTCAATTGCCAAATTTCCTCCTTGAAAATGTCTTTGACCAATACTTCAAATGCTACACATCTTTTCGGAATAACGTCTCCTCAATTGCTACATACCTCTTCGAAAAAGCATCTCTTCGAAACAGTATTTTCTTAACAAGTACATCCCTTGGATTATAGACTTCTTTTATCGTATAATTATCAGTAGCCCCCCAATCCTTGCAATGTCTTAGCAAAGATTGGCTCAAGCCTTAGTAATTTCTCATCGGAATTTGCTGTGCCAGCGTATCACATCTGTGGAAATGCTATGATAAGACATTGCAAGGATTGAATATACTCCTTTCGCTGCCTCCCATTCAAATTTCTCTGCCTCCTGCACCATCTCTTCAACCTCATCCTTCGCAAACCACCTTGGCTTCCAACCACTCTCTTGCATCTTTCAAGCATGCCGTTGCCTCTGTTTAGAATATGAGCATGCATCTGATGTCCAAGCTTTACTGATCCTACATTTCCACAAGCTGAGATAGAACTAATCATTGTAATAAGGTCAGACTCGACACCCGCAAAAACCATATGGTTATATATCTGGAACCCTTCTCCCACTTCTCTAATATCAGCAAGCATTCCAACAATAGCAAATCAATAGCATCCTGGTTTTCCATTCATCATTCATGCACTTTAACTTGGAAATAACAGCCTTTTTTTCCCCAAGAGTAAGAGTCAACTCAGAAAGAGCTTGGACATCCGCTTCCCTTGTGTGGATCTGCAAAAAACTAGAAGGCTGGGAATTTTGTAGTTGCTGCGTGTTATAAGCATCATTATCCCCATCTTGAATTCAGGAGTAGAATTCGACAGACTTCCCCTTTGCTGTAACAAACTGTTGATATGATAAGTTGGGGAAGATATATGAGGAGGACTATTCATCTTTTCCAGGTTTTCATGTGTGGAAAACTTCAGATATCCTTCGACCTTATTTTCTTTTAGCTTCCCGTTTGTTTATACATCATTAAAACTCTCAACAAATTTGTTGACGCTGACACTATCTCTTTTAATAGATGCAGGCAAATTTCCCAATAAATTTGAACTTATGCACTCAATATCCTTCACAAATTCAACCCTTTTCTCGGGCTGATCAAACTGGATTCTAAACCTACTATTAGTATACTTCCATTGTGAACCACTTTTGTCTTAGAATGCAGAGAGATGACCTTCTAACCAACCTTTAAGGGAAGAAAAAACATCAGTCGGGAATCCCTTGTACCCGAATGAACTTCAGCGGAGTGTTTTCTAATAGAATCTCGATATTGATTGAGCTTTTGTGTTTCTTCTTTCAAAAACTGCACAGAGAACCACCTTGGTCTGCCGTGAGAGCATTTTATGACACCCCACTCAACACGAGTTAATCTTGGAACATGCCACAGCCCGACATGATTTAAATACTCTAGAAACTCTTGTTTAACAACCCATGGGTAGTCAATTGCATTGTAAAACCACTCCAAATAGCACCACCTATTAGCTTGATATACAGATAGGAAATGTGAAATATTTTCCTTAATAATGAGCACCTCATCGTGAGGCAGAGGAATATGAGCAACAGATTGTCCATTAACAATACTCTCAGCTTACTCGAGACTTCCAAACATCCCAGATTCTATTTTCTTATCTTATGTCTACTTATAACTTTCGTAGATAAGTTGACCTGGTTTGTACACACCAACTTGCAGAGAAAGTAGAGCTTCTTTAACAAGCTTTTTTATGCCACTCGGCACCGTGATGTTTGGTCATCTAGCAAAAACAGAACTAGTAGGAGCTTTATCTAAAGAAATCTATATATGCGAGGATTCTTTGCCTTCTTTTCTGAATTACCACATCATTCTGACTGATACTCTAAGCTTGAATGCTTCCTAAGCTTCACTCACGAAACTTGGTGGTAGTCATATCTGAGTCACCAAACATCGTTTCCCCCTTCTTAAGCGAGGGAGCAGTGGTGGGGTAACGACTTCTCCTCGGTAAATCTTTCATATTGTCGATGAACGAAGTTTCTGCTCTTTCTAGCTCTATGCCTTTCTCAAACTCCCCGCTGTATCGGGCTCTACTTAGTCCGCTTCAACCGAATCTATGGAATTCGGCTTTTTTCCCTCCATGACAGCCACAGCGGAATTCGTTGTCCCCAAATCGATTCCAACGACTTTCTCGCTCACCACTCTAAGTGGACCCACAGCGTATCTCGACAGCGTGGGGTTTTGACACTGCAGCCTCAAGAAAGCGGAGTTTGGTGAACCGAACATGGTGGTTTTGGTGCCAAAGAAGGAAGTTCGAGGAGGAGTATTAGTTTTGCCTCTGGAATTCTTCGTTGATGAAGAAGAAGACAACCCAAGTCCTCCAAATACATTAATTTGAGCAGCGGAAGCCATTTTGATGTCTCTCTCAAAAACAATGAAAACCCATTTCGTAGCCCCTCGAATTCTATGTGAGGATGTCTCCTCAAATTTTCTTCGCAGGCACCAAGGTTGTGTTAGAGAGAGAGAGGAGAAAAAATTAACTCGATGCTTTATCGAATCTGGTGTAGGAAAATCTCAAGTGATTAGCAGTTAGGTCATATAGGAATCGACGTTGTTTCGTTGCCGCATCTTCGGATCCATCGAATCCGATTCGTTTCTTCAATCCGAGGAACTCGTAGATCTGTCCCAGATCCGAGGATGATGAGTGCGTAGCCTAAATCGAGTTCTTTTTTGAAGATTTACTTAGAAGTGAGGGAACTTTTCTTCACAACAACGAGAAGAATGATTAATATTTTCTGTGTCTTCTTCATTGCAATTTTTTCTGCCCAACTTTGCTATGGCTTTTACCTACCTGGAAGCTACATGCACACTTACTCAACCGGGGAAGCTATATTTGCCAAAGTTAATTCATTAACCTCTATAGAAACTGAGCTTCCTTTTAGCTACTATAGTCTCCCTTACTGCCAACCTTCTGGTGGACTTAAAAAAAAATGCTGAGAATCTTGGAGAACTCATTATGGGAGATCAGATTGATAACTCTCCTCATAGGTTTCGGATGAATGTCAATGAGTCTGTCTATCTTTGCACCACGAATTTTTTTAGTGAGCACGAGGTTAAACTCTTGAAGCAGAGAACCCGTGATTTGTATGAAGTTAATATGCTTCTGGATAATTTGCCAGCGCTGAGATACGCAAAGCAAAATGGACGAGAGGCTTTGCCTCTATGCGTCTACTAAAGTTCCTTTTTGCGTAGTTTTTGTGTATGTTCTTTTAAGGCGATTTTTGTAGCCTTTCGAATTCTATGTGAGGATATGTCTCCTCGAATTTTCTTGTATGCCAGATTCTGAAATATCAAGTATGTAATTTTAACAATTTGTCATATTAGCCTAAGTGTTTTCCATTTCGCATCGTAACATTGTGACATAAATAATAATTTAAGGCATTAAGAAATTCGAGGCACAAAATATTGTGACACAAATAATAGTGTAAGAAAGGAAAAAATTCGAGGCACAAAATATCGTGACCCAAATAATAGTGGAAGGAAAAAATTCGAGACACAAAATATTGTGACCAAAATAATAGTGTAAGTGGTGAAACAATTCGAGGCACAAAATATTGTGACCCAAATAATAGTGGAAGGAAAAAATTCGAGGCACAAAATATTGTGACCCAAATAATAATGGAAGGAAAAAATTCGAGGCACAAAATATTGTGACCCAAATAATAGTGTAAGGCAAAGAAACATTCGGGGCACAAATTATTGTGACCCAAATAATAGTGTAAGGCAAAAGTACGTTCTATTAAGCAGCTCATTGGGAAACCTCGTGAAAACCTTCCTGTGCCTATCACGGTAGGAAAGAGTATGCCCTCACTATGTTTTTGAACTTTGAGATACAAAAAGGACAACTATTACACTCGAACTAGTTCCTCATTCAAGATACAATTTTAAGTGTTCAATTGGTCGCCGGATCCTTTCTCAGATGCCTGAGTTTCCTCCACCAGGATTCTCTTCTCAACCTGATCCAACAAGGCTCCGAAAGTCATAGCCTGACTCTCCGCCACCGTGTCTTTTAATAGTCCGGGGAGTAGGCCCATCCTGAAAGCTGCAAGTGCCACCGAGTCTTTACAATACTCCATATCAGTTTTTGTTTTGACGAATCGATTGGTATAATTCTTCACGCTTTCTCCAACCTTTTGTCTGCAATAGATTATCGTATCTCTGTTAGCTCTGAACTTTTTGCTCCCCACAAAGTGCTGTCTGAAGATATTCCAAAACATGTCGAAATTCTTTATCGAGCCCTGTGGAAGCCGGTTATACCATTTGGAAGTTACCCCTTTGAAGGTCTGAGAAAACGCTCTACACAACAATTTATCATCGTTATCGAAGTTAATCATAAAGTTTTTGAATTGCTCGATGTGGTTATCAGGGTCTTGTGTTCCATCGAACTTTTCTAACTTCGAGATATCGAAATGCTTTGGGAGGTTGCCCACCAATATTTCCGGGGCCAGAGGAGAAGACCTCCAATTATGACCCGTCCGATAAACATTGGATCTCAAGTTTTCATGGCTCGGAAAATACAGTCCCTCATCGGATGGTAGGGTATATTGATGCTGCCACTCTGAATTTCGTGGGCCAACGTTTTGGTTTCCAGAGGGGAACTTCGTCTGGTCATAGCCCCGCTCATAGGCTTGATCATGATAACTCTTCTCCCTCGAAAATTTCCTCTCCGAACTTCTTCCCCTCCGTCGATCTGTGTGTCCTCGACCATGTCTTTTCTTTTTGTAATTTTTCCTAGGAGACGATTCCGACGAGCTGTATCGAGAATAATCGCTCGAGTCAGACATCCAAACGTCGTTTTTCTTTCCTCCTCGACGATCGTCGTTCGTATCCCCTATATCTGTCATCCTTGGCTTTAGGACGAAAATCGGTTTCACGCTCCTCTTTGCCCCTCTCTAGCTCTCTTCTTATCTCGGAACAAAGATTTTCCTGAACAGTTTCCTTTTCTGCCTTCAATCTTTCGATCTCCAGCAGTAGTTCATTCCTTCGAGCCAACAGATCTGAGTCATCAAAAGTGTCTCCGACTCGCTGGCCCCCACGTGTATTCCATATCGTTCCGATAATCGTCGCCTACCAGATTCTCCTCGCAATTGTTAACAAAATCGTCCCCTTGCTCTTCCATAATTTCCCTCGGAATAGGAACTATTTCCAGGAAGCGATTGTCATCAGAAAAATCTTCATTTCCCACAGACGGCGCCACTGAAGAGTTTTGACAAAGTCTAGGGGTGATTATGCGATATGAGAATCTCTTAGCGATGATTATGCGATACAAGGATCTCTTAGTGTCAATATAGATAAATTTACCTTGCTTAGGTGCTGTTTTTAGAGAGAGAAAGTGAGAGCTTTTTGGTCAAGTAGAGAGAGAAAGTATTATATTATTCATTTTTTTTCTCTCTGAAGCGTGTGTGGTCCTTATATAGTTCAATTGCGGGCCCCACACGCTTCAACTCCCATTAATTACATTATTGGTCCCTATATCTTTTTATCTTCTCACAATAGATACTTCTTCAATATCCTATGCGATTTTCCCCTAACACAACTTCTTCTTTACAATTCTCTCCTAAACAAACTTCTTCTCCACAATTCTCTCCTAAACAAACTTCTTCTTTACAATTTCACAATGTCTTTTATTCTCCCTCATCACCTTTATTTACTCGCTGGCCTGGCCCCTTCAATTATCTTTAGTTTGTGATTCACAACCATAGGAGTGTCATTTGGTTTGCAATCCACCATGCCAACTTCAGCTAATAAATCCAATATATATTTCCGTTGGGAGATATAAATCCCTTCTCTTGACCTAAGAACCTCAATTCCTAGGAAATACTTCAATCCCCCAAGGTCTTTCATTTCGAACTCCTTGAAGAGGTTTTTCCTAAGAGAGCTAATTTCTTCTTCATCATTCCCCGTTATAATGATATCGTCGACATATATTATAAGACAAGTGACTAATTCTCCTCTCTTTTTGTAAAACAAGGTATGATCCCCATTACTCTGTTTGTAGCTATACTTCTTCATTGCCATTGTAAATCTCCCAAACCAAGCACGAGGAGACTGTTTGAGCCCATATAATACCTTTTTCAGTTTACATACCTCATTTTTCTTGAAAACCATCAGAGAACCCTGGTGGCGGTTCCATATGTACCTCTTCTTCCAAGTCTCCATGTAAGAAAGCATTCTTTACATCAAATTTATAAAGAGGTCAATCTTTATTCGCGGCTATTGAAAGTAAAACTCTAATAGTGTCAATCTTTGCAACCAGAGAGAACGTTTCAGAGTAATTTATACCATATGTTTGTGTATATCCTTTGACAACCAATCTTGCCTTGTGTCGCTCAATGGTGCCATCAGATTTATATTTTATATTAAACATCAATCTACACCCGACTGCTTTCTTCCCTTGTGGTAACACACAATTCTCACATGTACCATTCCTTTTTAGAGCTTCTATTTCAGTATTTATTGCCTCATGCCATTCAGTCATCTTCTTAGCTTCTTGAGCTATTTTAGGGATTTGTTCAGAAAGAATAGTAGCTGAAAACGCCTTTGCGATCTTCATCATTCCTTCTTGTCCGTTTTTACCGGATATGTAGAAGCACGAGGAATGTGTTCCAGTGAATACCGGTCAGGAGGAACCCCTCTATTTTTTCTTGGAGGAAGAACCAGAGTTTGAGTTTCAACAAATGAACTTCCTGAAATGTCATGGTCAATATCATTTTGTGAATTATGACATTGTAAATTGTTTACCTCTTGATGGACATTTTCTTCGGCTGATTCGCTGGTAGTATCCATTGCATTTATTTTTTGTTGGACATTGTCTTCGGGAGAATCATTGGTGGTAAGAACTGCCTCGTCAGTCTCCTTTGTGTTGGAAGAAGCGTGTTCGATGGTTCCATCTACCGACTCTGTCGGCGCATCCTAAAAGTAACTTTCATATAGTAACCAGTCGAGTGTTTTACTTACTTTCTCCCCCTGAGCACGAGATTGGTGGTAAAAAAAATAATCGGATTCTAAGAAGTCAAAGTCCATGGTGACATGGATTCGACGAGTAACCAGATTGTAACATCGATACCTCATTTGATGAACACCGTATCCAACGAATACACACTTTTAAGCACAAGGATTAAGTTTGTTTCGACTAGTTTCAGGGATATGAACAAACATTGAACAACCAAAGACACGAGATGGTAAGGTCATAACAGATGGAATTGTAACTTGGGTGGCAAGCACTTGTAATGGAGTTTTATTTCCTAGACATCGGGTTGGTAGACGATTTGCAAGATACGTAGCTGTAGCAAGAGCTTCTGGCCAAAGAGAATGAGGAACTCTAGATTCAATCATAATAGCACGGGTTTTTTCAAGCAAAGTATGATTTTTTCGTTCTGAAGTACCGTTTTGTTGAGGTGTGTTTGGACAAGTGGTTTGATGGATAAGACCATTTGTTTTGAAAAAATTATGCATTGTTTGGTTGACAAACTCTGTTCCATTATCAGAACGGAGAATCTGTAAAAAAAATCAAATTGAGTCAAAATCATTTTGTAAAAACAAACAAATATTTATGGTACTTCCGATTTATGTTTCATGAAGTATATCCAAGTCATTCTTGAGAAATCATCCACAAATAAAACAAAGTATCTCATTTGATTGTTAGTGGAATTTGGTGCTGGACCCCAAACATCAGAATGGATTAGCAAAAAATCATAATCAACTCTAGTATTACTTTGATTAAATGAGACCCTACGATTTTTTGCAAGAATGCAGGTTTCACATTTCTCATGAATGGAATTATTCAAAAAAAGACTAGGAAACAAACTCTTAAGATAGCTAAAATAAGGATGACCAAGTCGCCGGTGCCATAACCAAAGTTTCCTTTCAGTTGTTCCGTGAGCAAGCATGGCATGTCCCTTATGAACTACCTCATCAACATAATAGAGACCTCCTTGTTCAGTACCACGCCCAATGATCTCCTTCGTACGAATGTCCTGTAAAATGCAAAACAAATGGATACATAAGAACCACACAGTTGAGTTGTTTTGTCACTTGACTAATAGATAATAACTTTAAGGATAGTGAAGGAATGTAGAGGAAGTTTTTAATTTCCATTTTTTCCGAAACAATAATTGAACCTCCCCCTTTGACTTCACAGATTTCTCCACTAGCAATCTCAATATGGGATTTCTTTGGAGATGACATGTCACCAAAGTCTTTAGTATCATAAGACATGGTGTCCGTAGCCCCGCAATCAAAGATCCAATTCATTGATTTCTCAAACCCTTTACCTCCAAGTTTTTCATAGGAGTTCGCCGCCATTCCTCCAAAACCAGTACCACTTCCTTGTTCATTTTTAGTCGGATCTTCACCGTCACTTGTAGACGAAGCCCGTTTGACATTAGATCTGAACGCTGGTTATTTTTCTCCTTATGACCGTCCTCCCACCATTCTGGATAGCCAACCAGCTGGAAACATGTCTCTTTAGTGTGTTTCTTCATCCCACAATGAGTGCAATACAACTTGGATTTATCTTCTTTCTCTTTGGATCGGAATTTAAACCTCGTGCAAAATCTTTAGCAGTCAAACCCATTCTAATTTCAATCGAGTCACTATCAGAAGAACTTGATTTTAGTATATTAAGCCTGGCCACTTCCCTTCATATTGTAGCATATGTTGCTTCCACGGAAGGAAGAGGATCCTTTTTTCAGGATATCTCTCTTGACTGGTTCCAGCTTGTCATTAATCGCCATTAGCAATTGATAGAGTCTTTGTTCTTGAGTCTTCTTATTGTAGATCTGAATGTCTTCTGGGTCTTTCATAGGGTTCAGATCTCGCCTATCTATAGACATCCAGATGTTCTGTAGTTTGTTCCATAAGTCTTCTAGTGTATCGGACCCTTGCCTCAATGAATTAGCCCTCTTATGAAGGTCAAACACCTGTAACGAATCTGTACCAGAACTGTATGTGGTGGCTAACCCATCCCAGAGGGCTTGAAGTGGGATATTGCGAGACATTATTCACCAAGGTGGATTCAAGATTCTGGATAATCCATGTGAAAACACATTGATCATCTTGTTCCCACCTTGTATATGTTTTGTCAGTTTTGGATGGAGGTGTCGGCTCCCCTGTAATGTGAGAACCTCTCCCCCTTCCCCCAATTTCTTTCTTCATCAGGTTTGCCCATAGGGCATAATTGTCACCACCGAGTTTAATCTCTATGGATAAATTCTCGGGGTTAGTTGTTTGTTGTTGTGTTGCGAGACCATTTCTCAGAATGACAGCAATCTGCATTGTTAATTCATCAGGGATTTGACTGACCACGACTTCATTGCCAGCCATCTTTGTTGAGGATGTTCAGAATTCCCAGAATCACACGTGCTCTGATACCATGTTAACATGCACATGTTCTACGTAGCATCTCAGTTGTTGTCTTTGTTAAAAACAAAGAGAGAAGTAGCCGCCAGGAAGCAGCTAGGGTTTTGAGTTTATTAGAGAATCTTTTTTTTATTATAATGCAAACCCAAGTAAGGCTCTCAATATATAGATAACTTAAAGGCCTATACAAGGAAACTTAATATACTGAATATTCTAACACTAAGTGTTTTTTCTCCTTGCAAAAATGTGTCTCCTAGTTGCTCCATCAGCTATATATTCTAACAGCTGCGAATATGAGTTTTCCGGTGAAAGTAGCCAAGAAATTGAGTTCTCAAGTGAAAGTAGCTAAGGATTCTCTCTCTCACTAGAAGGTATTTGAGGAACACGAATAACAGGTGAGAGAAGTATTTATAAAGTAAAAGAGAGAGGGAGAATGGTCAGAGAAGTGGAAGAGGTGGTGATGATTATTGGATAGAAATATGGAATATCAAGTAGTGGCTTGTAAAGAAGTAATATGACACCTGTTAGCTGTCAAGACCTAATGGCAGGCCTGGTGGGTCCTCGCACGCTTTCTAGACTATTCCAACTGTTTATGACCATTATAAAAAAGCCAGCTCATGATTCAACGTGTGAATATTCAAAGCGCAAACATAGGTTCAAGTTGGTTTTGAGGTAAACATGTGTACGAGTTCATTCGAGAAGGATAAGAATATGACATGGCATTCTTAAATCAGTTGATAAATGATTTACATTCGAGGAAGAGTTTGAATATATATATATATATATATATATATATATATATATATATATATATACATATATATATATATACACGAAGACAACATAAGTTTCCAGAAATCATTTTGACAAGGAAAAGGGAAGATTTAATTTGAAGTAGATTGAGTTTTGGCAAAGAACAGTTTTCACCTACCATGTTTTTCGATGATTACTAGTTTTTACTCACTGTCGTTAATAAGAACTAGGGGGCTACTAATAAGCATATTAAATACGGAGGACCTAAATGTAATAGAAATAAGGTAATTTATAATAAATTATATACTAGTTAGTTGATTTTTAGACTACTTGTAAATATAGGGGGTTGTAACATAATTAACCCCTTTGTATAACTAGTTCTATTAGACTAAATCTAAGATGCCTATAAATAAAGATTGAGGTCAATGAATAAAGAGGAATGTTTTCTGATTATACAATGATTATCCTTTATTCTACTTTCTCTCTCTACAACTAAACACTTTCTTTCTTTTCTCTCTCGAGAAATCAGATTTATACTTAACAATAGCTACTTTTACTGATTTTGATATAATATGTGTTACCCTTCATTAGACAGATCCTGAATGGGTACTCCGAAAGAGAATTGTGTGGTTAGAATCTATGGGCCATCATAACGCACAAGTAATTACAAAGAGTATAGTTAATTGCATAAATAATTTTGAAATTAAAAATAAAATTATCTCTATTTTGTTTGACAATGCATCTGTAAATTACTCTGCTATATGTTTGCTAAAAATGATTGCAATCCCATATTTCATAGATTGTTCCACACTAAATGTTTATGCCATGTACTTCAATTAGTTTCAAAAGATGGAATAAGTATGATTTCAGAAGATTATATTGCTCCTATTAAAAAGAGGGTCCTATTTTGCACTACTTCCACTGCTAAAAAAAAGTT
Organism: Limnanthes douglasii subsp. nivea; assembly: GCA_036936605.1. NCBI lineage: Eukaryota > Viridiplantae > Streptophyta > Magnoliopsida > Brassicales > Limnanthaceae > Limnanthes > Limnanthes douglasii. The sequence continues at coordinate 292,318,237 of JAUPFV010000005.1, forward strand.
TAAAACATTTGTTATTAGTAATGAGAATACATAAAAAAAACTAATTTTAGATGTTGGAACTAGATGGAATTTTTCTTGCACATGCTTATGTATTTAAATATGAGATTATTACGTTTTACAATAGATCTTATCTGAATATAATTATTGAAACTCTACATTGGACTTATTGTTATAGCATGTTACAGTTTTTTAAGCTTTTTAAAGATGCAACTAAAACCTTTTCTACGCAAAATAGTCCTAACGTTCATTTGGCCCTTTTCACGATTACTAATATTGCGATGCATATGAATCAATTTAGAGCTCATGATGTATATGTAGACATAGTGCCCGAAATGGAAGCAAAGTTTTCAAAGTATTTTCATCCAATCCCGATTTCTTAATTTATTACGTGCATTTTGGATCATTTTTTATGAAAATCAAAATTTGAATTACTAGTTAAATATTTTTATAATGCCTTACAATTTTCAGCAGATTTCCCACCATGTGAAGCAATTGACCCTCCAATGTATATTAGTAGAGTATACGAGTTTTTATATAATATGTATAATAAGTATGCTGGAAGATACAAACCAAATACAAATTCAAATGAATGGGGTAATAAAAATAGGGGTAGGGGGAGATCTACTACTAACTATGTTCAAATGACAATGTTAAGTAGCAATGCATTTAGAGAAACCCCTCAATATGATAATGAGTTGTCTAGATATTTGAGAACTAGGTTTGATCTACCAAATTACATCAACCAAGATATTGATGATATCTTAAAATGGTAGAGTACAAAAACTGATGATTATCCTATTCTTAGAAGGTTGGTTAACGAGATTTACGCAATACTTATGTCTACAATTGCAAGTAAGTGTACTTTTAGCCAAGCGAGGTTGCAATACACGACTAAGAGAACAAGATTGACGGGAAAACCACTTACAGTGCTTGGGACAATCAAGGATTGGACCATGTCAGATAAAAGGATGCAAGACAAAGAGTTTAAAGACGAAGTGAATGTAGAAGACATATTTGATGGTTATCCAGATAATTATGAAGATACACTTGAACAAGAAATTTTGGAAGGAGATGAAGTTGAAGATGGATCAAGTGAGTCTGAAGATTTTGAGTACAAAGAAGACCTTGAAGATGAATTATGTTTGTAATAGATTTTTTAGATTTTGTACTTTAATTTGCAAACATGTGCACAACTCCAGACCCGCGAGAGTATAAACTATTTACGACTAAATTAAATAAAAATATATTTACCTTTCATTATAATAACAATAATTGTCCTAGAAAATATTAAATACATGTAATATTTATAACCAAATAATAATAATAATATTTAAATGTAATAATAAAATTATAATCATGTAACTTATAGTATTTTAAAATTATAAAATATGATTTTGGTTTATAAAATAATAACAACACTTGTAATATTTATAACCAATTCATAATAATAATAATAATAAAATGTAATATTAAAGTTATAATCGTATAACTTATAATATTTTAAAATTATAATATGTGATTTTGGTTTATAAAATAATAACGATCATTGTAATATTTATTACCAATTCATAAAAAGAATCAAAATATATTAATAAAATCATATTCCTATAACTTAAAATATTTTAAAATTATAATATAGGATTTTGATTTATAAAATAATGAAAATACTTCTAATATTTATAACCAAATAATAATAATAATCAAACTATAATAATAAAATTATAATCATATACCTTATAATAGTTTACAATTATAATATATGATTTTGTTTTAGAAAATAATAACAACACTTGTACTATTTGTAACCAAATAATAATAAAATAAAATAAAAATCATTTATCTTATAATATTTTAGAATTATAATATATGATTTTGGTTATAAAATAATTACACCACTTGTAATATTTATAATAAAATTATAATAATAATCAAAATATAATAATAATTTGTAATATTTTAACATTATAATATATTATTTTAATATATAAAATAATAACAACACTAGTAATATTTATAACCAAATCATAATATATTCAAAATTTAATAATAAAATTATAACATTTACTTTATAATATACTTTATAATATTTTAAAATTATGATATATGATTTTGGTTTATGTAATAATAACAACGCTTATAATATTTATAACCAAATAATAATAATAATAATAATAATAATAATAATAATAATAATAATAATCAAAATATAATAATAAAATTATAATCATATAACTTGTGATATTTTAAAATTTTAAAATATGATATATATATATATAATAATAATAATTAGTTTATAAAACAATGTTTTTACTCAAGTGTTATACAAAATTGATTTGCGTGGTGTGTTATTATTTTTAGTATGAATGTGTGTGCGTGTGACTAGCGTATCAAAATTTTAGTGTGACTTTTTTTCTGTGTTACTAACATGTTGTATGTTGTGTGACTGACGTGTCATTTATCTGTGATCCCATTTAAATTATGGCGTGATCCCACTTATTTCTGGTGCGACTTGATCCATTTACCACCTCTAGTAAAAATGGTGGAATTGCAATATTTTTATTTATTGATGTAAAAAATACATAATTTTAATAGTTATTTTGTTGGTAAAAAAGTGGATAATTGTAAATCTTATTTATTATATAAAATTTCATTTCAATAAAAATGATAGCAGGAATAACATTATATTTAATAAAAAAATTGTTAAATGTAATTTTATGCAATAAAACAAAATTAGATAAAATTAATATTTTATCAAATTATTTTTAAAAATTAAAATCAAGATTATCCATATAAAATATTAAGCCTAACATATAAGGCTAGATGTTTTTCTATCCGTATTGATACAAAAAAAGGAAAATATGGTATAAAATTCAGAAATGCAGGTCGTTCGAATTAAGATTTGACTACTTTAGAATTTAATACTTTCATGTATCGGTCGTTACAAACACCTCAGATATTTGTTTTTTTATAAAATAACAAGAACTATCTTCATCGAGCAAATTAGAGTCTACTACTTATGCTCCCATAAAAACTACAGTGTGTGGTTCTCAACTGCGAAAAGATATGATGTTAATCATATATTTTCCAAGTGTTAGGCATAGTTCGTTACAATAAGAAATAATTATTCCTCTTTTATGCAAAAAATGCACGACAACTCTTGGAGATTCTAGTCAATAGATTTGACAAGATCTCTCTCGTTCACAGATGTACCTCGAAGTATCAAACTCAATAGAGTTTATGAAACATCCAAACACAAGGACATAGTTCAAGAAATGAGGAGTCATATAGATATACTTAATATAAAGTCTGGTTAAATTATTCAACTAAGGATGGAAGTACCGAAAATAGGAGATGTAATTCATGATACTACAACGAACATTATAGAGAACGAAAAACATAACTAATAACAAGATCAAAAGTTTACCTCATATATTGTTCGCTCATTAAAATGAACTAGCTTGATGCATTCCATTTTTTGTGTATAACAAATTTCATATCAGCAAACCCACAAAGTCATGTGCAAGCAATGACTATTATTCTCTACCATAGACATGAAAACATGGAAAAGCAAAATATCTTATCTACCTAGCACATTAAATTTCACCGCAATTAGTGAGGAAAATATCTTTCTTATCAAAGTGTAAGCTTAGATTGAAGAGTAACAAGCGAAAAATAGAGCTGTAAATCTATTCTCATTAGTCATTTCAGCAACCATTTGAAGAACTATATTTTTTGAACTATATCTAACAAAAAAAATTATCTTTTTTAAAATCTCGTGGATAAAAAACGCCAATGAGAACGAGCATGTCCACTACCAGCATATAATTAAGAACTTTGTTTGACCATAATGATTATCAATAATTTTTACGAAACCCAAAGAGTAACAAAATACACATTATTAGAAGCTCTCATTTGCCTGGATTTATCATAATGAAGCAAACACTTTTGATGTATTACAACCTCAACTTATTCACTTTGACTTTGATGATATTCATACACAAATCACCACTTCGTCTTTTTGGGGATATCAAAATTAAATTTAAAAAATTTTAAAGGATTAAATGTATTTCAAAATTGTAAGGACTCAAATTTAATTTAATAAAATAAATTTAATTTTGAAATTTTTTGATATTGCAATATAATTTTTAAAACTTTAAAGACTAAAATGTAATTTCCAAACTATATAGATTTTGTGCATTTTTTAAAATAGTATGGATTAAGATGTCATTTAAAAAAAATTAAGGATTAAAATGTAAATTTCAAAATTATAAGAATTAAAACGTAATTTTTTAAAATTTTAAAGATTGAAATGAAAGTTTTAATTTTTTTAATATTGACCTGGAACCTCTGTTTCGACAAACAGTAGAAACAGAGTACATGTATTCATCGTACTAGTTTTGCGTTTATGTGCTTTTCAATGGTGTTTGGTGTTTATTGCAACTAGGTTCTGTATTTCGATAGTTCTTGGTGTTTATTGCAAGTATATTCTATATTTGTATGGAAAATTGGTTCTTAGTTAAACACATAAAATTCTTAGGTACTTTCTAGAGTATCGTTGATCACTTTCTTACTTAATGGTTTGGTAGACATAGGCTTTCAGAGTACTTTCTATGGTTCTTAATTGCACACAATGGGTACATTTTGTAATGTATTATCTGGTAGCCCATTTTAATATTTTTAGAGTTCATTTTTGGTTTTTTCAACGTGCATTTGAGATACGAACATAGAATCGCATCTTCTTCGTCTAACATACACTAGACTCCATCTTCTTTATATGTCATACAAAGGAAACGTATGTTACATTTCTGGTTGTGCATTGTATGGTTGGTAGCACTAGACTCTCATCGTTGGTTGCAAAAGACTCGCAAGGTTGTTTGCACTAGACTCGCATGGTTAGGGTGGTTAGTATACGCAAACTCGCATGGTTTGTGACTTGTTTAATCATGTTTTTGCAAGAAAAGATGTCTCTTAAGGATTACTTCTACATATCTAGTTTGTTCAGCATCATGAACCCGATGAGCGAGATCAATAATATTATTACTCCTGAACACATAGAAAATGCAAACGAAACCCCTTTCTATACAATCTTGAAGACTTGTTATGAGCTCCGTCATTAGAAGTTTTTGATGAAAAAACATTATCAGCTTCTGACTCGGATTATAAAGATATACTCTATGGAAAATAAAGCTTTTAGAATTTGGTCCAAACTAGTCAAACTAACAACAAATGACATCAAGATTGTTTTTGGGCTGAAACATGGAAACAATCAAATTCCTTTGACCTATGCGAGAGGATTCAAACTTCTCTAAACCGATCGTGTGAGCACAGAGCTGAGGATCATGAGAATATACTTTCTCGATGAAAGTTTAAGAAAAATTAGCAGCAATAAAACCAAACCAATATCAAATAGTATAATAAAGGTATATCTTTATTTTGAGATTTTATGTTTATTTATAGTAGAAACTCATTGTCAATGTACCTAGAATCACATGTTTTTGTTAATTGTAAAAATGCATTACCATTATACCTAGAATCGCATGTTTTGTGTACAGTAGAAACTAATTAGCAATATACCTAGAGAGTCAACTTCGGTAACCCTAAACTCGCATGGTGTATTGTGTTTTACAGGAATCACTAGGCAAAACCATCAAGGTAGGTGAGGATCATGTTATGAAGGATGTGCTTGTTTTATTGATCTTGGTTCCATGTTGTACGTTGTTTTATTCAGTATCATGAGATATATTAGGTTGGACAATGGTCTATTACATCGAATACCTTGAAGAAATAAAAAAACTATGATTGGTCTAGAGTAATAACGGAAAAGCTTCTTGGGTCAATTAAAACTTGTATCCTCGACAAACTAGATAGAGTTATCGGTTGTGTTGCATTTTTAATGGTAAGAATATTACTACATAGTTAAAAAAACAAAACCAAATGCAATGGTGTTGATTTATTTTGTAATGCACTCATTCATTATAGAGCACACAACCGTTACGAAAGCACAAACGAGACCCAACATGATCCCAAGATACTGCAAATGATGGGATTGGAGTCCAAATCATCAACCATGGAGATGATTAAAAACATAAACCAACTCAAAGATAATGAGGTATCAAATATGGTACTTGTCTCAAACATTTTATTTAATAGAAATTCATGTTCATAATAATTAGTCTCTCATGGTGTTTACTGCGAAACAATCGTAAGGTATGTAGTATAGAAATCGCATATGTGATTCATTCGTATCAAATATGTGATTAATTTGTATAAAAATATTACGATTATTTTGAAAATAGACTTGTAAGACTCGCATAGTGATCATCGGTAGAAACGCATGATCATCAAATTAGAAATCATAAGATCGATTTAGTCTCCCCTTTTATCTTAAACTAGTGACGAATATTTTACTCGGTTGTTTATCATTTGATAGGTTTCAGAAGGTGAGTTAAATCTGATATAGACTGAAATAAGAGATTTTGGTGGGGTTGAAGCTAGTGAGAACCCAGATGTTGTACAAATGAAAGGGCTAGGAAGAGGACTAAATCTGTAGGTAAAAAACCATGTAAAAGGTCATCACATCCTAAGAAGCCATCAACCAGCCCACCCAAAAAAACAGCCCACAACCAGCAACAAAACACCAAACCGGACATCCCTAACTAAAACCAATGGGTTCAGAAATTACTTTGATCCTAACTGATTTCATACTCAAATAAAATCATACTACAACAGCCTCCAATAAGACTCCAACACCCTTAAAGAGCACTGCAACAAAATCCATGGCTCAAACCAATATAAAAACAAACAATACGACCACTTTCAAGAGAATTTCTCTTATACGTTAGTGACTTGAACTTAAATAAAAAAACAATACATGAAAGTGGTATGTTGAGTTCAACCATATACAGTTGTTGTTTGAGAAAATCGAAAAAGCAAAAAAAAAAGGTAAGTATGTGTCTCTTCTATGGTCTCGTTTGTTATATATGTTCTATTTTTTATAATCTCACGTGTCTCACATGAATATGTCTATCATTATTGTGACTGATCAAAGAGCAAGAAAAAATGATATTTGAGTTACGTCAGCAACTAGAAAACAAGACATTAAAAAACATTTATTTACATTTTTGTGCTCTAGAACCAACCGAGCCAGTAACATCACGACCACCAATCAATCAAGAAGTCACACCAGTACCACCGATCGACAAAGAAGTACCACTGGTACCACAAGAACTAGAAATGGTAACAAATGAATCTCTTGACAAGAGACAAATACTACACGGGGGGTACAAGTTCATGAAGATGTAAATGGATCTTAAGTACATTAAGATTTAATTTTCAATATATATTGTCATATATTGTAGGTTTCTAAAGTCATATATTGTAGGGTTGTAAAATCAATTTTGGATTTCATTTTTTTATACCTGGATATGATGGTTTATTATACCTTGATTTGATGGTTTAATACCTAAGAAATTCCATATTTAATATACAAGAAATTGCATGTCTAATATACAAGAAATTGCAAGTTTAATATACAAGAAGTCACATGGTTTGCTATACAAGTCATCGCATGTGTAATATACTAGCAATCACAAGTTTAATATGCCTGGAATTGTATCGCATGCTTTTTATTTTGCAGTAAAATCTCATGTTTATTTTTATTAATCTCTGCCATGTTTGATTACATGTCCCTCACTTGTCATTTGTTAGATGATCGATACTTGAGTTTATAAGATGTGTAAAGAAAACAATTTAGAAAGTACCATTCAAAGGTTTTGAAAGTGCTTTCACTTGTAAATTCAACACGATATAAATTTATATCCATGCAATGGTAAGTATAACTAAAATTAGGTTTTGAAGGTTTATAAAAAAAAGTTGTAATCCTTTGTTTTAATGTAGATGATGTTGATCCCGAAGGAAGATCTAACAAAAATCGTTGACGAAGAACTCGAAACTATGCCAACTAACATGTATTATGTGTTATTTCTTGTATGCCATATAACGAAAGATACAATTAACCACTGGACATTGATGATTATTAATATGGAAAATAGAACAACGACAAACTATAACCCACTGGTCTTGGATCTAACCTTTCAACAGGTCTTAACTCTTTTCAACAGTTGGCATACTGCATATACTTATTCTAAAACAAGCCATATAGAATAAAAAATATAAAAGATATCCTACAACAAAAACTAGGCACCCTTAACTTCAGTGTTTTTGTTTTCGAATATGCCAAAAACATTATCTGAAATGGTTATATTGCTAAAACATACAGTGAGGACACGGTAGCTCAAAAAAATTATTATCTCCTAAATGATGTAAACATAAATGTTCATTGGTAGCTCTTTTGATTGACTATTTTCTGATGTTATCTATTTTGTAAGTAATTTATTTTGTAACTAAAGAAACTAAATAGTGAGTACCCCTAGAGTCACGCGTTTATAATCACTAGACTTGCCTGGTGCCTACCACTAGACTCACATGGAGTTTCTTAGTCTGTAACCCTAAACTTGCATGGTGAGTAACACTAGACTCGCACGGTGAGTTTCACTAGAATCGCAAGTCTATTATCACAAGAAATCGCAAGTATTTATACGAATGAATTGAAATGTTGTATCCTTGCAGTGGTCTCGATGGTATTATTCATTGGCCCTTGCCCAATGTTTTAATTCTAACTCAAAATTATGGTGGTCACACATGGTAATTAATAAAAAAAAATCACTATCTTCCAACTAATTTTAATATAAGTATTTAAGCATGTTAATCATTTTCATTGGCTAACTTATTGCTTGATTTGACAAAAGTAGATAATTAATGATAACTAAATCAATAACTACTAAACACATATCGAGATTGGGTTAGAGTTTTTGCTTATAAATACGTTCAACCAGATTCAGTTTGGTTGCATACATAAATATATCTCAAAAAATAATACTCTTCACAATTCAAAAGCATGGCACGTTATAGCTGATGAGGGAGAATAAAAGACATGGTAAAATTGCAAAGAAGAAGTTTATTATGAGAGAATTGCAAAGAAGAAGTTTGTTAGGAGAGAATTGTAAAGAAGAAGTTTATTAGGAGAGAATTGTAAAGAAGAAATTATATTAGGGGAGAATTGTATAAGTTATAAAAGAGATAGCTATTATGAGAAGGTGAAAAGATATAGGGACTAAAGATGTAATAAATGGGAATTAAAATGTGTGGGACCCGCAATTGTACTATAAAAGGACCACACACACTTCACAGATCTCGAGATGAATATAATACTACTTTCTCTCTCTACTTTCTCTCTCTAAAAAGATTCCTTAGCCAAGTTCTTAAATCTATTTTGGCACTAAGAGATCTTCGTAACACAAAATCACCCCTGAGCATTATTAAAATTCTTCAACAGCAACCTCACTTTTTCCGATGAGTATGGCTACTCATCCTCCTCCAATGATGGTTACTGAAAATCTTCATAACACTTTTCACCATACAAGATGATAACAACTCGGAGTACTCCTCTGAATCATCTGGAGATAAGGTGATGTTTTCCTTCTAAGTTTACTATTATTCACTGGATTCATACTTTGGAGAGGAGGAAGACTTCCATGACCGTTCATCAAAAAAATCATAAAAGAAGCCATCTGGGAGAGAAGGAGGAATATGAAGACACCACAGAAGAAAAAGAAGAGCAATAGACTGAGGAGAATTAAGAGGAAGAAGAGTCTAACGAAGAAGTTTTGGTTCTACTATTTGAATGTTTTTTCTTTTGATGTTTTTATTAAAATATTTAACCTTAAAATATTGTATTATTTTTTGTTAGGGTTGAAACTATGAACCATGGAGTTTCCTTTTATGTCAAGTTCCTGTTTATTATAGTTTGGATTCATATTTTTTATTAATATATAATAAGATCTTTAATCTAACTCGGTTTATTTTGCATGTCCAATATGTCTGATATAGTTTAGCTTTAGTAGAAATCACATGTTCAATTACAACCAAAAACACATGTTTAGTATAACGTGTTTAATATACAAATACAACGCATTAATATATCATAATATGCATGTTTAGTATACAACAAATATAATATATGTTTAATATACAAGAAGTCGCATGTTTAATATACAAACACAATGTGTGTTTAATATACAAGAAAACACAACTTTAGTATACCGGAAGTTGTATGTTTAATATAAAAAGTCATCGCATGTTTAATATAAAAATACATCGCATGTTTATTATATAAGAAATCGTGCTTAATATACAAGAAGTCACAGGTTTAATATACTTGGAATTTCATGTTTAAATATAACTGGAACCACATGTTTAATATACCTAAAATTGAATGTTTAAACATAACTAAAAATCGCATGGTTTAGTATGTGAAGACTCACATATTTAAACTTTCATGTTTTGTTACATTGGTATCGTATGGTTAATTACAGCAGGAAACGCATGTTCAGCTACAATAGACCCGCATGTTTATTTCAAGTATAAAAATTTGGAGTCCTACTAAGAAGAAATCGTATGTTTTATTTAACTAGGCTCGTGTGTTTACATATTCTAAGTTGATTTTGAATGTTTCCAATACTGGTATTGTATATAAGTAGAAAAACAAATACTTCCCAATATGAAAAAAATGATAGTCACAAACATCGTGAGATTAACAATAGAAAACATAGAATACAAATATTTCATAAATTTAAACAAGTTCCTCACAAGTCCTTTTATTATAGACTAACTTCGAACAACAACCATACTTCAGCTGTCTGGCTGATATGTCTCCTCTAAATGAAATACGATTATTTCTAGGCCATCTAGCTCGTATTTTCTTGTTGAGAGGCAGAATATTTGGTGATTCACTAGAGCTTAATCTTTCACAAAAATTGGTTAAAGCATGTATACTAAAAAAATTAAATTGACCTGTAATTGCTAACATTTAAGAATGCCTCTATTAAAGTCATAGGATTTGACTGAGCAGATTGTATTGCTGAAAAATCATGAGAATATTACAAAACAATCTTGTTGTCAAGCACCACAAAAATATTTAAAATCCAATAACTTAACAACTATAACAGGTTCTATATATAATTCAGATGTGGCTGCTGGATACGTACGAACTAGCCAGGGGCGACCTACTTCTATATTGGACTTTAACTCATTTTCATACTCGGGGCATAATATACTAGTCCAACTTAGCGTCTCTGAATAACATATTGAAATTTTAATCGTAAGCAAGACTCGTATTTCTTCAACTAATTCAAGAAGGGGTAGACTACACGATTGTTTAATTAGATTTTTAAAAGATTCAGTCGGAGAAGATGTTATAACATCATATCGTTTTCCTTTAACATATGTTTGAGCATATTTATCGTAAGGTAAATTATTCATAAACTTTATAACTCTCTGACCTCCTTGACTTATAAACTCATCAAGTTTCTCATTAAAAAACTTTACAGTTTGTGCATAAGGATATTTTCTAAATTTATGTATCATACTAGATTTAAAATTTCCATTAGAATGACTCATAGCTTACCTCAAATTCTAAACAAGATGGAAAATACAGTAGGTAGGATAGTAGTTTGGATACAGGATATAAACAACATTAATGATACCTAACATGGAAAACTTTTGCGATCTTAATTAAAGATGGAAACGTTTTATGATTTTTATTAAATAGTGAATATATCTCTAACATTTTGATTAAAAATTAAATATTTTTGTGATTTTCATAAAAACAAAAAGTGAATATATCTTAGTATTTTTGTTTGATTTTCGTCAAACAATATATCTTTAGTCTTTTTAATTAAAGATTTATTATCTTCTTTTTCTTCTACTTTATCTAATGTCTCGCATCTATCATCTAGCTTTGGTAGATGCGAGAGCAATGTATGATATATTTTACATGATAGATGCAAGATACAATTATTTTTTAGATAGTCGCAGAAGCAATGATAAATGATATGAGACATAGTAAAAAAATATGTTGGACCAGTGATAGACGCATGACAAGTATATTTTGGGATTTTCATTACAAAATTATATATTTTTGCAATTTTCATGATATTTTCATTAAAAAATTAATATATTTTCTATTTTTACTAAAGAGTGACTATATCTTAGTATTTTTATTTATGATTTTCAATATATATCTAGCAATTTTATTATAGATTTACGATATTTTTCTGTTCTTTTTCTTTGTTCACAATTTGATTTTTGTTAAAGTCTCCAACGAGTTGTGTCCAATATCTCGGATCTATCATCTAGCTTTGATAGATGCGAAACCAATGTAAAATAGTTTTTCAACGATAGATGCGGGACCAATGATAGATGAGAGATATTGGAAAAATAATTAGATAAATATGGGACCAGTGATCGATGCGAGACATGATAGATGTGGGACCATTGATAGATGTGAGATATGATAAATGCGAGACCAATGATAAATGCAATCTCCCGTATTTTTATATATTTTAGATATGACCAGTAGCACTAATAAATGTAAGATATTATAAAAAAATTGAATTGTTTAGATAGTACATGCGAAAAAGAAAAAGAAAAAGCTAAATGCGAATCTAATATATACGGATTTTGCTAAATAAATTCAGAAAATATCATGAGTGAATCTAGTTTTGTTCGTCTAAGAAAACAAACTAATGGTATTTTTTAAAAAATTACGAATTATCGTTTTAAAAGATACTAACTTTTAAAAAAAAGTTAAGTACCATTTAAGACCCAAAATCCTAACTATTATCCACCTAAGATCCATATTTTCATTATTCTCCAAGAAAGATCCGTTTTGGTTAAATATTTACAATTTAAGACCCACTATTTCCCTAAATACCCATACTCTATAATATAAAAGCCTTCAATATCCCATAACTCAACTTTTCCCCCAATTTTTTCTCTCTCTTTCTCTCTCTACGTGAATAGAACAGTGATCTATTACCATAAGTGAATTTTGATTTTTACTCGATTTCTTGGTTATCTGGTTTTTGTGTTTGAAACTCGAATTTGAGGTCGAAGTCGTATTTTTTTAGATTTGTTTTTGTTTTGTTTCGAGTTGAATTTGATGTTAGCTTTGAGTTCAAATCATGGCAATGTAGTTTATTTGTAGTATTGTATTAATGTTTCATTGATTTTAGTGTTTTTTCTTTTTTTTCGAATTTTCAGTCGTGTAACTGTTTTCTGCGTTTCCGGTGAAGAAGATGTGAAACCTTCAGTTTTAGTGCGTTAGAATAAATGCGAAATCTGTATATTTATTCACTAGTAGATGCAAAACATATTTTTTGATAGATGCGAAACGTTAGTAAAAATAGATGTGAAACACAAGAATATATAGATGCGAAATATATGTGTTGCTTTCATTGTAGATGTGAAATACATGCATTATTTTTATACTGTTGTATGCTTAAAATCTATTTAGTGATAGTTGCGAAACATAAATATTTTTTACTTTAATGATAGATTCAAAATGTTTTTATGTTTCTGTTCAATGCAGGTACGCATTGTCGAGTAGTAGATTGTGTATTTTTATACTAAATGGGGAGCTTGCGATTTGTGATCTTGGTAAGTTTGCTGAGTTTGAAGATATTATTAAATTTGTTTTAAGTAGATAAGATACATTGGTTCGTGGTAAATTCAAATTAAGGTAGTCTTGTGGTGATCAAGAAAATGTTATCTTAGGTTGTGATGGTGATTTATTTTCTTTTGTATCAGTTGTTAATAGTTTGGGTTTTTCGAATGTTAGTATTAAAGTTGAAGGTGATGTTGTTGTTGGTGATAATATTAAAGAAACTGCCCAAAGTATATTTGAAGCTTCAAATGAAGATATTGTTTGTGGAGAAACTGGTGAAACTTCTGGTGTTAATGCTATCTGTCCCAATCAGAAAGTACTTGGTACTCTTGGTTGGGTTAATGAGATTAGTGGTGTTGGACAGGTTTTTGAAGATGGTGCAGTCGGTTTAAGATTAGCAGTTAGTCGTTTGGCTTTACAATAAGGTTTTTCTTTTAAATACTGGAATAACAATAAACAAAGAGTAACTATTTATTGCATGAAAAAAGATTCAAAGGGTTGTCCTTGGAGACTATATGCTGAACAAGAGAGGTCTACTGGCTTTTTTATTATTAAAAAGTATGTCCAAACTCATACATGTGGGGTTGGTTTTAGGAAAGAAAATAGAAATCATTTGTCATCGGATTTGATTGCGAATGAAATACGTGATTGTGTTATGAGGATGATTGATGTTAAAGCTACAAGCGTGAAATCATTTTTTAAAAAATGACTACGGTTTAGATATTTGTTACCGTGTATCATGGCTTGCTTTAGAGAAAGCTAAGAGGGCGGTGTATGGAGATAGTTCTACTTCGTATAAATTACTTAAGAATCATTTTAAAACATTGAATATTCTTGATAGCAGCAGTGATTACATACTAGAGTATTCTCTGGATACTAATGTTTTCAAGAGTTATTTCGTAGCATTCGGTTCTTGTCTTTATGGTTTCAATTTTTGTCGTCAAGTTTTATTTATCGATGGAACTTTCTTAACTGGGAAATAGAAAGGAGTTTTGCTATCTACCATAGGTAAAGATGGTAACAATGATGAGTTTTTTAATCTATTATTTTATATTGGAATACAGTTTCTTTATGTTATATATAAATCTGTGAAAGCAATCATGTAGTAAAATAAAATAGATGCGAAACCTATGGTATAACTAATATGATAGATGCGAAACCTAAGGGTTTTAGAAAATGGATAGATGCAAAACATTAGTTTCTACTGTGATAGATGCGAAACCTAAGGGTTTTAGCAAATGGATAGAAGCAAAACATTAGTGTCTAGTATGATAGATGTGAAACATTAATGACTACGTAGTATGATAGATGCAAAATGTTAGTGCTACAATATAAGTAAACTGATAGATGTTTAATCTCTTGTAATCGGTCACTTATAATATATTTTCTTCTATATATTTGTTGTAGGTATTTTTCATATTGCATTTTCTATTGTTGGTGCTGAAGATACCGAAAATTGGTTATGGTTTTTGGAGATGTTGAAACCCCATTTTCTGAATCGGGAAATTACATTTATTAGTCTTCGTCATTTAGGTATTGTTAGTGCTGTATCTGATGTATTTCCATATTGTCATCATGGATATTGTCTTTATCATCTTTTAAATAACTTGAGGCATTCTTTAAGGGTACTCCTACAACATTTAAGGATACTATGGTTAAGCTGTTTAATATATACACATATGCTGCTAATCAGAATTTGTTTATTCAATATATGGATGAATTTTTGAAACATGGAGGTAAGAATGTTGAAAGTTTTTGTGATAATTTATCTCCCGACAAATATGCTTGTTCTTTTTTCAAAGGGAAGAGGTATGGTTCTATGGTGTCTGCTCCAGTTGAGTCTTTTAACAGTCAAGTTAAATAATTTTGTGGTTTACCTATATTGGAGTTAATTGATAGAATTAGGGTTTTACAAATGAGTTAGATTTCGAGACGTTTTGCGAATGGTGAACGTTGGACTAGTGATTTGTGTCCTGAATTTAATAAAAAGTTTAAAGCTAATGTGGAAGAAGGTCGTCAATGGATAGTTCATTCGTCTACTTTTTTTTTGCATGAAGTATTTTGTGATCCTGTTATGGTTGTTGATCTTAGTGTACGTACTTGTTATTGTGGTAAGTGGAAACATGAATGTTTCCCGTGTGCACATGCATTAACTGCGTTATTTTATATAGATGCGGATCCTGTGAAATATGTTGAGGCATGTTATTTTGTAAGCTCTTATAGGTCAACATTTTTATATGGTATTGCTGCATTTACTACATTTGGTCAAGCTACTTCAACAACTTCTCCAGATATACTTCCTCCTATTTTAAAAAGGAGAGTTGGACGACCTAAGAAGAAACAAATTCCATCTAGAGGAGAATTAAGTATTCGTTCTATAACGTGTTCTTGTTGTCGTAAATCTGGTCATAATTGATGAACTCAGAGAATCTTTAGTGAAATTCAGGAGCGAAGATGTTCGCGTGAAGGGGTCGGACTAGAGAATGTTTGTATGACGTAACAGTGAATAGTGAATTACTTGAAATGGAAAAGACAAAAGGAATATATTTTGTAATTATTACTCAATCATTGGCCCATTTTCCCAAAAAGGAATGTCCTTTATATGGGAAAAGAGGTAAAGGGTGAAATTAAATGTTTACCACCATAATAATGGATTTCTTACCCCATTATTTTACTATTTACAAACAAGTTCTAGGGGACTATCATTTAGGTCCCTCATTTCTTATATGTGCTTTACCTTGGTCCTTAGCCACTAAATACATTAACCTTGACCTTATTAATGGGCTAAATTACGTGCCAAACACCTATATTTTCCTTCTCTTACCAATAGTCCCCCAGTCCATGTGCAGTTCTCTGGACGTGGACTCGAAATGCAACTTGACGCTTTTCGGATCGGATTGGGTGCTACCTTGCTCGGGCGCTTTGTTTTTTGAATGAACTTTGTCGGGGTCAGATTCTATCGTGATCGGATTTTGATTCCCCTGGTCAGCTTATGACTCGGATCGGATTCTGTCTTGCTGACCTCATCCTTTGGTCAGGCTGATGTCACCTAAACAATCATTTAATATCAGACGCACGTGTTTGGTTTTGCTTCTATCGAGTCAAGAACTTTTTTAGGCGGCGCAGCTGTCATAGACACGTGTCATGATGCTGTTATGCTTCAACTGTTCACCTTCTCTTCATTTTCCTGTATAAACTCCACTTTCTCTCTGAAAAAAGGTTTCTGATTTCCCTTAAACAAAATTCGTTCTAGAGAGAGAAACTGTGCGAATCAAAAAAAAAACTTTAAGTCTTTCTTTTCATACCTGAAGAGTTTATTAATCTTGGAAGGTATAAGTTTTGGAGGTGTTTCAATATCTCTAATCGGATTGGTGCTCGCAGGCCTTCTAGTGCAAGAGAATACCCCTCTCCTGCTGATATTTGAGAGTCTAACTTTCGAGATAACTAGGCTCCGATTTGCGAACGTTCTGCCCGGCTTGCTGCATCCTCCCTTGGTCAAACACACCCTTCAAGTGGTGAGGCTGATCTATCTGCTTCCCTAAATCCCTCAACTCTTTCTTCCTGTTCTTCCCCCTTTGTTATCATGGGTGAGGAAAGATAAAGACCATCGGTCAGAGAGCACCAAAATCAGTCTGAAAGAAAACGGTCACCGGAACCAACCGTTAAATCGGTTCGAATGAGGATACCTTCCTCGGTGCCGACTCCTTTAACAACCCCCCAGGGTTCTCCTCAAATGATGCCATATGTTAGCCCTCGAAAAACTGTTCCAAGAGGGGCTCGGGCGGAACCGTCCCTTACACCCATTACAGAGGCCCAAGACAGATCTTTATCCGAGGACCTTGAGTACGTTACAGTAATTGAGGCAGAGCCTCTTCGGGTCGTTCCTACCGACGCCACACCCTCGGAACATGTAACTAATCTCTCCGATCACCTAGGTAAGACTTCCCTGGCAAATGAAAAGAAGAAAAAGTAAAGGTCACGTCTGACGGGCCTGCCCTCAAATGTTGAAGATATCTTGAGCGATAATCTCCGTAACCTTGAAACCAAGCACCTTTTGGCTTTGTACAAGGTGAAATACAAATACTTCCACCCAACCAAGGAGATCAAGTTAAGGTACCGATGGGGTATCCCTACCAATATTACTATCCGATTCCCTATAGTCGGAGAGACTCATTTACCGGTCCGACTTAAAGAGTTGGTGCTTTATACCGAACTGATGAACTGGGGTCTCCGATTACCCCTTGACCCTTTTCTGACCAACTACTTTCACTTGGTCAACCTTTGTCCTTCTCAGGCTGGGGCCAACATGTTGTACACCCTAATGACCTGCATCATGGCGTCCCGTCTCTCTGGATATGCTTTTACCATGGAGCAACTCATTTCTATTTCTAGAGTAGCTAAGAACTCCCACTATTCCTTCTACTCCCTCGGTTTCGCTAGAAACCTTAAAGTAATAAAGGATTTCTTAGAGGCTGACAAAAAATAGAAGCAACAGTTCATGTTCGTCTCCGGGTTATGGGAGACCGGGTTCGAAGATTCCAAGGATCTTCCCCATAGACTTACTCTGCAATGGACTGGACGAGGTAAGTACTTTTACCTAAATGTTTTCTGATCTGCCATCCTCGGTAAATTCTGACTGTTTGGTTTTTCAGCTATGAAAGGAATCCCTAAGTCTTTTAAGTGTCATGCCAAATCCGGTAGAGTTGTCTTTGACAAATTAAGCATTTGGGCTGGTGAGCATTGGGGCCACAAATTTCACTCGAGCTTTATACCGATGAACTTCGCTAAGAGTAAGCTGTGGTGAATCAATCTTAGCGAAAAGAAGACTCCCTCAGAGCTTATGGTGGCTCCTCTGGGTGATGACATCCTTGCTCGGTTAGAACGTCTGGATAATACCGTCTACCGCCCTACTCGGGCTCGAGCTCTAAGTTATTAGGATACAGATAAGCCCGAGGAAGATGAAAAATTACACACTAAGGATGATGCAGAGTCCGATGATGAGAAAGATAAACCCGATGCTGAGGGTGATCTTCAGGAGAAGGTGCAGATCAGTCCTCCCTCAGGAGCTTTGGGCGATCAAGATGAAACCCAAGTAAGCTTCCCTCTGTGTACAATGCCATTGGATCCTCAACAGCCAGCCCCCCTCGAACCTCAGGTACTTTCTCCCTCCTTGTATCCTAACAATCAAGCCGACGATGCTGATGACCAGGTTGAAGTTAGGCCTCAAGGTCGTATTGGTGGCACCCGGACACAAAATTTTACTGCTGAGGAGAAGAGAAAAAAGATTGTTGAGAGTGGGGGGGGGGGGGAAGTGACAACATCACCCGTCCAAGCCTGCCACCATCCCGAAGACTTGTGATTGTCGATTCTGACTCTGTTGGAGAGTTTGTTTCCACTCGGGGGGAGGTCAAGAGGGTGGTTCAGATGTGGAATGGTATTGTTCTCCGAACTCTCCTTACTTTGATGTTTACAGTAATGACTACGTGGCAAACGAGCTAAACAAGCTACTGCATGTCACTGCTCTACTCGAACGCAAGGCGAATCGGAAGGATCACTACAAAGAAGAAGTTGTTGCGAGGAGGCAGAGGTAACATTGTTAACATCGGAGATTTCTGAGCTCAAAAGTAAAGTTAATGATTTGACCGATCAGGTGACTGAGTAAACCGAGATATCTTCCAAGGTAGAAGGCTTAGTTGCTCAGTCCGACGGTCTGAAGAAAGAAGTGAAAGAGCTGAAGGAGGAGTTGGCTAAGACATCGGAAGTTACTACCAATGTACAATCTCTATCTTCCGAGTCTGGAGAGCTTAAGAAGAAAGTCAATGAACTGACTGACGAATTGACTAAGGAAAAGAAAATCTACGAGGAGCGATCGACTACTATTGCTTCCTTTTGAAGCTAAGCTTTCCGAGGAGATAACAAAGTTCGATGATGAAAGGGAGAAGTTCATCCTAAAATATGTCGAGCGCGACACTACCGTTGATGGTCTTCTCGAAGGTTACTGTAAAAATCAAAGTATACTTCAAGAATTATGTTCAGGATCTTGAAAAACTATCTAAAGCCCATCAGATCTTGCAGACAAACTTCGAAGCCAAGAAGAAAGAGAGCCTCGACGAGTATGCTGCTAATGTTGTTGCTCGTCTTGAGGAGCAAGATTCCAAACTAAGGTCAGCCATGGTGATGGAGATGCATGAGAAATTTCCAAACTTACACCTTGGTAGTCTCTATACTCGAGTCATCGAACAGCATCGTCCGCCTGGAGTATCCGTGGAAGATCCCGAATCTAGTGAAAAATCGGAGATCTCTTCATCGGACGCGGACTCTCCTGATGGAAGTAAAGGAAATTCCGCTTCCGAGTAGCTTGTATTTCGTAGTTTTTATTTTTTAAATTTTTTCCTGTATGATTACTGTGATGGAAAAAACTTTTAGTGTAACACTGGTACTTTGCTTTAACTGTTAAGTTTAAATATACTTGAGATTGTTTTGAGTTCAAAAAGATGAACTTTCTTGTCCAAATTTCTTTGGAATATCTTTTGAGTTCAAAAAGATGAACTTGCTTGTCCAAATTACTTTGGAGTATCTTTTGAGTTCAAAAAGATGAACTTGCTTGTCCAAACTTCTTTGGAGTATCTTTTGAGTTAAAAAAGATGAACTTGCTCATGATTTTAAGAAGGCAATAAAATTTGATATTAAGCCGTCTATTTAGGCACCTCATTAAGACCTTCCTGCGCCACCAGGGTAGGAAAGAGTGTGCCAGTGGAACTTACATAAACTGTTAAAGAAAATATTTACAAATTACTTAATCAAACTAAATAATCCTTTAGGTGCTAAATGTTTCATGGATGGGGAAGATCTCGTGCTTCTTTATCTTGCAATCTGTATGTCTCGGGTTTCAATTTTCTTATGATTGTGTATGGCCCTTCCCAATTCGGGGCGAGTTTACCGAGTCTCTTGTCCTTTTTATGCAGGAATACTTTTCTTTAGTACCCTGCCCCCCATCTCGAACTCTCTTCTTCTGACCTTCGATAAATAACGGCTTCTCATCAACGTTTGATAGAGGAAGGAGTTCAATTTTGCCTTTCTTCTCTTTTCTTCTATCAGATCGAGCTCTGTGCGTTTTCCTTTGTCATTCCCCTCCTCAGAATATTCCCTCAGTTAGAAAGATGGGAACAATGTTTCTGATGGCACCACTGCGTCCATTCCGTATACGAGCGCAAATGGTGACTCATGTGTCACCGTCCAATGAGTGGTCCTATATGCTCATAACACTTCTTGTAGGTAGTCTGGCCACTTTCCTGCTTTGCCTTCTAAATTCTTTCTTAGACCGTCCAAGATCGTTCGATTGGTTACTTCGACCAGACCGTTTTCTTGGGGGTGGAACGGTGTCGAAAAATATTGCTTTATCCCTTTGGAAGCAGCGAAAGCTCTCATTTTATTGTTATCAAATTGATGGCCATTATCCATCGTAATCTTCCTAGGTATGCCAAAACGAAAACAGATGTTAGAAATAATAAATTTGATTACATATTTTTCCCTCGTTCCTACTAATGGTTCTGCTTCCACCCACTTGGAAAAATAATCCATAGCAACGATAATTGTTTGACGTCCCCCTGAAGCCATAGGAAGTGGTCCGACCAGATCTATACCCCATCATTCGAAAGGGAGAGATTCTGATATTGATTCTAGAGGTACCCCATGTAGGTGGATCGAATTCGCAAATCTTTGACACGTGTCACACTTCTGCACTAGTTCTTTGGCATTTGCCGAGATGGTAGGCCAATAGTATCCTGCCAGAAAAACTCTTCGTATTAGTGTCTTGTATCCACAATGGGCAGAGCCTTCCCCATCGTGTAACTCAGAGAGTATTAGTTGAGACTCATCCTTCCCAAAACAACGAAGCAAAGGTCGACTAAAAGATCGCTTATACAGAACATCTCTGAGGACGATGTATCCATAGGCCTTGAAGCGTATTCTTTTGGCTCTAACTTTGTCAATGGGCAGTATGTCATGGACTGGAAAATCTTGTATTTTGCTTCTCCAATCTTTCGTTATTGTCGTGGATATCTGGAATGCTTCGATGCTACCTTCCCTTACTTCGGATCCTTTGATTATCGACAGATTTTCTTGAGTCACTATCCACGGGTACTCTTCCGAGAACGATGCCTTGGCTAATGAATCAGCCACTGAGTTTCTTGCCCTGTGGACGTGCTCAAATCGGATACCTTCGAAATCCAAAACCAGGGCCTTCAACACTCCCAGATACTTCACTAGATGATCTTTTCTTGCCTCCGAACGTCCAAGGGAATGGTTTACTAGGAGTTGAGAATCACTAATCAATTTAACTCATTTAGCCCCGCAAATCTTTGCAAGTCGCAATCCGGCCAATGCTGCTTCATATTCTGCCTCATTTTTTTATGCTTGGAAACCGAGTCGAATTACTTGATACATTGCGATGTCATCCGGTGATGTTAATTGCACACTGCTCCACATCCAGATGAACTAGAACCCCCATCGGTTCGGACTTGCCACTTAGAGTCGGATTTTTCTTCTTCCATATCCACAATTTCTATGTCAGAATGAAATTCCACTACAAAATCAGCTAGCGCCTGCGCTTTGATTGTTGTTCGAGGCTCGAATTCGATATTGAAATTCCCCAGTTCTACCGACCACTTAGTCATTCTTCCAGATACATCGGGTCTTTGTAATATACTTTTCAAAGGAAAAGATGTTCGTAACACTACCGTATGAGCTTGAAAGTATGGCCTCATTTTTCGAGTCGATGTTACCAGGGCCAGGGCTAGCTTTTCCAACTTAAGGTATCTTTTTTCTGAATCTAAAAGGCTTTTGCTTACATAATAAACTGGTCTATGAAGGCTTGCTTCTTCTCGGACTAAAACTGAGCTGACTGCACAATCAGACACTTCTAAGTATAAGAATAACTTTTCCCCCGGACTCGGATTTGTCAATCTCTGGGTACGAAAGATGTTGTTTGATCTGATTGAAGGCCTCAGAACATTCTTGAGTCCAGTCGAACCGGTTTTCTTTTCTTAATGCTTGGAAAAAAAAGAACACACTTGTCCGATGACCTGGATATAAATCTGTTTAATGCGGCCAACCTTCCAGTTAAAATTTGCACTTTTTTATGGTTCAAGGTGGGTCCATAGTGCATAACGCGTTCAGCTGCAAAGGATCCGCTTCGATGCCATGTTCGCTGACTATGTAACCTAAGAATTTTCCCGATCTGACTCCGAATGTGCACTTTTCCGGGTTCAATTTAAGATTTATTTTAGCCAAATTAGCAAAAGTTTCTTCTAGGTCAGCCAAGTAATCTTCATCTCTTAAGCTTTTGACTAACATATCATCGATATATACTTCCACGTTTCTGCCAATCTGACTTTTGAATGCCTTGTTCACAAGCCGCTGGTATGTTGCTCCCGCGTTTTTTAGTCTGAACGGCATGACTCGGTAGCAATACAGACTTCTTCCGGTTATAAACGTTGTACTCTCCTGATCCCTTGGGTCCATCCGGATTTGATTGTATCCAGTATACGCATCCATAAACGACAGTAAATGATTTCCGGATGTTGAATCCACAAGCTAATCTATTCGAGGGACCGGGAAAGGATCCTTAGGGCAGGCCCTGTTCAAATCAGTAAAGTCTACACACATCCGTCATTTTCCATTTTTCTTTTTTACCAAGACCGGGTTAGCGGTCCATAACGGATATTGTGATTCACGGATGTGGCCTACTTTCGTGAGACGGTCAACTTCTGCCATTATCGCTTCTATTTTTTCTTGGGAAATAGCTAATTTGTGACAAATGATTTCTCCTGTGACATCCTCTGTACACCACGCAAACAAATGCAATTTAAGAATGATCAGGGGTGATTTTGTGTTACGAAGATCTCTTAGTGCCAAAATAGACTAAAGAACTTGGCTAAGGTCTCTTGTAAGTAGAGAGAGAAAGTAGAGAGAGAAAATAGTATTATATTCATATCGGGATCTGTGAAGCGTGTGTGGTCTTTTT
Source organism: Limnanthes douglasii subsp. nivea (assembly GCA_036936605.1). Lineage (NCBI taxonomy): Eukaryota > Viridiplantae > Streptophyta > Magnoliopsida > Brassicales > Limnanthaceae > Limnanthes > Limnanthes douglasii. The sequence continues at coordinate 292,341,825 of JAUPFV010000005.1, forward strand.
ATAGTACAATTGCGGGTCCCACACGCTTTAGTTCCCGATTATTACATTTTTTGTCTCTATATCTTTTCATCTTCTCATAATGGCTACTTCTTTAGTAGTCTATACAATTTTCCCCTAATACAATTTCTTCTTTACAATTCTTTCCTATCATACTTCTTCTTTACAATTTTCTCCTTAACAAACCTTTTCTTTACAATTTTCTCCTTAACAAACCTCTTCTTTACAATTTTCTCCTTAACAAACCTCTTCTTTATAATTTCATCATGTCTTTTATTCTCCCTAATCAGTAGCCCCCCAGTCCTAGTAAAAATAGTTTTACTTGGACTATAAAGAAGTCTCCACTGCTCCATCGAACATCTTTCCCTCAGAGAACTCTTCTTCAACTGCAAAATTTCCTCCTCGAAAATGCTTTTGACCAATACTTCAAATGCTACATATCTCTTCGAAAAAACGTCTCCTCGAAAAAACGTCTTCTTAACAAGTACATCCCTTAGACTATAAACTTCTTTTATCTCATATTAACAGTAGCCCCCCCCCCCCAATCCTTGCAATGTCTTAGCAAGGACTGGCTCAGGCCTTGGTAATGTTACCCGTCGGAATTCGATGTGCCAGCATTCACAATCACCATAATACTATGATAAGACATTGCAAAGATTGACTGAAAAAGGTATGACGTCAGCAGTCGTATTTTCTTGTCAGCGTATATTTGGAGAGATCGTTTCACATTCCTGAGACTGGATCATGCCTCTGCAGCTTCTCCCGCGCTTTTCTGTCAAAAATTCTTCATCTAGGGTACCCATAATGCCCCTAGGAAAACAATAGAAAATGTCCCCAGACCTGACTTTCCCTAAAATCCCATTGTCTTCTATAAATATTGACCTCCTTCATTAATAGCTCAAACTCTCCACCCAGAATTTCTAGAGAGAGAAAGCTAGCTTACAAACCTCGTCGGATTCCAGAGTGGATCCTTATTAAAAAAACGTTCGAAGAGAGAGTCGCTACTGGTAAATACACTGAGCCTCAGCTTCCACCTGCTGTGACTACCTTCTACGGTTCGTGGCCCCCTCCTGCAAATTCGACGGCCATCATTCCCCTCGAAATATCACAACAGAACCAAATCACCAACCAGACCACCCTTGGAGTAATGGGGAAAGAAAAGCACCACAAGCACCCCTCGGGAAAGAGAAAGAGACACCATAAAGATAAGCATTCGCAGGAGCGCAAACGTTTCAAAGAAGTGCCACCAACTACCCCTGAACCTCCTCGAACTATGGTAGTGGATACTTCTCTTCCGAAGACCGGGAATCCTGTGTCAAGCCTTCCAGCCACTCCATCCATAACAATGACTGGAAGTCCCCAATTTTATCCAGGAAAGACTGTAATTACCGAGGAAGAGATTCGAGAGCTGCGCAACATAGCCTTAGCTTCTAAAGGGAAAGCTATCGCCTCGGACAATCCTCTGTCATCTACTTAAGCTATTCAGGTTGCTGATGAGAACAAAGTCATCGAGATTCCTGCATAATCATCTGGCAAAAAACCCATCGCCCCGAACAATCCTGAGCCAGATACTCAAGTAATTCAGGCCACGGATCAAAACAAAATCATCAAGATCCCAGCAGAATCATCGAGCAAAATACCTATCACTCCTCCAACAATATCCGGAGAGAAGGCGAACCGGATTTCCCCCAAGTCAAAGGGAGACATAACGCTTCCCTTAGAAACGCCATCGTAGGCAACAATATCTGAGGGATTGAGAACAAACATGCGGTTGCTCTTCCTAACATATCATACAAGTACTATTCTCCGTCGGAAGAAATGTTACTCCAGACCCGTTGGTGCATCCCTTCGTACATCGATATTAGGTTCCCCTCCGAGAGAGAGACCCCATTATCACTGAGGGATCATGAGCTTATAGTATATACTGAAATCATGAATTGGGGACTAAGATTTCCTTTAGACCCATTTTTTATTGAATATTTTGCTAAAATCGACCTTTGCCCTTCTCAAGCCGGACCCAACATGTGGTTCACATTGATGGCATGCATCATGGCATCGAGAATTTCAGGCCAAGAATTTTCCTTGGAGCAGCTCATCGGACTATATGGGTTAGCTAGGAACCCGTTCTTCCCATTCTACTCATTAACCTTTAACCGAAAGCAGAAAGTATTGAAGGATTTGCTAGAGGCTGACAAGAAATGGAGACAGCAATTCATCTTCTTCTCAGGTCATTGGGAAACAGGCTCAGAATCAACCCCTTTGAACCCTCACAAATTATCTCTCTTGTGGACCAACAAATGTAATCCCTCGAAAAAATTTACTTATGGTAACCCTTCGAATAATAGGATTCTAACTTGATATATTTGTAGCTATGACTGGCGTCTCCAAACCATTTGCTGATCATGTAAAGAGTGCCACTACCATCTTCACTAAGCTCAGCGAATGGGCCAAAGAGAAATGGGAAAATAGATTTCGTTTGTGTTTTAGGGACAACAATATGGCTTTGAGCAGACTTTAGAGGTTGAACCCCCTTGATCGGTTATCCTTAAAAGGATTGATGACCCCCCCCCCTCTCAAGATGAGGTGCTAGAGCGAGTGACGAATAAGGATATAGTGATTTATCTTCCAAAGCATTCTCGTGCAAAGAGTCACCTGGGTGAATCCGGTGAGGAACTCTCCACTAAGGAACAGCAGCCACAAATGGAAGTATCCATCGTCCAAGAGTCGGCCTCCTCGGCCAACAGAGTAACTCCCAATCCTGATTCTCCCCCAAAAAGTTCTGTCCATCCTCGGAAGAAGAAAGACTTGAAAGTCAAAGAAAAAGCGAACAAAGCGAACAAAGCTGCCCTGGAGCCTATCCAAGAGTTATCCGAGGACGGCAAAATGCAAAACGACGCCCCCGAACCTGTCCAAGAAATTGAGTCCCAAAGGTTATTAGGTGAGCCTGAGAATGAGGTTGGAGATAACTCTCCCAAACATAACTCAAACGTGACGCCTAGCACTCCTCTCTCCTAGGCTTCACATCCAGCTCCCATCGAAGAGCCCCCAATATTAGCTCCACTGCCCATTCCCCAAAGTAAACCTCCCTAACATGTTGACCTTAGAATTCTCGAAGGGGAGTCATCGGATTTTGACGTTGTGGCCTTAGGCTCACCCACCAGTTCCTTTGAAATCCCTCATGATGACAAATTTTCACTAAGTCTGCGGAGCTTGCTGCACACCTCTGTCATTAGGGGAAAGAAAATACAGCATTTAAAGAATCAAAAAAATCACTATAAGTTCAAAGCCTCCCTGCTGGCTTCTCAACTTGAAGAAGCCAAGAGGCAATATGCTATTGTGGAGAGCCAAGCAGATGCATTGTATGAGAGACTATCTGCATCTGAAAATTACGTCATCATGCTCGAACAGTGCTGCCAGGAGGAATGGGACCTCTACCAAAAGAAGACGGAGGGCCAAGAGAAACTCATTATCGAATATCAAAAAGCTCATGAAGTGGTACGCAAAGGTTTTAGGGATTGTTGTGATGCCTACGAAAAAATTTATAAAGACCGAGAAAGGTTAAGGAATCGTATCGAAGATTTTCCCCGGAAAGTGGAGGAGTAGAAGGAAAAGACCGTGAATTCCTATGCGACCAAGTGCACAAACAATCTTACCGATCGAGATGCGACATTTCGAGCAGGCCTAATAACTCAACTTCATGCAGAGCACCCTGAATACGACCTTGGCAGCTTTTGGAAACTCGTGTCCCCGGATCTTTGTCCCCCACATATTGTTGTTAGTGAGAGTGAGTCATCAGACTTCGAGGAAGTGATTCCCTAGATAAATCTCAGTAGTAGGTAAAAAATGGTGGCATAGTGTAGTTTTTGTGTATAAGACCTTATAAGGCGGTTTTTGTTTCCCTGCTTACTTCATACGAGGAGATGTACTCCTCGGATTTTTGCGTATGCCACAACTGGGAATGTTTAATCATGCAGCTTGTTATTTATCGTTTTTTCGTAAGTGTTTGCCAATTCGTATTGTAATATAGGTTCAATAGTTAATCTATATCAATTCGCGTTGCGGTATGCATTAAGAACTATGCTAAGATTATCTAAAAGGAAATAGGCTAAGGCACCAGAAAAATGATGGCACCGAGAGAGTTTAGGTACCAAATATGACCCAAATAATAGTGTAAGGGTTTAAACAATTCGAGGCACAAAATATTGTGACCCAAACAATAATACGAAGTATTTAACAATTCGAGGCATAAAATATATTGTGACCCAAATAATAATCCAAGGCAAAGAACAATTCGAGGCACAGATTATAGTGACCCAAATAATAGTTCAAGGTAAAGAATAATTCGAGGCACAAATTATTGTGACCCAAATAATAGTTCAAGGTAAAGAATAATTCGAGGCACAAATTATTGTGACCCAAATAATAGTTCAAGGTAAAGAATAATTCGAGGCACAAATTATTGTGACCCAAATAATAGTTCGAGGCAAAAAGTACGTTGTATTAAGCAGCTCATTGGGACACCTCGTTAAAACCTTCATGTGCCTATCAGGGTAGGAAAGAGTATGCCCTCACTATGTTTTGGAATTTTGAGATACAAAAAAGGAAAAATGTTACGCTCTAACTAGTTCCTCATGCAAGATAAAACTTTAAGTGTTCAATTTTCCATGGGAGCCGGAGATATCGCCCTTCCTTGTCTTTTAATCGATACATGCCCTGTTTTACTTTCTTAGTTACTTCATAAGAGCCCTCCCAATTTGGTCCCAATTTACCCAGACTCTTTTCTTTAATGTGTAGGAAGACTTTGCGTAGTACTTTGTCCCCCATCTTAAAATATTTATGCTTTACTTTAGATGCATATCGACTCCTCATAAGAGTTTGATAATTTAAAGACTTCAACTGTGCGCGTTGTCTTTTTTCTTCAACCAAATCTAACTCCAGGGCTCTACTTTGATCATTCACGTGTGCTGTATATGTTGTCACACGATATGAAGTGAAAACAATATCTGACGGGACAATGGCATCCATGTCATATACTAAAGCAAATGGAGATGCAGCAGTGTCCGTTCGAGGTGTTGTCCTATAAGCCCACAATATTTCTTGTAAATAATCAGGCCATTTTCTTGCCTTTCCTTCAAAATTCTTTTTCAAACCATCGAGAATTGTCTGATTGGTCACTTCCACTTGTCCGTTAGCTTGGGGATGAAATGGGGCAGAAAAACATTGTCGTATGCCCCTGGAAAGGCAAAAACTTTTAAACTCCTTGTTATCAAAGTAAGGGCCGTTATCCGTTGTAATTTGCAATGGTACCCCAAAGCAACAACAAATATTTGACATAACGAATTTAATTGCATTTTTGGCTTTTGTCCCTGCTAGGGGTTCCTCTTCCACCCACTTAGAGAAATAATCCATCGCTACTTTTATAGTCTGTCTGCCCCTAGACGCCATTGGTAGAGGCCCAACTAAATCAATGCCCCACCTGTCGAATGGGACCGCCTCTAAAATACTCTTCAATAATACCCCAGGCTTGTGGATTCGATTGGCATAGCGCTGACACGTATCACATCGTTTTAAAAAGTCTTTTGCATCTGAAGCGATAGTTGGCCAATAATAACCAGCCAGAAACACTCGTCGAATTAACGCCTTATACCCACAGTGGGCTGAACCTTCCCCATCGTGCAATTCGGACAGGACAAACTGCGATTCATCCTTGTTCAGACACCTTAGTAATGGTCGGCTCAAAGATTTCTTATACAGAACGCCTCCCAACATGATATACCCATGAGACTTGAACCTGATTTTCCTAGCCTCGTACTTTCCAGCAGAAGAAGTCAATAATTGCTGACCTCCAATCATCTTTAATCACATTGCTCACCTCGGTAACATTCATTGAATGCTCCGCATCGATCATGACCGAAGGATGTTCCTGAATCAAAACCCATGGATATCCCTCCGTTCGCAAGGCTGTGGCCAAAGAATCTGGGATGGCACTTGCCTCTCTTCGAACATGTTCATATTTGACCCCATCAAAGTCATAAACCAAATTTTTTAATGCTTTCAGATATTGTATCAGCTTATCCTTTCTAGCCTCAGATTCCCCCAAAGCTTGGTTTATCACCAACTGTGAGTCACTGATCAGTTTAATCTTTTTTTCCCCACATATCCGAGCTAAACGCAAACCTGCCAAAGCTGCCTCATACTCTGCTTCATTGTTAGTTGCCCTGAAACCAAATCGAATAGCTTGAAACATAGTTATCCCTTCTGGAGAAATTAATTGGACACCCGCACCACTTCCAGAGTTATTCGACCCTACATCCGTGCGAACCAGCCATTCTGTGTCGTCAAAATGGTCAATGATCTCTATGTCCTCTTTGTGTGACTGAAATCCAACCAAGAAGTCAGCCAAAACTTGGGCTTTTATCGTCGTTCGAGGCTCAAATGTAATGTCAAAATCTCCCAATTCGACTCACCATTTAGTCATCCTCCCAGAGATATCGGGCATTTGTAACAAACCTTTTAGGGGGAATGTCGTTCGAACAACTATAGGATGTGCCTGGAAGTAAGGCCTCATCTTTCGGGCAGCTGTTACCAAGGCCAAAGCTACCTTTTCCAATTTGAGATATCGTTTCTCGACATCCAACAAACTCTTACTGACATAGTAGATAGGTTTTAGAAGAGCATTCTCTTCTCGGAGTAAAACAGCACTAACCGCACAATCTGAAACCGCTACATAGATAATCAATCTTTCCCCCACCAATGGTTTAGACAGTATATCAGGGGATGTCAAATATTTCTGAATTTTTCGAAGAGCTGCTGAACACTCATCAGTCCAATTAAATTGTTTCGCGTTTCATAAGACCTTAAAGAAAGGAGCACATTTATCCGAGGACCGAGAAATGAATCTGTTTAATGCTGCCAATCTCCCTGTCAAGATTTGGACTTCCTTGATATTTCGAGGTGGAGTCATGGTGATTAAAGCTTTTATCTGTTTTGGGTCAGCCTCGATGCCTTTTTCACTTATCATATAGCCAAGGAACTTGCCTGATCGTACCCCAAAAACGCACTTTTCCGGGTTCAGTTTCAAATTGACCTTACTCAAATTATTAAAAGTCTCCTCTAGGTTAGCAAAATGATCTTTGTCCCGCAAACTCTTGACGAGCATATCATTAATATATACTTCGACATTCCGACCAATATGCCCCTCAAAGGTTTTGTTAACTAAGCACTGGTAAGTTTCCCCTGCATTCTTGAGGCCAAATGGCATAACCTTGTAACAATATAATACTCTTCCGGTAATAATTGACGTTCTTTCTTCATCTTGTGCATCCAACCGGATCTGGTTATAGCCGGAATATGCGTCCATGAAGAACAACAAACGATTGCCCGAGGTTGAATCCACTAATTGATCAATGCGGGGCACCAGAAAAGGATCCTTCGGACAAGCTCTGTTTAGGTCCGTGAAGTCCACGCACATTCTCCACTTGCCATTCTTCTTCCTGACCAAGACAGGATTCGATGCCCATACAGGATAATGCGACTCGCGAATGTGGCATATGCTTAATAGCCTTTCTACTTCCAACAGAATAGCTGCAGCCTTCTCCTAAGAGATGGGTCTCCTTTTCTGGACAATGGGTCGAACATCAAGTCGTACCGCAAGTTTATGACATATTATCTCTGATGGTACTCCAGTAACATCTTGTGCACCCCATGCAAACATATCGAGTTTGTTAGATAAAAACGCAATTAATCTTTCTCTGAACTCAAAAGAAAGTTTTACTCCAATCTTCAAAAATTTGCCCTCTCCAAATTTATGTTCCTCGGAATTTTCTTCTGGGACCAGAAATCCGGGGGTCTCCCTCGGATCATCACACGGAATGATTTTCGAGGGAGGCCCCTTTAATTGCTATGTGTTATCCGATACTTCTCCCCGAACTCCCTTCGAAGACAAAGTTATCGGGTAACATTCGCGGGCCATCTTCTGACTGCTCCTGATTGTCCCGATGTTGTTGCCTACCACATATTTGAGACACTGATGCACCGTCGAAATCACTCCATGCATTCGGGACAGCCAAGAACGACCCAAGATGGCATTATACGAAGTTGGTGCGTCGACAACAATGAACAATACTTCCACTTCCTTCTTGAACGGCCCACAACCTAACTCGACCACACACTGAAATTCTCCCACAACCACTGCGGCAGCGCCGGTAAATCCTACTATGATTCTGTCTGATCGTCGTATAACCGGTGGGTCAGAAATTCTCCTGTAAGTGCTCATAAACAATATGTTCGTTGAACTTCCTGTATCAACAAGTATCTTCTGAACTTGATCACCAGCAATGCCTGCGGCAATAACCACCGCATCTTCGTGCGGGCCTGCGACATTTCGCATGTCGTCATCATCAAAACATATGTTGGGGGAGGGTAGTCGGTGCATTTGTGCCAACACCCCTGCTTTAATCTGGGAAGTCAGATTGACCATATGCCTTTTCCGCGAGCTATTAGAATTCCCGGCGATGGTATCCCCTCCAAAGATTTCCAGTGACTCAAAGAAAGCACAGAGGTCGTTTACTTTCCCCCTCGGAATAATTTCGTCCACCATATTAACGTTGTTCCTTCCCTCCTTGGGAACCAGGTATTCTTGCTCAATATCAAAAACATCAACCTCCTCGGAAATCACCATGGTTGTGTGCTTTTACCACAGTATTCTGAGAGCGCTTTTAGACAAACTCTAACAACATTCCGTTTTGGAACAGCCTTTACCACCGCATTCTGAGAGTGCTTTTTGACAAACTCTAACAACATTCTGTTTTCGATCAAAGCTTGGACTTTTTTTCAAAGCTATGCAGTCTTTGGTGTCGTGCCCGATATCTTCGTGATACTTACAATACTTGTTAACACTTCTGCTTTCCCTCGGAGTCTGAATAGGAAAAGGTTTCTTAAACAGAACTGTGGATCTTGCCTTATCAAATATGGTGGCAACATTTTCCGTTAGCTCCGCGAAATAGTCCGGTCGAACCCACTTGTTCGACATTGGTCTGGCACCTTGATTGTAATTTTCCTGGTTACCATAATACTGTGGGTTTGTTTTCTGCCTCGGTGGATATTGACCCGTACTTTTGGCTTGAACATTGGCACAAGGCCCTTGGTTACTAGGCTCAGATCTCTGAAACTGGTTCTGATCCAATTGATCACCGGATCCTTTCTCAGATGCCTGCGTCTCCTCCACCAGAATTCTCTTCTCAACCTGATCCAACAATGCTCTGAAGGTCATGGCCTGACTCTCCGCCACCGTATCCTTTAATAGTCTGCGGAGTAGGCCCATCCTGAAAGCTGCAAGTGCCACTGAGTCTTTACAATACTCCATGTCTGTTTTCGTTTTGACAAATCGATTAGTGTAATTCTTAAAGCTTTCCCCAACTTTTTGTCTACAATAGATTATCGTGTCTCCGTTAGCTCTGAACGAGCCCTGCGGAAGCCTATTATACCACTTAGAAGCTACCCCTTGAAGGTCTGAGAAAACGCTCTACACAACAATATATCATCGTCGTCGAAATTAATCATGAAGTTTTTGAATTGTTCGATGTGATTATCAGGGTCTTGTGTCCCATCAAACTTTTCTAACTTTAAGATATCGAAATGCTTTGGGAGGTTGCCCACCAAAATATCCAGGGACAAAGGAGAAGCTCTCCAATTATGACCCGTCCGATAAACATTGGATCTCAAGTTTTCATTGCTCGGAAAATACAACCCCTCCTCAGATGGTAGAGTATATTGATGCTGCCACTCCGAATTTTGCGGGCCTACGTCTTGGTTTCCAGCAGGAAACTTCGTTTGACCATAACCCCGCTCATTAACTTGAGTACGGTAACTCTTCTCCCTCAGAGATTTCCTCTCCGAGCTTCTTCCCCTTCGGTAATCAGCGTGTCCTCGACCATGTCTTTTCTTTCTGTGATTTTTCCTAGGAGATGATTCCGACGAGCTGTATCGAGAATAATCGCTCAAGTCAGATGAATCCAAACGTCGTTTTTCTTTCCTCCTCGACGATCATCGTTCGTATCCCTTGTATATGCCGTCCCTGGCTTTAGGACGAAAATCGGTTTCACGCTTCTCTTTTCCACTATCTAGCTCCCTTCTTATCTCGGAGCGAAGATTTGCCTGAACAGCTTCCTTTTCTGCCTTCAATCTTTCGATCTCCAGCAACAGTTCATTCCTTCGAGCCAACAGATCTGAGTCATCAAAAGTGTCTCCGACTCGTTGGCCCCTACGCGCCTCGTATTCCATGTCGTACCGATAATCGTCGCCCACCAGATTCTCCTCGCAATTGTTAACAAAATCGTCCCCTTGCTCTTCCATAATTTCCCTCGGAATAGTAACTATTTCCAGGAAGCGATTGTCATCAGAACAATCTTTGTTTCCCACAGACAGCGCCACTGAAGAGTTTTAAGAATGCTCAGGGGTGATTTTGTGTTACGAAGATCTCTTAGTGCCCAAATAGACTAAAGAACTTGACTAAGGTCTTTTGTAAGTATAGAGAGAAAGTAGAGAGAAAAAATAGTATTATATTCATCTCAGGATCTGTGAAGCGTGTGTGGTCCTTTTATAGTACAAGTGTGGGTCCCACACGCTTTAATTCCCGTTTATTACATTTTTGGTCCCTATATCTTTTCATCTTCTCATAATGGCTACTTCTTTAGTAGTCTATACAATTTTCCCCTAATACAATTTCTTATTTACAATTCTTTCCTATCATACTTCTTCTTTACAATTTTCTCCTTAACAAACCTTTTCTTTACAATTTTCTCCTTAACAAACCTCTTCTTTACAATTTTCTTCTTAACAAACCTCTTTTTTATAATTTCATCATGTCTTTTATTCTCCCTCATCAGAGAGAAATCTGACTAAGCTTTCTTTTATCTCGGGCGATAACCTTGTTCCTATTTTGAGATTCTTTCCAGGGGCGAACAAATGGTCCTCAAAACCTTCATCGGGGACCATATATCTAGGGGACTCCCTCGGATCATCAACAGGATCGGAATCCAAAGTAGGCCCCTCTGACTGCTATTCTTTTCTGCATTCGACCTCTGTCAACTGTTTAAGGGCCAAAGCAGCCTTGTAACACTCTCTAGGCATTTTCTGACTTGATCTTACAGTTCCGATATAACATCCCACTACATACTTTAAGGATTGGTGGATCGTGGATGGTACAGCATGCATTTTAGACAACCAGGATCTTCCAAAGATGGCGTTGTACGACGTGGGTGCATCCACTACAATGAACAGTACTGTCACTATTTTCTTGAATGGTCCCCTGTCTAGCTCCACCACTCCTTCGAATTCTCCGACTACGTCCGCGGTTGCACCTGTGAATCCTATTATCGTCATGTGAGATCGTTGGATGGTGGGAGGATTGGTTATCTTATCTCGTTCTCGGCTATCTTTTCTCCGATCACCACGGCATCTTCATGTGGACCAGAAACCTCCCTCATGTCGTCATCCTTGAAGCAAATGATTGGTGATGGATTCCGATAAAGGTGCGATGAAGCACCCGCCTCCAACTGTGTTGCTAGACTAATGATATGCCTTTTCCTTGAGTAGTTTGATACTCTTGCCACTGTATCTCCCCCAAAAATGGTTAGTGATTCGAAGAATGAACATAAGTCACTGACCTTTCCTCGACGGATCAATTCCTCGACTATGTGTACTTTATTCCTGCCTGGCTTCGGATCAAGATACTCTGTTGCCACATCGAAAGCGTCTAGAAATTCTTCTTCCTTTGCATCGGAAATCATCATGGTACCATCTTGTCTTGGGGAAACTTCTTGCTTGGGAACCACCACAGTGTTCTTTTTGATAAATTCTACCAACTTTCTGTTTTCTATCAAGTATTGAACCTCTTTGTTCAAAGCCACGCAATCCTTAGTGTGATCCCCAATGTCTTAATGAAACTGGCAGTACTTGTTCTTCGCGTGCTCCCTCGGAGTCTGAAGAGTGAAGGGTTTGCGGAAATGCACATTTGCCCATGCATTTTCAAAGATTATTGAGACACACTCGGTTAATTCGGCATAGTGAGCTGGTCGGACCCATCTATTCGAGGTTGGTCGTACATATTGCTGAGTTGTCGGACCCGCCTGATAGTACTGTTGGTTTTGAGTTACCCGTTGATGGGTTTGAGTCGTTGCTTGAACTGTCGGAGCGCGCGGTCGGACAGTCGTAATTGGTTGAGCAGCTTGAGGTCGAGCATTCACCGTTGTCGTGCTCGCTCTGGCTAGGTTCGGATCTTGATAGAATTGAGCCATGGACTCTATCTCTGAGGCCCTAGTTTGTCCTCGCAGTACTCCATGTCCGTTTTTACTTGGATGAATCGCTTGGTGTACTCCTTCAGACTTTCTCCAATGTTTTGTCGGCAGTAAATGATGGTGTCTCCGTTAGCATGAAACTTCTTGCTTCCAATGAAATGTTGTCGGAACATGCTCCAGAACATATCAAAGTTCTTTATAGATCCTTGAGGTAGTCGGTTATACCAAGTAAAGGCAGCGTTCTTGAACGTCTGAGAGAAAGCCCTACACAGCAGCTTGTCATCATCACATAGTTAATCATGAAATTCTTGAATTGTTCGATGTGTTTGTCAGGATCCTGGGTCCCAACGAACTTCTCTAGCTTAGAAATATCAAACCACTTAGGAAGGTGCCCAAAAAGGATTTCCGGGGAAAGAGGTGATGACCTACAATTTTTTCCGACCTTGGATGTGCTTCCCCCCGGACCGTTAATGGTAGCTATGTACAATCTTTCTTCAGTTGGAGAAGTAAAGTGGTTACTCACTCTATAATCTTGTTGATAGCTGTCGGACTGAGTATGCCTCCGAGTAGTAGCAAGGTCCTCGGAATACATTTTTATTTTACCAGCATCGTCTTTCCTCCTCAAATCACTCCTTTTCCTGCTGGTTCGATGATGTGTTTATGCTTCCTCGAACCTTTGTGCTTACGATCCGTCTTATATCTTGATTTAGTCTCTGAAGAAGAAGAATTATCAGAGCTCATACTTTTTCTCAGATCTAGTACGTCTTTTAGAATGTCGGTGGCTTTTCCGACGTCAGTTTTCTTTGGGTAGCATAGCATCCTGGGTGCGGTCGGCCTCGACCTTTTCTTGTCGGACCTCGGATCTGACCCTTTTCATGCTTGCCACAATAGCGTATCTTTCAGCATTCAATCTTTCGATGTCTTCCAACAACTCTCTCCGTCTGGCGACCAAAACTGATTCCTCTAACAGTTCCTCTGTATGCCAATCCGGAGCATTACCATCGTTTGTGACTTGATCCTCCATCAACTGATCTCCAGACTCGACACCGACTAAGTCTTTGGTCGGGTTAGCCTCGATCTCTCCATGCATCTCTGTATCCATAATAAAAAAAATTGGTTTTTAGTTTTATGGTTTTAGAAAATTAATTTGGGTACCAAATGGGTCCCACAGACGGTGCCACTGATGAACTCATAGAATCTTTAGTGAAATTTAGGAGCAAAGATGTTCGCGTGACGGGGTCGGACTGGAGAATGTTCGTATGACGTAACAGTAAATAGTGAATTACTTGAAATAGAAAAGACAAAAGGAATATATGTTGTAATTATTACTCAATCATTGGCCCATTTTCCCAAAAGGGAATGTCCATTATATAGGAAAAGAGGTAGAGGGTGAAATTACATGTTTACCACCATAATAATGGATCTCTTACCCCATTATTTTACTATTTACAAACAAGTTCTAGAGGACTATCATTTAGGTCCCTCATTTCTTATGTGTGCTTTACTTTGGTCCTTAGCCACTAAATACATTAACCTTAACCTTATTAATGGGCTAAATTACATGCCAAACACCTATATTTTCCTTCCCTTATCAATAATAGACGAACATGTGTAGATGCTTTGTAAGGTCATTGTAATATTTGATACTTTGAGTTTTCCTGAGTTTTTATGTTATAATGGAAATAGAATGGAACATTTTTAGATGACGTGATAGATGCGAAATATTCTATGATTTATAGCATGATAGATGCGAAACCCTTTGTAACCAAATATTGAACATTTTGATAGATGCGTAACCTTGCATAATCGAAATTTTTTACTCTGGTAGATACGAAACTCTTGGTAACCAAATATTGAACATTTTGATAGATGCGTAACGTTGGATAATCAAATATTTTTTACTCTGATAGATGCGAACCCTGTGTAACTAAATATATTATTTTTGTATATGTTTTAAAAAGATGTATGCAAACAGATAAACAAAAGGATTAAGTTCATTGATAATAAGTCTAATACATGGAAAATCTAATAACACAGATATAATGTTAAAGCAAATTTAAAAACAGAGTGTCCTTGTTCAAACTCTGATTGAAAACAGAGTGTCCTTCTTCTTGACGGTTTTCAAAAAACAAAAAACATAAATTTTCTCATACCCATAAATAGAACAACAAAAAATAAAACGAGACCATTCCCCCTACTATCAGTCAGAGTCTTCATCTTCCTCGTCGGAGTCCTCTTCATCTTCCTCTTCATCGTCCTCTTCATCTTCGTCTTCATCTTCGTCTTCATAGTCTTCATCTACATAATAGATGTTGTTCTGTTTCCTCTTTTTCTTTAAGAGGCCAGAAATAGGATCATCATCTGGATCATCTTTGTCTTTAGAGAATGCATCTTCAGAAAATTATTTTTGGTAAAAGGAACTGTAACTATTTTCAGAGATATCATCCAAAACTTCTTATGTTGTTGTTTGTTTCCAGTTCTCTTTTGCTTCAGTTAATCTAATTGGAGAACTGTTATCACTGTAAAGAGAATCTACATCTGAAGAATAATTAAGATTTGGTATTTTTCAAAACAATAATTTTTTTGTGTGTGTGTGTGAGAACTCAATGTATGAAGTGCATTTTATAGGAGTTTTGGAGTTTAAGAAGTTCAATGTTTAGAATATTTTACAGTAATAATATCTTGGTTGGTATTCGTGAGTTTTGTAATTAATACAATGTACTCATTACTATCTACTTTTTGTCAAATCATGTAAGTGAATAACAAATCAAGAGATTGATTTTGACAAAATGGCTTCGAAACTTGTATAGTACACTAGTTACAAAGATAAAGTACTTGTCTATATGTTAATTGGATGAAAAATAATTAAATCAGAAGGAGGGAAACAGTTTGAAAGAAATGAGGAATAAAGCTAGATGCGAAACCTTAGTCACAAATAAAAAATAGATGCGAAACACGTTGTTTTTTATTTTCAATAGATGTGAAACCTTAATAAGGAATAGAAAATAGATGCGAAACATGATGTTACTTTTTATTTGAGATGCGAAGTTGTGAAGAAATTATATGCTAGATGCAGGACGTTCTATTTACATGTCTGACAGCAAAACAGTTTAAAAAGGTGAAAAGTTTAGAAGTTCTGAGAGTAATGATATCTCTGTTGTTCTATGGTTTGGTTTGTAGTTAATGCAATGTAATCATTAGTTTTCACTTTTGTCAAATTATATAAGTAATTAGTCAATCAACTATTATTATTAGTTTAATTTTTGATTTGATGTAATAGGTGGAAGATTGGTAAACTACATTAATTACAAAAAAACATGAAGGTTGTCTTATTAGAACAAGATATGGGAAATAGTGAGAAACAAAGTTTTGATAGATGCGAAACATATTATGAAAAATCAAAATAGATGCAAAACGTTACCTACATCTAAATGATAGATGCGAAACATATTATGAAGAATTAAAATAGATAGATGCAAAATCAGAACTGTAAAATGTGTAAAAACAATACAACAAATATTACAAATAAAATTACAACAAATATGACAAAACATCATCAATATTACAAAACATCATCCCAAAATCTGTTAGTGTTTGGATCATTAAGAAACATGTAGAACATTTATGCTCTTCTTAATGGTGCTCTATCAGAAGTTTTATGTGTATCAAGTTTTCCATTCAAAACAAAATCTTTGAAGTAATCGCATACCATTACTCCGCAATCAAGTGATCCAGGTCTTTGTTTAGGAATTTTTAGTGGACAAATTATCTTTATTGGTTCTTTTGCTTGTAGAATTTTTTTTCCTTTGGAGGTATTCAATCCGTAATTTAATAGACGTACATAAATTAGATGATATATATATATATATATTAGAAGAGCTACACTTACGAATCTTTATGTAGTTTTTCTTGTTGGATATGGACGTTTGGGTATTAGGTTTAGATTTACTGCTGATTGATGTTCAATATCTATTACCAATAACGTCCAATGGTTAACATTCCCAGCTCGGGCTTCTGTTGGAAGCGGAACGAAGATGTAACCTTCTGTGATTCCCTGTAGCTTATCGTCAACTAATGGTTTTACATCCATATTTATGTTCAGCATGTGCTACATTGAAACAACAATATTTAGAAACATTTTTGTTGATAAATTAATACGTGCTGTAAAATTAAAAGATTCTTACCATTACACTTCCAGATATGTATGTTACTGGCATAAATTCTCCTGGACTTTTAGCAACAAGTATTTGGAAATTATGTTTTTTAAGGGTGATATGCATATAACCGTCGATTATCTGTGTAGTCAAAAGTGGAAGCTAAGAGTTTGTTAATATATGCAATTGAAACCAAGGTAATCAAATTAAATGTAAATTTAACTTTTACCATAGAGTCGAGTTCATCTTCGTCTACTAACTCCATTAAAGTACTAACAAAAATATTAGCATCTGGTACCTCTGGGCATGACCATACTGTTGGATCAGAATTGTTTTCTCCCTTTTTAATGAGTTCTAATTTGTAGTATTCATGTATGTCAATTGCAGTTGTTACTTTGTTTGTAAATGGTCATTCTTTTCTGGTAATTCCCATGTTAGGTAGTTCTTTAGAGGTTTGATGTGGAGAAGGATCCCAATTTAGTTTAAATGAAAGCCCTTCATCCAACTCTTTCTGCAAAAATGGGAAACAAATGAAAACTCTAAAAGAATATAGATGTGAAACGTTTAAAAACCAAAGTATGAGAAACAAATGAAAACAAAGTAGATGTGAAACACATATATTTTAAATTAGATGCGAAACATGTATAATTAAGATGGATGCGAAATAGGTATAATTAAAATAAATGCGAAATAGAGCAGTCACTTACCTTTCTCTTTTGTATATCTTTCTCAATTCTTATAATTTCGTTCTCAATCGCTGGATCAATGTCACTGATTTGTGCCGTCTGGATTTCTTGTACTTCAGAGGCTTGGTCCTTTACAAAAAAGAAAAAAATCCATTAGATGCGAAACATGTGTAAACATCAGACACACTTATTGATAGATGTGAAATTCAGTATTATACAAAGCAAAATACAAGTATTGGATTCAGACATTCAAGATATAGATAAAGATAATATTACAGTATTTAAGCAAAAAAATAAGATAATAAACAGAATACATATGTTTTTTAAAATAGGTTTTGTTAATTTTTGGATATTTGTATCACCTCTTTGTCCACAGCATCATGCTCTGTCTCTTTAGATTTCTCAGTAACATCCTTGCTGACTTCAGATTCAGCAGCAACACACTTGTCTCCTTCAGATACTTCAGGATTAGTATTTTGTTCTTCCATAACATTAACATGAACTAAGAGATCTTCTTAGTTTTCTACTACAACTTCAATAGGAGTAATAAGGTCCTTTTGCACAGAAGGAACACTATCAATATTAACATGGGCAACATCAGTAGGAACAGCAAAATTAGATGTATCAGTAGCATCAACAAGACTTTGGCTGGAGACAGGGTCTATTTGGTATTTTGGTGGTGTTGGCACTAAGACTGTGGCTGGTTGTAAAGCTGTGGTTGGGTGTGAGGTTGTTTCTTCTGTTATATCAGTGGTTGGGGTTGCGCAGTTTTTGTTAATTCTCCGCAGAATAATAAGTTTTTTATATAAAATGATAGATGTGAAACCTTAATAAGTTTTTTGAAATAAAACATAATTAAACAAGATAGATGTGAAACCTTTAGATAATATAATTCTACATAGATGCGAAACACATATTAAATAATAGATGCGAAACATATATTAATAAGATAATAGATGTGAAACACATATGATACTATGCATGCTAGATGCGGAACCTATAGTAAATATGATAAATAGGATATTATTACCTTCTTTATTCTCACTAATTTTTTCAACCTTCTATTTTCTTTTGAAAAAGTACAATCTGTCCTCAATGTTGATATCGATTGGAGACATCTTTTTTATTTTCTTTTCAGGTCTCTTTAGATTCCTAAGAATTTGTGATGTTGAATTCTGCTTTCTTTTAGTAGGTGCACGTTCTGTTTGGACCGTCTTTTCTTTGTTCAGAGCGTCAGTTTCTGCCGGTAGAGTTATCTCTTTCATGTTCTTTACTAGTCTTTTTCTTCGTGTTGCATTCTTTTTAGTTCTTGTAACTTTTTGACGTGGTTGAAGAATGAATTTCTCTATCGTTTTTTCGCTATCACTAGAATCGCTTGCATCTGGATGATCGTGTGTATCCCAATGCAAACCATCATCATCTTCGTTGAGGTTTACTTTTTCACTATCATTTGGTGGAACATTATAATATTCGTTGAGGTTTACTTGTTCACTATCATTTGGTGGAACATTATCATCTTCGTTAGGAACATTGTTATTATCTTTTTCTATTTGGAATTCTCCTCCAAATTGTTCTTTTTCTTCTCCTGTTAGTTCTAATTCGTCTTCCAGAATCTACAAATTTGTTAAAATATTATAGTAAATATATATTTAAAATGTGAAAGAAGAACAAAAAACATATCATAAATATACCTGTTCAAATCTGTATTTTTCTCAATACCCAGCCATTTGAAGCATATCTAGGTATCTTGTTTACAGTCTAAATGTTTTGACATATTTTCGTGTGTTCCATGATGAAAGGTTTTATATTAACAATACTTTAGAGACTATTTATTGACTAAATAATATATAAAATAGAACAAATAAAAATACTAACCAGTAGAACAGCAACGCAACCAACTACTCTTCCGGGTTTAGTTTCATGACAAGCTTTTACGAAATTCATCAACTTTTTCCTAATTGCTTCAGCCCAATTGTAGTTATTTATCTTGTCTAGGTGTTCTACGTAATACACCATTGTTGAAGCTAGTACATCTTCAGATGTAGAGAAAAACAAAGTGGAACAGGCTAACAGTATAGATAGTATGACCACATCGTATATCGCCTCTTGTCCAGGTGTTTTTGCTGCCTTATTTATAGCATCCTATCCACAAGCAAAAGCATTTATTAAAAATGGATAGATACGAAACCTATGATAATGTAAATATATCTTATCCGATGGATGCGAAACCTGTGTTAATGTAAAGTGGAGCTAAAAGATAGATGCGGAACCTATGTAAATGCTAAAATGATAGATGCGAAACACATTCAATTTAAATAGATGCAAAACTCATGCAATTTAAATAGATTCGGAATTCTTGCAATTTAAATAGATGCGAAGTAGGTCTAACTAGATAGATGCGAAGTCAAATGAAATATGAAGTAATTGTAATCTCATAGTTGAAATTTCATACCTTTATGAGTTTGTTAGTGATTGGTTTGAACGGTTTTTATTTACTTTCCTTGATGTGTCATCAGAAAATTATTTCTTGGTTATCCTTGACTTCTCTTCGTCTTCCAGTTTAGAAAAATTTAGGTTCAAAACTCCTGGCTTGTAGTGGCATAGATTCATCTTCATGTCTTGAACTAAAAATTATATTTTTGTCATTGTTAGTAAGCTGTAAAAACTTTTCAACCATTTTAAAAGCGTCTTTATCTTTGTCATATGTCATTGCTATCTGCTGAATGACATCCCAGTGCTTCTTGTATGCAGTGTTTTTTGTTCTTAGATCATAAGCTCCCTTTAAAAGAGAATAAAAGGGTGTCTTCTTTGCAGCTTCTATGTGTTCTGGCTTAATTTTTGTTTCTTCCATTTGTTTCAATAGTGCAAAGAGTCCTGATCTGTAGAAGCATGTTATTGGCGCCATTTTTTCCTTCAAAACCAATAAATGAGAAGAATAGATCAGGTATGGTAGATGTGAAACCCATGTTAATCCATTCTAACTAAAATATAGATAGATGCGAAACCTATATTAAACTACAACCACTACACAGTGATAGATGCGGAACCTATACTAAACTACAACCACTACACAATGATAGATGCGAAACCTTTTATAAAACCTGCAAATTTGACAGTAAATAGATGCGAAACTCATGGAAATGTATCAAAATCAGGTTTGAATTGCAGAAACAATAGTATGGCTATTTGGACACAAAATTGCATGTTGTTTAGCGAGACACGAGTAAGCAGTACTAGTTTCTCAAAAAAAATAGAAAAACATGTATAATGTAGAAAATTTATCATAAATAACAGATGTAATTGATCGAAAACAGATACATTATTCCTAAAGTAACACAAAAACTCGAAAATTCATCACAACGAAGAACAAGGTTGAAACATTTTTACAGAAATTCGAACAGTATTTCAAACTGAAAAGTTGCGAACTTACTGTTTTTTATGTTTTTTATGCTCGATTCCAGTCGTTTAGTCGATTAGAAGTGTGACGGACGGTAATCGGTGAATTGCCAGCGAAAATGTGGTAGGAAATCCGGTGAGAGAATCGTCGATCATTCGTCGATGGCGTATTAAGAGAGAGTGTGTGTTTTGTGATGAGAGAGAAAGAAAGAGGGAGAAAAGAGGGGTGAAAAAAGAGAGTTAGTGGGTTCAAACGGGTATTTATATCGGAGGTATTTTTGAAAGGAATTTATTAAAAAATTTAAGCCTTTATTAGTAATAGGTTTGTTGGATGGGTCTTTAATGGTAAATGCCCCTTAAAAAATAATAAAAATAAAAATAATATATATATATATACTTAATGATTTTATATTTAAAAATGGTAATAATTATATCTACTTAATGATTTTATATTTAAAAAATGGTAATAATTAATAAATTCATGGATAAAATCTTATTCAGTAATTCACCCTTAAATTAATATAATAATAAAAATTATAAACTAAACAAAAATGACAATTTTCCCATATGAGACAAACATCTCATTTCCAAATGGACCTTTAAACATGTTTAAAGAATCTAATGTAATGGGCTCCGCCCAAATAAAGACAATTAGAAATGACTCCAGGGAGAATTCAAACCCTCATTTAATTGTATTGCTGCATATATAACTACTATTTATTTTGCGCTGTTACCATCAGGACTCTAAAAGAAGTCCACATTACTTATAGACTAGAGGAAGATGTGTGGAAATCAAATGGATAATACGCTAAAAGCATATGCAAATATTATCCGTCCAGATTGTTCAATTCAAATACATGTCTCCCTTTACAGCAAATTCATAATAAACTAATCACTCTATAATGACACTTCTTATAAAGGCTATAAATTAAAAAGAATTACTCAATACAAATGACTCAGCATTAAACTTTAAAATGAAATTATAAAACAAAGGCTACAACAAGGCAGTGGTATTTAATTATAGAAGCCTGAGATGAGCAGTATCATTCAACCGTTTTATCTGCCATCCAGTTCGCCATGAATGCTGTAGTACCGTCACCGACGAATCTTCTATACAGATCTTGTGCGACATCAAAGGGCTGCACCCAAGGATGCCTGTGAGGAGACATTTTATCGTTGCCGAATGTGTGAAAAGTCCGATACAAGTTGGGGAAGAAGAGGAGGATCCCCTTGAATGCATATCACGGAGTTCATTTTGGTGGTGAGATTCACTAGGGGATAATATCTCACCGTCAACCTCATGAACACTCATTACTTGGAGCCGACTCTTACCAGATTTCTTCCTCGAGAGCCCAGGCCGTGGCCTGTTGAGTAATTCCATGTGTGGTGAGGATATTCGGTCGTGAGCCGAATTGGGTAATGAATTCGAGTTTTGAGAAAATTCTTGGGATTCACTTGGATGGATGAAGGAAAAATCAGATCTGATCTTTTCGGGAAGTTGTAGAACTGTATCGTTTAAGAACTGAACCATACGGAATTCCACTTGTCTGAGTGATTCTCCAGATGGTGCTGAAAAATCAGGTTGGTATCTTTCGATTAAGCATACAGTATCGGGTGTGTATATTTCTGATTGGTGGCAGCCTTCCCAATCGCCCATGCTCATTTCAACAAGTGCTTCTGAGGTTTGTATATGATCCTCTGCAAAATTCATTTCCTGCATGATTTAACAACCGGACAATATCTTCAACAAACTACCATATCGAATTGCACGTCTTTGGCTTATAGCAACCATCCATCCTGACTGGTATAGTGACAAAGTAATGAATGCATGAGGGTTTTTAAGCAGAGTAAAAGCTTAAATTTAAAAAAAGAACAGCTGAAGTAGCAATTAAAGCTTTAACTTCAAGAACAACTAAAGTTTACAGATTTCTATTAATGTGCATCGTGTATTTTTTGTAAGATGCATGAACTCTATGAGAAAAAATATAGCAAACATTCATGAAAATTATTAAACATGCAAGAATAAACCACCTAATCATGATATACAAACTTCATGTAAAAACCAACAAGAAAGAACACATCCTAAAAGAAAAACAAAGTTATTTATTAGTTAAAATTTGCTATACTCAAGACCTAAACTGTACAGTACACAACAAGCAGGATATTATGATATACAGGGGTATCTATAGAAACACTTTCTGAGTAGTAGGATACACAAGCTTCTAAGATACGCACCAAGATACAGACACGTGTTATCTAGGGCCAAAAATGAGTATCCTCAAAGTTGTTGAAAACCTTTTAAAATGTATTTTGTTCTCACTCTCAACAATCGACTTCTCATCGACAACCACAAACTGAGGGTGGCAGTTCACCAAATCCTCCTACAGGCAAATCAGGAGAGTTCACTCCTATAAGCTCTATAGTTTAGTGTTATCAACAGTTTGCTCTCTTTCTTGCGTATCAATATGTATAAGTAAGAGCCCAAACTTGCTCTACAATATCATGTGCAAATGCAAGTAGGAAATCCTTGGAAATAAGTGAAAGGTAAAGCAATAAGCAGATGATTTCTGAATCCTAATACAGCTTGCTACATGCTAAAGAATGAACAGATTGTAGTCTAAAGAGTGCATAAAATTGGTCCGAAGATATAAATTGTTTCATTAACAGTAAAGAAAAGACCCAGCAACATTGATCTATACATGACCTGAACTGGATCATATGGTTGTTTCTGATAAAAATTCTAAGAAGAAAGCCAGAAACAGTACCTGACAAACGGAGACCGCCGTGGATCTCGAACGATCCAAAGGCGAAGTGTAAACGGCATTGAATCGAACACGATGCGAGTTCAAAAACACTGCAAGAGCTCTCGCCTGACGTTTGCCGTTAGTCGTCAGCCCCGCCCCGTGACATCTCCCCGCCACCAATTCTGGTCTCTCATTGAGCTCACACTCCCCGTGGCTAATCAGAAACACCTCCATAAGCATCCGATCGTCATCGACGGAAGAAGACCCCATCGACGACAACCGTGAGAAAACAGGAGGAGGCGGCAGCGGTGGAGGAGGAGCGAGGACGTTGTAAGGATCCCAAACCTTGATCGACGGCCCGAGCCGCGGCGTCCCGAGCGAGGAGAGCTGGGGCGAGAGAGGGGATGCAGAGGCGTGGCAAGGGAGCATTTCTGGTTCCTGTTCTAGAACCTTCTTCACCAAGTGATTGTTTGTTTCCCTTCGATTAAGTCTTTCGCTATCCTCTTCTTCCTCTTCTTCTTCTTCTTCTTCCTCGCTTTCTTCATCTTCTTCGTCTTCCTCGACAACTTGTGCGGACTGGTTGGAGCCCATACCTTGGAAGCTAATTCAGTGTCAGTGCAGATATTATAGAGAATTGGTTGAAATTCGCTTTTGTAGTGCGATGAATCATTGTAGTTGTGACATCAATGATGTGGGAATCGGAAGCTCCAACGGAGAAGGATTAAATTTTGTAGAGATGAAAGAATCGAGCGCTAAGTGTGAACAAGAAGACTAAGCATATGAGGGGGAGATCTGAGAAGGTGCGATAGATTGGATCTAACTGTGTTCTTCTATCCGTGCGTGCATAACCAAGCCGAAGGAATGCACTCCGAGCACTACATTTCATTATAGTGAAGTGGAAGGCCCATATCTACGAGGGCTTATGGGCTAAGCCTTATTTGCTTTAGACATAATTTAGTCAAACAAGTTCTTCGGTCCAATAGGTTAATAATAGCTTAACATTAAATTCGATGTCTATATCAAGAAGTTGTTTATAGATGGTCGCCGGGAAATGCAGAGCTTCTTTGTCTGAAGATTCTCATCCCTGGAATCTCGGTTGCTGATATTTTCAGAGTTGTTTTCTTTTTTTTTTCTTTTTTTTGGTTATACCCTGTTTTTTTCATCCCTTGTTACCGGTGGTTTCTAGTGATCTCTGTAATCCTATAAAATGTTAAGCTCAGCCATCAATTTGGAAGAATTTCTCGTTCTTCTACTTGACAAGGAAACAAATAAAACCAATAACATCAAGAAAACATACTCTGAAATTTTGAAAACTTCGCTGGGACAATCGAATAGTTATCTGTGGCGTGCGGCGGTCCATGGCGAAGAGGGCTAAAAATGTCACAGTGGCGAGGCGAGTGTCGAGGCGATGGCCACATGACATGCGGCGAACTATTACCTGAATAACATTTTTTAGCACATAACTGCAATTTAAATAGTACTATTTAGACATTTAAACTTACAATAACAACTTAAACTTCCAATTACATTATTCTTAGAACATCCTAGTCAAATGATAAACAAATAGACTAAAAGATCAAATTATAAAACATCCAATCACATAATTCTTAAAACATCTGAGTCAAAAAACAAACATAGACTAAAATATATCATCGTCCGAGACAACATCTTCACACCTTTCATCTCCACCGTGTTCTCTATTTATATCCCATTATAGAGTATCTTATTCTTCAGAGTCTTCATCAACACTCTTATGCGAGCCATTGAAGATGATATATTTTTAGACCAAAGATTGTAGTCTACTTTATCAACCTCAACAGCTCCAACATCAATTCTTTTCAAAACATCTTCATCTTTCCAAAACTTAGTTTTAGCTTTTTATTTTTTTAGTTCAAAAAAACATACCAGGCTTCGCGCCTCGCCACGACCGCCACGATGAGCGCCATAGCCTCTACAGTCGCCTCGGCGAGTGCCACGCTAAGGGCATCGCCACGTCACACCCTGAGGCAATATCGCCTCGTCACGGCTGCCACGTGACAACTATGGTACAAAACCCTCACCTGAGTTTATCAAGAATGCAGACGACCATAACTCCATACAGTATTCGAAAGCTACGAAGAAATTGCTGATACAACAATCAAGAATAATCCGAATAGAAAATTTAGCAATAGCATACCGAAACATGCGGCTCTTCAATCCTTTCTTGAATCCTTTAAGTTTAAAGGGGCTTATAGTTATATGACTATAGATTCTTGACAAATTTTGCTTGAGTTCTATCATAAAGACGATGTGATCAAGATATGGTCTAAATGTATATGGAATGTGGACGGAAAAGTTATGAGGCGGGTGAAGTGGTGCCCGGACAGTAACAAGAACTTCGAAAGCCCAAATGTATTGCTCTGGGTTAGATTTGAGAAGCTCCATGAATATCTATATAACAAAAACATAATTGAAGGTCTTGCTGCTACTTTGGGCTATGCTTACAGAACGGTGGTGCCTAAATATCATCGTGCCAATACCAACGCTTGCTTTTCCCAAGTAGAAATTGATGTTTCGAAGGTTCTTAAAAGAAAGATTTAGATTGGATTCGGTGAAAATGATGGTTGCTGGGTTGGGGTGAGTTACAAGAACGTTCCTAACTATTGTCACTATTGTTACCACTTGGGGCAAAAGATTGAAGATTGCAAGAAGAATGAAAACAAGGCTAATGGAAAAGAATGCAATACTGGTATTGAAAACAAAAATGATGAACTGAGTAAATCACATTCATTACAAGAAAGCTCGACAAATCAACAAATTCCTAAAGTCACACAGATCTAAACTTTTAGCAAGGTTTACAGAATAAAATTAAAGTCTATTGTTACAGCAAAAGACAAGCCTATGAACTCAACTACTAATCTTATGCCCAGTCTGATCAGGGAAGATAGCGCTTCAAAGAATGATCCTGAGCTTATTAGTGCTCTACAACAATTGGATCAAGATCATAGCTCTAATAACTTGATTGTTGAATCTTCATCTCCTCATTGTGATAATATTGGAAGCCATAACGTCTCCCCAACTGCTACCTCCACTGACCACGACTTCAATACTTTAATCAGCAATAAGATTAAATCTGCATACAGAAACAAAAGCGTTAAAAGACTATCTATCGACTCTCTCCTTAAAGAGAGAAAGCTTATAACAAATCTCTATTTGATAATGATAAAGATTGTTAGTTGGAACGCTCGTGGAGTCAACAACAATCCAACCTTGTCTAGGCTAAAGTATATCATTCAGAGTGAGAAGGTCAGGGTAATTGCTATTCAAGAACCTATGGCAAGGCTTGACAAAATTGATGGTATTGCTAAAAGAATTGGTTTTCCTAATTATGCAGCAAACTGCTCTAATAAGCTTTGGGTATTCTGGTCAAATAATATTAACATTTCTGTTAATATTGACCATGATCAATATCAACTACAATAATTTTAATTGCTACTTTACATCTGTCTATGCTAAAAATCAAAGGGCTTTGCGTAAAAACCTATGGAGCCAGATGATGCTTTTGTCTTGTGAAGATAGACCATGGATGGTGGCTGGTGACTTCAATGCAATCACGACCTCTGAAGATTAGCTTTGTTGTTTCTCTTTTGATGCCTCTAGTGTTGATGACTTTACTGAAACCATAAGATTATGTAGCCTTGAAGACCCTGGTTATGTGGGTTCAAGATATACATGGAGTAACAATAAAATCTGGAAACGTTTAGACAGAGTATTAGTAAATTCAATCATGGCTTCTACCTATCATGTTTAGGTTTTTCACATGGTCAGAACTTGTTCTGACAATGCCCCTTGCTTATTACTCTCTCTAATACTCATACTAATACTCATTAAAATAACAAATGTAACTTCAAATTTATCAATGCATGGGCTAATGATTCTGACTTCCTAAAATGTGTTAAGCAGAATTGGAACAGGCAATGTCAAGGTGATGGTAATGTTGTGTTTTGGCTAAAGCTCAAGAGACTAAAAAAATTTCTTAAAGGTTGGAACTTAAATAAATTTGGCAATATATTCAGTAAGGATAAAGAAGCTACTGAGGGTGTTATAAACAAAGATCTTATTCACCAAATGGATAACAGCAATGAGTCTAAAGCTGGGCTTTCCAAAGCTAACAGCATTCTCATTCTTGCCCTCAAGAATGAAGAAATCTACTGGAGACAAAGATGTTACAATACATGGTTAAACGAAAGTGACTGTTGATGAGGGAGAATAAAAGACATATGGTAAAATTGTAAAGAAGAAGTTTGTTAGGAAAAATTGTAAAGAATAAGTTTGTTAGGAGAGAATTGTAAAGAAGAAGTTTGTTAGGAGAGAATTGTAAAGAAGAAGTTTGTTAGGGGCGAATTATAAAATACAAATAGGAATAGTCATTAAGAAAGAGGTGAAAAGATATAGGGACCAAAGATGTAATAAGTGGGATTAAAAGCGTGTGGGACCCATAATTGTACTATAAAAGGACCGTACACGCTTTATAGATTCCAAGATGAATATAATATTACTTTCTCTCTCTACTTAATCTAGTACTTACTTTCTCTCTAAAAAGGCTCCTGAGCAAAGTACTTAATTCCATTTTGACACTAAGAGATTCTCGTGACACAAAATTACCCCTGAGCCTTTTTAAAACTCTTCAATGGTAACACTAAAATCTGTCATAATTATGTATCTAAAAAAAGGAAAAAGAATACCATAAATGTTATAAAGGAAAATTGAATTTGGTTTACTAACCAAGATGATATAGCTAGATCTGTTGAATCTTACTTTAAAGGCATTCTATCTACTGTTTCTTATACTTGCACTGACACAACTACTCAGAACTCTATTCTAAACAATATTCCAAAGTTGATTATTAACAGGGACAATTCAACTATCCTAAGGCCTGCTACTAAATAGAAGATATGGAGCATCATTACTGCCATGAAAAATGACAGTTCCCCAGGCACTGATAGGTTCAATTGCTTTTTCCTTAAAACATGCTGGAATATTATTTATTCTGATTTGTGCAATGCTATGAACTCATACCTTAAAGGCTATAAAATCCATAGTGGTGTGTTTACCACTGGGATTTGTCTTATACCCAAAATTCCTAATCCAATTAACTGGAGTAACTTTAGACCAATCAGTTTGTGTACAATCTTTAACAGGATGATGTCTAGTCTTCTTAATAGCAGAATCTCTCAATTTTTACCTAGTATTATCTCTAATAGCCAAGGGGCTTTTGTAAAAAATAGACTCATATATGACAACATACTCATAACAAAAGAAATGATGCACATCATTAATAGAATGCCTTCTAAGGGTAACATTATAGTGCAGCTTGATATGTCTAAGGTATTTGACAGGATGTCTCATGCCTTTGTCCTAAACATATTGAAATGTTTTGGATTTTCTACTGAACTTATCACTCTTATAAACAACCCAATATCTAATGTCATGCTATCAATTCTCATTAATAGGATGAATGTTGGGTACTTTCCTTAGATAATGGCTTAAGACAAGGAGACCCTCTATCTCCAAGTCTTTTCATTCTTGCTGATGAATGTCTTATTAGAGGCACTCAAAATATATTTAATGCTAAAAAAATCATGAAATTTTACCTGAAATCTGGCTATATTCTTCCTATCCTTGCATTTGCTGACGATATTATTATTTTTACAAACAACACTCCATCAGCTATTGATAAGCTTTGTAACCTGTTAGACAATTACCACCCAGCTTCTGGCCAAATGATTAACAAAGAAAAGACAAGAAAAATTACCTCAACTAAAAGGACTCAGGCCACCTCTAATAGATTGAAAGCAGACACTGGATTCAGCACTGATCAGGCTCCATTCTTCTACTTGGGAATCACCATTGCTGCAACCAACAAAGGGAAGAACTTTTTACCTTTAATAGAAAAAATTCACAGTAGAATTATTGAGTGGGACATGAAAAATCTATCATTTGGGGGCAGGCTATCCCTTATATAGAGTGTTCTGTATCCTATTGTATATTATTGGATGCAGAATAGTCTCATCCCTAATAGCATCATTACAAAAATTGAAAAGTATTTTAACAAATTTCTTTGGAGATCAAACTTAAATGAGAATTCCATTCATTGGACCACTTGGAGATAGCTTTGTAAGCCTTTTGAGGAAGGTGGATTGGACAGCAAAACACTGTCTGATATCCAATCCACTTTCTCTCAAAAGTTGTAGTTTCAGTTTAGGAAAAAATCAACTCTATGGACTGAGTTCATGTATCAAAACTACTGTCCTAACTCTCACCCCATTATCTCTACTTGTAAAATCTCTGACTCCATAATATAGAATAGACTTCACTCTATTAAAGATCAAGCTGACCCTAATATAGTATGGTCCTTGGGTAATGGCGATGTAGATTTTTGGTTTGATGCATGGCATGGCATGTTCCCTATTATTAGTAATCCTAGCTCTAACAGTTGGTACTTACATGTTAAGGTAAAAACCTTTTGGAAAGATGGTAGATGGGATCATACTTCCCTTCTTAACTTCATTTCTCCTGATAGAATCAATCACATTGAAAAAGTGAAAATCAATCAGGAGCTGGAAGATAAAATAGAATAGAAACTTTCAAAAGATAAAAAATTTAGCACCAAAGCAACTTGGGATCACATAAGGATAAAGAACACCAAACTTTCTCTTTTCAAAAAAATTTGGAATAATTTTATACCAAAAAAATACTCTTTCTTAAGATTGAAACTTCTAAAAAACTATATCCCAATTGATAATATACTTTCCAAAAGGCATTTTACCTCTGTCTCCAAGTGCCAGTTTTGTTGCAGTCGTGAAGAGAAGAACCATCTCTTCGTCAACTGCAACTTCGCCTGGCTATTTGGAACTACTATGGCATTCTATTCAAAGTTCCACTTAGACGTCACATGACCCTTACTCACATTTTTTACTGTTGGTTCTGGTTTACTCACAACAAATTTCACATAACCCATCATGTCCCTCAAATAATTTGTTGGACAATATGGTTTAATAGAAACAGTTGTAAGTTCAATAGCACTCATGACACCTTCATGAATGCTATTGACGAAATTAACAGAATCATTAAGGGTATAGATGCTGGTAACACTCTTAAAGCTAAGCACTGGTTTCGTGTTATAAACGCAGGGTCGACTTTAAATTGTACCAGCATAAACAACAGGAAAAGAAAGGCATTGTACCTGATGTGGCTAGCTCCTGAGGTGGGAAGGCTTAAATTAAATGTTGATGGAGCCAGTAGCTATTATGGAGAAGGAAGCAGAGGTGTTCTGGTCAGGAACGATTGTGGAGAAATTGTTGTTGGATATGGCTTCCTTTTTGGCAAATTGGATCCCTTCTACGTAGAATGTAGAACGTAAATTGAGGCTCTCATTCTTTGCAGAAGGAAGCACTGGGAAAACGTCGATCTTGAGTCGGATTGTCTGAATCTCATCAACTGCCTCACCTTTGGAAATGTAGACAATCCGATAACTAAAATCTGCCACAGCTTAATCACGTCTAACATGAAGCTTCGCCACATCTCTCGAACTCAAAATGCAGCAGTTGAGTGGATATCAAAGCAGATCATTTCAGAACGCTCGAACAAATCATTCACCACAAGTAATGCCCCTGACTCCTTTACTTGCTATAACGAACCTTGAAAGCCTTGGAGTCGGGTACATTGACCCTGGTTAGATCGTCGCCGGCGGCCGTCTAGGAGAGTGATTATTTTCGAATTCGTCTCTCTCTGTACAAAAGGGGTTGAGGAGAAAAATTAGGGTTTAGTTCATGATTTGGGAAAGTTTGCAATAGTGAGGCTTGCTTTTTGGCCGTAAAATTTACTCTCTCATAAAATTGAGTCCCCCAACTTGTAATTCTTTCATTTTAGTAATAAAATGATCGTTTGATTAAAAAAAAGTTATTTATAAATATAAATGCTTTTTTCTAGTTTTGATTTCTTTTGCGATTTTTTTATAATGTCTTCAATTTTTATTTAGCAAGATATAAATTAAATCATCCAAAATGTCAAAAGGTTTCTAGATAAAAAGAAGAGAGATTCAAGTCTTTCATTTTTTGTGCTTTCACTTTTATGTCTTTCATTTTTTCGGTCTGAGGTTTGTATCTTACTTGGGTGGATTACCTTTTATGTTTCTTGTCTTGATGATACATGTAAAAAAAATTTGATATGCCCAATATATTCGTCGAATCTTTGTATAACATACTGTAGTAATAATTTAATATTGTATATGATAAATCATATGATTTTGATTGGCTACTTATTTAGAGTTTAAGATGATTTAAATATTATCCAAATCGTGAAATTGAATTCCTTCTAAATCATTGAGGTGAACGTATTCCAATTTACCAAGTGTGTAATGCTTTTCACGTCGTCAAATCGAATGTCTATATGATCGTCAAATCGAATATTCTCAAACCAATAAGTTAAGTTGAATATATCTCAGGTCATCAAGTCAAGTCGAATATCTCTCAAGTCATCACATTAAAATGTCTTCGAAGTCGTCAGGTTAAAATATCTCCAAAGTATTCATAAACAGAAAATCGCAAGCGCAAGATTATCGTTACGGTAATAACGAGTACTAACGCTCAAATATCGTACCTAAGAGATTTTGATCATGAAGAGTTACAGATAATCACCCGATTAGAAATTAAATTATTGATAACCACCTGGAGTTTAAACCATAAATCCTTCCAACAATACCCCTAAATTCACAAATACGTGCAACTTTCAACAATTAGTTATTTTAACCTTCAAAACTCCATATCTTTTAAACTCTAATAAAAAATATATTACAAATATATATATATATATATATATATATATATATATATATATATATATATATTTCTATAATTTAAAAACAAACAAAACGAAATTCATGAGTGATATTTTTTTAGAATTACTTATTTCATATATTTGAAACCAAATTACATGTAATTCTGCAACTCTAACACATTTATTTTTTAACAACCAAATTACAAGTAGTTTTGCAAGTGGAACATAATATGTTTTCGAGACTTATTTTACAACCAAATTGCATGTATATTCACAACTGGAACATGGTCCAAGTTTTTCTTTTAAAACATTTTTTCAACACAAAAGTACACGTATTTTCACAACTAAAAAAGAGTTCGTTGTTTTATACCCAATGAACATTAATTTTCACAAAACAAGTTTGTATTTTGTTTTTCACACAATCAGATTTATTTAGCAACCAAATTCCTATTTTTGTAACTCTTTTTTCTTATTTTCGCAAAACATTTGCACGTAATTCTGCAACTACAACATAACTATTTTTAGCAACCAAAATACATATAATTACGCAACTAAAAAAATATTTTTAGAAACCAAATTACACATTATTTTACAATTATAACATAATTTTTTTTCGTTGACTTATTACACAACTAAAATACACGTAATTTCTTAACTAAAAAAATAACGGATCTAATTTTGTTCATTTTAAAAAATAATACGATATTTTCCTATTATTTTTTAGAACTATGGTTTGAAATATATAATATTAAAAAAACAAAAAAATTAGGACATAAACAAATAGCTAAAGATATTTTCGGATTTCCATACGATTATCTGTAAATACTCATTTATCACCAATGGTTATTTATGACTAATCAAACATTTGGTGACTATCGGTAAATAAGTTTGATATTACGTGATTATTTGTATATTATATATTTTTTGATATATTCTTATGATCTAATGTTTTATATTATACCGATTTAATTAAAATATAACAAAAAAATTAAAATTATTAATCCAAAATATCCAAATTTTAGATTTTATTTTTAATTGTAATAAAATAATTAACACAATAATACATTTTAAAATTATGTATTAAATTTTTGTTTATCTGAAATATTACTTAATTTATCTGTATCCATAATAAATGCATTTTATTGAATAGCAAAACATATAAGCAATTTGAATTTATGCATTTAAATTTAAATATATATATTTAATACATTTTTAAAACCTTCTTTTAAACTTCTGATTCACTATAAATATTATTTATTTTAATTAACGTAGTCAAATATCATAATAAATAAAACAAACTCAACTATTTTTTATTTTAAAATTGTATATTTTCTTCTAATATTATAATAAAAATATTATTTTTTGTTTTTCTTTATGTATGTCCGTATTAGATAAAAATATATTATTTTGTTGATTTTCTCTTATGTTGATTATGGTAGAACCACAATGAATTGAAGCGTAGACGGTCGAATCCTTCATTTTGACTCCTCATCTAATTACACTATTTTTTATGATTTATCTTTAAAAAAAAAGTTTTCCAACTCTAAGTAAACAAGTTTGGGTTTTTAAAAGAACGAGAAGCGATAATGCTTCCCAAAGATAACGAAATTTAGGGTTTAGGGTTTAAAAGTACGAGAAACAAATTTTAGTTTTTAAAAGAACGAGAAGTTATTAATGTGTAGAATGTTTTTAGTGTAATTATATCGTAAAAATATTCTTCCTGCTTTATTATTATGCGGAATATAGTCTTATCAATAGCTGACGAATTTTGCACTTCTAAACCCAAAACAACATTTCAACGAATTTAATGTCAAATTAAATTCCCCCAATATTTCAAATATTTTGGATACTATTTCAATCTGTTGCTCCTCTCTATTATTTTTTATTGTCATATCATCTATGTAAGTCTTTATATTATTTTCTAATTTTTTTAAAGATTCGGTTGACTAGCCATTGATAAGTTAATCGCACATTCTTTAAACTGAAAGGCATAAACTTATAGCGATGTAAAACCCTTTCAGTTTGAAAAGCATTATCTTCCTCATCATTAGGTTGCATCCGAATTTGGTTGAATCCAGAATATGCATCCATAAATGATAAAAATTTATGACTCGGAGCAGCCTCTACTAACTAGTCAATATGAGGCAAAGGAAAATTGTATTTTGGTCAAGTTTTATAAAGATCAATAAAGTCTACACACATCATTCATTGTCCATTTTTCATCTTAACCAATAACGGATTAGCGACCAATGTCGAATATTTTGACTTTCTGATATACCCCAAATTTAAAGGGTTTTCCACCTATTTAATAATTGGCTCTACTTTATCACGAGAAAATTTCATTTCCATTTATGAACTGGCCTCGTTCTCACATCAACCAATAACTTGTGGAAAATAATAGATGAATTGACCCCGGATACATCACTGGTAGTCTAACCAAAGATAATAGAATTTATCTTCAACAAATTTACCAACTTGACCTTAAAACTTGATTTAAAGAGCTCATTATCTTCAATATCTAGCTGACCCATATTGTTTCTTCCATAATTCCATCTAATATTTTTTAACACTGAATTTATATTTTGGGGTCATCAATTTATTTTTCAAATTCATTGGTCTCATCGACTGACGAACCTTACTTGCACTTTTTAACTTTTATTTCTTTCACTTTTTAGGATCCAACAAAACTACATAGCAAGTTCTAGTCGTTCTCAGGTTACCTCTTATTATTCTCACTGAATTTCCCACTGGATACTTGATTAATGTCTAAATGTACATGATGTTCCCTCCATCTTATGTAACCATGGTCTTCCCATAATCAAATTATATCGCCTCGGCTTATCAGAAATCATAAAAATAGTCATCAATGTATTTTCAGTATCGCCATATCCTACAAGCACTAAAAGCTTGATCTCACCAACACATGTTAAAGTATTTTATTCATAACTGAAAAGTTGTTTATCGGTTAGCTTGTATGGTGGTACCCCAAGAATTTTATCATAACAAATTTCTAAAATGATATTACATGAACTCCCATTATCTATCAATATTTTAGAAACTATCACTCTCAAAATATCCAAATCAACTATCAATTCATCCGCATGCGAAGTAACTACTCATCTCAAATCATCATCTTGAAATATCAAATATGAAACCAGAATTCGATAGTAATTGTAGGATGATTCTTCAACTAAATGAAACTCTAAATCTCGTTTGTGCGTTTTTCTAGAAGCTGGATCACTTTCCAACAAAGTATCGGCACCAGAATTAGTGAACAAATATTGTTGCTTTCTTTTGTCTTCTCTTCTTATCTCTATTTCATCAACCTTTTGTTCCGCCGTATTTTTCTATTCACTTCTTGCTCCTTATTTACCTTTAACAAACTGAACTAAATCACCATTTTCAATCAACCTTTGGATTCATTCCGTAACTACCAACTGTTAATGGTTGCATGTCCATGGTTGTTGTGATAATCGCCAAAATACCAGCGAGACATATCGTTTCTTGGTGCTAACATAGGACATATAGTATTATACTTTGTTTTTTTTTTCATATTGAAAATAACTGCAATGTTCTCATGTAAGATGGTGAACCTCCAACCTGATCATAGAACAAAACCTTTGATTTACTGATCTGAACTCTCGTTCCTTCATGAAGCTTAACTTTTTCAACCCTTCTTGTATATGTACTAATTATTTAGACCATTGATACCTCAAATCGGAAGAAGTTTCCCTCTTGGAATCTTCAAGCCTAATGAATTGATCTGATCTTGCTAAGATATCCTTTAAACCATCCACTGCGAGCCTACCAAAATCTTCATATAATTTTCCTTTCTGAATTTAATCCTATTTTGAAAGCCGCTAAAACACCATCTTTTTTATAAGTTACCAAACTATTAATTTCTCAAACGAATCTTTGGACATAGATCATTAACTAAGCCTTTAGTTATACTACTTATAGTATTATGTTTACCAATCACTGTGTTATACGCGTTATAACAAACTAACAAAATTTCTTGATAACCTATCAAACATCAACACATGTCTTTTTAGTCGTAACCGCATGAACAATATTTTTTACTATCTGCCTCGCCTAGCATCTTTTGATGACCCTCGTCAAGTTTCTTCTATGTGTCTTTCTTATATCATCTTTTTGCCAACCCTATCTAATTTCTTCCATCCATCTCTCGACTAAATAAATTTTGGTGACTCTCATCAAGTTGCTTCTATGTACCCATCGTCTAACATTTTTTTAGTGACCCCTGTCAAGTTACTTTTATGTGCCCATTGTCTAAAAAATGTTTAGTGAGCGTCGTCTAATTGTTTCTTATGTAGCATCTTGGTAACCCTCTTCTAATTGATTCGATACTTCTCTCGTCTTATTCACTTTGGCGATCCTTGTTTAAGTACTTCTTTACTTCTCTCGTCTTATTTACTTGTGTAGCCCACATCTAACCACTTCATTGCGACCCTCATCTAATACCTTCTTAATACATGCATCTTCATCTTTTATTAATCTTTATCATATCTTACATTATCGTTATAAGGATAATATACTATTTATAGGATATAGCCTTATCAAAACCCCATAGTCTTTCAAATACTATTTAGCAAGAAATATATTTTGGACTATCAACTATTACTGAGACGATGTATCTTAGCAAAACCAATAATGTATTAATTTCATCTAATTACTATTATTATTATTTTTTAAATAAAAAATCGTCGTGTGCTAAAATACTTAGCTTATCATATTTATTTTGTCATATATAATAGTTTAAACATTAGGACCATGCACATTATGACAAGTATTTTTTAAAACAATTCCATTTCATTAACAAACTAATCATTTCATTCTATTATTATATTAATTATACATATAAAATTACTTTAACCGTTGATTCTTTTTTTATTAAACGGCTAAAATCTTCTCTTCTTCTTCCTATTTATATAAATAAAGTTACCTTATGACTCTCCTCCTTTTTTTATACATGTTCATTTTCTGTATTCTTTTTGTTAAAGCTTTACTAGCTTCCATTATAAGCGTATCTAATGGTAAATTTTACATTCTTATTCTTGGAAGACCAACAACGCACATCGTCAAAGTTGATATTAGAAGGAGTGAGAGAGATGATAATATGGTTTATCTCTTGTAAGTTTTGATGGTTTCTAGCAATCAAAGATTTTATATGGGTCGATTAATTCTATTATTCATCCACAACGATGCCGGAAACCTTGAGATGGTTGCCTAGTCTAGAGTCACTAATAATACTTCACCCGTATTGGTTTACTAGAGAGGTAAAAATAGTCATAGGTCGTACCAAAATGTGGTACTATCCTCATTACATATCGCCACTCTATACATTTTGCTAGCTAGTCACATAAGACGTAAAATTTTCCTTGAAGTTCATGAGGGATTTGAGTCAAGCTCTAAAGACCAAATTTTTTTATTTTTAATCTTCTCAGAGTTAATCTAGTCACACCAGATTGAATTGTCATTTTTACTAAGTATGGACCATATATGTTTGAGGAAAAACGTATGATTTCATGTTGTAAAGTCTACAATTTCAAGGTCGTCCTCCAACAATGGCACAATTAAGGTTAACCAAGCTATTTCACACCCAAAACTTTCTTTTCATGGCTACACTAAAGGAAATAACAGAAGAATCACGATAGTTCTTTAAGAACTATATCGAGATAATGAATATAGAAAACCAATATACTTGTCATACAAATAACACATATATAATCAGTTGAAGTCTACCCACATAAGAAAATGTCCGCATAATGTGCTTGGAAGTAAATAAGACAATATATATTGTATTTTTGTCCAAAAGAGGGCGCAATCATTATGGAAGACGACTCGTGACTAGAAAGACTCCAAAATAATTGATTGGGAGATAACCAGCATTGAACCCATATAAATTAATCAACTCAGTTCTTAGAGAGGAGATAACATTTAAAAAATGTCATTTTAAAGTTAATTTTACAATAGAAACAATAAAAAAATCGTTGAAACCATCTTTTATAAAATTAGAAAAATAAATGTCACCACAAAGAAAAATCATGAAATCATCCGCAAACAAAAATCGATCTTATACTTTTAATAATCAACAGACAAAAGTTGTACTATAAAACTATTATTTTTTACTCTCTAACTTATCAAATTTTGAAAAGGTTTTGGCTAAATCCAGTCTCATTTCGATAACTAGCCCCATTTTAAGTACCATTTTTAGTATCCCCAACATTATACCTAAAACACCCCCCTGTTTTACTAAGCCCTAAATCTAAACTCTAACCATCCACAAAGCTAAAATAACCCCACTACTCTAACTTTTCCCTCTCCTCTCCTCCTTCAAATTTCCGAAACCCCAGTTCACAAAATCAAGATTTTTTGTTAACCAAAAACCGTTCTTCAACAAGTCCGGGAGACTCTAATCCAACAAACAACAACAATGGGCAAGGGGAAATAATGAGAATTTCCTTTAATAACTTGTTTTGATTATATTTAGTTTTGTTAGTTTTTCTAGATTTATGCTATTTAGGGTGTTAGAATACGAAAATGCATGTTTATTTAGGTGTTTAAAGTGATATATTGATATTAGGAGGCTAAATTTATGGTTGAATAGCTATTTTTTGGTTGGATTGGAGTAAGTTTATTGCTATTTTCATGACAATTCACGACTCTATTCTTGAAACCCTGCCGGATGGGAACCGTCCAACCGGCGGGGTAGCTTATTTTTTTCCAGGTTGTTCTTGAACCCCGCTGGTTGAGGCTGGGTAGCCCCGGGGGGGAGGATGTTTTTTATTTCCAGAGCATCTATGGTCCCCGCCGGGTAAACCCAACCTCACCCGGTGGGGACTTATTCGTTTTGAAGGTTGAGTTTGGTTTCTAAATTTGATTTCTTTTCGCATGCACGAGCTACCTAGACCCGAGAATGAGAGAGGAAAGAAAGTGGCAATGATTGAATGAGAAGAAATCCGTTTGTCCTCCAAAAAAAGTGATGGTAGTATTCAGCCAAAGAGCGATCATGCCGAACGTGGGGATCGCCCGTTACACAAGGCTATACTGGAAGAGACTCCGTTCTGGCCATTTATGCGCCATCTGTCGAAGTTCAACTCGCACCCACAGTTGGACGAGGTGTTCATTTAGAGATGTCACCAGCAGACGAACACCTTCTAGTTCTCGTTCAACGAGATAACCATCACGATGGACGACGTGCATGTGATTACCGACCTTCTGGTCGAGGGAAGAAGTACCGACGCCTTTAGGACGAATTCGATAGATCATACATATGCACGATATGCATCATTGTTGGAAGTTTCGGCCGAAGCCATGCACGAGGATATAAAGGCGCATAACGGGAGTGGGTTCAGCCTCCGATGGCTAAGGGAGACGTTTTTTGGGGCCACATATTTGGATTCCATTGTCGCGCTCACTACGGAGATGAAGAAACAAGCTGTTAGGGCATACTTTCCAGAAGAACATCCAATGTGATTTTCTCCATCATCTCGAGCACTTGGGGAAACTTAATGAGTACGCATGGGTTATTTGCGCATTGGTATGGCTGTACAAGAGTTTGGGAGGAATTTTGAAGCATTCCTTGAAGATTTTGGTTGGCTTTTCGGCGCTGTTAGAGTGTTGGGTGTATGATAATTTTCCCGTTTTCCGGGCGATGCTGAATGTCGGTTATAGCCCGACCGATCCAAAGATGCGAGCGTGGACGTCGAGAAAGCTGACTGGAGCCCTTATTCGTGGGAAGCCGTACTACCGTGACATCCTCACGGCGCAACCAGAGAGAGATGTAAGTTTGCTTCTTTACGTTGATTAATATGTGTGTTTATTTATTAGATGCTTACATATGTAAATGTTTATTGTATGTGATTTTCCGATCTTACGAGGACGTTCGTGTAGTGTTCCTGGAGCAAGAAATAAGGTTGTATCGCAACCATATTTGCCTAAGGTCCATAAGCGAGGCTTACCACCCGGATCGAGTGATGCGGCATTTCGGTTTGGTCCAAGAGAAGTCGTTGTCTCCCCTTGCTCCTAGAACTGGTCTATCAAGAGGAGATAATCTCCGCTACGCACTAGAGGGTAGGCACTGGACCAACTGGAGTGACCATCTCTATGTGATCGGTAGGTACTCACGATGCTTGGAATGGAGTAGCCGCACATCGCCCCCCATTATGAATTGTACGTTAAGAAGCAAGGTTGGTATAACATCACCACTCGTATCGTTAGCGAGTGCTCTGCGGTGTATGTGGTGAACACGATAAATCATGTTTGTATGCTAGACGATACCCCTGAAGAACTCACGTCCTTTGCAAAGAAGGTGTTTGACCTCACTAGTCCATGACTTGTTGTAATGCTACTATGTTATTTGTATGATGTTTTAGTTTAAAAACCATGTATTTAGCTTCTAGACTCACGATTTGGATGTTTTGGATTTTGATTTGCATGTTTTTAAGTTGATTTATTCTAAGTCTGTTTTAGATATTATGTACGTTGGTCTAACTTCGATTGTATTGTTATTGATTTTTTTTGTTATCATCATTTCCTTTAAAATGTAGAGTGCTTCTTTTTTGTTCAAAAGGTCCATGAACGGAAACAGTACCATATGATACATCTTGAACTTGAACTGAGTTCCTAATAAAAGATTTGTGAATTATGTGTATATGTCTATTTTTTTTCTTTTTAGACTCCCTAAACTGACGGTTCAATAACTTTCAACCGTCGGGGTAGATTTCACTCTGTGGTTTACAATTATTCAACCGACGGTTGATAATTTCTCAACCGCCGGTCGAGAGCGTGGAACTTAAACTAACAAGGTTAGTGTAATTTATAAAATTCACTCCGGTTGAGATATTTTCAACCGATAGTTGATAATATCCAGTCCTGTTAGAAATTTTTCAACCGTAGGGGGGATCTCCACCGGTTAAGGTAACATGTCCAGCCGGCAGGCCCCCCGGCGGTTTAAAATTTATTAAACGTCAGGGATGTTCTCGCCCGCCAGTTGGTAATTAGTCATCCGTCGGGGGACAAATATTATTTTTAACCATCTATTACAGTGGAGATTGCCTACTACCTCCGTCGGGTTGAAAAATACCCAACCGTCGGTGACATATCCTTAAAAATAATTAGTTTTATTTTTTGGTTTGGATGACCATATCCGCTGGTTTACAAATTCCCAACCAACCTTTCTAACCGTCGGATGACAATAACCCAACCGCCAGCGGATAATGTTTCAACCGGCGGGAACCTCTTTTAATGAATACATTTAATATTTTATTTGATTCCCGCCAATACTTTTTTACCCGTAAAAATGCATTTTCATTCTAGCTAAATTTTATGGAGAATTACCTCATACTTCCCATCTATACGTAGTCTAACCAAGTTGTATCATTAAACATCAAACTAATTAGAATGGATGATCTTGGCTGGAACATGCACGAAGATGCAAACCTCCTAAATGCATTCGAGTTCATCAAAGGCAAGATGTAAGAGGAGACTCCCAAATTTGCCGATGCTGTTTTATCCAAAATGTTCTTCAACCACGGTAGTGAGGCATCGTGTCCTGGATGTATAATGCCCCGACCACGAGGACGCGAAGAAGTGGCTGATAGGTTAGCTTATCTCAAAACCGTGGCAATACCAATTGAGTAACTTCGTTACAAAGTCCGAAGCAAAACCCGCAATATATTCAGTATGGAATTTTAAAGTACTATTACGCAAGAGATGGTGGAACATGCGATGCAGCAAATGCAAGAGAGAGCGGACACGATAGAGACCAGCGTTAGAATTAACCCAACTCCTGAAGGAAGCAGCGAGGATGAGGACTATCTTTTCGAGAAACTCTTTGAGTATGGATGGAACTATCCGTTCCCATGAAACTGAGTCTACTATGTCAACTCGAGGCTACTATCTATTTATTTCTCTTGTTTGTATTTGTATTTTTAATTATGTAACGTGTTCAATTAAAGTGTAATGTCTTAACTTAATGCAAAACACAAATCATAAAGTACAATGATATTGTAATGATACAATGACATTCTAAAGTACAAAACATACAACTTTAAAAATTCCCAAATCATAGTAATGTTACAATGACATTCTAATGATCTAGTTCTCAAAGAAAAGTGAATAAATCGGTTACTTCGGGGCTACAACTTCTAAGCTCTTTGTATCTCTTGCAACGAAAGATAATCGGTAAAGCCCAACCTTCCGCTTCCGGTGACTGGAACTTTATGCAACAAGGATGTATCCTCCCACATAGGGCCACCACCCTAATCCTAAGCTACAAAATAAAAATACGATGAAATTGATGTCTTAATATTTAAACTAATCGTCAATGTTATTAAATACTTACGCTCACGAAGTGGTTGGAGTTCACCCAACCCAATCTGATTTTCATGCGATTTGGCATATGAGGGGGTGTACCTCTTAACGGAAGAAAAGTGAACCCAACATCCATATTTCGGTAGCTGTCATAACGAAATGAAGAATGAAGTTAAATGCAAAAGCGATTGCGACTCCCATCTTGGGCATGGACATCCAATGGTCTTTAGTACTCACGTTACTAGAGCACTTCATACGCTCCGTAATATCAATCAAATCCTTCATGCTTGTAAATATCTTAACATACACGAATGCGTAATCCACAAGCTCTTTGTAAATGGCATCATTAATCAACCTCCACCCATCTTGTTGGTCGTTCAAGGCAAACACTATCGAGCGGTACCTGCAATGGCCATCAGATTTAACGTCGGTGATGGACGATACGAATGGTCTGATATATATGGGAAATTGGTTTAAGTATCATTTGGGATCAACCACGTTTGCCTAAGCCGGCATCGTAGAGTTTGACCTACAGCCGACCGTTCTACTAGAAATCATCGTCCCATTTTCTTGCGTTAGAATAACTCTACCTTTCTTTGGAGCGGGGGTACTTTCCCAACCACATTTTAAGCCAGACATTCCTTTCCTTTTACTTGAGGTTGCGGTCGGAGGTTTGAAGGTTTTATCAATCTCGGGTGAACTAGCCTTTTCGGATTCTAACACATGCTCGTGCATAGATTTGTCGCCTTTAATGCATGATTTGGATGTGGTAATACACAAATTATGTTTGGAAGGTGGAAGACCGCGCGCTTTTGGATTCACCAATGGCTCATTTAGGGAAGTTGTTTCGGGATGGACGATAATAAACAATTTCTTATAAACGTGCTTTATGCATGGTTCGTCATTTGATTCCATGATATCGCATATAAGTTTCTCGATTTTGGATTTCATTGCTCGCTCGTCGTGAGATTGGCACGGACTAGAATGTCTAACCTCTTCCAATGTTCGAGAAATAACTCTATAAAGACATCTAACCATTTTGGAAACAAATTTGTAAATTTCGTGCGCGCAAGGTATACTGTGCGTAGTTCGTATGGCACAACCGCAAGGTATAGCGGCCGCACTTGTCATGTTTCGGGCATAATATACTCATTTGGAAAAACGTTCCAACGCATAGTGGGAGACGTTGCTTTTTAATTTACTGAACACAATATTCGTGAATTTATGTAGGGCCAACAAGTGGCTATTTTAAAATGATCCATTGATGTTCCCTTGTTGCAATTTTATCAAAGTATGCAACTTCAACCAAAAAGACTCGAGGTTACCTTTTCTCGTGCCGATGAAACGCTTGAGGCTCGAATGAGTGCTCTCCATGCGGTTTATGGGTTGTTGCCAAAATGCATCAATTTGTTATTTCTCCACGTGACAAACTTATCACCGTAAGGCTCTACCAACTTTTGATATACTTAATTGCTTTCGGATACTCTTTAACGTCACGGTGCAATTTCGACCGATAGTCGTTGAAGGCTACTTCCCTTTCTGCCAACATCATTTGATTCCACACTTTTAAGGCGTTGGACACTTTCTTCTCCTTTATGATTATTTTCATTTTTCCCAGGATGTTCATGTTGATGTGTCATCGACACAGCATGCGTGTTGCATTGAGGAACACTTCCTTCACGGCCTTCAAAAATGCTAAGTCTTTATCCGTCAAAACAATGGAGGATGGTCTGATGGAGTGAGTTACCATCAATAAATGTAAGCACTCTAACACCCGTTTGTAGCTCTCGAATTTTTCTCCCGACATAACACAAATCCAATGTAGAAAGTTTTCCCTGTACAAGTGGCTCTGACGACCTCGTACAACAATGTCCCGTATTTGATTACCTTGTACGTGTTATCCATTCAATGACATTTGGAAATATCCGTAACAAATCCAAAGTAACCGGGTGCGCGAAGAAAAACTCACTTATGATATCGCTTCCGTCTTCAGACTTTCTATGGAATTCGTAGTAGTTTGACCTCTTTAGTTCACCCAATAGGTATTGGAATTGCGATCGACAG
The DNA here is from genome assembly GCA_036936605.1 of Limnanthes douglasii subsp. nivea. Classification (NCBI taxonomy): domain Eukaryota; kingdom Viridiplantae; phylum Streptophyta; class Magnoliopsida; order Brassicales; family Limnanthaceae; genus Limnanthes; species Limnanthes douglasii. The sequence goes on from JAUPFV010000005.1 coordinate 292,386,314, forward strand.
CCTTTCTCGATCTTGCGATGTTCTAGTTGAGCGTTGTACACGGTGCACATTGAAGACAAAGAATGTCTTTAATACGGGATCCCATCTTCGTAGAACTAACTACGAAATCCATCTCTTATTTGGTGAATCATCTCCAGTACGAATGACCTTATTTGTAAGATGTAGTATCGCGATTGTAAACGCCGTATTCGACATCTAATCCCTGCAAAACACCATCCACCTTCTTTTCTTTAAGGATGAAAGGGCATCCACATTTTTTCGTGCCGGTAAACTTCCTTTTTAGATACTTCGGATCTACCAATTTTGTGTAAATTCTTAATCTTTCACACACGTAATATAACCACAAACCTGTTGTCTAACGCGGTTTGATTAGCCCAATCAATCAACTATACTTGAGTGTAATGAGATTTTGTGTCGAACAAGTGGCTATAATCGACAGAGCAAGGCTCCGGCATTACCTTATCCTTTACCATGCACGAATCATATAAGTCATCCTTTAACTATCCTTCCTCCTTCTACATTAAAAAAGTGTAAATTATGAAAATCAAAAGCAAAAACAATACATGTGACGCGACCCGACGGTTAAGAAATGTTACCCCCGGATGTTTTTGACCGCTGGTTGACAATAGGCTAACCAACAGCTGATAATAGTTTCCCCGGCGGGGGAGCCCAACATAAACTAACTTGGAAGGCCCAAATAGGAAACCACGACTGCGGGGTTGGATATTTAACCCGCCAGTGACGCTCTGAACCGCTGGTTGATAATATACGGCCCAACAGTTTAGAATACACAAACCAATGATTTTGGTATCTCGCCCTGCAGATGACCTATTACCAAATACAAATTTCTACCTATCAAACTACCCTAGTCATAAACCGCCAGTTTTGGTATCTTGCCCCGACGGTTGGGACTAGACTACCCCAACTATTGGAAATTGACTACAAAAGCGGGGATAGTTCATCTTGACATGAGTATTCATCCTCACCACCTCTGACCCCGCCGGTTAAAAGGGTCGCCACCGACGGAGAGCTCAAGTTCAGCTTTCTAAAAATAGAAGATCTACCTAAAAATAAACTTTTTTGAAATTTTTTGTTAGAGAGATTACCTTGTTAGGAGTTTCATGGTCTTCAGCATGCTTCTTATGGGCTAAATTTATTTTTCAATGAGTTTGATTTTTTTGAAGATTTTGGTATTTTAAAGTGTTTTGAAGTTTTATGGCTTTTTGAGCTTTTTAAAATTTTGTTAAGTATTGAGCATGAAAATTTGAGAGGAATAATTTTGTGTTTTAAAATTTATGGTTAACTTTACCAAAATTCACTAGATGCCAAAAAAAAAATTGACAAAAAAATAGGTATAAAACTATTAAATATAGAAAACTCTAACAGAAACCCAAAGCTTTTTAAAAAATCAATATAGTCCACATGCAACCAACGACTTTGAATATATTAAATTGACTGGCCTTCGCATGTGCCAGCCATACCAGACAATATGACTGACTCCACAATTGACTTTATTTAACGTTCAACGTTCGATTTGTTTTAAAATTTATTTATTCAAAATATTAAATTTTAAAAGAAAACAAGTGCGAAATAGTTTTTACCCATCAATAAGATATTTTCAAGATGTTCTATAAATATTTAATAATAAAAAATTAAAGTTTTGCAGTGACAATGTATTTTTTCTTACGAGATGTTTAGTAGTTATGGAATGACTAAATTTTTTAGTTTAAAACCCTTGTGTTGTTTTTCTATTTTTGTATTTTTTAACAAAAAGAAGTTGATTTTATTTTGTGTTAGGTGAAGTTAATTCTACCCTCAAACACAAAATCAATCAAACAATAATTTTTTATTTATGTATTTTTTTTTAATTTTTCACAACATTTTTAAAAACAAACTTCGTACTATTACAAACTTCCTACTTCAAATTAAACAAAACAATAAAAAAAAATCTTTGAAGCTTATTGATGAAGTTAAAACAATAAACGAGGAAATTTATTATTTTGCTTAGATTAGAATAGATTTAGCTCAAGAAATCTATGAAGTTTTCCGATTTGGAAACCTTCTTCCTTCCCATACCGACGGCTAAGTTGTAGCGCACCGTCGGCTTAGATATTGTACACAGCTGGTGGACTGGGTAGGCTAGTAGTAGTTATTTTTACATATCCCGTTGGCGGTGTTATGGTGCCTGGCCATCGTTGCTCCATTTCTGAATCGGTGATGTGGTTGTATCATGCTGGCGGTTGGACATGTCGACACCGGTGACGACTCTATTGTAAATAAGAAAATTTAGTGGCGGTTAGACATGTCGACACCGTGACGACTCTATTGTAAGTAATAAAATTTAGTAGCCGTCGGTGGAGGACCGCCGCCAGCGCGAAAACGTTAGCGGCGCAGAGTATTTGGTCCGCCAATGGCAAGTAGCTCTCCTACCGTTGGTATTCTCGGCCGACGGCGGATAAGAGCAGTGCTTGTGTTGCGTAGACACACCGGTGGTTTCTGTGTTCACACTAGTAAGGCTATTGCTAAAAATCTTGATTTCAATTAACAGTTTACATTTCATAATAATTTGCGATCATTGTAGGAATGAAAAGAATCCGAATTTGTTGGAGTGGATTCCCGTGTTAAAAATGGCGGTTTATGGGAAGAGAATTCTGATGTTAAGGATACGAATGGTATACATAAGGCTATACATGTCGATGAAGTTAGTTAGAGAGGGAAAGTGTTCTTGGTAGACTTAGAGGAATAGCTAGATAGATTGGGTAAACTTAGGGTTTTGGGCTAGGGGTATTTTTGGAAAAAAATTGGGTCAAATTACAGTGAGTGTTAGGTAGATTTAAATTGGAACTACTTGTATTATTTGATAGAATGATTTATTCAATCCCCATTGGTTATTAGTTATAATATTATTTTAGACGGATCTTCTTTAGTTAATTCAACCATTGGTTGATATTAGTAGGTTATATTTTTATCTAATATCTTTTAATTATGGTGAGTTGTTTATAAAGACCTCATTAAATACATTGTTTCCATCCATAAATATAAATTTGGTAAACTATCAATAAAAAATTGGACCATAAAATTGGATAAAAATGCCCATTATGTACAAATAGAGTTTTTGAGTCGAAAAAAAGTTTTAGTTTTTCCTTAGAGATTTTATCTATTTTCTCCCTCTTCTCTCGTTGAAGCCAAAAACAACCAAAAACCCTCAAAATTGTGAAGCTCCCCTTACCATGCGCTGATTTCAACCTCACGAAGCTCACCTTACCTCGCGAAATTGAAAAGCTAAAACTCATCTCACCCGATCAGTTTTCACATTTTGTTAAAATTACAAAATCAGCAAGCAAACAACTATGTATGTTTTGTTCATTTAATGTAAGTTGCATGGTTTAGGTTTAGTTTGGAATTGTTGAAAAGTAATAAATAAATTGTTTGTTAGGTTTTTCCATGAAACCCATATTCACAAATTTGAAATTTAAGTCATGGCATGGTATGGTAAATTGTATAAACTTATGATTTTCAACCTTAGACTTGCTTATGAACCATTTTTGCTTAGTTATAATTATATACTAACCATTTGTATAACTCTTTTACTTATTTTGTTATTAACTTATTATTAAGCATGCTTCTTACTCACAACTTCCCCATGTTAAACTTCGTACTTTAATTATCTATCTTTATCATTGGGTTTTTCTTTTTGAGATTTTCTAATAACAACTTCATTGAAAGAAAAATATCTTTTATAAATAAACTAGCTTACAATGTGCCTCATTAATGAATTTTCTTGCCCGCAGGACGTGATATATAGCCTTTATGGCCTCTTACTCTTTTTAAAGAAGAACTTGGAGTATAGTTATGTTCAATTTTGTAGCTCACCTTTGATCAATAATTATATACATTGTATAATGGATATGTAACTTCTCCAGTCCTTAAAGCAAATGCAAAGTATTTGTTCAAGGACTAAACATAGTTACATACGAGGTTAAGTGATTTTTTTGTAGACACAATTTGTAATGGAAAACTTATTTGTCCAATGACTTGACAATTGTAATTTTTGTAGACGAGGAATTACAACCTCATTTTTGTTCATGATGAAGTTTGACTTGCAGCCTCGTACAAAATCATGCATAATTTATGTTATATGTATGGAAAATGAAATTAAATCCCTAAAATATATGCAAAATGATAAATTCTTCTTAAATGTATGCATGTTCACTAATATATTTTTTGATAGTTAAGCCGCGGTATAAAATATACCTGCCTTTTATAGTTTGAATTTTTAAAGTTATAATGTGAAACCATTAATGAAGACCAAAAATTATTTTTGGAATATCCTTTGACGAAGTTATACTAGATATTCACTTTTGTTAACGATGAGTTGCTTTGATTTTGTTATGGACATATTTTGTGCTGGTAGAGCCGTAGAGGTCTCAAGGTCAATCCATTTGTTAGGTGCGACCAAAAGTGCCACATCCCACATCGGTTAAACATGGGAAGAAAGATCACTATATAAGTTAAGAATACATGTCCATTAGTGTGAGGCCTTTTGGAAGTGGACCAAAAGCAAAGCTGTGCGGGCCAGTGGACCCAAGGCGGACAATATCACACTATTGTGGAGATCGGAGTATTCTTACTTATATACAGACCTGATATTCCCTACAAATGATATCAGAGCACCAGGCCCAGACAAAAACGCGATATGGTGGGTTGTGATGATGTGGGTGCCGAACATCTTGCCAGGAGCCATACTCAAGGTGATTGATCTGCTCGATAGATGGAGCGCCAGATGGCTCATCAAGCAAGGTGGCTTGATCAAGGAGCGGCGCGGATTCATATATAGATGGAATGTGAGATGGCTCATCAAGCAGGTGGCTTGATCAAGGAGCAGCGCAGTGTCATCTGATAGTGAGCAGATAAATCCGCCCTAAAGCTCTAGAGTTCATGTTTCTCTCCACCTGACTAGAGTAGGTGGATGGAAGTCAATTGAGAGGAGGCTAGAGTGGTACTTTGTTCGAGAGGAGGATTGTTAGGTGCGACCAAAAGTCTCGCATCCCACATCGGTTAAACGTGGGAAGAAAGATCAGTATATAAGTTAAGAATACATCTCTATTAGTGTGAGGCCTTTTGGAAGTGGACCAAAAGCAAAGCCGTGCGGGCCAGTGGGCCCAAAACGGAAAATATCACACCAATGTGGAGATCGGGGTATTCTTACTTATATACAAATGCAAAATATACGGACCCAATATTCCCTACAAATGGTATCAGAGCACCAGGACCAGACGAAACGCGATATGGTGGGTTGTGATGTGGGTGAAATTCTGCGAACATCATACCAGAAGCCAGGAGCCATACTCAAGGTGAATGATCTGCTGGATAGATGGAGCGCCACGGCTCATCAAGCAGGTGGCTTGATAAAGGAGCGGCGCAGATTCATCTAAAGATGGAGCGCCACGGCTCATAAAGTAGGTGGCTTGATAAAGGAGTGGCGCAGATTCATCTAAAGATGGAGTGCCTGATAGCTCATCAAGCAGGTGGCTTGATCAAGGAGCGGCACAGTGTCATCGAGTAGGCGGATGGAAGTCAATTGAGAGGAGGCTAGAGTGGTACTTTGTTCGAGAGGAGGATTGGATGGTTGTCAATTGAGAGGAGGCTAGAGTGGTACTTTGTTCGAGAGGAGGATTGTTAGGTGCGACCAAAAGTCCCACATCCCACATCGGTTAAACATGGGAATAAAGATCAGTATATAAGTTAAGAATACATCTCCATTAGTTTGAGGCCTTTTGGAAGTGGACCAAAAGCAAAGCCGTGCGGGCCAGTGGGCCCAAAACGGACAATATCACACTAGTGTGGAGATCGGGGTATTTGTACTTATATACAAAGGCGGAATATACGGACCCAATATTCCCTACAAATATATGGTTAGGTGCGACCAAAAGTCTCACATCCCACATCGGTTAAACATGGGAAGAAAGATCAGTATATAAGTTAAGAATACATCTCCATTAGTTTGAGGCCTTTTGGAAGTGGACCAAAAGCAAAGCCGTGCGGGCCAGTGGGCCCAAAGCGGACAATACCACACTAGTGTGGAGATCGGGGTATTTGTACTTATATACAAAGGCGGAATATACGGACCCAATATTCCCTACAAATATATGGTTAGGTGCGACCAAAAGTCTCACATCCCACATCGGTTAAACATGGGAAGAAAGATCAGTATATAAGTTAAGAATACATCTCCATTAGTGTGAGGCCTTTTGGAAGTGGACCAAAAGCAAATCCGTGCGGGCCATTGGGCCCAAAGCGGACAATATCACACTAGTGTGGAGATCGGGGTATTCTTACTTATATACAAAGGCAGAATATACGAACCCAATATTCCCTACAAATGGTATCAGAGCACCAGGCCCAGACAGAATGCGATGTGGTGGGTTGTGATGATGTGGGTGCCGAACATCTTGCCAGGATCCATACTCAAGGTGATTGATCTACTGGATAGATGGAGCGCCACGGCTCATCAAACAGGTGGCTTGATAAAGGAGCGGCGCAGATTCATCTAAAAGATGGAGTGCCTGATAGCTCATCAAGCCACCTGCTTAATCAAGGAGCGGCACAGCGTCATCGAGTAGGGGGATGGAAGTCAATTGAGAGGAGGCTAGAGTGGTACTTTGTTCGAGAGGAGGATTGTTAGGTGCGACCAAAAGTCCCACATCTCACATCGGTTAAACATGGGAAGAAAGATCAGTATATAAGTTAAGAATACATCTCCATTAGTGTGAGGCCTTTTGGAAGTGGACCAAAAGCAAAGCCGTGCGGGCCAGTGGGCTAAAAGCAGACAATAGCACACTATTGTGGAGATCAGAGTATTCTTACTTATATACAAAGGTGGAATATACAGACCCGATATTCCCTACACCATTGAGCTGTCATTTTTTCTTTCTTTTTATTTTACTGAACAAACTAATCACCTTATTAAGTTAAATTTGGTATTAACTTCACCAACCTACCTTGGCATGGTGGTTGCAACATCGATTGACCACGTTTGTCATCTCTTTTGTTTATTTACTAACTAATGCGGTATTTTATTACGTTGAAAATGTTATTAGTTTCATGTGTCTCGACTGACATGATGATTGTAGTGTTTGTCTACAAGCTGGAGTTCACTAGTTTGAACCTAGCCTTAACTTTTTTCTTTTTTCTACGAACTTGAATTTTATTGAAATGTAATACGAACAATTTTGAATTTTGTTAATGTAATATACAAAACCTTCAATTTTGACGAACTTGAATTTTGTTGAAATGTAATAAATGCGAACTTGAACTTTGACGAAGTTGACAATCTTTTCTTTCATTATTGATGAACTTTATTTTAATTTTTAATTTAATTTTTTATGAAGTTTTTTTATATTTTGACTAACTCTATCTTTTATTTCAATTTTTTTTATTTTGCTAATTTGGATCGTTTTATTATTATACTTGAGTTGAACCATTTTTGGATAATTTTTTCCCTTTACCGATGATTTTTTATTATTATTAGAAATAACGAATCATGATATTTTATAACCAGATATCTTCGTTGGAATTTCAAATTTTATCTAGAGCGATTAGATTAATACCAAAATAATAAAAAATAAATATTTTTGGAAAATATCTCGTGGCCCCCTCCTATACTTGGAGGAATATTTCATCCTTTAGGCCTTTAGCCAACAATCCTTTTAGGATGGCTATTGGCAATGACATGAATACCTCATTCTTGTTTGATCTCTAGCTTATTTCTTCCTCACTAGCTTCTCACCATGGTCATTCCATCATCTCCAATTCAAGGTTAGGTAAGCACATTACTATTTCTGATTATCTTCGATGGAAGATGGATTTGGTCTCTCCACAGGAGATCTGCCAGTGTTAGGATCATAAACAACCTTATAGAACTCCACAACTATTCTCGCCCTTCCTTCTCCAATAGTCCACATCGATGATACCCATATCTGGACGACGAATAAAGGAACTTACAGAATCACGATTAAATATACTTACACTGCCCTTCGAATTCTTATCTTCTGTGTTAGATGAGCGGGTCTTATCTGGAGTAAATTTAACATACCACGTTATTCTTTCATCCCCTGGCTTTCCATCCATGGCAAACTTATTACTTGTGACGAGATTTTTTCATGGGGGAATTGATTATTCCCTCACATGCGTCTTTTGCAATGATGCGGATGAAAGTATTACTCATATCCTTTATGATTGTAGTTTCTCCCAACGCTTTTGGGAGCATGTTCACACCAAGATTGGGATCCCTTTCCTGAATAACTCCAATATGAACATTTGGCTTCTTGAAGCCTCCAATTAGGCTCCCTTAAATCTTCGTCATATTTGGTGGGCTTGCTTCGGCGCTATCACTTACTGTATATGGAGGGAGAAAAATAGCAGAATCTTCGGCTCCCCCCCCCCCCAAGCCTTGCCTCTGCTGTCTTTTTTGCTTACTAACTGATCTTCATTTCTGCTTTCTAGGAACTAAGACTGAATGGCCTCTCTAAACTATCACTCACTAACTTAATGTTGCTCCTCGTTTATTCGCACATACCTTCTTTTTACTTTATTCACACCTTAATTTTCTATATGTTGTCTCACTACTATTTGTTTTATTTTATAACCTTACTATGGTCATTCTTGTATTTTTTTACGCGCCGACTTTACTACCTTTCCCTCGGGTATGTCCTATATATTTGTATGAACATCTTTATATTCTTTAATGCATTTATTCAATAAAAAAAATTATGCTTTCGAAATTGTTACTCTAGTGTTGAGGAAAAGGTGTATAGCTCATTCACATAACAAGTCATTAATAAAATTTAATAAATGAACCAAAGAATAATAACCCAACTATCTATAAACATGTTGAAAAAAATCTGTGTTTCTATAACTAATTTTGAACCAAAACATGCTACCAAACGCCATTGTTAGATTCAAATTTGTAATAAAAGGTTTGTTAGATGAAGATGTAAAATGTACGATTAGACAAAATGATAGACATCTATCTATTTCTAATATTTAAATATGTAACATCCCAACATCAATCAGTCATTGTAAGTTACTTAATAATACAAAAAAATTACAAAAGATGTTTCCATTCTCTTGATCATCATGATTTTAATATCTATTCTTTACTGGTTTGATCCATAAGATATTCTTGTATCGTTAACACACAAAATATAGGTTCCGAGAGATTGATAAGAGTAAAATACGGATTCTGAAAATAGCTAAACAATGATGTATTAATGTTTAAATAACAGCCACCAAACTATTAATATTTCAAAATATGCACCATTATAAGATTATCAATATGTGAATTGTGAAAGTGATTTTTAAATATAAAATAATAATAAACAATACATGTTTTGAATATCTAGATTTAAAAGTGATTGCTTCTAAAATTATCTAATTACTTTATAATCTCTCAAATTCTAAACAAAATTAACCCTCTTGTAATTAAAATGTATTATATATACAACCATATTTGGGTTATGTAGTCATCATTTGTTAAGTAACACACACTAATGTAACAGTAGTTACCTCCAAACTCACCAAGCATAAACCATTGTTAATCCTAGTGCTTTTACTAAAATGACGCTAATATTCAAATGAACTTCAATTACGGGTAAATTATGCAGATAATTTCACACTTTGATCATTTCAATATGATTTTAGCCGTAAATATGGACACTTAACATTATATACCTATTTATAGGACATGAAAACGGTATACAACATTGACATATATACTATGTGACGCTGACACAATAATTGGATGTTGCACACATTATATGACATATACACGCAAAGGTTATTTTTGCAGGACACAACAACATAACGATACAAACGCATATTACAAGCACTTTACGCATGTACTATGAGTTATTAACAATGCATGGTGAAATGTAATTTTACATGTTACACTCATATATAAATGTATAATACATATTCACTTATATACATATATGCTATGTGTAAGCATGCTATATATATATATATATATTACTGTATGCGTATACTTTTTCATGTGTTATAATGAACTACATTATGTATATGTGTGGCGATACATACACGTATACACCAATATATATACAATAATAATAATATATACTACACACATCATGATGTAGGCATAATACATAAAATTATCGATAAAAAGACCTATATGTTACACACACAATGTGTTATACATAATGGTTGATGCAACACGCTTTAACGCTCCCACAGTATATTTACCGTTACACTTATACACTTAATTAACACACTTACGACATAATGACAGTAACACATCAGATTTAATGGGTCGTGATTTAATTTACTTGTTCACTAAAATGTAGATGCAATTAAATATGAATCTAATAAGTGAAACAACTTGGGGAAGAAACGACATATATCAGCGACAATAAAAACATTCTTATCATCAAAATCGATAGTATATAATTTGCTTTAAGTTATCTGATTTTTGTGTACAACTAAGTAATTGTAAATAACAATGTTCCTACAAATCTTAAACAAACATGATTTATACACATCGATAACACTTCGCATAATATATTACATACATAACACACAAGAGGCTATAACTAACTTAATTATAATTCAAAGATAACTTATAACGGACTTTGAAGATAGTGGTGAACTAAAAGCCTAAACCTTGAATCTTATTTTTGAAAACAAAAGAGAAATATCGATAAGAAGTTAAATGAAACAGTCACAGTTTAATCGATTTATATTTAAATAAGAATCAATTTGATAAAGAATAAACTGTTTTGATAAAACTTAAGCAAAAGATCGATAATCAAGAATCAATTTAGGTTTTCATAAAATTTGAAACTTAATTCATGAATTTTAAAAAATGATTTCATTATTTGCAAAAGGTTGATTACCTCACTACCTTGATTTAATTAAATAATTCTTGGAGAAGGTTTGAATCATCTACAAATAACCTCGAATCGTACCTCTTATACACCTCGGTTCCAATCAATAGTGATTTTCCATATCTCTATCATATTTTCCAATTGATTTCATGAGATCTGTTTCTGATTTAACTTGATTTTTTAAGAAATGCTCGATTCACTGCTCAAATTTGGAGTCGCAAGATCATCTACCAGATTTAATCTTTCTTAAATCTTTGCTTTAATGTTGATTCTTGATTCATTTTGGAAAGGAAATCAATAACCGAAGCATATAGTTTTTAATATTAGATAAATTATTTAGTGTTTTCCTCATTCATTAATCAAAATGATGATTTTGATAAAACGATGATGAACCAAAGACTAATCTCATGATGATGACTGAATTCTCCAATTCTGACTTCTCGCCTCGTTTTAGGTTTTAGTCGCACTATCTTTAAGTTTTTTATAATGTTTTTTTATTAAAATGAGAGTGAAAATCAATAAATATTAATATTTACATTTTTATTTACTTTGGACGAATATTTTCTTTGAAAATCACTCTCGAACATTTTTTCCCAAGCTTTTTTCAACTCTGATGAAAAGATTTTGGTTAGAATAATGGAAAATAACGTTCCCATAAATAGAACCAAAATGATGAGGATTAAAACTAATTATCCAAAATTTCATAAGGTTTCTAGAGATAAAAGAGAGATTTTTAGAGAGAGAATATGATTTTAGTAAAATGAGATATGTTTCCTATTTAGGGTGGTCCTATCCATACATATATATATATATATATATAATCTTAAGTAGTTACATGGGTTAAATTCTAATTTGCACCCTTCAATGGGTATATTAGCCTTTAATACAAAGTAAATATATTTATATTGTATAAATAAATAAAATTCATAATATCTTATCACTATTTGGATATTATATCCTCATCAATAGTAAGCTTGTCCACCATCTCGATGAGTGGTTCCGTTTATTATTGGGAGTATGACCTCTTTTTTGCTTGATAGAATAAAATTTGGTATTGAAAGGTAGTTTCCTGGCATATAACTTTGGTCGGAACCCCGAAGACATCATGGGTGTTCTAGACAAACATATCCAGCTGAATTATAAAAAATAAGTAACTTATACTTTAATTCAGTGTGTATGTTATGTCAGAGCCGTAATATCTTGCTTATTTTCATTGTGATGTTTTCAACTTTATCCCATGGTTATGTAAGGTAGAAGACCTTTCTGGATCATATAGATCATCAAAAATGACCAAGCCCCTCACCAATTGAACTTCTCCAAGCCTGAGGAAGATGGAAAACACTCTTTGGAAGTCTTTTGATTCCATTTGACAGCTCTTACCTTACTGTTGATTGGGTATCAAAGACATTAATGTACTGTTGAGACTACAACATACATTTAATCAAGCCACAATCTTCTTAAAATAATATTATAGGAGGAAAGATATTATACTATCATAAATGGGCATTATACGTTTTTTAGAACTCTGTTATGTTGAGGATAAAATCTAATATTAGTTAACTTAACAAGTTAACATCCGTATTGGTGGATCCAGTTAAATTTTTTTAAAGAGGGAATCGTGACTAGATCACCTCTTATCTTATCATACTCTTGTACAAAATATTTGCCAAGTTTCCAGTGTATATATTAACTCTTTTAACTTATACTCACAGGCGGAGCCAGGTGGATGCATGTGGGCCCCAAAAACCCACATATTCCTTAAATAATATATCTAGTACTGTATATCATCACCCAAGTGCTGGTCTAATTGGTAGAGAATATGTTTAGGAACCCCCTTCTCAAGGGATTGAGACTCAACAGACGTAGCATTTGAAATATATAATATAGATTTTTAGTATTTATTTTATTCTAAATATATATTTTGAAAACATATCTATAATTCTTATTTTAATATAAATATATTATTTATTTCTTATTATATATAAAATACAAATCTATATAAAAAATAAATATATATAAACAATGTATCTCTATCTTTATAGAATTAAAATTTTGTTATATTTGAACAAACATTATATATATATATATATTTGAATAGATTTTTGTATAGGCACGATTGAACAAATATTTTTAATATGTAATACAAGGCTTGAAGCAGGAAATAGTCCATCGACTATCACGTTTTCTTTCATTTAGTCTATCGACTAAAAAATCACCGGTGAGGGTCCCTTGACTATCCCATTTTCTTTTATTTAGTCATTCAACTTTAAAATCAACAGTGAGGGTCCCTGGACTTTGCTAAAATCTATAAATTTAGTCCCTGATTTTGGGCTTTTTTCTTAGATTCAGGGACTAAATTTATAGATTTTTCAAAGTCCAGGGACCCTCACCGGTGATTTTAAAGTCGAGGGACTAAATGAAAGAAAATGAGATAGTCGAAGGACCCTCTCCAGTGATTTTTTAGTCGATGGACGAAATGACAGAAAACGTGATAGTCGAGGGACTAGACAGCGATTTAAGCCTGTAATACAATGTATATTATTTGTATCATATATACTAATTTGAATAGATTTTTATCATTTATTTTATTGTAAATATATATATATATATATATATTATTTATTTCTTATTATATATAAAATACGAATTTATATTATTTTAATATAGATTAATATATGAATTTAAAAAATAATATAAATTTATATAATAGATTTGATACAAATCATATATACTATTTATTTTTGAATGTATAATATAAATCTATATTATTTTAATATAAATAGTTATGTTGATTTAAAAAATAATATAAATTTCTATAGATTTGATAGCGTTAGTAAGAAAAATATTACTACAAGATATAATCTTTTAGAACAATTGTTCTTCTATTATCAAATTTTCAAGTTCAAACACTAAAGTATTTATTATGTCTCTATGTTATTAATTCTCAAAATTGAAGTTTTGGTACATGTCTTACGTTACTATGTTACTATTAAAGAATAACATCAGATGATCTATGTTTTTTCTTAAGATAAAGAGCTGTAGAGTTCAATTTAAGAGTAAATAGACCTGCATAAATCATAATTTTTATTTTGCTTTGCTAAGTTTAAATTTTATTGTTGATTGAGTTTTTTTATGTTTGTCATTATAAGATGCATAGATATTTTTAAATAACTTCTAAATATAAAGAAGCAAATATAAACATCTCTAATATAATTACTGAAGTTAATCGCAAAGAGACACAAGATGAAAGGACTTGCAAAACGTTTTAGGATTATTGTCAATACAAAAAGCATAAAAATCTCAATTGAATTTATGAATTTTTGAAGTTGGCTTTGTTTCACCCGTAGCAACGACGAGTGTTGAGCGAGTTTTCTCAGGTTTGAATTATGTGAAGAATGAATGGAGAAATATAATGAGCGATCCATGGCTTAATGATTGTTTGGTGACATTTGTGGAAAATATGTATTTACCACGATTAGTAATACAACTATCATTCAACATTTTTAAGCTATAAATAAGAGGAAAGTATAAGTAAATTCAGCTTAGATTTATGATTTTATTTTAGTTTTTTTAATCACATTTTAGTTATTTGTGTAGCGTATATTATGTTATGACACCATATTTGAAATTTTAATATAAACCACCATTTTGTAACTTATTTTAATTTATTTTGATAAATATATATGTTGATTTGATAATAATCAGAAATGTCCAGGACACCATTATGTTTCACTCCTGGCTACGCCACTGCATATACTCTTTCCAACTAAACTGTAATTAGAACGAAAACATTGTTAGGTGCTACCACCTCTTACAAATTTTCATCAATAAATCCCAATATTGGGTAAAGATTTTGATAAGGGTGCATTGATGATTTCCCTTGGCGTGGACTTCCATATCATTCTTATTTCATTTCCTTGAGTTTCTAGAGATTTTAGAGAAATTATATACTCTAACAATTTGGTGCTTTGTTGGCTGAGGCCCGAATTTGGATACTGATTCTCTTTGAATTTAATGATTGCATTGTTGTCCAAGACTTTTGGTTGGTGTTGTGGTGTATCTCTCTAACCTTATAGGAGGTTCATGATCATCCAAAGCAGATCATGGTTCGTTTTTGGTCTTTTTACTAACAACCTACGGGGCTTTTTCTTTCCAGATCATATTTGAACCTTATGTAGACCCCAGCAATTTATGGTATAATTTCTAAAGTCATTATACAACTTGAAAAAATTTCTCTTGTATATATAGTCCCATGAAGCTTTTATAAGTTTTATAAACTTTGGTACTTGACTAAATCTTTAGTTATTTCATAAATAATCCCCATGTTCTTAGTCAACTTTGTGGATGACCCCCTAACTAGATGTTCCTGTCTTCGGCTACTACCATTATCGTTGTAAGTTTTTCTAGGCATCTCTTGGTTCTTCCACTATAATGCTTTGAATTTTCAAAAAATCCAGTATTATTCTGAAGGATTCATGTTGTGGTTTTGAGTTTAATTGCTCTATCGTTAATTGCTCTTTATTTCGTACTATAGGCTACTAAAAGGGGTATTAAGTTGGAGTTGTTGTATCTCTATCTATCCTTGATATGGAAATATACTTGACCATGATGTGACGTTTCACCTACTTGGGTAAATCTTCAAGGTTGAGCGCCTTCTTCTTCACTATGGTATTTAACATAGGTTTTCGAAATAGTTTCTGTTTGTATGTTACAACTACCATCAAGTCATAATAGTCATACAATTTACTTTTTGTGTCCACAAACCTTTAAGTATACTTTCTTAGGGTTTTGTTCAGCCGTTTCTTGTAGTGGATGATGTAATCCTCATCTCTTTTTATCATATTGGAATCGATGAAGTGATTTATGAAGGTTATTCTCAATATCTTAAAACTTGTGATACATATTAGTGGAAGGTTGTTGAACCATATCAGTCGTTGCCTCTGAAGTTCATTGAGAAAACCTTGCATATTATATTTTCAGTTACTCTGTATATCACTTCTTGATTGCTCTATATGGTGCTCATAAAGATATACGATATGTTTGAATATCTATATATAAAGAATTAAATGATGAATTAGATTACACAAGAGAGCGATTGCGATTAGTGGAAAATAGTCCTTAGCGAGAAATGTGGGAAACTTTAGTTAAAGGGTCATTTTTTGCATTAGGATTGTCAGCGGTTCTTAGCCATTGCACCGACGGTAAAATTTTAAGTACACCGAGGGTGCTAGTTTCACTATTGGTGCATTAAAGCACCGTCAGTAAAATTTGCACTAGTAGTGCACTTAAAACCATCTGTTTAATGCCCATGCACTGTTGGTTGCGTTGTTTAACCTGACCATATATGTTTTGAACATATATGGTCATTAAAACCACTCGTGCAAATTATAGTGCACCGTGGGCTCTACTTTCACTGTCTATGTACTATGTAACGATAATACATTCAACACCACCAGTATAAAGAGAAAAAGAAAAATATAAATGGTTCAAGTTCGTAACTACCAAACACCTAACATATTTTTTGAGTATTTTTTAGCTGATATTTTAAGTTATATTTTTTTTTAAGTAAGGATATTATATTTGAAATGACCAGAAATATTCAATACAAAGGGCGCCAAAAGTCCCTCCAAAATGAAAACTTAACCTATAGAAGAACAAAAGCCCAACAAAGAACTTTTAATACAAACTTTACAATCATTTCTTCAATATCCTCTTCATAGAACCCGACAATCTCTTCAAACAGCCTAATACTTCAACAAAAGTTAAGCATATGCCAACGACTGCTAAGAAAACAGCAACAATAGCTTCAGAGAAAACAGCAACACCATGCCTTGGAAGAGACCGCAACTCTACGACAATAGAACAGCAACACCAAACTTCAAATGAAACAGCAACAACAGCTTCAAAGAAAATAGCAACAAGCCAAGAGAGGCGGCAACAACTGCATCGAAGAATCAACAACTCCATGCTTTGAAAGCAGCATCGAAGGAACAATAAGAAGAGCTACAGCAAGCTACTAAGGAAGCCAGCTACAACTACAAACAAGCAAAGAAGAAACCAGCAGCACCAAGCATTGAAAAGGACAGCAACTGCTACGAAGAAAATGCAGCTTGAAGAGCAACAGAGCAACCAAGTATAAGCCTATATGCAATCCATCAAAGCAGCAACCAACGGCTGCAGAGAAAACAGCAACAATAGCTTCAGAGAAAACAGCAACACCATGCCTTGGAAGAGACCGCAACTCTACGACAATAGAACAGCAACACCATGCTTAGAAGGAGAAAGCAACATGCTGCTAAGATAGCAACACCAAGCTTCAAATGAAACAGCAACAACAGCTTCAAAGAAAACATCAACAAGCCAAGAGAGGCGACAACAACTGCATCGAAGAATCAACAACTCCATGCTTTGAAAGAGATAGCAACTACAGCATCGAAGGAACAGCAAGAAGAGCTACAGCTAAGCTACTAAGGAAGCCAGCCACAACTACAAACAAGCAAAGAAGAAACCAACAGCACCAAGCATTGAAAAGGACAACAACTGCTACGATGAAAATGCAGCTTGAAGAGCAACAGAGCAGCCAAGTATCAGCCTATGTGCAATCCATCAAAGCAGCAACCAGCGGCTGCAGAGAAAACAGCAACAATAGCTTCAGAGAAAACAGCAACACCATGCCTAGGAAGAGACCGCAACTCTACGACAATAGAACAGCAACACCATGCTTAGAAGGAGAAAGCAACATGCTGCTAAGATAGCAACACCAAGCTTCAAATGAAACAGCAACAACAGCTTCAAAGAAAACAGCAACAAGCCAAGAGAGGCGGCAACAACTGCATCGAAGAATCAACAACTCCATGCTTTGAAAGAGATAGCAACTACAGCATCGAAGGAACAGCAAGAAGAGCTACAGCAAGCTACTAAGGAAGCCAGCCACAACTACAAACAAGCAAAGAAGAAACCAGCAGCACCAAGCATTAAAAAGGACAGCAACTGCTACAATGAAAATGCAGCTTGAAGAGCAACAGAGCAGCCAAGAACTCAGAATTAACCTCAACCAAATCCATGAAAACAAAACATGTATTAAGCAATGCCATCAAGTTATTCCACAGGACTAATATAAGGAATACCCAAGCTTTCAAGAATTAAAATAGATTTAAGATTAGGATGAGCAGATGTAAAATCAAGGGTGAGCTTCATTTTACAGTTTAAAGTCCAACGGGCGAGCCAATCGGCCGCTCGATTTTGATCACGAAACACATGCTTGAGAGTCATAAACTCAGACATTAATAATCTACAACAATTAAGAGTAGGAACAAGAGACCAAGGAATATCACCATGGCTAGGATTCTTCAGAAACTCAACAAGCAAAGCAAAATCAGTCTCAATGTCAACCATAATATAGCCTTTAGAGTTACAAAAACTTAAACCTTCCATCAGAGCCCTAGCCTCAGCCATAAGAGGAGGGAGCTTGCCAAAAACATTACCTATAACATGAATGAGATTACCATCCTTATCCCTAATGATGATGCCAGCACCAGCCTCCCCAGAATAGGACACAGAAGCATCAGTATTGAGCTTGAGACGACCAGCATTAGGAGGAGACCAGTAAAGCACTAAAGGCCTGCTACTGATACTACGACTTAAACTTAGAAAACCAAAAAGATCAGCAATATTCCTAGCATTAGACCAGTGCTGATACTTGAAAATACCAGCATCATGCATACAACAAATGATATGATTGACAGAATAAATAATGAGACTAGAATTAACACTAGCATTCTTGAACTTAACTCTATTTCTATACTTCCATATCATACTAAAAACCAAAGAAGGAATAACATTGATAATATGATTCTTCTTTTTAGACATCACAAACCAATTTCTAGACATATGAGCATGAGTCATATATCGATAGATAAGAACTTTGAACAGACTGGCAAAGTGCAGCCAAACACCCCAGGCAACCTCACATGAAATGAACAAATGGCAAGTAGATTCATAATCTTGACAAAACTGGCACTTAGACACAATAACAAGATGCCTATTTCTAAGGATAGAATCAGTAGAAACATAGTTATTAATAACCTTCCAATGAATAAAAGCATGCTTGCTAGGAGTTAAATTATTCCACAATTTATAAAACAAGTCAGACTCAACAAAATGAGTACGAATATGCTCCCAATATGCTTATGACTAAATTTACCAGTCTTAGACAAGCTCCAACGAATCTTGTCCTTCATGTTCAAGTGAATAGGGAATCTGTTGATACGATCAAAATCCTCACTGCTTAAGAGACCATGAACAGAAGTAAGATTCCATTGCCCATCCTTCCAATACCTATTAACCTTATCAGGATGAAACCAATGATTATCAAGGGAATTGTCAAGAGTAATGAGAGGATCAGTATTGGACCATCTGTCCAACCAAAAGTCCATGTTACCATCCCCTAAAGACCAGCATACATGCTGATCAGCCAGAGATTTAATACTCATAAGCCTTCTCCAAATCATAGAGCCCTTGCCCTTGTAATCCAACTGCAAAGGATGCTTAGAACCACAATATATATCATGCATAAGATTACACCATAACAGCTTATTCTCCCTAAATTGAAGCCAGAGATTACAAGAAGCAGTAAGCTGAACATCAGCCAAATTTCTAATGTTAAGACCCCCTTCCTTAAACGTTTTACAAACTTTATTCCAACTGCACCAATGCATTCTACGATCCTGACTAGTAGAGCCCCAAAGAAAACCATTAAAAAGCTTTTGAATTTTGATGATCACAGAACTAGGCAAAACATTGCATTGCATCCAATATAAAACAATGCTCATCAAGACAGAATTGATTAAGGTGATTCTGCCAGCAAAAGATAAGTGCTTAGACTCCCAATCAGCAATTCTAGAGGAGATCTTTTTTAGAAGATTAATATATAAAGCAGCCTTATTATTAGAACTAATGGTAATGCCTAAGTAAAAAGCACGAAGAGTAGAACTATTAAAACCAGTTATATTAGAGATAGAACTTATCTTAGCCTCACTAATTCCACCAGCAATAATAACCTTGGTTTTGTTTTTGTTAATCACCTGACCAGAAGCTGCTTGATACTCCTGCAAGAATAGATTAAGTGATACTAGAGTAGCATCCTTGCTGTTAGTAAAGAGAAGAATATCATCAGCAAAAGCCAGATTACTGATGCAAAGATTACTACGACCCTTAAACCTCATTCTCTTGTTCTGATGAAAGAGTAACGAAATACCCCTTAACAGGACCTCCTCAGCTATAATAAAAAGGCTAGGTGAGAGAGGATCACCCTACCTCAAGTCTTTAGCAGTTTTGAAAAAACCAAAAGATGCACCATTAAGCAGGATAGAGACATACACATTTGACAACATCCTATTAATGAGACTAGTAAATCTTTTGGAAACCCCAAAGCAAGTCAAAACTTTATTTAAGAAAGAATAACTGATCTTATCAAAGGCTTTACACATGTCAAGCTGAATAACTATATTTTGATCCTTCAATTTTCTGTTTAAATCATGCAACAACTCTTTAGCAACAAGGACATTAGAATGGATAGAGTTACCAGGCACAAAATCACCTTGTGATTTAGAAATAATTTTGGGCAACAAGACAACCAACCTATCATTCAGAAGCTTAGCCATAATTCTATTAAGTAATGTACATAAACTGATAGGCCTGTAATTAGACCAACTAGTAGGATTATTAGACTTAGGTATCAGGCAGATACCAGTTGCAAGAATCCCTTTAGGGATGCTACAACCTCTAATAAAATGATGAATGGCATTAAAAAGATCATGCTTTATAATATTCCAACACTTTTTATAGAAAAGGAGGTTGAAACCATCCATACCTGCCACACTGGAGACCTTAAGATTATTGATAGAATTAAAAACCTCCTCTTCACCAGGAAGCTTTAACAAGCTCTTATTGTCCTCAAGAGTGATAATGTGAGGAATAACCTCAAACATAGGGTGATTCAGCAAATCAAGCTCAACCTGCTCATCAGTATATGGACAGCTAGCAAGAGCATCAGTAAAAAAAAAGACAGCAGACTCACCAATGGCATTCTTTTCTAAAATCCAAGAGTTATTCACTTTTATTCCATAGATGGCAGATTTCTTTCTTTTTCTCGAAACATAACTATGAAAAAGCTTCGTGTTTCTGTCACCCTCCTTAATCCAATCCACATTACATTTTTGAAACCAATATTCCTCCTCCATTTTATAGGCATTCTTCAGCAAAGCATTATACTTATTAAGCTCATCTTTGGATTGACTAGTATTAAGTTGTTGATGCAGACTTTCAACCCTCAGAACCTCATCTTCTAAAGCTTTGACCTTGCAAAAAACATTCCCAAACTGATGCTTATTCCAATCAATAAGGGCCACCTTCAATCTTTTTAACTTGTGCCAAAACTTAACCAAAGGATCCCCAACCATATCCTGAGACCAGCTAGCAGAAACAATCGAAAGAAAAGAATTATCAAGAAACCACATGTTTTGAAAACGGAAATTCTTCTTATAGCCAAAATCCACACTAGAAACATGAATAATGATAGCCACATGATCAGAACCTGTTCTAGCTTTATGAACAACAGTGGTATTAGTAAAGAAATCATTCCAATTATCATTTAAAAACACCCAGTCCAACCTTTTCCACTTAACCTTATTAGACCAAGTGAACCTTGAACCAGCATAACCAGCATCCAAGAGCCTACAGTCACTAATCATCTGGTTGAAATCATCAGCACTATTTTGGCAAAACATAGAACAGCCAATTTGATCATCAATAGAACTAGTGGCATTGAAATCACCACAAACAAGCCAAGGAAGACCACCAATAGAACTAGAAATATTACGAAGAACATCCCAAAGCTCAATTCTATTCAAACGCTGGCATTTGGCATATACAAAAGTTAAAAAAGAGCTGCAGTTTAAACTATTATGAAAAGCATCAATATGGACACATTGAGCATGGTCCACAATAATGTTAACAGTAATAGTATCATGCCAAAAAAGCCAAATTTTATTAGAAACATTCGAAATACTATGAGTACAGCCTAGCTTAGAAGCAAAACTACTAAGATTATCATTACTGATCAGAGGTTCCTGAACCACAATAATCACAGATTTGTTTTTGTTAGAAAGATACTTAAGTCTTCTGAAAGAAGATTTATCCCTGATACCTCTTATATTCCAATTCATATATTAATCATAAGAAAGAGTACGTTTAGAATTACGTGTTGCAGAAAGTTGATGAACATTCCTAACCAGCCTTTTCTTCTTTGCAAGTTTGAGCTGCTTATCAATGATGGTACTGAAATCTTCGTCATCAGACGTCTCTTTTCTCATTTGACTTCTAGTTAACCTTTTACCTGGCTGTACCATAGCTTTAGGAGAAATAACAGCATGACTTCTAATAGAATCATGAGGACTATCTTTGTTAGCTTTTGGAGAAGAAAACTCAGAAGCTAAGTTTTCATAATCTAAGTTGTTGGTAGCATCTTCAGGCGAATGTAAAGCTCTAATTCTTTCCGCTATGTTATCTTTATCTTCAGGCTCTTGAAGGGTGCCATCCACAACCGAAGCCTTAACAACCTCAACAACACTAGCAACTCCTTCTTTAAGATTCTTAGGAGAAGATTGAAGGATCCCATAACCTATACTTTTAGGTGAAGATTGAACATTCTTCTTTTCACTGATCTTATTCAGTACATTAGAACCAAAATGAAGAGTTTGAATAGCCTCATTGATTTCATTAGATGAAGGCCCCTGACGATTAACACAAACTTTGGCCTGAGTCTCATTGACTATGGCTTGAACTTCAGAACTTATCAATCTTTCAGCAAATTTAACAACAAGATTATCATTCTCAGTACTGAACTGCCTCCCATCTTCTTTATATTTCTTACATTGTTCAAAACTATGTCCAAGATGGTAACAACAACTGCAATATTTAGGAAGATTCAAATAAGTAATTTGAACCCAGCAACCCTGGTTGCTACCAAATCCAACCCAAACATCATGAAAAAGCTTTTTCGTGACATCTAATTCAATTCTTGCCATACAATGACTATAGTAACCCCTGTTCTTTGATGGAATTTTGACCTGCATAATCCTTCCCAAAGAAGAAGCAATATCAGAAATAACTTTTTCATTGAACAAATGCTCAGGAAGATTACCAATCTTGATCCACACTGGCGTGACAGGACACTCATATTTAACATTGAAATCTTCAGTCCATTTTAACATTCTGATCACCATAGAACCAACTGTCCATACATTCCTACTCCATAACTTACCGAAATCCTCTGCAGAGTCAAACTCGATAAGAATGTGCCTGGAATCCCAAATGGTATAACTATACTCTTTAACAAAGTTGAATTTGTTAAAAAACTGAATCAAAAGATCTCTTTTTGGCAATCCCGCAGAACATTTTCCTACAAGCGTGAACTTCGATTTTGCTTTGAGGTAGGACAAGAATTCATCAGCATACTGCAGAGAAACATGGCACTCTTGTAACTAACATTTTCGACGTTGAAAGAATCAACAATACCCTTAACACTACCAGTCACCACATCAACGAAACTCTTGGCCTTCCACAGATTATCCTTAGAACTCTTCACCGACGATGAACTTATATTTTCCTGAACAGGTGAGACTTGATTCATTGGAAACAGAAAGATAAATCATTAGATAATGATTGAAGAGGCACGAAGAATCATGAAAAGACTACGAAGAAGAATCTTGATTTTCTTGGAGAGAACGACTCTTCAACTTCCTTCAATTTAATTTTTCTTTAAGTTATATTTTATCATTTATGTATATTTTTAGTTTATTTTTAAGTTTTACTAGCATACTTGCTACTTTGATGATAAGTAAAAGATTCATAAAAAATAAAGAAAATTTAGACATAATATTATCATCGAATATTGTCTTATAAAAAATCAATTAAATTATATAATACAAATACCATTGAACATATTCTAAAACAAAATATCATAAGCCATATTCTAATGTAAAAAAACATCATCTAAAAATAAAAACAAAACAACAACAAAGCAATAGAAAACAATCAGCTAAAGAGAACTAATTTGCAATATTTTTTTCTAGAATAACTTCAACTCTTCGTGAATATTGTCACGTGTATAAATGTTATTAATCTTTATGAATAGCGTAAACCATTTTTCCATGACTATGAACCCTAAGGGTGATGACATAGTATCCATACTTACTTATATACTCAACGTATATAATTTTCGTAGACTTTATGATATGATCCAGTAGTAGCTTTCATATGATCGTCCGAAAGTAAATAGTTATGCCAATAAATCCAAATTGATTGCCTCCAAATGTAATAGTTATGTTATCCTTCTTCGAGGATTGTTTGACTAGTTGGGGAAGATATGATGAATATAAGATTATTCCAAACATCCGTATAAATCTATCCGGTATATATGCTTCGACGATATCTATCATTATAATAAGATAATTGACTAGATGGATCTCATGAACTAGAAAATGAGCTCTCCTGTATGGGTTAAATATAACCTGTAGAAAAATATAATATATTATCAAAAAATGATATATAAGTTATTAGAATTATTATTAATAATAATAAATAAAAGGTTACTTATATTCTTGTTTGAGAGATCACTAAAAAGGTTGTAGTAGTTATTTTTTTGGTAGCACAGTTTGGCCCACCAACCTATTTAGCAACCAATATCAATCTTCGGTTTTGACATGATGCAAGAAAGGTTCATCAAAGGTTGAAAATATGGGAAGTGATTGTAGATATAATAGTCTAACAAAGCGATGAAACTATACATGCTCTTTGATTACGACTTAGACCCATCTCCCATACCATAATAAAGGAAAACCAAATATGTGTCATGTCCTCCAAAACTAAGAGAAAATCTGTCTTTATGGATTTCTGACTAGTATCAGCTAATATCGTGCATCCGAAAGCACATACAATATGCACTTGAAACTCAGTGGACCATCTCTATATCACTTAATTCAAGATATTGATCCACTATTAATATATTCCTCATCAAATTCAAACCAAAATCGTCTCCTCTTTTCCTTTCTAGCGCATGACAAACAACATAGACTAGAAATCCCAATAATTGAGTGTACTCGACATACATCTCATCTCTCGTATTGTGGTGGTCCAACTAGAACAATCCACCCCATTAATATGCTTGTTATAACATAGACGTAATATATCATGGTCATAATCTCCCCGAAACTAATCTCGAATATTTTCGTATCTTGTTGCCATTGTTCGACAAAAGCCTCGTTCAACATTGGGTTTTTGTTGAACTGCTTTAGATGACTAATGAGAATATCGACTAAAGTATCAGCCAAAAACATTTGTTCAACAGACTAGTTCGTTACATCCCACATACCTAATATCCTATAATGAGCATGGATACCTAGAATACTACGAGACTGTAACAAAAAATTAAACATCTTTATAATTGATTAAATATCAATATAACTCAAACATTAAATAAATATAAGTATTATAAATTTTATCATTTTCAAGAAAATGTTATGCGTCTACGGGCCTCTGTCGTCTAAAAATAGTCAAATGTTGTTGGAATCCAAAAAAATATATATTTTCAATCGTGATTAATAGTACCACTACTGCTACGCACCTCAAAATCTAGGATACGAAAACTAGAAAGTCCACTTGTTGCGTGAACATCTTATGTGATAGTTTTTGAAACATGTTGCCTCGACATTACCTTTTGGTAATTAGATGCATACATCGTTATGTTGGTTCAAATTACCTTATCGTCCACCATTTTAAATCGAGAACATTTTCTTATTGAAAAACTGATTGTCTTCCTTTCTACAAATAAAAAAACAGATATAATAGTAACAAATTTGTTGCGGATCATAAATTTTTCAGCATTATTTTTTCGAATTTGTTGTATGTTTAATAAAATAAAATAAATAAAAAAATAAAAAAATAAAATAAAATAAATCAAAACCAATAAAACACTAAAAGCTTACCTATATATCAGAGGTGCTAAAAGTATGCGGTATTCGTTCATAGACTTGCACCGAAGGTCGGTGCCAAATAAATGGATAAAAATATATATTAATAAATAAATAAACGAATTAATAAATTAAAGTTTAATCTCATATTGTCCAATGATTTATTTTTGTTTCGTAACTAGGGATGGAATCAATTTTTTGTACTATTTAAATTTGTAAAATGGCTTCATACGACTGGAGTCCCAAACATATCGCCTCCGTTATTTGTTATTATTACTTCAAATATCTTCAAAATAATACATCTATTTAGCCTATTATATATTAAATACTATACATCTCCCTTGATAATACAAACCAGAAATATAGATTTGATTTTTTTTTGGCAAAATTAATTGAATTAACTAATAATAAAGTTCGACAACCAGGACCCAAAACAAAGAGGGCCATAAAGAGAAAGACAAGGCCCAATACAAGGCTAACAGATCCAGGACCAAAAAGTTAGCCCCAAATCGAAGATACTAAACCCTAATTGGAACCCTAATTCCATCTGACCTCTATGACTTCTCTCTTTCACACAAGCACTCAACTGTCTCATACAAACACTAGATCTCAGCCAACTAAAATTACCAAATCCAGCCATCACTTCCATACAATCAACTGCACCTTCGATCAAAACTTCCAACTTAAAAGCTTAGGTAGCCAAAACCTAACCTGGGTCTATGTACCCAACACCTAAACTTTCGAGGACAATGATCGCACGAAGGGGATTAAGAGCATCGTGACTTGCAAAGGAGCGATTCGCCTTCTCCTCAAGAGTCCATTTCGAAATCCAATCAGCCACAACATTTTCCGATCTGGAAGTGTGGCTGATTTTCATGGACGGACGAATTAGCGATCTGCAAATCTCATCCATGTATCGGTTTATCACTTCACCGGAGGTAAGACTACTGACCAGAGTCCAACAGTCTGACTCGATGTCGACGTTGCTCCACCCTCTTCTGTTGCATAGGAGAAGGACCTCCATTAGATCTCTCCTTTCAGCTTGAAGGGGGCTAAGCTTACCGAAAAGGAAACCAGCACCTTCAACACACTTCCCCAGCTCGTCACGAACAATAGACCGCCAGCAGCTTCGCCGGTGTAACAACAGGCAGCATCTGTATTGATTTTCAGTCTTCCCTGGGCAGGAGCCTTCCACATCCGGTAAGTCACCTTCCTCTGACTAATAGACATAGCACCAATCATTGCCCCTGCATCTAAAACATTCACCCAATGCTTAGTTTTTAGCTTAGAGTCCACAGCCAAAATAAATCGGTTAATTCGACACACAGCATTATAGAAGTTATCAACTGGTTTACCAAACTTGCAATGATTTCTGTTATACCATATTGTCCATACTATCAGTTGAGGCACAATATGGGTAACATGGAATTTACTGCAAGTTGAACTAAACCAAATGAGGAACATGTGCCTCAAACTCATAAACCTCCTTACTGGAACTTTAAACATGACCCCATAGTAGTTCCATAATTGCCAGGCATAGCTGCAACTGATGAAGAGGTGAGTTGTATCTTCACAGTTGCAGCAAAACTGGCACTTAGAAACTATAAAGAAATGTTTCTTGGAGAGAACACTATCAGTAGGAACAAAAATTTCCAGTATCTTCCAGCTTAGAAATGAAAACTTTGTTGGTATAAAGCTATGCCAAATTTTTTTGAAAAAGAAAGACTTGTTGCTTTTAACTCTAATGTTTTCCCAAGTAATTTTTGTATTAAATTTTTTATCTTTTGAGAGACTCCACTCTATACAATCATCCTGATCATGATTGATTTTAACACAACATATGTGTTGATATCTCTCATGAGACAGAAATGATACAAGATTGGAGTCCCAACTATCATCTTTCCAAAATGACTTAACCTTAGCTGGAAGGTACCAAGAATTTTGATCTGTGATAATGGGAACCATCTTATGCCATGAATCTCTCCAGAAATCCACATTACCTCTCCATACATTCCACTGAATAAAAAGGTCTGCATTCTCTCTAACAGAACAGAGACCCTTCCATACTATAGAATCATTCACACCACACTTAGCAGAAAGTGGATGCTTGTCCTTGCAATAGGTTTTAGAGATTAAATCAAACCAAATGGAATTCCCTTTCCTAAACAAATACCAGAGTTTATAAGCAAAGGTGAGTTGAATATCAGACAGAAGTTTGATATTCAAACCACCTTCCTCAAAGGGCTTGCAAAGGTTTCTCCAACCAGCCCAATGAATTGCACTCTCATTAACTTTAGGTCTCCAAAGAAATTTATTAAAACAGAGTTCAATTTTGTTCAAAATTGTTTTTAGAATTATACTGTTTTGCATCCAGAAAATTATGATAGGATGAAGAACATGCCTTATAAGTGACAGTCTGCCACTATAAGACAAATTCTTCAGATCCCATTCATTAATCTTGTTATAAATTTTTGTTAAAAGAGGAGTGTAATGCTTCCCTTTATTGTTTGCAGCTATGGTGATGCCCAGATAGCTGAAAGGAGCATTTTTCAGTCTTAAATCCCAAGGTAGCATTGATTCTGGCAGAGTTGGCATTGGAACATCTAATAGAGGTAATAATTTTGGTCTTTTCACAATTAATCAATTGCCCAGACTCTTTCTGATATTGGTTGAGCAGGAGACTCAAGCTTTTGATGGATGATGGATCACTGTTTGAGAAGATAATAACATCATCTGCAAATGCCAAACATGGTAAGATATATCCAGACTTTAAATAATACTGCATTTTGTTATTCAACACATATAGATTCTCCAATCCCCTTAAGAGGGCTTCCTCATCAAGGATAAAAAGGCAAGGAGATAAAGGATCCCCTTGTCTTAATCCTATTTTCTGAGGGAAATATCCAGAACAAGTCCCATTTATTAATATTAATATCATTACATTAGAAATTAGCCTATAAATCAGGGAGACAATCTCATCTGAAGAACCAAAACATTTTAATGTCTTAATAACAAAGGTGTGAGACAATCTGTCAAACGCCTTTGTCATGTCCAACTGTAAGATGAGATTGCCTTTAGAGGGCTTTCTTTTAATATTGTGAAGCATTTCCTTAATTGTTAAAATGTTATCATGAATCAGTATTTCTTTCACAAATGCACTCTGCCCTCTAGATATAATTCTGGGAAGAATGTAAGATATTCTCATATTAATGAGGGCAGAAAACAATCTGTTCATTATGGTACACATACTTAATGGTCTATAGTTGTTCCAGGTAAGCATTTAAAGCATTACAAAGGTCATAACTAATTATATTCCAGCAATGTTTAAGAAAGAAAGTGTTAAACCCATCAGTGCCAGGGGCACTGTCGTTCTTCATGTCATTTATAATTGCTCTGACTTCCTCCCTAGAAGTAGGCTTAGAAATCTATCTATTATCCCTGTCCAAAACAAGCTTAGGATCATTTTGAAGTGATCAACAGCTGAGGAAGCAATCTCACATTGATCAGTAAGCCAAACATCTTTATCTTTAATTCCAGCAATAAAGTTTTTCTTTCTTTTCTTGGCTACAAAACTATGATAAATTTTTGTATTCCCATCACTATCGTTTAACCATAAATTGAAACATTTCTGCTTCCAATAGCATTCTTCATCTTTTAATGCAAGGATGAGAATGCTATTGGCTTTAGAAAGCTTTGATTTTGAAGTGTTGTCTTTAGTGTTCTGGTGAATCAATTCACAATTCTCAACATCAACAACAACCTCTTTAACTTTATTAAAAATGTTTCCAAAAGTTGTAAAATTCCAATTTCTTAAATGCTTCTTCAATCTTATAAGCTTATACCAAAAAATCATGTTTTCCTCCCCATTACAATGCTTGGACCAGTTCTGACTTACACAATTCAAGAAGTCAGGATGGTTTGCCCAAGCATTGATAAATTTAAAAGCACCCTTCTTAATATTAGAACTGAGTGAAGTGACCTTACTAATTGAAAGTAAAAGAGGGGCATGGTCAGAACAAGTTCTGACCATGTGGCAAACCTGTATACTTAAACCATTAAGCATCTTTTGATTAATAAGCACCCAATCTAATCTTTTCCAAACATTGTTGTTGCTCAAAGTATAACGAGTTCCACTGTGTGCAGGCACTTCCAGGTTGCAGTTCCTTATGAAGTCATTAAAATCCTCAGCACTGGCACCATCAAAAGTCATGCAATTAAGTTGATCATCAGGACATCTTGTGGTGTTGAAATCTCCTGCAAAGATCCAAGGCATATCACAGGTAATGTTACTAAGCTGACTCCAAAGCAACTTTATCTGTAATCTCAAATTTTTTGCATAGACAGAAGTAAAACAACAGTTGAAAGCAGCATGATTGATCTCAACATGTAAATACTGGTCCTGATCATCAATAACTGAAATACTAACTTCATTAGACCAAAATAACCAAATTTTGTTAGATATATTAGCCACCCAATTCTCAAATCCAATCCTCTTAGCAACCAACTCCACCTTATCAAACCTAGCCATAGGCTCTTGGATAGTAACTAATTTGACATTCTCATTTTTAATAATAAACTTGAGCCTAGCAATCGTAGGATTATTATGAACACCCCGTGCATTCCAACTGATAAACTTAATCATTATCAGAAGCAGAGGTTTTTAGAACGATTTCTCTCTTTCTAAGAGAGTTTATAGACAATCTTTTTGAGTTGCTATTCCTATTTGCAGATTTGATCTTCCTGGAAATAACAGTCTCAAAATCTTGCTCAGGATCATTGGAGCTTGCCCTTGGAGATGGGTTATAACTCCCAGCCTTACCACCACGAGGAGAAGCATGCAAATTGTTCCTGTCCAAATAGTTCTCCTCCTCCTCAAGGTTCTGAAGTGCACTGATAATATCAGGATCATTGTTGGAGGCAGTTCTCTCTTTCACCGGGCTCACCACACTTGTAGATGGATAAGACACATATGGCCTGTCTTTCTTTGTAATAATCGATTTAAGTTTCCTCCTGTACACATGAGCAAAAGCTTGGACCTTTGTAGGCTTAGTAACTTTATCAATCTTGTCTATTTCTTGTAAAGATTCTTGTTGAACAACCTTTCTTGCAATAATATCATCACTTTCTTGCTGTTTCTTGGAATCCATAGCTAAATTCTTTTTACATTTATCAGTTTCATGACCAATATGGTGACATGACTTACAATAACCTGGAACGTTTTTATAACTTACACTTATATTGAACTCATCTCCCTCACCAAATCCCACACACAGCTTCCTCTTTAGAAGTCTTAAGATATCAATTTCAATCACTGCAAAGCATGCATTCCAATTGGCCCTATTAACATCAGGAACCACCACATGATGAACCTTTCCAAGAGAAGATGCCAGTTCATGTATAACAGAACTATTATACATAAATTCTGGCAACTTTTCGAACCTAACCCAGAGAAGAGCAACCGGGCACTCAAAATTTATGGTGCTTTGTGGACACCACTTAATAACTCTCATCATCTTGCCATCTACTTTCCAAAACCTACTCACCCAAAGACGTCCAGCATCCTCCAGCACAGAGAACTCAACAAGAATCTGTCTTGAGTCGATCGTAACATAAGAATACACTCCTTTGAACTTGAAAGATTCAAGAAAGGATTGGAATGCCTGCCTCTTAGGAATGCCCTCATTGAACTTGGCTATGAGGGTAGTTCTTGACTGAGAACAAAGAATAGTCTTTACTTGTCTAGCGAACCGAATCTTGTTGTAATCATCATACGAAATAACACTTTCCGATTTAAACTCTGCATTCTCATCCTTCTTCCTTACAACTTCAGAGTATAACCTATCCATAGGAGCCACCTTAGATCCAAAACTCGCTGCAGCCGCGCTATTCAACGGAGGAAACTCACCATTGTTTTGCAAAGACATACTCATTCTCGTCGGCCTTCAACAGGCAGTGCCTGCGAAGGCCAAATCGATCCACAAAAACACAGAACTTCACTCGAGACAAATTGCAGAAACAATACAAAATACAAAGAAGCCTACTTCTTAAAACAATATAGAGGAAAGGAGAAGTTTCTTAGAGGTTAAGAAACTATTTCTCTTCTTGAAGCTTTCTTGAGAGAGAAGTCACCGTCTTTTTCCTTCCCCTATAATTCGCATCTCCAATATAGATTTGATTTTGATAAGGATAAGTTATTATAAAAACGGTATAGTTTACTTCTAAGTTTCAAATTGTTTTAATATTTTAAACTATAAAATTCCAATTTGTATAAGTACATACCATATATTTTATAAAAACTTAAAAATATATTTAAAACACAATTTCCGTTAAAACAATGAAAAATAAGTCAATGAGAAATAAGAATCCGTATGCATTAGCGACATGATACAAAGTTATATCGAGACAAATTAAAACGCTAAAGTTTTAATTTTTTTTATAAAGCGTGTCAATATAATTTGTCTTTGTAATAATTAGACGAGAGACTTTAAAGTCTTTGGTTATGTTATTTCCTTGTGATTTCTTACCTCCTTCTCCATTTTTTTTGTAAACTAAGACAAGTTGATGACTTTGTCAAACAGACATGTTTTTAGAAGCATCAAAACCTTCTAGTATTATCTTAAAAAAAACAGCAAAACTAGTTGTATTAGAATACTCCAAAATGGGAAACTGCGTTACGAGGCTACTTCACGTAGCCGATCCTCCTTCTCCATCTAACACGAGAGAGATCAAAATTGGGAGAACGATAGGAGCAAAAGGAAACATGGTAACCCCAAATCTGAAGAATTTTACATTAACTGAGCTGAAGGCGGTCACGCGGAACTTTCGACCCGCCACGTTGGTTGGGGAGGGCGGGTTCGGGCAGGTATATAAAGGTTGGGTGGATCAAAAAACTTTGGCTCCTGCAAAGATTGGGTTTGGCCTTGCTGTTGCCGTCAAGAAATCCGTCTCTCATAGTTCTCAAGGTTTACAAGAATGGAAGGTTAGTTTACTTTATCCCATCCTCAACACAAAATATCCCCCGACGGATATTCGTTTTTTCCAAATAAAAAATATATTCATATTTCATATTCAGATGACATTAATTAATAGGGTAATGTTATCGAATGTAATCAAAACAAATATTTATTTTATTTAAAAGGTTTTTATAATTTTATAATTAAATTTATTTAACAAAACTAAAAACAAATTAGAACTAAAATACTTTATTAACAAATAAAAAATTATATTCATTCGATTTTCTAATGTTAAAAAGTAGATGGGTGAATTGTATCCGTGTAAAATCTAGACTTAGGTCGTTGATTCGTAGTTTGATTATCACGTTTACTAGTCTTAGTCTTTCGATAAAAATCTATCTCAAACTAATCTATACCAATGATTTAAGAAGAACTTATTTTTAAAATTTTGGTTTATAATTGTATTATATATATGATTGAATTTATATTTTTGAACAACATTATTATCAAATTATTTGATTGGGTACCGATTCGATTATTAGTCTAATTAATAGTGTAATGTTTTTAAAAAAGGTTTTAAATTTAAAGGAATCAAAAATATTCTAATCGATTAATATTACTGTATTTTTTTAATCGGTTATATATATATATATATATATATATATATATATATATATATATATATATTTAATCCAAGTTTTATTTGCTGAAAATATATATATATTTAATCCAAGTTTTATTTGCTGAAAATATATATATATATATATATTGAGATTTTTAATTATTTTATTGTATTTAAAAATTTATAAATGATTTAGAGAATACATTTTGTAGTTTTATGTATATCTTTCCAAAACTATTTTAACCCTTTCGATCTCTGTAAATATTTTCGAATTTATATTTTATATTTGTAAAATATATATACCCGTTACTTTAATTCTTCTAATAAACTATAAATCTAAATGAATTGATATTTTATGCACAATTTTAAAATTATCTTAACAGTTTAATCTTTATAAATATTTTTTGAAATTATATTTTATTTTCTTCAAAATATATATAACCGTTATTTTAATTCTTTTAATAAACTTCATAAATCTAAAGAATTGATAATTTATTACGTACACAATATTATTAGTTTTATTTTAAATATAGAATATGGAGTATTTTAAAATCATAAATCAATATACTCAGTATGGAAAACTATTATATGTCGAGTTATTTGATACGATTTGATGAAATTCTAAAATAATTCAAAATAAATAATTATGATTAAAAAATTAAATTGGATTATAAATTAATAATTTGATACCACTCACAGTATTTAAACCAATTTTCCGCCGAATTTACATAAAAACTTTTCCATTAGATTTTGAACTTAAAACGTTTGTTGTTGTTATTAATATTATTACTATAGTTCATGTTGACCAAACCGGTCAATAAATCATTTATTTGCTTGGAAACTTCAGAACTTTAGTTGGCGGGTGGTGTCCAATCGCAGTTGCCTGGCAATGGCATTAGTGGCATATGTTCAGTTAGAAAGTTAAAGTGTTCGATGAGAATAAAGCTATTGGATAAAATATTTGTGCTATACAAGCGAAGCACTATTCTAGGTGCTAAATAATTATTATTTATCATATATATATATATATATATATATAACGAAGGAGAGTTATTAGCATAAGATTCAAATCATATGTAGTATAAAAGCTTATAAAAACATCCCTAATTACATAAATTTTAACTTAAATAATTATAATTTTTAATAAATAATTATTATTTTTGTTCTAAACTCCATATTTTTGAAACCATAATTTAAATATATATTTTTTTCAATAAAAGTGGATTGCTTTTATTAAAAAAAATTTGAAAGTACAAGGATTAAATTAAAAATACAAAAGGAGTTGAAGTCCTTGAAAAATTTGGGGAAGAAATTGAAGACCATTTGATGAAGAAACTACTTCACGATTAAGGAGCTGAAAAAGATCCAGACAGACCAAGGTTGGTGACATTGGACCGAGATATGATGGATTGTTTCCTCATTACTGCAGAATTGGCACTTAGAAACGAGGTGTAAATGCTTCCGTTAGAGAGCAGCATCGGTGGGTATCCAATTACGCAGAGCTCTCCAAAGCAGGAAAGAGCATTCTTGTGAGTAACCGGATTCCAGGGTTTTGCGTAAAGGTTGGATTTATTGTGTTTAGACTTAATAGCCTCCCATGTATTTTTGCAATTGAAAGAGCCATCAGACGAGAGAGACCAATGAATTGAATCAGGGTCATTGTTAAGAGAAATGGTCCTGATTTTGATGATTTCAGTTTCAGTAACAGAAGTCTTTAGTCTCTCCAAATCCCATCCACCATCAACCAAGAAGTTGCTAACTTTATCTCTATTAGTGTTCCAAAGCCAGCTTTTGTCACCAGGATCTCTAAAGTGGATGAAAGGTTTGTCTGAGAACCATCGATCGAACCAGAAGTCAATGTTGCCACAACCAGGATTGGAGAAAATGTGCTTTTCAGCAATATCTCTTTCATTAATAATTCTAGACCATATTTTGGATTTCTTGATAGGAGCAGCAACAAGAACAGGGTGAAGATTGTTACAGTAGATTAACGCTGTGAGCTTGGCCCATAAGGTATCCTTCTTTGTAAAAGTGAGCCAGATTTTTAAAGAGTAGATGAGCTGAATATCCTCCAATTTCTTTAAATTAAGACTACCTTCATCATGATTCTTGCAAAGATTATCCCATTTGGACCAAGTAATAGTTTTCTTACCATCTTTATTAACCCGAAGGAATTTTTAAAAAATATTTTATGTCTTGTCTAGAACAGAACTGCGAAGAGAAGTATGTTGGAGGAGAAAGGTGGGATAAGCATACAAGACTGACTCAATCAATTTGAGTCTTCCTACAAAGGAGAGACAGGATTTGTCCCAACCAAGAATTTTACTTCTTATCTTGAAGATCATATCATCAAAATTTGAGACTCTTGTTGAAGAAGCAATGGTAGAGCCAAGGTACTTGAAACGAAGGTTAGTATGCTTGAAATTTAGAGCTTTCTCCAGGATGCTTATTCTTTGAGCATTTGTATTAAGAGGAACAATAATTTTTGATTTATTGTTGTTGATAAGCTGCCTTGAAACCTCCCGATAGTGCTTTAGGAAGTTATGGATTTGATTAATACTTGTAGCAGCACCATTACTGAAAATCACAAAATCGTTAGCAAAGGCTAACCCGACTATGTTGAGATTACCTCTTGATTTAAACCTTAGTTTAGGATTGTCTTCATAGAGCTTTTTGATTCCTCTGATTAAGTACTCCTCAGTAAGAATGAAGAGAGAGGGAAAAGTGGATCTCCTTGCCTCAAGCCTTGAGTATTGCTGAAAAAACCCTTCATTTCACCATTGACAATTACTGAGGAATGGATATTTCTGATACAATTGTTGAACAAGGAGATAACATCAGCATTGAAACCAAAAGAGACAATAATTTTTAGTAGAAACCTATGGCTAAACTTGTCAAAAGCTTTAGCCATATCAATCTTGATAATCACATTCCCTCATTTTCTTTTATAATTAAGGTCAAGGCAGTTAGGATAGTGTTATGAATGCGTCTCCCTCTCACAAATTCCCCTTTCTCTTCTGATATGAGGTGAGAGAGGATGTCATCTAGTCTTGTGTTGATAATTTCCCAATAATTCTGCTCAACATAGTAGTTAAGCTAATTTTTCCGAATTCCTGCCAAGTATTAGGTTGAGATGTCTTGGGAATAAGGAAAATTGATGTAGCTTGAGCACCAGTAGGAAGATGATAGCCTTTGAAAAAAACCCTGAATAGCTTCACAGAGGTCAGAACTAATAATAGGCCAGCATTTCTTATAGAATTTCGCGTTGAATCCATCGGGGCCAGCAGAGCAGACTGAATTGAGAGAGCTAACAATGTTGTAAATTTCTTCCATTGCAGGGACAACCAGAATATTGGAGTTGTCTTCATCCTTTTCCAGCTTCAGAATAAGATCCCTGTAATCTCTTGTACCATCATCACACACATTAAAAGTTAATAAAGAATGAAAGTCACTGATAACATAGTTACTTATATCTTCAGATGAGGTAAGCCATATGTCTCCGTCTTTAATTCTACTGATCTTGTTTTTCTTATCTCTCTTTTTTAAAACGTTGTGATAGGCACCAGTATTCTTGTTACTATCTTTAAGCCATGAAGAATGAGACTTTTGTCTCCAATAGGATTCTTCTCTATCTAGAAGAATGTTGTGAGTTTTCTTGGCTTACTCAAGAAGATTTTTATCAGTAGAGGATAAAGTAGATTGATAGTTACTTTCTCTGTAGTTTATTTCATCTCCAGAAGTTTTAATAGCATCAAAGACATTACCAAAAACTTTCTTAGTCCAGTCCCTTAAATCAGACTTTAGCCTTTTCTGCTTAAACCAGAATTTCTATAAAGGATTACCATCAGTAGATTCAGCCCAGCTTTTCTCCAGCACTTCCATAAACCCAGGGTGAAGAACCCACATGTTTAGAAGCTTGAAAGAGGATCCGATTTTGTCAATATTAGTTGATATAGTGATAGAAATAGAAGAGTGGTCAGAACATAGCAAGATGTTTGACCATAGTGGAGTCAAAATAGTTCATCTAGGGATTATTAAACATAACACGGTCGAATATCTTCCATTTTCTACCATTTGACCAGGTAAAAGCAGAACCAGTGAAGCCAACGTCTTAGAGATTACAATCCATAATCAAATTGTTGAAGTCTTCCATGTTTTTCAGGTTGATGGTAGAGCAACAAAGATGTTCTTGGAGATTAACAATAGTATTAAAATCTCCAAAGATGATCCATTCTTTTAATGGGTCATCAATTGATCTTAAAACATCCCAAAGAGGCAATCTAAGATCTCTTATGCACTTATCTTGAATAATAGAAACCCTAAAGTCTTTGTCAAGATACTTATAAAGGACTTTTAAATGCAGGATCTGGTCATCGTTTAAAAGAACCTCAACTTTATAGTCCTAATGCCATAAGACCCAGATTTTGTTACTTTTATTGCACATAAACTCACTGAAATGCAACTTCTGGGAAACCATTTGAATTCTATCAGAATGAATCAAAGGTTCCTACATAGCTACAAAATAGGATTTAGTGGACTTGATAAGAGATTTGAGTCTTGTGATAGTATTTTTGTTGCCCAGGTCTCTTACATTCCAACTCAGAATATTTGTTGTCGTTGATTAGCTAAATGTGGTTTGGATCTTCTGAGCTTGATTAATTTAGATGAAGTATGACCATTTATGTTCCAAACTTTATTTTTCTTGCTCTTCATATTCTCAATCTTTTTAAACTCAGTTTCTTTGAAGTCTTTTGTAGGTGAATTTTGAAGACTGCCCACATTCTCTCTGGTTGATGACAAATCATCTTCAAGAGGGGGATGATGTGTGAATAAGGTTCTTCTCGGAGTATCAATAATTTCAGGTTCATTTGGCAGAGAGGAGAAATCATTAGATCTAGAAGAATCATCCTGGCTTAGAGGATCAGACCTGGTCTTTTCCTGGTAAATCTTAGAAAACATTTCATTAGGAATTTAAATATTGTCTTTAACATACTCACTGTGATTGGTAGACTCATCTTTATTGGTAATAATTAATTTCAACTTTGCAGAAGTAATGATATCGGGAAGGGTAGTAGGCAAATTTTGATATGGGATTGAACTTTGATGCGTGCCAAGCTCCTTCTTCATTTTACAGTTGTCCTCAAAGTAACTAATATGAGAACAAACTTTATAATAGTTAGGATAATTATCATAGGAAATGTTGACCCATAGGTTGTCTTTCTCACCAAGCTTAATCAAAACTTTCCGAGTCAAAGGCTTAGAAATATCGATTTCAACCCATACCCTACAATAGTTTTGCTTGGCCCGGTTGACTGAGGGAACCCAAACCTTAAAAAGAGTGCCAAGAACTTTAGTTATTTTAGTTATAGTTGACTCATTGAACATAAACTCATGAAGATTAGGTAGGGAAGCCCAGATAGAAGTATAAGGACATTCAAGGTTAGGATTGAACTAAGGGGTCCACTTTAGGAGCCTCATGGTTTTGAAGCCAATAACCTACACGTTTCTTGACCACAACATCTTGAAGTCTTCAAGATTGTTAAATTCTATGAAGACATGTCTATAATCCCAAACAAAAACACTAAAGTTTCCAGTGAACCTAAATTTCCCCAGAAAGCTTGTAATGATTTTTAATGATGACTTACCTATAACAAATTTTTTAATTATAGTATGTTTAGACAAATTGATAAGAAATTCTTTATCATTGGCCTCAAATGTGGTAATAGGATGATCATCTTTAAGATAAACAGTTACATTACTGTGATGAAACTCTCTGTTGCTTGGTTTGAGGGTTTCCGCATACGATGGGACAAAAGTTGAAGCTTTCACGGGATTCTGATTTCATTTGCTTGAGTCCTCGAAAAAAGGATTGATTCTAATATTGGTGTTTTCACCAACCAACATATGCGAATAGGTTTTAGGAGAATTAATTTTGCTCAGAAGAGGGAATTCTTTGTCAATAACTGGCTTTGCTTCCGGAGCAGAAGAAGACAATTAGGGTTAAAATTTCAAGGAGAAGATCTTAAAGAAGGAGATTGATTGATAGCTGGTGAGATCTCTCCTTCTTCCATTGACGAGGACGGATCAGAACGCCCAAAAGGATGAGAAGATCAACCATTAAAGAGCCTAAATCAAGAACGAAAGACTCTGTTCTTGGAGGAGAAGAACAAAGCAAAAAAGAAAATCCCATAATTTAAATATATACAACAACATTTATTATTTTTATTTTTAAAAGACGAACAAAACAATATATGCGAGTGTCATTTTTGAATTTTTTTTATATTTGTACAACCAAATTACACGTAATTCCGTAACTGTAACACAATTGATTTTTCTAAACTTATTTGAACCTAAAATCTTATTTCCGCAACTATTTTCTTTTTTATTTTTGAAACTTATTTGCACATAATTTCTCAAACACAATTGTTTTTATAACAATATTATACGTAATTCTGCAACTAGAATACAACTGATTTTTCTAGAATTATTTCGTAACCGAATTATACGTAACTACACAACTAAAAAACATTTAAAAAAAATTATTCATGGATTTAATTTTCTTCGTTTTGAAAGAAAAAAAACAAATGTTATTTTCAGATATTCTTTTGGAGCTACAATTTAAAAAAATATGATATTTTTTATAAAAAAAGATAAACAAAAACAAGAGATAGAAAAATGGATGAGACTACCATGTAGTTATCTGTAAATACTAATTTATCAATAGATTGTTCGTGTTGATAATTATTTATAAATAAGTTTGATATTATGCGGTTATTGGTAGATTATCCATAAAATTAATATAATAAAATAGTATGGTGCAAATCACACGAAAATACCATATAGTTACGTTTAAAGTTTCATTTAAGTCTTATTTAATTTAAATTGTAGTCGATTTTTTATAACTTTAATTTGTTCTAGTGTGAATTTAATAGGTTAAATTAAAAAAATATAAGTTTTGTTAGCATATAAATTTATATTTTTATATATATTATAATGTTATAATTTTTAATATTTTTAAATAATAATATTAAATAAAAAAATTAGTTGTTAATATAGATTCTCGGAACATAGTTTCAAATAAGATAAATATAAAAACGGTTAATTATGCAATAGTAATCCATAATATATCCAAAACAAATGCAATATCATCAACCAAAATACGTACAAATTATAGCAATCATCAATGAACTCACGAATCATGCGGTTTAGCATCCAATCAATTCATGAAGTCCAAAAAGATAGAGGAGACTGCATGAAACAATGTTAAGTTAGTAATAGAGAAATAAAGTTAAATCTGTCAGACAATCTTGTTATCCATGAATCTGAAGTGGAGGTTAGCGAACATTCAGTATGAAACTTCAAAGACAAGTGTGGTAGGCTAGCCAAACACGGGAGCCAAAATTCTCTTCCGTCATACGTTGTACACTATAATACTAAAACAAGCATGCCAAAAGTGGGGATGACGATTGGTGACCAATTTTCAGCCACCCGGGGCCAATTTGACCAATCGTAACTGATAAGGAAATGGAACTTCAAGGACTGAAATGTAAAAAATAAAACTTCTTATGACAGATTATAAAGTTAGAGAAAGAAATTAGTGCTTTGTATTTAAGTCAATGACTAACATGTAATTATCGCTTTTATGCAACTTTTTGAGTTAAAAGTTAAGTCTTTGCGCCTCTATATAAAGGCTAATGCTAATATAATAAAGAGGTTGTCTTTTTCAGATTGATCACTTTAGCAATCTGATTTCTCTCTTTAAAACCAATTTATCTCTCTACATTCTGACTTCTCTCAAATTACTTAGACAATCCAAGTAATCAACTCACCAAATTGGCGACTTCACCGGGGACCTGATCATCAATTGGTGCCTAGTTTATTAGTTCGAT
This sequence comes from Limnanthes douglasii subsp. nivea, assembly GCA_036936605.1. Taxonomy (NCBI): domain Eukaryota; kingdom Viridiplantae; phylum Streptophyta; class Magnoliopsida; order Brassicales; family Limnanthaceae; genus Limnanthes; species Limnanthes douglasii. The sequence goes on from JAUPFV010000005.1 coordinate 292,427,711, forward strand.
TTTTTATCCTTTTCAAATCTTGAAAACGATTTTAAGCTTGAAAATGAATCTAGAAAACGAGTCGTTAGTTCGATCGACTGTTGAAACACTGAAAAGGATTTACAAATGTCAGATGATAGACATGAATGATCTACTATAATTCATCAAACTCAACTTGAGACAGAGTTACGAATGAATCAACTTCTGGATAAACGCCTGTCATGCTATGGGTATAGCGACAGAACTACTGCCTAAGGTGTCATTATTTGCTAAGAGATAGACTTTGCATCTAGAATGCCACCCTATACTTGGTTGCCGTTTCGAATCATGATATGAGGAAAATATTTCTTGTTAAAATAATTTGATGTGTCTAAAAGAAATTAAGGTGGAACAAAATATCTGAAGCACTTCAGATAATGGATAAGGGGATTTTATTCACCACTGAATATGTTCGAGGCTAGTTAGTTTGCATTCATTTACTTACATGAGAACTAAATGGGCTACTGATAAGGAAATAGAACTCTGAGGACTGAAATGTAAAGAATAAATCTTCTTATGACATATTGTAAAGTTAGAGAAAGAAATTAGAACTTTATATTTAAGTAGATTAGTAACATGTAATTATCCCTTTTATGTATCTGTTACAGTAAAGAGTTAAGTCTTTGCACCTCTATATAAAGGCCAAGGCTGATCTAATAAAACAATTGGCTTTTTGAGATAAATCACTTTAACAATCTGATTTTCTCTCTCTAAAACTGGTTTCTCTCTCCATATTCGGACTTCTCTTAAATTACTTAAGCAATCAAAGTAGTCAACTCACCAGTAACAATTCAAGATGAACCCAAGTTTGGTACATACAACATCCTAAATTCAACATTTAAATACACAATCACAAAAAATATGACTCATAGATTCCGCACAAGAGTTTCAAACAACACATTTGGAAGGTGAGTTGAAGCCTCAACTTCTAAGCTTATCCCGAGTAGATAATTTACCAAGAATGATGAGCATACAAATGAATGAGTGATGTAAGATGTTACACTGGTACTATACTAGCCCAACCCACTCGACAAAATGAGCAAACATGTATCTAGTATGATAGGTATTTTTGACAATGAACTTAACACTCAAACTTTTAAAAATACAACAGTGAGCACCATCCCTATAAGTACATGGTGAGAGGGGGAAATAAGAGAATTTGATAAAACATCTTGAAGATTATGTCTGTTTTTAGCACTACCCGATCTAATCCAAGAAGACGATCGCTAGTAACAATCCAAAATGATGTAAAAACCTTCAAATTGTTATCAAATATCATGTAAAAAACAATATCTCCCATTATCGTTCACCACCTTAAGATGAATAATTTTGCTCTAGGCCCAAGAAGGAGAAGAATCGGGATTTATGTTCCATAAGTTATTATTTTATTTTTTCCTAGCTTTATCTAATAACGTCATATGATTTCAGAACTTTACGCCTAAGATCCCAAGGCCACCATCTAGGTGGTCATATTACTTTATATTAAGAAACTTTATATTAATAGGGATTCATTTCATTATCAGACCAAATGATTTATCGAAGGGATTGGGCCAAGTCTTTGGGGATCATTTCTATAAGAATAAAAATAGTGAACCGATACACTTGGGCATAAAAAGAACTTATGTAATGAGCTAGAACCTCCCAGCGTAGGAGAGGTATTTGGAGGTATAAGAACCAATTTTGGAGATGAGCCTATGAAGAAGACGAAAAATATGATAAATTAAAATCGACCCGTGATAAAAGGAACTCCAAAGTACTTAACATGGAGTGTACTAATGTTATAACCAATTAGGGTTGACTTGAAGTCCCGAGAGGCAAACCAATTCGTAAAGACCATCCTTAATAAGCTTAAAGGAATGAGTATCACCACGACATAAAGTTATAAGATCATCCACAAAACAAAAGTTAATAATCTTGAGCTTTTAACACTTCGAATGGAGTTTGAAGTTACTCTCGCTACTTTCTCTTTAAGAATTTTGGAAAGGACTTTTATAACAAGTACAAAAAAGAAATGAGAAAATCTTGACTAAGGATTTTGTTTTCTTGTAGAAATTCCCATGAGGATCATTGTGAGTATTCAAGCTATAGGAATGGAAGATATGCAGAATATCATCTTTTAAGGTAACATATGATAACAAGGATGTCAAGGACAAAATGTCAACAAAAATTATCAAAAACCCTCATACGTTCCATTTTAATGGTGACCTTCAGACATTTGAAATTTATTCGATAACATGTGAGAAGTTCTATCAAGATTAGGTTTTTTCAAAGATGGTATGTCCAATGATAAAGTCAGATTGTGATTTGTCGATAAGATCCATGAATGACTCATTGATTTTATTGTCTAGAATATTGGAAATAAGTTTATAAGAAACATTGTAACATTCAATGGGTCTGAAATCCACGACAGTTGAGGGTTTAACCCCACGTTCTTAAGTTTTCATACCATGGACTTTAAATTACCTATTATAAAGTTCATAGGCTGCCTTATATATATATATATAAATTATTTCCTCAATATCATAATTAAGAAAAATGATATTAAAATTCATTAGATGAAACTTTGGATTAAAATATGAAAATAATACCATGATTGTCCTAAAAACGTCATTCGATGATATTAAATATAAAATATCTTTAAAGTCATTTACTTCATACTGAGTATAACCTTTTTCCATAGGTCGCACTTTATGTTTAAATTACCATGGGAATCCTGTGTGGTTTTATAAATCCATTTACAATTAATCACCATTTTCCCTCCAGGTGATGTGATAAAGTGCCATATCATGTTATCATGCATTAATTTACACTATTATTTTATTGTGTTGAGCCACAACCGAGAATCAAAACTTTTAATGGCTCCATGAAAGTACGACAAATTGCTTACTGCTACACCATATTATTCTCTATGGCCCTTGAATATATACTACATAATATGAACATATAACATTCTTCGTTTTTCTTATGGACTTTCTTAAGGGCACTGCAACCTCATTTTCCACTTCTTGAGGACATGCAGATTGTCCTTCATAAACAATATTATTTTGTTCTACTTATGGAAAATAAACATTATCTTGAGTACCTAAATATTTTAAATGGACCGTATGTGTATAATAGTTAAAACTTTCAAGTTGAAAATGTGTTTGATTTTGAGTATCTTCATTTCCAACGGTACTGAAAGATCGTAATTGTAGTCCAATCAACTAATATATGGATATCTTCGTTAGAACTTCATGAATCTTTATGGAATCTTCTTAAAATTAACACATGTTCCTAAATTACCCTCCTCCTCCCATATTCAATATCCTCAAGGAACTTTGTTTTTACCATATGAAAAATATTTATAATGGAATGATCAAACTTTAAAGTCCATGGATACTCAGAATAACCAATAAAATAAAACAAACTAACCATTATTGTGTCCAAATTATTTTCATTCGGCTTATACGGTGATTCAGATGGAAACCTCAATATATGTAAATGTTTTAAATAAGCCTTGAGCCTAATACATAGCTCACATGAGGTATTGATGACCTCATTCCAAAGTGACAATGGTAGAGTCAAATGACATTCAGTCTTCTTATTATATTATGAAGTGGATGATTTTCGACTCTTGGATACTTCATTCATACTAGGTTACCCTGACATAGTATATTGAGGAACTATACCACACTCTTCTAGGTATTTTACAAATGATCCTTGAAGTTATTCACCTATTATATATACCATAGTATTCACCATCACAATCAAATTTGACGCAATTAATGATTTTACCTACTTTGTTTCTCAACTCTGGTCTTAAAAGCTATGAACTCATCTAATGATTATGATTACTTATGAAGAATGTAGAGGTACTCGTGACAAGATAACTCAATTATAAATTATATTAATTATCATTTTTCGTTCCATGATTCCTTTGGGAACGGTTCACAAATATCGGTATGTATCAATTCTAATACTTCTTTCGCTTAATACATTCCCAACCTTTTCATTTTGGTTTGTTTCCATTTTATACATTTGATATAAGTACCAAAGTCCGAATAATCTACTGGATTTAATAAACCTTCAACATTAAGCTTATTCAACTTTACTTTAGAGATATGAACTAAGTGATTGTGCCGAAGATATTTTTATTTTATTAATTTTTTATGTGTTATTTCGGTGTTCATTTCTTTATTATGATTCTTAATTGTATATAATAAATATATTCTATCATTCATTTCCTAACATCGAGTACCGACTAAAATATTATTATTTGAAAAAGATAACTGATTGTTTCCAAACAGATATGAATAGCTCAAGTTGGCCAAAATGCAAAGAAAAAAATATCAAATTTCTTCTAAATAAAACTACAAACAAAAAACATCTTTAAAAATAAAAAATATCCGCTAGATAATTGCAAATAAAATAAAAAATCACAGAAACAATGCAGAAGCTCACCTTTCTTGTATAAATGAATCTTTGACCAGTGTTGAGGCTTTAACTCCTTAATATACCCTAAAAATAAATAAAAACATAACTGGTTGTAGCTGTATTAACGCACCAAGTATTTCTTGTAACTAAAATAATATTAATTTCTAAACATACCAAAGTAGTGAGATTACCTTTCGTTTCAAGCATAGTACTTTTCACAATCCTTTTTATATGTCATTTTCTTTTACAAAACAAATATTATCCATGAGCCCACTCTTTTTGTTTCGTTGCCTATGAACCATATATTTTACTATCAAATTTTCTCTTTTAATTTGCTCCCTTAGCGGAGCTCAGCATGGTATTCACCACATTTATTTTTTAGTATTTCCTCTTCTTGTGCAACATGGGTAATAAATTTATTTATTGTCTATTTCTCACGTATGTAATTAGTAAATTGAAAATGATTATACTTAATAGGAAGTGACTAAAAACGAATCTTACCACACTTTGTAGGGTAGTCAATATAAATAGTTCTTAACTTAGCATAAACCATTAGAGTCCAAGAATATGTTCCCTTATGGTCTCGTTGCCTTTATACTTAATGATAGATATTTGACTCATTAATCATTGCATATGTACCTTCTCATTCTTGGTATATCTCTTCTCAACATCTATGAAAAACTAAGTAATAATAATGATGTTCATTGGGACATTCCCAAGGAATGATATAGATATCCCATATCTCATTTAGTCCAAACACAACCTATTGGAATTCTTATAAGCCTCTTATCCTTGTGTCACATTCAGAGTATTTGATTCAGTATGGAGAATGAGGTTTTGGTACCATTAGTATTCAATCATAATTATGTCAGCTAGATTCAATTTCATTTTCTATTTTGACTACTTCAAATATGACCCATTCAACAATGGAGGTCTGTTTCCGATTGAGTTGTATCCACCAACAAAGACTATCTAATATATAAATACATATCACATAAAATTCACACTGATTTGATATATAATTATTATAATAGTGTCTAAACATGACATATTACACGTGGAACATAATATACATCACTAATAATATATATTTGGGCAAACAAATCAACATGTATTTTATGAGTTTGAGAAAATTATTATCAATCTATTAATTGAGCTAATTGTGGTAAAACCCTCATTTGGGTTGGCTTTTCTATTTCAGTTAAAACCTCAATAATCAATTCACATATGATAATCTCCCGTAATGATTAATTATGCTAAACCTTAACCTTATTTTGACCCGATAATGTTTGTAGCATGATTAATCTATAAACTGTCTAGACCCTAAGTTCTTCGATTCGCTAACAACCTTTCTTTGGGTTGATAGATTGATTTCATAATTTACTTATTGTAGTCAAGACAATCTTAATCATGTAATTCTATCTATCATTTAAACACAAAACACCAATCGCATACACAAAAAAAACACGCCCAAACGCATCATGTGGTCACAGCTTCGAAGGAAGACTGTACAAATAACCCATATAGGTTAAGTGATTGTAACAATATACTTTTTGATGCAACAATGCGTCATCACTGAGACAAGAAATACTGTTGTCGAGATAAAATAGTAGATTCTTACACCTATAATGGGGGTTTCCCTGCCAATCACCGCTGGACCGATCTTTTGCCACAACAAAATCAAGGAGTGTCACGTCAAACTCAGGTTGTTCACTCGATTTAGGGTTATTTACTGCGAAATAACCTTTTCCAACAACAAAAAACCCTAAACTAAGTGAAAAAATCTTTAAATTGGCATGTAATTGAAACTTAAACACAAAACAAGAAACCCTAATCATGTTTTCCTAAACATATCAATCGAAAAAAAATTTTAAATCCTAAATTCACACTCAAACCAGTTCAAATAACAACTAATATTTAATATGTGGAATTTGTAGTGGAATTCAAAATGGCATGCTTACAAAATTGATTTAACACACAATCGATACTAATATATTTTTCAGGGATTGGTCTTGATACCAATTGATAGACTAAATTGAATCGCTCAATTAGCCTATATCATAATAAATAACCGGTTCCTTGAATATCAATCATCTACTACTAAAAAATGTGGAAATAACTTGACAAGTTGGATATTGTAATATGTTCTAGTAGGGATCTCCTGATTGATCCTTGCTACTTGAATGATTTTGTATCTTTTTGTGTTTTAGGTTCTTCAATCTTAAAAGCAATTGTTCATATATTCTAGGTGTGAGTGTATTTGAAGATTACCATTACTAATGTTGCTAAAGACCACATAGGTGACTCGAATAAAATTAAATTAAGCTCGAAATATATCAATTAATTAAGTGAATTAATTAATTAATTGGTGAAATATTTGAATTATATATTGTTGATGTAAGAATATTATTCAATTACGAATAATATTGTGTTAGTTATTTTGTTGTATAGTTTTTTTTATTAAATTTATAGATCACTTTATCAATATTTTTATGAGTATGAAACTATATTTTTTAGCAAATACAAAAAATCAAAATAACGGTTGAAAAATAAACAATCAAAATATTAACCCTAAAGCCTTTTTTTTGTTGGATAGTGATTCTCTTAGTATTATTTTGTTAATTTACTTTAGATTTTGAGAGGTAAAAGTTTTTCTATATAACTAATGAGCAATATATGATTATGGTACTTACTGTATAAACAGGCAGAAGTCGAATTTCTTGGAAAACTTAGTCATCCAAATTTGGTTAAACTGGTTGGTTATTGCTGGGAAGAGAACCAATATCTGCTGGTTTATGAATACATGCACAAAGGTAGCTTGGAGAACCATCTTTTCCAGGGTAAGATTTTGAACTTTTTAGAAACTCTTACAAGTTCATTTTTGTAAATATACTCCAATAGTAGTTTCATAAACTAAACTTAAACACCAATTACAATAAAAAAAAAAAATAGGTTAATATATATAACCTAGTGGTAAGTTATATTTTAAAAATGTATATATCAATATAAATCAACTGATTGAGATATTGTTGCATTTTATTTTGTGTATTGTATATTATTTTTTAATTTAAACGATCTGAAATGACCGGTTAAGAAGATTGAATTTAATTTAAAACTATAAAAGGAAATTAAACATAAACATAATAGAGATGTCTCCCCAAAGAATATAAAAACAAAAATAGTTTTATTTTGCTGATAATTGGTTAAAAACAAAGATTAAGTTAAAATCTTTTGTCAATACTATATGGAATGCATTTTACTTGTTAATCTGTGATTAATAAATATAAATTACTTACTTAAGCTTTTTAAGTTAGAACAAGAAAACACTTGGATTATTACTGAATTATGAAATAGAAAAGGTTTGTAATCTACCAAAATTATGTGGAGACAGACACACCAGAGCCACTGTCATGGGAGAGGAGACTCAAAATAGCCATTGGAGCAGCTGAAGGACTGGCCTTTCTGCACAGTTTAGAGAAAAGTATTATATACAGAGATTTCAAGGCCTCTAATATTTTGCTTGATTCGGTAACTTAATAATGTGCTCCTCAGTTTTATTATTTGATTTTTATTTTAGTTTTATATATTCTTCAGGTAAGAACTTTAATATTCATGAATAGACTTCTATTGTTTTGGTTTTGGAAACGTGATTAGTAACTGTGCATTTTTTAAGAATTAGTCTCTAGACTACTTTTCACCATATAGGGTCCCAACTCGTCAAAAGGTAAATAAATTGGTTTTTTTACTGGAATAGGGTGTGGATTTTTCAAATTCTGGAAACTTGTTCCATTGTAGGCTATTGAGGGATCAATTTTCCAAATTTCATAGTACAAATAGAACTAGTGAGCAATTATCTAAAAATTAGATAGTTCCTTGAAATAACAACCGTATTTCAACACCAGTTTTTCTTGTACGATTCTATTGTCATTTGGGCTATAATTTGTTTTCTAATACAAAGGTTATGGAAGATACAATAACTTTTAAATATGCAGGGTTACAATGCAAGACTTTCGGACTTTGGCCTGGCTAGGTTAGGCCCAGCAAATGGCTCAACTCATGTGAGTACACAAGTGAAAGGCACATTTGGCTATACTGCTCCTGAATATAGGGCCACTGGTACTCCCTCACCTACTTTCGTGAATATCTCTACTTTCTATTAGATTTCTTTTAAGTGAAACAAAAAATTAGTACAATTCTGAACTAAGGTGATTCACATACATTGGCTTTTCTAAAACAATAATGACAAGTGTTCTAAATATCTTCTAAATTTTATAGGATCTATTCCCTATCCCATTTGATTTTGCAGGTCATTTATACCTGAAGAGCGATGTGTATAGTTTCGGTGTTGTATTGCTGGAGATCCTAACAGGATTGAGAGCTATTGATTTGGCCCGAACAGGAGAGAAGTTCAATTTGGTAGAATGGACGAGACCACATATTACACAAAAGAGAAAGTTAAAAAAAATAATGGACTCAACGCTAGAGAACAATTACTCTATAAAAGCTGCATTTGTAATCGCTCAACTTATAACAAAATGTCTAGAAGAGGACCATAGAAAACGTCCTTCGATGGAAGAAGTCTTGCATGATTTGTACATATCATTTGATATGCAAGAAAAGCCTAAAGTCCAAGAAAAACGGCCCGGGCGTTGATTTGGATGTGACTCTTCTCCAATGTTCTAGTTAAATTTTATACGACTACGGTCATGTCCAATGATTTACGTTACTGTTGGGATACTTAATTAGTGTGTATAGTATTTGTTGTCACAAATATGTGATCTACTATTTAATCAATTCTGCTGAATAAAACGTCTCACGAGACTCAAATATGTCAATTCTGTTGACTAAATCGTCTCATTAGGCTCAAACATGTCCTCAACTTTAATCCTCTATACAAAATTATAACTGAAGGCGCGCCCCCCAGCCTCAAAGAAGATTAGTATTAGGGAAATTTTTATTTTTGGAATTTTTAAAGAAGTCATGTTTAAAATGTCTGATCAATGGTCAAACAGTGTCGGTTTTGGCTGAAATTTGGACAACATGTTTGGGACATATAAAGCTTCAATATGTCCGGTTGGATTGTTATTTGATGCTACGGTTCGGGAGAAATCACTTTTGGAATAGTGGAGTAGTTTTTGTAATATTATTCATTTTTGTTTCATTTTTTGTTAGTTTATTATGTTTAAAATTGTTGGTGAGTTGTAGATATTTATTATATTAAATTGGATATACTTTTACCTTCAACTTATCATAATAGTAGAAGTGTTTTTGGTGGAATCTTCATAAGTCTCGTGGTCTTTTACTCTTGACAACGAAGTGTCTTTTCATATAAATGTTTTGGTTGTTGATTTATTTTACCGTTGATTATTTTTCAGTGATTAGGTTTGTGGTTTTATTTTGTTAATAAATCGGTTGTTTTATTATTTGGTTGGTTGTTTTGAAATTAATCTAGCGTGTGGTTGATATACTATTATTTGGGTCTAATAGTTGGTATTAGAGCTCGATACGCAGACAAAAACGTGATACAGATGAAATTCTTGGATGTCGAAGATGATGAACTATCAGTCATGCTCATCAAACAGAGTGACTTTATTAGAGTGTATAAAGATAGTGTGACTTGATTAATTGAAGTGGCGCTAAAGAACTTCTAAGATACTCTAATAAGAGTGAACAATATATCCATTGCAAAACTTTATGACTTAGATATGAATCATGAAACAACCTAATTAGAGTCAGCATTAGGTAAGTCAACCGAGGGAGGTGAAAGTAATAGAATTTGTTATGTGCGACCAAATTTCCACATCGGATAGGTATGAGAAGGATCAACGAAAAATAAGTAAGAATATATCTCAACTAGTATTACGCATTTTAAGTTTATACATAAATGCAATAACTGGTACTAACTCATATATAAACTTAAGATTATTTAGACATATGCCCCATAAATCAAATGTATAATTTTTTTTATGTACTTAATTTCAATAAATATTCATGATTTTCTTAATCAATAAAAATGTTAGGATTAAGTTTTTTTAATATTTCGTGACAAATTATTAAAAAAACAATTAAATTTATGAGGTGAATGAATTTTTTTTAAAACATGTCTAGTTTATGTAATACTTCATCCCCTCCTGACCTGGATTCCTGGTTCCACCACTGACTGAAGGGAGACTTAAGAATTGATCATCCCCATAACTACATACCTATTCAAATTTAATATAAATATATACAAACCATAATATGAGTACGTAGATAACGTTTTCATTTTATGTGATCATAATTTTTTTCGGTAAGATTCTGACAATATTAGGAATGGTTTCTAAGAACATTGACACCTTTAGTTCATGCACTTAAATATTATTGACAGAGCCTAGAGTAATTACGAAAGGGCCTACATATTAATTTATATCAATTACATCAATGCCACTTTGAGTTCTAAAAGGCCTAATAATCAGTCAATAAGAAGACAAGGGGTTCAAGTTCGATATCGACTCATTAATTTATATCAATTACATCAATACTCACGTAAGATTTTCATCACAATCCATACCACGTAAAATCTCTTAGTGATGTATGTTTGATTTTTTTCTCTATTACATTCTTTTGTTTGTGAATAAAGTGCTGAAACACTGTTAGTGTCTTGTTGTGCTTGCAGGTTCTCATCATCATGGTTAGTTTGACAGAAAGTCCAAAACCCTCGCAATATTGTGATTTCGCCTAACAAATGGTGCAATGAGCATAAAATTTATAACAATATTTGTCGTTAGTGATCAACCTAAAGTAGAAGGACGAATATCGTTTTGAATCTTGAGTGTATAGATTAAGATATCATCAGAAAATCAAACACAATCATAAAAATAAGTTCCATAAAATTCGATTTTGATAAATTCACCGTGGATTATGATTTTAAAATTGGGAGAATTAAGATCATAGTATTTTTTTATACATATGAGAATTTATGCCACCACTAATGAAGAAGCTTTTAAGAAAATAGATATGAAGTATTCCCGATGTGACTGAGAGTGTAGTTGCCGAGGATCGAGTCCTAGTGGCAAAAAAGAAAACTCTGTTTCTTGCCATCCGTGATGTTACTACTATGCCAAGCGAAGTTGTGCTGTTATACAAAGGTGACCCTCATGCTGCCAAAGTACCTGTTGATGTTGAATGGAAAATGAAAACTGTTGAAGAGGTAGTTGTAGATGGTAATGAGGAACATCTCCCTTGGTTGAAGAACGAGCTAACATACGACAAGTGGATGAGCTGGTTGTCATTGTATCTGATGGGTTTAAGAAGACTAACTGTAAGAATATTGGCTAGTCAAATTCATCATAACAGAACGTGAATCAAGAAAATATCCCCAATGGTATTTTTGTGAATGCTCGACCACCTATCTCGTTGTCCGAGAATGATCACCATGCAAACTTTCCAGCATCAAAGGAAAATTGAACTATAATTGGATGTGTGTTTTTAATCATAGGAGTACTTGAATTCTTATTAGGCATTATTGTCTTTTTTTACTCATGTGTATATGCATCATAATTCGTTAATACTTGCTTATCGGTAAATGACACCTAAATATATCAAAACGATGGATAATTTCAAGGTCTTCGATGTTTGGATCGATAACAAAAGTGAAAAAAGAGTAGAACATGTATAAATGAGGGTATGACTTGTTGAAGAAAAAATATAAGAAGTTGGTGAAAAACAAGTTAAAAGTGGATAATTCCAGGCTCAAATTGCACGAAAAATTGATCACTGAGCAAACGATCTATGCTATTGTCAGCCGATTATTTCATTTTTCCTTAATATTTTTTTCTTTTTCGTTTACCCTTTCGGGTTCTTTTCTTTTCTAGAAAAATCCTATCTACTTTCTTTATGGTGTTTTTTTGAATGTTTTTTAGGACAAAAGTTTTCTTTCTATTTTCTTATGAAAATGATCACTGCTCGAATAAGATGATGAAATTTATTAGTCTGTTGTTGAACATTCTATAAATTCAAAAGTGCTAGAATTTTGTTTAGCTCGATGTTTCTTTTTTTATTCTTCGTGGGCTTTGGGGGATTGGTTATCTTGACATTGCTTCATATTGTTCGGCTCATCGGATTTAGGGTATTTTAATGAAATCCCTCCCCCCTCCTCAATCTTTCTCTACCTGTCTTTCGGCTCTTAAAGCTTCAATATCTGCTCGTAATTGATCACACTCTTCTTGCATGATGAGCCTTTTCTCAGTATTGTTATGCATATATGATATCTCTATATGATCCTCTTTGACCCTAACCTCTTCATTTTCAACAGGGGGTTCGATCTTCATATCATAATCCATGAAGATCTTCATATCATGATCCTCTTCATTATCAGAAGCATCGTCCGAGAAGCAATCGATTCAAATAGATCTACCACGAACCTCACGAAAAGAGGATGTTATCGCTTATGTTTACGATCTTATCAGTGTTGTTGGTGAACAGAGGATTTAACATATATGATATGTTTCAATTTAACAAATTTGATATGTTTCAAAGATTTCAAGAAGTGATACCAATACATCTACATTTAAAAGTTTACTATTCGCTGTGTTGTTTCTTATCATGATTGTACTTATCTTAAAATACCCATAACCTTACATTTCGTGGACATTGTACTTATCTTAAAATACCCACAACTTTACATTTTGTGGACTACCCTTTATTGAGTGAGGGAATAGATCGTCCATGCTTTTTCCCCCAATTACCAAATATATAAATAGATTTCTTCTTTTCGCCCTGGTCGGTAGAAGGAAGATCGGTAATAAATTTTATTTTTTTACGATATCAAAAAAAAAATGTTGATCAATATAGTAGACTCGTAGGGGGAAAATCATTTGTTCTAAAGCGACAACCAAGTTTCTTCACCAAAATTATAAAATACATGAGTAGCCTCTAACAATTTGAAGCAATTTGAGTATGATAAATATGGGCAATAGCGTAGCCAGGATCGAAACATAATGGAGTCATGGACCTTATGAGATTAACAACGCGCATCCAGGAATCAAAGTGAGGGGGCTAATGTTTTTTTTATAAGTCAAATCTAAATTATCATTTAAAAAAAAGTTTCTCCCATTGTATACTACTACTTTAAAGTATTTTCAATATATCTTAATATATTATTTATTACATATAAAATAATATTTATTGATAATTTTAATATTTTTTTAATATTTTATTTTAAAAGATATTTAAAAATAAAATATAAAAAATCAAATTTATGAAGTAAAAGATATTTTTGAAAATAGATCGATATAAAATATAATTTGTTACGTAAAAGATATTTATTAAAAATATATGGAAATAAAATTATTATTTGTATATAAAAAGTAAAATAAAATAAAATTTGTATCAACCATAATTTATAATATAAATAAATTATGTTATTGAAAAAAATTAAAATATATTTCGATATATTTTTTTTACAGTGTAAGCATATTAAAAAATAAAATTAAATATTTTATGAATGCAAATGATGTTGTATTGTTAATTAAAAAATATTTTAATAAATAGAAAACAAAAAATATTTTGTTTTATTTAAATTTTACTTTAAAAAATATTTTAAAAGATAGGATGGAAGTAAATACAAATTTGATAACTAAACAAATAAGTAAATGTATTTAAATTTAAATTTGAGTTATTTATTTATTTATTTAATATAGTGTTCTTCATTTCTCTCTATGATTTAATTTATTTAATTAAAATCTCAATATTCTATAATTTATTTTATTAAAACCTCTCTCTTCTTTTTTTCGTGTTTTAATTAAAATCTTCATATTCTTTAATTTATCTAATTAAAATCTCTATGTAATTTCATCTTTCTTTATTGTATCTTTCAGTGTTTTACTTCTGCTTCTCTCTTCTCTTCTCATATATCGTCTTTTAGTGTTTTACTTCTGCTTCTTTCTTCTCTTCTCATATATGTCTTTTAGTGATACCATGTTTTCTATAATTGCTATTTAAATCAAGAGTTTTTTTTCTTAGTTCATCTTCATAGGAAAGTTATCATGTTGATTTACTTTATATTCTTATTTAGAATTATTTAGTTTTAGTTTTTTATGTAACTAAAAAAGTCCAAACAATATATGCTTCAATTTTAAAATTTTATTAACAAATTATAAGAAAAATACATAAAATAACATAAATTATACTAAAAAATAATTATAAAAAATGATACAGTCACCAAAAATAATTATAAAAAATGATACAGTCACTTATAGTTTGAATTAAGATATTATAATTAGTTGAATAATGTTAACAATATTAATAATGAATGACGTTATTTTTAGTATTAACAATTTATCACATATACACATAAATTACATAAAGTAAAACAAAATTATACTACAAAAAATAATTAACAATGAAAATTGTCCGTTTTATTATAAATTAAAACATTATTATAACTAATTAACTAATGTTAATAATTTTGAATAAAACATTTACCAAAAAAAACACTTGATGGCACCATGTTTTGAATTTCTATTAACAAATTATCACATAAATAAAACAAAATTATGCTAAAAAATAACTTTCTAGAATGGAGTCAGTTTCATTATAATTTAAAACCTTATTATAATTAATAGTTTAATGTTAATAGTTTTGAAGGAAAATAAAAATGGATGGTCTCATTTTTATAATTCTTAATAATAAATTATCACCAAAATACATAAAATAAAACAAAATTATATTAAAAAATAATTATCAATAATCTAGTCATAATTTAAGTTTTTATTAACAAACTATCAGAAAATAAATAAAGTAAAACAAAATTATACTAAAAAATAATTATAAATGGTGATCCGATGAGTAATATTTTAAATTAATATGTTATTACAATCACTTGACTAATGTTAATAGTTTTGAATAAAAAATTACTATAGTCAGCGGCTTTTTGAGAACAAGGGCAATAAAAGTGGAATTTTAAAACATTTGACCTCCCACCTATTTAGCTATATTTAAAAAGGGAGAAAAATCTTACTTTTCAATTACGTTACTCTTTAAATATCTAAAAATTTAAATAAATAGATATACATGATTTAAACTTATGAAGGAACAACCTTAGAGATGAAATTTAAAAATTTCATCCACTCAGTTACTTCTCAGCCTACCTCTTAAAAACCATAAAAGAACAATATCATCTTCCAATCACTTTTCTTACCGCCTAATATCAAACCGTTGTTTCCCTCGGACCTCATGTGTGTCGAGCAATCAGATAACTTTAACGTTGCCAACCAGAGTATACAACGACTTTGACCGCGATAATGAGTTTGGTTATCAACTTTGGAGGCTGGTAGAGGAGGAGCATGGGAAACTCAACCTTAAGGATGCTGGGGGCGATTATCCTTACGAAGAACGGCCCGAGGACGATGAGTTTGAGTTTGACATTGGGGATTTGAATTCTTACCAACACCAGTCCGATTCCGAGTCTGATTGCGAGTCCCAATCCGATTTGGATTGGGATTCCTTTAGGAATTATTATGATATTAACGAGTATGACTGTGATGTACTTAGTCTGGAGTACTTGAAATTTTGGGGCGAAGATTTAATAGTTTCAACATATGACAAAGGGGCCGGCCATATTTGCTTAAAAAAAATCAATGACATTGACAAAAAGTTGGAAGAAGTATTAGGTGAGTACGATCAGACTTTCGGAGAGAAAAGAAAACTTGTACGGAAGGAGATTAGACATCTTGTGTCTGAGAGAACTTTTTTAACTCACAATAGAAGTCCTACTCTTCTTAGACAGGTAAGTTTGCATTTCTTTTTTGTGAAAAATCTCCATTAGTCAAGTTTCTTATTTGTATAAATTAGTTTTTTTATATGACTGAACTATTGGTTTCTTATTTGTATAAATTAGTTTTTTATATGAGTGAACTATTTTTAGTGTCTGAATTTTATGTCCATTTTATCTACATTTTATTTTATCTTTTGCTATGAATTTGTTTTCCTGCATATTTGTATAAATCAATTTTTGGTGTTTTAGTATCTAATTACTTTTATGAAACTTTCCAAATCTGTTTTTTGATTTTTTTTATTAATAAAAAACTTTAACTTGTTTTTTTATTTGACTTTTGTTGGTTTCCATTTTTACAATATTAAATTTGAGTAAGGTTATCGGGGAATATTTAAAATAATTAAATAATTAAAAATTTAAAACCCTAATTCGAGCACTACTAATTCCGGGTTTGGGAGAACACATGTTTAAAAGATAGTTTTATTTTATTATACTAATTCAATTTTACAATAATGACAGTTTTATGGTATAAAGCTCGATGTTTATCGAACTTGCAAAGAAACAAAGGTTCGGATTATTTTTAAAACTGAACTGTTAATATTTCATTTGTCTCGTTTATTTTTTAGGAAAAAAAGTTGGGTTGAACTTTGATGTTTATGTTATAGGAGAAACAAATTATGGAATACGCTGCCGTAGTAGCATGCGGAGACTTTTTAGAGTATGGAAGTTGTAGTGGTCAACTTGGAATCGCAAAAGCTAAAGGCCCTATACTTTTGGTTGCTCAGGAAAAGGTATGCTAATTTTCTCCCTCGAATAACTATTAACAAATATTTTTTACTTTTGTATAACAATATTGAAAATATTATTCAATTAGATATTATTATAAAAATAAAAAATTGTTATATTTAGCAAATATTCGGACATTTTTTTAACAATTTTTTTTAACTAATTTAAATAAATTCAATTTAATATAAAAATTTATTTAGATTATAATATAAGTTCTTTTGTAATAAATTTGTTAGTATTGAATAAAGTTTTATTTTGAAAACTAATATATAGAATAATTTTTAAAAGGTAAATAAGAACACAAATGTATAGGTAAAGGTGTGTTTGATTTTTAAATTTTTTTATTACTCTAAAAATAAAAAATAAAAATATTTTTTATGGTAACAGATTATAAAATATTTTTTTATTAATTATATCTTTCAGATATGAAGTTTTTATATAATATCTATTTTTAGGGCTAAGCTAAATTTGTCCAAATGTCATCTAATCCCATTTAAAATATTTTAATACCTTCTTCGTTATCTTCAATTTGTTCTTCAACTTGATTTTCAACTTGTTTTTAAAAAACTCAGTAAAAGACAGAAAAAGTCACTACATTACAACAAATTTCTAAGAAATATAGAAACAAATTGAAATAGATATGAATTATACTATCATGTTTCATATTTATATTAGTATAACAGATTTGTGGGTGTAATTTTAACTATTTTATTTAAACACACTAGTTTTAATTAAAAAATATCTTTTATATGCGCGAACTTTTTTTTGGATTTTAGGTACATTTTACTATGGAACAAACCCCGCCATCTACGAAAACTTAACATTATTTTTTACCCCCTTAGTGGTGGCCGAGTTGGTGGTGTAAGACATACTTATGACAAAGGTCATGGGTTCGAGTCTGATAAGGAAATAGATTCATAAGGGACTTAAATGTAATTAATAAGGACTTGAATGATAAGTTCTATTAATAAAGAATAAGATTAAAGCTTTATAGGGAGAATAGGGACTGAAATGTAAATAAATCTTTTATGTAACCGAATTTGTAACTAACTCACCGGGCCTTTTTAAAGAGGTCAATGAGACTGATAACACCTATGAAAAAATAAGAGGAGAAAGATTATATTCACCATCTAAAAATCTCTGCTGACTCTGAGTCAATATTGTCAATCCAATTTCTATTCTCACCAAATTGGCGCTAGAAGGAGGGGGACGAAGATACCTTGATCGATAGATCAAAAATCGAGTCTCGAATTTTTTCGTTTTTTGAAGCATTTCGTTTGTATTTTCTTTGATCGGAGATGAATTCGGAGGAAGGAGATAATCCGTCTATTCGAAGGGCTTTGGAGACATTGAGATCTGATCTGCAAGAGAAAGAAGCAGATGAATCAGTTCTGATTCGATCAAGCCAATTTGATATTGAAGCTAAAGTGAATGAGTTGTTAAGAAAAGTGGCAGAACTTGATAAATTTACTCAAAAGAAACAAGATAATAATGGCGCTAGACTTAGATCTGAAATAGCAAGAGGTAATCGGGATGATCAGTCGGATCCATCGAATGACGTCGGCGATGTTCAAGATGTTCAACGTAAAATACATTTTGAGCGCAAGAAGAAGCATAGTGGAATGAGAAAAAAGGAAAAGTTGCAGAAGCGACGGTATGTAGATTCTAGTGAAGAAGATTTTGAAAATTCGGAATCAGATGAAACACCAAGATATAAGCATTTTCGAAGTCATTCAAAAGAAGGAGGATATGAATTTTGGCCAGCTAAAATGTATAAGGAAGGAAGGCGAAAGAAGGAAAAACAAGTGTATTCTCCTCAAAAATTTGTAGAAGGCGAACCAAGTTTGTACGCTACTGGGAATGAGGAACGAAGACCAGTTTGTTCAAGGAGTAGATTGGAGGGATTCACCGTTGATTAGTGCGATTAGATCTGTACCACTTCCGAGGCGGTTCGACATTTCTAAAATTAACAAGTTTGATGGAACTCAAGATCCAGATGATCATATAGAGAAATTCAAGAATTATATCACTAATTTCGAGGATGATGATAAATTGGTTTGTAGGGAATTCTCTCAGACATTCAAAGGAACTGCATTAAAATGGTATAATAAGATTCCTAAGGAGTCCATTGTAAATTTTAGAGGCTTTTACACAGCTTTTCGAAGACAATTTGTGGGAAGCAAAGAAATGAGAGCTAACGGAGATACGATAATACAATGTAAGCAAGCTGTGGGAGAAAAGTTGAAGGATTATACTAAAAGATTTGTGTTAACAAAAGCAGGATTAGATGATTGTGAGGAAGTGGTAGCTATGGCAGCGTTCCGACAAGGATTGTTGCCAGGAGATTTAGCTGATGAAACAACAAGGCGTAGGGCATTAACGTTTGGAGCTCTCATGGCTCAGGTTGAAGATCAGATCAAAGTCGAAGAGTCTACTCGAGTTCGAGGAGGAAATAATGGTGTTCAGAAAGGGAATAGTCAAGTGGGAAATAATCAAGTGAACGCTTCGAATAATAACTCGTCACGGGCGAGGGGTAGTCAAAATATTTCCAATCGATGAGGTTCGAACTCATATCAAGGGGGTTCTAATCAGCACAATTTTAATAATCAACACCAATTCAGACCAAGATCGAATGTGTGGGTAAGACCAGAACATTATGCGGATTTGACTGAAAATGTGGCATCGATTTATGAGAAAACCAAGGGAATAGTGAATTTTAGAAAGCCGGCACCAATTAATAAAACAAGAGAGGAGCGCAATAGCAAGTTCGCTAGTTATCATAATGATGTTGGTCATGATACAGCTGATTGTATTGCTTTGAAGAAGGAAATGCAGGTTTTGATAGAGAATGGAAAATTGTTGGAGTATGTCAAAAGTCAAAGTAATGGTCCGAAGAACGCTAAAGCCATAACTCAAAAGGTAAGTAATCCTAACTCTAAGCATGAAAGTGCATTGATGATTTTAGATGTTGCAGATGATGAATTTGATGTGGCTTCGGAATATGTCGACCCAGACCCCAGTCGATTGTTGTTGATGTCAGTTGATGAGCCGATGTGTAAGGGACGTGTTCGAGATTTATGTGCGTTCTTTGAATCATTGGCAATATTTGGGGGAGACTCAATGACTAATGATACTAATAATTCGAGGAAAAGACATATAGTAAATTTAACTCATCAAATTGAAGGAGGAGCATCAGTACATTTATACAATAAGAAGAATGTCCCATTTATAATTTTCGATTGAGATGATTTGAGAGGAATTACAGGACCACATGAAGATGCAGTAGTCATTGGAGCAGAAGTGGGTGGGGTAGAAGTTCGACGAGTATTGATTGATACTGGAAGTTCTGCTAATGTGTTGTTCAAATCAACATATGATAGATTAAACGCTCCGCCTCAGATAGAAAGGTCAGAAAGAACTATAATTGGGTTTACTGGCGCAACAACGAATGTAGTAGGGGAATTTGAAGGTGAAATTTCTCTGGGAAAATGGCCTTTTAAAAAGAAAGTACAAGTACTTTTTATGGTGGTAGATTGTCCGACGAGCTACAATGCTATCTTTGGAAGGTCATGGCTGGCAAAAATGTATGCTATAGTTTCTACAGTTCATCAATGTTTGAAATATGTAGTCGGGGATCGAATTGGTGTAGTTCGGAGTGATAAAAAAGTAGCTAGAGAGTGTTATGCTGCTGCATTTAGACTACGTGATAAAAGTACCGATGATCCAATGGAGAAATAGCAATTTGGGGGGTTGCCTTCTAGTAGTAAAGATGAAGGAATCGATGATCCAAGGTCAACCCCGAGTTCTGTGATAGTAAGTGAAGAAATAGAGGAATACGTCTTCGATAATAACAGAGTACTTCGAATTGGGACTTTATTGTCTTTATTAGTGCGAGAAAGGTTATTGAATTTTTTGTCTAAAAACTTGGATGTGTTTGCTTGGAAGTCTGAGGATGTAGTGGGGGTCCCAATTGATATTATATGTCATAGTTTGGCTGTGGATTCGAAGATCAAGCCAATAATACAAAAAATGAGAGCTTTTTCTTTGGAAAAATCTGAGGCCATAATTGTTGAAGTAGATAGATTGTATAAAATAGGGCATATTAGGGAGTCCAAATATCCGAAGTGGACAGCTAATCCTGTAGTGGTGAAAAAGAAGAATGGAAAATGGAGAATGTGTGTAGACTTCACAGATTTAAACAGAGCTTGCCCAAAGGATCCTTTTCCAGTACCTCGAATTGATCAATTAGTGGATTCTACTTCTGGAAACAAAATTCTAACATTTATGGATGCATTTTCAGGATATAATCAAATTCAAATGAATCCAGAGGATGAAGAAAGCACAACCTTTATCACTGATCGAGGTTTACATTGTTATAGAGTGATGCCGTTTGGATTGAAAAATGTTGGGTCTACATATCAAAGATTGATGAATAAGGCATTTGCTTCACAAATAGGGAGGAATATCGAGGTATACATCGATGATATGTTAGTTAAGATCAAAAGTGATGATGATCATATTGATGATTTAGAAGAGACGTTTCTGAATCTTAGAGCAATACAGTTGAAGTTGAATCCAGAAAAATGCACGTTTGGAGTCCGATCTGGTAAGTTTATGGGATATGTGATAAGTGAAAGAGGAATTGAAGTGGATCCAGAACAGTTAAAGGCTTTGATATCAATGTCTTCGCCTCGGAATATCAAAGAAGTCCAAATATTAACAGGCAAGTTAGCAGCTCTGAACAGATTCATTTCTCGTTTTTCAGATAAATGTTTGCCTTTTTTCCAGGTGTTACGTCGACCGAAGAATTTTGAGTGGACTTCGGATTGTGAAGAAGCTTTTATTAAGATAAAAAATATTTTGTCCTCTCCTGTAATATTATCAAAGCCTCGAGAAGGTGAAAAACTGTTTTTGTATGTAGCAGTATCAGATTATGCAGTGAGTGCAGTTCTGATAAGTGAAGATACGGGAGTTTCGAAGCCCGTTTATTATGTCTGTAAAAGTTTGGTTGATGCTGAAAAACGTTACTTACAGCTCGAAAAATTGGCGTTGTGTATAATAGTGGCGGCGAGAAAAATGCGTCATTACTTCCAAGCACATACAATTGTGGTTCGAACTTCTTATCCATTGAAAAATGTATTGCAAAAGCCAGATATCTCATGAAGAATGACTAAGTGGTCAGTAGAATTGGGAGATTTTGATGTGTTATTCTCTCCACGAACGGCTGTCAAAGCCCAGGCCTTAGCAGATTTGTTTGTTGAGTTTCATTCGAGCAGGTTCGAAGAGAAAGAAGATGAAAAAATACACACGAATCCGGTATGGACGGTACGAACTGATGGAGGATCTAGTAATAAAGGGTCGAGTGCGGGGGTAGAATTGGTGGCACCGACAGGGGAGTATATGTTTCAAGCTATAAGATTTGGATTTCATGCTTCGAATAACGAAGCTGAATATGAAGGAGTGTTAGCAGGATTGCGGTTAGCAAAAATTTGTGGAGCAATATTCGTGCACTTAGAAACAGATTCGCATTTAGTGGTTAACCATGTTAAAGGAATATCAGAAGCTAAAAAAGACCGTTTAGTTTTGTATTTGCAAGAACTTCGAAGTATGATGGCACAATTTGAAAATGTTGAGGTGGAGCATATTCGAAGAGGAAATAACACAATGGCTGATTCTTTAGCAACAATGGCTTACTCTGAAGAATATCCATGGATCGTGACACAACCACTGCCTTCGATTATATTAAGCTCTGAGCAATGTGAATTTTTTGAGGAGGTAGTAAATGATTCGGCGCGCATTCGGGATGATTGGAGAACTGACTTGTTAAATTTTCTTACAAAGGGAATACTACCTCTTGATAAGCACTTGCTCAAGAAAATAAGGAATAAAGCTCTTGGTTATGTGGTGTTGGATGGGGTATTGTATAAGAGGTCTGTGTCGAGGCCTTTATTACGATGTTTGAGTAAGCAAGAATCTCGAAACATTTTATCTGAATTACATGATGAAGATGGATCAGCTCATTGTGGTTTTAAAGCTTTAACACGTAGGGTATTGTTGGCAGGATATTATTGGCCTACTATATTGCAGGATGCCAAGTTATTAGTTCGAAGTTGTGATACTTGTCAAAGGTATGCACATTTGATACATAAACCAGCGACACCTCTAATGATAATCTCTGAGGCGGTTCTTTTTTATAGATGGGGGATTGATTTAGTAGGACCATTGCCTATGGCTTCAGGTGGAAGACAGATGATTATTGTCGCAGTTGATTATTTTTCGAAGTGGGCAGAAGCAGAGCCTTTAGCTGGAACAAAAGCTAAGGATGTGATCAAGTTTATTCTAAGTAACATCTGCTACCGTTTTGGAGTTTCTCAAAAAATAACAACAGACAACGGTCCCCAATATAATAACAAGGAAATGGACTCTTTTTGCTCCTCGAAAGGAATACAGTAATGATTTTCTACTCCTTTCCACCCACAAGCAAATGGGCAAGTGGAAGTTACAAATAGATCTATTTTGGAGGGTTTGAAGAAAAATTTGGTGGGAGCAGCGGGGAAATGGCCAAATTATCTTCAAGAGGTGTTGTGGGCATATCTTACAACTCCTAGAGAGGCCACAAAAGAGACTCCTTTTTCTTTGGTGTATGGAATGGATGCTGTATGCCCTGCTGAATCTACATTACCTTCCTATAGGCTATTGCATTATTCTGAAGTAGATAATGATGAAGCTAGAAGGATTGAGCTTGATTTGTTAGAGGAAAAGAGGGTTAAAGCACATTTGAATGTGGTTCATTATCAAACCTTAATGAGAAGCAGGTACGATGCTAAGGTTAAGAAGAGGGAGTTCAAAGTTGGTGATAAAGTGTTGCGAAAAGTATTTCTTCATACCAAGGATAAACACCTCAGAAAATTGGCTCCGAATTGGGAGGGTCCTTATGAAGTCAAAATGAAGGTCAAACCAGGGTCATATAGGTTGTCTGATTGTGAGGGGAGGATGCTTAAACACCCTTGGAATATAGAACATTTGAAATTGTATTGTGAATAAAATCGAACTTAGAATTTTTGTAAAAGACAGACATACTCGTTCCTTATCTGTTGGCCGAGAAAGGTTTTAATGAGGTGTCTGGTAAAATTGAAGTTCATAATAAAATTTCTTTTGGCCATTGGTTGTTTAATATGATGAATGATTTGTTATTTTGGTAACTTGGCAGATACTGATCATCTTTGAAAGTTAACCAAGAGTAATTTTCCAAAGCAATAGCTTTGAAGAAACAACCTATTTTGAGGTGCCGCGTTTTATGAGCGTATCAAATTTTCGAGGTGCCACGTTTTATGAGCGCATCAAATTTTCGAGGTGCCACGTTTTATGAGCGCATCAAATTTTCGAGGTGCCACGTTTTATGAGCGCATCAAATTTTCGAGGTGCCACGTTTTATGAGCGCATCAAATTTTCGAAGTGCCACGTTTTATGAGCGCATCAAATTTTCGAGTGCCACGTTTTATGAGTGCACTAGAATTTTGAAATATTAAGATAGTTTCTTGTTTCATCGGATAAAGATTGAAGCTTACAAAAAGGAGAAAACTACTTAATAAAAAAAACAACAACAATAAACACATGACATATATAATCTACTGTTTAGTCGTCTTCTGATGACCCTTCAGAAACGTCATCTTCTTCTGAAGAGTTTGATGCAACCTCGAATGCTTCGTCTGGGCGATCTTCCTCGAGAATTTGTTTCCAAAATTCTGTTAAATTTAACCTTGGATAGGCGGCATGAATTTCTCGAAGAAGATCGATAGCTGTTTGGGTTTGAGCCTTCTTGATACCATCAAGCATCAAAGAACCAACAGCAGCTTCGGCTTTCTTGATGGCGTCCTTCTTTTCCTGCTCGAATCCTGTTTGAAGCGTATTCAATTGAGTTTGACAATTTTTCAGGCTTTCTTGAGTTTTCTTAACAAGTTCTTCAGCCTCGGTAGATTTTTTCTTTTCACCAGAAATGGCAATAGAATGTTGAGAATTTAAATTTTCAAGAGCCAGACGATGAGAAGTCTCCATAGTTTCGATTTTTTCTTTATGCTCGTTAAGAAGTTTTCTTTTTTCAGCTTCGAAATTTTGAAGTGCTTTATCTTTTGAAGCTTTTTCAGATTCTGTTTCCTTTTTGCTCTTGATTAATTCTTGTGCAAGGAGCTCCAATTGTGTATGTGAATTGCTTACTTCTTCACATAATTTTTTGGCTGCAGCACCTAAGTTAGTAAAGGGTCGAAGGATTGAAGTTACCTCATCGGATCTGTCAGGGTTGGGAAAGTTTGATGGGCGATGGACAGGAATAATTGCGTTAGATGTTGAAGTTATGACAGCCCCGGTAGAAGATGATGGAATGGTGTTGGTAGGCTGAGAATCTTCACAGGTGACTACAAAATCCCCACTCGAGTTGAAATCGTCGAGGTTAAGATATTCATTTTCCTGGCTATCTCCTAATGCCAATCCTCCTTGAGGATTTTCTTCAATGAAGGTTTTCTCATGGACCTCGGAAGCCAATACCTCTTCGATCATTTCAGCTTCGTTCTTTTTCTTACTCCTCGGGGTAGTGGACTTGTTCTTTTTCCTCTTTGAAGCATTATCTTCTTTCTTTTTCTTTTTAAGGATAGGTTCGCCTTCTTCGGATATTGGGGGAAGTTGAGATGCAGGCGTTTTTCGTTTCCCTGTAGGCTTCGAATTTTTAGAAAGGTTAGGATTACTTGTGTTGGACTTTTTGAGGGCCAGTTTTCCCTTCTTTTTTGGTGGCAGGTGACTGTCAGATCGGTTCCTGGTGGGAAGGTAAGTTTTCCCATCTGGTTCGAGTATTCTTTTGACCGCGTCAATGGCATCTGGGGGGAGCTTCGGGTTTTCAGGGAAGTCATCTCCCAAGGTTATGCGCTAGAGATGGCTGTTGACGAAATTGATTGGTTGAAAGGCGGAGTGAAAGCCATTTCCCTAGGCTTTCTGAGCCCATTCAGCCATTCTCATGAAGATAGTCTTTGCAGTCTTCCGACGACTTTTGAATCGCCTCGAAATTTCTGGGAAAAGAGTATACAATTAGATAAGTAGGCCTGGTTAGTTTGACTAGGCTTAATAAGTTGGGAAGAAAGTATTAACAATAATAACCATGATTTACTTACTATTATCTCTCCAGATGAGAGTAAGTTTTGAAGGGTTGTCATCGGAAATTTCTTTACCATTTTCCCAGGCTCCTGATAAAAAAACAAACCTTTGCTTCCAAAACTTGTCAGCCTCGAGGAAGTCATCGATAATCTTCAGATCATCCTCCAAATGTAGGTAGTAGAATGGTAAAACTGGCCCCTTTGAGAGTTTGGTCAGTGAAATGAAGTCCTCTATTTCGAGGGGAAGGGGATGTCTCCTAACCTTGACAACATAATGGCGGAGAGTAAAGTGAACATTTGGTTTGGAGTGACTTGTGTTGGGCACAACCCAAGAATTTCGAAGTACTCTACAATTAATGGATCGAGAGGAAATCGAAGTCCCCAGTTGAAAAGTTCAGAGTAAACTACCAATTCGTTTTTCTGACAACTCAAAGGTGTTTCTCCTTCTATTGGTAGACGAAAAACGATGTTGTCTGTTAATCCCCATCGTTTCTTAAGATTTTATTTTTCTGATTCGGGGTAGTAAGTATAGGGTATGTTTTTTAGGGCTAGAATGTACCGATGACAAAGTAGTTTTAGGTTTTCCTGAACCAAGGCGGCAACATCTTCGGGGAGGGTAGTAGAAGCTTTCTTTCCTCGAATATTCCTTGAAGGTTTTACTTATTCTTCCGCCTCGGATTTGGCTTCGGCATTGGATTCAGTGGCTTCAGAATCATTTTCTTCATCAGTAACTTCATCGCGAAGACTGCGAGTTTGAGTCTCAGTTTGGGATTGTTTTTCGTTTTCCATAAGAACTGGTTGACTATTTTCTGGAGTAACGTCAACCATTTCTTGTGGGGGAGGAGAGGAGGTTTCTGCATCGTCACCCATTGTTAGGAAGGTTGGTGTTTTGTGAAATTTAGCTTTAACTACTTCGGATTGTAGGATAGATAATTTGGGTTGTAGTTTTTTAGGAGTTGGAGATTTGTCAGAATTGACAGGCTTAGGTTTTCGATGTGGTCTTAGTGATGGAAAAGTGGATTGATTTTAGGGATCTCCTGATTGATCCTTGCTGCTTGAATGATTTTGTAACTTTTTGTGTTTTAGGTTCTTCAATCTTAAAAACAATTGCTCATATAATCCAGGTGTCAGTGTATTTTAAAGATTACCATTTCATATTTTGTTTTAATGATTTGATTGTTTTTATTATAGGAAAATATTATGTTAGTTAAAAATATTATTTTGCCAGTAAAACAAAATAATATACTAATATAAATATAGAAGATCTACAAGAGAACATGACAACAAAAATTAATATGAAAATGTCTTCTCTCTAATTCTCTTTATTATATTTTTCCATCAAATTCTGTTTTTTTATCTTTTCGACATGGTATCAAAGTAATGAAGAAGATGAAAAAAAGAAAAGAAAAATAAAAAAAATAAAACAAAAGAAAAAAAAGGAAGAAAAGAAAAAAAAGGAAAAAAAAATAAATGAAAGAGAAGAAAAAAGAAGAAGGAGAAAGAACAAGAAAGAGAAGAATAAAATATAAAAAATGAAGAATAGGAAGAAAGAAGAAGAGAATAAATAAAAGAGGAAGAAGAAGGTCTCCATTAATGCAGCAACAATTAACCATCAAATACATATTTGGAACAAATTGAATATTGTAAATCAAAATGCCAAAAATTATTATTAAAGACGGTAGATGATTGGAGGTGATTAAAATAAAATAAAATAAAATAAAATAAAATAAAGCTCGAAAAATAATAATTAATTAATTAATTAAGTGAAATAAGTAATTAATTGATTGATTAAAGATTTTAATAATATATTATTGGTTG
Source organism: Limnanthes douglasii subsp. nivea (assembly GCA_036936605.1). Classification (NCBI taxonomy): domain Eukaryota; kingdom Viridiplantae; phylum Streptophyta; class Magnoliopsida; order Brassicales; family Limnanthaceae; genus Limnanthes; species Limnanthes douglasii. The sequence continues at coordinate 292,455,641 of JAUPFV010000005.1, forward strand.
TATATTGACTGAATTTCTAGTTTTTTTGTATTAAATTTATTGAGCACTCATCAATATTTTTATGAGTATGAAACTATATAGTGCGAATACAAAAAATTAAAATAACAGTTGAAAATAAACAATCAAAATACTAACCATAAAGCCTTTTTTTTTGTTGGATAGTGATTCTCTTAGTATAATTTTGTTGATTTACTTTAGATTTTGAGAGGTGAAAGTTTTTCTATATAATTAATGAGCAAGATCTGATTATGGTACTTACTGTATAAACAAGCAGAAGTCGAATTTTTTGGAAAACTTAGTCATCCAAATTTGGTTAAACTGATTGGTTATTGGTGGGAAGAGAACCAATATCTGCTGGTTTATGAATACATGCACAAAGGTAGCTTGGAGAACCATCTTTTCCAGGGTAAGATTTTGAACTTTTTAGAAACTCTTACAAGTTCATTTTTGTAAATATAGTCCAATAGTAGTTTCATAAACTAAACTTAAACACCAATTACAATAAAAAAAAATATAGGTTAATATATATAACCGAGTGGTAAGATATATTTTTAAAATGTATATACAAATATAAATCAACTAATTGAGATATTGTTGCATTTTATTTTGTGTATTGTATATTATTTTTTAATTTAAACGATCTGAAATGACCGGTTAAAACAATGAATTTAATTTAAAATTATAAAAGGAAATTAAACATAATAGACAAAAATAGTTTTATTTTGCTGATAATTGGTTAAAAACAAAGATTAAGTTAAAATATTTTGTCAATACTATATGGAATGCATTTTACTTGTTAATCTGTAATTAATAAAGATAAATTATTTACTTAAGCTTTTAAGTTAGAACAAGAAAACACCAGAGCCACTGTCATGGGAGAGGAGACTCAAAATAGCCATAGGAGCAGCTGAAGGACTGGCCTTTCTGCATAGTTTAGAGAAAAGTATTATATACAGTTATGGGCAATATCATTACAAATCTTTGTAATACGTTATAACATGATATAAATGAATTTGAAAATGTAATTGGGAGGATAAATTGAAAATTCACGTAAACTTGAAACTGGACCGGGACACGAAGGACTGAATAAAAAGAGATGGAGTCGACAAGACAAAGATGAATGAAATTATATCATATCATAGTTAAAATGTACCATAAAAATAGTTGGGTATTATAGTAGATTAGTATATGAAAACTTTTATTTTTGGAATTTAAAAAAAAAAGCGAGGGTTAACATGTTTGATTAATGAGCAAACGGTCTCTATTTTAGTTGAATTTCGGACAGAGTGGTTAATAAATTGGTAAATCATTATTGTTGAATTGGCTTTGTTGTTTATTTGGTTGGTTGTTTTGAAGTTGATCTTGTTGGTGGTTGATATACTACTATATGGGTCCAACAATTGGTATCAAAACTCCTTACTCTGACAAAATATCAAGTGGATGAAATTCTTGGATGTCGAGGATGATGAATTATTAGTCATGTTCATCAAGCGGAGTGACTTGATTGGAGTGTATCAAGACAGTGTGACTTGATTGGAGTGTATCAAGACAGTGTGACTTGATTGAAGTGACGCTAAAGAAGATCTAGGATGCTCTACTAAGAGTGAGCAAATAGATCCATTGTAAAGCTTCATGACTCATATATGAATCATTACACAACCTAATTAGAGTGAACAGATGTAAGTCAATTGAGGAGATGACAAAGTGGTAGAATTTGTTAGGTGCGGCCAAATTTCCACATCGGTAGACATGAGAAGGATCAACGGTAAATAAGCAAGAACAAATCTCAACTAGTTTAAAGCCTTTTTATTTTACATATTTCTATGATAAATACTATATATTTCACTAACTTATATATAAACTTTGAATTATTTAGACATACCTCTCTCACAGATCAAATATAAAAAATATTATTTTATTATTTAGTTTTTAGAAAGGTTATAATTGAAAAAATTTAGTATTTTCAAATAAATTATAAGAAAAAATCAGTTAAAGTTATAGGTTAATGAAAAACAAATGTTTCTAATATATTAGATTTCAACCTTTTTTATCTCAATTAACAAAAATAGTAAATAGATAATATAAGAGTTGCGTTATTAAATTAAATTAATCCAAATTTATTAGGGCTATATATTTGTAATTGTAATATGATGCTCTGCATGAACGGAAGGGTGGTTGACTGGTCCCTCGCTTACTCTAGCTACCCAATCATTGAACTCATCGGGGACGACTTTAGCCTAGATTTAATACCTTCTGGCGGGTGGTGCCCTCATAATAGGTTTCCCCGGTCGGAGCGAAGGGGAGCACTTTTGCCATGATGCTATGCGGGTAGGCCAGAAGGGCGAATGCAGGTGTGAGTATAGTTCCGGGCTGTTTTAAGCAGTTAAGAATAGGAGATATGGTTAGAAAGAAGAGAGTGGCTTGGAAGAAAAGTAGTCAATGGAGTAGTTGAAGAGATGAAGACAGAGAGTCTCTCTCTAGGGTCTCCAAGCCTGTTTCAATTTAAGCTCATTACAGGTATTCCTAACGAATATATTTATAATTTTAATTATAAAAGAATATTAAATTATAAGTTAGAAAAATACATCTGATTGGTGAAACTAAGTATTTTAAAATTGAAGATTTCAATCTAATCAAAAGACTTCCGATTCCGACTTTCCTAAATAGTTCAAGAACGGTGTTAGAAATATATATATATATATAGGCAAAAGACTTCGGATTCCGACTTTCCTAAATAGTTCAAGAACTGTCTTGAAATATATATATATATACACATGCAGATGCATCTCTTATCTCTTTCGGTCTCTTCTTTTACAGGAGTTTTGTTTTTTAAAATCAATTCTTTTTGTTTTTTTAAATATTTTTATTACTATTTTGATAGATATAGAAAAAATCATTACGGCACAATGAAAGATAACACTGGCCTACGATTTGGGAAAAATCAAAACAAATTAAGACATAACCCAAACCTAAATCCTCAGTATGTGTTTTTAAATTCTATTTATTTTATATATTTCTTTTCTCCACCACAACAATACGCTAAGTTGTTTTAAGAAATGTGTTGTTGTAGAAACTCCTGCCATCTTAGACCGGCGAACAAACCAAACAAAGCTGATTACCCCACCGAGACACCAAGAAAAACTAGGTATAAGATTAGATTCTTATTTTTTCTGCAATTTATTATTATGTTGAACCAAAACTTTATAGTATCATGAATTTTCATAAATAATCTTTATTTTTTTTCCTTTTGTCAATTTGACGTAGATGTGTGTTAGAATATTCAGTGTATTAAGTTTTCTTGTATAGACCTCTAAGTTCTCTATATTGAGAGCCTTACTATTGGTTAATTCTTGAATTACATCTCTAATGCATCAATAAAACAAAAATGAACATTTTCTAATAAACACAAAACCCTAGCCGCTTCCTCCGGCTATATCTCTCTTTGTTTTTTAACAAAGATAACAACTGAGATGCTACGTAGAACATGTGCATGTTAACATGGTATCAGAGCTGTTGTGAATAAATTGATTAGTGCCTTGACAGTGTACTGTGTCCGGCAGTACAGTCTTGTGTTGTTATAGTGATATTGTTCAATCACTTGAGTTAGTCTTGTGGTATGAGCCAATTAGGCCCATAGTATTGTAAGTCTATTAATTCCCTATAAATAGATTACTAGGACGACACAAAACACAATCTGAAATCTGTAACCTTTATATCATAATGAAACTCTTTCTCTGCCGGCGCCCGTTGCTGTAGACAATTGTCGAACCACGTTAAATCGTGTGTTTTATTTAAATCTTTCCTTCGTATATATTTTGTGCTTGAGCCATTTTGTGATAATTGCATAGTATTTTATAAAAAAAATTGGTATCAGAGCCACGTGGTGAAATTAGGGTTTTTGCAACTAGGATTTCACAATGGCGTCTACAACAACAAAATACATGATTGAAAAATTTGATGGGCATCCAGCTTTGCGTTGTGGAAGATTAAACTGAAATCTTCATTGGTACTGCAAGGGCTGTGGAAGGCTGTGGAGAATAAGTTACCAGAAGAGATGAAAGAAAAGGAGAAACAAGATCTTCAAGAAAGGGCTTTGTGCTGGATTTTAATGAGTGTGAAAGACAATGTGCTTCGCGAGATTAGTCGTGAGAAGACTAATGCCTGTGCATGGAAAAAGCTAGGAGATCTTTACTCAAAGAAATCAGTAGTAAACCGATTATACTTGAAGAAACGTTTGTATGATTTCAGATTGAAAGAAGGTATGTCCATAACAGAGCACCTATATACTTTTAAATCAATTATAATGGACTTGGAGAACATAGATATCAATATTAAGGATGAGGATCAAGCTTTGTTTGTATTGAGATCGTTACTAGCTCCCTATGAAAACTTTGTAGATACCATTATGTATGGTAAGGATAAGTTATCGCTAGCAGATGTCAAATGGGCACTGAAATCAAAAGAGATGAGACAGTTGCAGCCAGACAATCAGCTGAAGGAGAAGGTCTTATGACTAGGGGAAGATCTAAAAGCAAAGTGAGTTCTTTAAGAAGGAAGAACTGGAGGTCCAAGTCAAGGGTGAAGCAGTCAAACTTTATGATGCAGTGAGCAGGGTCATTATAGGAGAGATTGTCCGAAACTGAATGGTAATTTTGGGAATTCTGAACATCCTCAACAAAGATGCTACGTACAACTGAATGGTAATTTTTTTATTTCGGAAAAAATGGAAATTAAAAACTGCCTCTAGATTCCTTCACTATCCTTAAAGTTATTATATGTTAGTCAAGTGACAAAAAAACTGAACTGTGTGGTTCTTATGTATCCATTTTTTACATTTTACAGGACATTCGTACGAAGGAGATCATTGTGCGTGGTACCGAACAAGGAGGTCTCTATTAAGTTGATGAGATAGTTCATAAGGGACATGCTATGCTTGCTCACGGAATAACCGAAAGGAAACTTTGATTATGGAATCGGCGACTTGGTCATCCTTCTTTTAGCTATCTTGAGATTTTCCTTCCTAGTTTTGTTTTGAATAATTCCATTCATGAGAAATGTGAAACCTGCATTCTTGCAAAAAATCGTAGGGTCTCATTTAATCAATGTAATACTAGAGTTGATTATGCTTTTTCGCTAATCCATTCTCATGTTTGGTATCCAGCACCAAATTCCACTAACAATTAAATCAGATACTTTATTTTATCTGTGGATGATTTCTCATGAATGACTTGGATATACTTCATGAAACATAAATCGGAAGTACCAGAAATATTTGTTTGTTTTTATAAAATGATTATGACTCAATTTGAAAAACAAAATAAAGATTCTCTGTTCTGATAATAGAACAGAGTTTGTCAACCAAACAATGCATAATTGTTTCAAAACAAATGGCCTTATCCATCAAACCACTTGTCCAAACACACGTCAACAAAACGGTACTTCAGAACGAAAAAATCGTACTTTACTTGAAAAAACTCATGCTATTATGATTGAATCTAGAGTTCCTCATTCTCTTTGGCCAGAAGCTCTTGCTACAACTATGTATCTTACAAATCGTCTACCAACCTGATGTCTACGAAATAAAACTCCATTACAAGTGATTGCCACCCAAGTTAAAATTCCATCGGTTATGACCTTACCACCTCGTGTCTTTGGTTGTTCGGTGTTTGTTCATATCCCTAAAACTAGTCGAAACAAACTTAATCCTTGTGCTGAAACGTGTGTATTCTTTGGATATGTTGTTCATCAAATGAAATATCGGTGTTACAATCCGATTACTCGTCGAATCCATGTCACCATAGACTATGTCTTCTTAGAATCTGATTATTTTTTTTGACCACCAATCTTGTGCTCAGGGGGAGAAAGTAAGTGAATCACTCGACTGGTTGCTATATGAAAGTTACTTTGAGCATGTGCCGACAGAATCGGTAGATGGCGCCACCGAACACGCCTCTTCCAACATAAAGGAGACTGACGAGGCAGTTCTTACCACCAATGATTCTCCCGAAGACAATGTCCCACAAGAAATAAATGCCATGGATACTACCAGCGAATCAGCCGAAGAAAATGTCCATCAAGAGGTAAACAATTTACAATGTCATAATTCATAAAATGTTATTGACCATGACATTTCAGGAAGTTCATTTGTTGAAACTTAAACTCTGGTTCTTCCCCCAAGAAAAAATAGAGGGGTTCCTCATGACCGGTATTCACCAGAACACGTTCCTCGTGCTTCCACATATCCGTTAAAAACGGACAGGAAAGGAATGACGAAGATTGCAAAGGCGTTTTCAGCTATTATTCTCTCTGAACAAATCCCTAAAAAAGTTCAAGAAGCTAAGAAGATGACTGAATGGCATGACGCAATGAATACCAAAATTGAAGCTCTAAAAAGGAATGGTACATGTGAGAATTGTGTGTTACCACAAGGGAAGAAAGCATTCGGGTGTAGATGGGTGTTTAATATAAAATATAAATCTGATGGCACCATTGAGCGACACAAGGCAAGATTGGTTGCCAAAGGATATACACAAACATATGGTATAGACTACTCTGAAACGTTCTCTTCGGTTGCAAAGATTGACACTATCAGAGTTTTAATTTCAATAGCCGTGAATAAAGATTGGCCTCTTCATCAATTTGATGTAAAGAATGCTTTCTTACATGGAGACTTGGAAGAAGAGGTATATATGGAACCCCCACCAGGGTTCTTTGATGGTTTTCAATAAATGAGGTATGCAAACTGAAAAAGGCATTATATCGGCTCAAACAGTCTCCTCGTGCTTGGTTTGGGAGATTTACAATGGTAATAAAGCAGTATAGCTACAAACAGAGTAATGGGGATCATACCTTGATTTACAAAAAGAGAGGAGAATTAGTCACTTGTCTTATAATATATGTCGACGATATGATTATAACAGGGAATGACGAAGAAGAAATTAGCTCTCATAGGAAAAACCTCTTCAAGGAGTTCGGAATGAAAGACCTTGGAGGATTGAAGTATTTCCTAGGAATCGAGGTTCTTAGGTCAAAAGGAGGGATTCATATCTCCCAACGGAAATATATATTGGATTTATTAGCTGAAGTTTGCATGGTGGATTGCAAACAAAATGACACTCCTATGGTTGTGAATCACAAACTAAAGATAATTGAAGGGGCCAGACGAGCGAATAAAGAAAGAAACCAAAGGTTGGTGGGAAAATTAATTTACCTGGCTCACACTCGACCCGGTATTGCATACACGGTGGGAGTAGTTAGCCAGTTCATCCATCATCCTCAGGAACACCATATAGAGGTAGCAATGAGGATTATTCGATATCTCAAAGGCACACCACGAAGAGGCATAATTTTAAGAAAAATGGACACCTTGATGTTGAATTATTCACAGATGTTGATTGGGGAGGGAATCCTAACGAAAAACAATCAACTACTGGCTACTTTACTCTTCTTGGAGGTAACTTGGTGACTTGGAGGAGTAAGAAACAGAAAGTAGTATCACTGTCAAGTGCTGAATCATAATTTAGAGGAATCGTTAAGGGGATTACCAAGATACTTTGGTTAAAGAAGATAATGAAATAAATCGGATCTCATCTGAAGTGTCCAACTCAGTTAATGTGCGATAATAAAGCTGCGATTAAGATTTCAGAGAACCCGGTACAGCACGATAGAATAAAGCACGTTGAAATAGATAGGAACTTCATAAAAGAAAAGATTGAAGATGGGACAGTCGAACTTCCGTTTGTTAGATTCGAAGACCAACTGGTAGACATCCTGACAAAAGCGGTTTCTGCAAGAACATTCGAATCAGTTTTATCCAAGTTGGGTATTGGTGATCCCACTACACAACTTGAGGGGGAGTGTTAGAATATTCACTGTATTAAGTTTCCTTGTATAGGCCTCTAAGTTCTCTATATATTGAGAGCCTTACTATTGGTCAATTCTTGAATTATATCTCTAATGCATCAATAAAACAAAAAGGAACATTTTCTAACAAAAACATAAAACCCTAGCCGCTTCCTGCGGCTACTTTTTTTTTTTTTTAACAAAGACAACAACTGAGATGCTACGTAGAACATGTGCATGTTAACAACGTGTGTTGGGCTTTTGTTACGGCTGAGACAATAAAATCCAATACAATCTAAAGAAACCCGCTTTCGAACATGTTTTTCTCTCTATGCAAGAGTTGGTTAACTGTGTAACAACCGTTAAAAAGACATGTCAAGCAGCCAATCTCAAAAAGGGCTATGAATGGGTTTTACAAAATGATGGTCTGAGTTACGAGGAGGATTGTCAGTACTAAAGAGTTTTAAGATGGTCCAGGGGTGATTATGCGATACGAGGATTACTTAGAGACAATTCGGCGATACAGAAATATCTTAGTGTTAGTTTTAGAGAGAGAAAGTAAAGATTATTAGATTAAGTAGAGAGAGAAAGTCTCATATTATTCATCTCGGTATTTGTGAAGCATGTGTGGTCCTTTTATAGTACAATTGCGGACCCCACACGCTTTAACTTTGGTTAATTACATCTTTTAGTCCCTATATTTTACTTTCTTCCTATTCTGTCTATCTCTTTATATAGTTTGTAAAATTCATCCTCACACAGTTTTCTCTATGCGTTTTCCTCCTATCACACTTTTCCTTTGCTATTTTCTCCTGTCAAGTTTCTTCTTCACACTTTTCTCCTTGTCTTTTATTCTTCCTTATCAGTAGCCCCCCAGTCCTAGTAAAAGTTATTTTACTAGGACTGAATAATTCTCTGATTGCTCACTTCACATACCCTCGAATAGTTACTCTTGACAGGCAGAAACCATTTTCCTCGAATATCTTCTCTCTCCGAATTTCCACAATGCCCCTCGAACCATCGAGGCCATAAGTCGATCTTCGAAAAGTCACTCTTCAAATTTCCACAATGCTCCTCGAACCATCGAGGCCACAAACCGCTCCTCGAGAAATCGCTCTTCGAATTTCTCCTGTTAACCGAGTAGCTCCCCAATCCTTGCACCATTTTAGCCATATAAGCCCCCGAATGATTTCAGATTAAGGCTAAAAGGGGTGCCAGGATTGATCTTAACCATGACATCATATAACAAACACATGTGTCAGCACATCGTTTTGGAAAACGTTACCTATTCCCCTGACATTTTCTGACAGAAAACTCTTCATCTTCCCCTGACATTTTCTGACAGAAAATTCTTCATCTTCCCCTGGCCTTTTCTGACAAAAAACTCTTCATCTTCCCCTGACATTTTCTGACAGAAAATTCTTCATCTTCCCCTGTGGCTAGTGTCAGAATAATTCGCACCTATATGGACCATAATGTCCCTAGGCAAACACCACAAAAAGTCCCCGAGCCTGATCTGCCAGGGAAGCCCAGCTTCATCTATAAATACTGACCTTCTCTCCTCATTAACTCAACTTCTGTTCATATATTTCTAGAGAGATAAAACTGGCGAATAAACCCCGTCGGATTCCTGAGTGGTTGTTGATCAGTAAGAGGTTCGAAGAGAGAATCGCTGCCGGTGAAGACGTAAGGCCTCATCCCCCACCATCGACTACTACCTTCTTTGGTGCATGGCCTCCCTCAGCAGATTCGACTGCAATTATCCCCCTCGAAGTCGCTCGACAAAGCTTGCATAGTGATTTGAACCCCCTCGGAGAAATGGGTAAGGATAGGCAACACAAACACTCGTCTGGGAAGAGAAAGAAGTCCCACAAGGATAGGAAAGGCTCTCATGAGCGAAAACGTGCCAAGGAGGCGCCCCTGGTCATTCGTGAGACTACTTCACCAACAGCCCTCGAGAATCTCCCTCAAAGATCTGCTAGTCCTCTTCGAACGTCTACCAGATCTCCTCAAACTTCTGTCAGTCCGCCACGAATATCTACAAGAACATCTACAAGCCCTCAACGGACTTCTAACAGTCCTCCCCGAAGAAAGGAAGTGGATGGGTCAAGTCTGCCTTCCACTCCCTCCATGACCGTTCATGGAACTCAATTTTCACCTTCGAAAACGCTCATTACCGAAGAGGACATGCTCAATAGGCGAAATGAGAGTCGAGATGCCAAAGGGAAAAAACCTGCCACAAAGCCCCTCGAACCAAAAGTGCCTATGATCCCCTCTTTAGGTTCTTTGAACACTGCAACCTCTTCATCCCAAATAATATCCGAAGAGCAAGCCCGTCGGATCGCTCCAAAATCAAAAGGGGACATCGTGCTACCCTTGGAACTAGACAGTATTGTTGGTCACAACATTCGGGGCATCGAAAACAAACATATGGTAGCCCTTGCCAATATCAGATAAAAGTACTTTTCAAAAGACGAAGAGGCGATGCTAAGGACCCGATGGTGCATCCCTTCCTATATTACCATCAGATTTCCCTCAGAAGGAGAGACACCTTTATCAGTGAGGGACAACGAGTTGGTGGTATACACAGAGATCATGAACTGGGGGCTAAGGTATCCCTTAGGCCCCTTCTTCATCGAATATTTGTCGAAGATAGACCTTTTCCCTTCGCAGGTTGGTCCCAACATGTGGTTTACTCTGATGGCCTGGATCATGGCCTCGAGGCTCTCAGGTTACGAATTTTCGTTAGAGCAACTCATTGGCCTTGCTGGTTTGGCCAGGAATCCTTTCTTTCCCTTCTACTCACTGAATTTCAATCGAGGATAAAAAATCCTGAAAGATCTACTGGAGGCTGACAAGAAATGGAGGCAGCAGTTTGTCTTTTTCTCTGGTTGCTGGGAGACCGGGTCAGAGGCCACTCCCTCAAATCCTCACAAGCTCTCTCTGATGTGGACTAATAAATGTAAGTGCCTCCTCGAATTTTTTATGCCTCCTCGAATTTTTGATTGTGATTGGTCTTGATATTGGCTACTTGTTGCAGCTATGACTGGGATATCCAAGCCCGATTCTGACTATGTTGAGGGTGCCACAAATGTGTTCACCCAACTTCGCTTGTGGGCAAAGGAACAGTGGGACAACCGATTTCGTCTCTGCTTTACTGATAAAAATCTTGCCAGGAGTCGATTGTGGAGGCTCAATCCCCTTGACCGCATTAGTATGAGAGGATTGATGACTCCTCCCTCGGAGCGAGAAGTGATGGAGCGGTGTAGCCAAAAATACATAGTGGTATATTTGCCTAAGCGCTCCCGTTCACAGAGTCATCTTGGGGATCCTCCAGAAGATGAAGTTTTATCGACTCAACAGCTAAACCCTGAAGGACCGGTCAGCACTCAAAGGCTTCCTCCCTCGAACAATGCCGGGTTATCGAATTTCATTCCCCCTCCACCAAGCAATACTGGGTCATCGGACGCCCTGCCTCCTCCCCCTGCTCCCATCCTGCCTTCAAAAAAGGATGCCAAGACAAGAGACACGAAGGGTAAGGGTATCCTCGAACCCATACAAGAATTATCCGAGGGAGGTGAGACGCCTGAAGACAATCAGGAGGCTGTTCTAGAGGAAAAGGTCCAAGAAATCACAAGTGAACCTGAGGACAGAGGTGGCCATTCTCCCAGGGAAAGTTCTCATCAATCCCCACATTCGCCTCTTACTGAGGCTTCTCACCCAGCCTCCCTCGAAAATAGTCCAAGATTAGCACCTCTCCCTATCCCTCGGAGCAACCCTCCTCAGCACATTGACCCAGACACTCTTAGAGGCGAGTTTTTTGAGTTTGACTCTGCAGCATTAGGGTCTCCTTCGAGCTCCTTCGAAGTTCCTTTGGATGATGAATTCTCACTATCTCTTCGGAAATTGCTGAGCACCTCAGTAAATAGAGGCAAAAAGACGCGTCACCTTGAGAAACGCAAAAATCGCTACAAGTTTAAATCGCTGTTGGCTGCCTCTCAGCTCGAAGAGGCGAAGAAGCAACATCCAGTGATCGAGGGCCAAGCTGATGCCTTGTACGAGCGTCTGTCTGCCTCCGAAAATTACGTGATAATGCTGGAGATGTGTTGTCAAGAGGAGAGGGACTTGTATAAAAAGAAGACTGATGCTCAAGAGCTATTGATAGCTGAGTACAAAAAGGGACATCGTTTGGCTTGTGATGGATTCACAGAGTGTACCGAGGCCCTTAGAAATGTGACTGTAGACCGAGATCAGTTATTGAGACGGGTTGAGAACTTTCCTGGACAAGTCGAGGAAGAGAAGGACAAGGCTGTGGATGCTTATGCGGCGACGTGCACAAGCAAGCTGCAAGCTCGGGACGCCACTACTCGAGCTGGTTTGCTTACCCAAATCCATGCTGAGCATCGTGAATATAACTTGGGGAGCTTTTAGAAACTTGTCCCCTCGGAACTTCGTCCTCCCCATATAGTGGTAAGTGATAGTGAAAAGTCAGAAACTGAGGGGAGTATCTCCTCGAAAAATTCAGACTGAGTGAAGACTTAAAAGGTGTTAATGTTTTGTGTATGGCCCAATATGGCCTCTTTTTGTAATTTGACTGGGACGTGTTGTACATCGCTAATTTTATGAGACATAGTTCGATTTTGTAAGATCAACAATCAATTATTATTTTTATGCGTAAGTTCAATCCACAACACCAAATGTTATGTTCCCTTCAATAATCCGAAGAGACAAATCCTTCAATCCATTATTATGACCTACCTGATAGTTTGGAGAGACGATATCTTGTGTCACATTATTGTGACCCAAATACTAACAAAGGCAGATTGGATTCGAGGCACACATCAATGTGATCCAAGTGCTGATAAAGTCATATAAAACTCGAGGCACACATTAGTGTGACCCAAATATTAATAAGGTTAAACAAAATTCGGGGCACACATTAGTGTGACCCAAATATTAATAAAGTTAAACAAAATTCGGGGCACACATTAGTGTCACCCAAATATTAATAAGGTTAAACAAAATTTGAGGCACACATTAAGGTGACACAAGTAATAGTTCGAAGAGGCAAGAATTCGAGGCACATGTTATTGTGACCCAAAGAATAGTTTAAAGGGACCAAGATTTCGAGGCACATGTTATTGTGACCCAATAGAATACTTCGAAGGTCCCAAAATTCGAGGCACGTGCTTCTGTGACCCAAAGAATAGTTTGAAGGGACAACAATTCGAGGCACATGTTACTGTGACCCAAAAAATAGTTCGAAGGGACAACAATTCGAGACACATGTTACTGTGACCCAAGAAATAGTTAAGGCAAAAAACTCTTTGTATTTAAGCGACTCATCGAAACACCTCATTAAAACCTTCCTGTGCCTAACAGGGTAGGAAAGAGTGTGCCCTCGCCAAATTTTATTCTGGGGGATACAAAGAAGAGGAAAATAAATACAATTTCAGCTAGCTCTTTTAATCAAGATACAATTTCAAATGCTCAATATTCCAAGGGAGACAGAGGTATCGCCCTTCTTTATCTTTTAACTGATAGGTGCCTGGTTTTATCTTTTCGGTGACCTCATAGGGGCCTTCCCAATTCGGTCCCAACTTCCCCAAACTCTTGTCTTTAGTGTGCAAGAAAACTTTACGTAAGACCTTGTCTCCCACCTTAAAATCTTTGTGCTTTACCTTAGAAGCGTATCGACTCCTCATGAGAGTTTGATAATGGAGGGATGTCAATTGTGCTTGCTGTCTCTTTTCATCAACCAAGTCTAAAGCCAGTGCTCTACTCTGGTCATTTGTGTTGGAGACATATGTTGCTATACGATGTGAGGGAAAAAAGAATCTCTGGAGGGACAACATCATCCATTTCATAGAATAAGGCAAATGGGGACACAGCCGTGGCCATTCGCGGAGTCGTTCGGTATGCCCACAATGCTTCCTGTAAATAGTCGGGCCATTTCCCCGCTTTGCCTTCCAAGTTCTTCTTCAAACCATCAAGAATCGTGCGATTAGTCACTTCCACTTGCCCATTAGCCTGAGGGTGAAATGGTGCTGAAAAACATTATCGTATACCCCTCGATACACAGAAGCTCTGGAACTCCTTGTTATCAAACTGAGGTCCATTATCCGTGGTGATCTGCAATGGTACACCAAAACAAAAACAAATGTTAGATATGAAAAACTTGATCACATCTTTGGCCTTTGTCCCTGCCAGCGGCTCAGCCTCTACCCACTTAGAAAAATAATTGACTGGCACGATTATAGTCTGTCTGCCCCCTGACGCCATTGGTAGGGGCCCAACTAGATCAATGCCCCATATGTCAAACGGGACTGCCTCGGAAATGCTTTCCAGTAACACCCTAGGTTTGTGAATCACATTAGCGTAGCGTTGACACGTGTCACATCGTTTGACTAAATCTTTTGCGTCGGCCGCGATAATGGGCCAATAATAGCCAGCCAGGAATACCCTTCGAATTAATGCCTTGTACCCACAATGGGCAGATCCTTCACCATCATGCAATTCAGACAGGATAATTTGCGACTCGGTCCCACTCAGACACCTTAATAATGGTCGACTCAGAGATCTTTTATACAACACTCCTCCTAACAGAATATAGCCATAAGACTTGAATCTAACTTTCCTGGCTTCGTACTTTTCGACAGGTAAAGTGCCATGGGCCAGAAAATTAATGATGACCATCCTCCAATCGTGCGTAATCACGTTGCTTTCCTCCGAGATGTTCATTGTGTGCTCCTCGCCAATCGAGATCGAAGGGCATTCCTGAACCAAAACCCACGGGTAACCTTCCGTCCGTGAAGCGGAGGCAAGAGAATCCGGGACAGCGTTTAACTCTCTTCGAACATGCTCATACTTGACTTCCTCAAATTCAGATGCCAAATCTTTCAATAGCTTCAAATACTGTATCAGCGTATCTTTCCTGGCCTCGGACTCTCCCGAAGCTTGATTTATCACCAACTGTGAGTCACTGATCAGTTTAATCTTTCGAGCCCCACATATCTGCGCCAAACGCAAGCCTGCTAGAACAGCTTCATACTGAGCTTCATTATTAGTAGCCTTAAAACCAAAACGAATGGCTTGGAACATAGCTACCCCTAACGGGGAAATCAATTGGACACCTCCCCCACTTCCTGAAGTGTTCGACCCCCCATCCGTCCATATCACCCATTCCTCTTCGTCAACCAAGTCGTGCACTTCCTGTTCCTCTCTATCCGAATGGAACTCGACTATGAAATCGGCTAAAACTTGTGCTTTTATCGCCGTTCGAGGCTCAAATGTTATGTCGAAGTCTCTCAGCTCTACTGACCATTCCACAATGCTCCTCGAACCATCGAGGCCACAAACCGCTCCTCGAGAAATCGCTCTTCGAATTTCTCCTTTTAACCGAGTAGCTCCCCAATCCTTGCACCATTTTAGGCATATGAGCCCCCGAATTATTTCAGATTAAGGCTAAAAGGGGTGCCAGGATTGATCTTTACCATGACATCATATAACAAACACATGTGTCAGCACATCTTTTTGGAAAACGTTACCTATTCCCCTGACATTTTCTGACAGAAAACTCTTCATCTTCCCCTGAAATTTTCTGACAGAAAATTCTTCATCTTCCCCTGACATTTTCTGACAGAAAACTCTTCATCTTCGCCTGATATTTTCTAACAGAAAATTCTTCATCTTCCCCTGTGGCTGGTGTCAGAATAATTCGCACCTATATGGACCATAATGTCCCTAGGCAAACACCACTAAAAGTCCCCGGGCCTGATCTGTCAGGGAAGCCCAGCTTCATCTATAAATACTGACCTTCTCTCCTCATTAACTCAACTTCTGTTCAAATATTTCTAGAGAGATAAAGCTGGCGAATAAACCCCGTCGGATTCTTGAGTGGTTGTTGATCAATAAGAGGTTCGAAGAGAGAATCACTGCCGGTGAAGACGTAAGGCCTCATCCCCCACCATCGACTACTACCTTCTTTGGTGCCTGGCCTCCCTCAGCATATTTGACTGCAATTATCCCCCTCGAAGTCGCTCGACAAAGCTTGCATAGTGATTTGAACCCCCTCGGAGAAATGGGTAAGGATAGGCAACACAAACACTTGTCTGGGAAGAGAAAGAAGTGCCACAAGGATAGGAAAGGCTCTCATGAGCAAAAGCGTGCCAAGGAGGCGCACCTGGTCATTCGGGAGCCTACTTCACCAACAGCCCTCGAGAATCTCCCTCAAAGATCTGCTAGTCCTCTTCGAACGTCTACCAGACCTCCTCGAACTTCTGTCAGTCCACCACGAATATCTACAAGAACATCTACAAGCCCTCAACGGACTTCTAACAGTCCTCCCCGAAGAAAGGAAGTGGATGGGTCAAGTCTGCCTTCCACTCCCTCCATGACTGTGCATGGAACTCAATTTTCACCTTCGAAAACGCTCATTACCGAAGAGGACATGCTCAATAGGCGAAATGAGAGTCGAGATGCCAAAGGGAAAAAACCTGCCACAAAGCCCCTCGAACCAAAAGTGCCTATGATCCCCTCCTTAGGTTCTTTGAACACTGCAACCTCTTCATCCCAAATAATATCCGAAGAGCAAGCCCGTCGGATCGCTCCAAAATCAAAAGGGGACATCGTGCTACCCTTGGAACTAGACAGTATTGCTGGTCACAACATTCGGGGCATCGAAAACAAACATATGGTAGCCCTTGCCAATATCAGATAAAAGTACTTTTCAAAAGACGAAGAGGCGATGCTAAGGACCCGATGGTGCATCCCTTCCTATATTACCATCAGATTTCCCTCAGAAGGAGAGACACCTTTATCAGTGAGGGACAACGAGTTGGTGGTATATACAGAGATCATGAACTGGGGGCTAAGGTATCCCTTAGGCCCCTTCTTCATCGAATATTTGTCGAAGATAGACCTTTGCCCTTCGTAGGTTGGTCCCAACATGTGGTTTACTCTAATGGCCAGGATCATGGCCTCGAGGCTCTCAGGTTACGAATTTTCGTTAGAGCAACTCATTGGCCGTGCTGGTTTGGCCAGGAATCCTTTCTTTCCCTTCTACTCACTGAATTTCAATCGAGGATAAAAAATCATGAAAGATCTACTAGAGGCTGACAAGAAATGGAGGCAGCAGTTTGTCTTTTTCTCTGGTTGCTGGGAGACCGGGTCAGAGGCCACTCCCTCAAATCCTCACAATCTCTCTCTCATGTGGACTAATAAATGTAAGTGCCTCATCGAATTTTTTATGCCTCCTCGAATTTTTAATTGTAATTGGTCTTGATATTGGCTACTTGTTACAGCTATGACTGAGATATCCAACCCCGATTCTGACTATGTTGAGGGTGCCACAAATGTGTTCACCCAACTTCGCTTGTGGGCAAAGGAACAGTGGGACAACCGATTTCGTCTCTGCTTTACTGATAACAATCTTGCCAGGAGTCGATTGTGGAGGCTCAATCCCCTTGACCGCATTAGTATGAGAGGATTGATGACTCCTCCCTCGGAGCGAGAAGTGATGGAGCGGTGTAGCCAAAAAGACATAGTGGTATATCTGCCCAAGCGCTCCCGTTCACAGAGTCATCTTGGGGATCCTCCAGAAGATGAAGTTTTATCGACTCAACAGCTAAACCCTGAAGGACCAGTCAGCACTCAAAGGCTTTCTCCCTCGAACAATGCTGGGTTATCGAATTCCATTCCCCCTCCACCAAGAAATACTGGGTCATCGGACGTCCTGCCTCCTCCTCCTGCTCCCATCCTGCCTTCAAAAAAGGATGCCAAGACAAGAGACAGGAAGGGTAAGGGTATCCTCGAACCCATACAAGAATTATCCGAGGGAGGTGAGACGCCTGAAGACAATCAGGAGGCTGGTCTAGAGGAAAAGGTCCAAGAAATCACAAGTGAGCCTGAGGACAAATGTGGTCATTCTCCCAGGGAAAGTTCTCATCAATCCGCACATTCGCCTCTTACTGAGGCTTCTCACCCAGTCCCCCTCGAAAATAGTCCAAGATTAGCACCTCTCCCTATCCCTCGGAGCAACCCTCCTCAGCACATTGACCCAGACACTCTTGGAGGCGGGTTTTTTGAGTTTGACTCTGCAGCATTAGGGTCTCCTTCGAGCTCCTTCGAAGTTCCTTTGGATGATGAATTCTCACTATCTCTTCCGAAATTGCTGTATACCTCAGTAAATAGAGGCAAAAAGATGCGTCACCTTGAGAAACGCAAAAATCGCTACAAGTTTAAATCGCTGTTGGCTGCCTCTCAGCTCGAAGAGGCGAAGAAGCAACATCCAGTGATCGAGGGCCAAGCTGATTCCTTGTATGAGCGTCTGTCTGCCTCCGAAAATTACGTGATAAGGTGTTGTCAAGAGGAGAGGGACTTGTATAAAAAGAAGACTGATGCTCAAGAGCTATTGATAGCTGAGTACAAAAAGGGACATCGTTTGGCTTGTGATGGATTCACAGAGTGTACCGAGGCCCTTAGAAAGGTCTACAGTAGACCGAGATCAGTTACTGAGACGTGTTGAGAACTTTCCTGGACAAGTCGAGGAACAGAAGGACAAGGCTATGGATGCTTATGCAGCGACGTGCACAAGCAATCTGCAAGCTCGGGACGCCACTACTCGAGCTGGTTTGCTTACCCAAATCCATGCTGAGCATCCTGAATATAACTTGGGGAGCTTTTAGAAACTTGTCCCCTCGGAACTTCGTCCTCCCCATATAGTGGTAAGTGATAGTGAAGAGTCGGAAGCTAAGGGGAGTATCTCCTCGAAAAATTCAGACTGAGTGAAGACTTAAAAGGTGTTAATGTTTTATGTATGGCCCAATAGGGCCTCTTTTTGTAATTTGACTGGGACGTGTTGTACTGCGCTAATTTTATGAGACATAGTTCAATTTTGTAAGATCAACAATCAATTATTATTTTTATGCGTAAGTTCAATCCACAACACCAAATGTTATGTTCCCTTCAATAATCCGAAGAGACAAATCCTTCAATCCATTATTATGACCTACCTGATGGTTTGGAGAGACGATATCTTGTGTCACATTATTGTGACCCAAATACTAAGAAAGGCAGATTGGATTCGAGGCACACATCAATGTGATCCAAGTGCTGATAAAGTCATATAAAACTCGAGGCACACATTAGTGTGACCCAAATATTAATAAGGTTAAACAAAATTCGGGGCACACATTAGTGTGACCCAAATATTAATAAAATTAAACAAAATTCGAGGCACACATTAGTGTGACCCAAATATTAATAAGGTTAAACAAAATTCGAGGCACACATTAAGGTGACACAAGTAATAGTTCAAAGAGGCAAGAATTCGAGGCACGTGTTATTGTGACCCAAAGAATAGTTTAAAGGGACCAAGATTTCGAGGCACATGTTATTGTGACCCAAAAGAATAGTTCGAAGGTCTCAAAATTCGAGGCACATGCTACTGTGACCCAAAGAATAGTTCGAAGGGACAACAATTCGAGGCACATGCTACTGTGACCCAAAAAAATAGTTCGAAGGGACAACAATTCGAGGCACATGCTACTGTGACCCAAAAAATAGTTAAGGTAAAGAACTCTTTGTATTTAAGGGGCTCATCGAAACACCTCATTAAAACCTTCCTGTGCCTAACAGGGTAGGAAAGAGTGTGCCCTCGCCAAAATTTGTTCTGGGGGATACAGAGAAAGGAAAAAGAAATACAATTTCAGCTAGCTCTTTTAATCAAGATACAATTTTAAATGCTCAATATTCCAAGGGAGACGGAGGTATCGCCCTTCTTTATCTTTTAACCGATAGGTGCCTGATTTTATCTTTTCGGTGACCTCATAGGGGCCTTCCCAATTCGGTCCCAACTTCCCCAAACTCTTGTCTTTAGTGTGCAAGAAAACGTTACGTAAGACATTGTCTCCCACCTTAAAATCTTTGTGCTTTACCTTAGAAGCGTATCGACTCCTCATGAGAGTTTGATAATGGAGGGATGTCAACTGTGCTTGCTGTCTCTTTTCTTCAACCAAGTCTAAAGCCAGTGCTCTAGTCTGGTCATTTGTGTTGGAGACATATGTTGCTATACGATGTGAGGGAAAAAGAATCTCTGGAGGGACAACATCATCCATTCCATAGACTAAGGCAAATGGGGACACAGTCGTGGCCGTTCGCGGAGTCTTTCGGTATGCCCACAACGCTTCCTGTAAATAGTCGGGCCATTTCCCCGCTTTGCCTTCCAAGTTCTTCTTCAAACCATCGAGAATCGTGCGATTAGTCACTTCCACTTGCCCATTAGCCTGAGGGTGAAATGGTTCTGAAAAACAGTTTCGTATACCCCTCGATACACAGAAGCTCTGGAACTCCTTGTTATCAAACTGAGGTCCATTGTCTGTGGTGATCTGCAATGGTACACCAAAACGACAAAAAATGTTAGATATGAAAAACTTGATCACATCTTTGGCCTTTGTCCCTGCCAACAGCTCAGCCTCTACCCACTTAGAAAAATAATTGACTGCCACGATTATAGTCTGTCTGCCCCCAGACGTCATTGGTAGGGGCCCAACTAGATCAATGCCCCATGTGTCAAACGGGACTGCCTCGGATTGTGAATCACATTAGCGTAGCGTTGACACGTGTCACATCGATTGACTAAATCTTTTGCGTCGGCTGCGATAATGGGTCAATAATAGCCAGCCAGGAATACCCTTCGAATTAATGCATTGTACCCACAATGGGCAGATCCTTCACCATCATGCAAGTTGGACAGGATAATTTGCGACTCGGGCCCACTCAGATACCTTAGTAATGGTCCACTCAGAGATCTTTTATACAACACTCCTCCCAACAGAATATAGCCATAAGACTTGAATCTAACTTTCCTGGCTTCGTACTTTTCGACAGGTAAAGTGCCATGGGCCAGAAAATTAATGATGACCATCCTCCAATCGTGCGTAATCACGTTGCTTTCCTCCGAGATGTTCATTGTGTGCTCCTCGCCAATCGAAATCGAATGGCACTCCTAAACCAAAACCCACGGGTAACCTTCCGTCCGTGAAGCGGAGGCAAGAGAATCTGGGACATCGTTTAACTCTCTTCGAACATGCTCATACTTGACTTCCTCAAATTCAGATGCCAAATCTTTCAATAGCTTCAAATACTGTATCAGCGTATCTTTCCTGGCCTCGGACTCTCCCGAAGCTTGATTTATCACCAACTGTGAGTCACTGATCAGTTTAATCTTTCGAGCCCCACATATCTGCGCCAAACGCAAGCCTGCTAGAACAGCTTCATACTGAGTTTCATTATTAGTAGCCTTAAAACCAAAACGAATGGCTTGGAACAAAGCTACCCCTAACGGGGAAATCAATTGGACACCTGCCCCACTTCCTAAAGTGTTCGACCCCCCATCCGTCCATATCACCCATTCCTCTTCGTCAACCAAGTCGTGCACTTCCTGTTCCTCTCTATCCGAATGGAACTCGACTATGAAATCGGCTAAAACTTGTGCTTTTATCGCCGTTCGAGGCTCAAATGTTATGTCGAAGTCTCTCAGCTCTACTGACCATTTAGTCATCCTGCCAGAGATGTCAAGCCTTTGTAATAAACTCTTCAGAGGAAAAGTCGTCCGAACAATGATTGGGTGGGCCTGGAAGTACGGTCTCATCTTTCGAGCTGCCGTTACCAACGCTAAAGCTACCTTCTCCAACGTGAGATATCGCTTCTCCGCATCCAGCAAACTCTTACTGACATAATACATAGGCTTCAGGAGAGAGTGATCTTCGCGGAGGAGAACGGCACTAACCGCACATCCTGATACTGCTACATAGATAATTAATGTTTCTCCTACCAATGGTTTAGATAAGACTTCTGGAGACGTCAAATATTCTTGGATTTGACGAAAAGCTGTCGAACATTCCTCGGTCCAACAAAACTGTTTCGCATTCCGCAACACTTTGAAAAATGGAGCACATTTATCCGAAGACCTAGAAATGAATCTATTCAGAGCGGCCAATCTTCGGGGGGGGGGGGGGGGGGGGGGGGCGTCGTCGTGATCAGAGCTTTTAGCTGCTCGGAATCGGCCTCGATGCCTTTTTCGCTGATCATGTAACCAAGAAATTTTCCTGACCTCACCCCGAAAATGCACTTCTCCGGATTGAGTTTTAAATTAACTCTGCTTAAATTTCGAAATGTCTATGCCAGGTCGGCGAAATGGTCTTCGTCCCGCTCACTTTTGACCAACATATCGTTGATATAGGATTCCATGTTCCGCCCAATCTACCCCTCAAAGGTTTTATTGACCAGGCGCTGATAGGTTTCCCCCGCGTTTTTTAATCCGAATGGCCTGACCCTATAGCAGTATAAACCACGCCCGGTGATAAAAGAAGTGATTTCCTCATCGTTACCGGCCAGTCGGATTTGGTTGTACCCCGAGTAAGCGTCCATAAATGACAACAGTCGATTTCCAGAGGTCGAATCCACTAATTGATCGATGCGAGGCACAGGAAACGGATCCTTAGGACAAGCTCTGTTTAAGTCCATGAAGTCTACACACATTCTCCACTTGCCATTTTTCTTTCGTACTAACACTGGATTCGACGCCCATATGGGATAATGCGACTCGCGAATATGGCATATGCTTAGTAGCCTTTCGACCTCCAACAGAATTGCCGAGGCCTTTTCCGGGGAGACAGGTCTTCTTTTCTGGACTATGGGTCGGACATCTAATCGTATCGCGAGTTTATGACACATGATTTCCGACGGCACTCCAGTGACATCCTGTGCACACCAAGCAAACATATCAAGTTTATCAGATAAAAAAGCAATTAATTTTTCCTTAAATTCTGGAGAGAGGTGGACTCCAATCTTCAGAACTTTGCCACTCGCAAATTCGTGTGTCGCAGAATCTTCTTCTGGGACCTGAAATCCGGGGGCCTCCCTCGGATCATCGCAGGGGATGATTTCGGGAGGGGGGGGGGGGCTTTAATTGCTATGCTTGGTCTGAAGTTTCCCCCCGAACCCCCTTGGAGGACAGGGCTATCTGGTAACATTCACGTGCCATCTTCTGGCTACTTCGGATTATCCCAATATTGTTCCCCACCACGTATTTTAAGCATTGATGCACTGTGGAGATTACGCCATGCATCCGGGACAACCAAGAGCGACCCAGGATAGCATTATACGATGTTGGCGCGTCAACCACAATAAAAAGTACCTCCACCTCTTTCTTAAATGGTCCACGGCCCAACTCGACCACACATTGAAACTCTCCAACCACCACTGCTGTAGCGCCAGTAAAGCCCACTATAGTCCTGTGAGATCTTCGGATAACCGGCGGGTCAGAGATTCGACGGTAAGTACTCATAAACAATATATTCGCGGAGCTCCCCGTGTCGATGAGTATTTTCTGAATTTGATCACCAGCGATGCCTACCGCAATCACTACCGCATCCTCATGAGGGCCTGCAACATTTCGCATATCATCATGATCGAAATAAATAATGGGGGAAGGCGATCTGTGCATTTGCGCTGACACTCCCGCTTCAATCTAGGTGATCAGGTTGACCATGTGCCTTTTTCGGGAGCTGTTGGAATTTCCCGCAATAGTGTCTCCCTCAAAAATTGCCAAGGAATCGAAGAACGCACAAAAGCTATCCACTCTCCCCTTCGGAATTTCTTCTTCCACCAAGTTCACATTGTTCCTCCCCACCTTGGGATCTAAATACTCTTGCTCGATGTCAAAATCGTCGACCCCTTCGGAAATCACCATGGCTGTGTTAGTGCTCTTTGAGACAGCTTTCACCACGGCAATTTTTTTAGGAGTATTTTTTGACGAACTCTAACAACATTCCATTCTCAATCAGGGCTTGCACCTCTTTTTTCAAAGCTATGCAATCCTTGGTGTCGTGCCCAATATCCTCATGATATTTGCAATATTTATTGACGCTTCTGCTTTCCCTCAAAGTATTTATGGGAAAAGGCTTCCTGAACGGGACCATAGATTTTGCCTTGTCAAATATTGCAGCAACATTTTCTGTCAACTCTGCGAAATAGTCGGGTCGAACCCATTTGTTTGACATGAGTCTCGCTCCTTCATTGTAGTTTTGCTGATTGCCATAGTACTGCGGGTTCGACTTTTGCCTCAGAGGATATTGACCCGCACTTTTAGTCTGAACATTCGAACGAGGGTCCTGGTTGCTCGACTCAGTCCTTTGAAATTGATTCTGGTCCAACTGATCCCCCGACCCTTTCTCCGAGGCTTGGGTCTCTTCGACCAGGATCCTCTTCTCAACCTGATCTAGCAATGCTCCAAAAGTCATCGCCTGACTTTCCGCCACCGTATCCTTCAACAACCCGGGGAGCAAGCCCATCCTGAAAGCTGCAAGCGCCACATAATCCTTGCAATATTCCATATCCGTTTTCGTTTTAACAAAACAATTAGTTTAATTTTTTAGGCTCCCCCCACCTTCTGTCGGTAATAGATGATCATGTCTCCGTTAGCTCTGAACTTCTTGGTCCCCACAAAGTGTTGTCTGAAGATGTTCCAGAACATATCAAAATTCTTTATCGAGCCCTGAGGTAGCCTGTTGTACCAGTTAGATTCTACTCCTTTGAAAGTCTGAGAAAATGCTCTGCATAGCAGCTTATCATCGTCGTAGAAATTGATCATAAAATTCTTAAATTGTCCAATGCGATTGTCCGGATCCTATGTCCCATCGAATTTCTCTAGCTTCGAAATATCAAAGTGCTTCGGAAGATTTCCCACCAAAATGTCCGGGGACAAGGGGGAAGCTCTCCAATTGTGACCCGCACGATAAACTCCGGATCTTAGGTTGTCATTATTTGGAAAGTACAAACCCTCCTCGGATGGCAAAGTATACTGATGCTGCCATTCTGAAGTTCGAGGGCCCATATCCTCTTTTCTCTCAGCATACTTCGCCTGTTCATAATATCATTCGCCACCTCGAGCGTGGTGACCCTTCTCCCTCAGAGATTTCCTCTCAGGACTTCTTCCTCTTCGGAAATCGGTGTGTCTGCGATCATATTTTTTCTTTCTGTGGTATTTTCGTGAGGACGAATCCGAGGAGTTATATCGAGAGTAGTCACTCAGGTAAGCTGAATCCACATGTCGTCTCCCCGGTATCGGTCGTCCCTTTTCTTGGGACGAAGTTCAGTTTCATGATCTTCCTTTTCGCTAACCGGCTCCCTCCTTATCTCGGATCGAAGATTCTCCTGTACGAGGTTCTTTTCTGCTTTCAACCTTTCGATTTCTAACAGCAACTCATTTCTCTGAGCCAACAGATCTGAGTCGTCAAAGGTATTTCCGACTCGCTGGCCCCCTAGTCCCTCGCATTCCATATCGTTCCGTAGTCATCTCCCACCAGGTTCTCCTCGCAATTGTTAACCAAGTCGTCCCCTTGGCCCTCCATGGTTCTCCTCGGAATAGGAATTATTTCCAGGAAGCGATTGTCGTCAGAGCGATTTTCGTTTCCCACAGACGGGGCCACTGAAGAGTTTTAAGATGGTCTAGGGGTGATTATACGATACGAGGATTACTTAGAGACAATTCGGCGATACATAAATATCTTAGTGTCAATTTTAGAGAGAGAAAGTAAAGATTATTAGGTTAAATAGAGAGAGAAAGTCTCATATTATTCATCTCGAGATTTGTGAAGCGTGTGTGGTCCTTTTATAGTACAATTGCGGACCCCACACGCTTTAACTTTGGTTAATTACATCTTTTAGTCCCTATATTTTACTTTCTTTCTATTCTGGCTATCTCTTTATATAGTTTGTACAATTCAGTCCTCTCACAGTTTTCTCTATGCGTTTTCCTCCTATCACACTTTTCCTTTGCTATTTTCTCCTGTCAAGTTTCTTCTTCACACTTTTCTCCTTGTCTTTTATTCTTCCTTATCAAGTACGTGGGAAAGAAGAATCCGTGCAATAAACGAACAAGTGTAAGCAGCTAAATTAAAACATAATGTATGCTCCAAGCTGTAGATCGAGTTATTTATATTAAGTTTTTCTGTTTTTTTAGAAAAGAGCAATTCCAATCCAAGATTTTAGGGTTTTAAATTGCCTTACAAATAAAGAAGATAAGAAAAAAAAAACAAACTACAGAAACCATGGTTACGGAAGAAGATATTATTGAGTTATTACAGAAATTTTCTTTGGGGGTTTAATATGGATAAGGATTTTCTAGATTATAAGGAGGTAAGTCTCTATTTTTATTTATAAAACTAAAAAATTAAAAGAGTTAGTATGTAAATTTATGACCTTTTCTTTTGTAGGGAATTTATAAATATAAAGACAATCACCCATTTACAAAGCATGATGTGATATTGATTGATGATGGAAAAGAATCTGCTGGGGAATATTGGTTCATAAAGAACAGTTGGTGTTGGGGAATATTGGCTTATAAAGAATAGTTGGGGCGGTGATTGAAGTTTGAAAGAGTTTGGTAGCAAGATGATCGACAACACTTTGCTCAATCACATATCCAGGTTTGAGTTTAAGACGTATTTACAATCCATTATGACTATAATTTTATTTGATTGTGACTCTATTTTATTTGTTATATACTTTTAACTGAAGAGAAGAAGAAGAAAAAAAAGATAAAGAAACCTGAAATTCTTAAAGCTTAAAATTTTATGGAACATTTATTCGTTTACATAATATTATATATGTTGGGAATATGCGTGTTGTGAATTGGGGGTCTGGTCCGTATATTCCGCCTCCGTATATAAGTAAGAACAACACGATCTCAACATTAGTATGATATTGTCCGCTTTGGCACCCGGAGGCCCTCACGGCTTTGCATTTGGTACACTACCAAAAGGCGTCATACTAGTTGAGGTATGCTCTCACTTATATACCATTGATCCTTCCCATGTTTAACCGATGTGGGATGTGGGACTTTGGTCGCCATCCTAACAATATACTTTCAGTTTAGTATGTTTAAATATGACACTATACAAATAGTTATGATAATCTGGCTGGTTGGGTTCATCTTCTTTTTTTTTTCTTTTCGGAGGGAACTCGAAGCCGCTACTCAGAGTGCAATGAGTGCGCACAAGGTAAACCCTCAGTCTGACGCGATAGCCTACAAACCAACGCCAGAAGGTAAACCACACAAGGTGACAGGCTCAGCCGAGAAAGCGTATGTAGAGAGACTCGAAATCATGACCTTTGGTCACAAACATATCATACTAAACCAACTCAGCTACTCATATATTTAAAAGTCGGATTATATGTATATTTTCTCCTTCTTTATTGATATCAGCCCCTTCTCCTTGTCCTTCTTTTTATCTTCTCCATTTTGGGTTAAGAAGATGGCGCGTCTTGTTTTTCTTTATTGTTATCAGCTCATGTCTTGTTTTTCTTTATTGTTATCAGCTCCTGTCCCTTCTTTTAGTTTTTGCTTACCTTTATCTGCAGCCGAATACCTGGTTGATCTATTACGAGTATATAGCATATCTTCTTTGTCTTCTAATTTTCTATGCTACCAACTTCCTGACCAATTCGGCAAGTTCTAATAACGCATCTGTTTTATTCTTATCAGCTCCTGTTTCTTCTTCTAACTTTTGTTTTCTTTTATCATCGGCCGCCGGATACCTGATTTGTCTACTAAGAGAAGATGGCACGTCTTCTTTTTCGTTATTCTTATCAACTCTTGCTCATTCTTCTAATTTATTTTTCCCCTTACACGTCAGCCCAATAGTTGGTTGGTTTACCATGAGAAGATGGCACATCTTCTTTTGGTTTACTGTTACTAACTCATTTTCCTTCTTCTTACTTTTATCTATCTTATATATGCGCTCGACAAAATTAATGATTTTCTTGTGAAAGAATTTATCTTTGGAGTCTGATGGTTGGATTTAATGGATCCCATAATTATAATTATGTATACACATAAATTATTTGACTTCTTTTTCAATACAAAACAAAACAGAAAAGAATTGTTTTGTACAGATAAATTATTTTACCCGTTTTCAAGATGAAACAAAAACTGTGTTATATTTGGAAATTATTATATTGCGACGGATTCTCAATAACGTTTGAGAATCGAGATTAGGATCAATTAAAATTGGAACAAATTTTTATGGTATGGTCCGTTGTTTTTGTTGGATTATAATCTTGATCCATTTAAAAAGTCTAATCCATTCAAAAAGGTCTATCAAAAAAATATATTCTAAAAATAATTGAATATTATTTTATTTTGTAAGGAGGTTGTGTGTAAGACTAATTTTAGATTGAGTGCAAAAATAACTTTTATGGTGAGTGTAAGACACTCTTTTATATTGAATGTATCCATAAATTCTAGGATGGTAGTGTTTGTCTTTTTTACTTCCGTATTGAAGATTTTGGTCGAAAACTAATAAGAAAACCAAAAACCTCGATAACAATAAAAAAAACTAAAATGAACCATAGATTAAACCACCGGTAAAAGACATCCACCAGCTAAGTGATCAATTGTTTGGTTTTAAAAAAAGAGGTTTTCTTTTGCATGTATAGAAATATTGAATTAATGATCGAGGGATTTCTTTTTAGTCCATCATGGGCTTTGGTTTAACCTTCACCATTTTACTTTTTATTTTTAGCTAAACTTTTACTAAATGTTAAATAAGCGATGAATTAGTAAAAAGTAACTCATGAAATGATGAAAAGTAAATACTAAATGGTAAGTTAGTTAAAATAAATTGTAAAATGGTAAAAAAGTTAAAAGTAAAGGTAAAACGATAAAAAAACTACCAAAGATATATCATTGGATGAATTGTTGAGTGACCATATTTGCAACAAAAAGTTGTATCTTCGGATGTCACATCTCACCGTCTGGTTAATTACCACGCGACAGTGACCATATATGCAGCATTTTTAAACATGGTGACCACAAGTTTTGGACCTAAAATAATTTTAATGGTAGTTTCGCAACACGTGGCCAACACCGTTGACTAGCTAGAGCTTTTTGCCTTATGTTTATCATGGATTTATATTGAATTTTATGTTTTTAAACAATAACTATAGTTGGATATTGGAAAATTCCAACTATAATTTATATACCAAACATAAAACTAATTACAATCATCGAAACATATTTTCTCCCCCCACCTCTCATTACCTACCTACGTCGATTTTACCTTTCAAAACTCCAAAATCATCGTTTTGTCAGACATTTAGATAACAAAATCAAATTCAACTAAAGTTCTGATCAATTTTCGTCCATCATCTTCATTAAAACAGTAAGAAATAAACTTATCATCTTCTTCTTCATTTAATTTTCTAGCCATTTGGTTAACGACTAGAAAATTGCTAGCTTTTTTTCTAACTGTTGACCCAATGGATATCCACCTGATTTAACAGTTACCTATCTAGGGTAAACACGATTAGTTTTCCGGTTACACCAAACATGTCACTTGGGTAGCCAATAATTAGAAAAAACTAGATATTTACTATATGTTAGCCACTACGGTACATACCATGTGTAAATGGTATCTGCTATGTGAAGTGCATGCATTGAATAGTACATCATCCTTCAACTATCGCGTTTGGTGGCAGATCGTCCCTTGACTTTCAAATGTCTGTTGACAGTCCCTGGACTATCGCGTTTGGATAAAGTTAGTCCACCAGATCCTTTGATCCATGAGAGGCTGCCACCTATCACCATAGTCCCCATATTTTTATATCACCATTAGTCCCTTGAGTTTAGGTCAAACCCAAAATGTAGAATATTACGGATAACTAAACTCAAGGGACTAATGGTGATACAAAAATCCGAGGACTATGATGACAGGTGGCAGCCTCTCATGGACCAGAGAATCTGATGGACTAACTTTATCCAAACGCGATAGTACAGAGATTATCAACGGATATTTGAAAGTCAAAAAACTATCTGCCAGCAAACGCGATAGTCGAGGGACGATGTACTGTTCAAAGCCTGAAGTGCATACCAATAATGTATGACAGGTGCTCGCTAGATGTAATAGCTAGAATAATTTATCTTTTATTTAGTTGTTGGCTAACTGGGTGCCATTTATCCGCTTTCCCCATGGCTAGAAGAAAATTGATGTTTTATAACCGTTTTTTCTTCTTCTATACATACTTTACCATTACCTCCCTTATTTTCATCATAAATTAGATTAAAGTTCGTATATTTTTAATAACAAACAATTTCAATATCTTTTACTCATAAGTTTAAATTTTGTTGGTGTATTATTGATGATCAAAGTAAAAAAAGCAACTTAAACAAATAAAAAAAATCAAAAATATTATGAGAAACAAGAAGAATTGACATCACAACACCGTAAACAAGAAAAACATGCATAACAACAACATGAACAAGAGAACGACAAAACACCTAATGTTATTGGATTGAGTAGAAAAATATTATACCTCGTATGTTTCTGAAGATCAACAAGCTTAACCAGACAATTTACATCATCTTATCGTTATATTAAAATACTTATATTTATGCTTTTGTAAAGTTTAATCACCTAATTTTTAAACATTTTGCTTAAAATTATTATTAGTATTATTATTATTTATTAAAATAATAATTTAAAGGAATGAAACTCCAAAAAGAATAAGTTCAAAATCTATTAAATTTATATTTGGAATATTGAAGACTTTAATATGTAAAAATGAATTAATATGTACGTTGCGAGCAATTTGTTAATATTATGTTAACATTTTTTCGTATTTTAAAATAATATATATGAGAAAAATTTAACTTTAGTATTTTTACATTTCCCCCATCATAGGGTGAAACTATTTCCCCCATCATATTTTTTATAGGGTGAAACTATTTCGAGTTGGTTGAGTGTGGCATTCTTATGACTAAAAGGTCATGAGTTTGAGTCCCTCTACATACGCTTTTTCGGCTGAGCCTGTCAACTTATCTCATGTTTTTTATTTTCAAGTCTAAACCCTAGGGTTTGTTTATGGAGGGTTCGATTAGGGTTTTCGGTTTTGGTTCGATTTGCTTTCGATTTCGGTTCGATTTGACTGTTTCTATTCTGTTCTGGTGTTTTTTTTAACGAAAACATGTGTTTCCGAGAGGCCATCTCTGAATTACATGATTTTTTAAACTGAAAAACATGTAATTCCGAGATGATATCTCAGAATCACATGTTTTCAGTTTAAAAAAAGCATGTGATTCCGAGATGGCCTCTCGGAAACACATGCTACGTTAAAAAACAGCAGATAGCTTAGTACATCAAAAACGACTTATGATTCATAATACCTGACAGTTGTGCTTGGTTAAAAGTTGTGACGATAGATGAATCATGACATTTTGATTATGGTTCTGGTTTGACTTTGCTTTGTTGTTTCACTTTAAGTCATTGGATTTTGTTTGAGTTTGTTGTTTATTTTTGAAACATGGATTTGGTTTGGAATTTTCATGCCGATTGTATAAATCATGACTAATTTATGATTCATACACTGAAGTTTTTTGTTTTTTTGTTAATTTTAGAGGTAAAAATCAAATACGTATGATCAAAAATGGGTTAATGATGTGTTTTTTAACTGTAGGGTTTTCTATTTGAATAATGGCACGTAATGTTAAATTTGAAGACAAAGTAAAGATAATCTAGTAATAACAAGTTTCAAGTATTTTAAAAATTTCAAATCATGGAGGAAATAATAAATATGACGGGAAATAGCTTTGACCTTTTTTTATATTATAATAAATATGACGGGAAATAGATTTGACTTTTTTTATATTACTTAATACTGAACCTCAAATGAACCTCTCTTATTTATCCATACTTAAATATCATACAAATATTAAACTTCTTATTTTGTGTATTAGTATCTAAAACAATTTTAAATTAAGTTTAATTGTCATAATAAAAAATGTTTCAAAATTAAATGCACAATTTCAATATGTAAATTATGCATAGATTTATTAGTTCGAACTGCGATCCAAAAAACTTGAACCAAAAAGAAGATGGTAACTAATCCTTTAATGAATATATTATAACCTTCCAGTATTTATAAAAATACTTATGTTAATTTTGTTATATTTGAGTTTAACTATAAAAACAATTGTGATAATTTTGTTATATTTGAGTTTAACTTGATTTATAAAGAAAAAAGCGGCTCCAGATATAATATAATTGCATCCTGATGTCGATGTTGCATATTCATGGGGATTATCCCAAATAATCAATTTTGTTTCTTTTATTAGATTTGTAGGATAAAATACCAACTATAATCTTAGTTTTATAAAAATCGAAGAAAATGAGATTGTTCAGAAATTGTTTTAAAGGGTCGTTTGCTGCATACTGATATTGGGGTTGCCATAGACTGCCACTTATAAAACTAGGTCGTGGTTCCAGTACTTAATGCAAGTTCTTACTAACCATACATCAGTAGGAATTTTGTATTAACAAAAACTAGCAAAAAATAACATATATCGGTTGATTCTCAGAGTTTAACAGACATCCTCACATTGTCAGCTTGCATATGATATTCAGCCTTTAGATGAATCTGAAATAGAAAATAAGAACGAGAACGTCGAATAATGCCTTGACAGTGTACAGTGTCCGGTAGTACAGTTTTGTGTTGTGATAGTGATATTGTCCAATCACTTGAGTTAGTCTTGTGGTATGAGCCCATTAGGCCCAAAGTCTAGTAAGTCTATTAATTCCCTATAAATAGATTACTAGGACGACACAAAACACAATATGAAATCTGTAACCTTTTCTATCATAGTGAAACTCTTTCTCTGGCGGCGGCCGTGGACGTAGACAATTGTCAAACCACGTTAAATCATGTGTTTCATTTAAATCTTTCATTCGTATATATTTTGTGCTTGAGCCATTTTGTGATAATTGCATAGTATTTTATAACAAAATTGGTATCAGAGCCACGTAGTGAAATTAGGGCTTTTGCAATTAGGGTTTCACAATAGCGTCTACAACAACAAAATACATGATTGAATAATTTGATGGGGGATCATGCTTTGCGTTGTGGAAGATTAAACTGAAATCTTCATTGGTACTGCAAGGGCTGTGGAAGGCTGTGGAGAATAAGTTACCAGAAGAGATGAAAAAAGAGGAGAAACAAGATCTTCAAGAAAGGGATTTGCACTGGATTTTAATGAGTGTGAAAGACAATGTACTTTGCCAAATTAGTGGTGAGAAGATTGCTGCGTGCGCATGGAAAAAGCTAGGAGATCTTTACTCAAACAAATCATTAGTAAACCGATTATACTTGAAGAAACGTTTGTATGATTTCAGATTGAAAGAAGGTATGTCCATAACAAAGCACCTAGATAATTTTAAATCAATTATAATGGACTTGGAGAACATAGATATCAATATTGAGGATGAGGATCAAGCTTTGTTTGTATTGAGATCTTTACTAGCTCCCTATGAAAACTTCGTAGATACCATTATGTATGTTAATGATAAGTTATCGCTAGCAGATGTCAAAGGGTCACTGAAATCAAAAGAGATGAGACAGTTGCAGCCAAACAATCAAGCTGAAAGGGAAGGTCTTATGACTAGGGGAAGATCTAAAAGCAAAGCGAGTCCTTTAAGAACGAAGAACTGGAGGTCCAAGTCAAGGGTGAAGCACTCAAACTGTATGAATGCGGTGAGCAGGGTCATTAGAAGAGATATTTTCCGAAACTGAATGGTAAGAAGGGAAATCAAAAGGAAAATGCAGCAAACATTGTTGAAGGTGTGAACGATTCCGACGATAGTGAAAACAGTGGTAAAGGAGATGTATTGTCCGTGAGTTCAGACTTTGGGCAAAAATTTTGGGGACTTGATACTGGCGCTACATATCACATGTGTCAGTTCAAGTAGTGGTTTGATACGTACAAGCCAATGCAGGGAACTGTCTATTTAGGGAACAATCATTCATTGACTGTTGGTGGTATTGGTAACGTCGGAATCAGAATGTTTGACGGGGTTGTTAGAATCTTGACGTGCTGGCATGTTCCTGGGTTAAAAAGAAACCTGATTTCTCTTGGGACTCTAGACTCTCGGGGTTACAAGTACCATGCAGAAAATGGGGTAATCAAAGTGACAAAAGGCTCAATGGTATGCATGAAAGACAGTTTGCAGAAGGGTCTTTACATTCTCCAGGGGAGTGTTGTTATGGGTGATGATGTAGTAGCATCATCAGGGATTAATAGCCAAAGTGGGCAGGATCAAAATAAGTTGTGGCATTGGCCTCTTGGTCACATGAGTGACAGAGGATTAGCTGTTTTGGGAAAGAGAGATTTGTTGAAAGGGTATAAAGCAGAATCATTGGGATTTTGTGAGCACTGTGTGT
This sequence comes from Limnanthes douglasii subsp. nivea, assembly GCA_036936605.1. Taxonomy (NCBI): domain Eukaryota; kingdom Viridiplantae; phylum Streptophyta; class Magnoliopsida; order Brassicales; family Limnanthaceae; genus Limnanthes; species Limnanthes douglasii. The sequence goes on from JAUPFV010000005.1 coordinate 292,489,757, forward strand.
TTGGTAAATAAACTAGAGTTAAATTCAGCAAATCAGCTGTAAGAAAGACTAAAGGGACAGTGGACTACATTCACTCAGATCTTTGGGGTCCAAACAGAATTCCATCCAAGAGCGGAGCCAGATACTACTTGAGTTTGATTGATGATTATTCAAGGATGGTGTGGGTTTACTTTCTGAAAACGAAAGATGAAGCATATTCAACCTTTATCAAATGGAAGACGATGATTGAGAAGCAAACAGGAATAAAAATCAACGTCTTAGGACATATAATTGGTTAGAATATTGCAGTCGTGAGTTCAACGAATTTTGCGAAGCTGAGGGAATAGTGGGGCCATCGCACTTGTTCTAGAACACCACAACAGAATGGAGTCGCAGAAAGAATGAACAGAACGCTTTATGATAAGGCACGAAGATGCTCTCGCATTCCGGTGTGGGAAAGGATTTTTTGGCTGAAGCTATCAATACAGTGTGTTACTTGGTGAATCGGTCTCCATCAACGGCTATTGATTGTAAAACTCATTTTGAGATTTGGTCTGGATCGTCGGCTGATTATGAACATTTGAGGGTGTTTGGTTGTCCTGCGTATGCTCATGTGAGAGATGGTAAGCTTGAGCCGAGGGCAAAGAGATGCATATTTCTAGGATATGCTACCAGAGTGAAGGGATTAGGTTATGGTGTACCTCTCCAAAGTTTCCAGGTTTTCTCATCAGTAGGGACGTTACTTTGAATGAGTTTGCTTCTATAGACAGTCAGAAGGAAGTAGGAGAAATGGTCGAATCAGGATCGGTTGTGAGTAAATAGGTGGAGCTTGAAGTAGAATCAGTTCCTAGCAGGTCCAATAATTCACGTGGTTCTGAGGTGGATCCAGAATCACGAGGTGACGCGTCAGCATCAGATGATAGTGACGATAATGCGCCTGAACCAGAACAACAACCTTATAACATAGCATTGGGCATAGACAGAAGAGATATTAGACTTCCAAAAAGGTATGTGAATCTAGTTGCATATGCTCTGTCAGTTGCAGAAGAAGTTGGGATGCAGGAACCTAGTAGCTACAGAGAATCTATAGCGAGTTCGGAGGCAGATCAATGGATTGGTGCTATGGGGGAAGATATTGAATCTCTTCATAAGAATCAAACATGGAAGCTTGTTGACTTGCCTAAAGAACAGAAGACAATAGGCAGTAAATTAGTGTTCAAGAAAAAGGAAGGTAATCCAGGGGTTGAGGCATCTCGATTCAAAGCAAGACTGGTCGCTAAGGGTTTTACTCAAAGGGAAGGAATCGACTTCAATGAAGTATTTTCTCTAGTGGTGAGGCATAGTTCGATTCGAGTTTTGTTAGCCATAGTAGTTTTGCAAGATTTAGAGCTTGAGCGGTTTGATGTGAAGACTGCGTTTCTACATGGTGAATTGGAGGAGCAAATCTACATGAGACAACCAGAGGGATTTATCGAACCTAATATGGACGACAAAGTCTGTCTGTTGAAAACGTCACTGTATGGTTTGAAACAGCCACCTAGGCAATGGTACAATCTTTTTGATACATTCATGGTGTCAAAAGGGTTCACGAGAAGTCCATATGATAGTTGTGTGTATCATCAAAAGATGTCAGATGATTCTTATGTTTACTTGTTTTTGTATGTGGATGATATGCCTATTGCCTGCAGTAGGAGCGGCCAAGGACGATGCTGAGTTGGAACAAATGTCGAAGGTTCCATATGCAAGTGCAGTTGGTAGTATCATGTATGCTATGGTATCCACACGTCTTGATATTTCACATGCAGTTAGTGTAGTTAGAAGGTACATGGGATGTCATGGGAAAGAACACTGGCAGACAATTAAATGGATACTTCGGTATCTGAAGAATACTGTGAACGTTGGCTTAACTTTTAACAAAACCGATATTGGTGAATCGCTGAATGATGTTGCAGGATCATTGGTTGGTTTTGTTGATTCTGATTTTGCAGGTGATATGGATAAAAGAAGATCTCTGATAGGATATGTATTTACTCTAGCTGTGATGCAGGAGACGGTTATAATACCTAATCTATTCTAGCTTGCAAGTTATTTTTAGATATTTCTTTTTTTAGTTTTTTCCTTTTCTAGTTAAGATTCTAGTAATTTTTCTTATTTCGATTCTAGTAATTTTCCTTATTTCTAGGAACTTCCCATTTTATGCTTTAGGGTTTCTCTATATAAATAACCTTAGGTGCTATGTTTTAAAGCACTTTTCATCATTGTTATTAATCAAAATCTTCGAGTTTTCGAGATTTCTTTTCTGGTGGATTCCAAAGTTTTTTCTTCAAGTTTGACACCCGCGAACTTCAACCTTCAATTCTAAGACCAATGTTTGTTGTCTTAGTGCATCTGACTGCGTCAAGTGGTATCAGAGCAGGGAATCTCCTACTCTTTTCAAAGCTTGAACAACTATGGGTGATCAACCAGTAACCAGGGCCGACATGGAGGGTTTCACAGCGAGTTTGAACGAATCAACCACGAACCTGGAAAATCTGGTGGCAGCGTTAACTAATCAGATTGCAGCATTAACCAATCAGATTGCTGACGCAGGACAAGGAGAAAGAGAAGGAATGGGACGAAATCTTAATCGATAAGGCAGACACATACCAGTTGTTGAGGAGCCACCCCGAGTCCAACATGGTGGAAACAACTGACTGCCTGTTAGAAACAATCAACAACAAGGCATGTATAACCGTGTCGCTGTTGATAATTATAGCTCGGAGGAGGAATTGGAAGAGGAAGAGGCAGAACAAAGGAATCAAAATAATCAGCATTACAGAGTGAAAGCTGATATTCCATTGTTCTATGGTACTATGAGTGTCGAGAACTTTTTCGATTGGCAAGTTGATGTTGATCGGTTCTTTGATGTTATGGAAGTCTCGGAGAGTAAAGAGGTTAAGATGGTGGCTATCCGGTTAAAGAAGACTGCAGCTGTTTGGTGGGACAAATTGGCTATTCAAAGGCAAAGACAGAGGAAGGGTCCAGTTAGAACATGGCACCGAATGAAGCAGCTAATGATTGAGCGGTTCTTACCGGAGGACTACAAGCAGATTCTTTACAAGATGTACATTGATTGTGTACAAGGAAGCAGGACCGTGACTACTTATACAACAGAGTTCTTTCATTTCTCTAAACGTAGTGACTTAAACAAAACAGAGAATCAGAAGGTGGCTAGATACAACAGTGGTTTAAAGGGCTCTCTTCAAGGGAAAATAGGGTTACAGACTGTGTGGACAGTTCAAGAAGCATCCAGTCTAGCCTTGAAAGCGGAATTGATGGAGAAATCATCTCGGGGTTTCACAAATTTCAGGAGACCCTCGATCCAGAACAACGTCGAACCAGCCAGAGAAACGGACAAAGGCGTGGGTAACAGAGATTCCAACTCTAACAACAGAGGAGCAAGTAGCTCCATTAGTGGCATTCAGAAGGACAAAGCACCCGCTCCGAAACAGAACAATCCTTATGCTAGACCAACCACCGACAAGTGTTTCCGTTGTCAAGGAACAGGTCACAGGTTGCATGTTTGTCCCAGTAGGAAGACGGTTGCATTGCCAGAAGAAGAGGAAGACGACTTTATGGAGAATGAGGAGTATGAGGGAGTTGAATTTGTGGAAGAGGAATCTGAGGATAGAATCAACATTGTTTTACAGCGACTGTTGCTATCATCCAAAGAAGAGGGACAACGGAAGAATCTGTTTAGAACGCATTGTTCTATTCAGAACAAGGTGTGCAATGTGATTGTTGACAATGGGAGCTCCGAGAATTTAGTTTCTCAAAAGTTGGTGGCATATTTGAAACTACCCACAAATCGTCATGAGAAACCGTATGGTCTCGAATGGGTGAAGAAAGTATCTACAGTAGGGGTTAGTGAAACTTGCAAAATTCCTTTATCAATTGGTAAGCATTACAAAAAGGAGATAATTTGTGACGTTTTGGATATGGATGTTTTCCATATTCTCCTTGGGCGACCATAGCAGTATGATAACGACATTACGTACCGAGGACGAGACAATGTGGTCATGTTTACATGGGGGAATCATAAGATTGCAATGGCTCCTGTCAAGGGTTTTGGTAGTATTGCAACAGAGAAGAAGTCAAGCTTCCTCGTCATGTCGTATGATGATAAAGAACTTGAAAAGACTGTTAAGGAATCACAATGTTTTTATCCGGTTGTGGTCAAGGGATTGATGAGTGCCGTGACGGAGGAGACAACAACTCCACGTGAGGTGTTAGAAATTTTGGAAGATTACAAGGAGTTAGTTGTTGAGGAACTACCTGACAACCTGCCTCCTATGCATGATATAGAGCATCACATTGACTTGATCCCGGGTTCTAGTCTACCTAATCTTCCCCACTATCGAATGAGCCCTAAAGAGAATGAAATTGTACGGGAACAGATTGAAGATTTGCTGAAGAAAGGGTTAATTCGCGAGAGTATGAGCCCTTGTGCTGTACCAATTCTTCTCGTTCCAAATAAAGGTAATCAGTGGCCAATGTGTGTTGATTCTAGAGACATCAACAAGATCACAATCAAATACCGTTTTCCTATCCCTCGGTTGGAAGACATGCTTGATGAGTTGATTAGATCAAAGGTGTTTTCCAAAATAGATCTTCGAAGTGGGTACCATCAGATTCGAATCAGGCCTGGAGATGAATAGAAGACTGCTTTTAAGAGTAAAGACGGATTGTACGAGTGGTTAGTGATGGCTTTCGGCTTGTCAAACGCACCTAGTACTTTCATGAGATTGATGAATCAGGTTCTTCGTCCTTTCATTAGGTCCTTTGTAGTAGTTTACTTCGATGATATTTTGATCTATAGCAAAGCCAAGGACGACCATTTAGAGCATGTACAACAGGTGTTACAAGTCCTCCAAGAAAATCAGCTGTACGTGAATTTAAAGAAATGCACATTTTGCACAACCCAGCTGCTGTTTTTGGGGTTTGTCGTTGCTGAAGATGGGATTCAAGTAGATGAAGCCAAAGTGCGTGCAATAAAATACTGACCAGTTTTCATGGTTTGGCTACTTTCTACCGGAGATTTGTAAGAGACTTCAGTACTCTTACTACACCTATTACCGAATGCTTGAAGAAAGGGAAGTTTCATTGGGGACCAGAACAAAACGAGAGTTTTGCATTGATTAAGGAGAAACTTTGTACTACTCATGTGTTAGCATTGCCGAATTTTGATAAGATATTTCAAGTGGAATGCGATGCTAGTGGTGTAGGAATTGGTGCTGTGTTATCTCAGGAGAAAAGACCAATAGCTTTCTTTAGTGAAAAGCTAAGCGAAGCACGACATAAATGGAGTACTTATGATCAAGAATTCTATGCGGTATTTCGAGCTCTTCGACAATGGGAGCATCATCTGATTCAGCGAGAGTTTATTCTGTTCACTGACCACCAAGCTCTGAAGTTTCTCCACAGCCAGAAAGTGATAAATAAGATGCATGCTCGTTGGGTAAGTTTTCTGCAAAAATTTCCTTTCATTATTCAGTATAAGTCTGGAGCTCTTAACAAGGTAGCTGATGCTATGAGTAGAAGGTCTTCCTTGCTAACTACCTTAGCACATGAGATTGTGGGTTTCGAAATTTTGAAAGAGTTATATGAAAGTGATGATGAATTCAAGGAATTATGGGACAAGTGCAACGGTAAGCATCCTTCTGCAGACTTTCATATTCGCGATGGTTATCTTTTTAAAGGAGACAGACTGTGCATTCGTTGCTCGTCGTTACGAGAGAAGCTGATCCGAGAATTGCACAGTGGTGGTCTTAGTGGTCATTTGGGACTGAATAAGACAATTGCAAGCTTGGAGGAAAGGTACTATTGGTCGCACCTTAGGAAACACGCTGGAGCTATTGTTCGGAGGTGTTTTGTTTGTCAGGTTTCTAAGGGACAATCTTAGAACACAGGTCTTTACATGCCGTTATCTGTTCATGAAAATATCTGGCAGGACCTATCTATGGATTTTGTGTTGGGTTGCCGAGGACGCAACAAGGTGCGGATTCTGTGTTTGTTGTTGTCGACAGGTTTTCCAAAATGACACACTTCATTGCTTGCAGAAAAACCGCAGATGCAACCAACATAGCCAAATTGTTTTTACGGGAAGTTGTGCGTCTCCATGGGGTTCCGAAGTCAATAGTTTCCGACAGGGATACTAAGTTTCTCAGTCACTTCTGGATTACATTATGGAGAATGTTTGGAACAAGTTTAAAACGAAGCTCTACAGCTCATCCCTAGAGTGATGGGCAAACCGAAGTCACAAACAGGACGCTGGGTGACATGATTAGAATTATTTATGGTGATAAACCGAAACAGTGGGATTGAGCTCTACCGCAAGTCGAGTTCACTTACAATAGTGCCGTACATTCCGCAACAGGGAAATCACCATTTACGTTGGTATATACCTCTGTCCCGAAGCATGTTGTTGATTTAGCTCCACTACCGAAAGCTCCTGGAGTTAGTGCATCAGCTGAAGCTATGGCTAAAGACATTTTGGACACTAAAGAAGCAGTCTGAGCTAGATTAAAAGCAACTGGGCAAAAAAAAAGGGCAGCAGATAAAAAACGGAGGCTCAAGGTTTTCAACGAAGGTGATGAAGTAATGGTGTTTCTCAAGAAAGAAAGGTTTCCAGTCGGTACTTATCGTAATCTTCAGCCTCGCAAGTATGGTCCATGCAAGATTTTACGAAAGCTTAATGACAATGCTTATGTGGTGGATCTACCAGACGACATGAGCATCTCTCATACGTTCAATGTAGCGGACATCTATGAGTATCATGTCGATGGTGTTCTTTATCCAGATAAGAACTCGGGGACGAGTTCTTTGGAGGTGAAGGAGACTGATGTAGGAGACGGTTACAATACCTAATCTATTCTAGCTTGCAAGTTATTTTTAGATATTTCTTTTTTTTTAGTGTTTTCCTTTTCTAGTTAAGATTCTAGTAATTTTCCTTATTTCGATTCTAGTAATTTTCCTTATTTCTAGGAACTTCCTATTTTATGCTTTAGGGTTTCTCTATATAAAGAAGCTTAGGTGCTATGATTTAAAGCACTTTTCATCATCGTTATTAATCAAAGTCTTCAAGTTTTCGAGATTTGTTTTCTGGTGGATTCCAGAGTTTTTTCTTCAAGTTTGACACCCGCGAACTTGAACCTTCAATTCTAAGTTGCTGAGATATATCAATTTCTATTTGAGCGTAGCTAACTCTCTCGATTTCTTGAGAGTTGTTTGCAACTCTTTCGATTTCCTAAGAGTTGTTACGAGTGAAATTTTATTTTTTAAAAAAATAAAAAAATATCATCAATGGATCTAGTCTTGTTCATTTTAAAAAAACAAAAGCGATGGTATTTTCATTTATTTTTTCCGAACTCCGGTTTCAAAGATACGAATCTTTTAAAAATAAAATAAAAATAAAAAGTAAGAAAGAGAAATTATGGTTACTTAGGATAATTAGGGTATTAAAATAATGTTAGGTATTAAGTAATAATTCAATAGTTGACATGGGTATTAAGAGGTAATAGAACAAAACTTCGACACTAGATGACAATATAATAGTTGAGTGTATAATACCTTCTAAAAATCCTAGTTTAAAAAAAATCGAAACCACTGTGTTTATTTTTAAAACATTAATAAAACAAATAGTTTCGGTAAAACTTAAATTAAAAGATAAACTCCAAAAAACGTCGTAAAAATATATATATATATATATATATCATCTGTTAGGGTGGCGACCAAAAGTCCCACATCCCACATCGGTTAAACATGGGAAAGATCATTGGTATATAAGTAAGAACATACCTCAACTAGTATGAGGCCTTTTGGTAGTGGACCAAATGCAAAGCCGTGAGGGCCTTCGGGTGCCAAAGCGGACAATATCATATTAGTGTCGAGATCGGTTGTGTTCTTACTTATATACGGAGGCGGAATATGCGAACCGGACCCCCATATTCCCAACACGTGGTATCAGAGCGTCAGGCCCAGACGGAACGCGATGGTGGTGAAATTCTCGGAGGTCGAACATGATGAACCAGTAGCCATATGATCAAGGTGATCTGCTCTAGAGATCCTAGTTCGGAGTGCCCGTGGCTCATCAAGCAGTGTGGCTTGATTGGAGTGGCGCTAAGGAACAAGACAGTGTGGTCTAAGAGGAGGTGAGTAGTAACATCCGTAGTGCCTCTATGGCCAGGTAGTCTCCAACCTGATTAGAGTGGGCGGATGAAAGTCAATTGAGAAGGAGGCTAAGTGGTACTTTGTTCGAGAGGAGGATTTGTTAGGGTGGCGACCAAAAGTCCCACATCCCACATCGGTTAAACATGGGAAAGATCATTGGTATATAAGTAAGAACATACCTCAACTAGTATGAGGCCTTTTGGTAGTGGACCAAATGCAAAGCCGTGAGGGCTTCGGGTGCCAAAGCGGACAATATCATATTAGTGTCGAGATCGGTTGTGTTCTTACTTATATACGGAGGCGGAATATGCGAACCGGACCCCCATATTCCCAACATCATCTTCGTTCCGTCGTCAGGCACTCAGAATACCTTCGAGCAAAGTGTCAACATCCACTCCCAATTCTAACAATCCAGACTTGAGATTATCAAATTTATCCTCCTCATGGTTGTTTTTATTTGTTTTGGGACTTTTTTTGTTGTTACAACTTTTTTGGCTTCAAGTAGAATAAAGCTTCTTAAAGCTTTTACCTTTGTTTCAAGTTTGAAATTGTCTTCTTTTAATTTGTCGAGAGTCATGCCGCAACCATCCAAATAACGGAGCCGGGCACGATACGTTTTTCCCCAATAATACTTGAGTCGTTTTACCTCGTACCGAGACTGCGTATCCATTTATTGAGCTCATTTACCTCTCTTTTTTAGCATCTCTACCTTTTTTTATCGGGCTTGGAAAAATAAATAAAATAAAATTTGTCAATTTACCTCTTATTGTAGTTTGACATTACTCTACATGCTGGCTTTTATATAAATCGTTTTAACAATGTTTGTATTTTAGTCCATCGTATGTCTAAATATGCCCTCATGTTTCACATAGTTACAATTTTTGTCTCACTTTAACTAGAACTAAAATTCCAACGTTAGTTAAACTCAGAGAATACTACAAGACAAACACGAAACATGCACATTGATTTTAGCCATGACAAAGTCAAGCGGAGTAACACTAAGACGATGGCCATCTGGATTTTAATAATCATAATAGATAGAATGATACCGTCATATTATCCTTCTTTGGCTTAATTTTTCTCAAAGCTTTCGTATATACCTTTTGAATCTCCTCAAATCTTGATCGAAGTTCCATATACTTCTTCAACTCCATTTCCCTTTCCTCCAGTTGCTTCTTCTTCAAGTCCACTTCCTCCCTTGAATCAAGAACTAAATTCTCGATTCCTGATCGAATTTGCTCTGCCATGTTCGAATTTTGTTGTAAATGATTCTGAAATATACAAACATAAAAGTAAGAATGACCCAATAATGGTTTCAGTTTGTCAATTCAGTTTCAAATTCAACATTTAAGCTAGTTTGCCATCTAGTCTTGTCAAAATTTGATCGAGCTTCCTCCTTAGTCTTGTCCACTTTCCCCATTGTCTTATTGATCAAACTTTGGCACTTCTCAACATCATTAATGATTATATAATCTAACAACTCCTCTTCCAGAAGATCTGGCAATACCTAAAATAATAATTTAAGTAGGTTAATATCTTATTATAACTAGTTTAGAATGCACTTTAAGAATATGAAACATCACTCGAACAAGAACAAAGGTGCCCTGAAAATGAGATTAAAAATTACTTGCTAGACTGAGATCTGATAAGGAAGAATAAAAGACAAAGAGAAAAGTGTAAAGAAGAAACTTGGCAGGAGAAAATAGCAAAGGAAACGTGTGATAGGAGGAAAATGCATAGAAATAACTATGTAAGGACCAAATTGTACAAATTGTATAAAGAGATAGCCAAAATAGGAAGACAGTAAAATGTAGGGACCAAAAGATGTAATTAGTCCAAGTTAAAGCGTGTGGGGTCCGCAATTGTACTATAAAAGGACCACACACGTTTCACAACTACTTAATCTAATAATCTAGTTTTTCTCTCTCTAAAACTGACACTAAGATATTTCTGTATCGCAAAATCGTCTCTCAACAATCTTAGTATCGCATAATCACCCCTGGACCATCTTAAAACTCTTCAGTGGCGCCGTCTGTGGGAAGCGAGGATTGCTCTAACGATAATCGCTTCCTGGAAATAATCCTTGTTCCGAGGAGAACTATGGAAGGAGACGATGTGGTCAACAATTGCGAGGATAACTTGATAGGCGATGATTACCGGAATGATATGAAATACGAGGGAGAAGGAGGTCAGCGAGTCAAAAACGCTTTTGATGACTCAGATCTCCTAGCTCGAAAGAATGAATTGCTGCTGGAAATCGAAAGATTGAAAGCAGAAAAAGAAGCCGCACAGGAGAATCTTCGATCCGAGATAAGGAGAGAGGCTGTTATTGAGAAGGAGGAACACGAAGCTGAATTTTGTCCCAAAAATAGGGACGACAGATATCGGGGGCGCGAGCGGCGATCTCCGAGGAGAAGAGAGAGGCGTCGTTCAGATTCGGCCGATTCAAGCGACTACTCGGAATACAGCACTTCAGAATCGTCTCCTCGAAAATACCACAGGAGGAAAAAACGTGATCATAGGCGAACCAATTTCCGAAGAGGAAGAAGTTCAGAGAGGAAATCCTCGAGAGACAAGAGTCACCATGACCGAGGTGGCGATCGGTCTCATGAACAGGCAAAGTGTCATGACAAGAAAGAAGATATGGGCCCTCGAAATTCAGAATGGCAGCATCAATACACTTTACCTTCCGGGGAGGGTTTGTACTTTTCGAATAACGATAATTTGAGATCCAACATTTATTATACAGGTCACAACTGGAGAGCCTCTCCTCTGTCCTAGGAGATCTTAGTGGGAAACCTCCCGAAGCACTTTGATATTTCGAAGTTAGAAAAGTTCGATGGGACACAGGATCCGGATAATCACATCGAGAAATTTAAGAATTTTATGATCAACTTCGACGACGATGATAAGCTGCTATGTAGAGCATTCTCCTAGACTTTCAAGGGAGTAGCATCTAAGTGGTACAACAGGCTACCTTAGGGCTCAATAAAGAATTTTGATATGTTCTGGAACATCTTCAGACAACACTTCGTGGGGAGCAAGAAGTTCCGAGCCAACGGAGACACGATCATCTATTGTCGACAGAAGGTGGGGGAGAGCCTCAAGAATTACACTAATCGCTTTGTCAAGAAAAAAACTAATATGGAATATTGTAAGGATTCAGTGGCGCTGGCAGCTTTCAGGATGGGTCTGCTCCCCGAGTTGTTGAAGGATACGGTGGCGGAAAGTCAGGCGATGACTTTTGGAGCATTGCTGGATCAAGTTGAGAAGAGGATCTTGGTAGAAGAGACCCAAGCCTCGGAGAAAGGAGATCAGTTGGACCAGAATCAATTTCAGAGGACTGAGTCGAACGCCCAGGGCCCTCGATCGAACGTTCAGACTAAAAGTACGGGTCAGTTAGATATTACAAATGCATTTTTACACGGAGACCTTCAAGAAGAACTCTATATGGAGCAACCACCTGGATTTGTTGGTCAGAGGGAGAGAGGAAAGGTATGTCGTTTGTATAAATCATTGTACGGATTAAAACAAAGTCCCCGTGCTTGGTTCGGCAAGTTTAGTGATGCATTAAATGAATTTGGGTTGAAGAAGAGCCGTTGTGATCACTCTGTCTTTTATAAACGTTCTGCAAATGAAATTATACTCGTTGTGGTATATGTAGATGACATCATTATTACTGGGAATGATACTAAAGGCATTTCATTTCTTAAAACATTTTTACATTCGCGATTTCAAACAAAAGATTTAGGACCATTGAAGTATTTTTTGGGGGTTGAAATAACAAGAAACAACAAAGGTATTCTTTTATCGCAGAGAAAATATGTTCTAGATCTGTTGATGGAAACAGGAAAGCTAGGAGCGAAACCATGTAATACACCAATGGTTCCTAATTCGCAATTACTGAAAGATGACGGAGAATTGTTTAGTGATCTAGAAACGTATCGTCGATTAGTAGGAAAACTCAATTACCTTACAGTAACTCGACCAGATATTGCATATCCAGTCAGTGTTGTAAGTCAGTTTATGTCTTCTCCAACAGTTAATCACTGGGCAGCACTAGAACATATCTTGTGTTATCTCAAATCAGCTCCTGGACTAGGAGTGTGGTATGGCAGTATTGGTCATACAAATATAGAGTTTTTTGCAGATGCAGATTGGGCTGGATCTAATATTGATAGAAGATCGACCACTGGTTACTGTGTTTTTGTAGGGGGTAATTTGGTATCTTGGAAGAGTAAGAAACAAAATGTTGTATCGCGATCAAGTGCGGAAGCTGAATATAGAGCCATGGCTCAATCTACTTGTGAGATAATTTGGATTTTCCAATTGTTAAATGATATTGGCATCAAGACTACCATGCCTGCGCAATTATGGTGTGATAATCAAGCGGCCCTGCATATTGCGTCTAATCCTATCTTTCACGAAAGAACGAAGCATATTGAAATTGATTGTCATTTTATCCGCGAAAAGATTCAACAAAATCTCATTCATACGAGATATGTCAAAACAGGAGAACAACTAGGAGATATATTCACAAAAGCGCTCAATGGATCACAGATTACTTATATTTGTAACAAGTTAGGCATGATTAATATATATGCTTCAGGTTGAGGGGGAGTGTGATTTCGTTTCAGTCTTTTGATCAAGCTTGCACTTCAAGTATTTCAGTTCAAGTTTCAAAGAGAACGTTATTATCAAAGCTACGACAGTTTCAAGCACTTTCGCACAAGCTTGAGGGGGAGTGTTAAAGGAAATAATAATATACATTGACTAAATAATTTATTATAGTCAATATTCAAACGTAATCTATTATAGATATTATTAGATTAGATTTTATTACAGTAGACTAGTATAATTAGAAGATATTTTCAGAGCCTATATATATGGCTTTAACTTGTACTGAAATTCTATGTTATAATAAAAATCTTTTCTAGTTTCTACATGGGAGTGAACAAAGAGCAAAACCGTGCGGGACTAATCGCCCAAAGCGGACAATATCACATTAGTTGGTGGAGATATTTCTGATAATTTTCAGGTTAATTACAGATAAATACCGCACAAACATATGGTAGTAACCTAATCCGACCGTAAATTCTGAAACACTCGCAGGAACAAAGGCCAAAGACGTGATCAAGTTTGTCATATCTAACATTTGTTGTCGTTTTGGTGTACCATTGCAGATCACCACAGACAATGGGCCTCAATTTGATAACAAGGAGTTCCAGAGCTTTTGTGTATCGAGGGGCATTCGACAATGTTTTTCAGCACCATTTCACCCTCAGGCTAATGGGCAGGTGGAAGTGACTAATCGTATGATCCTTGATGGTCTGAAGAAGAACTTGGAAGGCAAAGTAGGGAAATGGCCCGACTATCTACAGGAGGTGTTGTGGGCATACCGAACGACCCCCTGAACGGCCACTGCTGTATCCCCATTTGCCTTAGTCTATGGGATGGATGTCGTTGTCCCTCCGGAGATCCTTTTCCCCTCACATCGAATAGCAACATATGTCTCAGATACAAATGACCAGAACAGAGCATTGGCTTTAGACTTGGTTGAGGAAAAGAGACAGCAAGCACAGTTGACATCCCTTCATTATCAAACTCTCATGAGAAGTCGATATGCGTCCAAGGTAAAGCATAGAGATTTTCAAGTGGGGGACAAGGTTTTACGCAAAGTTTTCTTGCACACTAAAGACAAGAGTTTGGGGAAGTTAGGACATAATTGGGAAGGCCCCTACGAGGTCACCGAAAAGATAAAACCAGGCACATATCGGTTAAAAGATAAAGAAGGGCGATACCTCCGTCTACCTTGGAATATTGAGCATTTAAAATTGTATCTTGATTAAAAGAGCTAGCTGACATTGTATTTCTTTTTCCTTTCTCTGTATCCCCTAGAACAAATTTTGGTGAGGGCACACTCTTTCCTACCCTGTTAGGCACAGGAAGGTTTTAATGAGGTGTTTCGATGAGCCCCTTAAATACAAAGAGTTCTTTACCTTAACTATTTTTTGGGTCACAGTAGCATGTGCCTCGAATTGTTGTCCCTTCGAACTATTTTTTTGGGTCACAGTAGCATGTGCCTCGAATTGTTGTCCCTTCGAAATATTTTTTGGGTCACAGTAGCATGTGCCTTGAATTGTTGTCCCTTCGAACTATTTTTTGGGTCACAGTAATATGTGCCTCGAATTGTTGTCCCTCCAAACTATTCCTTGGGTCACACTAATGTGTGCCTCAAGTTTTATTTTTACTTTATCAATTCTTTGGGTCACACTAATGTGTGCCTCAAGTTTTGGGGACCTTCGAACTATTCTTTGGGTCACACTAATGTGTGCCTCAAGTTTTATTTTCACTTTATCAATTCTTTGGGTCACACTAATGTGTGCCTCAAGTTTTGGGGACCTTCACTCCATTCTTTAGGTCACACTAATGTGCGCCTCAAGTTTTGTTTTTACTTTATCAATGTTTGGGTCACACTAAGTTGTGCCTCGAATCCAATGTCACTTTATCATTATTTGATCACAATAATGCGACTCAAGATATCATCTCCTTAAAAGTTCGAGTAGGTCAAAATCATAGTTCGAAGGACTTGCCTCTTCGGATTTTTTTGTTGAAAATATAACATATGAAAACTTATGTATAGAAGTAATAATTGTTCATTGATCTTACAAAAGTCGACCGGTCTCATGAAATTAGCACAGTACAACATGTTCCAGTCATATTACAAAAAGAGGCCCTATTGGGCCATACACAAAACATTAACATCTGTGGCATCTTCCCTTAGTCTGAATTTTTCGAAGAGTCACTCCCCTCAGCCTCTGAATCTTCACTCTCACTTACGATTATATGGAGGGGGCGAAGTTCCGAGGGAACAAGCTTCCAAAAAGGCCCCAGGTTATATTCATGATGCTCAGCATGAATTTGGGTAAGCAAACCAGCTCGAGTAGTGGCATCCCGGGCCTGCAGCTTACTTGTACATGTTGCTGCATAAGCATCCACAGCTTTGTCTTTCTCTTCCTCGACTTGTCCAGGAAAATTTTCGACCCGTCTCCGTAGCTGATCTCGGTCTGCCGTCCCCGTTCGAAGGGCCTCAGTACATTGAGTGAATCCATCGCAAGCCAAGAGATGTCCCTTTTTATACTCAACTATCATTAGCTCTTGAGCATCAGTCTTCTTCTTGTACAGATCCCTCTCCTCTTGACAACACCTCTCTAGCATTATCACATAATTCTCGGAGGAAGAGAGACGCTCGTATAAGGCATCAGCTTGGCCCTCGATCACCGCATGTTGCTTCTTGGCCTCCTCGAGCTGAGAGGCAGCCAGCAGCGATTTGAACTTGTAGTGATTTTTGCGTTTCTCAAGGTGACCCATCTTCTTTCCTCTGTTCATTGAGGTGTGCAGCAATCTCCGAAGGGATAATGAGAACTCATCATCCAAAGGAACTTCAAAAGAGCTCGAGGGAGACCCTAATGCTGCAGAGTCAAATTCAGAAAACCCGCCTCTAAGAGTCTCTAGGTCAATGAGCTGAGGAGGATTGCTCCGAGGAATAGGGAGAGGAGCTAATCTTGGGCTGTTTTCGAGGGAGGCTGGATGAGAAGCCTCAATAAGAGGCGAGTGTAGGGATTGCTGAGAATTTTCCCTGGGAGAATGGCCACCTCTGTTCTCCGGTTCACTTGCGCTTTCATGGACCTCTTCCTCAAGACCAGCCTCTTGGTTGTTGCCAGGCGTCTTACCTCCCTCGGATTGTTCTTCGATGGGTTCGAGGAGGATACCCTTGCCCTTCATGTCTCTTTTCTTGGCATCCTTCCTTGAAGGAAGGATGGGAGCAGAGGGGGAGGAACGGAGTCCAATGGAGCAGTATTGTTTGGTGGAGGGGGAAGAGAATTCGATGCCCCAGCATCGTTCGAAGAGGGAGGCCTTTGAGTGCTGACAGGCCCTTCGGGGTTTAGCTCTTGGGTTGATAACACTTCATCTTCTGGAGGATCCCCAAGATGGCTCTGCGAACGGGAGCGCATGGGCAGGTATATCACTACGTCTTTTTTACTACACCGCTCCATCACTTCTCGCTCCGAAGGAGGAGTCATCAGTCCTCTCATACTAATGTGATCGAGGGGATTGGGCCTCCATAATCGACTCCTGGCAAGATTGTTGTCTGTAAAGCAGAGACGAAATCGGTTGTCCCAGTGTTCCTTTGCCCACAAGTGAAGGTTGGTAAACACAGTTGTAGCACCCTCAACATAATCAGAGTAGGGCTTGGATATCCCAGTCATAGCTGCACCAAGTAGCCAGCATCAAAACCAATCACAATTAAAAACATTCGAAGAGCCTTAACTGTTTCGAATGAGACATAATAATTTGAAGGGGCCTCAACGTTCGAGGAAGCATAATAATTCAAGGAAATGTAAAATTCGAGAAGGTACAAAAGTTGAGGGGGACTTACATTTCATAGGCCACGTTAGAGAAAGCTTGTGAGGATTTGAAGGAGTAGCCTCTGACCCGGTCTCCCAGCAACCAGAGAAAAAGAGAAACTGTTGCCTCCATTTCTTATCAGCCTCTAGTAGATCCTTCAAGACTTTTTGTCCTCGATTGAAGGTTAGAGAATAAAAGGGAAAGTAGGGATTTCTGGCCAAACCAGCAAGGCCAATAAATGGCTCTAACGAAAATTCTTGACCTGAGAGCCTCGAGGCCATAATGCAGGCCATCAAAGTAAACCACATGTTGGGACCAACCTGCGAGGGGAAAAGGTCTATCTTCGATAAGTATTCAATGAAGAAGGGGTCTAAGGGATACCTTAACCCCCAGTTCATGATTTCTGTGTATACCACCAATTCATTGTCCCTCACTGATAAGGGTGTCTCTCCTTCTGAGGGGAATCTGATGGTGATGTAAGAGGGGATGCACCATCGAGTCCTTAGCATCGTCTCTTCCTCTTTCGAAAAATACTTGTAATTGATATTGGCAAGGGCCACCATATGCTTATTTTCGATGCCCCGAATATTATGACCGGCAATACTGTCCAGCTCCAAGGGCAGCACAATATCCCCTTTTGATTTTGGAGCAATCCGACGGGCTTGCTCGTCAGATATTAACTGCGATGAAGAGGGTGCAATGTTCGCAGAACCTAAGGAGGGAATTGTAGGCACCTTTGGTTCGAGGGGCTTTGTGGCAGGTTTCTTCCCTTTGGCATCTCGATTTTCATCTCGCATATTGAGCATGTCCTCCTCGGTAATCAGGGTTTTCGAGGGGGAAAATCGAGTTCCATGAACGGTCATGGATGGAGTGGAAGGCAGACTTGACCCGTCTGCTTCATTTCTTTGGGGAGGACTGGCAGAAGTCCTTGGTGGGCTTGTGGATGTTCTTGTAGAATTGCGTGGGGGACTGATAGAAGTTCGAGGAGGTCTTGTCGACATCCGAAGAGGGCTCGAAGATCTTTGAGGGAGGTTCTCAAGAGCTGTTGGTGAAGTAGGTTCCCGAATAACTAAGGGCGCCTCCCTGACACGTTTTCGATCATGAGAGCCTTTCCTGTCTTTATGAGATTTCTTTCTCTTCCCGGACGAGTGTTTGTGTTGTCTGTCTTTACCCATCTCTCCGAGGGGGGTCGACTCACTGTGAAAGCTTTGTCGAGCGATTTCGCGGGGGATAATTGCGGTCGAATCTTCCGAGGGAGGCCAGGCACCAAAGAAGGTAGTAGTCGATGATGGGGGACGAGGCCTCACGTCTTCACCGGCAGCAATCCTCTCTTCGAACTTCTTACTAATCAACAACCACTCAGGAATTCGACGGGCCTTATTCGCCAGCTTTATCTCTCTAGAAATAATTGAACATAAGTTGAGTTAATGAAGAGAAGGTTGGTATTTATAGGTGCAGATGGGCTTTTCTGACAGATCAGGCCGGAGGACCTTTTTTATGGTGTTTGCCTAGGGACATTATGGTCCATATAGGTGTGAATTGTTCTGACACTAGCTACGAGGGAAGATGAAGGGTTTGTGTGTCAGAAAATATCATGGGAAGAGGAAGAGTTTTCTGACAAAAATGTCAGAAGAATTGGTAACGTTTCCCAAAGAGTTATGCTGACACGGGTGTTCGTTAAATGACGTCATGGCCAAGTTCAATCCTGACACCCATTTTAGCCTGAGTATGAAATCATTCGAAGGCTGATTTACCTAACATGGTGCCAGGATTGGGGGGGCTACTCCGGTAACAGGAACAATTCGAAGAAGAGATTTTTCGAGGATTTGATTTGTGGCCTCGGTGGTTCGAGGAGCTTTGTAGCCATTCGAAGAAGAGATTTTTCGAGGATTTGATTTATGGCCTCAGTGGTTCGAAGAGCTTTGTAGAAATTCGAAGAATGAATTTTCGAGGAGCGACTTATGAAATTCGGAGAGAAAATGGTTTTTTCCTGTCAAGAGAATTATTCAGTCCCAGTAAAATAATTTTTACTAAGACTTGGGGGCTACTGATAAGGAAGAATAAAAGACAAGGAGAAAAGTGTAAAGAAGAAACTTGGTAGGAGAAAATAGCAAATTAAAAGTGTGATAGGAGGAAAACGCATAGAAATAACTATGTAAGGACCAAATTGTACAAATTGTATAAAGAGATAGCCAAAATAGGAAGAAAGTAAAATGTAGGGACCAAAAGATGTAATTAGTCCCAGATAAAGCGTGCGGGGTCCGCAATTGTACTATAAAAGGACCACACACGCTTCACAAATCCCGAGATGAATAGTACGAGACTTTCTCTCTTTACTTAATCTAATAATCTAGATTTTCTCTCTCTAAAACTGACACTAAGATATTTCTCTATCGCAAAATCGTCTCTCAACAATCTTCGTATCGCATAATCACCCCGGACCATCTTAAAACTCTTCGGATGTTACATTACAAATCAAAATAAATATTTATTTATAATATAAAAGTAAATGCATTCTACTATTAGCGATTAAAAGATAATATTTTAATTAAGTCTCTTGGGTTTTCACGGAACCGAACCTTAAGTTTATTGGTTCGGTTTTATTTTTTGGGACTGAATTACTAAGCTTTCGGTTCGGTTCGAGTTCGCTTTCGGTTCGGTACGAGTTCAGATTGGTTGGTTATCGGTCTGGTGCGGTCTAGTCCGGTTTAGTTGGGTTTGGTATGGTCCGATTTATTTAAACTTTCTAAAATAATAATTATAGTTATATAATTTAATTTAAATTTAAATATTGTAAAGTTTTATTATTTAAATTTAATTTATTACTAACTTCAATCTATATTAATGTGTTTATGAATTAAATTTTAAATATAATTATTATTTTAGATAAATTGGTTTAACAAAATATATTAATAAAATAATAACATTTAATTTTTTTATAACTTATCTCATTATTTATTGTGTGTATTTATTCAATTTCAGTGAAATTTAATTAATTTTCTTATAATGGAAATAATTAAAATTCACTATAAAAGGAAGTCACCATAAATGTTAGATAAAAAGAATTTTTTTTGTTAATAACATAATAATATAATAAAAAAATATTAAAAGTTATAAAAATGAAATGAATATGTTAAAAACATTAAAAATAAAATCAAATAAATTTCATTAATTATTATGAAATTCAACCTGCTACACTACACCAAATCAACCTAAATAGGTACATAAAATCATCGATCCAAACCACTAAAAATGTAAAAAAAAATTGATTTTTTCATCTAAAAATATGACTCTAGATATTACTATAAATATAGATGGAAATTGAAAAACAAATCACCATGATGAAGAGAATACATACCTTAACAAATGTATGTTGTTGGATCCGAACAATCTAAAGTTTGGAAAATCAAATCTCAAAGAGTTAGGATTTCCAAGAGAGAAAATAGGTTGAATAAGGTAACTTTGGGGTTTTATATGAGTTGCAATTTTGTAAATTATCTAGGTCTCCTTGTAACCAAGTATAACCGGGTCTCGCTATAAAAAAATCTTGGTTTAGCCTAGCCCAAATCCTATGAATAGCGTTTTGTTTAAAAGTGATCTAATTCGGTAGTATGATAAATTTCAAAACTAAAATCTTGATTTAATTTATTCCGTATTGTATTAAATTTTAAAGATATTTTTTAAAAATCACATACAGTAGCATATTTTATTGATGTATCGGACTATTCTATAATTTTCGTCAGATAAAAATAATCATACAGTTACAATAATGAAAATACTCATATGAAAAAAAATCATACCGTCAGAATATAATTATATAAAAACAAAGAATATAGACTTAGAGGACTTTTAGTTAAAATGTGTATCAGAAAAGTAATTTTATAATATTAAGTTTACTTTTGAATATTGTGAAATTAATATTGGATTTGGAATTAAACAACTTAACCAAAGCATATTATTTTAGAATTATTTGTGATAACAATGATTACGATAGAAATATAAGAATGTGAGACTTTCATTTAGGTTATAAATTTAATATCAAATTAATAATTCAAAATTTAAATTTTATAATATAATTTAATGTTATGAATCTTTAAGTAAGGGAATTGCTTTGAATAATATTAATTCATTAAAAAGATCTAAATTTAATATTAAATTAAGGGAAATTGCACCTAAAGTACCCACTCAACTATTCAATTGTCACTTACCACCCAAGGTTTGATCAATTGTTACTTAATACCCATCTCAACTACCTTATTGTCACTAACAACCTAACTTTATTTTACTACCCTTAACCCACTATATAAACGTTATTTTCTGTTTTCTTTCTATTTTTTCTTGCTTTTTGAAGATTTGAATTTGTTAGCCGCTCTAACCACCTAACCCTACTAACCACCACGAGCTGGGTTTAAATCACATTTTCCGGTGATCGGAAGCTGCTAAAGGTTTGTTTCTTTATGTAAGTTGTTGTGTTAGACCTGCCTAACCTCTGTTTTATACGTACAGGAGTTCATCACGACTTTTTGGAATCTTGTAGGTTACAAGTAATCGTGTTGTGAGCTTTTTAGGTAATTACCTACCGATTTCGAAGTTTTTTATTCGTTTTCTCGGTTGGAATAGGTTCTAGTCTACTGTTTTTAGATGCCATTGCCTGATTTCGAGCTTTTCTCTGTTTTTTTGGTTATAGTGATCTGTTTCGTTAATATTGTTCACTATATAGTTACGTCCTTGTTTTCTGATGTTATATTCTAATTTGGTACTGCTTTAGTTTGTGGGTAATGTGTAGATTACGAGTTTTTAGGTCAGTTAGAGTATTGTATTTCGAAACAGACATCAGGACCGGTGTTACATAGAAATATCAGGACAGGCAGCGAATATATATACGTAGATATACACAAATATCAGGACAAGCTGCGAATTACTAGATGTATGTACGCATTTCGCATGTTATGATGCGAATTGTTTGATGATGCAGTAAATAACGTGCACAGTTTTGTGACTAATGACAAATATCAGGACGTTGTTACCTACAAATATCAGGACAAGATGCGAATTGTTCACAATTCGCACCTTAGGATGCGAATTGTTTGATCCAGTAGTAAATATTTTGCACCTAGTTTTTGAGACTAATAACTAATAACTTGTATTGTCCAGGTTAAGAGATGTCTAAATCACGAGTTTGTATTTTTAAATATGGTCACCAAACTGCAATTGTGCCTTTCACCGAGTTTGAAAGCTTCGAAAGTATCCAAGCTTATGTAGAGAACACGTGGGAGGAGCTTGCCACAGGTGAGTACCTAATTACTTACTCCTGCGGGGATCACAATAATTGTTTCTTTAATAACCAGAGTGATTTTGTTGGGTTGGTGTTATATCTTGATTTGGAGCGTTTAAAACGGGTTAGTTTTCTCATAGAACAACACGTCTTCGATAAGGGTTCTGGTAATAAAAGTTCTGTTGATAAGAGCTCTGGTGGTAAGGATTCTGGTGGTAAGCGTAAAGAGCGTAGCTTGGTTTTGGTAGAACCATCTCTTGATCAAATAGTTAGCGGGGAGAGTAGTAACGGTTTAGTTAATTCTGATCAGAGGAAAAAACAACTTGCTACTGCTGGTTGGGCTGATGCTATTACAGGGGTGGGTCAAGCTTTTGAAGAAGGTGCTGCCGGTCTGAGGTTATCCTTGTGCAAGTTTGCGTTAGAGCGTGGTTTTTCTTTCAAATACCTGCACAACACAACAAATAAGATCACTGCTTATTGTGCCGATAAGCTCACAAGTGGGTGCAAATGGAGAGTTTATGCATCTATTGACTCAAGCACTGGCCTTATGACGATAAAGAAGCATTTACCGTACCATACTTGCAGTCCTGTTTTCTCCCAGAAGCATAATCATAAGCGGCACAGGCATTTGACATCAGATTTGATTGCAGAGGAAATTCAGGATTCTCTCCGCACCTGCCATTCGTTGACAGCCAAAACCATACAATCGACTGTCAAACAAGATTACGGTCTTGATATCTCTTATCGTTTGTCATGGAATGCTTTAGAGAAGGCTAGGAGGGGAGTTTTTGGAGATAGTTCAAGTTCTTTTAGTTTACTAAGCGGATACTTCAAACACTTGAAGAGCCGGGATATTACTTCAGACTGCCATTGGAGTTGTCAGCTGGAAACCAATTCAAGCGCTGTTTTGTAGCATTCGGTTCGTCCCTTAGTGGTTTTCATTCATGCAGTCCAATGTTGTTTGTCGATGGAACCCACTTATATGGCAAGTACAAGGGTACATTGCTCACTGCTGTAGCAAAGGACGGAAACAACGGTTAGTTACATTTATCTAGTTAATCTGAACGATGTTTTTTGTGGGAAAATATTGATGCAATTCGCACCAGGTGATGCGAATTAAGCAGTGTCGTGGTCCTCACATTTCGCATTTGAGGCTGCGAATTAGGTATTATGCTGAATAATACTGTACTTACATCGCATCTTGAGTTAGGTATTATTTAAAGTTTACCACAAGCTGCGAATTCACATAACAAGTTGCGAACTGTTTGCATGATCAATTAAAATGTCAAACACATTTCGCATGACAAGCTGCGAATTGTTACAGGACACCATGCGAATTGTTGCCAATTTTTAAACGTTTGCATACTGTTGTAGTGTTTAATTGATCTGCCTTTTTCCAGGACTATTCCCTGTTGCTGTTGTTGTAGTTAGCATTGAAGATTGGGACAATTGGATGTGGTTTTTGGGGTGTTTGAAACCACATTTGCTGGATCGCCAGATCACATTTATTTCAGACCGTCATTCTGGTATTGTTAATGCTGTTTCTGTCCTGTATCCTAACTGCTATCATGCGTACTGTTATTTCCATCTCATGTAGAATTTGAGAGCCAAACTGGAACATACTAACAGGGAGTATAAAAAAAAGATGTTGAGTTTCTTTCACCGTCTTGCTTATGCTCCCAGTCAAGAGCTTTTTAAAGAGATACTAACAGGTTTTTTATGTGAAGGTGGTGAGAGAATGAGTGATTTTCTTGCAAATTTACCCCCTGAAAAGTATGCCCAGGCTTACGTAAAAGGGAAGCGATACGGCTCTATGGCTTCTACCGCAGCTGAATCGTTTAACAATCAGATCAAAAAATATTGCGGCTTACCAATTGTTGAGTTTATTGATTGCATTAGAGTCTTGCTTATGACTCAGGTTTCACGGAGATACGAAGAAGGTCTCAGCTGGAGTACTAATTTGGTTCCCGAGTACGAGAAGAAGCTAAAGCAGAATGTTGACATGTGCCGAAGTTGGGTAGTACGTAAGTCCTCTTGCGCCATGTTCGAAGTCTTTTCGACTCCTATGGCTGTTGTTAATCTGTTAGATTTCAAATGTTCATGCGGATCATGGCAACAAGAGTGTTTTCCATGTGCTCATGCTCTAGCGGCATTACAATACACTGACCAAGATCCATTGACTGTAATAGAACCCTTCTTTACAGTTAAGAATTACAAGGAAAGTTACTCTTTTAGCATACAAGCTCTAACTGATTTTGGCGAAGGGTCCAGCGCTAACGATCCTTCTTTCGTTGAAGTTCTGCCTCCGAACGTTAAGAGACGCTCTGGAAGGCCTAAGAAAAAGCGAATCCCTTCTAGAGGAGAAATCTCAACCAAGAAGTTAAGGTGTGGCCGATGTTCGAAATCAGGCCATAACCGGAGGACTTGTGATGTTCCAGTTTAGGGACATTTATTTGTGTAGCATATTTATTGTTCTGTACAGAAAACTAGAAATTTGTACATTCATGTGTTTTTTGTTTTTGCTACTATTGGAGTTGTGAACATTTCGCATCCTGTGCTGCGAATTATGTACAATATGCATACATATTTGTTACAAACATCTATCAGGATTACATGCGAATTATGTACAATTATGTGAAAGTTTAACAGGGTGCGAATCATTTGTAAAATCATATCAAACATTTGTCTTATCTTACGTTTCGCATGCTAGGCTGCGAATTAGGCCCAGAGTTGTGATGCGAATGGAGTTCAGTTAGGAGTCCTGATTTTTGTCATGTAATAAGCTGCGAATTGTTATTTAATAAAATACCAGGATATTCAGTAAGGTTGAAAAGGAGGATTACAAGTCGGATTACAAACATCTATCAGGATTACATGCGAATTATGTACAATTATGTGAAATTGTAACAGGATGCGAATCATTGGTAAAATCACATCAAACATTTATCATATTGTACGTTTCGCATGATAGGCTGCGAATTAGGGCCAGAGTTGTGATGCGAATCATGGTTCAGTTAGGAGTCCTGATATTTGTCATGTGATAAGCTGCGAATTGTCATTTAATAAAATACCAGGATATTCAGTAAGGTTGAAAATGAGTAACATAGCAGGTTAACATGCGAATGATGTACAAAATATATTTGGATTACAAAAAGGAGGATTACAAGTTGGATTTCAAAAAGAAGGATTACAAAATATATCCAGAAACTAACAACTGTTTACACATATCACTACAAGCTGCTGTTGCTAGTTAGTTGCATTTCAAAAAAAACAAAAAACAAAAACCAACTCTAGCAGTTGGTAGATGATTCATCACCAACTGTTTCCTCTTTCTCCTTCTCTTTCTCTTTCTCTTTCTCCTTCTCTTTCTCTTTCTCTTTCTCCTTCTCTTTCTCTTTCTCTTCTTTATCCTCAGATTCAACATCTTTCGCATGTTCTTCTTTATCCTCAGCTTCAACATCAACGTCCATCATGCTTAAAAATTTTGTCCTCGATGGACCAGCTTCGTCTTCCCTCTTCCTTTTGTTGTTTTGAACCTCTGACGTTTGAGGTTGCACCATTTCTGGCTGAGGTGCAGCAGGAACCTGTTCTGGTTGAGGTTCAGCAGCAAGCTGTGGAACAACTTCCAATGGTTGTGAGTCAGCTGAGTAGTAGTCATCATATATGTCTAACCCAAAAACAGATACTGGGCTGTTTGGTGGTGCTGCTGGCATGATTAAGTCATCACTCCAGTTCACGGTTAAGGATGACCATGAGTCACCCAGAGAACCGATTGAACCAGAATTTGAGACTGAGGTGGTGGTTGTGGTGGTGGAAAAAGACATGACTTTTTGAATTCGAAGAGACGAGGGAAATGAGTTTGTTAAAAAATAGCTCTGGTTTAAAATGTAGAGTTTGTTTTAAAAATAGCCTCTGGTTTTTCTAGTGTTATTTATAGGGAAAGGAGGTGATCATTACATAGCCTCCATGTCCAATCAGCAATTAATGGGTTCAGGACATGATTAGATTGTTTTTTGCGTGCTCAATGCAGAAAACGTTTACCAAGGTATACGCCATAGCCTGTTCGTATTCTTGAATGATTTTATTTAATATTTTATTTATGTACCAGGCTGCGAACAGGTTATAAGCTGGTATACCAGGATGCGAATTGTGTGTGTGGTGATAACCATCTCTCAGGTTAGGCTGCGAACTATTTGATATAATTTAGGCTGCGAAGTATTCATACAGGTTTGGCTGCGAACTGTTCATACATACCAGGATAATAATCAATCATTATATATCAGGTTATAATGCGAACTAAAAGATAAGAATATTCATTATATATCACAATTTTGTTTATGTATGCACAACAAAAAAACATTTAACAACAGATATATGTATTTACAAGCAACTAATGTATTTAGGAGCAATACATGTATTTACAAGCAGCTGGAGTACTAGGAAGCAATACACGAATCAGCCATATGTGACGGTGTCTATGTCATTTAAAAAGTAATGGAACATTTGTGCTCTTAAGGCAGTCACCATATTTGTATCGTATTTTTTCTGGACTGATCCATGCTCAATAATATCCATGGCATATTTGCAGACGAAGACACCACAGTCCACGCTGCCTTTTTTTTGTTGTGGGAAGCCTCTTTCCACTTTCACCTTCCACCCTGTACTATATTTGGGTAGGAATCCTCTATCCAACAAATATTTGATCTGTGTATAATAATTAGTGTTACGAATATGCACAAAAACAAAAACAGTTGGTGACATACAATTCACATCCTCAGGCTGCGAATTATATGACAATAAATCATACACAATTCGCATCTTAGGTTGCGAATTGTATGGCAGCCTTGATAGGCTGCGAATTGAGTTGTGAACAAGCTGCGAATTGTGTCCAACATAGATAGGCTGCGAATTACGTTATGGACAGGCTGCGAAAACACATCTTGATTACTCAGTAATTCGCAGCATACCAGATCTCATTTCGCAGCATGCATACTTAAAATGTGTTCAGATTTAAGTGTATAGTTTGGAATATTTACCAGTAGTGCAGGTGTTCTTGTGGTGGTGTCTATGGCATGAAGCTTAGGCAGAAGCGAGTTGTAGTTTGAAATTGTTCTTCCGTCAACGTCGATGACGAGCAACGTCCAATGGTTTGTATTGTCCTTCGACTCGGTGCACACTGGAACCATGATGATGTTGGCATTTTTGCGCGCCTTCCTAAAAGCCATGTCCACCAGATTTTCCACTTGCCACCCTGATTTCATTTGATGCTGCATCCAAGCAAGAGTATATTAAAGTGATAACATTTCTGAGAACTTTGGTCTATTTACGTGAGCTAAACTTACCGCAGTCATGCCAGAAATCAGTATGGCGTCGTGATGCTCTCCAATAGCTTTAGTGCATGGAACTTTGTAGTCTGCATCTTCAAGCATCTTTCGAATCCAAGCATCGATAAGCTAACAAAGGAGTTGTAGATTTATGTTAAATATAGAATACATATTTGAAACATTGAAAATAAAGTTGGTTGACAATTGGATACCTTTACGTCCAGCTCCTGTTCTAAAGGTAGTGCCATGAGGTCACTCGCTTGCAGCCTGATTCCGTACGTAAACTTGGACTCCGGTAACTGCCATACCACTGGATCAGGGGTGTCGCTCTCGTAGGCTTTCACCAGCTGTATTTTGTGGTATTGTGCCAGATCGATACGCTCAGTTACTTTGGTTTTCTTTGGCCAATCGCTGTATTCTACTACTGGCGGTTCCCGCATTGTTATTACGAACTCTTCTTCTTCCTCTGCCACTTGAGGCTGCGTTTGTGTCAGTAGCGCAAAACGTGGCTCCTCTATCTCATTAACTGTCTCGAGCTTATTATGAATCAAAAATCAAAAGTAGAGGGAGTCAGTGATTATAAGTGCAACGAGTCTAAGCAGTTCGCAGCTTAGGCTGCGAACTGTAAGGTAGCAGTTAAATAAATTTATTATTATATATCAGGGTAGGGTGCGAACTATTCGAGGTTCCACTGAACAGTTCGCATCATACCCTGATTTTTGTTTGTAATACATATTTCAGCATTTGCGACAAGGTAGGGTGTTATGATGCGAAATCATTGTAAGTAGGCCTTACCGCACGGTCAGCGACAACCACTGCCGTTGACTTGTTCGGCATAGAGGCTGGATCGTGTCGGCAGAAATCATTAATGTCATCCTCCGACATGTTCTCCAGAGACCGTTGTATTATAGAATCGTAATATACATTATCAATTTCATTTAAAAATGTCTGTGAAACTTGAGTACTAATACCATCAACAAAAGCATCAGGTAAACCTACTGTGTTATCATGGGACTCTGGAGCTGGCAGTTGATTTGTTACCGGGCCTACAGTTTGACGCTGGCTTAGCAATTCTGACTTTGCTGACAGCACCGTTGGTCTTTGAGGTTCCACCGAAGAATTGGTTTTGTCTTCTAAGGATTGTCCTTCCTGGCTGAGTAGTTCTGTCTTCTCACCGGGATGGACAGGTTCTGACTCTTGAGGTGCTACCTCTTGAGTTAGCCTTTCTCTCTTCGCCAAGGCTATCTGTTGCTGCTGCTGTTGTTCTTCTTGTCCTTGTTGTTGCTCTTGTTGCCGGTCCTCGTGTTGAACCTGTGGCGTCTGGTGTTCTTTGAGTTGTTGTTCTTCTTGTTGTTGCTGGGGGTGTTCTTCTTGTTGTTGCTCTTCGTGTTGTTGTTCTTCTTGTTGTTGCTGTTGTTCCTGTTGTTGTTGGGGGTGTTGTTGTTGTTCTTCTTCTTGTTGCTGTTGCTGTTGCTCGGAGTGTTCTTCACCTTGTTGCTGTTGTTGCTGTTGTTCTGTTTGCTCTTGTTGTTGTTTCTGGCGGTGTTCTTCTTGTTGGTGCTGTTGTTCCTGTTCTCCTTGTTGTTGGGGGTGTTGTTGTTGCTGCTGGTGTTGCTGTTTCTGCTGGTGTTGTTGTTGTCTTTCGGTCTCCTATTTCATACAAAAGCATATGTTAATCATCGTGTAATCATATTTCGCATCCTGACCTGATATCTATGTTATACATTCACTCCGTTATTACCTATTTCGCATCCTGATCTGATATATATGTTATACAGGCCCCCAGTTTATTACATAGTTCGCATCCTGACCTGATATCTATGTTATAAATTCCCCCAGTTTAGTACATATTTCGCATCCTGACCTGATATATATGTGTAATAACCAGACCACCAGTTTATTACATAATTCGCATCTTAAGCTGCGAAACGGTTGGCCATCACTGCACAATAGTCCTGATATTTGTTTAATAACATCATATGGTCTACTTACATTATTTACCTTCTCTGTATGTGTCTCCATGATGGGTGAATTGTGGGCATCATCATCCCTTTCTTCCGGCAGTACTCCAGGAAGGAATGTTTGCTGATCAGCATTAGACACGGATGCTTGCTGATCAATTGATTTTTGTCCCTCTGGAAGTGCTGCTGGTATCTGCTTTATTGGGCTTTCAGTATGGCAGATTGGCAGAGAGATAGCATTGTGGAGTTGTTGTGCTTCGAGTTCTGCTATCTTGCGTTTCAATTCTTTCAGCTGCAAAAATGATAGCAAACTTTTTTATAAACATATTAAGTGCTGATTGTAGTGATTATTTAAGGTTCAAGGCATACTTACTTCTCTGGCCTGTTTTTCTATTTTTCGCTCGTACTTGTTCTTGTCGGCGTACGTCTTCAAACGCTTTGATTGAGCAGCAATATCGGGATCAGCGTCGCCTCTGCGTTTGAATAAATAATCACCGATTGTTTCACTCATACTGGTTGTGTCGGTGTCGGAGGGCTCTTGCCTGGATTTGCCTTTGGGTTGTGGTGGAATTGTTTTCTTTGGGAGTCTTGGTGGTGGAATCGATGGCTCGGGTGGTGTTGGGTGTTCGAGTGTGGGAGACATCACCTTATTTGTTACATTCTGTGATGCTGGTCTCCTTTTTTTTGGTTTTGATGATGTGCTTTTCGACCTCTTCCTAGGTCTTTCTTCCGGTGAAGGAGGTACCGTTACTTCTGCATCTTCACCATGTTCATCATCTTCTCTTTCTCCGAAAGCTTCAATTTCAGCCTCGGTAAGCTGTAATGGACCTTCTAAAACCTACCAACAGATGCACATGTAAGTAAATTAATTGTTTCGAAAGAATGAGGGTGTAGACAAACAAATTGTTTTTTTTAATCAGTTCGCATCATATGATGCGAACTGTGTGGTTGTAAATCACATTTCGCATGTGAAGCTGCGAAATGATTATGGGTCAGTATGATGCGAACTATATGTAAAACATATGATGGGAACTAAGTGTAAACCATATGATGCGAACTAAGTATTAAACATATGATGCGAACTGTGCTGAACATGAAGCTGCGAAGTAAAATTCATATCAGGCTGCGAAATGTTTGAGATATTTTTTATAAGCAGTTCGCATCATAGGCTGCGAACTGTATGCACCCCAAGTTCAATACATATATTGAGCTTATACCTTGTCAGCATCCAGGAGTGGTGTTTTAATAAGATAACCCATGGTCGATGCGTGGCACTCTAACCCCCAACCATTTGAAGAACCTTGGTATCGAGGTTGGCTTCGCTACCTCGTGGCCGATTGTTGTGTGCTCCATGATGAAGGGCTGCATGGGGACAAGTTTTATCAACACGGTACTATGTACATAACTAATTGTGATATTGAATAGATCAATCTTACAACTACAAGGGCGACGCAGCCGACGATTTTATCGGCTCTTTCTACTGCTAAGCAACTCCTGATAGACTGTCGAAGCTTGAACAGAATCGATCTAGCCCAGTCGTAATTGTTTATTCTGTTGAGGTCTTCAACGTAATAAACCGTGCTCCAGCCCAAGATATCTCCAGATACGGAGTAGAATAGCGTGGAGCACAAAAACAGTATCAGCAGCCTCGCCACGTCTTCCAATTCATGTTCCCCTCCTTCGTTTATGGCCTTCTTTATACCCTCCTGTAAAACCAATGACAACATTCTAAGTTAGAAATGTACAGAATCTTGCTTTATAAAGATGAAGTCCATTTTAGACGTACCTTTATGATGGCATTTGTTATTGTTTTGGTATTACTAGCTGATGCTTTCCTGCCAGTTTTTGACATGAAGTATTTCTTCATCATCCTTGATTCGTCCTCCTCGCCGGCTTCATACTTGTTGTGAAAAGCCCCGGTTTTTGTTAACTCCATTTTCTCGGTGCCATGCCTCAGCCCGAATATGATCTTGATATCGTTTGTAGTTAGCTTTACATACTTGTTGCCAATCCTAAAGGCGTCTCTTTCCAGAGAGAATTTCTCGAGGATATACTGAATGATTGAGTAGAATTTTTTCCTAGGCAGCTCTTCCTCATTACGGATTTCGAACGCCGTTTTCAGAAGCGTGTAGAAGGGTGTGTTTCTACACGCTTCAATGTGGGCCCTTGTAATACCCATGCCTTTCAGTAGCTTCAGAAGGCTCACCAACCCTGATCTGTAGTAGCTGGGTTTTGTTGTCATGCTTTCTGCACAAACACAAATCAGTTGGAATGTCACAAATAATTCACATCACAAGCTGCGAATCGCATACATATAAATACTGGCTTAACAGAGAAGCTGCGAAATAAGTTCTGACAGGATGCGAATTATGTATCTCAAGCTGCGAACTGTTTGTAAATAAGTATAACTATACAATCGAGCTGCGAATTGCTTGCATTGTGGGTGATCAGGATGCGAACTGTTACACTTTTTACATGCACGTTGCAGGGATCTGGGAATTATGCAACAAACACCAAAATCAACAATGAACTACCTAATGCAGATCTAACATACATAATATTTCTCAGGAGAGTATCAGTATTACATGCAACTAAAATTATACGCTGGCTTCGACTATAAACCCATAAACTGAGCAACTATCGTCAGTAGATACTTCATTATAGTACCAAAAGCAATGCCTATCGTGAATTAAGAGAAAACAATGGTTCAGATTCGAAAAAAACGCAAAAAAAAGTACGCTTTCCACCATAATGCATACCTGTTAAATTTCACCGGCCGGAGAACGAGATTTGATCGTTTCAGAGACGACTTCACGACAACTTTGTCGAACGAGATTGAAGGTGTGTAGTCTGTCTGAGTAAAAGAGGCTGACCGGTGCGATAGTGACGAAGGTGAGAAGCTGTAGGGTTTATGGGTTTGAGAGAGAGAGAGTATCACGAAGTCGAACGGTTTGTTTTCTGGTGGTTTCTAAAATTAGAATTTTGCGTTTGTTTAGGGTGATAGGACGGTCGAAAAAGTGGGATGGAATTGAAAAATGGGTATATATAGTGGAAGGGTATTTTTGTCCAATTTATTAGTCTGGGTATTAAGTAACACTATGTTAAAAGCGGGTGCCGCCGGGTAATAAGATAGTTGAGTGGGTATTTTCAGGTACTTTTCTCTTAAATTAATGACTCAAAATTTAAATATTATAAAATATTATGAATGAAAGTTAAATAATACTTTTATTGAATCACCAAAGTTTAATATTGAATTAATAATTCAATATTTAAATAGATATTATAAATTATTGAGCAACGAAATCTTTGGATAGGATTTGGGGAAACATATGATTTATGGCAATCTTTAACATATGGTAATACTCAAATATTGCAACTCTCACCTAAAACATAATTAAACAAACTCTAATAAAACTTATTAGAAAGATTAGCTCACAATGATAAGTAGCTAACCTCATCCTTAAAAATGAACCCACCTCCTTAAAAAGAAGTGTAAGTGGTAGCGAAGCGGAAATAGAAGAAAGAGAGAACGATAAAACTCTAACCCTAGATTAGAGAAATAAGAAGACTCAGAATAATAATTCTCAAAATTCAATTAATCAAAGTCTGACGGTAAAATAGGGTATATGATGCTTTATATAGCATGACCCAAAACCCTAATTCCAAATAAGAAAAATTACATAAATGTTTTAAAATAAAATAAATAAATAAAATAACGCTATTAAAACTGGTTTTTGAAGGCTCTACAGGTCGAATCTGGGTATCAAACTTTGTGACAAAGTCACATTTTTTAAATCTGATGGGCTCGTCGAAATCTTGGATTTGAGTACCTGTTTGAACCAATTCCGATACCTAGGAAAGAAACCAGTCTGTTCGCAGTCTTCGCTACATCATCCTTCCCCGGTTGGGAAGAATTCGACCTCGAATTCGGAACGCTGAAACATTGAAAGAACTGCAAAAACATTGATGTGTTCACCGATGATAAAGGTGTAAGAGGTGAGAATCTGAATGCTGCAACTCTTGTCAAGAAGTAGTTTCTCAGCTTTGTCCCTATTTACCATGTCATCAGCAGTACTGTGGTCACCAGTATCAAGATATACTCCACCCACTTGTTCTATGTCTGCTTTTTCAACCCATTTACTAAGCACAACATCACCTTTGCACGTGCAAAAAGTTGTTGAATTCCAGTTCCAGACTGTGCTTGTTGTATCACATCAAAACCCTTGCAGAAAGTAACAATTCCTCTTTGTTGAATAGTACATGGCTTCTCAAGTTCTTCAGAGTATATATCTACCAGCAGATTCAAAACACTGCAATCTTCTATTTTTAACTTGTAACACTTTCTTTTATTTCCCCAACCATCACACAAAAATCCTCCAGGTTCTATTACAAAACCTAGTCTTTTATTAATTAAAACACTATTATTTTATTTTATCAATTTATTCATAATCTCAAACACAAAAATATCATCTTCCATTTTTCCAATACGACAACATGTATCCACCGAAAACCGAATCAAAGGTTTGATTTTAGGATAACATAAAATACCTGGAAGATGCATCTCCACAATAAAATATGCTAGTTTGCAGTGCTTCTTCAATAGAAGGTCTAAAGCGATGTAGTCTGGTGTATTGAAGCCTGAGACAATATCTCGATCTACAAGTTTCTCCTCACTATCGATTAGATCTTCATCATCCCAATCATCATCATACTCATCGTAGACTGGTTTGTCAAATACCAACCCAGATACATCTTCAAAAATATGTGTATCATAGACTGGTTTATCAAACACGGAGTCAGACACAGTTTTAGCATCACAACTAAGATCGACATCTGGTGCAATTTGAGTATGAAACTCCTTAACTGGTGGTGGTTTTGGAGACATTACTCTAGATGGCACTAATATAAACTTGATACCATCTTTCACAAAACTGTATCGATTTGTTCTACTATCATAAGTAGAATTTCTCTTCAATCGCCATGTACTTCCTAAAACTAGATGGCAAACGTCCATAGGAACTACGTCACACCATGCTATATCTTTGTAATTACCAACAGAAAATGCAATTTGACACCATTTAGAAACTTTTACCTCAGTGTACTCTATCAGTCTTGACAGTATGTATGGGTATGGAAGAGCTTCAGTCTTCAACGCCAGTTTCTGAACAGTCTCCTCTGAAATCAGATTCTCATAGATATCTGAATCAATTACAAATTTGCAAATTCTTCCTCCAATTCTGCAGGTAGACTGTAAGATGTTGTTCTCTATTCTAGCATTCAAATCAAGAGGTACCCGGAACATGATTCCTGTATCTGCGTAGCAGGAATTGTTAGGCTCTTATACCAATATGATGACGCGGCGGAAATAAAAGAAGAATCAACGATAGATGAAGATGAACCCCTAATTCAAGGGTAACATGATGAAACCCTAATCTAAGGGTAACAAAAACTGAAATTTTCAAAGATAAAAAATATATTATTCCAAAAACTTAAAATAATCTAAGGCATATGAGGCTTTATATAAGAGTTTCTCAAAACCATAAATTATAATACAAGGAAATAAAATAAATATTTTAAAATAAAATAAAATCTTAATATAATTAGATTTGATTTAAATACATAAGATATTTGAATAAAATAAAATAAAATAAATAAGGCTTTTGTTTGGACTTTCTGGGCTACATCATCCTCTCCTGGTTGACAAGAATTCGTCCTCGAATTCACAGCACCATCACCATCAAGAACCCAAATTATTTATTTTATTTTATTTAATCGTCACATTGAGAATTATAATTGTTGACCTTATCGGAATAAGATAAATTCTTCTCGAGTGTTCCTTATTCGAAGTCACATTGAAGCCATCCAGTTGAAGGAAAATATAGTTTCGAAAACCTTTTCATAGCATGAAGACAACATCCCCATGTCCAGTTGATGAAAAAAATGGTTTTGAAAACCTCTTCATAAATTTTTACCTTGATTCGACGATTGGTAGCCAATTTAAACTCCTTCAGTAACCGGTCAATATGACCGTCATTGAAACGCTTAGTGTGTCTCCCGCATACCAAACGATCTTTGAGATCTTCATGGCCGTATGTTGTTCTCTCTTTTAGACCTTGAATCAGATGAAATCAAGATTCAAAAACATGCTTGACCCGTAGCAGGAACTGAGGCTCTGATACCAAGCTGATGACACAGCGGATGTAGAAGAAACAGACAACGATAAAACCCTAACCCTAGGTTAGAGAAATAAGAAGACTCAGAATAATAATTCTCAAAATTCAGTTAATCAAAGTGTGACGGTAAAATAGGGTATAGGATGCTTTATATAGCATGACCCAAAACCCTAATTACAAATAAGGAAAATTACATAAATGTTTTAAAATAAAATAAATAAATAAAATAACGCTAGGAAAGAAACCAGCCTGTTCGCAGTCTTCGCTACATCATTCAAAAATTAAAACAAATAATTTTAATAATAACAAGGATCAAACAACCGAAAATCTTCATCCAAGAACAACAAATAATATTTTTCAAAATATCAAACACCCTAAAACACCGTAAAATATCTTCAAAATATGTCAATCTACAAGATGATGAAAAAAGGTAATTCTGACAGTACAAACCCGATCTCAATCATTGGTGATATAAATGACAACATAAGTACATAAATACAAGAAGATCTCCAAACAATAGAACTAGGTAAAACTTTTACCTTACCCCAAGATCTGGTCATTTCAGAAAATGACCAGATCTCTCCCAAAGTGACTTCTCTATGCAGTCTTCATTTATCACCACTAAAGGATATACTATCGGCCAAAAAAGAACCAACCAAAACCATAAGTAAAAGAATAATAAGATCAAAAGACAAACATATTAAAGTCCCTCTTAACTTTAAGTTTGTCCAATTCAAAGGATCTACTAGACCTCAAACTCCATATCGGAATGATAATCTCTATACTAAATTGAAATGTTAAGGGAATTGACAATAAAGGCACAATAAGAAGAGTTAAGTCAATAATAAAATCTAAAACCACTGAATTCATTTCTCTTCAAGAGCCAATGATTTCAAAAGATAAATTGGGATTAGTAACAAATAAACTTGGATTCAATTTTAGTGTTGCCAACATTAGTAATAAAATTTGGATTATGTGGAAACATAACTTCCACATCAAAATTTTAATTGATCATGAGCAATTTACCAATATGATGGTGAGTCATTCCTCTTGTAATAAAAAGTTTTTAGTCACCATCATATATGTAAAGTGTACCAGATCTCAAATACTTGAGCTCTAAGACAATTTTAGACTAATTTCTGTAACAAATTCTGAATGGTTAATTGCTCGAGATTTCAATGTAATCTCCAATTCTTCTGAACAACTTGCCTGCAATTCTCTTGACTTTGGAGCCATAGATGAATTCAGTAATATGATTCTTGATAGTCAATTGGAGGATCCAGGATTTTATGGTTCCAAATATACTTGGTCAAAATAACTCCAACTGGAAACATCTTGACAAGGCATTTTACAATCCAGCCTAAAGGTATTTTTTTGATACTACAAAGGTGAAGCATCTGGCCATAACTGGCTCAGACCGTTCACTTTTGTTTACCTTAATGTCATTACTCACCAACAAGCCCAAACCTTTATTCAAATTTCAAAATATGTGGTACTACATAATGATTTTCTACGTTGAAACTAATTGGAAAAAAACATATCTGGAAATCCTATAATTATGTTTTGAGGTAAATTAAAAAGACTCAAACACAAATTAAAAATTTGGAATAAAGAAGTCTTTGGTAACTTATTTGACAACATAGAAAATATTAAGGGCAATGTAAAGCATGCTGAACATTGTTTATAAATCTCAAATAACATTGAAAACCAAATAAAATATTTAAAGGCTAGGGCAATACATTTAAAATTTCTAGCTAGAGAATAAATCTTATGGGAACAAAAGATTTCTACTAATTGGGCTAAATCTGGTGATAGAAACACTAAGACCTTCTATAATTTTGTCAAGAAACAGAATCAACGACATCAAAGTTAATGATATGTGGACTGGATTCGGAACTCAAATAACTGAATCTGCCATTGATCAATTTTAAAACATT
The DNA here is from genome assembly GCA_036936605.1 of Limnanthes douglasii subsp. nivea. NCBI lineage: Eukaryota > Viridiplantae > Streptophyta > Magnoliopsida > Brassicales > Limnanthaceae > Limnanthes > Limnanthes douglasii. The sequence continues at coordinate 292,527,023 of JAUPFV010000005.1, forward strand.
TTAATTTGTCAACCAAATAATCCAAAATGGATGAAATAAAATATATTATTTTTAAATTTATTACTGACCGAGATAGCCATAATCTACTAGCTCTACCAAATAATGAAGAAATCCTTAACTCGACCACTTCTCTCAATAAAAATAGTGTTTATGGAGTTGATGGTTTCAACTCCAAGTTCTACTAAACTTGTTGGACTATAATCAAAACATATTTGTTAAAATATCATGGCATACTTTAATAGAAATATAGTTCTTGTTGGCATTTATGGCACAACAATATGCTTAATCCCAAAAAGAGAATATGTCTTCAATTGGCAAGACTACAGACCAATTAATCTTTGTAAAGTCTTTAATAGAGTTCTGTCAAAGATTATCAATAATAGATTGGCCTCCATATTCCCTTAAATTATATCTATAGGGCATGGAGGATATATTGAAAACAGAAACATCAATGAATATATTTTAATCACCTAAGAGCTAGTTCATGAAATAAACAAGAAAATTAGAGGTGGAATATATATGGCAAAGACCTTTGATAGAATCTCATTTAATTTCATATTCTCTATAATGAAGTGGTTTGGTTTTAATAATAAAGTTATACAGTTAATCAAAAAAGGATTGAGAATGTTAATTTATCTATTTTAATATATGAATCTTCTTATGGATACTTCAAATCCAACAATGGTGTAAGACAGGGTGACCCTCTGTCATCCATTATTTTTATCATTTCTGAAGAATACATTTTAAGAGGTCTTAAAAACTTTTCCTTTCCCACAAATCAATGTATTACTCGCCAATAGGTTCAATCAACATATTACCTTTCTTATGCAGATGATTTGTTATTATTTTCATGAATGGATCATCAAATAATGTCAAGAAAACATTTAATTTTTTATCATTATCAATCAATTTATGGTCAGTTAATAAAAACACATAAAATTGTCTTCATATTATCTGAAACATGAATAGACTCAGAATAAAAAACATTAAAAAAGTCAATGGATTTACTCACAGTTACCTTCCATTCAAGTATTTAGGCATCAACATTCACCAAAGTAATAACACTAAACACTTAGATGATTTGGTAACAAATATAAGATCAAAAATCATGGATTAGGACAACAAACATTTATCTTTTGGATGTAGCTTGATATTGATTCAATATGTTCTTTTGGCAATTCCAGTTTAGTACAGTCAAAGTTGTTATATCTATAAAACAATAATTAAAAGAATCAATTTCTTAATGAATAAATTTCTTTGAAGACCAAATAAAGCCATCAAACTATCATATGGTCTAAATGGTCCTCATTATGTAATCCCTTTGATGAAAAGAGCATGAACTTAAAGAATCTATCTGACATTAAAAAAACATTCTCATGTAAACTATGGAAACTAATGTTTCTAATAAAATATGGGTGATTTGGCATGCGGACCTGGAGATAAATATTCTTGTGGACAACATCCAATGTTGTCATATGGAATTTAAGAATTCTCTTCTGGATAGGAGGGCCAACATCACTTGTATTTATGCTAAATGTCAAAGAAGTAGTATAATAGAGGTGTGGACTTATATCTTATCATCTAAGCCTACTATAGAGGAATGGCTTCTTCTAGGGGATTTTAACTCTATCAAATCTCCCTCTGAGCAATCTGGATGTTCTAATTTCTGTCATCAAAGTGCTAATGATTTCCTTGATATGATTGAAGGCTGTCACTTAGAGAATGATGGGTATGTGGGTACCAGATTTACTTGGACTAACAAAACAAGGTGGAGGAGACTTGACAGGGTTTTGTTTAACCAGGATTGGTCTGAGTACTTTGTTGTTACTAAAGTTTCTCATCTAGCCCGTACATGTTCAGGACACACCCCTCTTTGTATCTCAATAACTAAATACAGTAAAAAGCAAAGTAGTTCTTTCAGATTCCTTAATGTTTGGACTATGGATAAAGAATTCTTGGGTTTTGTTGAAGCTAACTGGTCCATCCCTATGATGGGATATCCTCTTTATGTCTACTGGAACAAGTTAAAAAGGTTGAAGACTGCCCTAAAGAAATGGAAGAAGAAGCACTTTGGTAACTTGTTTGATAAGATAAAGCAAACTGAAAATAACTTACAAATTTGTAAAGATAGATTCAGAAGATCAAATAACATTCAAGACAAAAAAGCCTCTCCAAAGCCACTGCTGAGCATTTACTCCAACATTTATCATTAGGATATCAGACATGAGATGAAGGACTATATAAATCTGAAAAAAGAAATCCAAGAACTAATTGAGAATGGGAAGTTAACGATTTTTGTAAAAAAGAATGCTGGAAATCAGCAGTTAAATCCAGTGAGAAGGGAGGTGATTATGGTGACAACTCTTGTATTCGTCTTCTTGTATACGCCTTTTCCCAAAATGACTTCACCCTCAAACTGTCCATATAGTAGGGCACTTGCATTTGTAAATCCGAATGTCGACCTTTCATTTTTTCATATTGTATGAGGGACCATATCCATCATCATTCCAACCTAGGTATTTATTAGAACCCTATAATAACAATATATGAGGATTTGAGCAATAAAAGGAAAAAGATTTTTTACCGAAGTAGTTAGACACATATGGTCTGAAACCCTCATGGCTAGCCGGATAAGTGAGTTTGTTCAGATGAGTATTCGGATTGGGGCCATGGTTGTTGGAACAAGTTGTTAGGATGGCTGAGGATGTTGTTGATGATCAACACGGGGCTAGGGAATAGAGACACGAACATGCTTGACTTGCCTCGTTAGATATCAACTTAAGCAATGACGTCTAACCCTTGAATGGTGCATATGCCTAGCGTGTGTCCTGCTTCACCGACCATGTTGCCTTTCAGGTGAGGACGAAGCTTCATAATATAAAAAAAATTGACTTTAAATATAAAATAAATAGAACAACACACATGTCGAGACCGTCTCATGTATATATCCAAATGAAAGTGCTCCAGGAATTCCGCAAGTCCATAATCTATTTCGGTTGTTTTGTATCTCTTTATCTACATTCTTTACCTCTTACTTCAAAATCACTTCAAAATCAGAAGTCCAATACCCATATTCTTCATAATTTCCTAGACATTTGTTAGCTCGATATCATGGATACGAAGATGTTTTATGAGTTGATCTTGACATACTAAATTGAAGGTTGTCAGACTATTGATGGGTGATATAACCTCCATTCTCTTCCCATATCCTATCGGTTAATACTACAAACGAATCAGAAATAGTGAATGTACCGAACTTATACCGGAGACATTAATTTAAATAAGCTTGCAACTATTATTTTATGGTTTGGAAAGACACTTTCGGATAATAATATTTCACACAAAAAAATGTCACTCATATGATTGGGGTATGTTTGGACCTATTAACCAATAGTCTCTAAAAAAAGATATTAAAAAATATAAAATAAAGAATACATAATTAAAATAAAATAATAAATATTCATCATTTCAAATCACCAATAACATTTAACATGTTGTAGATTTTGACCGAAGTTCACGTGCACACAATATCTAAAATTTATACTAGGCATTTAGTCGTTTTGAAATCATATATCAATCCGATTAACATTTTCCTATAAAAAGTAATAGGGGAGCCCGATCCTAAATTTTTATCAGAATTAACAAATTTCAACATATTCCCACCTAGGATTTTATTATTATTAATCTTTCCGAAGTATTAATAGTTGGAATTTGTTTATTAGACTTTTGTTTTGTATTGAAATTTAGATTTGGATGTGTTCTTATAAGTAACTTTTATCCATGGTCACGTATAATTTTGTATACACTAGTGTATACAAAATTATTGTAGAAGATAAATCAAATTTTTTTTAAAAAAGTAAAATAAATACGAAAGATTCCAATAAAAGAATTTAGTATTATAATTATTTTTGCAAATAAGTGTCATAAACTAAATAATGAATAATTTTTTTGATTAAAAAATGTTTCATATATTTTAAGACCTAGTGTATAAAATTCAAGGTTGATTCGAAATTGAGCTAAGGAGGACCCTTACAAAGCTGGTTAGATATGAGAATTGCTAAAAAAAAGCTAAAACTACTCCCCGAAGTCGCATGTTTCTGATTTTCAATATTTACAAAAATGCTACTAACTAAAGAACCCAAAAAACTCTTGGAAGTCTAAATATTTACAAGTTTACCATTTTAGAGTCCAAACCACTCCATGAAGTTGCAAACATAATTTCAAACTTCATTTTCTCCAAACCTACTAAAAATCAAAACTTAACAACCAACAAAACCCATTTTTTAAAAAAATTCAAAACCTTTACAACATGGACGGAAAAGAGTCGGAAGGACTTCCCACATAGAGCAGCATGGTCGCCGAGGAGGTACATTGCATTTCTCTCTTTCATTTTTGCCAAAAAATAGAGTTTTTGAAAAATCCTGTATCTGGTGTTCTTCGCCACCCTCTGGCGTGGACGACAGGTCGTACGCCATTGGTGAGGCGTAGGGCATGATTCCCACGCCGTCGATTGGCGTGGGGGACCTTCCCTACGCCACACGTGTGGCGTACGGTCTGTCATCCACGCCAAAGGGTGGTGAAGGGAAGGTGGCCTACGCCTTCTTATTGGCGAAATGTGCTTACCTTATCCGGAATGCCGGTTTAATTTGTTTTTCTGCTTCTTACGTATTGCAGGAGGTGAACGAATGCGATATTTTGCTTTTTTCGGACTACGCTCACCATTTCACCACTCACGACGAGTATAGCTTAGACTAGATGACCGAGTGGGTAAAACTTAGGGGGAAAACGTTGGGTTTTTCGATAAACGTAGCATCGAAAGAGGTAGGGAAGAGGGGGAGAACACCGAGAGTGGATTATCGGTGCGAGCGATCCGGAATTTTCAAGTCGGCCGTTAAAGAGTGCGACCGTAAGCGTAAGGCTACCGGTAGCAAAAAAATAAATTACCCCTTTCATTTGGTGGGTAATCTGGTAAAAGGAGACGATAAGTGGGATCTTAGTGTCATTTTCGGGAAGCACAACCACGAACCGATCAAGTATACCGAAGGAAATTTGCAATGGTCCAAGTTAAAACGGAATGAAAAAGAGCTCGTTGATCTTTTGACGGTGAACGGGACAAGTCCGCGACAAATATTTGGTGCTTTGAAAAATGCCGATCCGGAGAATGCTTCAAATATCTGTCACGTTTAAAATCATCGTCAAAGAACGAGGATGGTTAAAAATGGCGGTCGATCCCAAATGCAATGCTTGTTAGTTAAATTACAATTGCACAATTACAAGTATTGGACACGGACGGGGAATGACGGTTCTAACGTCATAACCGATTTGTTTTTCGCACATCCGCTTAGTATTGACTTACTACGGACCTTCCCACGCTTGCTAATCATGGATATTACATATAAAGTTATTCGTTACGGGATGCCTTTGTTCGAATTAGTCGGGGTAACATCGACCAACAAAACATTTTGCATTGGTTTAACGTTTATGGTGAGTGAAAAACAAGACAACTACGAATGGTCTTAGGGATGCTTGAAAACGGTAATGGAGGAGAATGATTGTGAATTACCTTGTGTTATCGTTACAGACCGCGAACTAGCCTTGATGAATAGAAATGACAAATTATTCCCTAGCGCTAGTCACATGTTATGCGAGTGGCATATCCACAAAAATGTTAGCGGGAGAACAAAAAAATGTTTGAAGACGGAAATGTGGCTAAAAATTTTTGGCGGCTTGGAACGACGTTGTTTCATCCGATACCGTTGAGGTTATGGACGAGAGTTTGGCTAAGATGCGGTCGATGTTCAAAGACCAAGATAAGGCGGTGGATTATGTGGTTGACTCGTGGATTACGCCTTATAAAGATAGGTTTGTTCACGCTTATACTAACAAAATCATGCATTTTAATAATCACACCTCTAATAGGGCTGAAAGCTCGCATGCTACATTGAAAAAATATGTGGGGTCTAGCCGATTGGATTTCGATGGGTTTTGGGATAAAGTGCATGGCTTGTTAGCGATGCAACATTCTACTATTAAAGAATCGATGAAGCTTAGCAAGTGCCGTCTAATTCACAAATTCCAAGATTTCAAACCGTTCAAATTTTTACGGGGGTACGTATCACCTATTGCATTGGCGATAGTATACGATAACTATGTTGATAAAAGCGGCGGTGAAAAATCTATGTGCGTTTGCACCGATCGTATGATCCATAGTTTGCCGTGTTCGCACGACCTTGAGGCAATCCGAAGAGTGGACGGCCATGTACCTACTCGGATTATAGATGAGCATTAGAAGAGACTAGATATCGTTCCGCGAGTTAAACTCACCAGTGAAGAAGAAGTAAAATTTAATTTCGCAAATCTAAATGCGAAACTTGAAGAGTCTGATGTTTACGAACAAAGTTATTGGCTCAAAAAATTTCAAAAACTTTTGGATCCTTCGACTACACTCTTTTGCGAACCCCTCGAGAAGGTTAAAACCTGCGGTAGAACTCCCGGACGTGTTGGAAGCCGTGGTCGTGGAGGGGGTCGGGGTCGCGTTAAAGGTAGCAAAGTCCAACACGATTATTCTACAAAAAAAGGATCCTTCGTATCACGAATATGTCGAACAAGAAATGTTTGAGTCCCACGATTGTGCCGAAACTCCACGAGTGGTAACATTCTCCGCTAGTATAGCAACCCCGTTCGGCACTCTCGGTAACACCGCAAGAACGGTTTCCGCACATACTCCTACTAATTCCGGAGCAAAACCGCCAAAAATATAGCAAAACGGGTTCAATACGTTGGTTTAGGCACTCCGGATGCGTCGAACCACATCAAGGCTATACCGTCATTCTCAGCTAAACCATTCCCGACTAGATTACCAAATGTTTTGGACTCGAGATTTTCAAAAGACATACCTCAATATATGCGTCCTTTCATAAGCCGAACTACAAATGTAATGCCCGACGGTAATTGTGGTTTTAGAGCCATCGCGCATGGTATGGTTGGTAAAGAAAGTGGATGGCTAATGGTTAGAGAAGCATTGGTTCACGAGCTAAAGAGCGATCGGGAGTTTTATAAACGGGTTGCATATTACGACGATGAAAGCGAAGTTGATAAGGAGATAAACCGGTTGACTTTTAATAAAGAGAATGCACCTTTCGCAAATTGGATGTCCTTGCCTAGTTGCGGAAAACTAGTCGCGACTACATTCAATTGCGTTTTCTATTGCCTCGCTCCCGGTGGATGTACGACAGATGGCGGGGCAGCGTCCCCTACGCCATTCGCCTGGCGTAGAAGACATTTCTGGAGCCTCTGTCCCAAATGAACAGAGGCTCCAAAAAATTTAGGCCTATTGTCGTCACATGTTGGCGAAAAGGGCTATCCTACGCCATTGTGTGGCGGCAATAGGGTAAACCTATTAATTTTTTTTAAAATTCAACTGCTATTTTACTTTAATTTAAGGTTAATTTGAGGTTATCGTAAAAATAATAACACTTAAACTTCTTAATTTTTAAATTCTGGATGTTTTTTTTGTAATGAATGAATGTAAAAACCACGGTTGTAATGAGACGATTGTTTATCTTAAAAACAATAACACTTAAACTTCTTGATATGTCGATTGCAATAAAACATTACACTCTAATCAAAAGCATTACATAATTAGAAATACATAAGAAAATAACTTAAAACAAATGATAGATAAGCTAACCCTGAGTTAACATTTCACACTTAATTTTATGGAGTCGGGTAGTTCATTCTAAAAACGTCTTCCTCAATTCTAAAATAATTATCGGGAAAGGGGGACGAAAGATAACGATACAGACGAACGCTTAAATTACTCGGTGAAGTTGCATAGATTATTAAATTCAACCGGGACCCACCAAAAACTCCAACCGGCATAATAACTCCCGCCAACACAAAAACTCCCGCAAAAAAAACCCGCCAACATTTTACTCCCCGCCAACACAAATACTCCCGCCAAAAACTCCCACCAATAAATACCCGCCAACATTTTAAATCCCCGCCAACGCAATAGTGTATGGCAAAAAAATAACTATACTATATAAACATGTCACAAAATACAATATTCATTATAGAAACAAAGAATCCACTTAATAAAAAAACACAAACACTTTAACACATGGAGTTTACAGCAGATGAAGACTATTATATGCTTAAGGCGGTGAAGGTTGTTCGTCGACAAATGGGGGAAGATAGTAGCGATGCTTTCTTCGACCGCCTCCTATGTCAGATGTATTTCAACTATGGGAAGTTAGGAGAAGGAGACGTTCAAGTGCGAAGTCGTGACGAAATCAAATCCAGGTACCGCTTCATCCAACCGCTCACTGCTCTACTTTTCCAACCAACTAGAATTAAGAAAGAAGCACATTTGGTCTGGAACATGACGGTAGTAGACTACATCAGTAGGGATATGATGGCGCATCTGGAGGATAGGATTGCGGCAAGGAATGAGGGGGATGATTTGGATGACAATTTGGGATACGATTTCGACGACTGATCATTTCTTCCGTGTTTGTGCCATCGAGTTATTATGTTTAGTAGTCTGTGTTTAAATTAAGTAGCTTCTGAATGTGTGTTGTTTTAGGTAGTACTACAATTTCAATTATGTTTGCTATTGTGTTTGAAGTATGTTTCAACTCTGTTTCAATTATGTTTCCATTATGCTTCAGCTTTCCTTCAATGTTCTATATTTTAAAAACAACCAAAACATCTAACCAATTGCCAAAATACATAAACATTAACTTCAAACTGAGTAAATCCATAGTACGTGTATCAAAAAACAAGCAAACCATCAAACTAACCGACAACAGAGTTAAAGTATCATACAAACAGAAAATACATCATACTGTCTATGCAAGCCTCCTGGCTGTGGACAAAACATCGCCATAAGCCCCAGCCAGACGATCAAGATCATGATCAAACTCACTCACTCCAGGAAACAACGAGACCCTGCGCATACCAGCACGCAAATGTTGGATGATAGCTCCCTCTCGATCCTCGTGGACATAGTCATCGAGCGAGTAGATTGCGGTGTTGATGAGGTCGAACAAGCTAATACTCTGATGAAGGAGTAGGTACTCAGGCTCACAAAAAGACTCTATCTCGTCTGTCACCATCCCTCCTCGATAAGCCCGATGCAACTTGTTGCTCTCCCGCTGCTCCCAAACATCCGGATCGAATGCATACGCCATCGTCTTCGGTTTTCTACTTGACTTCGACTGCATGTCTAACAAAGGATGCGCGATAGCCCGCTGGACACCGCCAAACTGCCGCTGAACTCGCTCTGGATAGTATGCCTGAGAGTGCTCCACACCGCATACGACATTCCGAAACCACGCTATATCTTCGAACGGGAAATGATCGCGTATAGCACGATAAGGATCAAACAATACCTACAATATAAACATATATGAACATAAACACATAAATAAATCAGTTTTGGGATCACTAAAGATTAACACTTACATCGCTCTCTTCCAGGTTGTTGACGGAGAAACGAAGGTTCAGCTTCGTCCGTGAGTTAGATACTGCTGCAGCTGTATCCCATCTACCAATAGTGGGGTCGCGCTCAGTGTAAGCGTGTCGAGTAACAGGCTGGAGCATGACAAAATGATCCCATATCCACGTGTCCAGCATACTGATACATCCGGCCATAGTCTTCGTGTCGTGAAGGGAAGCCTCACCCAGATGGTGGTACAAGTAAGCGAGAACATCACTACCCCATGAGTACCTGCCGACACCCTCCGGAGTCAAATCGCGCAACAAAAACAAATACTTTTAATTGGAGTATATGTTGCTCTTGTCCAGGAATATGACCGTGCCGAACATATGCAATATATAGGCGCGGGTAGCCGCATCCACCATCATATCACTCAGACCAAGGCTGTCATCGCAGAACTCTGGCCCACTAAACCTACTCTGGATCCATTTAAACCTCAAACCAACGCCCTTGCATTTCTCAACCTCCGTCACGAAGGATAAATCATCCACAATAAGCATTTCAGCGCACTCGTGCATGGCCAAAGTCTTGTCAGATATATAGGGAAACACAGCAAGCTCACCCTGAACTGGGAGTCCCAAAATGGTGTGGACGTCGTCCAGAGTAATCGTCATCTCTCCGAAAGAGAAATGGAAGCTATTAGTCTTCATATGCCCCCTATCTAGGAAAACCTCCGTCATGTTGGAGTGTGTGCATCTCATAGAACGGCTCTGTGAGATGACCGAACGGGGCGACGTCAACTACAGCGCGTACCCTAGTCTGTGCAACCAAACTCCATGCTCGATGACTAGGATAATGGGCATACAGCTGCATCTCTCGCTCCTGAAAAGATTACTTCCCATTAGCATAGGACAAAACAAAATAACTTCATAAAATGTCAAATTGGAATTTCGATATTACATCTCCCATCCAAATGTGGTATGCAGTATGGGAGATGAAAGCCTCACCGAACATCGGTGGCAATCTGGCTGGAGGAGGAGCTCTACGCTGCCCTGTAGCCGAGGGAGGATGGCGTGGTCCGCGGGAAGCGGAAGCGGAAGCTGAACTCGATCTGGACGCATGCGGTCCGGAAACTATAGGGAGCTCATCCATCTCAGCAGCTAAAACTGGCTGATCAACTTCACGTACCCTACTCCACTTTTTTATTCTCCTTGTTTGCGACCCATCAGCAGACTGTGCACCATCGTCGTGATCCATCACCTGAAAAAAAAAAGACGTACTAACTATCAAGTTTCGTCGAAAACACAAATTGTCATGCTGGTAGCTTTTTTAGACAAATAATAGCATAAACCGGGCTAACACACACCAAAGAACAAGAATAAACCGGTCCCGGGCCATTCCGGTGACCGGAGCTGCCACACGCCACCAGTGTGGCGTAGGTGTAAGGGCGTACGCCCAGAATCCCACACCATCCATCTGGCGTAGGAAACCAACCCTACGCCACACGATGGCGAAGAACAGTTTCACCATGGCAGAGGCTTGAAGTTTCTGCCCGACCCTACCTACACCCCGAAAACCCTTCAAACCACACTCATACCCTAACTAAACCTAACTAAGCTATCTAACAACAAATAAATCAACTTACAGTAGTCGGTTTCGATTCCGATTCGAACGATTTTTTTGCTGGTGTCGTTCCGATTCATTCTTCTTACACCGATTTGGTTCGCCGGTGCCGATTTGGGCTTAGATGAGTGGTGCTGTGGTCAGGTGGGAGAAACTGCCGTCGATTTCGGATTAGGGTTTCGGGGGTGTGGGTTTCGGGTGTTTCTTAGAAGTGGGTCTTAGGTGTTAGTGCCGAATTGGCAATTAGGTTAGTAACTTAGGTTAGTATAAGTTTTTATTATAGTTAGTTAGGTTAGCTTAAGTTTTAATTATAGTTAGGTTAGTTTAAGTTTTATTTTAATTTAGGTTAGTTTTAGTTTTATTTTTAGTAATAATTTTAGGTATAATTTTTGTAACTTTTTAGAGAGAAGGTAGAGCAAAGTTAGAGAGTTGGGGTTTTTTTTGAAATTATGGTAACTTCGCGGAGTAAGTTTGACTATTTATACGATTTCGTTATGGTAAAATCGTCAAACAAAATAACTTTACGGAATATTTTTTAAAAAATATTATATGCGACTTCGCGGAATAAGTTTGACTATTTATACGATTTCGTTAGAGGAAAATCGTCAAACAAAATAACTTTACGGAATATTTTACAAAAAATATTATATGCGACTTCGTGGAATAATTTGGGCCGTTTTTTAGCAATTCCTAATAGATATTTAAGTACTCTTGTAATAGATAAATCATAAGATTTTTTAATTTTTTAATACTACTTTACCCAACTTATACGGAGGCTGTGAGTTTGCCGTTAATATTTTTTATACATCCCGAGTCATATATAAAGTTCTGAGTTAAATAAACAATCAAACAAAACCAAGCCTGAACTAGGTTTGGTCACTGATCGGATTTGGGTCAACCTGAGGCCGACAAGACCTGTGAAATAGATAATAAAACTGAACCGGATGCCAATGCGGATGCGGATCACCATGTTTGGAACCAGTCCTGATCTAGGATAACTAGTAGATATGACAGGCCTACACTGGTTTGGATAGTATGATGTATATAAAAGTATGGAATTAAGATTCAAAGTTCCAAGTATGAAGAAAACATCATGTAGAACATAGTTGGTCAGGCCACTTAGTAATGTGATTAGGGTTTGGACACAATCTGTTTACACTTTTTAAAAAAAAAATAGAAAATATATTGTTTCTTTCAAGAACATCAAAGTACTCAGGTGAACACTAATTCTGCAGTTGTTGAAGCTCGACGAAAACGGATAAAGTCTTCTAACATCCGCTCACCATTGTAGAACAGATCATCCTTGTTCGGTTCAATGACCACATTCTCAAGTGAAGGTGACCGATCAAGTAGCAGTTTGATAAACTCGATCTCAGATTTCACCCCGATATCGACAAAAAATAGAAGCACAAACGAAATCTTCCTTCTTGTATCAAGTATGATAGAGATAACGATCCCAAACAAAATATCAGGTCTGAATAAAATAAACGCAAACAACACAGAACACTTTTTACGTGGACAACCTTCCCAGTGTAGGAAGTAAAAACCACGAGACTAATTTCGGAGTCCAACAAAATATTCACTATCAAAAGATGGGTTACAAATCTATTCTCTAGATAAAACTAGAGCATACGCCACAAAAAGTATGACAACTTCATACACAACCCCAATACACAAGATAATGAACCGAAATAAAAATAACTCACTGAAATATCTCCAAAATGCTGAAATATCTCCAAAACGCTGGAAAGTTTAAATACCGGAGATCTGAGACTAACTAAATAACTATTGTGTTAAAAATCATTGCAGATTAAGTCACTAATTCAACATACACAGTAGCAATCCTGACGTTTTTTATAAGTTATTTTCATATTATTTTGTAGGTACTCAAAGATACTACAATATTGAAATCAAATTTTCAAGCATTGGACAGCTGATTTAGCATAATAATCTAATAAAGAAATATAAAAGAAACTTGCGTAATAATCTAATAAAGAAATATAAAAAAAAAACTTTATACTTTATGAAAATATTCGATACTGCTAAAAAATCATCAATGTAATCCGAGATTTAAGACATCAATAATGTTCCAAAATGTAATATTTTCCAAATTGGTTTTATCAATGGAAATACATGTTTGTTAAAACGAATGTGCAAAGAAATCTTATTTTGAGATATTATGAATAGTTTACTTTGAGTGATATCCATTTATGAAGTATGAATTAATATAATGATGTGAGTTAGTTTGACTAATCTCAAGTCATTATTATGAATTGGAATTCCTTCTCTATTTATCAGAAAAATCATTAAAATGTCATTTAGATTATAAATTTAATTTTGAATTACTAAATTTAATATTTAAATATTATAATGCAAATTTTAAATACTATAAAATATTATGTATTGTTAAATAACATAACGTTATATTGGTCACGAACTTCTAAATGTAAGAAAACAGATTTAAGCATTCAAACCAGAAAACTTCTTAACAAAGAAACTAAAGATGGAACTACTCAACAATCAAAACAATATTTATTGAAAATGTTGCTATAAAAATACCAAATCTGAAATCTATTCTGGTGGAGATAGAGAATATTATGGGAATAGTTGATCCGAATTACAAAAAAGTTTGTACAAACAAACAAACTCAAACTATCGAAAATGTTGATACTAGAAATAAAACAACTGAACCAACTGAACATGAAGAATTACAATCTGATTCTGGTGAGAAAATGTTGATACTGGGAAAAGTGAAGATCTGCAAGCCTTGAAGACCAGAGAGTTGCTTGAAATTGAAAGAATTCATGATTCTGGAAAAATAATTACATTAGAAATTGTTGATAAGAAAAAACCAACTGTAAATGGTGAAATATTTTCTTCAGAGTCTAGAGAAAAAGAAAAAGCCTTGAATGATGACCGAGAAATAATTGAAGCTCTACAAGCATTGGAGACCAAAGAGTTGTTTGAAGTTGAGGGAGCCCATGCTGAGTCTAACGCTGAATCTCCATCCAAAATTACCATAGGTAGCCTTCCTTGTTCTCCTGCACATAAAAAATAATGTGAAGAAATAACTTAGAATAAGAAGACAAGGAAGACAAGAAATCTGAATAACAAAGCTACCACAACACCCAAACTGTTACTGCTAAAAAAAACTGTTAAAACTAAATCAAACAAATGGAAATCAAGATAATCAACTGGAATGTCAGAGGGTTGGAGAACAAGCAAAAAATAAGGAGATTAAAGTCCTTGAAGAGATCTATAAATCCTGCTCTTATGGACATTCAAGAACCTTTGATTAACTCTGACAAAATGGGAAATGTGGCTAAGACTTTGGGTTATAATCAGTGCTTTGGTAACATTAATAGTATGATATGGCTGCTTTAGAGAAATGACTTCATGGTTAATGTTAAAATTAATGAAGAACATGTAATTTATGAAAATGTGAATCATGTTTCTTTAAATAAAACTTTTAGATTGTCTGTGGTCTATGCTAAATGCAACAAGACTCAAAGATGGGATTTGTGGGACTCTCTAAGAATATTTAATGACAATGAAACTGAGTGGATTGTGTTTGGAGACTTTAACACAACCTTAAACATTGATGAACAACTTTCATGTTCCAGAAGTTGCTTGAATAACATTGATAATTTCAACAATGCAATATCAGACTGCAATCTAAATGATGGGGGCTACTCTGGTTCAATGTTCACATGGTCAAATGGAAGGAAATAAAAAGACTAGACCGTGTCATCTACAATAATCCTTGGAACAGATATTTTGACAACACAAGAGTGGATCACTTATCAAGAACTTCTTCAGACCACTCTATTATAAGCATTACAATCACCACAGACCTTGACAAGTATAAGCCTTCATTTAAGTTTCTGAATATGTGGGTACAACTTCCTGACTTTCTAAATACTATGGAGAGTAGTTGGTCTGGTTTCATGCCTGGGAATCATATCCAAATATTTTGGCACAAACTGAAGAGATTGAAAGAAGACTTGAAGACATGGAACCACAGAGATTTCAGGAATGTCTTTGATGCAATAAAAAAATGGAAAAAGAAATCTGTTTTAGAGAAATAAACTATCAACATTCAATGACCATGGTAAATAAAATTATTCTTGACAAGGTAAAGCAGAATCACGTGATTCTACTGGCTAGAGAGGAGAGTTTCTGAGAATAGAAAACTCACACATTGTGGTTGAAGGATAGTGATAGAAACACTACCTTCTTCCACAATTTGGTGAAAAAAAGAGCTAAAAAGAGCAAGATACATAGAGTCAGAGAAGGAAATCAGTGGGTGGAGAACCAAGAGGCTATTGCAGATTCTGCAGTATCATACTTCAAAAATCTCCTAACTAAACTATGTAACACTAATGAATATTATGATTCATTTTATTTATACCTAACATGCTTTCTGATGATGAAAACAGAATGTTAACAGCTAGTCCATCTGATGAGGATATCTACAAAGTCATTAGCAACTTAAACTCCAACAAGGCAGCTGGACCTCGTGGATTTAATGGCAAAGTTTACAAGGAATGTTGGGTTATTATACAAACTGACCTGTGTGATGCTATCAGAGAAATGTTCAAAGGAGAAACAATCCATGCTGGTGTCCATGCTTCTGTGATATGTTTAATACCCAAATTAAAGCAACCCAAAACCTGGAAAGAATTTCGACCAATCAGAGTAACAACTCTTCTCAACAGAATATACTCTAAAATTGTAAACAACATATTAAGTCTTCTTCTACCCAAGCTGATCTCTGAAGAACGGGGAGCCTTTGTCAAGAATGGAAGCATCCATGAGAGCATTCTGGTGGCAAAGGAACTATGCTATGATATCAACTACAAAACAAAGGGAGGTAACATGATTTTGAAAATTGATATGGAGAAGGCCTTTGAGAGGCTATCTCAGAAGTTTATTCAAAGTATGTTAAAGGATTTTGGGTTTAGCTTTCTGTTTATTGAACTAATTTACAATAATATCTCAAACAACCATTTTTCTTTAATTATAAATTGTGCTACTAAAGGATTTTTTAAGTCTGGTTAGGGTTTAAGACAGGGGGGTCCCTTATACCCCAGTTTATTCATATTGGCTGAAGAATTCCTGATTAGGGGTTTGAGGAAGATAAGTGAGTCTACATTCTCTATATATTACAAAACAAAAGGAAGACAAATCATACCTTGTTTGGCGTTTGCTGATGACATCACCATATTCTGCAAATGGCTCACCTGATTCTATCTCTAAAGTTTCTAATTTCCTTGTCCACTATCAGCTCATCTCTGGCCAGCTGATAAACAAAAAGAAATCAAAATTTATAACTTCTGAAAATATATCAAACCATAAATTAAACACTGCTGAAAGAATTCTCGAGGTAAAGCACCGCAATATGCCCTTCAAGTATTTGGGGATTATATTGAGTAACAGGAGCAGAAACAACCACTTTGATAGCCTTGTATCAAAGATAGGAGACACGATAATAGAGTGGGATGGAAATACATTATCTTTTGGGGGAAGACTGATCCTGATTAAATCAGTCCTCTTCTTCTTCCCACTCTGTTACATTCAGAACTCTATGCTTCCCAAATCTGTTATAAGAAGGATAGAAATCCTTTATAACAAACCTTTGTGGGGAAATAAAACTGAAACAAAGGCTATAAACGAAGGACAAACAACTCTCTCTGGGCTAGTTTGATGATGGCTACATACTGAAAAGGTCAACACCGTATTACTCCTCCTATCTCTAAAAAGAAGTCTCGAACATGGGCTAGAATTACAGAAATAAGAGACTGTGCAGAGAGATATATCTTCTGGATACCAGGAAATGGTGAGATAGACTTCTGGCTTGACAGGTGGTGTACTGAAAAGCCTTTCATCTATTTTCAAGAACAAGACAACATATGTTGGTATGTTAATACTAAACTAAGCAAGTTCTGGGTTAATGGAAGATGGGACACTGAAAAATTAAGCTATACTGTTACATATCCCATTATCTCTAACATCCTTAAAAAAAGTTCAACAATAATCCAGACAAGATCATGTGGGCTATATCAACTGATGAAAACTTCAACACAAAGAGGACTTAGAACAAGATAATAAAAGAGGGGAATGAGTCAAACCTTTACAAAAGAAGCTAGAATCCAGTAACTCCAAAGAAATGTTACTTCTTTCTTTGGAGAGCGTTAATGAATTGGTTTCTATCTTATAAAAATCTCCAACAAAGAAGTTTTCAGCTAGCCTTAAAGTGCCAATTCTGCAACAATGAAGAAAACTCAAAACATACTCTCGTAAACTGTAGTCACGCTTGGCTTGTGTGGAACTATTTCAGCACTATATTGGGTATAAAAATCACCAAGAACATGACTCTTCATCATCTCATTCGCTCTTGGTACTGGTCTTTAACAAAAAATTATAGCATCCAAAATATCATCCCTGCTATAATTGCGTGGACAATCTGGAAGGCTAGAAACTCGAAGAAGAAGCACGGTAACGATTCATCTCCAACCTCTCTGATCGAACAGGTAATCAGGATGTTAAGTGAATTGTCCAACGCAAATTTGTTAAAGAGGAAACAATGGAGAAGAGATATCAAAATAACAAATCATATGGGATGCTACCATACCAGAGCAGTTATACCAATTTCTCTAAAATGGAACTCTCCAAAGCTTAATTGCTTCAAGCTGAATACAGATGGAGCCTCTTTACCTTCTGGAGAGGCTTCTGGTGGAGGAGTTGTAAGAAATCATGAAGGTTTTATTATTAAAGGCTTTGGTATATTATATGGGAATAATTATTCTATTTTAGCCGAAACCAAAGCTCTTATGGATGTCTTGGTTATGTGCAGAAATTTGAAGTTGACAAACCTTAACATTGAATTCGACTCAACCATTCTGGTGGATTTGATTGGAAGTGAAAAATCAATATGGCAGCTGGATCCTCTCTTAAGATACTGAAAGAAGTTGATTACTTCTTTAATGACGATAAAACACGTCTTTAAGGAACAGAATAAAGTCAGTGACTGGGTCGTGAAAAACTCTCTCAACACTAAGGAAAACCTAGATTTTTAACATTCATCAGCCCAAATCATCTGAAAGTGATTGTTCATCTGGAAAGAATTGGGGTAAGTTATATAAGAAATGTTTGAATGAGTTACTGAATCGGAAAGATCGATGAGACTGAATTTGGGAAAAAGAGAAGGAAGCTGGTAAAGATTGAAGATGGAGAAGATGGATAATGAGCTGAATGAAGTTCGATAGAAAAGAAGAAGAAGACGAAGAGGGAATTTGAATTTGAATTTTTTTAGTCCTTTATGTTCGCATAGCAGAGCCGGATTGTCGAGCTGAGCAGGATTTGCCAAGCATAGCAGGATTTTGCCGAGTAGAGCAAGATTTGCCGAGCTGAGCATGATTTGCCAAGCAAAGCAGGATTTTGCCGAGCAAAGTAGGATTTCGCAGAGCATAGCAGAATTGGCGAGCTGAGCATGATTTGCCAAGCAGAGCAGGATTTTGTCGAGCAGAGCAGGATTTGCCGAGCAGAGCAGGATTTGTGACCGAGCAGAGCATGATTTTCCGAGCAGAGTAAGATTTGTGACTGAGCTGAGCAGGATTTTCCAAGCTGAGCAGGATTCCAAGCTGAGTAGGATTTGCCAAGCAGAGCAGGATTTTGCCGAGCAAAGCAGGATTTACGGAGCAGAGCAGGATTTGTGACCGAGCAGAGCAGGGCAATAATTTTCCGAGCAGACCGAGCAGAGCAGGATCTCCCGAGCAGAGCATGATTTGCCAAGCAGACTGAGCAGAGCAGGATTCTGACGATCAGAGCAGGATTTTAGCAAAACATTCTTCTAGATTTTGCAGGTTCATTACGGTGGAGGTAGATGGCAAAAATGAAAAGGAGAAGATCAAATAATATAGCAGCAAATCAAGCTCCACTAAGGAATCATAGATCCAATCATCAAGCTAGTATTGAGAGAAAAGTTGTATATATTCAATTAGATTTCAAATTCCAAAATCTATCAAAGTTTGTCAAACCAAATTTAATGGTTCATTGTACATATTATTTTAATCAATGGAATGTGAATTTGATTGAAAAAAAAACATAACGTTATATTGAGATATTATTATGAGTCAACTTTATTCATTAAATACATAAATTATAAAGAAAAATATTTGATTAATATCAATCCATGAAATATGTGATAGTTCAATAAATATTCAGAGGCAACGAATTAAAGATATGTACGGGAGAAAATTTTAAAAGAGACAAACACAAGAGTACTTGAGAGAGAATGTGCCAAAAATGCTAAAAAGCAATAATTGTTCATCCTTTCTAAAAAGAAAATGTTCCTTTATATAGTACTGGTTATGGGTTTAAGGGTTACATGGTTGTTCAACTTATGACCATTACACCCCATTATTTTACTAATTTTAACCACATTTGCTCTTTATTACATAAAATACCTTTAATGTTACATATTTGTTGGGCCTATTTTACATGACTTATATAAAGCCAAATTAATCCAATATTTATCGGCCGACCTGAGGTTGAGATAATCTCACCCTTATGAGTAGCGTTGTTAGTCTTTGCAAAAATATTTCAGCATATACTAACTCATGCGATGACTCGATTATGTTAGCTTAGACTTATCATGCTTTTGTGATTTCAGTCGGATCAGTTTGGACCTCATCACCATCTAAATATTCTACCACAAGAATTATCAACTTGATAATTATACATCAGACGTGGTATTTTTTGTACACATGTCTCTCAATCACTTGAGCTATGCAATAGGTCGTCAATAATAAAATCTGGATGACTTACTATGTGAAAAAAATTCCACTTTCCTATGCACATGCCTTTTGACAAATATGAGAGGGGTTATGAAACATTTCGCTTTACTTAGACTAGATAACTGTAAGGATTCAGCAATCGCTCTTGCTAAATTTTAGAGAGAGAATGTTAACATTTTATAAAGTGAGAAAATGGAACACTTTATAAAAAGAGAAAGCAGAACCATTTTTATGTCGTCATGAGATAATTATCCCATTCAGGCAGCCATCATACAATATTACTCTGGTTCCCTTTCTCACTCTATCTTTCTAAATAATCATCTTTCACAAAAACAAAATTACTGCTCTTCTGATTATCAATAGTTAAAAGGTCCGAACAGAAAAAAGACGTTAAGATCGTGGATGAAATTATTGTGCCATTATCCATCTGTCAAACTATATACTACAGACCCTAGCCACCAACCAAGAAGCAAGCCGAAGAGGTTAAGCATTCCACTTCTAAAACCAATTTCGCGGTGCACCCTTATTAGCACCCCGGTCAGACTTATACTCAACAAGACAATGGTGACCTTGGTCATCAAACAAACTCTCTCTAAACTACTTATCTTCCGATGGGTCATGCTAGTGATGACAATATGAGATCAGATAACCTGAATGACAAGGCACCTAAAATAAATCGGTCTCATTTCCCAACTAAAATAGGTGTACAATAAAACTAAGGACTCGTCGAGAATAAGTATTCTCGTTGAAAACTCTGTGATAATTATGCAGCAAGACTCGAGCATCCTTTGGGAGGTTAACCTGGACCACACTGGGTGTCCAACGGTGCCTGCTGATCTGTGGCCTGTCGGATCGTTTGAATAAGAATATCGGATGTATTTAATCGATGAACCCCTTGAACGGACCGAGGGTGAAAATATTTCTCATGTCGATTACATTAAAGTAAATAACCAGTAAAGCGCTAAAAAAACAACAAGAAACCATAGGTGATGTCCAAGAAAAAAAGAAAAAAATCCACAACAAAAAGAGAAAGTCCAATATGGAGCTCTTTTAAGAGATATTTGATGTTCTTATAAGTAATCTTCATGAGGTAGAGAATAAGCATCTCATTACACTCTACAAGCTGAACTAATGATACTTTCTGAAGTTTGAGGTAGAGAAATTACGAGACCAATGAGCTAATGGTCTTCTTGTAAATATTGAATTAGGGGCTTATGTTCCCCTTGTACCTTGATGGTAAGGTTCTTCAAACTGGTGGACATATGCCCCAACTAGGCTAGGCTGAACCTATTGTTCATACCGATTGCTTGCATAATGGTCTCGAGGCTCTCTGGCAATAGATTCACGATAAAGTAGTTCATGCTTAAAACCGACTTAAGAATTGTCTCCGCCACCAGGATTTGTATTACGAAAAAATATTCCAAAATTTTATCAGCAATTCTCAGTCAATCAAAAACTCTATCAAAAAAATCCTTAGTCAATCATGGTTTCCGTACTGATTTACAATTTTTGAGACTTTTACTTATAACAATGCTTATTAATGTTGATTTAAGATCCCTAAAGATATATATTAACTATATAATATACACAAACACCACAATGTTAGATTCTAATTGATGAGTCCGAATTCGAAGAGCTCCCCGGAAGGATAGTCCAAAGTAAATCACCCCGTAAATTCGGACAGACTCCATGACTTCAATTCGAACAGCACTGATTGAACCGGACAGATGATCTTGAACACTGCAAACATAAGGCAGTTCGAACTATGACTAAAGTACTAAAAAACCTAATCACTGTCTGACTAAGCTACCTGCACATCTGCTTAAAACTCTTGGGTCTTTAAACATGACCCGGGTCCATTAAACTTGACCCGAAAGCCCATAAGGGCCCAAATATCATACTATAAATACCCAACCACCAGCATTAACTATGGGTAAGAAAAATTAACTGCTGCCAGGCTGCTTAATTCTCTCTCCACCCTTGAAACACTTTGAAACACCCTTAAAGACCACCACACCACCGTGAAACACCCTTACACCGCCCTAAAACTCCACTTGAAATTACCAGCCTACCCTCAGGCTACTTTTATCCACACCAAATTGGCGACCACAGTGGGAGGCGACGGTGCCTGAATCAAGCATTCAAAACCAAGTAAGGAAATTCTGTCCGAATGAATCCGGATAATCCAGAGCTTCCACCAGCTTTGCTTAAAGTGGTGGAAGAGAACGATGAATATACTGTCCAAGAGCGTGACAGGTTGAGGGTCGAAATAGAAGCTTTGAGGGCTGAGAAGGCCAAGATGGGCATGAAGGAAAAGTCCAAAGCATCAGTTGCTCATTGCTCTGATAACCCTCAAGAGCATGAGGCTTCAAAAACTCATGTGAGCACTAAAAAGACATATGCCAGTTCTAAAAAGTCTCACCGGTCCAAGCCTGTGGAGAGTTCTGACTCAAGCTCAGAATCTTCGGACAGCTCTTCGGACAGTGAGGGAAATGAAAAATCCTTGTCCTCCAGTAGTGATGAGGGGCGAACCAGGAAAAAACAGAAGCAAGTTAAAAAGTATTCCAGAAAAAGAGATCACCATGGAAGAATGAAAAGGCACATTGGAAAAGGATCATCTCACAGTCGGAGGCATATAGACCGGATGCTGGTGGATCCTTTTGCCTTCCATGATGAGCCAGGTATCTTTGCAACACCTAATGAGGATACTGCGTTCAGTCGTGGGAGGAACTGGAGGCAATCGTCATTGTCTTCCAAAATACTGTCCGGAAACCTCCCCAAGAGGTTTGATAGCACCAAGATGGAGAAGTACGATGGCAGTACTGATCCAGATAATCATCTGGAGCAATTCAAGAACTTCATGATGAACTTTGATGATGATGATAAACTACTCTGCAGGGCATTCTCCCAGTCCTTTACGGGGAGTGCTCTGAAGTGGTACAACAGCCTTCCTCAGGGTTGTATCAGAGACTTTGATACCTTTTGGGTGGCCTTTCGAAGGCAATTTGTGGGGAGTAAGGAGCTCAAGGGTAATGGAGATACCATAATCCATTGTGCCCAAGAGCCAAATGAATCGTTGAAAGAATACATAATTCGTTTTGTGAACACAAAGAACGGGCTGGCTGATTGCTTTGAACAAGTGGCAATATCATCCCTGAGACAAGGTTTGAACCCGGGCAACCTGGCTGATTCAGTAACAAGGAAGAAAGCCATGACCTGGGGTGGATTGCTAAATCAAGTTGGGAAACAAATAAATGTTGATGAAACAAATAAGACCAGGGTGCACAGACAGGTGAGATCCACCCCGGTGGCACCAACTCCAAATCAAAACCAGTCCGGAAACAAAGCTAGAGAAACCGGACAGGGGCATGGAAGAGGAAAAGCTCAGTCTCAACCAGCTGCCCCTGCACAAAGCCAACAGTCTAGAAATAAAAGAGGGCCATGGGTCCAACCGGAGTGGTTTGCAGAACTCAAAGAAAGTGTGGCAACCATTTTTGATAAAACTAAAGATGAAGTACACTACCGGAGACCAGCAACCTTGCAGTCTCCCAGAGAACATCGAAACAGTTCTTTTTGTCAATATCACAATGATATTGGCCATACTACTGATGATTGCATAGCCTTGAAACAAGAGGTTCAGAACCTGATTGAAAGAGGGAAATTGGGTGCATACGTTAAAAGAAGAGGAGGCAACAGGCCTGACAACACTCACCGGGCTGCTCCGGTTAATGCTACCCCAGAAGGGGCTATGGTGATCATTGAAAGGTTTAATGTGGAATCTGAATATTTGGATCCTGATCCAACAAGGAACAGAGTGGGTGCAATAGAGGAGCGTTCCAGGTCGGTCTCCGGGCTCATTAAATTCTTTGAGTCCTTGACAATTTTCGGAGGGGACACTGTAACGGCTCCTACCACTTCATCAAGAAAAAGGCATGTTCATAATTTGGCTACCCAACTAGAAGGGGGCATGACCTCTTATCAATCGTCAAGTTTATTCCCATTCATTGTCTTTGATGGGGATGATTTGAGAGACATTGCTGGCCCTCATGAAGATGCTGTTGTCATAGGAGCATCGATAGGGGGCAATGAGATAAGGCGAATCCTGGTAGATACTGGGAGCTCTGCCAATATCCTTTTCCTAGATACTTACAAGAAAATGAAAAATCCAGCTGTGATTCAAAAGTCAGACAGATCGATCGTAGGCTTCACGGGCAGCTCAGCTGATGTAATCGGTGAGTTCGAAGAGGAAGTATTGTTGGGCAGAGGCCCTTTCAAGAAAACAGTCAGAATACTTTTCATTGTGGTGGATTGTCCCACTTGCTACAATGCTATTCTAGGGAGATCTTGGCTCTCTAGGATGCATGCAGTGGCTTCGACAGTCCATCAGTGTCTAAAATATGCTGTTCAGGGGCAGGTTGGGGTTGTCCGGAGCAGTCAAAAAGTTGCAAGAGAATGTTATGCCACTGCCTTGGCTCCACGAACGCTGGGGGCAGTCCGTATAAATGACCAATAGCAGTTTGAGGGCCTTTCTGGGGGTGAGGGTGAAATTGATGACCCCAGAGAGACCCCCGGAGTGTTGATCCCAGTTGAGGAGGTTGAGACACACTGCTTGGAAGAAGGGAAATTTGTCAAGATAGGGTCCAAAATGCCACAAGTGTTGAAAGAAGAGATGTTAAAATTCTTAAAAGACCATCAGCATGTCTTTGCTTGGTGCAATGCTGATGTTACTGGAGTTCCATCAGAGGTGATTTCCGATCACTTATCTGTCCGGAGAGACGTAGCACCAGTGGTGCAAAAGAGGAGAGCTTTCTCAAAAGAAAAGGCTGATGTCATTGTACAAGAGGTTGACAGACTCACAAAGATGGGGCACATTAAAGAATCTCAGTATCCTTTGTGGACTGCCAATCCAGTCTTGGTAAAAAAGAAAAACGGTAAATGGCGAATGTGCATTGACTTCACAGATCTCAATCGAGCTTGCCCAAAAGACTTGTATCCGGTTCCCCGGATAGATCAGCTGGTAGATTCTACTTTTGGGAACAAGCTACTCTCCTTCATGGATGCTTTCTCCGGGTACAATCAGATCCAGGTGGATCCAAGAGATCAAGAGCATACCACTTTTGTTACTGATAGAGGTTTACACTGCTATAAGGTGATGCCTTTTGGTTTGAAAAATGCTGGGGCTACTTATCAAAGGTTAGTCAATAAGGCATTTGCTGATCAAATTGGAAGAAATATGGAGGTTTACATTGACGATATGATGGTGAAAAGTGTGGATGAGCAGCTGCACTGGTCCGACCTCCAGGAGACTTTTGCCAACCTGGCCAAGGTAAATTTAAAGTTAAATCCTGAAAAATGTGTGTTCGGAGTGCAGTCCGGAAAGTTCTTAGGGTATATTATAAGTGAGCATGGAATACAGCCCGACCCGGACCAACTCAATGCTTTATTTTAAATGGAGCCTCCTCGAAACATTAAAGAAGTACAGCGGTTAACGGGGAGGTTAGCAGCCTTGAACAGATTCATCTCAAGGTCTTCGGACAGGTGTGATCCTTTCTTTCAAACTTTGAAGGGTGCAAAGGGGTTTGAGTGGACGCCACAGTGTGATGAGGCTTTCAATGAGATTAAGAAGCATCTGTCCTCTCCCAAGACTTTGTTTAAACCAATCGAGGGGGAGACTCTCTTTGTGTATTTGGCTGTTTCAAGTTGTGCCATCAGTGATGTGCTAGTAAGGGAGGTTGATGGGTATCCTCACCCAGTATACTACATCAGCAAAAGCCTGATTGATGCTGAACGCCGTTACTTGAAACTTGAAAAACTAGCATTGGCCTTGGTGATAGCTGCAAGAAAGATGAGGCCTTATTTTCAGGCTCATCCTATCGTTGTCCGGACATCTTTCCCTTTAAAGAATGTCCTTCAAAAAGCAGACATATCAAGCAGAATGACAAAGTGGTCAGTAGAGTTGGGGGACTTCGACATAGACTTTGCTCCTCGAACAGCAGTAAAAGCTCAAGCTGTGGCTGATTTTCTGGTCGAATTCCATTCTGATAGGGACTCAGAACAACCTGCTGATTCAAAAGACAAAAAAGTGTGGATTGTCCGAACAGATGGAGGATCCAGTGCCATAGGATCTGGGGCAGGAATATGCCTTACTTCCCCCTATGGGGACAACATGTTCCAAGCTATTTGTTTTGCTTTCAGGGCGTCCAATAACGAGTCCGAATACGAAGCAGCTATAGCTGGTTTGAAATTGGCTTATATTTGTGGAGCAAAAAGGGTCAAGCTGCTAAGTGACTCCCAATTGCTTGTTCACCATGCCTTGGGCCTATCAGAAGCTAGAAAGGAACAATTGATTAAATATTTACTTCTCTTGAAAAATGAGGCAATGAAGTTTAAAGCTGTGGTGTATGAGCATATTCCCCGGGCAGAGAATGAGCTAGCAGACTCGTTGGCAACAATAGCGTACACGGAGTCCTATCCATGGATCCATGTGCTTGAAAGTCCTTCTATTCAACTTGATGAAGGGGAAAAAGAAGAAGTCTTTGAAATACAAGTAAATCAGCCTCAGGATTGGAGGTCTCCTCTTATACAATATCTGTCCGATGGCATCATACCTTTGAATAAATCACAAGCCAGAACTTTAAAACACAAGGCTCGTGGTTTCATCATGATTAGAGAAGTCTTGTACAAGAAATCCTATAGCAAACCTCTCCTACGCTGTTTAGGAGATCATGAGTCACAGATGGTTCTCTCCGAATTGCATGATGGTGAGGGATCAGCCCATTGTGGATTTAGAGCATTAACAAGAAGAGTGCTTCTCTCCGGATATTATTGGCCATCAATAATGAAAGATGCTAAGGAGCTGGTAAGAAGGTGTGACCCATGCCAGAGGTACAGCAATGAAATTCATGTACCAGCTATTCCTTTGGAATCAATTTCTGAGCCTATCCCTTTTGCTCGATGGGGATTGGACTTAGTTGGGCCTCTCCCTATGGCGTCCGGAGGGCGTAAAACCATAATTGTAGCCATTGACTACTTTTCGAAGTGGATAGAAGCAGCCCCCTTAGCAGGAACAACATCAAAGGCTGTTATAAAATTCATTCTATCCAACATATGTTGCAGATTTGGTGTCCCCCAGAGAATAACGACAGACAATGGGCCACAGTTTGACAACAGAGAAATGGAGAGCTTCTGTGCCTCAAGGGGTATTCAGCACTGCTTTTCTTCACCTTTCCACCCACAGGCCAATGGGCAAGTTGAAGTGGCTAATAGAACTATACTATCTGGTTTAAAGAAAAATTTGGAAGGGGCTGCTGGGAAGTGGCCTAGTTATTTACAAGAAGTCTTGTGGGCCTACCGGCAACACCTGGGGCTGCAACACAAGAATCACCTTTTGCCTTGGTCTATGGGATGGATGCAGTAGCCCCCATAGAGAAGACACTTCCCTCCTTTCGAGTCCACAACTTCTCCGGACAGGCTAATGAAATAGCAATCAGAAATCAGCTTGATTTGATTGAAGAAAGGCGAGTAAAAGCTCATCTTAGAGTGGCACACTATCAAGGCTTGATGAGAAGCAGGTTTGCTTCTAAAGTTAAAAGAAGGGACTTTCAACCAGGAGATAAGGTATTGAGGAAAGTTTTCTTGCATACCAAGGAGAAGCTCTTCAGAAAGCTGGCCCCAACTTGGGAGGGTCCCTATACTGTGGTTGAAAGAATCAAGCCTGGAACGTACTGGCTGGAAGACAAAAATGGCAGGGTTTTAACTCACCCTTGGAATATTGAACACCTTCGAATGTACTTAGAATAAAGTTTATGTAAATATTTACTTGTTTGAACATCCATGTAAATATTTGGGGGCATACCACTTCCTCTCTTCGGCGCCACGGAGAGCTTTCAATAAAACTTGGAGCCCTTTTAAACAATTTTCTAAGTTTTTACAAAATTCTGTTGATTGCCATACTACCCGGACTGAAAGATCTAAGGGCTACTTAAATTCTAGCCAGAGAAACTAAACACTCTCACAACACGATAACTCGAAATTACTTAAACTCCAAGATATTTAAACAGACTATGGAATAAGAGAAGGGTTGTGCAAGATAAAACGTTCATTCAATAAACTTAAAGTTGCCTTGGCCTTCCAAGGACTTTTTAAACAAGTTTGAGCACAATACAAAAATCTGTCCGGTTAAAACGGACAGCATCACAAAAAAGGTGCCTTGGCCTTCCAAGGACTTTGGTTCGAACAAAAAGTAAACAAAATAAATTACCAACTAAGGTGGAGCCTTTGAAGATGGCTCACCCTCATCTGTTCCCTTGGTCTTGATATCGCTTTTTCCCTCAATGACCTTCTTGCCTTTGGGGTCAGCCTCTTCTTCACCCGGACTCTCTCCGGTTTCCTCCTCGTCACCAGATGAGGATATATCAGTATACCCTTCATCAACCATGGTCCAATATGGGAGATCATCGTCATCCACGTAACGCCATAAGTCCCCAAGTCTCCTCTTCGGGAACTTCTCGTGAAATAGGAGGACCATGTCGGACTTCACCTTTTCAATCAATAATTCCTCACTTCGTATCATCTCCCTGGCATAAGCGTTGATTTTGGCCTTGATCATGGCCTCTTGATCCTTCACATGAGCAGCTTTCTCGTCAACAGCCTGAGTCACTGCATTCTCTAAAGCAAGTTTGTCAGTAGTCAGATTGGTGACAAGCTTCTCTTTTGCTGCAGTCTCATCTTTTGAGGTTTTCAAGTCCTTTTCCAACTCGGACAGCTTAGCCCGGAGATCTTCTAGGGTTTTCTCTAAAGAGGCAACTTTTGTGTTGCTTTCATTTTGACTCTTCTTCAGCTGTTCGTTCGACTCCTTGAGCAAGTCGACCTTAGTAGTGGCAGTCCTGAGGTCTTTGGACAGTGACTCCTTCTCAGACTTAAGTTCTTTGATGGACTCTGCCTGACTCCGGACCTGCCTTTTCAAGGTAAGTACTGGTTGCACGTTGCTAAGGAGGGAATGAGCTATAACGTCCCTTTCGCTGGAAACCAAGAAAGTCCTGCCATTAAAGTTTACTGTGTTGGAACTGCTGGGAGGAACATATGGCCCTGCGAACTCATCTCTTGACAGACCAATGAAGTAATCACCTAGGGGGCCCAGACCGGTGACGTCCACTTCATCCATATTAATCTCTCCCCTATCCACTTCATCAGTGTGAAATTCCATTGGAATCCCTTCATTAAGATTCCCTGGGATCTCTTCGGCTAAGGTTGGATCAGTTGGGAAAGTGGGCTCCGGATCTCGAAGAGAAAGCTCCTCTCCTTGGGAAATCTTCTTCTTTTTGACCTCCCTATCAGCACTGTCACTCGCTTGCTTACGAATCCGTTTAGGAGCCCTTGAGGGTTTTGGGGACTTCGCTCTTTGTTTCTCGCTCTCCTGTTCTACCACTTGTAGAAGGTTGGCATCGACTTGAGCCTGAGCTGGCATCTCTGAACCTGTTGGGACCTCTTTCTCAGCATCCTCTACCGCTTTCCTGCTTCTCTTATTCTTGCCCTTCATTTTACTTGGGGCTTTGGCCCGGGCAGGAAGGAAAAGGGTTCCATCTAGCTCATGAGACCTTCTCAGCACTATGTCATCATCAGGAGGGGTGGAGAACTCCTCCCATGTTAAATCCCTTCGACCTGTGGTGTTCCACAGGTGAGATCTCGCCAAGTTCCCCGAAGTGAAAGCCTTGTGAAACCGGTTCTCCCAGTTCTCTGCGGCCCATGCATTTATCTTGCCACAGGTGACCTGTCCGGCTTTCAGATAGTCTCCGAACTCTTTTGGCAGTTCTAACAAAACAAAAGAATAACTAGTTAGTGAAAGCTTAAAGAAGAGAAATTCGAACAGAAGCTTAAAGGAAAACTTACGATCGCTCCTCCATCTACTTCGAAGAAGGCTAGGATTCTCCCCGACCTTGATTTTATTGCCATTCTCCCATGAGCCACTTACAAACAAAAACTGGCTCCTCCACTTACTCTCCGACTCCAGGAGATCATCGACGGCTTTCAAGTCATTCCCCATATTAAAGTGATAGAAAGGGAACTGATGGTGTTTGCACAAACTAGCAACAGCAGCGAACTCTTCCATTGGAAGAGGAATTCCGGACAACCTAGATGCCATAATGCATGACATCAAGGTGTACCATCCGTTAGGGCTCAGCTGTGATGGACATATCTTGACTAGGTGGAAATAGCGCACTATCTCCGGATCCAGTGGGAACCTAAGTCCCCAGTTGAATAGCTCCGTAAAGAAGACTATCTCGTTTCTCTTGCAATCCATCGGGGTCTCCGGATCGATGGGAATTCGGATCTTTACGTTTTCAGGGATCCCCCACTTAGTGCGAAGCCGTCCCAAGTCTCTAGTATGAATAAACGTGTATTTGGTTTTTAACAAAGACAAAAGATACTTAAATTCTACCTTGTGAAAGCAGGGCCCAACTCTCCCTTCAAGGCTCTCCGGCAGATCCGGACGCCTCAGATACAAGTCCTCTTTGCCTTTCTTGGCAACAACTATAGCAGTTTCAGCTTGTCCGGAAGACTCGGACTCAAACCTGACCTCCTCAGTGGAGTCTTCCATCCTCTCCTCCATTACTGTTGGGGGAGCTTCTGCAGAAATAACCCGGGGAGGGATGAAGCTTGGTACAACTGATCCTCCGGACTGTTGGCTAGATGTATGTTTTTGAGTTCTCGCCTCAGTTTGAGTTTTTGAGGTCGAGGTGTCCTTGGGAGGTAGTGGACTGCTAGCCTCCGGACCAACCGGCCTTTCCCGGAGAGTCCTAACAGTTGCCCCGGACCCTGAATCGCTCGTATTTTTTGAAGAAAGTCCCTTAACCAATCTGCTTGGTCTTTTCATTATTAGTTTGTCTGGAGAATGGTCGGAGTCGGACCCCATGGCAATAAAAGTGGATTTCTTCCTGACACTTGTGACAACGACCCCCGGTTCGACAATGGGGATTGACTCTTGGACTGATGAGCCAGAAACTATAGGGGAGAGTGTTGATTGAAAAAGTTTTCTAGGTTTTGTACCTTTCGAAGAAGACGAACCTCTATCAGATTCTTCGATTGAAGGGGCTGGTTTCTCGACAGGCGACGCTGGAAGCCCTGCTGCAAGTCTTTTCTCTTTTTCAACCCTTTGAGCTTTCTCTAGTTCTGAAAGATTGAGCCAGCCACCCTTGATTAGAGCTGTTCTTGCTGTGAAATGGCAAAGTAAAAGTGAAAATGAGACTGTGAAAGACAAATGGAATTTATAGTAAATGTAAAAAAGGGTTTGATTCCTAGGAGAATCCGAAAAGTTGGGCAATGATTAAAAACGGCGCTGACGTCATCAATAGCACTTAAAGAAGTAACTTGTTCGAGAAAGTGGTGCAACTTTCAAGGTGAAAAAACGGCTAAAAGTAACCAACCAGAGAGTGACACGTGTCCCACTACCTCTGACAAAGAACCGTTTGGAATTCGTAACGGTTGGACTGTCCGGGCCTATCTCAATTCTCTTCGAATTGGAAAACCACTTCTTCAATCGGACTGTTTTTCAGTTCTTTAACAAGGACACTTGTTCAAATACCTGAAAAAGGGGCTCATGATGAGTCCGAATTCGAAGAGCTCCCCGGAAGGGTAGTCCAAAGTAAATCACCCCGTAAATTCGGACAGACTCCATGACTTCAATTCGAACAGCACTGATTGAACCGGACAGATGATCTTGAACACTGCAAACATAAGGCAGTTCGAACTATGACTAAAGTACTAAAAAACCTAATCACTGTCTGACTAAGCTACCTGCACATCTGCTTAAAACTCTTGGGTCTTTAAACATGACCCGGGTCCATTAAACTTGACCCGAAAGCCCATAAGGGCCCAAATATCATACTATAAATACCCAACCACCAGCATTAACTATGGGTAAGAAAAATTAACTGCTGCCAGGCTGCTTAATTCTCTCTCCACCCTTGAAACACTTTGAAACACCCTTAAACACCACCACACCACCGTGAAACACCCTTACACCGCCCTAAAACTCCACTTGAAATTACCAGCCTACCCTCAGGCTACTTTTATCCACACCACTAATCTCTGTTTTAGAAGATGCAGACACTCTTTATCAACAAATATAGACACTGGAGATAAACCAGCATATTATGGAAATGTTTCTTTCATTTCACTTAAAACATCAATACACGATTTATTTATATAGACAATACTAAATAACGGCTTGATCTTATCGTAATAACTTATTTAATAAATGATATATAACACGTGTTCAATGCTTATTTAGCATTCTCCCATTACTGTCTTCTTCGTCTTATGCATCATACTGCACATTTAATTCCTTTGGTGGTGTATTTTTTGGAAACATTATGGACAAATTATGGCCATATGTGGACTATTACATATGTAACTTCCTTTTTTTCTTTATTCCTTTATCTTCTTCTTTTTTAGTCTAGTTCCTAAAGATCTTGTTGGCTCATCCTTTGTTCGACTGCCTCTTGAATAGTTTACTTTCAGAGTCGTCTTCATTGTTGCCTCAATTTCATTTGGCCCTATTATTACTTTGTGTTGTATTTCTCCTCTTAATCCCGCTACAAAGTTGAATAAGTTTTCTTCATCTAACAAACCATCAATGCCATGCATTATCAATTTGAATGCACTGTAATATGTTTTTACACTTCCGGTTTGCTCTAGATCACAAAAAGTCGGTCTGACTAGAGAATCCATCTGCCTAAGCAGATAACACTCTCGTAGTTCATGCTTCAATTCATACCATACCTTAATCTCTTCCAGGTATTCATTTTCAGCCTCTTTTTCCACCATTTTTTTGCCTCCTTACGCATATTCATATCGGTAACCCTTACTTGATCTTCTCTTCTCACACCTCTATTCTCGAAAATATGCTCTATATTCATTATATAAATTTTCAGATCTTTTGCATAATGATTCACGTCTTAAGGGGGCTATTTAACTTGGCGTTTGGTCGATATGTTTTCATGTTATTCACCAATGAGTGCATGTTGGAAATCTCATCTTCGAGATTTTCAATCCTATTATCGATCATATTTTCCATGTTGCTAATTCTACTCCAAAGTTTGGATATCTAGCTGTCTGTTTTTCAGCAATCGTATCAAATAATTACATCACGTCTATTTCATCAGCCCTTGTAGTACTATGGTTTAAATCTTCATACCTTCGAATTCTTCCATATTCTCTTGATGGTTCCATAAATATCTTCTTGTGTATGGTTCTGATACCCATGGTGGTTTCAATACCAAAATAAAATGTGTGTGAGTTTTGCCAAAAAATAAAAAAAACTAAAAATGACAGAATAAGAAACTAAGTTTCGATAAGTTTTAAAATACAAATATCACTTCACGTACATCATTACAATCCAAAAGGTTTCTTAAATAGGCAATGGAAAATAACTACCTAATATTAACTACCATAACTTCCACAATGACGTGTCAAACTTAAAAATATTCTAACCATCTCCTTATCAAGTTTGACTTTGGCCGAGATCTTTTACTACGTCGCATCTCTACAAATTTATGTTTTGCTAGAGCTTTGATGAGAATATCAACACGTTGCTCTCTGGTGCAAACGGATTCCACGAATATCTAGTGCTTCTTGACACATTCACGAATGAAGTGGAAGCGAGTGTTTATGTGTTTGCTTCACCGTGAAATACTGGATTTTTAATTAATGCAATTGTAGGTTTATTGTCAAATACAACGTTACTATCTTTGATTTCAATTTAGTCACCTCGCTCAATAGGTTTCTTAGCCATAATGCTTGACATGACGCTACAATTACTACCATAAATTTATGCTCACAAGAAGACAACGCCACAGTTTGTTGCTTCTAAGATTGCCAAGTGATCAAATTATCATTTCTGAATCAAGCAATTTTCATGCTAAGAGACCATTGTAACTCATACATGCAAGTTTATGTGGCCCGATTACTCCAACATCAATTGCTAAGGAGCTGAAAAATTATAGCTATGATACCACTGTTGGGTTAAGATCCCTGAAATCTAGACGAAGATATATACTAAATATATAATATACACAAACACCACAATGTTATACCATACTTACAGTTTAAACATTATAGTGTTTGTATATATTATACGGTTAGTATATATCTTCATGTAGATTTCACGGATCTTAACCCAACAATTATCCCCCTCATTACTCTCTACACCTTAAATTTGATGATTAAACCACCTTCATTGACTACAAAAAATAGTTTTTTTTACAAAAATTCAATTACCTTATTCATCTGTTATACATCCAATAATTGCGATTTTATGTTTATGTTTATTGATTGGGGTTAGAAATTTTAGACGACGATTTAGAACCAAATGGTAAAAAGTAGTCCGAATAGTTTACTTCAACTGCTAAATTTTAGTTTTTATAGAAAAGATTTGAATGTGTTCAGTAAGATTTACTACGCTTATTAAATTATGTTATGTATGCTTTTGATAGTAATAAGTAATATGTCAAATGGCAGTCATTTTATAAAAATGTTCCACGATTCTCTTTTAAATTACATATCATTCACAATTTATTCTAAATTTTTTAAAGTTAATTAGCTGTTCAATAAAATACTGAAGTCATTGACGCCAAAACCTAGTAACAATTTCTTTTTTACATCAATAGTTATAAAAATAATATATAAAGTTTTACCTTAGGCAGAAATAATTTCCTCTTTTCTCTTTATAAAACCTTTTGAAGTCCAACCGTTTCAGCTTTGACCTGCAATATTCTGAGTAAAGAATTATAATATCAAAGCTCCTTTCAGATAAGAACATTCAAATTCAACGACCGTTCCTACCCTTAAATCCATCTCCGTTTTAGATTAGAACATTCAACGACCGTACCTACAAAAACTCGGAAACGTTTTTGTCAATCTTAAAAAGGACTTAAAAACTAATAAATATATAATATATATATATATATATATATATATATATATATATATTGCTTTCTGAAAGATCAGCACATATAAAGAGATGAATCCAATATAAATATATATATAAAAGTATATTAAAACCCCCGATGTAAGAAAATAAGCCTAATCCGTCTCTTTATGAAACAAACTTCCACAGCTTCTTCAGAAATCGTTTGAAAAAAGTCTCAAAAAACAATATGACCATATCCGATTTAGTGGACTCTTCCTTTCGATCCATAGATTTTAATACCCCATATGCATTCACGTCCATCGCACTGGATATGTCTTGAGCATTCTTTCTCTTTTAAAGAAGTAATCTCACCATCCTTTCTCTTAATAATTTCTTGTAATTCTTTTTTCTCCTTAGATGATTGGTCGATGAAACATTTCTTATTGGTCAGTTGTTCCTTCAAGGAATTGATTTCTTTCGAAGTGGTAAACTGTAGTTCAATATGATTAGTCTGCAACTTTTCTTGATCAGATTTAGCTAGCACCAAATCATCGGTGAGCTTTTTCTTCTCTTGGCCCAAAGTCTCAACCTTGTTTGGTTCAGCCTTAATGGAATCTTTCAGGCTTTGATTTTCAGTTCGAAAGGAGACAATATCTTTGGCTTGAGACCTAACTTGCCTCTCCAAGTCGACTATTTCCTTACATAGCCTAAACTGTATATCCCATTGTATCGTGTTCACTGGACACTTCAAAGGATTCACCACCGATATATATTAAAATACAAAAGAACTATGGTATGAATACTCGGGGGGATGACTTCGAATTGGAGTATAGTCTCCGAACCAATAGCAGTTTTCTTCTTTTTTCCTGCCCTCTTATCAATACCTTCTTTGCTTCTCTTCTACCCCTTATCTTCTTAACAGTTGGGGAATTTAATGACTCTTTAGCCTCACCCACAATAAAAACAATGACATTCAAAGAAGCAAAATCAATCTCATTTGGAGGCCTCGAACCAACCACATCAGGAAACTCTTGTGGATCATCACTCTTTTTCTTCTTTTTAATTTATCAATGTGGCTAGGAGCCTTGTTCATGGCTGGTAAATACGTTGTACCATCCGTCTCTTCTATCCTTTTGAAGATGTCAACAGCTCTGGGAGGACTGGTAAACTGTTCTCATGGGAGTTCCCTAGCTGGGTTCGTTCTCCACAAATGGGCTTTCACCATGTTTCCCGGGGTGAAACAACCATGGAAAGCAGTTCCTCATTTCTCTGTGGCCCACTTATGCAGCTTCGTAAACGTGGTTCTACTAGTTGTTTTGAGAACATACACTTAACGATAAATTCGATGTGAAATTTAAACTCAAAATCCGATGTGGAAATTCATGTCAACATATAATGAAAGAAATTCATAAAGTATTTACAAGTACTTCTCCAATATTTGGTCAATAAACTTGAATTTCCTTTAGAACTATTTTTTTTGCCATTTTCCCACGCATCGCTAATGTAAAGGAATTGGGTACTCCAAGGCTTGTCAACCTCCAGCAAATCGTAGACGACTTTATAATCATTCCGATGTTGAAATAATAAAAGAAGATACGATGGTTTGGACATAAACTGGCCATTACAACCACTACTCCATATATCACTGTCTCTTGGTCCAAAGAGAACCAAAGGCCCCAATTAACCACTTCGGTATATACCACTAGCTCTCGAACTTTACTATCCTTTGGAGTCTCCTCATGAATGGGAATCCTCACTTTAATGAACTCTGGAAAACCCCATTTGTTTCTAATTTTGTCCAATTCGGCTGTATGGGTATATACGTAAGAAAGGTTTTGAAGGGCCAACATATATTTAAACACTAACCATGGAACTTTAGCCCCACTTTCCCCACAAGGCACTCCAGAAACGGTTCTGCGTCTAACATTCTAACTTTCTCCTTATTGTCCCGAAGTGCACTGGTATCATCGGTATGACCAGACGTCTCCAATATAGCATCTTTCCCACTATTATCCATCTTCTCATCCATTACGTGTGCTTGTTGATTCGTCAGCTTGGATCCGGTATCTTTTTTTTAACAAGAGTAGGCTTAGTGGGTGGAACTAATGGATCTAGATCTGAAGTATGCAACGAAGGAGGCTCCACCATTATAGAACCTTCAGTAGGTTTTTCTGCATCCATGGCAGATGAAGAAGAAGTTTTGGATGACCGCCCTTCAGTTAGAGGGTAATGTATTTTTCTTGGCGATTCTCTAGTCTCATGGTCTTCTAACAAGCAAGGCGTGTCTCCCGATCCCATACTGAAACTGAGTATCGATTAATTGTCAATCTCTCATCAGAACTTATATGGTTGCGTTAAGTTCTTCAGGATATTGGTCTTCCTCTTCATCGATATTCGGTTATCTGGTTGTATAACCTCAGAGCGAGTTCATTGGCATCCAACCCTATATTCCATGCTTGGACCAAGCATGTGGAACTAGATCTTCATTTTGTTCATGATCAGGTGGTTCAAGGTTTCATAAATATTCAATACGTGCCTTTACACGACCAGGTGGCTGATCTTCTCACCAAACCCTTGTCCCAAAATTGATTATGTTCTTGAGGGAAAAAATCGGACTCAGAAATTCTACGCTTCATTTGTGAGGGGAAGTTAAGATATATGGCAAAGAATTGAAAGGCTTGTTGAAATCAGAAAAGGAGGAAGAGATAGTGGAGGCGGTAACTGGAAATCACGAAGTCGAGGTATGGCTTTCTGATCTACAAAGTATTAGGAAGAAGACCAACTAGTAAAGGTTTTATGTGTCAGATTCAGCAGTGGACCGAGTCGACTCTTAAACCTTTGTCTCAGCCCAAGCACAACTGAAGCACACATGAGATGAGTCTATTTGTATCTCAAGCCCAATACAAATTTTAAATAAATAAGAAGTGTAACAATATTTTTATAAATGTAACTAATCAATGTAAAATTATGTTACACGAAACAAACTATACAATTATATATATATATATATATATATATATATATATATATATATATATATATATATATATATATATATATATATATATATAAAATATGCTTACAATAAATAATACACGTAATAAAAATTTGTGTTTCTCATCTTCTTCCTTTACTTAACTCTGTATGTAGAACGTAAAGACTATAAAGATGATACTTTATACCAAATTCGCATTAATTACTTTAATTATTTTAGTAGAAGACTTAGTTACCTTGTGACGGACTCGGCGAGTGAAAAACATGAGGCTCATGTGCTATATTCTTTGATTACATCATGCATTTAGATTGCTTGTCTGGGTTATCTTACATAATGTGCTATGTACTATATGATAATTTATTCTATATTATTTTATTTTGAACACAATCAACATTTACTAAATCAATGTCATTGGATATTGCGAGCCAAGTAGAGCCACTGTCCAATCCTTGTTCCTCAATACATGTTATACAAGATTTTCGAGGCCCAAAAAATGTAGCTCTTTTTGGTGATGCATACTGCATTACACGCTTTTTTCATAAGCTTTGATTGAAATGTCCCACCCAAGAGATAAAAGATCCTTTGTTGTTTTCAATATTGTATCTTCAAGCGCATCGTATTTTCTTTTGTGTGATTGTGGTCTTATCTTACAATATTCTTCAACAACTCTGGGGGTAGAAACAGATGATATAGATTGATTATTAATTACCGGTAGATAATTATCTTCTTATTTTGATCACAAATGGAGAAAGTGATTCAAAATAATTTTTATATAATCGCTTGTCACCTATAAAATTCAAAGTTTCCATAATTTGTGTTTGCAAAAACTTCACTATCCAATCTTTTC
The DNA here is from genome assembly GCA_036936605.1 of Limnanthes douglasii subsp. nivea. NCBI lineage: Eukaryota > Viridiplantae > Streptophyta > Magnoliopsida > Brassicales > Limnanthaceae > Limnanthes > Limnanthes douglasii. The sequence continues at coordinate 292,565,636 of JAUPFV010000005.1, forward strand.
GAAACCACTTTATCTCGCAAATCATACCATATATGCTTGATTGCGATATGAATAAAATGCTATTTATGCATTTCCTCCATAATGATTTTTGTTCTTCTACAAGGTTCCCAACTCTATGCCAACTCATCCTAGTCCTGGGTAATCCGCATGAGGTGTCCTTGGCCTGATAAAGCCACAATAATTAAATTGGTTTGAAAGAGAATAGGTTTTTCCATTAAGTACTTGCGTAACTTCTACTGTATCGATAAGATCAGAGCCTCTTTCATTTACGAGGTGATCGTATCTAACATGTTGTTTTTCCTTTGAGCTAGGAACCCTTGTATCCATCTTCAAAACACCTTATCTACACAACTCAAAAACGTTATTGTCATCTTAAAAGGTCTTGAAATACTAATAAATATATGAAAAATATATTGGAATATACTATCCTTTAGCTACTCACATACACGCTTTCTAAAAGATGAGCTTCAATCCTTACATAAACGTTTACACCAATGAGAAGTTTTATTCGACGTTTTAATCTACTACTATTTCTCTCCCTCGCGTGGGTGACTACATCATCCCCCATTAAAATTAGCAATGCAAAGCATAAAATCCTTCCTCAGAAGTAAAAGTTTCAGAAAACTTAATAAAATAACAAAGCCATCAACGACCCCTAAGAAAATCTGAAGTTTTTCCCACTAAATGAATTTGAATATCAATCTTTTTATTTTTTATATGTTTTGCTATCCATATTTTCTCTATCTCTACCATATTTTGTGGTATATGTTTAGTAAAATAATAATTTGAATGAATCACGACAAATAACAACAATTTATTATAAAAGATGTTTTTCAAGAAAAATCCATCTATAAACTTCAAATCATTTAGAAAATTTTGAAGACAACAAGTTAATAATATAAAAAACAATCGAAGATTAGTTATCTCATTATAATTGCTGGTACAAGTTCATATAACTAGCCTTGCTTATACAAGGAGCTTTAACTTTGCTTTTTGAACCTTCTTTTTCCTTTACACACCATTGCGCTGATCTAACCATCAAAAGTGAATTAGAGGATAAAAGCTGAATATAAAATCATCGTATAAAAATAGACATGTATTAGCATGACAACCGACTCATAGGATTGTGGTAGCCGCTCGGGTTTTTACTAAAAATAAGTATTTCAAAAATATATCAGCAATAATGAGTCAATCAAAAACTGTATCAGAAGCAATCCTTAGTCCATCGTGATTTATGTGCTGTTTTACAATTTGATTGATAGTTTGTGTGTTGGGATTGATTTAATTGCTTTGATTATCTTATTTAATAATTAGACGTTACATCAATTAGTATTTTATACGTCACATCAATTAGTACTTTAAAAGTTACTATTCGGTCAATAAAAACTATCATTTATTGACTATAATATGTAATGCTTCTTGTCGGTTATTTAAATCCATTTTATGCTGCAGTTTAATATATCGAGTCTTATTCTCTCTTCGTATTACTCTTTGATATTCTAACATGGTATCAGAGCAAGGTATATGTGTTTGAGTAAAAACAATTGAGTGAGATTGAGGTATGCGTGTCTGAGTGAAGCACAAAAAGAATTAGGTATGTGTGTCTGAGTGAAACATAAAAAAAAAGGTATGTGTGTATGAGTAAAACACAGAAAGATTGAGGTATGTGTGTCTGAGTGAAGCACAAAAAGAGTGAGGTATGTGTGTCTGAGTGAAACATACAAAGAGTGAGGTATGTGCGTCTGAGTGAAACACAGAAAGAGTGAGGTATGTGTGTCTGAGTGAAACACAGAAAGAGTGAGGTATATGTGTCTGAGTGAAACACATAAAGAGTGAGGTGTATGTTAGGTGTATGTTTTTGAGTAAAACAAGAGTGTTTGAGTGAAGAAAGAGTGAGGAAAGTAACAAGAGTGTTTTGAGTGGAAAAAAATGAAGAAAGTGTGAAACAAGAGTGAAGAAAGTGTGAAAAAATTGGCATGACATGTATGCCCCTATTTGATGGAGATTATGTTGGATCATAAACTTGATCCATTTAAAGGGCCCAACCCACTTAAAGGGTCCAACTCACTTAATAAGGCCCATCTAGAAAGAATATTCTAGAAACATTTAAATTAATATTTAGTTGTTTAGGTTGAGTGCAAGACACACTTTGATGTTGAGTGTAAGAAACACTTTTACCTTGAGTGTAGACTTGAGGTTGAGTGTTTAACTATCCATAAGATCTTAGATGGTGGATCCTTGTCTCCACTATGGTTCTATAAATAATGGAAGTCTCCCACCATCTAGAGCATCACCAAACACACTAAGAAGTAAAGTTAGAGAGAAAGTTAGAGTGAGAGAAAAGAGAGACAAGAATTCTCTCTCGAGTGTTACAAAAATATTTTCTCTTCTAGTGAGAGTTGTAAGAGTGTTCTTGTAATATTTCTCCTCTTCTATCTATATCAAAGTTGTTTGTTTGTTTTAAAGTGAGTGTTGTTTTATATTTTCTGCCAACAAAGTGGTATCAGAGCCACAAGCTCTTTCCAAAATTTCATTTTTAAATTTTCAACATATTGGAAATTTTTGTTTTTAAATATTCAACATATTTAGAAATATGGCAAATGGTGTATCATCCTTCCAAGTTCCAACACTCAACAACTATTTTCAACAAAAAATCCGAAGAGGCAAGTCATTCGAACTATGATTATGACCTACTCGAAATTTTAAGGAGATGATATCTTGAGTCGCATTATTGTGATCGAATAATGATAAAGTGACATTGGATTCGAGGCACACCTTAGTGTGACCCAAACATTGATAAAGTAAAAACAAAACTTGAGGCACACATTAATGTGACCCAAAGAATAGTTCGAAGGTCCCAAAACTTGAGGCACACATTAGTGTGACCCAAAGAATTTATAAAGTAAAAATAAAACTTGAGGCACACATTAGTGTGACCCAAAGAATAGTTTGGAGGGACCATAATTCGAGGCACATATTACTATGACCCAAAAAAAATAGTTTGAAGGGACAACAATTCGAGGCAGATGCTACTGTGACCCAAAAAATAGTTCGAAGGGACAACAATTCGAGGCACATGCTACTGTAACCCAAAAAATAGTTTGAAGGGACAACAATTCGAGGCACATGCTACTGTGACCCAAAAAATATAGTTAAGGCAAAGAACTCTTTGTATTTAAGGGGCTCATCGAAACACCTCATTAAAACCTTCCAGTGCCTAACAGGGTAGGAAAGAGTGTGCCCTCACCAAAATTTGTTCTGGGGGATACAGAGAAAGGAAAAAGAAATACAATGTCAGCTAGCTCTTTTAATCAAGATACAATTTTAAATGCTCAATATTCCAAGGTAGACGGAGGTATCGCCCTTCTTTATCTTTTAACCGATATGTGCCTGGTTTTATCTTTCCGATGACCTCGTAGGGGCCTTCCCAATTAGGTCCCAACTTCCCCAAACTCTTGTCTTTAGTGTGCAAGAAAAATTTGCGTAAAACTTTGTCCCCCACCTGAAAATCTCTATGTTTTACCTTGGGCACATATCGACTCCTCATGAGATTTTGATAATGAAGGGATGTCAACTGTGTTTGTTGTCTTTTTTCCTCAACCAAGTCTAAAGCCAATGCTCTGCTCTGGTCATTTGTCTCCGAGGAATATGTTGCTATTTGATATAATGGGAAAAGGATCTCCGGAGGGACAACGGCATCCATCCCATAGACTAAGGCAAATGGGGACACAGCAGTGGTCGTTCGGGGAGTCGTTCGGTATGCCCACAACACCTCATGTAGATAGTCGGTCCATTTCCCTGCTTTGCCTTCCAAGTTCTTCTTCAGACCATCGAGGATCGTGCGATTAGTCACTTCCACCTGCCCAGTAGCCTGAGGGTGAAATGGTGCTGAAAACATTATCGAATGCCCCTCGATACGCAAAAGCTCTGGAACTCCTTGTTATCAAATTGAGGCCCATTGTCTGTGGTGATCTGCAATGGTACACCAAAACGACAACAAATGTTAGATATGACAAACTTGATCACGGCTTTGGCCTTTGTTCCTGCGAGTGGTTCAGCCTCCACCCACTTAGAGAAATAGTCGACTGCCACAATTATCGTCTGTCTGCCCTCAGACGCCATTGGCAGAGGCCCAACTAGATCAATGCCCCATCTGTCAAATGGCACTGTCTCTGAAATGCTTTCCATCAACACCCCATGTTTGTGAATCACATTAGCGTAGCGCTGGCACGTGTCGCATCGTGTGACTAAAGCTTTTGCGTCGGCCGCAATAGTGGGCCAATAATATCCAGTCAGGAATACCCTTCGGATTAAAGCCTTGTATCCACAGTGGGCAGATCCTTCATTATCGTGCAGTTCGGAGAGGATAATTTATGACTCGGGCCCACTCAGACACCTCAATAATGGCCGACTCAGAGATCTTTTATACAGCAATCCTCCCAGTAGAATATAGTCGTGAGACTTGAATCTAACTTTCCTGGCTTCGTGCTTTTCGACCGGTAAAATGTCATGGGCTAAAACATCAATGATGACCGTTCTCCAATCGTGCGAAATCGCGTTTCTTTCCTCCGAGATGGTCATCGCGTGCTCTTTGTCAATCGAGATCGAAGGGCACTCCTGAACCATGATTGGGACAACACACGCTTCACAAATCCCGAGTTATGTGGTCTTTGTAATAAAATCTTCACGGGAAAAGTCGTCCGAAAAATGATTGGGTGGGCCTGGAAGTATGGCCTCATCTTTCGAGCTGCCGTTACTAACGCTAAAGCTACCTTCTCCAATGTGAGATACCGCTTCTCCGCATCCAGCAAACTCTTACTGACATAATAAATTGGCTTCAGAAGAGAGTCATCTTCGCGGAGAAGAACGGCACTGACCGCACAGTCTGACACCGCTACATAGACAATTAATGTTTCCCCTACCAAAGGTTTGGATAAGACTTCCGGAGACGTCAAATAGTCTTGGATTTGACGAAAAGCGGTCGAACATTCTTCGGTCTAACAAAACTGCTTCGTATTCCGTAATACTTTAAAAAATGGAGTACATTTATCCGAAGACCTCGAAATGAACCTATTCAAAGCGGCCAACCTCCCTGTCAGGATTTGTACTTCCTTAATATTTCGGGGGGGGGGGGGGGGGTGGTCATGGTGATCAGAGCTCTTAGCTGCTCGGGATCAGCCGCGATGCCTTTTTCGCTGATCATGTAACCAAGAAATTTGCCTGACCTCACCCAGAAGATGCACTTTTCCGGATTAAGTTTGAGATTGACTCTGCTCAAATTTTGAAATGTCTCTTCCAGGTCATCGAAATGGTCTTCGTCTTGCTCACTTTTGACTAACATATCGTCGATATAGGCTTCCATGTTCCGCCCAATCTGCCCCTCAAAGGTTTTATTGACCAGGCGCTGATAGGTTGCCCCAGCGTTTTTCAATCCAAATGGCATGACCTTATAGCAGTATAGACCTCGCCCAGTAATAAAAGAAGTGCTTTCCTCATCGTTAGGGTCAGTCGGATTTGGTTGTACCAAATGACAACAATCGATTTCCGGAGGTCAAATCCACTAATTGATCGATGCGAGGCACAGGAAACGGATCCTTAGGACAAGCCCTGTTTAAGTCTGTAAAGTCAATACACATTCTCCACTTGCCATTTTTCTTTCGTACTAACACCGGATTCGACGCCCATACGGGATAATGCGACTCGCGAATATGGCCTATGCTCAGTAGTCTTTCGACCTCCAACAGAATTGCCGAGGCCTTTTCCGGGGAGACATGCCTTCTTTTCTGGACTATGGGTCGAACATCTAATCGTATCGTGAGTTTATGACACATGATTTCCGGCGGCACTCCAGTGACATCCTGTGTACACCAAGCAAACATATCAAGTTTATCAGATAAAAAAGCAATTAATTTATCCTTAAACTCTAGAGAGAGGTGGACCCCAATCTTCAGAACTTTGCCGCTCGCAAATTCATGTGTCGCAGAATCTTCTTCTGGGACCTGAAATCCGGGGGCCTCCCTCGGATCATCACAGGGGATGAGTCCGGGGGGGAGCCCCTTTAATTGCTATGCTGGGTCGGAAGTCTCTCCCCGAACCCCCCTAGAGGATAGGGCTATCTGGTAACATTCACGTGCCATCTTCTGGCTACTTCGGACTGTCCCAACATTTTTTCCGACCACATACTTTAAGCACTGATGCACTGTGGCGATTACGCCATGCATCCGGGACAACCAAGAGCGACCCAAGATAGCATTATATGAGGTTGGTGTGTCGACCACAATGAAAAGTACCTCCACCTCTTTCTTAAATGGTCCACGGCCCAGCTCGACCACACACTCGAACTCTCCAACCACCACTGCTATAGCACCAGTAAAGCCTACTATAGTCTTGTCGAACCTTCGAATGACCAATGGGTCAGAGATGCGTCGGTAAGTGCTCATAAACAATATATTCGCGGAGCTCCCTGTGTCGATGAGTATTTTCTAAATTTGATCCCAGCGATGCCTGCCGCGATCACTACAGCGTCTTCATGAGGGCCGGCTACATTCCGCATATCATCATCATCGAAACAAATAATTGGGGTAGGCGATCGGTACATCTACGCAGAGACTCCCGCTTCAATCTGGGTGGTCAGGTTGACCATGTTCCTTTTTCGGGAGCTGTTAGAATTTCCCGCAATTGTGTCTCCCCCGAAAATCGCCAAGGAAAAGAAGAACGCACAAAGGCTGTCCACTTCCCCCCTCAGAATTTCTTCCTCTACCAAGTTCACATTGTTCCTCCCCACCTTGGGGTCCAAATACTCTTGCTCAAGGTCAAAATCGTCGACCCCTTCGGAAATCACCATGGCTGTGTCAGTGTTCTTTGAGATAGCTTTTACCACGGCATTTTTCTGGGAGTGTTTTTGACAAACTCCAACAACATTCCATTCTCGATCAGGGCTTGCACCTCTTTCTTTAAAGCTATGCAATCCTTGGTGTCGTGCCCGATATCCTCATGATACTTGCAATATTTGTTGACGCTTCTGCTTTCCCTCGGAGTCTGTATTGGAAAAGGCTTCCTGAACGGGACCGTAGATTTAGCTTTATCAAATATTGCAGCAACATTTTCTGTCAGCTCCGCGAAATAATTGGGTCGAACCCATTTGTTTGACATGAGTCTCGCTCCTTGATTGTAGTTTTGTTGATTACCATAGTGCTGAGGGTTCGATTTTTGCCTCGGAGGATACTGACCCGTACTTTTAGTCTGAACGTTCGATCGAGGGCCCTGGGCGTTCGACTCAGTCCTCTGAAATTGATTATGGTCCAACTGATCTCCTTTCTCCGAGGCTTGGGTCTCTTCTACCAAGATCCTCTTCTCAACTTGATCCAGCAATGCTCCAAAAGTCATCGCCTGACTTTCCGCCATCGTATCCTTCAACAACCCGGGGAGCAGACCCATCCTGAAAGCTGTCAGAGCCACTGAATCCTTACAATATTCCATATCCGTTTTTGTCTTGACAAAGCGATTAGTGTAATTCTTGAGGCTCTCCCCCACCTTCTGTCGACAATAGATGATCGTGTCTCTGTTGGCTCGGACCTTCTTGCTCCCCACGAAGTGTTGTCTGAAGATGTTCCAGAATATATCAAAATTCTTTATCGAGCCCTGAGGTAGCCTGTTGTACCACTTAGATGCTACTCCCTTGAAAGTCTGGGAGAATGCTCTGCATAACAACTTGTCATCATCGTCGAAATTGATCATAAAATTCTTAAATTTCTCGATGTGATTATCAGGATCCTGTGTCCCATCGAACTTTTCTAACTTTGAAATATCAAAGTGCTTTGGGAGGTTTCCCACTAAGATCTCTGAGGACAGAGGAGAGGCTCTCCAGTTGTGACCTGTACGATAAATGTTGGATCTCAAATTATCGTTATTCGAAAAGTACAAACCATCCTGGGAAGATAAAGTGTATTGCTGCTGCCATTTTGAATTTAAAGGGCCCATATCCTCTTCCTTGTCAGGACACTTTGCCTGTTCATGAGACCGATCGCCACCTCGGTCATGGTGACTCTTTTCTCTCGAGGATTTCCTCTCCGAACTTCTTCCTCTTCGGAAATCGGTTCGTCTATGATCACGTTTTTTCCTCCTGTGGTATTTCCGAGGAGACGATTCCGAAGTGTTGTATCGCGAGTAGTCGCTTGAGTCGGCCGAATCTGAACGGCGCCTCTCTCTTCTCCTCGGAGATCGCCGCTCACGCCCCCGATATCTGTCGTCCCTATTTTTGGGACGAAATTCAGTTTCGTGTTCCTCCTTCTCAATAACAGCCTCTCTCCTTATCTTGGATTGAAGATTCTCCTGTGCGGCTTCCTTTTCTGCTTTCAATCTTTCGATTTCCAGCAGCAATTCATTCCTTCGAGCCAGGAGATCTGAGTCATCAAAAGCGTTTTCGACTCGCTGACCTCCTTCTCCCTCGTATTCCATATCAATACGGTAATCATCGCCTATCAAGTTCTCCTCGCAATTGTTGACCACATCGTCCCCTTCCATAGTTCTCCTCGGAACAGAGATTATTTCCAAGAAGCGATTTCCGTTAGAGCGATCCTCGCTTCCCACAGACGGCACCACTGAAGAGTTTTAAGATGGTCTAGGGGTGATTATGCGATACGAAGATTGTTGAGAGACGATTTTGCGATACAGAAATATCTTAATGTCAGTTTTAGAGAGAGAAAATCTAGATTATTAGATTAAGTAGAGAGAGAAAGTCTCGTACTATTCATCTCGGGATTTGTGAAGCGTGTGTGGTCCTTTTATAGTACAATTGCGGACCCCACACGCTTTATCTTGGACTAATTACATCTTTTGGTCCCTACATTTTACTTTCTTCCTATTTTGGCTATCTCTTTATACAATTTGTACAATTTGGTCCTTACATAGTTATTTCTATGCGTTTTCCTCCTATCACACTTTTCCTTTGCTATTTTCTCCTGCCAAGTTTCTTCTTTACACTTTTCTCCTTGTCTTTTATTCTTCCTTATCAACATCCATATATTTTTGTTATACAATTCATAAACCATCCAAAAACTAAATATTTCTATTACATAAAAAGCTACTAAATATTAAAAAAAATAAAAGGTAAAGTGTCATTTAAGACCCAATACCTAAAGTAATTTCCATTTAAGACCCATATTTTGATATATCTCCAAGAAATGCCCATTTTTTGAAATATTTACTATCTAAGACCCATTAATACCTTACTCTTTTTCTCTCTAATTTTTTTCTACGTGACTTTAATAGTGCTCTACTATCATAGGTGATTTCTTTTCCTTTTTTTGTTGATTTTGATTGTGTATAGGTTAATTTCACATTTAGGTTTATTTTTATAGGTTAGGTTTTCGAGTTTTACTGAAATTTGGATCGTACGTTTAGGTTTAATCGATCTGTTTTTTGTGTGCTTTTAGTATTTATTGTTAATGTAGTATAGGTTTTGGTGTTTTTAGTATTTGTTAATACAGGTCTGTTTTACTTAAATTTTGATCGTGTTTTTTGTGTGTTTTTACTGAAATTTCGAGTTTTTAGTACTCATTGGATCGTGCGTTTAATCGATCTGTAATTTTACATTGTTAATACAGTATATTGGTGATATTAGCATTAGTTTTTGTTGATTTGTCAGTTCGTGTTCTAGTTTTTATAAGTTTTCAGTCTGCGCGTAACTTTTTTTGTTTCGACGAAGCAGATGCAAAACATTAACATGAACTTAGTAATAGTTGCGAAACGTGTAGGTTTTTTCTAGAACTAGTGATGAAACTTATCTTTTTAGTAGATTCGAAACATTAATATTTTTATTTTTAGAAGACGCGAAACATCAATGTTCTTGATTGAGAAGATTCGAAACATGTTTTATAGATAGATGCCAAACTCATGTATTGTTTGCTAATAATAGATGTGAAACCTTTGTCTAATGCAGGTACGCTACGTCTAATAGTAGGATGTGCATTTTAAAACTAAATGGGGAGCTTGCAATTTGTGACCTTAGTTTGTTCTCTGAGTTTGAAGATATTGTTAAAAAAATTTTAAGTAGATATGATACGTTGGTTTGGGGTAAATTTAAATTAAGATACTCTTGTTGTGATCTAGAAAACGTTATCTTAGGCTGTGATGGTGATTTAATTGCTTTGGTATCATTTGTTGATAGTCTGGGTGTTTCAAGTGTTACTATTAAAGTTGAAGGTGATGTTGTTGTTGGTGATAATATTAGAGAAACTGCTGAAAGTATAGTTGAAGTTTTAAATGAAGATTTTGTTTGTGGAGAAACTGGTGAAACTTCTGATGTTAATGTTATTAGTCGCAAGTATAAAGCACTTGCTACTGTTGGTTGGGTTAATGAAATTAGTGGTGTTGGGCAGGTATTTCAAGATGGAGCAGTGGGTTTAAGAGTAGTTGTTAGTCGGTTGGCTTTACAAAAAGGTTTTTCTTTTAAATATTTGTATAACAATAAACAAAGAGTAACTATTTATTGCATGAAAAAATATTCAAAGGGCTGTCCTTGGAGACTTTATGCTAAACAAGATAGCTCTACTAGTTTTTTTGTTATTAAGAAGTATATTGAAACTCATACATGTGGGAGTGGTTTTAGCAAAGAAAATAGAAGGCATTTGTCATCTGATTTGGTTGGAAATGAAATACGTGATTGTGTAAGGAGGAGATTTGATGTTACAGCTACAAGCGTGAAATCATTTTAAAAAAATGATTACGGTTTAGATATTTCTTACCGTGTTTCATGGCTTGCTCTAGAAAAAGCTAGGAGGGTTGTATATCGAGATAGCTCAACTTCTTATAAACTTCTTAAGAATTATTTTAAAACATTGAAGGTTCTTGATAGCAGTAGTGATTACATACTGAAGTATTCTTTGGAAACCAATGTGTTCAACGATGTTTTGTAGCATTTGGGTCTTGCCTCTATGGTTTCAATTCGTGTCGAAAAGTTTTATTTGTTGATGGGACTTTTTAAACGGGAAAATATAACGGAGTTTTTCTATCTGCTATAGCCAAAGATGCTAATAATGGTAAGTTGTAATTATATTGGAATATATGTTATCTTTTAAATATGTTATATATAAATCTGCAAAAAACAAGATTGGAGATGAATAACAAATCGATAAATGCAAAACTTTCTGAATAAATTACGTGATAGATGCGACATGTATAATTATATGAGTAATGTGCTAGATGCGAACACATGTAGAATACGATAACAAGATAGATGCAAAACACATATAGTATATGATTAATGAAATAGATGCGAAACCTTTTAATAAGCGGTAGTTGTTAAACTTTTTATACTCAGTCATTTATACTATTCTTTGTTCTATATATTGGTTGCAGGTATTTTCCCTGTAGCTTTTAGTATTGTTTCGTCTGAAGATACTGAGAATTGGGTATGGTTTTTAGAGATGTTAAAACCTCATTTATTGGATCACAAAATGACATTTATTAGTGATCGTCATTTAGATATTGTTACTGTTGTATCTGTCATATTTCCAAATTGCCATCATGGATACTGTCTTTATCATCTTATAAATAATTTGAGGTATTATTTAAAGGTTACACCGATGACATTTAAGGAGAGTATGGTAAAACTGTTTAAAAGATGCGCATATGCTTCTAATCAGAATTTGTTTAATCAATATATGGATGAATTACTTAAGCGGGGAGGTGAGAAGATTCAAATTTTTTTCAAAAATTTATCTCCTGAGAAATATGCTTGTGCTTTTCTCAAAGGCAAGAGGTATGATTCTATGGCCTCTAGTCCAGCTGAATCTTTTAACAGCCAAGTAAACAAAATTGTGGTTTGCCTATAGTGGAGTTAATTGATAGGATTAGAGTTTTAGAAATGAGTCAAATTTCGAGACGTTATGTGATGCTGAACGTTGGACTAGTGATTTGTGTCCTGAATTTGATGAAGAGTTTAAAGCTAATATCGAAGAAGGTCGTCCATAGATAGTTCATTCGTCTACTCCTCTTTTGCATGAAGTGTTTTCTGATCATGTTATGGTTGTTGATCTTAGTGTACGTCGTTCTGCTTGTTGTTTATGGCAACATTAGTGTTTCCCTTGTTCTCATGTTGTAGATGCGATATATTTATAGATGCAGATCCTATGGAATATGTTGAGCCATGCTATTTTGTAAGCTCTTATAAGGCCATATTCATATGGTATAGCTGCATTTACTAATTTTTGTCAATGATCTACTTCAACAACTTCTCCAGATCTACTTCCTCCTGTATTAAAAAGAAGAGCTGGACGACCTAAGAAGAAAAGAATTCCATCTAGAGGAGAATTAAATATTCGTAAGATAACGTGTTCTTGTTGTCGTAAATCAGGTCATAATAGACAAACATGTGTAGACACTTTGTAAGATGAATGTAATTTTTGATACTTTTAGTTTTTTTAAGCTGTGTTTGTCATAATGACAATAGATTGGGAACATTTCAATGGATGCTAGATGCGAAACGTTTTGTTATATAGACCTAATAGATGTGAAACGTGTAATAACCATCATGATGGGGTGTGATAGATGCGAGACATGCTTTACAAAGTTTACTGAAGTAGATGTAAAACGCTTGATAGATGCGAAACTACTTACGGAAAAATAGACTAATTTAATAGTTGCAGAACATTGGATAATTATACTATGCTAAGTTTAGTAAAACGAAATAGAAACTTAAAGAAATTTAAAAACAGAGTCTCTACTTCAAACTCAGTTTAACCAGACCCTTAGTCTTCTAGTTTGATTTGGGTCATCAAAAAACAAATAAGATAAACTTCTTCCTACCTATAGTTCAAAAAACAAACAAACCCTTCAGCCATTCATCAGTCAGAGTCATATATGTTGTCTTCGGAGTCATCTTCCTCCGAATCTTCTTTGTCTTCTCCGTCTTCATCTTCTTCCTCTTCAATGTCGTAATCGTCTTCCATCTGGTCCATTTTCCTCTTTCTTTTTAAGAGGACAGAAATAGGATCCTCATCTGGATCCTCTTCATCTTCTAAATAAGCTTCTTCGGTATAAGCATCTTCGAAAAAAGAACCAAAACTTTTATCAGAATTGTCGTTTGAAAACTCATCTGTCGTTGTATGTTTCCACCATTCCCTGGCCTCTGGTGAACGAGTGGGAAAACTGATATCACTATAATTGGGACCATCAACTGAAGAATAGTTAAAATATGGCATGTTTTTAAAGCAAGTTTTTAAGAAGTGAAAAGTTTAAGAAGATTTTCAATGAGAATGAAAGGATTTTTTGTGTTTGAGAAATGAAAGAGTTAGGTGGTATTTTATAGAGGTAGGTAAAGTGTTATAAGAAGGTGAAAAGTTTAAAGATTATTGTTTGATATTTGTTTCGATTTGCAATTAATGCAACGTAATAATTAGTATCTATTAGTTGTCAAGTCATATCTATGATATGATATGCTAGGTGCGTGACAGTGTATTTAAATTTTTGATAGGTTAATTTATTAAGAAGATGAAAATACTACAAGCTTTAACATAAGTAATATCTTTGGTTAAAATTTGTGAGCTTTTGTAATTAATGTAGTGTAATGATGAGTATTTTAGAGTTGTCAAATCATGTAAGTAAATATCAAATCAAAGTAAATCCATTAGTTTGAATTTTGAATTTTGAATTTTATATGTGAGATTGGTAGATTATTTTAACAGAAACAATAGAAACTAATTTAGATGCGAAAGAAAAAACAATTGCAAAATTATACTATAAACAATAGAAAAATAATTTAGTAGATGCGAAACATTCATTAGAATAGGAAACTAGATGTGAAACGTTGTGTACAAGTTAAATGATAGATGTGAAACATGCATTAGAATATAAATGATAGATGCATAACCAGTTGACAGTTCGAGATAGATGTGAAACACGTGTTATTCCAATTAAGATAGATGCGAGACCTTAGCTATTAGACAGTTTTGTCATTGAGATATATTTTAGGGTAGACAAATTGTACATGCAAAAAAATATTACAAACATCACAAAAAGAAGGAAAACAAATATTAGTAATCATTGTCCCAATATTTGTTAGTGTTCATGTCATTAATAAACATGTAGAACATTTATGCTCTTCTTAATGGTGCAATCTTAGAAGTTTTGCAAAAGTTAAGTTTCACATGAAAAATATAATCTTGAAGTAATCGCAGACCATTACTTTGCAATCAAGTGATCCAGGTCTTTGTTTAGGAATCTTTACTAGACAAACTATCTTTATTGGTTCTTCTGATTGTAAATTTTTTTTGCTTTGGAGGTATGCAATCTGTAATTTAATAAACATACAAATAAATCAGATTACATATATATATATATATATATATATATATGTGAAACAATTATAAAAGAGAGACACTTACTAATCTTTCTGCAGTTTTTTTGTTGGATCTAGATGTTTTGGTATTCGGTTTAGATTTACCAGCTTTTTCATGTTCAACGTCTATTATCAATAATGTCCAATGGTTAACATTCCCAGGTCTAGATTCTGTTAGAAGCGGAACAAAGATTAAACCTTATGTGATGCCTCGTAGCTTATCGTCAATATATAATATTGCATCCCTATTTTGGTTCAGCATATGCTACATTGGAGGAGTAATAATTAGAAACATTTATCTTTATAAATTGACACATGTTGTAAAAGTATTTTATTCTTACCATTACACTTCCAGATAAGTATGTTACTGACATAAATTCTCCTTGACTACGTGGAACTAATATTTGAAAGTTGTGTTGTTTAAGGTTGATATACATATATCCATCAATTACCTCTGTTGTCATAATTGGAAACCAACAGTTTGTTAACATATGATTGGGGAAGGAATGGAAAGAAAGTAAATTGAAATTTAACTTTTACCGTAGAGTCAATTTCATCTTCATATGTTATCTCCATTAAAGTACTAACAAAAATATTAGATCATGGTATATCTGGACATGACCATACTATTGGATCATAATTGTTTTCTCTTTTTTGAATCAGTTCTAATTTGTAGTATTCCTTTATGTCAATAACAGCTGTTACTTTGTTCGTAAATGACCATTATTTTCTGGTAATTTCTATGTTAGGTAGTTATTTAGAGACTTTATGTTGAGTAGGATTTAAAATTAGTTCAAATGAAGGACCTTCATCCAAATCTTTCTGTACAAATAAGTAAGAATTGAAACTGTAAGAGGAGATATATGTGAAACGTTCAGAAATATAATTGATGGGAAAGAAGGTGAACAAAGATAGATGCAAAACATTTAGAAATAGAAAGGCTAGATGCGAAACCTTTAGTAAATGTGAAAGCCTAAAAATATACTAGATGCGAAACATTTAGAAATAGAAAAGCTAGATGCGAAACCTTTAGTAAATGTGAAAGCCTGAAAATATACTAGATGCGAAACATTAAGTATGACAGGTGGGAATGTTTCACTTACTCTTTTCTTTTGTATATCCTTCTCAATTCTTATAATTTCTTTCTTAATTGCTAAGTCTAAGTCACTGACTTGTGGTGTTTGGATTTCTTGGACTTCTGATGCCTTTTCCTTAACAAAACAGAAAACTAGACATTAGATGCGAAACATGAGTAAAAGTAATACATAAGGAAGATAGATGCGAAACATGTATTTTTAAATACAAAACCAACATTCAGTTAAACATAAAAGGCAGATAAAGATATAAATACATAACATGTTTAAATACAGTATTTAAGCTAAGAAAAAAGATCATACACAACAGTATATATCTTTAAATACAAAAGTTTTTCAAAACATTTTTTTGTTAATTTTGGGTTATCTATATCACCTCTTTGTCCACAACATCTTCCTTGGTCACTTTAGATTCTTTAGTAACATCCTTTGCCACACCAGATGCTTCAGTAACACTCTTGTCCCCAACATCTTCCTTGGTCACTTTAGATTCTTCAGGAACATCCTTTACCACACCAGATGCTTCAGCAACACTCTTGTCCCCATCATCTTCCTTATCTTTATTTTCAAACCCAACATCACTAATAATATTAGCATAAACTTGCTTTTCTATTTCAACTTCAACAGGAGTAGAATTTTCCTGTTCTACAGCAACAATATCTTCAGAAGTAACAATATCAACATTAATAGGTAAATCACTATTAACAGTCGTATCAACTTGGTTTTCCACCCCAACATTATTGTTTGCAACAGCAAAAACATCCTCAGATGTAGTATCAACAACATGAAACTCAACATCAGCAACAACATGGTCATTCTCATCAGTAACAACATTATGATCCTGTTTTTCCAAATCATCTTCACTTTTTTCTTGTTGTGGAGGTGGAACATTGTCTTCCACAACAATATTTGATGTTTTTCTTATTTGTTTTTTACGATCTGTGGCCTTGATCATTCAATCTATTTCTTCTTGAATAAGTTTTTGGTTGTTGTTCAGTTGTTTCCCTGTTTACCTTCAACATAGGCAGTTTAAGTGTGTTTTGTAGTTCATCGTCAATGTCCATCTCTATATCAGCTTTCATTTGTGTAATGATCTTCAAGTTTCTTTTTCAGTTCATGAGTTTTTTGTTGAAATTTTCGGTGTTCCATTTCAGTTTTTTCTACTTTTTCAAATGTTGTTAAGTCAAAGCTCTGGCTAGAGACTGGGTCAGTTTGTGGATTGGTTGCGTCTAGTGGTGTTGTTGTTGTTAGGGTTGGGTGTGGGTGTGGGGCTAGGGTTGTGGCTTTTGAGTTAACTTTCTGTAAAATAATAAGCAATGTAAGAGATAGATGCGAAACCTTTAACATCAGAAGAGAAATAATAGATGTGAAACCTTAAAGTCAAACCAAATGATAGATGCAGAACTTAAATAGAAATGATAGATGCGGAACATTAATGAAATGATAGATGCGAAACGTAATTAAAATGATAGATGCGAAACGTGTACATAAAAGATAGACGTGAAGTGTGTACAGTAGATTTTTACTTTTTTGTTGCTAGTAATTTCCTCAACTTTCTGTTTTCTTCTTTGAGATGGTATAACCTGTCCAAAATGTTTATTTCAGAACTCTTTTGTATTGTGTTTTTAGGTTTCTTCAGATTCCTAAGAATCTGTGATGTTGTTTTCACCTTTTTTACAATAGGGGCATCAACTGTATGTACTATCTTTTTTTTGGTTAGAGGATGAGTTTCTACTGCTAAAGTTTTCTCTTTGACGTTCTATACTGACTTTTTTTGTCGTGTTGCAGTTTTTTTAGTTCTTGGAACTTTTTCGCGTTGTTTAACAACGTATTGGCCAAGTGTTTTTTCGTTATCAGTAGAATCTGTTGCAGCTTGTTCTTGTAGCGCATCCCAATGCAAACCATCTTCATCTTCGTTGAGGCTTACTTGTTCAAATTCTATTGGTGCAATAATATCATTTTCTTGAGGAGCATCATTATTTTCTTCATCTATTTGGAATTCTCCTCCAAATTCTTCTTCTTCTTTCAGCTTCAATTCCTCTTCAAAAATCTAACCATATGCTTGTTTTTTATTCCTCGAATGTTGTTGCCCGCAATGGCATCAAGTTCCAAGGGAAGAGTGATGTCACCCTTAGATTTTGGGGAGATCCGACGAGCCTGTTCTTCGGAAATTGTTAGAGGAACGGTGGACATTTGACTAGAAGAGGCCAAGTAAAGGCCACTGGATTTGCTCTGTTCTGCAACAGAAATTGGTAAAGTTTTCTGGCTCAGGATTATCCGAGGCAATTGCTTTCCCCTTATTGGCCTTGGATTTATTTTGCATTACTTGAAGATCGTCTTCGGTAATATTGGTTCTTGAGGGAGATAATCGAGGTCTTTCGCTTCCCGTTATCGAAGGGGTAGCTGGAAGGATTGACCCAGAAGTGTCGATTTTTAGAGTAGGATTTTCAACTACTAAAGTCAAACTCGGATCTGGGATTTCCGAGGGAGTTTCTTTGGCACGTTTGCGTTCTTGAGAGTTCCTTTTATCCTTGTGATGCCTTTTCCTCTTACCAGAAGAATGCTTATGGTGTCTGTCTTTGCCCATGGATTTGAGGGGGCTGAGATCGGAAGTTTGGTTTTGGTGAGAAATTTCAAGGGGTATGATAGCAGGAGAGTTTTCCGATGGAGGCCAGAAACCGTAGAAAGTGGTGACAGAAGGTTGGGGCTGAGGTTCAATGTATTCACCAGCAGCAACTTTTTCTTGGAATTTTTTACTGATTAATAGCCACTCTGGAATCCGACGAGGTTTATAAGCCATCTTTCTCTCTCTAGAAAGTGTAGAACGAAAAGTTTGGAGTGTAAATGAAGAAGGTGAGTATTTATAGAAGAATATGGGCTCTAGGGTAAGATAGGCCTGGGGATATTTTCCTTTGTTTGCCTAGGGGCGTTATGGGTAATATAGGCACAATTATATTGATTCGAGAAACGAGGGAGAAGGTGAAGAGGAAATCTAATGATGAAAAGTGTTGGGAAGCGGGATAAGATCTCTAAAAAGATTTGGTGACAAGGAATTACGACTAATGACGTCATAAAAAAGGCGGGAGATTGTTGATTGGGATATGCGAGTTGATGCTGAAAAGTTCGATGAGTCCAATCCTTGCAATTTATTAGCCAAGTCTGGGAGGCTATATTATATTGAGACAATTAATTTCAAAGATGGAATTTTTAAGAAATTGGGATATCCATATATTTATTTCTGATGAGAGTTATGGTTCAAGCTTTGCTAAGACATTGCAAGGATTGGGGGCTACTGATCAGTGTTACCGAGGAGAATAAGAGGATATTCAAGGAGGCATTTTTTAGCTAAAGGATATTCGAAGAGGCATTTTTTAGCTAAAAGATATTCGAAAATGTGCATTTTCGAGGATAATTGAAACGAACAAGATAAAGTTCGAAGATGTCATCACAGTCCTAGTAAAAATACTTTTACTAGGACTGGGGGGCTACTGATGAGGGAGAATAAAAGACGTATAGAAAAATTGTAAGGAAGTGTTTTTATTGGGGAAGTATTGTAAAAAGTACAATAGAAGTAGTTATTATGAATAAGTGGAAAAATATAAGGACTAAATATGTAATAGGTATGAATTAAAGCGTGTGGGGCCCGTTATTGTACTATAAAAGGACCTCACATGAGTTCATAGAGGCGGTTGATTAATATAATATTACTTTCTCTCTCTACTTAGTTTAGCTCTCACTTTCTCTCTCTAAAAAAGCACTTTCACGAAGGATTCAGTTATTACTGTTTGAACCCTCGAATATTTGCATAACACAAAATTACCTTAGTTCATCAATTGGTACTCACGATTTTGTTTTGTTACCACCACCTTTGCAAATCCGTAATTTTGGCTTCGAATGTCGGAATCAACTGATTTATTTTTAATTCTTCATTATTTTTTTATATCTATAGGATGGTTTTTAAACTGATGTCGAAAAATAAGAGTTATGGAATGTACCGGTACTCATGATTTTTTTTGTTACCAGCACCTTTGCAAGTCTGTAACTTTGGCTTCGGATGTCAGAAACATGTGATTTTTTTAATTCCACATTAAGTTTTCATATCGATTTGATGGTAAAGTTTTAGTATTTTTTCACTAAAGTCGAAAAATAAGAGTTTTGGAATATACCAGTACTCACGATTGTTTTTTGTTACCATCACCTTTGCAAGTCCGTAAGTTTGGCTTCGAATGTCGAGATCATGTAATTTGTTTTTAATCCGAAATTATTTTTCGATATCTACCTGATGGTAAAGTTTTGTTATTTTTTAACTAATGTAAAAGTAGGACTTTAGGAGATGAATGATACTCACGATTGATTTTTGTTACCATAACATTCGCTAGTCCGTAACTTTGGCTTCAGATGTCGCAATCATGTGATTTTTTTTAATTCCACATTATACTTTAATATCTACATCATTGTAAATTTTTTGTATTTTTTAACTAATTTCGAAAAATATGACTTTTAGAGATGAACTGGTACTCGCCGTTATTTTTTTAATTCCGTAACTTTGGCTTCTGACGTCGTAATCACTTGATTTTTTTTAGTTCTACGTTATTTTATTTATATCTATATGAGGTAACATTTCTTTATTTTTTAACCAATGTCAAAAAATAAGATTTTTGGAGATGAACCGGTACTCACGACTTTTTGTTACCATTACTTTTGCATGTTCATAACTGACTTCGGATGTCGAAATCATGTGATTTTTAAAAAATTCCACATTATGTTTTTTATATCTACTTGATGGTAAAGTTTCGATTTTTTTTACTAATTTAAAAAAATATAACTTTTAGAGATGAACAGGTTTTTTGGAAATGAACGGGTATTTACGATTTTTTGTTTCCATCACCTTCACAGGTCCGTAACTTTGGCATCGGAAGTGAGAATCATGTGACTTTTTTTTTAATTTCACATTATTTTTTTATATCTGGATGACTGAACGCAGCCATAATCTATATGTCCCTTACCACGATCAGGTGACCGATCTTCTCACTAAACCCTTGTCCCAAAATCGATTTATGTTCCTGAGGGACAAACTCGGTCTTTAAATTCCTCCGCCTTCGTAAAAAAGAGAGGTCAAGATATGTGACAAAAAATTGAAAAATTTGACGAAATGAGAGAAGAAAAATGAAAAGGTGAAAGCAACCACTGGAAATCAAAGTCCAACTAAGACTTTCTGATCTACAATAGATTGGGAAGAACCAAATTAGTAAAGATTTTAAATGTGGAATCTTGGTCCCAGTCCAACCACGTAATATCGATTGTATAATTGTAATATATGTAATATGGTTACATGAATAACCCACGGAATAAGAAAAATCGTTTCTCATCTTCTTTTTTGACTTAACTGTTATGAAGTTTGATTCCCATGCTTTCTTTCTCAAAGACTATTTTTTAAAAATTGTCCTATTTTGTTATTTGAGACTATGTTTTGTTCTTGCTTAACCAAGCGCAGGGCTTTTACCGCATATTCACGGGCAGCAAAAACCTCAAGGATATATTAAAAATCGAGAAATATAGTTACAAAATAAAGATAGTCTATAAATAAATAGCGGAGTTTTAAAAAAAAAATCGAACACCAATAGCTATTTTTAACAGCGTAAAAATCATAAGTTAATAGAAAGTATTGTTGGGTATAGTGAATTGATACAACAATAAATATATTTTCATAGAAAGAAATTTCCTACGTTTGTTAAAATAGGACATCTAATTTCTTAATCGACATCTACCAGTGTAGAGTGTAAATTTATGTCTACCTGATGAGTAGGTATATTTTGGGTACAATTATACACCACACTATGACGGGCTAGGCTAAAATGAGACCCCAAATCTTTATAGTGAGACCCGGTTATAGTGAGACCCGGGTTGGTTATAGTGAGACCCCAATTATTTACCAAAATGCCATCGATATAAATAGTTAAGATTCAGATTTTCATCCCTTTCTTCTCCCCCGAAACCCTAACTCTCTCTACTTGAAAAAACCCAAATTTTTTCCGTCGACTTTTCTTGAAATCCAACTCCACGAACTTGTTAAGGTATGGATTCTACACTTCATAGTGCTTTTTTTTTCCATTTTACATTGTTATTTCTAGTGATTTTTAGTGTTTTCCATTCGGGTAGAAAAATTTGATTTTTATGTATTTGGTGTTGATTTGTTTGATTTTAATGGCATGTATGTTGTTAGTTAGGAGATTATGACCGTTTAGGGTGTTGGGTTATAGTTTTAGGACTGATTTGGGGCAGATCTGGGTTTGGGGGCTGCTATTGTCGAACAGGGAAAATCCACGCATGTTCGTGCGTGGGTTTCCCGGATGCCCGCACGAACATGCGGGCATCCGGGAAACCCACGCACGAACATGCGTGGATTTTCCCAATCCACAGTCTTGCGAAATGTGTCAAAAATTCGCAATTTCATGATTTTTTTTTAAATGTCAACTCTTCTAATTGTTTGGTTTTGTCTTTTGCAGTATGCCTCCTCGCCCACGTCCTCCAGTTACCGCTAGAGACTACGACACGGACCATGAGACTGAGGAGGCCGATCGCGGTGAGACTTCTCGGAGTGTCCGGGTCCGTAAGAGAGGGACCTTACAGGTAGTTCAGCGCCCACCTGTGCAGCGTCGCATATCTGTGGAGCAGCGCTTCCGTGGATACAATGGTCACGTTGTAGACCTATACTCTACGTTTCATTTGTATAGGGAGCACGAGGCATACATCGTCTTCAGAGGCGATGTAAGTTTTATAGTTTTAATTTAGTTTTTAAAGTTATTATTATTATTATTGGTTTGTGTTAGAAATTTTATTAGTTTAGGTTAGAATCAATTTATATGTTACTGGATTGGATTTTATATTGGTTTAGTTTAGGTTAGGTTAGAGTTCATTTATATGTTAGAATGACTTTAGGTTTTAATTTTCAACACTGTCTATTGAATATTACCTGCATTGGATTTGGTATTGGATTTCGATTTGGTATTGGGTTTGTGTTATAAATGTAGTGAATTTATATGTTAAGAATTTATATGTTACTGAAATTAGGTTTGTGTTATAAAGTTTATTAGTTTAGGTTAAAATGAGTTTATATGATATGACGAGTTTAGGTTTTAATATTTAAGACTCACTACTGCATTGTATTTGTTGATTATTGGTTATTGTTTTATCTTAGTTGTTATACTTTATATATATTGAACATGTTGGTTATTGGATTATCTTAAGTTTTAGATTGCATATATGTTTATATATATTGTATGTTTTTAATGCATGCAGGCCCGACAGTCACTGCGCTGTTATGCGATGTACCACACACATAGTAGCTGGGACTTGAAACCCCGGCAGCAGACGGTACTCGCACAGGTTAGGAGCACCTGTTTTTGGCCCTTGGTCGAGGCCTTGGGTAAGTGGTCTACTAACATCCACTTGATTGAGGGCTTTCTTGAGAGATGGCATCCCGAGACGAACACTTTCCACTTCTTGTTCGGGGAGATGACCGTCACCCTGGATGACGTCCACATGATAACAGGGCTCTCAGTTGTCGGTCACAGCTGTGAGATATATGAGTACCCCTCTGCTAATGAGCGTACTGCGAGATACGCTCGCTTACTTGGGTGCAGCCCTGCGGAGCTTGAGGAGGAGATAAAGGAGAACAAGGGCGGCGGTAAGAGGCATGTGCGCCTTGCATGGCTGAAGAGGAGATTCTGCACCCATCAGTATTATGATGAGGAGATCCCTGAGCTCGATGCTAAGAGAGCTACGAGGGGCTATTTGTTGCACTTCTTCGGCTGTACCATTTTGGCCAACAAGTCGGGAAACAACATTAGCCTCGACTACTTGCAGTGCATCGACGATTACACCAGCTCCGCGAGGTATAACTGGGGGCAGATGATACTGGCGCAGCTCTACTACCAGCTAGGCAGAGGTTGCCTACACTCTACTTCGGGTATATCGGGTTTTTTGGCCCTGTTAGAGACGTGGATTTACGACCATTTCTCGGCGTTTGCAGTTCATCAGTACCCGAGGTATAGTAGCTCACGCCCTACTATATGCCTTCATGCGCCTGCTAAGTTTCGACAGAGCCAGGAGACTCGAGAGGGTATTAGAGTTTGTCTGGATAGCTTCACCGAGCAGGATGTAAGTTGTAATCAGTTTCATTTCAATTATCGTATATATAATTTTAGCTAATAATGATAAATGGTATTTGAAGAGTACGACCGTAGACACCCCGGCGTTACTTTTGATAGCTTCCGGGATCCTTTGGATGAGATATACCGCATATCTCACGAGTACAGAGACTGATTATCATTTATGTTTTTTTTGTTGACAGTTTTAGAATTTATATGTGATGTTTATTTTTGACCGGTTTATTTTTTGCGATGTGCTACTTGTTCGATCTTTAATTATGTATTTTGTTAATTTGTTACTTTTTTTTTATATAACTTTCGAATGTTTGTTCAAACTCCATCTTTGAAACTCCAAGTTTAGGGTTACGTATCTGAATGTAAAACAAATGCAACATAAACTGAAACATAAACCCAAAGGTTTTTTAAACACCAACAACAACACAAACTCGAACATAAACCGAAGCAGACACGTAAACATAAACTCAAACGAATGATTGTGCGACACCTAAGACTAATAAGATAGGGGTCTCATTATAGCGTAAGTTCCATTATTAGACGTATCGCTATAACGAGACACGTGAACATATTGCCGCCAAAAACACACGCATTTACTGCATTTCCCGCCCAAACATCCACTAGCTTATAAGCGTATGCTTATCACTCGTCAAACATAAACAGTGCAAAAATGGAGTTTACCCCTCATGAGGACTACCATTTGCTTCAGGCAGTGAAACTTGCCGTGCGTGAGTTGGGCGAAGACAGTAGCGATGCGTTTTTCGAGCTAGTCTTGTGTAACATGTACTACAACTACGGCCGATTAGGAACTGAAGGCTTTGCTGTGCGCAACCGTGAACAAATCAAACAGAGGTACATTAATTGCAAACCAATGGATCGTTTGCTTTTCCAACCATTTAAAATTAAGCAAGAAGCGGCTGCCGTATGGAACATGACTGTGGTAGATTACATCACTAGTGACATGGTTCTGTATCTTGAGAAAAGGATTGCTGAAAGGGAAGAGGGGACTGACTCTGACGATAACTTGGGATATGACTTCGACTAATCGGCATTACTTATGTTTTTATTTGTTTGCTTATTGGAGTTTATGTACTGTTTGTTTAAGTTAATGTTCTAATGTTTTTTATTTTACATTTACCATGTACTACTGGTTATTATTTGACTGCCCATTTTACTTTGTTTTCATTTTTTTGTATCCACTGTATCCAGACTATCCAATGTGGCATTCTTAAAACAACCGAGGGCAACTTTTAAAAAAGTACACAAATGCAGGAGTGCAGTAATAGGGGTTTCATTATTAAGAAACTAAAATTATTAGACGTCTCGATACAACGAGACTCATGAAAATATTGCCGCCAAAAACACCGCGTTTAATGCACTTCCCGCCCATACTTTCCCGCTTGTTAATTAACGCGGGAACAAAAACCGCCCTTCCCGCTTATTTTTTTAGAACCGACACACCGACTTGGAGTCTATAAATACCATATTTTGACTATGAAACAAAATATCTTAAGCTACAACAATGGGTGATTCAGAGTGGAGCGTGCACGAAGATGCAAGCCTCTTGGTAGCATTTGACTACGTCAGATGTACGATGCAAGAGGAGGTTCCTGGTTTCATCAATGTGGTTTTGTGCAGGGTTCTTCAACCACGGTAGGGAGGCATCTTGTCCAGGATGCTCAATGCCCCGACCACGCGGAAGCGAAGAAGTGTTCGAGAGGCTGGCTTATCTTAAGCCAAGGACTGTACACTATCGTGGCGGGAGTACTACTAGCGCCTACACTAGGGTATTCAAACCCGGATGGGTTCCGCTTAGTTGACTTGTCGACACCGGCTTTTTTCCGACCCTTCGTGACAACCGGTTCCTTAGGTTCCAACACATGGCTTGTAGCGGGATCTAGGATTTGCATCATCCTATTTATGATGTGATCTTGCACTTGTGGACCGTAACCGCGTATGGTACTATCAATTAAGGATAGCTTTCTCGTAAGCTCATCTTCGGTACCAACGTTTTCCCTAGGCTTGATCGCTAAAGTACTCCAATAAACATCACATTCACTCGTTTGAATCGACCGACCTTCTTTCGCGATCACATCACACTCACACGCGCAAGGTAAATTGTGTGTTGTCCTAATTACACAACCACACTTTGCGGGAGTGAACCACAAATCCCCGGCCTTTCTAATAGTTTCTTCTAATATTTGAATGGCCTTACATGAAAGCTTACCTTTGATGTCGCGAAAGATAGCTCCCCTAGATGCTTGTCTAGGACGAAACAAACTCCGTTCGAACGTTTCGAAGATGGTAGAGTGTTGAATGCGAAGCAACGCATGAACTTTATCCCAAAATTGCTCAAAAGTGCATAGGCTTGTGCCGATAGCCCGTTTTAGACTAGAGTGAGCACTCTCCGCCCTAAACCATAAACTTAGATTAGTTACAGGTCTAACAACTAGTTAAACATAGTAATGTAAATCAATGATAATATAACTCACCGGTTGCTAGTGTGGTTCCCCAAATGTTTAATCTTGTTAGTGTAGACATTAAGGAATTTGTGTCCGTAAGGGTCTATCCATTGTTTCATCAAGTACTCGAGAACCTTAGGACAAGATGCGTAGGCTTTGTGAAGGTCGGTAAGGTTTTTTTTATACTCTTCGATCGTCGCCGAATGTTGAACCGCGACATAAAACTCTAAGAACTCCTCCCCCATGTCCGCTTTCGGCAACACTTTCTTAGAGTATGAGAAAATGTTCCTGTTTATATGCCAAGTGCATAACAAATGAGTTGCATCCGGGAATACCTCATCGATAGCGTTCATTAAAGCCAACTCCCTATCCGTGACGATAATATTTGGTAATGCGCACATGTTGGTCACCAACACTCTCCTTAGAACGCTCATTGCCCACGTGTAGTTCTCTTCTTTCTCCGAGCTCATAAAAACAAAAGCTATACAAAAGGTCTTTTTCGTCAAAGTTTGGCCAACTATTTCTAGCAAAGGAAGTTTATACCTTGTAGTCTTGTACGTGCTATCCATTATAAGCACTTGAGGAAAAGTGCGCAACAAATCGATGCTCGTGGGATGTGCGAAAAACAACTCTAGGATTTCGTCGGTTTCTTTGTTCGTGCGCTCCCAAACATAGTACTCGTGCTCCTTTAACTTACCAAACAAGTATTGCATTTGGGATTTGCCCGCTTTATCAACCAATTGGTGTTTGTGCCTCATGTTGTAGATGGTACGCATACTAGATACATTTTCCGGATCTCTTAACTTCAATCCACGGTATATATCTCTTGGCCGAGAACCGATTGTTGTGAGTTTGCGAACATACTCCTCCTCTTCCGCCTTTAACCTCGCAGCCCGTGAATGACCATCCAAATGCAAGAAGGGTTGGTGGTTGTGTTTTCCAATTATAACTCAATTTCCAATAGCCGGGTTCTTCTAACACCGGATTGCCCCTAAGCATGAACGGACATCCGTATTTTTTGGATGAACAATCTCGTCGTTTCTTTACAATCCCCGGTTTAGGCCTCGGCTTGTAAACACCGTGCCTCTCGCACTTAAAATATAACCGCGGTGTTTTACCGTTTTTACTACCATCGTCATCTTTATCTACCACGACAATAAACCCTATACTCTTGCTCTCTTTGTCAACCCATTCGATCAATTCCGTCTTCGTTAAGAATTTATCCGTCTTAAATATTTGACTATAATCCGCCATGTGACATGGTGCTTCGGCGGCATCCTACACAAACACAAACATGTATTTACAAGTCAAATAATAAAGACAAACCACATATTCAACAAAAAACGGCATGTAAAACCAAGACAAACCCAGTATTGAACCAAAAAAACATGTAAAACCAAGAAGAACCCAAAATCTAACCCAAAAGGCATGTAAATCCAATATTGGCAAATATTCGAATTTTTATGCAAAGATTTGGCCACATCTTCGCATGAACATGCGAAGATTTTGTCAAATCTTCGCACAATCATGCGAAGATTTGGCAAAATCGCTGCATGACGATTTCGACAAATCTTCGCACGATTGTGCGAAGATTTGTCATCTTCCACGCATGTTCTTGCGTGGAAGTGTACATTCGAAGGCACGAACTTGCGAATTTACGTACTGTGTTGAAAAAAATTAGATTTTTACCTCGGCAACGCTCTCCAAGTGATCAGTAAGCGGCTCCTCCTCCTCCGAAAGGAAATCATCGGCGTTGCAGCTCCAATCGTCATTTAAGTCGCTTAAATCCATGCTCGGAGTAATTGGGTTTAAGTTTATATAATTAATGTGTATTTAATGTTTGTGGGAGTTTGGAGAAATTAATTATTGTGGGTGTTTGTTTAAATTTTGGAGAGAGTTTTGGTAGGAAAGAGAAGAGGAAAAGAGAGAGAAGTGAGTGGGTGGAGAAATTAGTGTTTTTATATGTGGGGGCAATTTGGTAATTTCACAATTGCAGAATTTTTTTGAATTAGGGGTCTCACTATAAAGATTTGGGGTCTCATTTTAGCCTAGCCCCACTATGACAGTGTAGGATCTACCCAAATCTAAAGAGGGTTTGGCCACTTAGGAAATATTTTTAACAAGGGTTGAAGAAATATCTCAAAGATTATTTTTTCACTCTATATTATACAAAGATCGTTAACTTCACCCTTCACCTATTTTCTAGATAATGAGATCTGAATTTGTCTATGATAACAAAAGTAATCTTTGACATTCTCTCATACTCCGGTCTCATTGCTTCCCCTATATCTTTCTTTCCGATGGATTAAAAACTTTGCCTTATACCGGCTCTAAGAGAGAACAACTTGTTAATAAAATCATTATTTAATTGTGCAACATTAAGTCAAGGGTGATTGAAGGGAAGCAACTTCAATTTTGGACAAAACCATAAATAGAAGTGTGATTAGGGAAACGTAATTTGAGAGAACTTATGAATATGATCCATTTAAAACTGAGTGGCTATTTAGCAAGCTCAACATGAGTTTTGGACATTTACTATAGCCAAGCTACAGAAGCATCTTCATAGCACCACATTTGCAAAAGGAAGCCGTTTAGGTGTTGCAGAATAAATGTGAATCAAATGACTTTAAATTAGTCTAAAAAGTGCATGCTGTTTAAGCTATTTATATTCATCGCAAGTGCCTTTAAATTTATCGATTATCTTGCATGATTTAGAGTGACCGAGGAAAGTCTATGAAAAACAAAACTTGTCTTTCTAACAGACTAGTACAGTTTCTCAAACAAAAACAGAGCACATTATGCTGTATTTGAGTGATGCAGGACTATGCAAAACATAGTCCTGCATGAAAATATATCTCGCTCCTTTTCGTGTATTTCCAACTAACCATCTTTTGATGTATAGCTAGGTTGACTACAGTTCCTGTGTTCACGTTTCCTACTTTCTTTAACAATCTCGGCACTGGTGGATGAGTAGCCTCTACAGTTTGAGAAACCTGTGTGCAATATATATACAAGGATTATGTTATATTGAGCTTAAGCAAAAGAGATTAAAGCATATGAAGATTGCTTTTCTCTTTTCTGACCCTCGTCATCATCTGCCCTTACTAGAGAGTGCTGATTTCGTATCTTATTAGCAGAAGCAGAAACTCTGAATTTTCGTGTTGAAATTATACGTTCCTGCAATGTTATAAATCTATTACACCACTTTAGTCAGGAAAATAGAGGACACTGTCTATTAAGGATTCCAACCTTTTTTGAATTCACTTCTTGCTCCTCCTCGGGCTTGTCACTCATCAACCTCCACAACGTTTGCAATATAGCTCTCTCCTTTTCTTTCTGCAGCATAAACTTACTCTTAAGATATGAAAGATAAGCAATCTAGTTAGATTCTGACAGATGACACTAACCTTGGACATCTGCAGATCCAACTCTTCTTGCAGCTTCAAGCACTCACCTTCATACTGGCACCTTAAAGCTTTTAGCTGAACTTCATGTTCATTCTTGAGAGACATTGTTTTCTAAAAAATATCATAACCCGTTAGATCCTAAAGCACGAGTTACACCAACATGATGAGTCAGACGTTTTTTTGAAATATATGTATATATATATATACCTCTCTTAATTCAGTTTGAGCTTGGACTTGAGCACGTCTCAACTCTTCATCATGGCCACCTTTGAGACTGAATTCTTTCTTCTCGTGGTCCAGCTGGACACGAAGGACCTACAAAATATGCAGGAAACTGACCAGTCATTTATGAACTCTAAAACATATCATGGTATCTAGCCTGTAAGAGACTTGAATGATAAAATATTCTCTATATAGCTGAAAGTAGCAAGTATAATTACCAAAAAGGAGTATTAGCAACCAGATGTTTTAGTGATCAGAAAAATTTTATCTACATTTCGAGACTTAAAGTTATACTAGTTAGACATACATTTCCCCACCCTCTTCTAGTGTGTGCTAATAATTACCTTCATTTTGTTAGGCTAGCAGCCGAGCATCTCGAGCTCCAATATTTGACTCGAAACTATATTGACACGAGATTCGAGCAGATTTTTAGGCTTGAGCTCAGCTTGCAAATAGCTCATTTGCAGTAGCTCGCGAGAGGCTCGGTAATTTTTATTTTTTTATAAATTATTTGATCTGATTATTGTTGTTTTGCAAAGTTCGATAATAGTTCAAGGGCTCGAAAAGTCGAACTCATTCCATTATTTTCCGAGTATATGCCAGCAGATACTCGAGCACGAAAAATAAATTACAAGTTGGGCTGATCTTCGAGCAATAATATTTTGGCTCAACCTGTCAGGTATTCGGCATGGCTCGATTCCAGCCCTAGGTGTACTAAAGAAAAAGTATTGATCCCTAGATTCACTTGCCTTCTCGTATTATTGACCTTTGCAAAGATTACTTTGCATCTCATGTAATGACAAATTGAGGGCAGCAGATAATGATTAAAATCCTAGGAATATAAAATTTAGGTTAAGTGCTCCATCATTGGTGGAGTGAAGTGGATCACCAACTCCTTTAAATGTTCTTTTATTTTTATACATACCAGAGCAGCATGTTCCTCCTGGATGAAAAGCAATTGCTGCTTGGAATCTTCTTTGCATTGAGCAACTGTACTTTCACATTTTGTTTTCATTTCTCCCATGATCCTTTCTAGCTGAAAAGAGCGTTAATAGGCATGAACTGTAGGGAGATTTAAGGTAATCGTGAATATACCTTTTCCTTTTCAGCAGTGACTATTTTTTCCATCCTTCTTTCACACTCCGTCCGAATCTTGCTAGTCGCCTAACCGAAATTAGTTAGAAAGTATACAAAGTTTAGGTATAGTACTTGATAATTCATTCAAATACTTCAAAAATACTAATTTTACATTCACGAGCAGCCGATCATATTTTTTCTCAGCTTCTGTAATCTTGTGTGCATGACCAGCCAGCAATGCCTGAATCTGCAGTGATTCTAAGAAATTTTACGAATGGTAGAAGTTAAAGAAACTTTATAATGCCATATATAGTAACTAGTCTCAAAACCTCTATGATTTGAATTTCACAGCTCGTGTCAATAGCGTTATATCGCTTCATAAGTTCATCTAAAATGTTCGGAAGCTGGGCAACTCCACTTTTTAAAATTTCTACATGAGCCTGATGTTGCTCAATCTCTTTTTTCAGACAATCTATGGTTTCATTCTTTTTCTCCAGTTTTGAGAATAAATCTAGCTGCAAATTTACCAAAAAGATTTAGGTATAGCGAAAACGAATAGTAAGATACAGGGGAGAGAAGTGCAACATATTGACAACCATTTTATCCTGCGATGCTCTTGAATTTTGTGCCAGACTTTCAATATCATGCATGTGTCTGTGCAAACAATCAACTGTGTCTGAGCTTGCATCTTGAACCAGAAAAGCTAAGACCTGCACAGTTTCAGTAAGCTGATCACAAAGAGTCTTAGTTGAAGAGAGTTTCGACTCCAATCCTTTCCACGACTTCTCATCTTCTTTCTGCTTTACTTTGAGCTTCGCATTATGTTTTTCCTCCAAATCATGAATTATCTCCAAATCATGAATTATCTCTGGCGACTAAAACCAATACAGCTAAATTAATCCTAGATATTATGTAGATACATATATATGAACATCATACTAGTTGTCTGGACATATAATGAAGTAGAGTGAAAATCTCGATTCAATACCATAACTGCAGTAGTAGATGGGAACAAATACCTACACTAAGATTCAATACCATAACTGCAGTAGTAGATGGGAACAAATACCTACACTAAGAAACGAAAATTAGATCGAACCTAACTTACCGCCATTAGCTTGCTCAGTTTCTAGTTCAGTTTTTACATTAGCTTGCTCTTTCACCGATTGTTCTGCAAAAAGAAACAAAATTAATACAGGAATTCTAAATCGTCAACAAATGTAGGAAAACCGAAATCGGCGATTAAAACCTGAGCGCGAAATCTCCTTTCGTAATCGAATCTGACGCGAAGGAAAGGAGCTCTGGCCAATCCTGATAGTGATACAGCTTCCGATTTGAAATCGAGTCCTATAAGTGTCCGAAAATGAAAAATGATAATGGGGAGTATTACAAATAGATCCAATCTATTTAAGAAAATGTTCAATTACCTTTAAAAAACAAAACAATTACAGCCCCAAATTAAAATAGTGAACCTCAATTTTAAAATCAATTATTTATCCTCAAACTTTCTTTGTCATATTATCAAATTCGTTAAGGGTAAAATTGTTTTTTAAATTTAAATTTGGACTAGTGGGTAAATAAAATCATATTTTGGTAGATATTGGTAAAATCTATTTGAAGCTGAACTTATTGGTATAAACCCCTATAATTAATTAATAAATATATAATTAATATTTACTTTAAACAATAATAGAAACTATATTCATATTTTTTATTCTTTAGAAATATTATTATAAAAACACCCGAATTCAAAACGTGAAAATAGTCGAGGAAAAACATTAATAATTTATAATAAGCAAGCTACAGGTCAAATTATCGATTTAGGTGTTATTCATCATATGACATACAATAAATCATATTTTGATTCTATCACCCCTCTTCAAAAATGAATGTAGTTACCAGGAGGCATTAAATCTTTTGAATTTTTATATATTACCATGACCTCGGACCATCATTGTCCATAATGATTCTTCGAGTGGACAATTCAACTTCAAGTTGAATTGTCCAAACTACGAATTATGGTCTAAATTGAAGATGTTTTATGTTACCAAACATGGAAAAGTAACTACTGCGGTTCAAATTATTATGTATAAATGCTACTTTAGTGTTTGACGTCACGAATCGAGCCTACAGTGGTAAACAACTCAAGGCTAAACAATTAGCATGACGGTCGTCGGTCTGGTTAAGCTAAGTAGACATACGTCGACATAAGAATTATTACTTTAACGATCAGACATGTTAATCCGACTACACCCATCTTCTCTATTATCTCTCACCAAACATAACCCGAAGATTAATAGGGCGAAGGTAATAACAATTTCTGATCAACAAGATACATGTTTGGACTATTGATCCAAATGCTACTGTATCATATGATATATGATAAATTATGTGTCAATTGCATGAATACTCTTACGAAAACAAGTGTGGTTACTATAAACGGAGATCATAATTCAATCACTAAGACTTGTTCAATTATATTAATCATATAATATTTTTCATAAAGTTTGACTGATTCATAGTTTATCAAATAACTTGTAATATGTTGGACAAGTTACAGAACGATGACATTATTGCGTGTTCATCTTTTCTTCTTTTTGACTATTTCAAGATGTTCATACATGAAGATTGTATTTTTACAATGAGATAATAGAAAATAAAAATTACATGGATTTTTAACTTGGTTATAAGTTGTTTTAAGACTTTGGGAAATTGTGTCGGTTTTGGAAATCTGTTTATGGTTTAAAAAAGTCTTCATGGGTTTAATTTGGAAGGTTTATTAGAACACTTATATCGAATGGAAATGAATCGGTCAAATATGTTCATTATTTTGTGCACTAACTTCAACTATTTGTTGTTACTATTGCGAAAGACCATAGTGTTATTAGTGATTTTTTAGTATTATCACTGATGAGTTAATATTTTGCCTTAGTAAATTGTTAAGAGATAAATTAGAGAGAAAGAGTTAGAGAGTTTTTAGAGAGAGAAAGTTCAAGTACAAATGAGTTCCAAAGAAAAAGTGTTCAACCCTTTTATTTAGAGGAGTCAAGACTTAGTCTCAAACTTAAACTGTTACAAAAGAGGACTAATTGTTGTTTAGTCCTTAACAATTATACATAGTTACAAATACTCTCTAAAACTTACATCGATATAATTTAAGGACAAAACTTACATTATTTATAAATAAATCCTTAAATTTACATTATATACAATTTAGTCCTCAAAATCTTATTTCCATATCAGAAGCCCCCCTAGTTCTCATGTCTAGTAAATGAATGAGAACTAAAATATCTTCGAATCCAAATGTCTTCGAATACTTCCATAGGTTATGTAACATATTATAAAATAAACTCAAAGCAGTCATTCAAAACAACTGTTTGAAACAATCATTCGAAGCGGCAACTAGGGGCAAACATTCGAAACGACAACTAGGAGCAACCATTCGAAGCGGCAACTAGGAGCAACCATTCGAAGCGGCAACTAGGAGAAACCATTCGAACGTAATTAAAACAAATACCAATTAACAATGGCGCTAAAATCTGATAACCCTTCAAAGACAAAAAAACATCTTCGAAACACTGGAAACAAAAACTCTCTTCGAAATACTGTGTAAATAAAATATCATCGAATCCTTTCAAAAATAACACTTTCAAAAGTACTCATCGACTTTTATCCACATAACCTATAAAAGTAACCGTTTTATATAACCGTTCAGCCCATCATAGCCCTATAACTTTTAGATCTACAGCTAGATGCCTCGCCTGACAGATGTCGAACATCTGATCATCTCACCGCTTTGTATTCCAACCTATCATCATCAAAGTCTTTCAAACTTCACACGTCTTCATTTATTTTGTATAAATTCAACCTACATTTTCAGTTTTTTATTCTCATCACACATACCATTTTAGAGAGAAGTCGGAGCTTTTGGCTATCATCGCCGTATTCTTCCTTTTTCTCAGCGTTCCCATCAGAAAAAAAAAAACCCAACTTTCTGATCAATCTCCATCCTCTCCGATCAACCTTCATTTGGTTTATGAGAAAGAAACCAAAAACCAAGAAATCGAAGGATATCCTACCCAAAACAAAAGAATCTTCAGACTCTGACAGCAACTTAGTCGGCGCAATAGCTAAGCCCATGACACTTTGCTATAATTAAATTCAAATGGATCCAAAGGATTAAGAGAGTACCACATTTATCATTGATCGAGGCTTGCATTGTTATAGGGTTATACCCTTTAGGTTAAAAAACGTTAATGAATAAATCCTTCGCTTCTCAGATCAGAAGAAACACGGATGTGTATATTGATGACATGTTGGTCAAAAGTTTAGTAGATGATGCACACTTGGAAGATTTGGATGAGATTTTTTTCAATTTAAGGGCTATTAGACTGAAGAGAAGTGTACTTTGAAGTTTGATTAGGAAATGTCTTGGGTTATGTTATTAGTGAAAATGGATAGAACCTGACCCAAAATACCTAAAGGCTTTAGTATCAATGACATCGCGTTGAACTATCAAATAAGTGAAAATCTTAACAAATTCATTTCCAGATTTTCTGATAAATGTTCTCCTTTCTTTCACGTGTTATAAAGACCAAAAGAATTTGAGAGAACCTCAGAATGTGAAGTAGAATTTTCAAGCATTACAGAATTAATGTCATCACCAGAGATACTGTCCAAGCCTCAAATTGGAGAACAACTCCCTTTGTATATTGCAGTATTAGATTTTACAGTGCGTGCTGTTTTCATAAGTAAAGATTTGGGAAATTTGAAGTCGGTGTATTATGTCAGCAAGACTTTGGTAGCAACAGAGAAAAGGTATTTGAAGCTCGAAAAAATGGCTCTGGCTTTATTAGTGGTTGCTAAGAAGATGCACCTCTATTTTCAAGCTCACACTATTGAGGTTCGAACTTCGTTCCCGCTGAAATTTTTTTTACAACGCCCCGATATTTCTGGGAGGATGACCAAATGGTTAGTTGAGCTGGGAGATTTTGATATCATTTTTTCACCTCGGACGATTATCGAGGCCCAAGCCTTAACAAATTTTATTTTTAAATTCTATTTAAGTAGCAAAGAGATAAACAATGAGGTCTTGACAAGCAATTCGATGTGGATAGTTCGAACCGATGGAGGTTCTAGAATTTTAGGATGCAGTGTATGTGTTCAATTGATTTCTCCATTTGGGGAAACAATGTTTCAATGCATTAAATTTGGCTACTATGCATAGAATAATGAAGCTGAATATGAAGATGCATTGGATGGTTTAAGACTTGCGAACATTTATGGGACAACTTCAGTTCGTTTAGAAATAAATTCCTAATTAGTAGCAAATCAGGTGGCTGGTGTTTCCGAAGCAAAAAATGACCATTTTTTTTTATTCGAGAGCTTTGAATTTAACTCTTTCGTTTGATCACGTTACTGTAGATCATATCAGCCAAAGGGACAATACAATTGCTGATTCTTTAGAAACCGTGGCTTACATAGAAGAATATCCTTGGATTTTATTACATGAGAGTCATTTGATTCTAACCCGCTCAGAGTAGTGTAAATATTCAGAAGAAGTTTTTGGCACACCAGATGTAATTTGAAGCGATTGCAGAACTGATATTCTGATTTTTTTGTTAAGAGAAATGCTGACTCAAGATGTGCAGTTGGCTAAGAAGTTGAAGCGTAAAGCATATGGCTATATTGTGTTAGATGGGGTTTTATACAAAACATTGTTGAGTAGGCCATTATTACTTGTCTTGAATAAACATGAGTCACAAGAAGTTCTGTCAGAATTGCATGATGGGGAGGGTTCAATACATTGCGGGTTCAAGGCATTGACATGTTGAGTTTTGTTGGCAGGATATTATTGGCCTTCTATTATGAACGACGCTAAAAGTTTGGTTCGATGATATGATACTTGTCAACGATTCGCCAGTTCTATTCATAAACCTATAGTTTCGTTTATTCCCATTACCGAAGTCGTCCATTTTGACAGATGGGGAACAGATTTAGTAGGGCCATTGCCAATGGCTTCTGGAGGACGCCAGATGATTATTGTGTCGGTGATTCAGAGTGAAACGCAAAAGAAGCTAGATAGAGGGATAAACCCTAATTTTATTAATCAAACAATGTAAAGAAGATATGTTTATATAAGGGTTCAATTGAAACCCTAAATCCTAAAATATAAAAATTACTAAAATATCCTAAAGTATTAAAAACTCGAAATAAGCTGATAGATGAGCCCGAATGACCAAAAAAGGCCATAGTTCACGAGAAAAGCTGGTGACTTGCATTCGTGACGTCATTTCCTTCGAAACAAGGTGTTGTGGGTCAAAATCAGACACCAGAGCTCCAAACTGTCAATTCACCGCATTCTTCGGGTGATCGCCAGTCTTCATAAATTCCAGCGCTAAACTGTCTGCATCATTCCCGCTGGGGTATAGAAGATTCGCTCTCGAATCAGAACCAATCTCCTCGTCAGAAGAGTCACCTGCATAAGGAATCAGATGCTTAACATTAAAGACATCAGTCGTACGGACATGGCTATGCAAACGCAGGCGATAAGCATTCGGATTGATCCGCTCCACAATCTCCACCGGGCCAATCTTCCGGGCGGCCAGTTTGTTGTATTCGATAGCAGGGTAATGATTTTTGGTTAAAACTGCCCACACATAGTCACCAACTTCGAACTGAACAGGACGACGATGAGAATCTGCCTGAGACTTATACTTGGCGGTGCTCAAGACTAGCTGATCGTGAGTCGTCTGGTGGGTTTGGCGAATCTGTGAGACAAGTTCCTCAACATTTGTGTGAAGGCGAATCTTGCTAGGCAGTGCTAACAAGATTCGCCTCTACTGGACCCCGAGGCACAATACCATACATCACCTGGAAATGACAAAAACCCGTGGACCGGTTAAGGGCATGGTTGTGGGCGAACTCCGTCTGCGGTAGGCGCTGATCCCATGCCTTCGGATGATCTCCCACCAGACTGCGCAACAAGTTACCGAGGGATCGGTTAACCACCTCTGTCTAACCATCCGTCTGGGGGTGGTAAGCACTACTGAAGTTGAGTTGTGTATTCACCATACGCCATAAGCTACGCCAAAATGACTCACAAACCTGGTGTCACGGTCATAAACAATGGTACTGGGAAGGCCATGAATACGATAAATCTCTCGAAAGAAAAGTTGCGCGACACACACTGCATCAGATGTTTTTCTACACGGGATGAAGTGTACCATCTTAGAAAAACGATCAACCACCACAAAAATAGAGTCGAATCCACGCTGAGTCCAGGGTAAACCAAGAACAAAATCCATACTTATGTCGGTCCAGGGCTGAGAAGGAATTGGCAGTGGAAAATAAATACCTGCATTTTTGGATGTTCCTTTGGACAACTAACAAACTCGACAACGGGAGACAAAACGACCAACTTCCTTCCGCATCGAATGCTAAAAATAGGATGAGGACCGCAACTGGTATGTTCGATCACGACCCACATGACCTTCATTATGCAGCTCCTTGATCAGCTGAAGACGCAAGCTGCAGTCAGGGATACACAACTGTACTCCACGAAAGAGAAAGCCATCCTCTAGTAAAAAATCAGATTGTTCGCCCTGCTGAATCAGTTCCATAACCCGAGAGAAGAACGAGTCAGTAACATAAAGGTCAACAAAAGAATCACATCCAGGAAGCTGAACTCGCATCTCAGTCAGCAGATTGTGACGTCGGCTCAGAGCATCAGCAACCTGATTCGTAATATCGGCCTTGTGCTTGATAACAAAAGTGAACTGCTGCAAGTAAGCTATCCAAGAAGCATGTCTATGAGATACCTTGTCTTGACTTCCAAGATACTTCAAAGAATCATGATCAATATATAACACAAATTCACGCTGAAACAAGTAATGACGCCAATTCTTGATAGTCTGAACCACCGCATAAAATTCAATATCATATGTACTAAATCGCAGCTTAGCACTCGCCAATTTCTCACTGAAGAAAGCCACAGGATGCCCTGACTGGGAAAGAACTGCCCCAATACCAAATTTAGACGCGTCACAATGAGGCTCAAATGGCTGGGAAAAGTCGGGCAGCACCAGAATAGGCGCAGTGGTGAGACGCCGTTTATCTTCTACAAATGATGCATCAGCATCTTCGGACCAACCAAATTGCGTGCCCTTCATGAAATCCGTAATCGGGGCCATAACACTGCTGAATGGGGAATGAAACGCCGATAAAATGAAGCTAAAGCATGAAAACTGCGAACCTCAGTGATGGAAGTAGGTCGAGGCCACTGGTCCACAGCAGCAACTTTGCTCGGCTCAGCTCGTAACCCTTCAACAGAGACATTATACCCCAACAATTGGACAGTTGGGGACATAAACGAGCATTTGACAGTAGCAGCATAAAACTTGAAGTAAATGGGATAGATGCACGGAATGGTTAGCACTATAGATCAGAATATCATCGAAGTAAACAACAACAAATTTACCGATGAAAGGCCTCAATGCCTGATTCATGATACGCATGAAAGTGCTTGGCGCGTTGGACAGACCAAACGGTATCACTATCCACTCGAACAAACCCTCACGCGTCTTAAACGCCGTCTTCCACTCATCACCAGGACGAATCCAAATCTGATGGTATCCACTCTTTAAATCAAGCTTGCTAAACACAGAAGAACCACCCAACTGGTCTAACAGATCATCCAGGCGAGGTATAGGCAACCTGTAGCGAACAATGATCTTGTTGATAGCTCGGCTGTCCACACACATACACCAAGAACCATCTTTCTCCGGTGTCAGCAATGTCGGAACTGCACATGGGCTGAAACTTTCTCGAATATGTCCCTTATCCAACAAATCCTCCACCTGTCGGCGTAATTCTTCATGCTCCTTCGGGCTCATTCGATAGTGGGGCCGATTTGGGAGAGCAGCACCCGGGACCAGGTCGATCTGATGTTGAATGTCCCTTAGAGGAGGTAACTCGGGTGGCAAATTCTCAGGAAACACATCTGCAAACTCCTGCAAAAGAGACTGAACTACAAGGCTAGGATCTGCATGGGAATCAGTCACAACAGGATCACAAAACAATAAGAACACCACACTAGCCTCTTCCATGGTTGTTTGAAAAGGAGCACGGGACAGCAAGGACGTTGTGCAAGGATTAGAGCCAATGCTTAGGGGTCGAGGCTTTGCTGGCACAAGAACAATCTTTTTATCCCGAAAGAGGAATTAATAAGTATTTGCACGACCATCATGCACAACAGACAAATCATACTGCCAAGGACGGCCAAGTAATAGGTGACAAGCGTCCATAGGTACGATATCACAAAACACCTCATCCTGGTATGTCTGCCCCACAGAAAAAGATACAAGCACGCGTTTAGACACAGTGATATCAGTACCTTTACTTAGCCAGGCGAGCTTGTATGTCTTGGGGTGCGATTCTGACTTCAACCCGAGCTTCGAAACCGCTGTCTCGGAGATGACATTCTCGCAGCTACCAGCATCACACCTTCCCGCCAATCGTGCACGTCGACTGGAACACGTTATTCCGTAGCCAGTCACTCTGATCAGGAATGCGAGGAGACAGGAAAGTGCGACGCAGCATCAACACTGCTCCAACATCACCAGTCACAATTTCCTCCGCAGCCTCAGGCATATCATCATCGTATGTATCAAATTTCGGAGGACCATCAAGAACAATGAGATTCGGTTCAAACGCCTCGTGAGAGAAAAGACCCCTAGCACCCGCAATATTTAGACACTCTACCTGACGATGCCCTAACTCGTCACAGCCATAACAACGTAAATTTCTTGAAGAATGGCTTGTCGCACCGCGCTCAGGAGGGATCTGATCAGGGGTTGGACGGGGAACTGGTTTGGACACCGAAATCCCTGAAGGAGCACCGGTCCGTACGACGATCTGGGTCCGGCGAGCCAACTGCTTTTCTGCTTGGAGGGCACGCCGATGGGCTTTAGAAACAGAGCACGGGTCAAACATATTCAACACATCTTGAAGCTGAAGGCACAACCCACCAATATAGCGGGATACCCGCTGATGCGGCGACTCGGTCACATCCGTACGAGCCAGCAGCTGATAGAATTCTTCTGTATACTCGTCTACAGATCGTGGTCCCTCACGAAGATTCTGGAGTCGCTGGTATAGTTCCCGCTCGAAGTTATAAGGTAGGAAAGCCTTGCAGATTTGTTTTTTGAACTTCTCCCAACTGCGGACTTTATCCTTGCCTTCACGCTTACGGTTCTTCTTCACTTACTGCCACCAAGCCTGTGCCCTGCCGCGCAGGTGGATGCTGATCAACACGACCCTTCTCTCCTGAGGAACTTCCTTGAAGTCCAGCACTTCCTCAATCTGGGATAACCAATCAACAAGCGCCTCTGCCTTAAGGCTACCATCAAATTCCGGGATGTCTACCTTAAATCCAAGCTCCCAGCGGCGGCCGTGATAAGTATTCTCTTCGAACCCCTCCCCAAAAGGGTTATCGATACCTTCAACCTCCGTGCCTTGTTGTCTGACGTTAAGATCATCCATGTGACAGGTAAGATCAGCCACCTGACGGCGTAGGTCAGCAACTTCATGATCACCGAAATCACTGGCATCTCTAGCCACTGCAGCGCCACCGCAACCGCTGGTTCTTCCTCGCACCATCTCGCAGGACTGCCTGTGTCTGATACCAATATGATTTAGAATGAAATGCAAAAGAAGCTAGATAGAGGGATAAACCCTAATTTTATTAATCAAAACAACTCCCCAAACAATGTAAAGAAGATATGTTTATATAAGGGTTCAATTGAAACCCTAAAACCAAAAATATGAAAATTACTAAAATATCTTAAAGTATTAAAAACTCGAAATAAGCTGATAGATGAGCTCGAATGGCCCAAAAAAGCCCATAGTTCACGAGCGAAGCTGGTGACTTGCATTCGTGACGTCGTTTCCTTCGAAACAAGGTGTTGTGGGTCAAAATCAGACACCGGAGCTCCAAACTGTCAATTCACCGCATTCTTCGGGTGATCGCCAGTCTTCATAAATTCCAGCGCTAAACTGTCTGCATCAGCCGGTGGACTATTTTATGAATTGGGCAGAGGTTGAACCATTATCTATAACAAAAGAAAATGATGTAATTAAGTTCATTGTGAACATTATTTGTTTCCATTTTGGGGTACCTCAAAAAATTACCACGGATAACGATCCTCAGTTTAACAACTGAGAAATGACTTGTTTTTGTGCTTCCAGGGGAATGACATAATGTTTTTCTACACCTTTTCATCCTCAAGAAAATTGTCAGGTAGAGGTGTCAAATAGGTTTATTTTAGAAGGTCCAAAGAAGAATTTGACAGGGCTGCATAAAAATGGCCTCACTATTTGCAAGAGGTGTTATGGGCTTATCGAACAACTCCTAGAGAGGCCAATAAAGAAAATCATCTTGCCTTGGTATATGGAATGGATGTTGTTAGTCCTGCATAATCTACATTAACTTCTTATAGAGTAACTCAGTATTCCGAGGACCTGAATGACGAATCAAAAAGAGAAAATTTGGACTTGATTTAGGAAAAAAGAGCTAGAGCTCATTTGAATATGATTCATTATTAGACTCTTATGAGGAGTAGATATAATTCGAAGGTAAGAAGGAGATATTTCAAGGTTGGTGATATATTTCTAAGGAAGTTATTCCTCCATACTAAGGAAAAGAGCCTCGACAGGATGGCCCCAAATTAGGAGGGTCCATATATGATTGGGGGGAAAATAAAGCTGGATTTTTATCGGCTTTGTGACGAACATGGGAGGATGCTTCAACATCTTTATAATATACAACATCTAAAATTGTACATGGAGTAACTATTTCTTTTGAAATGTTTTCTTGTTGAATAATTGACACACTCTTTCCTACCCTGTTGGCCTAGAGAGGTTTCAATGAGGTGCTATGTAAATATTTGATGTTATCCATAAAATTATTTTTTGGCCAATGGTTGTTTAAGTTTACTGTTTAAATTATTTTGGTAACTAGTCAAAGACTGGTCATCTTTGAAGTTGACCAAGAGTAATTATTCTGAAGTGCTATATACATTTTTTGAAGAAACAACCATATTTGAAGTGCTACGTTCTTTAAACGCACTACCATATTCAAAGTACTACGTTCTTTAAACGCACTACCATATTCCAAGTGCTACATTTTTAAATGCACTACCATATTCGAAGTGCTACGTTCTTTAAACACACTACCATATTTGAAGTGTTACGTTCTTTAAACGCACTATAATGTTCGAAGTTTTATATTCTCTAAAATACATTGTTTGTTAAAGATGTTGACATTTTCTAAATACACATTGTAATAAGTTTAATCGTTCGAAGCAACTATGCCTTAGTAGATAAAGAGTAATGAAAATATTAAGCGAAACAAAATACTATTGCATAAATCCGATCAACATATAAAACTAATTTTAATACCAAAACAAATTGGATTTAACAAAGTCAAGTCATCCTACAACAATTGGAGGATATAATACAAAAAAATTAAATCAAAGCTATAAGTTCTCCTCGGCAGACTTCTCTTGGTCAGAAGAACTGTCCTCTGATTCCGCCTCTTCGGATGAAGAAGCAGTTTCAGGGTCAAAGGCTTCGCTAAGGAAATTTTCAATGGGAATCTGCTCCCATAAGTTGGAGAGATCAACCTTTGGAAATGAGGCATGAATTTTGCGAAGAAGATTAACATCTTTTTGCTCTTCGGCATTTTCAATGGTCGCTAACATGTCATTTCCAAATTCGATCTTAGCAGCAGCCACAATAAGTTTTTCTCCTCATCGAACTGAATATTGAGAGAATCCATGTCCTCTTTTAATTTTTTTTCTCCTCTTTACTCTTGTTTAGTGAAAGTTGAATAGTAGAGTAATTTTGTTTCTCATCGGATAACTCTTGAGCATTTTTAAACTTAAGCTCTTTTATCTCATTTTTTTTAGAAGTATTAAGCTCTTTCGTCTTTTTCTTGTGCACAACTCTAAGATAATTTTTAAGGAAAATGATTCCTCTGAGGAATTCTTATCTGTTATGTTGGAATTTGTGAAATTGGATCTCCACCATACCACCAAAGATTTCCCTCATTTTCTTCTCAACAACAACAATTTTCTTTTGACAAACCATCTTTTTTGCTATTTTCTCCAAGTGGCTTCGATAAGATTCAATTTCTTGACATAAATTTTGTGTTGCAGCGCCAAGATTGGAAAATGAAAAGTGCGGCGTCTTTGGATGGCTCTTCGGTAGGTATGCATACTGGACTAAGTTAAGGCATAAAAACAGAGCAAGATGGAGGCAAAGAGACCTCTGGTGAAGTTGCCTCAGGAAGAACATGAGTAGATCTTTTACCATAATATTGAAGTTGGTCCTGAAGTTCTTAGACATATGGATCTTCATCTCTGACAAACTCTTAATATTGATCGAGGTTGATGAAGCTATCAGGATCAAAGTGATCATCATCTCGACCATTGTATGTGGCAGTCTCTGCTTGTTGATTTCCTCCTTCTTCATCACCTGCTTCACTTTCTTTTTGTTGATCTTCCACCGCAACAATTTCACCGGCATCGGAAGGTACCACTTCTTGATAACTTTGGACACCTTTTTTTTGCTAGCTGTGCTCTTCTTTTTCTTCGAGACAGTTGTCTTCTTCCTTTTTGGAGAAGGCTAAACTGCTTCTCCTTTTTTAATAGTAG
This sequence comes from Limnanthes douglasii subsp. nivea, assembly GCA_036936605.1. Classification (NCBI taxonomy): domain Eukaryota; kingdom Viridiplantae; phylum Streptophyta; class Magnoliopsida; order Brassicales; family Limnanthaceae; genus Limnanthes; species Limnanthes douglasii. Next base: position 292,610,116 of record JAUPFV010000005.1, read on the forward strand.
AGAGGCTCTGTTCTGTTTCCTTTCTATTTGATTTTGAATGTGACGTCAGAATTTCTGAAGTTGTTTTTTATTCTATTTATCTTTCTTCTTTGAAGGAAGATGGTTGTCTGACCTATTCTGAATTGGAAGAAGCACTTTACGATCAGGCACCACCAGTCTTTTCACAACCGGAATTGGGTTCGGAAGCTCCATCAAATTTTATCGGAACTCAGCACTTATTATGATTCGCCACAAGTGGTTGTTGATAAAATTGATGGGCAAGAAAGTTGAGTGGAACCCATTGCCCCACCTTTTTTTGCCAATGTGGCTAACTTTGAGAAAATTTCCATAGCATCTTTTGGCGAATCTTACATCGCCTCAGAATTTCTAGGATACGATAACAATGTATAAGCAAACAAATAAAACGAAATAATGAAAACAACAATAAAAAAGAAATAACTTACTATTACTCCGCCAGACGAGGTTGAGTCTTGATAGATTCGCCTCATAAATTTCCTTTCCATTTTCCCAGACCCGTGATATAAAGACAAATTTTTTTGCTTCCAAAATTTGTCAGCCTCGAGTAGGTCATCGAAAAACTTCAGATCATCATCTAGTGTGAGATAGTAGAAGGGCATGTCAAGACCCTTCAAAATATTTTTCGGGGATATAAAATCTCTTATAGAAAGATGAATTTGGGCAAGTCTATAAACCATGATAATGGACAGAAGGGTGAACCATTTATTGGGAGTATCTTGCATAAGACAGAGGTCGATGAGCTCAAAATATTCTACAATCATTGGGCCTAACGGAAACTGAAGACCTTTGTTGATAATCTTTGGGTACACCACCAGCTCATCCTTTCCACAGTCAAGTGGAGTCTCTCCTTCTTTCGGAAGCCGAAATACAATGTTGTCTGGCATTCCCTATTGTTTTCTTAAGGAGGCAGCCTAAGACTCTGAATAATAGATATATGACACATATTTTAGTGCCAATATATATTCAGGGTTGAGTGGTCTCAAAATTTTACCAACTGAGACAACCAGATCTTTGTAGAGCTCAACAAGAGCTTTCTTTTTGCTTCTCCTTGGTGCGTTTGTCTTGGAAACACCCTTCATTTGTTTCACTATCGGTTTCTTTTGAAGCATCATATTCTTTATCAACCTTGATATTCGATTATGTAGCTTTAGAGCCAACTTCTTTCTAGGATGCCTCATCCACGAGGAATTTTGTTGAGACTCGGTAGTTGTCTCAACAAATTCCCTCAGGAGAAGATGATGAAGGATTCGAGGCATGGTCAGCATCGTCCCCCATGGCTATGAAAGTTTTTTTTTTGGATTTGAGAAAGCTGAGTTTTTATATGAACGGGAACGATTTCTTTGTGCAGTTGACGGGGGGGGGGGGAGGGGGGGGGTTAGAATTAATAGGAGAAAGAGTTTCTTCTGATTTCTTTGAAAAATATTTAGTTTAAGTTACTTTGCGATTGATTCAAGTATTTTAGTTTTCATTAGGGATTTGAGGTGATGATCTACCTAGAAATAGTGAAATTCGAGGGGGGGGGGCTTAGAATTAATAGGAGAAAGAGTTTCTTCTGATTTCTTTGAAAAATATTTAGTTTAAGTTACTTTGCGATTGATTCAAGTATTTGAGTTTTCATTAGGGATTTGAGGTGATGATCTACCTGAAAATAGTGAAATTCGAGGCGTTTTCTGTGCTTGAGTTTTGGATGATTGACTTACTTCTGGAAGAGAAGAATTTGAAAAGGCTAGAGGAGTTTGATCAGGATCAAAGTTACCGTAATGTATTGTCTATGTGGACAAACCCCTAGGGATGATGAATTTTTTGGTTTTTGGCTCTTGGATTTTTGGTTTTTGGATATTTTCTCATAAACTGACTTAAAATATGGGAGGTGGATTTGTGTTTTCGGGTAAAGGTATCTTAAATGATGAAGATTTAGTTAAAGGTAGCCAATAAATTTCAGAAATAAGTAAACTCTCTCTCTCTCTAAAAAAGTGTTGTGAAGAAAAATGAGGCACATAGAGGTATTTATAGGAAAAGTTGAGGCAGAGGGAAGTGGAAGATGTGGAGAACGTAATTGGGCAGAATTTCAAATGGTCTCGCAAAAGGAGAAACTGACACCTGCCATATGATAGGCCTAGTGAAAAACCTAGTGTGTAGGGCATCATTACATATTCGATCTCTACTTCGAACGTTTATGATCGTTAGAAGTAAAGGAATCCATATGGAAACGTCCAAAGCGTTAAGGAAATTGTCATCAATTTGAGGACGAGATTTTGCCAAAATGATGGAGACAGTAAGTTCAAAGCAGTTCAAATCCTGGCTGAATGGATCTTTCTCCACTAATATATATATATTTGATGCAAATTAGTTCTCATTCATTATTTTTTCATAAGAACTAAGGGGACTACTCATAAGGAAATATAATATTGGGGATCAAGTATAAATAAATAAAACCTTGTACAACAGATTGTATAGTCATAGGATAGATTCAGAGTGTTATGTAAAGGTAAATGACTAATATGCAATAACACCTTTTGTATAACAAACTTCTGTTATCCTAAGTCTTTGCACCTATATATAAAGGCAAGGACCGAACTGAATGGGGGATTCCGATTTTGAGATCAAACAACTTTCACTTCTTGATTTTCTCTCTTCAGAAACTACTTCCCTCTACGTCACTCTACTTTCCTCTATAGACCATAATAAATCCACATCAAATTCCACATCAAAAATAATATATAAAATATTTTGTTTATAATAGATATTTTAATTTGCTCTCGTTTAACTAAATTGAGGCATAAAAATATATTGAAAATCTAATAAACTAGTTAAAACATTTAAATAATTGTTTTTAAAAATGAAATAAATATTCCAAATATTTCGTTTATGGTATAAGTATTTTATTTTTTTCGGACTCAATTTAATTTACACATACAAATTAATTTTTAAAATCATATTAAAATTTAATAAACAATTAAAAAATGATGAAATTTCATCCACGGTTCAATTACGACTAAATTCAGTCACGACGAAACTACGGTTTCCATACCTAGCTAAAACAAAAATGAACTGAAATATGCATGAAGAGTCTAGAGTAGGATCTATAAGTGAAATTAAGACTATGCCAACTATACTAATATAAAAATTAACAAAAATAGATAATTGAGTATTACATAGTAAAAATATACTGATGCTTCAATTACAACTCAAAATGAATATCTATTTCTAGTCAAACGTAAATGCATTATCATATTACTCATGGCCTGAAAGTATTATAATCTCTTAATCACGTGGGTAATATTTAAGAATTTGAGTTCTTTTTCGAGGATCCAACTCCTAATATCTCTTTTTTTAATATGTTATTTGAAGATGATGGATCACTTGACAAAGAAATAGAAATAGGTTCTTCGACTGGTCCTTGAGTTGATTTATTTCCGATAATAGAAATATTAGACTCTAGAAATCTAAGGGTAACCGTGAAAGACTTGCACAACATTCTCTAAACAAATTAAACTGAATCATTTATTAAAGCTTTCACTCATGTCGACCATTTCACCAGCAAGCATGGGGGTGTGTTGCTATCGGCAGTGGCAAATGATAGAAATAATGGTTAGTTTTTTCCTTTATTGCATTTCTTGGTTTACTGTGTTTATTAAAGCCACTAGATCACGCGATTTACGATGGGTTTCTATAAATTTTTAACCCTGCGATTTCACCAATGCGATTTATTTATAAAACTGAGCCACCACGCGATTCTTAACCCCCTTTATTTTTAACCACGCGATTTTGTAACCACGCGTTTTTGCAAGTGCTTTTGAGAAAATAATGATGGCCTTCATCCAACTATTTATATATTGCAGGTATTTTACCCGTTGCTTTTGGTATTTTTGGTGGTAAAGATTACTATAACTGGCTGTGGTTTATGGAAAACCTTAAACCATATTTGTTAAACCGTCAAATAACTTTTATTTCCGACCGACACTCTGGTATTATTAATATTGTTTCTGTTGTTTATCCAAACTTCTTTCATGCTTACTGTATATATCACCTCCGATAAAAATTTGAGGTCTTCTCTTCAATACACTAACCGATAGTATAAAAGGAAGATGCTGAAGTAGTTTAAAAGTTGTGCTTATGCTCCCACTACATAACTTTTTAATCACAAATTTTCTAAGTTTTTAAGTAGAGGCGGTGGTAAGATAAAGAAATTCTTTGACCATTTACCTCCGGACAAGTACACTCGAGCTTTTGTTATAGGGAAATGTTATGGTGCAATGGCATCATCAGTCGCCGAATCCTTTAACAATAAGATTAAGAGGCTCTGCAACCTACAAATTTTGGAAATGATAGACAAGATTAGAGTCATGCTAATGACTCAGATTTCAAGACGTTATTCTAAGGGGCTTAGCTCGAATAGTTACTTGTGCCCCGAGTATAACAAGTAGTTTAAGGAGAATTTTCTAATTGGTCGAACGTGGGTGGTATCCAAGTCTTCTACTGCTTCATTTGAAGTTTATTCTGAACCGGTTATGGTTGTCAGCATGCTTGATTTTAAGTGTTCATGTGGATCTTGGCAACATGAGTGTTTTCCATGTCCTCACTCTATAGCGGCAATAACTTAGACTAACGAAGATCATATGACGTTGATAAAGCCATTCTTCACGGTGAGGAATTATAGGTCTACTTATTCTTTTAGTATACCGGGAATAACAGATTTTGGTGAGAAATAATCCTCTAATAATTTTGAGGAACCGGTTGTTCTTCCTCCTAACATTAAAAGATGAGCTGGAAGGCCAAAGAAAGAGTGGATTCCGTCTAGGGGAGAAGTGTCATCGAGCCAGTTGCGTTGTGGTCGTTGTTTTAACTCAGGACATAAGAGGAGGACATGTGATGTACCATTATGACTTCGCGAGTTATGTAGAAACAATTGGTGCATCATGCAATTGCTGATATGTTAAAATTTGCAACTCAGTGGCAACATCCAGTCGGGAAGATGCGATTCATGTTTTGAATTTGAAATTTACATTTTGCGATTTATGCAGTCTGCACCAACGCGATTCTTAGACCTTTTGTTTTTCTTTAAAACATTTATTTCAGACATGTCGATTGTTAGCCTCCATGAGGTCACGATTTGTTACTTATTTTGGTTAACATAACATATGATCGTTAGCTTATTTCTGTCAATTATTATTTGCGTGATATTTTCTAATCTTTTATGCATTTGTATTTGTAAATCCTACAACTGACATTCTATCATGACATTCTAGGCTGTTTATTAGACCACGCGAGTTATACATAATAAAGCCCTACGATTGCAGTGCAACTCTCATGCGTTTCTTACTTATTTTAAGTCGCGCGAGTTCAATTGAATAAGTCCCCGCGATTCTTGGCTGTTTTAGTCTCTCAATGCACCATGTTTTTGTGATTGTACCATATTTCGAATAACCAGTTTATTTTGTCAAGAAATTTTTTCACCTAAACAACCACAATGGGATAATGTATTATACAATTGAGTCAACCACGCGGTTTATAACCACTTGATTATTAACCACGCGATTTTTAACCACGTGTTTTTGCAAGTGTTTTTGAGAAAATACAGACTTTCATTTCGTTTATGCGATTGTACCATGTTCACGCGATTGTTACGAATAATAAATCAAACAACAATGGAAGTTCCACTAGTTAAACAAGGATAACATAACGTTTTTTAAAACAAACTGCCCATATAGTTAACCCTAACAAAAAAATACTACATATTTAAAGGTTTTCCGTTTCTAATTCCAAAAAACCAAAACACACACAAGTACATACTCACTAATTATCAGAAGAGTGATCCTCGTCTTCATCCTCATTTTCATCGTCAGACTCATCCTCTGACTCTTCCTCCTAGTTTTCTTTATCATCATCATCCCTATCCACATCATCGCATTCGTCGTTGTCAGTCTCCATCTCACTGTCTTCATCATCTGGGGACCAAGATTTCTCTTCATCGACTGTGTCGTGATATCGCTTGCCGGAAACCGTTTGTAGAAAGAGGCAACAAAGTTCTTCTTAGGTTTTCAAAAACTATCGACTATGACTTTTCCTATTCTGATGGTTTTTGGGGGAAATAAGGGCTTAATTGTATCCTAAATTCACTCACAATCTAATTTAGGTTTTATATAATACCAGGGCTATTTGTGTCCGCTATTATTATTTAGGTACTTATTGGAAGTATCCATTTTTTGGGTACAAAGGTATTTTCAGGTACTTTTCTCCTAATAAAAACAGATAAGCTATTAATAAAATTGATTTAATTCTTATAAAAAGTAATTATTAATAAAAATAATAGTAGTTCGATAGCTCATCTGTTTTTTTAATAAATAAGTTATGATACGTGTATAAGATTTTAATGGATGTATAATTTCATAATATTAAGGTATAAGATAATAATAATAATTATTATTTTTATTTCTTTTTTTCATGAGTTCAATTCTGTGTACATCACTAACAATACAATAAGTTGTCGGACAATTTAAAAAATAGTGTTTTGACTATATAATTAAACTTTAATCTTGCATAGTTGAAATAATTTACATATTGAGTATATAGGATTTTAACGTAGAATATTCACTTAAATCCGTTGACACAACCCATCTTAAACATATTACTCAATTTAGATAAAATATTTATATATTTTTATAAATTCGATTTTTTTAGGGAATTAGCAGCATCACTTAAATCCGTTGACACAACCCATCTTAAACATATAACTCAATTTAGATAAAATATTTATATATTTTTATAAATTCGATTTTTTTAGGGAATTCGCAGCAGTTACTCAACGAATACGCACAGGGTAAATCCGCAGTCTGACGCTATTAACTAACGCCAAAAGATAAAACACACAACAGGCTCAACCAAAAAAACGTATATAAAAAACTCGAACTCATAACCAAATAAGCATGTCCTACTCAACCAACTCGACTATCTCTTAAAACTCGACTATCTCTTAAAAGTAAAATTAATTATATTGTTTCATAATATACTTTTTTAAATGATTATTCATCAACCGACTATGTAGGTAGTGACTGATGTTCTGATCGTGACAAAAAAATTATATATTAAATATTAGCAATTTGTGTTCATTATTCGTAAAAAGTAGCATCACAGAGACTAATAAAATTTGGATTTGTGATTATAGACTTTAGAAAGTCTTTAATACGCCAATTTTAAGATTATTCATAATGAGAAAGAGATCAACAATATTGTTGTAGACGACAGAGAAAAATGGTAATAAACCAAATACAGGGATTCTCATATGAGCTTTCAACTATTTTGGTTTAAAATAAATAAGGTCGAGACTAGAGGTTTTGGGGGTTTGCGGTCCTGACGGTTTACTCTTTATGCGATTTTAACGGTTTGCGGTACTTGCGGTTTGCAGTTCTAATGGATCAGTTTTGCAGTTAAACCACAAGTTTAACCACAAAAAAACTATTTAGGAACCGTTTATCAAAATATTTTATAATATTATTTAAAATTAATTAGTAAGTGTTAATTGAATCTAATTTCAATAATTGAGATATGTACAATATAAACGAGTTAATTATGCTATTTAATGTATTTTAAATTAAATATTTTATCATTTTAATTGAAATTCTCTAATCAAGCAATTAAGATACGATTTTGAGATGGTTGATTATATTTATGTATTTAAGATATTTTATTTAATATTAGGTAGATATTAAATAAAATATATACATCTAATTGTATTTTGATTAAAAAATTTCAATATTATTGAAAATATTTTTTCGATTATAAAAACAATAATTTGATCATTTTAAAAAAGATATCGTAAACAATACAATTGTAAAATGATTTGTATATTGTTTGAACATACTAGATACTTAAGATACTAGATACTTAAGATGTTTTATTTAATTTTAGGTACATATTAAATAATATATACCTATTAGACATATAATTGTATTCTGATTTTAAATTATTAGGTGATTTTAAATTATCGTAGATATAATGTTAATGAAACCATGATTATAGATACATGTAATGAGTTATCAAACCCGGGTGCTCCTTGAGCCGAGTTTACTGCTACAATATCATATGGCTTTCATTTGGAACAAATTCTTGATATAGTGACTCAGTTTGTAACTTTAGCAAGACTGAGGAATGTCCTAATCCATCTTTCTTCCCTGGACTTGGCTAAAAGGAAGTTAACTTTAGGATTTTGGGTATGACAAAATTTATTTTCCTTCTTTTTCCTTTTTCTTTCTTTTCATCTTTTAGTACATAAACTAATTATATATTGGATATTTGTTACCTGATTTTTATAGGGTATTCTTAATGGCTTGAAAATTCTTCATTAGCCCAATATCTATCTTGAAAATTGTAATTATAATCTTTGGGAAAATCTTGATAATAATGTTGATCCTTTTGAAGATAACTATAAACTGAAAGCTTCTCTTCAAACTAAAGTTTACAATGAGAAATAACTGAAGACCGAGGTTGAATTACTGATGAATAATGAGAGAATTTTGAGATATGAACTACAAATCAATACTGAAGTTGAGGCTTGTTTGAATGAAGAACTTATGAGTAAGTATTTTATGTATTACATTGATTCATGCACAAGAGATGATCTCTACGAGTTGTAATGTTGGTCATTTTCTGAAGAATGTTACTTTTATTCAAGGGAATATCATTTCTCCATGTAAGAAGAAACTAAACGCTTATAAGTTAGACTAAACTGAGCATTATTGAAGATCTTTGGTTGTCTGTTGATAAAGAACATATTAATACCAAAGTTAAAGCAACGATTGTGTAATCCAAGCTACAAGAGTAGTTGGATGCATTAAATGGGAAACATAATTCGGCTTGGAGAACACTCATAAATAAAATCATATGAAAGGTGATGGTAGATATATGCTGGATTTATTTACGCCACAAAGATGATGGAAATCATTTAATATAAAAAAAATTCTAAACTGACTTTATTCGGGATAAAAACAGAATAAATTATCAACTAAAATCATTTTTTACATGAATAATTTTAAAATATATATGTCTCAGACAAATATTTTGAGTAAAAACTTGTTTTTATTGATAATTATAACCTGATTTAATGAATTTTCCAATGAATATTGCAATTATTTAAAGAAAAATTAACATAAATTTCTAAAAACTAGAAGTAGATTTGTTTAAAGATATAAAATTAAAAGATAACAAATTAAAAGATATCATAACAAATTAACTAAAATATAAAAAATTAAAATATATCCTAACAAACTAACTAAAAGATAAAAAAATTAAAATATATCATAACAAATTTATTTCAAGGATCTTGAGTTTTATTTTCGTATTCTTTTTTTACGAGTTCAAGAAGCATGTCAAGTGGTCTCTTGGGCCTTTAATATATAGAGAATGTGATGAAATTTATTAGTAGCTAAACTGTAAGTTAGCACATGCTCCATTTACTTTATAAGACTTTTCACAGTAATATTGAAATCACCATATAGTTAATTTGATCTTGAACGTGTTAGATGACCGATTCTAACATTTGATACTTTGATGATCTCATGTTGGTCTTTAATCGAATCTGTTTGCATGTTCTCATCATGTAAGCTTCATGATTCTTGACCCAACTTGAAATCTTATTTATCATTATTATACATCTTGATTATTGATGCAATCAAGTCTCTTTGTTTTCTAGTTTCATTTTTATCATTCTTCAAGTCAAACATTGTTTTGTAGAAAATATGTAATGAGGTTCTCCTAGTTGTTTACGCGTGTCATTTATTTATTTATTTATTTATTTTGCTTTCATAATTTTAAGCATAGAGTATAGTCATGATTCTAAATTACATTGTTGACATTTTCTCTCTATTATTTGTGAAATATGAACCATACGTTGATAAAAATTCGAAATGCAAAACTTCCATAAAATAGTTGTAAATGGTGAAATACGAAGCATGTATTAAATAATTGCAAATTATGAAATACAAAATACATGCATTAAATTATGTATTTACGAAATACGAAGTACATGTATCAAATAATTGTGAATAATAAAATGCGTAATACATGCATTAAGAATATCTAGATGCAAAATTTAGAACACTCAAATAAAAAATTGTGAGATACAAATGCAAAATATTAATCATTTCTTTATTGCAACAAACCTCGGAAGCAAAAGCAACTCGAAAATAATATAAAACATGAATGAATTTGAAATACCTAGTATTCAAACAAGATTTCACCAAATTGAAAATTCGTATTTCACTATTTTTAGACTTGTTATAATGAAATTACAACAGCAAAACCCTAAAACTACCAAACGTTAAAAATTAGTAAAAACATTATTGCAAACTAAAAAAGATAAAAGAAAAGTCGTAGAATAAGTGGCAAAAGACACAACAAAAGATAATAATTTTAGACTCCGAAAATGAAATATGAAAGTTTATAAAGAAAATAATATATTTAACAAAACAATGTTTTATCAGTAATTTGACGGTCGTGATTTTATCCATTAAAAAAGTATCATGTTGGTTAGTGTTTAAATATATAAAAAATTAATCAAATTAGTGTTTTATAATAATATTTATTAAAAAAATATATGGTAGAAAATTAATACAAATATCTATTATAAATTTATTAGATATGGAATGATAATTAAAAATTTATTTTGATATTTATTAATTACCCATTCTATAATAATTTTTTTAAAAATAAACTTTAAATGTAATTATGTATAAAATAAAGTTATATTAATTGTGTCGATGAATAATGAATCAATACTTTACAAATATTTTTTTAAAATTTTATATAGAATTTATTAATTATTTTTATTTTATAATTTAGTTAAAGTTTCATAACGTTGGCGTCTATTTTCCTGCTATGTTTTATTTTTTTCATTTATCTTTCTAAAACTAACTCTGACCTTTATCAGACACTAATAAGAATACTGTGCGACGATTGTGGAGATATTCGAATTCTTTACAGAAAACTTTGTGCCTCGACATAATCCATTGGCGAGGTGTGTTGGGAACTCGATGTAGTATGTCTCTGTACAAAAATATCACCACCATTTTTCACTGCAACTTTTGATCGTCTTTTTCGTCTATGGTATCAGAGTTTTGTGTGCGAGTCTTTATATGAGAGAAACTGTTTTAACATATTTTTAAGAGATGTGTTTTTTTCAAGAGAACAATTGACCCACTTCTCATTACTTTATTTCTGTCGCAGGCATCCTACAATACTTCAGAGCCTTGGCGACAACCTAAGTCCAAAGGATCATGATGCAACCGATCATATGTTTTCCTTCTCACTTCTTCACTCTCTTCGCTCTCTGTATTAGTTAAGGTTTATATGTTCGATTTTCTTTATTTTATTACTAACTTAACCTACTTCATATCATTGTTTGAAATCGCCTGACATGAGAACTTGGTTTTCAGGTTTCTTTAAAATGTAAGTTTCAACACTTATTAGATTTGGTTTATTGTTTAGCTTTTTAGCTATGCTATTGTTGAAATTTGACTTTTTGAGCTTAAGGAAATTAGGATCTAAGAATGAATTATTGTAAGTAGTACCTTTTTTTTAATTAAATACGTCTAACTATTTTATTATCATTGTTTATGTGTTAATAATTTAAGTGTAGACATATAAGTAAAAAAAGAATATACATTAGTCTTTTGGTACAGTGGTTTTTACTAGCAAGTATAGTAAATGTGTCTTACATAAATCTCTGTTAATGAACCCTAAATTTGTATGTGAACGAGTTATCCTCAAAACCGTTATAATGAGAATAATTCTGAGACATGTCATATTTTGTCCAATTGGATTTAAAGACCCGAAAGAACTTTTCATAGGATGCCAAATAAATTACTCATAAATAAATAAGTCTTTCTAAAGTAAAAAAAACAGTTTGGTGTTATCTCGCATTATAATACAATGCACATAATATATTAATGCGAGTGTATCCTCTAAGAAATCTTAAAATGTAGTGTTTGATTGGTGGCATCTGGCTTATAAGTTTGGGTTGTCTAATTTTTATGTTGAAATCCCATAAAGCATATAACTAGCTTTATCTTCTTCTTTTTCACCATCATTTTTTCCACCAACCTATCTGTATTGTGAATTCATGAATACATTTAAAAAAGCAACATGTGGTGTCAAGTAGTTTTTTTCCTTTTTTCTACTCTTAGTGTCGGTTAATGGCAAGCAATCCATATTGAGCTTGTGGTAGTGGTGGTTTGTTCTATGTCCATATCGATCAAGGTACAATTAGAATTCTTGATCTTAAAACTCCAATTTTCTATTTTTGGTCCCATATAAACTTGTGGCCCCAAATCAACAATCAAATAATCAAACAATTAGTAAACTTAATTACGTGTATTGTGTATAGGTGAGCTAAGCACAAGACCAGTAACTACATCCGATGAAATTTAAGCATTTCTTCTTAATGGTTCTCATCACAAACTAATACCTCAGTTAGAGACAAAACATAAGCCCCTGGAATCATGTTTTTATCTTTCTTTTTTGTTTAATTTATAGATTTTTTCCTTTGTATTCTCTTTATTTAACCAAAATAATGATTCGGTTTATAAACTTATATAGATTTATGTTATTTTATGTCATATTAATGTTGTTATAAATATAAAATATATCGTCTTCTAAGATCTAGCTAGATTCACTTTAGTTCAATTTTTATATATATACTCAATTTATTAAATTTTAAGTTATTGTGTGCTACATTTTACTAAATGAATTGTATGATGTTTAAGTTAGCTTAGTTCTCTCATTAACTAAATAATATATTCATTTAGTATTTAATAGAATATGTTATGATCAAGATCTAGAGAGTAATGGAAATTCTGTTTTTCATGGTTGGTCGAGATATTTTGACCATAGCTTTGCTATCTGGCAACATCGAGGTAATTTAAATATGATATATACGAAGTATTAGGTTTCTGTTATGAATTTTATTGTTGAAAACTCTACAGTTATCACATATTGCTTTTGGGTATATTGGTGACTAAATGTGACAAATTTGTATGATATTTGATTAATTGTCATTGTAGTTTCTTTAGTACTTTATACTATTATGTTTTGTTTTTATTTTTATTTTTCTTCCATTGAGCTATTTAGAATCACTTCTGGATTTAGATTCATAGGTTCATGCTCCTAAGAAGCCAATAAGATGTGGACTATACATGGCTGTTGGATGTATGACTGATTGTATGGTTGGTACAAAGCTACCTAACATTATTGAGATTCTTACAATCTATATGATACGTGATAGACAAAGTGAGGTATTTCTTATTTCGTAATAAAGTTACTTTCAAATTTTATATCTTGATGGAAATAATTATATTCAACCATCTTGATCAATTTTGTCTGATCTAGTAAAATACTATATTAACTAAGATTTCACTATAATCTGACTAGCAACCTCAATTTTCTCACTCAAGTATTATTAATAATAAGACAATCAAAAGGCCTAGGCTGGGAAAAACCTAGGCCTAGACTAACAACCTAAGCTTTCACTTAAGTAAGTGATGTCTCTATTTTGGTTGTTAGTCTTTTTGAGATGTTTAACATTTCTTTGGTTGGTGCTAATTAGATTAAAGATTGTATTTATGAGAATTTTATGGAAATTTTGGTCCAAATGCAGGATTGCTGCCCCCGGTGCATAAGCATACATGATCGATCAATCTCGAAGTATGTATTTTCTATATATAATACGTTTATGCTTTTACTACTTATATGCATATTATATTTCTTAACAATTCAAGTTTCAATATCTAGGTCTCTTCTTCAATCTTTAGCCACAAATTATTTGGTTGTACATGTCATCGTTATGTGTGTGTCTTGACGTGTAAATAAAAATTGACTAGATTCGTGATCTATAATCTACTTTTGTTGATAAAGTATTATATAATTTGTTATCTTAAGTATTTTATTAGCTAAATATATAACCAAAAAGTAAAGACATCTATGTAAATAAACAGAATATAATTGACTACTTTTATATGCTTTGTAAAGGTTATAGTTTAGGTTATGTTTTCGCTGCTATATAGAAAAAGGCGAAAATAGTAAAATATCAAAAAGAACAACATAGAGTACGAAAAGAAACTGAATAGAATCGACACAACATCTACATAATAAAGGGAAACAAATATATGTACTACATCAACAAGGGATGAAAGTAATATTATTTATTTTTTTGTAATAAGTTTTTTAGAGTATAAATATTTTGATTTAATTGATTTTTTTTAACATTGTATATACCAATTGTTGAAATGGATCACATGTTAACAATTTAAATATGTCAACAAAACAGTATTAAAATTGGATTATAGATAGAATGGAACTAAATAATAACAATGTGTACAAATTCTAATCATATAATAGTAACATCGTTGCCCTATATAATGTAGTAATGTTTTATATATATAATCTATTGTACATATTTCATTATAAATTATATTTATTTGTTTTATATATTATTCTAATTATTTTTATTTAATTTTATTATTATCAAATATCTTTTTTAATAATAATCTTTTTATAATTTTATATTATATAACCGCAGCGGATTCTCTGTCTAGCTATAGACTAAAATGCCTTCAAAGTTTTTGAAATAAAAAAGGGTTATTTCCCTTAAGCTACACTCGTCCAACAAAAATTCTAGTTTAGTGTACGTGACTTTGTCTAATTCTTAAAGTTCCATAAAATGCATTTTATTTTTTATTGACAAATTTACCCTTCTACCCTAAAAACATAAAGTATATACTTGGATTTACTAATTTTGATGAGGTACGTGTAAAATTGTGAAATTTCACGAGAAGAAATAGTTGAGAGTCGCTCTGTACTCAATTTATTAACACAAATTTCTTCTGAACTCAATTTCTGGATTACAGATTCAACATCCCAGGTACTTTGCAGCGTATTTCTTTCTAACCTTTAAATTTTCCTTTTTAGTGTACTGCGTCTGGTTAATAGCAATCAGTAAAATATCTATTCGCATTTGCTTTTCTGTTTGGTCGTTAATTTCACGGGTGTTGAATTGTGTGTAGTCAAATTAAACCCTACTGATTTTAGAATCTCTGAATTGCATATGCTTATTATTAGACTAGGGTTAAGTCCAATTACGCTCTTGTTTGTAGATTTTGTGTTTTAGTATTTTAGAAAAAGTCTATTTTTTGAAGGGTCAAGTGAGACCCATTGTATCGATATTTCAATTCATTTTGTAACGAAGTTTGAATTTTTAATTTAGTTCATTTTACTTGCAAAACATACTACAAGTTCTCTGTTCAAAATGGTTTATTCTTAAGCATTGTGGGGGGATTTGACGTATCTATGCTAATAACTTTGTTCTGTTTCATAGTCTAGATGTAACTTGAAGTTGTTGGGAATATGGGGGTCCGGTCCGCATATTCCGCCTCCGTATATAAGTAAGAACACAACCGATCTCAACACTAGTATGATATTGTCCGCTTTGGCACCCGAAGGCCCTCACGGCTTTGCATTTGGTCCACTACCAAAAGGCCTCATACTAGTTGAGATATGTTCTCACTTATATACCATTGATCCTTCCCATGTTTAACCGATGTGGGATGTGACACACTTTGGTCGCCACCATAACAAATCCTCCTCTCGAACAAAGTACCACTTTAGCCTCCTCTCAATTGACTTTCATCCGCCCACTCTAATCAGGTTGGAGACTACCTGACCATAGAGGCACTACGGATGTTACTGCTCACCTCCTCTTAGACCATACTGTCTTGTTCCTTAGCGCCACTCCAATCAAGCCACACTGCTTGATGAGCCACAAGCACTCCGAACTAGGATCTCTAGAGCAGATCACCTTGATCATATGGCTACTGGTTCATCATGTTCGACCTCCGAGAATTTCACCACCATCGCGTTCCGTCTGGTCCTGGTTCCGTCTGGTCCTAACACTCTGATACCACATGTTGGGAATATGCGGGTCCGGTCCGCATATTCCACCTCCTTATATAAGTAAGAACAATACCGATCTCAACACTAGTATGATATTGTCCGCTTTGGCACCCGAAGGCCCTCACGGCTTTGCATTTGGTCCACTACCAAAAGGCCTCATACTAGTTGAGATATGTTCTCACTTATATACCATTGATCCTTCCCATGTTTAACCAATGTGGGATGTGACACACTTTGATCACCACCATAACAGAAGTATTACTAGTAAAACAAATTATTGGTGAGATTATAAGGTCAGGTGCTTGAAAAAGAACTAAAATCATACTTTACGAGTCCTTAAAGGTGATAGGCTAAAATTTTATACTCTAACCTTTCACAAATAAAGTGGTGTGAGGTTGATGAGCACATCTGCACAGATAGGAAATGATGAGGCAACTAGAGCTAAAGCTTTTCATATACATAAATGTATTATTGAACTGTATGATGGTTTTCGCTTGCTAATGAAACAATTAACGGGTTAAGGTACAATGAAGCTGGTTTGTTAAGGCTTCATCTATAACTCAAACCTCAATAAACTGGTTTCCTGCGAAATCTCCAATCATTAAAAAATTCTTTTTCAGGTATGTTTCTCGTCAATAAACTGGTTTGGAGGAAACTCACCAAATATGATTCTCTTCTTCAATCTTTTACTCGTTTTGCGCATATGTTTTTTCGTTTTGGTTTGCAAGTGGTTTTGCAGTAGTACTTCTTCTTGGCGTGTTTGGTTATATTAGCCTTATTCAAGTCATTTAAAAACCACTTTGACCTTGCTAAGAGACCTTGCAATTGCTTCGAAATTATATTGGTATCTTGAGGTCTTGACTAACCTCAAATGCATAGATGTTCGAATGCTACTAGTGTTGGGAAATAGAGGCAATGAAAATAGACATACCTGACTATACTTCTACGCAGTTTTCTTAAACTTTGTAAATGATATGTAGCTTGTGTTAACTTTGGCTGTCATTTTCGCTCCTTACACTAGTATAAATCCTTGATCTAATAGTTTGGTTTTCAGGTTTAAAAATCCAGTCAATTGAATCTCACGATTGTGGTCTTCCCGAGGAATATATATATATATTGGGGTTGATAACTTATTTTGGTTTAATGCTAAATGTCTGTCTGTAAACATCTTCGTCCCTTACGATTGTCCGATAATCTTAGTATGCGTTTGAGTCTTCTTTAAATCTTTTTTGTCTATATTTTTCTATTTATATATTCTCATGGTTGATCAAGCTGAGTGTAGTTTTGTACTTTAACACCAGATATAAGCAATTGTTTATTATTTTCTGTCTATAAGTATATGATTAAGCTTACGACAGTGATTTAAGTTTTGAATCAAAACTGTATGGTATTCAATATCATGTTTACTCATGCAACTGCTTTTTTTAGATTTATTGACATGAAAGCTGAAGCGGCGAATTCCCCAACTAGCATAAGGGTCTCAAATTCGGAAACCGTGAGTTGAGTACGAAAGCTATTGTCCAGGCGTATGTTAGTTGGAATAAAAGACTGAAGGTTTTTCTTTGGGACATTACACTACATGGACAAGCAATGAAACATCATTTTGTAGGATACAGTAGAGTACCGTAGCACATGTCGTGATTCTCCTTCACCTACAGAACAATGATGCCTTGGTTTCATTATTATTCCTTTCTCTTGTTGAACCTCTTGTCATGTGGATTGCACCATCGAAGAACAAATCTCGCTTATAAATCTTAAAAAGTGAATCAATAGCAGATTTCTTATGCCGTTCAATCAACATACATACAAAATGTTTTGAGTTTCTAAGATTAAACTAGAGAAAAGCAAAACAAAGAAGGGTAGTGGTTATTATTCAAATGGAACATCATGTTTCTCTGACATTGATTTTTGTGTTAAATTTGTGACTATAAGAGAAATAACTTCAATTATTACGAGTAAAAACATATTAAACGAGATTATTTGGTCACTTACAAAATGAAACAAATTGTTCTTAGAAGTAAGAACATCTTCAGTATCATCTGCAGATTTTGAGTTTCCAGCTCACAGGTTTGTATGGTTGGAAAATAAAAATACTAACAAGTACTTAGCATATAATAGGCGCCAAACCCCTAAAAGAAAAAAAGAAACAACCAAAAAAAGACCAAGAAATAAAACATGAATTATTTTTTTATTAACATTTTATCGGAGTAACAGTTTTATTACTGTTATTTCTCATAAGAGTAACAGTCTTATTACTATTATTCATCGTACGAGTAACATGATTATTATTATTTTTTTAAATGCATAACAAGATTTATTTATGTTAATCTAAACAATCCAAAAACATCTAAAGAAAATGAACAACATGATTAATTCTCGTTAATCTAAATAACTCAAATAAATTAACGATAGTTTCAATTAGCTCTAGAATAATCGGTTTCGACCGATAATAGCACAAGCTAGTCACTATATGTTTTTTCTAAATGAAAAAAACATGTTATAATTCTAGTTTTTTTATCATGTTCAAGTTTTGGCAATTTTGTTGTATATTGTTTTCATTGTTTTTAGGAATAACATATTATTCATTTATTTTTATCGGAGTAACAATTTTATTACTGTTATTCATCATAAAAGTAACATGATTAATTATTTTTTATTTTAAAAAAATAACAAAATATATTTTCGTTAATCTAAACAACTCAATTTATTATAAAAATGAATAACATGATTCATTTTCGTTAATCTAAATAATTCAAAAAATTAACGAAAGTCTCAATTGACTATAAAATAGTCGGTTTCGACCGACAATAGCACAAGCTAGTCATCAGATTTTTTGTTATCTAAAAGGAAAAAATAATGTTATAGTTCTAGTTTTAATGGTGTCCAAGTTTTGAGAATGTTTGTTGAATTTTTTTATTCTTTTTAGGAATAACATTACTACTAACATTTTTTTATAGGAGTAACAATTTTATTACGGTTATTTCTGATAAGAGTAACAGTTTTATTACTGTTATGTATCGTACGAGTAACATGATTTTTTTTTAAAATAAATAACAAAATTTATTTTCATTACTCTAAACAACTCAATAGTGGTGGTGGTTGCGGTGGTGGCGGTCGTGGTTGTCACGGTGGTACTGATGGTGGTGATAGTGTTGGCAGCGACGGTGGTGGTGGTGGTGATGATTGTGGTGGTCAATGGCGGTGGTGGTAGTGGCGGTGCTTGTGGTAGTGGTGGTGGTTGTTGTGGTGGTAATGGCAGCGATTGTGGTTGTGGTGTAGGTGGATGTGCTGGTGGTGGTTGCGGTGGTAGTGGCGGTAGTGGTGGTGGTGGTGGTTTGCAGTGGTGGTGGTTGTGGTTGGGGCAGTGGTCTGGTGGTGGTTGTGGTTGTGGTGGTTGTGGTGGTTGTGGTGGTTGTGGTGGTTGTGGTGGTCGTGGTGGTGGTGGTATTGGCGGTGATGGTGGTTGTGGTGGTGGTGGTTGTGGCGGCAGTTGTGGAGGTGGTGCTAAATGTGGTTGTTTTGATGGTCGTAATGGTAGCGGCGGCGGTGATGGTGGTGGTGATGGCGATGGTGGTTTTCGTGGTGGTGGCGACGACGGCGGTGGTGATGGCAGTGGTGGTGGCGGCGACAATTATGGTGGTGGTGACGGTAGCGGTGGTTGTGGTGGTGGTGGCGGTGGTGGCGGTGGCGGTGGCGTTGGTTGTGGTGGCGGTGGTTGCGGTTGCGGTGGTGGTGGTTGTGGTAGTGGTGGTGGTGGTTGTGTTGTTGGTGGTGGTTGTGGTCGTGGTGGTCGTGGTGGTGTGATGGTCGTGGTGGTGGTGGTATTGGCGGTGGTGGTGATTGTGGTGGTGGTGGTTGTGGCGCCGGTTGTGGTGGTGGATATGGTGCTAAAGGTGGTTGTTGTGACGGTAGTATTAGTAGCGGCGGCGGTTGCGGTGGTGGTTGTCGTGGTGGTTGCGGTGGTGGTGGCGACGACGACGGTGGTGATGGCAGTGGTGGTGGGGTTGGTGGTTGTGGTGGCAGTGGTTGTGGTGGTGGTGGTTGTGGTGGCAATAGTTGTGGTGGCAATAGTTGTGGTGGTGGTTGCGGTTGCGGTGGTTGTGGTGGTGGTTGCGGTTGCGGTGGTTGTTTGCAATGGTGGTGGTGGTGGTTGTGGTGATGGTGGTGGTTGTGATGGTTGTGGCGGCGGTAGTGGTTGTGGCGGTGGTGATGGTGGTTGTGGCGGTGATGGTGGTTGTGGCGGTGGTGGTGGTTGTGGCAGCGGTGGTGATGGTGGTTGTGGTGGTGGCGATGATGGTGGTGGTGGTTGTGACGGTGGTGGTGGTTGTGGTGGTTGTGGTGTGGATGGAGACGGTGGTGGTGGTTGTAGCGGTGGCGTTTGCGGTGGAGGAGGTGGTGGTTGTGGTGGTGGAGGCGGAGGTGGTTATGGCGGAGTGGCGGTCGTGGTGGTGGCGTTAATGGTTGTCTCGATGGTTGTGGCGGCAGTTGTGGTGGTGGTTGTGGCTGCGGTGGTGGTGGCGGTAGTTGTGGTTGCAGTGGTTGTGTCGGCAGTGTTGATGGTGGTGGTTGTGGCAGTTGTGATGGTGGCGGCGGTGATTACGCCCATTGTAGAAGTGGCGGCGGTAAATTAAATATAATTGTATTTGAAATTAATATGTTAATTAAAATTATTTTTTAAAAGGTACTTTTGAACTTTCAAAACTCTAATACTTGTTGGAATTATGGAAGCTTGATGTATGTATTAAAAAATTTGAAAGGAATTATGGAAGCTTGATGTATGTATTAAAAAATTTGAAAACATTTGATGTATCTTTTGAAAACTCTTTTTTGGAGATAATATACAGTTTTTGACAAAACTCATAACAAAAACAAATAACAAATTTAATATTTAAATAAAAATTTATAAGATATTATAACAGAAGTCCATCTAATGAGAACGTGGGTCAACTTTTAATTCAACTACCACCAAGCGAAGCCCATTACAAAGGTATGCCCACTCAAATTAAATAATGAGCCTCGTAATTAGAGCTGTCGACGGTTCTCCGGAACCGAGAACCGGACCGGGACCGAACCGATAAGGACCGGACCGAATCTTAACGGTTCGGTTCGCGGTTCCATTCTAAAAACCGAAAACCGATAAGGAACCGAAACAAAAAACCGGTTAGGAACCGAACCGATAAAACCGATAAACCGATAGGACCGATATGGAATCGAACCGATAAAACCGGTAAACCGATAGAACCGATACGGAATCGAACCGATAGAACCAATAAACCGGTAGAACCGATAAAAAATCGGACCAACAAAACCGTTAGAAACGATTATTTATTATTATTATTTATTCTTTTATAAATTATAGTACCAAATTAATAGTTAATTACTGATTTTCAAAAGATTAATTTATAAACTTTTTTTTTATATTATTTACTTCAATATAAAAAATTAAAAATTAAATTTTAATTAAATTTAATTTTTTTTAAGTGGACCGAACCGGACCGAAACCGGACCGATAACGAACCGAACCGAAACCGGACCGAACCGAAATCGGACCGAAACCGAACCGAACCGAACTCAGACCGAACCGAAACCGGAACCGAACCGAACCGGACCGAACCGAACCGGATCGAACCGAACCGAACCGAAAGATTAGCGGTTCGGTCCGGTTCCAAAAAAAAAAACCGAAAGCTTAACGGTTCGGTCCGGTCCGAACCGATAAGCTTAGCGGTCCGGTCCGGTTCCGGCAAAACCCGGACCGAACCGGACCGATAACAGCCCTACTCGTAATATAATATAGTCAACCCATCTTTATAATATTAAATGCAAGCCAATGATATTTATTTGGTTTTTAGTTAGGATTTACTTTTATTTGAATTATATTATTTGATTTTTTTTTATATAATAACAAATTTTAAATTATTTTATTTTATTTTATATTAATATTATATTAAAGTTTATTTTTATATGATAGATTAATTTTATTTTTGAATTCGTTTGAAGATATGATTGTTGAAATATTTTACATGGAAATGTTATTTAATTATTTTTAATAAAAAATTATGAATAATGTTTGATACAAATTTGATTTTTATATATTTTTTATATAAAAAAGTTAGTTTTATTTTCATCTATTTTTCATAATTATTTTATATATAAGAATTTCGATTTTATTTTTATGTATATTTTAGAATATTTATTTTATTATATTTAGTTTTTTTTTAAATATTTTTTAAAATAATATATTAAGAGTTATTTTTATTTTTATAAATAAAAAAAATATAGATTATCTACCAATAACCACACGGAATCAAAAATATTTATCTATAACAATCGAGGGTTTCAAAAGTACTAATAATGACATGAGATTGAAACTAATTTAATAATAACCTCCTAAGGTTCTTTTTAAATCTATCATACCATCGGTTCGCTATTGTGATCTTGATCCGTTTGTTTCTTCTTCTTTTTTCATTCGATCAATATGTTTCTTGATTTGACATTAGTTTTTGTTTCTTCTTCCTTTTTCATTCGATCAATATGTTTCTTGATTTGACATTAGTTTTTATTTCTTCCTTCAATCAATATTTCTGCAATTGTCGATCATTTGTATTTGTTTTTTTTGTATTTATAGATTGCTTATCAATTCACATGTTATTTTCATTTTATGTTTTAGTATTTTTTTTATTGTGTCGAGCTATTTTTTTATGATTATATAATTGTTTTAGTTATGTTGTATCTTTGGTTTCATACATTCACGTAAATGTTTTGATAATTATCTAAAAATTGTGAAGTTTTGGGTTAACAGATTTGGGTGCAAAATTATGTTTTAACTGGTTGCGAAAATAAGTCATAGGTGGTTGCATAAAAGGGCTTCAAAATTACGTTATAGGTGATAAAGGAGTGAGAAATTACGTTATAGGTGGTTGTGTAAAAGGCTTGTGAAATTACGTTATATTAGACACTTCATTGGGCTGTGAATTTAAGAACTTTTCTAGTTGCATAATTAGAAAGTGTATTTGGTTGCGAAATTGTTTGTACTTCGGTTTTGTAATAACTATTTCTTAATTTGAGTTAAGGCTGTCGATTTATGTGAAAGTTGGGTAAGAAAATATAAATGATTTGTTTTATAGTTTAAACAGTTAACCAAAAAGAAATAACAACAAAAACATACAAAATTGAAATACTAAAATAAAATTTGAAGTCTTTTTTTACACATGAGAAGAAGAGTCTTCTCTTTAGTTTCATACCGTATTTTCTTGGACCTCCGGTTTAGTCTTATGGCATCAAAATTTGTTGACCATGGTGATTATTTTATAAACTTTAATTTACTCGTATGTTGCTATTGTGGTACTTGTAGATTCCTCTCACCCTACATATTGGTCATGTTCAATGTTCGCTACTGCGGACACTTTATTTGGTTATGTTGCCCATCATCGACATGGTCTACGCTTATTTGGATATATTGTCCCTCCATTATCGGGGGTATGTTTTATGTATCTTAGATAACTCATGCTTCCTCGGAATATGCCCTTATTTGCATGATTTTTTTATTTAAATTAATGTTTTTTATCAAAAAAAAGTAATTGGAAATTCTTTGATACACAGTTATAACATCTAAATTGCACCTGTTTTTGTTTAAACAATTAGAACGGATGATAAAAATTATGACAGTTAGAGAATTTTTGAAGACAAACACGGAAAATGAACTTTTTTTTACCGATAACGAAGGATTTT
The DNA here is from genome assembly GCA_036936605.1 of Limnanthes douglasii subsp. nivea. NCBI lineage: Eukaryota > Viridiplantae > Streptophyta > Magnoliopsida > Brassicales > Limnanthaceae > Limnanthes > Limnanthes douglasii. Next base: position 292,633,801 of record JAUPFV010000005.1, read on the forward strand.
TAATTATTCTTTTACAATAAACTTAAGTTTTGGAATTAAATTTCCTTTTTCCTTAGACAACATATTTTTTATTATATTTTTTAAAAATTAGATAAATGATTACTAATACTTTATTTTAGTAAAAGAAATGTTAATATTCTAAGAGAATTGAGTTTTTATGTAATTAACTAAGAATATGATGGGTCCTATTTGTTAAATATTTGCTCCTAAAAATATATATTTAAAATATTATTATATTAATATTTGTAATTTAATGCTAATCTTATTTTTTTATAAGTGATTCGTAAAACAATATGAAATAAACAAATAAATAAAAACAATTAATTTATATGTTAAGTCATTTTAGTAATTTAGAACATGAGGTTGATTAGAGTATTATTTTAACAATGATAGATAAATTGTATCCAATTCTAAAAAAAGTTTAAAAATTTATTTTAGTCATTAAAAGTTTTAAAAATTAAAGTTTAATTTTAAAAGTTCTAAAATATGCATTCTAGTTTTTATGTGCTGAAAATTGCACCTTTCCCTAAATTTTCACACTTTAGTTCTCAAAGTTTAAAAATTATGAAAATTTTGCAAATATACCTATAAAATTTATAAAATTGTATTTTAGCTTGTAAAGTTATGAAAATTATATTTTAGTTTTCAAATTTTTGAAAAATATATTTCAATCTTTAAATTTTTAGAATACTATTTTAATTATTAAATTTGAAAAAAAATATAATTTTATTTTGTAAAGTTTTTAAATTTGCATGAATAAAATTTACTATTAAAGGAGGCTTCTCTTACAAAATAACATTTATTGATCTTCAAGAAAGTACATTATGATACCTTCAAGTGATGCTTCCAAGACTTTTGGTGTTGCTTCCACTCTGCCTTTGGTTATCTCATCAGGGTTGGCTGCTTGTCAACCATCAATGGAAGAAGAAATGGAGGATAATGATTCTCTTGAGGTCTTTCACCTACCAATACACCACTGACACCGAAAATTGAGTTACAACCGATGAAGAACGTAACATAGGATTACAAGAAGAAGAATTTCATGTTCTTCAAATCAGAAGAACTAAGTTTCTAAAAATTTAACAAGAAGTTATGTGATGGTAGAAAATCCAATGCCTGAAGAAAAACTGGTACACAAGACATATGTTGAGACAAACTGGAATATAGGAAAAGAACCAATATTCATACCAGTAGACATCTTAGAGAAATCAGACCATGTCTTTATTCAATACACTACGCAGGATAAAGAAAAAATGCTGGTTTCATCAAAGTTCATTCTAATAGGCAAATTCTCCAAAGGTATGCCTAAAAGCGTTACTATTAACAAAATTCTGGATAACCATAAATTTTCTAATATTGTTAATATATCTAGTTGGAATATTCGACATGTTCTTAAAGAATTTACCATGAAAGATGATTTATGAAAATTATGGTAAAAGAATGTATGGACTATTGAACAATATCCAATGAGATTGTTCAAGTGGTCACCATCATTTAATCATGAATTTGAAAGTTCTATAACCCATGTTTGGATCAATATATTTAATATGCACATGAAAGCATTATCATGAATATAGCATATACTAATAGGACAATCTTTTAAAACGTGGATACCGGAAAAAAAATAGATTCAAACACAATGTTTCATATGCTTAGGTTGAGCTTAACATAACCAAAAACGTGTTGTATAAAATTTGGGTGGGTTTTAGTAGTAATGATGGATGATGGCTTAATGTAAGCTACAAAGATTTACTTTTCTACTGCACTCACTACAATCACTTAGGACACAAGAACTCTAATTGTAAAAGACTTCATCTTAAGCCTCAACCTAATTTAGAAAAGCACTAGAGGAAGCTTACTACTACCAATATTTATGGATTGGAGGTGGCATGGATACCTAAAGATTCAAATCCTATATTTATATCTATAATTATCAAAGTTTTCAATCGTACTAGGACCACTCCACATGATTTAGTTGATGACGAGATTAACTATTATGTTAAGGTCAAACCAATAGTTCACTAGAACAACACAAAAGACCACAAACTAAATAGGATTATTAATAGTTCTACTCAAGTTAAAAAGAATGATATCACCAATCAGATTGACTAAAATGTTAAACTTGCTAAAAAGGAAAATTCTCATCGCACTAAAATTGAGGTCATATAAGCTATTGAATCATTAGAAACGGACTTCAACTTCAGTATCATATCTAACTATTTTAACTTAGCATATGAGCAACAAAACTGAAGTTAATAAGGATTTTAAGGACTTTCTTAATAAGAAACTGAGAGAAGTTAAGAGAAATAAGAACGAAAGTAATACCGTCAAGGCTTTGCAATTCCACGAGCCAAAGGATCATACTACTAGAAATCCTAAATGACTATAAATATTCTGAATTGGAAAATTCATGGTATTGGTAACAAATCCTCGAGGAGTAGGCTCAAATCATTAAAAGTAAAACGTACGACTAATATAATAACAATCCATTATCCTTTAATTGATCGAGATAATATTAGTAAGATTGTTGGTTACATTGGTTTCCCTAACTACATATCCAACTCTAACAATAAAATCTGGATTTTGTTGAGAGAGGATTTCAAGTTAGACCTTATCATTGATAATCATCAGCTTATTCATGTTGAAGTCAATTACACAAACATGGCCAACATATTCCTTGATATAATTGTTTATCCCAAATGTCAAAGAGAATTTCATATAGAATTATGAAATGATCTTAGATCTATTTTTGTTTACTCTAAGGAATGGTTGGTTGTGGAGGATTTCAATGTTATTTCCTCCCTTCAGAAGCAACTGAATTGCTCTACTCTTTGTCTTAGAAGTCTTAATGAGTTCAATGATTAGAGACTGTAAATTGGAGGATGTTGGCTACGTTGGGAACAAATATACTTGGACCAACAAAACCAAATGGAAAAGGTTGGAACATGTGCTTTACAACCAGACATGTTCAGACTAATTTACTGAAACTAAAGTCATTCATTTAGCTAGAACATGCTCTGACCAGTCCCCTCTTAGTATATCCATAATAAATGATCTTTCTAGAACTAAAATACGTTTTGTTTTCAAAACATGTGGACATTGAATGAGGATTTCTTATCTACTATGGAGAAATTCTAGAACAACGACATCAATGGATGCTAAAAACAAGGTTAACTCGTTAGAGCTTAACTACCAACTTTCCATAAGTTTTAAAAACAAGATCAGTATGGATAAAGCTAAGGCTTTACACATTTACTTACTTGTTAAGGAATAAATTTATTGGCAAAACAGAATTTCATTAATTGGATTAGAGATGGTGAAAAAACACTTGAATCTATCAGAGCTATGTTAACAAAAAAGATAGAAAGAACAAGATTCATTGCATCATGGAGAATGGTGTATGGATCAATTACCCCAATCAAATTGGTGACTCTGCTGAGTATTATTTTAAAACCATGTTAACTGGTACTCCTACTAATGAAGATGTTATTAATATTCAGGATCTTATCCCAAACTGATTATTGAGGATGACAATATAAATTTAATGAGTTCTCCTAAGATGGAAGAGATTCATGATGTGGTCTTTAACATGAAAACATCAAGTGTGGTAGGGATTGATGGTTATAACAGTATTTTTAAGATTTGTTAGGATATTATTAACAAAGACCTATGTGATGCCCTTCAAGCATATTGCAATGGCCACAATATCCCTCATGGTGTTGTAGCTACAATAATTTGTTTCATTCCTAAGTCCAGCAATCCTATTTCCTGGAAAGAATTTCGTCTTATCAGCCTTTGTACCCTCTTAAATAGAATTATGTCAAAAATTCTGAATTACAGACTAGCTAAGTTACTCCTGAAAATCATATCCAATGTTGAGGGTGGTTTTGTTCTTGATAAAGACATATATGATAATATTTTGCTAGCTAAGGAGCGGGTTCATGATTTAAAAAACAAGACTAATTGAGACAATATTATGATCAATGTGGATATCAACAAAGCTTTTGACCGAATGTCTCATAAATTTATTCTGAAAATCCTATCCCTCTTTGGTTTTTCTCCTCCTTTTATAAACATGGTTTCCAACATGATTAAGAAGGTATACATATTCATTCAAATAAATGGTGAATCTAAGGGCTACTTCAAGACTATGAGAGGTATTAGGTAAGGGGATCCATTATCCCCAAGCCTAATCATCATAGACAACCTTACTCAGATGTTTCATTATCAATATTTTGGATTGATATTAAACCTCAAACAATCTCTACCCAAGATCCAACTTAGATATTAGCATGCTTCGAACGACCACAGGATCCTAAAATATTAGTACCAAGCGACTTCACCCTTGCATAAACCTTAACATAATGTGCGCCATAATACCTCAATATACATCAATTACACACGTAGACCCTAGTCGTAATCAAGGGAATTTATTAAAGCCTTCAAGCCAAATTTTATATGATCCAGCCGAACCCAGAGAGCCACACTCAAGCTTATTCAAATATGTACTATGCTTAGTAACTCCAGTGGTGATGTTTCGCATCGAAAATAGTGCAGCATATTCGGCTGAGAAGTAGCAAGGGCCAAGACACCAACAAGCTTATCCGTTCCTCTAATCAACATATAACAATCGCACTAGAGTTATCCTGGTTAATGACAAATGCTTGTTGGAATAATCATCTCCCTTATCTCTAGACATCTTGTATGTGGACTTGCCACTAAACTTCATCAACTACAAGATGAACAAATATAGTGGCAATGAAGACTCAACACTTCATATTGAAAAATTTATAACTGGGATGATACGATATGGGACGAATGACAAAATGAAATACAATGTTTTTAATAATTTATTGGGGCATATCATTGTATGTATCAACAACCACTCTTTGTAATGCACAAAATATTTCAAATGATGAAAATGGCCTTCTGAAACGAATTCATTGGTTCTAAGGTGATCAAGGGAGATTGAGACTACATAATTTACTACAAGCAGCGACCAAAGGTAAAATTAAAATATATATTTAGAGGTTCGTCGACACAAAGAGAGAATTACAAGATTGTCATGACAACGTGTCAGTTACCGCATATAGACAATGAATATTTCCATGACCTCTGTCATATTCTATAATAAAGAAGAAGGTAATGAATTTTGTAGAATTTCTTAAACACGTGTAACATCATATTAAGGTCGAGTAAATGTCATTAGCACGAATTGATGGAGACACAACAACTCGAAGTGCATGCCCCTCTTACTATCCTCTGGCACAAAGAAATGAACGACTAACATTGGCTTAAAGTAACTTCAAACCACACTATAAGGCCTTCATGAAATAATATAAATATTGAGAAACACCAAATCATTAGAATTACAATCGCAAAGAGAGGTCCATAAACAACTACAATAAAATTAACACTAGTAGTTGCAACTTGAAAGATGTGACCTTTTGCACCAATCCTACACAGTTATCGTCCGAACAAACCAGATATGTCTATCAAACTAACCATATGGCCTTAAAGCTGGATTATTACAACATTAAGTTTGAACTACGAACGAAAATCAAAGCCCAATACTTGGCAGACATCTCAACTGATTTTCAATCTGAACGACCAATACATACCAAAGATCATGTTGAATAAACTTTGAAAGTCCAAACAAATGGTCGAAGAAATTACCAAGGGTTAAGGGCAGGAATCCAGATAACATCTCGCACCAGAGATATCTTGATGTAGTCTATCAAGCTCGGTTTTCCAGCTTCCATTAAAGAGAAAGAATATGAAGCCATCATTGCAAGCCTTAGGTTGGGCAACATTTCTAGAGAAAAGTGGGTCCGGCTACTTACATAGTAATAACTGTTGGTTCATCAAGCACTTCGTCAGGCCAAAGCTAAAAGAAACTTGCTTATTCACTTGATAGAGTGAGTTTGGATATCTTAAACTCCTGCCAAATTCTCTACGATGAAGAAAATGCTTACTTATTGTAGTGGATTATTTTTTCAAAAGAGTTGAAGCACAAGCATTAGTTAAGATTACACCCAACTACGTTGTCAATTTCTATAGATCCAACATTTATTACAGATATCGGAATCTCTAGAGTTATCAAGATGGATAATAAGATCCAATTTTAAAACATAAATTTTTTTGTGGTTACATGCAACAAGGGTATCAATGAAATGCTATATTCTCATTTTCATATGTAATAAAATGATTAAGTGGAGGTGAAAAATGATAAAATTAAAGGGAATTACAAAATGGTGTATGGAATCCAAAAAAACTGACCAAATGTTTGCAAGAAGTCCTATGGTCTTACAGAACCACTCCTCAATCGATAATATACGAAAAACCATTTGCTCTGGTATACGAGACGAAAGCAATACTACCCGCCGAAACTGTTAATTCTTTTATAATTTGAACTTATGAGAATGACAGTAATTTAGAAGCGAGGTGTGCCAAATTAGAAATGATTAAGAGAAAAAATATTTAAGCTCACATTTTGTCAGAACACTATAAAACCAACCCTGATGTAAAACAAATATAAGTCCAAGGTTCAATTTTAATTCTTTAACACTAAATACAAATTTATAAGAATATTTTCGCTGCTTTATAACAAATAGATAAGTCTTGGAATGCTGGCACATAACTGAAAAAGGCATTACATAGTTGAAGCAATAGTGAAACCAGATACATTATGTTCGATGGATGAACAAGACAAACAGATTCGGTAACCTTAGAACATAGAAAATTTAGAAATATATTACTTCTTTTATAAAAAAAACAAAAAACAAAAAATAGAACACTAGTGATAGGAATACGTAGACTCTCTGAAGTATTTTTTTTGTTCAGCTTTTCTTATTAGTTTTTATTTCTTTTCTTGAAGTGATAAAATTCACTCATTCTACTATACAATATACCCAACCAAATGGGACTTTATTCACAAAAGTATCCCAACCACAGGGACTTTAGCTATCAAACTTACTCTAAATTTGCAGCAATTCAAAAATAAAATTTAAGTTGCAAAACTTATATTGGGTGTTTGATTCACCATTTGGGGAAGGTGCTCTACCTTCATCTCTTTCTATAACAATGTCACTTTTAATAGCCGTGTGTCCGATTTTGTTTTGGGGTGACATAAAATAACTTGATTGAGAGGCGCATCTTCTTCGATCAAACGAGCTAAATCTTGTTTGGCATCTTCTATAACCAGCTCATACACCTTATAACTTTCTTTTATAGAAATTATAAGAAGCTATGGAAACTATACCACTTGCAAGTACTGATTCACTCCTGCATATGAATATAGTTCTATAATGTGTTTAAGTTGATCTCTGGATATTCTTGTAGCTCTTCTTGATAAAGCTACAGTACAAGTATTTTCTCAGCTTTATACATTGCATCTTTGATTGCTTCAAGAATTTCTTCTTCAAAACTAGCCACAAGTTCAGTGTGTTTGGTCTCTAAGGTATCTCCAAGCTCTCCGATATGTTTTGACTTTATGTAATTCAGCATTAGCATTATGCAACTTCTTATGCAATAAGAAAATGATTTAGGCATGGACAAGAGCCAATCTATGTAAAAACCCTGCAAAGCTAACAAAGAATAAATATTGTTGGGTAATACTTCAGGATAACTCATGGTGTTTTAGAATATAAAAGAAAGCCTTAACGTATATTAGTTTGTGAAGCCGCATCACGACTTCGTCTTTGAATTAAAGTTCAGACCTCTATACCCTTTCGGCCACACGTGTATCTTTAATCTCAGCCTTCAGCTTTTTTTTGGCATATATCTATGCTCAAAATGCTGCATTTAGCTCTTTGTTATTCTCAAATGGCTCACAAAACAACCTTTAAATTTGTTTGAAGATTAACCTCGAATATAACAGGAATTTGTCATACTTTACACATAATATATAAATTACTAAGTGGCGTCTATAATACAAATGCAATGACATCAAAATACATTCACAAAGAATAATAAAATAAAAAATGAAGTTTAAGCTTAACTCTAATCCACAAAATATAATTAGTTTGGCAACTTTATTTTATTTTCCGATAAAACAATCTACCTTACAACTTTAATAATTTACTCCAAAGGAAAAATAGAAGATATAGAAGCCCCATCCATATCCATCACATCACATGAGGTTTTTCACTCCACATGTTAATATTTCCCCTAGAAGTAACAAAGTTGGCAATTACATGGGGAGATAACTGACTTAGCTCAGATTAATCGATCGAAACCTTCGACAATCAAATATACAACTTCAATCAGTGACTCGAGTACGTTGCATGGAACAATAACATATATTATGAATGAAGGATTTGAAAAATGGAAATGAACACTCTAATGATTGATTTCTTAGGAATAAGAATAGTAAAAAGTGTAAAAGTGAAAATGAAGACGAAATCTGATATATATTATAAGATGCCTTAATAATAGCCTTTGAATTTATTTACAAACAATGGATAGGATATGTTTGTAGATTGAGGGTGCAGATTTATATAATAGGTTAGGGGGAGAACATGGGGTTCTTAATCTTTAGGGGACAAGACTTTGGAGGAAGATGTCTCTACTTGCACAAAGAAGATAGCTCAATGGTTGGTTTTTGGTTTTTGATAATTTTTAATATTTGTGTTTATCTTTTGCTTTTATTACATTCTAAATATCCTTATTATTGGGAGTATCTTTGAAGAATATTCTATGGTTTTATATCTCTAAAAACTTTGTAGAGAATATAAAAATGATATGATATGGGTTGTGTTTTATAAGTTGAGAATTGAGTGTTGGAGATGCATTTCTTTTCTTTTACATTTTATTATTAGTTTATTTATATATATATATATATATATTTATTTATTTATTTATATTTTCCAAAAACATAAATAGTGTTTTTAAATTATAAGTAAAAAGATTGAGTCAACCCATTTTTTTATAATATTAAAAAAAAATTATTTTAGAATCCCCAACTTGAATCTAAATAAAAAAATTAAAAAAATCTAAAAAAAGTCATCGGTTAATGATGATAACCCCATATTTGTTTTGTTTTCCAGAATAGTTTCAAAAATTCATTTTTGTTTAACCTGTTTATTTCTGGATGAACAAATAATATAAAAAAAGAAACGTGTATCTATATAATTATCTTTATAATACATATTTTATTCATTAGTTTGGTTACTTAATAATAGATAATATTTATAAAAGTCAAATGCATTGATAAAACATGTGATGGTTTATTTTAATAGAATATTTCCAATGATCTCTTATTGTGATCCTGATATGTTACTATAGAATGTTAGAATGTATCAACCAAATGAAAGCCTTTAATTTTTATAACACCTAGATAACTTAACAAATCTGTAGATAAACATTAATAATATACGACTAAAAGCTTTTTTATTTTTTTTAATTGTGCGAATATACGCATCAATAATCACAACATTGCAATAATCAACAATATTATATTATTATTATTATTATGATTGTTAAATATAACTATATACTCTCAACTGGTCATACTCAATCAGAAATTTACTTATCACACACTACGAGATGTCAATGAAAAATAAGAAGAATATATATATATGGTCTTATTATGGTATCACTTGTTTTATGATTCCAAACTCACCATGTACTGGATGTTTTTTATGTCTCTGAATATTTTTACTATAAGAGAACTTTCTATAGTCCAAATTTGAAGTCTTTTGGTTCTTAATGCCAAGTCATAATAGCAACACGCGAGATGCAATAACATATCATCCTTTCATAACTTAAAATGGGTCTCATATATAATATGAGCTTTGTTACCTATTGAGTTGCAGAGAGTCGTATTTGCTAACAAAATAATTCACGTACAACACATAACATAAAATATCAGTATACCGTATAATCTAAAACAACATTAAACAAATGAATATTAAACTATAAACATACCCTTTGTAAAATTAATTAGATACGTTTGGATAAATTTAAAATTTTACATGTATGAGTTTGAGAAAAAATATATGTATATACTCTCAATCGATTTACTTAAAAAATCTACATATGGTAAAATTTTCCTAGTTCGATGCTTAATGAACAATTAACATTTATGTAATCTAGTTTTCACGATTAACTATGTCAAACATTAATATTTTTTTTGGTCGATTAATGCCCGCAATCTTGCTAGCTTTAAACTTTTCAAAACTCCTAAAAATTAAGTTCACCAATACAGATTACTTTGGTGATATATTGGATCTTTAATTATTTAATCAAGTTTGGACAAATTAAAGTATGCTAATCATATTAGAAGATAACATATAGCTACATATACACTTAAGGTCCAAGAAATTTATAGTTTAGTCTAAAATTAATCGAACCAAAACCTCACTAAGGTCAAGGGCAACGCCCTAAAACAATTTTTTTTTTTATTTTTAAGAAATTCATGACTAAACCATGTCGTCGTTACGGTGAGCCATATGGGGCACCTTATCGATAACTACTATTGTCGAGACGAGCCTCAAGATCGTCGGAGCAAAAATGTTTGCGTAACTTTAAGACATTGGTCGCCGCAATGGTCAACTTAATTGTGAACCGCGAAACCTTGGAGATAAAAAAAATTCTAAGTTCCTTTTATTTGTTGAATAATATTGATTATGGTTTGAATCTTTCAAGGATTTATCCTCCCTTACATACGATTTCAAGATTGTTTTAAACTTGTTTCTTAAGCATAAATATTTTCGAATTATAAATCGTAAAAAATTTAAAAGTTTATCTTTAAATAGTGTTAAATTTTTGAATTCAACATTCAAACTCTATTTTATATAAAATAAAAACCTTTTAAACTACCTCTTTTATGGAACATATCCCTAAACGTATTTTGTTCTCACAAAATAGTCATAAATTTTAGTTTTGGTTAAGTTGTTTTTTCTGGATCCAATCTCTCATAGTATTCAGGATAAATATAATATCAATATAAGTACTATTGAAGCATTATCCCATATCAATTGGGTTGTTTATGATTGTTGTTGTTTGTTGTTTGACTCAAGCCTTACGTATATGAGGATTGTCTAGTTATTTCAGCCTTTGGGGTTTACGATATTTGGTGAGGTAAAACTTACGTAACTACTTTAACTTCAAAATAAAAAGTAAAAAGAGGATTAATGAAATAGATATATCAAGAACTTGAAGAATAATATGATGAAAGAGGATTAAAATTATAATAACTTAATGTTTTCCGTTATTTGTTTCTATTTAACTTTCACCCCCTTCATAGGCTTGGCCTCGATAGCTAAGCCAACCTTGGTTAGGTCGCACAACCTTGCATGACCGGTTAATCCTTACATGAATGGTATGTTATTGGGGATGCAATGTCGTAGGTTGTTAGGTGTTTTAGCAGTACGGTGTCTGACATAGTTTCCGTACTTGTCAAGCTTGAAATTTGTACTATTAGTGGTGTGGGAGCAAAGGATACTTAGTCGCGAGGCAAGTATAGATACATCTCTGATTGGACCACAGTAGAGTCCATTGTATAACCAGAAATCTTCCATTGAGTCCATGCTTTGGTCGTGCAAGGTTGCGCGACCTGGATGATATTAGCTTGGTCATCAAGATCAAGCCTTGGTCTTGCTAGTTTGCGTGAACTGGCTGATATTGGCTTGACCATCAAGTCCAAGTCTTGGTCGTTTATGCTTTTGCGACCTAGACAAGGTTAGCTTGGCATCAAATTCAAGCCTTATGGTCGCGCGACCTTGCACGAACAAGCTTTGGTTATGGCTTGGCTACGGTGTCCAAGCTTTGTTCATAAATGGTTGCGCAACCTGGTCAAGGTAGCCTTGTCTATCGAGGCCAAGCCTTGGTTTCTTGTGGTTGCGCGACCTGGCTGAAGTGGGCTAGGCCATCAAGGCCAAATATTTTGGTAGCGCAGTCATGCGGGATCTGACTGAAAAGGACTAGGTTGTCTTTCGGTTCATCCTTACTTAAATGGAATGCGCATAGCTAGAGTTTTATATTCTTACTTGGTTTTATTTTTTTCTGCTTAAATGACGTTTTGTGTCATATCAATAGGTACTTAAAGCTTATCCCACATCGGTTGGGTACTCTCAAATTATAGTGTATATAAAGAATAAGCTACACATTTTTCTCAAAATTTATTTTGAGAAATATTAAAGTTATGTTCTCTAAAAATTGCATCATTGATTCATATTTTATATACTCGCTTAATACTTAAAATTTTATTATTTTTATTAAATTAATATTATTGATAATCAAATAATCACTCAATTGTTTTTAGTAAAATGTACATTTAAATTCATAGTAAGAACCTTTTAAATTTATATAACTACATGATTACAATGATAATTTATCTATAAAAAAATAAATTACTAGTATTAGAGTAAGAAAATCATAAATGATAAATAAACTATGACGTGAATGTCAGAAAATCATAAACTAGAATATCTCATCAGTATCCAGACATGTTGTAGCAAGTCCAATTAAACTAATCGACTGGAGTATTAGATATCGGTTGGGATAAAGAGTACTTAATGACATGGTCCTTGAATTCAACAATTCATTATTAGGTTTAGAAGCTCAATAAGAGTTATGGTCTCTGCCAGTAGTGAGTCCAACATCAATTATTACAATATTAAAATGTAAGAGTCCTTTAGAGAAAATAAAACATGACATGTAGTTAATTAAGTAAATGATAAGAGTTGAAAGGATTCTATGAGAATTAAGTGAAATTTATTTCACTTAATATAAAAACTAATCTTTTAACTCTTAGATTAGAGCACGCTCAATTTTTGTATCGTTTTCCAAACTTTCAGCTAATTATCCTTATGTCTTTATTTTATATTGTTCTTACTCTTTCAAGGACTTTCCTAATACCAAATTACAGGTTACAGGAATTTCCATAGCCTTCGTATATTGTAATCTCAAAGCAGGAATCACAAAATCTTTCATTGTAGACTTTATAAATATATAAAAAATAACTCTTAATTAGGGTCTATAATCCCTTGTTCATATCGTTTCTACATACGGAGGAATTAGATTCACATAATGAATTAAGATTATGGATACCCTATGTAATTATTTATGTCTAAAAAGTGGTATCAAAATCGACTCTGATTCCTCTTTGTGTAAGAATGAGAACTCTAAAATTGAGTCTACAAATACTTTATTTTTTCAATTGATTCAGTTTTAAAATAGTTTAGAAATCTATGCATAAGTAGGTGGTAGGAGAACATAAAATCGAACGTTTAAAGCTTGGTTGGTGTGATCGAGGGCATGTACATGTGTATTTGTTATTGTATGTTTATGTGCGGGTTTAATTTGGGATTTTCAGTATGAATCCCTAATTTAGAATATTTTGGGGGGTTTCAGTTTTTTCAGAATCGCTGCGACCAAAAGGTTGGCTACCACGGCAAACTCGGTAAAAGTTTAGTTCACTTATGAGAACTAATATTTTTATACGGAGAAGTATATTTTGTCGCGACCAACCCTGATGTGATCACGGTGAACTCGCAATGTAGGTGAAACAATTTCTAATTTAGGTGTTTGACTATATAATGCATAACTTGGCGCTCGGTGATCTGATTTAGGTTATTTTTTTCAATTTTACCTAAAATTTTAGAGCTCTACATGATTATTTAGTTTTATGTTTTAATAATCGATTAGTTCAACTCCATAAATATAGTATATATATTTTTAATTTTTTATGTTTGGTTTGTGGTTGTTGCACAGTACCCCATACAAAGGTGTAGTTAACCAACTCATAAATTTTTAATGTCAAATGTATGTATTTATGCGTGTCTATATAATGTTTAATTCAATTAAGTTACACGAGAAAAACATGTTTCTCTTTCGTTTATATAGCATGTTTGGAACGTTTAGGTGGGTTGATTTTGTTATGTGTATACCATGTTTGGGTGTTGTGGTATGTGTTTATGGGTTTACAATTATGTAACCTCATTATATGTACATTGATAATCATCTAATGTTGATAATGTATGGTCACAAGATGGGATATAATTACATATTATTGTTGGCTTGGACTTTAGGATGTACAGGGTGATGTTATGCATGCACATGGATTATTTTATTTCACGTACATGGAGTTTGATTGGCATTCATATCACTTCATATATCTGAGCAATTGAAGGGATATATCACATCTCTCGACTTCTTCAGATTCTCAACGACTATTGAGGTCGATGTGTTAAGGTTTAATCCATAAATATAGACCTAGCAGCATTTGTACGAATTACAATATGAACATTTAAATTCCTATTCTTTGGGAATGATTGGAGGACTTAGTATCTCATTGCATGGGAAATATCACGTGAGTTATAAAAGGAAAGGACTTTGGGGGCTCACAACATAAGGTATGGTTTTTGTGTGTATAGGTCGACCCCCACATAAGACTGCCTCACATATATCCTAATAGTTGTGAGTACTTGTTGTATGAAATAGTTGTTGCATTCACACGTACCATACTTATACATATCTGGTTTTTTAGTGTTAAATGATTTGTTGAGTAACCATGAATATTCGTGTATGACCCTCATGAAAGGGTTGGCTGATTTTGGGATTTGGTTTTGAAACTACACTACCTAACCCTAACGTATTGGCTCCAAAGGTAATGTATAGTGCGCTGGCACCCATCGTCTTCACTAATGATTATGACGAGTATGGTATATATGAATGTCCTTTCAAACCCTTTAACCTGATATAATTCAGCTTTTTATGTTATATATGTAATGTTTAAGTTTAAGTGTTGTGAGTATATAATAACGTATTCAAAATTATTCAGATAAAATTGAAAGGATGATATATTTATTCGGTAAGAATATCTGGATATCTGTCAAATTATGCTCATGAACTGTTTTCATTAAATATATTAGGAATCTAGCCATATATAGTGATGATACTTCACAGAAAATTCTTTATAACATATCATGGAATATTTTATATATATATTTGTAAATTTTATTGCCAAAATTTAAAAATTACAAAGTTTTAATTCTTCATTTTTTCTAGTGGTTGAATTTGTAATTTATGCAAATCAAGAATTCATTTAAGGGTAATGTAAAAAAAATATAAGAAAATAATTTTAGTCTAGAACTAGGTCAAGTTTCATACCTCAAAATTCAAAAAAATAATCATTAATTCATAATCTAAAGTGAAACTTTTGATTTTATTGGTGTTCACAATGAGTGTGGAAAACTAGCCTAACTAACTGGATTTGGAAGGCCATATATAGGTGCTTGGTTATCCAATTTAAGCAAAAATATTTATTCCATCTAAAATTCAGAGAGCTACATGATCATTCAGTTGGAATTTTGGATAATCGAGTAGCTCAATCCTATAAATTTAGCATTAACTAATAAAGAGAATTATAAATTAAATTATGTTGTACCATGTTTCATACCTCAAGTAAGCTCATATTATATTTCAATTTCTATCCAACTTTTAAGGATCGTTGTTATTCATTAGATACACTAAATCACTAAACTTAAGTGATGGTAAAACATATTTACATATAGTGGTGATTTATTGTTCTCTTATAGCTCTGAGAGATATTTGATCTTCATTCAGTATATACATTGAATCTCCAAAATCAAGTGATGGTACAATATCTTAGCTGATAGTTGTGATTAAAGTATAGAGAAGTTGAAAAATAAATTAATTGTATAGCGCACTAGTGCCTATCGTCTCCGGCAAGGATTGCAGCTAATAAATTTTGCAATAATATTATCGATATTTATATATCATGCAGTAAAATAAATTGAAATACTAGGACAATGAATACATCTTTAACAAAAACATTCAGGTCGTATCCCTTATAAGGAGGTGGACAGTCTAGTTGATAAGATTCTTCAGAACCCCCTTGATAATCATGGTTATATATAAATGAATGGCATAGAAGAACATACCAAATAAAGGAAATTAGATGTATTCAGAGAAATGGAACGTTTTGAACAAAATTAGATGGTTATTAAGAATACATTTCTATTTAAAAATAACTATACACGAGATATTTTTCGCTCTTTTATGCATGTATTTATATATATATATATATAGTTTATTGATAAGTTCGAATATATTTTATCATATCTATCATTGATGGTTTCCACTTTGGGTGGAAATATTCAGATATTTGGGAAGAATTATAAATAACTTGTTTAGATTCAAACGATAAGCTTATAAAATAATTTAGTTTCAGCTTTTGTAATATCATAGAGAAGTTCCACAAGAACAAAAAGATTTTTCATGATCAATAGAATAATCCATTTCCAGATTTTTAAATTATTGTCATAAAAGGTTCTCCAAGAACATTAAGATCATTTATGATGCACTAAAATAATCATGTTTTATCCTATGTAACGCTATAAAAACTTCCATATGAACATTAGAAATATTGTGATGTAGAAGAAGAATGTTGTTTAAGCTTCCATGAGACTACATTCAGTTTTCAATGTGTAAATATAGACTATTATAACAAGAATGAAAATTGATGTAAGTTAATAGATTCATAATATCTTACACCAAACGAGTTTCATTCAATGTCAAAGATTGTCCTTTTAAAAGATCCTTTAATTCATAATTTTATATATGACTCTTTTAAAATAATTGTCGCTCAACTTGCACACTTCAAAAAATTAAACTTCATTAAATGAATATTATGATCATTTTTCTAAATTGTAACATTAAAATATCTATTAATTAAGAATGATGAGTTACAAAAGTTAATCTGTCCACATGAAGATTAACAGGTTTATAACAACCATATTCATATTTAATAGAGTCAACAATCTTTAACAATTAGAAATTAATTTATGATATTAAGTTTAAGTATCTCATTAGTCATAATATATCAAAGTGCTAATATCTTTTAGTATTGGGATTAACTTAGTAGACTATTATGAATTTCATCAATTTAGTAGAAATGGATATAAATTCATAGATATATGTCATATGAATTACTATAAGTTATATTGACCTATTGTATGCAATCAAGAAATTTCTATCAATGATATTAAGTGTGAAATTTATAGGTGATGTGTCTTATGTTTTAACGAACAAAAAATAATCTGGATTACTCTTGATAAATTATGTGGGTTTATCACATAAGACATGTATTCATATTATGCTAAATTATGTGGGTTTACAGTAGGATTTAGGCTTGCATATGTAATTAAGGGTATCTAGACCTCCTGTAGCAAGTCCAATTAAATAATCAATTAGAATATTAGACCAACGAATAATAGTAATATTATTATTAATATTATTATTTAGTCTTACGATGTTATAAATAATAAATTGATATCGGAGGGTCATAAATCGAACAATTTAGTATTGGGATTTAAAAACCAATAAAGGTTATGGTCCATGACCACGATGAGTCTATTAGAAATTATTGCAATATTAGAAAATAAAATAGCCATTTTAAAAAAGAAAAAAATTGCATGTTGCTAATAAAATAAAAGGAAATATTTAAAATGCTTCCAAGCAATTAATGAAATTCATTTCCCATTAATGTGAAAGCTATCTTCTAACTCTATATTAGAGCATGTTATTTTTGTGTTGTTTTCTAAAACTTTTAGTTCATTGTCTCTATGTTTATATTTTTAAATGTTCTTATATTTAGGGTATCAGGCATATTCTTTAAAATTGTTCTAGTTTCAACTCAAAACTTATTAAAAGTTCCATGGTTTTCCTCTAAATAATCTCGAAACATGAATCACAAAATCTTTCGTTACATACCTTAAAAATAACAAAAGTGATAATGATATATGATAAGTTCTATAACTCTTATTTATATTGTTTTTACATATAAAAAAATAAAACTCGTGAAATAAATCAAAAATATAAATATCTCAAATTATTATTTATGATATAACAACGATTATTTGAAACAAACATTAAAATTATGAGAAAAGTACCCCTAAATACCTTCTCAAGTATCAAATACCAAGATGGTACCCGTTTTTGGACTAGTTTCATAAACTACCTAAAGCCACATTTTGGACAATTATACCCTCTAGGGTATAAAAGGGGTTTTTTCCTTGAAACCCACTTATTTTCACCTTCTAATCTGACTTTTAGGTTCCAATTTCCCCCCACTTTCACATTTCCAAATTTGAGGAGAGAGAAACACGTTTTACGAGAGCGAAACCAAAAGCCATTTTTGGAAGGTTACGTACCGGCGAACCACGACTGAACCTGTTTCTCTTCCGATTTTGTTGCCCCCTACCAGAGAACCACCGGCGACTAGTAAGCAGCATCTAGGTATGCCTCTTCCGATAATTCTGACATCGACCGGCAAAAAACCGGCGACAACTAACCAGTTTTTTTGTCTCTGTTCCTTGTATCAGGCACCTACAGGCGCACCAGAACTGTCTCTGTCTCTGGTTCGATATTTGGAAACACAACCGGCGAGAATCCAACTGCGACGAAGTGTCCGTCGAACCGAACAGTCGCCTTCAAACGAAATCAGGTATGTGTTCGATTCTTATGCGTTTCTGTTGAGGTTTTCGAACACAAGGATAGTCCATGCTGTATTATGTGTAACACTCCGGTAGAATCGTAAGGTCATTTGTTGCTGTTGCTGGACTGGACAACGTTACGTGATAGTTGTATTGGTAGTGAGGATGGTTTGTTGTAATCATTGTGAGGCTGGGGGTTTAAGCATTGTCATGCTGATGTTTTTAGCATTGTGAGGCTGATGTTTTAAGCACTGTGAGTTTGGGAAGGGTTGGTCCATGTCTAGCAATATGGGCTCTATTATCTATCAGTACAACTATCAGGTTTATGAGGCTGATCGTTAACGTGTTAGATCTTGTGTAACAGCTATAGGGATGCTGTTCCAAATGTTGTTAGTGTATGCAGGTATCGTCATACAGGTAGCAATGTATATTGTATTATATATCAGGGTGTGGTAGTAGTTTACATGTAAGACAGCAGGTCTAGGGGATAAGTATAAGTTTCAGGTCACTTATACGAATCTTCATAATGTAGTGGCTGCTTAGTATTATTGTTTTAGTTACCATGTTAATTACTAACTACCTTATTATGTGAACGTTGACAGGTTAAAATGACAGGAGTATTCTACCGCTCTGGATTGGTTGGCATAATCAACATCCTCAGACGAGATATTATCAAAGCCGAACACATCGAGGCTGCTCGCGGAACACCTTTTTACACATTCCTCAAAACCTCGTACGACTTGAGGAACGAAACTCTGAAGCTTAAAAAGTTCCACCACCTTATAGAGGCGATCTGTGGTTTATACGACGTCAGATGGAAGGCTTTCAAGATTGGACAAAAGCGTGTAAGGCTGACGAAGAAAGACGTTCAGGCAATCTTTGGCCTGAGACACGGTAACGAAGAGATGCCGATGAGCAAATCAGGTGGATTTATCGCTCGTTACGCCGAGGGAGCAGAATTAGATTCGACTTTGATGAAGAAATATTTCTTGAGTCCAAGGACGAGGAGAAGCGGGCCAACGAACGACAAATCAGTGTCAAACGCGTTAATAAAGGTAAATACAGTATGTTTGAATGTAGTTGTTTTGTAGTTCGTACTGCAGGCTGTGCTGGTTCATGAAATCCAGGGACATTTTCACATAACTATAAATAGATTGCTGTTAATAGCAAGGTATGAACACTAACATATCACAGATAGTGTAACATTTAAAGGAACTGTCCAGTTAGACCTAATTTATATGATGTTAACATACATAGCAATTTGGAATGTAATAAATATCAGAGGGTAGCAGTATAGATAGCAATGTAAACGTGTATAGATATCAGAGTATTTTTACAAACAACTATGGTATGTATGCAATCATATATCTAATGTCTTATTAGTTGTGGATGCCTTTAATTGTTCTGTCTGTATTGTTGTTATGATTTTTGATGTTTTTGTAGGAAGCAATCGAGAAAGCAGTTAGAGAAGGAGGGGAGGATGAAGCGAGCGATGTGGCTAGGCTACTGATACTTTTCATATGCTCGACACTTTTCTTTTCAGTGTCGGGCGATGTAATCGGTTGGACAGCAATCTTCTACGTGGAGAATCTTGACAAGATAAACGACTATGACTGGTCTGGAGCAATCTTGGATAAGCTTCACAAATCGCTGGACAAATGTATTAAGGCCGGGCATCCTTCAAGAGTTATCGGATGCGTTGCTTTGCTTTTTGTAAGTATAGCTAGTTATGATCAGCCTGTCTGTTAGGAAAATGTTTTTTTTAATAGTTAGTTATGTTCTGTGCAGCCGTTTCTTATGGAGCATATTTCTATAAATGTCGACATACCAAGGCCTTACATAATACCTAGATGTTACAAGTGGTGGGGGCTAGAGGACAAGGAGTCCACATTCGAAATGATCCAGATGTTCGGTGAGCTCAGGGACGACGAGGTATGTTGTGGTATAGTAGATATATCGTAGTAGTATGATACATATATCAGTGATGATTATAATATTTTGCTGCTAAATGAACATTATAATGTATCTCCTAGGTTGTCGGCGGGGAGTTGGTGTTTACAGCATCAGAATGTTTTGTTTATGGAGTTAATGATTCGCGGATAAGGTGGGAAGGGGCTGGGGAACCAAGCGAAGAGAGGAGTAGGAAAAGAAAGAAATCTGTTGCGAACAGAAGTTTGATAAGCAAGGAAGATGACGGAGCTGGTAGTAAGAAGACAAGACATTCAATGATTGAGGTTGAAGATGATGTTACGTTGGGGGAGTTCATTGTGGAGAGGAAGGCAAGAGTTGGTAAAAACAAAGGGGAGAGGTTGAGGAACCGGAAAAAATGTAGGTCTAGTATGATTCCTAGTTTTGGAGTGCTGTCGCAGTCGGTACTGCGCGACAGCAAAAAACTGAAAAAGGAGCCGGTTGCGGCGGTTGAAAGTTGAGAACAAGAGGCTTAAAACATGCCTTGATAAAAGAAACGAAGAGGTTAGTGCTAGCATGCCTTCTAAGTACTACTAACATCTGTATGGTTGTTGAAATGAACTTGTCTATCAATAAAGTATTCTGTAACTATCAGTGCTGTAAATAATGTAACAATTTCGTATGGTCGTTTGAATCAGGTTGAAAGATTGAAGAAAGATTTGGAGCACCTTAAAGAAAAGCTGGAGATGGTCAACTCAAGAGAGGATGGCGAGGATCAACAACTGCTGTTGACCTTATCATCGCCATTTTGCCGCTATGATGAGGATGCTACTGAAACCTTAGATGCACGGGCTGCTGAGAAGGTGGTTAAAGAAACACTGGTTTACAAAAGAACTCGGAGGCATGTAGTAACTGAGTCGGACAAAGCAACGGAAGAAGACGGCGTTGATGGGGAGGATAAAACAGAAGAACAAGAGGAGATTGACAAAGCAAAGCAAAAAGAAAAACATTGCTCGGAGGAGGACAAAGAAGAAGTTGATGGAGGGGGTGTTTAATCCGAAAACTGTGTTGAACCAATGGAAGAGAGTACTACACATGATGTTGTTGCTGTAGATGTGTTTAGGAAGCCAAAAGGGACTATCACAAGTGTTTGTGACGCTGGTAATGGGGAAGGGGATGTGGCAGAAGGAATACCACCCCTAACTCATGCTGCCGGTGCGCAGAATATAGTTTTGGTACCTGCACAGGGACCTGGAGTCGGAAACGACGAGGTTGAACAACAGCAGCTGGTGGTGGATAGAAATGATTTGTTGGACGAAGAATCCAACGATATAACGAAAACAATGGAACGACAGTTGAAGGAGTCGCAAAAAGCCGTCGATGAAGGGAAGAAGGCAGCGATCATCGGTGAGGACAAAGGAGAAGATGACATAGTAGTAGCAACTACATTGTTGGAGATAGCAGCAACCGAACCAGTGGTTTCGGAACATGTCTCTCACAATGTAAGTGGATGTTAACGTTGTATTTGAATATCATACATGATTGATAGTTAATCTCGCAATGAATGGTTTTCAATCGTATGTTTTTAGGAAGTCGAAACAGCGGAGCCTGAAGACACACGAAACTCTAGCTTAGTTTATTCACTGGCACCGGAACAGCTGCAAAGTGCGAACAGCTATCGCAAGCTCTGTCTCCATTAAAGGTGATAGAAATTTCCAACAGAGTAGATCATTCCGCAGAGAAGATCGAGAAAGTGTCACAGGTTGAGCCATCTTCGTACGCAACACCAGAACAACAGAAAGCAGCATCGAAGGGTCTTATTGTCAAGTCGGTTACACCGTTGGTTGACGATAGCTTCATAGACTGCACCCAATCATTTTACGCTGAAGTTGACAAGGCTGTTGAAACTTCAAACGAGAAGAGACGTACACTCGAATCCATCGAGGAAGAACAAATGGACGTTGAGGTAAGTAGATATTTGGTATTCTCCATAAACTTTTAAACTGTATTGTTAACAGTTTACCACCATGCTGCTTTTTTTTAGGTACCCATTGATGACATGCCTGGGTTCAACTTACTTACTCCGACGCAGGTTCAACAACAGCAAACTGAAGTTGTAGCTTGGCCGTTCCAGACACAGACAACAGAACTTATCGATCTAAGTGAGTACGAGAAAGTGCTGAAACTGAAACAGGTAGAGACCCAGGAAGATCCAGAAGTGTGGTACTTGCCAACATCAGATTTCTCTTACAGGCTTTCCGTAAGTGTGACAGAGTTAATGGAACTTCCTAACGAAACTCAACTGGACTTCAAGGTAAAAATATATTAGGATCTATCTATCGTATTGTACTTGTACGTCTACCAACGTGTCTGTATACGTCTATCATTAGTAATTGAAGAAACTATCATTGTGTCAACCAATAAGCTGTTGGTTGCTCAACTGACTTGGGATTGTAATTGTGTTCTGATAGGTAATAGATGCTTGGATATATAAGCTGTTAAAGGATTCAGATTTCAAAGTCCCTGTGAAAGGGTTTGATAATAAGTATTCATTTCCTGCCAACGCCATTCAAATATCTGGGATTGCAACTGTAAGTTCCCATGGGATTATTGGTTTTATATTAGGTACATCTACTTCCTGTATTAATGTCTCAAATTTACAGGGGACACTGGCTAACAAGGGAGATATGTCTGCCATTGTGGACAATGTTTTTGAGACAATGCCCAGCGACACATATGTTGCATTCGTCCCCCTCTGTACTGTAAACACGGATGGCGTGAACCACTGGACGCTCCTGGTCATAGACATGGAGAATGGGGCTGCAAGAAGCTACAACCCAATGCTGCCGTGGAGCAAATTCATTCCCGATAAGACAAGAAACACAGCCGATGGTCTGGTAAGGAATCTAAATTCCAAGTAAACTATGTTGATTGCAGATCTAGCTATTTCGAACTTTATATCTAGCAAACAGTATAGTAATGCATATCAATGACTGCTACTGTATCTATCAATGCAGCTGGCCTATTGCATGAAGAAGAAATATATACCGCATGTTAAAGGTGGGTACAAAATTAAGACCATGTTAAACATCCCACAGCAAAAGAGGGGCAGCTACGACTGCGGTGTTTTCGTTTGCAAATACGTAGAAGATATAATTACAAACGGGTTGGTTGGACGGCAATATGGTGATGAAATGCCGGCAGTAACAAGAGCTAAAATATTCAAACATTTTTTGAATGATTCTAACACAAACAGACGTTAGTAGTATGTAACTGGCATTTTGGTACCAATTTGTATATTTCGCATAAATTAGCATCTATGATTTATGTTTGTAGACTGAAATTTACATGTAAAAGCACTTTTTACTTGATGCAGTAGGCTGTGAAAAAGTTATCAAAGAAAAGTTTGTTTAAATTAAGCTATCTGAAATAGCCTCCAAAGCTAGCAATCAGGAATACCTGAAATACCATAGTATATAATACAAAATATCAGACAGTCTGATTTGATCGCAAAATATGTATACATATTAGTCAGGCCAATATGTATATTGAAACGTATTAGCAATGACAGTTGCTTCAATCTATAGCCACTCCAGAAAGCACCACGCCACCATCTTTACACAAAATCAACATTAATAATGATCCACTGTTCGAAAATATCAATATTGCAAATATAAGATAAACTATCAATGTTCACCAAAATGTCTATCTGGGGTTAAGGAAAGATCTATCTGGGGTTAAACAATAAAATATCGCAGTGCGAAACATATCATAATTTATGAAATTTTTTGTTACGAACCATAAAGTAAAGTTTTAGATATCGTTCAGAAAAAATAGATAGACCATTAAGGTTTTAAATTTTTAATATCATTTATCTACCATTCAGAATTACTCGCAAATATCATATAACAGGTTGGTGATGCACAAAATTAAAATATATGGACTGCACAACATGGTTATTGGTAGATAAATGCAATTAATTTGTTGAAAGGACTGTTAACCACACACATTACTCAGTACTACATTAATGTGTTAAAACCATTGGTTAGTTTGAACTTGAAAAGACAATGGGTAGATGAAGTAGAATGATTACATTCATTTAATGAACGTGTGCCATTAAAGTTGTGAAAGAAAATATGGTTGCTTAAGGGGACTCAGCATTGGAAGCTGGGTTTTGCTATAAATAGAGGGGCATATGACAACCTATTACTCACAAACTCACAAGCAAAGGAAAAAAAAAAACCCAGAAAGTATACCCTAAGTTGAAACGCCTGCTCCTCCAACCATGGCTCCTTCATCACCCTTCTCCTCACACCACAGCAGCGACGACGCCTGGTCCTCTGACTACTACTCATGCGAGAAGGCCTACAAGCACACGACGACGTCGGAGTACTCCTCTGACGAAGAAGATGCATGGTCGGTCTGGTCTGAGGAACAAGAAGACCCTTATGGTTCATGGGATTCTTGGTCCATGGACGACTGTTATCTTTCTGACGATGAGAAGGTGCCAAAAAGGAAGAGGTGTAAGAGCATTCACCCATTTTGGGATGAGGAAGACGATGATGAAGATGAAGAGGCAGACGATGAGGCCTCTGACGATGATGATGAAGTTGAAGATGAAGAAGAAGAAGAAGAAGACGAAGAAGAAGAAGAGGACGAGGGCTCTAATGGAGACGACTCCGATTAGGTTATAAGGTTTCTAGATGTAGTTTCATGGCCCTGTTTGTTTCTATTTTGGTGTTTTTAACGTATGTTTATCTTTTTTTGTGGACTGTAACTTGCACCAACCCTGTGCAGAAGTGTTATTTTTTGGGGGGGCTGGTGTATTTGGACTATATGTAGCAGTCACTGTTTTTAATGTTAGCGTTTGAATGAATTTTCAGTTCTATGGCTTTTCTCAGTATGATATAATAAGATATGTTGCAGTTGAGGAAAGCAGTTTTAACTGCAGTTATATAACAAAATCGCAATGTATGACTAGTAACATATCGGAGGTATGAAAACATAAAATTATGTATCTGTCAGATGTAGAATCGACGATCTATTAATGTTTCATATTTTGTCTATCATAGTACAACAGCGTGTATAGCAATGTAGCCGTTAATAGATATCAGAGTTTGAACCAAACAGACAGGTTACATGTCAATATTAAAAGTGTAAAAAAACATAAGTCGAAAGGTACCGTTAGATGGATGTACACCGAAATAAATGTAAGTAACATACTTTGATGTATCTGTTAGATGTAAAGGCATGTTAGATGGATTTATCTTTGAGATGAACATGGCAATTCTTTTAGGGGACTAAACATAAGTGGAAATAGAAGAAGTGCTTATATTTGAGATGAACATGGCATGAATAATTTGAAGTACAAGTATAACTAATGTGAGCAAAGCATCAGATGGATGTAAACCGAAACAAAAAACATAGGTTTGATGTATCTGTCAGATGCAATATCTAGAATCTATCAATGGTTATAAGAGTCGCTATCGTAGTATATCACCAAAGATAGCAATGTACATGTGAATAGATATCATAGGGGATAAGAAACAGAAATGGAACATGTAAATGTTAAAATTGTACAAAACAGACGTCAAAAGATAAGGAGTGCTTATCTTTGATATGTAAAATGTTACGAAAAAGTAGGTTAATAATGTTTAGAACGGAGCATCACATGACCTCCTATTATGGCCAGATTTGAAACATCGACCACAACGGGACTGGCTGCTGGAAATTTCGCCTCTTGATGGAATACGCTTCTTCCTCGGACGACCGGGTCGTCTTTTAACGTTAGGGGGCAGCACCAAGGGCTCTCCATCACAATCTGCGCTACTGGATTCACCAAACTCTGTTATAGCGGGTATGTTAAATGAATAGCTGGACAGGAAATTTTGTGTAGTGAAAAACGGCTCGACCAACGTCATAGGATCCTCGTTTATAGATGCAATTACAGCCAACGCATGAGCGAAAGGGAAACATTCTTGCTGCCAAGAGCCGCATGTGCATTTGAAATCCAGTATGTTGACAACCATGACTGGGTCCGATAAAACCTCAAAATAAGCCGCAGAAGACTTGCGAACTAACCATGTCCGACCGGATTGTACATTATCTTTGAACATCTTGTCAAACTCGAGGCACAAATGGGTGTTCCAACTTTGGCCTTCTCCTAAACGTCGAGACATTTGAGTCATCAGAAGAGCTCTAATCCGGTCGATTAATTCGACTATAGGCAGATGGCACAACTTCTTAATCTGGCCATTGAACGATTCAACAGCTGTTGATGCCATCGCCCCATACCGTTTGCCTTTCACATATGCCTGAGCCCATTTTTCTGGGGCAAGATTCCTGACGAAGTTTTCAATACGATTACCGCCTTGGCGCAACCACTGACCATAACGTTCATTAAAAAGATCGACCGTAGGGGCATAGGCACAGCTCTTAAACATCGCTAGCATGTCTTGTTTGTAGACTCTGTTAGTGTGTTCAAGAGCTTTATTCAAGTTCTGAACAAGATGGAAGATGCAATAAGCGTGGTAGTCAGTAGGATAAAGAATTGCGACAGCGCTAATAATACCAGCATGGCGGTCTGAAATGAAAGTTATCTGGCGCCCTAGCAGATGAGGTTTTAAAGTTTCCAGAAACCAGAACCAGTTGTCCGAGTCTTCACTACCACATATACCAAAAGCAACGGGGAAAAGACCTGGGATGGAAAAGAAGATTAAAAACAGAACTACATTAACAGAATGATGTTTTGTTCGATTGTGTAATAGTTAACAAATCGCAGTCTGTGTAACCAAATCTAGCAAACAAAGATTACGAAGCTAGCAATCAGTAATAACTAAAATATCAGAGCATGTAATACAAACTATCAGACAGTGTTATTAAATCGCAAACTATGTATGCTTATTTATCAGATCAAATGTATATTGAGACGTATTTTTACTGACCGTTGTTTCCATCTTTTGCCACTGCTGAAAGCAACACACCCCCGTGCTTCCCTGTCAGGTGGGTTCCGTCAATGTACAGCAGAGGGCGGCACGAATGGAAACCCTGAAGACACGCCCCAAATGCTATAAAACAGCGACGGAAAACATTGCCGGGAGCCAAATCCAGACGACAGTCCGTAGTGATGTCACGACTCTGTAGCCTCTTGAAGTATGGTTTTAGCAATCCGAAAGAGGTATTGCTATCTCCAAATACAGCGCGACGGGCCTTCTCCAACGCATTCCAAGATAGACGATATGAAACGTCTAAACCGTAGTCTTGCTTGATGGTGGACTGTATAGTCTTAGCTGTTAAAGAATGGCTGTTTCGTAGAGAATCGTGAATTTCATCAGCAATCAAATCGGAGGACAGATGCCGGCTTTTCTTCTTAGTGAATACGGGACTGCACATGTGGGTACTGAAAAATCTTTTAATTGTCATCAAACCGGTCTTACAATCGACAGAAGCGTAAAGCCTCCATTTGCAGCCATCCGAATCTTTGTTTACACAATAAACGGTGATCTTGTTAAAGGTATTGTGCATGTACCTAAACGCAAAACCGTTCTCTAATGCATAACGGGATAAGGATAACCTCAGACCTTGAGCACCGTCTGGAAATGACTGTCCAACACCGATGATAGCTTCAGCCCATCCCGCTGTAGCTAGATGCCTTTTTTTCGGGGTTGTAATGGCCAAACAGGTACTGCTTTCACCGCTGGTTCGTTGTATGTGAGAGGATTCTTCGAACAGTTGAACGGGTTGTTTACGTTTAACGGCGGAGCCTTTATCAGCAACATGTTCTTGGATAAGAAATGACACACTCTTCAAACGCTCAACATCGATGTAACATTCCAACCCGATGAAATCGGTCTCCTTATTAAAAATACAATTACTCTGAGCACCGCAAGAGTACGTTATGCTGTAGTTGCCTCTAACAAGCCCTTGCCATGTTTGCTCAACGTACTGTTGAAATGACTCGAAGTCTACGAATTCGGACAGCGGAACAATACTTGTCTCCGTACCAAGTTTGAAAATGCAAACTTTTGGTTTAGACATTGTGTACCCTGAATTATAGGACTTTTCGTTAGTTTGTTTAATGTTGGTGTAGAACTACTGAATCTGTTACTGATAGTATAACAGATATAGCAATAGCCTATGTCTAACATAGCATGGAATATCGGTGGTGGTCAATTTTCAGGACAAATAGCAAACTGGCATACCTAAACTATCAGGGTATGTCAGTCGTGGTCACTTTTCAGCACAAATAGCAAACTGGCATATATAAACTATCAGGGTATATGGACTAATAATCTGTTTTCAAACACATATATGAACATGTTATATATAACATAGCAGCAAGAGGAAATGGTTGGAAACATATAGCAATATCAAGTACCTAAACTATAAGGGTATATGGAGCCATGGTTTATTTATCAACACATATAGCAACCTGACAAAACTAAGATAGCATGGTGTATGCAGTCAGGTTTAATGTACAAACAAATCTAACATATCAGGGTGTATGTAGTAATCTAGCAACCTGTAGCATAGAATTGCAGGCGTAAAATCGCAAGGAGCAACCATATAAATATCAGGGTTCAAACAGAGGTGTGGGAATGAAAATTCTCACCGGAATGTGATCGGAGCCGGTTTGGATACTTTGGATTGAGCAGAAGCAGATGGAAATAAGTTTCCTAGCATTAACGCACGTTATATTAGAGGTTATAATCGATTTCGAAAAGGGAAAACGATTTCGAAACTGAAAACTCGACTCTGTTACTCACCTGTAAAATGTAACGACAGGCTACGAGTTCGAAACTATCAACCGGAGCTAGGAGGTTGTGTACGGTGGTCTAGGAGGCTGAGACACGGTGCAAGATTGGAGCTAGGAGGATATAACGGTGCAAAACAGTACTCAGGAGGCTGACGACGTTAAACTTATTTTCTGAAAGTCGCCGGTGATCGGAACACTCCGATAAGGCTCCTAGATGGGTCGCCGGTGGTAACGTAAGGTAAATGGTGGTTCTAGTGTGTCGCCGGAGGTGGTGTGATCAGCCGTAGTTTTTAGAATATGAAGAAACGTTCTTGAAAAATGGGTTGTTTGAAAGGTTAGGAGAGAGGAGAGAGAAAGGAGGCTAATAAATTCAAAATTCAAAATTCAAAAGTGATTAAGAAGATGCTGGAGCTAAAAGGGGTCCTTTTTTCACAAATCAACCTTATATACTAGGTTGAGGGTAATCTTGGTATTAAAAAAAGAAAAGGTATTAGAAGTGGATATGTTTAATGAGATGGGTATTTAGTAAGCATTAATCCATTAAAGGGCACTAGGTTGTAATAGGTTTGGCAAAAGGGTACTTAGTGTGTCATTTCCCTAAAATTATATCACGATTTTGGATATGTCATATTTTCACTTTCCGTCCTTTTTTTACATTATATAAAATTTTATGTTTTAGTGTTTTTTATTTATATATTCTAATTGAGCTTTTATTTTATATATATATATATATATATATATACTCAATAATTTTTAATAATGTTTTTTTATTAAAATCTATGATTACAAAATAGCCCACATTGAGTTGGCCTTGGTTTCTTACAATTTCTCTTAGGACAAAGATGTAATTCAGTGTGAAAATAATTCCAACTTCTATTTTTATTAATCCTCTCACATCAATTCGTCTAGTGGAAGCTCCTCCGTCAACTTAGCAAACTGAATCGGAGCCAAGAAGACTTATGAAGGCGGTACAAAGAGTTTTCCAAATGCGCGATAAGATCATACTAGATTATGGAGCTTCGTATTGTAAGCCTTTGGTAAATGAATATGAAGATTTGATTCCTCAGCATGTAAAGTTTCTAATTTCCCTAGTATTCCTTGTAGAATAATTCATTTTGTTTCGATTCATATGATGTCTACTTTTCAATTTCCTTGCATTTTGATTATGTTCCTTGCTTGTCTTTTTTTCCAGCAATAGGACTTTTCCTCGAAGCTAGTTGGCAGACCTTTATTTTCCATACCCCGAACAATCCAACATAGGATTGTAATTGTCATTTAGAATAGACACCATTATGTATGGTCGGTCATTTGTAGTGGATTGCTTTGGTAGAAATGAGTTTTCTATGTGGTTTTAATTTAACTTTTTTCATTTTCTTGCTCTGACAAACTCTTTCATTTATCAATTTAACTTTGATACAATATTTTGATGTGAAATAGGTGATACGGGGAGGTTGTCTGTGAATTTGAGTTGTGTTAAGGCACAATTTGTTTGTTGCTGGTTATCATCTTGTTGAGCCTTGATAGGCAAATATTTCCTGCAATCTATTTGTTTGTGTCCAAGATGAAAGTATCATAAGCAATAGCTAAGCATTTCATTATGTTAGATGTTCTGCCAATAACCTTCATTTTGTCCAAAACTTACCAAAATGTTTTCAAATAATTGATTAGAAATATCCACTTTAATCCAAGCTTTGCAAAAGTTATACATGGTCATGTTTATCAAGGATCCGGAAATCTAAATGGCTGCCAATAGCCTAGTAATAACATTAATAGTATCAGCGTTATACATACATGTTGGGATTTTTGGAAATATAACCCAAACATAGGTTATTGGAGACTCTTTTCGGGATGAAAGGAGGGATTCCATTTAATTATACGCGTATTATGATGCCCAATAGTCCATAGGGTCTTTCTTTACAGCTTTTTGATGTTTTTGTGAATATCGAACTCAATCATAAGATGCTTGTGATTCCACAAAGCCATGCTAATATGACCAATGAAACCTATTGAATTTTTGGATTTGAGGCCTACCCTATGAGAACTTTCCAAAGAGTGTGGTCTTGGCATTTTATTCCAAAATGCTCTTATCATTCTCCAAAAATTGAAAAAATTTATAGTTGCCCTTGTCTTCTATTTTGATTTTTTTTTCATGAATAAAGTCCTTGTGGATGGTCTAATGGCTTTTACATAAGATTTGACTGGAATCTTTGAGGTTTGGGTTTGAAGCGGACTGATGGCAATGGGTTATTGTGGTGATTGTGGATCATATATAGGATTTAATCTTAGTGTTAGAAAATATATCATGCTTTAATCAAGAATTCCCAGCAACTTTGCCTTCTAACTCTTTGTGTTGATTCACCATGGAAAAATCATTATTTAAAGATAAGCTTGGAGGTTGATTCCTACTATTCTGATCAGAGGTTGATTGATTGGGCCCGAGCAATCCTATGTCCATCCTCCCCATTAAGTTATCTTGCCTGGCGGAGGCACTTTCCTCTCTCAACAAGAATGAATTTAGTAACATCAGTAATAGGGTGGATGAGGCTCAGGAGGCCCTTAACCAGGCGCGAATGAATCTAGCTACAAACCCTACCAATATATTTCGTATTACCTTAAAGCGATAAGTCTTTAACTCTTACATTTTATTTAGTCGGGCCGATGAATTCTTTCTTAAGAAAAAATATCGTGAAACCTGTCTCAAATTGGGAGAAAATAACTCAAAATATTTCCATAACAGCATCTGAGCCCATCAGGCCTGAAACAAAATCCTCGTCATCAACAACCTTAATGGATCCACCAGCTTCACCCCCCCGAGAGGTGTCAAACTCTTTTTTAATCACTTTTTTAACCTTATCGGGTCAAGAAGCCCCCCGAACTACCCAAGCCTAGATAGGATTAGATTCGTCATCAATACCGAAGTCATCTCAAGTGATAAGGCCAACATGAGTAAACCCATACAAGACGCATATAGTAAAGCGGACCTTTCGATGTGGATAGTAACAAAGCTTCGGGCCCTGATGGGTTTAGTGTTGGTTTCCTCAAGACCTGTTAGGCCATGATCGGTCCAGACATCTGTGCATCGGTTCAATATTTCTTGCACTATAGGGAAATGGACCCACAAATATTTCATTCCAATTAGCTTTCATTCATGGACACAACATCTCGGACAATATACTCCTCACTCAGGACCTTAACTACACGAACCAAAAAGGCATAACGTCCGCCCTTAAAATTGACCTAATGAAAACCTTTGACAATGTTCGATAAAGACTTATTTTGGATGTCTTCTATGTTATAGAGTTTCCCACCACCATGATCAGTTGGATCCTACAATCTATATAGACCCCTTCTTACTCTATCTGGTATTATTGGTGGCACCATTGGTACTTTCATGGCGAATAAAGGTCTCCGTCAAGGAGACCACATCTCCCCGTATTTGTTTGTTGTTGTTATGCATGTACTATCCTGCATCCTCCGAGAGAAAAGCACCTCTTCCTTCGGGTTTCATTAGAAATGCCACAAGCTCAAAATCATCAACCTCTGCTTTGTCGACGACCTATTGATCTTCTGTCGCGTGAACCTCTTCTACATCCTCTTCATCAAGGAAGGACTAGATGAATTTGCTACACTTTCGGGCTTATCCCTCAACCCTAGCAAAAGTCACGTCTATCTTTTAGGTGTCTCTCATGCTACTTGTCATTATATATTTGGGGAATAGAGATTCGAAATCAAATCTCTCCTAGTAAGATATCTGGGTGTCTCACTCATAACTTCAAGACTATCATACAATGATTGCGCGTCGCTCTTCTTTAAAGTAGTCAATCACATCAAATTCTGCACTTCCAAACACCCCTCATATGCCAGAAGACTCCAACTCCTAAAATCCGTCCTATTTGGTGGCCAGGTCTACTGGTTCTTCGTCTTCATCCTCTTTGCCCGCGTCCTAAACAAAATCTCACAACTATTTCTTAGATTCCTCTGGTTATGCCCATATATGAAGATTAAAAGAGCCAAATTCGCTTGAGATAAACTCACCTTACGACTAGACAACTATTGAACTTTGGTTCTACTGAAACCATAAATCATAATAGAGTTAAAAGGCCGCCCTCATCTGTGGCTTTGATTCAGCACTATTGACCTCTGGTTGTGAGATTTTAGCACTATAAATAAATTAAAAGAACCAAATTCGCTTGAGATAAACTCACCTTGTTACGATTCAGCACTATCAATGCCAAAACAAAAAAAAACATGCTATTCTAAAAGAATCGCTCTATGAACTCAATTTATTAGACATTGGTGAAATTTCTCTTTATTTTAAAAAGAGTTGTACTATTTCGAAACTGTCCAATTTGAATTCAGTTATATTTCACTCTAATTTCAACTATTCAGATTTACTTTGTCAAAATATCACCCTAGTAGATGTCAAATATAGATAGAAACTCAACAATAAATAATCATTATGATTAGTTGACTATATAGACTCTTAACTATTAATCAAAAAGGAAACATAATGTAAGAGATTAGTCGTATAGTCTTTAGACTTTTAGAATAAAACTTTACCAAATCAAACTAAACAACTAATTGATTATGACATATAAAATAACTTTACTTTGGAGGTTGGAAGCATGTGTTTTTTAGTGACACAACCTTTTCAATTTTCGAATAGCCATACAAATTAAAGGACCCACGTAACAAATATGTATGTATTTTAGGTCCACCGGTTTCTCCTATTAATTAAATCACTGTTTCCTTATTAAAGTATTATAGTTTTTTCTAGCCCGAGGATATTTTTTTTATAAATAGATAAGAAAAATTATATTTAGTATTTTAAATATATTTTCGCCAGAGGTACGAAATATAAGACAAATGTATGGTTAATGGATTCAACATAGGTATAACATGTAGTCGGAAGGAATTTTTAGGCCTCATCTAATGAGTATGTCTCAGCCGGACAACTTGCCAAGGATGGTGTGTCAAAGCATAAATGAGTGAGGCGGTATATTATATTTATTTTTTACCAATACATGCAATCCGACACAGAGAGTGGATGTACGAACAACATAATAAATATCTTTGGTGGTGAAAATTACTTTTCCACTTTTGGTTGTCCAACAATGAACATTGTTACAATTGATACTTACAGTGGGGAGCAAGCGGATGAGGTTGTTAATATCCTAAAGGTTGTGGTGGATTTTAGTACTATCCGATCTAATTCTGGCATAACACCTCCAACTATCATCCAGAATGATATTAGAAACCTTAATATTGTAAAGCCTAATTGATGGAGAGTGAAACACAGTAGAAGCCATAAGAGAGGGATAAAACCCTAATTTTGTTTTTATTTAATCAATATAGTCTGCCGATAAAATAAGGTATAGGATGCTTTATATAGCATCTATCCAAAACCCTAATATCAAATAAAGAAAAATTACATAAATGTCTAGAAACTAAAACAAATAAATAAAATAACGTCTAAATATGAAAACTGATTTTTGAAGGCTTTAGAGGTCGAATTTGGGTATTACACTTTGTGACAAGTCACAGTTTTGAAATCTTACGGTCTCGTCGAAATCTTCGATTTGAGTACCTATTTCACCTAATTCCGATACCTGACCAAGAAACCAGTTTGTCCGCAATCTTCGCTACATCATCCTTCCCCGGTGGGAAAGAATTCGACCTCGAATTCAAAACGTTGAAACATTGGACGAACTGCACTACGACATTCGGAAGTGACTGACTCAACTCCCATGCTATGGAAACCCCGAGTTATAGCATCCAAGTCAGCATCGAAAGAGTTACCATAAAACTTGATAAGAAACGTGGCCCAGTGGAATTCAAATTCTTCATCAATTTCCCAATAAACCTTGTTGAAGTGTTCAAATTTCCTGCTGTCATTGTGATATAGGATCCTCCGTGGAGTGCCCCCAAGGTGAATTTTCTGCACATTAAGCCTCTTGCAGTGTACTATTTCCATCAAGTTCAGATTGTTCTCTGCCACAAAAATGATTCTGTTAGGTACGTCATCTCCACCTAAGGCACGCCTATGCACAATTTCCTGCACACTGTTGAGAAAAATTTCTGGTGTGGTGACTGGCATTGTTATCACAGCATCACAAATATATCCAAGCATAACCTCCGGACCGATCCCTGTTTTCTCTGTCAAATCATGAACTAAGTGCTTTTCTTCAACACATCTCTGCAGTACTAACTTTGCAACTTTGTCTAGATCTACATCAACAATTTTACCTTCATCTTCTGATAATATACAAGAACCATCTGGAAAATCTAACTGCTTGCCTGCCATTGTTATAAGCTCTTCAATAGTCTGAGGAAACCACAGCACACTACCGTGTCTTCTTTGCTCTTTCGAATCGTGTGGCTGAGACGAGAATACAGTGCATTTTTTCCTTTTAGTTTTATTTTGGTCTAGAAAACTATAGATTTGCGCATTTTTTGTATCTTCCAGTACTTTGATCAGATGTTGGTTTCCAGACAACCGGCCTTCATCAAGTGGGGTGTTGCCCCATCTGTCTTTTGATAGAACACTAGCTCCTGCCTCTACCAATAGCTTTGCCATCATGTAAAAACCTTCTGAGGCAGCAACATGAAGTGGAGTTCTGTGGTCATAGTTTTTAGTGTTTGGATCTATTCCGTTATAAAGAAGTCTTCTGAGAAAGTCTGAATCCCCTTTTGCGACAGCCAAACACAGAATATTTCCAGCATTTTCTGGATTTAAGGAGGCTCCTTGTTTAACAAGTAAAGAAGCAACTTCATCATGTCCATTCTTTACGGCTTCTAGTAAGGGTGTGTTTCCAAATCTGTGTTTGGTATTGACATTTACTCCTTCTTGAACTAAAAGAAGAGCGATTTCTTCGTACCCTCTGTAAGATGCAAGATGCAAGGGTGACCTTCCATCATAATCAGTTTTCTTCGGATCAGCACCAGCACGGATCAAACTTTTAAGCTGGTGAAGATCTCCATAATAAGCTGCACTGTTCACCTTGAGAGCAAGTTCTGCTTCTTGCCTACTAATGTGAAATGTGATATCCGACTCCAGCTGCTTAATGTGTGCATTGGACTCTTTACCCTCCAAAAGATTGTTCAATATTTTCCTCCCATCATGGAAATATATGTCAAGAATATGTGTGAAAGACTGTTTATCTATTCTCAGAAGCCTACAGAGTTCACAAACACGAACTGTACAAGGCTGAGGAATGTTGCAAAGGATTGAAATTTCTCCAAATGAGCTGTTACGCTCTAGAAGTGAGACTTTCTCTTCTGATCCATCTTTGGCAGTACCTACCTCGTCCAGTACACCATGGCAAACAAAATACAGTTGATCACAACAGTTCCCTGTTCCATTATTACTTCTCCAGGAAGGAAAAGCTCTTCGTGTAGTCTGATAACTATCTGATTGATAAATTCCGAGGAGCAACCATTAAAAAGAGGAATTTTTTCAATGTATGGCATATATAACGTTTGAGCAATCTTAGCACGAATAGAAATAGGTATATCCTGAAGGACAGTAGCATCAGGGTAGCTGCTATCATACTGCAATCTTACGTGACCTTTGATTTGGTTACGGATCCCCCTATCGAGTCTATTTCTGTTCATGAACTTAATGAGATCGTTCATTTTATCTCTGAACTTTTCTGTCTTCGATCCTTTTACAATCAAAGCTGTCATATTACCGATCAAATAAGCACCGAGAATCATGTCGAAAGACACATATATCATTATAAATATCATTTCCCGCATATTCACTGCATGTATGTCACCATAACCGTAGATCGGTGTGTCAAACACGGGCTTAGTGAAATAATGAGAGACTATTGTGGGTGTTATCCAATCGTCCTCATCCTCATCGCCGTATACATCATAAATCGGATCATCTTCCCTGTCATTTATCAGAACTGCACCAACATCACCTTTCACAACCTCCGCCGTAACCTCCGCCATATCATCATCATAGGTATCATATTTCGGAGGACCATCAAGCACAATGGGATTAGGTTCAAACGCCTCTTGAGAGAAAAGACCCCTAGCACCCGCAGCATTGGGACACTCGACCTGACGATGTCCTAATTCGCCACAGCCATAGCACCGTAAATTGCTTGAAGAACGGCTTGGTGCACCGCGCCCAGGTGTGATCGGATCAGGTGTTGGGCGGCGCCCAGGAGGGATCGGATCAGGTGTTGGGCGGAGAACTGGTTTGGACGCCGGAATCCCTGAAGGAGCACCGGTCCTTACGCCAGTCTGGGTCCGGCGAGCCGACTGTTTTTCTGCCTGGAGGGCACGCCGATGGGCTTCGGAAACAGAGGATGGATCGAACATATTCAGCGTGTCTTGAAGCTGGAGGCGTAGCCCGCCAATATAGCGGGAGACCCGCTGGTGCGACGACTCGGTCACATCTGTGCGAGCCAGCAGCTGATAAAATTCTTCGGTATATTCATCAACAGATCTGGGTCCCTGACGAAGATTCTGCAGTCGCTGGTAGAGTTCCCGCTCGAAGTTGTAGGGAAGGAAAGCCTTGCGGATTTTTCTTTTGAATTTTCCCCAACTCTGGACTTTATCCTTGCCTGCACGCGCGCGGTTCTGCTTCACCTGCTGCCACCAAGCCTGTGCCCTACCGCGTAGGTGGATGGCGACCAATGCAACTCTTCTCTCCTCCGGGACCTCCTTGAAGTCCAGGACTTCCTCAATCTGTGATAGCCAGTCGATAAGTGCCTCCGCCTTAAGGCTGCCATCGAAATCCGGGACGTCTATCTTGAACCCAAGCTCCCAGCGGCGTGGGTTAGAAGTAGTCTGGTCGCTCCCCTCCCCAAAAGGGTTAACCATACCTTCAACCTCCGTGCTTTGTTGCTTGGCGGTAAGAACAGCCACCTGCCGAGTCAGATCGGCTACATGACGGCGTAGGTCAGCATCTTCACGATCATCTACATCACTAGTATATCGAGTCACTCTAGGGCCACCGCGACCGCTGATTCTTGCTCGGACCATCGCGCATGACTGCCTGTGTCTGATACCACTATGATGGAGAGTGAAACGCAGTAGAAGCCATAAGAGAGGGATAAAAACCTAATTTTGTTTTTATTTAATCAATATAGTCTGCCGATAAAATAAGGTATAGGATGCTTTATATAGCATCTATCCAAAACCCTAATATCAAATAAAGAAAAATTACATAAATGTCTAGAAACTAAAACAAATAAATAAAATAACGTCTAAATATGAAAACTGATTTTTGAAGGCTTTAGAGGTCGAATTTGGGTATTACACTTTGTGACAATTCACAGTTTTGAAATCTTACGGTCTCGTCGAAATCTTCGATTTGAGTACCTATTTCACCTAATTCCGATACCTGACCAAGAAACCAGTTTGTCCGCAATCTTCGCTACATCACTAATATTAAAAAAAACATAATGATTAACCAAAGAGGTATGGAGCAATCATGAGTCATTATGAAAAGAAGTAGAGTTGTCATTATTGATTGTCACTTTGTACATTTTTCAAGCTAGAGACCTAGGACGAAGAACTTTTTTCTCCATGCCCAAGAAAGAGATAAACCTTTATTTAAATTTTAAAAGTTGTATTTTTAATATTTTTAGTTTTTATCGATTAACAGTGGATAAAATTAGTGTTACCACTCAAAATAGACAAAAAATGAATGAGGATAGCAATTAGGTCTAGAATCCTAAGGTCTCCCTCCAAATATGGAAAGATGACAATGGTCAATGCTACCTTAGCCTCTAAAGCCCTCCTCACATGGCCAGACCAGAGGAAACACTAGAAAGATTGGGTCAACTCTTGAAACCTTGACATGTAAAATAAAAATCGATAACTAGTATGGTTGGCCCGTAAAAAGATAGATTTTATGAGTTGACGTCTATCATTATAAGAAATGTGCTTAGAGGTCTAAGACCCAATGCGAGTTGTAATCCTATCCAGAAATGGGCGATAATTATTTTAAAAAAATTGACCTGTAAAAAAGGTGGATTTTATGAGTTGACATCTATCATTATAAGAAATGTGTTTAGAGTTCTAAGACCCAATGTGAGTTGTAATCCTATCCATAAACGGGCGATAATTTTTGAAAAAGAGTCGATCCGTGAGAACGGGACACCATATATTTTACTAGAAGGGAACCAATAGTGTACCACCATGATGTTTATTATACCACCTTTGAGGGTAGGCTCTACCTCGGAGATAAAAATGTGAATTTTACTAGGATTAACTAAGAGATATAAAAGATTAACAAAATTATTAAAACCCTCCTTAATGAGGTTGATGGAGTTTGGATCTCCTTTAAAAAATCATTAGATCAACGAAAAAATAGAGGTTAACAATTTTAAGTTTAATTACACTTTCAATAGATTTGTAATTTCTTATCATAACTTTTTTTTGGCATGATACTAGAAAGGGTCTGCATTACTAAGACGCATAAGAAGACGTATATGGAGTCTCCTTTCAGAGACCCTTATGGTTATAAATTTTTTTATGGGGATCACCATTTATTTTAATGATATAAGAATTGGTAGAGATACATTCAATAATCTGAGTGATCATCTTGTCCTAGTAGTTCATGGCGACGAGGATGTCAAAAAGTAGGTGTCATCGAACGTTGTCAAAAAATTTCATAATATTGACTTTAGGAGTGAACCTCGGACCTTAACAATTAGTTTGGTATCCCCATAAGTAGTTCTTGGGAGAGGAGGATCTTGTCAGAAATGCTTTAGCCGGATACAAAGATAGATAAAAATAATTCAATCATGTAAGGAAATAAATCTTTGATTTTGTTATCAATGATTTTTGATAACCACCTCACAGAGATCTATGCTAATGATATTTTATGAATATTTGAAGAAACCAGCGTTGAAGCCATCATGCTATGGAGCTTTGTTGTTATCAAGAGGGTTGGCTTTAATTGATATGAGAGCTGAAACTCCAAAAAAATCAAGGTATTCAAAAGGTGACTGTTGAAAAAAAAAGATAACGAAGTGGCTCACGGAGACATTGGTGCGTCAAGTAAAAATTAATATTTTGCGTTAAATTTATATTATGGTCATGCTATACATACCCAAATCGAGTCCAAGTTTACCCAAAAAACGCTTTTGACTCAAGTTTGACTTTCTTTGTACGAATTTACCCTGCAACTTTCATTTAATTACAGAACTTCAATTAGTAAAATAAAAAAACTAAGTATATCCTAAATTCATTCAACTCATAAAATAACCTATTTTATTATCTTTACAAAAAAATACTTTGATTTAATATATCAAACTCCATATTGCTACAATTTTATGAAGTTCTTCAAAATGTTTTTTGAACATTCAAAGTTGACTCAAGAACATTCAGATACTCTTCAAATAAACTAAAACTTAAAAATAATTTTTATAACTATCAAATAAATAAAAAGTTCAATAAATTCTTTTTTTAAAAATGATAATTTTGTCGAGACTTTTTTTTATAAAAATAAAATAAAATAATTGTGGTGGTGCACCATCGGTGCACAGCCCCTGCACCGATGGGTGCAGGTATAACACGCATTGATAGGGTTCCTAGACGAACCCCATCGGCGT
This sequence comes from Limnanthes douglasii subsp. nivea, assembly GCA_036936605.1. Taxonomy (NCBI): domain Eukaryota; kingdom Viridiplantae; phylum Streptophyta; class Magnoliopsida; order Brassicales; family Limnanthaceae; genus Limnanthes; species Limnanthes douglasii. Next base: position 292,674,504 of record JAUPFV010000005.1, read on the forward strand.
CGGCCATTTTCCGGCTGATTCCACCGAGGAAACTGGCCAAAACAACCTTTAAATCCTCAATCCAAACTACCTTAATCTCTAAATTCAATCCTATTTCAAAAATTCTAAGTCTAATCCATGAAATTCACTAAAAACCTATCTAAATCAATAAAGTTTTACCTAACACAAACTAAAATCAACCAAGAATCAACAAATTGAAAGTTGAAAACTATACCTATCTAGGTGGTGGTTAGAGAAAAGTAAGGGTGAAGTGAGAAGTTAGATAGAAAATGAAGTGGACGTGGGTTAGTAGAAAAACAATATGCATAAATACCCTTCAAAGACTATTTTGGTCCCAAAAAAGATGCACACTTATACCAAATGTAGATAACCTCAGAATTGAGTAATTTATAATTGTTTTGGGTATGTATAGCATGACCCTTTATATTATTAACTTTATATATATATATATATATATATATATAGTTAAAAAAATTGGTTAGTCATCAGAATTGATCACATGTTGCAAAACTGTCACTAAGGGTCTTTTATGTCTAAACTTGATCATCTTTGTTAACTGTGTATTTCATACGTGATCAATGACGCATACAATTAACCAGAGTGTGACACGTAATATTCAAACGAACCATTCTTTGTTATAAATATTATCACTCCATATTTCACACATAAATTGACACTTTTTATTATTTTACCTTTACTTTAGTATTTAAAAATATTTATCACTTGCATTTTATTAATTTAACATTTTCTTTAACTAAAATATCATTTACTTTAAAATTTTAACTTTTTATCGGAATTATTAAACCCTACAAAAACTTCAAACTAATAAATCTGAAACCTACTAAAAAGTCTTCAATCTTTCTCCCTCTTCCCTTACACAATTTTTACATTCACGAGGCAGAGAGAAACGCAAACGAAAAAGATGAGTCTTGCGCCATTATTGTTCTTGCTCTGTTTCTTCGTTTCTCATTCCTCAACCATTTGTGGTCCCTCGCCACTCTTTCATCCTTTGGCTTGCTATCCAAGGGAAGCTTTCCACCCGTGATAAGCTTCTAAGCTGGGGTTTAAACACCCCCCCCCCCCCGAATTGTGTCTTATGTAATTCTGCTTTTGAATCCATTAATCATATCCTTTATGATTGTAGTTACACTTGGAGCATCTGGGATTACGCAAGCTCCAATCTTGGTTTTTTATTTAAGTTACAATAATAATTAGGACTCTTGGATCCATGAGGCGTCTAACTGGCCTGCATCCAGTTTACGACACCTTTGGCATGCCTGCTTCGGCGCCATCGTCTACCATGTCTGGTGTAAGAGGAATGCTAGAATTTTTGCTTCTCTCATACCCTTGCCTCTACAATATCTTATCGCATGCTTTCTGATCCGCGGTTTAGATTTCATGGTACGAAGGTTTCCTGGCCTTTCCAATCTTTTTAATTTTCTAACTTAATGTTGTTTTGCTTTTAGATTGTCGCAGACTTTTGTCAGTACATGTCTGCTTGCTTTGCTGAATTTTGAAGCAGCTTCCTTGTCTCTTTGGACATATCAGACAAATCCAATCATTTTATCATCTTACCTAAATTATATGTTTTTCGCTTGAGGAAACCATTTTTCACTACTGGTTTGTAGTCTTTTCTCTCTTTCGTCGCTGCTACTGGTCTCTTTGACCGTATAGGTTTTAAGACTTCGTTTTGCTTTGTTGTCCTTGCTTGGTCAAGTTTAGGTCATTTTCTTCGATTTCTTCTTTAATGGCTCTTAGGCCACTCATCGGGGTATGACCCATGTATTTGTAAGAACTCTTTCTATTTTTATTTAATGCTTTTTTTAACCAAAAAAATTCTTTTTTTCTTTATTAAAAATAGGTTTTCGTGGGTTTAATTATAATTTCAAATTAATCAATTAGTGTTTCAATTTATTTTGTTTCCGAATTGTTAGATCTCCGACAGAGTGGGTTTAATTATGTTCGTTTAATTATTAATTAAAATTATTATATTTAATATAAATGTTTTATAATATACATTTGTTTTTCAAATGAAAAAGATTAAATTGATGAGTAATTTCTTTTAAGAACTTTATTGTAGTTTTTAGAAAATTTGAACTGGTTTTTATTATTATTTAGAAGTATAAATTTAATTGTTTTTTTTCACTAAAAATAATATTTTCAAAGATAGTACTTCGGTTATTTTCCGAAAATTATATTGAATTATTTTTAGCTGACGATTTTATTTATAATGGGTATAGTTAAAGATTTTTTTAATACTTTTTAATATTCTAAAACATGTGGTATGCTTAATTGGATCAAGTTTTAAAAAGTTAAGAATTTAGTATATTAATTGAGAAACCGAGCATATATTTTATCTCGTTTAAAATTTGTTTATTTATATAATATATAAAAAAATTATCTAATGACTTTTTATTATCCATAATAAATATATATATAAATATAAATATTTACCGTAAACGATTTGGGTTATCATAATTAGAAAAGTTGTCATTTTAAATATTTTAGTCACACAATTTTATATGTTGAGGTCACCAATTAATTCTATAGTAGTTTATAAAAACGAGTTCTCTAAATAATCATTAAAACATATATATGGGATACAAGTCCGTTTTAAATAAATTTTTGGGCAGGTGTTTTAGACTAACATAGCTATATTTTCTATTCTAGATGTATTTGGACAATCATTTTGTTGGAACTTCTCTATTACGATGGATCGACATATACTTATTGATGCATTAGAAAGAATTATTTGGAATAATAGTAAAATTGATTAAATATGAGTTGATAATTTGGCTTTATGAAAGTCTGGTAAAAGAAACCCTACAAATGTATTACTCCCTCTATTTCATAATATTAGTCGTTTAAGGTTGTTGCGCGGGTATTAAGAAAAGTAATAATGACTTTAAAAAAATAAAAGAAAATAAATTTGATTGGTGGAGTTAATAACTTGTGGAGAAGGTTAACTATTTTATTAGCTGAAATGGAATATATGTAATCGATGTTGTTTTGGAAAATGAAAACTACCTATATTATGAAACAAAAACTTTCTTCTAAAAAGACTTATATTATGAAACAGAGGAAGTATATTGAGGGAACTTTGTGCAATAAATATGGTTGAGATTAGTAAAATGATGGGGGTGAAGTGACCATAAATGAAATAATCATATGATATTTGGGCACACCTTTTGTACTATATAAAGAAACAATTTTTGTTAGGAAATTGTGAACATTTATTATATTATTATTATTGTCAACTTCTCTCTCTAACTTTCGCATGTTTCCTCTCCATAACAATCTCTTCCAAACAAAGCTTAGACACATAATCCCTTTAAGAAATCTTTGGAACCATCATTGGCGTCGTCTGTGGGAAAACGATTGGTACCCGGAATCGTTTTTCTCAAAACCATTATTGCATTCTCAAACACATTGAAAGAAATGGATACATAAATATTAAAAGAGCTTAATATTGGAAATAATGGTCGTGTGATCAGAAACTTATCTGAAGATCATCTCTTCGAAGAATAGATTATAGAGGAACAACACTGTGATGATCAATATCCTGACGAGCTACTTGATGAGTCTGTCTTAGTAAATCATAGGAAAGAACTGTTAGAAGATATAACAAAGTTAAATTTAGAAAAAATAAGTAGCTTTGAATGTTACAAGGCTTAGGTCGGAGGTTTGAAGAGAACAAGTAATTGAAAATGATGAGTTAGAATACACTCGTCGGTCTAGTGATAGACGTGAAATGCATCAAAAACGAAGTCATTATTCAAGGAGAAAAGTAAAACCAAGGTGTCGATACGATTCTATTGAATCTAGTGACTATTCCATTTATGACTCGGACGAGTCTTCTTTCCGGGAAAGGGACAACCGACTTGTAAATAATGATAAGATAAAATATTTGAAGAGGTGTAAGGACAACCATCGGGCGTCACGTCGGACTACAGGTTCGATAAGAGAAAGAGATAATCAAAATAAAATGGTACTTAGGTCCGAGGAACGGGATAACGTGATAGTCGTCCCTAAAAGAGAGCAAGCAATGCCCCATGTACAAGTCCTGTCAGGAAGTCAAAGTTTTGAATACCATGTGAGTAACCAGTTCACAAACCTAACTAAAGAAGGTTTATATACCGTTAAGAACGAAGGCCATCGGGGCTGTATGTATAAGACAAGGCACAATTGGAGATCATCTTCTCTATCTGCGGAAATCCTATCATGACACATACCAAAGTGTTTTAACATTTTGAAGCTAGAAAAGTTTGATGGGACTCAAGATCTAGGCAGTCACATTGAGTAATTCAATAATTTTATGATTAATTACGATAATGATGATAAATTATTGTGCAGGGATTTCTCCCAAACATTTAAAGGTGTTGCCTCGAAATGGTATAACCGCGTGCTGTAGGGTTGTATCAAGAATTTTGACATGTTTTGAAATAATTTTTGGTAATATTTTTTGGAAAGCAAAAATTTATGTCCAAATGGTGATACGATAATTTGTTGTATATAGTTGGGGAGAGCCTAACGAATTATACCAATCGTTTTATCAATACTAAGACTAATATGGAAGGTTGTGAAGATCAAGTGGCTTTAACAACTTTTCGAATGGTACATCTCCCCACTATTTTGAAAGATAACATTGCGAAAAAAATGCCATGACGTTTAGGGTACTATTGGATCAGGTATAGAAAAGAATTTTGGTGACACAGGCATTAAAAATCGCTTCTATGGCACAAATTGAACATATGCAGTTCCAACAATCTCCGATTGTGACATGTACTTTACTTCCCACACAAATTCCTTCATCTTATCATCCAACAATCGTCTCTTAACCAAGGGTACCGACCCATTTAACTATAAAACTGATGGTGAATTTTACAAGTTACAAATGTACAATAGGGCGTCAGGCTAATGTCAAACAAATGGGTCCGACCAGCACATTTTTCCAAATGAACAAAGTGTATTGTTATAATGTTCATCAAGGCTCGGAGTCACATATAATTACGCAAACCCACTCTAATAAAAACTCCAAAATAAATTAAAAGCAACAGATATTCTAAGTACCATGATGATGTCGAACATGACACTAAAGATTTTATGGTGTTGAAAAAAGGGATACAAGTATTAATTGAAAATGGAAAATTGATAACATTCATTAAGAAATATGCTCAGCAAGATCCAATGGCTAGAGAATTTGTTGCAATTATGAAGGAAGAGAATAATTTGATGATTTCGGAACCTATCGGCTCAGTTGATGTTTCTTCTGAGTATTTGGTTCTGAAGTCGGGTATGAATAAGGTTATGTTGGTAAAAAAGCAAGCTGCGAAAGAAAAAGTGAGTGAATTGTGTGCTTTCTTTGAGTCATTGACAATTTTTGGGGGTGATACTATTTCAAATACATCAAACAACTCTTGAAAAATTCATATCGTGAGCCTAGCAACTCAATTGGAAGTGGTCGCCCCACCATACTTATATAGGAGCCCATCTCCACTGCTCTATTTTGAGGATGATAATATGAGAGGAGTAGCTGGCCCACATGAGGACGTTGTGGTAATTATAGCGTGGATTGTCGGAGATGAGATACGAAAAAATCTGATATATATATATATATATATATATATATATATATATATATTAATAGCTCTACCAACATATTATTCATGACGACCTACGATAAAATAGAAAACTCTCTAGCTATTTTTCGTTCGGATCGAACAATTATAAGTTTTATTGGGTTGATTGCTAAATTAGTTGGAGAATTTGAAAGCATAGTAGAGCTGGGTCACGAACCGTTCAGGAAAAAGGTAATAGTGTTGTTCATTATGGTGGATGCACAAACATCATACAATGAAATATTTGGAAGGTCTTGGTTGTCTCGAATGCATGCAGTAGCTTTGACTGTTCATCAATTCTTGAAATATGTCAAGAGAAATAATGTGTGAATGATAAGGAGGAGCCAGAAAATGAGAAGAGAATGTTACCGAATATTCTTGGCCCTAAAACAAATCAAACAAGGCAAGTCAAAGAGTGGGGTCTTCTTTGGGGTCTGAGCCTATTGATGATCTGAGGGAGACCCTCCAAATTCTGGTCTCAGATGAGAATTTCGAAGACCATGTTATTACCGATGGAAAAAGTTTAAAGATTGGGATAAAATTTCCTCTAGAAATAAATGAGAGTTTAATTCAGTTTCTTTCAACAAGGTTTCATATGTGTGCATGGTCTACCGGAGATGTTGGGGCAACTTACCAATGCTTGGTAAACATGGCTTTCAACACTCAGATCGGACAAAATGTCGAGGTGTAAATTGGCGATATGCTAGTAAATATTACTAGAGATGAAGACTATTTTAACAATTTGGAAGAAACTTTTGCCAACTGAAAAAATTAATTTGAAGCTAAATCTAGAGATACGTATGTTTGGGGTACGATTTGGAAACATTTCTTTGGTACATAGTCAGTGAACGAGGGATAGAAGATGACCCAATGAAACTAAACACTTTAAGTACTATGGCTCATCTTTGGATAATCAATGAGTTACAAATTTTAACAACGAGGCTGACAACTTTGAACCAATTCATATCCAGGTCTTCGGATAAATGCGCCCTATTTTTCCAAGTGTTGAGACAAGCGAGTTGTTTTAATTGGACCCAAGAATGTTATGAGGATTTTGTCCTCCCCATAAATCTTAACAAAACCTAGTCTATGAGACAAGGTGTACGTCTACATAGCTGTATCGGATTATACTGTGAGTGTCGTATTATTTCGAGAAGTCGATAATTTCCTACAACTAATGTATTATGTCATTAAAAGCCTTTTGGATGAGGAATATAAATATTTGAAGTTGGAAAAATTAGCCAGAACTCAAAAAATGAGACTTTACTTTAAGGCTCACTCTATTATTTCTATTAAAGAGTATGTTACAAAGACCCGATGTGTCGGGTAGAATGACCGAATGGTCAGTGGAGTCATATGATTTTGACATCGATTTTTAGCCCCAAATTGCAATCAAAGATCAAGCTCTAGCATATTATTTAGTCAAATTTCATTCCGATCAGCCACAAATAGAAATAGATGAAGAAAAATCAGGGGAGAAATGGACAGTTCAAACAGATGGACAATCTAGATCTTCGGGATGCGGGGTTGGGGTCCAGTTAGTTTCTCCGGATAGGATAGAAATGTGTCAAACTATACACTTCACAACCAGATGGGATAGAAATGTGTCAAGCTATACACTTCGCATTTCGAGCATCGAATAATGAGGTAGAATACGATGTTGCTTTGGCAGGGTTAAAACATGCCCATAGTTGTGGAGCCATAAGGTTAAGCTAGTGAGTGACTCATAATTTCTTGTAAATCATGTCTCGTCAATCAGAGACAAGAAAAGATCATTTTGTGAAGTATTTAAGAGAATTAAAAGAATTTTCAGTTATTTTCGAAAGCGTGAAATATAAAGATGTTTGAAGGGCTGATAAACATGTGGCTGATAAACATGTGGCTGATTCGCTGGCTACTGCCGTATATTCCAAAAAACACCCTTGGATTATATGCAAGAAAATCCATTGATTACAAAGGGTTCTGAGCGGGTAAAAGGGTCAGGTGAAGCCTTTCTAATTTCTACAAGTACTAAAAATACTTGAGATACGACATCAAGGAATTTTTAATCAATGATAGTTTCCGATTGATAAGGCAATGACAAATAAAATAAGGCTTCAGACGCACAGTTATATGGTAGTTGGAGACATCTTATATAAAAAATATTTTAACAGGATTTCGCTTCGACTCTTTCGAGGAAATGAATCACAGATGATATTATCTGAGCTACACGATGGACAAGGGTCTGCACATTGCGTGTATAAGACTTTGATACGAAAAGTTATTTTGGTATGATATTATTGGCCCACAATTGCTTCTAATACCAAATAGTTAGTTAAAATGTGTGACACTATTCAAATATTTGCTAATATAATTCACATAATATGAGTACCTCTTAAATTGATATTTTAATTATTACCATTCTATCATTAGGTTATTGACTTGGTCGGACCGATACCGATGACATATGGGGGACGAGAGATAATAGTAATTGTAGTGGATTAATTTTCTAAGTGGGTGAAGGTTGAATAATTGGCAAGAACAAATACTAAAGATGTGATTAAGTTTATTATCTCTAATATTTGATGTGGCTTCGGTGTTCCGAAGAGAATCATGACGGACAATGGGCCACAATTCGAAAATAAAGACACATGGGCTTTTTGCTCTCTTCGAGGAATACAACAATGTTTTTTACACCTTTTTATCTCCAAGCAAATGGCCAAGCTGAAGTGAATAATCAGATAATTCTTGATGGGCTCAAAACGAATTTGGAAGGAAATACTGGAAAATGGCCAGATTACTTACAAGAAGTCTTATGGGCATATCAAACCACCCCTCGAACAGTAACTCACGAATCCCTGTTTGCACTAGTCTATGGGATGGATGTTGTAGTTCCATCCGAAGAATTTTGCCCATCGTATCGAGTCAGTGAATATTATGATGAGGGCAACAAGGAGGGAAAACGAGCTGACTTAGATTTAATCGAAGAAAAAAGAAGGCGATCACAATTGAATTCTTTGCATTACCAAACTTTGATGAGAAAAACGTATATGTCTAAATTTAGATGTCGAAAATCCAAGATAGAGGACGGGGTACCAAGGAAATTATTTTTGCATACGAAAGAAAAACGATTTGGTAAATTGGGACCAAGTTGGGAAGGCATGTACCTAGTAATTGAGAAGTTAAAACCGAGGACATATCGGCTCAAAAATAAAAACGGAAGGGATCTTCGTCACCCATGGAACATCGAACACTTTAAGTTGTATTTCGAATGAATATAAAATTTTATATATATATGTTTAAATTTGTATAAAGATCAGTGGCACACCCTCTCCTACCCTGGTGATGCATGAAGGTTTTAACGATGGGTCCTTATAACCGATTTATATATAATATTTCTTTGCCATTTTAAAAACATTTCAACAATCAATTATTTTTTTTATTGGAAGGGTCTTCCAACGAATGTTGATCAAGAATCATTTATATTTGGACCGTAAGGGTCTTCCAACGAATGTTGGACAACAATCATTTATTTTTGGACGGGAAATGTTGGTCAAAAATCATTTATTTTTTAACCGGAAGGGTCTTCCGATAAAAGTTGGTCAATAAAAATCATTTATTTCCTAGATGATATTCAAAAGTTGGTTAAGGCAAAATTATTTGAATAAGAGAAGTTCTATTGATAAAACGTGCAAAGTATAAAATACCCCGATGATGCGATGACTTCACAAAAATGCATAAGGTACAACAAGGTTACAAAAAACATATAACAGCGAAACAAAAAATTAACTAAGTACTCTATACCTCGAAAGGGTACTCACATATCCATCTCCAGACGAGGCGGATGAAGAACTTTTTTACCTACCAAAACATTTAGCTGATTCCTCATCTTCCAAATAAATGGCCTACATGCGATACTTATCACGCACGAGCTCCCAAAAGCTGCCTAACTTTAAGTCTGGGAAGCATTCATCAAAATCCAGCACCATAACAGACTTAACTTTAGCATTCTTATTCTCCAATTTAGAAATGTCATCAGCAACATGTTATTCTAGGGTAACGTCCTTGTACGCTTCCCCTTGGTCTCTAAGAGCTTTCTTCTCAATATTAGATTTTTCCAAATCTTTGACAGCTCGTTGAAAGTAATATTTAGTTTTGTAATATCATTCGGAAAGCGTATTGATGAGTGTATCCTTCTGAACATTCACCCTAACAAAACGCTCTCGCTCACAATCGGATGTATCATGCTCCAACTTTAACCGATCTCTACCACCTCGAGTTATTTAAGACACTCAGCAACAAGCTCTTTGAGATATATGGCTTCATTATCCAACTTTTTCATCTTGGATCTCCTCATGATTATAATGATTTCTCTAGATAGTCATCATTGTAGAGATTAGACTGCTTAGATTGAGAGCCATCCTCAAATTTTTTAACAACTTGGGTATACTCTCCTTGACCTTCTTGGGCATCAGTTGTCTTGTCTTTTTTGGTGGCAGTTTCTTCATTTGGCACCTTAAGAGAGTTTGAATCTATAATAACAACATTCTCAAGAGGATGTAGATTAGGCTCAACTGTTTCATTACCCGAGCGAGCGACGTTTTTCTCTTCCCTCTTGTCACTTTCTTCTGAGCGCTTACGTTTCTTAGATCAATACTCTTTCGATGGCCTCTTGGAACCACGTTCCTCTATGGGATCAACCTCATTGGTTTAAACTTTGATACTTTATTCCTCATCGGCCTCAACCTCGATATTTTCTCCCTCAGCCACATCGTTTTTTAGGGATTCAGTGGCTCATAGACTTAGCTTTTACAGGTAAGTAAACAAGAATATATGTGGCCTCTAACCGTTCAAACACGTTGGCTTTGGTGGGAGGCGTCATGAGCTGCTCCAACATCACATCTTTCGTCAAGTCAGCCCTTCAAAGATGGCTTTTAGCAAGGTTAGCTGGGGTGAAACAGTGATGAAATTCATTGTACCATGAAGTACTTTCCTCAACTACTTAACCAAACAAATATTCGACCTGCCTCCTCTCGAATATTCCTCAAACGCCTTGGACTCATCTTTCATCATTTCCCTCAAACAAAAAACTTGTTAGATAAAGTGAAAATAAGTTGATTAAGGATATACCTCTGCTAGTCAATTTTAAGGAAAGCCGATATGGTCTCTCAGTGGACTCCTCAAATCCCATCTCCCACATCCCGGAGATAAATAAAAATATATGCTCCAACTTTTTGTCGGCTTTGAGAAGATCACCCACTATTTTTAATTTATTCCTTAGTGTCAATGAATAAATAGGGAAGTGGGGATTCATGGAAACACTGGTTAATCCAACGAATTACTCCATCGAGAAATCGATCCCGGATATCCAAGCCACAATTATGCAGGCCATCAGAGTGAAGCACGTGTTCAAACCTGCTTGAGTGGGACATAGGTTCATCAGTTTGAAATACTTCACCAAAGCAAGGTCCAGAAGGAACTGTAGACCCTAGTTTAGAATTTCCGAGCAGAATATCAGCTCATTATCTTGAACACGTATGGAGTCTCTCCGAATTTGGGAAATCGGATTGTTATAAAGTTAGAGATCCTGCATAAGTCTCAAAGTTTTACTTCATTGGATGGCCGGTAGTACTGATACTTCACTTTATACAAAACCACAAGATGCTTATTTTCAATCTCTCGCAAATTGTTTCTGAGGATAACCTCGATGTTTAAGGTCATTTCAATGTTATTTTTCTTCTTTTTCTTCAACTTCTCTTTTTTCTGAATAGAGGCACCCACATTAACTTTGTCCTTGGGGGCTGGCACTTCGAGTTGTGCAGAATTTCTGATCTGGGAAGACAAAGTGGTAGTTGGTTTTTTGTGCTAATTACCTTTAACAATAGTCTCATCCCGGTTTTATTCAGGTTCATCGACCAAGAGTCTTGGCCTCATCTCTTCAATTGGTTCGAAGGGCCACACTCCTGCGTGTGTTAGTGTAGGCGCAACATCTTCTGCAACTACCAACCGAAAGGGATGCTTGCGAAGTTTGTTTTAGAGTGTTTTGATGGTGGTTTAAGGAGTTGTGGTAATTGATATATTTTTAACTTTTACATACCTCTTCGGTATAGGTTTGGGGAACCACTTCCTCTTTGAATCATCGCATACTGCTTTCTTGAAGCCTTCTTGTTTATCACCATCAGAATAAATGATGATGTAGGAACTCATTTCTTTCAAAGGCCAAGGTCACCATTGTCGTGTATCGAATAAGTTTGACCAAGAGGCTCAGTGGTAGTGGATGGGCTATTGGTGTTTATAGTTCCTGCCAACTCAGATTGCTTCTTGACTGGAGGTGACAAACCTTAATATGTGGTTTTAACAATCTGCACTAGTTTGGGTTCCTCGTCTAAACCATGTTTTTCTCTTTTCGACTTTTTGACCTATGGAAAACTAATCTAGGATTGTAAATTTATTAGGCATATACTGTGGAAGAAATACTTAGAGGGGTATAGGCTTTTTTCTCTCTCTACAAGATGATTTTATCTCTCTAGAATTATGAAAATGGATAAGTCCAAATTGTGAAGTAATTGAGTATTTATAGGAAAAATTTTAGGTTTCCAACGGTCGCGAGGGCCCAAGTAAATGAACAGTTTTTTCTCAAGTGATGAGTGTAAGAGTTCTATAGCCCTACCACCTATGACTTGAAGAGCACACATGTTGGGATGTACAAGATTTTTCTGACAAACCAAATCACTAATAAATCTCTCTGGAAGGCATGGGGGTATGTGTCAAAGATTGATCGACACGTGGAATTAAAAAAGTGCATGCATAGTATTGTCAAAATTCGTTTGACATATGGATTTGTAACACAAATATGCAATACATAAGTATGAAGTCATCAACTTGATCAGTGATGTCATTGATCTAATAAGAAACATAAGGAAGAAGAGGTCACATATCTCTGAGGCGCCTTCCCAGTTCAATCCTCGCTCAAATATCTTCGCAAGGACTGGGGGTTACTGATAAGGGAAATTATTGTTTGTATAATAATAGTCAAATTGGTTAAATATAAGAGAGAATTTGGCTTTATAAAAGACACCCAACAAATATGTAATATTGAGGGTACATTCTGTAATAAATAATAATTATGATTGAGATTAGTAAAATGATGGGGTGAAGTGACCATAATTGAGCTAATCATGTGATGTTTGGCCTTACCTCTCGTACTCTATAAAGCAACACCCTTTTTGGATAAATTTGGAATATTGATTATATTATTACTACTTCTGTCAACTTCTCTCTCTAACTTTCCCGTGTTTTCTCTCTCTAAAAATATCTTCTAAACAAATCTTAGACACATAATCCCTTTAAAAAATATTTGGAACTATAATATATAGTCAATAATACTATGATAAATAATTAATCACATAAATAAGCATCAAACTAATAGATGAAAACAATTTATGGTAATTATGTATATACCACGTCAAATTTAGATTATGTGATTGATTGAATGTGAATATTGACACTTAATTTTGTATTATAAGTGTAAAGACTAATTTGTAAAGAACCACATAGTCCAAGGTTATGGTCTATGATCACAACAACTTAATAAAAATAGGATTGCAATTAGTGTAATATTAAATCCCAATTCGAATCTTATGTAAATGGATAATAGGGTTTAGTTCATTCAACACACGACTAAATAAATCCATAGTTATTATTGGTCAGAATATCAGATTTTGAGATCGAATATAAGGATTGCAAAAAAACATCAGAGATAAAAGTGAAGGAAAGAACATACATACCTAATTATTATTACTATAAGTATTTATCTTATCCAATTTAGAGAAGAAGTCGTATGGTTAGGGTTTTATGTAGGTTTAAGATTAGGTTTCAAACAAATCAAAAGCAATAAGTGGTTTCAAAGTCACCCTTTAAAGCTTTTAATTAAGTTTTTTTCTTCAAATGAATATGTATATGCACGTGGTTTTCTTTTCCATAAAGAATCCACACATATGAATTAATTGTTGATTAACTTGGTAGAGATCGCATGGTGTTTGATTTATTAAGGATTCAATCATGATAGATATGATTCTTAATTATTTAAGTACTGATTTGGCACCAATTTAAAAACATTTAGGACAAACTAGGATCAGTCGCCACGCTAAAGAGGTGTCTTTCTGACATATTAAATATTAAATCATCCAGAAAAAATCTTATATGTATTTTATTATGTTGGCGCCCTATAATATCGTTATGGCACTCTATATTTTCAGATTCGTCATTGCAACGCTCAAAATGGTTGTTGTAGCGACAACTTGATGTATTGTGGTGCCTTTTATGGCTGTTGTGATGACGTTATTATTTCTGTAGTGAAATTACCTCGCTGTATCTTTGCACGGTATATGCAACTATAAGGATGAGTCTGTTTTGCATGAACTACATGTTAGCTTGGAATTTCATTATATTTTGTAATTTTTTGGGTGTTTATATTTCATGTGGATTGAATTATTAAGGTTATATTTGGTAAGGTTTATTTTGGGCTGAGGGTAATTTTGTAAAAAATATTTTGAGTATTAAATGCTTTGGTATTAAGTCGTGAGAGATTTGAGCAGCATGGTTGTATTAAATGTTCATTACCCTCATTAATGAAACTAGTTGGGGTATTTATACCATTAATTAAAATCCCTTGGGCTTTCGGTTCAAGTTATGAAAATGGGTCAAGTTTAAGGACGTATTTACTTATTAAGTTGATTAGCACATAGCTTAGTCAAAAGGTGTTTAGGTGTTTCTTTACTCTTGTCTCTTCCGGATAGTTTAGTGGCACATTTATGTTCGATCTGCCCTTGTCCGGATAACACAGTGAGTTGTGACTGAATAATCCAAACTCATCAATATTAACACAGGTAAGTATATTATGAAACAAACATATCACCTAAGTGATCTATATTGGTGAACTGATTTACTTGAGTTATTGACAAGTTATTAGTAATGATAACAAACATATCACCTAAGTGATCTATATTGGTGAACTTATTTACTTGAGGTTTTGATAAGTTATTAGTAATGATACTATGTGCATTATCTCCCATAAGAAATATTAATATTTGGTATATTTAATCGTGAACATGAGATTGTCAATTAAAATTTAGTCATTCATTTTTTTATAAAAATAGGTTAACAAATTATAATAATGGTTTTCTCAAATTAACTCGCTTAAAAAATTGGATCAACCATGACTTTTTTAACCTCATACAAGTAAATGTGAATATGTTTACCATAAGATATTTAATTAACGATCTAATAGTATATTTAATATGTTGAAAAATATTTAAACATTATTTTAAGTTTATATTTCAATGAAGGTGTTGTTTATGTGTTATTTGTTATGTGTATTGTTGTAGTGAAAACCTATATTTTTAACCCAATAGGAAATAAACCTCCCACTTTAGATGGGTCTGTTATTTTTCCAATCGAAATAACAAATGGAGTTGTATTTGAACTATCATAATTTTGACATGAAATTAAGGATAATAAGCCCGCATCTCTCACGGAAGATAGTTCTATTGAGGAGAAAAAAGAATTTTAGGTATGAGAAAAGTCAAATCATTTGTGTTTGGAAATCATATAACACTGAATACCTTTGTCATTTCGTGGGGCTATGTTAACGGATACAACCCACTTAGTTGAGTTTTTCACGGAAGTTGAGAAATATTTTTATAAAAATGATACGGTGGAGATCGGATATTATTGAGTCGGCTTTGCGTTATTAAGTTGCATGGAAATGGTACAATAAATCATCATATCCTTTGGATGTCAATAATCACCTTAAAATTAAATGCGCTTAATCTTTACCTTTATGAGGAAGTTGTGATAGGGTTTGTGGTTCAGTCTTTTTCTCACACGTTTAAGAGCGTTCAAGCGTCTTATAGCTACTAGTGTGATAAATGGATAGTTAGTGAATTTATTTCCATGCTACTCGGGATGAATAAATATTGAAACAAGAACATTTTAAGATGCACATGATGAGTTCTTACCAAGGAAAATAAAGAATATAAAGTATGATTGAACAGTTGATAAGGATTTTAGTTTATGAGCTAAAATACATTAAGTGTCACATGTTACAAGTCGATGCTTATTTTGTAAAAAATACTGAGATATATCAAAAGAAAGTGTGAAATATTCCAAACATGTATGAAAGATAAAGATAATCTTACAACTTTAGTTTGTTCATAAATTAGTTAGTTTTAGTTACAATAAACACATGATGGATTGTTATGGCTACGACCACTCGTCTAGTTTTTTTAGGGTATATTAAGACGTTGAAGCCTCATTTATACGAAAATATCTATTTATACGGCAAAGGGTAATTCATGCTTAGTTTTATCTATTTTTAATTTTCAGTTGTTGGTATATAATAGTGATTTTTTGTATTTCTAATATGTGTTATAAGTCACTTATTTGAGAAAATAATTAATATTTCCATGTATTTGACATATTTGGATATTTATGTCTTTTTAAGAATAATCAAATGACTTTTTTATACATAATAACATGGTTGACACTAGATATTTAAAAAGTAATGATAAGTTGTATTTACTAATTACATATTGAGCATCACAAATAAATATTGAACATAATATATCTAATAAACTAAAGTATAAAGCTGAAAAATAAGGAAATCTTTGGCACAACCATTTAAGTCATATATCTAAGGTAATAATGTATAGTCTTGTTGTTGAATGTTTATAAGGTTCATTTTTATTATTTAGACTTTGATGCTTGTATCAAATGTATCAAGGCGAAATCAACCAAAGTGAAAAAGATTAAATGCATAAAAAGAAAAATAAATCTTGGAGTTTATACATACCGACATTTTTACACAGTTCGTAAAGGAACCATGGAACGAAATGCGATATTTTTTTGTTTTTTATATATGACTTCTCTAGGTACATGTATCTCTGCCTAATTAATGAGAAATCAAAATACTGATATAAATTCATAAATTTTATTAGAAAATTAAAAGTAACTTGATAAGAGCATTAAATGCATAAGATCTTACCGTGGTGGTGAATATTATGAAAGATATTTTGATTCGGGTGAAAATGTGTCATGGAGAATTTGCAAAGTACCTAGACGAGTGCTAACGTGAAAGTTGTATCGTTGAGATCTTTATTTTAAATCTTTATAATATACTTTTATTTTATTTTTAATTCGAAATCTTCATATTCGATTTCTTTATCCTTTTAAATGAAACCATAAAAAATATTTCTTTAATTATTTTTTTATTTAATCGTTAGTTTTTTTTTTAATTTTTAGGTTTTTTGTTCATTTAATTACTCTAATTACATGTTAAATTTAAATTTCATATAATTATTTTTTAATTAATATAACTAATAAATTAGTATATCTATTGGTGTGGTTTATTTTCGTTTGAAGGTAATTTTGTAATTTCTCTTTAGAGTTTGTGGAAGTTTGTAAGTATTTAATTTTTGAGTAGAGAGTAGAAAGAGGATTAAGCAGCCTGGTTGTATTTAATTTTCATTACCCTCATTTAATGTTGGTGGTTGGGTATTTATACCTTTACATTTTGGCCTTATGGGCTTTCGGGTCATGTTTAATGGACCCGGATCAAGTTTAAGGACCCATGAGCTCTTAGTAGGAGAGCAGATAGCTTAGTCAAGAAGTGTTTAGGTTTTTAAGTACTTTAGTCCTTGTTGGACAGTCCAATGGATAAGGTATTCGAACTGCCCTGTTCGGTTAGATGGTCTTTGTCCGAACTGTCCCTGTCCGAAGAGGTAACAGAATCCGGACTCATCAGTATCCCCTTTTTTAGGTGTTTGTTCAAATAACCTTTGTCAAAACCTGAAAAACAGTCCATATTCAGTGGCAGTTTTATCCGGGCAAGTCTTCCGAACTGTGCTATGGTTTTATCCGGACTAAAAAAGTTCTGTGAATCTTAACGACTTTTTACCAAAGTTCATAGGACACGTGTCTCTCTTTGGTTCGTTGCTTTAGCCATTTTTTCACCTTGAATTACGCACCCACCTTCTCTGAAAAGTAACCCCTTCATTAATGAAGGTGACATCAGCGCCGCCTTTTAATCATTACTAATCTTTTCGAATTCTCCTAGGAATCAAAACTTCTTTTTGAGGTTTACTATAAATTAAGATACTTTTCTACTGTTTTACTAACACTTTCATTTTCACTCTGCTAATCTTCAAAGCTTTCTTTCTCAAACACAAATTCTTACTTAGGTTGTTTATGTTCACGGCTAGGAACGCTCTGATCAAAGGCGGGTGGCTCAATCTATCTGAATTAGAAAAAGCACAAAAAGTCGAAAGGGAAAGGCGCATAGCAGCAGGCTTACCCACTTCACCCATCGACAAACCATCATTCTCAGTTACAGAGTCTGACCAGGGTTCTTCCTCCATAAAGGGTGTCAAACCGAAAAGATTGTTCCAAACCAGTCTTTACCCTATCATCTCAGGTTATTCGGTTCAAGAGTCAGAACGCACAGTTGAGCCAGGTTTAACAGTCACCAGTTTTAAAAAACCTTCCCCGGTCTTAGCCATGGGGTCAGATGCTGATACCTCTCCTCACAAGTTGGTTGATCGAAGAAAAGGCCGGCTGGTCAAAGGGCAGGCTTCCAAGGGCACCCCTTCGAAATTAGGTGCCAAAGACAGCAGTACGGGGTCAGAAGTACCCATGAAAGCTCCCAGGGACAGACTGTCCGGTCCGGAGGCCACAGGCTCAAGCTCCCGAAGAGAAACGTCTACATCAGAGCCCCAACCGGAGGCTAGGATCCAGGAGAGTACTGAAGCTCATCAGTCTGAAAGTCAGGCTGAACCAACTCCAAACCTCCCTCTCACCACAACAACTGAAAACCCTTCCTCAATCATGGAGGAAATAATGGAGGACTCTATTGAAGAGGCTTCCTTCGAGTCTGAGCCTTCCGGACAGACTAGTGGTGTTGTTGCTGCCCAAAAGGAAAAAAGGCAAGGAAAAGCTATGCTTAAGGCATCCGGATCTGCCGGAGTGTCTTGAAGGAAGAGTGGGGCCTTGTTTCCACAAGGTCAATGTTACGTATCTTCTTGCCTAACAAAAGATCAATTACACTTTCATCCATACAGCTGAGTTGGGCCGGATGCGTACGAAGTAGGGAATTCCGGAGAATGTGAAGATAAGAATCGACATAAACCCCGAAACCCCAATGGACTGCAAGCTAAGCGAGATAGTTATCTTCACGGAGTTGTTTAACTAGGGGCTCAGATTTCCCTTGGACCCAGAGATTGTCAGATACTTTCATCTGATAAAGCTTTTTCCAAGCCAGTTGAGTCCCAATGCTTGGTACACCCTCATGGCCTGCATTATGGCCTCTAGGCTCTCCGGGATTCCTCTACCAATGGAGGAGTTTGCAGTTGTGGCCAGTCTCTGCAGAAACCACCATATTCCATTCTATCACTTCAACATGGGTGATAACTATAAAGCAGTGGATGACCTGCTAGAGTCGGAGAGGAATTGGAGGACTCAATTCCTGTTCGTAAGTGGTGTTTGGGAGAACGGGAGGAAAATCAAAGCCGGAGTCAATCCAAGTCTCCTCACCAGCAGATGGAGAAGTGATCGTAAGGCTCCTACTTTATATTCTTATTTCTTCTTTTATCAAATTTGTTTAAACTGATTGGTCTTGTCTTTTTCTTAGCAGAACTGCCCAAGAACTTCAATGACTACCTAAAATCCGGGCAGACCACTTGCACCAAGATCAACACTTGGGCTGCTGAAAAATGGGGAAACCGGTTTCACGATGCTCTCACATGAGGCAACTTAGCAAGGTCTCACCTCTGGAACACTACTGGTCGGAGGGACTTGACCTGGGATGAACTCACCACTCAACCCCCTCCGGATGTAGTCCTCAAGAGAACACACGAACCGGACGGGATACTTTACTTGCCAGGCCGGGCCAAGGCCCCGAGTAAGATGAAAGGCAAAAAGAAGAAAGGCAAGAAAGTGGTAGGTGAAGCTAACCCTGTTGAGGTGGAGGAGGCTGTTTCAACAAATCCGGAGGGGCCAGCCCCAAAACCCCCAAGGGCAGGAGAGTGTTAGGCAAGAGGTTCAATCCCTAAGACCCCCAAGGGCTCTCAAAAGAGACCGAAAACGGGGAGCTGAAGACAAGGACAGGGAGGTTAAGAAGAAAAAGACCTCCAAGGGTGATGAACTTTCTCTCCGGCCTCCGGAGCCTCTCCCCCATGTTGATCCTACCGATCCAACGCAAGCAGAGGATATCCCTGGTGATTTTCAAACCGACGAGGTCGGAGGAGGAGACCTTAGCATTGATGGGGTTGACATCACCGGTCTTGATGGGCTTGGTGACTGCTTTGCCAACCTCCCCAGAGACGATTTTGTTGGGCCTTACCTCCCTCCGAGTACTTCAAACACCGTCACTTTTAATGGTAAGACTTTTACTGTTTCAAGTGAAAAGTTCCCGAAGAAGAACCTAGGGGATTTGTGGATTCACGTAGAGTACGAAGACCTTCCCTTCCACACCATGGCTGATGGGGACTTGCATGATTATTCCACTGCTTCCTCCTCTCACGAAGAAGAAAACATCGGGGAGGGGCCTCACGAAGAGAAAGACGATCCCAAGAAAGAGAATAATACAAGTGAGGCTGAGCCATCTTCAAAGGCTCAGTCTTAAATTATGAATTATCTTTTCACTTTTCATGTTACATAAACTAAAGTCCTTGGAAGGCCAAGGCATTTTTTGTTATTGTATCCGGTATCTGACCGGATAGATCCTTTGTTTTGTTTGACAATTTAAAAGTCCTTGGAAGGCCAAGGCATTTTTTGTTATTGTATCCGGTATCTGACCGGATAGATCCTTTGTTTTGTTTGACAATTTAAAAGTCCTTGGAAGGCCAAGTCACTTAAGTTATTTCAATGAATATCCTTGTTTTGCACCATTCTCACATCCTTTCATAGTTTGTTTCAATTTTGGTGGCTAGTGTTTAAATAGCCCTTAGTTATTTCATAAACAGTCTAAAGTGAGAGTGTTTAAATTCTCCGATGACAAATGTTTAAGTGGTCATCATTCTTTTATTTCAATCCGGATGGTGTGACAAAAACAGATTAAGAACACTTCAAATTTTTTTAAGAAGGCATCAAATTTTATTAAAAAGCCCGGACACCTCATTAAAACCTCCCCGTGCCACCAGGGTAGGAAAGAGTATGCCCCCAAATATTTACATGGATTTTTAAACAAGTAAATATTTACATAACTTCTACTCCAAGTACATTCAAAGATGCTCAATATTCCAAGGGTGATTTAAAACCCTTCCATCCTTGTCTTCTAGCCAATATGTTCCAAGTTTAATCCTTTCAACGACCATATAAGGTCCTTCCCAAGTTGGGGCCAGTTTGCCGAGCAGCTTCTCTTTAGTGTGTAAGAATACTTTCCTGCTCTACATTGTCCCCCGGTTGGAAATCCCTTCTCTTAACTTTAGAAGCAAACTTGCTTCTCATCAAACCTTGATAGTGTGCAGCTCTAAGGTGAGCCTTAACTCGTCTTTCCTCTATTGGTTCAAGTTGACCTCTGATTGCCAATTCGTTAGCGTGTTCGGAGAAGTTGTGAACCCGAAATGATGGGAGAGTTTCTTCTATGGGAGCTATTGCATCCATCCCATAAACCAAAGCAAAGGGTGACTCCTATGTTGCAGCCCCAGGTGTAGTCCGGTAGGCCCACAAAACTTCTTGTAAATAGCTAGGCCACTTCCCAGCAGCCCCTTCCAGATTCTTCTTTAAACCGGACAGTATAGTTCTGTTAGCCACTTCAACCTGACCATTCGCTTGTGGGTGGAAAGGTGAAGAGAAACAATGTTGTATACCCCTTGAGGCGCAGAAACTCTTCATTTCCCTATTGTCGAACTGTGGCCCGTTGTCTGTCGTTATCTTTTGTGGAACACCAAATCTGCAACAGATGTTGGATAAAATGAATTTTATGACAGCTTTTGATGTTGTTCCTGCCAGGGGGGCTGCTTCAATCCACTTCGAAAAGTAATCTATAGCAACAATTATAGTTCTGCGCCCTCCGGATGCCATAGGAAGAGGGCCCACTAAATCCAACCCCCATCGAGCAAAAGGTATAGGCTCAGAAATCGACTCTAAAGGGATAGCTGGGACATGAATTTCATTTCTATATCTCTGGCATGGATCACACCTTCTTACCAGCTCTTTAGCATCCTGCATGATAGATGGCCAATAGTAGCCGGCCAGTAAAACTCTCCTTGTAAGAGCCATGAATCCACAGTTAGTTGATCCCTCACCATCATGCAATTCGGAGAGGACTACTTGAGACTCATCATCTCCCAAACACCGCAGAAGAGGTTTACTGTAAGACTTTTTATACAGAACGTCTCTTAGTATGATAAAACCACGAGCCTTGTGTTTCATTTTTCTTGCTAGTGATTTATCCGGAGGCAAGATGCCATCGGAGAGGTACTGCAGGAGAGGAAATCTCCAATCTTGAGGTTGCTTCACCTGTACTTCGAAAATTTCTTCCTCTTTACCCACATTAAGTTGAATGGAAGGGCTTTCTAGTACATGGATCCATGGATATGACTCAGTGTATGCTATGGTTGCTAATGAATCTGCTAGTTTATTCTCTGCCCGGGGTATATGCTCATAAACAACGCTTTTGAACTTAAGAGCCTCATATTTAAGAAGAAGTAAATACTTCACTAGCTGATCCTTTTTGGCCTCAGATTGACCTTGTGCATGGTGGATAAGAAGTTGGGAATCACTCATCAGCTTGACCCTCTTAGCTCCACAAATATAAGCTAACTTTAAGCCAGCTATAGCTGCTTCGTATTTAGACTCATTGTTGGAAGCCCTAAAAGCAAAGCATATAGCTTGGTACATTTTGTCACCATATGGAGAAGTCAAGCACACCCCTGCACCACATCCCATAGTGCTGGATCCACCATCCGTCCGGACGACCCAAACCTTTTTATCTTTCATTTCAGTAGTCTGCTCTGAATCTCTGTCAGAGTGGAATTCAACTAAAAAATCAGCCACAGCTTGGGCCTTGACTGCTGTTCGAGGAGCAAAATCTATATCGAAATCTTCCAATTCCACTCACCATTTAGTCATTCTACTTAAAATTTCTGCCTTTTGAAATACATTCTTCAAGGGAAAAGATGTTCGGAAGATAATAGGATGAGCCTGGAAATAAGGCCTCATCTTCCTTGCAGCAATTACCAAGGCAAATGCTAATTTTTCGAGTTTCAAATAACGCTTTTCTGCATCTATCAAACTCTTGCTGATGTAGTATACCGGATGGGGGTAGTTATCCACCTCTCTCACCAACACAACACTGATGGCACAACTTCAAACTGCCAAATATACGAAGAGTGTCTCTCCATCAACTGGTTTAAATAAGGTTTTGGGGGAGGATAGATGTTTATTAATCTCATTGAAGGCCTCATCACACTGTGAAGTCCAGTCAAATCCCTTCGCACCCTTCAAAGTATGAAAAAACGGGGCACATCTGTCCGAAGACCTTGAGATAAATCGGTTTAAAGCAGCTGACCTCCCCGTCAATCGTTGTACTTCTTTAATATTCTGAGGAGGCTCCATTTGGAATAGAGCATTAAGCTGGTCCGGATCGGGCTGTATCCCTTGCTCACTTATTATATAACCTAGGAACTTTCCGGATTGCACTCCGAACACACATTTTTCTAGGTTTAACTTCAAATTCACTTTTACCAAATTGGCAAAAGTTTCTTGGAGGTCTGCCAAGTGCAGTTGCTCATCCACACTTTTCACCATCATGTCATCAATGTATACTTCCATATTTCTTCCAATTTGATCATCAAAGGCTTTGTTCACCAATCTCTGATAGGTATCCCCAACATTTTTCAACCCAAATGGCATCACCTTGTAGCAATGAAGACCCATGTTAGTGACAAACGTGGTATGCTCCTGATCCTTCGGATCTACTTGAATCTGATTGTACCCGGAGAAAGCATCCATAAAGGATAGCAGCTTATTCCCAGAGGTGGAGTCTACCAGCCGATCAATCCGGGGAACTGGATACAAATCTTTTGGGCAAGCCCTATTGAGATTTGTGAAGTCAATTCACATACGCCACTTGCCATTTTCTTTTTCACCAGGACCGGATTGGCAGTCCACAAAGGATATTGAGACTCCTTTATATGCCCCATCTTTGTGAGCCTGTCAACTTCTTGAACAATAACATCAGCCTTTTCCTTGGAAAAAGTCTTTCGCTTTTGTACCACTGGTGCTATGTTTCTCCGGACGGATAGGTGATGTGATATAATATCTGCTGGAACCCTAGTAACATCAGCATTTCACCAAGCAAAAACATGTTGATGGTCTTTCAAAAACTTTAACATCTTACTCTTTAGGTCGGGTGGCATTTTAGACCCTATTTTAACACTTTTTCCTTCTTCCAAAAAATGTGTTTCAACATCTTCAACCGGTATCAATACTACAGGGGTCTCTCTGGGGTCATCAATTTCACCCTCACCCCAGAAAGCCCCTCAAACTGCTATTCCTTGTTGATTCGAACTGCCCCCAACTTCCGTGGAGCCAGTGCTGTAGCATAACATTCTCTTGCACCTTTTGACTGCTTCGGACAACTCCCACTTGTCCTTGAACAACATATTTCAAACATTGGTGGACTGTCGAGGCCACTGCATGCATCCTAGAGAGCCAAGACCTCCCTAAAATAGCATTATAGCAAGTGGGACAATCCACCATAATAAAAAGTATCCTGACCATCTTCTTGAAAGGGCCCTTGCCCAACAAAACTTCCTCTTCGAACTCCCCGATCACATCTGCTGAGCTGCCCGTAAAGCCCACAATTGATCTGTCCGAACGCTAAATTATGGCTGGATTGTTTCATCTTTTTTTAAGTGGTTAGGAAGAGGATATTGGCTGAGCTTCCAGTATCCACCAAGATTCGTCTTATGTCATTGCCCCCAATGGATGCTCCTATGACAACAACATCTTCATGAGGGCCAGCTATATCCCTTAAGTCATCTTCATCGAAAACAATGAAGGGAAATGGAATTTGTGATTGATAGGAGGTCATGCCTCTTTCTAGCTGGGTGGCTAAAGTATGAACATGCCTCTTCCTCGAAGAAGCAGTAGGAGCTGTCATAGTATCCCCTCCAAAAATTGTAACTGACTCGAGAAACTTAACAAGCCCGGAGACCGTTCTACCACATTCCTCAATGGCACTCACTCTATTTCGAGTTGGATCAGGATCCAGGTATTCTGACTCTACATGAAACCTTTAAATTATAACCATAGCACCCTCTGGAGCAGCGTTGCTTGGACCAACCCGGTGAGCATTATCAAGCCTACTTCCTTCTCCCCTTTTGACATATGCCCCCAGCTTTCCTCTTTCAATCCAGTTCTGAACCTCTTGTTTCAAGGTTATACAATCGTCAGTGGTATGGCTAGTATCATTATGGTACTGGCAGAAAGAGTTGTTACGATGCTCCCTAGGAGATTGTAGTGCGGCCAGTCTTCTATAGTGCACTTCTTCCTTTGTTTTATCATAAATGGTGGCCACACTTTCTTTTAATTCTACAAACCACTCTGGTTGAACCCAAGGCCCTCTCTTATTTCTGGATTGTTGACTCTGAGCAGGAGCAGCTGGCTGATATTGAGCTTTAGCCCTGCTATGCCCCTGTCTGGTCTCCTTTGCCTTGTTCCCGGACTGATTTTAATTAGGGTTTGGTACAACCGGGACAGACCTCACCTGCCTATGCACCCTAGTCTTCTTTGTTTCATCAATGTTGATCTGCTTTCCAACCTGATTCAGTAAACCTCCCCAAGTCATGGCTTTCTTTCTGGTCACGAATCAACCAAATTCCCAGGGTTCAACCCCTGTCTCAAGGATGCTATTGCTACTTTCTCGAAGCAATCAGCCAACCCATTTTTGGTGTTTACAAAACGACTTATGTATTCTTTCAATGATTCGTTTGGTTCTTGGGCACAATGGATTATTGTGTCCCCGTTGCCCTTCAACTCTTTACTCCCAACAAACTGCCTTCGAAAGGCCACCCAAAAGGTATCGAAATTCTTGATGCAGCCTTGAGGTAGGCTGTTATACCATTTTAGAGCACTCCCCGTAAAGGATTGGGAGAATGCTCTACAAAGTAGCTTATCGTCATCATCAAAATTCATCATGAAATTCTTAAATTGATCCAAGTGATTTTCCGGATCAGTACTGCCATCATATTTCTCCATTTTAGTGCTATCGAACCTCTTAGGGAGGTTTCCGGATAGAATTTTGGAAGACAATGGAGATTGTCTCCAATTTCGGCCACGACTAAACATAGTATCCTCATTGGGAGTTGCAAAGATACCTGGTTCATCGTGGAAGGCAAAAGGATCCATCAGCATCCGGTCTACATGCCTCCGGCTGTGAGATGACCATTTGCCTATATTTTTCTTTAATTTCCCATGTTTATCCCTTTTCCTGGAATATTTTTTGATCAAATTTTGCTTCTTTTTGGTTCGGCCCTCATCGCTGCTAGAGGACAAGGACTTTTCAACTCCTTCCTCATCCGAGGAGCTACTAGAAGACTCTGAGTCTGAGTCGGAACTCTCCACTGGTTTAGACCGGTGAGACTTTTTGGAGCTAGTATGAGTTTTCTTGGTACTCGCATGAGTCTTCAAAGGCTCATGCTCTCTAGGGTTTTCGGTATGATGAGCGACTGATTCCTTTGACTTTTCTTTCATGCGCATCTTAGCCTTTTCTGCCCTCAAAGCTTCTATCTCGCTCTTTAATCTATCACGCTCCTCGATGGTACACTCATCATTTTCACCCACCACTTCAAGCAAAGTTGGTGGTACTTCCGAGGCATCCGGATTCATTCGGACTGATTTTTCTTGATGGTTTCGAATGCTTGATTCAGGTACCGTCGTGCTCCCACTGTGGTCGCCAATTTGTTGTGGTTTATTTTCGTTTGAGGGTAATTTTATAATTTCTGTTTAGAGTTTGTGGAAGTTTGTAAGTATTTAATTTTTGAGTAGAGAGTATAAAGAGGATTAAGCAGCCTGGTTGTATTTAATTTTCATTACCCTCATTTAATGTTGGTGGTTGGGTATTTATACCTTTACATTTGGGCCTTATGGGCTTTCGGGTCATGTTTAATGGACTCAGGTCAAGTTTAAGGACCCATGAGCTCTTAGTAGGAGAGCAGGTAGCTTAGTCAAGAAGTGTTTAGGTTTTTAAGTACTTTAGTCCTTGTTCGAACAGTCCAATGGATAAGGTGTTCGAACTGCCCTGTCCGGTTAGATGGTCTTTGTCTGAACTGTCCATGTCCGAAGAGGTAATAGAATCTGGACTCATCATTTATAACTATATATATATATATATAACTATATATATATATAATTTAATGAGCTATATATATATAATTTAATGATAAATATTCATTAATCAAGTGTGATATAATTCTGCAATATATAATATGGGATTCGTCCAACATTAATGTTGTATATAAACTAGGAAATGATATGCTTAAAGAATATAGTAAGAAGTATGATTATTCTTTTAACTCTACTACTTCCACTCTCGGGTGAAGCCATCAAATTTATTGCACGCATTCTAAATATAGTTCATACAAAAGCAACAATTAAGACCTCAAATGCAATTTAGACTATATGCAAGCCTAGTTTTAAGCATATGCATGTTTAGAGGTCTGCATTTAAAGAAAAAGTCTTAAAATCTAAATTAAAAGAAATTGGACCCTAAGATAATTAGTTGTTATTTCAAGGGTGTTTAAGTTTTATGGTCATTCCACTAAAATTATATTTGATACGGGAAGAACAAGGTTATTTGAGAATGTTGAGTTTGCGAGGAAAAATTTAGGAGCACATGTTCAATTTCAAGAAGAATCAATAGAGATTCATGAAGTGTATGATGAAAATACTTATATATCATATGATTTGGTTCCAATGCCATTAATTTTAGTCCCGATAGAATGTGATGATACTCAAGATGATATTTATCTTCCACATAAGAAACAAAACTAAATTATCTTAAAGATCAAACTCTAACTCCTCAAAAAACGTAAAATAGATAAATAGTGCCCTTGAGAAGGTCCAATTGAGAAATAAAGAATACCATATTTTAGCATATATGGCGTATCTTTAAAAATATAAAGATTTATGTCGTGTAATGATAAACTATCCATCGTATTTCTATGAAGCTATGAAGAGTTATGATTATTACTTGTGGATTAATATTATGAAGGAAGAGTATAAGTCAATACCAGATAATGAGATTTGGAAGCTTGTCCTACTAACTGAAGAAAATAAAGTGGAATTAAAAAACCAAACGGGATTCTAAGGGTAATCCTGAGAGACATAAGTGTGACTTATGGTAAATAGCAGTCTATAAGCCCTAATTTCTCTCTCTCTCTCTCTCTCTCTCTCTCCCTATATATATATATATATATATATATATATCTTATTATTCAATGATAATATTTCAAAAAACTTACAAACTAGAGAAAGAATCATAATCATAACTTTTATATCATGTAGTCTTTTATTATTGATGGGAGGAATTTAAACTTGAATATGCGAACTAGTATGTATATTTTCCATCTAATTTTTATCTATCTTTAGATCATGGGATTAGCCTTTAGGTGAATTTAGGGTCTAAGACCCTGAAGCGATTTTATATTTGATGAGTCCGAATTTGGAGTGCTCCCCGGAAGGGCATCCCAAGGTAAATCTCTCCGTAAACCGGACAGACTCCAAGAGCTTAATTCGGACAGGACTTTTGAATCGGACAGATGACTTCGAACACTGCAAATCTAAAGCAGTTCGAACTATGACTAAAGTACTAAAATACCTAAACACTATCTGACTAAGCTACCTGCTCATCTACTTAAAACTCATGGGTCTTTAAACATGACCCGGGTCCATTAAACTTGACCCGAAAGCCCATAAGGGCCCAAACTACATACTATAAATACCCAACCACCAGCATTAACTATGGGTAACAAAAATTTATTGCTGCCAAGCTGCTCAATTCTCTCTCCACCTTGAAATATCTTGAAACACCTTCACACCACCCTGAAACACCCTCACGCCGCCTTAAAACTCAACTTGAAATTACTAGCCTACCCTCAAGCTACTTTTATCACCACCAAATTGGCGATCACAGTGGGAGGCGACGGTGCCTGAATCCAGTATTCAAAACCAAGTAAAGAAATTCTGTCCGAATGAATCCGGATAATCCAGAGCTTCCACCAGCTTTGCTCGAAGTGGTGGAAGAGAATGATGAGTATACTGTCCAAGAGCGCGACAGGTTAAAACTTGAGATAGAAGCTCTGAGGGCTGAAAAAGCCAAGATGGGCGTGAAAGAGAAATCCAAAGCATCAGCTGCTCACCACACCGATAACCCAAGAGAGCATGGGGTTTCCAAAACTCATGAGAGCACTAAGAAGACGCATGCCAGCTCTAAAAAATCTCACCGGTCCAAGCCTGTGGAGAGTTCTGACTCGAGTTCAGAGTCTTCGGACAGCTCTTCGGACAGTGAGGGGAATGAAAAGTCCTTGTCCTCTAGTAGTGATGAGGGACGAACCAAGAAGAAACAAAAGCAAGTTAAGAAGTATTCCAGAAAAAGAGATCACCATGGAAGAATGAAGAGACATATAGGAAAAGGGTCATCTCACCGCCGGAGGTATACAGACAAGATGCTGATGGATCCTTTTGCCTTCCATGATGAGCCATGTATCTTTGCAACTCCTAATGAGGATACTGTGTTCAGTCGTGGAAGGAATTGGAGGCAGTCTTCACTGTCTTCTAAAATCCTATCCGGAAACCTCCCCAAGAGGTTTGATAGCACCAAGATGGAGAAGTATGATGGCAGTACTGATCCGGACAATCATCTGGAGCAATTCAAGAACTTCATGATGAACTTTGATGATGATGATAAACTACTCTGCAGGGCATTCTCCCAATCATTTACGGGGAGTGCTCTGAAATGGTACAACAGCCTGCCTCAGGGTTGTATTAAAGACTTTGATACTTTTTGGTTGGCCTTTCGAAGGCAGTTTGTGGGAAGTAAGGAGCTGAAGGGCAATGGAGACACAATAATCCATTGTGCCCAAGAGCCAAATGAGTCGTTAAAGGAGTACATAAGTCGTTTTGTAAACACAAAGAATGGGTTGGCTGATTGCTTTGAACAGGTAGCAATAGCATCCCTGAGACAAGGTTTGAACCCAGGCAACCTGGCCGATTCGGTGACCAGAAAGAAAGCCATGACCTGGGGAGGATTGCTGAACCAAGTTGGCAAGCAAATAAATGTTGATGAAACGAAAAAGACCAGGGTGCACAGACAAGTGAGATCCACCCCGGTGGCACCAACACCAAATCAAAACCAGTCCGGGAACAAAGCAAGAGAAACCGGACAGGGGCATGGAAGGGGAAAGGCTCAGTCTCAACCAGCTGCTCCTGCACAAAGTCAACAGTCTAGAAACAAAAGAGGGCCGTGGGTCCAACCGGAGTGGTTTGCAGAGCTCAAAGAAAGTGTGGCAACCATTTTCGAGAAAACAAAAGATGAAGTACACTACCGGAGACCGGCAACTTTGCAGTCTCCCAGAGAACATCGAAATAATTCCTTTTGCCAATGCCATAATGATATTGGCCATACCACCGATGATTGCATAGCGCTGAAGCAAGAGGTACAGAACTTGATTGAAAGAGGAAAGTTGGGTGCATACGTTAAAAGAAGAGGAGGCAACAGGCCTGACAACACTCATAGGGTTGGTCCAAGCAACGCTGCCCCGGAGGGGGCTATGGTAATAGTTGAAAGGTTTGACGTGGAGTCCGAGTATTTGGATCCTGATCCAACCAGAAACAGAGTGGGTTCTATTGAGGAGCGTTCTAGATCAGTCTCCGGGCTCATTAAATTCTTCGAGTCACTGACAATCTTCGGAGGGGACACTATGACAGCTCCTACCACCTCTTCAAGAAAAAGACATGTTCACAATTTAGCCTCCCAGCTAGAAGGAGGCATGACATCCTATCAATCTCCAAACTCATTCCCATTCATAGTTTTCGATGAGGATGATTAGAGAGATATTGCTGGCCCTCATGAGGATGCTGTTGTCATTGGAGCGTCTATAGGGGGCAATGAGATAAGGCGAATCTTGGTGGATACTGGAAGCTCTGCCAATATCCTTTTTCTAAACACTTACAAGAAAATGAGAAATCCAGCTGTAATACAAAAGTCGGACAGATCAATCGTGGGCTTCACGGGCGGCTCAGTCGATGTGATCGGGGAGTTTGAAGAAGAAGTGTTGTTGGGCAGGGGCCCTTTCAAGAAAATGGTTAGAATACTCTTTATTGTGGTGGATTGTCCCACCTGTAACAATGCTATTCTAGGGAGATCATGGCTCTCTAGGATGCATGCAGTGGCTTCGACAGTCCATCAGTGTCTGAAATATGTTGTTCAGGGGCAGGTTGGGGTTGTCCGGAGCAGCCAAAAAGTTGCAAGAGAATGTTATGCCACTGCCTTGGCTCCACGAGCGATGGGGGCAGTCCGTATAAAAGACCAATAGCAGTTTGAGGGCCTTTCTGGGGGTGAGGGTGAAATTGATGACCCCAGGGAGACCCCCGGAGTGTTGATCCCAGTTGAGAAGGTTGAAACACACTGTTTAGAAGAAGGAAAAAATGTCAAGATAGGATCCAAAATGCCACCAATGTTGAAAGAAGGAATGTTGAAATTCTTGAAAGACCATCAGCATGTTTTTGCTTGGTGCAATGCTGATGTTACTGGAGTTCCATCAGAGGTAATTTCCCATCACCTATCAGTCCGGAGAGATGTGGCACCAGTGGTACAAAAAAGGAGAGCTTTCTCAAAAGAAAAGGCTGATGTCATTGTACAGGAGGTTGATAGACTCACAAAGATGGGGCACATTAAAGAATCTCAGTACCCGTTGTGGACTGCCAATCCTGTCTTGGTAAAAAAGAAGAATGGTAAATGGCGTATGTGCATTGACTTCACAGACCTCAATCGAGCTTGTCCAAAAGACTTGTATCCGGTTCCCCGGATAGACGAGTTAGTAGACTCTACTTCAGGGAACAAGCTACTCTCCTTCATGGATGCATTCTCCGGGTACAATCAGATCCAAGTGGATCCAAAAGATCAAGAGCATACCACTTTTGTTACTGATAGAGGTTTACACTGTTATAAGGTGATGCCCTTTGGTTTGAAAAATGCTGGGGCTACTTATCAAAGGTTGGTCAATAAGGCATTTGCTGATCAAATTGGAAGAAATATGGAGGTTTACATTGACGATATGATGGTGAAAAACGTGGATGAGCAGTTGCACTTGTCCGACCTCCAAGAGACTTTTGCCAACTTGGCCAAAGTAAATTTAAAGTTAAACCCTGAAAAGTGTGTGTTCGGAGTGCAGTCCGGGAAGTTCTTAGGGTATATCATAAGTGAGCATGGAATACAACCCGACCCGGACCAACTCAATGCTTTGTTCCAAATGGAGCCTCCTCGAAACATTAAAGAAGTACAGCGATTAACGGGGAGGTTGGCAGCTTTGAACAGATTCATCTCCAGGTCTTCGGACAGATGTGCTCCTTTCTTTCAAACCTTGAAGGGTGCAAAGGGGTTTGAATGGACACCATAGTGTGATGAGGCATTCAATGAAATCAAGAAGCATCTGTCCTCTCCCAATACCTTGTTTAAACCAGTCGATGGGGAGACTCTTTTTGTATATCTGGCTGTTTCAAGTTGTGCCATCAGTGCTGTGTTAGTAAGAGAGGTTGATGGGTATCCTCACCCAGTGTATTACATCAGCAAAAGCTTGATTGATGCTGAGAGGCGTTACTTGAAACTTGAAAAACTAGCTTTGGCTTTGGTAATAGCTGCAAGAAAAATGAGACCCTACTTCCAGGCTCATCCTATCGTTGTCCGGACATCTTTCCCTTTAAAGAATGTCCTTCAAAAAGCAGACATCTCGAGCAGAATGACAAAGTGGTCAGTAGAGTTGGGGGACTTCGACATAGACTTTGCTCCTCGGACAGTAGTAAAAGCTCAAGATGTGGCTGATTTTCTGGTCGAATTCCATTCTGATAGGGATTCAGAACAACCTGCTGATTCAAAAGACAAAAAAGTGTGGATTGTCCGAACAGACGGAGGGTCCAGTACCATGGGATCTGGGGCAGGAATATGTCTCACTTCCCCTATGGGGACAACATGTTCTAAGCTATTTGTTTTGCTTTCAGGGCGTCCAATAATGAGTCTGAATACGAAGCAGCTATAGCTGGGTTAAAATTGGCGTACATCTGTGGAGCAAAAAGGGTCAAGCTACTAAGTGACTCCCAATTGCTTGTCCACCATGCTCTAGGCCTGTCAGAGGCCAGAAAGGAGCAATTGATCAAATACTTGCTCCTCCTTAAAAATGAAGCGTCAAAGTTTAAAGCTGTTGTCTATGAGCACATCCCCCGGGCATAGAATGAATTAGCAGACTCATTGGCAACGATAGCATATACGGAGTCCTACCCATGGATCCATGTGCTTGAAAGCCCTTCGATTCAACTTGAAGAAGGTGAAAAAGAGGAAGTCTTTGAAATACAAGTAAACCGGCCTCAAGACTGGAGGTCTCCTCTAATGCAATATCTGTCCGATGGCATCGTGCCCTTGGATAAATCACAAGCCAAAACATTGAAACACAGGGCTCGTGGTTTCATTATGATTAGAGAAGTCTTGTACAAAAAGTCCTATAGCAAACCTCTCCTACGCTGTTTAGGGGATCATGAGTCACCAAGGAAAAGCTCTTCGGAAAGCTGGCCCCAACTTGGGAGGGTCCGTATATTGTGGTTGAAACAATCAAGCCTGGGACATACTGGTTGGAAGACAGAGATGGCAGGGTTTTAACTCACCCTTGGAATATTGAACACCTTCGAATGTACTTGGAGTAAAGCTTATGTAAATATTTACTTGTTTAAACATCCATGTAAATATTTGGGGGCATACCGCTTCCTCTCTTCGGCGCCACGGAGAGCTTTCAATAAAACTTGATGCTTTCTTCAATAATTTTCTAAGTTTTTGCAAAATTCTGTTGTTTGTCATACTACCCGGACTGAAAGGACTAAAGGCTACTTAAATACTAGCCAGAGAAACTAAACACTCTCACAATACAATAACTTAAAGCTACTTAAATTCTAGCTGTCTAAAGTGAGACAAATAATAAAAGAAGAAGATGGTTGAGTAAAATAAAAGCATTCATTCAACAACTTAAAGTTGCCTTGGCCTTCCAAGGAATTTTTGAACATGTTTGGGCACAGTACAAAAATCTGTCCGAATAATACGGACACCATCACAACAAAGGTGCCTTGGCCTTCCAAGGACTTTAGTTCAAAACAAAAGATAAACAAAACAAATTATAAATTAAGGTTGAGACTTTGAAGATGGCTCACCCTCATCTGCTTTCTTGCCTTTGATGTCGCTCTTCTCCTCGACAATCTTCTTACCTTTGGGGTCAATCTCCTCCTCACCTAGGCTCTCCCCGATTTCCTCTTCGTCACCAGACGAGGACACATCGGTGTACCCTTCATCAACCATGGTCCAATATGGGAGATCATCGTCATCCACATAGCGCCATAAGTCCCCTAGTCTCCTCTTCGGGAACTTCTCGTGAAACAGGAGGACCATATCGGACTTCACCTTTTCAATCATTAATTCTTCACTCCGTAACATCTCCCTGGCATAAGCGTTGATTTTGGCCTTGATCATGGCCTCTTGATCCTTCACCAAAGCATCTTTCTCTTCAACAGCCCGGTTTACTGCATTCTCTAAAGCAAGTTTGTCAGTGGTCAGATTGGTGACAAGCTTCTCCTTTGCTGCAGTTTCTTCCCTTGAGGCTGTCAAATCCTTCTCCAGTCCGGACAGCTTAGCCCGGAGATCTTTTACGGTCTCTTCTAAAGAAGCAACTTTTGTGTTGCTTTCATTATGATTCTTCTTTAGCTGTTCGTTCGATTCCTTAAGTAAATCAACCTTAGTGGCAGCAGTCCTGAGGTCATCGGACAGCTTCTCCTTCTCAGACTTGAGGTCTTTGATGGTGGTTGCCTGACTCCGGACTTGCCTTTCCAAGGTAAGTACTGGTTGCACGTTGCTAAGGAGAGAGTGGGCTATGATGTCCCTCTCACTGGAAACCATAAAAGTCTTACCATTGAAGTTCACTGTGTTGGAACTACTTGGGGGGACATATGGTCCTGCGAATTCGTCTCTGGACAGGCCAAGGAAATAATCACCTAGTTCACCAAGACCGGTGACGTCCACTTCATCCATGTTAATCTCTCCCCTTTCGACCTCATCAGTATGGAATTCCATTGGAATCCCTTCATTAAGATTCCCTGGGATCTCTTCGGCTAACGTCGGGTCGGTTGGGAAAGTGGGCTCCGGATCCCGGAGAGCGAGCTCTTCTCCTTGGGAAGTCTTTTTCTTTTTGACTTCCCTGTCAGCACTGTCACTTGCTTGCTTACGAGCCCGTTTAGAAGCCCTTGACGGTTTTGGGGGCTTCACTCCTTGTTTCTCGCTCTCTTGTTCTACTACTTGTAGAAGGTTTGCATCAACTTGAGCCTGGGCTGGCACCTCTGAATCCATTGGGGCCTCTTTCTCAGTATCCTCTACCGCTTTCCTACCTTTCTTCTTCTTGCCCTTCATTTTACTTGGGGCTTTGGCCCGGGCAGGAAGGAAGAGGTTCCCATCCAGTTCATGAGACCTTCTCAGCACGACATCTTCATCAGGTGGGGTGGAGAACTCCTCCCAGGTTAAGTCTCTTCGACCTGTGGTGTTCCACAGGTGAGACCTCGCTAGGTTTCCAGGAGTGAAGGTTTTATGAAACCGGTTCTCCTAGTTCTCTGCGGCCCAAGCGTTGAGCTTGCCACAGGTGACCTGTCCGGCCTTCAGATAGTCCCCGAACTCCTTTGGCAGCTCTGACAAAACAAAAGAAAAACTAATGAGTATAAACTTAAAGGAAAGAGAGGTTCGAACAGAGACTTAGAATAAAAACTTACGATCGCTCCTCTATCTACTTCGAAGTAGGCTAGGATTCTCCCCGATTTTAATTTTCTTGCCATTCTCCCATGAGCCACTGACGAACAGGAATTGGCTCCTCCACTTGCTCTCCGACTCCAGGAGATCGTCAACAGCTTTAAGATCGTTCCCCATGTTGAAATGGTAAAAGGGGAACTGATGGTGTTTGCACAAGTTAGCCACAGCTGCAAACTCTTCCATAGGAAGAGGAATTCCGGATAGCCTAGACGCCATAATACATGACATCAAGGTGTACCAACCGTTGGGGCTTAGCTGTGTTGGACATAGCTTGACCAAATGAAAATAGCGCACTATCTCTGGGTCCAGTGGGAACCTAAGTCCCCAGTTGAATAGCTCCGTAAAGAAGACTATCTCATTTCTTTTGCAGTCCATCGGAGTCTCTGGATCGATGGGAATTCGAATCTTTACATTCTCAGGGATCCCCCACTTAGTACGCAGTCGTCCCAGATCTCTAGTATGAATGAACGCATACTTGGTCTTTAACAGAGATAAAAGATATTTGAACTCTACCTTGTGAAAGCAGGGCCCTACTCTCCCTTCGAGGCTCTCCGGCAGGTCCGGACGCCTCAGATACAAGTCCTCTTTGCCCTTCTTAGCAACAACTATAGCAGTTTCAGCTTGTCCGGAAGACTCGGACTCAAACCTAACCTCCTCAGTGGAGTCTTCCATCCTCTCCTCCATTATTGTTGGGGGAGCTTCTGCGGAAACAGCCCGGGGAGGGATGAAGCTTGGCACAGCTGATCCTCCGGACTGTTGGCTCTTTGTATGTTTTTGAGTTCTCACCTCAGTCTGAGTTTCTGAGGTCGAAGTTTCTTTGGGAGGTAGTGGGCTGCTAGCCTCCGGACCAACCGGCCTTTCGCGGAGAGTTCTAATAGTTGCCCCGGACCCTGATTCACTATTTTTTGCCCCCGATTTTGAGGGTGCACTTTTAGAAGGAAGACCTTTAACCAATCTACTTGGTCTTTTCATGATTAGTTTATCTGGAGAATGGTCGGAGTCGGACCCCATAGCAATGAAAGTGGATTTTTTCCTAACACTTGTGACAGTGACCCCCGGTTCAACAATAGGGATCGACTCTTGGACTGAAGAGCCAGATACTATGGGGGAGAGCGTTGATTGAAAGAGTTTTCTAGGTTTTGTACCTTTAGAAGAAGATGAACCTCTGTAAGATTCTTCGATTGAAGGGGCTGGTTTCTCGACAGGCGACGCTGGAAGCCCTGCTGCAAGTCTTTTCTCTTTTTCAACCCTTTGAGCTTTCTCCAATTCTGAGAGATTAAGCCAACCGCCCTTGATCAGTGCTGTTCTTGCTGTGAACATAAACAACTAAGGAAATTTTGAGGTTTTAGAGAGATAAAGCTTTGGGTGAAATGGCAAAGTGAAAGAGATAGTGAGACTGTGAAAGGTGAAAAGAATTTATAGTAAATGTAAAAAAGGGGTTGATTCCTAGGAGAATCCGAAAAGTTGGGCAATGATTAAAAGACGGCGCTGATGTCATTAATAGAATTTAAAGAGGTAACTTGTTCGAGAAAGTGGTGCAACTTTCAAGGAGAAAAAACGGGTAAAGAGACCAACCAGAGAGTGACACGTGTCCCACTAACTCTGACAAGAACCATTTGGAATTCGTAACGTTTGGTCTGCCCGGTTCTGTTCTCAACTCTCTCCGAATTGATAAACCACTTCCTGAATCAGACTGTTTTTCAGTTCTTTGACAAGGATACTTGTTCAAATACCTAAAAAAGGGGCTCCTGATGAGTCCGAATTCGGAGTGCTCCCCGGAAGGGCATCCCAAGGTAAATCTCTCCGTAAACCGGACAGACTCCAAGAGCTTAATTCGGACAGGACTTTTGAATCGGACAGATGACTTCGAACACTGCAAATCTAAAGCAGTTCGAACTATGCCTAAAGTACTAAAATACCTAAACACTATCTGACTAAGCTACCTGCTCATCTACTTAAAACTCATGGGTCTTTAAACATGACCCGGGTCCATTAAACTTGACCCGAAAGCCCATAAGGGCCCAAACTACATACTATAAATACCCAACCACCAGCATTAACTATGGGTAACAAAAATTTACTGTTGCCAAGCTGCTCAATTCTCTCTCCACCTTGAAATATCTTGAAACACCTTCACACCACCCTGAAACACCCTCACGCCGCCTTAAAACTCAACTTGAAATTACTAGCCTACCCTCAGGCTACTTTTATCACCACCAATATTTACAATCAATATCAGAGCCAAGTGATCCATCCATGACTTGGAGTTAAATACTCCTCAATTCAGTCTTCCAAAAATCCAAATTTTTCATTTGATTGAGTTTGGGAGAATACAATTCATTTTTTATGATTTTGAGACCTAACTGCATGATATAGGTTAAAGAATGTAATATGCATTATTACAATTGATTTCATAAAATCAAGAGCACGTATTTGATTACATGTGATGAATGAATAAATTTCAAGTATGGATTTAAAATAATATTCACACAAAACCCTAACTTGGATCAAGATGAGTTTTTTTATTTTGGATTTTGCAACGATTTTTGTGGTGAGCTGGTTCATTTTCATGGAAAATATTTGTTAGAAGACCAGTTTGTCGCGACATGCAATACTTTGAGTGCATCAAAATAGATTAATCGGTGTTTCACA
Source organism: Limnanthes douglasii subsp. nivea (assembly GCA_036936605.1). Lineage (NCBI taxonomy): Eukaryota > Viridiplantae > Streptophyta > Magnoliopsida > Brassicales > Limnanthaceae > Limnanthes > Limnanthes douglasii. The sequence continues at coordinate 292,712,859 of JAUPFV010000005.1, forward strand.
ACAACCACACATGTTATCATCGCAATGAACTTCCCATGTCGTATGATGATTTTGATTTTTTATTTTGCGTTTGATTGCATATGGTTTGTTGTAAAGAACTCATTCATACCTGCAGCAAACCAAGTAATTTCAATTTTGACTGGATGTTTCTCAATTCGGTATGCTAAGCATGTTCGGAACTTATACGTATCAGATATCATGTTTAGATGTTTTGTTATGCTTATGTGTAATGTTAAGTGTTTAAAGTTTTACAATTATGTAGCACTATTTATTTGTGTATTGAGAAGTATGTAGTGATTTGGGAATGTATGGCCTTCATGATGTGATGTGATTACCCATTAACATTGGCATTTGAACTCTATGATGAACAGGGTGATGTCTTATATGCTTCAATCTTGAATAACATTAAGATGACCATTCAGTGGAACTATATTGGCAGACATGTTATCCCACCTGTGTCGGCTCTGTCGGAGTTAGTCATGTAGAAAAATGGTATTGGGTTGGGGTATCATAGCTGGAGATTAGTTATTGTGAGTTTAGGCCAACCTCTAAGGAAGACTACCTCATACATGTCCCAGATATGACCAAACACTACAAAATGTAGTCATTGCGTTCACACGCATCATATTCATGCACAATTGGTTTTGAATGTTGGATGATTCATTTAGTATACCATGAAATAGTCAAGTACGGTCCCTATGAAAGGCTTGGTTATTTCCAGATATGGTCTTAAACCAACATTACATTTCTTCAAGTGATGTATACCACGTTGGATTATATCTTATCCACTAAGGATCACAACGAGTTAGTTCATAAGAATGCTTCAAGAACTTAAAACTTGACAAATTTAGTCTTTTATGTTATTTAGGCGACGATTAAGATTTAGTGTTGTTTGTTAGAATATAAAATCATGAATAGTTACTTATGATGATCATCAATTGTTATTTCATGCTTAAAATATAAAGTCATAAATAGTTTTTTAGGTAAAGTTAAGTTTATATATTAGCTTATAGAAGAATTCAATTTCCATTTTTATAAAGTCATGAAAAGTTCCACAAGATCATTAAGATCATTGATTATCAACATAAGAATCCACCTTCATCTTTTGTAATGTCATAAGAAGTTCTACAATAACGTTAAAATTCTTTATGATGCAACAGAGTAATTAAACTTTAGCTCTTATAATGTTATAAAGGGTTATATAAGAACATTAAGATCATTTATGGTGAAACAAAAGAATCCATATTGAGCTTATGTAACATTGTAGAGAGTTTTATAAGAACATTAAAAATATTATAATGTAAATGGAGAGTTCAGTTTTTTAATTGTGTTTGTAACAATAATGAAACAATTATGTAAGATAATTTTAGTTAAGATATACAATAGTTATGACATCAAACAAGTTTCATTTAATGTGCAAATATTGATCTTTCAAGAGAACGTTTATTTTATATTTTCAAATGACTCTTTTAAGATAATCATTACATATCTTGGACATTTCATCATTAAGACAATTACTGCACATCTTGCACATTTTATCATTAAGCTTTATTAGATGAATATTAAGATCAAATCTTTAGGAATGGTTGATAAGGAAGGATATTCCTTAGGGACTAATATGTAAATGTTAGGGATTAGAGTAATAATTCTTGTAAATATGGGATAAAATTAGACTTTAGGAGAAATATAGGGGTTAGATTGCAAATATGACAATATGTAACCGTTTCTTTAACTAACTCGCCCTGCCTATTTAAAGAGGCTGAAAAGGTTATTTTGACCTATGAAATATTCAGAAGTACTTTTCACTACTTGATTTTTCCATTGCAAACTCTCTGTTCTGAATTCACTCGTTACTACTTTAATTCACACCAAATTGGCGCTAGAAAGAGGGGATCGAGGATACCTTGATCAACAGATCAAAAATCGACGTTCGAGTTCTCGTTTTTAAAGGTTTTTCTTTCGAATTTTCATATTTCGTTTGATTTTTTGCTATTTGGAGATGAATCCGGAGGAAGGTGACAATCCATCCGTTCGCAAGGCGATGGAAACGCTGAAATCTGATCTGCAAGAGGCAGGTAAATTTGTTCCAATTCAACCTGTTCATTTTGACTTTGAGGGAAAAATGAATGAAATGATTAGGAAGGTGGCTGAGCTTGACGAATTGGTAAAAAAGAAGGGAGATAATAATGACGGTGCTAGACTTAGATCTAAGATAGCAGGTAGCGATCGTAATGATCAGCCTGATCAGTCGATGGACGAAGCTGATGATCATTATGAGCAGCGTAGGGCACATTCTGAACAAAAAAAAGAGTATAGCGGGATAAAGAAGAGGAAGGAAAAGCTGCAAAGGCGACTGTATGAAAATTTTAGTGATGAGGAGGATTTTGAAGATTCTGAATCTGATGAAACACCGAGGTATGAGCGTTCTCGAGGCCGTTCAGGAGGGGCAGAGCGTGAGCTCCGGCCATCTAAAATGTACAGGGAAGGAAGGAAAAAGAAAGAAAGGCGAGTATATTCACCTCGGAAATACTCGCCTCGAAGGTGTTCGCCTCGGAGGTATGAAGGTGAGTCCAGCTTGTATGCAACTGTGGGAATGAGAAATGAGGACCAGTATGTCCAGGGGGTTGATTGGAGGGACTCACCATTGGTGAAGGAGATCAGATCAGTGCCATTACCGAGGCGTTTTGATATTTCTAAAGTTGAAAAGTTTGATGGGACTCAAGATCCCGATGACCACATCGAACAATTTAAGAACTACATGACTAATTTTGAAGATGATGATAGATTGGTGTGTAGAGCCTTTTCTCAAACGTTTAAGGGAACTGCGCTAAAATGGTTTAATAAGATTCCTAAGGAATCGATTGCAAATTTCAGAAGTTTTTACACTGCCTTTCGCAGACAATTTGTGGGAAGCAAGGAGATGAGAGCCAATGGAGACACGATAATACAGTGTAAGCAGGCTGTAGGAGAGAAGCTGAAGGATTATACCAAGAGGTTTGTGTCAACAAAGGCTGAGTTGGATGATTGTGAGGAAAGTGTAGCTATGGCAGCGTTCAGGCAGGGGCTGTTGCCTGGGGATTTAGCCGATGAGACTACAAGGCGCAGAGCGTTAACATTTGGAGCTCTTATGGCTCAGGTGGAGGACCAGATTAAGGTCGAAGAATCAACAAGGGTTCGAGGAGGTGCTGGTATTGTTCAAAAAGGAAGTGGACAATCTAACGTCTCAAACAACAATCCCTCGCGTCCGAAGAACAACCAAAATGTTTCTAACCGAGGAACTTCAAATTCGTATCAGGGGGGATATAATCAACATAATTCTAACAATCAGCAGCAGTATAGGTCCAGGTCGAATGTGTGGGTGAGGCCGGATTACTATGCAGATTTAACTGAGAGTGTGGCCTCAATATATGAAAAAACAAGAGGAACAATCAATTTTAGAAAGCCACCAGCTATCAACAGGCCGAGAGAGGAGCGCAATAATAAATTTTGTAGGTATCATGAGGACATCGGCCATGATACAAATGATTGCATTGCTCTGAAGAAGGAGATGCAAGTTCTGATCGAAAATGGAAAGCTGTTGGAGTATGTCAGGAAGAATGCCAAGGCAACAGCTCCCAAAGGAGGTAATCCCAATTCTAAGCAGGAAACTGCGTTAATGATTTTAGATGTCGCAGGTGAGGCGGATGGTTTCGATGTAGCCTCGGAATATGTCGAACCAGACCCCAGTCGACTTTTGTTAATGTCGATAGATGAGCCGATGCGTCAGGGACGTGTTCGAGATCTGTGTGCCTTTTTCGAATCATTAACCATATTTGGAGGGGATTCGATGACCAACAACACCAATAATTCGAGGAAGAGGCATATAATAAATTTAACACGACAAATTGAGGGAGGTGCATCGGCACATCTAGGCAGCAGAAAGGATGTACCCTTTATAATATTCGATGGAGATGATTTGAGGGGCATTACAGGGCCACATGAGGATGCGGTGGTCATTGGAGCAGAGGTTTGTGGTGTGGAAATTCGACGAGTATTAATCGATACAGGAAGCTCTGCCAATGTGCTTTTTAAATCAACATATGATAGGTTGACAGCTCCACCTCGAATAGAAAAGTCTGAGAGGACTATCATTGGGTTTACTGGCGCATCAGCAATTGTGATAGGTGAATTCGAAGGTGAAATTTCTTTGGGGAAAGGGCCTTTCAAGAAGAAAGTGCAGGTACTTTTTGTGGTGGTGGACTGTCCATCAAGTTACAACGCTATTCTTGGGAGATCATGGTTGGCCAAAATGTATGCTGTAGTTTCTACAGTTCATCAGTGTCTGAAGTATGTGGTCGAGGACAGAGTTGGTGTAGTCCGAAGTGACCAAAAGGTGGCAAGAGAATGTTATGCTGCTGCATTTAGGTTACGTGGTAAAGGTTCTGATGATCTCATGGAAAGTTAGCAGTTTGGGGGGTTGTCTTGTGGTGAAACAGACGAGGGAATTGATGATCCAAGGTCAACCCCGAGTTCTGTAGTGGTTAATGAAGAAATTGAAGAATACATTTTCGATAATGGAAGGGCACTTCGAATTGGCACCCTATTATCTTTGTCGATGCGAGAAAAATTGTTGACTTTTTTGTCTGAAAATTTGGATGTATTTGCATGGAGGTCTGAAGACGTAGTAGGGGTCCCAAGTAACATTATATGTCATAGCCTAGCGGTTGATCCGAAGGTCAAACCAATTATCCAAAAAAGAAGAGCCTTCTCATTGGAGAAATCTGAGGCCATAGTTGCCGAGGTGGATCGGTTATACAAGATGGGACATATTAGGGAGGCCAATTATCCGAGGTGGACGGCTAATCCGGTGGTAGTAAAAAAGAAGAATGGAAAATGGCGAATGTGTGTGGACTTCACAGATTTGAATAGAGCCTGTCCAAAAGATCCTTTTCCGGTGCCTCGGATAGATCAGTTAGTGGATTCCACTTCGGGAAATAAAATTCTGACTTTCATGGATGCATTTTCGGGGTATAATCAAATTCAAATGAATCCAGATGATGAAGAAAGCACGACTTTTATTACTGATAGAGGTTTGCATTGCTATAAAGTAATGCCTTTTGGGTTGAAAAATGCTGGATCAACATATCAGAGGCTGATGAATAAGGCGTTTGCTTCACAGATTGGGAGAAATATTGAAGTATACATCGATGACATGCTTGTTAAAAGCAAAGGTGATGATGAACATATTGATGATTTGGAAGAAACGTTTTTGAATCTTAGAGCCATTCAATTGAAGTTGAATCCAGAAAAATGCACATTTGGAGTCCGATCTGGCAAATTTTTGGGGTATATGATTAGTGAAAGAGGAATTGAGGTGGACCCAGAACAGTTGAAGGCTTTGATATCGATGTCTTCACCTCGGAATATCAAAGAAGTGCAAGTATTAACAGGCAGGTTAGCAGCACTGAACAGATTCATTTCTCGTTTTTCAGATAAGTGCTTGCCTTTTTTCCAGGTGCTGCGAAGGCCTAATAATTTTGAGTGGACTTCGGATTGTGAAGAAGCCTTTCTGAAGATCAAAAATCTCTTATCCTCTCCTGAAATATTATCGAAGCCTCGAAAGGGTGAACAGTTGTTTTTGTATATAGCAGTATCGGATTATGCGGTAAGTGCAGTTTTGATCAGCGAGGATACTAAAATTTCGAAGCCTGTTTACTATGTCAGCAAAAGTTTGGTTGATGCTGAGAAACGTTATTTGAAGCTCGAAAAATTGGCACTGTGTATAGTAGTGGCAGCAAGAAAGATGCGCCCTTACTTCCAGGCACATACGATTGTAGTTCGAACTTCATATCCATTAAAGAATGTTTTACAAAAACCAGACATTTCAGGAAGGATGACAAAGTGGTCTGTGGAATTGGGAGATTTCGATGTGTTATTTTCTCCTCGGACAGCTATCAAAGCTCAAGCTTTAGCAGATTTTTTGGTGGAGTTTCACTCGAGCAGACCTGAGGAGAAAGATACAGAAAAGGTGAATGAGAATCCGACGTGGACAATTCGAACTGATGGGGGATCCAGTAGTAAAGGGTCAAGTGCAGGAGTGGAATTGGTGGCACCAACGGGGGAATTTATGTTTCAAGCTATAAAATTTGGCTTTCATGCTTCAAATAACGAAGCTGAATATGAGGCTGTGCTAGCAGGATTAAGGTTGGCGAAGATTTGTGGAGCAATGTTTGTACGCTTGGAAACAGATTCACAGTTGGTAGTTAACCACGTTAAAGGGGTATCAGAAGCTAAAAAGGAGCGTTTGGTTTTGTACCTACAAGAACTTCGGGGGATGATGGCGCAATTTGAAAATGTCGAAGTGGAGCATATTCGAAGAGGAAACAACACTATGGCTGATTCTTTGGCAACAATGGCTTACTCAGAAGAATACCCATGGATTGTAACACAACCATCGCCTTCGATTATATCAAATTCTGAGCAATGTGAAGTGGTCGATGAGGTTGTAAATAATCCGACGTGCGCTCGAGGAGATTGGAGGTTTAACTTGTTAAACTTTATTTCAAATGGAATATTACCTATGGATAAACACTTGCTCAAGAAAATAAAGTACAAATCCCTTGGCTATGTGGTACTGGATGGGGTGCTGTACAAAAGTTCTGCTTCGAAACCTTTACTACGATGTTTAGGCAAGGATGAATCTCAGAATGTTTTGTCCGAACTGCATGATGGAGATGGGTCAGCTCATTGTGGGTTTAGAGCTTTAACGCGTAGGGTATTGTTGGCAGGATATTATTGGCCTACCATTTTACAAGATGCCAAGTCATTAGTTCGAAGTTGTGACACTTGCCAAAGGTATGCAAATTTAATACACAAACCAGCAGTACCACTAATGACAATTTCAGAGGCGGTTCCTTTTGATAGGTGGGGCATTGATTTGGTGGGACCATTACCTATGGCTTCTGGTGGAAGACAAATGATTATTGTTGCGGTTGATTATTTTTCGAAGTGGGCAGAAGCAGAACCCTTAGCTGGGACAAAAGCTAAGGATGTAATCAAGTTTATTCAAAGCAATATTTGCTACCGTTTTGGAGTACCTCGAAAAATAACAACTGATAATGGTCCTCAATTTAATAACAAGGAAATGGACTCTTTTTGCTCTTCGAAAGGGATACAGCAATGTTTTTCCACTCCTTTTCATCCTCAGGCAAATGGACAAGTGGAAGTAACAAATAGATCTATCTTGGATGGTTTAAAGAAAAATTTGGCTGGAGCAGCAGGGAAGTGGCCAAATTTTCTTCAAGAAGTATTATGGGCATATAGGACAACCCCTAGAGAGGCTACAAAAGAGACTCCTTTTTCTCTAGTATATGGGATGGATGCTGTGTGCCCTGCTGAATCTACACTACCTTCTTACAGACTATTACGATATTCCGATGCAGATAACGATGAGGCCAGAAGAGTGGAACTTGATTTGTTGGAAGAAAAAAGGGTCAAGGCACATTTAAATGTGATCCATTATCAAACGTTAATGAGAAGCAGGTACGATGCCAAAGTTAAGAGAAGGGAATTCAAAATTGGCGATCTAGTATTGCGAAAAGTGTTTCTTCACACCAAGGATAAACACCTCGGAAAATTGGCCCCGAATTGGGAAGGTCCTTACAAAGTTACAATGAGAGTCAAACCAGGTTCCTACAGGTTATCAGATCGAGAAGGGAGGATGCTCAAGCACCCTTGGAACATAGAGCACTTGAAATTGTACTGTGAGTAAAACTGAACTTCGAATTTTTGTAAAACAGACATACTCTTTCCTTATCTGTTGGCCCAGAAAGGTTTTAACGAGGTGTCTGATTGATATTGAATTTTTTAATAAAATTTCTTTTGGCCATTGGTTGTTTGTTATGATGTGTGATTTATTATTTTGGTAATTTGGCAAAGATTGATCATCTTTGGAAGTTGACCAAGAATAATTTTCCGAAGCGAAAGCTTTGAAGAAACAACCAAATTTTTCGAGGTGCCACGTCTTATGAGTGCATCTATTTTTCGAGGTGCCACGTCTTATGAGTGCATCTATTTTTCGAGGTGCCACGTCTTATGAGTGCATCTATTTTTCGAGGTGCCACGTCTTATGAGTGCATCTAATTTTCGAAGTGCCATGACTTATGAGTGCTTCCATGATTAATAATAATCAGCTCAAACAAGTGTACCAGAAAATTTAAGATAAAAAAAGATAAGTAGTTTGTTCGTGGGATAACATACGAAGTTTACAAAAAAGAACTGAAGTACTTAGTCACATACACAAAAAACAAAAGCAAACTACTTGGTCTATCAAGCATCATTTTCTTGTTCTTCATCTTCCGATGACGCCTCTTCGGAGGAGGAGCTTGGTGGAGCTTCGAAAGCTTCTTTTGGGCGTTGTTCTTCTGGAACTCGTTTCCAAAGGTTTGATAAGTCTAGCCTTGGACAAGCAGCATGAACTTCTCGAAGGATCTGAATGGATGTATCAATTTGAGTTTTCTTCATGCCTTCAAGCATCACAGAGCTAACTTTGTTTTTCGCCTCTTTAACTGCAGCTTCCTTTTCCTCTTCGAATCCTGCTCGAAGTGTAGTAATTTCAGTCTGGCTTTTTTCCAATTTCTCTTTAGTCTCTTTGATAAGCTCCGTCGCATCGGAAATAGCAGTAGAATGTTCGGCCTTTAGACTTTTAAGAGCTTCCAGATGAGTAGTTTTAAGAGCTTCGACTTCCTCCTTGTGCTTTTTAAGAAGCTGTTCTTTCTCAGCTTCAAATTTTTGGAGTGCTTCATTTTTAGAAGTCCTTTCAGACTCTGTTTCTTTTCTACTCCTAGCTAGCTCTTGGGCAAGACGCTCCAGTTGGGTTTGAGATTTGCTCACCTCTTCGTATAATTTGGTGACTGCAGAAATTAGATTGGGGAAAGGTTGAAGAATTGAAATTACCTCATCAGATTTCTCTGGCTGATGAATGGGAGCAAAAGGATTCGATGTGGAAGTTGTAGCAGCATCGGTAGAAATTGGAGGAGCAATGTTGGCATGTTGAGAACCAGGAAGTACAAAATCTCCACTTGAGTTGAAGTCATCGAGGTTTAGATAGTCATCTATTTGTTTGTCTCCAAGGATTATACCTCCCTCAGGATTCACCTCGACAAAAGTTTTACCTCGTGCCTCGGAAGCTAGCACATCCTCTAAGAGATCAGCCTCATTCTTTTCATTGGGCTTGTTAGACTTATTATCTTTCTTTTTTGGAGAAGTTTGTTTTTTCTTTGTCTTTTTCAGGATGGGCTGGTCTTCTTCGGATATGGTGGGAAGCGAAGGTGCAGACGTTTTTCTCTTCCTTACACTCTTCGAAGTAGGGGGAGGTTTAGTTTTGCTGGTGGTGTTTTTCTTCTTTCCTTTTTTCTTCAAAGGAAGATGGCTGTCACTCCGATTCCGAAGTGGGAGATAGCACTTTCCATCTGGTGCAAGAATCCTTTGAACTACTAGAAGAGGATCTGGTGGCGTCATCGGATCTTCAGGGAAGTCAGCCCCTAGTGATATTCGCCAAAGATGGCTATTAACAAAGTTAATAGGATCAAATGCTGAATGGAAGCCATTTCCCCAAGCCTTTTCAGCCCACTCTGCCATCTTTTGGAAGATAAGCTTGGCTTCTTTTCGACGACCCTTAAACCGCCTCGGAATTTCTAAAGAGAGAAAAATAGTTATATAAGTAGTTTGAATCAAAAACAACTAAATAAGCAAAGGAAGGTATCACTTACTACTGTCTCTCCAGGTAAGGGTGAGTTTGGAAGGATTGGCATCGGAAATCTCTTTGCCATTTTCCCAGGCACCTGACAGAAAGACGAACCTTTGTTTCCAGAACTTATCGGCTTCGAGGAGGTCGTCGATAATTTTTAAGTCATCTTCAAGAGTTAAGTAATAAAAAGGCAAAACTGGGCCATTTGACACTTTGGTTACTGAGATGAAGTCCTCGATTTCGAGGGGAATACCTCCAAGTCTTGATACCATGATTGCTGAAAATAAAGTGAAGAGCAAGTTCGGAGTAACCTGGGTTGGGCACAGTCTGTGGATTTCGAAGAATTTTACGATCATCGGATCCAGGGGAAACCGAAGTCCCCAGTTAAAGAGTTCAGGGTACACAACCAGCTCATCTTTTTGGCAGTTCAAGGGTGTCTCTCCTTCCACTGGTAGCCGAAGTGTCATATTATCAGTTAACCCCCATAGCTTTCTGAGGTGCTCCTTCTCCGATTCGAGGTAGTAGCTGTAGGGTACATTCTTCAGGGCAAGAATGTACCAAGCAGAAAGAGGCTTGAGATTTTCCTGAACTAATGAGGCAACGTTCTCAGGCAATGTAATGAGATTTCTTTTCCCTCGGGGCTTCTTTGAAGGAGCTACGCCTTCAGCCTCGGATTCCTCCTCGGCATCGGATTCAGTAGCTTCTGAATCATCCTTTTTGTGACCTTCCTCGGAGTGACTTCGAATTTGGGTTTCTTGTTGAGTCACAGGAATTGGCTGACTACACTCTGGTGTAGTATCATCCACTTCTTGTGGGGGAGGAGGAGAGTGTTGAGGAGTGGAAGAGGTTTTTGTTTCTTCACCCATTACTAAGAAAGATGATTTTTTGGAACGTTTAGCTCTAATAGCCTCGAATTGAGGAGGAAGTGTTTTGGTTTGAGGGTTTTTTGTCTCTTCGAATTGAAGGACAGGTGATTTGAGTTGTGATTTGTTATAAGTGGGTGGTTTGTCTAAAGTAACTATTCTAGGTTTCCGATGAGGTCTTAGTATTGAAGGTTTGGTTGGATTTTGGAAAGAAGAGGTCGTTGAGCTAATTTCTGGGTTAGAAGCTAGAGGTGAAGACGAAGTGGCAAGGTTTGGATTAAAGTTGCCATATTTAAAAGTGGTGCAGGAAGAGTGAGGACCGTTATAGATCAACCCAGCAGCTTTGTATTCTTTGGCTCTTCGAGAAATACAAAGATAATCGTAGGCCCCAAATACTTGGTTACTGGAACCAGGACCAGGAAAAATATTTTTCTTTGATCTTACTGGTCTTCTGGGTTTAAATCTATTGTATCTAGGGTATCTTCTCATACAATGGTTTTTGGAATGAGAGGTTGCTTGGTGAGACAAGAAAAGATGAGAAGGTTGAAGATAAACAAAAGAAGATGAACAGGTTGAAGATCTGATGAACAGGTTGAAGATGGTTCAAGAGACGGTTTCACTAAAAAGTGTTTAAGGAGTGAGTAGCTGGGTATTTATAGAATGAAGAGGGACGTCGAGAATGTGAAAGGGTAGAAAAAGCAAGTTGTTTTCATTGGCCAGAATATGAAACGAAAAGGGAAATATGTGATGTCACAGGTCTACTGTCAGGGGTCTAATCAATCCCCTAGGTAGGGATCAGAAATTTCGAAGTGCTATTAAACCATGTTTGAACTGGTAATATTCGAAGAAGAAATAAAGCTATGCTACGAGAAGTCAGATTCGAAGCTGAGTTAAAGTCAAAGAGAAATCATAAACCATTGAGTTTAGTCACAACAAAGTCATAAAGTGATAAAATTGGTTTTGATACGAGGAAGAATCCGAGGAATGAAGAATCCGAGGAATGATAAAATTAAGTTAATTCGAGGAAGGATTCGATGATCTAATAGTTCTTATAAATATCTATATAAGAACTAGGGGGGCTACTGATAAGGAAGGATATTCCTTAGGGACTAATATGTAAATGTTAGGGATTAGAGTAATAATTCTTGTAAATATGGGATAAAATTAGACTTTAGGAGAAATATAGGGGTTAGATTGCAAATATGACAATATGTAACCGTTTCTTTAACTAACTCGCCCTGCCTATTTAAAGAGGCTGAAAAGGTTATTTTGACCTATGAAATATTCAGAAGTACTTTTCACTACTTGATTTTTCCATTGCAAACTCTCTGTTCTGAATTCACTCGTTACTACTTTAATTCACACCAATGGTAACATTAAAAAAACTTAATATATATGTTACAACTCAATGACTCTATTAATTAAGAATGGTAATTTGTACAATTTAATCGACCCACGAAAAGATTAACATGTTTGTAACAATTATATTTATATTTAGTATAGTCAAAATTCTGTAGCAATTATAAATTTATTAATGATATTTCAATTTAAGTGATAATTTTATCATAATATATCAAAAGTTTCAATCTCATTTGGTTTTGAGATTAACTTAGTAGAGTATTATGAACTCCATAAATAAATTGAGAGTGGATTCAAATTCAATGTTACTTGTCGTTTTAATTACCATAAGTTATAGTGTGTTGTATACCACCAAAAAACTTATTTACGAAATAAAGTGTGAAATTTACAGGATATGTAAATTATGTATTATTAACCAAAAATCATCATGATTAATCTTGATAATTTTATGAGTTTATTATAAAATACAGATATTAATAGAATAATAAACCTTATCGTATAGAAATAACAAACCTCTAATTTGTTTGAGGTGATTTGAAATACGTTTTCTCAGTTAACATCTTAAGATTAATTTGTAAATTTTTAGAGATACAAAAAAATTCACATGACTCGACAATTGAATTGTTGATCTATGATCATGTTAATTTGAGATATTTTATAAAATTCAGTATAAAATATTATGTAATACTAAAGTATTCCATAGATACACCATTGTACAGTTGGAAATAGGTCACCCAGTATTTAACATCGTATGATAATATAAAAAAATCAGAGATTTAGAAGATCATTTAAGTGCATGAATTTGTAGGTTAAATGGATGTTAATTTAGATAGTGTGATTTAGACATGCATGTCTTATGGGAATAAAAATTGACACACATTTAATAACATCCAATCAAGAATATACTTTTAGTATTTATAGTCAATGAATTTAGAATAGATCAAATAAAAAAAATTATTTCATTCAGTAGAAAGGTTCATAATTATCAATCTATAATATTTCAACGCTCAAAGTCTTCAACGAACACAACATTAATGTGGTCGTTCTTAGCCTAAAGGATATTTAGATTCATTGGGAGTGTTATTTTGATTTTAGCTCAATTTCCATATCCAATTTCAGTTTTCAAACTATATTACTCTTTCGGATTTTAAACATATAATAATTGAAATAATACACTGGTTAAGCTTTGCTCTTATTCCATAAATTTAAGAGATCGCAGTTAAGCTCAGTACCATGAGGAGCGGTTTTCATTAAGGTGGTAGTTTGTAATGTATTTATCGTTGGATCAGTTATGTATTGATAAGTCGTGGTGAACCCTCTCTGGTTATTTGTTGGCTATCATCTGAGATTATAAGATATACATGAGTTATATATCAACAACAATGTTACATATTACACAATTTGGAGGGATACACTTCAATACATATGAGTGATCCAAGTTGGACATTGCAAGGATAACCATTATCTAGAATGTCACATCACATGTAGATTCAGAGTATCTATACATGTTATTATACGTCCAATTAAGTAAATGTAATCAATCTCTAGGCACATTTGACGTACATACAATAATAAATATGATTGGAAGTATATAATGTGGATACCTGGGTTAATATAAATATTGAGAGAGAGTTAGTTATTAGGCTTCAAAGGTCTAATGAATGTATTGCCTTTTGCAGTGATAAGTAAATCGGATCGTAGAAATTTAAAGTAAATTAATTGGTTGATTTAATAGAAAAATAGTCAATAATTCAAATTCAGAACATTAAGTTAACTTCAAATAGTGCTAAGTAATTTAAGAAATTCAAAATATCTAATTTAAATAACAGTGCATAAGACATAATTTCACGAAACCTGATATCACATTTTTTTATATAATTTTGAACGCTCTTTAGTTATTTCTCTCTTCATCTCCAACATTTCTCTGGTAGTCTTGGTGTTACTAATATCAAGCAAAACTGTCTATATTCTTTCAAGGATAATGTTTCTAACAACTTTTAAATTATAGAAAGATCCATAACCCGTTAAATAACACTTAGATCATGTAGTCTTCCATGTAAATGAGAGGAATCAAAACTTGAATGCAAACTGCTCTCTCTTTTGTCTTCTTATTATATGTCTCTAGACCATGGGATTAACCCTTTCGTAATTTCCAATTTTGGGACCATACAGCAATCCTATATTTATAGTAATCTTTTTCAAACATGTGTTATACCATTAAATATCATTTCTTCTATTTTTTAATTTTTGTTTCCACCTTGTATTTGAGTTTTTTTTATATTTAATCAATTTTAACAATTTCACAGCTACTTTTAAAACAAAATATAAAATTATTTATATATATATATACCACCTAACAACACATCTAATTGTTTATTAAATTTAATTTTATATCCCAAAAATAAATTATTATTATCATTGAAATATATAACTTTTTACAATGTTTTTTTTGAAGGCTAACGAACAATCAACAACTTTTATTTTAAATTTACAATAAAATATACTAGAATTGTTAGGGAAATGAAGAACAAGTTCATCTTCATGTCTAAGAAGAATTATTTAGGCTGAAACTCAACACTTTAGCTGAAGCAATGACCAAGATCGGTGACATTTGTCGACATAATACATGAAGTAATCAAAGTTTCGATTTTTTACCATTTTAAGAAAAAACTTTAACAAGAAAGACATAAATAAATAATAAATAAACACAACAATCAATTTAATACAGTTCGGATCGTGAATAAATTTTATATCCACCAAAAACATACATGATTTATATATAGGATATTAAAAAAGACTCTTAAAACACTAAAATTCAACCACTCATTTTTTGTTACAAACTACTCTCAGCTTAGAAAAGAAATTATAGATCTCAGAGTATCTCTTGAAGTGTAAATTTTTTACCTCACTAAACTTTTTAAAACAAGACACACTGAATAAATTTCTTTCACTATAAATTCTTCAAGTCTTATAGTCATGCCATACAACTTTCATCTTCTCTTTCATAATATATATAAACTAAAAAATGAGGTGCAAAACACATCTATCTCATAGTAGCACTTTGAAAGGTACATGAATTTGCCTAACCAAATGAGTAAATGTCTTACTAACACTGCTACGAAGTTTGGGTAGTAGCAACATTTCATAACGTATGACTGTCGGCTAGAGAACGCGTGTACTTCTTGTATCATCTTCAAATGCATGCTTCAAATTGATCTTTTTAATCAACGATTTGGATCTTTCATCTCTTCTGAATTTTCCCATACACTAGATCATGTTCTTCTTATATACATAGAAGCATATCCAAAAACCTTCGGCCAAACAGGTTAGTACACCTTTGGTCCAACAAGAGTAAACTGTAATTTCGGCTTCAGTAGTAACAAATATAATTTACTTCGACTTTGCTCAAATTTTAGGTTCAAGTAGAATTCTTTAAACTTAAGTCCGACTGAGTATCCCATTACATAATGAGTCAATATTTCCAACTCTTTAAGTTTTTTCTTACTTACCTTTGGCCCTGAAAGTCCGGTTGAACTGCACCAATCACATCTCTTTAGCTTCAACACTTAGTTCCAACCTTTATACCTACTTTCAGCTTCAGTACTTAGTTCTAGCCTTCGATACTTAGTCTCAGTTTCAGCATACATCTTCAGTAATAAGTTACTTCCTATGATACTAAGTTACAACATCAACACTAGGTTATACTTTTAACATCAATTTATAGCTTTAAAATCAAATTATAGCCTTGGACACAAAGTTACATATTTTCACAGTAATATTACCGCAATCACTTTGATCTTGTATTTAAAATTCTTTAAATGCTCATAATGACTTTATTATAGGTTTCCCTAATGCTCGAACTACTCATTGTAGATAAATTTTCCATTTACGTCTTCAAAATTAGCAAGTATCATGTTGTTTGTGAACTCTATTGAGGCAATCCTCCCCAAAAAATCAGTCTCATAACCTCATATATCCAATAAGGCAGTAGTAATATCCATCTGACCTTTCTTAACATCATGTCGAGCAACATTGACAACCAATTTTCAAGGTCTCATTGTTGCTCCACAGTTTGAGTATCTGAAAAATCTAACCCATCAAACTTTTGGTCAAGACCCAAACTGTGCAATGGTCAAACTTCACTTGCAAATGCTAAACCTGAACCCAACTTAAAATAACTTTGGCACAAGCATCTTAAGCTTCACCATTATATTCAAACTTCATCTCAAATCCAGCTCCATCTTCGGTAAGACAACTGAAATTCTAAGAGCTCATATTGATGAGGATTCCAGTAATTCGTACAACTCTTTCACTCAGCTTCTTGCTAAGTCTAGTTTTTAATGCTTTAGAGTCCTTTTCAAGATTATGCACATATACATACCATATTTAGAATAATAACCAATGAATTTTATGTTCACTAATATCATGTAATTTTTAGTTGTAAACATTAGCTATTTCCCATATTGGATCTTTACTTGCTTCTGCAAGCTCTCAAAAGCCTTCAGTCGTATCTCAGCATAGCCATTCCCAACACTAGACTCCCCTTCCATTACACTCATTAAAAACTAAAACATCATTAGTTCGGTTAGCCTCTATAACAACATGTGAGTCTTGCAAGACCATAAGTCTCACATCTTCACTTTTATACTTAAATTCTCTCTAACCTAATACTCATATAAATAATTGGTTCCGTTTAAGTTCAAGAACATGCCTCATATTTGTTAAATATTTCTCCACTCTATTAGATAACTTGAATATTATACTTCATGTTTTCTTAATATTACATTACTCGGCGTTCCCCGAGATGACATTACCACATTCAAACACTCTCATGTTTTTAAACCAATGTTTATTGGAAATCATATGAAATTATGCTCCATAATTTAGAACATACTTCTTACCGTATCTAAAAGAAAAGATCACTAAACCATAACCATATTTATAATAATCAGAAACCGTTCTAGCATTTCCGGCTTTAGATTTTCCATAATTATATGACGTCCTCATCTCGGGGCATTTTCTATTGATATGGCCCTCCTTTTGGTAGCACCAACACTTCACCATATAACCATCATCTTTCTTGGTTTAATTTTTGCATCCAAGCCTTCCCCTCACACTCGGTATGAGACAGTCAAAGTCACTCTTCAAAACAGTCTTACTTTGAAGATCATTCAACTTTAAAGCACTTTTAACTTCGACCATCATGATAAAAATTGTCATAAAGTATACTCTTAACAAAGTTCTCAACCACTTCCGACTAGAAAACCTAAAGGATTATTACCTGATCAATATCTTCTACATTGACACAAATTACATTCATATCACGAATTATTTAATTGAAATTATTTAAGTGTCTTCAGATCTCCTTGCTACCATACTATATATTATGTACATCTGTTTCTTAAGGGACAACCTATTCGCCAATGATTTGTTCATGTAAATAGCTTTCAACTTATTCCAAATCCTCATGGTTGAAGACTCTTTAGACACCTCTCGAAGTACTCCGTCCCCTAAGCTAAATATCAGAGTAATACGGGCCTTGGACAAAATTTTGGTATCAATCTTCTTTGTGTCTTTCTCATCAATGACAACATAAGTTCTCACATCTAGAAGAAATACTGTAATTTTAATTCTTTACAGATTAAAATCATTATGTTATATGAATTTGTCATGATCAAACTTCATGTAATCCATCTTTACGAGTGCGTTTAATTTTTCAATGAGAAACAAGTCTACACCCAATATCTGAAACAATCTTCATCTTTGTATTTTATCTTTATTCACCAACAATGAATATTGTATTTAGATCTCAACACTCACCGCACTACTTGTTAGGAAAATTAATAATATCTAAAAAATTTAAGACCCATGCCTAACCAGAACTATCTAGGCCGAAACTTAACGAATTTAGCCAAATTTGGTGAACATTTACTCAGATGGTGCATGAGGTAATCATAATTTCGACTATTTACCCTTAGCACGTTGTTAACAAGACGGGACATAAAATAAATAAAAAACACAATAAGATATTTAAAGTGGTTTAGATCATGAAGAAATCGTGCATCCACATGCAACATAGGTAATTTTTATACAAGAGATTACAAGAAAGTTGTTCAAACATTAAACACCCAATGAATCATCTTTTGTTGCAAAGTACTTTCAACTTATAAAAAAACTACGGATCACGTAGTATCTCTTTAAGTGTTTATTTTGTACCTCACTACATTTTCTAAACCAAGACACGTTGAATAAATTTCTCTCACTATAAATTGTTCTCAGCTTAAAGTCACGTCATAAAGCTTTAAGATTCTCTTTCACATTATATAGACTCAATAATGAGAATCAAAGCATACCAGACTCACAGTAGTGCTTCGGCATGTACAAGCTTTGTCCTACTAAATGAGGAAATGTCCCATGCCACATTGACACTAGTACGACTGTTTGGTAGTGGTAACACTCCCTGGCGTACGACTCTCAGCTATAGCATGGTTGTATTTTTGTCGTTTCTTCAAATACACTATCCAGATTAATACTTTTAATCAACGATATAGAACTTTCTACCTTTCAGAATCTTCTCATACAATTGATCATGTTCCTCTCATGAACATAGAACTATATCCAAAAGCCTGTGGCCAAACCAGTTACTACATAAATTTATGTATTAAATTGAATGGCACTAAAATCTTAAGAAAATGGATTTTGTTTGGCAAAAAATAATTTAAAATATAAAATGATATATGAAAAAAAACAATTAGAAGAATTTTATAAACTAGAGGGGTCATATCATACTGACACCAAAAAGAGAACGAGAACATGTTAAGACAACGTCCACGTGTCCCTCGATAAACTCGATTGAAGGCTGATATCCAGCTGTTTTTTCTTTCTTTAAATTAAAACATTTTTAATTATTTTTAAAACAAAAACAATAAATATAAATCAAATTTCGACTTTTTTTATGTAATAGAGTTTTACAATTTTTACTTTCGAAATGTCTTAAATAAAGAATTGTGAAGGGAGTTTCACATTATTTATACTTCGAATTTCTGAATATTCAATTTGTAAACTGTAATATACTGGAAAAAAAATCAAATTAAAGAATAAAAAAATTATTATTCATTTTAGAAAATTAGAAAAACAAAATTACATAAAATCTACTTATTATAAAATTTTAAATATTTTAAATTATAAATATTAAAATTAATAACTCAAAAAAAATCCACCACTATATATTGATTTTTCAACCAATACAATTATTTTTATTCTCTTTTATATATATATATATAATTAGATTTTATATGATTTCTGTTACTATTGAACGAATGCTATGATCATCATCGTCAGTCTTCATGATTTATTTTATTGTATAAAATTTTGTAAATTTCATATTTCTTGTCAAATTGTACCGAATTTAGTTTAATAGATGAAACTAGCCATTTATTTGATATTAGATCAATAGACAACTTTTGTTTGTTGTGTTTATTTTTTTTCCTTATGATTAAGATAATTTTGACGGTATTTTTAATATGTTTTTATTTTTATTTTTGTAAGTAATAAGAAAAGAAATCAAACGCAACAAATAACATAAATATGAGAAAAAAATCTGAAAGGGGTAATCGAGTTGGTAGAGTAAGGCATGCTCATGACCAAACGTAATGAGTTCGAGTTCATCTACAAACACTTTCTTTGCTGAGTCTGCCACCTTGTGTGGTTTATCTTCTGGCGTTGGTTTGCAGGCTATTGCATCAGATCGAGGTTTACCCTGTGCGCACTCGTTGAGTAGCGGCTGCTGGTTCTCTAAAAAAACTAAAAATAAATAAATATGACAAAAATATTATATTATCCATAGGCTAAATTCGTCAAGCCTCTTCCCTAAAAAAACTAAAAATAAATAAATATGACTATTCATAGGCTAAATTCGCCAAGCCTCTAGTTAACTTCATTAGAAATAGATAAATCGTAATTTTAATACCCCATTAGAAATAGATAAATCGTAAGTTTAATTGTTAGATATTTATTTATTCAAGAAAACAGACATTGATAATCGTTTGTATTTTTTTCTACTAGAATAGATAACTATGTTTAGTAATTTAATTTGTAGTAATTTTACTAGAATTATATTTTTGTCCCAAACGTCAACTATATTTAATAAAACCAGCTTTTAAATACCATTATGTACGTTAGTTTTGGTATTTTAGCATGGCCATTTACATACAATAATTACTTTAAGTACTTTTTAAATGACTTAAAATATTATAATTGTTTTGTTATTAAATATCAATACTATATTTTTTGTTCCATATATAAATAATTATGAAGTCTATAATACGAAAAAAATTATATTTTTAAATCTTTCATGCTTTATCTACTCCAAAATCTTCATTATTAACACTTTAAACTCTAACTTAAGTGTTAAAACATAAATTCAAAACCAAATTTGTTGATATTATATGGTAGTTTGACAACAGATATAGAGGTAAAAAATGAATAAAACATTCATTTGTGTACGTCGTGTATGATAACACTTGTACATTTTGCAAGACATATAGAATTATTATACGTTATGTCATCAATGGCATGCAAAAATAATATTAGTCTTCACACGTACGTGTACAAATTTTTATGTGTTTATCTTTCTGTCCATTTATGTTTTTAAAAATGTGTTTTGATGCTTTATATTATTTTAAAACTGTTTATGTTATTTGATTATTGGTCATTATTATATTTAGATTGTGATAAAACTTTTTATATATTATAAGAACTTATGGTTTATGTAAGATGATTGATTTTAAATATTATATATATATATATATATATATATATATATATTATTTTCTACATGTGCGAGTATTACAAGACACTAGCCAAACAGATTCAACCCATAAGTGAAGAACAAGACTACAACATCATCATGAACTTTTATAATGATGGATGTCTATGTTGTTTACAAATATATGAAGTGCAATTTATATAAAAAGACGATTAATGCAAATGGTCTAAAGATAAAAAAATCATAAAAAAAATGCATATATCTGTTTCAATTTAGAGCGTACTTTATACCATTTATGACTGCATATTGATAACTAACTATTAGATGCGGACAATAAACCGCCCATTTTTTATTTGCTATGATGGTTATATACAAAACGGTAGCCTAAACTATATGAAGAAAAGTTGGTCTATAATGAGAATCATTATGTAAGATGATAGAGTACAATTACATATAAATGAATAAGAAATTTGATAGATGTGATCACATTATTATTTTACATATCATACAAATATTAACTTATTTAGTATTCACACAAATATTTAATATAAAATATACTTACAAGGCAATAAAATAACAATGTACAAGATTTCATCGTTTGAAATTATTGGTGTAACTTCAACAAATATAATTTTTTTTATCACTTTCCGTTTTTTAGTGCTGAAAAGATGAAGTACATGTGTGTAATGATTTGTCGAAGGCCAGTGATTAATGAGAATCATGGTATTAAACATATATGCTTTATCCACTTTGTGATCGAGGAAGACAACCACTAAATAGATTTATCAATTCAATCATTAATTATTAGTTCAGGGTTAAAAGCTAAGATTTGAGCCAATCTTTTGCAGTGCCCGAATTTAACTTCATCACCACACTTATATCTCCATAACGTATTTTCACTTATATATTTAATTTTTATTTTATTATATCTAATATAATTAATGTGATTACTTATTAATTGGACTATCTTATGGCAATGACTAAATATATATTTAGGATACCAATCAATAATTATTCAAAAACTTCTCATATAAAAAATTTACTCAAAAATGATAAAATAAAATAAATACCATATGGTAGTAAGGTTGAATAACCATTATTTTACACGAGTTATATTCTAAAATTGTTACATCATTATATTTAATGTATTGAATTTGTTGTTCCATATGGGCATTGCGAGTATCAGATTATAACTAAAGTGTTAAATGATGTTGAAAAATAATGGAAACAATGAATTTGAATATAAAAACCAAAATAAATAATAACTAAGATTGTATTTAGTATCTAAATATATTGGAATTACAATCATTTCCCAATATCATTTTGTTCCTTTAAGTAAGTCAATTTTATAATTTTGCTTATTTTTTTTAAAAAAATATTTGTGTACATTATTGGTCTAAAATTTAATAACGTTAATAAGTGCACAATATCAATATATAAAAATCTCATCTTAAATGATATTATATCTGTCAATATTTTATTTATGGAGTGTCAAATATAATGTAAAACAATAAATAGTTGGTTGCTCATAGGAAAGAAAACATGCAAAACAAAACTCACACTAGTGGTGCAATTGCCTTTTACAATGGAGTGAAAAATACATTAATCGTCACTAATGTGTTATTATTACCTAATAGCAATCATTTTGGAACATATATCATTTTTTGCATTTGCACGATCCTTAACAGAAATGACTTACAATGGATTCATCACGGGACGTGTATCATAA
Organism: Limnanthes douglasii subsp. nivea; assembly: GCA_036936605.1. Taxonomy (NCBI): domain Eukaryota; kingdom Viridiplantae; phylum Streptophyta; class Magnoliopsida; order Brassicales; family Limnanthaceae; genus Limnanthes; species Limnanthes douglasii. The sequence goes on from JAUPFV010000005.1 coordinate 292,735,304, forward strand.
TAGTTTTGCAATATGCTTTTGTTACCAATTTGACCCGACTGAAAATATGTCATAGCATGAAAAATCTATTGCAAACCTATTGCTAACTATAACCGAATATAAAAAAAACTACAAACATGTGCAACCATTTCTGAAACTCATGATATCAAAATATAAAATATCACTAAACAAATTTATATAATATACATGGATATGAAATATTATAATATTAAATTGGACATTATATAAATTTTATCATAATTAAACATTATATAATGTACATTAGTATGAAATGCAAAAAAAATATCATTTCATTATCAACACTAGAAAAATGAAGATCACAACCTTACCGTTTACTTATAACATCTTTCTTTTTAAGCCAAAAAATTGTTAGACGTGTTTCTCTTAAGTTATTACCATGATAATACATTTCATTATCAGAGTATCCGCAATAGTAGTTGTATTGCATAAACTTATATAAGTGCTTTGATTAGCAATATATGAATCATCGTTCAATTCTTTATCATTATGCTCATGCAAAGTTTGGTCAGTAGAATAATCTACACTTTTCTCAGACTAATGGAAACTTTGTGAGTAAAAGGAAATTATAACATGAAATGGAGAGTCTTATTTATGACGGGTGGTAGTACTATTACTCCATGAATGTGAATATAAAATCTTAGGATGTGGTTCAAGATTTTCACTTAACGAGTTAAGCTTCAACTCTATAGTACATAATAGGCTTAACAGTGTTACTTCACCTTCACTAGTTTGTATAATTGTAGATAAGGTAATATTTCATTTGTTCTTCCTCTTTGGGAATTGAACAAGATCATAAACTTTACGTGGTCATTTCTTTAGTTATATAACATTACTGGTTGCTTTTGTAAATATATTTTACGATGAATTGCTACTATTATAACTACAATAAGAATATGGAGTTTATAATAAATTTAATTTATAATGATATTTGTATTAATAAAATTTCCATATCAAAATTATTAAATATATAATATGGTTGGTTATGTGATAATTTTTTAAAAAGATACTGCATATTCTAATTTTCCCATATTATAATAATAATAATAATAATAATAATAATAATAAAATAGATGATAATATATGGTTATGGAGGAAATAAAGATCACATATGACTCACCTTGAGATGTTTGAGGCATTAGGATGACTAAACATATAGTTTTTCATTCTTAATTGGTTTCTTGAGATAATATGGAGTAAATAGATTTTTTTGCGAAGAAAAATTTAAATCTATCATAGTATCATTATATTAATGATATTTATTATATAAAGTTTGATTTTTAATTTCTCCAATCATGTTCATAACCTCGACACTTTACCATTGGAGTTATACCCACTAGATGTATTTTCTTTTCCCCTAATCAGTTCTATAGACGTGTAAACTTTATTATTGGAGTTATGCCCACCAAACGTATTTACTTTTCCATCATCATCTACATATTGTGCACTTTCATCCAATAATTCTATTCATCGGACAACTGCTTGTCAGTTATCTATATATAGCTAATATGATAAGAAAATGAAGAAAAAACATTTTTTTTGCAAAATGTAAAAAATGAAAACATAATCAACAATTTATATACCTCTGGATCACAATCCCAATATCAACGATTCTTCGGCTTGTTGGATATTTCAACGTTATTTACTATTATATTATCACTCAAATCAACACTTTTATATGTTACTTATGATAGACCTCGCATATTTTATAGGACAACACTCTCATCTTCCATGTAAGACGTTGTACAATAACTATACACATAGGTGGCAAAACATGCATTATCTTAAATGAAATTTCATAAAGCTAATCGTATTAATCCATCATGAATAAGTATGTATGATATAAAAAATTGATTTATTTATTTTCAAAACTATGCAATCAATATACCAGATAATGAAATGTATAAATTATAATTTGCACAATAATTAATATATATTATATCAACCACATTACCTAACATTTCCACATATTTCACAAAGCATACCCATATGTATTAATGTTCACTTAGAGTTATATTAGACAACTAAATAATATATAGCATACATGAACATCCCTACATTCATTATTATATTGTTTCGAAGTTACAATATCAATTGGATTATTAAAAGTAATATATTTTCACTAGCGGTACCTTTAGATTTATATTATGAAACATATAAATACTCACAAACACACAATTATAAAAGAAGAAACAAATATTTCAACTTTCGTATTCAAATTTGATTGAATCAAGCGAAAATAAAAGAGAAATTTATAGTGTTATGTTGCCAAACATGTTGACATTTATTCCTCAACTCGTTCTCTCTGATAGGTTTAATGAGAAAGTTAATTTCACCTTTTAACATGCACTTCAAAATAATGTTAATCTCATCATTAGATGACATAACTTTAAAATAATAACATAAATAATAAAATTTAGTCGAGCACCAGATCAAATACTACTAATATACAAGTGAAACTGAAATCCAAAAAATATACTTATGATATTAATGTTTTTAACTAAATCATGCTTAAACAATAAAGTAAGTAGAGAAAATTTATATATTAAAGGCAACTCAAGTTCAATTAAATGAAGTATATATGATTTTGTTCATATTTCAGAATTGGTCATGCCATTAAACCATCAAGAAGAATACTTACTGCTTGAAACAAATAAAAACATGTTAAAATCTATCAAAAATATAATTCTAAAATGATAAAAGAATCATAATAAATATTAAATTCATCATATAAAAGCAAACATAAACAATAAATCTAAATGTTGGAACACTGACAACTGGATAAGATAAGTACGAAGTAATGATTTCACATTTGACAACTGGATAGTTGTTCTTTCATTTACAGCCACTAACTCAACTTGGGACAACTTTTCATGTTCATGCTACAGTATATATTGTAGCATCATCTGTATATTACAATAGAATCAACTAACACGTCATAAGAAATATAATATTATCCTCATCTGCTAATCTGGTTTTGTATGTGTTGTTTGAAAATATTAATCCTCGTGAAATCAAAATTTGTTAAGTGCAAGACAGTTATTTTCTCAGTCCATAATTCTCAAATCATTGATCATATAAACCACATAAGACATAGTTCATCAATAATTTTAATCAAAACAAAACCAAACAACCAAGAGAGTCATAGTAATCAATAAAAATATCGAATAAACCATATATTTTGTAACAAAAGCAATCAACCAAAACAATGAACCTAATTCAAATCAAGTATTGATTGAAGTGAAAGTAAAAGTTTAATTTGATGACATATAGAGAGAGAAATGTAAGTGTGTGTAGTTTTAAAAAGACCATAAAGCTCAAATTAATCAATCTTTAAGTTATGCATTTGTGAAGATAAGATATTTGATTCAAAACAACACATTAATTATTATAAAAATCAAACAAGAGAATCAAAATAATAAAAAAAGATAATACCTTCAGAAGATAATATAAAATAGTCAGTAGTGTTAGTTTTTTAATGTGAGTATGTAAATAGAGGAATATTACCTTGGTCGATTAACAAATTAGGGTTTTGCTTTGGATTTTCTAAAGAACTAAGGAAGATAAAGAAATGTTTCATATTTCTGAAGTTAGTAAACATGCATGTTAGTTTTAGTGAAATGACGGGTTATGCAAATGAATTGATGGACTAATTTGCATCAAGTCAATTCGTGGTAAACCTATAATTAAATTATTGGTGAATTAATCAATTTTTTTAAAAAAAAAATCTAACACTTAGTCATTGTTAATAGATTGCACAATAACAATATTTTGCAACAACATGTTAGGTTTGTTGCAAATTTTGTGGTAACTATCAACTCGAAGTTGTAAAAAATAGTTCCATTGAAAATTTACCTTAACTAATGGTAATCGACTTTCCAATATATCTAATTGCGGGTTGTACGAGCTTATTTCTCCAATAGCGAAACAACACAAAACCCAATGAGGGTCGCGTTCGAACATATTATTTCAATTCTAAAAAATATAATATATCAAATTTAACATTGCAAAACTTAGTTAGATATATCCTTTAAATATTATACAGACCAAGTCATCCAACTCAGTTGAAACAAAACGATTAGATATAGAAAATAGAATCCATCAAAGTTCAAACTACTTAGTTCAAACAAATCGATTAGATATTAAAAAGATAATTCATCAAAACTAAAACTATTTGGTTCAAACATACCATTGTACGTACCCTACAACCATTAATAAATCAAATTTAGTATTACACTACTTAATTCATACATATTATTTAAATATCACATGACTCGTGTCATGAAAATCAGTTCGAACAAATCAGTTAAATATAAAAGATAATTAATCGAATTTAACGTTGTACTATGTACTTCGAACGTCTCATTTCAATATCACACAAACTAATACATTAAACTTAGTATTACTAAACTTGAACATATCATTTAGACATCATAAAAAATAATTCATTATGTGGTATTACTTATTACTAAAAATACTTAAAATAAAAATATTTCAAATATATCTCCTGAACATATTGTAGACGTGTTACATGCATAATATATATACAACCGACGAATATGAGGTAGTATTTGCTCAAGAGTAATAACATCGTGTTGTAATAGTGTATTATAAATAGTATAAAAAACAGTATTTGACTCTTATTTTAATTCAAGCATTTAAAAATAATATGATCTATCTTCCATAAAATTTCGCATATTAATATTTTTGTGAATGCATCTTAATGAGAGAATAGATCACGGAACACTTCTTATGCAGTACTAATTATCTAACTTGTATATCAAAGATATAATTATTACTAACTTTACCAAAAATCATTAACCTCTTTTATTTTACAAAAAAAATCCACATTTAACTATCTAAAATAATATAAAATCAACATACAATCACATTGAAAAAACTAGCAAACCACTACAAAATTGTATGCACATATTGGTGCAAAAATGTGTGAAAAAAATGTATAGAATGTTAAAAACAAATTCACACCTTTTTAAATATACTATGAAAATATATTTATTGTCCAGGCAGTGTTTGGTGACGCAAATTAAAATTAAAATAAAAAATTCAGATACTAAATCGTGACACAAAACTATTAAAATTAAAAAAGGAATACGAAACTCAATTATTCAAATATATGTGAGATTTCAATTTTAAACAAAAATTATTAGTTTTTTAAACTACATCGAATTATAAAAATAATTAAATAAAAAACAATAAAACAATATATTTCTTTCGGCAATATTTATAATACGATATATAAATAACATAAAATCGGTCGTTTCAAATTAAATGACAATTACAAAATTCATACAAATAATAATATAACTTATTTTTAAAAGTTGGTTTATATATATATATATATATATTATAATTTCATTTTTTATTGTAATTTATAAAAAATTAATGTACCTAAGGCATAAATGCTTTTAATATTTTTGTCTATTATTTAGTATAACCATGTTACAGTCTAGCGTAGTTGTAAACATGTAATGTTTTTTATTTTTTATTTATCATCATTATATTGAAATTTATTTATTCTTTTTTATAAACAATCCGGTATATTTTTTGTATTAAAAAATAAATATCATAATATCAAATATTATCATTAAATATGGGATGAAAATGTTACTTCATCTGTTTCATAATATAAGTCTTTCTAGAAGAATTTTTTTGTTTCATAATATATGTCCTTTTCATTTCTCAATGCAACAATGATTACATATATTCACTTTCAACCAATAAAATACGGGTACGGTTATTTCCTTTATTATTATTGTTATTTCGTTCATATTTCGTATCATCTTCTATTTCCTCCGTTTATAAAATTTTGTTTTACCCTTCTGTAAATATAAGGGTTTTAATCTCATTTAAGCATATTTCTTTATTTTTCTTCGGAAAAGAAACCTCTCTCTCTATAATTTTCTCTCTCTTCCTTCCTGCAACTTGCTCTTTTTTTCCTATTTTCCTGCAACTCGACTCCTTCTCCTTTTTTGTGTCTCCATAGTCTTTATTCTCGTTAGAAAGAAATAAATAGATTTAACAGCTTACAAATGCCATCAAATAATGTGTTCCTTCCGCTTATTTTTTCATAAAATTTAAAAAAAATATGGCTTATTGAAACAATCTTTTGAAGTCTATCACCATGATAAAGGAATTGATACAAGCTAAAATTTCTAAAAAAATACTTTTGATATTTGAAGATGTCATTAATTATTGAATCGACTCCGGATATATAATACAATAGTCTATCGATGAAACTGATAAATGTACGAGTATATCCTTGTTTCAATTAGAAACATTAACACACGCATATCTTTGTTATTCTCTCTATACTTTTTTTTTCCAGATTTGACAGTATTGCATTTTTTTTCAAAATCTCTAGTTGATTCTGAGATCTCGTCAAACTGCACTATTTTTCAAAATCGCAAGTTGATGCCGAGATTTCGTCTCATAATCAACTGCACTTTTCTCTTAAAATCGTTAGTTGATTTCGAGACCCCGTCTCAGAATCAACTACATTTTTTAATAAATCGATAGTCTATTCTGAGATCACATCTCGTAATCAACTATACTTTATTTTTCAAAATCATCTATTAATTTGGGAATTGGTTTCGGAATAAACGGTAAAAAAATATAAAAATTAAAAATATATTTTTTAGTTTTCGTTTCGGAATCAACAACGATCTATAAAAAAACAGAGTTGATACCAACACGTGCACTTTTTTAAGTTTGTGTCATCTCATTGGCAAAATACTGTAATTTTTGAAGGATAGCTAAACTCATTCATCGAATATAAAAGACTAACCCCGAAAAATAAACTCAAAATTTTTCGTATTCTTTAAAAACAGTAAGTACGGCAATTCTTTACCCAATTACAAAACAGATAAAGGGTAATAAAATATAAATTGAATATTTATTTAAGGGTAATAAGATAAAATGCACCCTTATAACTTTTAAAATAAAAATTATATGGAGTAAATATCAAATACTATGGAGATAATAGTTGCACCCATAAAATACTTAACTTTATCCCTAATTCAACCAATCAAATTTATTTTCATTTATTTTTTCAAAAATATTATCACTTTTCTTAATTTCGATGAAAAACATTAAACGATTTATATTATAAAACAGGATGAATATTAAAATTGAATGTTTAACCCTGGATTAGACTGGAATTAGTTTGAATTTGACCCATATGTATCCAAATTCAAAGTAATTTTACTACCGAGTCTTTTACAGATTTTTAGCTAGTGACAAATTCTTTCAAATTTATAATGAGTTGATAAATTGTGACTTCTTAGTTGTTTTTATATATTCTAATCCGATGGGCTTTTAAAAATTTAATTAGAGAGAAATTTTTTAAAAATGCTTCCTCTTCTCCAAGAACCAAGATTACTGGTTTTAATTTTGTTGATCAATGTATCTTCTCTGATGAATTGATCTTATTTCTTTAATTCGATCTCTTGTTCATGATAGATTCTTTTATCTTTCTCTTTCTGGGTTTGTAACAGAGTTGCTCTGTTGTTGGAATTTTCTCTTTCTGTTATTATTATGGATCATTCAGTCAACAATGATCATGTAGTTAGTAAGTCTAACTCATATGTTGAAGTTTTAAAGAGAAATTTGGGAAAGCATGAGAGAGTTCAATTCAAACCAGAGCTGAAGGAGTTCAAGAATGATCATCTTTCTATTCAATTTGATGAAGGAACGTTGGAAAAACTGAAAGCTAAATCAAATCATTCTCTTGTTGGAAAGTTCTCTCATGGAGTTCCTAAGAGAGCTATTTTAAATCAGTTTCTTGAATCGTTCAAATTCAAAGAACTGTTTAGATTCAGATTATGGGATTCAAGGCACGTTATTTTTGAATTCAATGCTAAGCAAGATTATGCAAAGTTATTTTAGAGAGCTGTTTGGACTATTGGTAATGTTGTTATGCGTCTTTTAAAGTGGTCTGGTGATATGTCAAAAGAATCCTCAGTGGCGCATGTTTGGGTTAAGCTTGTAATGCCAGAAGTTCTATATGATGATAGAGTGGTTAGATCAATTTCTTTTATGTTAGGTGAGATATTAGTGGTGAAAGTTCCAGAAGAGAACAGACTGCTTTCATACTGCTCAGTTTTGGTTGAGATTGATGTTACTTCTAAACCTCCATCGGATGTCTGGATTGGGTTTGGCGATAATTTTGGTTTCTGGGTCAAGATAATGTACACTAATATGCCACTGCATTGTGATAAGTGCTATCATCTTGGACACAGTATTGAGGGTTGAAAGAAAGTTACTAAGGAGCAAGAAATCGAGGAAGTTGTTAATTAAAACAAGGTTAAGTCAATCATAACTAAGCAATGGGTGAAGAAAGATGAAAAGATAGTGCAAGGTAATGATGTTGAAGGGTTCAAAACTCCTGAGCAAGGAAAAATAATTGAGGCCATTGAAACTTTAAATCTGGGGTTAACGGATAATAATGGATATGTTAATATGGTTTCTGAAGATGAAGAATCCCCTAATGGCAGTCTGAGAAGTCTTCAACATTCACCCACTAAGAAATGGGTTTCTAATTCTCCTGAGTTTTACCGTGAAAAAAGGCAGAATGATCAGGACAGTACTGAGAGACTTAGTAGAAAAGTTCAAAGGATTAAGGAGACAGTTCAGAATAAGGAAGATAATGTTCAAGTTGATCAACTTAGGACTAGTATTAAAAAAGAAGCAGATTCAAGGAGATCAGAAGAAGAATGTTATAGAGGAGGAGCATGAGCAAAGGAGTAGGTTCAGTGCTCAGAATAGGAGTGAAGAGGAAGGTGAATCTAGCTTTAAGGAAATCTTTGATAAAAAGATCAAGATAGCTAAAGGCAAGAAGAATACTAGGAGCAAGATCATTAAGGCATTACAGTTCAATAGTTCAAGTAAATCTAAATCCACAAACTCTCTTAATGATTAGTATTATAAATTGGAATATTCGCGGCATTAAAGATAAAGCCTCAATTCGTAGGCTCAAGTTTCTTGCTATTAAGAATAAAGCTAAGTTAATTGTTATTCAGGAGCCTTTAGTGAATTCAAATAGTATTGGTAGTATTGCTGCTAAGCTTGGTTATGATAACTTAGCTTTTAATGTCACTAACAAAATATGGATATTCTGGCATTATGATGTTTCTGTTGAGATTCTTAATGATATGAATCAGTGTCTTAATATTAAAGTTAGTCTGTTAAATGATAATCATCACGTTATGATTTCTATTGTTTATGCTAAGTGCCAAAGAGTCAACAGAATTGATCTTTGGAACTTTCTTAAAAGTATTGCTAGTACTGATTTAAGTTGGTTAATCTGTGGTGACTTCAATGTTATCTGTTCTATTGATGATCAATTGGGTTGTAGTTCTTTCTGTTTGAATAGCACTAATGACTTCAATCATATGATTAGCTGCTGTAATATTGAGGATGCTGGTTATATTGGTTCCAAGTTTACTTGGTCCAATGGTTCTAAATGGAAGAGATTGGATCGTGTTTTTTCTAATAATAATAATTAGATCAGTAAGTTTAACGTTACAAAAGTTTATCATCTTGCTAGAACGGGGTCTGATCATATGCCTATGATTATATCTTTTGCTAACAATGCTATGAAATGCAAATCTTGTTTTAAGTTTCAGGAAATGTGGTTCTTGGAAGACTCTTTTCTTTCTTTTGTTGAGGATAATTCGAGAAGTGAATTGGGTGGTGATCCTTTATTCATGTTCTGGAACAAACTTAAAAGATTGAAGAAGGGTTTAAAAGTGTGGAATAGAGAGGTGGTAGGTAATATATTTAGTAAGCTTCAAAGTATGGAGGATATGGTTTTGCAAAAGGAATTACATCATCAGAATTGTCAGTCTGCTGAGTCCAAGTATGAGCTTGTTAAGGCTAATGCTTTACTTATTAAAGCTCATAGAATGGAGGAGCTTTATTGGAAGCAGCAATGTTATAGTAAATGGTTGATTGAGGGGGACAGAAACACTAGTTTCTACCATAGTTTTGTTCAAAAGAAGAGAAGGCGGAATAGTATTAAAGGTATCAGATGTGGTGAGGTTTGGCTTTCTGATTCTTCTGAAATTGGTCTGTCTGCTGTTTCTTTCTTTCAAAATACTCTTGCTGATTCATATGATGAAGATGATAGTAGATTGAATGATGATATTTTTAACAATATTCCTAGTCTTGTTACTCCTGACATTAACAGAAACTTTTTTAAGCCTATTGATGAAAGTGAGCTAAGAAGTATTATCAAGTTAATGAATCCTTCGAGCGCCCCTGGTATGGATGGATTTACTAGTTAATTTCTTTAATAATTGTTGGCACATAATTAAAATGGATATGACTAATGCAATGAGTGACTTTTTAAATGGTAGGAGTATCCCTAAAGGTATTTTTTCTATTGGTGTTTGTTTGTTGCAAAAGGTTACTAATCCTATTACTTGGAAAGATTATAGACCGATAAGTCTTTGTTCTCTGGTTAATAGAATTATGTCTAAGGTCATTGTTTCTAGGATGGCTTTGTTTTTACCTAGTTTAATATCTCCTAATCAGGGAGGGTTTGTGCCTGGCAGGAATATTCATGATAATATCCTGATTTGCAAAGAACTTATTTGTGACTTGAATAGAAAAGTTAAATATAATAATATTATGGTGCAGCTTGACATGTCTAAAGCATTTGACAAGCTTAAGCATGACTTTATTTTCAAGGTTCTTGACAAGTTTGGTTTCTTTTCTAGGTTCATCTGTCTTATTAAGAAAATGATTCAGTTTGTTAATATTTCTATCCTTGTGAATGGTGAAATTTTTGGTTACTTTAACACTACGAAAGAGCTGCGTCAAGGTGACCCTATCTCTCATTTTCTGTTTATTATAGCAGAGGAGTTGTTCATTAGGGGTTTAAATACTGTAATCCTGAATAATAAGGAGATGAAATATAAATGTATAAGTAATATATGTGTTAATAGTCTAGCGTTTGCTGATGATATATTGTGATTCTTGAATTGCAAAGACACTACTATTGATAAGCTTTGTAATTTCTTGGATAAGTATCAGCTTCTTTCTGGTCAGGTGGTGAACAAGGAGAAAACTAAGGTCTTAATGGCTAAAGGTATTGGGGTTAATAAGGTTGATATTGTTGCTAATCATTCTGGTTTCTCTTGTAGTAATTTGCCTATATATTATCTTGGAGTTACTATAAGCACTAATAATAGAAGCAGCAATTACAATAAGCTCATTTGTAAGGTCAGTAATAAAATTAAGGAATGGAACATCTCTAAGCTTTCATTTGCAGGTAGGCTTACTCTTGTTAAGTCTGTTTTTTCAAATATTCTTCTCAGCTGGATGCAGTCTAATGTTATTCCTAAAAGTATCATTTATAAGCTTGAAATCATTTTGAATAAATTCATTTGGGGTTCTTCTCAATCTGAAAAAAAGGTGCATTGGTGTAAATGGAATAGTCTGTGTAAAACTTATAGTGAATGGGGTCTTAATGTTAGGAATATGTTGGATATTCAGACTGCTATTTCCTTTAACCTTTGGGCTGCATTTAGGAAGAATAATTCTTTTTGGGCTAATATTATGCATAGTATTTACTGCCTGAAGCACCATCCTTTACAAGTTAGCTCTTTGAAAACTGGTTCTTTGATTTGGAAAAGAATGCTAAGTGTTAGAGATAAAGCTGAAAGCTTTATTAAGTGGAAAATTGGTAATGGTTTGGTTGATTTTTGGTTGGATAATTGGACTGATTCTGGTCCTTTTATATCTTTCAATAGTAATGATAACAATCTTTGGTTTACCCCTGAGAAGGTTAGATCTTATTGGTTTAACAATTCTTGGGATTTGTCTTCTGTGTACAGTTTCATCGATCCTGATATAATTGATTGCATAAACAGATTTCATATTGATGATAGTAGGCCTGATTTAATGTTATGGACCCTTGCTAAGAATGGAAATTATAATCTTAAAGATACTTGGGAGGGTGTTAGAACTAGGTATAATACTGATTCTGTCTTTAAAAACATTTGGAATACCTTAACCCCTAGTAAAAGCTCGTTCATTCATTGGAAGATTCTTAAAAACTATGTTTCTGTTGATTCTGTGCTTCAAAATAGAGGTGTTATCATGGCATCTAAGTGTCAGTTCTGTGATTGCTGTGAGTCTATTAATCATCTTTTTATTTCATGTGATTTTGCATGGTCAATATGGATCCACTTTGCTGTTATTTTTAGAATTTACATGAATAGGCAGATGAATATCAAGTATATATCAAAGTTATGGCAAGGTTCTAAGGCAGCTAAAACGCAGGTTAGAAGTATTCTTCCATCTCTTATTTTACACAATATATGGAAAGCTAGAAATATGTTCAAAAATAAAGGCACTAAAACATCCAGTGTTGCAATCATTAACCATATTAATTCCATCATTCACAATCTTGATAAGAATAAGGTTATTAGTAAATCTCATTGGTCTTTTTGTCTTAAGGCTGCTATCAGTTTTGGTTGTAGTAATCATATTAGAGTTGCTAATAGACCTGTGTATGTCAAGTGGGTTTTGCCTCCTTCTAGAAGGCTAAAGATGAATGTGGATGCTTCTTGTTTAAGAAGTGGTGAGGCTAGTGGTTCAGTTATTATTCGTGATAGTGCTGGTAACCTGGTTAAATGTCAGAGTTATCTGTATGGTAAGACTTCTCCTTTATTTGCTGAGGTTCAGGCTATTTTAGATGGGTTACTGATCTGTAAAGTAAATAACTGGTTCTTAGTAGACATAGAATCTGATTCTTTAACTGCTATTAATTGGATTACAAATAAGACTTCTGATTTAGCTTGGTTTATTAAGCCTGTCATTCATTGCATTCGTAAATTGTTTCACAGCAGCATGACTATTGCGCATGTTTTCAGGGAGCAAAACCATGTTGCTGATTGGCTTGCTCAATATACTATTAGACAGAAATCTATCTATAACATATCTGTTAATTCTATTCCTAATGAATTAAAAACAATTATGATTTTGGAGGCTCTAGACCTAGGTTACATAGCTGTTTGATAAATTGTCTGGTTAAGCTTTACATATTGAATGCTTGAAGGAGGATCTGATCTGAGTCTTTTTTTGTGTCTATTGATGTTACTTTTCCATATATGTGAATGTTCTTCTCATGTAATGCTGTTGGATGGCTCTGAGTCATTGTGGCTGTTCTTTGTCTTGGATTTGGATTTGGTTGCTGCTCTTCCTTGCTATCTTGGTGTTTGAAATGGAAAGGTTGCTCGCTGATGGTGAGGCCTTTGTATGAAGGATGTTTCATTCTTGAAGTGGAGCTATATGTTGTTGAAACTTCTCTTAGGCTTCTTCTATGGTTCTAAGTGGAGCGGGTGGCTGCCTGTCGTTGTTTTTAAAGCTGCTTGGTTCAGTGTTGTTTGAAGTTGAAGTTAGTGAAGAGTCTTTGCTTTTATAGTTATAGTGTGGCATGTGAAGAGTCTAGGGTTTCATTAATGTATCAATTTGGACTTTAGGGTTTTTTTAACGTCCTTTGATTTCAATCTTGAATTCCGGGAGTATGTAAATTCATCTTTATTTTAATAAATATTTCATTTAAAATAATATATATATATATATATATATATATATATATATATATATATATATATATATATATATATATATATATATATATATATATATATTCTTATCCGATTGAAAAGGAAAATCTGAAACTAGTGTTAGGTTGAATACCATTAGTTAGGTTTCTATTAATAGCCAAATTTCGGTAAAGCGAAACAATCAAAACCAAAATGTAGTAGGAAACAGATAATTTAATCATTGCTGAGTTACCAACTCTAACCATTTTCAGCTTAGTCTACTTTTTTTACAAATTTTTACCCTATAAAAAGCCTATTGTAAGCTAAAATACGCAGCGATGCGCGCTATGCACCGTCGAGCTTGTCAGACATATCCATCCACGGGTCCACGTTTCGGTCTTTGATTGGAGGTTGGTAACCATGCGCTCGCAAGTGGAGTGTAGTATTAACTTATTCTAAACGAGTCTGACTTACTTAAACTGCTAATACTAAAGAGGTTTGGCTAATCGGTGCCCTTTAATGAAGAAATTAATTACTCCTTCCGGAAAGATTCAGATTTAATTTAATTTATTTTATTTTATTTAATATAAAAACATTCTAAAAGAGGGAATTAAAGTCTTCCTTAACCAGTGCCCGAGTGCACCGGTTAGCATTTCCCATACTAAAGATAGTATTAGTGTTAACCAAGCTTAATTTGTTAATTTTCTTCTTCTTATTTCATCAAAATAATTATAGATTTTTTATATAAAAAAATTAAGAATAATTAAAAATAAAAAAAAATAGTTTTATTGGATACGATCAATATCTCATTAAATATTTAAAAACAATAATATACAATTAAGAACATACAAAGATGAGTCATTTTGAAAATGAGCTAAAAGCAGAGTCGTGTGTTTGGACTAGTTCATATTTATACGGAAACAAAATATGTGTACTCGTATTCTTAACAATTGATATCAGAGCCAAGTTGTTGCAATTGAAGGTTATCAATGATATCTACATAAACAAAATACGAAAATTTAAAAAAATTAGGGGGGGGGGGGGGGGAGGGAGGAGGGGTTACTAATTTTGCTTTGTGTAAAATTAAGTTGAAACTTTGTTATTAACTACCATGATTATGGAAGGTTGTGAAGAATACGTTATTAGCACAAAAAAAAGAATTACGATCTTCAAAATGTAAATTTTAATGAGCGTAAAGGACAATGTTATTCGCGAGATTAGCACAAGAATACTCATGCATGCACATGAAAGAACGTGGGAGAACTTTACTTTGGAAAATTCGTTGTGAACTACTTATACTTGAAAAGACGCTTATAAATTCAGGTTGAAATAAGGTATGTTCATGAAAAAACATCTTGATAATTTTAAGTCGGTTACCATGAACCTATAAAATATATAAGATCGTTACCAATTTTCTATGATAATTTTATGGAGATCATCATGTGTGGTAATGACAAACTATCTATAACATATGTCAAATGATACTGAAAATAAAAAAAAAGTTGAGACAATTGTAGTCTGACAATCAAGCAAAAAGGAAAGATCGTATGACCAAGGGAAAATCTAACAATAAGGTGAGTTGTTCAAATAAGAATAATTGGAGGCGATCCCAAGTCAAGATCCAATAATTCAAACTGTTTTTAAATACGATGAGCATGGTCACTACATGAAAGATTGTCTACAACTGAAAGGTAAGATGCAAAATAAAAAAGGAAAATATTGTGAACCTAGTAGAATGTGTGAATAATTATGATGATAGTAACAACATTGGTGCATGAATTGTATTATCTATAAGTTCAGACTATGGGCAAAACATTTGGGTACTCGACACTGGCGTTACACATATTTCAATTCAAGCAATGGTTTAATACTTACAAAATTATATAATAAAATTTTTGTTTGGAGAACAATCATATGTTGCATGTAGTGGGATTGGTAACGTCATGATAATAATATCTTATGTTGTTGTCAGAATTGTGACGTGTTAGCATGTTCATAGGTTAAAGAGAATTATCTCTTGGGGCACTATAAACTCAGGGTTACAAGTATCGTACATACGATGGTGTAATCAATGTGACAAAAATGCTTAATCATGTGTATGAAGGAAAATTTATAAAAAGGCTTTACATTCTCTAGAGAAGTGTTGTTGTGGAAGATACCGTAATAGCATCATCATGGAGTAACAACCAAAGTCGACATGATCGGAATCAGTTGGGACATTGGTGAGTGGGTCACATAAGTGAAAACAAGATTGGTTGTTTTGGGAAATAAAGTTTTGTTGAAATGGTATAAAACATAATTATTGGGATATTGTGAATATTATGTATTTGGAAAGCAAACTTGAGTAAAATTCAACAAGTCGGTTGTAAGAAATACTAAAGGGAAAATGAATTTCACTCACTCGTACCTTTGGGGCCCAAAAAAACTCTATGAAAGAGTGGAGCCATATACTAGATGAGTTTTATTGAATATTATTTAAGGATGATGTGAATTTATTTTATAGAAAAAAAGAAGATAAAGCAGATTCAACATTTGTCAAATGGAAGACAATGATTAATAAATAGACATGGAAAAATATTAAGCATCTCAAGACAGATAATGGATTAGAATTTTATAGTCGTGAGTTCAATGTCGCATTCCACTGTGGGAAATGAATTTTGGGTCGAAGTTACGAATACGGGTTGTTACTTAATGAATCGGTCTCCATCAATGACTGTTAATTGTAAGAATCATTTTAAGATTTGCTCTGGATCGTTGGCTGATTAAAAACAATCGAGGGTGTTCAGTTGTCATGTGTATGCTCACGTGAGAGATGTTAAAATTAAACTAATGGAAAATATGTACATATTTGTATGATATTATACTAAAGTAAACGTATATAAGTTATGGTATATTGTGCCTAAGTCTTTGTATTTTCTCATCACTAGGTCGTGACTTTTAATAGATTTCTTTTATTAAAATGCATAACGATGTTGGGAAAATGGTCGAATCATGATTGGTTGTGAGTAAACAAGTGGAATTTAAAGTAGAAATAATTTATAATAAGTCCAATAATTCTGATGGTTATGAGGTTGATTCGGAATCAAGAGGTGAAGCTTCAACATCAGATGATAGTGACGATCATGCGAACAAACCAAAATAACAACCTTATAACATAATATCTAGCAAAGAAATAAGAAATATTAGACCACCAAAAGGGTATGTAAACCTTGTAATATACGATATATCAATTTTATAATAAGATGAGATGCACGAACCTAGTAGTTATAAGGAAGCTATAACGAGTTCAAAAGCATATGAGTAAATCAATGTTGTAGGGAAAATAATGAATCTCTTCATAAGAATCAGACGTGAAAGCTTGTTGATTTTCCTAAATCTCGAAAGTAACAAAATGTAAATGACTATTAAAAAAAGGAAAATACCTAGGGGTTGAGGAACCTCGATAATGAAAGATTGATCGCTCAAAATGAAAGAATCGACTTCAATGATTTTTGTATCCAATGGTAATACACAATGTGATTCTCAAGTTTTCTTAATCAAAATAGTATTACAAGACTTAACACTTAAGTAGTTGGATGTATAAAAATGCGATCCTACATGGTGAATTAGATGAAAAATCTATATGAGACAACTAGAGGGATTTGTCGAACCTACAATGGAGGATAAGGTTTCCTCGCTGAATAAGTCACTATATGGGTTGAAACAATCAATCATGAAATGGTACAAACAGTTTGATACAATTATGGTGTCAAACAGATTCACATGACAATTGTGTGTACCATAAAAATATCTTAAAATGTTTATGTTTACTTTTTGTTGTATTTGGATGATATGTTCATTAGTACTTATAACATGTCACACATTATAAAGATAAATAATTATTTTACTACTGAGTTGAAATGAACGATTTGGGTAGGTTAAATAAAACTACAGGGAAGAAGATTACCAGAGACAGAATTGTAGGTTGGATAATAATTCAATAGGTTGGATTTTATGGCATTTACCATCCTATTTGTCACTCATTATAAGTTGTCTACAACAGGATCGAGCAAGGACAACGATGAGTTGGAAAATATGTCGAAGGTTTCATACTCAAGTGCAGTTGGTAGCATCATGTATGTTATGGTGTGCATAATAATGATATTTCACATACAGGTAGTATCGTCCGCATATGGGTAACCACACTAAAAGACAGTTAAATAATTACTTATGTATCTTAAGGGTACTATGAATGTTAGTTTGACCTTTAACAAGAATAATGCTGGTAGATTGTTGAAAAATACTGCATAATCGGTAATTGGTTTTATTGATTCCGATTTTGCAGGGATATGGATAAAAAAGATGTTTGACATTATATATGTTTACTCTAGCTACAAATACAATTAGTTGGAAAGCACAGTTGCAAGCTACTGTAGCTTTATCTACAATAAAGGATAAACATATGGTTGTAATTGAGGTAACTAATTAAACAATATGGTTTTAATATTTGGTGGAAGATTTGGATTGGATCAAACTATCATTAAAGTATTTTTTATAGTCAAAACACCATACACCTTACAGAAAATCAGATATACTGCGAGCGTACAAAGCACATAAATATCCGATATCGTTTTATCCATGATATAATATAAAAAAAGAATTGTTAATGTAAAGAAAATGTTTACACACAATAATCCAAAAAATATAATGACCAAGACGGTATCGGTTTGAAAATTCAAGCAGTGTCGCAAAAGCATTGGTTCACAACATCAATTGAATGTCTTAGAGGAATTTGTTGAATACTATGAAGAGAAGTTTATTTGTTGATAGTGAAAAAATGATATTCGTTTCAAGTAAAATAATTGTTAAAGAATAAGTCAAATAATCATGCGGCTATAATACCTTATAATTCTTGTGTTCACATTGTACCTTATGTTCACAATGTACTTTATATTATTATTTAATAGTTGGACTATTGGGCTCATTAGATCTAATATATAGAAAGTCATTATATGTTGTATGTTTAATGACCTATAAATAAACTATTAAAGTTATTAGGAAACTATAACACTAAAATATGTAACCTAATTCTATCATAATGAAAGTTTATATTATGACGGAAAAACCTTATATGTTGTATGTTTAATCTCTACTTTGGGATAGTGAACCAAAAGTAAATTTGTGCGGGCATTCAGATCCAAAACGGACAATGTCATATTAGTGTGGAGACCGGGTTGTTCATACTTATATACGGGAATTGAATATGCAATACTTATATTCTCAATATATATATATAAAAAAATAAATTAATCCTTTTATATAAAATATTAAATGTTTTTCTGAAGATTATTTTTATTTTTGGACGTCTACTCATCGAGTGCTTTAAACCTAAGCCCGACCCATTATTATCCATAGGTCAATCTGGCTGGTTCGCAGATATCAATATATATATATATATATATATATTATTTGTTATATATATTATTTTCATTATTATATATATATATATATATATATACATATATATATATATATTATTTAGTCAAGTCAGGCAAAGCAATTTAAAAACCTATATCTACCCATACACCATACTTTCAAAACCCATATCCAAATCGTTTTATGTTCAGGTTGGACAAAGCACAAATAAGTCGGATGGGACCGATCCAGACCGGACAAGACCCATTTTCCATTCATATATATGATGGTTTTAACAAGTTATATGTCTTCAATAAAAACCATTTCTCCATTTTGAATTTTATTTGGATAACGACTTTTAGAAGAAAAAAAACTAGACTTGAATTGAGCATACGAGCCCCTAAATTTATCTTATATATTTGAATTGATCATTCCATTAGGATGAACCCCCGGGCCTACAAAGGGTCAACTTTGCTTGTTTTTATGCACAAGCACGTAAACATATACCAAATAACTCAAACAAACTTACAGTCTACTATGATTCTAGGTTTGTTATGAACCGTGTAGTACTTTATTTATTTTTTCTCCAAAAATCACCTAAGAATGAGGAGGATAATTTGATATCTTGAATCTCAAAAAGTGAAAGAGTTAAAATTATTCCTTTAACATAAGATACTAATAAAAAAATTATCTAGTTCGTACTCTAGACCATAAATTGAGTTATACAGTCCAAATCTTGTCTCGTGGAACTCAAAATATCAAATAAGTAATTACCAAATTCAAAGAGACATCACATCATTCATGATATAAGAATATTCACACTTACGATTGGGTAGGTTAATTTTATTCAAGTTAATAATTAAGTGGGTTTAATAGCTTTTAATAATACAATCACATTCATATAAACAAGAGCAACTGATTGCATTAAAAATATCATGGTAGTGCGGGAACTTGTATTTTTAGAGAATTTTAAAAACATTTGCCTCAATATTTGCAACATATGAACAAAAATAATAATTAAAAGTACAATTACGCGTTCGGTTTTCCTACTTCACCTTCTGCACATGATTTGTTTTTCCTATCATCGACCTTGTTTCATTCATGGAAACCTATGGTGTCAAATAATTCTTCTGAGTCATCGAGTTGAAGGGAAGCAAGACAAAAAATGATAAAAATAAATATTTAGAAAGACTTCGTGAACGTTTAGGACCATGCTGGCCTCCAAAGTTTGGCACGTCTTCCAAGCTATATTTTTCCCTACATATTTGATTATGAACAACCTTAGTGTATGAAAAATTCCTTCAGATCGTCAAGATGGAGATATAAGACCAAAACTAATCCAATACTAGATTTAGCATGACTTTGCATGTTAAAATCCAAAGTAATCCCCTAAGTTTGACCATTCTCCTTAAGCAATTTTTCCTTTACATCTTCTGGTTCCGCTAGTTCTACCTCATGTTTCTCGTGTTCGACTTCAAGCTATTCTTTTATGCCATGTATAATATCATAATTTTATATTTCCTTAATGGAAAGCGGAAACATATTCATTTTGTATGACTTCTTGCACCTTATCAAAAACCGTTGAGCAAAATGAATTTTTTTTTACTCGTGCATATGTTTATCTAAGCAGGTATATAACGATCAGATCTGACTTTCTTTGCTTGATATTGGAAACCATCTTCTAAGGCTTGGCCACCATCTCAAACAAGGTATAAAGTTTGGCAGAACACAAATTTTAATTGCTAGGACATTACGCACCGCCTTAAAGACATTAAATATGGTATGCACATACACAACAAGATTAATTCATAAAAAATAACAAAAAAGTAAAAATATGGAAAATGTACATTTACACCAATTTTTATTTCTTAACCAATAATTTCTATCAACGGTCGGTCAGTAGCCACAAATTGGGTGCAAGCCAAAATCACAAACTTAATAATCAAATATTATATTTTCTGAATGAGCATATCTTATTTTTTATAACATCTCCCATTATATGGAGTTAGTATTCAGCGGCTCTTAATAGTTTGATCACCACCATCAGGGTTAAAAATTTGGTTCCTCTATTTTAAAGGACCTAACTAAGAAGGAATTATTTTGAAAGCAACTTGGATAATAATCTTGAACACTTAGGACCCTTTGTTTGTTCTAACCTTCTTCAACTATTTTAGAATCGAGCTTGCGGTTGGGTTATATGAATGATTCTTCCAACTCCAGTTTGCTTGTGCTTTCTGAGTATCTTTTTTATCCATCATTTGGGCCTCACATACAATGTATGCTTACTTGCAAATAAAATTTTCATATTTTCTTGCACGCGTTAATGCATTTTCATACATATTCTATGTGTTCTTCTTTTTAAAAAGAGTAATTAATTTTATCATTGTCTGACTCTATTTTTATATATATATATATATATAATTTTGACAAACCCGGTGGATAAGTATTTGTAACATGAACTGAGGATAAGTGCCCCGGTTTGGCCCCTCTCTATATCGGGGGTATATACTACAACTGAAGTATGTAATGCTTTCTCTACTAGTTCATTAATATATGTCGAGGCTACAGTCACCTATGCATATTCGTTCATAACCAATCATTAACAATAATCGGAACAAAAAAATGTTTTTAGGAGGTAGCAAAAGATTATATTGCTTAGGAGAACTCTTCAAATGTAGTAAATGTATCTTGGGTCGTTACCAATAACTTGGGGAATTGATAAGAGGAATTCAGTGTTACATCCAAACATAATAGTTACCAATTAAGAATAATATAATAGTTCTAACCACTAAAAGTCAAGAAAATATAATACTCATTGAGGAGTAATGTCAAAGTGCCGCTGGTTAAAAGAATGGTTGTCTAATTTTAAAATGACTAATAAAAATATAAAGAAACGCTTTTATAAATTTTATGAACTGCGAAGGTTGATAAAGACTTTATATCGATTTTGTAAGGATAAATATAAATATAAGATTTTTTTGGTTGATAATGGGGTAAACCATAGAATATTACTAAAATAACTAATAATCTCCACTCATCGGGTGTCAGCTGATCGTTTAGTTGAAAGAACTCAAATAGTTGGAGCTGAAAGGACAGTCATACCCAAATATTAAATAAAAATATAAGAGGCATTATCTTATATGCATTAATGTATTTTTCAGTGTCTCCACATTAGCCAAACTTTGACATCACCATGAATGACCAACTCTTTCTTTAGGTATGTTAGAGATTTGAATTTTAAGTCAGCATCTGTCTCGTGTAGCTGTCTCTTTCGAAAGGGTAAAACGAGTTTTATTGGATTAATTTTTTGACGATTATAGTATGGTTTAGATCTTTGGACACTCTCATACCATTAGGCATTAAAATAGCACCATTATCAGCAGCATGCTGCTAATTTCTCCATACGATCTCTAGAATTATAGTAACCAATCCGCATAACCAAAATCTCATCAAACCATATGTTGTTGAACCAAAGAATCGAAACGAATATCCAAAAAATATGACGAAACTAGGTTAACCACTCAATATTGGCACGTTTCCTTATTGGGTTTCAATGCTGAACTCCTCTTTAACTATTCTTAAGTACTATGGGAGCTTCCTAAATAAAGTAGGCGGACAATTATTATTATTTTTTTAACCATCTTTATTAGAGTCGTGACCAAGACACATAAACTTACAAACCATGTAAAGATTAAATAAATAAACTTGATAAAATATCAAAGTTGAGATGAGAGGTTCATAGAGAAAAATATATATTATAGAGTTTAGTAAACACAACAAAATAACATGGGCACATAACTACATATAGGGTAGGTAAGTCAATCACATTCATTGATGTATCCAACTAACGAATACTTTAGATCATTTGTACATAATACCAATTGTTATACATGCCGAAATTAAAATGTCAGTAATGTACATTGTCATCAAAACATCGTTTCTTATATATTAAGCTATACATCAAATATGATGTGAACCTCATTCCCTAAGCTTAATCAATTACTTCACATAAAAAAACCTTCATTTTCTCAGTGACACTTCAAACGACAAGTGGATTAGTCTCTCTTCAACGCGGTTTCTTAAGAACATTTTGGACCATAATTAGTTTGCTCACTTTAGATTTTGACATGAATTCTCAGTGATATTTGATGAGTCCGGATCCAGTTACCACTTCAGACAGGGTCAGTTTGGGCAAGGTCTACCTAACCGGACGATGACAATTCGGACACCATCATTCATTGTGATGTTCGAACAGAACTAAAGTACTTAAAACCTAATCACTTCTTGACTAAGCTGCTTGCTCTCTTACTAAGAGCTCATGGGTCCTTGAACTTGACCTGAGTCCATTAAACATGACCTGAAAGCCCATAAAGCCCAAATATAAGGGTATAAATACCCAACCACCAACATTAAATGAGGGTAATGAAAATTAAATACAACCACGCTGCTTAATTCTCCTTCTACGCTCTACCCAAACATTAAATACTTACAAACTTCCACAAAACTCTAAACAAAAATTACAAATTTACCCTCAGACGAAAATAAGCCACACCAAATTGGCGACCACACTGGGAGCACGACGGTGCCTGAATCAAACATTCGAAACCAACAGGAAAAATCAGTCTGAATGAATCCGGATGCCCCGGAAGTACCACCAGCTTTTCTTGAAGTAGTGGGTGAAAATGATGAATACACCATCGAGGAGCGTGATAGATTAAAGGGTGAGATAGAAGCTCTAAGGGCAGAGAAGGCAAAGATGGGCATGAAAGAGAAATCAAAGGCATCAGTTGCTCATCATACCGAAAACCCTAGAGAGCATGAGCCTTCGAAGACCCATGTGAGCACCAAGAAGACTCATGCTAGCTCCAAAAAGTCTCATCGGTCCAAGCTAGTGGAGAGCTCTGACTCAGATTCAGAGTCCTCTGGTAGCTCATCGGGCGAGGATGGAGTTGAGGAGTCCTTATCCTCCAGCAGTGATGAGGGCCGAGCTACAAAGAAACAAAAGTTAGTAAAGAAATATTCAAGAAAAAGGGATAGACATGGAAAGTTAAAGAGGCATATAGGCAAAGGATCATCTCACAGCCGGAGGCATGTAGACCGGATGCTGGTGGATCATTTCGCCTTCCACGATGAACCGGGTATCTTTGCAACTCCCAATGAGGATACTGTTTTCAGTCGTGGCCGGAATTGGAGACAATCTCCATTGTCTTCCAAGATTCTATCCGGAAACCCCCCTAAGAGGTTCGATAGCACAAAAATGGAGAAATACGATGGCAGTAAAGATCCGGACAACCACTTAGAGCAATTTAAAAACTTCATGATAAATTTTGATGATGACGACAAGTTACTATATATATTATTCTCCCAATCCTTTACGGAGAGTGCTCTGAAGTGGTATAACAGCCTACCTCAAGGATGCATCAGAAATTTCAATACCTTTTGGGTGACCTTTCGAAGGCAGTTTGTTGGGAGTAAAGAATTAAAGGGCAATGGGGACACAATAATCCATTGTGCCCAAGAACCAAACGAATCACTGAAAGAATACATAAGTCATTTTGTGAACACCAAAAATGGGTTGGCTGACTACTTTGAGCAAGTAGCCATAGCCTCTTTGAGGCAGGGCTTAAACCCTGGAAATTTAGTTGATTTAGTGACCAGAAAAAAAAGCCATGACTTGGGGGGGGGGGTTACTGAATCTGATTGGAAAACAAATCAACGTTGATGAAACAAAGAAAACTAGGGTGCACATGCAGGTGAGGTCTGCCCCGGTTGCACCAAATCCCAACCAAAATCAGTCCGGAAACAAGGCAAGAGAGACCGAACAGGGACAAAACAGGGCTAAAGCTCAATCTCAGCCAGCTGCGCCTGCCTAGAGTCAACAACCTAGAAATAAGAGAGGGCCTTGGGTTCAACCAGAGTGGTTTGCAGAGTTAAAAGAAAGTGTGGCCACCATATATGACAAAACAAAGGAAGAAGTACACTATAGAAGGCCGGCTGTACTGCAATCTCCTAGGGAACATCGTAACAATTCTTTCTGCCAGTACCATAATGATACTGGCCATACCACTGACGATTTTATAGCCTTGAAACAAGAAGTTCAGAACTTAATTGAAAGATAAAAGCTAGGGGCATATGTCAAAAGAAGAGGAGGAAATAGGCCTGATAATGCTTATCGGGTTGGTCCGAGCAATGCTGCTCCGGAGGGAGCTATGGTTATAATCGAAAGATTTGATGTAGAATCAGAATACTTGGATCCTGATCCAACTCGAAATAGAGTGGGTGCCATTGAGGAACGTTGTAAAACAGTCTCCAGGCTTATTAAGTTTTTTGAGTCACATACAATTTTCGGAGGGGATACTATGACAGCTCATACTGCCTCTTCAAGGAAGAGGCACGTTCATACTGTAGCTACCCAGCTAGAAGGAGGCATGACCTCATATCAATCACAAATTTCATTTCCCTCCATTGTTTTCGATAAAGATGACTTAAGGGGTATAGCTGGCCCTCATGAAGATGCTGTTGTCAGAGGAGCATCCATTGGGGGCAATGACATACGACGAATCTTGGTGGATACTGGGAGTTCAGCCAATATCCTCTTCTTAACCACTTACAAAAAGATGAAAAATCCAGCCGTAATTCAGCGTTCGGACAGATCAATTGTGGGCTTCACTGGGAGCTCAGCAGATGTGATCGGGGAGTTCGAAGAGGAAGTTTTATTGGGCAAGGGCCATTTTAAGAAGATGGTCAGGATACTTTTTATTGTGGTGGATTGTCCCCCTTGTTATAATGCTATTTTAGGCAGGTCTTGGCTCTTTAGGATGCATGCAGTGGCCTCGACAGTCCACCAATGTTTGAAATATGTTGTTCAAGGACAAGTGGGAGTTATCCAGAGTAGTCAAAAGATTGCAAGAGAGTGTTATGCTACAACACTGGCTCCACGGACATTGGGGGCAGTTCGTATCAACGAAGAATAGTAGTTTGAGGGGCTTTCTGGGGGTGAGGGTGAAATTGATAACCCCAGAGAGAACCCTGGAGTGTTGATACCGGTTGAAGAAGTTGAGACACATTCTTTGGAAGGAGGAAAAAGTGTTAAGATAGGGTCCAAAATGCCATCCGAACTGAAGAATAAAATGTTGAAGTTTCTAAAAGATCATCAGCATGTTTTTGCTTGGAGCAATGCTGATGTTACTGGGGTTCCAACAGATATTATATCACATCACCTATCCATTCGGAGGAACATACCACCTGTGGTGCAAAAGAGAAGGGCTTTTTCCAAGGAAAAGGCTGATGTTATTGTTCAAGAAGTTGACCGGCTCACAAAAATAGGGCATATAAAAGAGTCTCAGTATCCTTTGTGGACTGCCAATCCGGTCTTGGTAAAAAAGAAAAATGGCAAGTGGCGTATGTGCATTGACTTCACAGATCTCAACAGAGCTTGCCTAAAAGATTTATATCCAGTCCCCCGGATTGATCAGCTGGTAGATTCCATTTTTGGGAATAAGCTACTATCCTTTATGGATGCTTTCTTCGGGTACAATCAGATTCAAGTAGATCTGAAGGATCAAGAGCATACCACGTTTGTCACTGACAGGGGTCTTCATTGCTACAAGGTGATGCCATTTGGATTGAAAAATGTTGAGGCTACTTATCAGAGATTGGTGAACAAAGCCTTTGCTGATCAAATTGGAAGAAATATGGAAGTATACATTGATGACATGATGGTGAAAAGTATGGATGAACAACTACACTTGGCAGACCTCCAAGAAACTTTTGCTAACTTAGTAAAAGTAAATTCGAAGCTAAATCCAGAGAAATATGTGTTCGGAGTGCAGTCCGAGAAATTCCTGGGGTATATAATAAGTGAGCAAAGGATACAGCCCGATCCAAACCATCTTAATGCTTTATTCCAAATGGAGCCTCCTCGAAATATTAAAGAAGTACAACGGTTGACTGGGATGTTGGCTGCTTTAAATCGATTCATCTCGAGGTCTTCGGACAGATGTGCCCAGTTTTTTCAAACTTTAAAGGGTTCAAAGGGTTTCGACTGGACTTCACAGTGTGATGGTGCCTTCAATGAGATTAAGAAACATATGTCCTTCCCCAAGACTTTATTTAAACCTATTGATGGAGAGACACTCTTCGTATACTTGGCAGTTTCCAGCTGTGCCATCAGTGCTGTATTGGTAAGAGAGGTGGATAATTACCCCCATCCGGTGTACTACATCTGCAAGAGTTTGATAGATGCAGAAAAACGCTATTTAAAGCTCGAAAAGTTAGCATTAGCCTTGGTAATTGCTGCAAGAAAGATGAGGCCCTATTTTCAGGCTCATCCTATTATCGTCCGGACATCCTTTCCCTTGAAGAATGTTCTTCAAAAGGCAGACATTTCAAGTAGAATGACTAAGTGGTCAGTAGAATTGGGGGACTTCGATATTGATTTTGCTCATCGAACAAAAATCAAAGCACAAGCTGTGGCTGATTTTTTAGTTGAATTCCACTCTGATAGGGATACAGAGCGAACTACTAAGATGAAAGATAAAAAGGTATGGCTCGTCCGGATGGATGGTGGATCAAGTACTATGGGATGTGGTGCAGGGGTGTGCTTGACTTCTCCATATGGAGACAAAATGTACCACGCTATATGTTTTGCTTTTAGGGCTTCCAACAATGAGTCCGAATACGAAGCAGCTATAGCTGGTTTAAAGTTAGCTTATATTTGTGGGGCCAAAAGGGTCAAGCTGATGAGTGATTCCCAGCTTCTTATCCACCATGAGCAAGGTCAATCTGAGGCAACAAAGAAGCAACTAGTGAAGTACTTACTTCTTCTTAAAAATGAGGCACTTAAGTTCAAAAGCGTTGTTTATGAGCATATACCCCGAGTAGAGAATGAACTAGCAGATTCATTGGCAACCATAGCATACACTGAGTCATATCCTTGGATCTATGTACTGGAGAGCCCTTCCATTCAACTTAATGTAAGCAAAGAGGAAGAAATTTTCAATGTACAGATGAAACAACCTCAAGATTGGAGATTTCCTCTCCTGCAGTATCTCTCCGATGATATCTTGCCTCCGGATAAATCACTAGCAAGAAAAATAAAGCACAAGGCTCGTGGTTTTATCATACTAAGAGACGTTTGAAGAGTTGAAAGTTAGTCCGAGGGAGATTTTGTTAGATGAGGATTTGCTGATAGGGGATTTTGTGACAGAGGAATACTTAAGAATTAAATCTAGAGAGAGAAAGAGTTTAAGTAGTAGAGAGAGAAAGTTGTACTATTCATCTCGAAATTCGTGAAGCGTGTGAGGTCCTTTTATAGTACAATTGTGGACCCCACATGCTTTAATTCGGGTTAATTACATCTCTTGGTCCCTACTCTAAAATTCTTTCCTATTTTGGCTACATTTCTACAATTAACGCATTTTGGCCCATATACATTTATTTCTATGCATTTTGGCCCTTATACATTTATTTCTATGCATTTTGGCCCTTATACATTTATTTCTATGCATTTTGGCCCTTATACATTTATTTCTATGCATTTTGGCCCTTATACATTTATTCTCCTTATCAACGTTCTCTATAAAAAGTCTTACAGTAAGCCTCTTTTGCGATGTTTGGGAGATGATGAGTCTCAAGTAGTCCTCTCCAAATTACATGATGGTGAGGGATCAGCTCACTGTGGATTCAGGGCTTTAACAAGGAGAGTTTTACTGGCTGGCTATTATTGTCCCTCTATAATGCAAGATGCTAAGGAGCTGGTGAGAAGGTGTGATCCATGCCAGAGATATAGCAACTTAATTCATGTCTCAGCCATCCCTTTAGACTCAATTTCTGAGCCTATACCTTTTGCTCGATGGGGGTTGGATTTGGTGGGACCTCTTCTTATGGCATCCAGAGGACGCAATACTATAATTGTTGCTATTGATTATTTTTTGAAGTGGATTGAAGCAGCCCAGCTGGCAGAAACAACATCAAAAGCTGTTATAAAATTCATTCTATCCAACATCTGTTGCAGATTTAGTGTTCCACAAAAGATAACGACAGACAATGGGCCACAGTTCGACAACAAGGAAATGGAGAAACTTTCCACCTTTCCAATTATAGTCAGGTTGAAGTGGCTAACATTGTTTTTCTTCACCTTTCCACCCACAAGCAAATGGTCAGGTTGAAGGGCTAACAGAACTATACTGTCCGGTTTAAAGAAGAATTTGGAAGGGCTGCTGGGAAATGGCTTAGCTATTTACAAGAGGTTTTGTGGGCCTACCGCACTACACATGGGGCTGCAACACAAGAGTCACCCTTTTCCTTGGTCTATGGGATGGATGCAATAGCTCCCATAGAAGAAACTTTCCCTTCATTTCGAGTTCACAACTTCTCCGAACACGCTAACGAAGTGGAAATTAGAGGTCAGCTTGACCTAATAGAGGAAAGACGTATTAAGGCTCACCTTAGGGTTGCACACTATCAGGGTTTGATGAGAAGCAGGTTTGCTTCTAGAGTTAAAAGAAGAGATTTCCAGCCGGGGGACAAGGTGTTGAGGAAAGTCTTCTTACACACTAAAGAGAAGTTGCTCGACAAACTGGCCCCAACTTGGGAATGACCTTATATGGTCATTGAAAGGCTTAAACCTGGAACATATTGGCTAGAAGACAAGAATGGAAGGGTTTTGAATCACCCTTGGAATGTTGAGCATCTCCGGATGTACTTGGAATAAAAGTTATGTAAATATTTACTTGTTTAAAAATTCATGTAAATATTTGGAGGCATACTCTTTCCTACCCTGGTGGCACGAGGAGGTTTTAATGAGGTGTCCGGGCTTTTTTATAAAATTTGATGCCTTCTTAAAAATTCGAAGTGTGCTTACTTTATTTCTTGTCATACCATCTGGATCAAATTAAAGGAATGATGACTACTTAAACATTTGTCATCGGAGAATTTAAACACTCTCACTTTAAAATGCTTGTGAAATAAATAAGGGCTATTTAAACACTAGCCACTAAAACTGAAACAAACTATGAAAGGATGCAAGAGTTGTGCAGAACAAAGATGTATATTGAAATAACCGGAGTGCCTTGGCCTTCCAAGGACTTTTTTAAATATTGTCAAAACAGAACAAACAAAATACATGTCCGGTCAAATACCGGACACCATTACAAAAATGCCTTGGCCTTCCAAGGACTTTAGTTTAGATAAGTAACGTAAAAGATGGAAAGATAATTCATAATCTAAGACCGAGCCTTTGAAGATGGCTCAGCCTCACCTGTCTTCTTCTTCTTCTTGGGATCGTCCTCCTCCTCGTTTGGGCTCTCCCCGGTGTTCTCTTCTTCGTCAGATGAGGATGCACTGGAGAAATCAAACCTGTCACCTTCGGCCATTGTATGGAAGGGAAGGTCTGGATACTCTATAAAAGTCCATAAGTCTCCCAGATTCCTCTTCGGAAACTTCTCATGAAAAAGCAAGACCATGTCCGACTTTACCTTGGCATACATTTCTTCTTGACTGTCTATTACATTGTTGGCATAAGCATCGATCTTGGCCTGAATTTTAGACTCTTGCTCGCTTAGCAGATATGCTTTCTCCTCTGCAGCCTTGGACACTGCGTTCTCGAGCGTAATCTTGTCATTTGTCAAGTTGTGGATGACTTGATCCTTGGCCTTTGCCTCCTCTTTTGAAGAGTTGAGATCTTTCTCTAATCCGGACAGCTTCTCCCGGAGCTCTTTGATAGTGTCTTCTAAAGTGGCAACCTTTGTGGTCCACCCCTCTTGGCTCTTGTTTAGCTCCTCGTTTTCTCCCTTCAGAATGTCAGCATGTTGAGTGGCAGAAAGAAGATCATCGGACAGTCTCTCTTTGTCAGATTTGAGATCTTTGATAATATCTGCCTGACCTCGAACTTGATTCTTCTAAGAGATGGCAACCAAAACACACTTTTGTAATTGATTCGAAGGAAGAATCAATTTGTTTTTCTTAAAGGATTTTCTCTCTGCATTTTCTCTCGTTACTTTTAAGAATGAGAAACTCATTCTTATATAGAACTGAAGTGAGAAAACGGTTCTTCTCTCTTAATTGTCTGTAACTCCCAGACAGTTACTTAATGAAGACCAGTAACGGTTCTTCTCTCTTAATTGTCTGTAACTTCCAGACAGTTACTTAATGAAGACCAGTAACGGTTCTTCTCTCTTAATTGTCTGTAACTCCCAGACAGTTACTTAATGAAGACCGGTCCTTATTAAATTGCCACTCTTAGAGACCATAACCTGGTATTATTTTGTTTTACAAAATAACCCCAAAACTTTACGTTTTGCTTAAGTTGTTTATTTCCGAATCCAATCCTTCACAGTATTCGGAATTAAACCTGGTATCTATACAATTACCTCCATGATACATATTTTATCTACTAGTCCGTTCTTTTCTTTATGATTACTTTTATTGGACTAATATTAACGATAGTTCGATACATCGATACGACATGTGACGGTCCAACTTAATGGAGAAATTCCAACAATCTCCCACTTGGATCATCATATGCTACTATAGGATGCATCCACTTAATGAACGTTCTAAATTTCTATCGTCACATAGATAACCTTAACAATCTCGTAAATGACTATTAACGACATAGGACTAAAGTCATCATCAATGCATTTCAAGCCGCAAATAGATGCATCAGTAATCACGATATCGCAACAATCAACTACATGGATCTATCATGGTGCATAGCATAAGAATAATATGAAATGTAATCTTACATATCTATTATTAACTAGTCCCACTTAATTGGAGGTCTACTTACAGCAGAGTACGAATAATCAAATACAAGAGCACACTGAAAACTTGTATATAAATATGTTTGCATTAATGACCTTAAGTTCGCGAATATCATAATACAAACAAATTTAATAGCTTAATACAAACTCCCACTGAAACTAATAATCCTCTAAGTACACAACACCCATGTTAATGGTGTGTTCAATAAAAACTTTAGGTACTAATGCCTTCGTAAGAGGATCTGCTAACATTGAGTTTGTCCCTATGTGCTCCACACTAATTTGACCACTCTGTACTCTCTCTTTAACAGACAGGAACTTGATATCTACATGTTTGGACTTAACCGAGCTCCTGTTACTGTTTGAATACTGAACTGCCGAGTTATTGTCACAATATAATCTAAGGGGTTTTTTCTATCCCTTCTACGATTCGCAGTCCCGTGACAAAATTTCGCAGCCAAAGCGCCTGATTGGATGCCTCGGAACAAGCAACAAATTCCGCAGCCATAGTGGAAGATGCAATGAGTGTTTGTTTAACAATTTTCCATGATATTGCACCTCCTGCTAAAAGGAATATAATTCCTGAGGTTGAACGACGAGAATCCTCACATCCAGCGAAATCCGAGTCGGAATACCCTATGACCTCCAGTTTATCCGACTTCTTATATGTTAACCTCTGATGTTTTGTTTGTTGCAAATACCGGAGAACTCTTTTGACTGCTTTCCAGTGTTCCATCCCCGGATTACTTACGTATCTCCCTAACACACCCACCACAAAAGCAATGTCTGGCCGTGTACAAACTTGAGCATGCATCAGACTTCCAACAACCGAAGCATATGGAACCTTTTGCATTTTCTCAATCTCAAGTTTTGTCTTTGGGCATTGCTCAAGGATAAACTTTTCACCTTTTGATACAGGGGTTTCCTTTCCTTTGCTGTTAGCCATCCCGTAACGTTGTAACATACTCTCAATATACGCCTTTTGTGATAAACTCAAAATTCCATGGGATCGATTCCTGTGAATTTGAATTCCTAACACAAATGATGCATCACCAAGATATTTCATATCGAATTTGTCCGAAAGAAATTTCTTGGTCGTATGTAACAATTCCTTATCGTTCGTGGCCAATAATATGTCATCAACATACAGCACTAGAAATATGAATTTACTCCCACTGAATTTTTGATACACACAATCCTCTACCGAATTTATCTCGAAACCAAATGAGACAATAACTTCAAGGAATTTGTGATACCACTGTCGAGACGCTTGCTTGAGACCATAAATAGATTTCTTCAGTTTACATACCGTCGACTTTGGATCACCAGAGACAAAGTTTTCAGGTTGTAACATATAGATCGTTTCCTCAATGTCTCCATTAAGAAAAGCGGTCTTTACATCCATTTGATGGAGCTCAAGGTCGAAGTGTGCAACTAATGCCATGATTGTCCGAAACGAATCCTTCGAAGAAACTGGAGAGAAGGTTTCTTTAAAGTCAATCCCTTCAAGTTGAGTAAAACCCTAAGCTACAAGTCGCGCT
Organism: Limnanthes douglasii subsp. nivea; assembly: GCA_036936605.1. NCBI lineage: Eukaryota > Viridiplantae > Streptophyta > Magnoliopsida > Brassicales > Limnanthaceae > Limnanthes > Limnanthes douglasii. The sequence goes on from JAUPFV010000005.1 coordinate 292,768,595, forward strand.
TTATGCCTCTCCACATTACCCTTAGAATCCCGTTTGGTTTTAAAAATCCATTTACAACCAATCTGCTTCTTTCCTTCAGGTAATGGAACAATATCCCATACCGCGTTATCTTGCATTGATTTAAACTCTTCGTTCATTGCTTTAATCCAGAAGTGAGAATCAGAACTTTTCATGGCTTCACGAACACTTAAAGGATCATTTTCTGCTGAACCATAAAAATTTTCATGTTCTTGAAGATACACTATATTGTCTGAAGATATAGCTCTCTTTCTTTCTCTAGTAGATCTACGCAAAGGCATAATTTCTTCATTTTGCACTTGAACTTCTTGAGGAGATAGAGTTTGTTCTTCTTGAACAACTTCATTTTGCTCAATTGGAACAACATCCATAGGAGGAAGATTAACATCATCTTGAGTATCTATATGTTCTAACGAATCTGAAGTGATGATTGGCCTTCTAATTACCATATCATCATCTGACACTATAGTATCATTGTTAGAACCTTCATGAATCTCTATTGATTCTTCCTCAAAATGAATGTTCGTTACTAAATTCTTCCCCCCAAACTCTATATCCTCAAATAATTTTGTTGTACCCGTCTCAAATATATTCTTTGTGGAAGGATCATAAAACTTAAAACCCCTACTGTGCTCGGGATATCCGATGAAATAACTACTAACCATTTTGGAGTCCAATTTCTTTTCATTCGGCCTATAAAGGCTTCGCTTCAGCTGGACATCCCCAAACATGTAAATGTTTTAAACTAGGTTTACGCCCAGTCCAAAGTTCATACGGTGTCTTAGTAGTTGCTTTCGTCGGAACTCTATTAAGTAGGTAGGTCGCACATTTTATTGCTTCTCCCCAGAGTGATATAGGTAATGCTGAATGACTAATCATACTTCTTACCATATCCTTTAATGTACGGTTTCGTCTCTCAGATACTCCATTCATGTTGGACGAACCCGGCATCGTATACTGAGGGACTATACCACACTCTTCTAGGAACTTTGCAAACGGTCCATGACGTTGTTCACCTGAACCATCATATCTCCCGTAGTATTCACCACCACGGTCCGATCTGACGCACTTAATGTCTTTACCAAGTTGTTTTTCAACTTCAGTCTTAAAGACTTTGAACTTGTCAATGGCCTCTGATTTTTCGTGAATGAGATATAGATACCCATATCGTGAAAAGTCGTCAATGAAAGATACAAAATATCGTTGGCCGTTCCATGATGCTGTAGGGAACGGACCGTAAATGTCTGTATGTATCAAATCCAAGACCCCTTTCGCTCTGTATGCATCTAATCGTTTCACTTTGGTCTGTTTTCCTTTTATACATTCAACGCAAACGTTGAAGTCCGAAAAATCCAGTTCACTTAATAAACCTTCTGAAACAAGCTTTTCAATTCTATTTCTAGAAATGTGACCTAATCGCTTGTGCCAAAGTTTTGCTGATTTTTCCATTTTACAATTTAGTTTTCCAGGTACATCTACATTCATTATCTCTTTGTGATCCTTTATAGTATCCAATAAATACAAGTTATCATTTGCTATTAACTTTCTAGAACCAACAACATTACCATGTAAATAAAGACATAAACTTTCATTTCCAAATAGACAAGAATAACTTAATTTGTCCAACAACGGAAAAGAAATTAGGTTCCTTCGAAAAGAAGGTACATACAATACGTCTTTTAAATACAAAAACTGTCCACTGGTAAGCAACAAACGAAAATCACAGATAGAATGAACTAAACACGAACTGCCATCAGCTGTATAGATGGATGTTTCACCATCACTCAGGCTTCGGTTTCTTATCATACCCTGCAAAGAAATACAAACATGAGTTGTTGTTGCTGTATCAACCCACCAAGTATTTCTTGGCACTGGAACTAAATTGATCTGAGAACAGACCATAGAAGTGAAAATACCTTTGGCTTTCATCATAGCCCTCAATTTTTCACATTCTTTCTTAAAGTGCCCCGGTTTCTTACAATGGAAGCAACGCCCTTTACCAGACGTACCCTTATGCTTTTTTTGTCCCGAACCGGATGCATGTGCATCTGAACCTTCATACTTTCTCTTAATTCCCTTATCCACCTGAGCTTTCACCATTTGCACTTCTGGATGTTCTTGCTTCATCTTTTCCTCCTCTTGCGCTGCTTGAGAGATGAGCTCGTTGAGAGTCCATTTCTCGCGCTGACAGTTATAAGAAGTTTCGAAGTTCTTATACTGAGGAGGGAAAGAGTGAAAAGCAAAGCTTACCACAACATTTTCGAGAAGGTCAATCTTAAGTGCTTTCAGTTTGGAAGTGATGTTTGACATTTCCAAGATGTGCTCACGAACAGTCCCTTTGCCACGATATTTCATAGAGGCTAGCTTAATAAGCAGCGTCTTAATCTCTACTTTATCGTTCTTGGCAAAACATTTCTCTACCTCTTCGAGAAATATTTTCGCATTAGTGATCTCAGGTGAAACTGCACCACAGAATGCTAATGGAATTGCTTGCTTCATGATCCCTAGACTTATCCTGTTCGAATTTTCCCACGCCTCTGACTCTTTCTTCTCCGTAGGAGAACTGTCATCAGTCAGAGGTTTAGGTTCATCGACCCTTAATGCTAAGTCGTAATCATGGCACATCAAGTGCAGCAACATATCTTCTTTCCACAGCTCAAAGTTGCTCCCATTAAGTATGGGTGCCTTTTTGCCTTCCGGGTTATAGAAATACGAATTTGCTAACATAAAAAACAACAAACAATAAATAGCCAAAAACATCACTTAACATATAACCTCCATAGTATTTAACAAATAAACGGGCAAGCATATTAATTTATATATGTATGAGTTTGAGCATAATTAATGTTGATCCTTCTAATTGACTTAAAAAAAATCTTCCTTTGGGCCGATTTTTCCTAGTTCAATTTTCTTAATGATCAATTCAAAAATAACTATCTCGTGTCTAAGATTAACTATGTCAAACATTAACATTCCTTTGGGCCGATTAAAATTTACATACTTGTCAATCATAGACTTGTTAAAACTCAAAAATAATTAATTCAGCAATAGGGATCACTTTGGCGATATATTGAATGGAAAACTTAAAACATGCTAATTATTTCGAAAAATACTATACGACTACCTTACTTAATGTCCAAACTATTTCGTAGTCTATGTATAATTTAATCAAATTAAATTTACACCTTAAATTTAATATATTATAATATATCTTTAATTATATTGTAATATATCTTTAATTATATTATAATATAATTCTTAATATATATTATAATATAGTATTTATTTATATATATATATAAATTATTCATATATATATATACTATAATATATATTTATATATATAATAAACTTCAATGATATCATATAATTCTTATAATAATTCACCTATAACTTTATATAATATATAAGAAAACTTAATTACACATTTATCGGTGGTCACGTATATTTACTAAATTAATAATTTCAGATTTTAATTTAATTATATTAATTATAGTAGCCGCATATCTTTTAACTGCATATATAATTATACCACCGTAATTCTTTAATTGTTTGTGTAATTTCCGATAACCGACATCATATCTAATATATAGATCTAATATATATGATCTAATTTTATAATCTGAAAAACTAAGAATTTAATTTCATGGTGGCTTGTTAGAAATTCTTTACGGATTTCTAATCTAACTTATTGAACCATGAAGTTAAATCATCCTATAATAATGCGGAATAAATACTTACAGGATGTAGACATTCTTTGATCTTCAGATTCCTGACTTAGAGCAGATGATCGGATGATCGGCGATCCTTTACTAGGTTATTGATTCCTTTACTAGGTTATTGATTCTTCTAAGAGATGGCAACCAAAACACACTTTTGTAATTGATTCGAAGGAAGAATCAATTTGTTTTTCTTAAAGGATTTTCTCTCTGCATTTTCTCTCGTTACTTTTAAGAATGAGAAACTCATTCTTATATAGAACTGAAGTGAGAAAACGGTTCTTCTCTCTTAATTGTCTGTAACTCCCAGACAGTTACTTAATGAAGACGGTTCTTCTCTCTTAATTGTCTGTAACTTCCAGACAGTTACTTAATGAAGACCAGTAACGGTTCTTCTCTCTTAATTTTCTGTAACTCCCAGACAGTTACTTAATGAAGACCGGTCCTTATTAAATTGCCACTCTTAGGGACCATAACCCGGTATTATTTTGTTTTACAAAATAACCCCAAAACTTTACGTTTTGCTTAATTTGTTTATTTCCGAATCTAATCCTTCACAGTATTCGGAATTAAACCTGGTATCTATACAATTACCTCCATGATACATATTTTATCTACTAGTCCGTTCTTTTCTTTATGATTACTTTTATTGGACTAATATTAACGATAGTTTGATACATCGATACGACATGTGACGGCCCAACTTAATGGAAAAATTCCAACAATGCAAACTAAGAATCATACGTTAAATATGAATCTGAACCAGGAATTATTTGTTAAACATGAATTTGTAAATCATTTATTAAATCTAAGTTGAGAATAAATATTTAAATGTGATTCTCAATTTAAACCATTTATTATATTTAAACTGAAAATCATATCTTAAATATGAGTTACAAATCACGTGTTAAACTTAAATGACACATCATTTGTTATATTAAATTGAGAATCATAAGTTAAATGTGAATGATAATTCATGTGGTAAATCCTAATAGAGAATCTAGGGTTAAATCTAATACGAGTATCATTTGTTAGATATGAATCGTGAATCAAGTGTTAAATCCAAACTCCAAACTGAGAATGTGAGTTATATACGAACTAAGATTCGTGTATAATATTCAAACTGAGAATCATAAGTTAAATGTGAACTAAAAATCATGGGTTGAAAAATATGTGTTAAATCTGTGCTGAATCATGTGTTATATCTGAAATAAGAATTGTTTGTTAAACACGAGTTGTGAATTATTTATTAAATTTCAATCGAGAATCAATGCCTAAATATGAATCAAAACCACGGATTAAACATGAAACACTATCTTTTTATGTCTAAACTGATAATCATATGGTAAATGAGAATCACAAGTCATGTGTTAAATCTGAATAAAAAATCAAGAGTTGTATGCCAATTGAGAATTATGTATGAATGAATAAAAAATCAAGAGTTGTATATCAATTGAGAATTATGTATGAATAATGAATCGTGTATGAAATTAAAAATGACATCATGAGTTAATTGTGAATTGAGAAATCTGAATAAAAAATCAAGAGTTGTATACTAATTGAGAATTATGTATGAATAATGAATCGTGTATGAAATTAAAAATGACATCATGAGTTAATTGTGAATTGAGAATCAAGGTTCAAATGGGAGCTGAAAATCATGTGTTAAATCCGAACTAAGAATCATTTGTTAGACCATAGTCGAGAATTATTTGTTAAATACGAATTGCAAATCATTTATTAAATTTAAATTAAGAATCAAGGGTTAAATATGGATTACGGATCACAGGTTAAACACGAAAGACAGATCATGTGTTATATCTAAACTAAGAATCGTATGTTAAATATAAATCACAGAATCAAGGGTTATATACAAATTGGGAATCGTGTTTGAAATTCAAACTTAGGTGTTAAATCTGAACAAAGAATCATTTGTTAAATCCGAACTGAGAATTATTCGTCAAACACATATCACGAATCATATATAATATCTAAACTGTGAATCATAAGTTAAATATGAGACACGGTTCATGGGTTAAACATGAATGATATATAATTTGTTATATTGATTTGAGAATCATATGTTAAATGTGAGTCATAAGTCATATGTTAAATTCAAATAGAGAGTCAATGGTTAAATCCGATCTGAGTATCATTTGTTAAATGCCAATCGTGAATTAAGTGTTAAATCCAAACTGAGAATCAAATATACGAACTAAGAACCGTGTATGAAGAGTGAGCCGTGTATGAAATTCAAACAAAGAATCAGACGTTAAATCTGATTCGAGTATCATTTGTTAAATGTGAATCGCGAATCAAAATTTAAATCCAAATTGATAATCAATGGTTATGTACGAACTGAAAATCATGTATGACTTGAGAATAGTGTATGACATTGAAATTAAGAATTATGTGAAAATGCAAACTGAGAATCATGAGTCAAATGCAAATTGAAAATCATGTTTTAAATCTGAATTGAGAATCATTTGTTAAATCCGAGAATTATTTGTTGAACACAAATAGAAAATCATTTATTAAATCTAAAATGAGAATCAATGGTTAAATATGAATCACAAATCTCAGGATAAACATTAATGGCATATCATTTATTATATCTAATCGGAGAATAGTATGTTAAATATAAATCACAAATCAGGGGTTAAACGCGAATGATAAATTTATTAATAGATCATTTGTTATATTAAATTAAGAATCATAGGTTAAATGTGATTCATAAATCATGTGGTAATTTATTAATAGAGAATCAACGATTTAAGTATCATTTGTTAAATACAAATCTTGAATCTAAGTGTTAAATCCAAAATGAGAATTCTATGTTATGTACAAACTAAGAATCGTGTATGAACAATGGATCGTGTATGAAATTCAAACTGAGAATCACATATTAAATCTGAATTGAGAATCAATGGTTAAATATGAATCATAAATTACGGGTTAAATGTGAATAACGACTCATTTATTATATCTAAACTAAGAAATTTGAATCACAAGTCATTTGTTAAATTCGAATATCATTTGTTAAATGCGAATTAACTTGTTAAATCCAAACTGAGAATTAAGAGTTATATACCTGCGAATCATGACCTTATAATCGTGTATGTGTATGGAATTCAAACTGAGAATTATGGAATTCAAACTGAGAATCATGAGTTAAATGTGAATTGAGAATCATGGGTTAGATACGAATTGCAAATCATATATTTTAATCTGAATTGAGAATCATGTGTTAAATTCAAACTCAGAATTATTTGTCAAACATAAATCACAAATCATTTATTAAATCCGAATTGAGAATCAAAGATTAAATATGAATCACTAATCACGGATTAAACACGAACAACGTATCATTTGTTATATCTAAACTGAGAATCGTAGCTTAAATATGAATCACAATTCACGGGTTAAATATGAATGACATATAATTTGTTATATTAATTTGAGAATCACATGTTAAATGTGAATCATAAGTCATGTGTTAAATCCAAATTGAGAATCAATGATTAAATCTGATATGAGTGTTAATTGTTAAATGCCAGTCGTAAATCAAGTGTTAAATCCAAACTGAGACTCATGGGTTATATACGAACTAAGAATCATGTATGAACATTGAATCATGTATGAAATTCAAATAGAGAATCGTAAGTTAAATGCAAACTGTGAATCATGGGTTGAAATCATATGTTGGATCTGAATTGAGAATCATATGTTAAATCTAAACTAAGAATTATTTGTTAAACACACATTGCAAATCACTTATTAAATCTGAATTGAGAATCAATGGTTAAATATAAATCACAAATCACGGGTTAACGCCAATAACGGATCATATGTTATATCTAACCTGAGAATAATTGTTTAAATACGAATCACAAGTCATATGTTAAATTTGAACAGTGAATTAAGATTAAATACGATCCGAGTATCATTTTTTAAATCCAAACTGGTAATTTAAAGGTTATATACGAACTGTGAATCGTATATGACCTTATAATCGTGTATGAAATTCAAATTGAGAATCATGAGTTAAATACGAATTGAGACTCATGAGTTAAATACGAATTGAGAATCATGGGTCAGATGCGAATTGCAAATCATATGTTAAATCTGATATGAGAATCATGTGTTAAATTTGAACGGATAATTATTTGTCAAACGCGAATTGCGAATCATTTATTAAATCCGAATTGAGAATCAATAATTAAATATGAATCACAAATCACGGGTTAAACACGAATGACGTATGTTTTGTTATATCTAAACTGAGAATCATAGGGTAAAAACGATTCACAAATCATGTGTTAAATCCGAATAGAAAACCAATGGTTATATACGAAGTGAGAATCGTGTATGAATAGTGAATCGTGTATGAATAGAGAATCGTGTATGAAATTCAAACTAAGAATGATGTGCGAATCGAAATTCGCAATTCATATTTGACCTATATTTAATAAATGATTCACGATTAATGTTTAACAAATATTTCTCAATTCATATTTAACAAATAATTTTCAGTTTAAATTTAACACATCATTAACCGTTGCGCACCAAATTGCGCACATCGGGGACAATCTAGCACACCAAATTGCATGCCATTGTGCCAAAATTTACAAAACAACGTGCACAATTTATGCACAAATGATGTATATTATGGATACGCGATTTGAACACAAATCACACACCTTTTGAAATTTTATACGAATTTACGCACAAATCGCATAAAATATAACTAACACGAACTAAAGTATAAAATATACAAATCGCATAAAATATAACTAACACGAACTAAAGTATAAAATGTACCTCCATGAAGATATTTTGGGTACAGAGACCTACGAGGTGACTGGCTCAGCCGAGAAAGTACGTTGAGGGATTCGAACTCATGACCGTGATTAGAAGCATGCATTACTCAACCAACTCGACTACCCCTTAGAGGCTATTTTTTTTTTATTTTTTTTATATATTAGTACAAGATTATTGAAATGGACCATCAATTAGTTGTATAGTATTTTTCATGAGTTAAAAAAATGTAAAATTTAAAACCGAATTCAATATATATATTTATATTAGTTAAAGATTATTGAAATATATTAATTATAAAGTGCTTTTTAGAAATTAATTAGATCGTGATTGTTTTAGTAGTTAAACAAAAAGAGGCATTTAAAACGTTTTTTAAATTTTTATAAGTAAAAAGCTATTAAAATACCCTATCATTTAGTTGTGGAGTTTTAACTGGATTACAATAATTTTATAACTTAAAAAATAGTCAGTGAATCGGATCTAATTTATATTATTTTATTTTTATTAGTATTATAGTCAGTTATTATTTGATGGGTTAAAAAAGTAAGATGAAATTCAAAATCGAATTGAATTTATACTTTTAAAAAATTAATTAATTTACGTATTTTAGTAAAAATGTTATTTAAATGAAGTATAATTAATTATTTATTAATAAAATATTTGTTTGGAATGTAGTTTAGTAACGGTAATTTCAAGAATTAAAACAAAAAAAGTGAAATTTCAAACCGAATTTATTTGGTAATTTTTTTAACAAGTTAGCCATAGATTATTAAAATGTTTTAGTAATTGTAGAATATTTTTTGGAAACTAATTATTAACGGGAATTAAAAAATTGTAAAATTAGAAATGAAATTGACTTTATATTTTTTATTAATTTATATAGATTAAAAATCTTTATCATTTAATTGCCGAATGTTTTTTTTTTAAACTTATGTTACGTAATTGAATGAATTTGGAGAAAAGAGTTTCAAATTTCAATCGAAAAGTATTAAATTATTTAGCGGTAAATAAAAATGTTTAAGGAGGGAATAAATTCTAAAAGCACGCATAAAACTTCCATTCAACTTGCATCATGGTTCTTTCCAATCCCTCTTCTTCCATCTTCTTCCCTCTTTCCCTTTTCTTAGATTTTATTTTTTCTAATATCTATTCGGTGGAATAATAGCAATTGTATAATAGTAAAACACAAATTTATTGTTCATAAGCATAATAAATCTGAGTTTTATATAATTATATGTTTTACATATATAAATTATATATTTATAATATTATCTAACAAGTTGTGTATATAAATTAAAAAAAAAACAATTAATCCTTTAATATTCTATACTTGTAAGATATTTTCCCTACACAATCTAAATTTAAATAAATGTAATATATATGGATAAATGTCATAATTTTGATTTTATTCATAGACTGACTTAAATTCTTGAGATATTTTTATACGCAGTCTAATTTTTCAGTTTTATTTGAAGATTACATCAGAACGTTATGATACTTTAGACGCTTACAAATCTTCGAGTCAAGCTATGAATTTCTATATAAATTAGACCGAGAAATGGTAACAAACACACATAAAGCGTAGAAACAAAAATCCATAAGAACATCGGCCATATATCATATATCATCCTTCATTTGTCACGAGGAGGCTGCAAAACTGCTGAACTCTCTCCCTCTTCTCCCTCTTGAAGCTTTGATCAGCTTTACTGTATTTGATAAAACAGACCACTGATCACTGTAAACAAAAACTAATCGGCGTTGTGACACACTCTTTGATCTTTAATGGAGACGAACGTTGGACTCGGAGCCGGCGGCAAGTTTCCAAAGCGTCCGTTGGGAAAAAATCGTACAACTGCTTACGATCGACCACCTGGGCACAAGAACAATGGTTGGTTCTCAAAATTAGTAGAACCAGCTCAGAGACTTATCACTTCCGGCGCCCATATATTCTTCGGTTCCGTTTTCCGCAAGAAGTGGTTTCATCATCAACCAGAAGGCAAAGGAAGGCAGGAAAGGGAAAACCCTTCTAGTGTAAGATTATATATTTATTATTTGATTTGTTAGATATAGCATTAGTTGCAATAGAGAAAAGGTTTCTATATATTTTCTCACTTATAAACAGAGTTTTATATGTTATAAAACTTGCAGTTGAAGAATTCACTTGATATTGATATTGACTCTCCCCCGGCCAATATGATAAGTGCCGATGGGTTCAATGAACTCGAACGAATGATAATGCATAAGACTTTTAGCAAGGTCGAGATTGATGAGTTAACAACCATGCTACGGTCAAGAACTGCTGAGACACCTGCTAGAAAAGAAAACGATAGAAATCTAGTAAGAAAATGACTTTAACTAGTGGATACTTATAATATATATATATATATATATATATATATATATATATATAGTTCCACTTTTAATTGTTTTTATGTCTTCATTGTTTTTATGTCTTCAGTTACGTGATGAGGATCAACCTTCACCCACAGAGCTTGCAAAAGCGTATATGGCTTCTAGCTCTAAAATATGTAGAGAAGTGTTGACTCCATTGCGTAATAAAACCCAATTACCTGCTAAATCATCTCTTGCGCCAAGACATTTTGCTGAAGTTGGGCTTCTTGAAAAGGATCTTGTCAATCGAAGAACTCGAGGCGGCAGATCTGCCATGTACAGTTTGCGAACACCATATACAAGGCATCTTTCTTCTGTAAAGGTTTGTTGCAGTGTACTCTTATTAGTTTATCTATAAGAAAATTTGGAGATTCAGTGCACAACTCATCTCCGCATGCCTGTTATCTAATTACATATTTTACTTATAGGGATCAGGTGCTATACCTGTAAATGAAAATATTGTCAGTCGAAGATGCCTCGGTAGATCTGCATTATTCAAAATGGCGAGAACACCATATGCTAGGCCGCTTTCTCCTACCAAGGTTTGCGTACTTATATGTCTTTAGCTTGAACAATATACAATATGTCAAAGTTTGCAGTTTTTTAATATATTATTTTACATCTAGGGACCTATGCCTGGTGGACTCTCACTTTTAGGTGCAGCTTTATCCGCCGGTTCGAAACAAGGGGTAATTCTAGCTATATGTTACTTTATTTTGTATATCAATTTTTTTTATTTGGACAAAAACCGGTTAGGAAGCGAACCGATAAACCGATAAGGAACCGAACCGATAAAACCGATACGACCAAACGAACCGATTATATATTCTTTTATAAATTATAGTACTTTTTTTTAAGAAAATGAAAGATCAATTTATAAACTTTAGTTTTTATATTATTTATTTTAATAAAAAAATAATTAAAAATCAAATTTTAATTGAACTAAATTTATTGCTTATGTTTTCAGGCTCTAAAACGCCGGAGTGCCGTCTTGGAGGAGTCTTGTCGTAGCATCCGGCCGAAGAAGTTTCTTACCTCTCAAAAGGTCACGAGTTTGCCAGACAGTAAGCAATCCTCTCAAGAACAAAACAAATTGAAATTGAGTGAAGCTTCCAATAGGCCTGCCATAACACCTAAAGGAAATACAGAGAGAAGTGTTGCAAGCAGCTCAAGTATCCCCTTTGTTTCGTCCAAGTCCAGGGAAGCGGCTTCCAAAATCTTACATGAACTTGATGATTTGGTCTCATCTAAAGAAAAATCAGCTACAAATCCTGCTCTGAAGAGGGTTGGCACCACAGATACTTCAAAAATCATTGAGAGTCAAGAAGATAAATCAAGCGGTACACGTGACAGTGTATTGTTTGATGCTGGAGATTCTAGTCCGCAGAAGCGGGCCAAAGTTGATGAAAATGGTGTGAGTAAATCCGTAATTTCAATTGACACATCGATTCCTATTTTGAATAATAGTGTAGATATAGCTAGTTCAATTGAAGAACAAATAGCTGGTTCAGACAACAGAGATACTATGGTTCCCCGGAAGGCAACACACTCATTCCGGATGAGTGTAGATGAGGTAATACATACATTCATTATATTGTATTTTAATGATGATTACATGTCAGATAATTTAGTTTAATAGTTGAATGCAATGGCTGAATGGTTTGTAGTCCTGTGACTGTGGTTGATCTTTTTCCTCTGACTGTAGGATTTTTTGGTGTCAGTTGATGAGTACTCACCTGATGGAGCCACACTTTGTTTAGAAAAACAGAAGGAAGAACTAACTGGTGCTTCAGCCACTTTTGATGATGATACCCGTTCAGCTTTAGCTGTTAGTGGATCTTCAGGCTTGCTACTTAATGGGTGTTCCAAAGGAAAATCTCAATTCCCAAACAGGTCAGTATATTTATAGAACGGGAGTGTTCTAAAATTGGTCGCAAGTGTTTCCAGCTACAGTTTCTTTTTGTCTTGTGCTCATTTTCCAATGTTTTAAAACAATCTAATTAGTCCATATTGGATCAGCTTTGGTTTAGGGGTTTCATGATCTAACCAAACTAAACCAATATATAATACAAATGAAATTATATAATCTATATAGATAATTTTTTACCTACCTATCTTCTAATACAATGACATTGTTTCCTATCCAGGACGGAGTCTGAAAATGCATGTCCTACCTCCGAGTTGCCCGCATCTTCTCCAAATGGGAGCATTTTTTCTTTTGGTGTTAGTAACAATCCTTGTGTGACATCTGAAGCTTTGTGTTTGACATCCAATAGCACATCTAATCAGACTATCTCGACTACTTCAGCCCTCTCTGTTGGTACTACCACTAATGCTACTGCAAGCACCACCAACACCAGCACCAGCTTTAGCTACCTTTCACAACCTTCAGCAACTACTGCAGAGTTAGTAGAAGCAAAGACCCCGAACTTCGGAAGTATAAATGTTTTGCAATTCAGTGGGCCATTTTCAATAGTTACAAGCACGGGAAGTAGCGTATTTTCTGGTACATCATTAGGAATTACAAGTCCTGGAAGTAGCCTAGTTTTTGGCGCTACAGATGCTTCGACTGGAAGTATCGGGGGTACCAATTTTGGTAGCACACCTACCTCTGTTGAAGGTTCTGGGAATGTGATTTTTGGTGCCTCGTCTTCTACCCCTGGAAATGCTACAGCTAACATTTTTGTTGAATTGTCCTCTGCAGTCAGAAGCACTGAAATTAGCAATTTATGTGCTCCGTCTTCTTCACATGGAAGCACTGTAAGTAGTGTTTATAGTGGGACATCTTCTGCAAGCTTAGGCCAAGTAAGTAGTATTTTTGCCGGCACATCTACAACCACCGAAAGCAAAATGTATGGTGGCTCTATCCCAGCATTGATAAATTCAGCTTCAAACCCGCGAGGTAACATTTTTGGCTTCAGCCCGGGCTCCAATTCTACCATTTCAAACCAGGATGTACTTCCCCAAGCTTCCATAGCTGGGGCTGTACTCTCAAATTCATCTCAAATGGCACCTACTTATTTTGGTTCATCCTCAACAACTCCTGCAGCTCAAACAACATCATTTGCCTCTGGAAGTTCTCTGTTTGGATCTTCTTGCAGTGGGTCTGCGCTGTTTAGTTCATGTGCTACTGTTGGCAGTTTACAAGGGAACAATATCACTACTATCTTTGGATCCACCGATCAGGCTACAAAATCTCTCATGTCGGGTTCAGGATCTTCATCAACACATGCATCTCAAGGTTTTGGGTCACCTCAAGGTTCAGGATCTTCATCAACACATGCATCTCAAGGTTTTGGGTCACCTCAAGGTTTTGGGTCATCTGGATCTGCATCGACATTTGGATCCACCGAGCAGGCTCCAAAATCTTTCAGCTTTGGTACAGGATCTACATCAACGCATGCGCCTCAAGCTTTTGGGTCATCTGGATCTGCATCGACGTTTGTATACAGCGGGCATGCGCCAAAATCTCTCATGTTTGGTTTAGGTTCCTCATCAACACATGCAGCTCGAGCTTTTGGTTCATCTGGATCTGCATCGACATTTGGATCCACCAGGCAGACTCCAAACTCTCTCATGTTTGGTTCAGGATCATCATCAACACATGGATCTGCATTGACCTTTGGACCCATCAGGCATGGTTCAGGATATTCATCAACACATGCACCTCAAGGTTTTGGGTCATCTGGATATGCATCTACATCTTCCAATTTTGCTTTTGGTTCAACCTCAACTACCACTAGTTTACCTTCAGTGTTTGGTAACTCAGGATCTGGTTTTCCCTCGAGTAACAATGCTCAAATGAACATGGATGATACTATGACTGAATCAATTAATGCATTATTTGGTCAGCAACCGCCACAGCCCATCGCAGCAGCCGAATCAGGCTTTCAGATCGGTGGATCAGCTAATTCGTTCCATTCTAGCAGAAAAATGGTCAGAGCTAAGCCACACAACAGGCACAGAAGGAAGCAAGATATTTGATAAATCCAGTGTTAATACTAGTGGAAAGGAAAACGTAGTTAGAGCTAAGCGATCCAATAATTATTGTAGAAGTAGTTTGCAAGAAGGTTGCGATTCTTTGTAAGGGATTTTTTTTTCAGAAGATAATAGATGAATAGATATTCCTGGATTTTTGGTTTATTATATAGAAGTTTTTAAGTCTATTAAGATAATCATAATTTTGTAAGAAAAAGCTGTCCAAATACAAATTGTTTGGTCTTGAGCAAGAAAGTAGGATACATGAGATCAATGGGAATCCTATTTTTCTCTATGGTCAATACTTATATCTGTATAAGAAAAAAGAATGATGCAGGTTCTGTGGACGTTACTAGGCAATGCATGACGTTAGGTTTTCTTTTTTCCAAATTTTGTTCCACTTTTTGTTTTTTATGCAGGGTATTAATAGGGATAGGGTTGAGCAGATGGAAGCTCGCCTGAAAGAGGATATTTTGATGGAGGCTGCAAGGTATTTCTTTGATTATGCTCCTTTTGATTAATCTTGTAGGTGTACGAAAATATTGCCTTTTTTCAGCAGTTCTCCTTTATCTTAATCTCGGAGACCTAAGTATCCACACATTGCATAGTATTAGTACCTAATAAGTTGCAATCTGGATTGCAGGTATGGAAATATGATTCTTGTAACTGACGAACTGCCAGATGGTCAGATGGTAAACCAGTGGGAACCAGTATCTAGTGACTCTGTTTAGACCCCGCTAGAGGTACAATCACTTTAACTCATTTCAGTTTTGTGAAATATGAAGTATGATTAGATAATAATGTTCTATCTTCTTTATTTTGTTTCTTTCTTGAGCTTTTAGGTGTACGAGGAATTCCAAGCAGAAGGGTACCTGGTTGATTATGAACGTGTTCCAATAACTGATGAAAAATCTCCCAAAGAGCTAGATTTTGATATTTTGGTAAGTATTTAATTTTTTGAGTTCCTTGTTATAATCAGTCAACTATTCTCCTTAAAATTTGGCACTTGGATTCACTTATAAAAAAATGGCATAGGATTTGTTACTGCTTATAGTATTACAGCGCAAATCAAGTTCACAAGCTGCTACCTGACAAAATCTGTCAAGTCATTCAACTTCGTCCTGAACTATACTTTTGATTTTTTGTGATGCTAATTCTTCTGCTATGAAATATTGAACCATTGATTGCTGACTGGATCCTCAGGATATATAGGTTCCATTTTATTTATAAAAATCAAGAATCATGCGAATCAGGTTCTTGTTTTGTGGAGGCAAGGAATTCTTCTTATGTGAGCAATCAGTTGCCTTATATTTGCTTATGGAAGCTGAATCACAGAGTATCAAAATTCTGCTTTGCTGCATATTTCTAAAACAAACGTTTTCAGTTTATGTGTTAAGTGACAACAATGTCTCTGAAGTGATCTTGAAAATATATATACTCATGTATTCTCACGACTGTGTTTTCAGGTTCAGAAAATATCACAAGCTGACATCAATACTGAGATAATTTTTAACTGTCAAATGGGACGTGGACGAATGGTTATTGCGACTTTGGTTTACCTCAACCGATCAGGAACTTCTGGTAATGCTGTTACCTCCTCTATTATAATGTTTACTCATTAATTGTGAACTATGAGTACATCTTAATCAACCAGAATAAATTAAACTGTTATGCATTTAGTAGAAGCTTCGTATTAAATTCATTCATGATATTATAATTATCCTTATTGTATGCTTACATTTTTATGCCGATGGGTTTATGTGACTTCCACGTCTATTTTGTTTTGAAAATGATTAGCCTGGATGGTTCATAGATACAACCATGGTCTTATTCAGTTAATGGGTCCGTTTTTAAATTCACTGTTGATAAATAAAGGGTAATGATGTATCAGTTATTAAATGGTAAGTAAATCAGTGCTTAAAGAGAAAAGTAGAATTATTAACTATAATTCAGCCGTAGATAGACCAAGGTGCATCTAAGAACTTTTTTGATTAGCCCCGTCTTATGAATAAGAAAATTTGAGCAAAATCAAAATCTAGTTGGTCATGTAAAATTGCTTAAAATAGTATGTAGGAATTCAGCAACAAATATATCTCGAAACTTCAATATTTAAAGTATTTTAGGCGTGCACTACAAATGCAGTCTTTCCTGTTCTTCGATTGCCAACTCAATTTGGTTTAGGGAGTCTGAGTCAGTTAATGCTGAACATATATTTTTTTATTCATAATTTCTGAGTAATCAATGGATAGACAACTGTTTCCTGTTTTACCAGCTTATATCCTTGCACATACCCATGCAATGAAAAGACTTCCACTTTTACTTTCTTCTATATCATTAATTTCTCTATTTTGACTTGGCAATGACATGCAGTTTTTCCCCTTTAATAGCCATTCTAAATGAACTAAATCATTGAATATATCTAGTTTTTCTTACGCTAGGATGGTTTGCTGCAAGATCTGGTCTTTATTCTAATTTATTATATAGCAATAGTATAGTTCAGGTTACGGCTCGGGTTCCTAACTGTCAAGTTCAAGATTTTTATTTCTTTCCATTTTTTAATTAAATTGGTTGGAGTTCGATTCTTAGTCAACTCTTTTTCTTTCATTCTTTTAGAGACTGTCTTAATATCCTTGTGCTGATATGTTTAGGTTTTCCAAGAAGCAATTCCATCGGAAGAATTTTTAAACCAGGATCTGACATAACTGACAATGTGCCAAATTCCGAGGAGGCAATCCGGAAAGGGGAATATACAGTCATCAGAAGCTTGATTCGTGTCTTAGAGGTACTTAGTTCTACTTCTAGCTCAATATGGTTTCATCTCACCATTTCTAAAACCTTGGGTCATGTATTAACTAGTGAGACACATTTAGGGTGGTGTTGAAGGCAAAAGACAAGTGGATAAAGTCATTGACAAGTGTGCCTCCATGCAGGTATTGTCTCCTAAATCTGCTTCTTAAGTAGGGTATACCTTCTATATTAAAGGAGTTTATTCTTATTGAAATTTGCAAATTTTTTCTGGTCTAGCACTTTTTGATCATACTATTTCTTTTATGCGTTTGTTTTATAGTATGCACTTAAGTTTAAGGTGACAATATAATTATTTTTCTCTTAATTTTGTCAGAATCTACGGGAAGCAATAGGAACTTACCGCAATAGTATATTGCATCAGCCAGATGAGATGAAGAGGGAGGCATCACTCTCATTTTTTGTGGAATACTTAGAAAGATACTACTTTCTGATATGCTTTGCGGTATACATTCAGTCAGAGGGAGCTGCGTTACATCCTTCTCCTGGGAATAACAGTTTTGCTGACTGGATGCAAGCTAGACCAGAGCTCTATAGTATTATCCGTAGGTACTGATGTGCCATTATTAAGAACAGAAACATAAACTGAGATATCCAGCAGTTTCACACACGATTAGCACCTGTATTAAGTAGCAGAATAAGAATTTATTGGAAACACATCTTATGTAGATAAGGGTATACATCTCACCAGAGGCCCCCCTTCAAAACAATACGCAAAAGCTGCGTAATCCTTCGGTGCATACTAGGGCCTCTATTTCTCCTTATCCTAATCAGAATTACTTTCTTCTAGAAGCCCCTCCTACATCACCTTCGCTTGTTCCTTCATGACTATCAAATGTTTCCCCGGCTGAAACCTCTTTTTCTCTTTCCTTTCTTTTGCTGGCAAATTCATGTCACCTAAGGCCCGGATATATCATTTGTTGCAGCGGCTTAAATTTCGATTGATATCTGATTTTCAACTTTGGAATTTTCTCTGTTAAAATGATAAATAGAAGGGTATGTTATTGATTGCTCATGAAAGCAATCAATGGAGAAACTGCCAGATAAGTTTTCTGATTTTTTCAGAATTTATGCAGGTTGCTTAGGAGAGATCCTATGGGTTCGCTTGGATATACATCTTCGAAGTCCCCTCAAATAAAGATTGCAGAATGTACTGATGGCCGCCCTCATGAAGTAGGCGTAGTTGCTGCTTGCAGAAGTGGAGAAGTCCTTGGAAGTCAAACAGTTTTAAAAAGTGATCACTGTCCGGGCTGTCACTATCCAGGTTTACCAGAAAGAGTGGAAGGAGCGCCAAATTTCAGAGAAGTTCCTGGATTTCCTGTTTATGGTGTTGCAAATCCAACTATTGATGGCTCAAAGGGTGAGGAGTGCGGCATTGAATCGTGGTGCTGAGTACTTGGAGCGATACTTCAGATTAATTGTATTTGCAGCTTACCTTGGAAGTGAAGCATTTGATGGATTCTGTGGACAAGGGCAATCCAAGATGAAATTCAAGAGTTGGTTAAATAAGAGACCTGAGGTCCAAACAATGAAACGGAGCATAAAACTAAGACCTGGACAATTCTTCACCCTCCCTGTAAGCCATTCTATTCCTATATAATGTTAATGGGGAAAGGATGAACAATAGTTGTTCGTTATGAATCCGCATGGCTAGCGAATTTCATTTTTTGTTTATGGTGCAGGAGGAACTGAGAGCACCACAGGAATCCCAGCATGGCGATGCAGTCATGGAGTCTATCGTAAGATCCCGTAGTGGTTCTGTTCTGGGGGAAGGTTCTATATTGAAAACGTATTTCTTTCCTGGTCAAAGAACTTCTAGTCACATTCAAATTCCTGGTGCACCACAGGTATTCAAGGTATACTTACAGTGCGAGCTATTACTGAACAAACATAGTTTAGCAGCTCTTTTTGTAATATGTTCTATATTATGAAGTCTTTCAAAAAGCTATGTCAAAGCGTAGATTTTTATGTGTTTGTTAAAAATTACTGTTCTTAATGGTAATAGGGCTTCTGGAGTAAGTGACCATGCACTACTAAGTGCATACCGATATCTTAGTCAATAGTGCAGCAGTGGGTGCTCTAAAATCATGAAGTCTTTCGAAAAGCTATGTTAGAGTAGCATAATTTTTCTCTTGTGTTAAAGATATAGTTCTTAATGGTAATAGGGGATTATGCATGAAGTGAGTAATTACTACTAAGTGCATACTGATACTTTCTTCAATAGTGTAGCAGTGCGTCCGTTAAAAATTACGGTTTACTAAAACAGGAGAAAGAAGAATCAATCTTTTGTAAATATTGGCACATAGTTTGCTAGTTCTAAGTTGTAAAATTGTGAGAGTTAAAAACAAACTAGCTATGCCGTCTAAATATAGTCCATGTTGATTAAATTTCCCAGTTAAAAATTCTACGCATGTTCCTAGAACACTTTTTTTGTAGATCTCGGTAGATTACCGACCTTTGGCTAATATAGGTTATCCTTTCATGAAATTTTTAAGTGGGAATAATAGCAATTGTATAGAATGGGATCATGAAATGCAGATGCTTGGGATCGTCTGATACATCCGATATCGACTTTTGTCTTTCTAGATATCAGTTTGGAAAGATTTCATTAGAATGATTTATCCCTTTATGACATCAAAAGAAAATTAAATGTTTCCTTTGGCAATATAGTCTGTCTCCGTAGCTTAAATCATCCGATAGGCTTTTAAATGAAATGCTGCGTGGTTGTGTTTGAACCAACACCTCAGGATTACAGGCTAAGGGCTCACTTTTTCACATATCACATTGATGCTAATGGTCTATACCTTCTGCTTGCCTAATGATTATCGGAGGTGGACTATATGTCTTTAAGGTTGTGTAGGATAAATGAACCACCCTAACCAATGCGTTTGTTTAGAGCATAATCTTGAACATGGACACAGATACACAAATAGTTTAGATAAGCAGCTTATACTTTGATTGTCAACAGATGAACTGTACTATGCATGAAACCCAGACACTATTTGAGTTATGCAATTCTTGTTCAGGTTAACAGCTTCCCCGTGTATAGCATGGCGACTCCAACAATTGCTGGTGCAAAGGAGATGCTAGCATATTTGGGTGCCAAGCCTGTAGCAGAAGGCGCTGTTGCTGAGAGAACAATAGTGACTGATCTTAGAGAACAAGCAGTTGCCTACATTAACGGCACTCCTTTTGTTCTGAGAGAGCTGAACAAACCAGTTGATACACTCAAGCATGCTGGAATTACTGGCCCAGTTGTGCGTTATCATAAATTTCATCTTACTCAGTAGAAGTATAATACTTAGTCAAGTATGTTTCTTGACTATATCGTGTTTGCTATGTAGGTAGAACACATGGAAGCGCGACTGAAAGAGGATATATTATCCGAAGTGAAACAATCAGATGGTAGACTTCTCTTACATCGTGAGGAATATAACCCAATATCAAAACAGTCCAATGTCATAGGATTCTGGGAAAACATCGTTATGGATGATGTGAAGACACCCGCTGAAGTATATGCTCCTTTGAAAGATGAGGGTTATAATATAACATATAGGAGAATACCATTAACGAGAGAAAGGGAGCCATTGGCCTCTGATGTTGATGCTATCCAGTACTGCCAAGATGAGTGAGTATTAGTACTTGTTGCTTGTTCTTATCTGCAACTTGGTTCTATAACTTGTTAGTTTAGCCAAGGTTTAAATTGTTAGTTTAGCATCAAACTATAAGTTTACTTGGCTATTGTTGCAGTAAGTGAATCATTTTTTTTGTTGTGATTCTGAATCATTTTACGTCTAAATTATACTATTAGGAATCAAGATAGCTTGTGTATTTAAGCTCTTAGGAGTTGGATAGCTTATTTTTTATTCTACAATGTCCTTTAATAACAGTTAGGACGTAAATAATTGCGGTAGGTGATGCTGGGAAAAATAAAGATTCGTTTTAGCTTCAATCAATATATTTAAAATTGTTTAAGCATGAATTATAATCTCTTTTCTGAAACCCCCGATTAATGTACATTTAATATTGTATGTGTATAGTTCTGCAGGGCGTTATCTCTTTGTCACACATACTGGTTTTGGAGGAGTTGCATATGCGATGGCAATTATTTGTCTTCGTCTTAAAGCTGAGGGAAAATTTGCATCAGAGACTCCACAATCATCAGTGGATGATAATCTATATTCTGCACCTGAAAAGGAGGTACCTTCTCGCGTTTCTCATGAAGAAGTGCTTAGGATGGGTGATTACCGCGACATCCTAAGTCTTACAAGAGTTCTCGTGCACGGTCCACGGAGCAAAGCAGAAGTTGATGCTGTTATTGAATGGTATGTTTTACATTTCTCTGTACCCGTGCACAGAGCATAGACTATATCGTGAAACGGGAAGTATGACGAGTGTTTTCTATCATAATGCTGCTGATATGTTCTTTTCTTATAAAAGGTGTGCTGGTGCTGGGAATTTACGGGATGATATTGTACATTACAGTAAGAAATTTCAAACGTCTCTAGATAATGATGATGAGATTCGTGCATGCATTCTGGACAAGGGTATAAAAGCTCTAAGGTTAGTTCATGTGCCTAACCTTTTGGTTTTCAGTCATACTAAACAAGCTTCGTGGTAGTCCTCTAAAATTTTGCACTTTTGATCATCCACTTGAGTAAAAAAATTATGTGTGGAGAAGAGAAGGTTGTGTTACTCCTTATGATAACAGCATTCTTGCCACTAGTAAGTAAACCCATCTTTTTGCCAGACCTTTTGTTAAAGAGAGAGCCGTAATTTGCCCAAATGATTTGACTGCTCAAGTTGTCTCTAAGATAGTTTCTCTGTGAAAAAGGAATATTTATTTCACACGAATTATGCTTGTCTGATTTGCCTAATTTCTGAAAATCGACATATGTATTAATTATCCCATGAATTAGTCTTTGTCAATCTTGGTTCTACTTTCCAGTGTCCGAAATTCGAAACTCTTGAGGCTAATTAATATATTAGAGCAAGTGAATTTTTATATCAATACTCAATACATAAACTGTTGGCATAAATTTAATAATGTGTAACAAAAATTCTGTTAATGATAAGTAGCTCTCTTTCACTTGTCTGCAGGCGATACTTCTTCCTTATCACATTCAGGTCCTATCTCTTCTCTACTTCCTCAGCAAAAACAAAGTTTGTTCGGTGGATTGATGCAAGACCAGAACTGGGACACCTTTGTAATAACCTTAGGATTGACAAGTGAGTTTGAGGACATAGCAATTTGTTTCAAATGTATCTTTTGTACAGTTGTCCTATACAGGTGCAGTCTGGAAGAATGTATATCAACAGATGAGAACAATAAGGTCCAGTGAGTGTTTAGAAGGTTGAGATTTTAAGATCGGGTTTCAGCAAGTAATTAGCGGGAAGTTAGTGAAACCCACATAGCATGTTAGTATAGTAGAGTCTTGGTTATAAACTTTGATTGTTGATGGTTTTATACTACTGAGCTACTGATTCAGACTCAAAAATGAACTCATTATGTCGGTTTCAATTTGTACTGTTACTCACCTTTCTTTTATCATGACTTCTAATAAGTAATGTTGAATATAGTAATTGTGTATGCTATGTCAAACCAAATGTACTGATAAGTTTGTTGGGTGAAGATTTAAATTTAAAATGATGGGTTTGAGTTAAACGTTGTTTACCAACTAAAATATTACATCCAACCAAGTGTATTTATAACTGGTCTAATGTTGTTATGTTTAAATTTTTAAGGATTCAATACAACTTCAAAAATTTAGGGATTGAATTTTGTTCAATTTAGGGAGAATAAAATATAATTTCAAAATTCAATGGACTAAATTATAATTTCCAGACTTTAAAAGCTATAATGATACTTAAGAGATCAAAATGCACTTGAAGTACTCACTCAACTATTCAATTGTCACTTACCACCCAAAGTTTGATCAATTGTTACTTAATACCCAACTCAACTACCTTATTGCCACTTACAACCTAATTTTATTTTAATACCCTAACTACCCTTAACCCACTATATAAACCTTATTTTCTGTTTTCTTTCTATTTTTTCTAGCTTTTTGAAGATTTGAATTTGTTAGCCGCTCTAACCACCTAACCCTACCAACCACCACGAGCTGGGTTGAAATCACATTTTCCGGTGATCGGAAGCTGCTAAAGGTTTGTTTCTTTATGTAGGTTGTTGTGTTAGACCTGTCTAACCTCCGTTTTATACGTACAGGAGTTGATCGTCGCTTTTTGGAATCTTATAGCTTACATTTAATCGTGTTGCGAGTTTGTTAGGTAATTACCTACTGATTTCGAAGTTTTTTATTGGTTTTCTCTGTTGGAATAGGTTCTATTCTACTGTTTTTAGATGCCATTGCCTGATTTCGAGCTTTTCTCTGTTTTTTTTGTTGTAGTGATCTGTTATTGTTTAGTTAATATTGTTGGTTATATAGTTATGCCCTTGTTTTCTGATGTTATATTCTAATTTGGTAGTGCTTTAGTTTTGTCTTGAATGTGTAGATTACGAGTTTTTAGGTCAGTTAGAGTATTGTATTTCGAAACAAATATCAGGACCGGTGTTACATAGGAATATCAGGACATGATGCGAATAGCTCTATATATACACAATTCGCAAGATAGGATGCGAATTGTTTGATGGTGCAGTAAATAATTTGCACATGGCTTTTGTGACTAATAACAAATATCAGGACTTTTTTTACATACAAATATCAGGACAAGATGCGAATCGATCGTTGTAGGTATACACAATTCGCAAGATAGGATGCGAATTGTTTGATGCAGTAGTAAATAATTTGCACCTAGTTTTTGTGACTAATAACAAATAACTTGTATTTTCCAGGTTAAGAAATGTCTAAATCACGAGTTTGTATTTTTAAATATGGTCACCAAACTGCAATTGTGCCTTTCACGGAGTTTGAAAGCTTCGAAAGTGTCCAAGCTTATGTAGAGAACACATGGGAGGAGCTTTCCACAGGTGAGTACCTAATTACTTACTCATGCGGGGATCACAATAATTGTTTCTTTAATAACCAGAATGATTTTGTTGGGTTGGTGTTATATCTTGATTTGGAGCGTTTAAAACGAGTTAGTTTTCTCATAGAACAACACGTCTTCGATAAGGGTTCTGGTAACAAAAGTTCTGTTGATAAGAGCTCTGGTGGTAAGGATTGTGGTGTAAAGCGTAAAGAGCTTAGCTTGATTTTGGGAGAAGCATCTCTTGATCAACTAGTTAGCGGGGAGAGTAGTAATGGTTTAGTTAATTCTGATCAGAGGAAAAAACAACTTGCTACTGCTGGTTGGGCTGATGCTATTATAGGAGTGGGTCAAGCTTTTGAAGAAGGTGCTGCCGGTTTGAGGGTATCTTTGTGCAAATTTGCGTTAGATCATGGTTTTTCTTTCAAATACATGCACAACACAACAAATAAGATCACTCTTATTGTGAAAATAAGCTCACAAGCGGGTGTAAATGGAGGGTTTATGCATCTATTGACTCAAGCACCGGCCTTATGACGATCAAGAAGTATGTCCCGTACCATACTTGCAGTCCTGTTTTCTCCCAAAAGCATAAGCATAAGCGGCACAGGCATTTGACATCAGATTTGATTACAGAGGAAATTCAGGATTCTCTCCGGACCTGTCATTCGTTGACAGCCAAAACCATACAATCGACTGTCAAACAAGATTACGGTCTTGACATCTCTTATCGTTTGTCATAGAATGCTTTAAAGAAGGCTAGGAGGGGAGTTTTTGGAGATAGTTCAAGTTCTTTTAGTTTACTAAGCGAATACTTCAAACGCTTGAAGAGCCGGGATATTACTTCAGACTGCCAGTTGGAGTTGTCAGCTGGAAACCGATTCAAGCGCTGTTTTGTAGCATTCGGTTCGTCCCTTCGGGGTTTTCATTCATGCCGTCCAATGTTGTTTGTCGATGGAACCCACTTATATGGCAAGTACAAGGGTACATTACTCACTGCTGTAGCAAAGGACGGAAACAACGGTTAGTTACATTTATCTAGTTAATGAATGATGTTTTTGTGGGAAAATACTGATGCAATTCGCAGCAGGTGATGCGAATTAAGCAATGTTGTGATCCTCACATTTCGCATTTGAGGCTGCGAATTAGGTATTATGCTGAGTAAATTGTACTTACATCGCAGCTTGAGTTAGGTATTATTTAAAGTTGTGACAAACAATTTGCCTGACAAGCTGCGAAATGGTTGCATGAGCAGTTAAAATGTCACACATATTTCGCATTACAGGCTACGAATTGTTCCAGGACTGACAAACAATTCGCATGACAAGCTGCGAAATGTTTGCATGAGCAGTTAAAATGTCACACATATTTCGCATGACAAGCTGCGAATTGTTGCAGGACAGCATGCGAATTGTTTACAATATTTAAACGTTTGCATACTGTTGTAGTGTTCATTTGATCTGCCTTTTTCCAGGACTATTCCCTGTTGCTGTTGGTGTAGTTAGCATTGAAGATTGGGACAATTGGATGTGGTTTTTGGGGTGTTTGAAACCACATTTGCTGGATCGCCAGATCACATTTATTTCAGACCGTCATTCTGGTATTGCGGCTTACCAATTGTTGAGTTTATTGATTGGATTAGAGTCTTGCTTATGACTGAAATTTCACGTAGATACGAAGAAGGTCTCAACTGGAGTACTAATTTGGTTCCCGAGTACGAGAAGAAGCTAAAGCAGAATGTTGACATGTGCCGAAGTTGGGTAGTACGTAAGTCCTCTTCCGCCATGTTCGAAGTCTTTTCGAATCCTGTGGCTGTTGTTAATCTGTTGGATTTCAAATTTTCATGCGGATCATGGCAACAAGAGTGTTTTCCATGTGCTCATGCTCTAGCGGTATTACAATACACCGACCAAGATCCATTGACTGTAATAGAACCCTTCTTTACGGTTAAGAATTACAGGGAAAGTTACTCTTTCAGCATACCAGCTATAACTGATTTCGGCGAAGGGTCCAGCGCTAACGA